>CM035837.1:313397493-315847486 GCA_020510985.1 Pholidichthys leucotaenia | reverse complement strand
CACAGCAGACAACAGCACAGTAGCACACACTGCTACAAAGTGTGTCTCATTTTGATGGAAGAAATAAAACTCTGCAACCTTCCAGCTCGTCGCATCTCGCCTGATTTAAATCCTCCACAATAGCGCCATTTCACAATAACAGTCATCTCATAGCACTTTCAACTATAGAGGAAACCCCCACAATTGCAGAAAGACCCCAGCAATCAGGCAATCCCCTGTGAGCAAGCGCTTAGCGACAGTGGAGAGGAAAAACTCCCTTTTAACAGGAAGAAACCTCCAGCAGAATCAGACTCAGGGAGGGGCAGTCATCTGCTACAACTGGCTGGGGGTGTGAGGGGATAACGAAGAAGAAGAAAATAACAAACATGTAGAGAGTAAACAGCACGATGGGGACTCAATCTATGGGAGAGAACAGACAGATGTTAATGACCAGCAAAAATATTTCATTGAGAGTGAAGAAAGGAGTGAAGCCCAGCGCGTTGCTGGAGGTCCCCCAGCTGTCTAAACCTATTAGCAGCATAACTAAGGGAGGGTTCAGAGGCACATGATCCCTCCCTAATTATAGGCTATATTGGAAAGGAAGGTTTTAACCCTATTCTTAAAAACAGAGATTGAGTCTAACTCCCGAATCCAGATTGGCAGCTGGTTCCACAGGAGAGGAGCTTGATAACTGAAGGCTCTGTCTCCAATTGTACTTTTGGAGATTCTAGGTATTACAAGTAATCCAGCATTTTGGGAGCGTAGTGCTCTGTTAGGATAATAGGGAAGTATCAGATCTTTTAAATAAAAAGGGGCCTGATTGTTAAGAGCTTTGTTAAGTGAGAAGAAGGATTTTAAACTTCATTCTAAATTCCAGTGAAGGGAGGCCAAAACCGGAGCGATATGATCTCTCTTTCTAGTACCTGTTGAAACTCTTGCTGCAGCATTTTGGATCAGCTGAAGACTTTTTAAAGATGTTTTAAGACAACCTGATAATAAAGAGCTACAATAATCTAATCTAGAGCTAACAAAAGCGTGGATTAGTTTCTCAGCATCACTTTGAGACAAGATACTCCTAATCTTGGCAAGATTACGCAAATGATAGAAGGCAGTCTTAGAAACAAGTTTAATATGTGAATTAAAAAACATGTTGATCAAAAATAACTCCAAGGTTCCTCACATAACTATTAAGAGAAAGAGTAACTGCATCCAAACTAAGGGTTTGATTTGGAAAGGTATTTCTAAGGCTTTTTGGACCAACTAGCGTCATGGGCGGCGAGAGCGCACTCCCTCCTTCCCGTTCATCTCTCCTCAGGTCATCAACACACCTGAGTGAGAGGACACACCTGCACCCTCTCATCAGCCAGCGTTCATAAGGAGGCATCCTTCAGTGATTCAACGCTGGCTCGTCTGGGTATACTGCCTACTAAGACAGCGAGTATATGTTCCACACTGGTAAAGAAATTATTAACTTGTGTGCTTTTTCCCCTCTTCAGGTTGCTGCCATCGTGCGAGTGTGTCACTGGGACTGCGTGCGCTCTCCTGCCACATCACCACTATCCACGGCACTAACCTCCACCCTGTCAGGCACCACCAACTCCACTCCCCTCACCCTGCTGGTTTGTCTATTCTCCGCTGGGGTCCTGCCGGTTCTCCCTCAGAGCTTCTGTAAGTGGCAATTTGGCTAGCCCATTTTCCCTTACTCCATTCCTCCTCACACAGCTCTCGTTTTCTCTCCACAGGCTCCTTCCTTGGGCGAGTGACTGTTTCAGTAGCTGTGTAAAGATTTTGTTATTTAATAAAACTCTCAAACTTGTGTTGTTGTTTGATTGTCCCTTCTTGTTGCTGCATCATGTATGTGGGCTGATTACTAATTATAGTCATGACAAACTAGAATGACTTCGGTCTTATCTGAATTTAATAGCAGGAAATTACAAGTCATCCAAGCTTTGATTTCCTTAAGACAGGCCTCTAACTTGGCTAAATGATTACTATCATCTGGCTTCATTGACAGGTATAATTGTGTGTCATCTGCATAACAATGAAAATGTACTGTATACAGTGCTTTCTAATAATGTTGCCTAGTGGAAGCATATATAAACTAAAAAGAATAGGGCCTAGCACAGATCCTTGTGGAACTCCGTGACTGAGCTTTGAGTTGAAAGAAAACTCATTACTGACATGAACAAACTGGAACCTATCAGATAAATAAGATCTAAACCACTGCAACAAAGTTCCATTAAGTCCAACTTGATGTTCTAATCTATCAAGTAGAACATTATGATCAATGGTATCAAAAGCTGCACTAAGGTCTAAAAGGACAAGTACAGAAACAAGTCCATTATCAGATGTGATAAGGAGGTCATTAGTGACCTTCACTGAAGCTGTTTCAGTACTATGATGGATTCTGAACCCAGATTGAAACTCTTCAAATAAACCGTTCCCCTGCAAGTGGTCAAACAATTGCTTAGCAACAACTCTTTCTAAGATTTTTGAAATGAAAGGCAGATTACAGATTGGTCTATAGTTAGCTAAAACTCCTGGATCCAGCGTTGGCTTTTTGAGTAAGGGTTTAATTACAGCAGGTTTAAAAGCCTGCGGTACATGGCCTAATGTTAATGAAGAACTGATTATTTGAAGAATAGAGCTACCAATAAATGGGAAGTCTTCTTTAAATAACCTGGTAGGAATAGGGTCTAAAAGACAAGTTGAAGGCTTGGATGAGGAAATTATTTTAACTAACTCTAAAAGGTCGATTGGAGTAAACTCATCCAAACAGATATCAACTGAAGGAGTTGTAGTAGTTAATGTATATAAGTTAACGGTGGGAAGAATCTGACTGATTTTATCTCTGATAGATGAAATTTTATCATTGAAAAAGTTCATAAAGTCCTGACTAGTAAGCTCTAAGGGAATGCTAGGATTGACTGACTCTTTGTCAGTCCTGACTCTTTGTCAGCTTGGCTACAGTGCTGAAAAGAAACCTGGGATTATTCTTGTTCTCTTCTATTAATGCGGAATAATAACTTGTTCTAGCTTTCCTAAGAGATTTTTTATAAATTAAAAGATGATTTCTCCAAGCTAAATGGAGTTCATCTAATTTAGTGGAGCGCCATTTTCTTTCTAATTGACGAGTCTTCTGTTTTAAGCTACGAGTTTCTGTGTTGAACCAAGGAGTTAGAAATCTCTGATTATGCGGCGGCATGAAATAAAGCGGCGTTGTTGGAGGTTTTTTTTTTTTTTTTTTTTTTTTTTTTATTTAAGTTTTTGTAAAGGGTATACAGGTCGTTACAGCAATGCAGTGTTTACATTTTCATCACATGTTCCCTTATTTTCTGATATCTGACAACATTGGAAGATTAATTCTTACAACACCCCTTATTTTTTTTTTTTTTAAAGTGAAAGAAAAAGTGAAATTAAAGAGAAAAAAAAAACAAAAACAAAAAACAAATAAAAAAAACAAACAAACCAGTAAAAAACAAACAAAAAGAAAAAGTAAGTAAATAAAGATAAAAGAGCATCTGAGTAGCGTTGGAACAAAGAGCGGAACCATTATTGAAATGATATTTGTCAAAGATTAGATCTAATGGAAGACACATATGCGGTCCAGGGTTGCCAAAAGTTCATGAACCCATCCATGTCCTGTCTCAGTGCGAATGTCAACTTTTCCATCGAGTAAATGTCTTGGATCACGTTAGTCCAATCTTCAGGTGTAGGACAGTCCTTCAACATCCATTTTTTAGTTAGAGCTTTTTTGCTTGCCAATATTAAAACATTGAATAAGTATTTTTCTCCTCGTCTTTCCAGTGAGTCCGGTAGTAAACCCAAATACAAAGTTACAAAAGAAAAGGGAACTGTAATTTTGAATATTTTCCCCAATATTGTCTGTACATTGGTCCAATATTGGTGGATAACTGGGCATGACCAAAACACATGAAAATGATTTGCAGTCTTTTCACCACACAAGCGCCAACAGTTCAATCCCTTATGGGTAAATTTGATTTGTGCAGGTGTTCTGAAAAATCTTGCCAAGTTTTTCCATCCAAATTCTCTCCACTGCAGGGATGAGGTACTTTTCCATTGCTGTTTATTTAGCTTTTCCCATATTTCCAGATGTAAAGTGAAATTCCTCTCTTTTTCCCATCTCTCTTTTATATAAGATGTGTTGTCTCCTTTTAAGTCTTGAAGACCTTGGTATATTTTAGAAATGTATCTGATCCCTGGGATCCCTTTATATGCCATTAAGAAGACCTTCAGAACACCTGACTGGGCCCTTTCCAAAACCTCCTTTTTAAGTATATTGTTTATGTGGTGTCTAAGCTGGAAGAACCTGTAAAGGTCTTGATTTATTAGGCCTTGTTTTTTCAAATCTTCAAAACTTCTTAAGATTTGCCCTTTAAAAAAATCGTAATATTTTATCAGCCCCTTCTCCTTCCACTTTTTAAATCTGGTGTCTGTTTTATTAGGAGTAAAGTCCTGATCATAGGCGATCCATTGCAGAAGTCGATAGGGCTCTTTAGTTTGATTCTCTCTGACTATCTTAAACCAAATTTTTAGCGGGGTCTCTATCCACGGGTTAGTGTTATTCAAAAGCTTAGGTAAGACATTGTTCCCTATTATCGCCTGTAGGGGGATGTCACTTGTTATTTGGCATTCGATCTCCTTCCATTGTGCAGAGTAGACTGGGTTACATATCTCTACTAAAGTTTTAATTTGTGCGGCTTTAAAGTAGTCCCTGATATTTGGCAGCGCGAGCCCACCTTTGTCTTTGTTTAGCTGTAGGGTTCTATATCTGATTCTAGGTCTCTTGCCCTGCCATATGAATCTTGAGATCCTTCTGTCCAGCTCCTGCCATGTTTTTTTGGGAGGTTCTACCGGTATTGTTTGGAAAAGGTATAGAAGACGTGGAAGTATATTCATTTTGACTGCTTCAATTCTTTGTGCAATACCCAAGAATGGTATCATATTCCATCTTGCTAGGTCAGATTTTATTTTTGTCACCAGTGGATCATAGTTTAGTGATATAATTTTGTTGAGTTGTTTCGGGATATTGACCCCCAGATATTTCATAGATTCCGACTCCCAGTTAGTTTTGAGTTTGCTTAGTGAATAATGATTTGGGTCATAGTTGAATGTTAAAACTTGGGTTTTATGCATATTTAATTTGTACCCCGATAAATCTCCATAGTCTGAAAAAACTGAGGTTAGTTCTGGTAAAGAAGTGTCCGGCTGCCCTAGGTATATTAAAATGTCATCAGCAAAGAGTGCTATTTTATGTTCCTTCTGACCAAGTGTAATACCTTGAATTTTTTGGTTTTGTCTTATCCATTGGCTCAGAGGTTCTATGAAGATTGCAAAGAGCAGTGGAGACAGGGGGCAGCCCTGACGACATCCTCTTTCCAGTTCAAAAGATGATGATAAATTACCGTTAATCCTTATTTTAGCTGTTGGTTTTTTATATAATGCCTGTATAGTTCTAATGAAGTTGTTATGAAAATTGAAACTGGATAAGATTCTGTATAGAAAAGACCAGTCAACCGAATCGAATGCTTTTTCAGCATCTAATCCTAATATGACTGCATTTAAGTTATATTTTTTTATATGATGAATTATGTGTAAAGTGCGTCGAATGTTGTCTTGTGTCTGTCTTTGTCTTATAAAACCTGTTTGGTCTAAATGAATTAGGTCTGTCAGTATATTCTCTAACCTTTTGGCAAGGATAATGGTAAAAAGCTTATAGTCCTGATTTAGTACACTGATTGGTCTGTAGTTGGAGCACTCTAGTTTATCCTTTTCAGGTTTAGGTATAACTGCAATGACCCCTTCTCTCCAGGAGGGGGGGATTTCCCCTGTGTGGAGGACATAATTAAATGTTTTCAGGAGGAGAGGAGATAGTTGCTGTTTAAAGGTTTTGTACCACTCTGCTGTATAGCCATCAGCTCCTGGGGATTTGTTAGCTTTAAGTTTCATAATTGCTTTTTCCAATTCTTTAGGATGTATTTCTGACAGTAGTGTTTTATTTTGTGACTCCGTAAGTTGGGGAAGGTTTAATGTGTTTAGGAATGCCTCGGATGCGTTTTTATGTTTTTTGTGGGAGTATAAGTTCTTATAGTAATTCTCGAAGTTTTTAAGAATATCCTGAATTCTGAATTTTATTTCCTTTGATACTGGGTCTCTGATTTTGTAGATTGCTCTTTCTGTTTGATGTTTCCTCAATTTATAGGCTAGCAATTTTGCCGATTTACTGCCTGCTTCATAGTATTTTTGTTTCAGAAATGTAAGTTTCTTCTGGATTTCTATTGTGTAGATCTCATTTATTTGGTTTTTAATTTCCTTAATCTTGAGCGAGTCAGTAGAATGAGTGTTGCCTTTGTGTTCTTTTTCTAGGTTCCTAAGTTCTGACTCTAATGTGGATAGTTTTTCTTGTCTTAGTTTCTTTTGGGTTGCCAGTTTTGCAATAATCTTTCCTCTTATTACAGCTTTACATGCATCCCACAGTATTAAAGGGGATACTTCTCCATTATCGTTATCTTCCAAATATCTGAGAATATCTGACTCCAATTCATCTTTCAATGGTCCTTTCAGGACATTTGAATTTAACCTCCAAGAAAATGTATTATTTGTGTATTTTTGGATATTTAAGTCCATGTAGATCGGACTGTGGTCGGAGAGATCCATCAGTCCTATTTTACATGTTTTTACTCTACCAATGTCTCTATTAAACATAAAAAAATAGTCAATCCTTGAGTAAGATGAATGTGGAGTTGAGTAAAATGTATAGTCTTTTACACTGGGGTTGAGTTCCCTCCACACATCACAGATTCCCATTTCTTTTAGTAGCATCCGAGTCTTCCTGTTTTGGGTGTTATTTTGATGTGGGGAATTACCAGAAGCATCCCAGTATGGATTCAGTCTAAGATTGAAGTCCCCACCACATATCACTAAACCTTGAGCTTTAGTTATCATTAGGTCGAATACATTTTTATAAAATTTCCAGTTAGCCCCTGGGGGAGCATACACATTCAGCAGGGTGATATCTTCTCCCTCTAGCCGCCCAGTTACCAAACTGTATCTCCCTTCTTTATCTTTGTGTTCTGATTTTTTTTCAAATGTAATTTTGGTTGATATCAATGTCGCTACTCCCCTCCTCCTCCCTGATTTATATGAAGATGAAGAGATCATTTTAAACCCTTGTCTACTGAGTTTATTGTGTTCCACGTCTGTTAGGTGGGTTTCTTGTAAAAGTATTATTCCTGCTTTGTCTTTTTTCATTTTGCCTAGAATCTTGGATCTTTTAACTGGATTCAGGATCCCTTTTACATTATATGAAATTATTTTGGTTACACCCTGTTTCTCCATTGTGTTGTTTTGTTTAGTATAACTGTGTGGTGGCCCTCTTTTGTGCTACTCAGAAACTGAAAGAACATTAAAAACAAGAAAAACATTAAGAACATAGTGTAAAAAACTTTAAAACAAAAAACTGTCAAAAGAACTTCCTGAGCTGAGGTCTTTTTAAAGACCCTGTAAGAGCCTTGATGGAGTGAAGGCTCTGAGGGAAATTCCTCAAACTCTGTTACGTGTTGAGGGCCCTCTCTTACCACTGAAAGTAGTCCCATGCTTTTAACGTGAGTTTCAGAACCCAATCCAAACTTGTAATGATTTTTTTTTTTTTTCCTTTTATGCCTAAACCCTGTGAAATTGTGTGCACCCTCCCACCCCCATCACATCAAACATTCACGCAAAAACAGTATTTGTTAGTATGAGGAGAACATGTGGATTATTGTCACATTTCTATTTTAACAAGTTTTTTTTTTTTTTTTATTACAAAGACTTATTTGTTTCAAATAATATGATTGTTCCATGAAATGTTTTACCACATGCTGAATATGCATCTCCTTTAATGTTTGTTACCTTGTATGAGGGGGGTTGGATGTGCGGATTGATTCAAGAGAAAGGAAAAAAAAAAAAAAAAAAAAGGTCGCTATTCCAACCTGAAAACGGATAGTTTATCCGCGACGCTCTGGTGCTGGGTTTCCCGCTGCTGGTCCGTGGATTTTGAGGGTCTTTGTGTTGTCCATGTTTGCGCTTTGATCTTCTCACTCGGGTCTGCTGCGGGTTTAAACACCGTTACCGGGAGCCCTCTTCTCGCCATGTCAGCTGTTGCTTCTTCCGCCGAATTATAGAGACACGTTTCATCGCCGTAGAAGACCCTTAACTTCGCAGGAAATGGTGTCTGAAAGCGCAATTTCTTCTCTCTTAACACCTTTTTCGCGTCATTGTATTCCCTGCGCTTTTTAAGGACCTCCGGGGCGTAATCGTGTTCCACGTAGACTTTTCTCTCCTGGTGCATAAATCCTTTTTTCTGCCAGGCCAGTCTTACAACCTCTTGTTTTATTTTGAAATTGGAAAATCTTACCAACACCGAACGTGGGGGCGCTTCCGCCGCCGGCCTAGCGGCTAATGAACGATGTGCCTTTTCTATCTTCAAGTCGGTGGTTTGTGGAATATCCAATTTCTCTCTTAGTAAGGATTCCACGCATTCTGCCATTGAGTTAAAACCATTTTCGGTTCCTTCTATCAGACCATGAATTCTTATGTTGTCTCTTCTTTGTTTTCCTTCTTGGTCGGTTAGCTTAGCCTCTATAGCTGCTTGTCTTTTGCGTAGGTCCAGCACAGAATCTTCGAGCACTTTTATTCGATCCTCTGTTTCCAAGATTCGGTTCTCGGCCTGGTCCACTCTGCTGTTTGTCCTTTTCAATTCTTCTCTGAATTCCCGAAATTCGGCCGTAACATCTCGGCGAAATCGTCGTAGTTCCTCAAATAGTGATTTCAGGCTAACCCTTTTGTTAGCTATCACCAGCTCCTCGTCTTCTGAACGGGGATCTTCCAGTTCAGATTCTCCGGCCGATACGTGTCCTAGCCTGGAGAATTTCAGTTTCTTCTGTTTTCCTTTAGACATGATGATTTTGTCTTTTGATTTTCACTCCTCCAAAAATCCGTTAAGTTTGATTTTCAAGGTGTTATCCTGGATTGAGTCTGAGAGCTTCAGTGTTAAGCTGCAGTCGCCATGGCGTCCAGACCGGAAGTCGTTGTTGGAGGTTTTAAGTAGAGTTTATTATATCATACCACCGTCACGGGATCCCCTCTCCAGCCCAAGTGTGTGCAGGCCGGAGCGGGATCCTCTGGCTCTCAGAGAAGGAGAGGAGAGGCGGACACGTGTGTGTCCTACAGCAGAGGTTGAAGTGTGAGTGAGAGAGAGAGCATGGATTTCAGTCAGCTTAAATACCAGTTACAAACAATGCATGAAAGGCATTCACAGCAGGGAGTATGGCATTTGCATTTAAGAGGCATACATCACAATAGGCAGATTTGCTAGACTGTGCTCTAGGTCACAGTAAGGCTGGACACATGAACACAATACATGAAAGGTGACATTATCACAGTAGTGTAGCGGAAAAAACCAGGAGTAGCGAGTTGTCTGTCCTTAGTCTGTTTGTGGGGGTTTTCCCAAACCGCCACAGCTCCCCCCCAGAGGGCTCGGCAGGTGGTCGAGACCTCGATAGTGCAGCTTGGGCAGCGAGCAGGGAAAAGCTCTGTGCAGGAGGGGGTGGAGGGGGTGGGGGTAGTAAAAGCCGGCCGGAGACGATGAAAACGTCCAGGCCGCGCAAAAACTGCTTGTGGGTCCGCGATGTCGAAGGGCTGGTCCCGTTGAACGTGCAGAGGTCCACAAGAAGAAAAATTAGTCACTGGCTCCTCTCGCGATTAAGTCCTGCAAGGATTAATAGCGGCCATGACGAAAAGACGAGGCTGCGTGGCGGCTGTGATGAGGGCAGAGGGACTGGCGTGTTGACTTAAGGTTCAGGCGTAACCCTAAAGCCTTGGGAACCGCAGACAGCTGAATTCCCCTTGTGTGCCGTGGCTAAGACCATAAAATCCAGTGAGCAAGCTGCGTGCCTCAGGTGAACGAGCAAGCCTGAAGGGCCAGTGCGCAGCGGAAGGAAGGCGGTCAGAAAAGCCGTATTTGTCCCGTGCGTGGTGTGCGCCGTCCTCGTAACTCCCCGGTGCGTGTGCCGGGGTCCCATGCGTGGTTGGGCCGCTGGAGAGGAGAACCAGGGTCAGGGAGCTTGCTGGAGATCATCCCTGTTGTCTGTTGCGTCGTTCGGTCGTGGTGCATTGGAGCGGTGCGAGGAAAGTAGACGCTCTTGTCCCTCGCTCGGTCATGGTGCGTTCAGGTCCACGTGTGCTCCGTCGGCCATGGGAGTCGCCGTCGCGGAGAAAGGATGAGGTACATGCGCTCTCGAGTGGAGGAGCTGTGAGCGCGGCCGGTCCAGCGTGGATGTGCCGATCTAGGCGTGCAGATCTCACCATGAAACGTTGTTCAGCTTTCCCGGTCGTGGGTGTTCTCCGTGGAGTTTCGCCTGGAAACTCCGCGTTGCGGTCTCCCTGGAGCAGGAGGGAGGGCAGATCAGTCAGGCTGCCGCGTTCGCTTGTCGTCGGAGAATCACCGCCGGGTGTTGCGTTCGCTGGCAGCGTGTTCGTTTCAGCGTCGGGTCACCAGTGCGGCGGCATGAAATAAAGCGGCGTTGTTGGAGGTTTTAAGTAGAGTTTATTATATCATACCACCGTCACGGGATCCCCTCTCCAGCCCAAGTGTGTGCAGGCCGGAGCGGGATCCTCTGGCTCTCAGAGAAGGAGAGGAGAGGCGGACACGTGTGTGTCCTACAGCAGAGGTTGAAGTGTGAGTGAGAGAGAGAGCATGGATTTCAGTCAGCTTAAATACCAGTTACAAACAATGCATGAAAGGCATTCACAGCAGGGAGTATGGCATTTGCATTTGAGAGGCATACATCACAATAGGCAGATTTGCTAGACTGTGCTCTAGGTCACAGTAAGGACAGGACATATGAACACAATACATGAAAGGTGACATTATCACAGTAGTGTAGCGGAAAAAACCAGGAGTAGCGAGTTGTCTGTCCTTAGTCTGTTTGTGGGGGTTTTCCCAAACCGCCACAATTAGACGTTTTCTTTTTTAAAGGGGCCACCATGTCTAGAGTCTGATGCAGAGAAGCTATAACACTATCTACCATGCTATCAATTACAGAAGGGGCAAGCTCTCCATAGCTTATCTTCGTTGTGTTGACACGTGGCATAGAGGAAACAATCTGCTTAAATTTGGTAACAGCATCATCTGAGAGGCATCTACTGTAGTAATATTTTTCTGTAGGAGCCAAATAGTCAGAAACAGTAAAATCAAAGGTTAACAGACAATGGTCTGACAGTACAGGGTTATGAGGAGACACTACCAGATTTTCTATTTCTTTGCCATATGTCAGAACAAGGTCCAATGTGTGGTGGAAAAAATGGGTAGAATTTCCTACTTTCTGAAAAAAAAACCCCCATCAAGTCTAATATTGAATTAAATGCCATATTAAAGCAATCACTATCTACATCTACATGTATATTAAAGTCCCCTACTATAATTATTCCATCTGATTTCAGCACTAAATTTGCTAAGAATTTGGTAAATTCAGATAAAAACTCTGAGTAGACTGAGGGAGGAGGATAAGCTATGGCAAATAAAATTGGGTTTAACCTAAAATTGCTAACATGCCCAGTACTGAGGACCAGGCCCTCAAAGGAATTATAACATGTTTTTTGCTTTACATTAACTAGTAATTTGGAATGGTAAATCATTGCTACTCCTCCTCCATGACCAGAACTTCTGGGATTTTGACAGTTTAAATAACCAGAGAGAGTTGATTCATTTAAACCAACATAATCCTCTTGCCCTAACCAAGTCTCTGTAAGGGACAGTAAATCAATTTGATGATCAGTTAACAGATCATGGACTAGCAGAGACTTGGGAGTTAGAGACCTAATATTTAACAAACTACATTTAATTTTTAAATTATGAGGAGGAACAGAGGCCAAGTCATTAAATTTAGAGGCTTCATGTTTGAGTTTTACCAACTTTTTGTTTAATCACTTTGGGATGCTTTTACATTATATTTTTGTTTACTTTGGAGGGAGCAGACAATGATTCTCTGATGGGGAAGACAGGGGCTAAGTTGAGGGGTGGCGGATGAAGAGGAGCTGCAGAGAGGCGTGTAAGACTGCAACTCTGCTTCCTGGTCCCAACTCTGAGTTGTCAAGGTTTTGGAATTTTGGATAAAAATGATGCCAGATTGTTAGATAAAACAGACACACCATCCAAAATGGGATGGACGTCGTCTCATCTAATAAGACCAGGTTTTCCCCAAAATGAGTTCCAATTGTCTATGTAGCCCACATCGTTTGCAGGACACCACACAGACAACCAACAGTTGAAGGATGACAAGCGGCTAAACATGTCATCACTGGTCAGGTTGGGGAGGAGCCCAGAGAATACTACAGAGGCAGACCTCATTTTGGCAAAGTTACACACCGATTCCACACTAAGTTTTGTGACTTCCGACTGCCGGAGACGGATGTCGTTAATGCCGGCGTGGATAATAATTGTGGAGTATTTACAGTAACTTTTAGCCAGCATTTTCAAATTTGACTCGATGTTGCCTGCTCTGGCCCTGGGAATGCATTTGACTATGGCTGCTGGAATCTCTAGTTTCACCTTTCTGACTATAGGGTCGCCAATGATCAGAGTTTTTTTCTCAGTGGGTGTGTCGCTGAGCGGGGAAAAGCGATTAGAAACATGAACAGGCTGGTGGTGAACCAGGGGCTTGCAACTATGCTTCCTTCTCACCATCACCCACCCATTCTCTCCTGGCTGCTCAGGAGAGGTGGAAGCTGGGGGACGGCTAGCAGGCCCTATGCTAGGGTGCTCCGCTGCAGCGAAGGGGAGTCCGTCATAATTAACTGGCGCTGACGGTGTTTCAATGCAGCTGAGCCGGGATTCCAAATCACACAACCTCGCCTCGAGCGCCTCAAAAAGACAACATTTATTACATTTGCCATTAACACTAAAAGAGACAGAGGTGTAGCTAAACATCTGACACAGAGAGCACACCAGAGGAGAAGGGGAAGGAGAGCTAGTAGCCATAGCTAGAGGCTAACCTGAAGGTAACACAAACACCGATGAAAGGTGAACAGAAGGAAAAAGAGGGTGATTAGGTGACACTGAGTGCACAAACAGGTGCAGGAGGCCTGTTAGACAGAAGTGAGAGGTGATGGTAGATGAAAAAAGTGATTAAAATACAATTAAAGGCAATAATCCTCAGGAGAGTGAGGAGAGCTAACCACAGAGCAAACTACAACAGCCAACAACACAGGAAGTGACGATACGTTACCACAGGAACGACAAGCCAGCAACACAGGAAGTGACATACATTATAAATAAAGGTCAAATAAAAATAAAATAATAAAATAGTGCAGACCCGGACTTGCGGTTATGGCTGCCACGTAGGACGGACGTGTCTCGCTCTGCTCTGCTCCTGGAGAAAAAAAATCAGCAAATAACTCTCTCATTTGGGACAGAACGTATCCCAGCATTTGGGCGAGGATATGTCGGCGAAGCCTAAGGCTGGAAAACCAGGAAAAGGAAAAAGCGAGCCGCCGAAACAGTCCAAATTAACGGACTTTCAGGTCTGTGACGCAGCAAACAAGGCTCCATATATGGCGGAGGAGGCTGGCGGCGGTGCGATTTCTGCGGGGAATGGCGCAGATGCGCTGATGGCTGCCATGAGTTCAATGAGAGCGGACTTTTCCTCTAGATTTGATGGGATTATGACAGCGTTGGAAGGAATAAGAAAGGAATTGGGTGACTGTGTAGAACGAACGGCGCAGATGGAGCTCCGTCTCGCTAGTGCTGAAGATGACGTCACCCGTCTTCAATTAAAGGTGCGCACTTTGGAAAAAAAAAATAAATCTCTGGAAGATAATATTTTGGATTTGGAATCTCGGTCGAGACAGAATAATTTGAGGCTGGTGGGTCTTCCAGAGGAATCAGAAGGTCGGGACGTATGTTCCTTTCTGGAAAAGTGGATTCCGGAGGTGCTGGGCAGCGAGGAGTTGCAATCAGCAGTGGTTCTGGAAAAAGCACATCGTATTGGCCCACGGAGAGATAAGGGACCGCCGAGGACCTTAATTATGAAGTTTCTTAGCAACAGAGACAGGATGAAGATCTTCAACGCTGCACGTGCTAAAGGAGAGATTAAACACCAGGACCAGCAGGTGCGGTTCTACCCAGATTTGGCCACAGGAATCCAGCAATTGAGGAAGCAGTTTGATCCCATACGTAAGGAGCTGCGCAACCTTGGGATTCGTCATGGTGTAATCTATCCTGCGAGACTGCTGACCACGTATGAGGGCAGAACCCACATCTTCAAGACCCCAGAGGAGGCGCAGGAGTTCATCAAGAAGATCAAAGAAGAAGAAGAGACTGGTGGGAGCTAAGCATGAACAAAATATAAGGTAGAATAATTAAGCATTTGCACAGGCATCTGACTGACTTGAAGTAAATAGTAAGTTTACAAAATATAGATTGTATTATATATTAAAAAAACAAAACAAAAACAAAACAAACACAAAAAAAAAAAACTATGATGTACAAAGTTGTTAAAAATTTTGGAGTTAAGTTGGAAAACTACAGAGGAGAGTTAATGTTACGTCATTAAAAGCAGTAGAGTTAGGGTGATTGGGAGGATGAAGAAGGAGTGGCTTAGGCTGTTCCCCGTGGGTGTGGAACGGTCGATGGCTATATCGGGAGACAGAATTTTTCTTTTGATTTTGGGGGGTTTGCCACAAGTGTGGGAAGGGGAAATTTGTTTGTGTGTAGTTTGTAGGATGAATGTTCAACCACTCATGTTTTTGCTTCTCTGTATGAGCATGTTTACACTGCAAGGTAATCCCAAACTCTCTATTGATCATGGACCAAAGTGTTAACCTTAATTTAACTTCATGGAATTGCAGAGGTCTACAAAATTTAAAAAAACTTAAACAAGTTATGAATAAAATAAAGGACATGGGTTCAAGAATTGTGTTTTTACAAGAAACTCATCTGATAGAGGAGGATGTTAAAAGAATTAGGAGTAGATGGCAGGGAAGTGTATTCACCTCTTCATTTTCATCCCGAGCCAGGGGAGTTATGACTCTCATACATAAATCAGTTCCTTTTCAAGTGAAAAATGTAATTGGAGACAAATTTGGAAGATATGTAATCATTCAAGGTTCTTTGCTATTAGAAAATATAAATCTTGTGAACTTATATGGTCCCAATATAGATGATCAGAAGTTCTTTGCTAATTTATTTCTCATCTTATCATCACTTACAGGGCAACATATAATAGCAGGGGATTTTAATTGTACATTGAATCCAGGTGTGGATAGATCAACAGGACTGGATTGTACGCACATTGGATGTAGGATGACTATTAATCATTTTATGAAAGAATTGAGATTGTTAGATATATGGAGAGAAATGAAACCACAAGTTAAAGCCTATTCTTGTTATTCCAGTACCTACAAGACATTCTCACGTATTGATTATTTTTTGATTTCCACAGAATTAAGGTCCAAGATTCAAAACTGCTTTTATGATAACATCGTGATCTCTGATCATGCACCCTGTTGTCTAATATATGTAGATAAAAAATTGACAAAGGAATCAGGTAGATGGCAATTTCAGCATAAATGGCTTCAGGATGAGGAATTTGTCAAGTATATAGAAAAACAGATAGACGAGTTCTTTGACATCAATACTACACAAACATCAGCATGTGTAAAGTGGGAGGCTTTCAAAGCTTTTATTAGGGGACATATTATTAGTTATACAGGATCAAAATCTAAGAAGACTCGAGAGGAGAGAGCTAAATTGGAACATAAAATAAAAAATCTTCAGGAAAAAGTGTATGCAGGAAGTGACCCAAGGTTGGAGAATGAATTACTGATTTTGAGAGCTGAATACGACAAAAAATCAGCGAATAGAGCTGCCTCGAGTCTTCTAAGATTGAAACAATCTTTTTATGAACAAGGTGAAAAATCGGGAAAATTATTAGCATGGCAGATTAAACAATTGGAAATTAAAACACCAATTACCAGTATTATAAGTAACGGACAGGTAGTTATAGATCCTTTAGAAATTAATAGAGCCTTTAGAGATTACTATGAAAAATTATATGATACCAAAAATGAACCTGATTTAACAAAACTAAATGGGTTTTTGAACGAACTATCTATACCGTGTATTCCAAATGAAAACAGGGAGATATTGGATTCTAAAATTAGTCAAGAAGAAGTTGGGCTAGCCATTGATAATATGAAATCAGGAAAAAGTGCAGGACCAGATGGTCTTCCAGTTGACCTTTATAAAAAATTTAAGAATAAATTAATAAAACCTTTTTTGGAAATGGTTTTAGAAGCATTTCAAAATAATAATTTACCATCATACATAAATAATGCCTTAATTATACTGCTGCCAAAACCAGGTAAGCCCTCTAATAAATGTGAAAATATGAGACCAATAAGCCTATTAAACGCCGACCTTAAGATAATCTGTAAAATTTTAGCAAGACGAATACAAGAAATTTTACCAAATATTATTAATCGAGATCAGAATGGCTTTATAAAGGGTAGACAAGGCTTCCATAATGTAAGAAGACTATTTAATATTATTTATTTTAATAAAGAAGCACCGGATACAGCTCTCCTATCATTGGACGCCGAAAAGGCCTTTGATAGAGTTGAATGGCCCTTTCTTTTTGAAGTCCTACAAAGGTTTGGACTTGGAAATAATTTCATAAAATGGGTTCAAATAATATACAATAATGCTACAGCAGAAATCCTAACAAATAACAATATTTCAAAACCAATAAAAATCAATAGAGGATGTCGACAAGGCTGTCCACTTTCACCTTTACTGTTTACTATGGCAATTGAACCTTTAGCGATAGCGATACGTTTACATTCACAAATATATGGAATTAAAGTTGGACCAACAGAACATAAAATCTCCCTGTACGCCGATGATATAATTTTGTTTATGTCGAATCTAAAAAAATCAATTCCAACCTTGTTGAATTTAATAAAGAATTTTGGGGAAATATCAGGATATAAAATAAATAAAACTAAATCTTCAATATTAATGCTAAATGAGACCCAGAGAAATTACCCAGCCCCTGAGGTAAATCAATTCAATGTTGTAAATCAGTTTAAATATTTAGGAATCCAAATTATGCCTAAGCTAGAATCAGTCGCCAGTGTCAACTATGAAGCCTTAATGACAGATATCAATGAGTTAACTCAGAGATGGATGTCACTACCAATGTCGATGATCGGGAGAATCAATATACTTAAAAGTAATATTTTACCTAAAATACTTTATTTATTTCAATACATTCCCTTATCACCACCTTTAGATCTATTCTCAAGAATAAAAAAAAAGTTAGTGGAATTTATATGGAACAACAGGAGGGCTAGATTACGTTTGTCTTTATTATATTTACCATTTGATCGTGGAGGTCTGAAATGTCCAAATTTTATGTTGTATTATTGGTCGGCACAACTGAGGTCTATGACATATTATTTTTCATCAAATGATCTCCCTCACTGGACTGAAATGGAATCATACAATTTACCTTTACCTCTTCCCATATTCATATACTCAGATTCGGCAAAAAAATTACAAAAACAAGTTAAAAATCCATTTGTAAAGCATATGATCAAAATATGGTGTGAAGCTAAAAACTATTTAAAAGAACCACAGTTATTGTCACAATTTAGTCCAATATGGGGTAATCAATATTTTAAACCAGGGAGAGCGGACGCTGTATTTAAAGTATGGAATTTAAAAGGGATACAAAAGATTCAGGATTTATATTTGCCATGTGCAGACAACATAATGTCTTTTGAAGAGCTGAGGATCAAATTTAATCTCAATAGAACACATTTTTTTAAATATCTTCAACTTAGAAACTTTATTCGATCAAATCAAAATAAAGCTCTCACTCGACCTATTTATTCATCCTTGGAAAAAATGATGATGAAAGATAGTAAAAGAAAGGGTATTATTTCAGAGTTTTATAACTCATTGACACTATCTTCAAGTGAAAATTCACTGAAAAGATTAAACTACTGGAAAGAAGATCTGCAAATTGAAATTTCAGAGGAACAATGGGAATTGGCTTGTACAGAAGCTCAAACCAAATCAATAAATGCACGCCTTAAATTGATACATTTCAAATGGTTAATGCGGATGTATGTTACACCGGAGGAGTTAAATAGATATAACAAAAATATACCAGATACATGCACAAAATGCATGGAAAGTAAAGGAACCCTATTTCATTGTTTATGGGAATGTAGATTAATAAGAATGTTTTGGGAAGAGGTGAGGGTAACAATTGAAAAAATAATCTCAAAACAAATCATATTGAATCCTAAACTGTTTTTGTTGGGTCTGTACCCAGAAAAGCATAATTTTAATAAAAGTGAAAGAACATTCATAGACCTCAGTTTGCTTAATGCCAAAAAATGTATTGCACTATTATGGAAAAAGACTCATAGACCAGATGTGACTCAGTGGTTAAGACAGATGTTAACAAACCTTCCATTAGAAAGAATAACATATATACTAAAATCAAAGGAAATTGTGTTTGAGAATATATGGAGACCTTTTATTGATTATGTAAAAAATTTAAACATAACTCTTGAAGAAGAAGGTGAATGATGTGTGTGGACCTTGTGGATTCCAAACTGGTGAACATAATATGTATACTTATGTATTGGATTGTCTAGACTAAACAGAGGAGCATTGTTGAAGACTTGATTTTGTTGGTGGTTGTTGGTGTTTTTAGTGCATTTTTTTTTTTTTTTTGTAGTACTTTAGTGTTAGTGTTTGATTGTTTGTATCATGTTTGTTAAAAAAAAAAAAAAAAAGGTTCAATAAAGATATTGTGGAAAAAAAAAAAATAGTGCAGACCCACCTGATGATCATTATACATGAGTTTTGGAGAATCTGGGAAATTGCCTAGGAGGAGTAGCAATTCTAAATAACATTAAGTGCTAAGATCTCCTGATGCTTGCCTTGAGCACAACCTGCGTGCAGATGGGTCCATCCTGTGTGTGAGTTTGGCGAACATTAGGGAAACTGCCTAGGGGGAGTCACAAATTTTCTGAAATCACCTAATTGGCCAGATCTCCTGGCCTTTGAATTTGACCTTGACCTTTAGCCCAAAGTAGATGCAGAACCATCGAGGATCATTCTGCATGAGTTTTGGGAGAATCAGGGCAACTGCTCAGGAGGAGTAAAAAATTTTTCTTAAATCACATAAGTGCCTAGATCTCTTAAACTTTGACCTTGACATTGACCTTGAGCTCAGCTTCGATGTAGACCCATCTGAGAATCATTGTATGGGAGTTTGGTGAGTATCACGGCAATTGCCTAGGAAGAGTAGCAATTTTTTTTAAAAAATGTGGATGGACAGAGAATGAATGACATTGCATTAGCTCCTTTTGGCTTTGCCAGAATCCCTAAAAATGTAAGTCTTTTGTCCCCATTAGGTAATTTAGATGTTGCAACTACAGTGGTGTGAAAAAGTGCCGATTTCTCCTTTTTTTGTATGTTTGTCACACTTAAATGTTTCAGATCATCAAACAAATTTAAATATTAGACAAAGATAACACAAATAAACACAAAATGCAGTTTTTAAATGAAGGTGTTTATTATTAAGGGTTAAAAAAATCCAAACCTACATTGCCCTGTGTGAAAAAGTGATTGCCCCCCTGTTAAAACATAAATTAACTGTGGTTTATCACATCTTTGGAAAGCTGAGTTTAATTTCTTTAGCCACACCCTGGCCTGATTACTGCCACACCTGCTCTCAATCAAGAAATCACTTGAATAGGACCTGCCTGACAAAGTGAAGTAGACCAAGAGATCCTCAAAAGCTAGACATCATGCTATGATCCAAAGAAATTCAGGAACAAATGAGAAGCAAAGTAATTGAGATCTATCAGTCTGGAAAAGGTTATAAAGCCATTTCTAAAGCTTTGGGACTCCGGTGAACCACAGTGAGAGCCATTATCCACAAATGGCGAAAACATGGAACAGTGGTGAACCTTCCCAGGAGTGGCCGGCCAACCAAAATTACCCCAAGAGCACAGCAACGACTCATCCAAGAGGTCACAAAAGACCCCACAACAACATCCAAAAAATTGCAGACCTCACTTGCCTCAGTTAAAGTCAGTGTTCATGACTCCACCATCAGAAAGAGACTGGGCAAAAAGGGCCTGAATGGCAGAGTTCCAAGACGCAAACCACTGCTGAGCAATAAGAACATAAAACCTCATCTCAGTTTTGCCAGAAAACATCTTGATGACCCCCAAGACTTTTGGGAAAATACTCTGTGGACTGATGAGACAAAAGTTGAACTTTTTGGAAGGTGTGTGTCCCATTACATCCGGCGTAAAAGTAACACAGCATTTCAGAAAAGGAACATCATACCAACAGTAAAATATGGTGGTGGTAGTGTGATGATCTGGGGCTGTTTTGCTGCTTCAGGACCTGGAAGACTTGCTGTGGTAAATGGAACCATGAATTCTGCTGTCTACCAAAAAATCCTGAAGGAGAATGTCCGGCCATCTGTTCGTGACCTCAAGCTGAAGCAGACTTGGGTTCTGCAGCAGGGCAATGATCCAAAACACACCAGCAAGTCCACCTCTGAATGGCTTAAGACAAAACAAAATGAAGACTTTGGAGTGGCCTAGTCAAAGTCCTGACATGAATCCGACTGAGATGCTGTGGCATGACCTTTAAAAGGCAGTTCATGCTCAAAAACTCTCCAATGTGGCTGAATTACAACAATTCTGCAAAGATGAGTGGGCCAAAATTCCTCCGCAGTGCTGTAAAAGACTCATTATAGTTACTAGTTACTCATAGTGATAAAATATATAGTCTTCTTTATAGAACAAGATAATTTAAAAGAGTCAAAGTTTTATGTAAAAGTTTAAGCTCATAACTTTACCATGACTCAGCCAAACCATCTACTGTGCAGGTACTGCATGTACTGCGCTTTGATGAAGCAACATTCACACAACACCTGCACGCAAAGTAATAAACCACATTTAATGCACAGCGAATATTTTATCTCTGATATACTTCAAGCATTGCTCTTGTAAACAGATTTTGGTAGCCATTAAATGCATATGCTAGAGCTGTAGTTTACGGTCTATCCATTAGCCATATCTGTCACGTCGCGCCGCTCATCAGCGGCGCCACCTGCACGCACACCTGCTCGTCATCAGCGGCGAGGGATATAAGCCGCCTCGCCCTGAGCTTCGGCCTGAAGCCGTTAGACTTCTCATGCATCACTGTGAGTTCCTTCACCTTCAGCTATTCTCCCGGGTAAGAAGCTCTTACCTCCTTTTTCTCTCTTGAGTCTGCTCCCCTGTGCACAGGTGGATTCCCCGGCGGCGGACATCGCCTCTCCATCGCCCATTCCTCGCTGCTGCACCGAGCACTCCAGGTGGCTGTCTTCCGGACCTCGTCCTTCGCTGTGCCAGTCATCTGTGCCCTCCAAGTAAGCTCCTCTCTCGCTTGCAAATCTCCTGTGTTGGTGTGTGCCCGTCACCCTTCTCCTTTGCTTTTCCCATAGGGTTGTCCGGCTGTACGGCCTCCTGCCTCTGTGCCCGAAGCAGACGCCGCCACCAACACATTTACATCCCGCAGACACACATTCATTCACTCCTGTTGCTAATAAACTATTTGAACTTCTCTGAGCCTGTGTGTGTGCGTCTCCTGAGTCGTGCGTTATGTCAGTACGGCTTCAGCAGAGCGGCTCGGCAGACGGTGGGCTCGCACACCAGCTTACCACTCTCGAGGCTCGGGTGGATCAGATAGCCTATCAGCAACAGGTGATCCTAAACCAATTGATTATCATAAATAACCGATTGGACCGCCTGGACCCCCAGCAGCCGTTCCCCCCAGCTCATCAGGGTGGCGTGGCTCCTGCCGCTCCAGTGGCTGTCCAGCAGGCTCCGGCGGCACCGACTCGGCTCACACCCATTCCGACCCCCGCCTGCTTTAGCGGAAAGCTCGGCGGAGCGCGGGGGTTCATTATGCAGTGTGAGTCCGTGTTCCATCGCGTGCCCGGAGACTTTCCCTCGGATCATAGTCGGATTGGTTATATCGGGAATCTCCTGGAGGGGCGAGCGTTGACTTGGACCTACGCCGTAATGGCGAGGCCCAGTTACGCCACCCTCACTTATGACCAGTTCGTGAGGCGCTTCCTGGAGGTCTTCGACCACTCGCGTACCGAGACGGTCCAGGTCGACCGGCTTCTCGCTCTCCAGCAGGGAAGCAGGTTGGCTGCGGACTATGCGGTCGACTTCCGGGTAGCAGCGGAGGAATTAGGCTGGGAGGAACGCTCCCTCTGCGGTCTTTTCCTCCGCAGCCTCAATGATGATCTGAGGGATGAACTGGCTGGGCGGGACCTCCCTGAGACGCTAGCGGAGCTATCTTCCCTTGCCATCAGCTTGGACAACAGGCTGCGCAAGCGCTCCTCGGGGCGGAAGTCGTCTTCTTCTCGCCCTCGCGGAGCCTCGTCGCGCCAGTTCCAAGCTCGCCCCCTGGTGACGCCGCCACCATCGCACCCCGAGGAGTCGGAGCCGATGGTGACGGGCTGGACAAAGCTCTCCCCGGCGGAGAGACAACGCCGCCGTGCGTTGAATCTCTGCATGTATTGCGGAGATAGTCAACACACGGTAGAGCTTTGTCCACAGAAGCCAAACGGTGGGGTCCGCGAGTCACTGTAGGGGGCCTCGCGGACGTCAATCGGTTAAATCCCCTCACTCAATTAAAGCTGCCCATCCGTTTCTGCCACAACCCCATTGGGCATCTCACCCACGCACTGGTGGATTCGGGCGCAGAAGGCAGCTTTATTTCACAAAGCCTGGCAACCCGATTGGGCATCCGCTGCCAGGCGCTCAGAAACCCCATCTCCCTGGTCAACCTCTCTCGTGCCTCCCTTGGGAGAGTTACGCACCAGACCATCCTGGTCCCGGTGATCATCTCTGGTAACCACCGGGAGGAGATAACCTTTCTCGTCTTGCCCAACTCTGTGTCGCCCGTCATCCTGGGGTATCCCTGGCTACGCCTCCACAACCCTGTCCTGGATTGGAAGTCAGCCGGGGTGTCGGCATGGAGCACGTTCTGTATGGGCACCTGTCTTCAGTCCGCTGCCTGCTCTCCGTCTACTTCTCTCCCTCCTACGGACGCTGCACCCCCGGACCTGTCTCTGGTGCCCCTGGAATTTCACGACCTGGGTATGGTATTCAGCAAGACCAAGGCCATGTCTCTCCCTCCTCATCGGCCCTACGACTGCGCCATCAACCTCCGCCAGGGGGCACCCTTACCTTCTGGTCGGCTCTACAGTCTGTCGGCGCCGGAGAAGGAGACGATGAACGCCTACCTAAAGGAGTCGCTGAGTGCTGGGATAATCCGCCCATCGTCATCACCCGTGGGGGCAGGGTTCTTCTTCGTCGGAAAGAAGGACGGATCCCTCCGTCCTTGCATTGACTATCGGGCTCTAAATGACATCACGGAGAAGGATCGTTACACCCTGCCCCTCATGGACACCGCTTTCCACTCCCTCCAGGGGGCGACCTGGTTCACCAAGCTGGATCTACGCAGCGCATACCACCTCGTCCGGATCCGGGAGGGAGATGAGTGGAAGACAGCCTTCCGTACCCCGAACGGCCACTTCGAATATCTGGTAATGCCGTTCGGGTTGACCAACGCTCCTGCCGTCTTTCAGCGCCTCATCAACGACGTCCTCCGGGACTTCATCGGCCTCTTTGTGTTCGTCTACCTGGACAACATACTCATCTTCTCCAAGTCCAGGGACGAGCACCAGGTCCATGTGAGGCGGGTCCTCCAAAGACTGCTGGAGAACCGGCTATACGTGAAGGCTGAAAAGTGCGAATTTTATGCTAAGACTACATCCTTCCTGGGATTCATCATCTCTCACGACCAGGTGCGTCCAGACCCAGAGAAGGTGAAGGCGGTGGTAGAATGGCCTACACCTGCGTCGAGGAAACAGGTGCAACAGTTCGTTGGGTTCGCGAATTTCTACCGCCGCTTTGTCCAAAACTTCAGCACCATCGTCGGACCGCTGACCCGCCTCACGTCCCCTAAGGTCCCGTTCCGGTGGACCGAAGAGGCCGCAGCTGCTTTTCAGGCGCTGAAGGCGGAGTTCTCCTCCTCCCGGGTCCTTCGCCAGGTCGACCCCACGCTGCAGTGCATCGTGGAGGTGGACGCTTCGGACACAGGAGTGGGGGCGGTGCTATCCCAGCGGTCGCCTGACGATGGCGCCAAACGGCCCTGCGCCTTCTTCTCCCGGCGCTTGTCCCCGGCGGAGAGGAACTATGACGTGGGGGACAGAGAGCTCCTGGCCATCAAGCTCGCACTGCAAGAGTGGCGTCACTGGCTAGAGGGGGCGGACCTGCCGTTCGTGGTCCTGACGGACCACAAGAACTTGGAGTACCTTCGATCTGCCAAGCGCCTGAACGCCCGCCAGGCGCGCTGGTCCTTGTTCTTCGCCAGGTTCCAGTTTTCCATCACCTTCAGGCCTGGCTCTAAGAACGGCCTGCCCGACTCCCTCTCTAGGCAATTCGCCCCTGAGGAGTCGGAGGACATGCTCCACACTATCCTACCCAGGTCGTGCGTCGTGGGAGCCATCTCCTGGGACATTGAGAGCAAGATCCGGAAGGCGCAGGAAGTGGAACCTGACCCTGGCGGCGGACCGGAGGGGAGGCTGTTCGTGCCATCTGCGGTTCGAGGAGAGGTCATCCACTGGCTACATACCTCCAAGCTCACCTGTCACCCTGGCTCCTCCCGGATAATAAACCTCCTCCAGCGGTCCTTTTGGTGGCCGGGCCTGCGGAGGGATGCTGCCTGCTACGCCCGGGCCTGTCCTATTTGTGCCACCAACAAGTCGGGAAATGCCCCTCCAGCGGGTCTGCTCCAGCCCCTGCCCGTCCCTGGCAGGCCCTGGTCGCACATCGCTTTGGATTTCGTCACCGGACTCCCAGTCTCCAACTCCTACGACACCATCCTGACCATCGTGGACCGCTTCTCCAAGGCGGCACACTTCGTCCCCCTGCGAGGTCTCCCCACTGCCCTGGAGACGGCGGACCTCCTCATCCAACACGTGGTCAGGCTGCATGGGATTCCGGTGGACGTGGTCTCGGATCGAGGGCCCCAATTTTCCTCTGAGGTTTGGAGGTCGTTTTGCAACGCTTTAGGAGCCAAGGTGAGCCTCTCCTCCGGCCATCACCCCGAATCCAACGGGCAGTGTGAGCGGACCAACCAGGAGCTGGAGGCTGCGCTCCGCTGTGTAACAGCGTCCAAACCCACGTCCTGGAGTAACCACCTTGCCTGGGTTGAATACGCCCATAATACCGCTCGCTCTTCTGCCACAGGGATGTCCCCCTTCAAGGCGTCCCTGGGTTACGACCCCCCGCTGTTCCCGGCGCAGGAGAGTGAGGTGACTGTCCCCTCAGTATGGGCGCATCTCAGGCAGTTCCGCTCCATCTGGGCGTCAGCGCGCAATGCGCTTTTACGCACGGCGGAGCGCAACAGAGCCATGGCGGACCGGCACAGAAGACCTGCCCCGGCGTACAGGGTTGGGCAGCGAGTCTACGTGTCGACCCGGGACGTTACCCTAAAAGGCGAGAGGAGGAAGCTGGCACAGCGCTTCGTGGGTCCCTATCCCATCACCAGGATTGTCAACCCGGTGGCTGTGCGTGTAGCTATTCCCCCCTCCCTCCGCATCCACCCCACCTTCCACGTGTCCAAGGTGAAGCTGGCAGTCTCCGATCCCCTTTGCCCTCCTCCTGCTGCGCAACCCGCGCCCCGGATGATTGGTGGCCATCCGGCCTGGCCCGTCTCCTCCATCCTGGACTCCCGGCGCCGGGGTCGTGGGTTGCAGTACCTGGTGGACTGGGAGGGCTATGGGCCTGATCATCGACAGTGGGTACCCCCGTCGTCTGTGTTGGACCCATCGCTCATCGCTGATTTCCACCGAGCGCACCCAGAAAGGCCATCGCCAGGAGGTGCTGCTAGAGGGGGGAGTACTGTCACGCCGTGCCGCTCATCAGCGGCGCCACCTGCACGCACACCTGCTCGTCATCAGCGGCAAGGGATATAAGCCGCCTCGCCCTGAGCTTCGGCCTGAAGCCGTTAGACTTCTCATGCATCACTGTGAGTTCCTTCACCTTCAGCTATTCTCCCGGGTAAGAAGCTCTTACCTCCTTTTTCTCTCTCGAGTCTGCTCCCCTGTGCACAGGTGGATTCCCCGGCGGCGGACATCGCCTCTCCATCGCCCATTCCTCGCTGCTGCACCGAGCACTCCAGGTGGCTGTCTTCCGGACCTCGTCCTTCGCTGTGCCAGTCATCTGTGCCCTCCAAGTAAGCTCCTCTCTCACTTGCAAATCTCCTGTGTTGGTGTGTGTCCGTCACCCTTCTCCTTTGCTTTTCCCATAGGGTTGTCCGGCTGTACGGCCTCCTGCCTCTGTGCCCGAAGCAGAGGCCGCCACCAACACATTTACATCCCGCAGACACACATTCATTCACTCCTGTTGCTAATAAACTATTTGAACTTCTCTGAGCCTGTGTGTGTGCGTCTCCTGAGCCGTGTGTTATGTCAATATCTGACAAAGACAAGGCTGACACATACATCGTGGAAAATAAGTACTGAACATGTCAACATTTTTCTCATTAAACATATTTCTGATGGAGCCATTGACCTGAGATTTTCACGATATCAGTAACAACCCAACTAATCCATACATACAAAGAAATCAGGGCAACTGTGTTCACAAAACAAGTCATATTTAATAAAGTGGAATGACACGGGGAATAAGTATTGAACACATAAAGAAAACAGTGTAAAAAGGCATAGAAAGCCAAGAAACCAACTGAAGTTTTTGACGAGACTGCCGCCCATTTCGCCCATTTCCCAACTGCCCTCTTAAGTAGGGAGCATATAAAATAAATAAAACTAAATCTTCAATATTAATGCTAAATGAGACCCAGAGAAATTACCCAGCCCCTGAGGTAAATCAATTCAATGTTGTAAATCAGTTTAAATATTTAGGAATCCAAATTGTGCCTAAGCTAGAATCAGTCGCCAGTGTCAACTATGAAGCCTTAATGTCAGATATCAATGAGTTAACTCAGAGATGGATGTCACTACCAATGTCGATGATCGGGAGAATCAATATACTTAAAAGTAATATTTTACCTAAAATACTTTATTTATTTCAATACATTCCCTTATCACCACCTTTAGATCTATTCTCAAGAATAAAAAAAAAGTTAGTGGAATTTATATGGAACAACAGGAGGGCTAGATTACGTCTGTCTTTATTATATTTACCATTTGATCGTGGAGGTCTGAAATGTCCAAATTTTATGTTGTATTATTGGTCGGCACAACTGAGGTCTATGACATATTATTTTTCATCAAATGATCTCCCTCACTGGACTGAAATGGAATCATACAATTTACCTTTACCTCTTCCCATATTCATATACTCAGATTCGGCAAAAAAATTACAAAAACAAGTTAAAAATCCATTTGTAAAGCATATGATCAAAATATGGTGTGAAGCTAAAAACTATTTAAAAGAACCACAGTTATTGTCACAATTTAGTCCAATATGGGGTAATCAATATTTTAAACCAGGGAGAGCGGACGCTGTATTTAAAGTATGGAATTTAAAAGGGATACAAAAGATTCAGGATTTATATTTGCCATGTGCAGATAACATAATGTCTTTTGAAGAGCTGAGGATCAAATTTAATCTCAATAGAACACATTTTTTTAAATATCTTCAACTTAGAAACTTTATTCGATCAAATCAAAATAAAGCTCTCACTCGACCTATTTACTCATCCTTGGAAAAAATTATGATGAAAGATAGTAAAAGAAAGGGTATTATTTCAGAGTTTTATAACTCATTGACACTATCTTCAAGTGAAAATTCACTGAAAAGATTAAACTACTGGAAAGAAGATCTGCAAACTGAAATTTCAGAGGAACAATGGGAATTGGCTTGTACAGAAGCTCAAACCAAATCAATAAATGTACGCCTTAAATTGATACATTTCAAATGGTTAATGCGGATGTATGTTACACCGGAGGAGTTAAATAGATATAACAAAAATATACCAGATACATGCACAAAATGCATGGAAAGTAAAGGAACCCTATTTCATTGTTTATGGGAATGTAGATTAATAAGAATGTTTTGGGAAGAGGTGAGGGTAACAATTGAAAAAATAATCTCAAAACAAATCATATTGAATCCTAAACTGTTTTTGTTGGGTCTGTACCCAGAAAAGCATAATTTTAATAAAAGTGAAAGAACATTCATAGACCTCAGTTTGCTTAATGCCAAAAAATGTATTGCACTATTATGGAAAAAGACTCATAGACCAGATGTGACTCAGTGGTTAAGACAGATGTTAACAAACCTTCCATTAGAAAGAATAACATATATACTAAAATCAAAGGAAATTGTGTTTGAGAATATATGGAGACCTTTTATTGATTATGTAAAAAATTTAAACATAACTCTTGATGAAGAAGGTGAATGATGTGTGTGGACCTTGTAAATTCCAAACTGGTGAACATAATATGTATACTTATGTATTGGATTGTCTAGACTAAACAGAGGAGCATTGTTGAAGACTTGATTTTGTTGGTGGTTGTTGGTGTTTTTAGTGCATTTTTTTTTTTTTGTAGTACTTTAGTGTTAGTGTTTGATTGTTTGTATCATGTTTGTTAAAAAAAAAAAGGTTCAATAAAGATATTGTGGAAAAAAAAAGTAGGGAGCAGCTGATGAGGTGAAATGCGGCTCAGCTGACAGTTCTGACAGCTGGAAGCCCCTCCGAGCGCTGTCACAATAAAAGCTCGGAGAGCCAAAAGGGGCACACAGCCTTCAGATGGGTGAAGATAGTGCATGGTTCGAGCGCGGATGGGATCGGCGCTCGAACCATGACAGTACCTCCCCCCCGAGGGGCGAAATACAAGCACCGTATGACACCCAAGCCCCCCACCCCCCCACCCCCCAGGGTGGGCGGATGGGGGAAAAGGCCTGGAGGGCGAGAACCAGAAAGAGAAAAAAAACATCATGACGATGACAGGGAACAAATGAGGCAATTACAGAGTACGGTTAAAAAGAAAAACACAATACTCCATAGCACACAAATGATACTTAGAACAGGGCAAAAAAGCAGAAACACCATGTCGATGACAGGGAACAAATGAGGCAATACAGAGTACGGGTAAAAGAAAAACACAATACTGCATAACGCACAGATGGTACATAGAACAAGACAAAAAATGCAAATAACCAAAGGGAGCCTACAACTAAAATACACAGGCCCATGAGACACAAAATG
Source organism: Pholidichthys leucotaenia (assembly GCA_020510985.1). Lineage (NCBI taxonomy): Eukaryota > Metazoa > Chordata > Actinopteri > Cichliformes > Pholidichthyidae > Pholidichthys > Pholidichthys leucotaenia. The sequence goes on along the minus strand of CM035837.1, from coordinate 315,818,106 downwards.
GTAGATACGATGGGGCAAAAAAGTATTTAGTCAGCCACCAATTGTGCAAGTTCTCCCACTTAAAAGATGAGAGAGGTCTCCAATTTTCATCATAGGTATACCTCAACTATGAGAGACAAAATGAGAAAAAAAAATCCAGAAAATCACATTGAAGGATTTTTAATGAATTAATTGGTAAATTCCTCGGTAAAATAAGTATTTGGTCAATAACAAAAATTCATCTCAGTACTTCGTTATATACCCTTTGTTGACAATGACAGAGGTCAAACGTTTTCTGTAAGTTTTCACAAGGTTTTCACACACTGTTGCTGGTATTTTAGCCCATTCTTCCATGCAGATCTCCTCTAGAGCAGTGATGTTTTGGGGCTGTCGCTGGGCAACACGGACTTTCAACTCCCTCCAACGATTTTCTATGGGGTTGAGATCTGGAGACTGGCTAGGCCACTCCAGGACCTTGAAATGCTTCTTATGAAGCCACTCCTTCATTGCCCGGGCAGTGTGTTTGGGATCATTGTCATGCTGAAAGACCCAGCCACGTTTCATCTTCAATGCCCTTGCTGATGGAAGGAGGTTTTCACTCAAAATCTCACGATACATGGCCCCATTCATTCTTTCCTTTACACGGATCAGTCGTCCTGGTCCCTTTGCAGAAAAACAGCCACAAAGTATGTAGTTTCCACCCCCATGCTTCACAGTAGGTATGGTGTTCTTTCTCCTCCAAGCACGACAAGTTGAGTTTTTACAATAAAGTTCTATTTTGGTTTCATCTGACCATATGACATTCTCCCAATCCTCTTCTGCATCATCCAAATGCTCTCTAGCAAACTTCAGACGGGCCTGGACATGTACTGGCTTAAGCAGGGGGACACGTCTGGCACAACAGGATTTGAGTCCCTGGCGGCATAGTGTGTTTCTGATGTAGCCTTTGTTACTTTGGTCCCAGCTACCTGCAGGTCATTCACTAGGTCCCCCCGTGTGGTTCTGGGATTTTTGCTCACCGTTCTCGTGATCATTTTGACCCCACGGGGTGAGATCTTGCGTGGAGCCCCAGATCGAGGGAGATTATCATTGGTCTTGTAAGTCTTCCATTTTCTAATAATTGCTCCCACAGTTGATTTCTTCACACCAAGCTGCTTACCTATTGCAGATTCAGTGTTCCCAGCCTGGTGCAGGTCTACAATTTTGTTTCTGGTGTCCTTTGACAGCTCTTTGGTCTTGGCCATAGTGGAGTTTGAAGTCTGACTGTTTGAGGTTGTGGACAGGTGTCTTTTATACTGATAACGAGTTCAACCAGGTGCCATTAATACAGGTAACAAGTGGAGGACAGAGGAGCCTCTTAAAGAAGAAGTTACAGGTCTGTGAGAGCCAGAAATCTTGCTTGTTTGTAGGTGACCAAATACTTATTTTCCACCATAATTTGCAAATAAATTCTTTAAAAATCAGACAATGTCGGTTACTTCCGGTCTGGACGCCATGGTGATAGCAACTTAACGCTGAACCTCCCAGATCCAATCCAAGGAAAACATCTTCAAAATCAGACTTAACGGATTTTTGGAATAATAAAAATCAAAAGACAAAAACACCATGCCTAACCAAAAACAGAAGAAACTGACATTCCCCAGGTCAGGACGCGCAGCGGCCGCAGAATCTGATCCCGAGATATTCCACAAACCACCGATTTGAAGATAGAAAAGGCCCATCGTACATTAGCCGCAAAGCCAGCAGCAGAAGCGCCCCTGCATTCGGTGGTGGTAAGATTCTCCGATTTCAAAATAAAACAAGAGGTTGTAAGACTTCCGGTCTGGACGCCATGGCGACTGCAGCTTAACACTGAAGTTCTCAGACCCAATCCAGGATAACACCTTGAAAATCAAACTTAACGGATTTTTGGAGGAGTGAAAATCAAAAGACAAAATCATCATGTCTAAAGGAAAACAGAAGAAACTGAAATTCTCCAGGCCAGGACACGTATCGGCCGGAGAATCCGAACTGGAAGATCTCCGTTCAGAAGACGAGGAACTGGTGATAGCTAACAAAAGGGTTAGCCTGAAATCACTATTTGAGGAGCTACGACGATTTCGCCGAGATGTTACGGCCGAATTTCGGGAATTCAGAGAAGAATTGAAAAGGACAAACAGCAGAGTGGACCAGGCCGAGAACCGAATCTTGGAAACAGAGGATCGAATAAAAGTGCTCGAAGATTCTGTGCTAGACCTACGCAAAAGACAAGCAGCTATAGAGGCTAAGCTAACCGACCAAGAAGGAAAACAAAGAAGAGACAACATAAGAATTCATGGTCTGATAGAAGGAACCGAAAATGGTTTTAACTCAATGGCAGAATGCGTGGAATCCTTACTAAGAGAGAAATTGGATATTCCACAAACCACCGACTTGAAGATAGAAAAGGCACATCGTTCATTAGCCGCTAGGCCGGCGGCGGAAGCGCCCCCACGTTCGGTGTTGGTAAGATTTTCCAATTTCAAAATAAAACAAGAGGTTGTAAGACTGGCCTGGCAGAAAAAAGGATTTATGCACCAGGAGAGAAAAGTCTACGTGGAACACGATTACGCCCCGGAGGTCCTTAAAAAGCGCAGGGAATACAATGACGCGAAAAAGGTGTTAAGAGAGAAGAAATTGCGCTTTCAGACACCATTTCCTGCGAAGTTAAGGGTCTTCTACGGCGATGAAACGTGTCTTTATAATTCGGCGGAAGAAGCAACAGCTGACATGGCGAAAAGAGGCCTCCCGGTAACGGTATTTAAACCCGCAGCAGACCCGAGTCAGAAGATCAAAGCGCAAACATGGACAACACAAAGACCTTCAAAATCCACGGACCAGCAGCGGGAAACCCAGCACCAGAGCGTCGCGGATAAACTATCCGTTTTCAGGTTGGAATAGCGACCTTTTTTTTTTTTTTCTCTTGAATCAATCCGCACATCCAACCCCCCTCATACAAGGTAACAAACATTAAAGGAGATGCATATTCAGCATGTGGTAAAACATTTCATGGAACAATCATATTATTTGAAACAAATAAGTCTTTGTAATAAAAAAAAAAAAAAACTTGTTAAAATAGAAATGTGACAATAATCCACATGTTCTCCTCATACTAACAAATACTGTTTTTGCGTGAATGTTTGATGTGATGGGGGTGGGAGGGTGCACACAATTTCACAGGGTTTAGGCATAAAAGGAAAAAAAAAAAAATCATTACAAGTTTGGATTGGGTTCTGAAACTCACGTTAAAAGCATGGGACTACTTTCAGTGGTAAGAGAGGGCCCTCAACACGTAACAGAGTTTGAGGAATTTCCCTCAGAGCCTTCACTCCATCAAGGCTCTTACAGGGTCTTTAAAAAGACCTCAGCTCAGGAAGTTCTTATGACAGCTTTTTGTTTTAAAGTTTTTTACACTATGTTCTTAATGTTTTTCTTGTTTTTAATGTTCTTTCAGTTTCTGAGTAGCACAAAAGAGGGCCACCACACAGTTATACTAAACAAAACAACACAATGGAGAAACAGGTGGAACCAAAATAATTTCATATAATGTAAAAGGAATCCTGAATCCAGTTAAAAGATCCAAGATTCTAGGCAAAATGAAAAAAGACAAAGCAGGAATAATACTTTTACAAGAAACCCACCTAACAGACGTGGAACACAATAAACTCAGTAGACAAGGGTTTAAAATGATCTCTTCATCTTCATATAAATCAGGGAGGAGGAGGGGAGTAGCGACATTGATATCAACCAAAATTACATTTGAAAAAAAATCAGAACACAAAGATAAAGAAGGGAGATACAGTTTGGTAACTGGGCGGCTAGAGGGAGAAGATATCACCCTGCTGAATGTGTATGCTCCCCCAGGGGCTAACTGGAAATTTTATAAAAATGTATTCGACCTAATGATAACTAAAGCTCAAGGTTTAGTGATATGTGGTGGGGACTTCAATCTTAGACTGAATCCATACTGGGATGCTTCTGGTAATTCCCCACATCAAAATAACACCCAAAACAGGAAGACTCGGATGCTACTAAAAGAATTGGGAATCTGTGACGTGTGGAGGGAACTCAACCCCAGTGTAAAAGACTATACATTTTACTCAACACCACATTCATCTTACTCAAGGATTGACTATTTTTTTATGTTTAATAGAGACATTGGAAGAGTAAAAACATGTAAAATAGGACTGATGGATCTCTCCGACCACAGTCCGATCTACATGGACTTAAATATCCAAAAATACACAAATAATACATTTTCTTGGAGGTTAAATTCAAATGTCCTGAAAGGACCATTGAAAGATGAATTGGAATCAGATATTCTCAGATATTTGGAAGATAACGATAATGGAGAAGTATCCCCTTTAATACTGTGGGATGCATGTAAAGCTGTAATAAGAGGAAAGATTATTGCAAAACTGGCAACCCAAAAGAAACTAAGACAAGAAAAACTATCCACATTAGAGTCAGAACTTAGGAACCTAGAAAAAGAACACAAAGGCAACACTCATTCTACTGACTCGCTCAAGATTAAGGAAATTAAAAACCAAATAAATGAGATCTACACAATAGAAATCCAGAAGAAACTTACATTTCTGAAACAAAAATACTATGAAGCAGGCAGTAAATCGGCAAAATTGCTAGCCTATAAATTGAGGAAACATCAAACAGAAAGAGCAATCTACAAAATCAGAGACCCAGTATCAAAGGAAATAAAATTCAGAATTCAGGATATTCTTAAAAACTTCGAGAATTACTATAAGAACTTATACTCCCACAAAAAACATAAAAACGCATCCGAGGCATTCCTAAACACATTAAACCTTCCCCAACTTACGGAGTCACAAAATAAAACACTACTGTCAGAAATACATCCTAAAGAATTGGAAAAAGCAATTATGAAACTTAAAGCTAACAAATCCCCAGGAGCTGATGGCTATACAGCAGAGTGGTACAAAACCTTTAAACAGCAACTATCTCCTCTCCTCCTGAAAACATTTAATTATGTCCTCCACACAGGGGAAATCCCCCCCTCCTGGAGAGAAGGGGTCATTGCAGTTATACCTAAACCTGAAAAGGATAAACTAGAGTGCTCCAACTACAGACCAATCAGTGTACTAAATCAGGACTATAAGCTTTTTACCATTATCCTTGCCAAAAGGTTAGAAAATATACTGACAGACCTAATTCATTTAGACCAAACAGGTTTTATAAGACAAAGACAGACACAAGACAACATTCGACGCACTTTACACATAATTCATCATATAAAAAAATATAACTTAAATGCAGTCATATTGGGATTAGATGCTGAAAAAGCATTCGATTCGGTTGACTGGTCTTTTCTATATAGAATCTTATCCAGTTTCAATTTTCATAACAACTTCATTAGAACTATACAGGCATTATAATAAAAAACCAACAGCTAAAATAAGGATTAACGGTAATTTATCATCATCTTTTGAACTGGAAAGAGGATGTCGTCAGGGCTGCCCCCTGTCTCCACTGCTCTTTGCAATCTTCATAGAACCTCTGAGCCAATGGATAAGACAAAACCAAAAAATTCAAGGTATTACACTTGGTCAGAAGGAACATAAAATAGCACTCTTTGCTGATGACATTTTAATATACCTAGGGCAGCCGGACACTTCTTTACCAGAACTAATCTCAGTTTTTTCAGAGTATGGAGATTTATCGGGGTACAAATTAAATATCCATAAAACCCAAGTTTTAACATTCAACTATGACCCAAATCATTATTCACTAAGCAAACTCAAAACTAACTGGGAGTCGGAATCTATGAAATATCTGGGGGTCAATATCCCGAAACAACTCAACAAAATTATATCACTAAACTATGATCCACTGGTGACAAAAATAAAATCTGACCTAGCAAGATGGAATATGATACCATTCTTGGGTACTGCACAAAGAATTGAAGCAGTCAAAATGAATATACTTCCACGTCTTCTATACCTTTTCCAAACAATACCGGTAGAACCTCCCAAAAAAACATGGCAGGAGCTGGACAGAAGGATCTCAAGATTCATATGGCAGGGCAAGAGACCTAGAATCAGATATAGAACCCTACAGCTAAACAAAGACAAAGGTGGGCTCGCGCTGCCAAATATCAGGGACTACTTTAAAGCCGCACAAATTAAAACTTTAGTAGAGATATGTAACCCAGTCTACACTGCACAATGGAAGGAGATCGAATGACAAATAACAAGTGACATCCCCCTACAGGCGATAATAGGGAACAATGTCTTACCTAAGCTTTTGAATAACACTAACCCGTGGATAGAGACCCCGCTAAAAATTTGGTTTAAGATAGTCAGAGAGAATCAAACTAAAGAGCCCTATCGACTTCTGCAATGGATCGCCTATGATCAGGACTTTACTCCTAATAAAACAGACACCAGATTTAAAAAGTGGAAGGAGAAAGGGCTGATAAAATATTACGATTTTTTTAAAGGGCAAATCTTAAGAAGTTTTGAAGATTTGAAAAAACAAGGCCTAATAAATCAAGACCTTTACAGGTTCTTCCAGCTTAGACACCACATAAACAATATACTTAAAAAGGAGGTTTTGGAAAGGGCCCAGTCAGGTGTTCTGAAGGTCTTCTTAATGGCATATAAAGGGATCCCAGGGATCAGATACATTTCTAAAATATACCAAGGTCTTCAAGACTTAAAAGGAGACAACACATCTTATATAAAAGAGAGATGGGAAAAAGAGGGGAATTTCACTTTACAACTGGAAATATGGGAAAAGCTAAATAAACAGCAATGGAAAAGTACCTCATCCCTGCAGTGGAGAGAATTTGGATGGAAAAACTTGGCAAGATTTTTCAGAACACCTGCACAAAACAAATTTACCCATAAGGGATTGAACTGTTGGCGCTTGTGTGGTGAAAAGACTGCAAATCATTTTCATGTGTTTTGGTCATGCCCAGTTATCCACCAATATTGGACCAAGGTACAGACAATATTGGGGAAAATATTCAAAATTACAGTTTGTAGGAGCATGCTCAAATAACGAGGCTGAGTTTCAGTCATAAAACCAGCTTTATTTGACAGAACACAAGCTCCTAGCATTCTCAAAGCAGGAAAGAGAAAGAATCATACTTCAACCCCCTTTTATACATTTCCAGCATCAGAATTCAAGTCACATGGTGTCTTCAGTCAACATACAGTTACAAAGCATCCCTTTGAAGCTTCACCATTGTCTCTCATTTCTTGATGAACCGGAATACCCTCCGGGGCGTCTTCTGTGGGACAAAGAGACAAATCTCACACTTCCTTGTTACCTCCTGTAGATTTGAGTCCTCAGTCCTTGCAGACGTGACACTCCACAATACACATTCAGTTCTGTCTCTGTGGCAGCGTGAGCCCACAATGTGTGTCGGCCACACTACCCCCCCCAAACGTCGAGTAAGGCAAAATCTGCATGGCATAACAAAAAGAGAAACACAAAGCACTCCATACATCGCTAATCAATCCACCAACTGCCTAGGTTTTAATCTTCTGCCGAATCTGCTGCAACTTGGCTTGGCTGCCTCTGCAACATCTCTCTGCACCTGTGGATTAAAGCTGTTAGCACCTCTCTGTGAAGACTTTGGAGAATGTCTTCTCAGTGGCCTGCCCCGGCGGGGGGGCCTCGCGAGCTGCACCTCCTCGTCAGCCAGAACAAAAGCGGGTTTGAGCCTGTTAATGCAAATCAGCTCCCTTCTGCCCCCTAAATCTAGCAGAAAATGCTTCTGCCCGGTCTCCAGCACTCGAAACGGTCCGTCGTAAAACGGCCGCAAACTTGGACGCTGGGCGTCATGTTTAACAAAAACAAACTCTGCATTTTTTAAAGCCTTGGGCACAAAAACGTGTGGGAAACTGTGATGGACCGGGCCAGGAAGCGTGTTTGTTCCTGAGCCGCTCTGCCACGGCTGAGCGGGGGGGCCATTAGGTGCGGGATTATCAGGAAGAAATTCCCCGGGCAAACAGAGCGGCTGAGCGAAAACTAATTCAGCCGGGGAAGCATGCAAATCTTCCTTAGGTGCAGAACGCAACCCTAATAACACCCATGGAAGTTTGTCTACCCAATTTGTATCCGTTAGCGACGCTCTGAGGGCTGCTTTCAATGACCTGTGAAAGCGTTCGCATAAACCATTGGCCTGGGGGTTATACGCGGTGGTGCGATGAATCTTCACCCCCAAGCTGCGGGCCATCGATGACCATAGCTCGGAAATAAATTGGGGACCCCTGTCAGACGTTATGTCCGACGGTACACCAAAACGCGCAACCCATGCTGTTAAAAATGCTCGCGCAACTTCTTCCGCTGTGGTTGATGTCAGAGGAATCGCCTCTGGCCAGCGCGTGGTGCGGTCTACCATTGTCAAAAGATGTGTGTGCCCGTGTGATAACGGAAGCGGGCCGACCAGGTCAACATGCACGTGATCAAAACGCTTAGCGGGGATGTGGAAAGGTTCTAACGGGGCCTTAGTGTGTCTGTGTATTTTAGCTCGCTGACACGCTACGCAGGCTGCTGCCCATTCCTTGACCTGTTTGCGCAACCCGGGCCAAACAAATTTCTCCCCCACCAATTTGATCGATGCGCGCACCCGGGGGTGCGCGAGAGAATGGACCAAGTCAAAAACACGGCGACGCCACGCGGTTGGCACCACAGGGCGGGGCCGTCCCGTGGAGACATCGCAGATTAGCGGGGGCATACCGTTTTGTTGCACCCTGTGCTCCAGCCTTAACCCTGTTGGTCCAGACTGGAGCGCGCGCACGTCCGCGTCGTTAACCTGCTCCACAGCCATGGCTGCATAATCTAACCCAACACAGACCGGGGCTGCGCGCGCTCCCGCGTCGCTGCCCGGGCCCGTGGCCATGGCTACAGAGTCTGCCCCTATAGGGCTTGGCGGTGCTATTGCACGCGAGAGGCAGTCTGCTACAACATTGTGTTTACCCGCGACATGCTGAATATCAGTAGTAAACTCCGATATTGCGGCTAGTTGCCTTTGTTGCCGGCCTGACCAGGGTTCTGAAATTTTGGCCATCGCAAACGTTAGCGGTTTATGATCCACAAAAGCGGTGAAACGTCGCCCCTCTAACCAGAACTGAAAATGACGGATGGCCAAGTGTAGGGCCAAAAGCTCCCTGTCAAATGCGCTGTATTTCCGTTCACTATCGCGCAAGGTCCTGCTGAAAAACGCGAGGGGTTGCCAGGTACCTGCCACAAACTGTTCAACTACCGCCCCCACCGCTACATCGGAAGCGTCAGTGGTGAGCGCCATGCGGGCCGTTGGAACTGGGTGCGCTAACAAAACTGCATTTGCCAGGGCTGATTTGACCTGGGCAAAAGCGCGCTCCCGCTCCGGAGACCATTCGACTTTATTTGCAGGCTTTTGTTTTTTTAACGCGGTGTACAATGGCTGCATGAGTCGTGCTGCGCTTGGGAGGAAACGGTTGTAAAAATTAACCATCCCTAGAAACTCCTGAAGCACCTTAACCGTTTGAGGTTGCGGAAAATCTGTTATGGCACGCACTTTATTTGGAAGGGGAACTGCTCCCTCTGCCGAAACGCGATGTCCCAAAAAATCAATCTGCGCCACCCCAAACTGGCATTTCGCTGGGTTCACTATTAACCCGTGCTCTGCCAACCTCTGGAAAACTGCTGTGAGGTGTTTTTCATGTTCGCCTTCGGACGTGCTGGCTACCAAAATATCGTCCAAATAAACGAACACGAAAGGCAGGTCGCGTAAAACTGCATCCATCATGCGTTGGAAAGTCTGCGCAGCCCCCTTGAGGCCAAAAGGCATGCGCAAGAACTCAAAAAGGCCGAAAGGAGTTATGACCGCTGTTTTGGGTACATCCTGCGCGCGCACTGGAACCTGGTGATAGCCGCGCACCAAGTCTATTTTAGAAAAAATGCGCGCCCCCGCCAAATGAACAGAAAAATCCTGAATGTGCGGAATCGGGTAGCGGTCATGAGCTGAAACGTTGTTCAACCTGCGGAAATCGCCGCAAGGCCGCCACGAGCCGTCAGCCTTTGGGACCATGTGTAACGGCGAAGCCCAAGCGCTCTTGGAGCGTCTAACGATGCCCAGTTTTTCCAGATTAGTGAACTCCTCGCGCGCGATGGCCAGTTTAGCTGGGTCCAAACGCCGAGCCTTTGCAAAAACGGGAGGGCCTGTGGTTGTTATGAAATGTTCTACCCCATGTTTGGCCACCGTTGCTGAAAAAGTGGGGACTGTGAGTGCTGGAAACTGAGCAAGCAGAGTGTGAAACTTACCACCCGCGGCTGAGACGCTGGCATGTGCAGTTGGCGGGGCCACCCGAGCTGTGCAGGGAATAGAATGAAAAGACATTAATCAGACGTCTATTAGCAAGATCAACCAATAAACCATGTGAGCACAAAAAATCAGCCCCTAACATGTTGAAACTGACTGCTGCTACAATAAATGTCCACTCAAATGAACGGCCTTGTAAGGACAGAAGCATGGTCCTCTCACCAAACGTTTTAATTGTGGAGCCGTTCGCTGCTGACACTGACACCCAGGGGGCTTTAGAAGGCGACAGCCGTTCCGCGTAGGTGGGCGTGACGAAGCTCAGCTGCGAGCCCGTGTCCACGAGGAACTGTTTCCCCGAGCGTGCATCCGTCAGGTAAAGCAGCCTGTTCTCATTCCCGAGAGTCGCGGCTGCTACCGGCCCTCGGTCCTGGCGTTTAAAATTGCACGGTGGGACGCACCTGTGCGCTCTCTCTGCAAAACGGCGGTGGTAGAAGCACGAGCCGTTCTCCGCTCCGCGTCGTCTGGCTCCGGTCGCCGCCGTTGTTGGTGCGTCTGGTGCCGCTGGACCCAAGCTGTCTCCGGACGCCGTTGCCGAACTAGCCGCCGCGGCCGAAACCGCGTTCTGCTTGTGGGCGTCGACCAACTTCTGCGCCTCCTTGCTCAACCCATGGTAGTCTCGCTTGGCCAATCGGGGTGACTCTGCCAGGGCCACTCTCACTGCTGGTGGCAGGGTTCGAAGGAATAGGTGGGCGAAAATGAATTCGCCATCCTCGGAGGCTTTGAGCTGCAGCATCTTCACCATCAGGTCCGCAGGTCTATTGTTTTCTGCCTCCGTCAGCGCCAGGAGCCCCTCTGCTCTTTGTTGGACTGAGGGGGTGAAATGGCTGATCAGCGCGTCTTTCAATGCGCTGTACTTGTCGCTGTCTGGGGGATGATTAACCAAATCCTCCACTCTCTGGACCGTGTCGCTGTCCAGTTTCGCTACCACGTGGTAGAATCTTGTGTCGTCATTGGAGATTCTCCGGAGGTTGAACTGCGCCTCGATTGCGCTAAACCATGAGCGCGGGCTGTGCTGCCAGAAATCGGGCAGCCGGAGCGTGGAGGCGGCCATCAGGCTGGCTTCCACCGAGCCCGGTTCGGAAGAATTCTCATTGCTCATTCTCCGTCGTAGGTCACCAGTGTAGGAGCATGCTCAAATAACGAGGCTGAGTTTCAGTCATAAAACCAGCTTTATTTGACAGAACACAAGCTCCTAGCATTCTCAAAGCAGGAAAGAGAAAGAATCATACTTCAACCCCCTTTTATACATTTCCAGCATCAGAATTCAAGTCACATGGTGTCTTCAGTCAACATACAGTTACAAAGCATCCCTTTGAAGCTTCACCATTGTCTCTCATTTCTTGATGAACCGGAATACCCTCCGGGGCGTCTTCTGTGGGACAAAGAGACAAATCTCACACTTCCTTGTTACCTCCTGTAGATTTGAGTCCTCAGTCCTTGCAGACGTGACACTCCACAATACACATTCAGTTCTGTCTCTGTGGCAGCGTGAGCCCACAATGTGTGTCGGCCACAAGTTCCCTTTTCTTTTGTAACTTTGTATTTGGGTTTACTACCGGACTCACTGGAAAGACGAGGAGAAAAATACTTATTCAATGTTTTAATATTGGCAAGCAAAAAAGCTCTAACTAAAAAATGGATGTTGAAGGACTGTCCTACACCTGAAGATTGGACTAACGTGATCCAAGACATTTACTCGATGGAAAAGTTGACATTCGCACTGAGACAGGACATGGATGTGTTCATGAACTTTTGGCAACCCTGGACCGCATATGTGTCTTCCATTAGATCTAATCTTTGACAAATACCATTTCAATAATGGTTCCGCTCTTTGTTCCAATGCTACTCAGATGCTCTTTTATAAGATAAGATAAGATAAGATAAGCCTTTATTAGTCCCACAATGGGGAAATTCCAGGATTGCAACAGCACAGGGATAGCAACACTCAGAGCAACAATCAGAAGGCAAGAAAAAACAACATCTAGCAAACATATGTCCATATTACTATAAATGTATATATATAGACACACAGTGCAGAGCACTGTGTGTCTAAAAAAAAACAAAAAACAAGAGGTTGTAAGACGGGCTTGGCAGAAAAAAGGATTTATGCATCAAGAGAGAAAAGTCTTCGTGGAGCACGATTACGCCCCTGAGGTTCTTAAAAAGCGACGGGAATATAACAACGCCAAAAAGGTTGTACGGGAACAGAATCTACGCTTTCAGACGCCATTTCCGGCGAAGTTAAGGGTCTTTTACGGTGAAGAGTCATGTCTCTATAATTCAGCGGAAGAAGCAACAATTGACATGGCGAGAAGAGGACTCCCGGTAACGGTGTTTAAACCCGCAGCGAATCTGAGCGAGAAGATCAGAGCTCAAACGTGGTCCACTCAGAGACCTTCAAAATCCACGGGCCAGCAGCGGGAAACCCAGCCCCAGAGCTACAAAGATAAGCTTTCCAGTTCCAGGAAGGAATAGCGACCTTTTTGTTTTTTTCTTTTCAGTCATTCTGCACTTCCATCCCCCCTCCTACAAGGTAACAAACATTAAAGGAGGTGCAGAATCAGCATGTGGTAAAACCTTTCATGGAGCAGTTATAGCATTAGAAACAAATGTCTTCTTAATTTAAAGGAAAAAAAAAAAATCTTGTTAAAATAGAAATGTAACAATGACCCACATGTTCTCTCCACACTAACAAATACTGTATTAGAGTGAATGTTTGCTGTGATGGGGGTGGGAGGGTGCACACAATGTCATAGGGTATAGGTATAAAAAAAAAAAAAAAAAATCATTACAAATTCGGATTGGGATCTGAAATTCACGTTAAAAACATGGGACAACTTACAGGGGTAAGAGAGGGCCCTCAACACGTAACAGAGTTTGAGGATTTTCCCTCAGAGCCTACACTCCATCAGGGCTCTTACAGGGTCTTTAAAGAGACCCCAGCTCAGGAAGTTTTTTTGACAGTTTTTTTGTTTTAAAGTTTCGTACACTATGTTCTTAATGTTTTTTATGTTCTTAATGTTCTTTCAGTTTCTGAGTAGCAAAAAAGAGGGCCACCACACTGTTATACTAAATAAGAAAATACAATGGAGAAACAGGGTGTAACCAAAATAGCCTCATATAATGTAAAAGGGATCCTGAATCCAGTTAAAAGATCCAAGATTCTAGGCAAAATGAAAAAAGACAAAGCAGAAATAATATTTTTACAAGAAACCCACCTAACAGACGTGGAACACACTAAACTCAATAGACAAGGGTTTAAAATGATCTCTTCATCTTCATATAAATCAGGGAGGAGGAGGGGAGTAGCGACATTGATATCAACCAAAATTACATTTGAAAAAAAATCAGAACACAAAGATAAAGAAGGGAGGTACAGTTTGGTAATTGGGCGGCTAGAGGGAGAAGATATCACCCTGCTGAATGCATATGCATCACCAGGGGCTAACTGGAAATTTTATAAAAATGTATTCGACCTAATGATAACTAAAGCCCAAGGTTTAGTGATATGTGGTGGAGACTTCAGTCTAAGACTGAATCCATACTGGGATGCAACAGGTAATTCTTCACATCAAAATAACACTCAAAATAGGAAAACTCGGATGCTACTAAAAGAAATGGGAATCTGTGACGTATGGAGGGAATTCAACCCCAATGTAAAAGATTATACTTTTTATTCAACACCACATTCATCTTACTCAAGGATTGATTACTTTTTTATGTTTAATAGAGACATTGGAAGAGTAAAAACATGTAAAATAGGACTGATGGATCTCTCTGACCACAGTCCGATCTATATGGACTTAAACATCCAAAAATACACAAATAATACATTCTCCTGGAGGTTGAATTCAAATGTCCTGAAAGGACCACTGAAAGATGAATTGGAATGAGATATTTTCAGATATTTGGAAGAAAACGATAATGGAGAAGTATCCCCTTTAATACTGTGGGATGCGTGCAAAGCTGTAATAAGGGGAAAAATTATTGCAAAACTGGCAACCCAAAAGAAACTGAGACAAGAAAAACTAATCACACTAGAGTCAGAACTCAAGAACCTAGAAAAAGAACACAAAGACAACACTCATTCTAATGGCTCGCTCAAGATTAAAGAAATTAAAAATCAAATAAATGAGATCTACGCAATAGAAATCCAGAAGAAACTTACATTTCTGAAACAAAAACACTATGAAGCAGGCAGTAAATCGGCAAAATTACTAGCCTATAAACTGAGGAAACAACAAACAGAAAGAGCAATCTACAAAATCAGAGACCCAGTATCAAAGGAAATAAAATTCAGAATTCAGGATATTCTTAAAAGCTTCGAGAATTACTACAAGAACTTATACTCCTGTAGAGGAGCTTGAAATAATGAGGCGATGTGATTCATAAACCAAAGTTTATTATCAGCTCCTCTAACAAGTCTCATCTAGGTGCAGCAGCAGAAGAAGTAAGAGAGCGAACACCTTCGGCTCTACGAACTTATACTCGCACATAACAAAAGACATGCATATCAAAAGCTGACATCCCTCACTATCTTAATCCCCTCTTTTGTCTTCGTACTCCTCCACCTGGCCCTGGGGGGTCAGGGCAACCCATCCGGTCTCCACCGCAGCGCCTGGGATGTTCTTTGATCTTCACTGGCGGTTGAGACCCTTTGTCCTGTTCTGAGGTGTGAAGTCGCTTTACATATGTAATCACTAAACACTCTCACATGCTTAAACATATGTAGGTTATGGGATCTATGATTAATATAGCCCACAACTCCCACAAAAAACATAAAAACGCATCCGAGACATTCCTAAACACATTAAACCTTCCCCAACTTACGGAATCACAAAATAAAACACTACTGTCAGAAATACAACCTAAAGAATTGGAAAAAGCAATTATGAAACTTAAAGCTAACAAATCCCCAGGAGCAGATGGCTATACAGCAGAATGGTACAAAACCTTTAAACAGCAACTATCTCCTCTCCTCCTGAAAACATTTAACTATGTCCTCCACACAGGGGAAATCCCCCCTCCTGGAGAGAAGGGGTCATTGCAGTTATACCTAAACCTGAAAAGGATAAACTAGAATGCTCCAACTACAGACCAATCAGTGTATTAAATCAGGACTATAAGCTTTTTACCATTATCCTTGCCAGAAGGTTAGAAAACATACTGACAGACTTAATTCACTTAGACCAAACAGGTTTTATAAGACAAAGACAGACACAAGACAGACACAAGACAACATTCGACGCACTTTACACATAATTCATCATATAAAAAAATATAACTTAAATGCAGTCATATTGGAATTAGATGCTGAAAAAGCATTCGATTCGGTTGACTGGTCTTTCCTATATAGAATCTTATCCAGTTTCAATTTTCATAACAACTTCATTAGAACTATACAGGCATTATATAAAAAACCAACAGCTAAAATAAGGATTAACGGTAATTTATCATCATCTTTTGAGCTGGAAAGAGGATGTCGTCAAGGCTGCCCCCTGTCTCCACTGCTCTTTGCAATCTTCATAGAACCTCTGAGCCAATGGATAAGACAAAATCAAAAAATTCAGGGTATTACACTTGGTCAGAAGGAACATAAAATAGCACTCTTTGCTGATGACATTTTAATATACCTAGGGCAGCCAGACACTTCTTTACCAGAACTAATCTCAGTTTTTTCAGACTATGGAGATTTATCGGGGTACAAATTAAACATGCATAAAGCCCAAGTTTTAACATTCAACTATGACCCAAATCATTATTCACTAAGTGAACTCAAAACTAACTGGGAGTTGGAATCTATGAAATATCTGGGGATCAATATCCCGAAACAACTCAACAAAATTATAACACTAAACTATGATCCACTGGTGACAAAAATAAAATCTGACCTAGCAAGATGGAATATGATACCATTCTTAGGTACTGCACAAAGAATTGAAGCAGTCAAAATGAATATACTTCCACGTCTTCTATACCTTTTCCAAACAATACCGGTAGAACCTCCCAAAAAAACATGGCAGGAGCTGGACAGAAGGATCTCAAGATTCATATGGCAGGGCAAGAGACCTAGAATCAGATATAGAACCCTACAGCTAAACAAAGACAAAGGTGGGCTCGCGCTGCCAAATATCAGGGACTACTTTATAGCTGCACAAATTAAAACTTTAGTAGAGATATGTAACCCAGTCTACACTGCACAATGGAAGGAGATGGAATGCCAAATAACAAGTGACATCCCCCTACAGGCGATAATAGGGAACAATGCCTTACCTAAACTCTTGAATAACACTAACCCGTGGATAGAGACCCCGCTAAAAATTTGGTTTAAGATAGTCAGAGAGAATCAAGCTAAAGAGCCCTATCGACTTCTGCAATGGATTGCCTATGATCAAGACTTTACCCCCAATAAAACAGACACTAGATTTAAAGAGTGGAAAGAGAAAGGGCTGATAAAATATTACGATTTTTTTAAGGGGCAAACTTTAAGAAGTTTTGAAGATTTGAAAAAACAAGGTCTAATAAATCAAGATCTTTACAGGTTCTTTCAGCTTAGACACCACATAAACAATATACTTAAAAAGGAGGAATGGAAAGGGTCCAGTCAGGTGTTCTGAAGGTCTTCTTAATGGCATATAAAGGGATCCCAGGGATCAGATACATTTCTAAAATATACCAAGGTCTTCAAGACTTAAAAGGAGACAACACATCATATATAAAAGAGAGATGGGAAAAAGAGGGGAATTTCACTTTACAATTGGAAATATGGGAAAAGCTAAATAAACAGCAATGGAAAAGTACCTCATCCCTGCAGTGGAGAGAATTTGGATGGAAAAACTTGGTAAGATTTTTCAGAACACCTGCACAAAACAAATTTACCCATAAGGAGTTGAACTGTTGGCACTTGTGTGGTGAAAAGACTGCAAATCATTTTCATGTGTTTTGGTCATGCCCAGTTATCCACCAATATTGGACCAATGTACAGACAATATTGGGGAAAATATTCAAAATAACAGTTCCCTTTTCTTTTGTAACTTTGAATTTGGGTTTACTACCGGACTCACTGGAAAGACGAGGAGATAAATACTTATTCAATGTTTTAATATTGGCAAGTAAAAAAGCCCTAACTAAAAAAATGGATGCTGAAGGACTGTCCTACACCTGAAGATTGGATTAACGTGATTCAAGACATTTACTCGATGGAAAAGTTGACATTCGCACTGAGACAGGACATGGATGGGTTCATGAACTTTTGGCAACCCTGGATCGCATATGTGTCTTCCATTAGATCTAATCTTTGACAAATACCATTTCAATAATGGTCCCGCTCTTTGTTCCAATGCTACTCAGATGCTCTTTTACTTTTAATTACTTAATTTTCTGTTTGTTTGTTTTTTGCTGTTCTGTTTGTTTGTTTATTCATTTTTTTAAAAATTTAATTCTCTTTAATTTCTCTTTTTCTTTCACTTTAAAAAAAAGGGGGGTGTTGTAATAACTATCCTACCAATGTTGTCAAATAGCAAAAAATAAGGGAACGTGTGATGAAAATGTAAACAATGCAATGCTTTAATAACCTGTATACCCTTTACAAAAACTTAAATAAAAAAAAAAATCAGACAATGTCAATTTCTGGATTTTTTTTCTCATTTTGTCTCTCATAGTTGAGGTATACCTATGATGCAAATTGGAGACCTCTCTCATCTTTTAAGTGGGAGAACTTGCACAATTGGTGGCTGACTAAATACTTTTTTGCCCCACTGTACCAATCATCCCTCAGACAGGAGAGGGGAGAAAAAAAAGAAAGAAAAACACGCTAAACAGCGATGAATACACAGATCAGGGTGGAGTAACACAGAGTGACCCTTATATGTCAGTGTAACAGAAAAGCGCATGTGGATGACGACAGGCAGAGACCAATGAGATGGGGACAGTTCTGGTGGTCTCCCTGCATCCAATGTCCAGGTCGCCGATGAGGGAAACAAGGAATGCTTGGGTGGCCTACCCCAGTCCCAGGCCCGGTAAGACAGAACCTCCGGCAGCCGAACCAGATTGCCCAGCAGGAAGCACCGTATGTCGGGTGGCCGACCCAGCACATTGAACCGGTGAAACAGCTCACCAGGCGGCCGACCCACATCACTCAGCCACCAGGACCGTAGGGAAAAAACTGAAGACGGCCTCCCTGGAGAGGGGGAAGATGAGGGAGAGCTGGACCGAATCTCGAGAACCCCAACGGCCCCCGGAGGAGATGAGCTGGGATGACGATGGTGATGATGATGACGATGAGCCAGTCCAGTGTCAGGTGGCAGAGGGTCTGCAGCTCCTTCACCGACCTTGAACCACACCGGTGCTGCACCCACGACGGACCCCGATTGGGTCACGGCTGCACTCGCAATGGACCCCGATTGGGTCGGCGCAGCACCAGTAACGACCTCCAACCCCGAACCCGGAACCTCCAGTACAGCGACCGGGATTGGCTCCCCACCGGTGACCCTGGGAGAAGGCTCAGGAGAAAGGAAAGAACCGGGATCAGAATCACTGGTAGTGACAGAGCCCAGCGAGATGAGCTCGGGAGCAGCGGACGGCTGCCCCTGGCTCGTCTACCCAAGAGACAGGGAAAAATGCTCCAAAACTGAAAGAAGGGAAACAAGGTAGAGCACTTGCCTGCACTCAGGTTCTGTCGCCGTCCAGGACTTCGATGATCCAGGGTCAGGACGAAGAAGGTCGTCGTCTGGCTCCCACTCGGCTATGGCGGGCTCCGCAGCTGGCATGATGGTCTCCACAGCCTGAGGACCCTCCGGCACTGACGTCCACATCGACGACCTGCATGGCGTGGTGGCAGGGGACCCTCAACCCGCTGGACCGAACCGCTCATCTGTGGAGACCAGGGGACGCTTCGTCGTCGGCGCAGGCTCCACGCTGCAGTCCGCTCTCCTCCTCTGCCCATGACGTGGCTGCGGGGCTGGAATCAGGCTCTCCAGAACTGCAGGCCCCCTCCTTGTCCGGCGACGTAGGCCTGGCGTCGTGGACCGCTCAGCGGAGGGAGACACAGAGGCAGCAGGTTTAATGACAGAAGCTACAGCAGGTGGTGGGAGCTCGGGGGACTGCGAACCCTGAACTCCACCCCCAGGAGTCAGACAAGGCAAATCACAACTACGGGGAGAAACATGAACTTGCACTTGCCTGTTTCCTGGAGGATGGATGGTGCCTGCTGTAGCGGACGTTGTTCCTCCCTTTCCCCGCCGGCTGGTGACGGAGGGCTCCCTGGGAGGACGAGGAGGAGCTGCTTGCGATGGTCCAATAATGGACTTCGCCGGAGCAGGACTCAAAACACTCACAGCTGCCGAGGAAGACGTCGAGGAGGAGGGGAGGACAGCCGAGGTGATCCGGGCCCAAGGAGCTGACGGAACAGCAGGACGAGGTGACCCGGGGAGAGAGGCTGTGGGGATTCCCTCCTGGTGAGACGTAGGAGTGACAGCTGTCTGAGAGGGGGAGTCTTTCTGACAACCTGGAACTGGATCCAGACGGGGTTCTCGCTGAGGCTTGTCGGGAGCGTGGCAATGACGTTCACTGGCTGATGACGAGGTGAAGGTGAGGTTCGGAAAACTCCGTTCCTGTGCGGAAACGGAGGCGAGCAGGTCAGCGTATTCCAGATAACCACTCAGCTCAGGATTCCTGTCTACCAGTCTGACCACCGCCGTCACATGCTTCATGATTTGTGTGGGGTGGCCAGCGGAGCAAGCTGCAGCCACTCGGTCCCAGATGGAGATTGCTGTCAGCTGCAACCTCTCTGGGGGAATCACAACTGACGTCACGCTCGTTTGGGGATGACCCCTGGGTGGTGCGAACTCCTGGACTGGATCAGGGACGGGAACGGGATCCCAAAGTGAGGAGCGAGGCTGCCTTCCCTTCGGCTTCCTGCCGGAGTTTCCCTCCAGCCCACGGAGTCTCTCCAGGTGTGTAGCGACGTCTGCCTTCCTCGCCGTGACTTCCGGGAGGTTGCAGTAGCGGGTAAGGTGATGAATAATGTCCTCAGCGAGGTCCAGGTGCCGGCGTATATTGCTGGGAGTGTCATAGAGGCCTGCGGTGAAATGCGTTACGTCTAGGTAGTCTAGGGCCTCTGCCAGCTCGTAGCCCAGGCTCCGAATGCAGCCCCTGAATGATGACATAATCTCCCAGCGCACAGGAACCCAGACAGGGAAAAACAAGTTCAATTTTGGCTAAACTCACAGCGACAGGCGTCTCAGTCTAGCAGCAGTCTACTGTCATGGATGGCCCTCACGAGCCATCATAAGACGCCACAAATCACCAGTGAGTTTGCACGGTTTATTAACAGAACGGAAAAGGAACAAAATAACAAGCCACGGGGGGCTAAAACACACTACAATGAACTCAGTCAATAACAAGGGAAAATGGATACATAAGGAGACACACTTATGAATGAAGATGAAGGATAGTCTACGTCTGAACAGCGGGATGCTCAAATAACGTCTGACCAACGGGAAGCTTTTGACGAGACTGCCGCCCATTTCGCTCCCATCTGCCCTCTTAAGTAGGGAGCAGCTGATGAGGCGAAATGCGGCTCAGCTGACAGTTCTGACAGCTGGAAGCCCCTCCGAGCTCTGTCACAATAAAAGCTCGGAGAGCCAAAAGGGGCACACAGCCGTCAGATGGGTGAAGATAGTGCATGGCTCGAGCGCGGACGGGATCGGCACTCAAACCATGACAGCCGTCTGGACCACAGCCTTCCTTGCTTTGATCTTTCTCAGCTCAGCTCTCACTTGGGTCTCAGTGAGGGTCAGGTTGGGGCAGGGGGGCTGTGTGCTGGGAGGGGGGGTTGCTGGGGGAGGCTGTGAACAGTGGGACTAGATGAGGGTGGAGGCAGCAGTGGTTGGTGGGAAGGCGGAGAAGAGGGCAGTTGGTCAAACCTGTTAAAAACAGGTTCAGGTTGTTCACCCATTTGCTTACACCCCCCCAATGGCCTGGGAGGAGGTATTCCGGTGCCCAGAGATGGTTTTGAGGCTTCTCCAGACACAGCTGA
This sequence comes from Pholidichthys leucotaenia, assembly GCA_020510985.1. NCBI lineage: Eukaryota > Metazoa > Chordata > Actinopteri > Cichliformes > Pholidichthyidae > Pholidichthys > Pholidichthys leucotaenia. Next base: position 315,796,723 of record CM035837.1, on the reverse strand, counting down.
TGTCACTCTGTTGCAGCTTGTCCTCCATCTTCTTCCTGTAGCCATCCTTCCCTTCTCTGATCGTCCTCCTTAGCTCCCTCTGTATGGACTTCAGCTCCTCCTTGTTTCCCGACCTGAAGATCCTTTTCTTTTCCTTCAGCAGTGACTTTATCCCAGGGTTGATCCAGGGTTTGTTGTTTGAGAAACACTGTATGGTCTTGCTGGGTACGGTGTTGTCCACACAGAAGTTGATGTAGTCTGTGATGATGTGTGTGAGGCCATCGATGTCCTCACCATGTGGATCACAAAACTGCTCCCATACAGTGGATTCAAAACAGTCCTTCAGAGTGTCGTCTGCCTCCTCAGACCATATTTTCACTGTGCGGGTAACAGGAGGTTGTCTGTTTACCAGAGGTTTGTAAATGGGCAGGAGGTGAACCAAGTTGTGATCTGATCTTCCGAAGAGGGGAGTGGCAATGAGGCGTACGCCTCCTTGGTGTTTGCATAAAATAATTCCAGTGTTTTATTGTCTCTGGTGTGGCACGTGACATACTGGGTGAAAGTGGGCAGAATGGAGGACAGTGAAGTATGGTTGAAATCACCAGAGATGAGCAGGAGAGCATTTGGGTATTGTGTCTGCAGCCTGCTAGTGACTGAGTGGATGATGTCACATGCTGCCTCAGCGCTCGCGCAGGGGAGTGCATAAATAACAATGCAGACGACGTGAAAATTCTCTGGGAAGGTATGCCGGTTGCATGCTAACAGCTAGCAGCTCTAGTGCATTGTCCATAGAGTGCAAGTATTCCTGTCTGAAACAGGTATCCCAATTAGGCTTTACAGGTCCAAATGTAGGCTGTGTTTGAAAGTGGAATACAAAGAGGTGTAGCCTATATGTCGGCAATCCCACGTTAGACTTTGACAAATATAAAAGGGAGTAAATGGGACTTATTTGATTGTGTCAATATTAATGACAGAATACCTAATTATTGAAAATAAATGGGACATGCAATTTTAGTGACTGTTTCAGATCCCTTGTTTATTTGTTTGTCAGATCACTTATTTGTGTGATCGTTTATTTACTGTTAAGTGATGGAGTTCAGTGTAATATTGAATTTCTTCTGTGTATCATCAATAAACTCATGCAGTACTATAACAGGACACTTTTACAAATATTTGCGACCCATTGTAGTGCATCAGTTTATATTTTAGCAATATTTTGTTATTAAAAGGTTTTTTAAAACTGCAGTGGGCTGGCAATCTGTCCAGGGTGTACTCTGCTCTCACCCAAAGATGCTGGGATAGGCTCCAGCCCCCCCGCAACCCAAAAAGGATTAAGCGGTAGAAGATGGATGGATGGATGGAAGGTTTTTTAAAACTGTAATCAATCAAATTAACTACAACACATCCATCATTATTATACACAGCAGAAGGACCCATTTGACAGCAATTGTTGCATCAGTGTTGCCCATTTGTCAGTAAATATTTAACTAAAAATGATTTATTTCTCCATGTTTTTGCTTCTCTGTATGAGCATGTTCATATTGCAAGGTAATCTCAAACTCTTTATTGATCACAGACCAAAGCGTTAAGCTTAATTTAACATCATGGAATTGCAGAGGTCTACAAAATCTAAAAAAACTTAAACAAGTTTTGAATAAAATAAAAGACATAGGTTCAAAAATTGTGTTTTTACAAGAAACTCATCTAATAGAGGAGGATGTAAAAAGAATAAGGAGTAGATGGCAGGGAAGTGTATTCACCTCATCATTTTCATCCCGAGCCAGGGGAGTCATGATTCTCATACATAAATCAGTCCCATTTCAAGTGAAAAATGTAATTGGAGATAAATTGGGAAGATATCTAATCATCCAAGAATCTTTGTTATTAGAAAATATAAATCTGGTGAACTTATATGGTCCCAATATAGATGATCAAAACTTCTTCGTTAATTTATTTCTTACTTTAACATCAATCACAGGGCTATATATAATAGCAGGGAATTTTAATTGTACATTGAATCCCAGTATAGATAGGTCAACAGGACAGGACTGTACGCACAATGGATGTAGGATGACCATTAATCATTTTATGAAAGAACTGAGATTACTAGATATATGGAGAGAAATGAAACCACAAGTCAAAGCCTATTCTTGTTATTCTAACACCTACAAGACATTTTCACGTATTGACTATTTTTTGATCTCCACAGAATTAAGGTCCAAGATTCAAAATTGTTTCTATGATAACATTGTGATCTCTGATCACGCACCCTGCTGTCTAATATATGTAGATAAGAAACTGACAAAGGTTCCTGGTAGGTGGCAATTTCAGCATAAATGGCTTCAAGATGAGGAATTTGTTAAGTACATAGAAAAACAGATAGATGAGTTCTTTGATATCAACACTACACAAACATCAGCATGTATAAAGTGGGAAGCTTTCAAAGCTTTTATTAGGGGGCATATTATTAGTTACACAGGTTCAAAATCTAGGAAGACTCGAGAGGAGAGAGTCCAATTGGAACGTAAAATAAAAATTCTTCAAGAAAAAGTGTATGCAGGAAGTAATCCCAAATTAGAGAATGAATTACTGATTCTGAGAGCTGAATATGACAAAAAATCAGCGAATAGAGCTGCCTCGAGTCTTCTAAGATTGAAGCAAACCTTTTATGAACAAGGTGAAAAATCAGGAAAATTATTGGCATGGCAGATTAAACAATTAGAATTTAAAACACCAATTACCAGTATTATAAGTAACGGACAGGCAGTCGTAGATCCTTTAGAAATTAACAGTGCCTTTAGAGATTATTATGAAAAACTATATGATACAAAAAATGAAACTGACTTAACAAAACTAAATGGGTTTTTGGACGGATTATCTATACCGTGTATTCCAAATTAAAATAGGGAGATACTGGAGTCAAAAATTAGTCAAGAAGAAGTTGGGCTAGCCATTGATAATATGAAATCAGTAAAAAGTGCGGGACCTGACGGTCTTCCAGTTGACCTCTATAAAAAATTTAAGAATAAATTAATAAAACCATTTTTGGAAATGGTTTTAGAAGCATTTCAAGATAGTAAATTACCGCCATATAGAAATAATGCCTTAATTATACTGTTGCCAAAACCAGGTAAACCTTCTAATAAATGTGAAAACATGAGACCAATAAGCCTATTAAATGCAGACCTTAAGATAATCTGTAAAATTTTAGCAAGACGACTGCAAGAAATATTACCAAATATTATTAACCGAGATCAGAATGGCTTTATAATGGGAAGACAAGGCTTCCATAATGTAAGAAGACTATTTAATATTATTTATTCTAATAAAGAAGCGCCGGATACAGCTCTCCTATCATTGGATGCTGAAAAGGCCTTTGATAGGGTCGAATGGCCCTATCAAAGTTTTACAAAGGTTTGGACTTGGAAAGAATTTCATAAAATGGGTTCAGATAATATACAATAATGCTACAGCAGAAATCCTAACAAATAGCAATATCTCAAAATCAATAAAAATTAATAGAGGTTGTCGACAAGGTTGTCCACTTTCACCTTTACTGTTTACTATGGCAATTGAACCTTTAGCAATGGCAGTACGTTTACATCTACAAATATATGGAATTAAAGTAGGACCAACAGAACATAAAATCTCCCTGTATGCCGATGACATAATTTTGTTTATGTCGAATCTTAAAAAATCAATTCCGACCTTGTTAAATTTAATAAAGAACTTTGGGGAAATATCAGGATATAAAATAAATAAAACTAAATCTTCAATATTAATGCTAAATGAGACCCAGAGAAAGCACCCAGCTCCTGAGGTAAATCAATTTAATGTTGTAAATCAGTTTAAATACTTAGGAATTCAAATTGTGCCTAAGTTAGAATCAGCCGCTAGTATCAACTATGAAGCCTTAATGACAGACATTAATGAGTTACTTCAGAGATGGATGTCACTACCAATGTCGATGATCGGGAGAATTAATATACTTAAAAGTAATATCTTACCCAAAATATTATATTTATTTCAATACATTCCTTTACCACCACCTTCAGATCTATTCTCAAGAATTAAAAAAAAGTTAGTGGAATTTATATGGAACAATAGGAAGGCTAGATTACATCTGTCCTTACTATACTTACCATTTGATCGTGGAGGTCTGAAATGTCCAAACTTTATGTTGTATTACTGGTCAGCACAACTGAGGTCTATGACATATTATTTTTCATCAAATGATCTCCCTCACTGGACGGAGGTGGAATCATACAATTTACCTTTACCTCTTCCCTTATTCATATACTCAGACTCGGCTAAAAAATTACAGAAACAAGTTAAAAATCCAATTGTAAAGCATATGATCAAAATATGGTATGAAATCAAAAAATATTTAAAAGAACCGCACTTATTGTCACAATTTAGCCCAATATGGGGTAATCAATATTTTACACCAGGGAGAGCGGATGCTGTATTTAAATTATGGAATTTAAAAGGGATTCAAAAGATTCAAGACTTATATTTGGCACGTTCAGACAACATAATGTCTTTTGAAGAACTGAGGGCCAAATTTAATCTTAATAGAACACATTTTTTTAAATATCTTCAGCTTAGGAATTTTATTCGATCAAATCAAAATAATGCTCTCACCCGACCTACCTATTCATACTTGGAAAAAATTTTGACAAAAAATAGTAAGAGAAAGGGTATTATTTCAGAGTTCTATAACTCACTGATATTATCCTCAAGTGAAAACTCACAGAAAAGAATGAATTATTGGAAAGAAGACCTGCAAATTGAAATTTCAGAGGAACAATGGGAATTGGCTTGCACAGAAGCTCAAACCAAATCAATAAATGTACGTCTTAAATTGATATATTTTAAATGGTTAATGCGGATGTATGTTACACCGGTGGAGTTAAATAGATATAACAAAAACATACTAGATATATGCACAAAATGTATGGAAAGTAAAGGAACTCTATTTCATTGTTTATGGGAATGTAGAAAAATTAGAATGTTTTGGGAAGAGGTGAGGGTAACAATTGAAAAAATAATTTCAAAACAACTCATATTGAATCCTAAATTGTTTTTGTTGGGTCTGTATCCAGAAAAGCATAACTTTAATAAGAGTGAAAGAACATTCATAGACCTCAGTTTGCTTAACGCCAAAAAATGTATTGCACTACTGTGGAAAAAGACTCATAGACCAGATGTGACTCAGTGGTTAAGACAGATGTTAACAAACCTTCCACTAGAAAGAATAACATACATATTGAAATCAAAGGAAAATGTGTTTGAGAATATATGGAGACCTTTCATTGATTATGTAAAGAAACTAAACATAACTTCTGAAGAAGAAGGTGAATGATATGTGTGGACCTTGTAAATTCCAAATTGGTGAATGTATAATATATATACTTATTCAATGGATTACCTAGGCTAAACAGAGGAGCATTGTTTGACTTGTTTTGTTAATGGTTGTTGGTGTTTTTAGAACATTTATTTTTAATTTACTTTAGTGTTAGGGTTTGATTGTTGGTGTCATGTTTGTTAAAAAAAAGGTTCAATAAAAATATTGTGGAAAAAAAAAAGATTTATTTCATTACTTGGGCATTTTTGTGTCCTGCGTTTGATCGTTTAGTCATTCCGGCCATTCCACTCCACAATCATGGCAGTATTATTAAGTTTTTAATTTTTAGATACTTGCATGGGAGGGGGGACGCGCAGTCCTGCAAAGTACAGAGGTACCACACAGGTGAAGCAGAAGCAGGGACTCTCATCTTCTACTGACTGGGTAGGCTGGGCATGCATCCACGCAAAGGACCGTGGTTTGTCCGGGCGAGCCGCTGCTTCTCTCGGCATGCCCTGTTTTAATTTTTAGATACTCGCACGGGAGGGGGGACTTGTGGTCCTGCAAAGTACAGTGGTACCACACAGGTGAAGCAGCAGCAGGGACTCCCATCTACCACTGACTGGGCAGGTTGGGCATGCATCCACGCAAAGGACCGTGGTCTGCCCGGTCGGGACGCTGCTTCTCCCGGCATGTTCTGTGTCAGATACACTGGTGTCCTTTGTCAGACCCGGGTCCCCGCTGACACTCCACCCAGTCTGCTCCCACGCCTTATGTTCTCCACATATGCCGAATTATCCTTTAGACCTACACAATCACAACAACTTTATGGTATAATTTTTTAAAGCATTAAATCTTCAGTATTATCTTTTTCTAGTCAAATTTGTTGCTTTTGGCTTCCTTGTTTTGCTCACAGAGCACTGTGGTTACTGATGCCGTGATGCTGCGTATTATCCAATCAGTACAGAGTCAATCCAAAACCTCGCCTACACTTCTAGAAGCCAGAGCATGAGGAAACACAGTGGTGGCTACACTTTTATTGATAAAAATTACATATTTTGACTGAACAACTCCATACTCGGGGATGCACAGCCTCATAACCTCAGCAAAGCACTTATAAAAAATTAGGTCAGTCTGACGAATGGTTGGCAAGATACGCATGGAACAGACAGACACAGACACATGCACATACAGACAGAGATTCCTTGCATTTACGGAGAGACTAGTGCATTGCCCATACCTGTCTTAAACAGGTATCCCAATTAGGCTTTACAGGCCTAAATGTAGGCTGTGTTTGAAAGTGGAATGCAAAGAGGTGTAGCCTGTATGTCGGCAATCACATGTCAGACTTTGACAAATATAAAAGGGACTAAATGGCAGTAAGATTTATTTGATTGTGTGAATATTAATTAGAGGTTACCTAATTATTGTAAATGAATGGGACATCCAATATTAGCGAGTGTTTTAGATCCCTTGTTTATTTGTCAGATCACTTATTTGTGTGATCTTTTATGACTTATATTCAAGATAGTGTATCTTGCACTTTGGGGAATGGGAGTTGTTCAGTCATAATAATAAGAATTATTTTAGTTTATATCACTGTTCAGCAATGAAGTTCAGTGTAATACTGAATTTCTTCTGTGTATCATCAATAAACTCATGCAGTATTAAAACAGGACACGTTTAGAAATATTTGAGACCCACTGTAGTGCATCATTTTATATTTTCGCAATATTGTGTTATTAAAAGGTTTTTTAAAACTGTAATCAACCGAATTAACTACAAAAACACCAAACATTATTATATATAAAATGACATATTCTGACTGAAGAACTCCATACTCAGAGATGCGCAACCTTGTAACCTCAGCAAAACACGTATAAAATCTGAGACCAGTCTGACAAATGGTTCAAGAGATATACGTGGAATAGAGAGACACACACTGACACATAGGCAGACAGAGACAGAAATTCCGTGCATTTATAGATAGATGTTTAATGCGAAAAATGTTGACTTGTTCAACACTTATTTTCCCCGCTGTCGAGGCAAGCTATATTACGGCTACAGGAAATGTAGACCTGCCAGGTAAACCAAAGACTGCAGAAATAAGACTTTTCTTTCTGAATTATATTAGTATTTAGAGGGACAGGTGCAAAAGCAACTGGCAGTTGAAATGAAGTGCACACTTGTGTTTATGGTTCCCAGGTCTCCAGCTCAAGTTACACTACTCTTGTATTTTGACTGTAGACATAGAGTGAAGGATGTTGATGACTACACAACCATACAGTATATCATTGTCATAGTTTTATGTAGTTTCTTTTTAAAATATTTTTTTGTCATTAACAATTGATAGATTATATTTATGCTCCCCAAAATCTGTGTATTTTTTTTTTTAAATTCTTCACATATTCAGAAATGGAATACCTAATTTTACAGTAGTAAGCGGAGTATATATATGTCTAACAGCTGATGTGATTATATAAACAAGACTGTGTACATGCATGGCTCTACAGCTGAATACAAATTGATTTTTATCACCTGAGACAGGCTAATATGAATGCTTCATAATAGATGAAAGGACATTACAGTATAATTCAATATATGACATGAATTACACACAGGAACACAAATCTATTCATTTTCTATCAACTGTATATCTATATACAGTATATACTTTTACAATTGTGGATGCTAACAATAAATGTTGCATATCCAATAATGTACATTGCATTCGGAAAGTATTCACAGCACTTCACTTTTTCCACATTTTGTTATGTTACAGCCTTATTCCAGAAGGGATTAAATTCAATTTTTTTCCCTCAAAATTCTACACACAACACCCCATAATGACAATGTGAAAGTTTTTTGTGACTTTTGCAAATTTATTAAAAATAAAAAACTAAGAAATCACATGTACATAAGTATTCACAGCCTTTGCTCAATACTTTGTTGATGCACCTTTGGCAGCAATTACAGCCTCAAGTCTTTTTGAATATGATGCCACAAGCTTGCCACACCTATCTTTGGGCAGTTACGCCCATTCCTCTTTGCAGCACCTCTCAAGCTCCATCAGGTTGGATGGGAAGCATCGGTGCACAGCCATTTTCAGATCTCTCCAGAGATATTCAATTGGATTCAAGTCTGGGCTCTAGCTGGGCAACTCAAGGACATTCACAGAGTTGTCCTGAAGCCACTCCTTTGATATCTTGGATGTGTGCTTAGGGTCATTGTCCTGCTGAAAGATGAACCATCACCCCAGTCTGAGGTCAAGAGCGCTCTGGGGCAGGTTTTCATCCAGGATGTCTCTGTACATTGCTGCATTTATCTTTCCATCTATCCTGACTAGTCTCCCAGTTCCTGCTGCTGAAAAACATCCCAACAACAAGATGCTGCCACCCCCACTGGCATGGTTATGAGCGGTGCCTGGTTTCTTCCAAACATGATGCCTGGCATTCATGCCAAAAAGTTCAATCTTAGTCTCATCAGACCAGAGAATTTTGTTTCTCATGGTCTGAGAGTCCTTCAGGTGCTTTTGACAAACTCCAGACGGGCTGTCATGTGCCTTTTACTAAGGAGTGGCTTACATGTGGCCACTCTACCGTACAGGCCTGATTGGTGGATTACTGCAGAGAGGGTTGTCCTTCTGGAAGGTTCTCCTCTTTCCACAGAGGAATGCTGGAGCTCTGACAGAGTGGCCATTGGGTTCTTGGTCACCTCCCTGACTAAGGCCCTTCTCCCCCTATTGTTCAGTTTAGACAGACGGCCAGCTCAAGAGTCCTGGTGGTTCTGACCTTCTTCCATGTACAGATGATGGAGGCCACTGTGCTCATTGGGACCTTCAAAGCAGCAGAAATTTTTCTGCACCCTTCCCCAGATTTGTGCCTCAAGATAATCCTGTCTTGGAGGCATACAGACAATTCCTTTGACTTCATGCCTGGTGTGTGCTCTGACATGCACTGTCAACTGTGGGACCTTATATAGACAGGTGTGTGACATGATTCGAGACCCAGGAAGCAGACACAGACTCAGAAATAAACTCAGTTATCTTTATTGTGATGTGTATGTATGAGTGTGTGCGTGTGTGTATGAATGTAGCAGCCGGGGCGAGCAGAGCACCATACAGACTGGCAACCCTATTGAAGAGCAGAGACAAGGGGGGTTAGTGCCAACACTCTGGAGAGATGGTACAGTTATGTTCAGTCTTACTGTAGGTGAGTTGGTGAGCAGCACAGGCTTGGTCCCGAAGGCTCCGGCCAGAGAGACAGTGTCTTCGGCCCTGGTTGCAGAGGGAATGAAAGGAAGACTTGGTGAAGTGCAGGGTGTGCTCGGTCTGCCGCCACGGATTTCCATCTGTGCACAGGGGAGCAGAGTGTAGAGTGGTAATGAGGATGAAGGAGGCTTACTTGGCGCTGAGGAGCTGGAACTCCCAGGAGAACAACGAAGTAGAGAAGGAATCTCAGGAGAACGACGAAGTAGTGTAGCGGTCTTACCAGACCAGGGAGTTAGATAACTCCATGCAGACCAGAGGGCAGTACGGCTTAAGTAGTCAGGCTGATGAGGAGAGCAGGTGTGCGCGCAACTGTGGAGGATTAGGCAACAGACAGGCAGAGCAGATCACCACAGTACTCCCCCCCCCAACGTGACGCCTCTCGGTGACCGATCTAACCTACCCGAGTGCGTCCGGTGGAAGTCCCTAATAAGCTGAGGATCCAACACGAAAGAGGGACACACCCAGGACCTCCATTCGGGACAGTAACCCTCCCAGTCCACCAGGTGCTGGAGGCCGCGACCCCGGCGATGGACGTCCAGAATGGCGTTGACCTTCCACGCAGGGTTGCCATCAATCACAACCGGTGGAGGTGGCGTCTTGGGAGGGGGGGCACAGAGGGCTGGAGCAGAATGGCTTCACCTGGGAGACGTGAAAGGTGGGACAGATGCGGAGGGGGGGGGGAGAGCTAGGCGCACAGCCACAGGATTCACAATATGGGTGATAGCAAATGAACCAATGAAACGCTGAGAGAGCTTTCTAGACTCAGTCTTGAGGTTGATTTTTTTGTAGAAAGCCATACCTGTTGCTCAACCCAGTAGGGTGGAGCCGAGGTCCTGCGACGGTTGGCGATGGTGGAGTTGTGATCCGCCATGCGTTGCAGCGCGGCCCGGGTAGCCTTCCACAACTGGCGGCAGCGCCTCAGGTGGGCACGCACTGAAGGTACGGCAATGTCTCCCTCCTCCTCAAGAAACAGTGGGGGGGTTGTAGCCCAATGAAACCTCGAATGGAGACATGCCTATGGCAGACGAAACGGTGGTGTTGTGAGCGTATTCAACCCATGGCAGGTAGGCGCTTCAGGACGCTGGGTTGGCGGTGGTGACACACCATAGGGCTGCCTCCAGCTCCTGATTGGCACGCTCACATTGGCCGTTGCTCTGTGGGTGATACCCCAACAACAGGCTCACCGTAGCCCCAGTGGTGTTGCAAAAGGCTTTCCATACCTGCGAGACAAACTGGGCCCACCTCGGACACGATGTCCAGAGGAATGCCGTGAAGCCTCACCACATAGAGGACAAAGTGGGCTGCCTTGGAGAATCTGTCCACTATGGTGAGGATGACAATGTTGTTGGCAGAGGATGGGAGGCCGGTGACGAAATCCAGGACCACGTGGGACCAGGGCCTGCTGGAGATAGGGAGAGGATGGAGCAGGCCAGCCGGAGTAGAGGAGGACGTCTTGCCGGTGGCACACTGGGGACAGGCGTGGATATACTCCCTGACATCCTTCCGGAGCGATGGCTTCCAAAGGGTCCTCTGTAGAAGAGTCACTGTGCGTGCCATCCCCGGATGGCACAAGAGCTTGGAGGAGTGGGCCCCATTTATAACTTCACCCCGGACGGCAGAAGGCACATACAACCTCCCCGCTGGTCCCCCGCCCGGGTCCGCCTCGGGTTCCTGCGGTCTCAGAACCCTCTCCTTAATACCCCATGAGACGGCACCAACGATGCACGATGGGGGAATGATGGGGTGAGCTGGTACCTCTGCAGCATCCAAGGCGAATTGCCTAGATAGAGCATCAGGCTTGGTGTTCTTGGACCCCGGGCGGTAGGTGATGGTAAAGTCAAACCGGCCAAAAAAGAGGGACCAGCGGGCCTGGCGCACGTTCAGTGGCATAGCCGTCCTGAGGTATTCCAAGTTCTTATGGTCTGTCTAGATGATGTACGGCTGGGAGGCCCTCTTCAGGCAATGGCGCCACTCCTCTAGTGCCAGCTTCACCGCCAGGAGCTCCCTGTCCCCGATGTCATAGTTCCTCTCCACCGGGGAGAGACGGCGGGAGAAGAACGCGCAAGGGCAAATCTTGTCATCCACCGGGGAGCGTTGAGACAGCACAGCTCCTACACCAGAGTCCGAAGCGTCTACTTCCACCAAGCACTGTAGAGCGGGGTCCACCTGTGCCGGAATCGGAGGAGAGGAGAATAATGATTTTAGTGCCAAAAAGGCAGCCTCAGCCTCCTCCGTCCACCGGAAGGGCACCTTGGAGGAGGTGAGGCGAGTGAGAGGAAGGGCAGTAAGGCTGTAATTCTTAATGAAGCGGCGGTAGAAGTTGGCAAATTCCAGAAACTGCTGCAATTGTTTCCGGGAGGAAGGAGTCGGCCACTCTACCACCGCTTTTACCTTGGCTAGGTCCGCAATGACTTCGTTGTGCGAGATGACGAAGCCCAGAAATGACGTGGCTGGAGTGTGGAACTTGCACTTCTCTGCCTCCACGAACAGCTTGTTCTCCAGCAACTGCTGCAACACTCGCCTTACGAGAACCCGGTGTTCATCGAGGGACTGAGAAAAAAAATCAGGATATCATCAAGGTAAACAAAGACAAACGAGCCCAGAAAGTCCCTCAACACGTCGTTAATGAGCCGCTGGAACACAGCGGGAGCGTTGGTCAGCCCAAACGGCATGACGAGGTACTCGAAATGGCCACTGGGGGACCGGAACCCTGTCTTCCATTCATCTCCCTCTCAGATTCGCACCAGGTGGTAGGCATTGCGGAGGTCTAGTTTAGTGAAACAGGAGGCCCCCGGAGGGAGTCAAACGCCGTGTTGATGAGCAGGAGTGTGTATTTGTCCTTAATGGTGATGTTATTGAGTTCCCGGAAGTCGATGCACGGTCTCAGCGAGCCGTCCTTCTTGCCCACGAAGAAGAATCCTGCCCCCACCACCAAGGACGATGGACGAATTATGCCCGAGCTCAGGGACTCCTTGATATAGTTTTCCATGGCCTCCCGCTCCGGAACTGACAGGCTGTACAGCCGACTAGATGGTAACGGAGCTCCGGGCTGGAGGTTAACGTCACAATTGTATGGGCGGTGGGGGGGAAGAGATAAGGCTTAGGACTTACTAAAGACGGTCCCCAGATCGTGGTATTCCGGGGGAACCCTGGACAGGTCAGGCGGGGGGTGTGTGTGTCAGGGACGCCGAGCAGCACAGAGGGCGAGCATGCAGCAGACTGCAGACAAGCACTAAGACGAAACGAACTCCATGAGACGAGGTTCCCAGAGCGCCAGTCAATGGTGGGGTTGTGCAACCGGAGCCAGAGATATCCCAGAATGACCGGGGAGGTAGAGACTGGAAGCACAAACAACCTGAGCTGCTCACGGTGAGTTCCAGACACTATAACAGAGACCAGGGAAGTTTGTTTCGACACCAAAGCCAGTGGAGCCTTGAACAGAGCGATGAGCTTAAGCGGTGTCTTTAACTGGTGGCAAGCGAGCCCCAATCGGGTTGCCAGTTCCTCAGAGATGAAGCTCTGCTCGGCCCCTGAATCAATAAGTGCATGTGTGGAAATCTCAACATGATTGTGAACAAAACGAATGGGTAACAGGAATTTAGTGAGGGGATTGCTTTGGAGTGAGTCTGTGAGTCCCCCTACAGCGACGCACGGACTCCCTCTTTTGGCCGGATGGGGCAAGTAGCGAGCTCATGTTCATCGCTGCCACAATACAGACATAGACCCAACTCCCGGCGGTGCTGTTTCTCCGCCGGTGGCAGCTTGGACTGACCTACTACCATTGGCTCAGGAGAGTCTAACATATCAGAGGGAGGAAGGGCCAGCAGGGGGAGCTGCGGGGAGCGGCAAAACTGAGTGCCTGAGCGACCGAAAGATTTACACTCGTTGGCCCGCTCCCTTAACCAATTGTCCAAGCTAATGGCCAGGGAAATGAGCTCGGTTAACTTACTGGGTTTCTCCAGACGGGCTAGCTCGTCCCTCAGGCTAGGGCTAAGGCTATGGACAAAGATGCTGCAAAGGCAGGGATCCTCCCACCCTACCTCCGTGGCTACCACCTGGAAGTCTACAGCATAATTGGCTACCGATTTGTTCCCTTGCCTTAAGTTGAGTAGCCGGGAAGTAAGCACGCTATCTCGGTCTGAGTGGTCAAACACCTTGTTAAACTCACTCACAAACTGGTCATATGTTAAATTAGCGTAATCAGCCCTAGCCATAACCGCGTAAGCCCAGGCTAACGCCTGCCCCTCCAGAAGATTAACTACATAGCCTATGCAGCTGTGACTGGTAGTAAAATCCCCTGGAACCCGCTGGAACACTATCCCACATTGCAATAGGAATCCCCTAGCTTCCCCTAGCTTACCGTTGAAGCATGTGGGCGTGGGGACTGGAGTCAGCTGGGATGGTGTAGATGGAGAAGGGATGGAGCTAGCTGAAGCGGCCGTGCTACCTGAAACCGGGGGAAAGGGCTGAGGACCTGACAGGCATTCCAAGTGGAAGTTTATCTGGACCAGCTGAGTGAGTATGACCTGTTGTTGGTGTGATAATTGGTTTACTCGAGCCTCTAAGATGTTAATTTTGTGTGCTAGCGCACTGTCTGCTGGGTCGTTTTGACGGAGTTGTACTGACATGATTTGAGACCCAGGAAGCAGACACAGACTCAGAAATAAACTCCGTTTTCTTTAGTGTGATGTGTATGTATGAGTGTGTGTGTATGAATGTAGCAGCCGGGGCGAGCAGAGCACCGTACAGACTGGCAACCCTATGGAAGAGCAGAGACAAGGGGGGTTAGTGCCAACACTCTGGAGAGATGGTACAGTTATGTTCAGTTTTACTGTAGGCGAGTTGGTGAGCAGCACAGGCTTGGTCCTGAAGGCTCCGACCAGAGAGACAGTGTCTTCGGCCCCGGTTGCAGAGGGAATGAAAGGAAGACTTGGTGAAGTGCAGGGTGTACTCGGTCTGCCACCACGGACTTCCACCTGTGCACAGGGGAGCAGAGTGTAGAGTGGTAATGAGGATGAAGTAGGCTTACTTGGCGATGGGGAGCTGGAACTCCCACGGGAACGACAAAGTAGAGAAGGAATCTCAGCAGAACGACGAAGTAGTGTAGCGGTCTTACCAGACCAGGGAGTTAAACAACTCCGTGCAGACCAGAGGGCAGCACGGCTTAAGTAGTCAGGCTGATGAGGAGAGCAGGTTTGCGCACAGCTGTGGAGGATTAGGCAACAGGCAGGCAGAGCGGATCACCACAGTGTGTGCCTTTCCAAATCATGTCCAATCAACTGAATTTACCACAGGTGGAGTCCAATTAAGCTGTAGAAACATCTCAAGGATGATCAGTGGAAACAGGACGCACCTGAGCTCAATTCTGAACTTCATGGCAAAGGCTGTGAATACTTATGTACATGTGATTTCTTAGTTTTTTATTTTTAATAAATTTGCAAAAATCTCAAAAAACTTTTTTCACATTGTCATTATGGGTATTGTGTGTAGAATTTTGAGGAAAAAATGAATTTAATCCCTTTTGGAATAAAGCTGTAACATAAAATGTGGAAAAAGTGAAGCACTGTGAATACTTTCTGGATGCACTGTATATACTGTGGTCATCAGAGGCATATATTGAGTCAACAGATAAAATACAACAAGATAAATAAGGATTATTACAGTATGTACTAAGATCCAAGCAAAGCTATTTTAATATTATTGACTTGGAAATCAAAACTCCCTCATTTAAAAAAAATACATAAACACATACAGTATTTCCATACATCACACAAAGACTACTCTGATACTCTGACATATTCACATTATAATAACATTATAGTATATAGACTTGAATTTAGCCACAAAACAACAGCTTAGCAAACTTTAGCTAGCGAAGATAAGCAATAACTTTAGCAACATATTCTGTATAAAGTTAAACTTCTTTAACACATCAGCCTTCTTAAATTTGACCAGAAGAAATGGTGGAGATTCTGCTATGTGGAGTAGACAAAATAACAGGATTCTCTGTTAGGTCCTCTCCTCCTTGCTTCTTGCATTTGATTCCAAATACGCTGCAGAGTTTCATCAACATCAGGTCCACAATCTCTTCTTCATCTGATGGCTGTAGGAACAGTGAGCATTGTGATTTATTAATGATAAAACAGAGGGATCCCTCATGGCCTTTTTTTTAAGAAGACAAGTAGAAAACACTGGTGTAGCCATTACTTTTGTCAGGGTGTGCCTTTGGTACCAAAAATGACAGCTGGCACAACAAAAAAATCAGCTGCGTTGTTTTTTGTTATAGTTTCCTACTAACAAGGACGTGCACAAGTTCGGGCTACTGATGCCCGGCAACAGTCCATTTGCTGACTGTCTAAATTGCCCCTCCAGAGGAAAAAAAAGAAAAAGAAATGGCCTGTCAACATTAGAAAGAGGTCATGTTTTTCCTTTTAAATATACAAGTTTTCCAAATTAATTTAAGTTGCAACTTTTCCTTTTTTAAAATGTTTTATGTAACTTTTAGACTTTATTTTTTGACAGTTTTACAGTAAATCTAGAGCTTTGCTTAAATCATAAATGTGTGACTTTTTTTCTCTGAAATGTGCATACTGTGGAGCCCATAGTTATAACCTATGTGACTCACATGTGGCTGGCTGAATTCAGCCAAGAGAGACTTTGAGCTAGCCATGTGTATTGACTTCACACCTCGAGAGGAAGATGTGTCTGCACCCCCTGGGGACTCAGGAGAGAGGAGAAGATTAACCGGCCTGACCTTTGGGGGTCAGAGAGGTGAACAGAAGGACTCTGGGTGTTCTATTACAGATGAAAGGATGTAGCTGAGTATTGAGACTTTTGTGTGATGTATTGTTAGAGATGAGTGTATAAATGTATGTGTGTGACTGCGTCCTGGGTCTTTTCACTCCGCTCGAGAGAGGACGTAGGATGAATGAGAATTAAAGCAGATACTGGAAAAATCATCCAGTCTCCTCAATTCTTGACTCCTACAATTGGTGACCTACGCATGAATCTGAGCACGCCGAGGCTGGAGGACAGCCTCGTGATCGATATGGAAGAGCTGGGAGACAGCCGCTCAGACCCGGATTCACCGGGGAATGCCAGCAGGGGCACAAGACTAATTAAGCTCCCCGAGTTCTGGCAAAACGACCCGCACTCGTGGTTCCAGCATGTGGAGTCGCGGTTCCTGCTCGGGGGAGTTTCAGCGGATGACATTAAATTCCATAATGGCATCGCGACGCTCGACAGCCGCACGGCTCAGTGTGTGCGGAGCCTGGTGCAGCAACCACCCACTGCCAGCAAATACGACGCGCTGAAAGCCACCCTCATCAGGAGCTTCGTGCCGTCGGCGGAGGCAAGAGCCAGGCAGCTACTGGACCTGCGCGACAGAGGTGGACGCAGGCCGACTGTCCTCATGGAGGACATGCTACAAATGATCGGGACGGACAACGACGCGTTCCTTTTCAAGCATATTTTCCTGAGAACCCTCCCAGTGCACACGAGAGGTTCCCTGTCCAGCAGGCGATGTGTGACCCAGCAGGACTTCCGCGACCTGGCCCAAGAGGCGGAGCGGCTCCTCAACGCCTGCGAGGAACAAGAGGCTTCCGTGGCAGACCTCGGCGCGGCGGCCGGGGGCAGTGTGGAGCCAGAGACAGCAGTGACCACCTCAGCGGCGACAGCAGTGGCGAGATTCCGTGGCAGGGGAGATGACGGCCTCTGTTTTTACCATCGACGTTTCGCTGGGAAGGTGCACAAATGCATCCCGCCCTGCAAGTTCAAAAAGCAGGGAAACGACCGAGCCGGGAGCCGTTAGCAGCTTCCACTCTCGGCGAACGGAACAAGCTGCTTTATCTGACAGACGCGGGCTCCGGGCGGCAATTCCTAGTGGACACTGGAGCCCAGAGGAGCTTCATCACTGCCACCTATGCTGATCGGGTCGAGGGACCCCGCGGAGACGGAGCGACGGCGGCCAACGGCTCCAGCATCAAGACGTACGGAGAGAGAACCTTGTCTCTGTCCTTCCACGGCCGCGCCTATGAGTGGAACTTCATCGTGGCGGCAGTGAGCTTCAATATGTTAGGTGCTGATTTTCTGTGTTCACATGGTTTGTTAGTTGATCTGGCCAACAAACGACTAGTAAATGCACTCTCTTTCTGTTCTATCCCTTGCGCAGCTCGGGTGTGCCCGCCGCCAGTACAGACCAACGTTGCCACAGCAGGTGGTAAGTTTCACAGCCTTCTACACCAGTTCCCAGCACTCACAGTTCCTACTTTTTCAGCTAAGGTGGCAAAGCACGGGGTGGAGCACTTTATTACCACGAGTGGCCCACCCGTTTTTGCGAAGGCTCGGCGCTTGGATGCAGCTAAACTCTCTATTGCGCGCGAGGAGTTCGCCAACCTGGAAAGGTTGGGCATAGTTCGCCGCTCGAAGAGCGCCTGGGCTTCCCCCCTCCACATGGTACCTAAAGCTGACAGCTCATGGAGACCTTGTGGCGATTACCGCAGGTTGAACAATGCCACAGTGCAGGACCGGTACCCGATTCCGCATATCCAGGACTTTTTGGTGCACTTGGCGAAGGCGTGCATTTTTTCTAAAATAGACCTGGTCCGCGGTTATCACCAAGTCCCGGTCCGACCAGAGGACATCCCCAAAACAGCCGTAATAACCCCGTTCGGGCTTTTTGAGTTTTTACGAATGCCTTTTGGCCTTAAAGGCGCTGCACAAACCTTCCAACGGATGATGGATGCAGTGTTGCGTGACCTTTCTTTCGTTTTTGTCTATTTAGACGACATTTTGGTAGCCAGCACCTCCGAGGAGGAGCACGCAAAACACCTCACAACAGTTTTTCAGAGGTTAGGAGAGCATGGGTTGATAATCAACCCGGCCAAGTGCCATCTTGGCGTGGCACAAATCGATTTTTTAGGGCACCGCGTTTCCTCGGAGGGAGCAGTTCCTCTGCCGGCCAAAGTACGCGCAGTGGCAGATTTTCCCCAGCCTCGAACGGTAAAAGCGTTGCAAGAATTTTTGGGGATGGTAAATTTTTATAACCGTTTCATACCCCACGCAGCGCAGCTTATGCAGCCCTTGTACACCGCGCTTAAAAAGCAGAAGCCCTCCCATGTGATTGAATGGTCCCTGGAGCGGGAGCGCGCATTCACAGAGGTTAAATGAGCACTGGCAAACGCGGCACTGTTGGCCCACCCAGACCCGGCAGCCCGCATAGCGCTAATCACAGACGCGTCAGATGTGGCCATAGGGGCCGTGGTAGAACAGCAGGTTGCCGGGGTTTGGCAACCACTCGCATTCTTCAGCAGATCCCTACGCGAGGCTGAGCGAAAATACAGCGCGTTTGACAGGGAGCTGCTGGCGCTCCACTTGGCTATTCGCCATTTCCAGTTCTGGCTGGAAGGGCGGCGTTTCACCGCGTTTGTTGACCACAAACTGCTCACTTTTGCGATGTCCAAAACTTCAGAACCGTGGTCAGGGTGGCAACAGAGACAGCTGGCCGCAATTTCTGAATTTACCACCGATATTCAGCACGTAGCCGGTAAAATCAATGTGGTGGCAGACTGTCTGTCACGCGCAGTAACAGCACCCGTCCGCGCGGAAACGGATTGCGCGGCCGCTTACCCAGAGTGCGGTAACAGTGCGGACACGCGCGCGGCTCCGGTCCACGTGGGAATAGATTATACAGCCATGGCGACGGAGCAGAGCGAGGACGCGGACGTGTGCGCGCTCCTGTCTGGACCAACAGGGTTAAGGCTGGAACGCAGAAATCTACAAACCGGTTTCCCCCCGCTTATCTGCGATGTATCCACAGGGCGACCACCCCCGGTGGTGCCAGCTGTGTGGCTCCGTCGCGTTTTTGACGCCGTGCAGTCCCTTGCGCACTCAGGGGTGCGCGCTTCGGTGAAAATGGTGGCGGAGAAGTTTGTTTGGCCGAGCCTGCGCAAGCATGTGAAGGAGTGGACTAAAACCTGCATGGCTTGCCAGCGCGCTAAAATTCACAGGCACACTAAGGCGCCCTTAGAACCGTTCCACATTCCGGCTAAAAGGTTCGATCATGTGCATGTGGACCTCGTGGGCCCCCTGCCCACTTCACAAGGGTTCACGCATCTCTTGACAATGGTGGATCGAACCACTCGTTGGCCGGAAGTGGTCCCGTTAACATCGACCACAGCGGCAGAGGTGGCACGCGTTTTTTAACAGCCTGGGTAGCGCGGTTCGGGGTCCCGTCAGATATTACGTCTGATAGGGGACCTCAATTTGCGTCGGAACTGTGGTCAGCAGTGGCCAACGGCTTAGGAGCGGCGGTACATCGCACGACCGCTTACCATCCCCAGGCCAACGGTTTATGCGAGCGTTTTCACAGGTCTTTGAAGGCAGCCCTCAGAGCGTCACTGACGGACACAGATTGGGTAAACAAACTACCATGGGTTTTATTGGGGTTGCGTTCGGCACCCAAAGAGGATCTAGATGCCTCACCAGCAGAATTGGTCTTCGCACAACCGCTCAGGCTGCCAGGTGAGTTTTTACCTGACCACACGGCACCAGGGCCCTCCCCGATCCGGGAGTCTCTGAGTAACACGGGAGCAGAAATGCTCCCGGGCCCCGCTCATCACTCTTTCCCGCGTGTGTTTGTGCCCCAGGCTTTACGAGACGCAGAGTTTGTTTTTGTCAGGCACGATGCTCAGTGGCATAGCCTCCACCCACCTTACGACGGTCCATTTCGAGTGCTGGAAACCGGGGAGAAATATTTTGTGCTAGATTTGGGGGGCAGGAGGGAGACGATCAGTATCGATAGATTAAAACCTGCTTTTGTGTTGCATAACGAGTCTGTACGGCCGGCTGGCGCGCCTCGACGCGGCAGGCCTCCAAAGGGGCGGCCCCGGGACCCCCCACGAGGGGCAAATAACCCTTCTCCCCCTCACTCCACAGATGCACAGCAGGATGGCCCAACACAGAGCAGGAGACCTGCATACAGCAGATTCGGGAGAAGATTGAAACCTAAGCTGCATGCAGAATGATGTGTTTTTTAGTCAGGTGGTTTAGGTTGCTGTGAGATTCTGTTGGGGGGGGTGACGTGCTGTATGACTGTTGTATGACTGTATGTGGGTGCCCAGTCTTTCGCGTGGAAGGGGGGAGTGATGTGGAGCCCATAGTTATAACCTATGTGACTCACATGTGGCTGGCTGAATTCAGCCAAGAGAGACTTTGAGCTAGCCATGTGTATTGACTTCACACCTCAAGAGGAAGACGTGTCTGCACCCCCTGGGGACTCAGGAGAGAGGAGAAGATTAACCGGCCTGACCTTTGGGAGTCAGAGAGGTGAACAGAAGGACTCTGGGTGTTCTATTACAGATGAAAGGATGTAGCTGAGTATTGAGACTTTTGTGTGATGTATTGTTAGAGATGAGTGTATAAATGTATGTGTGTGACTGCGTCCTGGGTCTTTTCACTCCGATCGAGAGAGGACGTAGGATGAATGAGAATTAAAGCAGATACTGGAAAAATCATCCAGTCTCCTCAATTCTTGACTCCTACAATACTGTATTTTGTTAGTGTTTTTTCTTGTAAATTTGAAATTTATATATGTGACTTTAAATTGGTTGCTTTTGGATTATCATTTTTGAAATTATTTTCTTCTTTGTTTTTCTTGTAATTGCAGAATTTTTCACAAAATTTTTGAACTTTGTGAAAATTTATTGCCGTTCTTGCTTATGAATTTAAGTTTTTTTGCAAATTTGTGACTTTCTTGTAAATGTGTTGCTTTTCTCTTGCAATTTTGTGATATTTTCTTAAAAATGTATAACTTTTTTCTCACAAAATTAGTGTATTTTTTATAATACATGTTTGTTTCCTTATACATTTTTTAGTAATTGTTATTGTACATATGTGACTTTTTCTTAATAAATTTGCAACTTTTCACATGAATTTGTTTGTCTTATAAATTAATGCTTTTCCCCCTGTAATTTCTGCTCTTACTCCAGGTTAGAGCAACTGCCCCTCAAAATTTCTGTGCACAATTTCTGTCCCTGCTTAATAAAATGTTTTGGCTTAGGCCATTTTCTTATCCTAAAATGTGCTATAGAAATCTGATGTATTGTTGTTGTTTTAATGGATTTTAAATTACTTTCATCATTATACAACGTCCACTGTCATCCAAAAGCAAGGACTGCCCGACTTGATTGTGACTCCAGTGTCTGGGGGATGTCAGCTGAATTCAATGCATGTTATGTCTTAACAATGCATGTTATGCCTAGTTTACCTGAATGAAAAAGAGTCCCTAGTTTTTTTAACATATTTCAGCAGTAGATGAGCCTGCCAGCAGTGGATAGCAGCATCACGTCAGCAGAACACAGCCACAGGGGTCCCATCCTCACAGCAGATATTCCTCAGGAGTGTCTACCATAACCAGATTTTCTGGATAGGGAGGACGATGGGAGAAGGCTCATGTGAAAAAGTTAGGGAAGGACTCAGCAGCGACGGCAACACACTCCCCGATGCCCGCACCTGAGTCAGCGCTGCCTGGAACAAGTGGTGGCAGGTTACTGGTGTCCTCTGCAACCACCGGATGCCAGTGCACCTCAAGGGAAAGATCTAAAAGACCGTGATCCTATACGGATACGAATGCTGTCCAGGTACAGCAAAACACGAGCAAATACTACATAGAATGGCGATTGTGTGTTTCACTGGAGCCTCAGCTTGATCCTGCACAATCATGTGAAGAACGAAGATGTGCGAAGTGCATGGGAGGGGCAACAATCACTTGGAAGATGCAAGAGGAACGGCTGCAATGATAAGGACATGCTGTCCACTGTGAAGAGGACTGGGTTGCAAGGACAGCCCTGCACCTCAGCCCAAGGGGGAAGAGGCCATGAGGACGGCCAAAGAAACAGTGGCTCGACCGGATCAAAGATGACATGAGGAATGTCAACATCACCCCTGTGGATGCCCTTGATTGAGCCAGGTGGAGATGGACGTGTAAACACATGGACATGGCGGTTATTTAGGACTAACATGAGGACGAAGAGGGAAGGACTCCATGCATTACTGTGTGACAAGGTAAGCGGGCAGTATGATGATTTGGGGAAGTTATGTGAGCATGGAGGTGGTTTAGATATTTACTAATTTAGAAAGAAAGAGAGCTTTCAGACTTTGCCTTTTCTATAACATGTGACATGGTCATTTAGGCACTCCGTGTGCTTTTCTGAATCTGTGCTTTGTTTGGGGCTCATGGTGATCTTATCTTTTCATGGTGGGAGAAAAAGACTGACAGGTCTGGACAGGGAAACTGTCTGGCCTGTGAGAGAGCAGAGCTGCTACTTGTATATGAAATCATGTTGTTGATAAATGGGCTGTGGCCTCATTATGATTTCACCGCAGCAGGTTTTAGATTTGGACAGCCATTGACCACTGGTTGCCTTTGTCTCAATAAAATGTGTAGTGATGTGTGAAGTCAAGGCCTTTTTTAAGCCCTGCAGCCAGTGCCAGCCCTTGGCACAGGTCATATAGACAGTTGCCTACGGTGCTACAGTGGGGTAAAAAAGTATTTAGTCAGCCACCAATTGTGCAAGTTCTCCCACTTAAAAGATGAGAAAGGTCTCCAATTTTCATCATAGGTATACCTCAACTATGAGAGACAAAATAAGAAAAAAAAAATCCAGATAATCACATTGAAGGATTTTTAATGAATTAATTGGTAAATTCCTCTGTAAAATAAGTATTTGGTCAATCCCAAAAGTTCATCTCAATACTTTGTTATATACCCTTTGTTGGCAATGACAGAGGTCAAACGTTTTCTGTAAGTTTTCACAAGGTTTTCACACACTGTTGCTGGTATTTTGGCCCATTCCTCCATGCAGATCTCCTCTAGAGCAGTGATGTTTTGGGGCTGTCATTGGGCAACACAGACTTTCAACTCCCTCCAAAGATTTTCTATGGGGTTGAGATCTGGAGACTGGCTAGGCCACTCCAGGACCTTGAAATGCTTCTTACGAAGCCACTCCTTCGTTGCCCGGGTGGTGTGTTTGGGATCATTGTCATGCCGAAAGACCCAGCCACGTTTCATCTTCAATGCCCATGCTGGTGGAAGGAGGTTTTCACTCAAAATCTCACGATACATGGCCCCATTCATTCTCTCCTTTACACGGATCAGTTGTCCTGGTCCCTGTGCAGAAAAACAGCCCCAAAGTATGATGTTTCCACCCCAATGCTTCACAGTAGGTATTTTTTTTGTTTTTGTTTTGTTTTTTTTTGTTACTTATTTGTACCCGTAGGTAGACTTGGTTTGCAGTCTGGTGACAAGCCACCGGCTGCTGGTCGCTGCGTGCGCGAGCGCCCTAAACCTACATGTTTTTGGTATGCGGGAGGAAACCGGAGAAATCCCGGAGTAAACCCACGCAACACGGGGAGAACATGCAAACTCCACACAGCTCACTGTTGGTCGGGGGCTGGGATCGAACCCACGACCTCATGATCCCCGCGATCCCCCGGCCAAGGGTAAAACTGTGCTGCCACAGTGCTAAACCACTGCGCCACTTCTTTCTCCTCTAAACACGACAAGTTGAGTTTTTACCAAAAAGTTATATTTTGGTTTCATCTGACCATATGACATTCTCCCAATCCTCTTCTGGATCATCCAAATGCTCTCTAGCAAACTTCAGATGGGCCTGGACATGTACTGGCTTAAGCAGGGGGACACGTCTGGCACTGCAGGATTTGAGTCCCTGGCGACGTAGTGCGTTTCTGATGAAGCCTTTGTTACTTTGGTCCCAGCTCTCTGCAGGTCATTCACTAGGTCCCCCCGTGTGGTTCTGGGATTTTTGCTCACCGTTCTCGTGATCATTTTGACCCCACGGGGTGAGATCTTGCGTGGAGCCCCAGATCGAGGTAGATTATCAGTGGTCTTATATGTCTTCCATTTTCTAATAATTGCTCCCACAGTTGATTTCTTCGCACCAAACTGCTTACCTATTGCAGATTCAGTATTCCCGGCCTGGTGCAGGTCTACAATTTTGTTTCTGGTGTCCTTTGATAGCTCTTTGGTCTTGGCCATAGTGGAGTTTGGAGTCTGACTGTTTGAGGTTGTGGACAGGTGTCTTTTATACTGATAACGAGTTCAAACAGGTGCCATTAATACAGGTAACGAGTGGAGGACAGAGGAGCCTCTTAAAGAAGAAGTTACAGGTCTGTGAGAGCCAGAAATCTTGCTTGTTTGTAGGTGACCAAATACTTATTTTCCACCATAATTTGCAAATAAATTCTTTAAAAATCCTTCAATGTGAGTTTCTGGATTTTTTTTCTCATTTTGTCTCTCATAGTTGAGGTATATCTATGATGAAAATTGGAGACCTCTCTCATCTTTTAAGTGAGAGAACTTGCACAATTGGTGGCTGACTAAATACTTTTTTGCCCCACTGTACCTGCTGGAGGGGGCACTGCTGTAAGCCCTCAGTTTTTTTTTTTTTTTAATTAATAAAATGAAATTCATAATAGAGGTGCTGTGCTGGCAGACAAGGCAGACAAATGTTTGGATCCCCAGGCCAGAATTAGGCCCTCGAGGGCTGACCAACTTTGAATCACTACAGCAGTAACAATGTGGAGAGCTTGAAATGACTGTGGTAGGCCTTCACAAAACTCCCTAAAGGGGCCCCACCCCCACCTCTCACTCTCATACCATTGCGAGTCTTATGTAAACAAATTGTTGAGAGGAACTTGAGATTTGTAAAATTAAATAAATATGCCAGTTGACTAAAGAGAGAAGAGAGTCCAGCTTCGCTTATTCCTCTACATGCCAGATGATCACAGTGAAACTCTTAACAGAACAGACAGATTATTTAACAGAACTGACTGATTAATAGCACAAACAGCATGAGTAGTGCCAGTGGCCGATAGCGGGGATTCATTCTCCGGCTATAGGTGGCGGCCCTGCCTGCACCCACCTGGCCAAAAGAACAAAGCCACTCTGCCCAAAGGCAAAAATGTTATTCAACTAGCCCTGCAAATCATCAGTTTTATAAAGTACAGCAACACAATAGTGGCAAAATTGTCAGAATCTTTCTTCCCAGCATATAGCTGTGGGAAGCTCTGCTATTAGATTACCAGAGAGACCTACAAAGTTGGTCAAATTGCAGTTTGGTCACTTAGTCAATTAGTATTTTGTATACAGCTTAAAATTTGTCTCATGCATTACTGGCACTTTTTATACCATGTTATGAGTATGCAGTAGCAGAGAGGAAATTTATACTGCTGAATACATGTAGAAGTGCCAAACAATCTGGCAAACTGTGGTGTTGTAGAGAAAATAAATGTGGCACATCCAGTTTATCCAAACCACACCCAAACTGATAACAATGTGATGGTATGTTACCTTGTGATGTATCTGCTCCTGACTGAAAGCAACCAGAATGACAGAAATGAAGAGGTTCAGCACTACAAAGGTCATAAACACAATGCAGGAGCCGATGAGGAAAGCCCCCAGCACTGGATTATAATTCAGCACCTGAAGGATGAGGAAAAAAAACCATGATGAAGCAGAATATGCTTTCGTGATAAACAAGAGTACAATTATAACATCTTCATACTGACCTCTTCGTAGTTAAAAATGCCAAGCTGCAAGCTGATCATGGTCTGTGCAGCATCAAACAGAGTACGGTAAGAGTACAGCTTCCACCCATACATCAGGTTAGACTGAAAAACACAAAGTTCACCTGTGTCAGTTTGAACATTTTCAACAAGTTCTGTTTCACAGAACAAAGGTGAAATGTAGAAACTCTGGGTGCATGTTGATGTTAGGCGTGGGAAACTCCGTACAGCAATAGAGTAGGCCAGAAACATGATGGTTATGACTACCAGGAAGCCTGAAATGTCAGTCCAGGCTCGCTGCAGTGTGGCTGTGATCATGTGCAGCTTAGGGTTCAGTCTCAGCAGGTGCCACAGTTTGACTGTTGATAGCAGCACCAGAAAGGCAATCAGATACCCGAGCACTGCATCAGCCTTGGCCGTCTCATGGAAACTGACATATCTGGACACAGAGCAGGAGAGAACAGGGTCTTGCTTTAACCATTTACCTACAAAATGCTTACCTACAGCAAAAAGTAGCACACTGTGCATGTTTTTTTCCACAGACTTAAATCAATATTTTAAATGGCACACAACACAATTTATGAAGTGAAATAAACATGCATAAAAGGAATATATAATTTTTAAAAAGGTTTCATATGCTCGGATCATCACCTTTATCCAAAATGAGAAACTGCAAGCCCTTCCACCCTGTAAGTAATGCTTTATTTATTTAGTGTTTATTTGTACATTTTTATGCGCACACCAGATTTTGCATTAACTGAATATTGTCAGTCATTGACAGACTCTTTTTTTTTAGCAATGACAAAAAAACCTGGAAGCTGTCTGTCATTTTGACAGATTATACTGAGGATGATCTATTGTAATTTTTACTTGTAGCTCCAACCTGGCCACACATACATACGCTACTCACACAACATTAGGGATATTCGACTTTCAGGTGAAATTTCACGATGCACCTTAAATGCACTATAACCTTTACAGGTGAACTTAATTTGAACTTCTCTAACCTTTGGGATACACATGTCCAACTGTTCAGTATTTCAGTATTTTTTGCATAACTTGTTGTTCTCTAACAAGGTGCTTGATCCATGAATCGACCAGTAAATTTTCTGGTTCAATTGGAATTGGTATTTAAACAGTCATCTTCATCATGCTGTTCACATTGTGACATCATGAGACCGAGACGACGCCTGACAATTGATCAACAGTATCTTGCCATTGTGAGGCTTCAAACAGGATGATGTCAGAGGGAAGTGACTGAGCTTAGAGTGTCACAGAGTGTCATCAGCAGGTTGCAACAGAGAGACTGGAAGAGTCACAGAAAGGCATATAAGTGGACGGCCTTTGGCTTCATCCCACGCTGATGACTGCTTCATTGTGAACAGTGCCCTGTGGAACCGGATGACAAATGTCACTCAACTCCAGGAACATTTAAGGGAGGTGAGAGGCACCCAAGTGTCACGTCACACCATTTGAAACTGTTTACATCAGCGTGGTCTGTGTGCTAGATGAACTGCAAAGGTACCTGACCACACTACCAGGCACAGGCATCATCATTTGCATGGGCCAGGGAGAATTCACGCTGGACAAGGGACCAGTTCGCCTAGTGGTGTTCTCTGATGAAAGTCGATTCACGATGAGCAGAAATGATGGCCGCCAACGATGTTGAAGACATCAAGGAGAGCGCTATGTTTCAGCCACTGTTGTCATCGTGTTACAGTCTGGGCAGGTGTGTCTAGTCAATACAGAACTGCCCTACACTTTGTGAATGGTACAATGACAAGCCAATACTACCTGGATAACATCATTAATCCAGTTATTGGCCGCAGTTACATTGGCAAAATTTCTTCAATCTGATTACAATTCAGATCAGAATTTTACTGTTTACATGGATCCTGAAAAAGCTGATCTGATTAGGACGTGCGTTTCCATGTGTCACACGTTTGAACGGAATAAATCATTTTGACATGCGCACATCAACATTTCGACATTCCGAAAATAGAAGAAGAAGCAGCTTCCGGTGTTAGCAAGCCCCGCTTCGTGTCAAAATTGACCTGTATTGTGTTATTCAGACTGTACTTTTGCTTCTGCTGGTCTCCGTAATGAAGCTGCAAGTACATACTTCTGCATATGACGAACAGAGGGAGACAGCAGGACGATACAGACCAGTTTTGTTTTACTCCTGCTATGTTTTCCGCTAGCTGCTGCTAAGGCGGAAATACATCACGTCGACATGCGGCTGGTGTGCAGACATGCGCAGTAAACATATTTTCTGCCCTACGTTCGGAATAAGTGTTTTCATGCGCACCATTCCGATTAACAATCGGCAAAACCCACCCCTCTCAATCGGAATGAAATTTTGATCCGAATGAGCGTGATTGGGTTAGAATATTCAGATTGCCAGAATCAGAATCAGAATCAGATTTATTGCCAAGCACATTTACAAGTAAACAAGTAAACCGTGCCGTGCCGTGCCGTGTTTACATGAAGCATTTTTATTCTGATCATGCTTTTAATCTGGTTACTTGTGTCCATGTAAACATAGCCATTGTACCCCTGCATGAACAACACAGGCCCAATTTCATCTTCATGGACAACAATGCTCCAGCTCATTGAGGTCGCATCATTAGGGGATGGCTGCTGAAGGTTGGGTACCTCCAATGGAGTGGCCTGCACTTTCTCCAGACCTGAATCCTGTAAAAACCTATGGGATCAGCTGAGTTGCCGTGAAGAGGCTCATAACCCTGCACCCCACAACCTCAATGACCTGAGGGCCGCCCTTCAAGAAAAGTGGAATGCTGTGCCTCAGCAGATAATAAGTCGACTTGCGAACAGCATGAGACGTCGTTGTCAAGCTGTAATTGATGCTCAAGGGCACATGACAAGTTATTGAGACATTGACATTTTTGGTTGTGGTATACCCACCACTGTTGTTGGCTTTTGTTTCAATAAATTGCTTGAAATGAGAAAATTACCATTCCATACTTCTACTTAAATGCCCTACTTTCATGATATTATATCACTGTAGTGTGAACTTTTTACATTTTCCATAAATTTCACCCGAAAGCCAAATATCCCTTTTTGTGAGTGGTGTATATTACAACACTGACCCACAATTTTGGTTCATTAGTTCAATTAATAAATAAATGCAAAATCTGCATATTGTATCCTGTAATTTCATGATTAAAACTGAACATGTGAACAGAAACAAAAGCTATTTGGTGTCTTATTAAATTAACATTAAAATGATAGATAATGATAAAGTCTAGCGCGACTTCTGGTGCACCCCATGGTACAACTGATTATGTGAATTGTATTTTAAATGGATAGAAAAATATTAATAAAGGACAGAACATGTAAATCTTATCTGCTGATGGCCCAGGTGAGGAAGGCCACACTTGGCAATCAGCAGCGAGAATATAAAAGCTGAGGAAGAACCCTGCTCCGGGCTGGCAGTTAATTATGCAGCATCAGTCAAACAACATCTCTGAGTGTTCGTGGGGTCTTTTTCAGGTGGGAGTTTTTGTTTTATTTTTCCTCATATCCTCCTGTTTGGAGAATTAAACCTTTAGTTTTTCCCATTCCTTCTCCTTTAGCCTGGCTACAATTTCTACTGATGCTTCTCCTCATCCAGTAGTTCCACTTGGGAACATAACTGTAGTAACCAATTCATGCTTTTACAGACGTAGACAAAATTGTTGGTACCCCTCTGTTAATGAAAGAAAAACCCACAATGGTCACAGAAATAACTTGAATCTGACAAAAGTGGTAATAAATAAAAATTCTATGAAAATTAACCAATGAAAATCAGACAATGCTTTTGAATTGTGGTTCAACAGAATTATTTTAAAAAACAAACTCATGAAACAGGCCTGGACAAAAATGATGGTACCCTTAATATTTTGTTGCACAATCTTTTGAGGCAATCACTGCAATCAAACGATTTCTGTAACTGTCAATGAGACTTCTGCACCTCTCAGCAGGTATTTTGGCCCACTACTCATGAGCAAACTGCTCCAGTTGTCTCAGGTTTGAAAGGTGCCTTCTCCAGACGGCATGTTTCAGCTCCTTCCACAGATGTTCAATAGGGTTTAGATCAGGGCTCATAGAAGGCCACTTTAGAATAGTCCAATGTTTCGCTCTTAGCCATTCTTGGGTGTTTTTAGCTGTGTGTTTTGGGTCATTATCCTGTTGCAAGACCCATGACCTGCAACTGAGACCAAGCTGTCTGACACAGGGCAGCACATTTCTCTCTAGAATACCTTGATAGTCTTGAGATTTCATTGTACCCTGCACAGATTCAAGACACCCTGTGCCAGACGCAACAAAGCAGCCCCAGAACATAACAGAATCTCCTCCATGTTTCTTGATAGATAGATAGATATACAGATAGATAGATAGATACATACATACATACATACATAGATACATACATACATAGATACATAGATCGATCGATTGATAGATGTACTTTATTGATCCCAAACTGCGAAATTACAGTGTAACAGCAGCATGACAGTAGACAACCAAACAACAGAAACACACACATGACAGACAAGGGGATTACCCATGGAAAGTAAAGACTAATATGACTATAAAAACCTATATACATCATAGCTTAATATATGATGACCCGTATAAACACATGAATCATCCCATTGCACAAAGAAGGACTATCAGGAGCAGAGTGAAAATGTGAGGTACCAGTTAGTCTGTAAGGTGCAGTGTGGCAGCATTATTATGACCAGAATACAACATCATAGTGAGTTATTATACAGTGAAATTGCATGTGGCAGGAAAGATTTCCTGTACCTGGCCATTCGACAGCGAAGCTGTAGTAGTCTACTGGAGAAAGTGCTCCGCTGTCTATCTAGTGTGTGGTGGAGGGGGTGATCAGGATTGTCCATGATGGATTGCAGTTTATTTAGTGTTCTCCTCTCCACCACTGTCTCAAAGGTCTCCGGCCTGAGACCAATTACAGAGTCAGCCCTCTTGAGAATCTTGTCAAATCTGTTGGTGTCTCTGGCCCTGATACTGCTACCCCAACAGACAGCAGCAAAGAAGATGGCGCTGGCAACAACGGTCTGGTAGAAAAGCTCCAGCATCCTGCTGCACACGTTGAAGGATCTCAGCTTTCTCTGGAAGTAGAGTCTGCTCGTCCTCTTCTTGTGCGCAGCATCGATGTTGGATCTCCAGTCCAACCCACTGCTGATCCTGACACCCAGATATTTGTAGACCTCAACCACTCCCACATCCTCCCCCCTAATCTGCAGTGGCTGAGAAGGCGTCTTCCTCTTCCTGAAGTCAATCACCATCTCTCTGGTCTTGCTGACATTCAACCTTAGGTGATTCTGCTCCGTCCACTCCACAAATCTGTCTACCAGTGCCCTGTACTCCCCCTCCTCTCCTCCTCTTATACACCCCACAACAGCTGAGTCATCAGAGAATTTCTGCAGGTGGCATGACTCGGTGTTGTACTGAAAGTCAGTGGTGTATAAGGTAAAAAGAAAAGGAGAGAGCACAGTCCCCTGTGGAGCTTCCGTATCACTAGCCATCACTCCAGACAAGACATTGCCCAGCTGGACAAACTGTGGTCTGCCTGTCAGGTAGTCAGTAATCCAGGAGATCACAGAGCTGTCAATCTCCATCACCCGCAGCTTCTCACCCAGCAGCAGTGGCTGGATGGTGTTAAAGGCACTGGAGAAATCAAAAAAAGTGATTCTCACAGTGTCTCCACCATCCAGGTGCAGATGAGCTCGTTGCAGCAGGTAGATGACAGCATCTTCAACTCCTAAATGGGGCTGATATGCAAACTGCAGAGGGTCCAGCCACGTCTTCACCTGCGGCCTCAGGTGGGCTAAGACCAGTCTCTCCAGGACCTTCATCACATGAGATGTGAGGGCAACTGGTCGGTAGTCATTCAGATCCGATGGAGATGACTTCTTGGGGACAGGAACAAGGCAGGATGTCTTCCACAGCACCGGTACTCTCTCCAGACTCAGGCTGTACAGGTGTTTCAGTACCGGAGCTAGCTGGTTGGCACAGGTCCTCAGGGTCCTTGCGGAGATGCCATCAGGGCCCGCCGTCTTAAGCTGACGGAGTCTCTCCAGCTGTTTCTCCACCTGATCTGTAGTCACTGTGAAGTGAAGGAGGGTCCTAGTGCCCCCTGAGGAGGAGGAGGGGGGAGATGGAGAGAGGTTCTGCACAGGAGGGTGGGTGGGGAGGGGTGCGTGGGGGTCTGGTTGTATTGCTCGGGTGACAGACTGTGAGTTGAACCTATTAAAAAACAGATTCAGTTCCTCAGCTCTCTCCTGGCTCCCAGATGGCTGCCTGACTCTCCCCTTGCACCCAGTTATTTGTTTCATTCCCTCCCACACATCTTAAGTGTTGTTTTGCCTGAGTTTCTCTTCCAACTTCCTCCTATAATTGTCCTTGCACCTCCTCAGCATCTCTCTCAGCTCATGCTGCACTCCCCTCAGCTTCTCCTTGTCTCCAGCCCTAAAAGCTCTCTTCTTTTTGTTCAGAAGTTTCAGAAGTTGTTTCAGAAGTTTTTCTTGGTATGATTCATTTTTGCGTCTGTGAACATAGAACTGATGTGCCTTGCCAATAAACATAGAGCCAGTGCCCTTCCATTTTTCATCAAATTTCCTCCGGCGGCCATGTCCAGGGAGGTTGGCTACAGTCCCGTGGATCTTAAATTTCTGAATAATATGTGCAACTGTAGTCACAGGAACATCAAGCTGCTTGGAGATGGTCTTATAGCCTTTACCTTTAACATGCTTGTCTATAATTTTCTTTCTAATCTCCTGAGACAACTCTCTCCTTTGCTTCCTCTGGTCCATGTTTAGTGTGGTACACACCATGTCAACAAACAGCACAGTGACTACTTGTCACCCTTTAAATGGGCCAACTGACTGATTACAAGTTTGTAGACACCTGTGATGTTAATTAGAGGACACATCTTGGTTGAACATGTCCCTATGGTCACATTACTTTCAATCTTTTCTAGGGGGTACCATCATTTTTGTCCAGGCCTGTTTCATGAGTTTGTTTTTTAAAATAATTCTGTTGAACCACACTTCAAAAGCATTGCCTGATTTTCATTGGTTAATTTTCATAGAATTTTTATTTATTACCACTTTTGTCAGATTCAAGTTATTTCTGTGACCATTGTGGGTGTTTTCTTTCATTAACAGAGGGGTACCAACAATTTTGTCCACGTCTGTACTAGTTCTTGGTTAGACTGTTGTAATTCTTTATTTTCAGGATGTCATAAAATGTCTCTAAAGTCTTCAGCTGATCAAAAATGCTGCAGCTAAAGTTTTAACAGGTACTAGAAAGAGAAATCATATCTCTTTTGTTTTGGCCTCTCTTCATTGGTTTCCCATAGAATTTAGGGGCAGTGGTGGCCTAATGGTTAGGGATGTGAAATGGTGACCGGAGGTTGCCGATTCAATCACTGGACCGGCAGGATCAGATTTGGGTGAGACAGATGACACAGCAGTGTTTGTCCCACCCTCATTAACCTCATTACCCACCCTCAGAATCAGAATCAGAATCAGCTTTATTGCCAAGTATATTTACAAGTAAACATACGAGGAATTTGACTTGACATTGGACGCACACGTTAGGCGCATCCAATGACGCGGCAGCCATGCAAGGCGCCTGTCATTCAGTGGGGGTAAAGAGGGGAAGGGAGGGGGAGGAAAACACAATAGGAGAGAGAAAAAACATAGTTAATCAGAATAACGCTCGTATAAGCTCATATAAAGCTCAAATGAGCCAAATTTTGACTACACAGGAAAAAAACCCTCTATGCACAATTAGCAGACAATATAGATCACACAAACAAGAGTTGAGAGAGGCAGTGTATGTATGAGTCAGTATAAATGTGTCAGTTCGTGTAATGTTGTATGCATTTGTGTAGTGTAGGTGTGACAGTTGCTAGTGAACAGCAGAGGGCGCCTCCAGGCAGTGGATAGATGTTATAATCATGTGACTTATAAACAAGTCCGGAGTCTATCTCTTTGCTTGCAGATGAAGGCACATGGACTGTCCTTGAGAAGTTCATCCGCTGAAACAACAGCAGCTGTCTGTCGATTGTTTGGGTTTAGCAGCCGCCACTTCTGCTTATCTCACCAAGGAGGAATGTAAACAGGGCATCAAAACAAGGTCAAATCTACACAGCTCAGAGCCCACGGAGAATAGAATTTTCCTCTCTCATGCGCTTGTGCTTCATAATTTTAATATTAATATACAGGCTTAAACAGGCATTCCATTCCATGGAGAGCACAGGGCTCTCCATGGAATGGAATGTATTCCATTCCATGGAATTTCCATAGTATTCCATTCCATTCCAATGGAATGTATTCCTCCGCTGAATCACTGTCATTCAGTTCACCGTTTGCCGCTACTCGTGCCCTCCCCAACTGGTCGAATTTGATGAAGGAGCTTGCCGGGTCCGCTTTGATCAGCTCTCTCACCTTCCTTCAATTTCTGATACATCAGGGAACTTCACAGCCAAAAATAGAAGTCCTGAGATCATAACCAAAAATGTTTCCTGCCAAATCTCCACAGACGCATGAATTCCAATGTCCATGAGTCTCCTCGTTGAGTTCCTCCTGACCCAATCTTCTTTTGAAGTGGTGACAATCACAGTTAAGCCACTTTCCAGATCCATAATTTCCATTTAGATTAAGATTCAGCAGAAGAGCGACTAAACACAGACAAAAACGCAACATTGCAAAGCTGGGAATAGGTCAGGAAGGCAGACAGGAGGAGGGAAGAAAAATGCGACTGCTCTCTCTCGGAGCCGGAAGAAGAAGAAAGAAACAAATACATTCTTGCCTTTACCATAATGTTTCACTCTTTTTTTTTTTTTTGTAAATATACCAGTACCAGTCTTCATAATATACTGTAAGTCCAGAGTGTTTGACAATCATATAATAAACATTCCAACAGTTCATCCTTCCTCTCCATTTAGGCACTTATGTGGGCTGTGATGCTCAACAGGTAAAAGAATAAGCTTTCAGGACATCTTGCCCATTTTTCCCTGATACAGAGCCCACGATGCTGGAGTAGTCACAGGCAACATGAGTGAACCCACTGGACATGGTATGAGAACCTCCCAGTAGGTGATACTGACTCTCCAGTGTCATCCCCTTGTCTCTGTCATTTCTCCATGTCAGTACACGTAAAGACAGGTCCTGAGAGGCTGTCACCACACGGAAGCAGTCCACACACACAGAAGAGATGGGCATTGTGTGCACTTCGAAGCTTGCCAGCTTGGCTCCTTTAAGTGAGTATACCCACAGTTTTTCACCAGATGCTAACACTATGCAGCTGCTGTCTCTGGCCTCTAAGAAGATATTCGAGGATCTGAAATCCAAAGTCAAAGGGAAGGACTCTACCTGCTGGACCAGGATCTCTGACTTGTACTTTGTCTTTTTAAGGCTGATATCAAAGACAATGAGGGTTTTCTCTCTGGAGCCCATGTTGTGGTGGATGACGGCCAGTCTTGCAGGCTGGGTGGGTATGAAAACAGCAGCCTGGCACCCAACAATAGGTAGAGACTGGCACAGAGGATCCTCATCCTCAGACGGAGAGGTCAGACTTTCGGTGTAAATCACCTTTGGACTTAAATCATCATCTTCTTTGGTTCCAGCCAGAACCCACTTCTTATCAGGTGAAACTAGCAGAATATTGACGTTAAAGCTGTCACAAACCATTATGCTGGATGTTTTAGTCAAAGCACAACCAGCAAGTGTGCACACAGATCCCTGACCTGTTCCAACAGAGAGAAACCAGCCATTACTTATATTGTACTGCAGTAAGGAACAATGTGAAGATGCTGTAGAATAAGATCCCACTTCCTGACCAGTTTGGCCCTGCCAGGTTTTAATGAGGCCGGTGGAATCAGCTGTGACGACGACTTCATGCTGTTCATCACATATGATCTCCTTCAAAGGACTCTGCACAGAACTACACCACCTCATTGCTGTGGTGCCCTTGAGCAAGGCCCTTAACCCCAACTGCTCCAGTGGAACTGCTCAGTGGCCACAAGTCAGTCTGTGGTTGTACTGGGCTGTTTCCAGGTGTGAATGTGTAACTGCATGAATGTGAACAGGGTGACCTTGAAAGAAAGAGGTTGCCTCTCAATGGGCCTCCCTGTATAAATATCCATCCATCCCTGTATAAATAATGGTTAAATAAAATAAAATCTCAATTAAATTTCAAATCCTTCCTCACAAAACTGAGATCCTTCAACGTGTGCAGCAGGATGCTGGAGCTTTTCTATCAGACTGTTGTCGCCAGCGCCATCTTCTTTGCTGCGGTCTGTTGGGGTAGCAGTATCAGGGCCAGAGATACCAACAGATTTGACAAGATTATCAAGAGGGCTGGCTCTGTAATTGGTCTCAGACCGGAGACCTTTGAGACAGTGGTGGAGAGGAGAACACTAAATAAACTGCGATCCATCATGGACAATCCTGATCACCCCCTCCACCACACACTAGATAGGCAGCAAAGCACTTTCTCCAGTAGACTACTACAGCTTCGTTGTTGAATGGCCAGGTACAGGAAATCTTTCCTGCCTCATGCAATCTCACTGTACAATAACTCACTATGGTGTTGTATTCTCGTCATAGCTATGCTGCCACACTGCACCTTACAGACTAACTGGTACCTCACATTTCACTCTGCTCCTGATAGTCCTTCTTTGTGCGATGGGATGATTCATGTGTTTATATGGGTCATCATCATATATTAA
The DNA here is from genome assembly GCA_020510985.1 of Pholidichthys leucotaenia. Taxonomy (NCBI): domain Eukaryota; kingdom Metazoa; phylum Chordata; class Actinopteri; order Cichliformes; family Pholidichthyidae; genus Pholidichthys; species Pholidichthys leucotaenia. Next base: position 315,759,775 of record CM035837.1, on the reverse strand, counting down.
GCTATGATATATATAGGTTCTATAGTCGTGTTAGTTTCTTTTTTACTTTCCATGGGTAATCCCTTTGTCTGTCGTGTGTGTTTCTGTTGTTTGGCTGTCAACTGTCATGCTGCTGTTACACCGTAATTTCCCAGTTTGGGATCAATAAAGTACATCTATCTATCTATCTATCTATCTATCTATCTATCTATCTATCTATCTACTTACAGAGCTCTAAATGATCAGGCAACTTGCTATTTAAAAGATCTAATAGTACCATATCATCGAACAGAGCACTATGCTCCCAAAATGCAAGATTACTTGTAACACCTAGAATCTCTAAAAGTACAATGGGAGACAGAGCTTTCAGTTATCAGGCTCCTCCATTATGGAGCCAGTTGCCAATCTGGATTTGGGTGACAGACTTGATCTCTGTTTTTAAGAAAAGGGTTAAAACTTTCCTTTTTGACAAGCCTTAAGTTAGAGTTGAATCGCATGACCCTGAACCCTCCCTTGGTTATGCTGCTATAGGTTTAGACAGCTGGGGGACTTCCCATGATGCACTATAGGCTTTTACTTCTTTCTTCACTCTCAATGCAATATCTTTGCTGTTCATTAACATCTGTTTGTTCTCTTCCATAAATTGAGCCCCTGTCATGCTGTTTGCTCTCTACAAATCTGCTCTCTTCTTCTTCTCTATCCACCCCCCTCCCCCACCAGCCAGTTGCAGCCCTCCCTGAGCCTGCTTCTGCTGGACGTTTCTTCATGCTAAAAGGTAGTTTTTTTTCTCTGCACCATCACTTGCTCACAGGGGATCGCCTCATTGTTGGGGTCTTTCTACAATTGTGGCATCTGCCCTGCAGATGATAGTGCTGAGACAACTGTTGCTATAAATATGTGCTAAATAATTGAATTTGAATTGAATAATACACAATAAAGATCTAAATGTAACATGCAATGGATTGATATACTATTTAGCAAACAAATCTAACATTTTATCCAGCTGCACACATTATGAATATTGTCAGTGTGTCATTTCATTTTGACTAAAACCTCAGTCTTCACAGTATGACACCTCTGCTGTCTCACATTAGCTGGTACCAGACACAAATATTATATAAAATATTAAATCAGGTACTGGGAAGCCAACTCTACACAGGGAGGCTCAAATCAGGCTGGAGGTTCAGCCCCGTGAACCTTCAAGCTGAGAGGTGACCGTGATAGTCGCGTTGCCATCATAATTTCACCAATGTACTCCAGCCTTGTCAAACATTTTGGTTAAGTGGTCATCATTCATGCATGACCATGCATTAAGGAGGGACACAAGAAAACAACACTTAAATATTTAGCACTTTTGTTTATGTAGCAGGGGGAAAAGTGAAACTGTGATTAAAAAAAGAAAAGCATGAAGCTTTTGCAGAGCATCAGGAAGTGCACACGATAATGGAGCTGTTGCTTGTGCCAATTTAAAAATAAGATTATTCATCAAACAGTATACGTAAGTGTATGGATTGGATTTTTCTATCTTGCTTACTGGTTTTTGTTGTGATGATAATACTTCACATCTCTGTTTCCCAGTAAAGTCCGCTTAATAAAGACAGACAATGCACTCCAGCTGAGAATGATGATCCCCAACTCCAGCAGGTTCCACTTATTCTTGAAATAAGCCCATTTTTGTCTTTTCATCAGCTTTCCCTGCAAAGTCACATGAGAAGCCAGGGTCACCCATTCAGGCCAGCAACTTTATCACACCATCTTTCTTGTGGTAGTTGTAAAGTAATTGTGGCACACCTGAACAAACATGTAATAGATAATAAAAAGAAAGTATATGACTTCAGAGGCCATGACAAATATGTGAAGGCCACCAGTCGACGGGTAAAGACGCACACTGTGGAGCTCGCTGCGGAACTGGAAGGCTCCTGAAAGAAACACAGAGGGGCGTAGCTCCTTTTTATGGCTGTTGCTTTGTGCAGATCTCACGTGGTACCTGTGCACAAACTTCTTACCTATGGCCGTGGTCTCCACCATGAGCATGACAATGCAGAAGAGGTTGACGTTCGCATTGTACACAGTGAACTCAGTGAATATTGCTTGTGTGTACGTGTCAAACCAGGTGTTGTCATAAAGATACTGAAGAATTCTAAAGGGACACAGATGGATAATATGATAGCTACAACTTGTTTATTAATAAAACATGACAAATTATGGTTTTCACAGCACTGTAGCTGAGTGGAAGGACTTCCTGAATTAACTGTTTTTGTTTGAGGTTTCCTTTGAAATGAAAAATATGTATTGAAATATGTACTGTAAAATATGTATTAAAAATATTAAATATGTATAAAAATATGTATTGAAATATGTATTGTATCTATTTAAAAAACATTTTATTTGAAAACAGTCAAAGAAAACAACCATAATCACCATTTTTGTGGGCAATACAGGAACCACCACAAAAATGAAAGCACAGGAGAAGATATTCATATAGATTGTATTTCAGACTTCTGAAGAGCTAATCTGGAATCTGTTAGAATGGAAAAAATATATAAAAAATTATATCTTTAAGCTATTTTAGGTTTTCTGCAAAAACAAGCAAAAAACAGCTCAATAACTGATTACTTTTTGATTGCAAAATGACTTGTATCATTCCACAAGTTTCAACTTTAACAATAACCTATTTTTAGTCATTTTAAATACAAAAAATACTTCAGCCTTTTATGGAAACTAAAATATAAGCAAAAAGCTGTATTAATAGTATAGTTAAAATTTCAATTGACGTGAATTATTACAATTAATGAATAGTTTCTCTTTAACCTTTAAGCCCATAAACTCACCTGCTGGAGTTCTGTAAATCTGGCCCTAGATCCACAACAAACCCTCCTCCTCTATAAAGCTTCTCACTGCCCCAGACAGGATAGGCCCTCAGTTTGCGTTGAGACTTGTACGACCATGGGCTGTGAAGGTTCCTGGAGGTATTATCCCCCACCGAGCGGCTCCAGCCTGGACCATAGGAGCCCATGTCCTCCAGCTCCCAAGAGTATGGAGAGTGGCAGTCCGGCACAGACTGCTCCATGAAGCGAGCGACTCGGCAGGAATTCTTCTGTACCCTCACCTGACGGAGACGAGCGTTGCCAACCAACTTTGAGTTTCCATCAGTGATGAATCCTGCAGTAGATTTCCAGATAGCAAGAGGGAATAAGCACAGCCAAAAGCTTAATTTTTTTTTCCTGTAAAAATACATTTAGCAAACAAAATTATTTTTATTAATCAAAATATCTCATGGTGTGTTTATCTCTCATTATATTTTGAACCATAATAACACTTTTTCTGTTATGATTTTACTGACAGGAAATATTTGACAGAACTGGAATGGCTTGTTTTCATTAAGTACGGTACATGTAATGCTGTAGAAAGGAACAAGTAAAAGTCTTAAATATCTTTCAAAGCCCACCACATTTAGAAACATCATCAGTTTAATTTCATCTGGAACAGGCCTATGTACTTGGCCTATCTCCCTCTTATTCTTCCACCTCACAGGCTCTTCTTTCGCTCTGTTGACTGCTCATTCTCTTGATGTCTTTCCATTTTTGCGTCAGAAATGGTAACTGCTCTGTGAAGGCTTTATATTTGCTGCCAATTTAAGGTTCATGGGATTCACTGGAAGGCCATTGGTTAACTTAATTCTTAACACATTTCCCCTCACAACTGAAAGTAAAGATTCACCTAAAAACGATTAATCAAATTAATACATATTTACAAAAAATGTAACAGAAATGTATAAAATCTGCTTGGCGTAATGGCAACTGTCATGGGCAGCGAGAGCGCGCCCCTCCCGTCCTGTCTCACATTCACCAACTCATCACTGCACCTGAGGCAGAAGACGCACCTGCCCCTGCTCATCAGCCAGCGTACTTAAGGAGGCTCTCTCCACGCATTCAACACTGGCTCATCTGGGTATACTGCCCGTCAAAGGACAAGCAAGTATCTCCTAACAAGTTTTGACACATCGTCTAATCTTATTCTCCTCTCTTCCCCAGGTTGCTGCCACCGTGCAGGTGTGTCTTCGGGACTGCGCTCGCGCTCCTGCCACATCTCCGCTACTCCTCGGCTTTCAACCTCCACCCGGTGAGGCACCATCAGCTCATTCCCCGCACCCTACTGGTTCATCTATTTCCCGCTGGGGTCCTGCCGGTTCTTCCTCAGAACCCAAGTAAGTGGCAATTTGGCTCGCCCATTTCCCCTTACTCCGTTCCTCCACTCACAGCTCTCGTCTTCTCTCCACAGGTGGATTCCTCTGTCGAGTGACTGTTTCTGTAACTGTGCATTTATTTTGGAAATTAATAAACTTTCAAACGTGCCCCTTCGTGTGGTTGATTTCCTGCGCTGTTGCATCGTGCACGTGAGCTGTCATCTTATTAAACCATGATAGATAACTAGTTCAACACTTTTGCATGTAATGAACAAATGCCTAAATGTTTTGCAGTGAAGGACTATTCATCAGAAAACCTGTCTAATGTATTTTGACTGACATGACAATAGCAAATGATAATGTAAAAAATAGCAGACAATTGTGTTGTATTGTGGAGAAAGGAGGCAGGCAAGGCAATGAGCTGGACGACACAGAAACTTTATTCTTTCTCCAACATAACTTACAGCAAAAAAGATCCTGGGTCTCTGTGCATTCCTCTTTTATATCTTTAATACCATGCATTGAGACCCGGAACTTCCGACCATCATACATTATATTTACAATAAAGCCTGTGTGGAACATTAACATGACATAACGCCGGTGCCGCTCTCACACCCTTCTTCTCCCAGTGGCTCCGACATTTACTCCTCTCCCCGGGGGGCGCATAGTCCTTACTGTCCCATCTGATACCCCCGGGTGACACCTCCTCTTTGGGTCCATTGTTCCCTGGGTGGAGAAGTCCAACACCATGCCCCCACACAGCTCCCCCTGAACACCCAGAAAGGGCACTAAACCCCCCATCCTTTGGGCTTGAGCTGGCGCCCATAGCAGCTGTAGCGAGGGGTCGCCGATCCAGTCGAACCGCCCTGCTGGCGGGGTGTACAGGAGGGCAAGTCAGTCTGTGGAGGGAAAAAGGGAGGGGGAGAAAACACATCAGCTTCACGAGCGCAGGTCCCTGCTGAGGGATCACCAACTTGCGGAACCACCAACCGTGGGCGTCCGCACTGGGAAGCTAGGGCCAACACCACCTGCTCGTCTGCCAACACAAAAGTGGGCTTCAGCCTGTTGATGCAGATGGTCCCCCTACGTCCCCCCAAATCTAACACAAAATGCTTCGCCCCAGGTTCCAACACCCTGAACGGTCCATCGTACGGTGGGTGCAGCGGGGTCCGGTGCGCATCGTGCCTGACAAAAACAAAACTACCGTTCTGCAAGCTTTTTGGGATGAAGGTGCGGGGAAAACAATGGTGGGCCGAGACCAGTGCATTAAAAGCCTCTGTACTGTGCAAAAATTGCTCGGGTGGATCAGCCTTGGGTACGGTGTTTTCCGGTAAAACTCTCCGGGGATCCACAGCAGCTGAGAAAAAACTAGTTCTGCCAGGGAGGCTGCCAAATTCTCCTTAGGTGCGGAGCACAGCCCTAAAAGAACCCAGGGCAGGCGGTCGACCCAATTTGTGTCTGTGAGCGAAGCTCTGAGCGCTGCTTTAAGCGATCTATGAAAATGCTTGCATAATCCGCTAGACTGGGGGTTGTATGCAGTAGTGCGGTGAATTTTGACCCCCAGGCTCTGGGCCTTCATGGACCAGAGTTCCGAAACGAATTGTGGACTCCTGTCGGAAATGATGTCGGACAGGGATCAAACCGTACAGCCCAAGCTGATAAAAAAGCACAAGCCACTTCTGCAGACGTGGTAGAAGCCAACAGGACCACTTTAGGCCAGCGCATGGTGCGGTTCATGATTGTTAAAAGGTGCGTGAAACCTTGCAACGGCAGGAGGGGTCCCACCAAATCCACGTGGACGAATCTCTTGGCCAGGATGTGGAATGGCTCGAGGGGGGCTCTGGTGCGCTTGTACACTTTGGCCCGCTGGCACGCGATGCAAGCTGCAGCCCACTCTTTCACATCCTTGCGCAAGTGTGGTCAGACGAATTTCGCCCCCACTAGTGTCACCGAAGCGCGCACTCCCGGATGCGAAAGGGAGTGGACCAACTCAAAAATGCAACGGCACCAAGAGCTCGGAACCACCGGGCGCGGACGTCCAGTGGAGACATCGCAGATCAAGGGAGGGCACCCTTCTTGCATCACCTTGCTCTCCAGCCTTAACCCAGTAGGCGCAGACTGGAGCACGCAAATGTCCGTGAGCCCGGCTTGCTCCGCGGCCATTGCGGGGAAATCTATTCCCATGTAGACCGGGGAGACTAACGCACGTCACAGACAATCAGCCACGACGTTGAGCTTACCAGCAACATGCTGAATGTCGGTAGTAAACTCCGAAATCGTGGCCAAATGTCGTTGTTGCTGGGCCGTCCACGGTTTTGAGACCTTGGCCATCGCGTACGTCAGCAGCTTATGGTCCACGAATGCGGTGAACTCGCACCCCTCTAACCAAAACTAGAAATGGTGTGTTGCCAGGTGGAGAGCCAGCAATTCCCTATCGAATGTGCTGCATTTGCGTTTGTTGTCGCGCAAAGTTTGGCTGAAAAATGCGAGCGGCTGCCACAAACCTGAGACGTACTGCTCCACCACTGGCCCATGGCAACATCAGACGCGTCCGTAGTGAGCGCTATCTGTGCAGACGGATCTGGGTGGGCTAACAACGTGGCATCCGCAAGTGTTGTTTTGGCGTTAGTAAAAGCCTGGACTCACTCGGGAGTCCAGTCGATGGCTTCTGCAGGCTTATTTTTTTTAAGTGTGGCATACAATGGCTGCATCAGCTGGGCTGCCCGGGGAAGGAAACGGTTTCTCAAAATTAACCATTCCCAAAAACTCCTGTAGTGCTCTCACGGTCTGCGGGCGCGGAAAGTCCGACACAGCGCGCACCTTATCCGGTAACGGAATTGCATCCTCCGGCGAAATGCGGTGGTCTAAAAAAATCAGTCTCTGGCATGCCGAACTGGCACTTTGCCGGGTTAACTATCAGCCGGTGCGCCTCCAACCTCTGGAAAACCGTCTTGAGATGGGCGATGTGCTCCTCCTTGGATGCGTTAGCTACCAGAATGTCATCTAAGTAGACAAAAACGAAGGACAAGTCACGAAGCACTGCATCCATCATCCTCTGGAAAGTGGATGATGGATGCAGTGCTTTTTAATCTGAACGGCATGCGCAAAAACTCGAAAAGCCCGAAAGGAGTTATTACCGCTGTTTTCGGAACATCTTTCGCGCGCAGCGGGACCTGATGATATCCGCAGACCAGATCCGCTTTCGAAAAAACACACACCCTGGCCAGGTGCACGGAAAAATCCTGGATGTGCGGAATAGGATAACGATCGTGTTCCATGGCATTATTCAAGCGCCAGAAATCGCCGCACGGTTGCCACAACCTGTCGGCTTTAGGCACCATGTGTAGCGGTAATGCCCACGGGCTGTTGGAGCGCCTGACGATGCCCAACTGTTGATCTAAGTTGGCAAACTCCTCTCACGCGCTGGCCAGTTTAGCTGCGTCCAAACGCTGAGGTCGCGTGAACACTGGTGGGCCTTTTGTAGTTATGAAGTGCTCGAGCCCGTGTTTTGTTACCATAGCCGAAAAAGTTGGGATCCTGAGTGCTGGGAACTGTGCGAGCAAATGTTGGTACTTACCCCCTGGAGCTATAACGTTAACCAGTGTTGCCAACCCAGCTCCCTGAGCTGTGCAGGGCAGTGAGGTAAAAGAGACAGTGTCCACTAATCTCCTATTAGCAACATCGACTAACAACCCATAAGCACATAAAAAATCTGCACCTAAAATGGGTCCAGAACATGCAGTTATCACAAAGTCCCATTGAAGTTGTGTCCGTGTAAGCATATCGTCAGTGTCTGCTTGCCAAATGTCCTGACGGTGGAGCCGTTGGCAGCCGTGAGCTTGGGACCGCTGTGTCCTGCCACTCTGTCTGCGTTGACCGGCAGGATGAGGCTCTTCTGGAAGCCGGAGTCCACCAAAAATCGTCTCCCTGAATGTGTGTTCATGACATAAAGCAGTCTGTTCCTGTCGCCACCGGTTGCAGCTACCACTGAATTCCAAACATGCCATCTTCCCGGCTTCTTAAATTGGCATGGCGACAGGCAGTGTTGGGCATTCGAGCCGAAATGGCGATGATAAAAACAGATTGCCCCGTTCCTTCGTCTTCTGGTGTCTGTCCCAGCTACCACTAACGGCTCCTCAACCTCGCTGGAGTCCCTCATGGATGCCGGTGCCACTGTCTGCACGCTGAGAGTTCTGGTTGCCAAAATGATGTGGTCCACTTCCTGCACCAGGGCACGGTAGTCCTTAGCAACTAGCCGCGGCGAGTTGGCCAGGATCACCCTCGCTGTAGCCGGTAAGTTCCTGAGGAACAAGTGGGCTAACAGGAAAGATTCATCATCCTTCCCCCTCAGTGCCAACATGCTCTCCATGAGCTCCACTGCTGATCTGTCCCCTAACTCCGAACACATTAGGAGTCTCTCTGCCCTCTCACTGTCAGAAAGGGTATAGCGCTGGAGAAGCACCCTCTTGAGCGCTTGAAAGGGTTAATGGAAAGTTAGTGCCAAAATAATAATTCTATAGGTAATTTCCCATTATGCTCTACACAGATTCCATACATATTCTGTTTGCATGCTTATGAACAAATATGTGGTGCTAACCTCTGTTAAACTGGAATTAGGCAGAGTTACAGAGCTCTCTCTCGCTCTCTCTCTCTCTCTCTCTCTCTCTCTCTCTCGCTCTTTTATAGTCAGGTCTATCACATAAGATGCACACCCAAAACCAACATTCTCACACACACTTTTGATAGTACATTTTAGGAGATCGGTAACGTGAATAGCAGATGGCCTGTTCACATCAGAGTTAAACTGGCCAATCACATGGTCGCGTACAAGCCCATCCTATTGTACGGGGGGTTGGTCCGACCTGCCAACCTGAGAAGATAACTGTAACATGCACCCGGAAGTCATGGTCAGTGTGGCGACGCTCCAGAGGGAGCTGTGTCACGCTGCACCCAGCGCTACTTTCTTTACTTGTGACTTCTAAATAAATATTCCATCTTTAAATTGAAGAAATCTCTGGTTTGTGCTTAGATCTTTCAATCAAAGAATCGGGTATTTTTCTAACAAATTGGTGCCTGTGACCCAGATTGAGATATTCCGAGGCGAGCCTGAATGCACAAATCGGAAAGACCCTTTTGCAGACAGCTGTGGTGCCTGAACAAAAAAAAAGGTAAGCAGAAAACCTTTTTTTACACAAATTTCTGCAGTTTGGCCATTCTAAATTTACAGTTGTCTGATAAAGGGGTATATCCGATCCCCAAATTTTATCATTTGGTTGGGAGTCACATGTAAAGTCTAAACAAATAGTCAAATAGTTTGAAAAGTTAAGAGAAGTGCACATGTTCTATTTTCAGTCTGAGGTAGAACGGTCGCGATCATAGATATACAATTTACGGGTGTATGGTCTATCAAATAAAACATTTTGGAGTGAGTCTGAACCAAAATGACAAGACTTAGGGCCAGGGTGACTAATAATCACCCAGGTACGTCTCCTCAAATAAAAAGAGCCAGGTTTTAGTAACCTGATGACGGGGGGAACCATTGAAAGTGTTCGACCCGATGCCGCTGTGGAGCGACGCCACGATCGTTTAATCTGCTGGACACAAGGCACTGCTTGTACTTGGGGCTGAAAGAAGCCCACAGTGAAAGTGTCCTCTGTGTATCAGAGTTAGTCATGGCACCACTTGTGCGTGGGGGACCTTCCGACGCCTCAGTAAAAGTGTCCTATGTCTAACAAAAGATTAAACGGATCGGTGAGGTTTTGGGATGCAGTCTGTACCCAAAACTTAATAAGACTTTGGGGCAACGGCCGTGCCAGTCTTCTCAAATGAAAACAGTCAGGATTAGAACCTGATACCGTTAAGGAACGATACCACGTAGGTGAAGTATTTCGGATGCAGTCTGTGCCGAAATAAGAGACTTAGTGAACAGCGGAATCAATCATGTTCATCTCCTCAAATATGGGAACCAGGGTTAGCCTGGTCCCGAATGTCTGTGTAATTCTGTGTCTTTAGGGGATAAAACTGTGGTTTGAGAAATACCGGTAAGTGGAAATATCAATTAAACTTTCTACATAGTATGATTTAACTAATGGTGTGCTCCGGACCACGTGGCTAGAACAAAGGAAGGTAATGCGCCCCCACCACCAAGTGGAGGTGAGATTGGTAAAACAGGTTACTGAGAGGAGAATTATTTGAGGTAACAGTATTAAAATGAAGCGCTAAATTAAAGTTGTAAGGTTATTCTGGCATGTATACAGCTGGGGTTAGGGAGGCAGTGCTCCATTTCTTTAAATAAAAAAAAAGACATGGTGGTTTGTGAACAACAGGCTCAGGAGCCAACTTGCGCGTGTTGCATTCACTGCGCATATGCATGAGAACACCAACTTGAACCACCTTCAAGCTGCGGCACAGTGCCTCCATCGTGTGGCCAAATATAGGAAGTGCACTATTTCACAAAATTATTGCCAATAAGAACTTAAATCTTAATAGTAAATTTGGAACCTGATCTCTCTGGCAGAAAGGAAAGCTTTAAGCCTGTGCACGGAAAAATAAAGTCCTCCCGCGCCCGCCTATGTGGGTTTGTTTGTAGTGAGGCAAAGCATGCCCACTCAGCTTGGAGAGAAAAGGCTCAACTTTAAATAAGGCAGAGGGAGGTATAAGAATAATAACTATTTCTACTTATACAATAAAACTGGAGAACAAGGAGATTTATTCCTCAATAAAACTGTAGGAAATCCTAGGTGGACAATATATAAAGGTGAGGCAATTTAAATGAATAAATAAAACAAACTAAAATGAATGAATAAGGACTTCCGGTTATGGCTGCCACGTAGGACGGACGTGTCTCGCTCTGCTCTGCTCCTGGAGAAAAAAAAATCGGCAAATAACTCTCTCATTTGGGACAGAACGTATCCCAGCATTTGGGCGAGGATATGTCGGCGAAGCCTAAGGCTGGAAAACCAGGAAAAGGAAAAAGCGAGCCGCCGAAACAGTCCAAATTAACGGACTTTCAGGTCTGTGACGCAGCAAACAGGGCTCCATATATGGCGGAGGAAGCTGGCAACGCTGCGATTTCTGCGGGGAATGGCGCAGATGCGCTGATGGCTGCCATGAGTTCAATGAGAGCGGACTTTTCCTCTAGATTTGATGGGATTATGACAGCGTTGGAAGGAATAAGAAAGGAATTGGGTGACTGTGTAGAACGAACGGCGCAGATGGAGCTCCGTCTCGCTAGTGCTGAAGATGACGTCACCCGTCTTCAATTAAAGGTGCGCACTTTGGAAAAAAAAAATAAATCTCTGGAAGATAATATTTTGGATTTGGAATCTCGGTCGAGACAGAATAATTTGAGGCTGGTGGGTCTTCCAGAGGAATCAGAAGGTCGGGACGTATGTTCCTTTCTGGAAAAGTGGATTCCGGAGGTGCTGGGCAGCGAGGAGTTGAAATCAGCAGTGGTTCTGGAAAAAGCACATCGCATTGGCCCACGGAGAGATAAGGGACCGCCGAGGACCTTAATTATGAAGTTTCTTAACAACAGAGACAGGATGAAGATCTTCAACGCTGCACGAGCTAAAAAAGGAGAGATTAAACACCAGGACCAGCAGGTGCGGTTCTACCCAGATTTGGCCACAGGAATCCAGCAATTGAGGAAGCAGTTTGATCCCGTACGTAAGGAGCTGCGCAACCTTGGGATTCGTCATGGTGTAATCTATCCTGCGAGACTGCTGACCACGTATGAGGGCAGAACCCACATCTTCAAGACCCCAGAGGAGGCGCAGGAGTTCATCAAGAAGATCAAAGAAGAAGAAGAGACTGGTGGGAGCTAAGCATGAACAAAATATAAGGTAGAATAATTAAGCATTTGCACAGGCATCTGACTGACTTGAAGTAAATAGTAAGTTTACAAAATATAGATTGTATTATATATTTTAAAAAAAACAAAACAAAAACAAAACAAACAAACAAAAAAAAACTATGATGTACAAAGTTGTTAAAAATTTTGGAGTTAAGTTGGAAAACTACAGAGGAGAGTTAATGTTACGTCATTAAAAGCAGTAGAGTTAGGGTGATTGGGAGGATGAAGAAGGAGTGGCTTAGGCTGTTCCCCGTGGGTGTGGAACGGTCGATGGCTATATCGGGAGACAGAATTTTTCTTTTGATTTTGGGGGGTTTGCCACAAGTGTGGGAAGGGGAAATTTGTTTGTGTGTAGTCTGTAGGATGAATGTTCAACCACTCATGTTTTTGCTTCTCTGTATGAGCATGTTTACACTGCAAGGTAATCCCAAACTCTCTATTGATCATGGACCAAAGTGTTAATCTTAATTTAACTTCATGGAATTGCAGAGGTCTACAAAATTTAAAAAAACTTAAACAAGTTATGAATAAAATAAAGGACATGGGTTCAAGAATTGTGTTTTTACAAGAAACTCATCTGATAGAGGAGGATGTTAAAAGAATTAGGAGTAGATGGCAGGGAAGTGTATTCACCTCTTCATTTTCATCCCGAGCCAGGGGAGTTATGACTCTCATACATAAATCAGTTCCTTTTCAAGTGAAAAATGTAATTGGAGACAAATTTGGAAGATATGTAATCATTCAAGGTTCTTTGCTATTAGAAAATATAAATCTTGTGAACTTATATGGTCCCAATATAGATGATCAGAAGTTCTTTGCTAATTTATTTCTCATCTTATCATCACTTACAGGGCAACATATAATAGCAGGGGATTTTAATTGTACATTGAATCCAGGTGTGGATAGATCAACAGGACTGGATTGTACGCACATTGGATGTAGGATGACTATTAATCATTTTATGAAAGAATTGAGATTGTTAGATATATGGAGAGAAATGAAACCACAAGTTAAAGCCTATTCTTGTTATTCCAGTACCTACAAGACATTCTCACGTATTGATTATTTTTTGATTTCCACAGAATTAAGGTCCAAGATTCAAAACTGCTTTTATGATAACATCGTGATCTCTGATCATGCACCCTGTTGTCTAATATATGTAGATAAAAAATTGACAAAGGAATCAGGTAGATGGCAATTTCAGCATAAATGGCTTCAGGATGAGGAATTTGTCAAGTATATAGAAAAACAGATAGACGAGTTCTTTGACATCAATACTACACAAACATCAGCATGTGTAAAGTGGGAGGCTTTCAAAGCTTTTATTAGGGGGCATATTATTAGTTATACAGGATCAAAATCTAAGAAGACTCGAGAGGAGAGAGCTAAATTGGAACATAAAATAAAAAATCTTCAGGAAAAAGTGTATGCAGGAAGTGACCCAAGGTTGGAGAATGAATTACTGATTTTGAGAGCTGAATACGACAAAAAATCAGCGAATAGAGCTGCCTCGAGTCTTCTAAGATTGAAACAATCTTTTTATGAACAAGGTGAAAAATCAGGAAAATTATTAGCATGGCAGATTAAACAATTGGAAATTAAAACACCAATTACCAGTATTATAAGTAACGGACAGGTAGTTATAGATCCTTTAGAAATTAATAGAGCCTTTAGAGATTACTATGAAAAATTATATGATACCAAAAATGAACCTGATTTAACAAAACTAAATGGGTTTTTGAACGAACTATCTATACCGTGTATTCCAAATGAAAACAGGGAGATATTGGAGTCTAAAATTAGTCAAGAAGAAGTTGGGCTAGCCATTGATAATATGAAATCAGGAAAAAGTGCAGGACCAGATGGTCTTCCAGTTGACCTTTATAAAAAATTTAAGAATAAATTAATAAAACCTTTTTTGGAAATGGTTTTAGAAGCATTTCAAAATAATAATTTACCATCATACATAAATAATGCCTTAATTATACTGCTGCCAAAACCAGGTAAGCCCTCTAATAAATGTGAAAATATGAGACCAATAAGCCTATTAAACGCCGACCTTAAGATAATCTGTAAAATTTTAGCAAGACGAATACAAGAAATTTTACCAAATATTATTAATCGAGATCAGAATGGCTTTATAAAGGGTAGACAAGGCTTCCATAATGTAAGAAGACTATTTAATATTATCTATTTTAATAAAGAAGCACCGGATACAGCTCTCCTATCATTGGACGCCGAAAAGGCCTTTGATAGAGTTGAATGGCCCTTTCTTTTTGAAGTCCTACAAAGGTTTGGACTTGGAAATAATTTCATAAAATGGGTTCAAATAATATACAATAATGCTACAGCAGAAATCCTAACAAATAACAATATTTCAAAACCAATAAAAATCAATAGAGGATGTCGACAAGGCTGTCCACTCTCACCTTTACTGTTTACTATGGCAATTGAACCTTTAGCGATAGCGATACGTTTACATTCACAAATATATGGAATTAAAGTTGGACCAACAGAACATAAAATCTCCCTGTACGCCGATGATATAATTTTGTTTATGTCGAATCTAAAAAAATCAATTCCAACCTTGTTGAATTTAATAAAGAATTTTGGGGAAATATCAGGATATAAAATAAATAAAACTAAATCTTCAATATTAATGCTAAATGAGACCCAGAGAAATTACCCAGCCCCTGAGGTAAATCAATTCAATGTTGTAAATCAGTTTAAATATTTAGGAATCCAAATTATGCCTAAGCTAGAATCAGTCGCCAGTGTCAACTATGAAGCCTTAATGTCAGATATCAGTGAGTTAACTCAGAGATGGATGTCACTACCAATGTCGATGATCGGGAGAATCAATATACTTAAAAGTAATATTTTACCTAAAATACTTTATTTATTTCAATACATTCCCTTATCACCACCTTTAGATCTATTCTCAAGAATAAAAAAAAAGTTAGTGGAATTTATATGGAACAACAGGAGGGCTAGATTACGTCTGTCTTTATTATATTTACCATTTGATCGTGGAGGTCTGAAATGTCCAAATTTTATGTTGTATTATTGGTCGGCACAACTGAGGTCTATGACATATTATTTTTCATCAAATGATCTCCCTCACTGGACTGAAATGGAATCATACAATTTACCTTTACCTCTTCCCATATTCATATACTCAGATTCGGCAAAAAAATTACAAAAACAAGTTAAAAATCCATTTGTAAAGCATATGATCAAAATATGGTGTGAAGCTAAAAACTATTTAAAAGAACCACAGTTATTGTCACAATTTAGTCCAATATGGGGTAATCAATATTTTAAACCAGGGAGAGCGGACGCTGTATTTAAAGTATGGAATTTAAAAGGGATACAAAAGATTCAGGATTTATATTTGCCATGTGCAGACAACATAATGTCTTTTGAAGAGCTGAGGATCAAATTTAATCTCAATAGAACACATTTTTTTAAATATCTTCAACTTAGAAACTTTATTCGATCAAATCAAAATAAAGCTCTCACTCGACCTATTTATTCATCCTTGGAAAAAATGATGATGAAAGATAGTAAAAGAAAGGGTATTATTTCAGAGTTTTATAACTCATTGACACTATCTTCAAGTGAAAATTCACTGAAAAGATTAAACTACTGGAAAGAAGATCTGCAAATTGAAATTTCAGAGGAACAATGGGAATTGGCTTGTACAGAAGCTCAAACCAAATCAATAAATGCACGCCTTAAATTGATACATTTCAAATGGTTAATGCGGATGTATGTTACACCGGAGGAGTTAAATAGATATAACAAAAATATACCAGATACATGCACAAAATGCATGGAAAGTAAAGGAACCCTATTTCATTGTTTATGGGAATGTAGATTAATAAGAATGTTTTGGGAAGAGGTGAGGGTAACAATTGAAAAAATAATCTCAAAACAAATCATATTGAATCCTAAACTGGTTTTGTTGGGTCTGTACCCAGAAAAGCATAATTTCAATAAAAGTGAAAGAACATTCATAGACCTCAGTTTGCTTAATGCCAAAAAATGTATTGCACTATTATGGAAAAAGACTCATAGACCAGATGTGACTCAGTGGTTAAGACAGATGTTAACAAACCTTCCATTAGAAAGAATAACATATATACTGAAATCAAAGGAAATTGTGTTTGAGAATATATGGAGACCTTTTATTGATTATGTAAAAAATTTAAACATAACTCTTGAAGAAGAAGGTGAATGATGTGTGTGGACCTTGTAAATTCCAAACTGGTGAACATAATATGTATACTTATGTATTGGATTGTCTAGACTAAACAGAGGAGCATTGTTGAAGACTTGATTTTGTTGGTGGTTGTTGGTGTTTTTAGTGCATTTTTTTTTTTTTTTGTAGTACTTTAGTGTTAGTGTTTGATTGTTTGTATCATGTTTGTTAAAAAAAAAAAAAAAAAGGTTCAATAAAGATATTGTGGAAAAAAAAAAAATGAATGAATAAAATAAATAAATAGGTGTGGAGATGAACCTTGTGGAAGTGACAGTGGGCAGAAAATGGAAAGGGAAATTTGTTTTTTTGAGAAAATTGAAAACTGATGAAATGTTAAAGTTTTGTGCAGGGCACAAGACAAAATATGGAGAAACGATTGGAGGAAGGAAAGAAAAAAAACGTAAGAATAAGAGACTAATGCTGCAATGGTGGGAACAAACGCAAAATAATCAATAAACACTGTAGAACAGAAAAGGACAAAAAAAAATGTTTAATAGCCTGTCTGTTTCTCTCCATTAAATCTGAGATGATTGTGGTCTGAGAAGATGGTGGCTGTGGAACTCCTCCCCAGCAGCTGGTGAGGCCCCCTGGAATTGTCCACCCTCCTCCTTCATGCCATCAGCCACCCCCTCCTCCCTCCACAACAACAGTACAAAGAGACATCGAAAGAATGGTCAAAGAGGAACAATTAAGCACATGTAAGTACAGTATTGTTGCTTTCCATAGCAGAGACGTGCCAAGACCACATACTGAGCAAACCCAATACATGACCAGTCTTCAAAAAAGCCATACCCATGCCCCACCTAATTTGACCTATCGGTATCAGCTGCAGGGCCACAGGAGGTCAGAGTTTTAACAAGAGTCAGAGGCCCCCATGGGACTAATACTTCCTATGTTAGCAATTTGGCCACTGAGCTCAAACACCCACAAGGGCACGCGGGGGGTCCCCCAATTAGCAACACAATGTGTATCCTCCCCTACAGGATGTTGAAAAAGAACGGCTTTGATATTAAGCCGTTCTGTTTCAAAGGGGGAGAGTGAGACAGGAACGGATAGAAAAGTTACTAATTCATTAAGGTTTACTGTCTTGAAGTCTGAGTTAGGCATTTTGCAAGTGGTATCCTTTTTAACAAGCAGGGACTGAATCTAACAGCAAAACTAAGATAATTGATCACAATGTTCTCAACCTTATAGCTGAAAGGTCGGTGTGCTTTCTCATCTAAAATGCTACCATGTATGCAAACTATTGAGTAGCTACAGAAAGAGCGTATAAATATGAATGAATCTTTATTTTTTGGAAAAGATTAAAAGAAAGGAACAGAACGATATATCAAGGAAAAATCCAACAAGGTCAAATTAAACAATAACTCCTCTGATTGCACAATTCAACAAAAGTTATCTGAAAAGGGTGATGGCTGATGGCCGTTTAAGAAACATCTAATAAAAAGAAGGCTGGCAATTAAGACCAAAATCTGGAAAATTCTTGAGGCCTGAAAGGTCATTTTTCCACAGAATATCAGGCAGTCTGACCTTTCGCGACAAGAAAACTAGCCACCTGCAGGCCAAGAGAAAGGATGCATGTTTAGAGCTCGCTCCTTTATACTCAAGGGCCAAAACATATTTGGAGATTCCCAGACCCTCCTATCTGTAGTTTTTGCACAACTCCCAAAACTTTACGGATATGAACTAAACTTATTAGCACATTTTCTAGTCTCAAAGACCACCACTAGTACTAGCCCTCTATTCTAAGGGCCTATAGGAGAAAGAGGTCTGGGGACAATTTGGAACAACCAATTAACCAAACGTGAGGGCAGTGCAGCCAAGAGTTCGAGAAAAGCTAAAGAAAAGTATTGCTTATGCTTTACAAATTTGTTGAAATCTAATCACATTGTTAAAGTAAGAGATTTGCAGTAGGCATTTTTTAACTCGACATGGGGTATGAACGTGTGAGGGTAGATCAGTTACAAGTCTGTAAGATGGAGGTGCAAAATATGATAAAAATGCTAATTTACAATCACAACTTGAAACAAAGGTTGAAAATTTATGCAAAAAGTTATAAAGGTAAAACTGTGCAAGTTTCAGAGAAAATTGCATATTTGAGGAAAAGTTGCAAATTTACAAAAATATTTTGGAAAGAGTCACGAATTTCTGAAAAAAAAAACTTGCAAATTTACAAAGAAAAAAATCCAAAATTTGTTAGGAGAAAAATGACAATTTAGAGAAAAGCTGTAAGTTTACATGAAAGTCGCATTAAGATAAGATAAGCCTTTATTAGTCCCATAATGGGGAAATTCCAGGATTGCAACAGCACGGGGACAGCAACACTCAGAGCAATAATTTAGAAGATGAGAAAATAAGAGAGTGAGTATACATATGTACACATAAATATATATACACAGTGCGGAGCATTACACATTTCCTTACACTTTGTATGGAGATGGGGGATGGCAGCATAACAAGGGTGATGGTTTTTGATCATCCAGTGATGAGTAAAAAGCGTTATAGAAGAAGATGAATTAAAACAAACATGACTAGAGTAGACTAGAGAAACAAGAAGATAGTTTGAAGTAAAAGCAGCAAACACGGCCGAGTAGACTCAAGAATGAAGCATATACATACTACATATAGCTGTGTGCGCACTGGGCTTATCCAAAGGGTACAAGCATCATAGTCGCATGCACAGAGCGGAGGTGGAGCATAAACAAGGCTTTAATGTCCTGTGCACATAGATCTGCAGCTCTGACACACACAAGACAACCAGTGTAACTTGATAAACAAACCAGCGGTTCACACACAGATGGTCCGTGTGTCACGTGGTTGTTGAGTCTTATTTAAATATTTTTAGCATTGTTTTGGGGGGCTAATGAAAGTTTTACATTTTTGTATCTAAAAAGTTGTTATAGCTTTGTAGGCATGGTGTTAGCTCATTTGGAGGCTATGTGTTCAGAAGAAAAAGGCAGAAGACTCCACGACACCAAGATACAGATGACTCTGTTATACTTTAGTTTTCAGAGCAATCAGCAGATGTTATTTTTATACATTCCTTGAAAGGCAGATGTTCAAACCCAGAGACATTATTTAATACTAAAACAAATCAAAAGGTCAGTAGTATGAACGACGGACAGTGAATCATGAAGACAAGCAGGTGGTAACAGAATGTTGATGAAGGCTGAAGAGAACTGAGACCAGATGAATGAAAGGAAGTTTTAATACTGAAAGAGAGTATAGATGTGAGATGTGCAGCTTCATCAGGTAGTCCAGGGAAAGGTGAAGTCTTGTGCACAGATGGATAGTGGATGGTAAAAATCGAGTGAGTGTTTATGATGGAAAAAGTACGTAGGGGAAGAAGAACGGTGGATTTAGCAAGTGTAGAAAATATTTCTGACGTTGAGATGGAAATGGAAAAAGAAATGAAAGCAGAGCATGTGTTACAAAGAAAAATAAAAATCCATGTAAGATTTGCAGCTGTAGCTTTAAAAACCAAACAGAAAGCCAACAATAAATAAATAAAATTTTGCTTAAGAGTGTCAGGAAGAATGCACAAACGCAGACAGCCATCTTAAATGTTTCCAAGTACTTAAAGCAGCAATGAGGCATTAGGTGTCCACTCTTTCAGTGCATTTCTTTTAGTTGTGAATATTAACATTAAGTAATGAGCAAACATTCATAGCAAAGATTTTAACTTTACTGTATAGTCAGTTATTTTGAGTCAATCTAACACCCCAGTTATGTTCTTCCCCAATAGAGGGTATGCATAGGATGTCACCGAACAGAACTCTTTGAAGATAAAAACACTGAGTGGCAAAAATTAAATTAAATTAAATCACCCTTATTGTCATTCAACTGTACAACCAATCATGTACAGTAAAACGAGATTGTGTTTTACCTATCTACTGTGTTAATCACACACACCCCAAGTGCAGAATCAGAGGGCCGCTGCCATGCAAGGCGCCGCCACAAATTTCCCTCCTCCATTCCATTATTGCTGAGCACCACGCTGGACGGCAGGAAGTTCCACTTTTATATGGTCTTCGGCATGACCCGGCTGGGATTTGAACCCCTGCCTCCCGGGTGTGGGGCGGATGCTCTACCAACTGAGCCACCACTCCAGTAAATGAAAAGCAACATGAAGGTGTATGCAGTACAAAAACAAAAATCCACACAGCATTCAATTACAGTAGTACAAATAATATCTCTTGGCATGGTGGAGAGTTAATCTTATTATCCCATCTTGTGTTAATTAGCAAAATTAAATAAAGGCTTTGAAGCAGTTCTTTTCTTGACTCAAGATTGGAAATCTAAATAAGAAGGAAAAATAAAATTTGAAGGAAAAACACGCACTTATCTATGGAATGGCTGACACACGGGGAGCCTGAGGCTCCCCATGAATCTGTTTCTCTTATAAAAGGAGGCCAAAAGGACAAGGAGGGAGGACAGCAAGGAGGAAGAGGAGGGAGCATGCCCCACAATGGCCGCTGCTGGCGGGAGGGAGGCGCCCACATCCACCACGAAAAAACTGGACTGCATATTTAAAGACTAGAACAGATAAGTGGACTCACTTCTACACATATACAGAAAATTAGCAAAGATTAAATTATTGCATGTAAATTAGGAACTCCGGGTAATGACATACAGGACTTTTCAAGGTCAGAAAGGTAACGATCAAATTCTGCAAATGGCAAGCTACCAGTAGAACACTTAACATCTGTAAAAGTAGCATTGTACCCCATGCACTATAGGCAATTGAACAGATCTGATCCAAATTATGGACAACCATTATTTGCAAATCCATCCTCCAGATTGGTCATAAAATTGGACTGGTAAACAAGGAAATGTGTGGAAGCATCCATTGTCCTAATTGAAGAGGATAAGAGACATTTCAACCTGTGCGGGGTTCCACACATCCCACTGGTTAAACCCAAACACATGGATTGGAAAATGTTGGACATTTTGTCACCTCTACTGTGGAATAGAGCCATCTATGGAAAACCAATACCTGACCTTAACACAGAATATTCTCCCAAAATAAAACCATAAGCATTGTCTCTTAACTGGGTAACCACAACCCTAAAGGCGGCATACATTGACGCCCAGAAATCTCCTATATGACCAATCTTAACATTAACAAACGAGGAGATGAGGAAAATTTGAAGCAAATTCCAAATTGGTTATGGTAAAAGGATAACCAGATGTAGATCTAATAAAAGGAGCAGAGTACGACACTATAGGCCATATATACAGAAGCCCAGAAGGGCGTTAACAAATGCAATTTTCCACAGTGGGAGTCATCAGCAAGTCTTGACCAATTGCTGGGTCAAGAGGAAGAGCTGAGGACCTCAAGACGGAGGATGATGACAAGGAAGACCATTCCGCCATCACAGATTATTTGTAAACACAGTGTGCTACTGATAATACATAAATCATACATAGCTCACCACACAAATAGGTACAGGTGTGAGACTTATAGTATTCCTGCATTATTTATTCCCATCATGCTAATTACGGTTAGGTAGTCTGGATAAGGGTGAAGGTTAGAAGCTCTATAAGCCTGAATACAGCAAATATGGATAAGGATGTCTCCTGACTTTGAACAATTTTGTCTGCCACCTACTCGCAGCACAACACATAGGTCTCATCATCCAGCTCATTCATCATAACACACTCATCACAACACAACCACTGCTTGCAGATTTCACATAAGGCCCTTTTCCACTAGCCTCACTTAGCCCTACACCGCACCACTCAGCCCGCTTTAGGTGCTTTTCCACTAGCCCCAGCACCGGTTAGCAGGTACTTTTTTCGTACCTGATCCAGGGCAGGGTCTAACCGGGCTGAGTAGGGCTGAGTAGGGCTGTGATATGACTTTAAGAGACTGGTCGCCGCTGATTGGTCAGGTCATAACGTCATGAAAGCGACTTTTTCTGCTGAATTTACTCCACGACCGCCATTTGTAATTGTTCAGCCAGTGAACACAGTGCGCCCCTTTAATACAGTATATTATATTAATATACTGTATAATATACTTATATAATAATATACTCCTAATATTATATATTAGGAGGTGCGCAATTTTCTTTCTATATTAGGCGACGATCGCATCCAGCGCGAGTTGGACGGATCTACTTGAAATGCAGGTGTCCGAGCAGATGGCTTCCCAAGGGCACATCTGTACTGCCAAACAGTGTCGGGAGAAGCTGAAAAAGCTGAAAAGCGATTACCGAGCAGTGAAGGACCACAATGGTCGAAGCTCAGCGGATCGGAAAGAGTGGAAGTGGTTTGCTGAGAGACATTGGGCTCAACACGGCCACTGTCACAGTCACAGTCACGGTCACGGCCTTGGAAACCGTGGATGGTGAGTGTTTTTTTGATATTGCGCATCTTTTCGCCACTTGATCCTTTCTGTGCCAAGCTCACTGTTTTTAAGAAATAGGAAGGTTGTTAGATTGTGGGTAATGGTTGTTACTGAGGCTTTCCTATTGTTTTGCAGCCAACTGCAGATTCACGCTTGCTTTGTGTTAAGTATTAGCGCGAACAAAACGTTGAATTACGCTTATTGTATTCCAGTTAAAAACTTGAGAGTGTTGTGTACATGTTGCACTTTGGTGTTAAGTTTTAAATTGCGTGCATTTTCTTTCTAGAATCGCATTTCATATCACAGGGGTCCACCTCAGCGGACATGATGGACACAGCGGACTCTCCTGGTGCTGCGTCTGCGTGTGCGTCTGCCGGAGCGCCAGCTGGATCGACTCCACATCACCAGCTCCATCTGGATCACGTTCAAGTGCCGGTAAGGCACAATAACCACGATTTTTTTTTTTGGTTGAAACAGGTCCAGCAGCGGAAACCAGGGTCGAAAATCCATCCATCCATCCATCTTCTACCGCTTAATCCTTTACAGGTCGCAGGGGGGGCTGAAGCCTAACAAGTTATGTTCCAAATTGATTAATGCAATTTCCTGTAGCTGCATATTAATTAATTGAAAATGTCTTTTTAAATCCACAAAAAGGTTGTTCTTTGGTCTTCACTTATCGGTGTTCCACAACCATTTTTAGGTGTGGTGATTGAAGTGCTGTTGTAACTCCTGTTTTAGACAAACAAAGCTCATGAACTGCCGTTGAAATCAACATGCTTCACTGAAATGCTTCGCGTCAGCTGACTGTATTAACCCATTCATATTTCTGCGGCCACACTACAAGCAACTAGTTTAAACATTACCCATCCATCCATCCATATTCTTAATCTTAATCCTTTTCAGTTTTGCAGGGGGGCTGCAGCCGAAGACAGCACCCTGCGTGTTGCAAAATCTGCTCTACTGAGGGGCAGCAACATGACAGTTCAGCTTATATATAGCAATGAAGCATAATATAATAGTGACATTCCACCACAGACTTTCACCTGTGTAATTCCATAATATATGTAGTGATCCAGCTTTAACAACCATGCCTTTCTGTCTTTCCATCTAGGCAAGACGAAAACAGACAACTCCCATCGCTGACCTTACATTAGCGATGGTCAACATGCATGACGAAGAGATGCGGCTCTTGGAACGGCAACATGACCAGCGGCAAGAATCAGGAGTACATGCAGCATTTGCAACAGGTGGCCGCAGATGTGCGGGCAGATGCGCGTGAAGCCCTGGAGCAGGACGCTGCGTTATGAAAGGAAGAGCTCGCAGAGATGTCATCGCCCAGTCTGTTTTTTTGTTTGTAAATTTTGCTTCTGGAATAAAATTGTATTGTTTGCATCAAAAGTCTGGTTTATCTGTTATGACACCGTATGAGAAAAGCCAATAATTACATACACATTCCATTCTCTGTTCACTCCACATGCTGCTGTTCATCAGGTCAGGTGTATAGCCTTCTAATGGTAATTTAATTTTTAACAACACAATGAAACGTAATGTCTTGGTAGGTTTTTTTTTTATTTTAAACAAATTTGCAATGCTGAATCCATTTCTCTTGAACGGGTACATTTTTTAGGTTATAAGCAGTTGTACAGGTGTGCTTGAACTTGTAGACACTGCTAAAGGTAAGTACGTGTAAGTTGAATAGTGCATCACCAGTCAAAATTTAATAAATTAAGAAGGAATCTAGCAAAAATTTGGCACTAATAACAGTAGACAAATCGGACAAGGATACACAACTGTGTTTTTGTTGCACACAACTGTTGTTACCAACAAGTGCAAAATTTATATTCCCTTTTCCCAAAAATTAAAAATCAATTTGTAAGTAAAAGTGGGAGACCTTTACATAGGAAAATATGACATGTATCAGCACATGATTTATAGTTCAATTTGCATTTCCACCTAAGCAAAAGTGGCTTGTCGAGCTGGATTTTTGTGAAGATGGCCTGTGCGGTGTTTCTGCATGTAATTACATACCTGTCAAGTGATACGGTTTCGCCATATTTTAATACGGGGAAAATGCAATTTTAGCAAATACGGGCGTATTGCCATTTCTGTACGCCAAAGAGAAAAATATACGGGAAAAAAAATTGAGAGTGTGGAGAGGAACACGTCGTGTGTGACCCCCACAGCGTACGGGGCTGTCAGAGCGCTCAGCGTGAGCAATTATCACAACAGAAGTGTGGACTCATCATTAGGCTGATGGCTTCGCACATTCTTAACAGATAAGTGTTATGAACAAGAGGACAGGTAGATGGACCATGCACAACATTTTATTTACAAAAAACATTTTTGAAATATGTATGCACATAAATGTGGACAAAACAGACAAGTATTGCATCACAGCATCTCGTGTTATATTGTAACGTGCAGCTCGACATGGCGACGTCCCACCGGCAGGTTTGAACCTGTGTCGCCAATAGGGTCAACCCACTTGTCAAGCCAAGTAGGGTGCTTATATTGAGTTCGCTACAATATCACCACCCTGCTCCTCTGCTCTCTGTGCCGCTGCCACCACTGGTTCATCTACTGCATCATCCAATGTAGTGTCAAACGTCTCTCCATGACTCTCACACAGATTGTGCAGAGCACAACAAGTCAGCACCATAGATTTAACCAGTTTCATGTCACAGTCATTCCTCTCTCCTTCTCTCCTCGTCATCAGCCATTTTGTTTGTTGTGGAGGATTGGTCGCGTGTTTCACGTCACGAGGGTGTGGCGTCGCCTGCTGTTCAACAAATCCCACCCACAGCAGGTGTGCCAGCAGCGCCAGCAGTAGTTGAAAAGCAACTGAGGCCGAACCGAAGTGAGTAGAGCCGTGTTTTCAAATCGGGGCTGAGTGGGGCTAGTGGAAAAGGGCCTATAGTCAACAATCACACACTCAAGGCTACTGGGAGATAACTTACAACAGCACATAGATAACTACAGATGTAGTGAATAAGGATAAAACGGTACAGGCTCCATACATTGTGATGGCAACCCCTCAGGCCATTATTGGTCCTGCCCCGGCCGAGCCCTTTGTATCGGCACTCGAGCAAAGGTGTAGGGTACAGGGAAGATGCATGCCGGAGGGCACCAGACCATCACGACGTGTGCCTGTGACGTGGAAAAAGGTCGTAGGGCGAGTGACTGTACGACTTCAGTTCCTAGAAGAAGAATGGACTGGTACCCGAGCGCATCCACCGCACCTCCAGCATCCAGGGTGGAGCCAGGAACTCGAGCCTTACCAACACCAGCATCTCCACCTCTGTCCAGTGACAGAGGGGTAGCATCCCTGGGACAGCATCACTGAACTGTTGACTGGCTGGACTGGATGTTACATACCCTCTGCTGCACCCATCAGACTGTCTATAGACCTCATGGGACGAGATATGTCTCTCAGAGCGTGGGCACACAGTTGTTTGGCTTCTAATGGTACCGGTGTGTGTCAACGAGGTGGGACTGTACTCCACAGCTGCGGATACAGGAAGTAGACACAGAGGAAGGTCAAACCTCTGTCGCAACTGTGTGATGAATGCAGCCAAATGATGCGAGCCCTGGCAAGGGTCAACCGGTGGACAAAGGCTTTGTGGGCTTCGTAAATTGACCCTGTTCGACCTTATGACCCCCACATGATCCACCACCAGACAAAGAACTATGATCCAGAGGAGACCTCGGTGGGGGTACAGGACTTGGTGACCGTTCATCTTAGACATCGCTGCACCACGCTAAGGTGTCCACAAGGGGGGAGGCAAGGGTAGCAGAACCAATGGTGCAAGCCTCTTGGGTTGACACACAATGCCGGGACCTGCCTTATTCACCATCTGTTTATCGCTAGCATCTCTCACACCATGCATGGTTGACATGATAAAATCATGTCAAAGGGGGGAGTGAAAGGGTTAATGGAAAGTTAGTGCCAAAATAATAATTCTATAGGTAATTTCCCATTATGCGCTACACAGATTCCATACATGTTCTGTTTGCATGCTTATGAACAAATATGTGTTGCTAACCTCTGGTAAACTGGAATTAGGCAGAGTTACAGAGCTCTCTCTCTCTCTCTCTCGCTCTATTTTATAGTCAGATCTATCACACAAGATGCACACCCAAAACCAACATTCTCACACACATTTTTGATAGTACATTTTAGGAGATCGGTAACGTGAATAGCGGATGGCCTGTTCACGTCAGAGTTAAACTGGCCAATCAGACGGTCGCATACAAGCCCATCCTATTGTACGGGGGGTTGGTCCGACCCGCCAACCCGAGAAGATAACTGTAACACGCACCCAGAAGTCATGGTCAGTGTGGCGACACTCCAGAGGGAGCTACGTCACGCTGCACCCAGCACTGCTTGCTTTACTTGTGACTTCTAAATAAATGTTTCATCTTTAAATTGAAGAAATCTCCAGCTTGTTCTAGGATCTTTCAATCAAAGAATCGGGTATTTTTCTAACACGTTTCATATTTTCCTTGGGCTGGCAGCTCCTGGAGCAGGCTCGTCATCTGTTGCATGGCACGAGCATCCAGTGCAGCGACCACGTAGTAATACCTGGTATCGTCCACTGTTATCCCACAGAGTGCGAACTGGGTTTCTATGTGCAAGAACCACGCGGTTGGGTTGTGAAGCCAGAATTCTGGGAGCTTGACTGAGACCACGCACGTGGTGCTGGTGTTCTCCCTCCAGGCAGTCTCCAGGGCGATGCTTGGCTCGCTTTCCATGGCATGTCTTAGGGTAACCAATGTGGAAAGAGGAGGCAGGCGAGGCAGCGAGCTGGATGACACAGAAATTTTGTTCTTTCTCCAACATAACTTACAGCAAAAAAGATCCTGGGTTTCTGTGCATTCCTCTTTTATACAGACGTGGACAAAATTGTTGGTACCCCTTTGTTAATGAAAGAAAAACCCACAATGGTCACAGAAATAACTTGAATCTCACAAAAGTGGTAATAAATAAAAATTCTATAAAAATTAACCAATGAAAATCAGACAATGCTTTTGAATTGTGGTTCAACAGAATTATTTTAAAAAACAAACTCATGAAACAGGCCTGGACAAAAATGATGGTACTGTAGAAGCATGCTCAAATAACAAGGTTGAGTTTCAGTCATAAAACCAGCTTTATTTGACAGAACGCAGCTTCTAGCATTCTCAAAGCAGGAAAAAGAAAGAATCATACTTCAACCCCCTTTTATACATTTCCAGCATCAGAATTCAAGTCACATGGTGTCTTCAGTCAACATACAGTTACAAAGCATCCCTTTGAAGCTTCACCATTGTCTCTCATTTCCCGATGAACAGGAATACCCTCCGGGGCGTCTTCTGTGGGACAAAGAGACAAATCTCACACTTCCTTGTTACCTCCTGTAGATTTGAGTCCTCAGTCCTTGCAGACGTGACACCCCACAATACACATTCAGTCCTGTCTCTGTGGCAGCGTGAGCCCACAATGTGTGTCAGCCACACTACCCCCCCCCAAACGTCTAGTAAGGTAAAATCTGCATGGCATAACAAAAAGAGAAACACAAAGCACTCCATACATCGCTAATCAATCCACCAACTGCCTAGGTTTTAATCTTCTGCCGAATCTGCTGCAACCTGGCTTGGCTGCGCCTGCAACATCTCTCTGCACCTGTGGATTAAAGCTGTTAGCACCTCTCTGTGAAGCCTTTGGAGAATGTCTTCTCGGCGGCCTGCCCCGGCGGGGGGGCCTCGCGAGCTGCACCTCCTCGTCAGCCAGAACAAAAGCGGGTTTGAGCCTGTTAATGCAAATCAGCTCCCTTCTGCCCCCTAAATCTAGCAGAAAATGCTTCTGCCTGGTCTCCAGCACTCGAAACGGTCCGTCGTAAAACGGCCGCAAACTTGGACGCTAGGCGTCATGTTTAACAAAAACAAACTCTGCATTTTTCAAAGCCTTGGGCACAAAAACGTGTGGGAAACTGTGATGGACTGGGCCAGGAAGCGTGTTTGCTCCCGAGCCGCTCTGCCACGGCTGAGCGGGGGGGCCATTAGGTGCGGGATTATCAGGAAGAAATTCCCCAGGCAAACGGAGCGGCTGAGCGAAAACTAATTCAGCCGGGGAAGCGTGCAAATCTTCCTTAGGTGCAGAACGCAACCCTAATAACACCCATGGAAGTTTGTCTACCCAATTTGTATCCGTTAGCGACGCTCTGAGGGCTGCTTTCAATGACCTGTGAAAGCGTTCGCATAAACCGTTGGCCTGGGGGTTATACGCGGTGGTGCGATGAATCTTCACCCCCAAGCTGCGGGCCATCGATGACCATAGCTCGAAAATAAATTGGGGACCCCTGTCGGACGTTATGTCCGACGGTACACCAAAACGCGCAACCCATGCTGTTAAAAATGCTCGCGCAACTTCTTCCGCTGTGGTTGATGTCAGAGGAATTGCCTCTGGCCAGCGCGTGGTGCGGTCTACCATCGTCAAAAGATGTGTGTGCCCGAGTGATAACGGAAGTGGGCCGACCAGGTCAATATGCACGTGATCAAAACGCTTAGCGGGGATGTGGAAAGGTTCTAACGGGGCCTTAGTGTGTCTGTGTATTTTAGCTCGCTGACACGCTACGCAGGCTGCTGCCCATTCCTTGACCTGTTTGCGCAACCCGGGCCAAACAAATTTCTCCCCCACCAGTTTGATCGATGCGCGCACCCCCGGGTGCGCGAGAGAATGGTCCAAGTCAAAAACACGGCGACGCCACGCGGTTGGCACCACAGGTCGGGGCCGTCCCGTGGAGACATCGCAGATTAGCGGGGGCATACCGTTTTGTTGCACCCTGTGCTCCAGCCTTAACCCTGTTGGTCCAGACTGGAGCGCGCGCACGTCCGCGTCGTTAACCTGCTCCGCAGCCATGGCTGCATAATCTAACCCAACACAGACCGGGGCTGCGCGCGCTCCCGCGTCGCTGCCCGGGCCCGCGGCCATGGCTACAGAGTCTGCCCCTATAGGGCTTGGCGGTGCTACTGCACGCGAGAGGCAGTCTGCTACAACATTGTGTTTACCCGCGACATGCTGAATATCAGTAGTAAACTCCGATATTGCGGCTAGTTGCCTTTGTTGCCGGCCTGACCAGGGTTCTGAAATTTTGGCCATCGCAAACGTTAGCGGTTTATGATCCACAAAAGCGGTGAAACGTCGCCCCTCTAACCAGAACTGAAAATGACGGATGGCCAAGTGTAGGGCCAAAAGCTCCCTGTCAAACGCGCTGTATTTCCGTTCACTATCGCGCAAGGTCCTGCTGAAAAACGCGAGGGGTTGCCAGGTACCTGCCACAAACTGTTCGACTACCGCCCCCACCGCTACATCGGAAGCGTCAGTGGTGAGTGCCATGCGGGCCGTTGGAACTGGGTGTGCTAACAAAACTGCGTTTGCCAGGGCCGATTTGACCTGGGCAAAAGCGCGCTCCCGCTCCGGAGACCATTCAACTTTATTTGCAGGCTTTTGTTTTTTTAACGCGGTGTACAATGGCTGCATGAGTCGTGCTGCGCTTGGGAGGAAACGGTTGTAAAAATTAACCATCCCTAGAAACTCCTGAAGCGCCTTGACCGTTTGAGGTTGCGGAAAATCCGTTATGGCACGCACTTTATTTGGAAGGGGAACTGCTCCCTCTGCCGAAACGCGATGTCCCAAAAAATCAATCTGCGCCACCCCAAACTGGCACTTCGCTGGGTTAACTATTAACCCGTGCTCTGCCAACCTCTGGAAAACTGCTGTGAGGTGTTTTTCATGTTCGCCTTCGGACGTGCTGGCTACCAAAATATCGTCCAAATAAACGAACATGAAAGGCAGGTCGCGTAAAACTGCATCCATCATGCGTTGGAAAGTCTGCGCAGCCCCCTTGAGGCCAAAAGGCATGCGCAAGAACTCAAAAAGGCCGAAAGGCGTTATGACCGCTGTTTTGGGTACATCCTGCGCGCGCACTGGAACCTGGTGATAGCCGCGCACCAAGTCTATTTTAGAAAAAATGCGCGCCCCCGCCAAATGAACAGAAAAATCCTGGATGTGCGGAATCGGGTAGCGGTCGTGAGCTGAAACGTTGTTCAACCTGCGGAAATCGCCGCAAGGTCGCCACGAGCCGTCAGCCTTTGGGACCATGTGTAACGGCGAAGCCCAAGCGCTCTTGGAGCGTCTAACAATGCCTAGTTTTTCCAGATTAGTGAACTCCTCGCGCGCGATGGCCAGTTTAGCTGGGTCCAAGCGCCGAGCCTTTGCAAACACGGGAGGGCCTGTGGTTGTTATGAAATGTTCTACCCCATGTTTGGCCACCGTTGCTGAAAACGTGGGGACTGTGAGTGCTGGAAACTGAGCAAGCAGAGTGTGAAACTTACCACCCGCGGCTGAGACGCTGGCATGTGCAGTTGGCGGGGCCACCCGAGCTGTGCAGGGAATAGAATGAAAGGACAGTGCATTAATCAGACGTCTATTAGCAAGGTCAACCAATAAACCATGTGAGCACAAAAAATCAGCCCCTAACATGTTGAAACTGACTGCTGCTACAATAAATGTCCACTCAAATGAACGGCCCTGTAAGGACAGAAGCATGGTCCTCTCACCAAACGTTTTAATCGTGGAGCCGTTCGCTGCTGACACTGACACCCAGGGGGCTTTAGAAGGCGACAGCCGTTCCGCGTAGGTGGATGTGACGAAGCTCAGCTGAGAGCCCGTGTCCACGAGGAACTGTTTCCCCGAGCGTGCATCCGTCAGGTAAAGCAGCCTGTTCTCGTTGCCGAGGGTCGCAGCTGCTAAATTGCACGGTGGGACGCACCTGTGCGCTCTCTCTGCAAAACGGCGGTGGTAGAAGCACGAGCCGTCCTCCGCTCCGCGTCGTCTGGCTCCTGTCGCCGCCGTTGTTGGTGCGTCAGGCGCCGCGGCCGCTGGGCCCGCGCTGTCTCCGGACGCCGTTCCCGGACTGGCCGCCGCGGCCGAAACCGCGCTCCGCTTGTGGGCGTCGACCAACTTCTGCGCCTCCTTGCTCAACCCACGGTAGTCTCGCTTGGCCAATCGGGGTGACTCTGCCAGGGCCACTCTCACTGCTGGTGGTAGGGTTCGGAGGAAAAGGTGGGCAAAAATGAATTCGCCATCCTCAGAGGCTTTGAGCTGCAGCATCTTCACCATCAGGTCCGCAGGTCTATCGTTTTCTGCCTCCGACAGTGCCAGGAGCCCCTCTGCTCGTTGTTGGACTGAGGGGGTGAAATGGTTGATCAGCGCGTCCTTCAATGCGCTGTACTTGTCGCTGTCTGGTGGATGATTAACCAGATCTTCCACTCTCTGGACCGTGTCGCTGTCCAGCTTCGCTACCACGTGGTAGAATCTTGTGTCGTCGTTGAAGATTCTCCGGAGGTTGAACTGCGCCTCGATTGCGCTAAACCATGAGCGCGGGCTGTGCTGCCAGAAATCGGGCAGCCGGATCGTGGAGGCGGCCATCAGGCTGGCTTCCACCGAGCCCTGCTCGGGAGAATTCTGTCTGCTCATTTTCCGTCGTAGGTCACCAGTGTGGAAGCATGCTCAAATAACGAGGCTGAGTTTCAGTCATAAAACCAGCTTTATTTGACAGAACGCAGCTTCTAGCATTCTCAAAGCAGGAAAAAGAAAGAATCATACTTCAACCCCCTTTTATACATTTCCAGCATCAGAATTCAAGTCACATGGTGTCTTCAGTCAACATACAGTTACAAAGCATCCCTTTGAAGCTTCACCATTGTCTCTCATTTCCCGATGAACCGGAATACCCTCCGGGGCGTCTTCTGTGGGACAAAGAGACAAATCTTACACTTCCTTGTTACCTCCTGTAGATTTGAGTCCTCAGTCCTTGCAGACGTGACACCCCACAATACACATTCAGTCCTGTCTCTGTGGCAGCGTGAGCCCACAATGTGTGTCGGCCACAGTACCCTTAACTTAATATTTTGTTGCACAATCTTTTGAGGCAATCATTGCAATCAAACAATTTCTGTAACTGTCAATGAGACTTCTGCACCTCTCAGCAGGTATTTTGTCCCACTACTCATGAGCAAACTGCTCCAGTTGTCTCAGGTTTGAAGGGTGCCTTCTCCAGACGGCATGTTTCAGTTCCTTCCACAGATGTTCAATAGGATTTAGATCAGGGCTCATAGAAGG
The DNA here is from genome assembly GCA_020510985.1 of Pholidichthys leucotaenia. Classification (NCBI taxonomy): domain Eukaryota; kingdom Metazoa; phylum Chordata; class Actinopteri; order Cichliformes; family Pholidichthyidae; genus Pholidichthys; species Pholidichthys leucotaenia. Next base: position 315,726,977 of record CM035837.1, on the reverse strand, counting down.
CCACTTTAGAATAGTCCAGTGTTTCACTCTTAGCCATTCTTGGGTGTTTTTAGCTGTGTGTTTTGGGTCATTATCCTGTTGCAAGGCCCATGACCTGCGACTGAGACCAAGCCGTCTGACACTGGGCAGCACATTTCTCTCTAGAATACCTTGATAGTCTTGAGATTTCATTGTACCCTGCACAGATTCAAGACACCCTGTGCCAGATGCAGCAAAGCATCCCCAGAACATTACAGAACCTCCTCCATGTTTCACAGTAGGGTCAGTGTTCTTTTCTTGGTATGCTTCATTTTTGCATCTGTGAACATAGTGCTGATGTGCCTTGCCAAAAAGTTCCAGTTTTGTCTCGTCTGTCCATAAGACGTTCTTCCAGAAGCTTTGTGGCTTGTCAACATGCAGTTTGGCAAATTCCAGTCTGGCTTTTTTTATGATTTGTTTTCAACAGTGGTGTCCTCCTTGGTCGTCTCCCATCAAGTCCACTTTGGCTCAAACAATGACGGATGGTGCAATCTGACACCGATGTACCTTGACCTTGGAGTTCACCATGAATGTGTTTAGAGATTGTTCAGGGCTCTTTTGTTACTATTCATATTATCTGTCTCTTCCATTTTTCATCAAGTTTCCTCCTGTGGCCACGTCCAGGGAGGTTGGCTACAGTCCCGTGGATCTTAAATTTCTGAATAATGTGTGCAACTGTAGTCACAGGAACATCAAGCTGCTTGGAGATGGTCTTATAGCCTTTACCTTTAACATGCTTGTCTATAATTTTCTTTCTAATCTCCTGAGACAACTCTCTCCTTTGCTTCCTCTGGTCCATGTTTAGTGTTGTACACATCATGTCACCAAACAGCACAGTGACTACTTGTCACCCTTTAAATAGGCCGACAATGTGTCATGGGTTTAAGCGTCCCCTGAAGTTTATGTTTTCTGAAATTGTGACTTAGATTAACCATTATAATTCAATAAATTACTCCGTGAAACACTCATGGCTGCTCTGTTCATTCACAGACCAGAAAATTCACTCTGTTATCCTGTTAAATCAAAGGGAATCTTGGTCCTTTTGCATATTCTTTTGTTGTTAAAATTGTGTTCACAGGTCTGAGGAGTTGTTAGTTCCTGTCCAGCAGGTCAGTTTGGGGGGGGGGGGGGGGATCAGTGCTGCTGTTAAAGCCACGTCACCCTTTAATCCTTTGGTTTCCATCTCAATAGCAGCTCTGTTTGAATTGTCCTCAGAAGGGAACATGTAAATGAAGAGAGGTGTGAAGTTTCTCCCAGCTGTTCCCACTGACGTCATGGGGGGGGAGTGATCTGTTGGGTGTCATGTGCTTACTCCTCCTGGGTTAACTGGATTATTTCTGCTGCTGTGGATCACCTATTCCCCTAAAATAAGCCTTTATTAGTCCCACAATGGGGAAATTCCAGGATTGCAACAGCACAAGGATAGCAACACTCAGAGCAACAATCAGAAGGCAAGAAAAAAAAGCAAGAGCAGTTAATATACATATGTACATATTACTATAAATATATATATATATATATATATATATATATATATATACACACAGACACACAGTGCAGAGCATTGTAGCTGGATGGAATAAATATATGAGTATATAAACACACAGTGCGGAGCATTGTAGCTAGATGGAATAAATATGTAGATATATAAACACCCACAGTACGGAGCATTGCAGCTAGGTGGAATAAATATGTAAATATATAAACACACACAGTGCGGAGCATTGTAGCTAGATGGAATAATATGTAGATATATAAACACACAGTGCGGAGCATTGTAGCTAGATGGAATAAATATATAGATATATAAATTTAAACACACCCAGTGCGGAGCATTGTAGCTAGATGGAATAAAAATGTAAATATATAAACACACACAGTGCAGAGCATTGTTGCTAGATGGGATGAAACAGCACAACCGTCTACTTAGTTATCCTACATGGTATGATTATGTGCCCATACATATTCTCACCCTCCATAGCGACCGGTATTTTCCTAGTTGTATGCCGGAGGGGACCATTGTGTAAGTCTATTGCATCTTTTGCATTCAAAACTATTAGGTTGTTACGTCTTTTTGCTATCTCTGTGAGCAGCCCTGCTTAGGTTGTACAGTCTGACAGCCGTTGGTAGGAAGGACCTGCGAAACCTCTCGGTTGTGCACCTGGGATGATGTAGTCTGCTGCTAAATGAGCTCCTCAGTGCATTCAGTATGTCCTGCATAGGGTGGAACTTGGACTCCAGCAGAGATGACAGTTTAGCCACCGTCCTTCTCTCTCCTATCTCCTCCACCGGGTCAAGGCGCTGCCCCAGGACAGAGCTAGCTTTCTTGATCAGTTTATTCAGTCTCTTCCTATCGGCTGCGGTAATGCCACTGCCCCAGCAGACCACTCCAAAAGTGATGGCTGATGCCACCACTGTGTCATAGAATGTCTTCAGCAGCGCCCCTTGTACACCAAAAGACCTGAGTCTCCTCAGTAAGAACAGCCTGCGCTGTCCCTTCTTGTAGAGTGCGTCAGTATTGTGTGACCAGTCTAGTTTATTGTTCAGATGAACACCCAGGTACTTGTAGGATGTCACCATCTCGATGTCTGTTCCCTGTATATTTACTGGTGCTGTGAGGGGTTGTCCATGCCTGCGGCAGTCCACCACCAGCTCCTTAGTTTTCCTCGCGTTGATCTGGAGGCAGTTCCGATGGCACCAGTCCACGAAGTCCTGGATAAGCCCTCTGTACTCAGCTTCAACTCCATTGGAGATGAGGCCAACGATCGCAGAGTCATCAGAGAATTTCTGTAGATGGCAGTGTGTTGTGTTGTGTGAGAAGTCCGCAGCATAAAGAGTGAACAGGAAGGGAGCCAGCACCGTTCCCTGGGGGGCCCCCGTGCTACCGATGATCGTGTCGGACACACAGTCCCGGGTTCTCACAAACTGAGGCCGGTTCGTGAGGTAGTCCAGGATCCATGATGACAGGTGCTGGTTCACCCCTGCGCGCAGCAGCTTGTTCTTCAGGATCATCGGTTGGATGGTGTTGAAAGCACTGGAGAAGTCAAAGAACATGATCCTCACCACATTCCCGGGCTTCTCCAGGTGGGACAGAGAACGGTGAAGGAGGAAGATCACCGCATCCTCCACCCCAATGCCATGCTGGTAGGCGAACTGGAGTGGATCCATCGCTGGTCCCACCAGGGGGCGGAGGTGAGCAAGGAGCAGAAGAACCCCTTCTCCTTTTCCCTGCTGATTAGTGCAGATCTGCAGAATTTAACACCACCAAACACCACTGTTTAGTTCCTCCTCATGGCTGTCATTTAAAAATGGCCAATACACGCCAATTTATCACATCCTTTTTCATGTAAATCAGAAACATTCTTTTGGAAATGTGAGGATTTTTCTCATAAATTGGCAAGATTTTTCTGCAGAGTTACAGACATTTTTTTTTCCACAATATTTTTTATTGAACCTTTTTTTTACAAACATGGCACAGACAGTCAAACACTAACACTAAAGTAATTTAAAAATTAAAAAAAAAACCACTAACAACAAAAAAAAATGTACTAAAAACAATAACAACCATTAACAAAAGCAAATCAACAACAATGCTCCTCTGTTTAGTCTAGGTAATCAATTACATAAGTATACATAATATACATTCACCAGTTTGGAATTTGCAAGGTCCACACATATCATTCACCTTCTTCTTCAGAAGTTATGTTTAATTTCTTTACATAATCAATGAAAGGTCTCCATATATTCTCAAACACATTTTCCTTTGATTTCACTATGTATGTTATTCTTTCTAGTGGAAGGTTTGTTAACATCTGTCTTAACCACTGAGTCACATCTGGTCTATGAGTCTTTTTCCACAGTAATGCAACACATTTTTTGGCGTACTGCCATCGCTAAAGGTTCAATTGCCATAGTAAACAATAAGGGTGAAAGTGGACAGCCTTGTCGACATCCTCTATTGATTTTTATTGATTTTGAGATATTGCTGTTTGTTAGGATTTCTGCTGTAGCATTATTGTATATTATCTGGACCCATTTTAGGAAATTATTTCCAAGTCCAAACCTTTGTAGGACTTCAAAAAGATAGGGCCATTCGACCCTATCAAAGGCCTTTTCGGCGTCCAATGAAAGGAGAGCTGTATCCGGAGCTTCTTTATTGGAATAAATAATATTAAATAGTCTTCTTACATTATGGAAGCCTTGTCTTCCCATTATAAAGCCATTCTGATCTTGGTTAATAATATTTGGTAATATTTCTTGTAGTCGTTTTGCTAAAATTTTACAGATTATCTTAAGATCAGCATTTAATCGGCTTATTGGTCTCATGTTTTCACATTTATTAGGGGGTTTACCTGGATTTGGCAACAGTATAATTAAGGCATTATTCATGTATGGTGGTAAATTACCATTTTGAAATGCTTCTAAAACCATTTCCAAAAGTGGTTTTATTAATTTAGTCTTAATTTTTTTTATAGAGGTCAATTGGAAGACCATCTGGTCCTGCTCTGATTTCATATTATCAATGGCTAGCCCAACTTCTTCTTGACTAATTTTAGACTCCAGTATCTCCCTGTTTTCATTTGGAATACACGGTATAGATAATCCACCCAAAAACCCATTTAGTTTTGTTAAGTCAGTTTCATTTTTTGTATCATATAGTTTTTCATAATAATCTCTAAAGGCACTATTAATTTCTAAAGGATCTATAACTACCTGTCCGTTACTTATAATACTGGTAATTGGTGTTTTAAATTCTAATCGTTTAATCTACCATGCCAATAATTTTCCTGATTTTTCACCTTGTTCATAAAAAGTTTGCTTCAATCTTAGAAGACTCGAGGCAGCTCTATTCGCTGATTTTTTTATCATATTCAGCTCTCAGAATCAGTAATTCGTTCTCTAACTGTGGGTTACTTCCTGCATACACCTTTTCTTGAAGAATTTTTATTTTACGTTCCAATTGGACTCTCTCCTCTCGAGTCTTCTTAGATTTTGAACCTGTATAACTAATAATATGCCCCCTAATAAAAGCTTTGAAAGCCTCCCACTTTATACATGCCGTTGTTTGTGTAGTATTAATATCAAAGAACTCATCTATCTGTTTTTCTATGTACTTAACAAATTCCTCATCCTGAAGCCATTTATGCTGAAAATGCCACCTACCTGGATCCTTTGTCAATTTCTTATCTACATATATTAGACAGCAGGGTGCATGATCAGAGATCACAATGTTATCATAGAAACAGTTTTGAATCTTGGACCTTAATTCTGTAGAGATCAAAAAGTAGTTAATACGTGAGAATGTCTTATAGGTATTAGAATAGCAAGAATAAGCTTTGACTTGTGGTTTCATTTCTCTCCATATATCTAGCAATCTCAATTCTTTCATAAAATGATTAATGGTCATCCTGTATCCATTGTGCGTACAGTCCAGTCCTGTTGACCTATCTATACTGGGATTCAATGTACAATTAAAATCCTCTGCTATTATATGTTGCCCTGTAAGTGATGATAAAGTAAGGAATAAATTAACAAAGAAGTTTTGATCATCAATATTGGGGCCGTATAAGTTCACCAGATTTATATTTTCTAATAACAAAGATCCTTGGATGATTAGATATCTTCCAAATTTGTCTCCGATTACATTTTTCACTTGAAATGGGACTGTTTTGTGTATGAGAATCATAACTCCCCTAGCTCGGGATGAAAATGATGAGGTGAACATATTACCTTGCCATCTTCTCCTAATTCTTTTTACATCCCCCTCTATTAGATGAGTTTCTTGTAAAAATACAATTTTTGAATCTATGTCTTTTATTTTATTCATAACTTGTTTAAGTTTTTTTAGATTTTGTAGACCTCTGCAATTCCATGAAGTTAAATTAAGATTAACGCTTTGATCTATGATCAATAAGGAGTTTGAGATACCTTGCAATATGAACATGCTCATACAGAGAAGCAAAAACATGGATGATTGAACATTCATCCTACAAACTACACAAAAACAAATTCCCTTTCCCCACATTTGTGGTAATCCCCCCAAAATCAAAAAAAATTCTGTCTCCCATTATAGCTAGTGACTGTTCCACACCTGCGAGGATCAGTCAAACCACTCTCTCTTTCTCCTCTCAATCACCCTGACTCTACTACTATTTTTAATGACATTAACTCTCTTTTGTTGTTTTTTTCAACATAACTTCAAAGTTTTACAGCAACTTTGTACATCATAGCTTTTTTTTTTTTTTTTTAATACAGTCTGTATTTTGTAGACATGTTATATGTTTCAGATCAATCAGATGCCTGTACAAATGCTTAAATGTTCTACCTTTGTCATGTTCATGCTCAGCTCCCACCAGTTTCCTTTTGGATCTGCTTGATGAGCTCCTGCGCCTCTTGAGGGGTCTTGAAGATGTGGGTTCTTCCTTTATATGTGACCAGCAGTCTTGCCGGATGAATTACTCCGTGACCAATCCCGAGGTTGTGCAGCTCTTTGCGGGTGGGGTCGAACTGCCTCCTTAATTGTTGAATTCCTGTGGCGAAGTCTGGGTAGAACTGCACCTGTTGATCCTGGTATTTAATTTCCCCTTTAGCTCGCGCCACATTGGTGACCGTCATCTTGTGCCTGTAGTTGAGGAACTTCATAATCAGCGTCCTCGGTGATGTCTTATTCTCTCTCGGTGGGCTGATTCGGTGAGCTCTCTCTAAGACGACCGATGACTGCAGGTCCGTGTTGTTCAGCGCTTCTGGAATCCACTTTTCCAAAAAGGAACATGAGTCCCGTCCCTCCGGGAGGCCCACCAACCTCAAATTATTCCGTCGCGAGCGGGATTCCAAGTCCAGGACGTTATCTTCCAGACGTTTCCATTTTAATTCCATTATTTGCAACTTTGATTGTAGGCTGGTGACGTCATCTTCAGCTCTTGAAATTCGGAGCTCCGCCTGCGATACTCGTTCCATACAGTCGCTTATTTCCTTTCTCATTCCTTCTATCGCTGCTATAATCCCATCAAATTTAGAGGAAAACTCTGTTCTCATAGAGTTGATGGCTGTGAGCACTGCATTTGTCCCCTCTTCAGCAGCTCCCGCTCCGCCGCTGGCTACGTCCTCCGCCATAGTCTCTGGAGTTTTCCCTGTTTCGCCGCGAGCGTGGAAGTCTGTTAGCTTGGGTTGTTTTGTCGAATTGCTTTTACCGTCACCTAATTTCCCAGCCTTGGTCTTTACCATATCCGCGCCTAAACGCTGGGATGGGTTTTTGTTCCAATTAAGAGAGTTTAAGTAGACTTTTTATTTTTAGGAGCAGAGCAGTGTGAAACACGTCTTCCTACGTGGCCGCCATAACCGGAAGTCGAGTTACAGCCATTTTACTCAGAAATGTGCAGCTTCTTACTTGAAAATTTGCAGCTTTTTATTATTCATAATTTTGCAGCTTTTTCCTCATCAACTTCGAACTTTTCTTACTCTTGAATTTGCAGTTAAAAAAAGCTTAAATTTGCAGCATTCTAGGTCGTAAACAGTTGGTAATCTACACCTTTTTTGTCTTTTTGCTCAAGTTGCAGTTTTTTTTACCCGTAAAATTCCACTTTTTTGGTCAGAAATTGGTAGCTTTTAACTGAGACTTACATCCCCCTGTTTTGTTTTGTTTTGTTTTTTTTTGTCAGGTCAAGCATTGGCTTGCTTGCTACCGGATAACCATGAAACCCGGTACTAACTGTCTCATGGGTCAGGCCGTTGGCGACTCAAACAGCATCCCCGCCCTTCTGAGGGCATGGAGGGTGAAACAGGACATCCTGGCAGAACTAAAAACAATATCTGTCACAGGTCTGTGGTGGACCACTCCCAGTTACACGGGGTGAGACTGGACATCCTGGCAGATAAACACATCTGTTGCAAGGTCTGTGGTGGACTGTGCCAGTCGGTGCATCGTGACATGCACTACACAAAGAGCAGAGATCAACAAACCTATCATCTGGTCAGTCACTGCAACAGATACTGGAGTCAGTTTGTCTTGGCTTGTCCTTGCCACTGATAATACCTTTATCTGCCAAGAATGTGCTGCTAGTCCAGCAAAAGCTAGCGGCACTCAACTGCTTTGCAAGCAGTTTGATGAAATGGTCAGTCAGAAAGCAACTCATACCGGCTCGGACATCGCCCGGGCTAACAAGGTCCGCGCTGATCTGTTCACACTCCGACAGGCAGCCAAAAGTAAGCTAGCAGCAGGAAGACAAAAGAAGAGGAAAACGGCAGCCTTGTGTGTAGCAAAATGGAATGTACGCACTCTGTTGGACAGAACAACATCACAGCGCCAAGAAAGACGGACCGTGCTTGTGGTCCTGGAAATGAACAGATATAATGTAGACATAACTGCACTTAGTGAAACAAGATTGCCTGGATATCACAGCTTGGAAGACCATGGGTACATCTTCTTTTGGAGTAGGAAATCAACTCAAGAAAGGAGAGAAGCAGGAGTGGGCTTTGCAGTTAGAAAGGAGATAGCAGCAATGCTTGATGAGGAACCGGTGCCAATCAACTACAGGATAATGACTATGAGACTCCCACTGCAGCGGAAGATGTATGCCACACTCATCAGTGTATATGCCCCAACAATGACCAACACAGAGGAGGCGAAGGAAGAGTTCTACATTGATTTACGTGAGACAATCAGGCCTGTACCGACTGATGACAGGCTGATACTCGGAGATTTTAATGCCAGAGTTGGTTCGGACACTGAGAAATGGAAAGGAGTGCTAGGCAGTCATGGAGTAGGCTAGTGCAATGCTAATGGAGAACCTCTACTTGCACTATGTTCAGAGTACAACCTTTTGATAACCAACACTCTATTTAAGCACAAGGACACACACAAGAAGACATGGATGCACCCAAGATCCAAGCACTGGCACTTGTTAGATTATATCATAGTAAGGCAGAGAGACATAAGGAATGCATTGGACACCAGAGCAACGAGAGGTGCGGACTGTGGTACTGATCATGTTATGCTGAGATCTAGATTAAGGATTTGCAGATGAAAACAGCACTGCAAGATGGGTGCGAAGCCACCACAGAAGCTAAACACTAGTGCACTGAAAGACCAAAAGAAGCAGGAAGAACTTACACAGAAAATGGATGAAAACTTGAAAGACTGGGACAGCAACAACCCAGAGAATGACATAGAAGAGAAATGGGCAACACTGAAGGATACGGTGTATCAGACTGCGAGTGATGTATTAGACCACCCTGAGAGGAAACATCAAGATTGGTTTGATGGGCATGATAAACATCTGAAGAAACTACTAGAAGCGAGGAATACAGCTAGGCAGGAAAATCTACTGTGTAACACAAGGTCGAAGAAGAAGAAATACTCAAAGGCTCAGAGTGAGCTACAGAAGTACACCAGAAAGATGAAATCCAACTGGTGGAATGAAAAAGTGGAGGAACTTCAAACTGCAGCAGACAGGAAGGACATGAAAACATTCTTCATAGGTTTGAGAGAAATCTACGGACCTAAACCAAGAGGATTGATCCAACTAAAGGCTATGGATGGTGAAACAGTTTTGCAGGAGAAAGACAAGATCCTGGACAGATTTGCAGATCACTTTGACCAACTACTAAACAACCCTGGAGATCTCAGTGAAGAGGCTAAAGAAGCTCTAGTGCAGCGACCAGCTGTATCAAGTCTGGATGAACCACCAAATCTTTATGAACTAATGGCAGCTATCAGGACAACACAGGATGGTAAAGCTCCAGGAAGGGATGGAATTCCAGCAGAAGTGTGGAAATTTGGTGGTGTTCAGCTGACCAACTGCCTGCACAAGTGCATCAAAGAGATATGGGATGCCCAGAAAGTACCTCAAGACTGGAAAGATGTAAGTATTGTGCCTTTGTTCAAGAAAGGTGACAGGAAAGATTGTGGAAATTACGAGGTATGTCACTGCTAGCCATTGTTGGTAAGATTCTCTCACGTGTACTACCGAACAGACTCAATGAACACATCTCGCAGAATGTACTACCAGAAACCCAGTGCGGCTTTAGAGGTGGAAGAAGCACAATGGACATGATTTTCTGCTTGAAACAGGTTCAAGAAAAGTGTATCGAACAGAACATGCTGCTTTATGTAGTCTTCATAGACTTCAGTAAAGCCTTCGATACTGTTTCGCAACAAGGACTTTGGCAGGTACTCAAGAAATATGGCTGTACAGAGAAGTTTGTCAGCCTAATCGAGGCACTCCATACAGGTATGCAAGCAAACATAGCAATGAGTGGTTCAGTATCTAAAGACTTTTCAGTAAGCAACAGGGTGAAACAAGGGTGTGTGCTGGCACCTACACTCTTCTCGCTATATCTGGCAGCCATGCTTGAGGTGGCCTTCCAAGTCACTTCAGAAGGAGTATACATTCAAACAAGGAAAGAAGCAGACTTGTTCAGTGTGGCACAGTTTAAAGCCAAGAGTAAGACATTGATAAAGGTAGTAAGAGAAATGCTGTTTGCCGACGACAGTGCTCTAGTTGCACACAGTGCAGAAAATATACAACCTTTAGTGGAGAAATTTGCAAGAGCAGCTAGCCAATTCAGCCTCAAAATCAACATCAAGAAGACAGTGTGCCTTTACCAACCACCAAAGTTCCAGTTATCAACATCACAACCAGAAGAGATCAGCATTGGTACAGAACCACTAGTCAAATGCAAGACTTTCAAGTATCTAGGGAGTACGGTTCCAGAGAATGCTAGGCTGGAGGATGAACTGTCTCTCAGAATGGGAAGAGCAAGCACTATGCTTGGAAACTTGAGGAAGAGACTGTGGAACAATCGACAAGCGTCTATCCGTGTGAAATGCAAAGTGTACAGAGCGACAGTACTGGCTACTCTATTGTACGGTGCTGAAACTTGGACTGTCTACAGAGTGCAGGTAAAGAAACTCCACGCGTACATGATGAGACACCTTCGAGCCATAATGAACATCTCATGGAAAGACAAGATAACCAACATAGAAGTGTTGAAACGAGCTGGTCTACCATCAATGGAGGACATGCCAACACAGACGAACCTGAGATGGCTCGGACATGTTGAGAGGATAGACCACCAGCGTCTCCCTCGGCAGTTACTCTACTCACAGTTATGCGAGGGCACATGCAATCAGGGTAGACCAAGGCTCAGATTTAAAGACACTGTAAAAAGAAACTTGAAGAAGCTGGATATAGACAGGAGTTCCTGGCAGCGGAAGGCTAAGGACAGAGCTGCATGGAGGAATCTGATCAGACCTAAATGAAACAGTCATTGTCGCCCACGACAGACTGCTATGAATGAATGAATTAATTAATTTTTATTTCGGATAGTACAGGTTAAAAGGAACTGAATAATATAGCAAAAGGGGAAAGAAAATCCAACAAGGTCAGATTAAACAATAACTCCTCTGATTATACAATTCAACATAAGTTATCCGAAATGGGTGATGGCTGAAGCCGCAGCTTATATTGCCCACCCATATGCTATCCAAGAATTCAAAAGGAAAAAAAAAAAAGAAACGAAGCTAAGACAAAGTGTGACAGAAAAAAGAAAAAAAAAAAAACTGAGCTACAACACAACACAGGCTGGATATGACAATCCTTATGTGATTTTACATGTCATCTTGTATATATGTTTGGAGTATTTCTTCCTTTAGTTTTAGTTTAAATTGTCCAAGCGTTGTACATGATTTTAATTCAGTTCCAAAATCGTTCCATAATCTGACTCCTTGCACTGAAACAGTGTTGCTTGGTGGTAGTTCTCACTGTAGGTTTTTGACATGTTCCTCTAAAATGATATTGTTTCTCCCTTATTTAAGATAAGATAAGATAAGATAAGATAAGCCTTTATTAGTCCCACAACGTGGAAATTCCAGGATTGCAACAGCACAGGGATAGCAACACTCAGAGCAACAATCAGAAGGCAAGAAAAAAAACAAGCAAGCAAGAGCAGCTAATATACATATGTACATATTACTATAAAATATATATATACACACACACACACACAGACACACATTGCAGAGCATTGTAGCTGGATGGAATAAATATATGAATATATGAACACAGTGCAGAGCATTGTAGCTAGATGGAATAAATATGTAAATATATAAACACCCACAGTACGGAGCATTGCAGCTAGGTGGAATAAATATGCAAGTATATAAACACACACAGTGCGGAGCAATGTAGCTAGATGGAATAATATGTAGATATATAAAAACACAGTGCGGAGCATTGTAGCTAGATGGAATAAATATATAGATATATAAATATAAACACACCCAGTGCTGAGCATTGTAGCTAGATGGAATAAATATATAGATATATAAATATAAACACACCCAGTGCGGAGCATTGTAGCTAGATGGAATAAATATGTAAATATATAAACACACACAGTGCAGAGCATTGTTGCTAGGTGGGATGAAACAGCATAACCGTCTATTTAGTTATCCTACATGGTATGATTATGTGCCCATACATATTCTCACCCTCCATAGCGACCGGTATGTTCCTAGTTGTATGCCGGAGAGGACCATTGTGTAAGTCTATTGCATCTTTTGCATTCAAAAAACTATTAGTTTGTTACGTCTTTTTGCTATCTCTGCGAGCAGCCCTGCTTAGGTTGTACAGTCTGACAGCCGTTGGTAGGAAGGACCTACGAAACCTCTCGGTTGTGCACCTGGGATGATGTAGTCTGCTGCTAAATGAGCTCCTCAGTGCATCCAGTATGTCCTGCATAGGGTGGAACTCGGACTCCAGCAGAGATGACAGTTTAGCCACCGTCCTTCTCTCTCCTATCTCCTCCATCGGATCAAGGCGTTGCCCCAGGACAGAGCTAGCTTTCTTAATCAGTTTGTTCAGTCTCTTCCTATCGGCTGCAGTAATGCCACTGCCCCAGCAGACCACTCCAAAAGTGATGGCTGATGCCACCACCGTGTCATAGAATGACTTCAGCAGCGCCCCTTGTACACCAAAAGACCTGAGTCTCCTCAGCAGGAACAGCCTGCGCTGTCCCTTCTTGTAGAGTGCGTCAGTATTGTGTGACCAGTCTAGTTTATTGTTCAGATGAATACCCAGGTACTTGTAGGATGTCACCATCTCGATGTCTGTTCCCTGTATATTTACTGGTGCTGTGAGGGGCTGCCCATGCCTGCGGCAGTCCACCACCAGCTCCTTAGTTTTCCTCGCGTTGATCTGGAGGCAGTTCCGATGGCACCAGTCCACAAAGTCCTGGATAAGCCCTCTGTACTCAGCTTCATCTCCGCTGGAGATGAGACCAACGGTCGCAGAGTCATCAGAGAACTTCTGTAGATGGCAATGTGTTGTGTTGTGTGAGAAGTCCGCAGTATAAAGAGTGAACAGGAAGGGAGCCAGCACCGTTCCCTGGGGGGCCCCCGTGCTACTGATGATCGTGTCGGAAACACAGTCCCGGGTTCTCACAAACTGAGGCCGGTTCGTGAGGTAGTCCAGGATCCATGATGACAGGTGCTGGTCCACCCCTGCGCGCAGCAGCTTGTCCTTCAGGATCATCGGTTGTATGGTGTTGAAAGCACTGGAGAAGTCAAAGAACATGATCCTCACCATATTCCCGGGCTTCTCCAGGTGGGACAGAGAACGGTGAAGGAGGAAGATCACCGCATCCTCCACCCCAATGCCATGCTGGTAGGCGAACTGGAGTGGATCCATCGCTGGTTCCACCAGGGGGCGGAGATGAGCAAGGAGCAGTCTCTCCAGGGTCTTCATCAAGTGGGACGTCAAGGCCACCGGTCTGAAGCTGTTCAGGTCTTTGGGGTGGGAAGTTTTTGGTACAGGTACCACACAAGATGTTTTCCACAGCTGTGGTACCCTCCCCAGTTTCAGGCTCATGTTGAAGATATATGTCACAATCCCACACAGCTGGTCTGCACAGGACTTGAGGAGCTTTGCGCTGATGCCGTCCGGTCCCGACGCCTTCCTCGCCTTGATCTTCCTCAGCTCCGTCCTCACCTGGGTCTTGGTCAGGGTCAGGATGGGGGGCTGTGTGTTGGGAGTGGGGGGGTGTCGGTGGAGTGGGGAGTGGGTAGCAGGACTTGATTTCTTAGAGGCAGCAGTGGTTGTTGTGCAGACAGGGGGGAGGGCGGTTGGTCAAATCTATTGAAAAACAGATTCAGGTTGTTCGCCCACTCCCTGCCCCCCGTGGCCTGGGGGGAGGTATTCTGGAGCCCCGAGATGGTTTTGAGGTTTCTCCAGACCCCGCTGATGTCGCTCTGTTGCAGCTTGTCCTCCATCTTCTTCCTGAAGCTGTCCTTGCCTTCTCTGATCTTTCTCCTCAGCTCCCTCTGTACGGACTTCAGCATCTCCCTGTTCCCCGACCTGAAGATCCTCTTCTTCTCTCTCAGAAGTGTTTTTATCTCAGGGTTGATCCAGGGTTTGTTGTTTGAGTGACGCCGTATGGTCTTGGTGGGAACGGATTTGTCCACACAGAAGCTGAGGTAGCCCGTGAAGGTGTGAATGAGGCCATCGATGTCCTCACCATGTGGATCGCAGAGCTGCTTCCAGGCAGTGGCTTCAAACAGTCCTTTAGAGTGTCCATTGTCTCCTCAGACCATAACTCCACAGTGTGCATGGCCGGAGGTTGTCTGTGCACTAGGGGTTTGTACACCGGTCGGAGATGAACCAAGTTGTGATCCGATCTCCCAAGTGGGGGGAGTTGTGATGAGGTGTACGCCTCCTTAGTGTTTGCGTAGAACAAATCCAGTGTTTTATTGTCTCTAGTGTGGCATGTGACATACTGGGTGAAAGTGGGCAGAATAGGAGACAGTGAAACGTGGTTGAAATCGCCTGAGATGAGGAGAAGAGCATCTGGGTGTTCTGTTTGCAGCCTGCTGGTTACTGAATGGATGACGTCACGCGCTGTCCCAGCGTTCGCCGTCGGATTTGCATAAACAACAATGCAGATCACGTGTGAGTGTTCTCTCGGGAGATATGTAGGCCTCATGCTAACAGCTAGCAACTCAATGTCTTTGCTGCAGTGTCGTTGTTTAACAGTGATATGTCCCGGTCTGCACCAGTTGTTGTTAACATACATTATCACTCCACCGCCCCTAGTTTTGCCACTCTCTGGTGTTCGGTCAGCTCGTATCATGTGAAAACCCTCCAGCTCAATGTTAGCATCTGCTGCTAGTTCAGTTAGCCACGTCTCAGTAAACAAAAGGAGAGAGCACTCCCGGTAAGTGCTATCATAACGGGAGATAGCCGCTAGCTCATCTAACTTTCCCAGTATCGACCGTACATTTCCCATGACAACAGATGGAAGGGAGGGTCTGTACCTTATATTTTTTGTCCTCCGCCTTACTCCAGCCCGGCAGCCGCGGCGTTTTCGCCTCAGTTCTCTCGGTATGTCGAGTTTTTCCAGTGGGACCGGGTGGCGGTTAAATGCTAGCAGCTCTTCCCTGTTGTATCGAATCCTGCTATAAACAGTGGCTCCGTCCACCGGCTCAGGAGACATTTGGGACGATCTGTGTGTCCGTGATGTAAGTGGGGTGAAAAAAAAAAAAAAAAAAAAAAAGTGATCAAAAGAGAGAGGAAGGGAAAAAAAAACTCGGAATCGAGCCGCTGTTGCAAAAGGCAGCCGACTGGTGTGGCGCCGAGAGATGAAGTATGCGTATATTGTATGTATATTTGGAACAACTTTTGGATATTTGCGGGCAGTGATAGATTCTTCACTTTAAACATTATTATTGCAGTTTTAAAGTCAACCAGATCTTTCAACTTGAGAGCTTTTAGTTTAAGAAAAAGTGGGTTTGTTGGTTCCCTGTAAGCTGCTTTGTTTATTATTCTAATAGCTCTCTTCTGAAGCATAAAAAATGGATATATGTTTGTTTTATATGCATTTCCCCATACTTCATTACAATATGTCATGTATGGGAGTATTATGAATGATACAAGGTATATAGTGTGGGTTGATTCAGCAAGTATTTCACTCTGTGTAATATTGCAATTGATTTGGATATTTTACCTTTAATATAATTAATATGTGACTTCCAATACAGTTTATTATCAATTATTACTCCAAGAAAATTTAGTTTTAGATACCCTTTCAATCTCTACACATTTTACACTGAGTTTAGATACTGAGTTGTTGTGATGGTTGTTAAAGACTATAAATTTGTCTTACTTAAACTGAGCGTTAATTTGTTTGAATCAAACCACAGTTTAAGCTTTCCTAATTCCTTTCCGAGTGTATCCAGTGTATCATCTATGATGATGATGATGATGATGAATGTTCCATGCTTTTATTTGTGAGGCACGGTGTGGTGACTCCAGCTTCCCGGCCTCACCACCACACGTGCCTATAAAAGGGCAGCAGGCAGGAGGGGGCGGTCTCTTTGCCACCTCTTCTGCCTGAGGGTTGCGTGTGGTGTACCTGTGCCAACCTCTTTAATAAACATGTGTTTGGTTCGACACCTGGCCTCGTCCTTGGCTCCATATCCCGACATAACATTTGGCAACAAAGATTAAAGAGGATTAAACAAGGTATGGAAGCATGTGGTTCTCCTATTTGGCCATTTTTGGAGCTCCCGGGTGGGCCACCTGTCCCCTGGCCAAGACGATGCATTGCCTTCCTGGCTTACATGTGGCATTGAACCCGTGGAGAATGGACAGGCTGAGGGTAAGCACGTTATTGGTGCACAATTTGGGAACTAGAGGCCAGCAGATACTGAGCACACTTGGTGGCTTGGACAGCTTCGAGGACGTGGCTCGAGCTGATGCCGTGCAATTTTCGCGCCCTGGATGACGTCACTGTTCAGAGGAGCAGGTTTTGACAGCACTACCAACAGGGTGGGCGAGCATGTTCAGCGGTTGGTAGCAAACTTGAAACTACTAGTTAGTGTGTGTGTCGGTTTGGACCGTTTGAGGAGGAGTTGGTTTGCAAACCTGCTGAGTGAGCGTTTGTCATGTCGACAGCTAGAGTTCCCCGTTACCACAACAAGTAGCGGACCCGGACAGCGATGGGGTGTTGGGGATGATACCAGAGATGCCAATGCTGTCGAGTTGAGGTCTGCCCAGGGGAAGCCCATGCGTATGGGCTGAGGGTCCGTGAAGCACTGTTCCAAGCCAGATACTGTTCATGGAAGTTTGTTAGTGGAAGACGATGCAGTGTGGGATGAAGAATTGTCCGGCACGCTGGAGGGTGAGCAGGACCAGTCTCGCTCAGGGTCATCGCGGGGGGGGACGCTGTGCCAGAGCCCATGTCGCCCTGGAAGAGGGTACTGGGTGGCACGGCGGGACACCTGCAACGTCAAGGGGCTGGCTCCAATTGTTCACGGAGCTCAGCTGAAGTGGGCCAGCGAACATGGGGCCACATCGGCGATGGCCACAGCGAATTCACAAGAGGTCAGGGCCAGACTGTTAGGCACGGTGAGACCGGTGTGCCATGCAGAGACCCTGCAAGCCAAGCAAAACTCCTCTGGGAGTCGCGGACTGGATTCGGGCTTGGGAGGTGGTGCGATAACGGCGGGTACAGGCCAAACGGCAGTTGGAGGAGCACCAGGGACGGCTGTGTGTCGTGGCCAGATGGGAGGATGCTTATCTCCAGTTGTCAGGCGATCCGTGGGGGCACCAGAATGAGCAGTGGCGCGCCCGGGAGGAGACTGTGGGACATGGGCCTGGATGAGCAGAGCATCTGGTGGTGAGGAAGAGGAGGCGCACCGGTGCCTGAGGCAACCCGCTGAGGCCCGGGAGGCAGGCTGCCTCCAGGGGCGGACTAATGAAAGGACGGTCCAGGAGGGCCCACGGGGTTGTTTTCTCCAGCCTTGTGTACATAAGTTGATTGTTATGCATGTATTCAGTATGACTTGTTATATGTGTATATAGGTTATTATGTATGTGTTTCAAAATGGTTTGTTGTGTGTCTATTATAGGTTCAGTGAAGTGTTTGTGTTCAGTTTATTTGTTGTTTGCATATATTTCTGGGGGTTGTTGTGTTTGTCTTATTTTAGTTTAGGAGATATGGCGGTATTTTGGTTTTACATGGACTTTCATTTAGTTAAGCGGCAGGAATAATTCACTTTGCTGTGTGCTAGTTTAGCTGTTTTGGTATGAATGTGTTAGGACACTTATGTTGTTTTGTCATTTTAGTGCATGATGCAGGTCCTAAATTGGGATGGGTCTGAACTGTGTATGTGTGTTATGGGACTTTTGTGAAGGGGGGGAAGAATGTTGTAGTTATTTGTTATTAATGTTCCATGCTTTTATTTGTGAGGCACAATGTGGTGGCTCCGGCTTCCGGCCTCACCACCACACATGCCTATAAAAGGGCAGCAGGCAGGAGGGGCGGTCTCTTTGCCACCTCTTCTGCCTGATGGTAGCACATGGTGTACCTGTGCCAACCTCTTTATTAAACGTGTGTTTTGGTTCGCACCTGGCCTCGGTCCTTGGCTCCATATCCCGACATAACAAATTGTACACAAGCAGCTGCATAATGTACAAAACGTCACTGTTTGTTCTAAATGAGAAATTGCTTTTATAATGAGCACAAGTGACTAGGTGATGTGGAGGTTGAAGTAATAGTTTTGAGAATTTCAATTCTGTTCCGAGAAATGCACCAAAGTGACTGAAAAAAACTGTAATAGGTAAGCAGTTTTTACCTACTTCACAAAACTACTCTTACATAAAGCAGATCAAAGTTGAATATTTTTCATTCAGTTATTATAGACAAGGCTTTACAAAAATCAATGAGATCAACACTGCGCTTCAGTTAAAATCTGGCACAAACGCTGACCTGGGTGCTCTCCAAACAAGTTGCCTAAGCAGAGTTGTGTGTTGGCCCACTGGAACACGTCCTGAATACTCATGGTGTCGGGAGATGCCTCTGCTGAAGCTCTGGCGGATGTGCTGGGTCAAGTAGAATGCATTGGGGTCCGCTGACCGTACGCCACAGGAGTAACATCCACATAATCCTACATAGGCTGCAACAGAAACACATCAGCACTTAAGATTGTATTCAAAGGTTCCTATTGTTCTAAGTACAGTACCCGTAGTGGTTCACCTACCCAGAATCTCCCTTATAAGTGCAAAAACTTTTTGCTCTTTAATCATGTTGTTTCGGATCCTTTCAATGTCAGTGGGAGGCGGGGGTTGATAAAAACTGCATGTGCTGTCTCTTCTTGCTGCCCGTATTGCATCTGCATCATCTGAAGAAGAGATTTTTAACTAATTAGACTGACTTTTTTTTTTGCTTTTTTTTTTTAAATTTAATTTAGAAAAAACATTAAAAGCATGGCAAAAAAAGAACTTACTTGGGTCTCTGAGGCTCTCATCTATTTGAGGCTCTCCATACTCCTCCTGGTCAACTTTCTTCAGAACGAGAGCAAAGAAAGCAGCAAATCCAAGAACCTGCAAAAGAAAGTCTTCAAACTTGACTAGCGGACTCTAAAGTGTACATGTAGAGTCATGAATGAACATGAACTTGTTTTCTTTGCATTATTTGATCAAAAAGCACATTTACAAGCAGCATCTGTTTTGTTGTTTTGGCCAAATTTCATTTTCTGTTAAAATATCCTCTAAATGACAATATTTTACCTCTGAATTTGGGTGAGTTGTTTTCCGTAGGTTAGAGAATAAAACAAAATTGTTCATTTTACTCAAACCCATATGTATAAATAGTAAATCCAGATAAAGTGATAATTTTGCAGTGGTCTCTTTGGTCTCTTATTTTTTTTTCCAGAGCTGTATAGTAATTTTTTTCCCCCTCTAACAACAATATCTAAAAACAAAATAAATTGTAAGAAAACACTTTGTTTCTGTGTCAAAGATAAATGTCATTAGTTTTCCAAATTTTATTCAAAAATACTTTTTGAAGACTTTATTTTACAAGAACTCCTCCAAATTATTTTTTTATACTTTCATTTTATTATCTTTGATCATTTCTTTCACTGCATAAAATTATCTGATGCCTTGGGTTCTAAAGCTCTAAAGTGGTTTGTCAGTGTTGGCCCCGAAATTCACAATCAGTGTCTCCCTAATTATTATGATTTATTTTGATCTCCTGTGCCTCTCTAGAGCAAATACCACCATTTCTTAAATCTTGTATGATGTCAGAACGTTGGCACTTTACTGAAAGGACTGACAGGAAAACAAATTAACTTGTAAATAAAAAAAATCTTCAAAGCAGACTTGTCCCATTTTGCAGTTTCTACTAAAATATAATACAAGCATTAGTACTTATCAGTATAGTAGATTTTTATTCAACTCCAAAACTGGTGGGACATAGGTTGGGAATTAAAAATAAAATCTAACCAGTTGATATATTATTTTGGTGGAACCTCTGTATATTCTGTAACGCTCCTCACCTTCAGAGGCTGGGTGATAAAGAGGCTCTCAAAGAAGGAGACCACCATGGAGATTAGCCAGCTTATAGAGCGGTCCTTCCCATAGGTTAGCCCATACATCATAGTGAAATATCCTGACACACCACTGGTTGCGATCACCAAAATCCACCCAATGAACACAAACCACCATGGCAGCCCGCCTTGACAGCACTTCTTGTTAGTGCTCCCATCAATGCTGTCCTCTGGACTTGGGCAGCGATTAGGCTGGTCTCCATCCAGCCAGGACGGAGACAGGTGGTACTCCAGAAAACCCTTCATTCCATGAACCTGATGGATGGCCCGGTTGTAGCTGTCTGGGTTTGAGAAACGAGAAGCTCCCAGCAGGATAAGCTCCTTCTCAACATGACATAGCTGCCTGTAGAGGTAACGGCTGTTGTCGCTCTTCTTCTGAGAAACATCTGAAGTCTTCTCTGGGCTCCCCCAAACAATATTTTCTGTTTGTGAATAAACATGAGAGAGATAAACAACAGAAATACAACTATATATTTAGGAAATTATTATAAAGACTTCAGCAAGGTTATTATAAAAGGGATGGCCAGCTTTACCTTGTAGATTCACAGCACCTAAACTCAGTATCATAGAGGAATCCTTCTTGTAGGTGTCAGTGTAGAAATCTACAGCTGGTCTGTTCTGCTGTTTGATGATGTCTTCCACTAAAGACAGTAGAGTGTTGATGTCGACACGCTGACCAGGATGGAGCTCTGCATGTTTCAGAGGAGTCTTCATGGCTTTTGAGAGTGACTGAGCAATCCTTTTTATGTCCTGATACAGAAGCCACGTCAAACTTTTCAGATATAGATAAATCATAGCTACTAACCATGAACTGCAACAAATATACAATCAATTTTCACCTTGATCACAGCATCTAGAGTGATGTCCTTCAACTCTTTACGAGAGGAGGGAATCTGAGAAGGAGAAACTCGAACACTCTTCCCTTGTTTGGTTGAATCTTTTTTAGAGCTTTTTTCTCTCGGACGAGTGTTTCTGAAAATGCTCACAATCAGGAGGTTGATGGGAAACATGATGATCGAACTCTGAATTCCTATCATAACCTGCTGCCAGGTGAACTCGATGTGACCTGGAAGGATAAGGCTTGGTTTAAATTGAGTTAAAATGTTCATGTTGAAAGAAAAATGCATTTTAGTTGCTACTTTTACTACAGTATGTTGGTTACTATTCCTACAATGCCAAATTTATTAATATAAATGTTTATTTCATGGTTTATTAGTAGTTTAGTGATGAGTATCAGAGACAAACATTTTACATCTTAAAGATACTGTATGGTACTTTTTGAAACTGAGAGTTTCACCTTAAAAATATTGTTTCCAAAATTATATTGATAATACATCAACCTTTGACCAGGTGAATGTCACTTCATCATGGCCTGAGTGGACCACATCTCCTGCAGCAGCACAATGAAACATTCCTGTTCCTGGTAGTGTCATGGTCTGGTGAACGCACTCCTCCCACGCCTGTCCGGTTCAACCTTCACCTACTCCGCAGGCAATCATCTCCACCTGCGTGATGAGACGCACCTGTTCCTTTGACTCGCCAGCACTTAAATAGATCTCCTCTTCAACGCCTCGGTGCTGGCTCATTGGGTATACTACCTGCCTCAGCAGTAAATGTTTTTTATCCTTTAACTTGAAAAACCCTTTAAACTTCTGCTTACCTCTTCACAGGTTGCTACCTCCTTTGTGATGCATCTCCAGGGTTGTTGTGTGCTCACCTGCCCCATCTCCATCACCACATCAGTGACCATCACCAGCCGGTCAGACACCTCACCCAGCTCTGCTCCTGCCATCCTGCATCATCGAGAGGTTCGCCATAAGTGTTGGGTTCTTCTGCCGGGCTCTCTTATACTCCCACGTGAGTGTAGTCCTATTCTCCCTTGTTTGAGTCTCCCTCCTAATTCACCTGCTCTCGTCTCTCTCCTCAGGCTGTGTGTTCCCCTGGTGAGTGGCGTTTTTCTCTTGCGGAAGTGCTCCTTTGCATTAATAAATTCAAACCAAAATTGCTACTCTGTGTCATTGTGTGTTTCCTCTGTTGTCATTCCCTGCAAGTGAGCTGTCAATTTATTGCCAATCATGACAGAACAAGCCAGCCACGGTGCAAGCTCAGTGGGAGTGACATCAGCGGAACACTCCACTTTAGACCGTTTAGATGCCACAGAAAGGCAGGTGGCCGTGCTGACTCAACAGCTGCAAACCATTACACAGCAGCTGGGCATGGTTGCCGAGCATTTGGGCCATTTGTCTCAGCCGGCCCCTCATGGATTGTCACCTTATCGTGGTGGGGGGGTTTGCGTGCCACAGTGATCCCAGGAGCTATGTTCCAGGGCAAAATTTGCCTCTTGATTAGGGTCACCAAAGACAAACTGGTCCTGGGTGAAGGGCCAGACTAAGAACGATCCAACAGACCCTCATAACCAAATAAGAAGATCAAGGATTCAGTGTACCTCCGGCCTGGTATGGGGTCACCGGGGGCCCCACCCTGGAGCCGAGGCCTGGGGGAGGGGCTTGATGGCTAGTGTCCTGTATGGCCAGGTTTCCACCCATGGGATGGGCCCGCCAGGCCTCACCCGAAGGAGTTACATGGGTCCGCCCTCCAAGTGGGCTCACCACCTGCAGGAGGGAAGCATGGGGGTCCCGGTGGCTATGTGGATTAGGTAAGAAGTCAAAGGCGGAGACCTTGGCCGAAACTGATCCAAGCTTTCCTCAACTGGTCTTTTGGTAGCGTGGAATGTACCACCTCTCTGGTGGGGAAGGAGCCTGAGCTGGTGCATGAGGTTGAGAGATACCGGCTAGATATAGTCGGCCGCACCTCAACACACAGCTCTGGTTCCGGAACCTGTCTCCTGGAGAGGGGCTGGAGCTTGGCCTTCTCTGGAGTGGCCCCGAGCGAGAGGCGACAAGCAGGGGTGGGTATTCTTGTATTCCCCCATCTTGCTGCCTCTATATTGGAGTTTTCCACGGTGGACGAAAGGGTAGATTCCCTGCGCCTTCGGGTTGGGAAACAGGTCCTGACCATCATTTGTGCCTATGCACCAAATGATGTTTCAGAGTACCCACCCTTTTTTGGAGTCCTGTGACTGGGGTGGCTGGAGGGTGCTCCTCTTGGAGACTCCATTGTCCTACTGGGGGGCTTCAATGCGCACGTGGGCAATGACAGTGAAACCTTGAAGGGGGTAATTGGGAGGAACGGCCTTCCCCATCTGAACCTGAGTGGTATTCAGTTATTGGACTTCTGTGATAACCACAGTTTGTCCATAACGAACACCATGTTCAGCATAAGGGTGTCCATATGTGCACTTGGCACCAGGACACCCTAGGTCGCAGGCTGATGATCGATTTTGGTTGTCGTGTCATCAGACCTGCAACTGTATGTCTTGGACACTCGGGTAAAGAGAGGTGCAGAGCTGTCAACTGATCACCACCTGGTGGTGAGTTGGGATCCGATGGCAGGGGAGGATGCCATTCAGACCTGGTAGACCCAAAAGTATAGTGAGGGTGTGCTGGGAACGTCTGGCTGAGGCCCCTGTTCAGGAGGTCTTCAACTCCCACCTCCGGAAGAACTTCAACCACATTCCGAAGGAGTCTGGAGACATGGAGTCTGAATAGGCCATGTTCTCCACCTCTACTATTGAAGCGGCGGGCCAGAGCTGTGGCTGCAAGGTCGTCGGGGCATCTCGTGGTGGCAACCCCCAAACCAAGTGGTGGACACCAGTGGTGAGGGGGACCATTAAGCTGAAGAAGGAGTGCTATCAGGCTTGGTTGACTTGTGGGACTCCCGAAGCAGCTGAGGTGTACCGGCAGGCCAAGCGGAGTGCAGCTCGGGTGGCTGCTGAAGCAAAAACCCAGGTATGGGAGGAGTTCGGTGAGGCCATGGAACAAGACTTTCCGTCGGTCTCGAAGAGATTCTGGCAAACTATCTGGCGGCTGAGGAGGGGGAAGCAGCTCCCTGTCCACACTGTGTATGGTGCGGATGGGGCGCTGTTGACTTCGACTGGGGATATCGTCAGGCGGTGGAAGGAATACTTTGAGGATCTCCTCAATTCCACTAATATGCCTTCCACATAGGAAGCAGGGCTTGTGGACGAGGGGGGTGACTCACCTATCACAGGGGCTGAGGTCGCCAAGGTGGTTAAAAATCTCTTTGGTGGCCGGGGCCCCAGGGGTGGACGAGATTCGTCCCAAGTACCTCAAGGCCATGGATATTGTAGGGCTGTCATGGTTGACACGCCTCTGCAACATTGCGTGGAGGTTGGGGGCAGTGGGGTGGTAGTTTCGCTCTTCAAAAAAGGGGACTGGAGGGTGTGCTCCAATTTTAGAGGGATCATACTCCTCAGCCTCCCTGGGAAGGTCTATGCCAAGGTACTGGAGAGGAGAGTTCGGCCGTTGGTCGAACTTTGGATTCAGGAGGAGCAATGTGGTTTTCGTCCTGGCCGTGGCACGTCAGACAAGCTCTTTACCCTTTCGAGAATTGTTGAGGGTTCGTGGGAGTTTGCCCAACCAGTTTACATGTGTTTTGTGGACTTGGAGAAGGCATTCGACCATGTCCCTCGTGGTTTTTGTGGGGGGTGCTTCGGGAGTATGGGGTATCAAGCTTGATGTTATGAGCTATTTGGTCTCTGTATGATCGTTGTGAGAGCTTGGTTCATATTGCCAACACTCGATCGGACTCATTCCCAGTGAGAGATGGACTCGGCCAGGGCTGCCCTTTGTCATCGATCCTGTTCAGAAATTTTATGGACAGGATTTCTAGGTGCAGCCAGGGAATGTAAGGTGTCCATGCTTGGTGACCACAGGATCTCATCTCTGTTGTTTGCAGATGATGTTGTCCTGTTGGCTTCATCCAGCAATGACCTACAGTTCTTGCTGGGACGGTTTGCCACTGAGTGTGAAGCGGCTGGGATGAGAATCAGCACCTCCAAGTTCGAGTCCATGGTCCTCAGCCAGAAAAAGGTGGATTGTCCTCTCCGGGTTGGGGACAGGCTCCTGCCCCAAGTGGAGGAGTTTAAGTATTTTGGGGTCTTATCCACGAGTGAAGGGAGAATGGAACGAGAGATTGACAGACGGATCGAAGCAGCATCTGCAGTGATGCGGACGTTGTAACCGGCTGTTGTGGTGAAGAGGGAGCTGAGTTCTAAGGCAAAGCTGTCAATTTACCAGTCAATCTACGTTCCTGACCCTCACCTATGGTCACGAGCTTTGGGTAATGACCGAAAGAACGAGATCACAGATACAAGCGGCTGAAATGAGCTTCTCGGTCGGATTGCTGAACTCACCCTCAGAGAGAGGGTGAGGAGCTCAGTCATCCAGGAGAGGCTCAGAGTAGAACCGCTGCTCCTTCCACACTGAAAGGATCAGTTGATGTGGTATGGGCATCTGATTAGGATGCCTCCTGGATGCCTCCCACTTGAGGTGTTTGGGCACATCCCCACTGGAGGAGACCCAGGGCAGACCCAGACTTGCTGAGAACTATTCTCCAGCTGGTCTGGGAACGCCTTGGTATCCTCTCTGAAGAGCTAGAGCAGTGGCTGGTGAGAGGGAAGTCTGGGCTTCTTCTGCTTGAACTGCTGCCTCCGCAACCCGACCTCCGGAAAAGCGGTCGAAGATGGATGGATTGTCTCAGCCGGTGCCTATCTCCTCTGCCTGTCTCCCCAGTTTTTTTTCCGTCATGCACGAACCACCTCCTTCCCTCGCCTGGCCCCATACATGGGGGAGTTGGGGAAATGCAGGGGGTTTCGGTTCCATGTTCGGTCTGTATTTTGGGCCAGTTAGGGGGAGTACCTGGATGACACAGCCAAAATCATTTTATGACCCTCCTACTTTTGTGGTGGTTGCGGGGGTTTTTAGTTACAAAGAACACCAGTTTAAAGACTGTGCTCCCCAAGTTTAAACAATGTGTAGACTTTAAGAACAGAGGAGTGAATATGTTGGACTTGGTGTACACAAACTTTCCAGATGGCTTATATTAGGCAACACCTCCTCGCCCCCTCCTTGGCCATTCTGTCCACCTATCCGTGATGCTGGTGCCTGCCTACCAAACCTTTACTAAAGCGCAGCAGGCCAGTAGAGAAACAAATCAGATTTGGACAGAGGGTGTAGCCTCAGCACTTAAGACTGTTTTCTGCACACAGACTGGGAGGTCTTCAAAATACAGCCTCCCAGGAGACAGGACAAATGTGGAGGAGTATGCTGAAATGGTCATCAGCTACATTGCGAAGTGCACAGAGGGATGTCACTATAGTGAAGACTATCACTGCACGGGGAACCTATAGAGCCCTGGATGACTGCAGAGGTGCGCTCGCGCTCACAGCCCAGAGATGCAGCCTTCAGAGGGAAGGACAGGATCGCCCTCCACTCAGCCAGGTCTGCGCTCTCAAAAGGGAATTAAGACGGCGAAGCCACGCCTATGTGTAGAAAATCCATGGACAACCTCTGTGACACAAGGAACACCAAACGAATGTGGCAGGGGATTCGGGCGCTGACGGATTATAAGTCTAGCAGGGGGTCGATGATGACGTCGCTTCGCTTCCAGACAGGTCAACAACTTCTTTGCAACATTTTGAAGCATCAAAGTCGACAATCAGAGGGAGGACTGGCTCATCTCCACCATCTGTTGGGCCAGCTTATCATCATCAACGCAGCGGACACACGGAGGACCCTAATCAGGGTCAACCCACGTAAAGCTGCAGGTCCAGACAACATCCCCGGATTGTGTGCTCCGAGACTGCGCGAGCGAGTTGGCGGATGTCCTGACTGACATTTATAACATCTCCCTTGAGTCAGGCCATCATTCCCAGATGCTTTAAGACCTCTACCATAGTAAACCAGTGGCAAAGAAACCATTTGTGTCCTGTCTGAATGACATCGTCCTGTTGCACTGACACAATTGTGATTGAAGGTTTTTAAACGGCTTGTCAAACCACACATCACAGCCTGCCTCCCTGTATCGCATGAACCTGCTCCAGTTTGCATATCGTTCAAACCGCTCCACGGAGGATGCTATAGGTCACCACCCTGCACTCTGTCATCACCCACCTGGCTCAGAAAGACACCTACGCCAGACTCCTGTAACATGATTTCAGTTCAGCATTCAACACCATTATTCCCCAAGACTGATTGGAGAAATTAACTCCTTCTCAGTCTGAACACCGACGACAATGTCTCTGGATCCTGGATTTCCTGACTGAGAGACCTCAGTCTTCCGTGTTGGAGATAACATCTCCAACTCTATCATGCTAAGCACCGGATCCCCTCAAGGCTGCGTAGTCAGTCCACTGTTTGTTTACACCTTCTAACACATGACTGTGTATCCAGACACAAGGGAACCAGATTATTAAGTTTGCAGATGACATCACAGTGGTGGGACTTATTCAGAGGGATGAGGAATCAATGTACAGGGAAGGAGTTAGAGACCTGGAGGGCTGGTTGGCAGGGAGAGCAATCTGGTGCTCAACGTGGACATAACGAAGGAGATGATTATCGACTTCCGGCGGTCACAGCCTGAACACGTCCCTCTCAGCATCAGCGGTTGTTTGGTGGAGAGAGTGAAAACATCAAGTTCCTCGGAATGCAGATCTCGCAGGACCTGACCTGGAGCAAGAATTTCTTGGGGATCAGAAGCGGGCCCAGCAGAGACTGCACTTTGAGGAAACTCAAACAGGCCTCTCTCCCCATCTCATCCTCAGGACCTTCTATAGAGGTGTGGTGGAGAGTGTTCTGACATACTGCATTGCAACATGGTACTCCAGCCTTGCAGTATGTCAGACAAAAAAGCCCTGCAGAGGATAGTTATGGGAGCTGAGAGGGTAATTGGAGTTTCCCTCCCGTCTGTCCAAGAACTTTTTCAGACCCGTTGTAGGAGCAGGG
The DNA here is from genome assembly GCA_020510985.1 of Pholidichthys leucotaenia. Lineage (NCBI taxonomy): Eukaryota > Metazoa > Chordata > Actinopteri > Cichliformes > Pholidichthyidae > Pholidichthys > Pholidichthys leucotaenia. The sequence continues at coordinate 315,698,708 of CM035837.1, read as the reverse complement.
CACTGAACATTGTCAAGGACCCTCTCTCACCCTCTGCATAAACACTTTGAACTTCTGCCATCTGGCAAACAACTCCAGAGCATCAGAGGCAGAACCACAGACTGATTAATAGCTTCCTTCCACAAGCTGTTAGGATGCTGAACAGTTGATCCGGAATCTTTCATACATACTACTGCACCTTATGGACATTATTCTTTGTATATTATAGTTCTAGTTAGTTTTCAAGTATGTCTCAGGGATGTATGAATGGCTGTGTTGGGGTGGGGGGGTGAGGGTGTGTGTGAGTGGTGTCTTAAATTATGTTCTTTTTACTTATATGGATGCCAGAGAAACACAATTTCATCTTGCCTGCACTACAGTTGTATGTACAGCAATATGACAATAAAGGTTGATTTGATTTGATTACTGGGGAATAGGGCCCTCAGATGGGCCCAAGCCATTCTTAACAGTCCAGAGGGCCCCACTTATTCATTTGAAAGACTTGTGGCCAAATTCACTTGCGCGTTTGACCATACAGAAAGCGAGAGAAACATCATGAGCCGCTTAATGTCACTCTGTCAGGGTAGCCGGTCAGCTGCCGACTACTCTGTGGAGTTTCGGGTCATCACGGCGGACTTGGGATGGAATGACGTTTCGTTATGAAGCATCTTCCTCCAGGGTTTAAATGAACACCTACGGGACGGCCTAGCGGTTCATGCAGTTCCCTCCTCCTTGGACGGTTTAATTGATTAGGCTGTCAGTCTTGACAACCGATACCGCGATCACGCGAAGGAGCGCAAAGCCTCCTCCTACCCACCCAGGGTGCGCGCATCCCCTTCGGCTTCTGACACAGCTGGAGCCGATTCTGTCTCTGAGCCGATGGAGTTCGGCCAGGTCCGTCTGACTCTGGAGGAATGCCAGAGGCGGAGGAGAATCGGCGCCTGCATGTATTGTGGCTCCCTCAAGCACACACTGTAGGGGTGTCAGCTGAAGCCAAAAGATGCAGCCCGTCAGCAGCCGTGGGGAATCTGACGGGCGGGAAACCCAGTCATCCCCCCAGTAATTTCTCCATTTTGGCCCTCATTCAGTTCCTGGGGGTTGAGAGGAGAGCGAAGGCCTTGACTGACTCAGGGGCGGAGCAGAATTGATGACTCCGCAGCGACGTCATCAAGTGGGGCCACACCAGCTTTTTTGTCTGTCTGGGCAGCATGGCGGTGCAGTGGTTAGCGCTGTTGCCTAACAGCTAGAAGGGTCCGGGTTCGAATTCCCAGGCTGGCAGGGGTAGAAAAACCTTTCTGTGTGAAGTTTACATGTTCTCCCTGTGCTGCGTGGGTTTCCTCCCGGGTGCTCTGGTTTCCTCCCACAATCCAAAGACATGCAGTTAGGTTAATTGGTTATTCTAATTGTCCCTAGATATCTGTCTCCTATAGGCCCTTAGAATAGAGGGTTAGTACTAGTGAAGCACTTTGAGTGGTCTTTGAGACTAGAAAAGCGCTATATAAGTACAGGCCCTTCCCTTATCCTGGCATTACCCGGACTATCAACCTCATTCGTTGGGTGTTTTGGTGGCCCACCCTGTGATCTGACATCCAAGAGTACGTCAATGCTTGCCAGACCTGCTGCCGCAACAAGATGGATTCCTCGCCCCCTTCTGGCCTTCTTCATCCACTCCCCATCCCTCACCGACCCTCATCCCACATTGCCTCTGGATTTTGTCACTGGACTTCCTCCGTCTCAGGTAATACTGTTATCCTCACCTGTGTGGATCGCTTCTCCAAGGTGATCCACCTGGGTGCCCCCTTCCCAAACTACTCTCTGCTTTTGAAACGGCAAACCTCCTCACCAACCGCGTCATCTGGTTACACGGCATTCCAATGGACACTGTGTCTGACTGGGGCCCACAGTTCACGTCTCAAATCTGGAAAGCCTTCTGCCACTCCTTCGGCGCCACTGTCAGCCTCACATCTGGATACCATTGACAGAGTAACGGGCAGGCTGAGCATGCCAACCAATCCTTAAAGGCCACCCTGAGATGCGTGGCAGCTTCCAACCCAAGTTCATGAAGTACCCACCTGACCTGGGTGGAGTACTCCCACAACACTGCTGTCTCAACGGCCACCAGGTTGACCCCATTTGAGGCATCCATGGGGTACACCTCTCCTTTGCTACCCATGGCGGAGAGGGACATGGCAGTTCCATCGGGTGGGGGCCCACGCACGCCGCTGTCGACAGCAACGTATGGAAAGCCACTCATGCTGCCCTCTTCCGTTCAGCCAATCGCCAATACACTGATTGCAGGCGAGCTCCAGCTCCAAAGTATTCCACCGGACAGCAGGTGTGGTTATCAGCAGACCAGGTACCATTGAGGACGGAGTCCAGGAAGCTCTCTCCTTGTTTCCTGGACCCATTTCCCATCTCCAAGATTGTCAATGACATCACGGTCCACTTAAAGCTCCTGCCGGCAATGCGGATACACCCCACCTTCCACGTCTCCAAGATCAAACCCCTCTCCACCAGCCCTCTCTGTCCTCCCCCTAAGCCGCCTCCTCCCCCACGGATCATCGACGGCCAGACCACCTACACGGTCCAGAGGATTCTGGACGTTCGCCATCGGGGTCAGTGGCTCCAATATCTTGTCCACTGGAAGGGCTACGGACCAGAAGAAAGGTCGTGGATTCCTGGTTCCAACTTCCACGACAAGGGATGGTCCCGGGCCTTTTCACAGAGCACATCCCACCAAGCCCAGTGGACCGCCAGGAGGCGTTCCTTGAGGCTGGGGCACTGTCATGGTCTGGTGACCGCACTCCTCCCCTGCCCGTCCGGTTCAACTTTCACCTACTCCGCGGGCAATCATCTCCACCCGCGTGATGAGACGCACCTGTTCCTCTGACTCGCCAGTGCTTAAATAGATCTCCTCTTCAACGCTTTGGTGCTGGCTCATTGGGTATACTACCTGCCTCAGCAGTAAATGTTTTTTGTCCTTTAACTTGAAAAACCCTTTAAACTTCTGCTTACCTCTTCACAGATTGCTACCTCCTTTGTGATGCATCTCCAGGGTTGTTGTGTGCTCACTTGCCCCATCTCCATCACCACATCAGCGACCATCACCAGCCAGTCAGACACCTCACCCAGCTCTACTCCTGCCATCCTGCGTCATCAGGAGGTTCGCCATAAGTGCTGGGTTCTTCTTGCCGGGCTCTCTTATACTCCCCACATGAGTGTAGTCCTATTCTCCCTTGTTTGAGTCTCCCTCCTAATTCACCTGCTCTCATCTCTCTCCTCAGGCTGTGTGTTCCCCTGGCGATTGGCATTTTTCTCTTGCGGAAGTGTTCCTTTACATTAATAAATTCAAACCAAACTTGCTACTCTGTGCCATTGTGTGTTTCCTCTGTTGTCATTCCATGCATGTGAGCTGTCAATTTATTGCCAATCATGACACGTAGAACACTGAAAATACAACTGGAACATTTTACAGCTGCAGTACCATTAGCCCGACATTAGCCACCAACTAACAAAACACCCTATGACTAAGGCTATATAATGTGCCAGTGATAGCTTTTTCAGTGTTCTTTCTGTGAACTGGAAAGTTACATAGTGCTGCTTTAAGGATTGTCTCTCTCTCTCTGTGGCATCCTCATCTTGAAGAGGCGATGGTTTGCGTGTCAAGGGTTGGAGCAGCGCATGGAATGACTATACAGCCCAATCCTTCAGTGGCAGTCTTTGGAGCAGTTGGCGCAGATGAAGATTGATGGTGCACGTGCTGATGCTGCATGTTCTTTCCTCGCCGCACGCTTCGTCGCCATCTGGACTCTTATGTTTGCTTCCATCTTGAGAGCACCCTCTTTGACACTGTGGCGCCAGGTGGCTCGATCTTTGGCAATAACCTCCCAGTTATTGGTGTTGATCTGTGCACACTGCATGTTGTGTTTGCAGACATCTTTAAAACGCAACAGCGGTCGGCCCACACGGCGGACGTCCACCCGCAATTCTCCGTAAAGGATTTCTCTCGGCAGACAGTCAGGCTCCATGTGGTGCACGTGGCCGAGCCACCGGAGTCGTCTCTGGCTGATAAATGCAGGGATGCTTGGCAAGTCAGCGCGCTCAAGGACCTCGTGTTGGGAACTCTGTCCTGCCACTTGATGTGCATAAGGCGCCGAAGACAGCGGAGGTGGAACCCGTTTAACCGTTTCTCCTGCCTGGCATAGGCTGTCCAGGACTCGCTGCCGTACAGGAGAGTGGACAGGACACAAGCTTGGTATACGAGTAACTTGGTCTTCAAACTCAGCAGACTGTTGTTCCACACACGCTTGGTTTAGTTTGGCCATGACAGTAGCTGCTTTGGCAATTCTGGAGGCTGATCTTCGGTGTCCAGCGAGAGGCGTGTTTGAAACAGTGGAACCCTAGGTAGGTGAAGGTGTCCACAACCTCCAGCTGTGTTTTGTCAATGGTAATGACAGGAGAGGAGACTGCATCTTGCACCACGATGTTGGTTTTCTTAAGGCTGATCATGACCCCAAACTCCTTGCAGGCGTGACAGTTTGTCGACTAGGTGCTGCAGGCCCTCCTCACTGTGCGATGCTAGAGCAGCATCGTCCTGCAAACAGCAGCTCACGTATGAGGACATCGTAGACTTTGGTTTTAGCATGAAGTCTTGCGATGTTTGAGGAGTTTTCCATCTGATCTCGTGCGGAACGTAGACACCTTCAGGACAGTCGGCGAAGGCGTAGTGGAGGACTTATTGAGAAAAAAATCCGCAAAGAGAGTCGGTGCTAGAACACAACCCTGCTTCACTGACTGGGAAGGCATCTGAGGTGGCTCCCATCAAAGCAAACAGTACTATGCATGACCATGTGGAAGGAGGAGATGATTGCAAGGAGCTTGGGGGACAACCAATCTTTCACGGGATCTAGAAGAGCACGCTTCGACTAACTAAGGTCAAAGGCTTTGGTCAGTCCACGAATGCCAAGGAACAATGGCTGCTGCTGCTCTTGACACTTCTTCTGCATCTGACTGAGGGAGAAGATCATATCCACTGTGGACCTTCCGGCTCTGAAGCCACACTGGGATTCAGGATAGACTCGCAAAGCGAGGCTCTGCAGGCGGAACAGGGTGATCTGGGCGAAGACTTTGCCAACTATGCTCAGAAGAGAGCTGCCCGCGGTAAATTGTTGCAGTCACTGCGGTCGCCTTTGTTCTTATACAGCGTGACTATGTTGGCATCTCTCATATCTTGGGGAACGTGACCTTGCTCCCAGCAAAGGCAGAGGAGATCATATAGTGGTTGTAAGATGGCTGTTTTCCCATGTTTCAGAACTTCTGGGGAGATACCGTCTTTCCCTGGAGCCTTGCCACAGGCGAGGTAGTCCATGGCTTTGCTGAGCTCTTCCAGTGTGGGCATTTTGTCAAGCTCTTTTCATGACTGGTAGGCCAGGCAAGGCGTCGAGGGCAACGTCTGTCATGATGTTCTGAGTCGAGTACAATTCAAGATAATGCTCGACCCAGCGCTGAAGTTGCTTGCTCTTGTCGGTGATGGCTTCACCTGTCTTGGCTTTGAGCAGTGCTGTTTTGATGCTTGTGAGGCCGATAGCTGTTTTGATGCCCTCATACATTTCCTTGACATATCCGCAATTGGCAGCTACCTGATGTTGGTGCACAGGTTCTGCAGTACTCACTGGTGCAATGGCGGGCAATCTGCTGTGCCTTGCTCCTTGCTGCTCGAAGGGCGTTGCGTGTGCCAGGGCAAAGGGTTCTGCTTGTGAGCCAGCAGTGCTTCTCTTTTGGCCTCTGAGGACTGGCTGCATTTCATCCAGTGAGCCTCAAACCAGTCAGCATTCTTGCATTCTTCTTTCCGAATGCGGTCATGGCTGAGTCATAGATGGCGTTGCGAAGGTGGTTCCATTTGGTGTCCATGTCGCCTGGGATATCGGACTGGAGGTGAGTTTCAAGTTTCCTATCGAAAGCTGTCAGCAAAGGTCTGAGCCTTGATCGGATCGGAAATTCCGCAGGTGTTGATGCGGGGACGACCCACAGTCTTGGCATGGTGGATCTTCCTTGGCTTCAGTCTGATCTTACTGGCAACAAGGGAATGATCTGTATCACAATCAGCGCTGTGATAGCTTCTCGTGTGAAGAACACTGCTGAGGTCCGCTCTTCTGGTGATGACAAGATCTAGCTGGTGCCAGTGACGGGACTGGTGCCAGTGACGGGACCGGGGGTGTCTCCAAGACACTTTCCACAGCTCTTTACATTTGAAGTAGGAGTTTGTAATGCAGGGGCCGTGATGACAACAGAATTCCAACAGCCTCTGTCCGCTCTCGTTCATCCTGCCTATGCCAAAGTGGCCAAGACAGGATGGCCACACTTTCCAGTCTGCTCCAACGCGAGCGTTGAAGTCGCCTAGCAAAAATAAGCTTTCAGAGCGGGGGATTCTAGACAGCACTTCCTCTAGAGCCTCGTAGAACTGATCTTTGGCTTCTGGAGTGGACGTGAGGGTCAGGGCATACACAGAATGGATGTTTCACAAAGCCCGACGATGTCTTCATGCGGAGGTGCGAGGATTCTTTCGGACTCTTCCTGTAGGGGTTTCTGGTGTTTCCTCTGTTGTCATTCATGCATGTGAGCTGTCAATTTTATTGCCAATCATGACAGGTAGGAACACTGAAAATACAACTGGAACATTTTACAGCTGCAGTCCATTAGCCTGACATTAGCCACCATACTAACAAAACACCCTATGACTAAGGCCATATAATGTGCCAGTGATAGCTTTTTCAGTGTTCTTTATGTGAACAGGAAAGTTACATAGTGCTGCTTAAGGATGTACTGGACCAGAATTGACTTAATGAGCTGCAGTTCCTCTAGTGACCACAGGGTGTCAGTAAAACACAAGTTTCCAAAAGTTCCAGACAGTACAACTAAGGGCTGGCTACACACAGGAGGATTTTATGCTTGAATTTTGGCCTGATTTTCCCAGCACAATATGGGGAGGGGAGGGCAGATTTGAGGCTCATCCCAGTGATTATTTATCAATAAATGTGTGGTGTCAATATAGTTTTATTTTTTACTGCTCCTGGTCAAATCGGGGGCCCTGCGATCTGGAATCGTAGATATCAAACATGTTTTATATTTTTGGTTCCTGCCTCTGATGGAATAACCACACAGCCAATGAGAGCGAGCCGACCCAGAATCAGCACCAATCAGATGCTACATATTCAACTCCAGCTCATGCTGCAAAGTGTAAAAGTCCCTCCTGTACCTTGTTTTCAGCCAAGGTTTCACCCATTTTCTTTTTGCTTTTCGCCACAAAATAAGCAACAGCCAGATGACGATGTCAATAATTTTCCATATTTGTTTATATCCAGAGGTCACATTTGAATGTCAGGTGATCACATTTGATCACTTGAAATTCTGTGAGATTTTGTGCCAGTGGAATTGTGTGAAATCATTCATAAAAATGGTGCGTGTGTGGTCTTCCGATCCTGTGTTTGCAGGATTAGATATATTAAAAATCCTTTTAAACTGTCCTGATGTCTGTGCTCTTCCACATTTTAAAATTGGTTAAGATTTAAAAATCCTCCCGTGTGCGACCCCTTTAAGTATCTAATCTTATTAGTTCTTTTTAATCTACAAATGACTGTCTACCTAGGTCCATGGTCTGCTCTGAGGGGTCTGTAGGGATGCCCCAGAACATGATGCTAGTGAGCATGGTGCACAGCAGCAGGGAGAAACAGCAGGACACTCGCTGCACACGTGTGAAGGTGCTGCAGGGAGGCCGACTAATTACAGAGAACCAGATATGGCCATCGCGGAAATCCTTGGCCGTCTTCATGAAGAACAAATTACTAAAAGGTTGTTAAAAAATGAAAGAAAAAAGTGTTTTGACTACTGGCAATGTTAAAGAGTTAACATAAATTCCATGGTAAGGTGTATTCATGCCAAGTCTCACCTAAATCTCTTCAAATCCATCTCTGTTGCTACTAGAAAGACCTTGTCCAGGGTGCACTCAGCCATATCCACAGCCAGCCAAGAGCTACATAAGAAATGCCACTTCTGACCCGTCTGCAGATCCTGCACCATCACTTTGTTCACATACCTAAACATGACACAAACAAACATAAAATGTGATCATAATTCAATTCAACTTTATTTATATAGCGGCATTTCACAACAACAGTCATCTCATAGCACTTTCAACTGTAGGGGAAACCCCCACAACTGCAGAAAGAGCCCAGCAATCAGACAATCCCTGTGAGCAAGCACTTAAGATAAGATAAGCCTTTATTAGTCCCACAATGGGGAAATTCCAGGATTGCAACAGCACAGGGATAGCAACAATCAGAAGGCAAGAAAAAAGAGCAGCAAGTATACATATGTACATATAAACATAAATATATAGACACACAGTGCAGAGCATTGTAGCTAGATGGAATAAATATATGAATATATAAACACAGTGCGGAGCATTGTAGCTAGATGGAATAAATATGTAAATATATATATATATATATATATATATATATATATATATATATATATATATATATAAACACTTGGCAACAGTGGAGAGGAAAAACTCCCTTTTAGCAGGAAGAAACCTCCAGTAGAACCAGGCTCAAGTAGGGGCAGTCATCTACTGCGACTGGCTGGGGGGTGAGGGGATAGAGAAGAAGAAGAAAAGAACAGACAAGAACAGAACAATAATCACATTGATGGAAATTCGAGCTTAACCCTGACTTGTACCAAGCTGGGTGTTCTCCTGAGTTGTCATGCCACAGTCTTATGCTTTGCAGGTCTCCAAGAGAAAAGTGTGTAGTGAGCAGAAACATGTCCACTCCACCCCTCTCAAACACAGGCTTCTCAGAGTCCGTCAGGTGGTGGGGTTCACTTTCTCCCTCTGTACCCTGCAGCGTTATGGTCGCCTAAAATGTACATACATTAGTAAAGACAGACAGACATTAGATTAGATTAGATTCAACTTTATTGTCATTACACATGTATGAATACAAGGTAATGAAACACAGTTTAGCATCCAATCAGAAGTGCTAAGGACAGCAGTGCAGTATATACAGTAATTGACAGTATGTGCAATTTAAACAAATATATGCAAATATATGCAGCAGTGCAGAAAGTTAAGAGTACTGTTATGTGCAATAATGTACAATAAGTTAGATGGCAGTTATGTACAGGTGAGGATGGTAAGAGATGATGGTAAGAGAGTCAGCGGGGAACTAAGTTCAATAACGTGACAGCTGTTGGAAGGAAACTGTTCCTAAACCTGCTGGTTCTAGTCCGAAGGCTTCTGAAACGCCTTCCGGAGGGGAGAAGCTGGAACAGTCCATGAGCAGGATGGTTGGAGTCCCTAAGGATGCTGTGTGCCCGGCGCAGACATCTTTTCCTGTAGACGTCCTCTATAACTGGAAGTGGAGTCCCTGTGATGCGTTGGGTGGTTTTCACCACCCGCTGCAGTGCCTTACGGTCAGCAACAGAGCAGCTCCTATACCAGACTGTGACACAGTTGGTCAGGGTGCTCTCTATCACGCAGCGGTAGAAGTTGCCCAGGATGTCAGTTGACAGATGGTTCTTCTTCAGTGTCCTCAAGAAGAAGAGGCGCTGATGGGCCTTCTTGATCAGGCTGGTGGTGTTAACTGACCAAGACAGGTCCTCTGAGATGTGGGTCCCCAGGAATTTGAAGCTGGGGACACGTTCAACAGCTATGCCATTGATATGGATGGGGTCATGTGTCTCTCCCCTCTCCTTCCTGTAGTCCACTATGAGCTCCTTGGTTTTGCTGGTGTTAAGGAGCAGGTTATTGTCAACGCACCAAGTAGCCAAGTCAACCTCTGCCCTGTAATCTGACTCATCATTGTCCCTGATGAGTCCGATCACCGTGGTGTCATCTGCGAACTTTATGATGGAATTGGATCCATACATAGGCCTGCAGTCATGGGTGAAGAGGGAGTAGAGGAATGGGCTGAGCACACAGCCCTGTGGTACACCAGTGTTGAGTGTGATGATGGAAGAACGGTTGGGGCTTGACCTAACATGCTGGGGTCTGTTGGTCAGAAAATCCATGATCCAGTTGCAGGTGGAGGTACTGATTCCCAGGTCCCCAAGTTTAGTGAGCAACTTGGAGGGGATAACTGTGTTGAATGCTGAGCTGAAGTCAACAAACAGCATTCTTGCGTAGGTGTTCTTGTCATCCAGGTGTGAGAGTACATGAGTGCAGCGCTGTAGAAACCGCATCCTCTGTTACTCCTGTTGCTCCGGTAGCAAACTGGTGAGGGTCCAGTGTAGGGGGCAGGCCATTTTTTGAGCTGTGCCAAGACCAGTCGCTCAAAGCAATTCATGACTATGGGCGTCAGTGCCACAGGGCGATAGTCATTTAGGCACGATGGTGTTGAATGCTTCGGCACTGGTACTATAGAAGTGGTCTTGAAGCCGCTGGTACCACGCGGCCTGGGCCAGGGACAGGTTGAAGATGTCCCGTGAAGACCCCTGCCAGCTGCTCACGCATGCCCTCGCACACACCCCACGAATGCCTCAGGGCCAGCAGCCTTACGTACGTTGACATGACTCAGTGCGTTTCGGACATCGTGTGGGTGAGTGTGAGTGGTGGAGGTCGTCAGAGGGTGGAAATTGATATTCTTTTCGTTATTGTCCTTGTCCAAAACGAGCATAGTAGTCATTTAGCTCATTGAGACAGGACACAGTCATGGCTATAGGTATGGAGTTGCTGGGCTTATAATCAGAGATAGCTTGATTGCCCTGCCACATGCGTCGGGGTCAGAGTCCCCAAAATGTTCCTCCACCTTCAGCTTGTAGCTGTGCTTGGCCTTCTTGATGCCCCTCTTCAGATCTGCCCTGGATGAACTGTAGGCCTGTGTGGTCACCAGATCTAAAGGCATTGTTACGTGCCTTTAGGCAGAAGCCGCACTTCTCTTTCATCCAAGGCTTCTGATTTGGTACGTGGTGATCTGTCCTTTCCGTGGTGACACTGTCAATAGTGGTGTTGATATGGTCCAGACTGAGTGGGTGTAAGAGTCGATGTTTATGTGGGAGCCTCAGGTAGCCTGAGAGGTGAACTACTCCAGTCTGTGTTCCTAAACTTTTCCTGGAGTACAGGGAGTCAAATCACCCCCTCTGGCCACACTTTGATGGTCTTCACTGATGGCTTCACCCGGTTGATGAGGCGGGTACATACTTGGGGAAACTTAGCCTGTCAAAATGTCAGCAGCACATTTTAGAACTCTCTGTTTTTGACTGTCTCTAAACCATCATAGACTTCACTGACCTGAGAAGGAAGTAGAAGCGCCGGTGCCTGCCCTGTGCTGATATTCAACAGGTAACGGTACTCAGCCAGGGGGTCATTGTCCTCAAGACTGTTTATCTTCACCTGCAAGATACATGTGAAGACAAAATCAGGGAAACATTTTTCATATCATGTGCTAAATAAACATCTACTGAATATAACACAGACATTCATCCTCAGAGTTAGAACAAAATTAGGCAGAATGTTTAAATGGGCAATGTACCTTTCTTCTGGATAAACTACATAAGAAAATTCTTACAGAATTAACTGGACAGGTTTAAAATTGCACTAAAACTGACAATATAACTTATTTGACCTAAAGTCAAATTAAATGCTTTCTTACATAAATGCTGCTCGTGTAAAAGTATTAAAAATGGCCATTATTCTCTCCAATTTTGCTTTTGTGACCTACTCAAATACATTTAGAAATTAACCTATGCTATGTTAAAAAAATAGAACATTTGGACATAATCATTTTACTAAGGGGTCTAAATAAAATAACAATTAAAACTTGATATGAAGCTCTATTAACCCGCCCAAAAATGAACAAAAAATGTTTAAAAGTAAGGAGTTTTGAAATTATGACTGCAATGTAAGCAAAGTTAAGAGAAAAAAAAGAGTAGAGTTACAGAATTTAGAAGAATTACATGTATTTCTGTCCAGGACAACAACAACAAACGTTATATACTAATGATATAGTATGATTTTTTTTTAAGAGTTTTTCTTTTAAACATCGAATGCAATAGCGAACGGAATCTTATGTGTGCAGGAAAAGTCCAATTTAGGGCCATCTAAAAATCAGCAAAAAATAAACAAACTCTAACTCAAACTGAACTTTGCTGAGTCCTGGATGTCCTTCCTGCGTGCCCATACAATAACCAAAAGATAGGCAGCAAAAATGGCCCCGAAAAACACACCACAAACAGGGTTTGTTAGTGGAACGTGGCAAAAAGTTCAGCTGTGCGGGACACGTCCACCAAGTTGGGCATGACAAAGAAAGAGCTGCCAAAGACGTTAAGTGGTTACAGAGGCACTGGGTGACCAACGGAGTGGTGAGTGGTCCACCTTCAGGAAAAAAAAAACAACAAGAAGGTCAAGCTTCACCCTATCACATCGAAAGTATGATAATGAAACCATTGTAGCTGCGTGTTACCCACCCTGCACCCATCTTCACTCCAAAAAGACCCAGTTTCACTCCAGTATTTGCACTGGTGCAGCAATGGAAAGAACAGTGACGGTGGCTTTGATGGATCTGACGCCTGCTCCACAATGGGCTTCATAACAAGTAGTGCACTCCACACCTCCCATCTGTCGTTGGGCTCAGCACCCAAGTAACTTTTCTTCTATGGTACAAGTAACAGGCTAGGAGCACAAAGGACAACACACTGATTTATAGTCAATATATCAAGTTCCTGCATCACTCTTATAACTATAACTAATACCGCATTTCTTATCCCATTTTTATCCTAAGCTTAGCCTTATCCTGCTCTTAAATCCTTCTGACTTGCTGAATTTGCATTATGAGTTCCATAATTGTACTGCACATCTAGATTTGCATTTACATAACTACCATAAATCTCACTGTGATAAATTTGTATTTTGATTTCAAAAAACTCAGGTGTGCTTAGCGGAAAATATCAGTTGAAAATAAATAAGCTACAAATAAAGAGTTTGGTGGTGACTATTGTAATAAAAAGAGTTTATTTAGATGAGTCACAAAATTATTTGAAAACAAACAGAAATGATATTAACATATGTATCTTACTATATTAAAAGAAAATAAGGCAACCTTCTGTGGAATCCTAACCCAAAATTGAATGTGTATTCAAAATGCTTTCCAATGATCATTGATGTGCTTCCTTTAAAAAAAATTCTTTAAATGTATATAAATATACTTTAATACTGACCTTCTTTTACATTCTCTAACGGGATACGAGTCTTAGCAACAAAATTCTCATTGTTTGGATAATCTTTATATCCAAGGAGTAGCATGAAGGAGAGGTCTTCAGATGCTCCAATTTCAGGCACCAGCGTTTACATCTGGTGAGGGAATGTCGATTATCAATGTGCTGAAATTGGCGAGGTCCAGGACCGTGCTGTTTTCCTGCCCAACATCAAGGCGTGGAAGCAAAATCTGAACACATTGGAAAAAAAACATAAGGGATAAGGACCTGTCTTTTACAGCAATCTTTCTAATAACCAGTTTAAGCACTTAACTAGCTAACAGGACTCAGGGACAATTTAGAATCACCAATTAACCTAACATACATGTCTTTGGACTGCTGGAGGAAACCAGAGTAAATGCACACATGCACAGAAAACCAGGCAAATAGGGTTATACCTCTGCCAACCCAGGAACCTTCTAGATGTGAGGCAATAACCTAAGCCACCGCCCACCCTGCTGCCTTACTGAAATAACTGGAAAGTAATGTTTACAATGTCACCTCAATCTCTTCAGGTAAATTCTCAACAGGAATGACTGTGCCGTTCATTCTGGTGAGAGAAACTGATCCCACAGTTCCCGTGATGTTCTCCCTTTTTCCAAGAATATGGATCCTTCTCGAAACTCATCATCTAGAAGGCAAACAATAAAAGTATGACGAGGCATCTTTTGTCCAATTCTAAATTTCTAATTTTGTGACAATGTGATTCAATCTTTGTTTTTGTTCTTGTTTCAGCTATGGATGACATTCAAAAGAAAGAATATAAACAACAATCAGATCATCCATGATGAGTAAACTTAATCTGGCCTCATGGACACACCCCAACATCACCAAGAACCTTCACACACCCCCATGTAACATATATATACATGTACAGTACATAACCTAGCCTGCTCAAAGTTGAAATGATATCTCGTGACCTTGACCTTGATGCTGAGCATAACCTGATCCAGACCCACCTGAGGATCGTGTGTGTGTTTGGTGTAACATCTGGGCAACTTGCATAGAATGAGAAGTGATTGTGGATGGACAGAATACTGTAGATACAGATGCAGTGCCATGGTAGGCAGCTCATTTAGTCTTCACTGAAATCACTAAAAATCATATGCTCCATGTGTAGCTAATCCCTATACAGATGTACTTAAGCACGTTTTGTGATCATTATGATCATGTATTCTGGAATAAGTAGATCATTGCTGTCTTATTACCACAAGGGAAAACCACCAGTGCGCAGACGTCACCCCAATCTAGAATTTAGAGGTTCAAGGAGAAAAATTTAGCTCTGGTAAAAGCAATGTTAGGGCCCCTTCAGGGCCAATTTTTGATGTTTTGGGATCATTTGGGAGATCCTTGGGTGTTTGGACTGAGTCAAAAATTTGAGGAGACCATGGCAACTGTGGAGATCACTGAAGATCATAGATCAAAAATTGGCGAGATCTTTCAATGATTTCCACCCCTGTGTAAAGGGGTATTAGGGCTAGATTCTTTTTGTATGATACGTCTATAACCTTTATCGACTGTTAGTGTCTTCACATTCACTCTGATGTAGATGTGCTTACTCTGATGTCCACTGGTTCTTCAGGAGATAAAACATCAGCAGGCAGTGTAGGGAAGGAAAATCTGGAAGAGCTGTTCTTCAGGACATTTATATTGAGCGTTTGCATGGTTTCTGGGATATTCTATGGAGACAGAATCAGAATAATGTTTATCATTATACCACAGTACAACGAAATTATGTACAGTCCCCTTCAGTGCAAGAAAGAATATTAATAAAAATATATACAAGTTAAAAATTTTCCAATAGGCAAATATAAATAAAGTATAAAAACTATATATGAAAGTATATGCAAATTTATGTGCAGTGTATGTCTCTGTATAAATAAATAAGCTGCAAATTCACATGCTATTTAATAATGCAACAGCCCTAGGGTATGTGCTATTTTTCAGTCTATTTGTTTTTGCTTTTACTGGCCTGTACTGCCTGTCTGAGGGTAGCAGCTGGAACAGGTAGTGTACTGGATGGGATGTGCCCTTCAGGATACTCTGAGTTTTTCTGTGGCAGCGGGACTCGTACAGCTCCTCTTAAAGAGAGAAGAGCACATCCAATGATCTTTTGTGCTGTGTTGATGATCCTCTGGAGAGCTGTCTGTTCCTGGACAATGCAGCCAGCAAACCACACTGAAATACAGTATTCAATACACTTTCGATGGAGCATCTATAGAAGGACACCAGCAACTCCTTAGCAAGGGCATTGTTTTTTAAGCCCCTTAGAAAGTGCAGTCACTGTTGTGCCTTCTTGATCAGTGCCATGGTGTTGGTTTTCCAAGTTAAGTTGTCATCAATGTACAGTCCTAGGAACTTCAAGTCAGAAACCCTTTCCACCTGGTCTCCATTGATGTGTAAGGGCTGAGGACTGGCTCTATTTTTCCTGAAGTCCTCTATTATTTATTTTGTTTTGGTGGTATTGAGAACCAAATTATTATTTCTGCACCATGATGATAATTTTTCCATCTCAGCGCTGTATGCGGTCTCTTCTTCCCTTATGATGAGCCCGACCACTGTCGTGTTGTCTGTAAATTTCAAGATGGAATTACTTGGGTGGGTGGAGATGCAGTCATGAATATATAGAGTATAAAGTAGAGGACTCAGCACACATCCCTGAGGGGAGCCGGTGCTAAGGCTCAATGCTGGGAAAGATGTGACCCCACTTTAACTCTCTGTGTGCAGTTGCTGGAGAGTCCTTTATCCAGAGGCAGATGGAATGTGAGAGGCCGAGGTTATTTAATTTGTTTACCAAAATGTTGGGGATGATAGTGTTAAATGCAGAGCTGAAATCAATGAAGAGAAACCTGGCATGACAGTTCTTCTGTTCCAAATGGGTCAAGGTTGTGTGGAGGGCTGTGGCTATAGCATCCTCTGTTGATGTGTTGGTCCTGTATGCAAACTGGTGAGGGTCGAAAATGGAAGGAAGTCCTTGAGTAATATGGTTCCTGACCAGTTTCTCAAAACACTTCATAATAACTAGAGTGAGAGCCACTGGCCTGAAGTCATTTAAACTGGTAATGGTGGTCTTTTCGTGGGACAGGGACAATAGTTGAGGACTTCAGGCAAGGTGGAACAGTGGCCTTGGCTAAGGACAGGTTGAAAATTTTTGTAAAAATCCCTGTGAGCTGGTCTGCGCAGTCTTTCTGCACCCTACCAGAGACGCCGTCAGGACCTGCTGCTTTCCTGGGATATACTGCCCTTAGCACACATCTCACATTGCACTCCATTACCATGAAGCTGTGGCTGGTGTTGACTAGAAGATGAGGCGCAGCCATTTATGATGTTTCCTGTTCAAAGCGGGTGAAGAAGCATTTCAGCAACTCCACCAGCGCTGCATCACCCTCCACAGCATTGGATCTGGGTTTGTAGTGTGTGATGTTTTGGACCCCATGCCACATCTGCCTCGTGTTGTTACTGTAAAAGTGGTCCTCAATTTTGTTCTTATAGTCCAGCTTTGCCTGTCTGACGCCCCTTTTCAGATTTGCCCTGGCTTCACTGTACAGCTCCACATCCCAGGACCTGAATGTGACATCTCTGCTCCTAAGCAGCATCCTGACCTCTCTAGTTATCAAGGGTTTCTGGTTAGCATATGCCTAGATGCGCTTTTTGGCAGTGACAGAGTCTATACAGTACTTGATGTAAGAGTGTACAGATGTAGGGTACTCTTCAAGGTCCTGAGATTCGAAAACACTCCAGTTTGTATTTTCAAAACAATCCTGCAGCTGTGAAATGGCACCATCAGACCATATTCTAACAGTTTTTAAGATGGGGGGTGCTCTTTTCCTAAGAGGGGTGTAAACTGGTAGCATAAACAGGGAAATGTGGTCCGATTGGCCCAAATGAGATGATGGTATAGCCTTATATCCCTGTTTAATATTAGAGTAGACTTTATCCAGTAGTCTATTCCCACGTGTAGCACACGTCACATGCTGGTATAATTTGGGAAACACCACTTTAAGTCTACTGTACATGATTAAAGTCCCCCACTATTATGTCTGCTGCCTCAGGATATTTATTCAACTGAGTACTAATGGCACTGTGTAGGAGGCTAAGAGCTGCATTAACTTTAGCATCCGGGGCTATGTACACTGCCGTGATCAGAACAGCTGATGAAGACTCACGAGGAAGAAAAAAGGGTCTATATTTGACAGCCAAATACTCTGTCAGGTGAGCAGTGGCTGTCTACTGACTTGGTGTCTTTAGCCCAATTTTCAAATTTGATTTGTGGGGGGGGGGATTGTCCAAAAATCTCACTGTTCAGTTTTGACTTCATGTCCAGCTTGGTGCAGGTTGTATCTTACCTGTTAACATATACACTGATCTGACCAGAGTCGATGACTGCAGGCTCTCCATTCAAATTTTTATTATTCAACAAAGCACTCTGCACATTGTTTATCCCAGTCAGAAGAAACTCTGAGACTTTTTTCTGAGGAAGAACACATTTTTGCATTAATACAACAGAGAACTTAGAAAAAACATTGATATGATTATATCAATAGTCAATTTGTCCTTACATTTGATGAAACATTTAAAATATTACTGGCTGCTTCAACTATTGGCGTAGCTGCATGCACAATTTCTTCATCTTCTTCGCTATGCTGACTGACACTCATGGTGTTAAGAGAAGAGCTGAGGTCTACCAACAGTGAACCCGCTTCCACCTGTGGAATAAATGTTGAAACGGACATTATAATAATAACATCAATCATGATAACATCATTGTTATTAACAGAATTATTATTATTATGCTTGTTTGTGAGAGACAACAACAACAACAACAATAATAATAACGGTGAAGATGGAAAGAGTAGAGGTAGGGCAAGTAGATGAGTTTAAATACCTGGGGTCAACCCTCCAAAGCAGAGGAAAATGTACAAGAGAGGTGAAGAAGAGAGTGCAGGCAGGGTGGAGTGAGTGGAGATGAGTGTCAGGGGTGATGTGTGATAGAAGGGTAGCAGCAAGAGTGAAAGGGAAGATTTACAAGACGGTAGTGAGACCTGCTATGATGTATGGTTTGGAGATGGTGGTGCTGACAAAAAGACAGGAGATAGCGCTGGAGGTGGCAGAATTGAAGATGCAAAGATTTTCACTGGGAGTGACTAGGAGGGCCAAGATTAGAAAGGAGTATATCAGAGGGACAGCTCAGGTTGAGTGGTTTGGAGACAAAGTAAGCGAGGCAACGCTGAGATGGTTTGGACATGTGGAGAGGAGGGATAGAGGATATATTGGACAAAGGATGTTGAAGATGGAACTGCCCGGCAGGAGGAAAAGAGGAAGACCACAGAGAAGATTCATGGGTGTAGTGAAGAAAGACATAGAGAGGGTTGGTGTTACAGAGGAAGATGCAAGGAATAGGGTGAGATGGAAACAGATGATCTGCTGTGGTGACCCCTAAAGGAAGCAACCGAAATAATAATAATAACAACCACGGATTCAGGAGGAGAAATGTGGTTTTCGTCCTGGCCGAGGCACATCAGACCAACTCTTTACCCTCTTAGGAATCCTCAAGGGTTCGTGGGAGTTTGCCCAACCAGTCTACATGTGTTTTGTGGACTTGGAGAAGGCATTCGACCATGTCCTTTGTAGTCTCTTGTGGGAGGTGCTCTGGGAGTATGGGGTATGGCCTTGTTGCTACAAGCTATCTGGTCTCTATACGACCGCTGTGAGAGTTTTGTTTGTACTGCCAACACTCAGTCGAACTTGTTTCCAGTGAGAGTTGGAGTCCAACTCTCACTGGAAACAAGTTCGACTCTGTCACCGATCCTGCTCATAATTTTTATGGACTGGATATCTAGGTGCAGCCAAGGAATGGAGGGTGTCATGTTTGGTGACCACAGGATCTTGTCTCTGCTGTTTGCAGATGATGTCCTGTTGGTTTCATCGAGCAATGACCCACAGGTCTTGCTGGGACGGTTTGCTACTGAGTGTGAAGCAGCTGGGATGAGAATCAGCACCTCCAAGTCTGAGTCCATGGTCCTCGGCCAGAAAAGGGTTGATTGTCCTCTCCAGGTTGGGGACAAGCCCCTGCCCCAAGTGGAGGAGTTTAAGTATCGCAGGGTCTTATTCACGAGTGAGGGGAGAATGGAGCGGGAGATTGACAGATGGCTCGGAGCAGCATCTGCAGTGATGTGGACATTGTACCGGTTTGTTGTGGTGAAGAGTGAGCTGAGCTCTAAGGCAAAGCTGTCGGTTTACTGGTCAATCTATGCTCCTACCCTCACCTATGGTCATCAGCTTTGGGTAATGGCTGAAAGAATGAGATTGCGGATACAAGTGGCTGAAATGAGCTTTTTCCATAGGATTGCTGGACTCACCCTTAGAGACAGGGTGCGAACCTCAGTCATCCAGGAGAGGCTCAGTGTAGAGCTGCTGCTCCTCCACATCAAAAGGAGCCAGTTGAGGTGGTTTGGGCATCTGATCAGGATGCTTCCTGGATGCCCCCCAGTTGAGGTGTTTTGGGCCTGGCTCACTGGGAGGAGACCCCAGGGCAGACCCAGGACACACTAGAGAGACTATAGCTGTGTTCCAATCACCCAATAGTATACTCCGAAGTGGACTGCACAGGGTATCCGCCATATTAACTGAGATTCCAAACTGAAGGGAGTGAATGGTCTTCAGTTCAAAGGGAACTGATAAGTGTGCACGGAATAAGTGAACAATGGTACATCACTTCACCGGAAGTTGACAAGATTACCCATAAGCCATTGCGCCTCAAATACGAGCAAAACAAACTATTGTTGCTAATGTTATTAACAAGCTAAACTGATGTTGGTTGTTGTTTATATCAACGGATAGTAATAAAAATATATTTGTATTATTTTATTTAAGAAATATACAGTGGGGCAAAAAAGTATTTAGTCAGCCACCAATTGTGCAAGTTCTCCCACTTAAAAGATGAGAGAGGTCTCCAATTTTCATCATAGGTATATCTCAACTATGAGAGACAAAATGAGAAAAAAAATCCAGAAAATCACATTGAAGGATTTTTAATGAATTAGTAAATTCCTCAGTAAAATAAGTATTTGGTCGCCTACAAACAAGCAAGATTTCTGGCTCTCACAGACCTGTAACTTCTTTTTTAAGAGGCTCCTCTGTCCTCCACTCGTTACCTGTATTAATGGCACCTGCTTGAACTCGTTATCAGTATAAAAGACACCTGTCCACAACCTCAAACAGTCAGACTCCAAACTCCACTATGGCCAAGACCAAAGAGCTGTCAAAGGACACCAGAAACAAAATTGTAGACCTGCACCAGGCTGGGAAGACTGAATCTGCAATAGGTAAGCAGCTTGGTGTGAAGAAATCAACTGTGGGAGCAATTATTAGAAAATGGAAGACATACAAGACCACTGATAGTTTCCCTCGATCTGGGGCTCCACGCAAGATCTCACCCCATGGGGTCAAAATTATCACGAGAACGGTGAGCAAAAATCCCAGAACCACATGGGGGGACCTAGTGAATGACCTGCAAAGAGCTGGAACCAAAGTAACAAAGGTTACATCAGAAACACACTATGCCGCCAGGGACTCAAATCCTGCAGTGCCAGACGTGTCCCCCTGCTTAAACCAGTACATGTCCAGGCCCGTCTGACGTTTGCTAGAGAGCATTTGGATGATCCAGAAGAGGATTGGGAGAATGTCATATGGTCAGATTAAACCAAAATAGAACTTTTTGGTAAAAACTCAACTTGTCATGTTTGGAGGAGAAAGAACACCATAGCTACTGTGAAGCATGGGGGTGGAAACATCATACTTTGGGGCTGTTTTTCTGCAAAGGGACCAGGACGACTGATCCGTGTAAAGGAAAGAATGAATGGGGCCATGTATCGTGAGATTTTGAGTGAAAACCACCTTCCACCAGCAAGGGCACTGAAGATGAAACGTGGCTGGGTCTTTCAGCATGACAATGATCCCAAACACACCGCCTGGGCAACGAAGGAGTGGCTTCGTAAGAAGCATTTCAAGGTCCTGGAGTGGCCTAGCCAGTCTCCAGATCTCAACCCCATAGAAAATCTTTGGAGGGAGTTGAAAGTCTGTGTTGCCCAGCGACAGCCCCAAAACATCACTGCTCTAGAGGAGATCTGCATGGAGGAATGGGCCAAAATACCAGCAACAGTGTGTGAAAACCTTGTGAAAACTTACAGAAAACGTTTGACCTCTGTCATTGCCAACAAAGGGTATATAACAAAGTATTGAGATGAACTTTTGTTATTGACCAAATACTTATTTTACCGAGGAATTTACCAATTAATTCATTAAAAATCCTTCAATGTGATTTTCTGGATTTTTTTTTTCTTATTTTGTCTCTCATAGTTGAGGTATACCTATGGTGAAAATTGGAGACCTCTCTCATCTTTTAAGTGGGAGAACTTGCACAATTGGTGGCTGACTAAATACTTTTTTACCCAACTGTAAATTATCCACCATAGTATCAGTACGTGTCCATGGTTACTGTGGTAACTCATGGATGGAGGAGCCGACGGTTACAGGGTGTTTCAAATGGAGAAATTTTGTTAAGGGCAGTTAACGTACTGATATTCCCTGAGAACGGAGCAGGGAGTAGGGAATACAGTTTGAAGTACACTGTGGAACGTAGTTTATGTCTCCCAGCTGGTAGAGAAGTCTGGGCTTCTCTGCTTGAACTGCTGCCGCTGTAACCTGGACCTCAGGAAAAGCGGTAAAAAATGGATGGATGGATGGATGGATGGATGGATGGATGGATGGATGGATGGATGGATGGATAATAATAATGTATGCAAGATTTTTTGGCCAGATTTGTTTATATTTGTAATGCTTACTTCTGCCAAAAACTATTTTTCATTTTTAAAATACAAACTTTTGTTTAGATGTGCACCGTTTATTCTGCCTTCGTTTTAGGGAAGCGCCATCTTGTTTTCTGTGTTTGTAAGTGCATAATAGAAGAAAGAAATGTTGAACTTTGAACAGAAAACAGCACTCTTGATTTGTGCTCTACATAGGCAAAGTGTGGTTAATAATGTATTTTAACTAGAATTGCCCTTAAAACAAATGCAGGTCAATACTGGCCTTGATTCTACTGGGTAATTTTCAACTGTTATGACCTTGTGAGCACTGTTCACACATGACAATATTACAAATTCTCCACAAATGTGGCTTATACAAGATGACTGCAAGAAGACTCTTCCAGAAAGGCCACACGCAGCTTTTCCAAAACGCACCTTAAAGATGCTGAGACCAAATGGGAAAAAGATGTCATTTTCAGATGAAACTTAACTTAAACTACTTGACCTCAACATCAAATGATATACTGTATCTGATGGAAAGCCAATACAGCTCCCCATCCAAATGACACCATTTCTACAGTAAAGCATGGAGGTGGCAGTATCCCACTGTGGGGAGTTTCTCAGCCACAGAGACTGGAACACTTGTCAGGATAGAAAAAAAATGTTGATGAGGCAAAATACAATCAATTTTTAACCTTTATTTATACAGAGGAAGTCCACTGACAGGTAACCTCTCTATTTCAAGGATGCCCTGATCACATTCACACCTTGAAGCAGCCCAGTACAGCCACAGACTGACCTGTGGCCACTAAGCAGCTCCACTGGAGCAGCTGGAGTTAAGGACCTTGCTCAAGGGCACCACAGTCGGGTTAATGAGGGTATGCCATCTGTCCCGCCCAGATCTAATCCTGCCGGTCCAGGGATTGAAACGGCAACCCTCCAGTCACCAGTACACATCCCTAACCATTAGGCCACCACTGCCCCAAATTCTTGAGGAAAACCTGCTTCTTGCTGCCAGAAAGGTGTCAGTGGGAAGGAGGTTCACCTTCCAACACGACAAAATCCAATGCACACAGCAACATTGACCACACAGTGGTTAAAGGAGAAAAATGTGAATGTCCTTCCACGGCTGAGTTAGAGCTCAGACTTAAACACCATTGAAAATCTGTGGAATAACTTAAAGACTGCGGTCCACCAACAGTCACCATCAAATTTAAGTGAATCTGAGCAGTTCTGCATTGAACAGTGGGCAAATATTGCAAAGTTTAGATGTGCAGAGTTGGTAGTGACATATCTCAACAGACTAAAGACTGTAATTAAAGCAAAAGGTGGTTCACTAAAATACTGACACAAGAGGGTGATCCTTTATCCAACTCAGCAATTCTTTGTATTTTGCCATTACATTTTTCAGTTGGATGTTATAAGTTGCACCGAGTAAATGTAGCTGGATAAAACAAAATTGTGTTCATCTTTATTTCAGGATCTAAAACAACAAAATGTGATTACTTTGAAGGGGGATGATTTGTTTCTACACCCACTGTATTATCCTATTAATTATTTCAGTATCTCTAAGGCCAATCTGTACATGTTTTGTAGATTGGCATTTGTAGAGCTAAAAATATGTCTACCATACTGAAGTGAATGTACTATACTTGAGCAGCAGGACTGAGCTCATCTGAGCGCTGGGTGAGTCCGGCCACGGCTCTGGCAGTCACTTGGACTTCCTGAGTGGTGTTGGTGGGGGAGTCCAGCAGAACTGCACTCATTTTGGTCAGCATGTGTTCTCTGAGCTGAAAGAAAAGGATCCGCTCATTAACATCATGTTCATCAAGCTGTCAGCCTCACAAATGTTACACCAATTCAATTCAATTCAGCATTATTTATACAGCGCCATATCACAACAGAAGCCGTCTCGTGGTGCCACAATGCAGAAAAAATGTGTTTGCAACTAAGGTTACAACCAGAGGTGGATAATGAGACATTAATACTTAAGTACATGTACTCAAGTAACTTTGTTCCTTAAAATTGTACTTTACTGAGCACATTTAAGAAGATTATTTTTTTAATTGCATTTAGTGGTTCAAGTTAATTTTCTGCTTATTTGAAAACTAATGTTGGTTATACTGTAAAAACTTGCTTTTACCAGATATGACTGCAAGATAATAGTGAATTTATGATTTAAGTTTTTTTAAATTCAGTATTAAGGTCATTGTCTATCTATCTATCTATCTATCTAGTTAAGGTCATTGTTCTTTTATTCTGGATCAGGAAAGACACATTGAACAGAAAAAAAACCTCATGACAGTAGTCATAAATTTACAAGAAAAAAGTTCTGAATAACAAACTGTAAATTTGTGAGTAAAAAGTTAAAATTTACAAGAAAACAACATTTACAGTATGTGGAAAAAGTGACAAATTTATCAGAAAAGTTGCTAATTTATAAGAAAAAGGTAGTAAATTCAACACAAAAAAGCTTCAAATGTAAAAGAAAAATGTCACAAATTTATCAGAAAAAAAATCTGCAAATTTATGACAAAAGTTACGAATTTATTAGAGTAAAGTCATTACTCACCACTGAAATCACAAATTTAGTAGATACTTTCTTACACTGACTCAAATATTTTTAGGTGATTACCCTTACGTTTATTTAAGTAATCGATATCATACAGTTAAATTACTTCTAATCAAATTCAATTTCTGGCTACTCTGTCCACCTCTGGGTATAATATCGGCATTACCTGTGACCTTTCCTCCTTCTGGTCTTGGCCAGTCTCAGTATTCAGCATGTCAGAAACGGAGGTGAATATTTGTCCGAGTGCCTCACCGGAGAGCAAACCTTGTTGCTCTAACTGACTCACAGACTCTTCCACCACTGACTGGAGAGTGTTTACGGAGGCACTGGAGTCACTTTTCCGTACCTGGAGGAAGTAAGTCAGAGAAAGTCAGACTATTTAGGAGGTTTTTAAGACTCAGCCTTGTCCAAGACCAGGGTGTTTCCTGCAAACTTAACTACTTATAACATTAAAGGGCACTTCAAGCTAAATAATACACCTTTGTTCCTCAAATGGCCAAAACAGCTTTTTTTCTTAGGAAACCCAGACCCATTGGCTTTACCTATAATTAATTATTGACAAATGACAAACCTGAGTTACAACAGTTGTGGTGGCCGTCTTGTGCTCATTCTTCACAGTCACCACAACAGACAAACTGTAATTCCTACTCTCATCTCCAAGAGGTAGGAAGACAGATTTCACCTCCTGTACATTACTGCATCGCAAATGTGTGCCTTAAAGACAGAGAAGAAAGGGTTTTTTTTTAAAGTTGTGCTTAAGTCCCAATTATTTACAGTGCATCCAGAAAGTATTCACAGCGCTTCACTTTTTACACATTATGTTACAGCCTTATTTCAAAATGGAATAAATGTCATGACTGTAAATAGGAAGCTCATGTGCAAAGCAGCTAACACCAGAGAAGACACTAAGGCACTGAACTGAAACATAAAACACTTTATTGGATAACAGGCGATCGTAGGGAAAAGCGGAGCACGCAGAGGGACACACAGCCTGTGGGGAGATAGAGACGAGAGCTGGTTAGAGGAGCGGAGACAAGGGAAAATATAACTGAACGGGGTTTTTCTTACTGCAGAGGAACGCAGCACGGGGGGAGACGAGCCAGCAGGACTGAGCTGGTCGGGAACGTGGAGAGGTGAAGAGCAGGGTGGAGTCTGACCGGGTGGAGGGAACAGTCCGGAGAGATGAGGGTGAAGTGGCAGGCGAGTGCACCACAATCCTGGAGACGCACCGCAGAGATAGCAGCAACCTGGGGAGAGAAGAGGAAAGGAGAGATTAGGCTGAGTTCTTAACGAAGCAATACTTTAACCTTACTTCAGGCAGTATACCCAACGAGCCAGTGCCAAAGTGTTCACAAGCAGGTCCTTTTAAGCGCTGGCCATAAAGAGGTAGCAGGTGCATCCACTCATGCAGGTGTGTTGATGACCAGCGGAGCCGGGAACTGAATGGAGAACCTCCCACAGAAAGGGAGGGGGAGTGTGCTCACCCAATCATCACAGTGCCCCCCCCCCCCCCCCCGCCAAGGGCTGCCTCCTGGTGACCCACCGGGCTTAATGGGATGGGCCCGGTGAAAGCCACAGACCATCCCCTTGTCATGGAAGTTGGATCCGGGGATCCATGATCTCTCTTCTGGTCCGTAGCCTTTCCAATGGACCAGGTATTGCAAGCCCCGGCCCCAATGGCGAATGTCCAGAATCCTCTGTACGGCGTAGGTGGTCTGGCTGTCGAGGATCCGGGGAGGAAGAGGCGGCTTCCAGGGTGGGGTGGGGGGGACAGGGAGGACTGGCAGAGAGAGGCTTGATCTTGGAAACATGGAATGTGGGGTGGATGTGGAGTGTCGGCGGTAGTTTAAGATGGACCGTCATGTTGTTAATGATCCAGGAGATGGGAAAGGGACCAAGGAAGTGAGGTCACAGCTTCCTAGACTCCGTCTTCAGAGGAACCTGGTCCACAGACAACCACACCTCTTGCCCGACTGCATATCTGGCCGCGGGGACCCACCTGCGGTCCGCATACCAGCGATTCCGTTCAGCCGAAAGGAGAAGGGCCGCCCGGTTGGACCTCCACAACAGGCGGCAGCGGCGAGCGTGGATCCCCACAGATGGCACATTGACCTCCCTTTCTACCATGGGCAGCAGGGGGGAAGGGGGGTATAGCCCATCGAGGCCTCGAACAGCGTCAGTCCGGTGGCAGAGGAAATGGCCAAATTATGGGCGTACTCCACCCAGGTCAGATGGGAGCTCCAGGTGGTAGGGTTGCAGGAAGCCACACATCTGAGGGCGGCCTCCAGGGACTGGTTAGCACGCTCAGCCTGCCCATTGCTCTGAGGGTGATAACTGGAGGTGAGACTGACTGTAGTGCTGAGGGAATGACAAAAGGATTTCCAAACTTGTGAGGTGAATTGGGGACCCCGGTCAGACACAATGTCCAAGGGAATACCATGAAGGCAGATGATGTGAATGGTGAGCAAGTTGGCAGTCTCGGTGCCAGAGGGCCGCTTGGAAAGGGGAACCAGATGAATAGCCTTAGAAAAGCGATCTACTATGGTGAGGATGACTGTGTTGCCCTGAGAAGGAGGAAGTCCCGTAATAAAGTCCATGGAAGTATGAGACAAGGGGCGACTGGGAACCAGCAGGGGATGCAGGAGGCCGGCTGGAGGAGATGAGTCTGATTTGTTAGTGGCACACACCTGGCAGGCTTTGACATAGTCCCGTACATCAGTCCGCAGAGTGGGCCACCAGAACACTCGCCTCACCAGATCGATAGTACGGGAGATCCCGGGATGACAGGCAAAGTGGCTGGTGTGCCCCCAGCGGATGACGTCACTGCGCAGACTGGACGGGACGAACAAACGATTGGCTGGGACCCCCTCAGGTTTGGACTCAGTGGGCTGGGCCTGCCGGACCCTCTGCTCAATCTCCCACAAGAGGGTGCCCAGAATGCAGGAGGAAGGCACTATGGGATCGGAAGGAGAAGATGAGGATGAGGAATCTGAGGCAAACTGGCGGGAGAGACCATCAGGCTTTACATTACGGGAGCCGGGCCGGTAAGTGATAATTAGATTAAATCTGAGGAAAAATAAGGCCCAGCGAGCCTGCCTTGAATTCAGTCTGCAGGCCGACCTAAGGTACTCTAAATTTTTATGGACGGTCCACACAATGATGGGTGAGTGGCTCCCTCCAGCCAGTGCCTCCACTCCTCAAGAGCCAACTTAATGGCTAACAGCTCTCGGTCCCCTACGTCATAATTCCTCTCGGCCGGAGTTAACCGCTGAGAGAAACACACACACGGGTGGAGCTTCTGATCGGAGGCTGAACGCTGCGAAAGGACAGCGCCGACCCCCGAGTCGGAAGTGTCCACCTCAACTATGAACTGAAGCAGAGGGTCAACCAACAAGATGGGTGTATTGGGAAAAAAAGGCTTTCAGTTCAGAGAAAGCCTGCTCTGCTGCCTCGGACCACTTAAAGGACACTTTGGTCAAGGTCAGCTGAGTGAAAAGGCTGCGCCACCCTGCTGTAATTTCTGATGAATCTACAATAAAAGTTAGCAAAGCCCAAGAAACATTGGAGATGTTTGCGGGTGTGTGGGGTAGGCCAATCAAGCATAGCCTTCACCTTGGCCGGATTGGCCCTCAGCTCTCCTTCGGCAACAATGAAGCCCAGAAAGGAAGTGGAGCGGGTAGAAAACTCACACTTCTCGGCCTTCACAAAGAGCTGATTCTCCAGAAGCTGCTGTAACATGGCCCGGACGTGAACTGTGTGTTCCTCCTTTGTGCAGGAAAAAAATCAAAATGTCGTCGAGATACACAAACACAAATTGATTGACCATGTCACGGGGGACCACATTAATCATGCGTTGGAAGACGGCTGAAGCATTAGTAAGACCAAACGGCATCACGAGATATTCAAAGTGCCCCAGGTGTGTTTTGAAGGCCGTCTTCCACTTGTCCCCTTCATGTATGCAGACCAAATGATATGCGTTGCATAAGCTGAGTTTGGAAAACACCCACGCGCGCTGAAGGAGCTTGAATGTGGAACTGATTAGGGGCAATGGGTATTGGTCTTTGACAGTTATCATGTTGAGCTCACGGTAGTCAATGCACAGAGAGCAGGGATCAGCCCTTCTGTCCGTCGAAGAAAAACCCCGCCCCAAGAGGAGCCGAAGTAGGCCGAATGAGGCCGGCATTCAGTGAGTCCTTAATGTAGCTTTCCATCACCCCCCTCTCCAGCCTCAAGAAACTGCAGAGCCGGCTGGACAGCAACCGCGCACCTGAGAGTAGGTCGATAACACAGTCATAAGAGCGGTGTGGAGGCAAAGAGAGAGCTCTTGACTTGCTAAAGACCTCCCCAAGGTCATGATAAACCTTCGGTATGAGACTGAGGCCCAGCGGCTCTTCCGGAGAAGAGGAGATGGGAAGGATCGGTAAACATGCGGTTGAACTGAGGCAGGAGGCTAGGCAAAAGGGGCTCCAAGAAGAAATTGAGTTTTGTGCCCAGTTGATAATAGGATTATGCTTCTGGAGCCAGGGGTATCCCAGAACCACCGGGAAGGACAAACTAGGGAGAATGAAGAATGAGAGAGACTCCCGGTGGTTCCTGGAAAGAAGGACGGAGACCGGCTCCATGTGCTTGGTGACAGAAGCTAGGCTACAACCGGATAATGCCACTACGTTTAATGCAGCTGGCAATTTGATAGTGGGTATGCCTATCTCCCGCACAAGTCGCAACGAAATAAAATTCTGCTCTGCCCCAGAATCAATTAACGCCGAGACCTTTCTCTCGGTCCCCAGTAACTGGATAACAGCCGGGATAGAGAAGTTACCGGGGGGGATTAGTGGAATTTCCACCCCCCAGACCCCCCATAGCTACTGACGGGCTACGTCTTTTGGTTTCAAGTGGCAGGTGAACAATTTATGCTCTAGAAAGCAACAGTACATGCACGCACTGGCTTTCCTCTGTCGCTGGTGTTCCTCCAGAGTCAAACGGACTCGGCCTAACACCATAGCTTCGAAGGAGGAGTCGGGCTTGGCTGAGCTGGTAGCCGGGGGAGGTGTACATGAGACGAGCGGATTGGAGAAAGCCCTTTGCTCCTTCACGCGCTCGCGGTACCGCTTATCCAAACTGACAGCTTGATCGATGAGCTCATCCAGGGAGGAGGGGGTCACATGAACTGCCACATCGTCACGGAGGTTGGTATTTAGACCCAGGAGGAAGGCGCTGCATAACGCAACATCATTCCACCCGAAGTCTGTTGTGGTGATCCAGAACTCCACAGAGAAATCGGCTGCAGACCAACTCCCCTGCTGAAGTAAGATTAGGCAGCTCATAATATTCCCCTCACTCTCCGAATGGTCAAAGGCCCGGGAAAATTCTCGAATGAACCGTTCAAAGGTATAATTGGGGCCCTCCGTGCTGTCGAGGACGGATTGGGCCCAATGAAGAGCCCAGTCCCGGAGCAGGAGCGTCATAAAAAGGATTTTAGAAATGTCGTCCGGGTACTCCCCACCCACCTGCCACAGATAGAGGCGGACATGAGGCAAAAACCCCTTGCACCCCCCCCCCACACACACACATCCTGCGTATGAGGCGGGTGAAGGCACAGAAGTGGTGTGGCGAATGGTAGTGACCGGTGGGGCGGCAGGTGGAGGGGAAGGACCCAGGCAAGACATCTGACAAAGATGGTCGGTGACCGTGGTCAGTAGCTGAGTTATAGTTTGCAACTGCTCGGTTAGCACGACCACCTGCCGCTCAGTATCATCTGACCGGTAAAGAGCGGAGTGTTCCACTGATGCAGCGCCTGCTGAGCTTCAGTCATGGCTGGCTCGTTCTGTCATGACTGTAAATAGGAAGCTCACGTGTAAAGCAGCTAACACCAGAGAAGACACTAAGGCACTGAATCGAAACGTAAAACACAACTTCATTGGATAACAGGCGATCGTAGGGAAAAGTGGAGCATGCAGAGGGACACACAGCCTGTGGGGAGAGAGAGACGAGAGCTGATTAGAGGAGCGGAGTGAGACAGGGGAAAATATAACTGAATGGGGTTTTTCTTACTGCGGATGAACAGAGAGCCTGGCAGAGGAACTCAGCACAGGGGGAGACGAGCCAGCAGGACTGAGCTGGCCAGGAACGTGGAGAGGTGAAGAGCAGGCTGGAGTCTGACCGGGTGGAGGGAACAGTCCGGAGAGATGAGGGTGAAGTGGCAGGCGAGCGCACCACAATCCCGGAGACGCACCGCAGAGGTGGCAGCAACCTGGGGAGAGAAGAGGAAAGGAGAGATTAGGCCGAGTTCCTAATGAAGCAATACTTTAACCTTACTTCAGGCAGTATACCCAACGAGCCAGCGCCAAAGTGTTCACAAGCAGGTCCT
This sequence comes from Pholidichthys leucotaenia, assembly GCA_020510985.1. Lineage (NCBI taxonomy): Eukaryota > Metazoa > Chordata > Actinopteri > Cichliformes > Pholidichthyidae > Pholidichthys > Pholidichthys leucotaenia. The sequence continues at coordinate 315,667,732 of CM035837.1, read as the reverse complement.
TTTAAGCGCTGGCAGTGAAGAAGCAGCAGGTGCATCCACTCATGCAGGTGTGTTGATGACCAGCGGAGCCGAGAACTGAATGGAGAACCTCCCACAGAAAGAGAGGAGAGTGCGCTCACCCGATTATCACAATAAATTCATTTTTTTCCTCAAAATTCTACACACAATACCCCATAATGACAATGTGAAAAAAGTTTTTTTTTTTAAAGATTTTTACAAATTTATTATTAATTATTAATTTATTATCGATGTAATATATTAATATATTAATATATTAATATATATTAATATGTAATATATTAATATGTAATATATTAATTTATTACCGATGATCCTGAAGGACAAGCTGCTGCGCGCAGGGGTGGACCAGCACCTGTCATCATGGATCCTGGACTACCTCACGAACCGGCCTCAGTTTGTGAGAACCCGGGACTGTGTGTCCGACACGATCATCAGTAGCACGGGGGCCCCCCAGGGAACGGTGTTGGCTCCCTTCCTGTTCACTCTTTATACTGCGGACTTCTCACACAACACAACACACTGCCATCTACAGAAGTTCTCTGATGACTCTGCGATCGTTGGCCTCATCTCCAATGGAGATGAAGCTGAGTGCAGAGGGCTTATCCAGGACTTCGTGGACTGGTGCCATCGGAACTGCCTCCAGATCAACGCGAGGAAAACTAAGGAGCTGGTGGTGGACTGCCGCAGGCATGGGCAGCCCCTCACAGTACCAGTAAATATACAGGGAACAGACATCGAGATGGTGACATCCTATAAGTACCTGGGTATTCATCTGAACAATAAACTAGACTGGTCACACAATACTGATGCACTCTACAAGAAGGGACAGCGCAGGCTGTTCCTGCTGAGGAGACTCAGGTCTTTTGGTGTACAAGGAGCGCTGCTGAAGTCATTCTATGACACGGTGGTGGCATCAGCCATCACTTTTGGAGTGGTCTGCTGGGGCAGTGGCATTACTGCAGCCGATAGGAAGAGACTGAACAAACTGATTAAGAAAGCTAGCTCTGTCCTGGGGCAGCGCCTTGATCCGATGGAGGAGATAGGAGAGAGAAGGACGGTGGCTAAACTGTCATCTCTGCTGGAGTCCAAGTTCCACCCTATGCAGGACATACTGAATGCACTGAGGAGCTCATTTAGCAGCAGACTACATCATCCCAGGTGCACAACCGAGAGGTTTCGTAGGTCCTTCCTACCAACGGCTGTCAGACTGTACAACCTAAGCAGGGCTGCTCGCAGAGATAGCAAAAAGACGTAACAAACTAATAGTTTTTTGAATGCAAAAGATGCAATAGACTTACACAATGGTCCCCTCCGGCATACAACTAGGAACATACCGGTCGCTATGGAGGGTGAGAATATGTATGGGCACATAATCATACCATGTAGGATAACTAAGTAGACGGTTATGCTGTTTCATTCCATCTAGCAACAATGCTCTGCACTGTGTGTGTTTATATATTTACATATTTATTCCATCTAGCTACAATGCTCAGCACTGGGTGTGTTTATATATTTATATATCTACATATTATTCCATCTAGCTACATTGCTCCGCACTGTGTGTGTTTATATACTTGCATATTTATTCCACCTAGCTGCAATGCTCCGTACTGTGGGTGTTTATATATTTACATATTTATTCCATCTAGCTACAATGCTCTGCACTGTGTGTTCATATATTCATATATTTATTCCATCCAGCTACAATGCTCTGCACTGTGTGTCTGTGTGTGTGTGTATATATATATATATATTTTATAGTAATACGTACATATGTATATTAGCTGCTCTTGCTTGCTTGTTTTTTTCTTGCCTTCTGATTGTTGCTCTGAGTGTTGCTATCCCTGTGCTGTTGCAATCCTGGAATTTCCCCGTTGTGGGACTAATAAAGGCTTATCTTATCTTATCTTATCTTATTATTTATTATTTACTACAGCTTAATTGGAGTCCACCTGTGGTACATTCATTTGATTGGACATGATTTGGAAAGGTACACACCTGTCTATATAAACTCCCACAGTTGACAGTGCATGTCAGAGCACAAACCAAGCATGAAGTCAAAGGAATTGTCTATAGACCTCCAAGACAGGATTGCCTTAAGGCACAAATCTGGGGATGGGTACAGAAAAATTTCTGATGCTTTGAAGGTCCCAGTGAGCACAGTGGCCTCCATCATCTGTAAATGGAAGAAGTATGGAAACACCAGGACTCTTCCTAGAGCTGGCCGGCCGTCTAAACTGAGCGATCGGGGGAGAAGGGCCTTAGTCAGGGAGGTGACCAAGAACCTGACGGTCACTCTGTCAGAGCTCCAGCATTCCTCTGTGGAGAGAGGAGAACCTTCCAAAAGGACAACCATCTCTGCAGTAATCCACCAATCAGGCCTGTATTGTAGAGTGGCCAGACAGAAGCCACTCCTTAGTAAAAGGCACATGGCAGCCCACCTGAAGTTCGCTAAAAAGCACCTGAAGGACTCCCAGACCATGAGAAATAAAATTCTCTGGTCTGATGAGACAAAGATTGAACTCTCTGGCATGAATGCCAAGCGTCATGTTTGGAGGAAACCAGGCACCGCTCATCACCAGGCCAGTACCATCCCTACAGTGAAGCATGGTGGTAGCAGCATCATGCTGAGGGAATGTTTTTCAGCGGCAGGAACTGGGAGACTAGTCAGGATAGAGGGAAAGATGAATGCAGCAACGTACAGAGACATCCTGGATGAAAACCTGCTCCAGAGCGCTCTTGACCTCAGACTGGGGCGACCGTTCATCTTTCAACAGGACAACGATCCCAAGCACACAGCCAAGATATCAAAAGAGTGGCTTCAGGACAGCTCTGTGAATGTCCCTGAGTGGCCCAGCCAGAACCCAGACATGAATCCAATTGAATATCTCTGGAGAGATCTGAAAATGGCTGTGCACCAACGCTTCCCATCCAACCTGATGGAGCCTGAAAGGTACTGCAAAGAGGAATGGGCGAAACTGCCCAAAGATAGGTGTGCCAAGCTTGTGGCATCATATTCAAAAAGACTTGAGGCTGTAATTGCTGCCGAAGATGCATCAACAAAGTATTCAGCAAAGGCTGTGAATACTTTCCGGATGCACTGTATGTATGGGCAGCTCGGTGGCACAGTGGTTAGCACTGTGGCAGCACAGTAAGAAGGTTGTGGGTTTGATCCCACTCCCTGACCATCGGTGACCCTTCTGTGTGGCATTTGTATGTTCTCCCCGTGTCTGCGTGAGTCCACCCCAGGTATTCTAGTTTCCTCCCACAGGCCAAAAACATGCAAGTTAGATTAATTGGAGACTCTAAAGTGGCCCTAGGTGTGAATGTGCGTGTGAATGGTGAAGGGATGGGCGCTGTACCATGGCTGCCTCATCCATCCACGTGGATGGCCTGAATTTCCCTCTGGGTTTAATAAAAGTATACAAGATGTGCTTACACATTACCTGAGGTAGGTAGCAATTAGTTACATTTACTCACCATCCTACTGGAATAGTGGCCTAGTTGAGAGAGCATCTGTCCCACAACCGGGAGATTGGGGGTTCAAGTCCCGGCCGGGTCATGCCAAAGACCATATAAAAATGGTACTTCCCACCTTCTAGCTTGGTGCTCAGCGTAACAGAATGGGGGACGGAGAAGTTGCATGTGGTGGCACCTTGCATGGCAGTGACCCCTGTGATTGTACATGTGATTAACATTGTAGATGGGAGAAACGTAATTTCATTCTGTACATGATGGACCGAATGACAAATATGGCTTCTTCTTCTTCAAGTACATGTACAACAGTAATTATTTCAATAAATTGTTCTTTACTAAAAAGTTTAATTATAGGATAATTTTTATTCTTTCTTTTGTACATTCATGTAGAAAAAAAATGTTCAATTTACGCAAGTATATTTGGTTGCAGTCGTTGAATTACTTTAAATTTCACTGATTTGAACTGAGTGTGATTATATTAGAGAGTACATATGGATAGTTTATATTTTGTTTTCCAAATTCTAACACGTCTAGGAGGGAAAAAAAAACTTGCCAACTTCAAAGAGTAAAGTTTCATCTTACAAGAAAATAGTTGCTTATCTGTGAGAAAGAAGTTGCAAATTTACTCATAAAAATTGCATGTAAAAAAAAAAAATCACAAATTTATGTAAAAAGTTACACATTAGTGAGAAAAATTACATTTCTTAGAAAAAAGGAACAATTTTTAAAGAAAAAGTCACAAGTTTATAACAATGATAAAGAAAGAAAATCACAATCACAAACAAAAGTACCAAATCTTTTTTAAAAAAATATTTTAGTAAAAAAATAAAGGAAAAAATTAATTTAAAAGGACATTTAGTAAAAATAAAGTTGTTACTTACTACTAAAGTATTTTTTGGGTGACAACCCTTCCTTGTAATTGAGTAATTAATATATTTTATTAATCTAGTTTTGATGTGACATTTTGACTCATTCGTCCATCCAGCCATCCATTTTCTACAGCTTGTCTGGGGATCCAGGTCGTGGGGGCATCAGACCAGGCAGAATAGCCCAGACTTCCACCCGGTTCACATAGCACCATGATCCCCATGATCCCTCCTGCAGGTGGTGAGCCCACTGGAGGGCGGACCCATGTACACTGGGTCCTTGATGCAATGTTTTTCATCGAGATCCACTGGACTGCTCTTAGTCTGGCCCTTCACCCAGGACCAGTTTGTCTTGGGAGACCCTACCAGGGGCAAGCTGCCCCCGACAACACAGCTCCTTGGATCATTAGGGCACTCAAACCCCTCCACCATGACAAGGTGGCGATCCACAGAGGGGATTTTGACTCACCCACTGCTGTAAATTGCAAACCGTTAATACTGATCACATTGCTCAACATAAGGAGATAAAGTGGTCACCAACTATGAACAATAGGAATGATTTCTTCTAGTAAGGTTCTTACAGTTACATCCATGACACTGCTATCCTAAAAACAGGTCAAAACAACCAGAATGCCCAAGTAGCCTGTTGGTATTTAAACCTCAAATATTTTGTTATTACCTTCACCAAGGAGACTGTGTTTTCATCTGTATTTGATTGTTCATGCGCAATAACAGCAAAAATCAAAATGTTATTTACAGATTTTGATGAAACTATCAGCTGAGGTTGGAAATGGACCAAGGACCAATTGATTAGATTTTTTGGAGGAAGTGATCTGAAGCCTGTTAGGAACATTTAAAATGTGGGGGAGAAAATTAGCTGAGGTTTGTGTTTGCTAGCGTTTCCCAGTCTGTTGGTTTGAATAAAGCCCCAAAGTGCATTTCCAAGAGAATTTGCAATGTGTTTGGGGAAACAAGACTCAGCTGATGAGCTGTATTGCTTAGATCAGAAAGTTTTACCCCAAACATGTTTAACATCAAAACTTCAAGTACAAACATGTTGCAGTATCCAAACAATCCAAAAAATGTGAAGGAGGAAATATAATCATAGTTAGGAGAGTGGCTCACTGAAGATTTCCCTTGACCCACTTCCAGTTATTGTAGGAGGCTGAAATTGCACATGCATAATAATACATACAGTGGTGTGAAAAAGTGTTTGCCCCCTTGCTGATTTCTCATTTTTTTGTACGTCTGTCATACTTAAATGTTGCAGATCAAACAAATTTAAATATTAGACAAAGATAACACAAGTAAATGCAAAATGCAGTTTGTAAATGAAGGTGTTTATTATTAAGGGTAAAAAAAAAATCTAAACCTACATAGCCGTGTGAAAAAGTGATTGCCCCCACCACCACCACCACCACCGTTAAAACATAAAGTAACTGTGGTTCATCACATCTTTGAAAAGCTGAGTTCAATTCCTCTAGCCACACCCAGGCCTGATTACTGCCACACCTGTTTTCAATCAAGAAATCACTTAAATAGGACCTGCCTGACAAGTGTAGACGAGATAGAGTGATGATATAGAGTGAGGTACGTGGTGGTAATGCACCTGTAGGCTGGTTGCCAACCGCCAATCAAATCTAAAAGAAGAAGAAGAAGAAGAAGAAGTGAAGTAGACCAAAAGATCCTCAAAAGCTCGACATCATGTTGTGATCCAAACAAATTCGGGAACAAAAGAGAAACAAAGTAATTGAAATCTATGAGTCTGGAAAAGATTATAAAGCCATTTCTAAAGCTTTGGGACTCCAGCGAACCACAGTGAGAGCAATTATCCACAAATGGTGAAAACATGGAACAGTGGTGAACCTTTCCAGGAGTTGTCGGGGCCAAAATTACCCCAAGAGCGCAGTGAGAGGTCACAAAAGACCCCACAACAACATCCAAAGAACTGCAGGCCTCACTTGCCTCAATAAAGGTCAGTGTTCATGACTCCACCATAAGAAAGAGACTGGGCAAAAATGGCCCGCATGTGTTGCGGCACAGAGTGATCCCCAAAATAAGGGGTGATGTACAAAATACTGACCTTAATGTCATACAATAAAAACCCAACAGCGCCACCTTGGGAATTTCACCCAGAGAATTATTCCCCAAACCTTAACTTTAGGCACACAGGCTCGTTATACTCAGGAGGCAAGAGACGTGTTCCAAAGTTTACAGGAATTTTTATTAACACAATAATAAAATATAAAAAACCTTAATTGGGTCACCCAGTAACAATGTCAATAAAATGAACTGTGGCCTACCGGCAGTGAGTAGATACCAAAAGGGAGAGGGGCATCAAATAAGGCACCCTAAATCACATACCACACACGTGCGCGCACACACACACACACACACACACACACACACACTCTGTGATGGCTGAAGCCCAAGGTGAAACACACAGTACAAAGGGATGCGACCCCCACTGGAAACTAATCCCACCACCGTAGGCCTTTAGACTTAAAAAGAAAAGATGTAAAATCACGGAGGAAGCATAAAAACTGTTTAAACAAGAAGAACAAGAAAATAATAACTTAAAATAAATAATGAAATTACAGCCAACTGGAGAAATCTGCTCTTGGAAGAGGCACACAGTTTTCAGAATATTACATTAAAAACAAACTAAAGCCTCTTAAAAGAGCCAAGAAGGCAATAAGCCCTCCCCAAAAGATTTCTTCCAACAAGTCCAAAAATAAAAATGACCCCAATTAATAATATAAAACCTCTAAAACGGAATAAGAAACCACCCGCATCAAGGTGGTTCTCACACAAATGAATCTTTAAAAAAATATAAATCTCCAAGAGGTAAAACAGCAGTGTTAACATGAGCCTCCGGTAAAGGGGCACGCAGCGCAGGAAAGCCCCACAGGTGACAATCCGCGGCTTCAATCAATGGTGGAATTACTGCACCGAGGCAGTGCAACTCCACCAGCGGTTTGTTACTGCGCTGACCTAGTTGTGAACTGCGACGGGCAGGAACAGAAAACAGCCTGCAGTAGTAGTGGTAAAAACATTTAACTGGAAAATGCAGCACACACTGAGCCTCAGAGAGAGAAAGCAGACCAGGGGGTGACAGCCTGCAGCAGTAACGACAGCAACACCTACTTTTAAGCAGATACATATATAGAGTGCCAACTGCTAATCGGATGGATAATTTTTTCACACATAAGGAGTAGCTCCTGACCAGATAGAGTGATGATATAGAGTCAAGTACATGGCGGTAATGCACCTGTGGTCTGGTTGCCAAGTGCCAATCAAATCTAAAAGAAGAAGAAAAAGAATATAGAGTGATGATAATCAAGTCATGGCGGTACTGCACCTGTAAGATGGCTGCCAACAGCCAATCAAATCTAAAAGAAGAAGAAGACAGCAATGCCTGACCAGGAAGTGCAATGCGCACCAGATAGCAGAAAGAGCAGACCAGGGGGCAACAGTCTGCAGCAGTAATGACAACGATGCCCAACCAGGAAGCGCAGTGCGCACAGAATATCAGAGAGACAGCAAACCAAGCACACGCACCTACCTTTATAGTAAATCACCTATGAGCGTCTGCCACTTAAAAGCACAGGGATCCTGGAGCAATTCCATCCTACCACATCTACCCCTTCTTCTTAAATCGTCGTCCTGATGATAACAGAACAAGCAACACCAACTCCATGGCCAAAAAAGAGCAGAAACTGCATTTGACACAGGAGCAGAAGAGGTTGCATTTCCCCAAGCTAGACCACCCATTGCCCTTGGAAGGTGATGAATGTTAGAATGCTGGCCAGCAGTTGATCTATTTGTTTGCTGTACGATTACGGTGCTATCAGGGGGTGTAGACGATATAGCAGCGGAAGCCTCTGACTGACCTGTTGGCACACTCAGAGTTGGAGGATTTGATTCTGTGTAAGGCAGGCTGATTGTTTCCTCCCTGGTACCAATCCTCAGGGGGACACCCTGAGAGGTTTCATGCCCAAGGACCAGCAAATCAGCATCACAAGACAGCTCACTCTCCAGGGGTGAAGCAACAGTGAGAGGCGGTTCATCCACAGTAGGGCACTCTGATGAATGTGGACCTATTACTGCCTTCAGCTGGGTACGATGAACATTCCTCTTTTTAGTTAGGTCATGAACTGGTGGAATAGTGTACACAGAACCACCATCCCGAGGTGCTTGCAGAACTCTATATACCACAGAGCTCCACACATCTTGAATCTTATGCCGCCCTCTTGTACTGAAGTCACGCAGCCACACCAACTGTCCCTCTCCCAGTGATGGACTTCGCACCTGCTGGACATGACTCATCTTCCTACATTCTGCAGCAGCCTTCAGACATTCCTGGGCCCCCTCAAAGGCAATCTGCAGTCGGGTCTGATGCTCTTGAACCCACTCATGGACCTCTTCTCTAAAAGGGTCCTGCACTCAGCCCAACAGGAAGTCAACGGGCAGTCTCGGTTCTTGGCCAAATATCAAAAAGAATGGAGACTCGCCAGTGGCTTGATGTGGGGTAGTATTATAACAATACAGCAGCTGAGGCAGATAGGCATTCCAGTCTCTCTTCCGGGACACAGGCAGTGTGTGCAGCAAGTTGTGAAGGGTTTTGTTAAAGCACTCACACTGCCCATTGCCCTCAGGGTGGTATGGAGTAGTGCGAGACTTTTTGATGTTATACAAACTGCAAAGCTGCTGAATAAGAGAGCTTTCAAAGTTGTGGCCCTAATCAGAGTGAATACGGGCGGAAACACCAAACCTCAAAAACCACTCCGTCACCAGAACTTGGGCCACCGTAAAGGCACGCTGATCTTGGGCGGCAACTGCCCAAGTGTACTTGCTAAAAACATCTGTCATAACCAAGATGTTTTCCATACCATTATGGGCAGTTTCCAATAATGTATAGTCGAGGGCCAGGATCTCATTTGGCCGTGAAGCCAACAGATGGCACATAAATGCATGAACAGCAGGCTGAGTGTCTTTTGCAAGTTGGCATCTTTCACAGGCCTGACACCATTTAGCTACCTCAGAGGACATACCTGGCCAGTAATACCTCTGGCACAGCAAGTCTAAAGTCCTGTCCACTCCTTGATGGCCATGGTCCTGATGAGTCTGGACCAGCACCCGTTCCTTCAATGCAGCAGGCAAAACAAGTTGGAAAACTGCCTCTCCACCGTCTGGGTGACACACTGCGATAACGGATTCCATCCTTCTCAAATAGTCGATTCCACTGACGAAGTAAGGCCAAGGCAGCTGGAGACATCTGTGTTTGCTCTTCAGAGGTGGGATGCTGCTGCCTTCTCCAGAACACTAAAACCTCCTGAATGAGTGGATCAGCCAGTTGAAGCTCCTGGATATCAGAAGGCATGTGACAGGGCAAGACGGATACAGCAGATAGAATACTTTCCACCTGGGGGGCGCTCGTGCACAGTAATGGAGTAGACGTGTTTCCACGAGGCTCCGTCGCAGACTTCTAAATTTTGTTTATCTTTGCTACACCTACTTATCAACTTTTTGCCTACTTATCGTCAGAGCTGTTTCTAACTAACCTCCAATCATGCCACCCAAGAGAGACAAGGTAAAATCATCAAATTCAGCCTCGGCTAGCGCTAGCAACGAAGCTATATTAGCTGCAGTTAATAAATATGGCGCTGAGCTAGCTAAAGTTTCAGCGCAGATGGAAGAGTTGAAAAAGTCCGTGGAGGGTCGCTTAAGCACAGTGGAGACGCATTTGGGCACATTACAGAATGAACATAATCAGACTGAACAACGCTTGGATAGTATGGATGTGGCACTCTCTGACGCAGATGTTCGCATCACGGCACTGGAAGCTAGCTACCGTGAGTTGCAGGTGGAAAATGGTCGGCTCAAGGCTAAGCTAAATGACTTGGAGGGGCGCTCGCGGAGGTTAAACATCAGGATCGTGGGGATCAAAGAAGGAGAAGAGAAGGGCAATCCCACAGAGTTTGTGACACGACTGCTACCGGAGTTGCTTGGCCCGAATAATCTGACCAAGCCCGTTAAAATTGACCGTGCCCACCGCAGCCTCAAACCTAAGCCTCCGGACAACGAGCGCCCACGGATGATCATCACCAAAGTCCACAATGACCGCGACTTGGCCAATATTTTTAAACTCAGCAGACAACAGGGTCCACTCCGTTATCAAGGCAACAAAGTGTACATCTTCCCGGACTACACGGCGGAAGTTGCATCACTGCGTCAAGCCTTTAACAACGTCAAGAAGAAGCTGACTGATGCCGGCGCCAAGTGCTCTCTACGGTTTCCTGCCAAACTTCAGGTCGTCCGCAACAGTGAAGTTAAAGTGTTTAACACTCCGGTGGATGCAGAGAGGTTTGCCAACTCCCTGACTGACAGTGTATAACTGGCGAAGTGCACATTGTTTAAATTATACAGCTGTTGACGCCATTCTAATACTGCACTTTATTCTGCCTCGTCCTTTTTTGATGGCATATTCCAAGTTAATTATATTGTCTTTGTGTGTAGCTTTTTTTTCTGTTAATTGATTTACATTAGAAGACTGCGCGGCTCCATTGGTGGTTTGCTGAAACGCAAAACTGTGTCCGTTACCCAGCAGTCTCCCAAGTATTAGTGGGTTTTGCCGCTTTGTTCCTGTTTTTTGCGGCGTTAAGGGAATGGGTTTTTATAATATGTTTTTCTTTTTTAATTTGTTCTTTGTTTGGTTTGTTTTGCCTGCTAGTGTAGCCATTTACTGCCTAAGCCCATATATTTTTTTAAATTTAATTTTTTTTTTTTGAATCGAATTTTTTTTTTTTTTGAATCGACCCCAGCAATCGCCTGATTGCTGGGGTCTTTCTGCAACTGTGGGGGTTCCCCCTACAGTTGATAGTGCTATGAGATGACTGTTGTTGTGAAATGGCGCTATATAAATAAAGTTGAATTGAATTGAATTGAATTGAATGCAAGCTGGTTCCTCTGGATCAGGTGTGAGTCATCTCACGTTCACATCATGGAACTGTAGGGGTTTGGGGAAAGCTCTCAAAAGAGTAAAAGTATTTTCACATCTGAAATCATTGTCCTCTGATATAATCTTCTTACAGGAAACCCATATTCCCCCCACAGAACAGAGACGGTTGAGAGCCTTATGGATATCCCAGGTCTATCAATCTACCTTTTCCTCAAAGGCCAGAGGAGTGGCCATCTTAGTGCGCAGAACTATACCTTTTGTATTCAAGTCTATGGTGACCGATCCAGGTGGGAGATTTGTGCTTGTAACAGGTACCATAAACTCTATGCCATTGGCCCTTTTAAATGTATATGCTCCAAATTTTGATAGTCCGGATTTCTTCTGTAAAATTTTTCATCTTGTTGCAGAACAGAATAACTGTAACATTATTATAGGAGGTGATTTTAATTGTTTCCTAGACCCTCATCTTGATAGATCTTCCATTACAACTGCTCCCATGTTAAAATCTGTGCCAGTCCTAAATAATCTTATTAAATCGCTAAATTTAGTGGCTATTTGGAGGCATCAACATCCCTTCACTCTTGGTTTTTTACCTCCCCAAACAAATCTCGATATCATCCTGTCCCACTTTGAGAATTGGGCATCTGGAATCTCTGTTGGTATAGCCTGGAAGAGGTAAAGTAATCTAGGTTGTATGCTGATTTTGACTGTCTCAATTTTTGAATTCAGATCCATATTTAAGATTGACCATCTATCAATATCTTTTTTTATTTCTTGTTCCAACCTATCATAGTTTGCTTTATATATTTTGCTTAGGTCTTTAGGTATGTTCACTCCAAGGTATTTTATTTCTTTTTGCTTCCAGTTTAGTTTGATCTTATCAGTTATCTGGTTTAGAGGGTTATAGTGGAATGTCAGTATTTGTGTTTTTGTTATGTTTATCTTGTATCCTGATAATTTTCCAAAATTTTCTATCAAGTTCATCATTTCCATTATTGATTTATCTGGTTGTTCAAGGTAAACTATAATATCGTCTGCAAATAGCCCAATCTTGTGTTCCGCCCCCTTTATTGTTACACCTTTTAATTTCTTATTTTGTCGTATCGCTTGAGCCAATGGTTCTATGAACAGAGCAAACAAGGTGGGCGATAAGCAGCATCCCTGCCTAGTTTTCCACAATATCTTTATTGAACCTTTTTTTTTTTTTTTTAACAAACATGATACAAACAATCAAACACTAACACTAAAGTACTACAAAAAAAAAAAAATGCACTAAAAACACCAACAACCACCAACAAAATCAAGTCTTCAACAATGCTCCTCTGTTTAGTCTAGACAATCCAGTACATAAGTATACATATTATGTTCACCAGTTTGGAATTTACAAGGTCCACACACATCATTCACCTTCTTCTTCAAGAGTTATGTTTAAATTTTTTACATAATCAATAAAAGGTCTCCATATATTCTCAAACACAATTTCCTTTGATTTTAGTATATATGTTATTCTTTCTAATGGAAGGTTTGTTAACATCTGTCTTAACCACTGAGTCACATCTGGTCTATGAGTCTTTTTCCATAAAAGTGCAATACATTTTTTGGCATTAAGCAAACTGAGGTCTATGAATGTTCTTTCACTTTTATTAAAATTATGCTTTTCTGGGTACAGACCCAACAAAAACAGTTTAGGATTCAATATGATTTGTTTTGAGATTATTTTTTCAATTGTTACCCTCACCTCTTCCCAAAACATTCTTATTAATCTACATTCCCATAAACAATGAAATAGGGTTCCTTTACTTTCCATGCATTTTGTGCATGTATCTGGTATATTTTTGTTATATCTATTTAACTCCTCCGGTGTAACATACATCCGCATTAACCATTTGAAATGTATCAATTTAAGGCGTGCATTTATTGATTTGGTTTGAGCTTCTGTACAAGCATCCCTGCCTAGTTGATCTTTGTATATTTACTTTGTCTGTTAAGCTACCGTTTATCTTGATTCTTGCCACAGGTTCTTGATATAGCGTCCTTATGCATTGTACTGATTTTTCGTTAAATCCAAAGCGCTCCAGTACACTATATAGGAATTTCCAGTTAACCCTGTCAAATGCTTTTTCTGCGTCTAAACTCATTATTACTGCGCTTTTCTTTTCTTTATGTATTTGGTTAATTATATGTATTGTTCTCCTGATATTGTCATGTGTTTGGCGTCCCTCTATGAATCCAGTTTGATCATCTTCTATCAATTCCGTCAAGAATGTCTTTATTCGTTTACATATAATTGTTGTGTATATTTTATAATCTACATTTAATAAAGAGATTGGTCTATAGTTTCTGCATTGTTCTTTATCTTTCCCTGGTTTTAAAATAACTGAAATGATTGCTTCGTTCCATGTTGGAGGTATTTTGTTGTTGTTCAGCGTCCAATTAAATGACTTTAGGAGTTGTGGCGTGAGTTCTTCTATAAACAGTTTATAAAACTCAGATGGGTATCCATCACTACCTGGTGATTTACCGTTTTTAAGTGACTTAATCACATCTCTGATCTCTTGTGTTGTTATTTCTGCTGTTAGTTTTTCATTTTGTTGATTTCCTATTGATGGCAAGTCCAATGTGTCTAGAAATTTTTTGATATCTTTAGTATTTGTTTCTTCAGGTTGCGAGTATAGTTCTTGGTAGAAATTATGGAAAATTTCTTCGATGTTTTCTGGGTTAACTGTGGTTTTATTTGTGGTGGGGTCTTTAATCTTGTATACATTATTCATTGTTTGTTGTTTTCTTAACCGTTTTGCCAGCAGTTTTGTGGCTTTTGGCCCCGTTTCATAATATTTTTGCTTTAGATATCTATTTTTCCTTTCAATTTCATCCATTTGTGTTTCTTTTATCTTTGTTTTTTCTTCTTTAATTTCTTGATATATTTTTGGATCATTTGTGCTTTGATGTTTACGTTCTAATTCCCTCAGTCTCTCACATCTTTGTTCATACGCTTCCAGTTTAGTCTTATTTGCTTTTCCTGTTTCAACAATTAATTTACCCCTTAACACGGCTTTTAGTGCGTCCCATAGTATTGTTGGGTCCACTTCTTCATTGTCATTCTCTTGGATATATTCGTTTATGTTTATTTTTATTCTTTCTTTCATTTTCTCATCATTTAACAGTCCTACGTTAAGTTTCCATGTTGTTTGTCGTTTTCTATTGTTTAAATATATTTCCATGTATATAGGATTATGATCTGATATTTCTGCCCCTCCAATCCAACAATTTCTCACCCTGTGTCTGTCACCTTCATTCATAAGGAAGTAATCTATTCTAGAGTGTACTTTATGGGCTGCTGAATAATGTGTATAGTCTTTTTCGAGTGGGTGTAGGTCCCTCCATATGTCTACCATACCCATTTCTGCCAGTGAGGTTCTTATGAACTTTGTTACATGTTTTTTTGTCTTCTTAACACTTGTTGTGTCAACTTCATGATCCATGACAGCATTTAAGTCTCCTCCACAAATTAGGACTCCTTCACTGTGTGTTGCTATGAGATCAAACAGATGTTGAAAAAAACCCTTGTCACTTTCTGGTGGGGCATAGATGTTCACTAATGTGATCTGCATACCATCTATTCTTCCCTTTATTATTACATACCTGCCTTCTTTATCCTGGATTTCCTGTTCACTTTCAAATTGTATTTTGTTTGAGATTAGTATCATAACCCCCCTTTTTGCTCCTCCCTTAAATGAACTGTAGTAGGAGTTCTTATAGCCAAATCTCTTTAGTTTCACATGTTCTGTCTTGCTCAAATGTGTCTCTTGCATAAATATAATTTCAGCTTTTTCCTTCTTGAATTTTCTTATTATTCTTTCCCTTTTAACAGGTGAGTTCAGACCATTCACGTTTAGTGTCATTATCTTAAGATTTTTACCCATATTCATGTTTTTCCATTTTTTTAACTTGTGCTCCTAGCCCCTTTAACAACAAAAATAACACATATTTATATAAAAACACATTAAAAAAACTCGACCTCCGTACTTTGGGCCTTTCTTCTGCCCACTGGTCCCTGTTGGTGGGTGGGGGGTTTGTCTTCACAGAGTGAAGGGCCCTCCCTAGACTTCTAATTACTATCAAAGTAATAGTCATAAGTCTAGAAATGTCCAACAAATATCACTTAAACCTCTCCTAGCCGTCTGTTTCTCTTTTACCTTGTCTTCTTGGCCTTCATTTCTTCTGTGCCTTTCTTAATCTTTGTTATGATCTAGGCTTTCAGTTGAAAGCCTTGTAGCTTGTCCTGGGCCCGCTGCTCTACGTCTCTCCCCCTTCTTCCGCCGTTCACTCGTCTCCACTCCGTCTGTCGTGGTGCGTTCAGGGCCGCCGCTGCTCCAGCCGTCTCCTTCAGCACGCTCACCTCAAGGCCCCGCTCCATCATATCCCGCGCTGCCTCTTCGGCCGTGTTGTAGGTTCTTGTGCCTTCCTCCCAATGAATCCTCATTTTCGTTAGCGGCGTTTGGAATCTAATTTTTTTCTCTTTCAGCGTTTTTTTAATATTGGCATATTTCTTCTGCTGCTGCACGATTTCTGTCGGGTAGTCATGGTCAAAAAATACCTGTTTGTCACCGATTCGTATCTTTTTTTTCCATGCTTGCGTCAGGATTCTTTCCTTTATGTCATATTTCACAAAGTTTACCACAACTGACCTGGGTGGAGAGTTTGTTTTCGGGTTCTGTGCCGGTGTTCTGTGCGCCCGTTGAATCTGCAGATCCGTTTCTCCGGGTATTTCCAGTTCTTTTTTTAAGAACTGATCCATGAATTTTGTCATCGAGTTGCCTTCAATGCCCTCCGGAATTCCAAAGATGCGCATATTGCTTCGTCGGGATCTGCTCTCCAAGTCGTTTATTTTCTCCTGCATCCTCTGCGTTTGCGTCGTCAGGGTCTGTAGTTGTTCGTTTGCCTCGCTTTTCCAATCTTCTAGTTCCGAAATTCGGGTCTGCGCTTCTGTCATACACGCCCGCTGGGAGCGCAGCTCCTCCATGTTTTCCGTTAATTTACGCTCCATTTCTCTTCGGAGGTCCATGATTTCCTCCTTAATTTCTTTTTTCAGTTCCTCCTTAAGAGCCGCTAAATCCTGTTGTAGCTGTCGCTTGAATTCTCTCAACTCTTCACCCAAACTGGCGATGCCAGCGTTCATGTTGTCGAGTCTGGTGTCCTCCATTTTCTCTGCTGTGGACATCTCGTTTTTTTGGGCTTTGCGTACAGCGGTTTTTTCTGCGTTGTTGGAGAGGAATTCTTCAATTTTACCCTGTTTTTGTCCTTGTGCCCGGTTCCTTCGTGTTTTCATCCCTTAGTTTATTGATTCGTTTATGTCGAGTTGGCCATTTACCGATGATTTTTAATCCGGCTAGGGAGAGCTCTTTGTTTAAGTGTTATGTCTCTCCGCCATCTTCCCGGAAGTCCGAAAGACTGCATGCTTAACTGATGACATGTCTGTAGAGCCCTCTTAACAAACTCGGTGGCATCTGATACAGCAGGTAACTCAAAGAAAGCCAAACCACGCTGGCCAAAAAGATCTTTGTAACACCGCTGAATGATATCCATCTCCAACATACCAGGGGCCTGAAAAGACACGTCACCAAGAGGATCCTTTACAACCAACACATCACATTGGGTCATTACCTTACCACAGAGCACAACGTCAAGCTCAAGATAGCCAATATAGGGAATTGCTAACCCATTGGCAGCTCTAAGCTGCAACCAGTGACAAGATTGAAGTTGCTCCAAGCCCTGGGACTCAAAATACTGTCAAAAGAAGCTCTCTGTAATGGTGGACACCATTGACCCAGTATCCACCAGACAAGGTACAGTAACACCACCCATGTTTACGTCTAGGCATGGACATGAAAACACCAATTTAGAAGCAGCCCCAACATTATTCAAACCAACCTCTGAGCCAGTAGGCACCCCACCTGAACTGTGGCTCTGCACTCCGGTGGGCATTAGTTTCCCAACGGCTGAGATGGAGGAGTCTGTCCAGGCCGCAGTATTACAGATAAGGGAGACTGACCACGCACATCATCACAATCGCTTGCGTAGTGGCCAGGCTGTTGGCAACGTCTGCATGCAATCGGGCCACTGCGATGCGGGCAAGTAGACTGATGAGAGTTCTGCAATAAAGTCATACTTTGTGTTAATTTACTTAACTTCTCTTGTTGAGCTTTCAACATTTCCCTCATCTCACTCATCTCAATCATCCAAGACAAACCAACCGACCCCTGTGAGATAGTCTGCACACTACACAGAGTACCAAACGTTGAGGGAACTGAGTTAATACAGCCTCTATCTCCACCTGGCAGACCTTCTCGCTCCCATCTTATAGCTTCACTCCTAACATCAAGAAGCAGTAGGCTGTCTATGCACAAAATGTTTAAGCTCACAATGAAGAGCACAGTCAAAAACATGTTCAACAAACTGATCTCTCAGCAAAACTTCAGAATTTGGAATTTCATTGGGCGCACGCTGTTTTACAGAAGCCATAAGACTCATCAGGGCAAGGGAGAATTCTTGCAAGGTCTCCCCCTCCTGTTGCCTCCTGGAAAAGAAGGCCTGTTGCAAAGAAACATATGACTCACCACACCCATAAAGCATCTGTAATACTGCAATTATTTGATCTGGGTCCCCATGAACCACGCTAGTCCGGTACTTTATTTCTTTAAGGGCTTCACCCTCAAGATGATCAAATAAAAAAAATGCCTGATCGGCAATGGACAAGTGCCGCGCTATCATGCAAGCCTGTACTTCCTCAAGCCATTCAGTCAACCCAATACCAGATTTTCCTCGGAACATGGGGCATTTGCGATCTTGTGGCACAAAAACAAGCCTCTCAGTGACAAGGATATTAGCTGTAGACACAGAAGATGGTAAAGAAAAAGATACAGAAGGGCCAGGAATGGCAGTAGCCCGTTCCTGATGTACCTTCTCGTTATCTACTTTTAACTGCGCAACTAAATCCCTTAATTCTTGCAATTCTTCCATAATTACAAATTCAAAGACTACAAGGGGAAACCAAATGAGAGAAAAAGAAAAAAAAATCCACTGCTGCTTTACCTCAGAACACTACAAAAACTGACCTGAAAATGGAGGAAAAAAAAGATCTACAATAAAAAAAAGGGAACACACGTCTCTGCCTACTCAGAATATTATCCTGCCGACAACACCAAGTTTGTTGCGGTACAGAGTGATCCCCAAAACATGGGGCGATGCACAAAGCACTGACCCCAATGTCACACAACAAAAACCCGACAACGCCACCCTAGGAACCCCACCCAGAGAACCATTCCCCAAACCTTAACTTTAGGCACACAGGTTCGTTATACTCAGGAGGCAGGAGATGTGTTCCAAAGTTCACAGGAATTCTAATTAACACAATAATATAACAGAAAAACCTGAATTGGGCCACCCAGTAACAATGTCAATAAAATGAACTGTGGCCTACTGGCAGTGAGTAGATACCAAAACGGAGAGGCGCATCAAATAAGGCACCCTAAATCACGTGCACACACACACACTCTGTGATGGCCGAAGCCCAAGGTGCAACACACAGCACAAAAAGATGCGATCCCCACTGGAAACTAATCCCACCACCGTAGGCCTTCAGACTTAAAAAGAAAAGACATAAAATCACTGGAAAAGCACAAAAACTGTTTAAACAAAAAGAACAAGTACATAATAACTTAAAAAAAAATAACAATGAAATTACAACCAATTGGAGAAATTGGCTCTTGAAAGAGGCACACAGTTTTCAGAATATTACATTAAAAACAAACTAAAGCCTCTTAAAAGAGCCAAGAAGGCAATAAGCCCTCCCCAAAAGATTTCTTCCAACAAGCCCAAAAATAAGAATGACCTCAATTAATAATATAAAACCTCTAAAATGGAATAAGAAACCACCCGCATCAAGGTGGTTCTCACACAGATGAATCTTTAAAAAAATATAAATCTCCAAGAGGTAAAACAGCAGTGTTAACATGAGCCTCCAGTAAAGGGGTACGCAGTGCAGGAAAGCCCCACAGGTGACGATCCGCGGCTCCAATCAACGATGGAATTACTGCACTGAGACAATGCGACTCCACCAGCGGTTTATTACTGTGCTGACCTAGCTGTGAATCACGACGGCAGCAACAGAAAACAGCCTGCAACAGTAGTGGCAACAGCACTTAACTGGAAAGTGCAGCACACACTGAGCCTCAGAGAGAAAACAGACCAGGGGGCAACAGCCTGCAGCAGTAATGACAACAATGCCCAACCAGGAAGCGCAGTGCGCACAGAGTATCAGAGAGACAGCAAACCAGCCACACGCACCTGCCTTTATAGTAAATCAGCTATGAGCGTCTGCCACTTAAAGGCACAGGGACCCTGCAGCAATTCCATCCTACGACACATGGCAGAGTTCCAAAACAAAAACCACTGCTGAGCAAAAAGTACATAAAGGCTCATCTCAGTTTTGCCAGAAAACATCTTGATGATCCCAAAGACTTTTGGGAAAATACTCTGTGAACTGACGAGACAAAAGTTGAACTTTTTGGAAGGTGTGTGTCCCATTACATCCGGCATAAAAGTAACACAGCATTTCAGAAAAGGAACATCATACTAACAGTAAAATATGGTGGTGATAGTGTGATGGTCTGGGGCTGTTTTGCTGCTTCAGGACCTAGAAGACTTGTTGTGGTAAATGGAACCATGAATTCTGCTCTCTACCCAAAAATCCTGAAGGAGAATGTCCGCCCATCTGTTCGTGACCTCAAGCTGAAGTGCACTTGGGTTCTGCAGCAGGTCAATGATCCCAAAAACACCAGCAAGTCCATCTCTGAATAGCTTAAGAAAAACAAAACAAAGACTTTGGAGTAGCCTAGTGAAAGTCCTGACCTGATTCTGATTGAGATGCTGTGGCATGACCTTAAAAAGGCAGTTCATGCTCGAAAACCCTCCAATGTGGCTGAATTACAACAATTCTGCAAAGATGAGTGGGCCAAAATTCCTCCACAGCGCTGTAAAAGACTCATTGCCAGTTATCGCAAACACTTGATTGCAATTGTTGCTGCAAAGGGTGGCCCAACCAGTTCTTAGGTTTAGGGGACAATCCCTTTTTCACACAGGGCAATATAGGTTTGGACTTTTTTTTCCATTAATAATGAGGACCTTCATTTAAAAACCGCAGTTTGTGTTTGCTTGTGTTATCTTTGTCTAATGTTTAAATTTGTTTGATGATCTGAAACATTTAAGTGTGACAAACATACAAAAAAAATGAGAAATAAGGAAGGGGGCAAACACCTTTTCAGACCACTGTACAGCGGGGAAAATAAGTATTGAACACATCAACATTCTTCTCATTAAACCTATCTCCGATGGAGCCACTGACCTGAGATTTTCACCAGATATCATTAACAACCCAAGTAATCCATACATACAAAGAAATCCAGGCAACTGTTTTCACAAAACAAGTTATATGTAATAAAATGGAATGACAGAAGGAATAAATATTGAACACATGAAGAAAAGAAGTGCAAAAAGGCATAGAAAGCCAAGAAACCAGCTGAAATCTGTCATGAGTCTGAGCTCAATCATCACCCCTGAGCTCAGACTCAATTTATTTATGAGTTTTGCATGTCTGTTATTATTTTGGTGTCCATTTTCTGTGTATATTTTGGTTTGTTACCTCTCATGAGCCCTCCCCTCTCAGACACTCCCACTAGCTGTTCACAGTCTGCTCTCCTGCCACCTCAGCTGTGGACAGTTAGGTAATTAGCTCACCTGCCTGCTCAGCCCACAGTTGTGGCTCATTTGTCTGCCCAGTATTTATTCACTGCCAGCTCATCCTCTCACTGCAGCAGCATTGCTTTGTTATGCATTGTTTGGACTTACTAGATTTCATCCCTTGTAAGTTTTGCTCCTCCAGAGCGTCTCCTGCTCTGGAGTGCCACAGTTTGTAAGTTTACCTTGTTTGCATTTTTTGTTCTTTGCACTGTTTTGTATTTTCATTTAATAAATGTCACAACTACAGTTCAGCGCGTGGGCCTGTCTTTCTGCCCCGAAGGGGCATTAATGACAGAAATCCATCAGAATTTGGGAAGCCATCCCATCTACCATCAGTGCAAATTAATTTCAAGGTTGGTTAAGTCCTGACTAATGGCCTTTAAAAGGGTCTGTGAATATCAGATTGTCACACCACTAAGAACTCATGATGGGTAGAAGAAAAGGGCTCTCTCTAGACCTTTGCAACCTTATTGTTGCAAAACATAATGATGGCATTGGTTACAGGTGCATTTCTAAACTATTGAATGTTCCAGTGAGCACTGTTGGAGCCATCATTCGGAAGTGGAAAGAACATCATTTTATCATAAACTGGCCATGACAAGGAGCTCCTCGCAAGATTTCTGACAGAGTCAAAAGAATTGTCAGAAGAGTTATCCTAGAGCCAAAGATCACTTGTGGAGAGCTCCAGAACTTTACGTTTAATGTTTATTTGAAAGGGACATAATGAACATTAATGTTCATGAAAGTATGCCAGATTTAACAATACTGCTAATTTGCATCTGTAGTCCCCCTGAAAGACCTGGAGTTAGCAGGTACTGCTGTTTCAAAGTAAACAATAAGTAATGCACTCAACTGACATGGGCTTTATGCCCGCTCAACTCACAAGACTCCATTGCTGAAGAAAAAGCATGCTGAAGCTCATTTAAAGTTTGCTGCACAACATTTGGACAACCCAGTAAAATACAGGGAGAATATAGTCTGGTCAGATGAGACCAAAATTTTTTGGCACTTTTTGGATGCCACAACACACTGCACATCCCATCATGGTGTGGGGGTGTTTTTCAGCACATGGTACAGGCAGATATCATATGATTGAAAGAAAGATGAATGGACAAATGTACAGAGACATCCTTGATAAGAACCTGTTGTCATCTGTCAAAATGCTGAAGATGAAACAAGGGTGGACATTTCAGCAAGACAATGATCCCAAACATACAGCCACGGAAACTCTCAACTGGCTCCAGAGAAGGAAAATAAAGCTGCTACACAAGCTGCAACAGTGACATCAGCGGTGTCTGGAGAAGCCTCAAAACCATCTCTGGGGACCAGAATACCTCGTCCCAGGCCACAGGGGGTAGAGAGTGGGTGTACAACCTGAACCTGTTTTTAACAGGTTTGACCAACAGCCCTCTTCTACGCTTGCGCACCAACAACTGCTGCCTCCACCTTCATCTAGTCTTGCTGTCCTCGGCCTCCCCCCCACATACATCCCCCGCTGTTTTTCCTCCACAGACCCAGCACCCATCCCCCCCACAGCCCTTCTGCCCCAACCTGACCCTCACTAAGACCCAGTTGAGAGCTGAGCTGAGGAAGATCAAGGGGAGGAAGGCTACAGGTCTGGACTGCATCAGCTCAAGGCTCCTCAAGTCCTGCGCAGACCAGCTGTGTGGGATCGTGGAGCACATCTTCAGCCTGAGCCTGAAGCTGGGGAGGGTATCACAGCTGTGGAGAACATCCTGTGTGGTACCCGTACCAAAGACCCCTCACCTCAAGGACTTGAACAGCTACAGAAAAGTAGCCCTCACATCACACCTAATAAAGACCCTGGAGAGGCTGCTCCTCACCCACCTCCGGCCCCTAGTGGGGCCAGCGATGGATCCACTTCAGTTTGCCTACCAGCATGGCATCGGGGTGGAGGATGCAGTGATCTTCCTCTTACATTGTTCCCTGTCGCACCTGGAGAAGCCTGGGAGCAATGTGAGGATCATCTTTGATTTTTCCAGTGCTTTCAACACCATCCAACCAGTGATCCTGAGGGACAAGCTCCTGTGCGCAGGGGTGGACCAGCATCTGTCATTGTGGATCCTGGACTACCTCACAAACCAACCACAGTTTGTGAGAACCCAGGACTGTGTGTGTTTGACACCATGATCTGCAGTATGGGGGTCCCCCAGGGAACACTTCTGGCTCCCTTCCTGTTCACCCTCTACACTGCTGACTTTTCACACAACACACCACACTGCCATCTACAGAAGTTCTTTGATGACTCTGCGATCGTTGTCCTTATCTCTGATGGGGATGAAGCGGAGTACAGAGGACTTATCCAGGACTTTGTGGACTGGTGCCTATGGAACTGCCTCCAGATCAATGTGAGGAAAACTAAGGAACTGGTGGTGGACTGCCACAGGTGAGGACAACCCCCCACAGCACCAGTAAACATCCAGGGAACTGATATTGAGCTGGTGACATCTTACAAGTAACTGGGTGTTCACCTGAACAATAAACTGAACTGGTCACAAAATACCAACGCGCTCTACAAGAAGGAGCAGCGCAGGCTGTTCCTTCTGAAGAGACTCAGGTCTTTTGGAGTGCAAGGGTCATTCCTGAAGACCTTCTATGTGTCACGACCTGAACGCTATCCTTCTCTGCGTTCAGGTTGTCCAGTGTCGCTCCTGCTCCGTGGTAGTCCGTGCCGGGTCTTCCAAGGCCCGTACTTTGACAGCGCCCAGCTGACTCCCAGCTGTCTAGTTCAGCTGCGCTGGGACAGCTGTCTCCTATCATCAATCATCTCCCCCACTTAAGCAAGCAGCCGAGAGTTACTCGTTGCTGCGACCTCGCCATGGAAAGACGTGCCTTGTGTTTCCACGACTGTTAGCTCCTACGTCTAGCTGCAGTTCACCGTTACCTCGGCGCTTCCCCCAAAGTAAGTGCTGCGACTCGGCGTGTGTTTTTTCCCTCGCCGCCTCTCTAGCCTTTCTCCCTGGGTTGTATGTTATCCTTAGTTCTGTGTGTATTTTAGCCCCACGTGGCTCTTTACTTTGCTGTTCGTTATCTAGTGTAGTGTGTGTGTTTTAGCCCCACGCGGCTCTTTACTTTGTTATTTTGTACGCTGTGTGTTTGTATTAATAAATTACGCTAACTCACTGGTCGCCCTCGCATCTCCTTTCTGGCTCGTGAGAGCCAGGTTATGACACTATGATTTGATGGTGGCATCAGCCATCACATTTGGAGTGGTCTGCTGGGGCAGCGGCATCACGGCAACCAACAGGAAGAGACTGAACAGAATGATCAAAAAAGCGACCTCTGTTCTGGGGCGATGCCTTGACCCAGTGGAGGAGATAGGAGAGAGGAGGATGGTGGCTAAGCTGTCATCTCTGCTGGAGTCCGAGTCCCACCCCATGCAGGATACACTTAACACACTGAGGAGCTCATTTACTGTTGCAGTAGGCTGTGTCATCCTCGGTGCACGACGGAGCGGTTCTGCAGGTACTTCCTACCTACGGCTGTCAGACTATATAACCTAAACAGGGCTGCTTGTAGAGGTCGTATTGAATGTACTAAATGTTACAACTTTGCACAATAGAAATAGTCCCCTCCAATACACAACTAGGACAATAACAATCATTACTGAGGGTGGCAACAACACTGTGATTCAAATGTGAAACATTCTGTCTGGGTACATATTCATATTCTGCAGGGTAATTTAACAAACCGTAATGCTGTTTATTCCATCTAGCTGCAATGCTCCTGCACTATGTATATATCTGTGTATATATGTATATTCATCTACTGCTTTGGCTAACCAGTTCTTACTATCTTATTAACTATTGCCCTGAGTGCTGCTATTCCTTTGCTGCTGTAATCCTGGAATTTCCCCATTGTGGGACTAACAAAGGATTATCTTATCTTATCTTAGAATGGCCCAGTCAGTCACCTGACCTGAATCCAATTGAAAATCTATGGAACAAACTGAAGATCAGAGTTCACAGAAGACACCCACAGAACCTCAAGATTTGAAGACAGTTTATGTGGAAGAATGGGCTAAAATCACTCCTGAGCAATGCCTGCCCCTAATTTCTCCATACAGGAGGTGTCTGGAAGCTTTTATTACCAAAGGCTTTTCTACAAAATATTAAAATGAATTTCACCAAGCGTGTTCAATACGTATTCCATGTCATTCCCCTTTTTCAAATATAACTTGTTTTGTGAACACAGTTCCCTTGATTTCTTTGTACTCATGCATTGCTTGTAGAACACAAGTATTGCTGTCTGAAACAGGTATGCCAATCAGGCTTTACAGGCCCAAATGTAGGCTGTGTTTGAAAGTGGAATACAAAGAGGTGTAGCCTATATGTAGGCAATCCCATGTTAGACTTTGACAAATATAAAAGGGAGTAAATGACACTAAGATTTATTTGATTGTGTGAATATTAATTACAGAATACCTAAATATTGAAAATGAAAGGGACATCCAACATTTGCGAGTGTTTCAGATCCCTTGTTTATTTATTAGTCAGATCATTTATTTGTGTGATCTTTTATCATTTATATTCAAGATAATAGTGTATCTTGCAGTTTGGGGGATGGGAGTTGTTCAGTCATCATTATAATTATTTTAGTTTATCACTGTTTAGTGACTGAGTTCAGCGTAATATTGAATTTCTTCTGTGTATCGTCAATAAACTCATGCAGTACTATAACAGGACATGTTTACAAATATTTGAGATCCATTGTAGTGCATCTGACATATTTCGGGACCCAGGAGACAGACACTGACACGAGTAGATATCAGACAATTATTCTTTATTAATAATAAGTGAGTGTGGTGCGTGAGTGAATGAGTGCGTGGCTGTCTGGTCACTGGAACTGAGCGTTTCCTGCAGCGACCTGGCAACCCTGGAACACATAAGCACAAACAATTACAGCTGTTCGTGAAGATGGAAGATCTGCAGCTAGTAACACTTACTTGCAGGCACCACAGGATAGGTCTTGCTGGCTCCGAGTGCCCGTGCGATGCGGTGCTCGTGGTGCTCAACGTAGCGGAGGTGAGGAGGAACTTCGAGGTGGAGGAGATGATGCCCCGTCAGCTGGGGTGGTTTGTCCGCCGCCAGGGAGGTCCACCTGTGCACAGGGGAAGAGGCTGGGAGAAGATGAGTGTTGAGGTTGCTTACGTGGCTTGGCTTGGCGAGAGGTCCGAGTCTTGGCTTTGGCTTGAGGTCGTGATCTTGGCGCATTGCTGGGCAAAGGCGACAGACGACTCCGTGCCGAGCCGTCAGTGGTTCTGGCCTTTAAAGGCCGCTGATTGACACCTGCCGGTGTGTGCGCAGCTGACGATGATGATGATGATGATGACGGCCCAGCGGCCGCCATGACAGTACTCCCCCTCTAGAGGTGCCTCCAGGCACCTGCCCAATCCTACCTGGATTCGCCCGATGGAAATCGTGGATCAGCTGCTTGTCGAGGATCAACGCTGGGCGAATCCAAGAACGATGTTCAGGTCCAAACCCCTCCTTGTCCACCAAATACTGAAGACCCCGACCCCGCCGGCGGACATCCAAGATGGCAGTCACCCCCCAAGCCGGATGGCCATCGATCATCCTCGGGGGGGCAGGAGCCGCGGTGGGTGGGCACAGAGGGTCGGAGATGTACGGCTTGACCTGGGAGACATGAAAGGTGGGGCAGATGCGCATGGAAGGGGGGAGAGCAAGACGCACAGACACAGGATTGACAATAGGAGAAATAACATAGGGGCCGATGAAGCGCTTGGTTAGCTTGTGCTTCTCAGCCGGCACACTGATGTTCTTAGTGGACAATCAGACTTTTTGACCCACTTTATAGTCCGGGGCAGGTCTCCTGTGGCGGTTGGCCACCTGAATGTTGCGTTCTGTGGTCCTCAGAAGGGCTCTGCGGGTGATGGACCAGACCCGCCGACAACGCCTGGCGTGGGTCTGTACTGAAGGAACTGCTACCTCCCTCTCCTCCTCTGGAAACAGTGGTGGATCAAACCCTAGTGACGCCTTGAAAGGAGACATCCCCGTAGCAGAGGAAACCGTGGTGTTATGGGCGTACTCGATCCAAGGTAGATACGTGCTCCAAGAAGAGGAGCAGAAGGAGATGACACAGCGCAGCGCAGCCTCCAGCTCCTGATTTGCACGCTCGCACTGGCCATTGCTCTGCGGGTGGTACCCAGAAGAGAGGCTGGCTGTGGCCCCCAGCACTGTGCAGAACGCCTTCCAAACTTGGGATACAAACTGTGGCCCTCGGTCCGAAACAATGTCAGCGGGGATGCCGTGAAGACGGACCACATGTTGGGCAAGAAGGTCTGCCGTCTCCAGCGCCGAAGGCAGCCCCCAGAGAGGCACAAAATGGGCCGCCTTAGAAAAACGGTCCACAATCGTCAAAACTGTAGTAAAGTGACCAGAGGGAGGCAGGCCGGCTACAAAGTCCATGGCTACATGGGACCAGGGGCGAGAAGGAACGGGCAAAGGGTGCAGAAGACCTGCCGGGGGGGATGATGATGTTTTCCCAGTAGCGCATTGGGCGCAGGCCCGGACATAGCTGTTGACATCCTTTCTCAACCCTGGCCACCAGAAGGTCCTCTGGAGGAGATCAGTGGTCCGACCCACACCCGGATGGCACGCCAGTTTGGACGCGTGGCCCCATTCAATTACCTGACCCCTAATAGAGCGGGGAACGAACAAGCGACCCGGGGGGCCCCCACCCGGATCAGGCTCCGTCTCCTGCGCTCTTCGGACCCTCTTGCAGATACCCCAAGACAGTGCACCCACCACACAAGAGGACGGCAGGATGGTCACCTCCTGATCTTCGGTGGATGGTGCGTCGAACTGCCGCGAGAGGGCGTCGGGCTTACCATTCTTACTCCCCGGCCGGTAGGTGATGGTAAAGTTAAAGCGGCCGAAGAAAAGCGACCAGCGGGCCTGGCGTGCGTTCAAACGCTTAGCCGTTCTGAGGTACTCAAGGTTGCGGTGGTCAGTCCAAACGACGAACGGCTGGGCAGCCCCCTCCAGCCAGTGTCTCCACTCCTCCAGGACGAGTTTCACGGCCAGCAACTCCCGGTCTCCTATGCAGTAATTTCTTTCTGCGGGCATCAGGCGATGGGAGAAGTATGCACACGGTCAAATCTTGCCATCCACTGGAGAGCGCTGGGAGAGAACGGCCCCCACTCCCGAATCAGAAGCGTCCACCTCCACCAGGCACTGCAGCTCCGGGTCCACCTGGGTCAGCACACGGGCTGAAGCGAACTCCTCCTTAAGTTTCCCGAACGCCACAGCAGCCTCCTCACTCCAACAAAAAGGGGTCTTAGGGGAAGTGAGAGCAGTCAGGGGGCGGGCGATGTTTCCAAAATTAGGCACAAAACGACGGTAGAAATTGGCAAAGCCCAGGAACCCCTGTAGCTGTTTCCTGGACGTGGGCGTGGGCCAATCCACCACCGCCTTGACCTTGACCGGGTCGGGGAGCACCTGATTCCGGGCGATGATAAAACCAAGGAAGGAGGTCCGGTTAGTGTGAAATTCGCACTTCTCTGCCTTAACGAACAGCTGGTTCTCCAGGAGGCGCTGCAGGACCCGTCGCACATGCACCTGGTGTTCCTCCAACGTGCGTCAGAAGATGAGTATGTCATCGAGGTAGACAAACACGAAGGAGTTGAGGAAATCCCGAAGGATGTCGTTTATCAACCGCTGGAAAATGGCCGGAGCATTGGTTAACCCAAACGGCATCACTAGGTATTCGAAGTATCCGCTTGGGGTCCGAAAAGCCGTCTTCCACTCATCACCTTCTCTGATACGCACCGGGTGATAGGCGTTCCGCAGGTCTAACTTAGTGAACCAGGACGCCCCCTGGAGGGAGTCAAAAGCGGTGTTCATCAAGGGCAGAGTATATTTATCCTTGACCGTGATCTCGTTGAGACCCCGGAAGTCGATGCAGGGGCGTAGCGAACCGTCCTTCTTCCCCACGAAGAAGAACCCAGCACCCACGGCCGAGGACGAAGGGCGGATGATTCCGGAAGCCAGGGACTCCTTGATGTAAGTATCCATGGCCTCACGCTCCGGGGCGGACAGGCTGTACAGGCGGCTCGCCGGAAGAGGGGTCCCAGCCTTGAGGTTGATCGCACAGTCATACGGACGGTGGGGGGGAAGGGACAGCGCCCGTGACTTGCTGAATACTGGCCCTAGGTCGTGGTAGACTTCAGGTACCTTGGACAGGTCCGGGGGTGGCGTCGAAGGTAGAGGCACCGAGACCAAAGGGGCACACGCCGCAGATTGGAGGCAGGCACTCAGACAGAACGAACTCCACGCTGTAATAGTCCCAGCTTGCCAGTCAAAGGTGGGGTTATGAAGCCGGAGCCAGGGGTACCCCAGGATGACGGGTGAGGAGGAGATGGGCAAAATTAAGAACCGAATTTCCTCTCTGTGATTCCCAGAGACTATAACTGACACAGGGGCTGTCTGGTGGGAAACAGATGTCAGTAACGCCTTGGACAAGGTGACGAGATTGACAGGAGGACATAGAGGTTGACAGCTGAGGCCCATCTGGGTTGCCAGGTCTCTGGAGATAAAATTTTGCTCAGCTCCAGAGTCAACTAAGGCATGTGTGGAGTGTTCCTTGTGTTTGTGTAGTAACCTAATGGGAATGCAGCAACTAGTGAGGGCGTTTTTTTGGTTTTTGTCCGTGAATTTCCCTACTGTGATCCACGGACCGCCCCTTTTTAACCGATTCAGGCATTCAGCAACCCCATGAGACCCATTGCCACAATAAAAACATAGGCCCAGATCCCTGTGGCGCTGTCTTTCTGCCGCTGACACTCCCGATTGCCCTATTATCATATCTTCTTGCTCCGGAAGTTCCTCCGACAAGGGCAGAGTGAGAAGGGGAGAGCTAGTGGAGCGAGGGCGGGGTTTACTCGAACGAGGAGCTGTCCGCCGTTCGGCCGCTCGCTCCTTTAGCCTACTATCTAGGCTAATGGTGAGGGAAATTAACTCTCCTAACTTATCTGGTTTGTCCTGTGCCGCTAGCTCATCTTTCAATTCGGAGCTAAGACTGCGGAGGAAGATACCACAAAGCGCTGGCTCCCCCCACCCAACCTCAGCGGCTAACACCCGGAAATCAATGGCGTAATCAGCGGCGGATCTACTGCCCTGCCAAAGACTTAGCAGCCGCTCAGTTAACACTGCGCCCCGGTCTGTATGGTCAAACACTTCCATAAACTCTGCCACAAACTGCTGGTAAGTTAACACGGGATAACCTGGTTTAGCCATAACTGTGTAGGCCCAGTCTAAGGCTCTACCCCCCAACAGGTTGATGATATAACCTATTTTACTCTGGTCCGTGGCAAAGTCCCCCGGGACGCGGAGAAACACTGATTCACACTGCAGTATAAATCCTCGCACTTCCCCGAGCTTTCCACTGAAGCGGGCGGGGGTAGGCACAGGAGTGAGACGATGTGTAGATGGTGCATTAGCTTGGCTAGTAGGAGCACCTACAAGAGTTGAAAAAACCCCGGTCGCCGGGGGAAACGTCTGGTGTCCTTCCAGACGGTCCAGCCGGCTATTAACCTGTGTTAATTGGTTGAGAATGACTGTCTGTTGGTGTGCAATCATATCTACTCGAGCGCTAAGAGTGTTTAGGCGGCGCGACAGCGCGCTGTCCGCTGGGTCAACTTGATGGAGTCGTACTGACATGTTTCGGGACCCAGGAGACAGACGCTGACACGAGTAGATATCAGACAATTATTCTTTATTAATAATAAGTGAGTGTGGTGCGTGAGTGAATGAGTGCGTGGCTGTCTGGTCACTGGAACTGAGCGTTTCCTGCGGCGACCTGGCAACCCTGGAACACATAAGCACAAACAATTACAGCTGTTCGTGAAGATGGAAGATCTGCAGCTAGTAACGCTTACTTGCAGGCGCCACAGGATAGGTCTTGCTGGCTCCGAGTGCCCGTGCGATGCGGTGCTCGTGGTGCTCGACGTAGCGGAGGTGAGGAGGAACTCCGAGGTGGAGGAGATGATGCCCTGTCAGCTGGGGTGGTTTGTCCGCCGCCAGGGAGGTCCACCTGTGCACAGGGGAAGAGGCTGGGAGAAGATGAGTGTTGAGGTTGCTTACGTGGCTTGGCTTGGCGAGAGGTCCGAGTCTTGGCTTTGGCTTGAGGTCGTGATCTCGGCGCATTGCTGGGCAAAGGCGACAGACGACTCCGTGCCGAGCCGTCAGTGGTTCTGGCCTTTAAAGGCCACTGATTGACACCTGCCGGTGTGTGCGCAGCTGACGATGATGATGATGATGATGACGGCCCAGCGGCCGCCATGACAGTATCATTTTATATTTTAGCAATATTTTGTTATTAAAAGGGTTTTTTTAAACTAATTAACCAAATTAAGTACAAAACACCCAACATTATTATACACAGCAGAAGGACCTGTTTGACTGCAACCGTTACATCAGTGTTCCCCATTTGTCAGTAAATATTTAAAAATGATTTATTTCGATTAGGAGTTTTTGTGTCCTGTGTTTAGGTCCTGTCACACCTAGACAATTTAGGCAGCGTTTGCAAAACGTATGAAAAATATGGAGAATACACTGACGTGCGTCAAATCAGTTATGGTTTTGTCTAAGTTAAGAGCACGCTGAAGAACGCTGAAGCACCCTGAAGCACGCTGGTATACGGTGTAGTTCACCAAGCTCCTTGAAAACTTTCAGCATGCTGAAAATTTTCCAATGTATCCAGCGTATAGTTGATATGTCCTGCATTCACGGAGCAAAAGTTGTAGGGAAGGTATGCGTTCGTTCACACACACTTTACTGGTCAGCAACTCATAGGCTATGGTCACACTGCAGGTCTTAATGCTCAATTCCGATTTTTTGCCAAGATCCAATTTTTTTGTGTGGGCATTCACATTATAATTTAAATGCGACACCCATCAGACTCCAGTGTGAAAGGTCTACAGCTATGAAGTGACCTGCATGTACAGAAGAAAACTTAACGTCAGACACAGCATTGTGTTTGAGCCCTGAACGATTGAGGGGGACAGAACTTCTTCACCTTGATGCAGCGCAGCAAAATAAAATGTTAAAATCATTCAGAAATGATTATGCACAAAAATAAAGGAGGCCACCTTCATTCCTCTACATGCCAGATGACCGCTGTGATCAGCTCTGCTTTAACAGAACTGATTGATTAAACAGCTGTCTTGAAAAAGAGACCCTGTGTCTCAGTGGGATTACCTGTATAAATAAGGTTAATAATAAATAATCCTAGCAATTATGATGGGGCCCAAGCCACTGACAATGTCAGTGGCTTTGGCCCTATAAACAGTGCGGCTCGTACCAGCAGCACTGGTACCGCACAGGAAGGAGAAGCACAGACTCCCCTCTCCTGAACTGTGGGTCCTCTGGCCATTCCGCTCCACAGTCATGTCAGTATTAACATTACATTTTAGATATTACAGCGGCCAGGACTCATGGTGTGCCGTTTAAAGGGAAAAGGGAATTTGCAGCATCCAGTAAATATGCCGTTACTGTGTGCCTGCTTGTCTGACGGTTTCAGTCCCAAACACCCCCCTCACCCCGAAATTTTAAAGTTGTTGTGCAGTCGGAGCTGACAAAATTACGATCCAGTGATAAAGGGAATAATTGAACAGGTTTCTAACTTGGAGCTACCCTATAATGGCATACTTGTGTCATAAACGCCCAGGCGGGGCTGGAATGGCCACCCCATGGAAGTCAGGTTATTTCGCACCTCAGACAGAGACAATGAATACACAGGGGAGAACAATGCCCAAGAGGGTGAGAGGGGGTTGAATGAAGTGTAGTGTAAATATCATGCTGTGTATGAGGAAGTGCCTTGAAGCTTGTGAAGGTGACTTGTTATATAGAGAGGAGTGCTTGCTGTAACCAGTCAGTCTGTTCTGTGCTTGTGAGATGTGAGTGTGTAATAAATCGTCTGACATGAAGCTGCCTCTTCATTTACACACTCCACACTGGTGACCCAAGACGTATTATGGAACACGAGGCGAGAACCCCGGAACCGGCCCGGTCGGGAAGCCCCAGAGACGCAGCAGCCATTCCACAGGCAGGCAGGACTGGAACACCCAGCAACGCGTGTGCAGTTTCAGTCAAGCTACCGGATTTCTGGCAGCACAACCCGCGCTCTTGGTTCCACCACACCGAGGCACAGTTCGCCCTCCGGGGAGTAACGGCAGACGACACCAAGTTCTACCATGTGGTAGCAGCGCTGGACGCCCGCACAGCTCAGCAGGTAGCGAGCCTGCTCGATCAGCCACCAGCCAGCAACAAATATGAGGCGCTCAAGGCTGCGCTCACCCGGCGTTACACGGTCTCAGAATGTGAGAGAGCGGAGAGGCTCCTGGCGCGGACCGAGTTAGGAGATGGGTCAGCCGTAGACCTGATGGAGAAGATGCTGGCGTTAATGGGCTCGGACGACGGGCACTTTCTGTTTGCCCACCTTTTCCTCCGGAACCTTTCAACAGTGGCGAGAGCGGTTCTGGCCAATTCGCCGTTGCTGGCTGCGCGTGACTGCCGTGCGCTAACCCAGGAGGCAGACAGGATCATCCTCACCACCAGGGCGATCACAGTCAACGCGGCAGCAGCGGAGCCCAGCGAGACGACCAGAGGAGGCGAGGAGCCACCGACGGTAGCAGCAGCAGGGGCCAAGGAGCGCCAGAGAGACACGCTCTGTTTCTACCCCCGCCACTTCGGAGAGAACGCACACAGATGTGCGCCACTGTGCCAATTCAAGCGCTCGGGAAAACGCCGAGGCCGGCGGTTGGTAGCAGCTGTGACCCTCGGTGAAGAGAACAAGCTGCTCTACTTGACGGACGCGCGCTCGGGGAGGTGTTTCCTCATGGACACTGGAGCCCAGAAGAGCTTCATCCTGCTGACCTACGCTGACCGGCTGGCAGGACCTAGCAGCCCCGTGATGTTGGCAGCAAACGGCTCGGAAATTAAGACCTTTGGTGAGAGGACACTGATCTTATCTCTACATGGCCGTACATACGAGTGGACTTTTGTTGTAGCAGCACTGAATTACCATATCCTGGGGGCTGATTTTCTGTGTGCACATGGTTTACTGGTTGATGTTGCTAACAGACGCCTGGTTAATGCACTGTCCTTTGACTCTCTCCCCTGTACAGCTCGAGTGACCCAGCCAACAGCACAAGCTAACGTCACAGCTACAGGCGGTAAGTTCCACGCACTGCTCAATCAGTTCCCAGCACTCACGGTCCCGACGTTTTCGGCAGCCATCGCTAAACACGGGGTGGAGCACTTTATCACCACCACCGGGCCGCCCGTTTTTGCAAAACCTCGGCGCTTGGACGCAGCTAAACTGGCCATAGCGCGCAAGGAGTTCGCCAACCTGGAAAGGTTGGGCATCATCAGGCGTTCGAACAGCCCATGGGAATCCCCGCTACACATGGTCCCTAAGGCTGAGGGATCGTGGTGACCGTGCGGTGATTTCCGCAGGTTGAACAACGCCACAGCACACGACCGCTACCCAATTCCCCACATACAGGATTTTTCCGTCCACCTCGCCGGAGCAAGCATTTTTTCCAAAATAGACCTGGTCCGCGGTTACCATCAAGTCCCAGTGCGCACTGAAGACGTACCCAAAACAGCGGTATTAACTCTGTTCGGTTTATTCAAGTTCCTGCGCATGCCATTCAGGTTAAAAGGCGCGGCACAGACGTTCCAGCGCATGATGGATGCAGTGCTGCGCGATCTCCCGTTCGTGTTCGTCTACATGGATGATATCCTGGTAGCCAGTGCATCCGAAGACAAACATGAAACCCACCTCAGGATGGTTTTCCGGAGGTTGGAGGAGTACGGGTTAATAATCAACCCGGCGAAATGCCAGTTCGGCGTAACGGAGGTTGATTTTTTGGGGCACCTCGTCTCTCCGGAAGGAGCGATCCTGCTGCCTGCAAAGTGCGCGCCGTGGCGGATTTTCCCCGGCCTCAGACGGTCAGGGCGCTGCAGGAATTTTTGGGGATGGTGAACTTTTATAACCATTTCCTTCCCCGCGCGGCGCAGCTCATGCAACCATTGTACGCCGCGCTCAAGAGACAGAAACCCGCGGATAGGGTCGAATGGACCCCGGAGCGAGAGCGGACGTTCTCGGAGGTTAAAGCAGTCCTGGCAAACGCCGCACTGCTGGCGCATCCGGACCCGACGGTCCGGATGGTGCTCACCACCGACGCTTCAGACGTGGCCATAGGGGCGGTCGTAGAGCAGCGCGTCGCCGGGACTTGGCAGCCGCTTGCTTTTTTTAGCAGAACTTTGCGCCACAGCGAACGTAAATGCAGTGCGTTCGACAGGGAGTTGCTGGCTCTCCACCTGGCCATACACCACTTCCAGTTCAGGCTGGAAGGGCGCAGCTTCACCGCGTTCGTGGATCACAAGCCACTAATGTTCACGATGGCCAAGGTTTCAGAGCCGTGGTCGGGCTGGCAGCAGAGACAGCTGGCCGCGATCTCAGAGTTTACTACCGATATTCAGCATGTGTCGGGTAAACTGAATGTGGTTGCAGACTGCCTCTCGCGCGCCGTGGTGGCCCCGGTCTATGTGGGGATAGATTACGCAGCCATGGCCGCGAAGCAGATTAGCGATGCAGACATGCACGTGCTCCAGTCTGGACCAACAGGGTTAAGGATGGAAAGCAGGGTGCTGCAAGACGGCATGCCCCCCCTAATCTGCGATGTCTCCACGGGACGCCCGCGTCCGGTGGTCCCAGTCGCGTGGCGCCGCCGCGTATTTGAGTCGGTTCACACTCTGGCGCACCCAGGAGTGCGCGAGTCGGTCAAAATGGTGGGAGAGAAGTTTGTGTGGCCGAGCCTACGCAAACAAGTAAAAGAGTGGGCTGCAGCCTGCATGGCGTGCCAACGAGCCAAGGTACACAGACACACGAAGGCTCCCTTGGAGCCATTTTGGGTACTGGCTAAGAGGTTCGACCACGTTCACGTGGACCTCGTGGGCCCCCTCCCGCCATCACAGGGGTGCACGCACCTCCTGACAGTGATGGACCGCACCACGTGCTGGCCAGAAGCAGTCCCGCTGGCGGCAACCACGTCCGCAGACGTAGCACGCGCTTTTTTAACAGCATGGGTGGCGCGTTTTGGAGTCCTGTCGGACGTAATGGCACTCACGGTCCCGACGTTTTCGGCAGCCATCGCTAAACACGGGGTGGAGCACTTTATCACCACCACCGGGCCGCCCGTTTTTGCAAAACCTCGGCGCTTGGACGCAGCTAAACTGGCCATAGCGCGCAAGGAGTTCGCCAACCTGGAAAGGTTGGGCATCATCAGGCGTTCGAACAGCCCATGGGAATCCCCGCTACACATGGTCCCTAAGGCTGAGGGATCGTGGTGACCGTGCGGTGATTTCCGCAGGTTGAACAACGCCACAGCACACGACCGCTACCCAATTCCCCACATACAGGATTTTTCCGTCCACCTCGCCGGAGCAAGCATTTTTTCCAAAATAGACCTGGTCCGCGGTTACCATCAAGTCCCAGTGCGCACTGAAGACGTACCCAAAACAGCGGTATTAACTCTGTTCGGTTTATTCGAGTTCCTGCGCATGCCATTCAGGTTAAAAGGCGCGGCACAGACGTTCCAGCGCATGATGGATGCAGTGCTGCGCGATCTCCCGTTCGTGTTCGTCTACATGGATGATATCCTGGTAGCCAGTGCATCCGAAGACAAACATGAAACCCACCTCAGGATGGTTTTCCGGAGGTTGGAGGAGTACGGGTTAATAATCAACCCGGCGAAATGCCAGTTCGGCGTAACGGAGGTTGATTTTTTGGGGCACCTCGTCTCTCCGGAAGGAGCGATCCTGCTGCCTGCAAAGTGCGCGCCGTGGCGGATTTTCCCCGGCCTCAGACGGTCAGGGCGCTGCAGGAATTTTTGGGGATGGTGAACTTTTATAACCATTTCCTTCCCCGCGCGGCGCAGCTCATGCAACCATTGTACGCCGCGCTCAAGAGACAGAAACCCGCGGATAGGGTCGAATGGACCCCGGAGCGAGAGCGGACGTTCTCGGAGGTTAAAGCAGTCCTGGCAAACGCCGCACTGCTGGCGCATCCGGACCCGACGGTCCGGATGGTGCTCACCACCGACGCTTCAGACGTGGCCATAGGGGCGGTCGTAGAGCAGCGCGTCGCCGGGACTTGGCAGCCGCTTGCTTTTTTTAGCAGAACTTTGCGCCACAGCGAACGTAAATGCAGTGCGTTCGACAGGGAGTTGCTGGCTCTCCACCTGGCCATACACCACTTCCAGTTCTGGCTGGAAGGGCGCAGCTTCACCGCGTTCGTGGATCACAAGCCACTAATGTTCACGATGGCCAAGGTTTCAGAGCCGTGGTCGGGCTGGCAGCAGAGACAGCTGGCCGCGATCTCAGAGTTTACTACCGATATTCAGCATGTGTCGGGTAAACTGAATGTGGTTGCAGACTGCCTCTCGCGCGCCGTGGTGGCCCCGGTCTATGTGGGGATAGATTACGCAGCCATGGCCGCGAAGCAGATTAGCGATGCAGACATGCACGCGCTCCAGTCTGGACCAACAGGGTTAAGGATGGAAAGCAGGGTGCTGCAAGACGGCATGCCCCCCCTAATCTGCGATGTCTCCACGGGACGCCCGCGTCCGGTGGTCCCAGTCGCGTGGCGCCGCCGCGTGTTTGAGTCGGTTCACACTCTGGCGCACCCAGGAGTGCGCGAGTCGGTCAAAATGGTGGGAGAGAAGTTTGTGTGGCCGAGCCTACGCAAACAAGTAAAAGAGTGGGCTGCAGCCTGCATGGCGTGCCAACGAGCCAAGGTACACAGACACACGAAGGCTCCCTTGGAGCCATTTTGGGTACTGGCTAAGAGGTTCGACCACGTTCACGTGGACCTCGTGGGCCCCCTCCCGCCATCACAGGGGTGCACGCACCTCCTGACAGTGATGGACCGCACCACGTGCTGGCCAGAAGCAGTCCCGCTGGCGGCAACCACGTCCGCAGACGTAGCACGCGCTTTTTTAACAGCATGGGTGGCGCGTTTTGGAGTCCCGTCGGACATTACGTCCGACAGGGGCCCTCAATTTGTTTCCGAACTCTGGTCCGTGATGACCCGCAGCCTGGGTGTTACAATTCATTGCACAACCGCATACAACCCACAGGCCAATGAGTTATGCGAGCGTTTTCATAGATCACTGAAAGCAGCGCTCAAGGCTTCACTGACGGATGCAAATTGGGTGGACAGGTTGCCGTGGGTTTCATTGGGGTTGCGCTCCACGCCAAAAGAGGATCTGGAAGCTTCCCCGGCAGAGCTGGTTTTTGCGCAGCCCCTACGGCTGCCCGGGGAATTTCTGCCAGATAATTCCGCGCTAAACAGCTGCCCGTCTCAGCTTTTGCAGCGTAGCGCAAACACAGACACGCTGCCGGGCCTGGCCCACCACTGTTTTCTGAGTGTTTTCGTGCCTAAAACTTTGAAGAACACGGAGTTCGTGTTCGTCAGACACAACGCCCACCGCACTCCTTTGCGTCCACCCTATGATGGACCGTTCAGAGTGTTGGAAACAGGGGATAAGCATTTTGTGCTAGACTTGGGGAGTAGACGGGAGAAAACTGGCATAGACAGACTCAAACCCGTCTTTGTAGTGGCGGATGAGCAAGTGCTGTTGGCGAGGGCCCCTCGGCGTGGAAGATCCCCACGGAGAACTCCCAAGGGGAACAATTCATCAGAGCAGCCACACGGGCAGAGCGACCCCCCCCCCCTCACCACGGCTCACCCACAGTCAGATACACTCCCAGCAGCCCCCCACTGGCACAGCAGCGCCACGGAGGCAGTAAACCCCAGTTACAGCAGATATGGGAGGAGACGGAAGCCGAAACAGCATGTGGACTGATATTCTATTGTTCTATCTAAGATGCTGGGGGGGGCGGTATGGAAGTCAGGTTATTTCGCACCTCAGACAGAGACAATGAATGCACAGGGGAGAACAATGCCCAAGAGGGTGAGAGGGGGTTGAATGAAGTGTAGTGTAAATATCATGCTGTGTATGAGGAAGTGCCTTGAAGCTTGTGAAGGTGACTTGTTACAGAGGAGTGCTTGCTGTAACCAGTCAGTCTGTTCTGTGCTTGTGAGATGTGAGTGTGTAATAAATCGTCTGACATGAAGCTGCCTCTTCATTTACACACTCCACAACCCAAACATTGGCTGTGAGTTTGCAAGGTTTAATGGAAAAAAACCCACAAAATATAACAGAGGCAAAACTTACAAAGCAGGATACAAAGGCTGGATAATAATAAGATCAAATAGCCCAACTGGCTAAGGCGTGTGGAAATGCCGGGATGACCAAAAAGGAAAGGTGTATGGAAATGCCGGGATACAATGATTAGACGTGGGACTCACATCTGGATTCAAGGTGATGAACACTAAAGGATGTTGTGCCAAACTGCGGTGTGGCGTCCCTTAAATAGGACAAAGAGGAATTAAACAAATGATCAACAGGTGTGGGTAACAGGAGCGAAGATAATAATTAGAATGATAGACAGCTGGGACAAACCGCGAAACTAGCTGGGAGCAAACGGAATTAAATAAAGAATGCTGTCAAAATGAAAGCACAAAAGGAACAAAGGCAACTAACAATGAATGACAAGATGAGACCCAGACATAAAATACAAAGGGAGAAAATAATAAACCACCAAGGCAAGGACACGAAGGAACACACCACAAAGAAATGCTAATTATACAGTCCAACAAAACAAAGAGAGAGAACTGAGGGCAAAGGCGAAGGTAAGCTCATGTCCGCAACAGGCATATATAATTAATAAAACAAGACTGGATGGCCATAGATGCATAATCTTAAAGAACAAGACTATAATGACAAAACTAAGAATACAGGACAACTCATAAACAAACAGAGACAAATGGCAAACTCAGAAACCATAATACAGACAAAACCAAACACGAAATCAATAATAAAACTGAGATGGGGAAAATACAGAAAATAGCCTGAATAAACTGAAAGTGTGAGCACGGTTCCCCAGCCGTGCTCAGCATCATGACAATTTGCAGCGTTTGTTCACAGGAAAAACCTGTACAACAGAGCCCTGCTCCGCTGCTGCCTGCAGCGCGCGCGCACACACACACACACACACACACACACACACACACACACACACACACACACACACACACACACACACACACACACACACACACACACAGACAGAGCTAAACCCTGTCCACACTTCATGAAGCCAGAGCATGAAAAAAGAGTGGTAACAGAATGGTGGCTAAACTTTTATTAATAAAAATTATATATTTTCACTGAGCAATTCCATACTCGGGGATGCACACCATTGTAACGTCAGCAAAGCACTTATAAAATCTGAAGTCAGTCTGACGAATGGTTTGAGAGATATGTGAGGAAAACACACACACACACACACAAACAGACAGCAATATCTTGCATTTATAGATAGATGTATGGATTACTTGGGTTATTACTGATATCTGGTGAAAGTTTCCAGTCAATGGCTCTATCAAAAATATGTTTAATGAGAAAAATGTTGACGTATTCACTAGTTATTTTCCCCATTGTATCTCTATAGGTCACGTGGTAATTTGCAGCTCTGAACTTCTAAGAGTTTCTCATTTACAGGTGCTAAGGTGGAGTAAGGTGTGATAATGGAGCCAGTTGGATGCAGAGCAGTCATCAGGTTCCTGAACTTGAGAGGCCTCACACCACCAAAGAGATTCGATGAGATGAAAGAGACGAAGGGAGGAGGCCCCATCATATGACATGGTCAAGCTCTGGCATGGACACTTCAAATGTGGTTGGACATCATGGAAATGGCACCTACTGCAGGTATAACAGGCCAGAATTCACCCCTGTGTTGCAAAGAAGCAGAGGAAAGTCCAAATGCCAGGCGAATCTGGTAAACTATAATTTATTAATATGCAAAACAGAACAAAAAATAAAGTAGTGTGTGGGCTGAAACAAAAGCAAAAACTCAGGCTAAGCAGAACAGGACACACAGGAGTAAGGAAAACAGGACTGACTTGGAAGAGTGTGTGTGAAACGCCAACATGAGACAAGGACACCGCACAGGACACAGACTGAGACGCACATATATAGACAGGGGGGTAATCAAGACAACACAGGACAGGTAAGAACAATCAGGGGCATTCAGAGACAGCAGGGCATAGTAACAGGTGCAGGAGACATGAGGGACTCAGATGAAAGGTAAACAGGAACGGAGGACGCACAAGATACATGAACACAGGACCAGGGAGTACATAACCATGACAAATAATTATACTAGTCACAACTCAAAACCAGCCAGGGACAAGTCCTACGGAACATAACGAGACAGGATAATGGAAATAAACACAATGACCAAACTCAGACTGAGGCAGGGAAAATAATCACATAATGAAAATTGGAATTAATGACACAGCAGGGAAGAATAAAGCAAAACAAACCACGATAATAATAGTAAGCACAGAGAACAAACAAAAATGAACTTAAAGTCTGAGCATGGTCTGGAGACCATGCTCAGACTCTGATACCCTGTCCATTTTTCTCCCCAAGCGAAAATTGGCCTGGGCTAGATTTCCTCCTGGGGGAAGTTTAGACATGCCTGTTTTTTATGAATTGTGAATCCAAACCAAATAAACTAAACTAACTATATGAATGTAATACAAATATGAAAGGAAATAAAATGAAATGTAAGTAATACTGCGTTTTGTATTTCACTCTTGTGGCAGGGGTTATAATATACATTTAGAGAAGGGGGGCATTCTGGCCTAGAGAGTGAAAAATTGGCTGTACTAGTTTTACCAAGGCTACAATTACTCCAGGGATAAGTTTGGGCTAGTCTAGAACTATCCCAGGGGAAAAATGGAAAGGGGGTGAATTCTGGCCAGTTACACCTGATGACAACAGTGCGCTGTTGTGTTAGAGTTTGGACTTTTATTGGTGTGGTATAGGTGGCGGCTCCACCTTCCGGTTCTGCCACCACCCGCGGCTATAAGAGGGCAGTGGGCAGGAGGGGCGGTCTCTTTGCCACCCCTCTGCCTAACGGCTGCATCTGTGTGCTATGTAGTGCCTCTCAGTAAGCATGTGTTTAGTTCGACACCTGGCTTCGCCCTTGGCTCCTTATTACTGACATAACATTTGGCAACGAGGATAAAAGCAGGTATGGACGCGTGTGTTAAGGTGCGTTCA
Source organism: Pholidichthys leucotaenia (assembly GCA_020510985.1). Classification (NCBI taxonomy): domain Eukaryota; kingdom Metazoa; phylum Chordata; class Actinopteri; order Cichliformes; family Pholidichthyidae; genus Pholidichthys; species Pholidichthys leucotaenia. The sequence goes on along the minus strand of CM035837.1, from coordinate 315,625,362 downwards.
CACCAAACGCAAACAGGCGAATTTTTCACGCGGCACGATTACATTATAAATCAATGTAAGCACACCAACAGACATGAATAGTGAGATGCAGACAGGCGAAGTTGTCTTTAAAACTTCTGCAGCTGTGTTCAACCTGCTGTGGAAATTCCCAAAATAACGTCATGCTTAGGTGTACATTATCCAACCGGGGGCTCACCTGAAAATGTCGTCTCAACCCACCAAAACTTCACAGATAATAGGTGTTTACATTGTTAGCTTGCTAGGACATCCGTGGCCGGAAACTGTCGGTAAATAACTACAAAATTCAGATTCAGCTGAAGAGTTCCCGGTCCTCCTGTCTCCCGGTGAGTGAGTTTCATTTTCTAACTACATAGTTTACTCTGCAATGGTGATAATTTTACTCCAGCGACAGCAGAATCTCAAAGCTAGCTAGCAGACGTGAACACGCAACCATGCAAATTTGTGCGCACTTGCCTCTTCCCATTCACTTTGCATGGATTCGCGCCGCCTGTTCGTGTTTGCTGTGAACACACCTTAACACCTGTTTGCCCGTTTTTGGAGCTTCCTGGTGAGCCACCCGTTCCTTGGTCAAGGTGGTTCGCCACGTTCCAGACGTACATGGTGGCACTAAACCTTGGGAGACTGGAGAAATTGAGGGTACGTGCATTGTTGGTCCATAATCTCAGAATGGAGGGACAGCGAATTTTGAGCACGATGGGTGACTGTGGTAGCTTTGAAGTGGTTGAGCTAATGGTGTACCATTTTCGCACCCCGGAAAACGTCACTGTCCGCAGAATCCAGTGTCGACAGTGCTGCCAACGAGTTGGCGAGTCAGTGCAGCAGTTCGTGGCAGACCTGAGACTGCTGGCCAGCAAATGCCAGTTCAGACCGTTGGAGGAGGAGATGGTTCACGACCAGTTGGCGGAACATAGCAGCTGCCCCGCTATTAGGTCGAAACTGCTTACGTTCTTGGGTGAACTGACGCTATCTACAACCATCAAGTTAGCTCAACAGCTGGAGGCTGCAGATAAACTATCACAGGAGCTGAGTGGGAGTGTGACACACCAACAACTAGGATCACAGCCAACGGCGCATGCTGTGGACCCAGACAGCGATGATAGCGTGGAGGGTGATGTGGACGACGCCAACACTGTGAAAATGAGGTCTACCCTGGGAATGCCTGTATGTATAGGTTGTGGGTCCTGGAAGCACTATTTTAAGGCCAGAGAGTGTCCGGCGAGAGGGAAGCACTGCAGCAAGTGCGGACACTTGCATCATTTTGCTAGGGCATGCTACAAGTTCGAGCAAGGAAGTGCAAGATGCAAGCAGGACTCTCCCGCCCCCATGGTTGTCCATGCTGTGTCCCTGAGCACTAACGGACGCACGTACTGTATGGTGGAATTGGACGGGGTGGTGGTGCCATTGTTGACTGACACAGGAGCGGTGGGCTCCGTGTTGAATTGGGCGACTGTGAGGTGTTTTTTTCCCCGCATTAGAGGATTGGTGGTGACCCAGTGCCGCTTTACGGTTATGGTGGAGGGAGACTGGCCACGGTGGGAATGCTGAGACTGACGGCCCGGTACAAGTCGGTCAGCCGAGGTGTGTGACCTGAGGTTCACTGTAACAGCCCGTGGTGAGAACATAATGGGATGTGATCTGTTTTATGGTCTGTGCCTCACCATTAAAAGCAGTACTGGGGAGGAGTGGTCGGGCTGCTATTTGTGGGACTGGCCGGTCCTGAGAATGGAAGACAGGGCTGTGTGGGATGAGAACATGCCTGGCACCCTGGAGAGTGAGCAAGACCAACATCGCTCAGGGCCATCACAGGAGGGTCCCTGTGCCAGAGCTCAAGTCGCCCTGGACAAGGGTACTGGGTGGCACAGCGGGACGCCTGTGACAGCGGGTGACGTTGAGAGGCTGGCTCCACTTGTTCCCGGATCTTGGCTGGATTGGGCCGGTGAACAGTGGGCCACAACGGCGATGGCGGCGGCAAAGATAAAAGCAGTCGGGGCAGGACCGTCTGGCACGGTAGAACAACATGCCAAGCAGAGACATTGCAAGCTGAGTAGGGCCCCTCTGGGTATTGCAGATGTGGCCCGGGACCGGGAGGAGGCACAGTCGCGGCGGATTCGGGCCAAGCAGTGGATGGAGGAGCACCAGGGGCGGCTGCATGTGGTGGCCAGACGGGAGGACACCTATTTCCAACTGTCGGATGGCTCATGGAGGCACCCGAATGAGCTGCGGTGTGCCTGAGAGAAGACTGGTGGACTTGGGCCTGGACATGGGACTCCTCCAGTGGTATCGAAGAGGAGGCGCATCGGGGTCAAGACAGCCAACAGTGACCTGGGAGGCAATTTTCCTCCTGGGGAGGACTGATGGGAGGATAGCCTGGGAAGGGGGGGGGGGGGCATGGGCCTGTTCTTATAGTTGGTATCTGGTTTAGACGTTGTACATGTGTGTATATTTTGATGGTCATGGGGTACAGCTTATTAGTTTTTTATAGAATGTTTTGCTCTATGTATTTGATATTTGTATATGTTCATGGGGATTAATTTAATGTTCTGTTTAGGTTAGGACACGGTGGTATTTTGTTTTAAGTGGACTCGTTTGAAGTACAAGTGGCAGGATAACCCGCTTCGCCGTGTGGGGTGAGGTGGCAGTCTACCCATCTCACCCCTAGTTTTACTTATTTTGGAATGACTGCGTTAGGCCATTTGTATTGTGTTATCCTATTACTTTTAGCACGTGATTCGGGTTCCAAATTGGGGTGGGTCCAAATTGTGTGTGTGTTTTTGGCTTTTGTGAATGGGGGGAGAGCCTGAACCAGAAGGTGGAGCCGCCACCCGTACCACACCAATAAAAGTCCAAACTCTAACACAACATTCTTCCCCCCCGTGGATCTCCGCCACGTTTAGCGGGAAAAGTTCCTCACCATCGCGGATCCACACGCAATTTTTGCGCGGCCCAGACACCTTTGACGACCCAGGCCGGCACTCGCTTCCTCCCACCCCCTCAACCCCCTCCTGCACAGAGCTTTTCCCGCACCTCACTCCCAAAGCCGGCCGATCACCGTCTGGTTCCATTACGCACGACTGCACACCGGCCCGTATGCCCACGATCCACGGCCATTCAACGTGCTGGAACTCGGAGCGGAGCATGCTGCCCTTTCCACCCCTCCCTCGTCCCCCTCATGGACGGACATGCCCTCTGACAGTTTTTTTTTCCTCTCCCTTGTCCTGTCAGGCAGCTAGGCAAACAGAACAGGGATCTGTCACCCTTATTGTGCCAAAACAGATTTACTTTGCCAAGAGGAGCTTATACAGTACCTAACTGTGCACTGTATATTGTTGTAAACTCCTCCTGTAATAACTTTTAATACTTTATTTTAATTGTTTTACCCATGGAAGACCCAACAGGATGGGGAAGAGGGAAAGGAAGTGTGTGAAGGGGGAAAGAAAAGGGAGGGGAACAGACAAAAAAAAAAAAAAAAGACAAACTGCTTCTTCCACCGAAGATGTCTCAACACGAGTCTGGTTTCCGCACCTGTTAAAGGAGAGACCCTTGTGCGTGTGTGTCTGTGTGCATATATATGAGAACGCGCGCAAAATAAGTGTGTGCATGTGACTGATTTGTCAGGAAACATACGAGCGGAGGGCCGGTCGCAGCAGCTCTTCCCCCGGGAACCCCGAGCAGGCAAGGCAGCGCCACCAACCCCCAGCCCCGAGGTCAGCAAGCTCCAGGAAAGCCAGGCATCCACCCCCGGAGGGACGATCAAGGGAGGGCAGGCCGGCGCAGTGAGCCCACCCCCCCCGAACCCACCCGACCCCCACCCCCCCAACGGGGCCAACATCCGCCCCCGGGCCCCAGCCACCAGGAGGACAGCGACCCCACCCCCCAGGACAGAGACCAGCCCACGCCCCCCGGCGCAAGCCCCCCCAGGCACCCCCACAGCGGCCCCACCCCAGCGCCTCCGCCGCACACCCCGGGGACCCCCACATCCAAAGAAGACCCCCCTCCCAGGGACGCCCACGTTGCCGAGAGGCACTACCCCCCCTTAATCCAGCACCTCCCGACTCGCAGGAACACCCCTCCCCATACCTTCAAACCCACATGTTCCCATGCACACCCCTCTCACTCACCCAGACCGACCCATTCTCTCTCACTCCAGTACCCACTCAAATTCACTCCTCATTCACCTTTATTTCAAAAGGCGGCTACGAAGCAGATGCAGCGAGCCTGAACATGCACCAGTGCCCGGCAGTGACCAGGGAGACCACTGGCGCAGGCCACAGAAGCAGACCCCCACCCCCCGGCGCCTATCTGAGCGAACAATCAGCAGACCACCGCAGGCGCCCCAAGATGCCACCCGGCATGCAAAGCGCTGCACAAAACCGACCCATCATCACCACCTCCATTCATCACCCCCTCACTCACACTTAGACTCATATTCAGCCCCCCGTCACTTCCTTGGTTGTATCTATATATTTAGTAGCACCCAGGGATTTTGACAACATGATAGGTCCCAGGCTCCCCACCAGACTCCCACGCCCCCGGCAAGAGCAGGGCAACAGGGGTGGGGGAAGACCCCCACCCCCTCCCCCCGCACAGAACATGGTGGGTGGGTGTCGGTTATATGATATAATTGTGTGTAAATGTGTGGAGTACTAAAATGCAATTAAAATTGGGGGGATAGTGAGTGGAGCATCGTTAGCCACTGCGATGGGCAGCACTGCCCCCAAGCCCTCAGTGTCTAAAATGCAATTAAAATTGAGGTGAGTGCAGCCCCACCACGCAGCAAAGGTATCCCCTTCACCAACACAGTGCGGCACCCCCCCCCCCACCCCAAAGCCCTAAATGTAACAAAAAAGATCAGGGGGAGGGGGAGGGCGGGAAAGAGGACTGGGAGGTAGGCGGTCTAAAAGCAAGGCCGTCCCTCCCAGAAGCCAGCTTGCAGACTGGTTTATGAGGCCACCCACTGTCCCCAAATCCCAACCCAGGGCGAGGGCTGCCAGTGGAAACAGCCCAGGACCCACCAGCATCGTGCCCGGCGCTCCAGCACCACTAACATGACGGGGCAGCCAAACATACTTCCACTCATCTTACACACACGAACATGGACAACAACAGTCACAATAGTGAACAATGGGCCGGACCCACACGGCGCCCAACACGCCAGGCGACACCCCCGAGCGCCCACGCAGGCCCACGACCACCCACCCCAGATGCACACTGACAGCTGCAGGCCGCCTTGCAACCACAGCCGCCCCGGAGCAACCCAATGGAAACACGGCCATCAACCCGCGCCAATGACCCCCCAGCCACCCCCAAGCACCAACACACACCCGCTGCCAATGACACTAGGGGCGATGTAACAAAGTGCCTCACCCCCCAACACAACAGCAGGGCAGCCGGGACAAGCAGGCCCCGAAACGCCAGCCCCCATGCCACTAGATGGACTGCCCAACCCCTGCCACCCAACAAAACTCTCCTACCCATACACACATCCTCCACCCCCTAGACATCTACCCACAAGTAACCGCTTCCATACACACGTAACTCCACCCACCATCACACATACCCACCTACACAAACACACAACCCCACCTGCCCACTCAACACACACCCACTTCCACAACCGCTCATACACAAGCCCACACTCACACCCACACACACCCACACCCGCAGACCCCAGTAGATGGGGAGGGCGACCCAGGATGCGGGCACCAACCCCAGGGCGGCACCAGGGCCCCAGGAAATACACGACCTCACCGCACAAGGATGCACTAGGGACAGTCCCCACCACCGGCGCACACCCGACCCCGGCCCGGGGGGGGGGGAACGCCCCCCCCCCAGCACCAGGGGCTCAGGGCCAGACCCAGACCCCACCCCCTCCGAGGGGCGAGGCCAGCCGGCCAGGGGCCACAGCCCAGAGCCCCCCCCAACCCCCCCCCAGGGCCAGACAGATGGCCACCCCGGAACAGGCCCCCCGGACACCCGCGGTCCACAGCCAGCCGCCAAGGAGAGGTGCCAAGGAGAGTGAGTCACCGCCCACCACTCCTCAGATTATAGAATTAATAAGCCGGGACCAGAGAGAATTGAATTCCGCCAACTGATTATTTGAGGAGGCTGACATTCTTTCCAGGCTAATATAATCCAATAGTAAGTTATTATACTAAATCGTGCATAAGTTATTTCTTGATTTCCAGTTCATGAGGACAGCTTTCTTTGTGATGCATAAGGCAGTGAGAACCATGTGTGACCTCCTTGCATCTATATTTATTTCACTTAAATCACCTAATATGCAAAGTGTGGGTGAGGGTGGGACACTATACTCAAGCCATGCCGACAGGTCTTCACATGTCTTCTGCCAGAACTTTTGAACCGGTGCACAGGACCACATAGCATGCATATAGCTATCCAGGACATTGCTAGTGCAGTGAGAGCAGATATTTGTGTGACTCAGGCCCATTTTCAACATCCTTTGTCCTGTATAATGAATTCTATGTAGAACTTTATACTGTATAAGTTGTAAGTTTTGACTGGCACCTAGCGGCTGCCCCAGCCTTGGATGCGCTCTGCAGAGCGTGCCCAAATGCCAAGTTACGTTTCGTTACCTTGTATACATGTGTAATGACAATAAAGTTGAATCTCATCTCATCAAGTTAGAGTTTTTAGTCATCTTAAAAGTGTTTAAACATATTTGTGTCCAGAAACTTTCCTCCTTATTAATCGATAAGTCTGTCTCCCATTTTGATATTGGAAGAGATATGGACTCATCCAACTTTGATAATAGTCCATATATTTTCGATATCAATTTTGGGGAACGGAGATTTAGAAACTCTGCCACCTTAACTGGTACTTCTAAATCTGTCTGATTAAGATTAAATCTTGCTTTTATTATGGATTTAAGCTGTTGATATTCAAAATACTTTTTATCACTGATTTCGTGATGTGACACTAGATCCTGAAATTGGATAAAATTTCCACCTTGAATAAGATGTTCTAAGTTGTTTATTCCCTTCTCTTGCCATAGTGGAAATTTTAATGTCCTCTTTTGTTGCAGGATATCAGGATTATTTCAAATGGGTGTGAGTTTACAGGGGACAAGTGAAGACCCTGTTATTTTTAAAAATTTCCACCAAGCCATCAGAGAGGAACTGATATTAATACTTTTAAAACAGTCATGCCATTTAATACAGGGACTTATAAAAGGTAAGTCAGAGATATTTAGCGACCCACAGAGAGCCTGTTCAGCATCTAACCATGGGTTCCCTAGTGGGGTTGATTTTGTCCATTTTGAAACAAACTGCAATCTATTGGCTAAAAAGTAATTAAAAAAATTAGGTAAATCTAAGCCTCCGCACTCTTTCGCTTTTTGGAGGGTTTTTAAACTAATCCGTGATGGTTTATCCTTCCATAAAAATTTACTTATATTTGAGTCTAGAGACTTAAACCAGGCCATTGATGGTTGGGTAGGGATCATTGAGAACAAATAATTAATTTTAGGAAGGGCCATCATTTTAATGGTTGCGACTCTTCCCATTAATGATAAAGGTAGTGTCCTCCAGCGCGTAAGATCGTCTTGTATCATTTTTAAAAGGGGGATATGATTTAGTCGCAATAACTCTGAGAGCCTGGGGGAAATATCTATTCTTAAATATTTAACATTTCCTGATTGTATTGGAATAGTAGATGTATTTGGGAAATTGCAATTTATGGGTAAAGCTATTGATTTTACCCAGTTAATAGAGTAGTCTGATAATGATGAAACTTTATCAATGAGCGCCACTGTCTGAAGAAGAGATCTTTCTGAGTTTTCAAGGAAAATCAATACATCATCAGCATAAAGTCTTATCTTATGTTCCTTTTCTCCAGTTTGAATACCTCTGATATCAACATTTTGTCATATGGCTGCTGCTAATGGTTCAATAAAGATGGTAAAAATGAGGGAGAGAGTGGACACCCCTGCCTAATACCTCTCTGGAGATTAAAACTTCGGGAAATCTGATCATTTGTTTGGACAGACGCAACTGGGCTGCACGGTGGCGCAGTGGTTTAGCACTGTGGCAGCACAGTTTTACCCTTGGCCGGGGGATCGCGGGGATCATGAGGTCGTGGGTTCGATTCCAGCCCCCGACCAACAGTGAGCTGTGTGGAGTTTGCATGTTCTCCCCGTGTTGCGTGGGTTTACTCCGGGATTTCTCTGGTTTCCTCTCGCATACCAAAAACATGTAGGTTTAGGGCGCTCGCGCATGCAGCGACCAGCAGCCGGTGGCTTGTCACCAGACTGCAAACCAAGTCTACCTACGGGTACAAATAAGTAACAAAAAAAAAACAAACAAAAAAAAAACTGGACACATATGTAGTGTTTTCATCCAGTTTATGAAAGATGAACCAAACCCAAACTAGTTCAACACCATAAAAAGAAATTTCCAGTTAACATGGTCAAAGGCTTTCTCTGCATCCAGGGACAAGATTGTAGTTTTTACATTATTGATCTTGCAGTAGTCTATTAAATTAAATAGCCTGCGTGTATTATCAGCTGAGTGCCTACCCTTGATAAAACCTGTTTGATCTGGGTGTATAATAAACGGGATTATCCTTTCCAGTCTTTTGGCGAGAGCTTTGCAAACTATTTTGAGATCAACATTCATAAGTGAGATGGGACGGTAGCTGGATGGAAGCGTAGGTTCTTTTCCAGGTTTAAGGAGCAGGATAATACTAGCCAAATTCATATTCGGAGGAATTACATTATCCTCTTTGATTTGGTTCACCATTTTAAAAAAAGTAGGTGCCATCACAGGCCAAAATTCTTTATAAAATTCTACTGGAAAACCATCTGGTCCCGGGGCTTTGTTGTTTGGGATGTGCTTAAGTGCCTCCTGGAGTTCAAACACCTGAAGAGGTGCATCCAGAGCTGCAATCTGTTCATTATTTAATTGTGGTAAATTAATATTGTCCAAAAATGTATTTATCTCTGAGTCCGATGGGTTAACCTGTGATGAGTAGAGATTTTCATAAAACTTTCTGAAGGAGTTATTTATTTCTTCAGGCTCATGGGTAATATTTCCAGTCATATCCTTAATAGAATGGATAGTTGTTTTTTCTTTATTCAATCTAAGCTGGTTTGCAAGATATCGCCCCGATTTATTACTGTGTTCAAAGTTCTCAAGACGCAGTCTTTGTATTAAAAACTGTGCTCTCTTGTTTATAATTTCTTTTAATTCCAACTTTAATTTTCTCAGATTGTTAAGTGCCTGTTCCTGTGGGGAAACGGCACAGGTTGTCTCCAGTGATTTAATCTTCTGTTCTAAGTCCAGTACCAGTGCTTTTTCTTTTTTATTTTTAAATGAACAGTAAGAGATTATTTTTCCTCGCATGACCACTTTTGCTGCTTCCCAAAGAACACCTGGGGATATTCCTGGCACATCATTATATTCCAGATATGATTCCCACTCTTTATTAAAGTAGTTAATAAAGTCTTTATCTTTCAGTAGTGATATATTAAATTTCCAGCTCCTAGTTTCCTTTGTAGCTTTCCTATTTACTAGTGTAAGAGAAACTGGATGGTGATCACTAATAGCTTGACTTGAACATATTTCAGTGTCTGTGATGTCCCTCACAATAGAGTTACTGGCTAAGAAGAAATCTAGACGTGAATGTGAACTATGAACTGATGAAAAAAAGTGTATTCCCAAAGAGTTGGGTGAAGAGATCGCCATTCATCGCAAAGACCAAAATCATTCATGTACTGTTTGAGAGTGTCAGTAGCCAGCCATTTTCGGTAAATCCCCGATGTACTGAGCCTGTCGATTGCAGGGTTTAATACCAAGTTGAAGTCCCCTCCTATTATAAGTGAGGTGTCCAAGTGCTCAGAAAGAGAAGTGAAAAAAGTGTGAAAATAGGATGGGTCGTCAACATTTGGGCCATAAACGCTTGCAATACATAGATCCAATTTTTGGACTGAGATTTTTAGTATTATAAATCTACCTTCTGGATCTGTTATGGTGTTATTCATAACAAAGTGTATTCTTCTATTTACCAGTATAGCTACCCTTCTTTGTTTAGAATTAAAGCCGGCTGAATACATATGGGGGAATTTCGGGGAGGTGAGCGCATCTACAGACGACTTAGAGACATGCGTCTCCTGCAATAAAACAAAGTCTGCCTGTAGATCATTCAGTCGATTAAAAACTTTTAGCCTCTTCTCCCTGGTTCCAATACCACGTATGTTCCACGTGACAAACTTAAATGTAGACATGTTTTCACTAACTGGTTGTGTACTAAAGACTAACTAAATGTGCGTATGTGATTATATGTCTGTAATGTATGCATATATGTGTATATATATGTTGTGTGTAACGTATACACCTATGCATATATAATATTGGGTGTGCGCGCATGATGTCTGTGCCATTTGCCTGCAATTGCAAGCAAATGGGGTACATGTATTTCAAGTTATTTCCTATAAACCAGAAGTATGAGAAAAAACAGACATGAAGGTTAGTAAGTGGTGGAAAAATGCAGACAACATACAACAATGACCTAAAAACTTCAAAAAAAAAAAAAACCTACAACAGACAAACAAACAACAACCTCAACAACAAAGAAATAAACATTTTGACAAATGTTAACAAATTAAACTGAAATCGAGTAAGAGACCTGCACGCAATCCCACTCTTTTTCCACCTGTAGCTAATATTATATAAAATAATAAATTAAAAAAATAACAAAAAAAAAAACTAAATGGGCTCTAGAATAACCTGGGTGTTATAGTTTCATCCATAAACAGCTTGCCATCTATATACATATATATATACATATGTATACATACATATATACATACATATATACATATACATATACTGTATATGGTTGCTGCTCATGGGGAATATTTGAAGCCAGCATTACATAGCTGAAACGAGCTGAGAATTTGAGTAAAACCGTTAATAATAACGACTTTTGTCGGCCACCAACAAATGTGGGGAATATTCGTACGACAACAGCGCTGACCCGGAGAAGCTTCTGGCGGTTCTGGCTCCGTTTCTGCTTTCTAAAGACTGCTCTTCGTTTCTGCTGCTGCCCCAGGTAAACAGCTGCAGTGAGAAGGTAGTGAGAAGGTAACCGCTAAGACGGGTGAATGGACATTTGAGTGAGTTGAAGTAGATACTGATGTCGTCTACCGTTATTCCCCGGAGGGCGAACTGAGCCACAGTGAGGTGGAACCAAGATCGCGTGTGTATTAATACACACAAGAGCGTAATTATAGACTCTATCATGCTAATGCTAAGCTAATGCTAACACTAAGCTAACGTTAGCCCCGCCAAACTAATGGTCAGCCTTGCTGAACGTTACTCCTGTTGGGCTTCAAAGCTAACTCGCTAAACTTTTTATGTTGGTGAGCTAACTACGTGTCAGCATCCTGATAGATAACTGTCAGAAATGTTATCTGGTCTAAATGGACTAACGCCAGACATGGCTGGTGATAACCATGGTGACGACCCCTCCCTGCATGGGCCAACTACAGCACTCCCACGTCAGATGACCGTCTGTGAGTTGCTGTGCTTTATGCAGAACAAAATGGATAATGTCTCGATGGACTATCTCGTGAAATGGGTTGGCGACTTCTACAATGAGAGTCAGGTTGAAGGAGCAAAGAAGTTGCTGTTCGAGCAGTGTCCAGAAGGAACATCGCGGACGAAGAAGAGGACAGGCCCCAACCGGAAGAGGGACAACATCACCGACATCTACCACAAGCTGAATGAGGTTGGTCAGCACACACCCACAATACGTTGCCCAGAACCTCATGAACTTGCCACCCGCTTCGTTGGAGTCATTCGACCTTGCCAGGTTGTCTAATGATGTGTGCCGTGTGATGACTCTTGGAGAGAGCATTGCTACTGTGTTCAAAATGATAACCGCTATCCAGGACGATGTGGCGGCAATAAAGTCCAAACTCGGCGACACACCTCCTCCAGCTGGCGTCCTGGCCGAGGAAGGTGAGGATGAGGATGGCAGTCATCAGAGAGTGGTCAGCATCATCAGCGATGAGGAGATTGTAGCAGCAGCTGTCGACCATGACTTGGCTACCAATGCAGCCCGCGGTCCACCACCTACTGCCATGGCTGACGGTGTGAATGTGGACGTGGCCTCCAACTCTGCAGAGGCTTGTGCTGATGACGCTGTCGACAGCAGCCCTGCTGGAGTTGCCAAAGTTGCCAAAGTTGCTGAAGTTGACGAAGAACACGAATTTGAGTTCGAGGAAATCGAGAGTCGACGTACCAAGAAGAAGAAGAGGTCCTACGCCAATGCACTCCAATCGACTGACAACCAATCGACTGCCAAGCAGACCACGAACCAGCTACAGGTTGTCAACAAGACACGCCCCCACTCACAGCTACGCGTTGTACCGAAGTCTGGTAGGACGTCTGGTGGACATCATGGTCAAGGTCAAGGTCATAAGAAGCACCAAGTCTTCATCAGTCGACTCGACCCCACCACCAGACCTCATCATGTACGCTCCTATATCAAAACTCATGTTAAAATAAATGACAATCTCAAGATCCATCCATCCATCTTCCGCTTAATCCTTTTCGGGTCGCGGGGGGGCTGGAGCCTATCCCAGCATCTTTGGGCGAGAGGCAGGGTACACCCTGGACAGATCGCCAGTCCATCGTAGGGCCAACGAAGAAGATGGATGGATGGATGGATGGACAATCTCAAGACTGAGCAACTAGAAACCAAGCATGATGGTTATGCCTCTTTCAAAATTACATGCCCTGCCAGTTGTAGCAAGAAGTTGCTTGGAAAAAATGTGTGGCCATCTGGTTTATACTATCGACAGTTTTTTGAGAAGAAATGAACTACTTGTGATTATCACTATTATGTTTCTCATCATATCCATTCAGTAGTAGGACCAACCTAAGAATATGTTCATTCAACTGCCAGAATGTAAAAACTTCAACTAATGAGATCTCCAGTTTATGTGATAACCATGACATTGTGTTGTTGCAGGAACTTTGGTTGTTTGAACATGAATTGTCTATTCTGAGCAGAATACATGGTGATTTTATAGGACAAGGTGTTTCTTTTATGGATACGGAAGAACGTGTTATCTTAGGTCGCCCCTATGGCGGCGTTGGTATCCTATGGCGGAAGTCACTTGCTAACAGTTGTGATGTGAAAACTTACGAGTGCGAAAGGGTTACAGGTATTGAAATCAACCTGGGTGACTTTCACTGTCTTATATTGTGTGTATATTTCCCCTGTGATAGTGTAGAAAACTTGGATGAATACTTGCACTGCTTGAGTCTTGTTAAACGTATCACTGAGGATTTTCCAACTCCATACTTGGTGACTTCAACGCTAATATATCACGTTCAAGTTGCTTTGGAAATGAACTGGTGTCTTTTTGTGAGAGATACTCTTTACACATCTCGGACAGAATCACCTTACCAGGTGATACCTTTACTCATGTTAGCATGGTCCATGGCTCTACATCATGGCTTGATCACTGTGTGACTACATCCACAGGCCATGATAATGTGTCCAATATCAGAGTTCTGTATGGTCATGTGAGTTCCGACTATCTACCTTTATCTATGGATATTGAGGTATCAAGTGTTGCAAGTGGCCCCCGGGGAGCTCCCTCGGCCACAACGGGTAGTAGGTCATACAAATGGCGTGATGCCACAGCGTCGGACCTGTCCAGATATAAGGGACTTACTCGTAGGAAACTCTGTAATATCCGTGCTCCTACGGACGCCATCAGGTGTCATGACCGTAATTGTGCGGCACACAGGGATGATATCGATAGGTTTTACAGCGATATTGTTGATGCTTTAAATTTTTGCGTAAGTGAATGCATTCCTAGTCACAGTGTAGCCAACCAATATAACGTCCCTGGCTGGAATGATATTGTTAGCGAGGCTCACACAGCAGCTCGGGATGCTTTTTATGTGGTGGAGGAGTAATAGCAAACCACGTTATGGTCCAATATTTGATAACATGAAAAGTTGTAGGGCTAGGTTCAAATATGCTCTACGAGCATGTAGGCACAATGAAGAAAGTATCAAATGTGACCAGTTAGCTAGTCATATGAGTGAACTGAACATGGTAGAATTCTGGAAACAAATGAAGACTATGTGCTCCCACCGGTCTGTTAGATCAAACACTATTGACGGTGTGACTGGTGATGTTAATATTGCTGAAAAGTGGAAATGTCAATATGAAGCTATTTTCAACTCAGTCAAGAATGTTTCAGTGAAGGATTCTGTTATACATGATGTTTGCCTGTATAATGACATGTTTGATACCTCCGATATTTCTGCTGTTACTCCTGTTGAAGTTGCTTCACTGATCAAAGCTCTCAAGAAAGGCAAATCAGCTGGCCCTGATTGTCTCACCAGTGAATGCCTCATCAATGCTGATTTCAACTTGTGTATTCTGTTGTCATTGTGTTTTAACTGTATGTTTGTTCATGGTTATATGCCAGATATGTTGATGGACTCTGTTATTATTCCCTTGGTGAAAAACAAATGTGCCAGTCTGTCTGATATGAACAACTACAGACCCATAGCTATTGCAAATGTTATATCTAAATTGTTAGAGGGTTTAATTCTGAACAGAATTGAGGATTATCTGTGGACAAACGACAATCAGTTTGGTTTCAAGTCAGCCCATTCAACTGATAAGGCTGTTTACCTACTCCACGAATTTGTTGACTACTTCAGAAGCCAATCCACTACTGTTTATGCTACGTTTTTAGATGCTAGCAAAGCTTTTGATAGGATTAACCACTGGTGTCTGTTTAGAAAACTGATCGATTGAGGTATTCCTATTTACATTGTTAGCATCCTGATATACTGGTACAGAAGGCAGTCTATGGTTGTTAGGTGGGGCAATGTTACCTCATCCAAATTTCATGTGACCAATGGTGTCAAACATGGTGGTATACTGTCACCCTTGTTGTTTAATGTCTATGTTGATGATCTCAGTGTACTGTTGAACAATACTAATGTGGGTGGCTCCATTAATGGTGCACCGTTAAATCACATTTTCTATGCTGATGATCTCTTAAGTCTGTCTACTGCAGTGATGCAACATCTCCTCTTGGAATGTGAGAAATATGGTGAAAAAAATGACGTCCTGTTCAACTGTACTAAATCTATGTGTATGGCTTTCAAACCGAAGGGTGTCAACACTTCAAATCCTGTTATGCCACTTTGTGGTAACAGCTTGAACTTTGTTGAAAAAGTCAAATACCTAGGTGTGTGGATTGAATCTGATAATACCAATGTTGATTGTAACAGGCAACTCAGGAAACTCTATGCTCAAACAAATTTACTGTTGCGAAATTTCCATAGATGCTCTCCTGATGTTAAATGTATGCTGTTCAAGACCTTCTGTACCCCAATGTACTGCTCGCCTTTATGGTTTAATAGCAATGTTGCTGTTAGGAACAAAATCCGCATTGCATATAATAACTCCCTAAGAAGGTTGTTAGATATACCTCGTAGGTCGAGTGCAAGCAAGATGTTTGTGTCCTTGAACATTCCGTCTTTTGGCAAGTTGATACGAAAGAATGTTTACAGCTTTATGAGAAGGCTGCTGGCATGTAACAATCACCTTATATCAGCAATTGTCAACTCGTCACTCACACTCCACTCCAGCATCTGGAAGTGGTGGCGTTCTATTGTATACTGAGTTCAATATTGTATGTTATTGTTGTTACAAGAGTGCCGAGTGACTGCTGAACTGTATATACTTTTATTTTCTACACGTTTTCTGCATATAATATGAACCCTGAGTTTGAAATAAACGTTTGAATTTGAATTTTGAATATACAGTCTGTGCACAGAAACAATAGCTCGTTTACCTTCTTGGATGTTTTGTTTCCCAATGGGAAAAAGCTTCCTTCTCCTTTCCAAGATTTCCTGTGGAAATTGATCATTTAGACCATAATTAGTGTTTTTAAGCTGTTTGTCCTGCCTCTGTACCAAAATTTTTTGCTTAAAATGCTCAAATTTGGCAACAATAGGTCTGGGACGTTTATTCTGGGATTTTTTTTTATTTTTTTTTTGCCCTATTCGATGGACTCGGTGGAAGGTAATTGAGTTTGTGACTTTGGGGGATAGTTTTAGTTGTGATGACATAAATTCACGGACCAGCTGTTCTAGATTTTCATTATTTTTTTTCAACAATTCCAGAAAAAACGAGGTTATCTCTCATGCTGCGTGACTGCAAACTGAGAACTGTCTCCTTCATTTTCCGATTTTCTCCCTCAACAACGCCAAGCCGTGTGGTTACTGATTTTTTCAGGCTGTTCCTCTACGAGAGAGACGAGCTGTGCTTGACTGAACTCAAGGCTCTCCCGCAAATTTTGGAATTCTTTATGAAGAAGCTCAACCAGCGCCGGTCTACCATCCATGCTGGTAAGTTTATTCTCAATAGAGAAAAGGATGTCACTAACTTCGGTGCCCTGCTGTAATTTCTCGGGCGTTATTTTTGGCGAATCTGCGGGTCTCGGTCGTTTAGACTGAGAAGCAGCGGCAGAACACACTCGCCTGCTCCATGACACAGCAACGGCAGTACAATGCGTCGATATAACTCTCTAATTCCTCCAGCTCCGTACGAAAAAAAAAAAAGACAATTAATTAATTAATGAATTAATTACAAAAAAAAAAAAAAAAACTACCTGTGGAAAAGTTTGTTTTTAATCTTGGTCGACAGCAGTCGCCGTTCAGATTATTGCGCAATTGTCTCGTGATCACAGCATCAACCCTCCGGATCCGGCGCCCTCCGACAGTTCTACCAGAGCTGGAGACAAACGACGGGGGGTCACAACCCCTTCTGACCGCTCTAGGGGGAGCGGTGTGGTCACCCAGCACGATGCCGACTGATAATATCACGCTCAGCAGGAATTGCTTACCAACAGAGAGCCCTAGGGGGACAACCAGAACAATGACTATTGTTATAAATCCCCGGAGCAAAGAGTAATTCCGGCGCCAGTAATCACGCAATTGATATGTATTGACTGATATGTATATCAATATGTAAATGTGCCATGCATTCTCTCGTCTGTATAAAAGAGCTGTGTTTACATGCCTTACTTAGCGCACTGAGAAAACACACGCAGTACAGCACAGTGCTGAGTGTGTCTCATGATGGAGGAATAAAAACTCTAACCTTCAGCTCGCTGTGTCCGCCTGCACTTCGTTCCTCTGTGGAGGAAATAAGTGCAGTGCAACTAAGTGAGTGCGCTGTTGTAAGTGCGCTAAGTAAGGTGTAAAGTCAGCACATTTATACAGACAAGAGAGAATACATATCAGTCAATACATATCAATTGCTGGATTAACTGGCGCCGGAATTACTCTCTTTGCTCTGGGGATGTATAACAATAGACATTGTTCTGATTGTCCCCCTAGGGCTCTCTGTTCATATGCAATCCCTGCTGAGCCTGCTCCACCTTCTGGTTCTGCGACCACCCGTGACTATTAAAAGGAACTCCGATTATATTGGCATGTTAGCTCTATATGCTTTATTTTTATGTTAGTAACATAACTATAATATAATTTTTTTGAAAATAATTCCCAGTTTTATATATTTTTTAAAAACTTTATTATGATGTAAATCGCCATTTTTGTTTACATCGCAATGCATTCTGGGTAGTGACGTAGAATGGTTGCAGCCGTTTTTTCTGTCTTATACAAGCCAAGAAGCGAAGCTACTAACTACTGCCATTTGTCAGTGAAAATGCCACATTGCGCAGCTTTTGGATGTAATTTCCAATCAAAGGGAAATAAAGAGAGCGGGGTGAGCCTCCATAGCTTTCCTAAAGAGGGAAAGTGGAGGAAAAAGTGGGGCAGCAGCAGCTGAGCAGGTAGAGCAGGTCGTCTAATAACCCGATGGTTGGCGGTTCGCATCACGCTCTCCCCAGATATCCTGCCGTTGTGTCCCTGGGCAAGACACTTCACCCACATTGCCTCCAGTGCCCATAACACTGGGTATGAATGTGTAAAAAAGTTTAAATGCTCGGTGGTGGCCGGAGAGGCTGTTGGCGTGGATTGGCAGCCACATTTCCGTCACTCTGAGTGTCTGTGATCACGCACTATAGCGCATGCCTGATAAAGCTGACATATTGGTGTGTGGGATTGTGACGTATATCTTCAACATGAGCCTGAAACGACTTCCGGTTATGGCTGCCACGTAGGACGGACGTGTCTCGCTCTGCTCTGCTCCTGGAGAAAAAAAATCGGCAAATAACTCTCTCATTTGGGACAGAACGTATCCCAGCATTTGGGCGAGGATATGTCGGCGAAGCCTAAGGCTGGAAAACCAGGAAAAGGAAAAAGCGAGCCGCCGAAACAGTCCAAATTAACGGACTTTCAGGTCTGTGACGCAGCAAACAAAACTCCATATATGGCGGAGGAGGCTGGCGGCGGTGCGATTTCTGCGGGGAATGGCGCAGATGCGCTGATGGCTGCCATGAGTTCAATGAGAGCGGACTTTTCCTCTAGATTTGATGGGATTATGACAGCGTTGGAAGGAATAAGAAAGGAATTGGGTGACTGTGTAGAACGAACGGCGCAGATGGAGCTCCGTCTCGCTAGTGCTGAAGATGACGTCACCCGTCTTCAATTAAAGGTGCGCACTTTGGAAAAAAAAAATAAATCTCTGGAAGATAATATTTTGGATTTGGAATCTCGGTCGAGACAGAATAATTTGAGGCTGGTGGGTCTTCCAGAGGAATCAGAAGGTCGGGACGTATGTTCCTTTCTGGAAAAGTGGATTCCGGAGGTGCTGGGCAGCGAGGAGTTGCAATCAGCAGTGGTTCTGGAAAAAGCACATCGTATTGGCCCACGGAGAGATAAGGGACCGCCGAGGACCTTAATTATGAAGTTTCTTAGCAACAGAGACAGGATGAAGATCTTCAACGCTGCACGTGCTAAAGGAGAGATTAAACACCAGGACCAGCAGGTGCGGTTCTACCCAGATTTGGCCACAGGAATCCAGCAATTGAGGAAGCAGTTTGATCCTGTACGTAAGGAGCTGCGCAACCTTGGGATTCGTCATGGTGTAATCTATCCTGCGAGACTGTTGACCACGTATGAGGGCAGAACCCACATTTTCAAGACCCCAGAGGAGGCGCAGGAGTTCATCAAGAAGATCAAAGAAGAAGAAGAGACTGGTGGGAGCTAAGCATGAACAAAATATAAGGTAGAATAATTAAGCATTTGCACAGGCATCTGACTGACTTGAAGTAAATAGTAAGTTTACAAAATATAGATTGTATTATATATTAAAAAAACAAAACAAAAACAAAACAAAAAAAAAAAAACTATGATGTACAAAGTTGTTAAAAATTTTGGAGTTAAGTTGGAAAACTACAGAGGAGAGTTAATGTTACGTCATTAAAAGCAGTAGAGTTAGGGTGATTGGGAGGATGAAGAAGGAGTGGCTTAGGCTGTTCCCCGTGGGTGTGGAACGGTCGATGGCTATATCGGGAGACAGAATTTTTCTTTTGATTTTGGGGGGTTTGCCACAAGTGTGGGAAGGGGAAATTTGTTTGTGTGTAGTTTGTAGGATGAATGTTCAACCACTCATGTTTTTGCTTCTCTGTATGAGCATGTTTACACTGCAAGGTAATCCTAAACTCTCTATTGATCATGGACCAAAGTGTTAATCTTAATTTAACTTCATGGAATTGCAGAGGTCTACAAAATTTAAAAAAACTTAAACAAGTTATGAATAAAATAAAGGACATGGGTTCAAGAATTGTGTTTTTACAAGAAACTCATCTGATAGAGGAGGATGTTAAAAGAATTAGGAGTAGATGGCAGGGAAGTGTATTCACCTCTTCATTTTCATCCCGAGCCAGGGGAGTTATGACTCTCATACATAAATCAGTTCCTTTTCAGGTGAAAAATGTAATTGGAGACAAATTTGGAAGATATGTAATCATTCAAGGTTCTTTGCTATTAGAAAATATAAATCTTGTGAACTTATATGGTCCCAATATAGATGATCAGAAGTTCTTTGCTAATTTATTTCTCATCTTATCATCACTTACAGGGCAACATATAATAGCAGGGGATTTTAATTGTACATTGAATCCAGGTGTGGATAGATCAACAGGACTGGATTGTACGCACATTGGATGTAGGATGACTATTAATCATTTTATGAAAGAATTGAGATTGTTAGATATATGGAGAGAAATGAAACCACAAGTTAAAGCCTATTCTTGTTATTCCAGTACCTACAAGACATTCTCACGTATTGATTATTTTTTGATTTCCACAGAATTAAGGTCCAAGATTCAAAACTGCTTTTATGATAACATCGTGATTTCTGATCATGCACCCTGTTGTCTAATATATGTAGATAAAAAATTGACAAAGGAATCAGGTAGATGGCAATTTCAGCATAAATGGCTTCAGGATGAGGAATTTGTCAAGTATATAGAAAAACAGATAGACGAGTTCTTTGACATCAATACTACACAAACATCAGCATGTGTAAAGTGGGAGGCTTTCAAAGCTTTTATTAGGGGACATATTATTAGTTATACAGGATCAAAATCTAAGAAGACTCGAGAGGAGAGAGCTAAATTGGAACATAAAATAAAAAGTCTTCAGGAAAAAGTGTATGCAGGAAGTGACCCAAGGTTGGAGAATGAAGTACTGATTTTGAGAGCTGAATACGACAAAAAATCAGCGAATAGAGCTGCCTCGAGTCTTCTAAGATTGAAACAATCTTTTTATGAACAAGGTGAAAAATCAGGAAAATTATTAGCATGGCAGATTAAACAATTGGAAATTAAAACACCAATTACCAGTATTATAAGTAACGGACAGGTAGTTATAGATCCTTTAGAAATTAATAGAGCCTTTAGAGATTACTATGAAAAATTATATGATACCAAAAATGAACCTGATTTAACAAAACTAAATGGGTTTTTGAACGAACTATCTATACCGTGTATTCCAAATGAAAACAGGGAGATATTGGAGTCTAAAATTAGTCAAGAAGAAGTTGGGCTAGCCATTGATAATATGAAATCAGGAAAAAGTGCAGGACCAGATGGTCTTCCAGTTGACCTTTATAAAAAATTTAAGAATAAATTAATAAAACCTTTTTTGGAAATGGTTTTAGTAGCATTTCAAAATAATAATTTACCATCATACATAAATAATGCCTTAATTATACTGCTGCCAAAACCAGGTAAGCCCTCTAATAAATGTGAAAATATGAGACCAATAAGCCTATTAAACGCCGACCTTAAGATAATCTGTAAAATTTTAGCAAGACGAATACAAGAAATTTTACCAAATATTATTAATCGAGATCAGAATGGCTTTATAAAGGGTAGACAAGGCTTCCATAATGTAAGAAGACTATTTAATATTATTTATTTTAATAAAGAAGCACCGGATACAGCTCTCCTATCATTGGACGCCGAAAAGGCCTTTGATAGAGTTGAATGGCCCTTTCTTTTTGAAGTCCTACAAAGGTTTGGACTTGGAAATAATTTCATAAAATGGGTTCAAATAATATACAATAATGCTACAGCAGAAATCCTAACAAATAACAATATTTCAAAACCAATAAAAATCAATAGAGGATGTCGACAAGGCTGTCCACTTTCACCTTTACTGTTTACTATGGCAATTGAACCTTTAGCGATAGCGATACGTTTACATTCACAAATATATGGAATTAAAGTTGGACCAACAGAACATAAAATCTCCCTGTACGCCGATGATATAATTTTGTTTATGTCGAATCTAAAAAAATCAATTCCAACCTTGTTGAATTTAATAAAGAATTTTGGGGAAATATCAGGATATAAAATAAATAAAACTAAATCTTCAATATTAATGCTAAATGAGACCCAGAGAAATTACCCAGCCCCTGAGGTAAATCAATTCAATGTTGTAAATCAGTTTAAATATTTAGGAATCCAAATTATGCCTAAGCTAGAATCAGTCGCCAGTGTCAACTATGAAGCCTTAATGTCAGATATCAATGAGTTAACTCAGAGATGGATGTCACTACCAATGTCGATGATCGGGAGAATCAATATACTTAAAAGTAATATTTTACCTAAAATACTTTATTTATTTCAATACATTCCCTTATCACCACCTTTAGATCTATTCTCAAGAATAAAAAAAAAGTTAGTGGAATTTATATGGAACAACAGGAGGGCTAGATTACGTTTGTCTTTATTATATTTACCATTTGATCGTGGAGGTCTGAAATGTCCAAATTTTATGTTGTATTATTGGTCGGCACAACTGAGGTCTATGACATATTATTTTTCATCAAATGATCTCCCTCACTGGACTGAAATGGAATCATACAATTTACCTTTACCTCTTCCCATATTCATATACTCAGATTCGGCAAAAAAATTACAAAAACAAGTTAAAAATCCATTTGTAAAGCATATGATCAAAATATGGTGTGAAGCTAAAAACTATTTAAAAGAACCACAGTTATTGTCACAATTTAGTCCAATATGGGGTAATCAATATTTTAAACCAGGGAGAGCGGACGCTGTATTTAAAGTATGGAATTTAAAAGGGATACAAAAGATTCAGGATTTATATTTGCCATGTGCAGACAACATAATGTCTTTTGAAGAGCTGACGATCAAATTTAATCTCAATAGAACACATTTTTTTAAATATCTTCAACTTAGAAACTTTATTCGATCAAATCAAAATAAAGCTCTCACTCGACCTATTCATTCATCCTTGGAAAAAATGATGATGAAAGATAGTAAAAGAAAGGGTATTATTTCAGAGTTTTATAACTCATTGACACTATCTTCAAGTGAAAATTCACTGAAAAGATTAAACTACTGGAAAGAAGATCTGCAAATTGAAATTTCAGAGGAACAATGGGAATTGGCTTGTACAGAAGCTCAAACCAAATCAATAAATGCACGCCTTAAATTGATACATTTCAAATGGTTAATGCGGATGTATGTTACACCGGAGGAGTTAAATAGATATAACAAAAATATACCAGATACATGCACAAAATGCATGGAAAGTAAAGGAACCCTATTTCATTGTTTATGGGAATGTAGATTAATAAGAATGTTTTGGGAGGAGGTGAGGGTAACAATTGAAAAAATAATCTCAAAACAAATCATATTGAATCCTAAACTGTTTTTGTTGGGTCTGTACCCAGAAAAGCATAATTTCAATAAAAGTGAAAGAACATTCATAGACCTCAGTTTGCTTAATGCCAAAAAATGTATTGCACTATTATGGAAAAAGACTCATAGACCAGATGTGACTCAGTGGTTAAGACAGATGTTAACAAACCTTCCATTAGAAAGAATAACATATATACTGAAATCAAAGGAAATTGTGTTTGAGAATATATGGAGACCTTTTATTGATTATGTAAAAAATTTAAACATAACTCTTGAAGAAGAAGGTGAATGATGTGTGTGGACCTTGTAAATTCCAAACTGGTGAACATAATATGTATACTAATGTATTGGATTGTCTAGACTAAACAGAGGAGCATTGTTGAAGACTTGATTTTGTTGGTGGTTGTTGGTGTTTTTAGGACATTTTTTTTTTTTTTTTGTAGTACTTTAGTGTTAGTGTTTGATTGTTTGTATCATGTTTGTTAAAAAAAAAAAAAAGGTTCAATAAAGATATTGTGGAAAAAAAAAAACATGAGCCTGAAACTGGGGAGGGTACCACAGCTGTGGAAAACATCTTGTGTGGTACCTGTACCAAAAACTTCCCACCCCAAAGACCTGAACAGCTACAGACCGGTGGCCTTGACGTCCCACTTGATGAAGACCCTGGAGAGACTGCTCCTTGCTCATCTCCGCCCCCTGGTGGAACCAGCGATGGATCCACTCCAGTTCGCCTACCAGCATGGCATTGGGGTGGAGGATGCGGTGATCTTCCTCCTTCACCGTTCTCTGTCCCACCTGGAGAAGCCCGGGAATATGGTGAGGATCATGTTCTTTGACTTCTCCAGTGCTTTCAACACCATCCAACCGATGATCCTGAAGGACAAGCTGCTGCGCGCAGGGGTGGACCAGCACCTGTCATCATGGATCCTGGACTACCTCACGAACCAGCCTCAGTTTGTGAGAACCCGGGACTGTGTTTCCGACACGATCATCAGTAGCACGGGGGCCCCCCAGGGAACGGTGCTGGCTCCCTTCCTGTTCACTCTTTATACTGCGGACTTCTCACACAACACAACACATTGCCATCTACAGAAGTTCTCTGATGACTCTGCGATCGTTGGTCTCATCTCCAACGGAGATGAAGCTGAGTACAGAGGGCTTATCCAGGACTTTGTGGACTGGTGCCATCGAAACTGCCTCCAGATCAACGCGAGGAAAACTAAGGAGCTGGTGGTGGACTGCCGCAGGCATGGGCAGCCCCTCACAGCACCAGTAAATATACAGGGAACAGACATCGAGATGGTGACATCCTATAAGTACCTGGGTATTCATCTGAACAATAAACTAGACTGGTCACACAATACTGACGCACTCTACAAGAAGGGACAGCGCAGGCTGTTCCTGCTGAGGAGACTCAGGTCTTTTGGTGTACAAGGGGCGCTGCTGAAGTCATTCTATGACACGGTGGTGGCATCAGCCATCACTTTTGGAGTGGTCTGCTGGGGCAGTGGCATTACTGCAGCCGATAGGAAGAGACTGAACAAACTGATTAAGAAAGCTAGCTCTGTCCTGGGGCAGCGCCTTGATCCGATGGAGGAGATAGGAGAGAGAAGGACAGTGGCTAAACTGTCATCTCTGCTGGAGTCCGAGTTCCACCCTATGCAGGACATACTGGATGCACTGAGGAGCTCATTTAGCAGCAGACTACATCATCCCAGGTGCACAACCGAGAGGTTTTGTAGGTCCTTCCTACCAACGGCTGTCAGACTGTACAACCTAAGCAGGGCTGCTCGCAGAGATAGCAAAAGACGTAACAAACTAATAGTTTTTTTTTGAATGCAAAAGATGCAATAGACTTACACAATGGTCCTCTCCGGCATACAACTAGGAACATACCGGTCGCTATGGAGGGTGAGAATATGTATGGGCACATAATCATACCATGTAGGATAACTAAATAGACGGTTATGCTGTTTCATCCCACCTAGCAACAATGCTCTGCACTGTGTGTGTTTATATATTTACATATTTATTCCATCTAGCTACAATGCTCAGCACTGGGTGTGTTTATATTTATATATCTATATATTTATTCCATCTAGCTACAATGCTCCGCACTGTGTTTTTATATATCTACATATTATTCCATCTAGCTACATTGCTCCGCACTGTGTGTGTTTATATACTTGCATATTTATTCCACCTAGCTGCAATGCTCCGTACTGTGGGTGTTTATATATTTACATATTTATTCCATCTAGCTACAATGCTCTGCACTGTGTGTTCATATATTCATATATTTATTCCATCCAGCTACAATGCTCTGCACTGTGTGTCTGTGTGTGTGTGTGTATATATATATTTTATAGTAATATGTACATATGTATATTAGCTGCTCTTGCTTGCTTGTTTTTTTTTCTTGCCTTCTGATTGTTGCTCTGAGTGTTGCTATCCCTGTGCTGTTGCAATCCTGGAATTTCCCCGTTGTGGGACTAATAAAGGCTTATCTTATCTTATCTTATCTTATATGTATTAATCGCGCTATGATAAAGCACAATATCGCTCAAAGCGCACGCTCGAGCAAATCACGGTTCGAATTTTGTCACGGTTTGAATTTTTATCAAGTGCACGCTTGATAACACTGATATATATATATATATATATATATATATATTTATCACACTATGATAAAGCTCTATTTCACTCAAATGAGCGATATAGTGTGCTCGGGTGTCTCTCGGCTCCGCGAGTCTCTCGGCTCCGTGAGTGTGCGCAAGCGTGTGCTTGAGGAAGCATTATTTTAAGGTGAAACTTATATATTGTTGATTTACTTACAATAGAATGCTCAAACACAAAAAATTGCCTACAAGCATGATGGGCACTGAACTGATAAACATAAACTCTCAGTAACATAAAGCAATTTCTCTGTTGCTTTCTCAGACTGCGGGTTGAACGTCCATAAGCAGTGCTCCACAGTCGTTCCAGACTTTTTTTTTTTTTTTTTTTTTTTCTGACTGTTGCCAGCCAGATCTTCCACATGTCAAGCCAAGTGTGCGCTTTGAGCGATATCATAGCGTGATTAATACATATGTCAGCTTTATCAAGTGTTGTTGGATGTGTCTGGTGTGTGTGTTTGGATGGGGCAGCTCGGTGCGTGGACGTGAGTGAGTGGGAGCGTTTGCGCAGCCGAGCCGCCCCCCCCCCCCCCGGTGTGTGTGGAATGACCTCGAGAGCGAACGGTGTGTGATTTGGTGCGGATGAGTAGAAAGAGCGAGGCGACCGGAGCAGGTACAATTTGTTGCTGACAACAGTGCGGTATATAAATAAAGCCCCAACGCTTCAGCAAAACGGCCTGTGCTTCTGTGTAATACCATATCCCTTTTTGACGAGAGTGAGGTTTACTCGGGAGTTGAACCCGGAGGAAGATAGATCTCCCCTGCGTCCCCCAACCACGGTTAGGAGACGAAAGGCAGGAACAGTCAACACAAGCGTGCGATCACAGACATGTCTCATGCACGCGCTTTGAGCGATATTGTGCTTTATCATAGCGTGATTAATACATATGTCAGCTTCACTTCCGGCTTCGAGAGAGAGCAGACGCCTTTTCTAATCCTCTCTTTTCCCTTCTGATCCCAGCTTGCAATGTTGCGTTTTTGTCTGTGTTTAGTCGCTCTTCTTCTGCTGAATCTTAATCTAAACGGAAATTATGGATTTGGTAGCGGCTTAAACGTGCTATTGTCACTATTTTTTCAACAAGAATCGGGCCAAGGGGGAGCCCAAGAATTGGAACCTGCTGAGTGTATGATTCGACTGGAGATGCAGAAGACATCTATTGGCTACGACACAGGATTCTATTTTTGGCTCTGGAATTTCCTGGTGTTTGTTTCAAAATTGAGGAAGGTGGAGAGCTGTTCAAAATGCAGATCCAGGCAAGCTCCTTCACCAATTCGACCAGTTGGGGAGGGCACGAGGCGGCATGGTGAACTGAATGGAGATTCAGATAGTGGAATACATCTTGAAGTCGCCAGTGCTCTTCAGAGTATGTTAATGTTTAAGCCTGCACATGGAAATTCTGAAGCACAGAATTGCTCGGGTGAGGAAATTCTATTCTCTGAGTGCACTGTGCAGATTTGACCTTCTTTGGTGCCCGGTATTTACATTCCTCCTGATGAAGATAAGCGGTAGGGGTGGCTCTTAACCCAAACAATCGACAGATAGCTGCTGTTTTCAGCGGATGAACTTCTCAGGGACAGTCCATGTGCCTTCATTTGCAAGCGAAGAGACAGACTCCAGACTTGTTTATAAGTCACATGACTTTAACATCTATCTACTGCCTGGAGGCGCCCTCTGCTGTTCACTAGCAACTGTCACACCTACACTACACAAATGCACACGACATTACACGAACTGACACATATACTGACTCATATATACACTGCCTCTCTCAACTCTTGTTTGTGTGATCTATATTGTCTGCTAATTGTGCATAGAGGGTTTTTTTTCTGTGTAGTCAAAATTTGGCTCATTGAGCTTTATACGAGTGTTATTCTGATTAACTATGTTTTTTTCTCTCTCCTATTGTGTTTTCCTCCCCCTCCCTTCCCCTCTTTACCTCCACTGTATGACAGGCGCCTTGCATGGCGCCGCGTCATTGGATGCGCCTAACGTGCGCGTCCAATGTCAAGTCAAATTCCTCGTATGTTTACTTGTAAATATACTTGGCAATAAAGCTGATTCTGATTCTGATTTATCAGGCATGCGCACAAGCGTGCGATCACAGACATGTCTCATGCGTGCGCTTTGAGCGATATTGTGCTTTATCATAGCGTGATTAATACATATGTCAGCTTTATCAGGCATGCGCTATAGCGCGTGATCACAGGCACTCAGAGTGACGGAAATGTGGCTGCCAATCCACGCCAACAGCCTCTCCGGCCACCACCGAGCATTTAAACATTTTTACACATTCATACCCAGTGTTATGGGCACTGGAGGCAATGCGGGTGAAGTGTCTTGCCCAGGGACACAACGGCAGGATATCTGGGGAGAGCGTGATGCGAACCGCCAACCATTGGGTTATTAGACGACCTGCTGTATCTGCTGAGCCGCTGCCCCCCCACTTTTTCCTCAACTTTCCCTCTTTAGGAAAGCTATGGAGGCTTACCCCGCTCTCTTTATTTCCCTTTGATTGGAAATTACATCCAAAAGCCACGCAATGTGGCATTTTCACTGACAAATGGCAGTAGTTCGTAGCTTCGCTTCTTGGCTTGTATAAGACAGAAAAAACGGCTGCAACCATTCTACGTCACTACCCAGAATGCATTGCGATGTAAACAAAAATGGCGATTTACATCGTAATAAAGTTTTTTAAAAATATATAAAACTGGGAATTATTTTCAAAAAAAATTATATTATAGTTATGTTACTAACATAAAAATAAAGCATATAGAGCTAACACGCCAATATAATCGGAGTTCCTTTTAAGACGGCAGTGACTAGGAGGGAAAGACCAAGTGACGTATAAAATGATTAAAAACCTGAGTGGCGCTGGTAAAAAGATATTATTAAAGTTGTACAACAAGGTTTGGGAAGAAGGGATATTGCCTACTTCATGGAAAGAAGCGGTTGTTGTTCCAATATGCAAGCCAGGTAAAAATCCAGGTTTAGGTGAGAGTTACAGACCAATCGCTCTAACATCCCATGTTGGTAAAACTATGGAAAGAATGATTAATAAAAGGTTAACATATTATCTGGAGTCTAGAGAGGCATTAAAAAAATACCAAAGCGGATTTAGTAAAGGGAGAAGTACTACTGATCCTGCATATTCTGCCCCCATGAATTAAGTTGGGCAGTTCCCATTACAGCATTTCATGTTATTGAGTTTGGTTCCCTCTAGTGGTGTAGTGAAAGCATCGTTTTGAACTGATACACAAAGTGTTGCACATGCGCAGTAACGATATAATGGGAGACCAGTCAGAGCTTCACCCGATGTACGAACGCTGTGAATGTTGTTTAATTATCGGCGCCTTGAACATCATTAGTCCGTGAGTATCCTACATGGTTTGACAGTGTTAACAGCTACAATGAGAACTGCACGGTTGCATTGGTGTATTTTAAGCGACTGTCTAGTCCGTTGCCAACATTGTTACCAAGCTAAGTTAGAGCTAATGCTAACATCTGCTAAGCTAGACATGGTGACCATTCATTGACGGCGTGTATATGTCTACTTTGTTGCAGTTTTACACGGATGTAGGAACGAATGTAAACGGATGTAAAACCAAAAAGACAAGTGTACATCACGTTGAGTTCCTTGTGGGGTAGCTTCAATAAACGAGATAAAAGGAAGCATCTTGTCATCACTGAGGCCTGCACCACACGTGTTAGCTTGCTGTCTACCAGTCGATAACTGGGAAACTCGATGGGAGGGCAGTAAACTGCTGTCTGTTTGGAACATGAGATTAGGAAGGCCCAAGTGAATAAGGAAAGTGTGGTTGCGGTGTTTTTGGATGTTGAGAACGCGTATGACATGATGTGGAAGGAGGGGCTGATTATCAAACTACATAAGCTAGGCATTAGAGGGAGAATGAAAAGATGAATTAAAAATTTTTTGAGTGAGGAAAATTTCGGTAAGAACAGGGAAGCAGTATAGCTCAAGCCAAATGATAGAAAATGGAACCCCACAAGGCAGTAGTATTAGTCCCATTTTGTTTTCAGTCATGATCAGTGACATTTTTTCTAGAGTTAAGAGTTCTGTTGGTGTCTCTGTTTGCAGATGATGGTGCTATGTGGACAAGAGGGAAAAATCTATCATTTATTGTTAAAAAGTTGCAGCAGGTGATTAATGAAATTGAGGCTTGGGCAGTGGAATGGGGATTTAGGTTTTCGGTGGGAAAAACAAAGGCTGTGGTCTTCACAAGGAAGAGAACAAACAGTCAAGTAGATCTTAAAATATATGATCAAAACATAGAAACTGTGGAGTGTTTCAAGTATTTGGGAGTGTGGTTTGATAAGGGTTGTTCTTGGAAGATTCACGTTGAGAAAATTGTGGCAAAATCTAAGAAGGTCTTAAATATTATTAGATGTTTGAGGGGAAGAGAATGGGGAGTAAGTAGAGGTGCTTTAAAAACATTATATGCAGCATTAGTTAGGTCAGTGTTTGATTACGGGTGTGTTATATATGGATCAGCGTCAAACATTATTGAAACTAGAAAAGCACTCGGAGAGCGCAGACCTCCGCCAAGCGCCACAGTTCCCCCCATACATTGTTTGTGTGTACGTTTTCAGATTCCTTGACCATGAAAACATATGACTAGCAATTGGATTCACAATGATAGGATTAGTGGTTCAGTAGTTACTGACGAAAATGGCATTTTCTGTAATGGTGGTTTAGCGCCACAGTTCCCCCCATACAGTGTTTGTGTGTACGTTTTCAGATTCCTTGACCATGAAAACATATGACTAGCAATTGGATTCACAATGATAGGATTAGTGGTTCAGTAGTTATTGACGAAAATGGCATTTTCCGTAATGGTGGTTTAGCGCCACAGTTCCCCCCATACAGTGTTTGTGTGTACGTTTTCAGATTCCTTGACCATGAAAACATATGACTAGCAATTGGATTCACAATGATAGGATTAGTGGTTCAGTAGTTATTGACGAAAATGGCATTTTCCGTAATGGTGGTTTAGCGCCACAGTTCCCCCCCATACAGTGTTTGTGTGTACGTTTTCAGATTCCTTGACCATGAAAACATATGGGTATGGCGGCACATGGGGAAAGCATAATTGTGTAGCATCTTGGACAAGATCAAAGAGCAGAGGTTCCCTGGTGAGATAACAGGGAGGTGTGAATGATGAATGCAGTGTGACCTTTTGTGTGTTAGAAACTTCTAGAAGAATGGTAAAGGATTAAGGAAGTGAATGCAATGTGACCTTTTGTGTGTTAGAAGCTTCGAGAGGAATGCCATAGTATTTAAGAGAAGAGTCTTTGCTGAGATGTCGTTCTGTCTGTGCTTCTTGTGTGAGATGTGTAATAAATCGCCCGAACCAAATCCGCCTCTTTCTTTACACGCTCCACACTGGTGACCCAAGACGAATCATGGAACACGGCGAAAGATCCCCGGAGCCAGCCTCAATGGGAGCCCCCAGCCACGCATGTGTTGTTGCAGTCAAGCTACCGGATTTTTGGCAGCACAATCCGCGCTCCTGATTCCACCTATTCGAGGTGCAGTTCGCCCTCCGGGGGATATCGGCGGATGACACGAAGTTCCATTATGTGGTCGCAGCACTCGACGCCTGCACGGCTCAGCACGTGGAGAGCCTGCTTGATCAGCCACTAACCAACGACAAGTACGGCGCGCTGAAGGCTGCACTCATCCAGCACTACACACTCTCGGATGGTGAGAGAGCAGAGAGACTCCTGGCGCGGACTGGGTTGGGAGATGGGTCGGCCATTGACCTGATGGAGAAGATGCTGAGGTTAAAGGGCACGGACGACGACCATTTCATTTTTACCCACCTCTTCCTCCAGAACCTTCTGTCAGCGGCGAGAGCGACCCTGGCCAATTCGCCGTTGCTGGCCAAGCGGGACTATCGTGCGCTGGCCCGAGAAGCAAACCGGATCATCGTCGCCAGCAGAGAGTTCATGACCATTGCGGCAGCGATGGAGCTCGGCGCGACGGCCGGAGGAGGCGAGGAGCCATCGACAGCAGCAGCAGAGCCACTGACGACAGTAGCAGCGGGGGCCAAGGAACGCGAGGGAGACACACTTCGTTTCTACCACCGCCGTTTCAAAGAGAGGGCACACAAATGTATACCACCGTGCCAATTCAAGCGACTCAGGAAACGCCAAGACCGGGGGTCGGTAGCAGCCGTGACCCTCGGGGAGGAGAAGAAGCTGCTCTACTTGACGGACGCACGCTCGGGGAGGCATTTCCTCGTGGACACCAGCGCCCAGAAGAGTTTCATCCGGCCGACCTACGCTGACCGGCTGGCAGGATCTGGCGGCCCCGAGATGGCAGCAGCAAACGGCTCGGAGATTAAGACCTTTGGTGAGAGGACTCTACTCTTGTCTCTACACGGCCGTACATTTGAGTGGACTTTTGTCATAGCAGCATTGAATTTCAATATACTGGGGGCTGATTTTTTTTGTACACATGGTTTGTTGGTTGATGTCGCTAACAGGCGCCTGGTTAATGCACTGTCCTTTGACTCTCTTCCCTGTATAGCTCGAGTGACCCAGCCAACAGCACAAGCCAACGTCACAGCTGCATGCGGTAAGTTCCACACACTGCTCACTCAGTTCCCAGCACTCACTGTCCCGACATTTTCGGCAGCCATCGCTAAGCACGGGGTGGAGCATTTTATCACCACCACCGGGCCACCCGTTTTTGCAAAATCTCGGCGCTTGGAGGCAGCTAAACTGGCCATAGCGCGCAAGGAGTTCGCCAACCTGGAGAGGTTGGGCATCATCAGGCATTCAAACAGCCCATGGGCTTCCCCGCTACACATGGTCCCTAAAGCTGAGGGTTCGTGGCGACCTTGCGGGGATTTCCGCAGGTTGAACAACGCCACAGCGCATGACCGCTACCCAATTCCTCACATTCAGGATTTTTCCGTTCACCTGGCAGGAGCGCGCGTTTTTTCTAAAATAGACCTGGACCGCGGTTACCACCAAGTCCCAGTGCGCGCTGAGGACATACCCAAAACAGCGGTGATAACTCCGTTCGGTTTATTCGAGTTTTTGCGCATGCCATTTGGGCTTAAAGGGGCTGCACAGACGTTCCAACGCATGATGGATGCAGTGCTGCGCGATCTCCCTTTCGTGTTCGTCTACCTGGACGATATTTTGGTAGCCAGTGCGTCCGAAGACAAACACGAAACCCACCTCACGACGGTTTTCCGGAGGTTGGAAGAGCACGGGTTAATAATCAACCCAGCGAAATGTCAGTTCAGGGTGACGCGGATTGATTTTTTGGGGCACCGCGTCTCTCCCGAAGGAGCGGTTCCGCTGCCTGACAAAGTGCGCGCGGTAGCAGATTTTCCCCGGCCACAAATGGTCAGGGCGCTACAAGAATTTTTGGGAATGGTGAACTTTTATAACTGTTTCCTTCCCCGCGCAGCATAGCTCATGCAACCACTGTACGCCGCGCTCAAAAAACAGAAATCCACGGATAAAATCGAATGGTCCCCGGAGCGGGAGCGGGCGTTCTCGGAAGTCAAAGCAGCCCTGGCAAACGCTGCACTGCTGGCACATCCAGACCCAACGGCCCGCATAGCGCTCACCACTGACGCGTCAGATGTGGCCATAGGGGTGGTCATGGAGCAGCGCGTAGCCGGGGCTTGGCAGCCGCTCGCCTTTTTCAGCAGGACTTTGCGCGACAGTGAACGTAAATACAGCGCGTTCGACAGGGAGTTGCTGGCTCTCCACTTGGCCATTCGCCACTTCCAGTTCTGGCTGGAAGGGCGCAGTTTCACTGCGTTTGTTGACCACAAGCCACTAACATTCGCGATGGCCAAGGTTTCAGAACCGTGGTCGGGCCAGCAGCAGAGACAGCTGGCCGCGATCTCAGAGTTTACTACCGATATTCAGCATGTGCCGGGTAAACTGAATGTAGTGGCAGATTGCCTCTCGTGCGCCGTGGCTGCCCCGGTCTGCGTGGGGATAGATTACACAGCCATGGCCGCGGAGCAGGTTAGTGACGCGGACGTGCGCGCGCTCCAGTCTGGACCAACAGGGTTAAGGCTGGATAGCAGGGTGCTGCAAGACGGCATGCCCCCCCTAATCTGCGATGTCTCCATGGGGCGCCCGCGTCCCGTGGTCCCGGCCGCGTGGCGTCGCCGCGTGTTTGACTCGGTTCATTCTTTGGCGCACCTGGGAGTGCACGCGTCGATCAAAATGGTAGGGGAGAAATTCGTGTGGCCGAGCCTGCGTAAACAAGTGAAAGAGTGGGCGGCAGCCTGCGTGGCGTGCCAATGAGCCAAAGGACACAGACACACGAAAGCTCCCTTGGAGCCGTTTCGTATTCCGGCTAAGAGGTTCGACCATGTTCACGTGGACCTCGTGGGCCCCCTCCTGCCATCACAGGGGTGCACGCACCTCCTGACAATGGTGGACCGCACCACGCGCTGGCCGGAAGCGGTTCCGCTGGCCGCAACCACAGCCGAGGAGGTGGCGCGCGCGTTTTTGACAGCATGGGTGGCGCGTTTTGGAGTCCCGTCGGACGCCCTCAATTTGTTTCCGAACTCTGGTCAACAATGGCCCGCAGCCTGGGTGTCACAATTCACCGCACAACCGCGTACAATCCACAGGCTAATGGGTTATGCGAACGTTTTCATAGATCATTGAAAGCGGCTCTCAGGGCTTCACTGACGGATGCAAATTGGGTAGACAAGCTACCGTGGGTTTTATTGGGGTTACGTTCTGCACCTAAAGAGGATCTGGAAGCTTCCCCGGCTGAACTTGTTTTTGCGCAACCACTTCGGCTGCCCGGGGAGTTTCTGCCAGATAATCCCACGCCGGGCAGCTCCCCGTCGCAGCTGTTGCAGCGTAGCATAGACACAGGCACGCTGCCGGGCCCTGCCCACCACAGTTTTCCGTGTGTTTTTGTGCCTAAAACTTTGAAAAACGCGGAGTTTGTGTTTGTCAGACACGATGCCCACCGCCCTCCATTGCGACCACCCTATGATGGACCGTTCAGAGTGCTGGAAACAGGGGATAAGCATTTTTTGCTAGATTTGGGGGGTAGGAGGGAAAAGATTGACATAGACAGACTCAAACCCGCTTTCGTGGCGGCGGACGAGCAAGTGCTGTTGGCGAGGGCCCCTCGGCGTGGAAGACCCCCACGGGGAGCTCCCCAGAGAAAAGATTCCCCAGAACACCCACACGGACAGACAAAAAGTTTTCACCCCCAAACATCAACCCCCCAGCTTGACAGCGCCGCGGAGGCGGTGAATCCTGGTTACAGCAGATACGGGAGAAGACTGAAGCCCAAGCAGCATGTGGATTGATGTTTAATGGTTCTATCACAGCATACGGACTGTTATTCTTTTGTTCTATCCAATATGCTCGGGGGGTGGTATGGCGGCACATGGGAAAAGCATAATTGTGTAGCATCTTGGACAAGATCAAACAGCAGAGGTTCCCTGGTGAGATAACAGGGAGGTGTGAATGATGAATGCAGTGTGACCTTTTGTGTGTTAGAAACCTCTAGAAGAATGGTAAAGGATTAAGGAAGTGAATGCAATGTGACCTTTTGTGTGTTAGAAGCTTTGAGAGGAATGCCATAGTATTTAAGAGAAGAGTCTTTGCTGAAATGTCGTTCTGTCTGTGCTTCTTGTGTGAGATGTGTAATAAATCGCCTGAACCAAATCCGCCTCTTTCTTTACACGCTCCACATGACAAGCAATTGGATTGACAATGATAGGATTAGTGGTTTAGTAGTTATTCACGAAAATGGCATTTTGTGTAATGGCGGTTTTCTTGTGGACGGTGATCCGGATCACCACCAAAATTTAATCATCTGCAGGATACCCCATTTCCGACAATCTGTGAAAATTTCATGAAAATCCATCCATACCTTTTTGAGTTATCTTGCTAAAAAACAAACAGACAAACAAACAGACAGACAGACAAACCAACGCCAATTATCACATAACCTCCTTGGCGGAGGTAAAAATTGGATATAATTCAATACCAAGCTCTGAAGCTATGCTGTGGGGCCATAAAAACTACTCCAGTAACAGCACTCCAGGTGGAGATGGGTGAAATGCCTCTGGAGTTAAGAAGAACTCAAATAGCAGCTACATACTGGGCCAACATCAGAGGATTCAGTGACAGTCACCCAGTGCACAGTGTACTGAAACCTTGCCAAGAGAAGGAAAAGAGACAAATGAGAAGCTTTGGATGGACAATAAAGAATAAAGTCAGGGAGCTAAGGGTTGCTGATAAAGCAGTATGTCCAACAGTCCCTCTTTCTGCAGAACCACCATGGAGTCTGGAAGAAGTAAAGGTGGATTTTAGACTTTTAACAAATGACATAAGAGGGAGGATAAACAAGAAGGAGGACAATAACTATTTAGACTGTAGCTATCCTGACTTTATAAAGATTTATACGGATGCATCTAAATCGACAAAGAACATTGTGGGAATAGCATTCATCATTCCAGAATTAGATGTCATGAAGAAGGAAAGGGTTAGTGATGACTTGGCTGTGTATACTGGGGAGCTTCTGGCAATCTGTTTGGCATTGGGCTGGGTGGAAGAAGTAAAGCCCAGAAAGGTTTTGATAGGGTCTGACTCTAGCAGCGCAATAGAGAGTATTGGGCAAATGCACTCAGAGTCAAGACAGGATTTGGTGATGGAAATTGCACATTCAGTAGGGAGAATCTCAAAGGCAGGTGTGAACATCAGATTCATTTGGATCCCGGCGCACATTGGAGTGGAGGGGAATGAGCTAGCAGATAAATATGCAGAAAAGGGCAACTAGGATGAGTCAAGTTAGTTGGAATGTGAAACTTAGTAAAGCAGAGGTCAAGAGGATTATCAAAATGCAAATTAAAAAGAAGTGGCAGGAAGAGTGGGACAAAGGAAGTAAAGGATGGCGCCTGTATGGCATACAAAAGAAAGTAGGGGGAGCTAGAGAAGGACACAGGAGTAGAAAGGAGGAGGACATCATATCCAGGTTAAGATTAGGTCACACAGGGCTGAATAGTACATTAGTTATCATGGAAAAACACCCAAATGGAAAATGTGATTATTGTGGAAACGATGAAACAGTTGAACATACATTTATGCACTGTCCAAAGTATGAGTTTGCACAGTTAGTATTGGTGGACAGTCTATACAGGAACAAAACCCAGCTCAGTATGAAAGACATTTTACAGAGAAGTTCAGGGGATGCGGTCTATAAGGCAGTTTTTAGGTTTATGAGGGCAACAGGACTAATTTCAAGGATATAGGAGAGTAATGCCATTTTGAATCACACTCCATTCCAGAAGTTGGCGGTAATGCACCTACAAGCTGTTTGCCAACCACCATAAAACATAAGAAGAAGAAGAAGGGGTGCTCTCTTTGCCACCTCTCTGCCTGACAGCTGTGCCTGTGTGCTGTGTAGTGCCTCTCAAGAACGTGTGTTTAATTCGACACCTGGCCTCATCCTTGGCTCCTTATTACCAACATAACATGCACCACTGGTGAAGACACCATCTAGCAAGAGAAGGCCACCATTTTGGAGGATCGCCATATAACTGCTCACCAACTAGCTAGCCCAAGATGTCAAGATCAGTGTGGGGTCTGTGGAGAAAAATCCTCCATGATCATTTGCACATGCAGAAGTTGTCTGCGCAATGGATTTCCAAGTTGCTCACACCTTTCCAGAAGCAGGAACAAGTTATGTACCCCTAGGCTCTTTTGGGCATGTGCCACAAAATCCAGGAGGACTTCTTTGACAGACTAATCACACTGGATGAAATAGGAGTCCATCACTATGACCTAGACTAAAGCCCAGTCGAAGCCATGAAAGCATAACTCACTACCGCAGGGGAAGGCACATGTCCAACCCTCAGCGGGCAAGGTCATGTTCAGTCTTTTGGGACCAGCATGGAGTATTGATGATGTATTTCCCACAAAGGGTACCACAATTACTGGGACTTACTGCACTTCACTGCTGCAGAAATTGTGGAAGGCCATCAAAACAGAGAGGCTTGGCATCAATGTTCCCTCTAAGCTGCGCGCTTGTGCAATCGTGCGCTGCTCCCGCGTTCTCCACGTGCAGAAAATCTATGCAGCGTATGGCTGTGTAGTTGTGCATGCACACGTTGGACATATGAGAGATATGCTGACAGCACATATGTGATTTAACCTCACGATGAAGGAGACGGAGAGTCTGGGACACCTGGGGAGGACAGCGAGAGAAGACAATGGGTGTGGACAGAAGACTCCCTGACCTCTGAGGCTCGAGAGGAGAGAGGAGAGAGGGGGGAGTAATGTAAATAAAGGGATTATGATTGAGATGCGTGACCTCCCCTGCGAGGGAGATTTCTGGACGTGAGAATGTATTAAGGTGAAAACTTTGGTGTGTTTTCCTCCTCTTTGTTCGCTGCTCAAGAATGAGAGCAGACTGTGGGAATGGTTGCTTGAAATAAACTTAAATTAAATGCAATTCAGTTTCGTTATTCAAGGCTCCCCACACAGCGCATAAAATAAAATCCAACCTGAACTGTAAATAAAATAAACACATTGTAGTGAACACTGAACAATAAACAACATGTGGGCACTCTCTCACACCCAGAAGCAGCAAGAGGAGGGAGAATAATTGCCTGACGGAGGAAGTGTCTCCGGGAGGTATCAAGTGAGTTCTAGACACCTCCCGGGGAGAGGAAGAGCCAACCAGACAAAGGATTTCGCCCCTGCAGCACAAGCTGGCACGTGGTGAATATATTGTGATTTACGCAACAAGTGTCATGATAATTGCACCACACATTCTCTTTGTCCAAGCAGTATGAATAATGTCAGAGCCTCAGTCGTTATGCATGAGATTGACTGAGATGACTAACACTGTCCAGCCAATGATATGATGTGGTTCATACGTATTTACTTACGCAGCCAATCAATGTCATTGATAGAGCTTTATGTGTACGTGCCCATACGTGCCGGTGTTTTGCAGGTTAGCTAGCTAACAGTGCCGCAGAGTTGAGAGACGCAAATGCTTATTATGGCAAAACAAACGGGCAGTGGCACATCCACTCACCAAGCCAAAATAAAAAAGAAATGTGGTTCTTTTAAGATGGAATGGCTGTCGGAGTACGTGCAAACAGAAGAACAAGCGGTGAAACTGGGTGAGATTTTTTCTTTTTTGAATGAGAAAGGTCTGCTCTGCAAAACGTGCGGCGAAGCCAAAATAGCAAGCAAGTTTTCGGAGGGAAAAGTGTGGACTGAATGGAAGCTGGACTACCTCAAGCGTCACATTCAGCAGAAAAGTCATCTGAATGCTGTTGGAATTGTATGAAGACGCAAGATGGAAAAGGGGATCGGTACATGATTGCGGGAGAGTGCAAACGATCAAGAGAAGAGGAACGAGCTGTCACACAAAAAGAAATCCGACCCCAAGCAAGTTAAAGTTCTCACTGATAATATTCTACTTGCCATCAAAATGAATGCATCGATGCTGTCGGTTCAACAAATCCATGATCACATGGAAAAGTATGTGAGTATACCAGAAAGCTGGCGAAGCAAAAGTTATGGCTTTGAATTTGTGAACTCAATCAATGAGAAAGTGCAGAATGAGATGATGTGCAATGTTAAAAATGCACCCTGGCATACCCTGATAGTAGATGAGAGCACAGACATAACAGTGCACAAAATGCTAGTCATATATATTAAATAGAGTGAGGAAAATGACGTCAACTATAAAACCGTGTTCGTTGGTATCATCCAGCTGACAGCATGCACTGCTCGGGATATCGTGCAGGCAATAACTCAGTTTTACTCCAAGCATGGACTGGACATGCAGAGAATGGTGATACTGACCTCTGATGGTGCCTCAGTAATGCTAGGAAAGCACAATGAATATGCTGAATTTAAGTACGTAATGAAGCAAAAACTTAAACAAGGGTCAATCAGCACATTCTCAGATATGGTGGCTGCAGCATTTAGATGTGAGGAGCTAAAGGAGATCTCACAGCTTGTGGATATTTGTGCTACATTTCAAGTATCCAGTGCAGATTGTGAAAAAGGCTTTAGTTTAATTAATCATATCAAAACAGCATCTAGAAATCGTCTTGAAGTGGCACATTTGGACCAGCTGATGCATATAAAGTCAAAGCAAGAAGCAGACAGGGCCATCAACTTGGACAAAGTGTACAACCATTGGAGAAGTGAGAAGGACAGACAGGAAAAATAAGGTGAAATTTAAGTCCCCTATCAGATTTGTGCTTATTCTAGTGTCATTTATTAAGAATTTTTATTTATGGATATAATCATTGAATGCTGTTACTAGATTATGAGTAGTAGAAATGCTAATAAAAATTGTCTAATTATATATTTTACAAAGGAATTTACACTGTATCACATGCTTGTGCTACAGCACACGTCATTGTGCAAAATGTGACTTGTTTTAATGTGAACAAAATTTTATCTCTGAAAGGTGTACATGTCTCAATTCTTCCAGAGCAG
This sequence comes from Pholidichthys leucotaenia, assembly GCA_020510985.1. NCBI lineage: Eukaryota > Metazoa > Chordata > Actinopteri > Cichliformes > Pholidichthyidae > Pholidichthys > Pholidichthys leucotaenia. The sequence continues at coordinate 315,585,017 of CM035837.1, read as the reverse complement.
CTGCAGGACCCCCACCCAGACCACAGCAGGACCCTAACACTGACATACAACATACTACACAGCTCATGAACAAGATTTTTGTCTTTTTCATTCTAAGTGGGCCAAATCACTTATATTAAAAGTAATCTAAAGGAAATTACTGCTGTAATTTGATTCTTTTAATAAGCCATGCAACTTGCTATGATCTCAGGTTTTGGACAGGTGTGATACTGGTGTGGCCACAGTGTGCACGTCTGATGTTGCTCACAGTGGTCCAAGGAATTCTCTTGGAGTTTGTGTGTATGCTCAGACACATGAAAAATTAGGGGGAACATTGCTTGGCATGCTGATTAAAGATGTCCTCTTCCTGCAAGGCAACACCCCAGCTCACAATTACATGTTGCCCAGACAGAAGCACATTCCTGTGGCAATGAAATCCTTCCTCACCCCCTTACTCTCCTGACCTCGCACCATCTGACTTCCACCTCTTTCCAACCATGAAGTCATTTTTGAAGGGCAAGCATTTCCTAGATGATGAAATGTTAATTTCAGAGGTCAAGCCATTGGCTTTTGACGCAACCTGCAGATATCTACAGGTGAGGTCTCCACAGCTGTATAAAGTGATGGTAGAAGTGTGCGACCCTTGGTATTACCTATGTAGAGAAAGACTAATAACTGTGCCAAGTTTGGTTCCTCTCAGTCCATGAGAAATCAGTCAGGGGAAATTAATGAACAACCTCCTAAAAGATGTCATACATAACAACAGATTCCTTACTTAGGACTGAAAGTCTCACATATGGTCACCTGTGCTGGTTTTGAAGCAGTAAAGACAGCCTGTAGAGCAGAATGAAGTTTCTTTACAGACGATATCAAAGGCATCGAGCACAGTTCCTGATGGTGGATAGATGCTACATGAGGGCAGGGTTGGGGCTGTAGGCCCATCAGTCACTGCTGTTTCAGTTGGATCCGGACCTGGTATTGGAAGGGTGTACCTGACAAAACGTGGCTCCATCTTGTCTGTATAAACAACACAACCAATGCATCAGCTTTAAAATGCACATAATAACCATCTCCCCTTTTAACAGTTCTTCAAAAGAAAACTGAATGTTTGACAGCGAGAGGAGGATGCACCGTAAACAATCACACTGATGTTGTGCTGGTTTTCCCTTGAAACTTTCAGATATCGGCTTTGTACAATATATTCAGTTTGGCCATTTTGCTTCTGAATAGGTGGTCTCCTTCCTGCTCTGAAGTAACATCTTTCAACAAAACCCTGAGGAAAAGACATCAGTTAATATTTGTTTGATGCATGAATCTCATAAATTCCACATTTTACACTCAGTGAATTGTTGTTTCAGACTTACATATGAAACTTCTGGAGTTTCAAAAGCCCAAATGATGTCTGGACAAGCCGATGCACAGTTCAGTTTTAGCTTCACATCCTCATTCACATTTATTGTGTCACAATTATCACAGCTGCAACAATAAAGGTAATTAACTCAGTGATTAAAAAGTGTAAAAGTAATAAGTACAGGTTCTCCAATAGCTATGGCAATTTTTAGTATATTATAGTTCACTATTACTAATATTTCATTCTGTTTTTTTTTGTTTTTTACCTAAAATGACTTTTTCTATAACCAAAATCCAAATTAAGTTTTATTGTGTATTACAAAAATTGTATTATTGATCAGGTTTTTCAACACAACAAGCATGAGAAGGCACTCTGGCCCGTGTTCCCAATAAATAAAACTATAAAATACAGAATATAAAATATAGAAGTACACTTGGAAAGAAATATATTATGGAAAGAGACTATGTGAAAATGGGGTGAAAAGAGAGATGATATTAATATTTAGATTCTATATGTGTGTATGTGGAGTTCAATGATTCCCCCCACCCACAAGAACTGTTTCAACTCTTCAATATTATATTTACAAAAGCACTGTTATTACAACCTACAGTATGTAATAAATGCAAACAACTTTACCTGATGCTGACATCTTTAAATTCCTCTGATGGAACAACAGTGATGCACTTTGAAGTTGCAGCAACTGCAGCCCACTTCCTAAACCAAGCTCTTTTTCTTACAATGAATCTGTATCTGAACATTTCAAAAGGATCTGGAAGGCAATTTCTGTCAATAACATGAGTTTCACTGTTTGTATGGGTTTCACATTTACAGTCTCCTCCTAAAAAGGCAAAAGCACAAGCAAAATATTAATTAGCTTAAAAACAAAATATACTTTCAGTGAAATACACACACAAGCAACTACACGCTCAAACGTATCCATAAATTTGATTTAAAGCTTCACAGACATGAGTGTTATCCGGTTTCTAATTATGGATTATTGGTTGTGTTTTTGAGGCATGGTTTAAAAGCTTATTCTGTATTTTTGTCATGTAGGATCGTCCTCAACTTTGAAACTTAATTAAATCGGTAAACTGGTCACTACAAATGGCACTAAGGACATCAAAACCAGTGAGCTGCAGATACAAAGACACAAACTGAAAACAACCTTTCGTTTTAATAAAATGCCTTTGTTTTCACTTAAAAATTTGAGTAATTATTAGCTGGTGGGGCAAAAAAATTTTAAAAAATGATGCAGCATAGTACTGCAATACTTTGTGTCCATGATACTGTATAGAGTCGGAAAAAACAGTATTACGATACTTAAAAGTATTGATAAATGTTGCAAATACAAATTCAGTTTTTGGGGTAACAGAGTAATAAAAAACAACTAACTTTTCAATTCACTATGGTCCTAAATGCTCACCATCTGGTTAGGTCCATATACAGCCGTGGACAAAATTGTTGGTTACCCTCTGTTAATGAAGGAAAAACCCACAATGGTCACAGAAATAACTTGAATCTCACAAAAGTGGTAATAAATAAAAATTCTATGAAAATTAACCAATGAAAATCAGACAATGCTTTTGAATTGTGGTTCAACAAAATTATTTTAAAAAACAAACTCATTGAACAGGCCTGGACAAAAATGATGGTACCCTTAACTTAATATTTTGTTGCACAACCTTTTGAGGCAATCACTGCAATCAAACGATTTCTGTAACTGTCAATGAGACTTCTGCACCTCTCAGCAGGTATTTTGGCCCACTCCTCATGAGCAAACTGCTCCAGTTGTCTCAGGTTTGAAGGGTGCCTTCTCCAGACAGCATGTTTCAGCTCCTTCCACAGATGTTCAATAGGATTTAGATCAGGGCTCATAGAAGACCACTTTAGAATAGTCCAATGTTTCGCTCTTAGCCATTCTTGGGTGTTTTTAGCTGTGTGTTTTGGGTCATTATCCTGTTGCAAGACCCATGACCTGCGACTCAGACCAAGCTGTCTGACACTGGGCAGCACATTTCTCTCTAGAATACCTTGATAGTCATGAGATTTCATTGTACCCTGCACAGATTCAAGACACCCTGTGCCAGATGCAGCAAAGCAACCCTAGAACATAACAGAACCTCCTCCATGTTTCACAGTAGGGACAGTGTTCTTTTCTTGGTATGCTTCATTTTTGCATCTGTGAACATAGCGCTGACGTGCCTTGCCAAAAAGTTCCAGTTTTGTCTCGTCTGTCCATAGGACATTCCCCCAGAAGCTTTGTGGCTTGTCAACATGCAGTTTGGCAAATTCCAGTCTGACTTTTTTATGATTTGTTTTCAACAGTCGTGTCCTCCTTGGTCGTCTCCCATGAAGTCCACTTTGGCTCAAACAACGACGGATGGTGCGATCTGACACTGATGTACCTTGACCTTGGAGTTCACCATGAATGTGTTTAGAGGTTGTTCTGGGCTCTTTTGTTACCATTCTTCATCAAGTTTCCTCCTGCAGCCACGTCCAGGGAGGTTGGCTACAGTCCCGTGGATCTTAAATTTCTGAATAATATGTGCAACTGTAGTCACAGGAATATCAAGCTGCTTGGAGATGGTCTTATAGCCTTTACCTTTAACCTGTTGCACTTCGGTGTACCGCGGGCGGACACGTCTCTGCGTCCTAGGGTGCACGAGGGCGTCCTAGGACGCACTGAAAGAAAAAAAAAAGCTGCATTTCCGTTCTTCCACTACAGACACAGCTGCGAACAGAAAGCCAAAGGAGTGCTTTGATTGGTTTAGATGTGATTGACCTCTCATTCGACTAATAAGAGCCTTGAATTGGGTTTCTGAAACATTGAAGAACCAATGACTGAAAACCTAGCAAGAAGGACCCGCCTACCAACGGTTGCGAATACAGCGAGCCAATTGAAGCACAGTAGTTCGAAAGCGTGCCTCCCTTGCAAAATCTGTTTTGTTTTTAGCCGCTGGGTGACACACACGCGTTCGCCAGTCTTTTTTTCTTACTACTGTTCTTATTTGTTTTGAAAAATCGTTCGCCAAAACCGCAATCATGGAAGTGCAAAACTGCAATAATGGAATTATGGTTTGACCGGGTTGCGTGACCAGAACCACGAGTCCGTAACAAGCGGACCAGCGTCATGTTCGTCTGACAATGAGGAAGAGAAGTTTGCCAGCGACACTGCTGTTGTGGACAGGTAAGTGTTATAAGCTGAATTATTCTTTATCCCTGAAAATTGTAATCAAAAATGACTTTTGACCGATCGGTAAATTACAACTGTGCGTAGTAGACCGCGGCGCACCGTGACCGCGGCGCACGAACTGGACTCCGTGCGCCGCGGTACACGGTTTGTGCGCCGCGTCCGGACCGTGAACGCCCCCCACCGCTACTCTTCTGTAGCGGATTGCAGATATTATTGCAGATATTTTAGTACATCTGTGCGTAGTAGACCGCGGTGCACTGTGACCACGGCGCACCGGGCGATGTCCGTCCTCTGTAGCGGGGGGGGGAAGGGGGAGTTGTTATCGTGCTGCACGGTGGCGCAGTGGTTAGCACTGTGGCAGCACAGTTTACCCTTGGCCGGGGGATTGTGGGGATCGTGGGATCGTGGGTTCGATCCCAGCCCCCGACCAACAGTGATCTGTGTGGAGTTTGCATGTTCTCCCCGTGTTGCGTGGGTTTACTCCGGGATTTCTCCGGTTTCCTCCCACATGCCAAAAACATGCATGTTAGGTTAATTGGCTGTTCTAAATTGTCCCTAGATATCTGTTTCCTATAGGCCCATAGAATAGAGGGTTAGTATTAATGAAAGCGCTTTGAGTGGTCTTTGTGACTAGAAAAGCGCTATATAAGTGCAGGTTAGTTAGTTAGTTAGTTAGTAATCGTCTACATTACAGATATTCTAGTATAATTTTTAGTGCACTGTAGGTTATTTTTTCTTGTAAAAAAAGCCACACATTTTTTACGTGGCATGCTTCTTTGTGTGTGGGGGCTTGTTTGTTCATTCATTCATTCAGGAATGAATAAACAACCCCCCCCACACACACACACACAAACAGCCCTGAGTGTCACCTTTCGTTAGAGCCCAAGATCAAGCTTCTATATTGAATCATTCAAAAGTTACAGACGTTTTTCCAAACTGTGCCATTTGGCACAGTTCAAAAACGCCTGGGAACAACCTGTGAAGAAAGCTGTGTAATATATTCATTTTTTGTGGTATTGTTACAAAATTTTGACCTCAGCTGGATAACACTTGGTTCTACATTTCTGTTGCATTTTCCAGCCCGTATCTGACAAATGTGTGTTATTTTCAAGCATTTGTATCCAAAAAAACACCCAGGCGAAATTTATTTTCTTCAAGTTCAGTATGTTTAGATGACTGTTACTCAGTGGCAGGAGCACTTAGAGAGATTATGACTGTTTTGCCAAAAAATTCAAAGTGTTTTCTTTTAAATGAGACCAACCCCATGAAGATGCTGCAAAGGGTTGAAGAACAGCTTTTGATTTACTTTGGGTATGTTATTTTTTGGCGTTTTGAGGGAAAATGACCAGAGTGGAAGGGGATACACACCATGTCAACAAACAGCACAGTGACTACTTGTCACCCTTTAAATAGGCCGACTGACTGATTACAAGTTTGTAGACACCTGTGATTTTAATTAGAGGACACATCTTGGTTGAACATGTCCCTATGGTTACATTATTTTCAATCTTTTCTAGGGGTACCATCATTTTTGTCCAGGCCTGTTTCATGAGTTTGTTTTTTAAAATAAATCTGTTGAACCACAATTCAAAAGCATTGTCTGATTTTCATTGGTTAATTTTCATAATTTTTATTTATTACCACTTTTGTCGGATTCAAGTTATTTCTGTGACCATTGTGGGTTTTTCCTTTCATTAACAGAGGGGTACCAACAATTTTGTCCACGTGTGTAGCAAGTGACTCATGATATCTAGTCGGTAGTTGAACAACAAAGGGATCGGCATGGGAAATCGCAATATATAATATCACAAAATTCAGCGTATCCAAGATCATGATAATACTGTATTGCGGCCCAAGTATCACGATAATATTGTATCATGGTGCCTGTGGTGATTCCCACCCCTAGTAATTATCCAATCATCAGGAATTATACACCGCGTTCCAAATTATTATGCAAATTATATTTGTCTCTTCTTAAATAGTTGAAGCAAATGACAGTCAGTATAATTTTCAAGTCATCAACTGTTAGAGAATAATTCAAATTTTATTGAACCTCCCAATAACTATTTTTTTGCAAAAAACCCCCAAAACATCAAAATGCACTGTTCCAAATTATTATGCACAAGAGTTCCAAAACATTTTATTGGTTGTAAATAACTGAAAATGGTCATTTGTTGAATTTGCAGCATTAGGAGGTCATATTTACTGAAATCAAAAGCTATTTCAATCAAAAACATCTTAACAGGCCAAGTTACATGTTAACATAGGACCCCTTCTTGGATATGACCTTCACAATTCTTGCATCCATTGAACTTGTGAGTTTTTGGAGAGTTTCTGCTTGAATTTCTTTACAAGATGTCAGAATAGCCTCCCACAGCTGCTGTTTTCATGTGAATTGCCTCCCACCCTCATAGATTTTTTGCTTGAGGATGCTCCAAAGTGTTGTGACCCGAGCGCCGGTCTTGTCCACGCTCGGGCTATGTATAGCTCGCTGCCGGCTTTGACAGCTGTGGGTTATATGCTGGCTTCACCGGGCTCTTATTGTGAAGGCGCTCGGTGGGGCTCCCGGCTGTCAAGGTCGGCCAGCTGACTGTCATTACTGCTCGTTAGGGCTCGCCCTTATTAGGCGGACGCTGACGGCAGTTAGATTGCAGGAGTATCGTCAGACATCATCCAAGCCTCGTCAGACATTCATCATTCTGGTCTGGTCAGGTTCGTGTGTATATTCTCGTGCTTTGCTCGTTCATGTCATGCCATGTTTTAGACTGTAAGTGGCTGGGGTTAGCTTTACGGTCCCATGCTCAGTGTTCAGTGTTTTTTTCGTCACAGTCATAGTCTTGTATGTGTGTCTCGTGTTTTGTAAATGAATCACCATCATTGCAAACTCATCGGTGGACTCTTGGCGTCTTATGGTGATCCGCGAGGACCACCGCATGACAGTATACTCCTGCCACGGACGTCTAAACGGAGACGCCACACTGAGACGCCTTTCTTCCGTGAGTTTTGCTATTGAGTGGAGGTTTTTCTCCTGTAGTTGGACTTGGTAGAGAGATGCCCGTCAGCGACTGTGATTATTGCCCGGAGTGGCTGGAGGAGATTGACGGCTCTCTGGCGGAAGCCGCCCATCTCATGCCCACTGAAGCAGCCGATCATTACTTATGCCTCGCACAGCGGGCTGTGCACCGTTACCATCTTACCTATATTCCGGAAGGGGAAAAGAGGTTATCATTGATTTTTGCACAACGCACATTGGGGGAGAAGGCGCTCCTGGGAACCCCTCCACCTCCCGCGAGGACAGCGTCCCTGGCGAGAGTGGAGATTCGTCGGCTGGAGGGAAAGCCCGGCAGGGGACCTGTGGATCGGAATCCAGTGCCTGCCGCCCGCCTAGTCCCAGCGTCATGTGTTCCCAGGCCCTTCGCCACTCCATCGGCCAGTAGGCCCCATAGCCGTGCTCCTACCAAGCCCCAACAAGAATCCCGTCCGGATCCAGCTCCGGGTCGTCAGAGGGACCCAGCCTCCCTGTTGGCCGCATTATTCACGTCACGACAGAAGGGAATCCCCGCAGCCGCCGCCCACAAGTCATCTGTTCCAGCTGCGCTGTCAGCTTCTCGTGCCCACGTTGCCCCGACTGCCATGTCCTCCTCTGTGACGTCACCCCCTGCGGCTGGGAATACTGTGAGTCGTGCTTCGGCGAGACCTGTCAGTAATCCATCTCGAGCGGCTCCTCCTCGTAGCCCCGAGGAGCCTGCCGTTTTCTCCCGGAGGGATAAAAGGAGAACTCCAACTGCTGCAGCAGGCATCATCTTCTCTCCAGGAGACAGGCAAGTGCAAATTGTTTCTTCCCATCATTATTATGATCTGCCTTGTCTGACTCCTGGGGCCGGAGTTCGGGGTTCGCAGCCCCCCGAGCTTCTGCCACCTGCTGTAACTGTTATTCCTAAACCTGCTGCCTCTGTGTCTTCCCCTGCTGAGTGGTCCGCGACGCCAGGCCTACGTCGTGGGAGGAGGAGGGGGCCTGCGCGGCTGGAAAGCCTGGATCCAGCCCAGCAGCCACGTCGTGGACAAAGGAGGAGAGCAGACTGCGGCCCGGAACCTGTGCCGACGGAGAAGCGTCCCCGGGTTTTCTCGCTGGAACGGTCTGATTCAGCGGGTCGAGGGTCCCCTGCCCCCACGCCATACGGGTCATCGGCGTGGACATCAGCACGGGAGGAACCTCAGGCTGCAGATGTCATCTTGCCAGCTGCGGAGCCCGACGCACCTGAGTTGGAGCCTGCGGATGAGAGTCGCCGCCCTGAACCTGGATCGACGAAGTCCTGGGTGGCAACAGAACCCGAGTGCAGGCAAGTGCTCCCTATTGTGTCTCTGTCCTCTGTTTAGGAGCATTTGTGCCTGCCTCTCGGGGAAGCGAGTGAGGAGCAGCCGCCTGCTGCGCCCGAGCTCGTCTTGCTGGGTTCTGTTGCTACCGGTGATACTGATCCCGGTTTTCCTGTTGTGTGTGAGCTTCATTGCAGTGTCGCCGGCATGGAGCCAGTCGGGGTCACTGATTTGGAGGTCCCAGGTTCGGGGGTGGAGATCGTCAGCGGAGCTGCACCGACCCAGTCGGGGTCCGTTGTGGAGGCTGCGGTGGCCCAGTCGGGGTCCGACGGGGGGGCGCCCGAGACCCAATCGGGGTCCATCGCGGGATCGGCCTTGGCCCAATCGGGGTCCGATGTGGGTGCGCCAGGGGCCCAATCGGGGTCCATCGCAGGCGCGGTTCTGGCCCAGTCGGGGCCGGACGGGAGTGCACCCGAGGCCCAATCGGGGTCCATCGCGGGAGCTGCTTTGGCCCAATCGGGGTCCGACGTGGGTGCAGCCGGGACTCAATCGGGGTCCAGCGGAGGTGCACTGCTGATGTGGTCCGCGAATGGTGGAGGAGCTGCAGACCCTTCGCCGTCGGACGGAGTTCAGGCTCATCTTTGCCTTCTATTCCCTCTACTGTGTCGTCGCCCCTGTGCCTCATCGCCAGGGGCCGTGGGGGTCCCTTCTCGCTCACCCCGGCTCTCCCGAGCTTTGTCTCCGCCAGGGAGGCCGCTGCGGGCTGTTTTCCCCCGGTACTGGTGGCTGAGGGACGCGGGTCGGCCGCCTGAGGAACTGCTTCGCTGGTTCGGCGCTTCGGGTCGGCCACCCGACATGTTATGTGTTTTGCTGGGCAACCTGGTTCGGCCACCAGAGGAGTGGACGTGCTGGGCCTTGGACTGTGATGAGCCGCCCGGTCATGTCCCGCCCCCCATGACCGCCCATCGGCCGTTGGACGCGGGGAGACCACCTGAACTGTTCCTGTGGCGCCTGGTCTCCGCCGATTGGCATGAACTGTTGGGGGGGTAGAGGTCACTTTTTTGGTGGGGGTTGATCCAGTAATTGTTCTGTTTTTTTGTTATTCTGTGTTTTTGTAATGGTTATTTGGGTATCTGTGAGTATTTGTGATTTACCCTGCAGTTGCCTTATTTTGTTTTATGTGCAGTTAGGTTTGACCCAGTGATTGTTCTGTTTTACTGTATTTGGTTATTTGAAAATTCACTCGAGCATTCACACAGGTGAGAAGCCATTTTCTTGTGAAACGTGGGCAAAGATTTAATTTTTTCTTGCTGCCCTGTGCTGTTTGTTGTATTTGTTATTTTGGCAGTTAATCTGATCTGAGTGTTTGGTATATTTTTCGTCATTGTGCTGTGTTAGTTTTGTTTCCCGTGCCTGGTCTTGATTGTGTTTTATTGTACTGTTTCTGGGTTTGATCTCTCTCTCCTCCGGACCTTCCCCCAGCCGCCCACCCTGGAGGGGGTGGGGTGGGGGGGCAGGGTGGTTTATGGGTGTCCTGGAATCCCGCCCTCGGAGGGAGGGAACTGTTGTGACCCGAGCGCCGGTCTTGTCCGTGCTCGGGCTACGTATAGCTCGCTGCTGGCTTTGACAGCTGTGGGTTACATTCTGGCTTCACCGGGCTCTTATTGTGAAGGCGCTTGGTGGGGCTCCCGGCTGTCAAGGTCGGCCAGCTGACTGTCATTACTGCTCGTTAGGGCTCGTCATTATTAGGCGAACGCTGACGGCAGTTAGATTGCAGGAGTATAAGATAAGATAAGATAAGCCTTTATTAGTCCCACAACGGGGAAATTCCAGGATTGCAACAGCACAGGGATAGCAACACTCAGAGCAACAATCAGAAGGCAAGAAAAAAAAAAAAAATCGTCAGACATCGTCAGACATCATCCAAGCCTCGTCAAACATTCATCGTTCTGGTCTGGTCAGGTTCGTGTGTATATTCTCGTGCTTTGCTCGTTCATGTCATGCCATGTTTTAGACCGTAAGTGGCTGGGGTTAGCCTTACGGTCCCATGCTCAGTGTTCAGTGTTTTTTCGTCACAGTCATAGTCTTGTATGTGTGTCTCGTGTTTTGTAAATAAATCACCATCATTGCAAACTCATCGGTGGACTCTTGGCGTCTTATGGTGATCCGCAAGGACCACCGCATGACACAAAGGTTCTCACTAGGGTTGAGGTCAGCGGAAGATGGGGGCCACACCATGAATTTTTCTCCTTTTATGCCCACAGCAGCCAATGACACAGAGGTATTCTTTGCAGCATGAGATTGTGCATTGTCATGCATGAAGATAATTTTGCTACGGAAGGCACAGTTATTCTTTTTGTACCATGGATGAAAGTGGCCAGTCAGAAACTCTATATACTTTGCCAAGGTCATTTTCACACCTTCAGGGACCCTAAAGGGACCTACCAGCTCTCTCCCCATGATTCTGGCCCAAAATACGACTCTGCCACCATCTTGCTGACATTGCAGCCTTGTTGGGACATGGTGGACATCCACCAACCATCCACTACTCCATCCATCTGGACCATCCAGGGTTGCACGGCACTCATCAGTAAACAAGACTGTTTGAAAATTAGTCTTCATATATTTCTGGGCCCACTGCAACTGTTTCTGCTTGAGCATTGGTTAGGGGTGGCCAAATAATAGGTTTATGCACAACTGCAAGCCTCTGAAGGATCCTACACCTTGAGGTTTGTGGGACCCCAGAGGCACCAGTAGCTTCAAATACCTGCTTGCTGCTTTGTAATGGCATTTTAGCTGCTGCTCTCCTAATCCAATAAATTTGTCCGGCAGAAACCTTCCTCATTATGCCTTTATCTGCACGAACCCAAATCAGCTACAAATTTCTTCACAGTACGATGATCACACTTAAGTTTTCGTAAACTATTTAATGTTTTCATACCTTGTTCAAGGCATTGTACTGTTTGATGCTTTTCAGCAGCAGCGAGATCCTTTTTTGTTCCCATATTGTTTGAAACCTGTGGCATGCTTAATAATGTGGAACATCCTTCTTAAGTAGTTTTCCTTTAACTGGACTCACCTGGCAAACTAATTATGACAGGTGTCTGAGATTGATATCAGTGATCCAAAGAGCTCTGAGACACAATACCATCCATGAGTTTAATTGAAAAACAAAAAATTTAATGTTTATGTCACTAAAATCCTATTTGCATAATAATTTGGAACACGGTGTATAAAGTTGAAAGAGATGAATTAACTGTTAGTGTACTTACTACATGTCCACTGAAATTCAAACTCTTTGTCTGATAATGATTCAGCTCCAACTACTGCCAGTGTAACACTCTGAGTGTAGTCAACCAAAGCGTCAGGAGTAGCAATTATTTTAATTTCAGTAGAGTCATCATCCCCGTCATCTGTCTGCAGATTAAAAAAACATGTAATTTTGCTAAAAGTCAGAATAAATGAGCTGCACACATGCTCAAAAATGCCATTTAAAACAAATGTGCTGCATACGGTATTCTCATCTGTGCCTGGTGAAGAGTCAGAGTAATTCCTGCAGATCTCAAGAATCTTCTTCAAGTCAACGTCCACATCAGAGGCTGAAACGGCATTCACAGCTCGCATCTTCACTTTCAAAGGTCCTTTAAAAACAAGAATTTGTTTGAGAAAAATTGCATACCTATGATGATTTCCCACTGTACCTGTTAGAACTTTGTACCTTCAAGTGGGTTGGAAAATGTAAAGGTTTCTAAATCATCACTGAGCTTGTCCCTGGTCTCAGACCGTGTGTCCTTGTCTCCACTGAGCGTAAACAGCAGCTCCACAGGGGCTCCTCGCGCCATCGATACAGCCAGGTTCAGATCACTGGAGCCTGGGCACGTATCTTCTTCTGCTATTGCAGTCGCCTGAAGACTTTCAACAGGCTCCAGGAAGCACAGCTCCAGATGTGTGGACACTGGGTGAACGGTGAGCCTGTTAGACGCTGCCAGAGTTAAATTGTGGCAACCGGGTCCCAGCTTCTGCGCCATGCTTGCATTCAGTGTAATGTTGCTGGGCATGATCCCTCTGTCCACTGATAGGTTTGCAACCAAATGGGCTTCATGATGAATTGTGTAGGAAACATTTGTACCTATGTGTAAAAACAACAAGATTAATAATTTTGTACTTGTTTAGAAATGATTAGTTGCACCTCTGTGCAATATCAGACTGACTCACCTGCCTTCACAGAGAGCTGGATAACCACAGGCCTGCCACTGAGTGTGTTGCATTTAACGCCACCTGTTGACAAATTCCTGCCATAGCACCTGACCTCACCAATCTCTCCAACTGGCTCCTGGATGGTTATGTCCTTCTGAGCAGTAATGTGCCAGTCACTGGTCGTGCACTCCGCTCTAACTGTGAAAACACCAGGATGCCTAAATTTGTGTAAAACCGTGCTCTCCATCCTGTGGAAAAAAAGAAATGAAAACTATTTATATAAATAATAATCCTTAGTCTATCTGCAGGATCTGCTTAACTGCAAAGTCGTGCTCACTCTTCAGGGTTGTAGGGATCAATAGAGTGGCCATCTCCAGCGTCCACGGCACATGTTAGGTTCCCTTGGAATGGATGAAGGAGCCACTTCACAGTGATGGTGACATTATCAAAAACAGCTGCCAGTTTGCTCATCAGTAGTTGAAGCACTGGGAGGAAATCACATAATTGTGTTAGAATCATGGAAACATACATTTGTGCTGAAAGAAATCAAGCTGTATTAATGATGGCTATGTTCTACTTATGAGAGGTCTGTGTCTGATGGGTTTTGACCACGGAGAAGATGGGAAACTCAGTGAAGAAGAGTCATTTTTTGTGCCAGCAGAGGCTTTCCTATACTGTGAAAAGGGAAAAGGTCTACTGTGGATTATTTATAGGAGAAAGATGGTGTGATGCATCAAGTGAGGGATTCTGTAGCTGTCTATAGCACTGCTGGAAAAGTAATTTGTGGTCAGGGATGAGAATTTTGGCCATAAAAAGAAATACAAAACAAATTCTATTATCTTCAAACTGCTTGTTAAATTAAACAAATGAAAAAAAAAACTGATCTGTGTTTTTTGATTTATTTCCCTGAAATGTGTTCAAACTCAGGGTTTCTTGGGGTATCTGAACATTTGAATAAGTTCTTTTAATTGGCTTTTTAATGCTATTATAAGCATTTTAATGCAATTCACAAACCGTGCTGCAATCACATGCAGTAATGCAAAGCTTTTGGCTCAACACTGCACATATTGCATCTGTATGAATGTTGTTCTATTTGTATGTTACTGTTACAGTGGGGTAAAAAAGTATTTAGTCAGCCACCAATTGTGCAAGTTCCCCCACTTAAAAGATGAGAAAGGTCTCCAATTTTCATCATAGGTATACTTCAACTATGAGAGACAAAATGAGAAAAAAAAATCCAGAAAATCTCATTGAAGGATTTTTAATGAATTAATTGGTAAATTCCTCGGTAAAATAAGTATTTGGTCAATAACAAAAGTTCATCTTAATACTTTGTTATATACCCTTTGTTGGCAATGACAGAGGTCAAACGTTTTCTGTAAGTCTTCACAAGGTTTTCACACACTGTTGCTGGTATTCTGGCCCATTCCTCCATGCAGATCTCCTCTAGAGCAGTGATGTTTTGGGGCTGCTGCTGGGCAACACGGACTTTCAACTCCCTCCAAAGATTTTCTATGGGGTTGAGATCTGGAGACTGGCTAGGCCACTCCAGGACCTTGAAATGCTTCTTACAAAGCCACTCCTTCATTGCCCGGGCGGTGTGTTTGGGATCATTGTCATGCTGAAAGACCCAGCCACGTTTCATCTTCAATGCCCTTGCTGGCGGAAGGAGGTTTTCACTCAAAATTTCACGATATATGGCCCCATTCATTCTTTCCTTTACACGGATCAGTCGTCCTGGTCCCTTTGCAGAAAAACAGCCCCAAAGTATGATGTTTCCACCCCCATGCTTCACAGTAGGTATGGTGATCTTTCTCCTCCAAACACGACAAGTTGAGTTTTTACCAAAAAGTTCTATTTTGGTTTCATCTGACCATATGACATTCTCCCAATCCTCTTCTGGATCATCCAAATGCTCTCTAGCAAACTTCAGACGGGCCTGGACATGTACTGGCTTAAGCAGGGGGACACGTCTGGCATTGCAGAATTTGAGTCCCTGGCGGTGTAGTGTGTTTCTGATGTAGCCTTTGTTACTTTGGTCCCAGCTCTCTGCAGGTCATTCACTAGGTCCCCCCATGTGGTTCTGGGATTTTTGCTCACCATTCTCGTGATAATTTTGACCCCACGGGGTGAGATCTTGCGTGGAGCCCCAGATCGAGGGAGATTATCAGTGGTCTTGTATGTCTTCCATTTTCTAATAATTGCTCCCACAGTTGACT
Source organism: Pholidichthys leucotaenia (assembly GCA_020510985.1). NCBI lineage: Eukaryota > Metazoa > Chordata > Actinopteri > Cichliformes > Pholidichthyidae > Pholidichthys > Pholidichthys leucotaenia. The sequence goes on along the minus strand of CM035837.1, from coordinate 315,569,764 downwards.
TCTTCACACCAAGCTGCTTACCTATTGCAGATTCAGTCTTCCCAGCCTGGTGCAGGTCTACAATTTTGTTTCTGGTGTCCTTTGACAGCTCTTTGGTCTTGGTCATAGTGGAGTTTGTAGTCTGACTGTTTGAGGTTGTGGACAGGTGTCTTTTATACTGATAACGAGTTCAATCAGGTGCCATTAATACAGGTAACGAGTGGAGGACAGAGGAGCCTCTTAAAGAAGAAGTTACAGGTCTGTGAGAGCCAGAAATCTTGCTTGTTTGTAGGTGACCAAATACTTATTTTCCACCATAATTTGCAAATAAATTCTTTAAAAATCAGACAATGTGATTTTCTGGATTTTTTTTTCCTCATTTTGTCTCTCCTAGTTGAGGTATACCTATGATGAAAATTGGAGACCTCTCTCATCTTTTAATTGGGAGAACTTGCACAATTGGTGGCTGACTAAATACTTTTTTGCCCCACTGTATGTATGAAAAGTATGTCCCTCCGTTCTTTTCTTCTTCTCTCCCATCATCCCCCAATCAGTTGTGACAGAAGACTGCCCCTCGATGAGCCTGGTTCTGCCGGAGGTTTCTTCCTGTTGCCTAGTGCTTGCTCATAGGGAATTATCTGATTTATGGGGTTCTCTCTGAATTACTTATTATTTGCGCTTTATGTACTGTATATAGTGCCTTGAGATGACTTTTTGTTCCGCTCAGTGTGCATATATAAATAAAGCTGAACTGAATCAAATGTTAATAACCAGGGCGAGCTTATATTGAACTGACTGAAAAAATAAGCTTTTAAAATTTTAAGGTTTAAAAATTATATTTTCTAAAACATCTTTAGACAAAAAACACTTGAAAAAAATCAATTTTAATATTTCCTAATAAAAAGGAAATACTTTATATATTTTGTTCCCAAAATGTTATGAGCTACATGAGATAAATTTAACTTTTTTGTAGATCCACAACATGATGACATGGCTAAAAAAAAATCCACTTTAATGACACAGAATTCTTGTAACTTCTTGGTGCCCTTAGTTGGTTTGTCTGTTAAAGATTATTCCAAAAACAGATATGTAGATCTGTATTATTTTTTTTTCCAAACCAGAAGTAGAAATTGGTCCTACTTAGAAGACTTAACCTTTGGAGTCCAGATCCATCAATCTTTAAAAGTAATCTTTACAAATGAATGAGGTACAGGATGCAGATCACAAACTAATCTGCATCTGGATATCTTAATAGTTGCTGAATTTAAAAAAAAGATATTGTAGCGAACTCAATATGAGCACCCTACTTGGCTTGCCAAGTGGGTTGACCCTATTGGCGACACAGGTAGGGTGCGGGACTCCGGAGTGGGAGGCGTGAGTTCGAATCTCCCGGTGGGACGTCGCCATGTCGAGCAGCACGTTACAATATTATTTACATTTTTTATTTGTATTTATTTATTCTAGTCGTTGAGATGTATCCATTGCTCTTAAGTTCAGTTATGCACATTCAGGAATACTAATCAAACTGGTGTTGATTTATACTCCTGAATGTTGTTCATTATTTTGCAAGATAATCTTCAACTAATGGTTACCATGACTGTTCTACTGGTATTTTAAAAAGAGGAAAGGTTTCTAGTTAATGGATGCTTTTTTAAAAAATGTGTGTCTGACCCTGTTTGCAGCGGTACTCCACAGAGAGGTAACTTCCCAGCGCAGGACACGGTTCACCAGAAGTGCTGAGATCCACTGGAGCCTGGCAGGCCTGCAGTCTGCGGCAGTGAGCTGCAATCAAACATACACTAAACTTAGCACATGTCAATGCTATTCAGAAGGTTAAAAAGCATACCTTATTTGTTCATCCTAATGTATTTAAACAACCTTGTTGAGGTTTCTCTAACCTTCCCATGAAAACTGTGTACAGGCTCTTTAAAAGGTGGATTAGCCAGAAGAACGCCATCTATTTATTTAGCAATGCTTCCTTACACGATCCCTTCCAGCAGAACTAATCCTAAATATGACCATTAACATACAGTACATCCACTCAAGCTCATCCATTCGGCTCAGAGAAGGGGATTCCACTAATGTCTTTTCTGGCAGTTTAATCCTTTTGTCTGCAGTCATGGGATAATGATGCTTTTGTGGCGGTTCGGTTAACCCCCACAACAGATAAGGACACTCAGCTCTCTTGTCTCTGTTTTTCCCGCTGCACTACTGAGATGCAATGTGCCATTCATGTATTTGTGATGCAAACATGCATGTATTGTGAGGTAATGTGCCATTCTCGTATAGTGTTCATGCGTCTTGTCCTTACTGTGCTTCTTCTGAGCATCTTACATATGTAGATGTGCTTTGATGTAAATCCCCACAAACAGACTGGTCAAACACAGCGCTCAGCTGGAGCAATTAGTAGAACAATGAGTTGTGTGTATTGATATCAATAGGCAGCCTCCCTTTGTCTAGCTCTTCCCTGCCGGTATCCTGCTGTTGACATGTATGACTCAAATGCAAATGTTCCTTCCTGCTCTGACTGTGATGCAAATGTCCCATTGCCTTTCATGTATTGTCTGTAGTGGGGTATTTAAACTGCATATGCTCTGTAACTCTTCCTCTCTCTCTCTCACTGCTCATCTGACTGCACGCATTGCCTATCTGCTGGAGAGCCTCCGGGCTCGCTCTGGCGCGCATGCACGGTGCCGGAGTGAGTTCTGTAATGGCGGTATGATTAATAAACTCCCTTAAAAACTCTCAGTTCGCTCCTTATTACCTCCGCCAGGCCGAAAAGGCCAGGAGGAGGTTATGTTTTTGCCGGGGTTTGTCTGTGTGTTTGTTTGTCTGTCTGTCTGTCTGTTGGTTAGCAAGATAACTCAAAAAATCTTGGACGGATTTCCATGAAACTTTCAGGCGTTGTTGGAAATGGTACAAGGAAGAACTGATTAAATTTTGGGGGTGATCCGGTTCACCGTCTGGATACAGGAATTTTTTAAAGCATTTTTCATTCAACACTGTGACATACAGCTATTTTCAACATGTGCGCAGGCGCAATGGAGGGCGCTGGTCATCGTGTCTGCAACACAAACTCTGCGTTCTTCAACGTTTTAGGCACAAAAGGACGCGGAAAACACTGCTGGCCTGGGCCCGCCAGCGTGCCTGTGTTTGCGCGCAACTGCAAAACCTCACACGGGCAGCTGTCCGCCGACGGATTCTTTGGCAGAAATTCCCCGGCCAGCCATAGGAGCTGCGCATTTGGCAGAAATTCACCGGCCAGCCATAGGCGCTGCGCAAAAACAAGCTCTCTGCTGGCGAAGCTTCTAAATTCTCGTTTGCCGCGGAGCGCAACCCCCAAAAAAATAATATTGTAGCGAACTCAATATGAGCACCCTACTTGGCTTGCCAAGTGGGTTGACCCTATTGGCGACACAGGTAGAGTGCGGGACTCCGGAGCGGGAGGCGTGAGTTCGAACCTCCCAGTGGGACGTCGCCATGTCGAGCAGCACGTTACAATATAATATAAAACCCACGGCAACCTGTCTACCCAATTTGCATCCGTCAGTGAAGGAGATGGACACAACAGCAACACTTCAGTTTATTACCTCCGCCAAGGAGGCAATGCTTTTACTACTGAACCACTAATCCTATCACTATCAGATTGATTGTCATTGATTGTGTGTTTATTGCACTGTCCCTGTCAAATAAACAAATAATCATTGTGAATCCAATTGCTAGTCATATGTTTACATGCTCGAGGAATCTGAAAACGTACACACAAACACTGTATGGGGGGAATTGTGGCGCTTGGCGGAGGTCTGCGCTCTCCGAGTGCTTTTCTAGTTACCTCTGCCAAGGAGGTAATGCTTTTACTACTGAACCACTAATCCTATCATTGTGAATCCAATTGCTACTCAGATGTTTTCATGGTCAAGGAATCTGACAACGTACACACAAACACTGTATGGGGGGAACTGTGGCGCTTGGCGGAGGTCTGCGCTCTCCGAGTGCTTTTCTAGTTATATATTTATTCCATCTAGCGACAATGCTCCACACTGTGTGTTTATATATTTACCTCCGCCAGGCCGAAAAGGCCAGGAGGAGGTAATGTTTTTGCCGGGGTTTGTCTGTGTGTTTGTCTGTTTGTCTGTCTGTCTGTCTGTCTGTCTGTTTGTCTGTTGGTTAGCAAGATAACTCAATAACTTTTGGACGGATTTCCATGAAACTTTCAGGCATTGTTGGAAATGGTACAAGGAAGAACTGATTAAATTTTGGGGATGATCCGCATCACCGTCTGGATACAGGAATTTTTTAAATCATTATTTATTTAACACTGTGACATACGGCCATTTTCAACATGTGCGCAGGCGCAATGGAGGGCGCTGGTCGCCGTGTCTGACCAACACAAACTCCGCGTTTTTCAACGTTTTACACACAAAAGCACGCGGAAAACACTGGTGGCCTGGGCCCGCCAGCGTGCCTGTGTTTGCGCGCAGCTGCAAAACCTGACACGGGCAGCTGTCCGCCGTCGGATTATTTGGCAGAAATTCCCCGGCCAGCCATAGGCGCTGCGCAAAAACGAGCGCTCAGCCGGGGAAGCTTCTAAATTCTGTTTTGCCGCGGAGCGCAACCCCAATAATATAATATAAAACCCACGCCAACCTGTCTACCCAATCTGCATCCGTCAGTGGAGGAGATGGACACAACACCAACACTTCAGTTTATTACCTCCGCCAAGGAGGCAATGCTTTTACTACTGAACCACTAATCCTATCACCATCACATTGATTGTCATTGATTAATTGTCTATGTTTATTGCACTGTCCCTGTCAAATAAACAAATAATCATTGTGAATCCAATTGCTAGTCATATGTTTTCATGGTCAAGAAATCTGAAAACGTACACACAAACACTGTATGGGGGGAACTGTTGCGCTTGGCGGAGGTCTGCGCTCTCCGAGTGCTTTTCTAGTTATTTCATGCCGCCGCACTGGTGACCCCTTGAAGACGCACACGTTTTGTGCGACGCAGCCTTCTGATTTGGACGGCCACGCTGGCGAACCGACGCTGAAAAAAACGAGCGGCCAGCGAACGCAGCACCCGGGCATGAATGCTCCGTCGCAGCGGCCTGACTGGTCCGCCCTCCCTGCGGCTTCAAACCTCCAACAACCCCGCATTATTTCATGCCGCCGCACTTTTGTGTTTGACACAAAGCATTCAAATGAGAATATACGTACAGTATTTGGTACTTTTAGCATTTCTCATCTTACCTTTTGTTTAAAAAGGTTTTAATAAAGATCAGTCCTGAATGTACTCAAATCATTAACTGTATATAAATACCAGTTACCTATTTTTCTATAATGCTATAAGAGTCCACCACTGCACATTTTACAAATCAAGTTGATTATAATATGCTTATTTAATTCATAACACCTGTTACTGAATCTACAACGTCTATCCAGCTGCACTCCTCCTGTGGAGACGTGGGCGAGGCTCTGAGTTTGGATCGGCAGTAGTGGATCGTCTTTCGTCCATAGAAGCTGTCATCAATCTCGATAACTTGACCAGAACCGCACTGCAATGTAGCATTTCGGCCATCGCAGGCAATAGTTCTCCGAGTATCTGAGAGAAGAAAAATTGATATTCATTTAACAGAGGAAGCACAACATAATCCAACCAAATGGGATAAGGTGAGTTATCTGTGAGTGTGTACCAAACTGGCAAATGAAGCTGAGCTCCTGGCTACAGTTTCCTGTTGCTTCCCACTGGAAGTCAGAGTGTTTCAGGATATATCCACAAGCTGCTTGGTCACCTGGAAGTTTTACCCAGTTACTATAGCTGACATCTGAGCCATCCAGCCATGCAAGGAAACCTGGACAATAATAAAATAACACCATTTACTTCAACTTTATAAGCTAAATGCCGTAGAAAAAGATACTCCCCAGCATTAATTGAATGGAAATGAAACAAGGGTAGTGGTCGATTGAGTTGGTGGGAGGTTAAATGAAACATGGGATATCAAGACATGTTTAAAGCCCTGTGACAGCTACCCTATTGAGAAGCTCAAAGACTGAGAATTATCTCCCATTACACCTGTTTTCTTAGGTATCCAAATGGGCAGGTGTCCCTGCAAATGTCAGCAAACAAACACATTGTAATTCTGCACAACACCCATGCAACTGGTCCAGTGAGATAACAGCTGGGGCAACAATGTCTTTATTAGCTCTGTCAAGGAGGTTATTTTTTCATCTACATTAGTTTGTTGAAAATTAAAGTATGGCTTTTGATCAAATCAAGTCAGAGGTAGCCCTTCAGTCTACGGATTCTGGATCACTTTTTCACTTTTTTAACACCCTTGCCAGAGGTATGGACCCTCTGAATGGCCTGTAATTTTGAGTATTTACAGTAACATTTTGAAATATGAATATAGCTTAGAAAAAATCTCAGTTATTCTGGATGATACAGTACATGCAGAAAAGTGCTTAAGATAAAATTTAGCTTTCTTTATCTTTGCAATAACATCAAAATGGGCAGTGATTCGCTAATAATCCAAGTCATCAATGTAGCGCCCACATGTTTTCTCACCCTCAGAGGCAGCAGAGTCCAGCGTGAGGTTTGGAGTAGCAGGAGCCAGCCCAAGCCACCAGTTCTCCTCCTTCACCAGGTGCTTCTGAAGGAACTGCTGCGTCTCATCGTTCAGGATGAAGGCCAGGTGCCCCCCGCCTCTTTCACACCATCCCTCAGCACTGAGAAAGGACCTCTGCAGACTCACAAACTCGTAGCAAGAGCCATCAAAAGGCTTTTGGTGTTCCAGGCAGGATGGGGCTTCTGGGTCCTCTTCAGCATAGCAACAGCTCCAACAGCTGAGGAAGAAAAGTATAAGTGCAGTTGAACTGGGTCCATCCATTTCTGAACTGCTGCACTGTTCGAACTCTCTGGTAGCATCTTGTCTTTAAAGAGGACTGACGTCAGCAACTCTAACAGGAATGGCCTCCTTGATTGCGGCCCATAATTCTTACATACAAAGACCAGCTCTTCACTGAAAAGGTTTAAAAGCCCACTGTCAACAGCCTGTGGTTGAACATCTGTGTCTGCGTTAATGCTCCACAGCCGGCAGAGAGAGATAAGCCTCCCATTCATGTCAGCGCTTCCCATGAAAATGCTAAAGTGGGCTTAAGGTAAGTTCAACAAACATCCAGTTAAAGGACACTACCAAACTTTTATTATCAGAATAATATTATTACACATCAAACAGTGAAATCTACTGTAAGTAAGATGAAATATCTTAAATCAAGGCTACATACGACTTACTAATATTACTATTAAGTAATGTTACTTTAAATAATAAAAATAATCTACCAACAGAACAAGAAAATCTGACTTTTCAAAACTTTTGGAAGGTGTCCAGGGGGCATCCTAATTAGATGTCCAAACCACCTCAACTGGCTCCTTTTGATGTGGAACAGCAGCAGCTCTACTCTGAGCCTCTCCCAGGTAACTGGGTTCCTCACCCTATCTCTAATAAGTTCATGACCATAGGTGAGGGCATGAACATAGATTGAGCGGTACATTGGCAGCCTTGCTTTAGAGCTTAGCTCCCTCTACACCACAACAGACCAGTACAACATCCGCGTTTGCAGATGCTGCTCCGATCTGTCTGTCAATCTCCCGCTCCATTCTCGATTCACTTGTGAACAGGACCCAGGGATACTTTAACTCCTCCACTTAGGGCAGGAGCTCATCCCCAGTGAGGTCTTGCCCCAAGAGGACAATCCACCCTTTTCAGGCTGAGCACCATACTCTGACTTGGAGGTGTTGATTTTCATCCCAGGTGCTTCACACTCAGTAAAAAAACATCCCAGTAAAGACCTGTAGGTCATTGCTCGATGAAGCCTGCAGGACAACATTATGCAAATAGCAGAGATGAGATCCTGTGGTCATCAAACATGACACCCTCCTTTCCCTGACTGCACCTAGAAATCCTGTCCATAAATATTATGAACAGGATCGGTGACAAAGGGCAGCCCTGGCAGAGTTCAACTCTCACTGGGAACGAGTTTGACTGATTGTTGGCAATATGAACCAAACTCTCACAATAGTCATATAGAGACCAAATAGCTCATAGCAACGAGCCCGATACCCCATTCTTCTGAATCACTCCCCCAAGGAACCAGGAGGGACATGGTCAAATGTCTTCTCCAAGTCCACAAAACACATGTAGACTGGTTGGGAAAACTCCCACGAACCCTGGAGAATCCTTGAGAAGGTAAAGAGTTGGTCCAATGTGCCACAACCAGGGTGAAAACCACATTGTTCCTCCTGAATCCGAGATTCGACCAACAGCTGGACTCCCCAGTGCCTTGGCATAGACCTTTCTGGGGAGGCTCGGGAGTGTGATCCCCCTAAAGTTGGAACACACCCTTTGATCCCCCTTCTTGAAGAGGGGAACCACCACCCCCGTTTGCCCTAGTTTCATGCCATATCAAATAAATCCAATAAGAGCTTTGCACATTATGGTCATTGTTAATTTTGTAAGGAACATAGAGCAGGACATTTCTGACTAGAGCTTTTGTGGTCTTTGGCAAATCGCTAAGCTATGAAGCAGAAGTGCAACCAATGTTGTTTTTCGTGCATAAAGCATTTTAAACCTTCTGTGAGTCACATTTTCTGAAGAAGAATAAAAACAACCCAGGGGATGTGGTAAAGTGTAGTTTCCTCTCAGACCTTTTGATTTACAGTGAAGGATTTTTTTTTATCCAATTATAACAAAAACTAAGGAGCCCCTGAAGTTCTGAAGAGGGAATTTTTTCTTGAATGAAAAAGGCTGTGCTAGATTTTTTTTAAAGTAATCACACTTCAGGACTTCAGTTTATCTTATGTGAGTAATTCTTCCTGTACATAACAACACAGAAGCATGGGTCCGTCTGTCTGTCTTTCGAGAACATTATCCAAAATTGTTGCATGGAAAAAATATTGCAGTTGACATGTTTTCCAGTGTTGATCGCAAAAATTATGTCTTTTCCCACTGCTGTAAAAAAAATCAAACTTTTGTGTTTTGGATGTCTATTCCATGATGTCTTTTATTTATGGTCAGCCCAAGGTACACCAGAACACAAAGATATATCTATATCTCTGTTTGCAGTTCTGGTGCACAGAGATATAGATATATCTCTGTGCACCAGAACAGCAAACAATCATGCTGCTTATCAGAATCTTCATGCTTTCAAGTGCTCTTTTGTCACAGTTGAAACAAACATTTCTGTTTTGAAATGTCTTAAGTAGAATTGAACTGAACGGCATTGAACGGCACTGGGTGATAGTACATACAATTATAAAGATAATTTATCATTGGCACCCCCTCCACAAATCCCGGAATCTTGGAGAAAATCGCAATTTTGAATTTCCCGCCCTGAAAAACCAGACAAATCCGCCGAAGTGCAGCCGGAGTTCCGCGTGACGTCACGAGTGTGACACAGTCCTCCATGTTTACCATTGCGAGCACGTCGACACTGGTTGTTTTTGGTGCATTTTGTCGTGATAGTCGACTACAAAACACTTCCAACACCTGGGAAGATCTGTTCAGTGGCCAAGGAAAGCTGTCATGGTGACGAAAGAAAAGAAAGGGGGAGGAAAAGTGACCGGGAAGCGATGCGTTTCTAGATATACAGTGATCCCTCACTTATCGCGTTTAATGGGGACCAGAACCGACCGCGAAAAGTGAAAAACCGCGAAGTAGCGTCACCCCCCCCCACCCCAGGGCGTCACAAGCACTATTTTGCACAAAAAGGCACAAGAGAACAGCGAAAAGTGCCACTAAGCAACACGAACGATAAAGAACAATGAATGCGGTCTTCCTTCGCTGGGTAAAACGTCTCGGCCAATCAGCTTGCGAGGTAAAATGTCTCGGCCAATCAGCTTGTGAGATTCCCGAGCGGTGAAGAGATGGGCGGAGAGGAGTGGAGCGGTGGTCAGAGAGGTGGATTTTGAGTTGTGCGGGCTCTCAGTGTTGATACCTGATGTTCTAATGTAGTCTCCCTGCCTTCTACATTAGAACATCAGGTATCAACACGGAGAGCCCGCACAACTCAAAATCCACCTCTCTGACCACCGCTCCACTCCTCTCCGCCCATCTCTTCACCGCTCGGGAATCTCGCAAGCTGATTGGCCGAGACGTTTTACCTCGCAAGCTGATTGGCCGAGACGTTTTACCCAGCTTCGCTCCCTGCCGAGCGCCTATACCCAGCGAAGGAAGACCGCATTCATTGTTCTTTATTGCTCGTGCTGCTTAGTGGCACTTTTCGCTGTTCTCTTGTGCCTTTTTGTGCAAAATAGTGCTTATGACGCCCTTGGGGGGGGGGGTGATGCTACTTCGCGGTTTTTCACTTTTCGCGGTCGGTTCTGGTCCCCATTAAACGCGATAAGTGAGGGATCACTGTAATAACTTGGAAAAATGCTGATGGGTTTTTTTCCCTTTCTTTTTTATTGTTAATTTTCCTTATCCTGACACCCCAAACATGCCAAAGTAAAGACTCACCATTCTGTATTCAATAAGCGACTCTCCTCCCCATCACTGCTGCGGTCTGAGTCGGTGCCGGAATCCCCCGAAAATTCTGGCTCTAATCTGTACGGTTCGATGCCTCCCTCGCTCTCTTCCTGTTCACTTGACACTCCTGCATCCTCCTCTGTCTTGTCACCGATCCTGAATGCCTCTTCACTCTGAAAACTCTGGTGTTCTTGACTGCTGGAACTGTTATCATCTGCCATTGTTGTTTTGATAAGGGTCACACTCGTGACGTCACGCAGCGTCGTCTGCACTACTTCCGGTTTGTTTGGCACTGCCAGCCAGAGGCAAAAGTTTATCGGCTTATAGCTTGGCCATCGCACGGCCTAAAAATTTCTTTTATGTGTTGAAAAATACAATAGGTAATAAGGAATTAATCTGCTATTCTACTTTTTTGGCAAAAAGGTGAGTTCAGTTCTACTTTATGTTGATCTTTCCTACATAATAATAATAATAACAACTAGTGGATACCTGTGCATGCCCGTGCATACCCGTGCATGCCCGTAGAAACCAAGTATAAGCAAGTATTTCTGCATGCCTGTAGAAGAAGAAGATTGTTCAGAACTTCTTATAAGAACTCCTTATACAAAGCTATAGAGTCAAGAAGACGAAGAAGAGGTTGCCAACCGAGAAGAATTCTGACTTTTGATACATAGAGTGATGTTCACTGAGTGAAGTACGTGGCGGTAAGGACTACAGCTCCTGACTAGATAGTGATGATACAGGACATGCTGAACGCACCGAGGAGCTCATTTAGCAGTAGACTACATCATCCTAGATGCATGACCGAGAGGTTTCGCAGGTCCTTCCTACCTACGGCTGTCAGACTGTATAACCTAAGCAGGGCTGCTCGCAGAGATAGCAAAAAAACGTGACGATCTAATAGTATTGAATGCAAAAGATGCAACAGACTTACACAACTGGTCCCCTCCAGTATACAACTAGGACAATATCAGTCGCTGTGGAGGGTGACAATATGTATGGGTACATATTCATACCATGTAGGGTAACTAAATATACGGTTATGCTGTTTAGTCCATCTAGCTACAATGCTCCGCACTGTGTATATATGTATATATTTATATATTTATGTGTACATATGTATATTCACTGCTCTTATTTTCTTATCTTCTTAATCATTGCTCTGAGTGTTGCTATCCCTGTGCTGCTGCAATCCTGGAATTTCCCCATTGTGGGACTAATAAAGGCTTATCTTATCTTCTTATCTTATCTTATCTTATCTTATAGAGAGAAGTATGTGGCGGTAATGCACCTGTAAGCTGGTTGCCAACCGCCAATCAAATCTAAGAGAAGAAGAAGACCACTATTCTGAAATCAATGATTTTTTTGCTCCTTCCTATTGTATTATTCTTATGCCACCTGTACCCTCCTGTTGGCAGGCGCGTTTCAGATGCCGCCGCGTCACCGGAAATGCAGGTTCATTTTCTGTGTCAAGTCAAATCCCTCGTATGTTATCAGAATCTGTTAATGTACTTGGCAATAAATCTTTTCTGAGTTCTAAATAGAGTGATAAATAAATAAAGTACATGGCGGTAATGCATCTGTAGGCTGGTTGCCAACCGCCAATCAAATCTGAAAGAAGAAGAAGAAGAAGAAGAAAGCAGATGTAAGCAAGCACATCACCACTCGTTCAGTATGCCTGCCTTTGATCTCTGATGGTGTCATATCGAGTCCTATGATCGTGACTGATGACTGCCTTTGATCTTTGATGATGTCATAGTGAGTCCTATGATCTTTGATGATGGCATAACGAGTCCTATGATGCCTGCATTTGATCTTTGATCCTATGATCTTTGATGATGTCATAGCGAGTCCTATGATTGTGAGTGATACCTGCCTTTGGTCACACACACATAGATTTTTTCTTGAATCACTCTATACTATGATGTCTATATGACTTCATATAGACGTCATGTAAGAGATCATAGGAACATCATAGGTGATCCTATGATCTTTTAGCGAGTCCTATGATCGTGACAGATACACAGACAGAGATTTCTTGAATTATATATAGAGTGAAGTGATGATGAGGTGGTGGCAGACAGGACACAGTCCAAGGATGGATAATTTTTTCACACAAGGAGTTGTTCAAAACTCTTTATAAGAACTCCTGACACAAAGTTGCTGGTTGCTTGTAAAGATAGTGTTTAACACGGAAAAGCAATAAGTCACTCAGATGGAGGGAAAAAATGTGCAGTGTTCAGTATTGGAAGGAAATAAGGCAATGAGAGGAGTGATATCGTACATTTCAACGGCTGTCTCAACTGATGAAAAAATGAGGAACTTAACTGGAGCAAAAGTGACGGCGGTACAGGAGATTAAAAGCTAATAGAAATGGCGAAAAATGTGATCGTCTGTCGGTAATGTTAAAATTTGATGAAACAAGACTGCCAAATAAGGTGTATATTGGCTACATGAGCTATGAAGCCAGACTTTATGTTCCTCCTCCACTCAGATGTTTCAAATGTCAAAAGTTTGGCCATGTAGCAGCGGTATGCAAAGGTAGACAACGATGTGCCAGGTGCTCCGGTGAACGTGAATATGGCAAGTGTGAAAGAGGAGCCAAGTTAAAGTGCTGTAACTGCGGTGGTGAACATACAGTAGATCTGCATATCGAGGTTGTGAAGCCAGCAAAAGAGCAGCAGAAATTCAGCAGATAAAAGTCTCCCAGGGACCATAACATAATTATGCAGAAGCTGCGAAAAAGGTGCCAGCTACAAAAGTGGGAGTGGACTCGAACAGGGAAAGTGTGCAGACTTGCAATGCATGCAGTAGAATTAAGGAAGATACTCTGGTTTTGAAGGAAAATAATTTTGTCTTATTTGTTGTAGATGTGATAAACTGCACTGCACAGACTTCCAACAAAACAGAAAAAATCAAAATCATTGTGAAAGCAGCAGAAAAATATCTTGGCATTAAGGGGCTACAGTGGGAAGCAGTTTTAAAACTTGTGAAGTGGGGGACCCTTAAGTTCAAAGATATCATGGGCTGGTGGATCAACCACCAACCAAGTCTAAAAGAAGAAGAAGAATGAGATGAGATGCAGATACTGACTACAGCTAAAAGAAGAATAAAGAGATGACACGCAGATATGAGATTAAAAAAGAAGAACGTCACAAAGCTATGAGGAAAACGTCACAAAGCTATGAGGAAAACTATTTATATTTTGTTCTTATAAAAGACAAAAATAAAATAGAAAGGAGATGTCTTTACCTTCTTAACATGTTTCGACTGTACGCCTGCAGCCTTCGTCAGAAGAGTCAGCTGATTGCTGCCAGGTGACATTTATCAGCTGATTTTCGTAGGCAGGGCCAGCTCAGCAGATCTGTCAGATCCGCCGAGCCGGCCCCGCCTCCCGCCGTCAGATGGTCTCTGGAAAATGTGATCCCAGGTGTGGGAAAGCATAAAGGCCCCCTCATCTTGGTTCATGGTGTCTTTTCCCCGCTTCCTGATCTCTATGGCCTCCTTGATCCAGCGTTTGTGTCTGTTGCTCTCCGATCCAATAATCTTTGCGTTGTCCCAGTCCATGATGCGGTTATTACCTCCGCCAAGGAGGTTATGTTTTCATCGGCGTTGGTTTGTCTGTCTGTCTGTCTGTCTGTCTGTTTGTTAGCAAGATAACTCAAAAAGTTATGGACGGATTTTCATGAAATTTTCACAGGTTGTCAGAAATGGGGTATCCTACAGATGATTAGATTTTGGTGGTGATCCGGATCACCGTCCACAAGAAAACCGCCATTACAGAAAATGCGATTTTCGTGAATAACTACTGAACCACTAATCCTATCATTGTGAATCCAATTGCTAGTCATATGTTTTCATAGTCAAGGAATCTGAAAACGTACACACAAACACTGTATGGGGGGAACTGTGGCGCTTGGCGGAGGTCTGCGCTCTCCGAGTGCTTTTCTAGTTTCTTTTGCAGTGATCTGATATTGCTGATTTTAATGTTTCTTGTTCTGCCTTTTCTTTTTGTGATCTTGTGAGTCGTCCTTGTGTTTCCTTCTCACTTTCCTTCCGGTGTTCTTTTTTTCTTGTGGTGAATGGTCTTCCAGTTTCTCCAATGGCGGGAGGCGGGGCCGGCTCGGTGGATCTGACAGATCTGCTGAGCTGGCCCCACCTACGAAAATCAGCTGATAAATGTCACCTGGCAGCAATCAGCTGACTCTTCTGACGAAGGCTGCAGCGTACAGTCGAAACATGTTAAGAAGGTAAAGACATCTCCTTTCTATTTTATTTTTGTCTTTTATAAGAACAAAAGATAAATAATTGAGAGAAGACATAATGAACTTATTTGACCTACTATGAGGAAAACGTCACAAAGCTCTGAGGAAAATGTCACAAAGCGATGAGGAAAACGTCACACAAAGCGATGAGGAAAACGTCACAAAGCGATGAGGACAAAGCTATGAGGAAAAAGTCACAAAGCTATGAGGAAAACGTCATAAAGCTATGAGGAAAACATCACAAAGCTACGAGGAAAACGTCACAAAGCTATGAGGACAAAGCTATGAGAAAACCTCACAACACTATGAGGACAAAGCTATGAGGAAAACATCACAAAGCTATGAGGAAAACATCATAAAGCTATGAGGAAAACGTCACAAGGCTATGAGGAAAAACAGACACACAGAAAGACAGATGATGCCACGAAGATCCACAGTGGATGCTCTAGTTAGGATAAGTAATGATATTGAAAAGACTCAAAATGAGAGAAGTAATGGTTATGGTTTATCTGGATATTGAAAAAGCTTATGACTCACTGTGGAGGGATGGTCTTCTTATGAAACTGAATAAAATGAACATTGGTGGTAGGATGTATAATTGGATAATGGATTTTTTAACACACAGGACAATTAGGGTTAAAGTAGGATCAGAAGTTTCTAATGACTTTGAAATAGAAAATGGTGTTCCTCAGGGGAGTGTGATAAGCCCTGTTTTATTCAATATAAAGCAAGTTCTGTTAGCCTCTGGTAAGTGATGAATTTCTGTTTTTTTTTTTGTTTTAGTATTGTACTGATTTCTTGTTCATATACTTTGAAGATAAGATGATGAGGTACCTCTGTACAAAAAACGGTGTCAAAAGACTGAACCATACTTTGTGTAAATATGTCCAAAGTCCAGTTTTGACTGAGTTATTAAAATTAAAGACGTGCTGCAACATTATGCAAATTAGATGTGTAAATTTATTCCTATCTGAAACTTTGGATCATATTTTACATCTTTCTAATTGACAGTAAGCCATTATCTCTTTACCACTTTCAAGTTATAGCCTTGGAAATCTTCATTCATCTTCTTCCGCTTAATCCTTTTCAGGTCGCGGGGGGCTGGAGCCTATCCCAGCATCTTTTGGGGCGAGAGGCAGGGTACAACCTGGACAGATCGCCAGTCCATTGCAGCGCCAACACAGAGAGACAGACAACCATTCACTCTCACAGTCATACCTTGGGGCAGTGCGGTGGCGCAGGGGTTAGCACTGCACCAGCACAGCAACTCACCCTTGGCCATGGGATCCCTGGTTCAATCCCAGCCCCTGACCAACAGTGATCTGTGTGGAGTTTGCATGTTCTCCCCGTATCTGCGTGGGTTTACTCCGGGATTTCTCCGGTTTCCTCCCACAGGCCAAAAACATGCAGGTTAGGTTAATTGGAGACTCTAAAGTGGCCCTAGGTGTGAATGTGTGTGTGAATGGTTAAGGCAGGGGTCGGGAACCTATGGCTCGCGAGCCAGATGTGGCTCTTTTGATGGCTGCATCTGGCTCGCAGACAAATCTTTAAACTTTAAAGATTTTGTTTTTACAAGAGCGCCGAGTGTCTGCTGCTCTGTATATAGTTTTAGAATCATCTTCCGTGTTGCGGCCATTACGAGCTCAGATCACACGAGACGTTTTGCTGAATTTAAGCATTTATTTATTTATTTTCTACTCGTTTCAGTTCTGCATTTAATATGAACCCTGAGTTTGAAATAAACGTTTGAATTTAAATTTGAATATCCCGGAAGCCGCTACACATCCGAGTACTCCAGGCTCAGCCAATATTGATCCAGATCGCATAGTTTTAGAATCATCGGCCATTACGAGCTCAGATCACACGAGACGTTTCGCTGAATTTAAGCATTTATTTATTTATTTTCTACTCGTTTCAGTTCTGCATTTAATATGAACCCTGAGTTTGAAATAAACGTTTGAATTTAAATTTGAATATCCCGGAAGCCGCTACACATCCGGGTACTCCAGGCTCCGCCAATATTGAGCACCAGAAGTCGCATTAACGGTAAGAAATACTCATCATTGATTAGCAACAGCATAACAATGTTATTAAAAAGAATTCAGAGACTTATTGTACTTCAAAAGTGTTGAAATTACATAAAATGCACACATTTACTTGTATTTTTAGTTTTAAACATATTGTATGGCTCTCACGGAATTACATTTAAAAATATGTGGTGTTCATGGCTCTCTCAGCCAAAAAGGTTCCCGACCCGTGGGTTAAGGGATAGTGCCATACCGTGGCTGCTTCATCCATCCAGGTGGATGCCCTCAATTTCCCCTCTGGGGATCAATAAAGTATACAAAATAAAAAAAAAAAAAAAATACCTAAGGACAATTTAGAATCCCCAGTTTGATGCCAATTAACCTAACTTGCATGTTTTTGGCATGTGGGAGGAAACCGGAGAAATCCCGGAGTAAACCCACGCAGACACGGGAAGAACATGCAAACTCCACACAGATCACTGTTGGTCGGGGGCTGGGATCGAACCCAGGATCCCCTGGCCAAGGGTGAGTGGCTGTGCTGCCACAGTGCTAACCACTCCGCCACCGCATCGCCTTGGAAATCTGAACTATTTTATTGATAAAAAATATTTACCACTCTTGACCACTAGGAGTTATGTCGCAATTCGGCAACAGACGCACTCAAACGGTTAATATCTGAATTATGGTACTACACATACTACAGTGGAATGCAAGGAGTCTTATAGCAAACGGACAAGAACTCAAGAAGTATCTCTATGAACTACAAGTTGTTCCAGAGGTAGTGTGTGTACAGGAGACATGGCTTCAACCTCACTTAGATTTTGTTATTCCACGATATAGTTCAATCAGGCAGGCTAGAATTAACAGTGTAAATGGAGGAGGATATGCCACTTTCATTAAAGATGGCCTGGCATATAAGGTGATTCCCTCCCCTGAGGATATAGTGTGTAATGTTATTGAAATATGTAGGCCAAATGGACAAGGAAATATTAAGCTGATCAATTATTACAACCCATGTAGGAAGTTAACAGCAGGTATTTTCAGTGTTATGGCAGGGGAAGGGTATATGAAAGAGGTATGGTATGGAGACTTTAATGCCCATAATAGCTTGTGGGGAAGCACACATACAGATAACAATGGAAATATTGTGGACGAGATGTTAGATGAAAGATCGTTAATTTGTCTCAAAAGTGGTGAAGGTACCAGGGTGGATGTGCAATGGGGCACATCATCATGTAATGACCTGACTCTGGTATCTGATTCTTTAGCGAGCGCCTGTGAATGGATGGTTATGAACAGTACAACTATGGGAAGTGATCACTTCCCAATACTTAAAGTCATTAAAACTGAAGTATGTATACAAGAGGGAAGATGTTTTACAAGATGGTGTTTTGACAAGACAGATTGGGGAAAATTTAGGCAATACTGCGTACAATCATGTCATTTGGTAACATTAGAAGGTGACATAGAAGAGTCTTCAAGTCAGGTACGGTAACCAATCATATTCTGAATGCTGCAATAGCAAGTATACCAAAGCAAACAACACAGGGTAGGAAGAAGGTTGCACCCTGGTGAAATGAGGAATGTTGTATTGCAGTAAAGGAGTGAAACAAGGCATTCAGAGAGTTGAGGAAGAATATGAATAGTGAAAATTTAATAGGTTATAAAAAGAAAAGGGCAGTAGCTCGAAGGATTATTAAAAACAGGAAAAGGTCAACATGGAGAGAATTTTGTTCCACCCTTGGTAGAAAAGCGGAACTAGGTGATGTCTGGGGTATGTTTAAAAAATGAGTGGGAAAAGGGTATCAGTTAAAGTCCCAGCTCTAGTGGATGGGGACAAGATGGCTGTATCAGACAAAGAAAAGGAAGAAGTCCTAGGTACAGCATTTGCAGCAGTGCACAGAGGAGAACATCTTGGTGGCAGGCATAGACAGCAAAGGGAGTATATACTCAGAGAAAATGCAAACTTAACAAAGGAAGTGAAAGAAGATATGACTGCGTTAGACCTCAAGCTCACAATGTCAGAGCTTAAGAGAGCTTTGCAAGATAGTGGATACACAGTTCCAGAATATGATCAGTTAGGGGTGTCAAACTCATTCCATGGAGGGCCAAGACCCTGCAGGTTTTACTTCCACCCAGTCTCTTCAGCAGGTGTTTTCACTGATCAGCAATCAGTAGGAAGAAATTCAGAGAAATCACCTGTTGAAGACACTGGGTGGAAGTAAAACCTGCAGGGTCTTGGCCCTCCATGGAATGAGTTTGACACCTGTGAGTTAAGCTATGCTATGTTCCGGCAGTTGCCTATGCAGTCAATGGAACTGGTGCTGAAATTGTTTAACAGAATATGGAAGGAGGGGGTTATCCCAAGTGGGTGGAAAAACGCTGTAATTTTACCATTTAATAAGCCAGGGAAAGATCCAGCTCATCCAGGCAACTACAGGCCAATAGCATTAACGTCACACTTAGGGAAATGGATGGAGAAGGTGTTAGTTTACAGACTCTCATATGTACTAGAACAAAGACGATTAAGAAACAGCTATCAGAATGGTTTTAGAAGAGGAAGATCCACAGTGGATGCGCTAGTTAGGGTAAGTAATGATATTGAAAAGACTCTCAAAATGAAAGAAGTAATGGTTATAGTTTATCTGGATATTGAAAAGGCTTATGACTCACTGTGGAGGGATGGACTTCTTATCAAATTGAATAAAATGGGCATTGGTGGTAGGATGTATAATTGGATAATGGATTGTTTATCACACAGGACAATTAGGGTTAAAGTAGGATAAGAAGTTTCTAATGACTTTGAAATAGAAAATGGTGTTCCTCAGGGGAGTGTGGTAAGCCCAGTTTTATTCAACATAATGATTAATGACATGTTTGAGGATCAACAAGGATTCATCAAAACAGCACTATATGCAGATGATGGAGCCATATGGATGAGGGGAAGAAATGAGAAATTTGTGTTCAAAAGCATCAGGAAAGCAATGGAGAAAGTGGAAAAGTGGTCATATGAGTGGGGATTTAAATTTTCAAACAGTAAAACCTGCATTATGATTTTCACAAAAAAACGCAGAACTGCTACAGAACCATTAACATTATATAATCAACCAATAGAGAATGCGAGTGAGTTCAAATATCTAGGATTGTGGTTTGATAGTGCGTACACATGGAGAGTTCATGTTGAAAATCTGGAGACAGAGTGCAAAAAAGTCATTAATCTCATAAAAGCTGTAGCTGGACACAGATGGGGTGCAGATAAACAGGCTTTAATTGACATTTACAGAGCACTAAGGAGATCGACAATAGACTATGGATGCATGATTTATGGAGCAGCAGCAAAGACGACTCTGGAAAAAATAGACAGAATGCAGCCTAGAGCACTTCGCCTGTGCATTGAAGCCATCAAAACAACACCAAACAATACAGTTTTAACAGAAGCAGGAGAAATGCCAATGGATTTGAGAAGAGATAAACTTGCATTATCATACTGGGTCAAGCTGAAAGGAAGTGAGGAAGCGAATATTTCAAAAATAACACTACAAGACTGCTGGGAATATTCTAACTTCCAGGGACACAGGTTTGGGTGGACAATTGAAAGAAAAGCCAGAATTTATGGACTAGACACTATTGATATAGTTAACACCAGTCCAGTGAGTAATGCTCCCCCTTGGCTGTTTCCGGAAAAGGAGTAGACATTAGTCTGCTAATGAGGAAAAAGGATTGGCATATGAGTGAAGTTGGTGTTAAAACAAGCATTTACCTCAGGAACAATTACTATAACTACTTACAGCTCTATACTGACAGTTCAAAGAACAAAGAGGGCTCTGTTGGAGTTGGAGTATACATTCCAGACTTTAAAGTGACCATCGCAAAAAGACTCTCCAACAATACATCCGTGTTTACAGCAGAGATGGTGGCAACAGATTTGCAGTGGGTGGAGGAGGTCAGACCGGACCGGGTGGTGGTGTGCACAGATTCACTTGCAGCTTTAAAAACCATACAGACACTAAAATCTACAAGGGAAGACTTGGTGATTGAGCTATATCACAGTTTATTTAGGGTACACAGGGGTGGTGGAGACGTTCAGTTTTGTTGGGTTCCTGCACACGAAGGGTTGAAAGGGAATGACTGTGCAGACAAATTAGCAAAAAGTACACTTGAGAAAGAAATAACTATACCATTATCTCTTGGAAAAGGTGAAGGGAAAGCAGTAATCAAGAAAAAAGGAATTGAGCTATGGAAAAAAAGATGGGATGAAGATCATAAAGGTAGATCGTATTACAAAATACAAAAATCTATTGCACTAAAGAATTATAAAACAACAAACAGGAGGGAAGACATCATTATGGCAAGACTCAGACTGGATCATACAGGTTTAAACAGCACTTTATTCACCATGTGGAAAAACGAAAGTGACAAATGTAGAGAATGTGGAGTAAAAGAAAATGTCGAGCACATCTTATTACACTGTCACAAGTATGGAAAAGAAAGAGAATGAAAAATGAAGTTTGAGAGGCCGGTAGGGAATGGGATTTAACTGGCATTCTGGGAACAGATGGAGATGGAGAGGCACTAAGAATCACGAGAAGAGCTCTTTTCTCTTTTTTAAATAACACAAATAACACATAGACTTTAGGGGTTGGGCTCAAATGACATAATGTTACACACTCTTGTACAGTAGGTAGCGGTATGCACCTTTCAGTTGTTTGCTATCTGCCAGTAACTGAGAGAAGAAGAAGAAGAAGAAAAAGGCAGTTGCTGTGGTCTATATTAATCATATATCCCATAACCTACATATGTATAAGCATGTGAGAATGTTTGGTGATTACATATGTAAAGCGACTTCACACCTCAGAACAGGACAAAAGGTCTCAACCGCCAGTGAAGATCAAAGAGCATCCGAGACGCTGCGGTGGAGACCAGATAGGTCGCCCTGACCTCCCAGGGCCAGGTGGAGGGGTACGAAGACAAAAGAGGGGATTAAGATAATGAGGGATGTCAGCTTTTGATATGCATGTCTTTTGTTATGTGCGAGTATAAGTTCGTAGAGCCGAAGGTGTTCGCTGTCTCACTTCTTCTGCTGCTGCACCTAGATGAGACTTGTTAGAGGAGCTGATAATAAACTTTGGTTTATAAATCACATCGCCTCGTTATTCCAAGCTCTTCTACACTGGTGATCCTGACACAAGGATGGACCAGAGGCGTTCCCCCGCGATCGACTCATCTGTGGCGACCCAGGCAGACGCCGGCGCCCATGCAGACAGGGGAACAGATGGACGACGTTCCCCCACGGCAGAAGTGATAGAGAGGGCTCAACTGAGCACCAGCGCCGCTGAGAGAGCCGAAGGAAGGCACTCTCACCCTGCGGACACATCAGTGACGGTCCACACAAACGCCGTCACCTTCAAGCTGCCGGACTTCTGGCAGGAAGACCCCGCCTCGTGGTTTCAGCAAGCTGAAGCCCAGTTTGCACTTGCGGGCATCACGGCTGACGATACAAAGTTCTATCACATCGTCGCCAAACTCGACGCCGCCACTTCGAGATGTGCGCGGAGCATAATCCAGCGGCCGCCGGCCCAGGACAAATATAAAGAACTGAAAGTGACCATCGTGGCAAATTTCGTCCCCTCAGCCGAGGAGAGAGCCGAGAGGATCCTGGCGGTCTACGGCCACAGAGGATGCAGACCCAAGGCCCTCATGGAGGACTTGCTGCAACTTAAAGAAGAGGACAATGACAACTTCCTCTTCCAATTCATATTCCTCAGTACGCTGCCGCCACACATGAGAGGGACGCTTGCCAACATGCGATGCAGCACCCAGCAGGACTTCCGCACGCTGGCTCACGAAGCTCAACGGCTCGTCAACGCCTGCAAGGAACAGACACCCACAGCAGCATCCGCAGACCTCAACGCTGATGTCCGGAGCCACGGGGAGCCACAAACCACCGAGCAGAATCAGCCCGCGGTGACAGCGACACGGCCAAGATGTAACAGACGGAGCGACGTTTGTTATTACCACCACCGCTTCGCCGAGAAGGCTTACAAATGCGTTCCCCCCTGCAAATTCACGTTCGGGAAACGCCAAGGCCGAGAACCGTTAACAGTGGCGGTTCTCGGCGAAAAAAGCAAGCTTTTATATGTGACGGACGGACACACCGGCAAGCAGTTCCTTATCGACACGGGAGCTCAACTAAGTTTTGTCATGCCCTCCCAAGCAGACCGGGCCATGGGCCCCCGGGGCAATGGAACGGTGGCAGCCAACGGCTCCATCATCGACACTTTTGGCGAAAAAAGCCTGCCCCTCCGCATCCACGGCCGCAACTACAGATGGACATTTGTTGTAGCGGCGGTGAGTTTTAACTTGTTGGGCGCAGACTTTTTGTGTGCACATGGGTTATTAGTTGATCTAGCGAACAGACGCTTGGTTAATGCACTGTCCTTTGCTTCTATTCCCTGCTCAGCTCGAGTTTCTCCACCACCCGTGCAGGCCAGCGTCACCACAGCAGGAGGTAAGTTTGATCAACTCCTCACCCAATTTCCAGCACTCACAATTCCCAAATTCTCAGCCACAGTGGCTAAACACAGGATCGAACACTTTATTCCCACAACGGGCCCACCCGTATTCGCCAAAGCTCGGCGCTTAGACGCGACCAAGCTCGCCATAGCTCGGGACAAGTTTACCACCCTTGAAAAATTAGGCATTATCAGGCGCTCGAAAAGCCCCTGGGCGTCACCACTTCACATGTTCCCGAAATCCGACGGTTCTTGGAGACCGTGCGGCGATTACCGCAGATTAAACAATGCAACAGCGCATGACCGCTACCCAATTCCTCACATTCAAGATTTTTCACTACATCTGGCGGGTGCGCGCATTTTTTCAAAAATAGACCTGGTCCGCGGCTATCATCAAGTCCCAGTTCGAGCAGAGGACATTCCTAAAACAGCTGTAATAACCCCCTTCGGTCTTTTTGAATTTTTGCGGATGCCTTTCGGCCTCAAAGGCGCCGCTCAAACCTTTCAGCGGATGATGGACGCGGTATTACGCGACCTCCCCTTCGTGTTTGTCTACCTCGATGATATGCTGGTAGCCAGCTCGTCTGAGGAAGAACACGAACAGCATCTCACTATGGTTTTTCAGAGACTAGAAGAGCACGGGTTAATAATCAATCCGGCCAAATGCAAATTCGGCGTGTCACAAATTGATTTTTTAGGACACAGAGTTTCTCCGAAGGGGGCAGTCCCACTGCCAGACAAAGTTCACGCAGTAAAAAGTTTCCCACGGCCACAAACGGTCAAATCGCTGCAAGAATTTTTGGGAATGGTCAATTTTTAAAACCGTTTCCTCCCCCGCGCAGCTCAGCTCATGCAGCCCCTATACGACGCACTCAGAAAACAAAAACCTTCCAACACGGTCGAATGGACCCCGGAGCGCGAATGCGCCTTCGTGGAAGTAAAAAGTGCCCTAGCTAATGCCACATTGTTGGTTCACCCTGATCCCTCGGCCCGCATTGCGCTAACCACAGACGCTTCAGACCTGGCCATAGGGGCGGTTGTAGAACAACACGTCAGCGGGATCTGGCAACCTTTGGCATTTTTCAGCAAATCGCTAAACCAAACTGAGCGTAAATACAGCACTTTTGACAGGGAGCTGCTAGCGCTTCATTTATCCATCCGCCACTTCCAGTTCTGGTTGGAAGGGCGGCGTATCACGGCTTTTGTAGACCACAAACCGCTCACCTTTGCGATGGCTAAAATTTCCGAACCGTGGTCAGGCAGGCAACAAAGACAGCTAGCTGCGATTTCAGAGTTCACCACAGACATTCGACATGTGGCAGGCAAACTTAACGTGGTAGCAGACTGCCTCTCTCGCGCTGTGACATCGCCAGAGCACGAAGAGACAGATTATACTATCTCAGCCGCAGAACTCTTCGCCAACGCGGACACATACGCAGCCCCAATCCACGCAGGGATAGATTATGCAGCCATGGCGGAGGAGCAAAGTAGTGATGCGGACGTGCGCGCACTCCTGTCTGGACCAACAGGGTTAAGGCTGGAGGAAAGGGGTTTACGCGACGGTGTGCCCCCCCCCTAATATGCGACATCTCAACCGGCCGACCTCGCCCGTTAGTCCCAGCTGCATGGCGCCGCCGTATTTTCGACTCGATTCACTCCCTGGCGCACCCAGGTGTGCGCGCTTCGGTTAAAATGGTCGCCGAAAAGTTTGTGTGGCCTGGCCTGCGCAAAAACGTAAAAGAATGGGCAAAGACTTGCATTTCTTGTCAGCGCGCCAAAGTACACAAACACACAAAAGCCCCTCTAGAGCCTTTTCGAATCCCTGCTAGAAGGTTCGACCACGTTCATGTCGACCTCGTGGGGCCATTACCTTCCTCCCAAGGTTTCACACATCTGTTAACGATGATAGACCGCACCACGCGCTGGCCGGAGGCGGTCCCTCTGGCGTCAACCACAGCGGAGGAAGTCGCTCGCGTTTTTTTGACAAACTGGGTGGCACGTTTCGGCGTCCCATCGGACATCACGTCCGATAGGGGGCCTCAATTTGTCTCGGAGCTTTGGTCAGCCATGGCCAGCAGCTTAGGGACGACAATTCACCGCACCACCGCTTATCACCCTCAGGCTAATGGGTTATGCGAGCGTTTTCACAGATCTTTAAAGGCCGCCCTCAGAGCCTCACTAACGGATACAAATTGGGCAAATAAACTTCCCTGGGTTTTATTGGGGTTGCGTGCTGCGCCTAAAGAGGATCTAGATGCCTCCCCAGCAGAATTAGTTTTTGCACAACCTCTCAGGCTCCCAGGTGAATTTTTACCAGAGAACCCAGAGCCAGGGCATCTTCTAGCCCCGAGGCTTTTAGGCAGCAACGGACCGGACTCTCTCCCCGGACCGGCACATCACTCTTTTCCACGGGTTTTTGTCCCCCAAGCTTTAAAAAATGCTGAATTCGTTTTTGTTAGGCATGAAGCTTTAAAACCAACCTTCTGCCCACCATTCGATGGACCATTCAGAGTGCTGGAACCTGGTGATAAACATTTTGTGCTTGATTTTGGGGATAGAAAAGAAACAGTCAGCATTGACAGACTTAAACCTGCCTTCTTGTTGAGAGACGAGCCTGCACGGTTGGCGAGAGCACCTCGGCGGGGTAGACCCCACAAGAGAAAAGACTCAGCCCCCCTGCAGGGAACAAATAATCACTCTCCTCCCCAAGCTGCAGATTCCTTACAGGAAGGTCCCACCAGGACGCCCAAGCGGACCCACAGCAGGTTCGGGAGAAGATTAAAACCCAGACAGCACAGGGACTGATGCAAACTACTCAACAGTTGTTCACTAATTGTGCTGTAACAGTTTAGGACTGACTTGTGATATTACTATGCTGTTATGATTACCACTGAACTCTCTTAGGAGCATAGCTGCTGGAAAGTTTCTTCTGTGTCAAGAGGTGTAGCAGTTAGTATGTCATAATAATTATCTTAAACTGTGAATTTTTCTATTGTCCTTTTCTTTGTCGTTTGGGGGGGGGGGCTGTGGTCTATATTAATCATATATCCCATAACCTACATATGTATAAGCATGTGAGAATGTTTGGTGATTACATATGTAAAGCGACTTCACACCTCAGAACAGGACAAAAGGTCTCAACCGCCAGTGAAGATCAAAGAGCATCTGAGGCGCTGCGGTGGAGACCAGATAGGTCGCCCTGACCTCCCAGGGCCAGGTGGAGGGGTACGAAGACAAAAGAGGGGATTAAGATAATGAGGGATGTCAGCTTTTGATATGCATGTCTTTTGTTATGTGCGAGTATAAGTTCGTAGAGCCGAAGGTGTTCGCTCTCTCACTTCTTCTGCTGCTGCACCTAGATGAGACTTATTAGAGGAGCTGATAATAAACTTTGGTTTATAAATCACATCGCCTCGTTATTCCAAGCTCTTCTACAGTTGCCATGGCCAAGATGTGTAGAGTGATGATAAGGATATAGAGTGAAGTACATGGCGGTAATGCACCTGTGAGCTGGTTGCCAACTGCCAATCAAATCTAAAAGAAGAAGAAGAAGACTACAGCTCCTGACCAGATAGAGTGATGATATAGAAGAAGAAGAGTGATGTCTGAAGAAGAAGAACAAGAATATATAGTACCCGTCCAGAGAGGAAGCAGATATAGTGATAGAATCCAGCTCCAGCTGCAGGAGAGTGATGTCTGAACAGAGCAGAGTGATGTCTGAAGATAGAGTAGGTGGCGGTAATGCACCTGTAAGCTGGTTGCCAACCGCCAATCAAATCTAAAAGAAGGAGAAGAAGAGAGATTTGAGAGCTCCTGACCAGATAGAGTGATGATATAGAGTGAAGTACCGTACATGGCGGTAATGCACCTGTAAGCTGGTTGCCAACAGCCAATCAAATCTAAAAGAAGAAGAAGAAGATCTGTACATCTTAGATCCCATGGCGGTAGAATCCTGCTAGCAACTTTATCTGTTACTGTACTTCTTCTTCTAGATTTGACTGGCAGTTGGCAACCAGATTACAGGTGCATTACCGTCACATACTTCACTTTATATCAATCACTCTGTATTACATCACTCTCCCTGTTACTGTACGGTACTTCTTCTTCTTCTTCTTTTTAGATTTGATAGGCGGTTGGCAACCAGCTTACAGGTGCATCACCTTTGTATAAAGAGTTGAACAACTCCTTATGTGTGAAAAAATTATCCGTCCTTGGACTGTGTCCTGGACTGCTCTCCTCTTCTTCATCTTCTAGATTTGATTGGCGGTTGGCAACCAGCTTACAGGTGCATTATCGCTACGTACTTCACTGTTTGACATGTGAGCAAGATTAAAAACTACAGTCTTTGGCGCTGTGACGTCACAATTCTGCGACTGAGCTGTCAGAGGACGTGACTTGTGAATACGGTTTTATCACCGTCCCATGACTAAATTGATGCTCCGTTGTCACAATGTTTGCCTGTAGATCCACCACTATGATCTCTGCACTCCGACTTCTTCGTTCTAACCAAGTAAACAGTCTTTAATGACCGGCTGACGTTCAGAGGATCGTTATGTAGCTTGATGCTAACAGCTTGCTTGTTCAAACCTGCATTATAAAGTTTCTCTGTCCTGTCAGGCTGTTTTCCCCGGTCAGCTGCAGAGGTCTCTGTCCACGCAAACGGAGGGAGAAGTTCGCATGGCGAAGATCCTGAGGGAGAAGTTTCCACTGGCCTCCTCTCTCAAAGTTGTGGATATATCAGGTAAAATCCAGTCCAAGTTCAGCGTTGCCAGATTTTGCGAGACAAACAAGCGACTTAACTTCAAAAGAAATCTAAGTGAATTCTCAAAATTGCTCAGTTTATTATTTTATTCGCTTTGTAATGGGAAAACAAACACATTTAGCGCAGTGCCAAATGTCAAATATTTTACAGTGCCAAAGCTAACTTTAAATCACATAACAACTTGTATATAAATTCAAATTCAAACGTTTATTTCAAACTCAGGGTTCATATTAAGAGCAAAACTAAAACGAGTAGAAAATAGATAAATAAATAAAAGTATATACAGATCAGCAGACACTCGGCGCTCTTGTAACAACAATAACATACAATAATGGGCTCAGTATAAAATGGAACGCCACCACTTCCAAATGCTGGAGTGAAGTGTGAGTGACGAGTTGACAGTTGCTGATATAAGATGATTGTTACATGCCAGCAACCTTCTCATAAAACTGTAAACATTCTTACGTATCAACTCGCCAAAAGACGGAATGTTCACGGACACAAACATCTTGCTTGCACTCGACCTTCGTGGTATATCTAACAACCTTCTTAGGGAGTTATTATATGCAATGCGGATTTTGTTCCTAACAGCAACATTGCTATTAAACCATAAAGGCGAGCAGTACATTGAGGTACAGAAGGTCTTGAACAACATACATTTGACATCAGGAGAACATCTATGGAAATTTCGCAGCAGTAAATTTGTTTGAGCATATAGTTTCCTGAGATGCCTGTTACAGTCAACATTGGTCTTATTAGATTCAATCCACACACCTAGGTATTTGACTTTTTCAACAAAGTTCAAGCTATTACCACACAGTGGCATAACAGGATTCGAAGTGTTGACACCCTTTGGTTTGAAAGCCATACACATAGATTTAGTACAGTTGAACAAGATGTCATTTTTTTCACCAAATTTTTCACACACCGAAAGGAGATGTTGCATCGCTGCAGTAGACAAACTTAACAAACAGAGGTCATCAGCATAGAAAATGTGATTTAACAGTGCACCATTAAAGGAGCCGCCCACATTAGTATTGTTCAACAGTACACTGAGATCATCAACATAGACATTAAACAACAAGGGTGACAGTATACCACCATGTTTGACACCATTGGTCACATGAAATTTGGATGAGGTGGCATTGCCCCATCTAACAACCATAGACTGCCTTCTGTACCAGTATAACAGGATGCTAACAATGTAAATAGGAATACCTAGATCGATCAGTTTTCTGAACAAACACCAGTGGTTAATCCTGTCAAAAGCTTTGCTAGCATCTAGGAACGTAGCATAGACACTAGTGGATTGGCTTCTGAAGTAGTCAACAAATTCATGGAGTAGGTAAACAGCCTTGTCAGTTGAAAGAGCTGACTTGAATATAAAATTCAGCAAATTATGTAGTAAGATATTTAGTTTGATTTTCCTATTCTTTGGTTTTAGATTAAAAAAAAAAAAACAAGAGTCTGCACATTCTGATTCGTGCTATTGATGGGATGAAATCAGTGGGAGTTTGGGCTGAAATTGCAAATCAGCATTTTTCATTTAAATTGAGCTTGACTGGCAGCAGTTGGGAACATTTGAGAAGTCTGATGAAGAAACTTAAATATGCTGTTGTATGTTTAAAAAAACACCAAAAAAGTGCAACCCATGACTGCTGACTAGCCTATTGTATATATAAACAACTCTGTGAAAAAAAAGTTAGTCCCACTGTGGGGACTAATAAAGACTTATCTTATAATTAGCAGAACTAACAACTATGACCATATTTAAAATGACACTAGATGTCACCAACATTTATGTAGCACTTCCTGCACAAGGTATCTACTGCAAAATTATATTAGTGCCTTATCATGAGGTCCCTCATGATTACCATCCCTATGGCATTCGTATGGTTTTTCGATGTATTTAGTTGTTTTCACTTGAAATTCTGACTGATTTGTTCTTGATTTGCCAAGTTCATTGTGCTGATATTGATGGTGAATCAACACCATTGTTGTGTCAAAAACCAGATTTCAAGGCGACTCACAACAACCACTTGAGATATATGACAGTGTTTTTGGTCATGCATTTCTCTGCACAGGTGGTTGTGGGGCGATGTATGAAATCCACATAGAATCCAGTGAGTTCAAAGGCAAAAGGACTGTTCAGCAGCACCAGTTAGTCACCCAGGTAACTTCCCCTCCTCCCAGTGTAGCATGTAACGGTATAAAATTGATGGCCAATTAGAAACTATGCATCATCTTGTGTTATTTAATTTCATCTATCCATCCATCTTCTACCGCTTTTCCGGAGGTACGGGTCGCGGAGGCAGCAGTTCAAGCAGAGAAGCCCAGACTTCCCTCTCCCCAGCCACCTGCTCCAGCTCTTCAGAGAGGATACCAAGGCGTTCCCAGACCAGCTGGGAGACATAGTCTCTCCACCGAGTCTTGGGTCTGCCCCGGGGTCTCCTCCCAGTGGGACGTGCCTGAAACACCTCAAGTGGGAGGCGTCCAGGAGGCATCCTGATCAGATGCCCATACCACCTCAGCTGACTCCTTTCAATGTGGAGGAACAGCGGTTCTAAACCTCTGAGCCTCTCTCAGATGACTGAGCTCCTCACCCTATCTCTGAGGGTGAGTCCAGCAACCCTACGGAAAAAGCTCATTTCAGCCGCTTGTATCCACGATCTCGTTCTTTCGGTCATTACCCAAAGCTCGTGATCATAGGTGAGAGTAGGAACGTAGATTGACTGGTAAATCGACAGCTTTGCCTTAGAACTCAGCTCCCTCTTCACCACAACAGACCGGTACAACGTCCACATCACTGCAGATGCTGCTCCAATCCATCTGTCGATCTCTCGCTCCATTTTCCCCTCAAAATTAAATGTTATTTAATTTCCAAAGCAAAAAACGTTTCTGTACCAAAGCCTGTAAGGGACTTGATTGAAAATGATAAAGTAAGCTTGAAAATCAAAATGTGATTTTGTTACATAAAAATGTAAAAATGGAATTTACTTTTTAATTTTCACATTCTCAAATATACAGGTGGTGAAGCCTGATAGAATGTAAATGTTACTGTATTATACCGGTGTTGCACTTTTCTTTATTGCATTTGAATTTTTTTCTTCACTAGAAAATGTGATAAAACTGAAAATACAGAATAAAATATTTACATTTTCAGAAAAACCTATTTTCATATTATTTCAATTCAAATATCGCTTGCAGAAGTGAAAAATCTATTTGAATTGGTTTATTTTACTTTTCAAATAAGATCAATATTCTGACATTCGTACTATGTCACATGTTAAAGTGACACTCCAGCAAAAATCAAGTTTTTTTTCTGTTGTTAACATGTCTGAAAACTCCCAAGTATGTGTTTTTCTGCTGTGAATATCTGCTTAAGCTCCCACCCCCCCAAAAAAAGGCAGATTTGGACAGATCATTAGTAGCTACATAACTATTCCTGCTTAGCCTGGTTGGTTATAACATTAACCAATCAGACGGATACTCTTGGCCACCTCGGGGGAAGAGGGAAGAGCAGCAGGATTGAGGCAGAGCGGATTGGGGTAGCAGCAGAGAGCGAGAGTGGAGAGAGGTGGGGGCAGTTTGAATTCATATCATTCAAGCTGCTCTTGGCTCACTTCGCCAGGGGACAGGGTGCCACACTGTGAGCTGAGAGCAGCCACATTCAAATGCCGACCCCCCCCCCCCCCCCCCCGCTCAGTCACCGGTGGATGGGGGACTGGTTGTTAGTAAAAAGTAAACATATTTGGCAACTACACATTTATCTCTCGCCTCGACCGTTTTCAGAAAAATGTTTTGCTTTTTACTTTTGAAGATATAGGCAAAACTTTCACGTCCGGAAGTGTCTTGAACAGACTAGCAGCCCACCCACTAGGAGTCGCGGCGTCCAATCACGTGCAAGCCCTGCAGGTTGGGAGTGCAGCAACCAATCATGTGCAAGCCCTGCAGGCTGCTAATTAGAATATTCATAGATCCATGCATACTTAAGTGGGTGCAAGATTTAAAATCTCTTTCCAAGCAATCCTAAGGCAATGGAAGGTTTTTTTTGTGGGTACAAAGCCACAATATACTATTTGGGGTAATACAGATTTGTTTTTGAGGTGGTGGTGGTTTTAGAGCCCCCCCGAAGTGCACCTTTTAAGTATCTGAAGATGCAGATTAATATAATAATATATTTCCCCTATATATTGTCAGAAAAATCTATTTTAGTATTATTTTAATTCAGATATTACTTATAACTTTAAAAATAAATTTGAATTGTTTTGTTTTATTTTTCAAATTTAGATTAACATTCTGACATCGTTCTTTTTAACCCAAGGTATGACTCGTCAAACAGCATTTTCATTTTCAGTGTAATCTTGTCATTATAGGGCCTTGAAAATGCAGATTTCATTACTGAAATGCTATTGTGAACTAGCACATTTCCAAGTTTGTTATGTTAATTATGTACCTCACAGGTTACAGTTGAGAGAATTGGAAGATTT
Source organism: Pholidichthys leucotaenia (assembly GCA_020510985.1). Classification (NCBI taxonomy): domain Eukaryota; kingdom Metazoa; phylum Chordata; class Actinopteri; order Cichliformes; family Pholidichthyidae; genus Pholidichthys; species Pholidichthys leucotaenia. The sequence continues at coordinate 315,537,201 of CM035837.1, read as the reverse complement.
TTTTATTGTGACTTTGGTGCATATACAGTATGTAACAAATACTTATGTATGTGTTTTTTCACTATTAGCTGTTGTGTTTTACCCCTCACAGGCACTGAAAGAGGAGATTCAGGAAATGCACGGCCTGCGAATATTCACAGATGTTCCAAAACACTAAAGTCTTTCCAGCACTGACCCATTACACTTCCTTTTGTGCATCCTTTCCTTTATGAATGTACAGCTGTAAGAGAATATTGTTTTAAATGAATGGCATCATAATTGTTAATGTGGCAGTTGGAGACTATCTGTACACACTATCTGTACACAATGACAGTTTGAATTGTAAGAATTTATTATGTTAATCCTACATAAATCAAGTGAAGGCTGTGATACGCACAAATTGCTGCTATGCTCATGTTGGTCTTAGTTTTCTTCCCAGTTTAGGTCCTTCTCAGGTTTGATAGAGATGCTGTTGTATAATGTTGGTAGTTTATTACATAATAAACAATCATCATGAATAGTGGAGGGCACACCCTCATTTAAAGAACATTAGTTTGCAAAATTGTATTGTCCACCTTTAAAGGAAGTTTTACTCTCCCATGTTGACATTGGATTGCACACACCTGTTGTGTTTATGCTCCCTATCCAAGGTGAAATAATAAAGCTGCTTTTGCTCATTAATAGTGGTGGAATTTGTGATTCAAAAACATGAAATTTTTACAACAATTGTAAATGTATAGCTGAACAAAATGTTCTTACCTTTTAAAAACAGGTATGCAGATCTGTCCACTGAAGAAGCCTTATTAAATAGCATTACTAGTCACAATTTTAATCTTGACAAATTTTATTTTATTGTTTAATGGGTAATAAATATTTTTTTTAAAATGTGGTGCAGCGTGGATGAAAAGCTTTTTGCACTTGCACCCAGATTTTAAAAAATTATCTTGATGGGCACTGTTCTTTAAGAGCTTTTCAGCTTTTTTTTGAAGATTAAAATGTGAATGAATTCATCAATGAATGAATTTCGGTTCCGGCTCTGCCGGACCGGCGGCGCCACACGAGTCGGCTGCCTGTTGCAACAGCCTTTTTTTTTTATCTTCCTTCTTCTTTCTACACCTTTCACTCTGTATATATATCACGGACGCACGGATCGCCCCGGGGGTCTCCCGGGTCGGCGGACGGAGCCACGGTTTGTAGCGGGAGACGTTACAGCGGGGAGGAGCTAGTGCTAGCTAGCACTTGGCCGCCGCCTGGTGCTAATGGGAAACTCGACATACCGGGAGCTGTAGCGAAAACGAAGCGGGTGCCGGGCTGGAGTTTAGGCGGCGTGAAAGAAATATAAGACAGAATAATAAAGAGCGATGGCAAGAACCAAGCAGACCGCCCGTAAAATCTACTGGAGGAAGAAGCCCCCCAGGAGACAGCTAGCCACCAGGGCTGCTCGGAGAGGCGCTCTGGCCACCGGCAGAGTGAAGAGGCCTCGCCGTCACAGGTCCGTGGCTCTGAGAGAGATCCGTCGCTGCCAGAAATCCACGGAGCTGCTCATCCGTAAGCTGCCCGTCCAGCGCCTGGTGAGGGAGATCGCTCAGGACTTCAAGACCGTCCTGCGTTTCCTGAGTTTCGCCGTCATGGCTCTGCAGGAGACCAGCGAGGCCCACCTGGTGGTCTCTTCTTCGCTAAGGGGGTCACCATCATGCCCAAAGACTTCCAGCTGGCCCGCTGCATCCGCGGAGAGAGAGCTTAGACTTTCTGCTGCACATCCACCAGCCATAATGCTCTGCACTGTGTCTATATATATACATTTATAGTAATATGGACATATGTTTGCTAGATGTTGTTTTTTTTTCTTGCCTTCTGATTGTTGCTCTGAGTGTTGCTGTCCCTGTGCTGTTGCAATCCTGGAATTTCCCCATTGTGGGACTAATAAAGGCTTATCTTATCTTATCTTATCTTATCTTATCTTATCTTATCAGACTCAACTGCCTCTGATTCACTTGCCACTAATTCAGCCAGTCCTGATTTATGCCAAGATAGTATCTCAAAAAAAGGCATCAGCACATTATAATCTGTGGAAAATTCTTCATTTATTTGCAAGCTTTCAGTCAAGATGATGTACCATATTTATGCATTTATGAGTGACGTGCACATTCAATGTGCTTTGACTTTTTCCACAGATGCAGAAACTGCCTGGATATTCCTGGTTAGTGTACAGGTGCATCTCAATAAATAAATTAGAATGTCATTGAAAAGCTGATTTATTTCAGTAATTCAATTAAAAAATGAAACTCATGTAGACTCATTAAGATAAGGTAAACCTTTATTAGTTCCACAATGGGGAAATTACAGTATTGCAGCAGCAAAGGGATAGCAGCACTCAAAGCAATAATTTTTTTTAAAAAATTGGGTAGAAAACCATATATATACACAGTGCAAGAGCATTGCAGTAAAGTTAAATTACCCTGCAATATATAAATACAAATCTAGACAATATCACAGTTGGATGAACAGTGCTGCTGCCACCTTCATTAATAACTAATTTTATTAGTAGTGTATTGGAAGGGAACGATCCCTACTGTCTAAAGTAGTGGTGTTTAGTGCAGTTTCTATGAGCAGCACAGATTATAAACTACACACAGTGATATTTGATAGTTATGGCTTATAGCTCATGAAAACCCAAAATTCAGTTTCTTAAAAAATTACAATATTGCACAAAATTAAACTGTACCAAACATGGTCAACTGAAAAGTATGTCCATGTATGGGATAAGGACCTGTACTTATATAGCGCTTTTTCTAGTCTCAAAGGCCACTCAAAGCGCTTCACTAGTACTAACCCTCTATTCTAAGGGCCTACAGGAGACAGATATCTAGGGACAATTTAGAACAACCGGTTAACCTAACATGCATGTCTTTGGATTGTGGGAGGAAACTGGAGTAAACCCACACAGCGCAGGGAGAACATGCGGTCTCCTTTTGCGTGAATTACTGCATCAGTGTGGCATAGCGTGAAGGCGATCAGCCTGTGGTCCTACTAAGGGTTATGGAAGCCCAGGATGCTTTGATAAGCAGCCTTCAGCTCATCTGCATTGTTGGGCCTTTTGTCCCTTGACAATACTCTAGATTCTCTATGGGATTTAGGTCAGCAGAGGAGAGTTTGTTGCCCAAATAAGCACAGTGATGCCATGGTCATTACACCAGGTATTGGTACTTTTGGCAATGTGGGCAGGTGCATTTCATTTGGAAACCAAGGTCCCAGAGTCTGGAGGAAGAGTGAAAAGGCATAGAATCCAAGTTGCTTGAGGTCCAGTGTGAAATTTCACAGTCAGTGATGATTTGCTGAGCCATGTCATCTGCTGGTGTTGGTCAACTATCAAAGAAACCTGTAGGCCTTTATAACACCTCAGCAGTGCCACAGGCTGATCACCGCCATGCCACGCCGCATTGATTTAGTAATTCATGCAAAAGGTTAGGTTGATTGGAGACTCTAAAGTGGCCCTAGGTGTGAATGTGTGTGTGAATGGTTAAGGGATAGTGCCGTACCATGGCTGCTTCATCCATCCAGGTGGATGCCCTCAATTTCCCCTCTGGGGATCAATAAAGTATACAAAATAAAAAAAAAAAAAAAAAGGAGCCCCGACCAAGTATTGAGTGTGTACATCAGGGGTGTCCAACCATGTGCCATGGAGAGCCAAGACCCTGCAGGTTTTACCTCCAACCAGTGTCTTCAACAGCAGATTTCTGTGAACTTCTTCCCACTGATTGCTGATAAGTGAAAACACCTGCTGAAGAGACTGGGTAGAAGAGAAAACCTGCAGGGTCTTGGCTCTCCATGGCACATGGTTGGACACCCCTGGTGTACATGGACATACTTTTCAGTCGTCCCAACATTTCTATTAAAAATAATTTTTTAAAACTACATTTATGTAATGTTCTGATTTTTTGAGAAACTGAATTTTGGGTTCAAGTTCAAGAACCCACTTGAACCCTGCCCTCTGCTTGAACTGCTGCCTCTGCAACCCGGACCTCTGGAAAAGCGGTAGAAGATGGATGGATAAATTTTGGGTTTTCATAAGCTGTAAGCCATAATCATCAAAATTATATTAAAGAAATAAACACTTGGAATATATCACTCTGTGCATAATGAATCTAGGGGTTTCATTTTTTAAAATGAATTACTAAAATCAACTTTTCCATGGCATTCTAATTTACTGAGATGTGCCTGCACTTGAAGGCCTCTTGTATATACTGTAGCTTGTGTGAAAGAAATATCTTGTGTTCGAGAGAAGGAAATAGCATGGAATTTGACAAAACAAATAATGTACCAACGAAAGACCTTGCATATGCAAATGATAGGAGATAGATATGTTGATATGACATTGTGTCTTGTAATCATGTGTGAGGTGGGCTTTGAGACATGAGACATGAAAACCTTGAAAGAAAACTTGAAACTCAACTGGCACAACATTTACAAGACCAGGAATTTCCTCTTATCAGGGATATGCAGCCTGTGGCTCTGGAGTGATGTGATTCTTTTGCGCACAAGAAATGGATCCTCACAGCTTTGGGGTGTGGAAAGAAAAGAGAAAATTTACAAGGATTTAAAAAAAAAATGATAAGAATACAATAACGAAAAATGTGAGAAAAATTAAACTAAATGAAAGAAGAAAATTTGTAAGAAAACATTTATAAATTTGCAAGAAAAAGTTGCAAACTTATGAGGGAAAAATACACAAATTTCCCCCCAAAAAGCTGCAATTTTAAGAGAAATTCAGTGTAGCCCTTTATAAGGCATTCATTCATATACTGGGACATTCAAAATTTCACCCTAGACCTTTATTGGCAAATATTAAAATATTGTATCGATGATTATTTTTATAATTGTATTACAATATTTTTTGCCTCCTGAAGTTACCAAATGGTTCTTTGCCCAATAAAGGGTTAAAATCCCTGAGAGAAAACGTTCATATTTAAGAGGAAAAAGCTATTCTAATGATAGGCCCGTTCATATGTACAACTCAGATGTTTTGTGTTCATTTTAAGACTCACATATGTTTTGTGCATCCATGCAGAATTTTGGGGCATCAAAAAAAATGCTCATTACCTCCACCAAGGAAGTATAATTGGAGTGGTTTCTTTTTTTTTTTGTTTTGTTTTTTTAAAATCAGGATTACAGAAAAAACTACTAGACCAGGGGTGTCCAATCATGTGCCATGGTTGGCCAAGACCCTGCAGGTTTTCTCTTCTACCCAGTCTCTTCAGCGGGTGTTTTCACTTATCAGCAATCAGTGGGAAGAAATTCAGTAAAATCAGCTGTTGAAGACACTGGGTCAAGCCTGCAGGGTCTTGGCCCTCCATGGCACATGACTGGACACCCCTGTATGAGGGATTTTTTTTTTTTTTTTATTTAAGTTTTTGTAAAGGGTATACAGGTCGTTACAGCAATGCAGTGTTTACATTTTCATCACATGTTCCCTTATTTTCTGATATCTGACAACATTGGAAGATTAATTCTTACAACACCCCTTATTTTTTATTTTTTTTTTAAAGTGAAAGAAAAGGTGAAATTAAAGAGAAAAAAAAAAACAAAACAAAAAACAAAAAAAAACCAAACAAACCAGTAAAAAACAAACAAAAAGAAAAAGTAAGTAAATAAAGATAAAAGAGCATCTGAGTAGCATTGGAACAAAGAGCAGAACCATTATTGAAATGGTATTTGTCAAAGATTAGATCTAATGGAAGACACATATGCGGTCCAGGGTTGCCAAAAGTTCATGAACCCATCCATGTCCTGTCTTAGTGCGAATGTCAACTTTTCCATCGAGTAAATGTCTTGGATCACGTTAGTCCAATCTTCAGGTGTAGGACAGTCCTTCAACATCCATTTTTTAGTTAGAGCTTTTTTGCTTGCCAATATTAAAACATTGAATAAGTATTTTTCTCCTCGTCTTTCCAGTGAGTCCGGTAGTAAACCCAAATACAAAGTTACAAAAGAAAAGGGAACTGTAATTTTGAATATTTTCCCCAATATTGTCTGTACATTGGTCCAATATTGGTGGATAACTGGGCATGACCAAAACACATGAAAATGATTTGCAGTCTTTTCACCACACAAGCGCCAACAGTTCAATCCCTTATGGGTAAATTTGATTTGTGCAGGTGTTCTGAAAAATCTTGCCAAGTTTTTCCATCCAAATTCTCTCCACTGCAGGGATGAGGTACTTTTCCATTGCTGTTTATTTAGCTTTTCCCATATTTCCAGATGTAAAGTGAAATTCCCCTCTTTTTCCCATCTCTCTTTTATATAAGATGTGTTGTCTCCTTTTAAGTCTTGAAGACCTTGGTATATTTTAGAAATGTATCTGATCCCTGGGATCCCTTTATATGCCATTAAGAAGACCTTCAGAACACCTGACTGGGCCCTTTCCAAAACCTCCTTTTTAAGTATATTGTTTATGTGGTGTCTAAGCTGGAAGAACCTGTAAAGGTCTTGATTTATTAGGCCTTGTTTTTTCAAATCTTCAAAACTTCTTAAGATTTGCCCTTTAAAAAAATCGTAATATTTTATCAGCCCCTTCTCCTTCCACTTTTTAAATCTGGTGTCTGTTTTATTAGGAGTAAAGTCCTGATCATAGGCGATCCATTGCAGAAGTCGATAGGGCTCTTTAGTTTGATTCTCTCTGACTATCTTAAACCAAATTTTTAGCGGGGTCTCTATCCACGGGTTAGTGTTATTCAAAAGCTTAGGTAAGACATTGTTCCCTATTATCGCCTGTAGGGGGATGTCACTTGTTATTTGGCATTCGATCTCCTTCCATTGTGCAGAGTAGACTGGGTTACATATCTCTACTAAAGTTTTAATTTGTGCGGCTTTAAAGTAGTCCCTGATATTTGGCAGCGCGAGCCCACCTTTGTCTTTGTTTAGCTGTAGGGTTCTATATCTGATTCTAGGTCTCTTGCCCTGCCATATGAATCTTGAGATCCTTCTGTCCAGCTCCTGCCATGTTTTTTTGGGAGGTTCTACCGGTATTGTTTGGAAAAGGTATAGAAGACGTGGAAGTATATTCATTTTGACTGCTTCAATTCTTTGTGCAATACCCAAGAATGGTATCATATTCCATCTTGCTAGGTCAGATTTTATTTTTGTCACCAGTGGATCATAGTTTAGTGATATAATTTTGTTGAGTTGTTTCGGGATATTGACCCCCAGATATTTCATAGATTCCGACTCCCAGTTAGTTTTGAGTTTGCTTAGTGAATAATGATTTGGGTCATAGTTGAATGTTAAAACTTGGGTTTTATGCATATTTAATTTGTACCCCGATAAATCTCCATACTCTGAAAAAACTGAGGTTAGTTCTGGTAAAGAAGTGTCCGGCTGCCCTAGGTATATTAAAATGTCATCAGCAAAGAGTGCTATTTTATGTTCCTTCTGACCAAGTGTAATACCTTGAATTTTTTGGTTTTGTCTTATCCATTGGCTCAGAGGTTCTATGAAGATTGCAAAGAGCAGTGGAGACAGGGGGCAGCCCTGACGACATCCTCTTTCCAGTTCAAAAGATGATGATAAATTACCGTTAATCCTTATTTTAGCTGTTGGTTTTTTATATAATGCCTGTATAGTTCTAATGAAGTTGTTATGAAAATTGAAACTGGATAAGATTCTGTATAGAAAAGACCAGTCAACCGAATCGAATGCTTTTTCAGCATCTAATCCTAATATGACTGCATTTAAGTTATATTTTTTTATATGATGAATTATGTGTAAAGTGCGTCGAATGTTGTCTTGTGTCTGTCTTTGTCTTATAAAACCTGTTTGGTCTAAATGAATTAGGTCTGTCAGTATATTCTCTAACCTTTTGGCAAGGATAATGGTAAAAAGCTTATAGTCCTGATTTAGTACACTGATTGGTCTGTAGTTGGAGCACTCTAGTTTATCCTTTTCAGGTTTAGGTATAACTGCAATGACCCCTTCTCTCCAGGAGGGGGGGATTTCCCCTGTGTGGAGGACATAATTAAATGTTTTCAGGAGGAGAGGAGATAGTTGCTGTTTAAAGGTTTTGTACCACTCTGCTGTATAGCCATCAGCTCCTGGGGATTTGTTAGCTTTAAGTTTCATAATTGCTTTTTCCAATTCTTTAGGATGTATTTCTGACAGTAGTGTTTTATTTTGTGACTCCGTAAGTTGGGGAAGGTTTAATGTGTTTAGGAATGCCTCGGATGCGTTTTTATGTTTTTTGTGGGAGTATAAGTTCTTATAGTAATTCTCGAAGTTTTTAAGAATATCCTGAATTCTGAATTTTATTTCCTTTGATACTGGGTCTCTGATTTTGTAGATTGCTCTTTCTGTTTGATGTTTCCTCAATTTATAGGCTAGCAATTTTGCCGATTTACTGCCTGCTTCATAGTATTTTTGTTTCAGAAATGTAAGTTTCTTCTGGATTTCTATTGTGTAGATCTCATTTATTTGGTTTTTAATTTCCTTAATCTTGAGCGAGTCAGTAGAATGAGTGTTGCCTTTGTGTTCTTTTTCTAGGTTCCTAAGTTCTGACTCTAATGTGGATAGTTTTTCTTGTCTTAGTTTCTTTTGGGTTGCCAGTTTTGCAATAATCTTTCCTCTTATTACAGCTTTACATGCATCCCACAGTATTAAAGGGGATACTTCTCCATTATCGTTATCTTCCAAATATCTGAGAATATCTGACTCCAATTCATCTTTCAATGGTCCTTTCAGGACATTTGAATTTAACCTCCAAGAAAATGTATTATTTGTGTATTTTTGGATATTTAAGTCCATGTAGATCGGACTGTGGTCGGAGAGATCCATCAGTCCTATTTTACATGTTTTTACTCTACCAATGTCTCTATTAAACATAAAAAAATAGTCAATCCTTGAGTAAGATGAATGTGGAGTTGAGTAAAATGTATAGTCTTTTACACTGGGGTTGAGTTCCCTCCACACATCACAGATTCCCATTTCTTTTAGTAGCATCCGAGTCTTCCTGTTTTGGGTGTTATTTTGATGTGGGGAATTACCAGAAGCATCCCAGTATGGATTCAGTCTAAGATTGAAGTCCCCACCACATATCACTAAACCTTGAGCTTTAGTTATCATTAGGTCGAATACATTTTTATAAAATTTCCAGTTAGCCCCTGGGGGAGCATACACATTCAGCAGGGTGATATCTTCTCCCTCTAGCCGCCCAGTTACCAAACTGTATCTCCCTTCTTTATCTTTGTGTTCTGATTTTTTTTCAAATGTAATTTTGGTTGATATCAATGTCGCTACTCCCCTCCTCCTCCCTGATTTATATGAAGATGAAGAGATCATTTTAAACCCTTGTCTACTGAGTTTATTGTGTTCCACGTCTGTTAGGTGGGTTTCTTGTAAAAGTATTATTCCTGCTTTGTCTTTTTTCATTTTGCCTAGAATCTTGGATCTTTTAACTGGATTCAGGATCCCTTTTACATTATATGAAATTATTTTGGTTACACCCTGTTTCTCCATTGTGTTGTTTTGTTTAGTATAGCTGTGTGGTGGCCCTCTTTTGTGCTACTCAGAAACTGAAAGAACATTAAAAACAAGAAAAACATTAAGAACATAGTGTAAAAAACTTTAAAACAAAAAACTGTCAAAAGAACTTCCTGAGCTGAGGTCTTTTTAAAGACCCTGTAAGAGCCTTGATGGAGTGAAGGCTCTGAGGGAAATTCCTCAAACTCTGTTACGTGTTGAGGGCCCTCTCGTACCACTGAAAGTAGTCCCATGCTTTTAACGTGAGTTTCAGAACCCAATCCAAACTTGTAATGATTTTTTTTTTTTTTCCTTTTATGCCTAAACCCTGTGAAATTGTGTGCACCCTCCCACCCCCATCACATCAAACATTCACGCAAAAACAGTATTTGTTAGTATGAGCAGAACATGTGGATTATTGTCACATTTCTATTTTAACAAGTTTTTTTTTTTTTATTACAAAGGCTTATTTGTTTCAAATAATATGATTGTTCCATGAAATGTTTTACCACATGCTGAATATGCATCTCCTTTAATGTTTGTTACCTTGTATGAGGGGGGTTGGATGTGCGGATTGATTCAAGAGAAAGGAGAAAAAAAAAAAAAAAAAAAAAAAAAAAAAGGTCGCTATTCCAACCTGAAAACGGATAGTTTATCCGCGACGCTCTGGTGCTGGGTTTCCCGCTGCTGGTCCGTGGATTTTGAGGGTCTTTGTGTTGTCCATGTTTGCGCTTTGATCTTCTCACTCGGGTCTGCTGCGGGTTTAAACACCGTTACCGGGAGGCCTCTTCTCGCCATGTCAGCTGTTGCTTCTTCCGCCGAATTATAGAGACACGTTTCATCGCCGTAGAAGACCCTTAACTTCGCAGGAAATGGTGTCTGAAAGCGCAATTTCTTCTCTCTTAACACCTTTTTCGCGTCATTGTATTCCCTGCGCTTTTTAAGGACCTCCGGGGCGTAATCGTGTTCCACGTAGACTTTTCTCTCCTGGTGCATAAATCCTTTTTTCTGCCAGGCCAGTCTTACAACCTCTTGTTTTATTTTGAAATTGGAAAATCTTACCAACACCGAACGTGGGGGCGCTTCCGCCGCCGGCCTAGCGGCTAATGAACGATGTGCCTTTTCTATCTTCAAGTCGGTGGTTTGTGGAATATCCAATTTCTCTCTTAGTAAGGATTCCACGCATTCTGCCATTGAGTTAAAACCATTTTCGGTTCCTTCTATCAGACCATGAATTCTTATGTTGTCTCTTCTTTGTTTTCCTTCTTGGTCGGTTAGCTTAGCCTCTATAGCTGCTTGTCTTTTGCGTAGGTCCAGCACAGAATCTTCGAGCACTTTTATTCGATCCTCTGTTTCCAAGATTCGGTTCTCGGCCTGGTCCACTCTGCTGTTTGTCCTTTTCAATTCTTCTCTGAATTCCCGAAATTCGGCCGTAACATCTCGGCGAAATCGTCGTAGTTCCTCAAATAGTGATTTCAGGCTAACCCTTTTGTTAGCTATCACCAGCTCCTCGTCTTCTGAACGGGGATCTTCCAGTTCAGATTCTCCGGCCGATACGTGTCCTAGCCTGGAGAATTTCAGTTTCTTCTGTTTTCCTTTAGACATGATGATTTTGTCTTTTGATTTTCACTCCTCCAAAAATCCGTTAAGTTTGATTTTCAAGGTGTTATCCTGGATTGAGTCTGAGAGCTTCAGTGTTAAGCTGCAGTCGCCATGGCGTCACACTGAAGGATCCTGTATGAGGGATTTTGATGAAATTTTCACCAGAGTTGGACCCTTGGACTACCGTACGGATAAACCCATTAAATTTTGGAGATGGTCTTATGAGCACATACCTCAACCAAGGCCCTATGTCGCAATGTCAAAGAAAGTGAAAAAAGAGATCTAGAATCCGCATCCTAACCCGGATCAACTCCAGAATCTAATGGGTCCATCCAAAGCCAAAGGGCTACCTCTGGTGACAGTTTCATAAAATTCATCCAGTAGCTTTTGCATAATCCTGCTAACAAACTGGCAAACAAAGAGGCCTACATTCTCAGAGATGGAGCCTTGGTGGAGGTATGGGCTCTCTCTGATTGTTCCCCAGCAGTTCAGCGCATCTGACAACCTGTCCCCCCCCCATGTTGCCTCAAGATTTTGACACTTGAAATTTTGCACACTGTTTACCAGCAGGTGGCGCCGTTTGCACCATATAACACACGATGGAATATTTCCCTGATTTTGAAACGGTAGGTTTTTGTTAAGATAATCATTATTTAACTACTCTTTGGTTACTAGTGCAAAAAAAAGAAAATCATAATCTCGCATTTTTCATGTTATAATCCAGTGGACTGAGTTGATTTCATTTTATTTCCCCCCACAGCGGACGGCTGTGATGCTCCAGCGTGCTGCAGCCGCCTATGCGCAGTCCATCCGTAGAAAGGAGCAGCAGGGAGGCAGGGGGGGATTCTGGTCTCCGACATGGCCAAAGAAGGAGCAGATATGACGGAGGAGACCGAGTTCATGATTGACAAAAATGTGAGGAAAGAAAGTGAGGGCGTGGAGCCGTCTGGCAACGCCAAAGAAATGCGGGCTGTGATTCTCGCAGGTTTTGGGGGTCTTAACAAACTCCGAGTGACCAAGAAGGCAATGCCCGAGCCTCAGGATGGCGAAGTGAAGATCCGCGTCAAAGCATGGTAAATATGCGACTCCCAGTTAGGCGTTTATGCCTGTTGTTGTGGGCTTGGATGTGATCTGGTGTTGTACTCACTCCTTCCATTGTGTTTTTTTTTTTTTGTTTTTGGCTTTGTGAAGGCTGATAAACGCTCCTCGTTGAGAAATTGGCAGTGGTGAAGCTACAGGTCTTTTCTAGTGAGCTGCAGGCGCTTGGCATCAAGGATCTCAGCATTTTCAAAAGTCTTTTTTTTTTTTTAAGAAAGCATGTGTTTAAGTCTTTCCAATCATATTGCTGCTGAGCTATTGTCGGTGCTGGAAGATTTTCATTAGGATATGAGAATGGAGAACTGCACTCCATTTTAATCAATGAAGCTTTTTTTTTTTTTTTTTTTAATTCTGACCTCATATTGTCTGGAGTAGCCCATGACTCACTGTTGATGATAAGGCAATAAATAGCACAGGGTAATCCCTAAATCTCTTAACAATGCATACTAAATGTTTGGTTATTAAAAAGCTGCCAGGCATACCCCCCAGTGTGTTGTTTCCTTCCAAATATTGAACTGCACGGATTTAAGTCACCAAAGAATAATTATCCTTTGTTACAGTGGCTTGAATTTCCTGGATCTGATGGTTCGCCAGGGGACTATTGATAATCCTCCAAAACCTCCGCTTGTCCCTGGATTTGAATGTTCTGGAATAGTAGAGTCAGTGGGTGAAAACACAATGGGCTTTGAGGTTTGTGTTATCATTACTACTACTAGAAGTTGTTCAAGTGGTTATGCATAAATGCTACTAGATCCTATTATGTTGTAACTCGTAGACAAGGACCAGGCCAGGAGTGGAGCTGAACACTACTTTATTAAACAAACTGGACTCAGTACACCGGACCGTGCATGTAGCCGCTTGGCAGAGGAAAAGCGGAAGAGACCGTCCCTCTACCAGCAGCCCCTCTTATACCACCGGAGATGGCTGAACCGGAAACCGGGGCCGCCATCCCATACCACACAAATAAGAGCTCCGACATGAACAATAATAACACAGAATAAATACTTAACATTTCCGCCCCCTCCTGCAGAAAGACCAAAACGCACACACACACACAATCAACCCATCCTAATTTGGAACCCGAATCATCCACTAAACATAAACAAACTAAAATCACCAAAAGGGGCCTATGACATTCATACCAAAAAACTAAAATTAGGGGGGACGGGTAGACTGCCGTCCTACCCCCCACATGGCGAGGCGGGTTTTTCTGCTGCCTATGCTAAATAGGCAGCAGAATGGAAACACCACAGGCCGTGCAAGACCCCACTTGGAGTCGCAGACTGGGTTCAGGCTCGGGCGGAAGTGAGGTCCAGGTGGGCGAGACAGAAGCAGAACATGGAGTGGTACCAGGGTCGGCTGCAGGTGATGGGTAAATATGCTATTTAGCCAGTTTTCTAAATATGCTATTTAGCCAGTTTTCTAAACTGGCTAAATAGCAGTCCAGTAAAAAAAAAAAAAAAAAAAACTACTGCTGTGTCTCCTAATTAAAATACAATACTAAAATAATCCCCAAACTATTAATACAGAACAAATGAACAATAATAACACGCCCATGACTCGGTGAGGATGATCCGTGCCCCCCCCAGACCTTCACCATCAGTCCACCCCTGGCGGCAGTCCCCTTCTCGGACCACAGCTGGTCGCCTCCTCCTCGGAGCATCTTCTCCTCCACACCTCCGAGCACTCCAACCTTCTGAAGTCATGCCCACCTGTCTCCTTCGGAGCACGCCGCAACTCTCTGGGATGGCGTCACGAGCCATCCAACAGCAGCAGTTATCGATCATGCCACTCACCCATCACCTGCAGCCGACCCTGGTACCACTCCATGTTCTGCTTCTGTCTCGCCCACCTGGACCTCACTTCCGCCCGAGCCTGAACCCAGTCTGCGACTCCAAGTGGGGTCTTGCACGGCCTGTGGTGTTTCCACCTGGCACTCACTCTTCCAGTGCCACTTGGTCCTGCCCCGACTGCGTGTAGATCCGCTGCTGACCCCGCCCCTGTGGTCCTGTGTTCACCAGTCCTCCACGGCCGTGCTCCTGGAACATCTGAGACCATCAGTTGGGCCCCGCTTGTTGCCGTAGGTCCTCCCCCATGCCACCCGGCGCCCACATCCAGGGCAGCTCAGACACTAGCATCAGGGTCCTCTCGTGGCGACCCTGAGCGCGACGCAGCCTGTCCACTTTCTGGAGTGCCCAGCAATGGTTCATCCCACACCGCATCGTCCTGGACCCTCGGAACTGGTCGGTCCCACAGTCCGCCACCAGACCACTCTTGCCCAGTGCTGCTCCTGATGGAGAATCCAAGGCCATAAAACAAGTTGCAGCCCATGATGTTAGAGCCGTAGGCCGTCATGATGAGCTCCACAGCGGCATCATCGCCAACTTGTACTGAGCCGTCAACGTGATGGTGCCCACTGTGGCCAATCATCCTCCTTCATAGCCACAAACCGGCACTGAGAAACTTCCAATCCTGTAGTGGGGAAAACACTGTCTGACTGTAGCCCAATTCAGCACAGAATTCTCCGTTCCCGTGTCGACCAACATCAATACTGGAACTCCATCCAGAATCACCATGCAGCGTGTGTGCCCATCGGTACTCGGGGACACTGTGTGTACCACCGTTGGAGCGGGAGAAGTTTAAGTCTTGTGCGGGCTCTCTTGTCCAGCTGACTGGCACACCCTTGCAAAATGGTGGAGACGGCTGCAATTTCCACAGCGCTTCCCTCTTGCTGCACACTCTCTGGCCTTGTGGCGGTGCTTCGTGGACCCACAACCCATACACCTGGGTTTCTCCGGGGCAAACCTCATCTGTACAGCGTTGGCCTCTTCCACGTCGTCTATGACGCTTCCATCGCTGTCCGAGTTCACCACCTGTGCGGCCATGGGAGATCCTCAACCTCCCGGTGAAAGGCACTCGTTTAGCTCCTGAGTTAGCTTATCTGCCGCTTCCAGCTGTAGTGCTAACTCGACAACCCTTGTCAGTGTCAACTCCCCCGGGAACGTGAGCAACTTGGAGTGGACTGCGACACAGTTGGTATGTTCCGCCAGCTGGTTACGCACCATTTCTTCTTCCAACAGCCCGAACCGGCACTCAACGGCCAACTGCCTTAAGTCCGACACAAACCGCTGGATCGGTTCACCTACCAGTTGGCGGCGCTGTCTGAACTTAATCCACTTATCGATGACATTGTCCGGCGCTCTGAAATGGCGGACCATTAACTCAACCACTTCTTCATACATGTCCGCATCTCCAAGCGTGCCCAAAATTCTTTGTCCCTCCATTCCCAGGTTGTGTAATAATAATGCACAAGCTCACAGTTTCTCCATTATTCCCAGATCCAGCGCTACCAATGTACGTCTGGAAAGCCTTATACCAACGAGGCCACGGCACAGGTGGCTCCCCCGGGAGCTCCAGGAATGGACGAATTGGTGTTCCACATGCCCCCATGAGGTTATCTCTCGTCACCAAATGTTGTGTCATAACTCGTAGACAAGGATGAGGCCAGGAGTGGAGCTGAACACTGCTTTATTAAACAAACTGGTCTCAGTACATCCGACCGTGCATGCAGCCGCTTGGCAGAGGAAAGGCGGAAGAGACCGTCCCTCTACGAGTAGCCCCTCTTATACCACCGGAGATGGCGGAACCGGAAGCCAGGGCTGCCATCCCGTACCACACAAATAAGAGCTCCGACATGAACAATAATAACAGAATAAATACTTAATGTATCCCCCTAAAAAAATCTGCATCAGAATTACTAGAAATAATACAGATGGTTGTTGAGATCAGACTGAGACCAAGACCACTGTGTGTAGGTCTTATTACTCTCGACTTGGTCTTTGGAGACTCTGATCTTGACTCTACACTAGCAGATGGCACATGACTAATAATGCTAATCCATATTCATCCAAGTACAACCCTCTTTATTCACTGTTTCACATCATAATCTGCTTTTTTTTCTCTTTCAGATTGGTGACAGAGTCATGGCTTTTGTGAATTACAATGCGTGGGCAGAGGTGGTTTGTGCTCCTGTGGATTTTGTTTATAAAATGCCAGGTGAAATGACTTTCACTGAAGCAGCGGGGTTTTTGCTCAACTTTGTGGCTGCCTATATGATGCTCTTCGAGGTTGCCAATCTGCGGGAGGGCATGTCAGTGTTGGTTCACTCAGCAGGAGGTGGTGTCGTAAGTCACATTCTTATATGATGAGAAATGAAGCCACAGAATATGCAAATTCATTAAACTGTATTTTTCAATTGATAGTTGTTTGTTCATAGATGAAAGGATTATATTTATAACATTTATGAATGAGCAAAATCCAAATATACATTGAATTTTGTTTTACTTAAGCTAAAATAACTTTCTACATACTGGGTCTTATTGTAACCCCCTTTTTTAAAACAATTTTTTAGATTTTCTTGTTTCACTTCTTTTTTTTCTGAAAACCAAGTTCCTTTTGATCAGTTTGGGTGTGTACAGCTGGGAAAATAAATATTCAACACATCAACATTTTTCTCATTAAACATACTTCTGATGGAGCCATTGACCTGAGATTTTCACCAGATATCAGTAGCAACCCAAGTAGTCCATACATACAAAGAAATCAAGGCAACTGTGTGCATAAATCAAGCTATATTTAATAAAGTGGAATGACACAGGGAATAAGTATTGAACACACTTGGTGAAACATTTAATATTTAGTAGAAAAGCCTTTGTTGGTAATAACAGCTTCCAGATGCCTCCTGTATGGAGAAACTAGGCACAGGCATTCCTTAGGAGTGATTTTAGTCCGTTCTTCCACACAAACTATCTTCAAATCTTGAAGTTTTGGTGGGTGTCTTCTATGAACTCTTATTTTCAGTTTGTTCCATAGATTTTCAATTGGATTCAGGTCAGGTGACTGGCTGGGCCAATCTGTCAGCTTTATTTTCCTTCTCTGTAGCCAGTTGAGAGTTTCCTTGGCCGTGTGTTTGGGATCACTGTCTTGCTGAAATGTCCACCCTCATTTCATCTTCAGCATCTTGGCAGATGGCAACAGGTTCTTATCAAGGATGTCGCTGTACATTTTCCCATTCATCTTTCCTTCAATTATATGACGTATCCCACCTCCCGCCTCCAAACTTCACTCTTGGTATAGTGTGTTTTGGGCTGATGTGCAGTGCCATTTCTCCTCCAAATATGCTGTGTTGTTGTGGCATCCAAAAAGTTCAATTCTGGTCTCATCTGACTAGACTATATTCTCCCAGTATTTTACTGGCTTGCCCAAATGTTGTACAGCAAACTTTAAATGAGCTTCAGCATGCTTTTTCATCAGCAATGGAGTCTTGGGAGGTGAGGGGGCATAGAGCGCATGCCTGTTGAGTGCAGTACTTATTGTTTTCTTTGAAACAACAGTACCTGCTAACTCCAGGTGCCCTCTCTGGAGCTCTCCACAAGTTGTCTTTGGCTCTTGGATAACTCTTGACTCATCTGTCAGAAATCCTCCAAGGAGCTCCTGGTCGTGGCCAGTTTATGGTAAAATGATGTTCTTTCCACTTCCAGATGATGACTCCAACAGTGGTCTCTGGAACATTCAGTAATTTAGAAATGCATCTGCAACCAATGCCATCATTATGTTTTGCAACAATAAGGTTGCAAAGGTCTTGAGAGAGCTCTTTGGTTCTACCCATCATGAGTTCTTTGTGGTGTGACAATCTGATATACACAGACCTTTTTAAAGGCTACCAGTCAGGACTTAACCAGCTGAAATTAATTTGCACTGATGGGGGATGGGATGGCTTCCTAAATTCTGATGGATTTCAGCTAGTTTCTTGGCTTTCTGTGCCTTTTTGCACCTCTTTTTCTTCATGCGTTCAATACTTATTCCCAGTGTCATTGCACTTTATTAAATATAACTTGTTTTGTAAACACAGTTGCCTTAATTTCTTTGTATGTGTGGATTATTTGGGTTGTTACTGATATCTGGTGAAAATCTCAGGTCAGTGGCTCCATCAGAAATATGTTTAATTAGAAAAATGTTAACGTGTTCAATACTTATTTTCCCCACTGTATATGTATGTAAATCTGTACAACAAAAACAAACTGGGGGGTGTTGTTTAAAGAGGTCATTGACTGAAAAATTGTGTAGGTTTCAGCTTTCTCAAATATGTCCTCTAGTCACGTGATTTTTGAAAAGATATTAAAATACTCATTTCTCTTAAAAAAATCACACACAGCTGTTATATTATTTTTCTCTCCAAGAAGCTGTTTTATCTCTTCTGTGTTCATTTTAGCTGTTCAACCCCACTGGAATCCTTGTTCATCTAACACTTAACCACATACATCGTTCTTAGACGTTATTTTAGCCTGTTTTCTTGTAGCATTATCCATAACTGTGGCCAAAGGTAGCTTGTTGAAGTAGCAGTTTAGCCACTCATTCACAAATGTTTCTGTGCTTATTGTGCTCCAGGGACTGGCCATATCCTGTTGATCACTGAAACCACACAACCTTGCTCACCAGTGATGCATTACTTCATTCATTCTTTGAGACAAATTTACATTAGCTGGCTTCAAGCTAGGCAGCTAATGTTAGCAATAGTGAGTGTAAGAGGGAGGGCGGCGTTGAATGCAGTCAGAGATTTAAAGAGACATGCGCTGAAACCAGCCATTCTCAGAAAGGCTCCAAAAATGAAAAACAAATTTGCAGCAATAATTAAAGAAAATTTTTAACAAAATACGTGAAAAAAACATTTCATTAAGACATGTGTGAGCTGTTAAAAGGTGGAAAAAAGTGCAATCTATGACCCCTTTAAACAGCTAACAGGATCCCAGGGAAGATTCAGACCAATCTAAGATGCATTTATAAAAGACAGGAACTAAAGAAGGCTCAAACCATCCTAGATTATGTGATCCGCTTCACAGTCAGTCTGTTTTATTGGCCTCAGGTCTTTGCTGTAGAACACCTGTGTGAAGAACGAAGTGACTGCATGTGTCTTTTGTTCCAAGTGCCATTGAGATGCTGAATGGAAAATAGCAGAGTTTTTTATGCTCAGTGTTTACCACAATTGCACTTTCTGCATACACATTTAGTTTTTCCAGTCATTTATATTTTAAGATCTGTTGTTAATGCTGCTGTGCTCAGACTCTGGGTTGTACGAGCAGTGGGGATATCCCCTTTCTCTGATCTCACGAAGATCCAACAGTGAAAAAACTGTTATGCATGTGGTTTTGGGTCATAGTGATTGCTTTTAGTAAGAATTTTATTTGAAACTTTTGTACTGTTGAATATCAGCTTGCAGGGCGTAACAATTTAAATATGAATCAAAATAGTACAACAGATAATAGGCCCTGTTCACTTGTTGATCAGCTACTGTAGTGTTGTTGATAACAGCACCCAACCATATACTAAGACTGCCTACAGTTCATCTGCCTGTATAGAAATTCGGTAGAAATTTTGATTCAGAGAAACTGTACATATTATAGTTTATATTGTAGTCAGATTTTGTGATCCATTTAGACTTAACCGCTGCTCTCTGACTGTGATACATTTTTGAAACTGTTATTTTTTTCAGGGTCAAGCCGTGGCTCAGCTGTGCTCCACTGTTCCTAACGTCACAGTGTTTGGAATTGCCTCATGTTTCAAACACGCGGCCATTCGAGAGTCTATGACTCACCTCTTTGACAGAAATGCAGACTACATACAAGAAGTCAAGAAGTAAGCATGCAGAGATTGCGGTGTAACTCACTCGCCATTTTAGTATATTTTGTCAACATTCATTCATTCATAATATCCGACTGGTGATGTCAGGTAGGTCTGCTTTTGCCTGGTGCTTTGATGTGACAGCGTGGACGTAGCTGAGGCTAGAGGCCTGCGGGAGGATGCAGATGTTACTGGCTGCCTTATTTGCTCTTTTGTGGCAGTGGTCCCCATGGCAACTTACAGCTCATCTCAAAGAGCAGCAGTATTGTGTGGGGTGGAGGTCCGCGTTAGCAGCAATGTGGAACAATGGAGCCAACTAGGGCAGAGCAGTGATGCCCTACACATTTCTCTGACAACATATCACACTAACGACTAGTTAATGTTGAAAAGAAAAAAAAAAAAAAAACAGCTTGTACCAATCATTGTGTGGGAACGGATGCAATATTTTACAGTTTTAGTGCAGTTATTGAGTAAAAGTTTAATAGTAATTCAAAGATAATGTAACATTTGTTATTATTATACCACTTGTGATTTTTTTCACTTCACAAAGCTTTACTAGTAATCATATATTGTTTATAACCAGAATACATGCACACCAGTTTATTTTTAAATATATATGTAACAGCACAATATAGTGTATACAGTATAGCACAATATATTCAAATGGCTTCATGAGCAGCTGAGGTTTCATTCTTTCTGCCTCCATATCAGCCCTGGTACTGGATTAATATGTCTTTCATCTCTTTGGCCCACACATTCTTCCCAGGATCAAGTATAAAGTACACTTAAATTAGCCTTTTTTTTTTTTTTTACAATGGGGCAAACAACATGGGAATCACAAGACCACCAAGCAGTTCAGCCAAGCAAGAGTTCACAGGCCACAAGACAGAAAATAAGGATTAACGCCCCCCCTTGATAAAAACATGCCTTTTGCTGTTTTATATAGTCTGCTAGTGAGGGTCATTATGGCAAACATGTGGTAATCATGCTTAAAACACATTCCTGATGAGGAGCTGTGTGGACACAGCAAAATATACATAATAACCTTTTTTTTTCAGCTTAATAGTTTGGAAAACCACCGCTCTCCATTACATGTCTGTGATTAGCAGTAACGTGGAGGGACATAAAGGGTTGGGTAGGCAGTCTTGGGAAGGGGGGCACACACACCAAAAAGACTTGAATTTCACACTTGTGAGGGCACAGCACAGTCTAAAAAAAATCCTCCCAAAACAACATCATATCATTGCCAAACTGAAACTACTTGTCAGTAATCGTTACCACATTGTCCAGTGCTTCACTGCGGTGCATTATTTACACAAGAGCGGGTGAGAGGTCAGATCTGCAAGCAAACATCAGCCACATCAAACCGTGATGTCTGATGCTGTTGACATTAGTATTAAGTGTTAAATTGGCTACATTTCAGGAAAAAAAAAACATTTGAACATGTTAAATTAGAAAATTAGGAGCAGTATACAGCACCAGGAAAAAACGGTCACAAGATTTACCTATTTATATCGATGCTTTGCGGTCCATTAGTGAAACCGCTACATAATTAAAGCACAAACCTTACATTAAACCATTTTCCTCCAGTCTACCTAGCTATGTCTGCCATGTTCTCTTAAAACTTTCAGACAGACTCTGCCATACACTGACTGCTGGGATATGGTGGGTATTTATTTGCGAAAAGAGGAACTGGTTGCGACCTTAAAAACTGATGGGACTGAACTGTTGGGCAACCGAACCCTGACAAAACCGCAGAAATCCCAACGTTCATGAACGTTCCTCAGCATTCACTGCTCCATGAGATACATGCTCTTGAGTGGTGTTTGAGACAAGAAAAAGCGCTACACTATATAAGTACAGGTCCGGATTCCTTATCCCTTGTCTCTTAGTTGTATTTCAGTTTCAAGCTGAAAATGATTTGCGATCTTCTTGTAGCCTTCCCCTGAACTGTGGGCATCAACAACTTTCATTTTCCTCGTCTTACACGGCTGCTCTATCTATCTATCTAGTTTATACTTGAAGCACGGGTCACTGTGCGAGTGAATAGTGACATCACTGAAAGGCTGCAGCCATTTATACCGGCGTGTGGGACGCCCCGTGTTTTCACAGTATGTGACAGTGCTTTCATCTAGTATTTTCAGTAAATGAACTAAAACAAGTAAATTTATCCTGATTTGATGTTTCATTGTGCAGAGATTTCCAATTTTCCTGTTTAAAACACCCAATTAATTTAAAAAAAAAATCATTTATTGGTTTTCAGTGTATAAAAACAACATCTATGCCAGAACAAATCTGTAAACATCAGATAACGTTTGTATAAGATTGAATTTGTGCACATAAAAATGATTAGATGGTTGGAAAAACAAACCAAAAAAGCTTTTCGCATCCATTTGTTTAACCTCTTGTGTTAACCTCTTGTGCAGTCGGCTGCGCTGCACGCTCCAAATTACAATAACTGAGAGGTGCACAACCAGCTAAAACAACACAAAAGCACACTGCATTTTACCAATCGTGATGTCATCTTTGGTGTGTGCTGCCATTTGTGAGGGTTCGAGCATCAAGGATTAACAAGGCTTTAAGATAAGAACCTGCACTTCTATAGCGCTTTTTCTACTTTCTAAGACCACTCAAAACGCTTCATTAGTACTAACTTTCTATTCTAAGGACCTATAGGAGACCGATAACTAGGGACAATTTAGAATGACCAATTAACCTAACATGCATGTCTATGGATTGTGGGAGGAAACTGGAGCACCCACAGAAAACCCACACAGCACAGGGAGAGCATGCAGACTCCACAGAGAAAGGTTCTCACCCCTGCCAGCCTGGGGATTCAAACCTGGAACCTTCTTGCTGTTCGGCAACAGTGCTAACCACTATACCACTGTGCTGCCCTAACTTCTGAACATGCTACAATTATGTAATTTTTTTTAAATTTTTTGTTAACGTTATGAAATAAAAAGTAAAAATACATGTTTGCTATACAGGATCAAAATCTAAGAAGACTCGAGAGGAGAGAGCTAAATTGGAACATAAAATGAAAAGTCTTCAGGAAAAAGTGTATGCAGGAAGTGATCCAAGGTTGGAGAATGAATTACTGATTTTGAGAGCTGAATACGACAAAAAATCAGCGAATAGAGCTGCCTCGAGTCTTCTAAGATTGAAACAATCTTTTTATGAACAAGGTGAAAAATCAGGAAAATTATTGGCATGGCAGATTAAACAATTAGAAATTAAAACACCAATTACTAGTATTATAAGTAAAGGACAGGTAGTTATAGATCCTTTAGAAATTAACAGAGCCTTTAGAGATTACTATGAAAAATTATATGATACTAAAAATGAATTTGATTTAACAAAACTAAATGGGTTTTTGAACGAACTATCTATACCGTGTATTCCAAATGAAAACAGGGAGATATTGGAGTCTAAAATTAGTCAAGAAGAAGTTGGGCTAGCCATTGATAATATGAAATCAGGAAAAAGTGCAGGACCAGATGGTCTTCCAGTTGACCTTTATAAGAAATTTAAGAATAAATTAATAAAACCTTTTTTGGAAATGGTTTTAGAAGCATTTCAAAATAATAATTTACCATCATACATAAATAATGCCTTAATTATACTGCTGCCAAAACCAGGTAAGCCCTCTAATAAATGTGAAAATATGAGACCAATAAGCCTATTAAACGCCGACCTTAAGATAGTCTGTAAAATTTTAGCAAGACGAATACAAGAAATTTGACCAAATATTATTAATCGAGATCAGAATGGCTTTATAAAGGGAAGACAAGGCTTCCATAATGTAAGAAGACTATTTAATATTATTTATTTTAATAAAGAAGCACCGGATACAGCTCTCCTATCACTGGACGCCGAAAAGGCCTTTGATAGAGTTGAATGGCCCTTTCTTTTTGAAGTCCTACAAAGGTTTGGACTTGGAAATAATTTCATAAAATGGGTTCAAATAATATACAATAATGCTACAGCAGAAATCCTAACAAATAACAATATTTCAAAACCAATAAAAATCAATAGAGGATGTCGACAAGGCTGTCCACTTTCACCTTTACTGTTTACTATGGCAATTGAACCTTTAGTGATAGCGATACGTTTACATTCACAAATATATGGAATTAAAGTTGGACCAACAGAACATAAAATCTCCCTGTACGCCGATGACATAATTTTGTTTATGTCGAATCTAAAAAAATCAATTCCAACCTTGTTGAATTTAATAAAGAATTTGGGGGAAATATCAGGATATAAAATAAATAAAACTAAATCTTCAATATTAATGCTAAATGAGACCCAGAGAAATTACCCAGCCCCTGAGGTAAATCAATTCAATGTTGTAAATCAGTTTAAATATTTAGGAATCCAAATTGTGCCTAAGCTAGAATCAGTCGCCAGTGTCAACTATGAAGCCTTAATGACAGATATCAATGAGTTAACTCAGAGATGGATGTCACTACCAATGTCGATGATCGGGAGAATCAATATACTTAAAAGTAATATTTTACCTAAAATACTTTATTTATTTCAATACATTCCCTTATCACCACCTTTAGATTTATTCTCAAGAATAAAAAAAAAGTTAGTGGAATTTATATGGAACAACAGGAGGGCTAGATTACGTCTGTCTTTATTATATTTACCATTTGATCGTGGAGGTCTGAAATGTCCAAATTTTATGTTGTATTATTGGTCGGCACAACTGAGGTCTATGACATATTATTTTTCATCAAATGATCTCCCTCACTGGACTGAAATGGAATCATACAATTTACCTTTACCTCTTCCCATATTCATATACTCAGATTCGGCAAAAAAATTACAAAAACAAGTTAAAAATCCATTTGTAAAGCATATGATCAAAATATGGTGTGAAGCTAAAATCTATTTAAAAGAACCACAGTTACTGTCACAATTTAGTCCAATATGGGGTAATCAATATTTTAAACCAGGGAGAGCGGACGCTGTATTTAAAGTATGGAATTTAAAAGGGATACAAAAGATTCAGGATTTATATTTGCCATGTGCAGATAACATAATGTCTTTTGAAGAGCTGAGGATCAAATTTAATCTCAATAGAACACATTTTTTTAAATATCTTCAACTTAGAAACTTTATTCGATCAAATCAAAATAAAGCTCTCACTCGACCTATTTATTCATCCTTGGAAAAAATGATGATGAAAGATAGTAAAAGAAAGGGTATTATTTCAGAGTTTTATAACTCATTGACACTATCTTCAAGTGAAAATTCACTGAAAAGATTAAACTACTGGAAAGAAGATCTGCAAACTGAAATTTCAGAGGAACAATGGGAATTGGCTTGTACAGAAGCTCAAACCAAATCAATAAATGTACGCCTTAAATTTATACATTTCAAATGGTTAATGCGGATGTATGTTACACCAGAGGAGTTAAATAAATATAACAAAAATATACCAGATACATGCACAAAATGCATGGAAAGTAAAGGAACTCTATTTCATTGTGTATGGGAATGTAGATTAATAAGAATGTTTTGGGAAGAGGTGAGGGTAACAATTGAAAAAATAATCTCAAAACAAATCATATTGAATCCTAAATTGTTTTTGTTGGGTCTGTACCCAGAAAAGCATAATTTTAATAAAAGTGAAAGAACATTCATAGACCTCAGTTTGCTTAATGCCAAAAAATGTATTGCACTATTATGGAAAAAGACTCATAGACCAGATGTGACTCAGTGGTTAAGACAGATGTTAACAAACCTTCCATTAGAAAGAATAACATATATACTGAAATCAAAGGAAATTGTGTTTGAGAATATATGGAGACCTTTTATTGATTATGTAAAAAATTTAAACATAACTTTTGAAGAAGAAGGTGAATGATGTGTGTGGACCTTGTAAATTCCAAACTGGTGAACATAATATGTATACTTATGTATTGGATTGTCTAGACTAAACAGAGGAGCATTTTTGAAGATTTGATTTTGTTGGTGGTTGTTGGTGTTTTTTAGTGCATTTTTTTTTTTTGTAGTACTTTAGTGTTAGTGTTTGATTGTTTGTATCATGTTTGTTAAAAAAAAAAGGTTCAATAAAGATATTGTGGAAAAAAAAAAATACATGTTTGCTGGTAATATTGCCCTTTCTCCCATATCCTACAGAGACTGCTTTTTTTTTCCACAATATTTTTATTGAACCTTTTTACAAACAAAACACAAACAATCAAACACTAACACTAAAATAATTAAAAAAAATACTAAAAACACCAACAACCACTAACAAAGGCAGGCCTTCAACAATGCTCCTCTGTTTAGTCTAGGCAATCCATTACGTAAGTATACATACTATACATTCACCAATTTGGAATTTACAAGGTCCACACACATCATTCACCTTCTTCTTCAAAAGTTATGTTTAAATTCTTTACATAATCAATGAAAGGTCTCCATATATTCTCAAACACAATTTCTTTTGATTTCAGTATGTATGTTATTCTTTCTAGTGGAAGGTTTGTTAACATCTGTCTTAACCACTGAGTCACATCTGGTCTATGAGTCTTTTTCCACAGTAGTGCAATACATTTTTTGGCGTTAAGCAAACTGAGGTCTATGAATGCTCTCTCACTCTTGTTAAAGTTCTGCTTTTCTGGATAAAGACCCAACAAAAACAGTTTAGGATTCAATATGATTTGTTTTGAAATTATTTTTTCAATTGTTACCCTCACCTCTTCCCAAAACATTCTAATTTTTCTACATTCCCATAAACAATGAAATAGGGTTCCTTTACTTTCCATACAGTTTGTGCACGTATCTGGTATGTTTTTGTTATATCTATTTAACTCCACCGGTGTAACATACATCCGCATTAACCATTTAAAATGTATCAATTTAAGACGTACATTTATTGATTTGGTTTGAGCTTCTGCACAAGCCAATTCCCATTGTTCCTCTGAAATTTCAGTTTGCAGGTCTTCTTTCCAATAATTCATTCTTTTCTGTGAGTTTTCACTTGAGGATAATGTCAATGAGTTATAAAACTCTGAAATAATACCCTTTCTCTTACTATCTTTCGTCAAGATTTTTTCCAAGGATGAATAAGTAGGTCGGATGAGAGCATTATTTTGATTTGATCGAATAAAGTTCCTAAGCTGAAGATATTTAAAAAAATGTGTTCTATTAAGATTAAAGAGACTGCTTTTTTAATCTTTTCAATTAAAAAATTCACCAAAATATACTCTTTGTCAAAGGGCTCCAAAATGCTTACATACAACTGTGTAGATAGAGAGAAGCGAAGACTTGTGGTGATCTTGGTGTATATTTCATCAGCCTGGAATGACCTACTGGTTTTTAACAAGACATTTGAAAACATTTACCTGGATTTTGAGAAACTGGCATATATTTTATTGACAGATGAAGCTGTTGTGATTGGGTTTCACTTTTACTTTATTTCTATTGCTCCAGGATTTCTCCAGAGGGAGTGGACATTGTGCTGGACTGCTTGTGTGGAGACAACACGGGGAAAAGCCTCAGTTTGCTGAAGCCACTGGGAACATACATCCTCTACGGTGGGGAAACACTCAACTGAATATGCATTTGTGTTTTTCACACATCTTTTTCCTGCCCATTTAGGTCTTTCCAAGTTAAAATAACTGCATGTTGATCACACTGCTCAGTCTCGCCGCTTTTCTCTTATTATATGGTCTATCTGTCTTGTGGTTGCAGCTTTACTGTTAAAAGGGGGAGCATAAGAATCAGTTAAAGCAGTTTTCCATTGGTATTCATTTATCTTGCATGCATTCACTGCGATGGCTGGTTGCAAAAAAATAATGAGAATCATTTAAATATAACATACTCCAGAGCCAACAAATTAAATGCACTGTTTTTCAAAACGGACAATCTTATCTTGACTCTGGTAATTACTGTATTTCCCGTCAAACCTCATGAATGAAATAGCAGAATTAGATTGTGTTTAATTCATTAGTTGTAGATGTACTCAAACTGTGCAAAGGCATGCTTGTGCCGATCTAAGGGTCTGGAGGTGCCAGCTGAACCTCCCCCACTTCTCCCTACATGCTGCCAATTATTGACTAGTCACTTCTATCTGGCATGGAGCAAACCCTTTTGTTTTTGTTTCTTCAGGCGCATCAAACATGGTAACCGGGGAAACAAAGAGCTTCTTCAGTTTAGCAAGATCTGTGAGTTGGCGGTTTAGTGTCAACAATATATGAAAAAAAAATGTATCCAGTAGCAATTCAAAGAATTACAAGTCACATTAAATAAATTACGTGCATAAATGAATCACTGTTTTGTTTTGTTTTTCTGCAGTGGTGGCAGGTGGAGAAAGTAAACCCTATTAAACTGTACGAGGAGAACAAAATCATTGCTGGATTTTCACTTCTCAACCTCCTTTTCAAACAAGGGAAATGTAGTCTTGTGAAATCAGTGATGGACAGACTCCTGTGCCTTTTTCAACAAAGGAAGATCAAACCTGTGGTGGACTCCCTGTGGGCGTTGGAGGAGGTAAGAGCCAGTGAAGAATGATGAGGACAATGATGATCCAGTTTAAAAAGATCTGATCCCCGTAAAGATGCAAAATTTTATGCAAGCACCCAGCACAGACAGATACGTTGTTTGTCACTGCTGCATCTGTTGGACATTGCTTGCTGTTGTTCTTTTTTTCCACAGATGGTTGGTAGGTTGCATCTTCCTGTTCAGCCATTACTTCACACCCACAGCAAACCCACGAGCCATACATCAATCACTTCACTCCAGAGTTACACTGACTGTTCAAATCTATCGCATCATTGGCTTTAGATCATTTTATACAGTATACTGTGGAGGACATAGACATAATATCATCATACAGTCTGGTCGGCATCATTCATTAGGAATCCAAGCCCCAAAATGATGAGACTTGTTTTCAGGTGATGGCAAGAAATGTTTAAACTATAAACAGTGTGACAAGAGCACTCTGAGGCGAGTGCAGTATCCCCCCGCCTTAGTCTTCTTTGAAGATCCCAATACTTACTGACAGAGAGCAGTTTTCAACTTTTCAGTACAATTACTGTGGCAGAACCAAATTATGGTCAACCCATCATCCACGAATATACAACAAAGTATACAACCCATAGTTGTAGGGCAGGATCCCAAGGTGAACTCGTATAGCAAGTATGGTGACCCTAAAGAGCTTTACATGTTCTATAGTAAGAAATCATAGGGAGTGCCAACCTTGACCTTTGACCCTTTGACCCCAAACCTATAGTTAGAGGTTATGGTCTCATAGGGAACCTGTGTACCAGGTTTGGTGACCCTTGCTTTCTTTGTTGTTGAGATTTACGTTATAAGGCATTTTGATGTTGACCTTTGACCTTGCGATCCCAAAACCACAGTCACACTTCAGGGTCACAGGGTGAACCTGTGTACCAAATTTGGTGACCCTTTGGTGACTTTACTCGTTAGGCAGTAATAAGGCATAAGGAATGTTAACCTTGACCTGTGACCTTTTGATCCCAAACCCATAGTTAGAGGTCAGGATCCCAAGGTGAACCTGTGTACCAGGTTTGGTGGCCCTAGCTTTACTCTTTGTACAGTAAAGAGGCATAAGAAATGCTAACCTTGACCTTGGACCCCAAACCCACAGTCAGATGTCGGGATCCCACGGTGAACCTGTGTAGCAAGTTTGGTGACCCTAGCTTTACTCGTTTTATAGTAATAGTAAATGTAGCATTTACCATAGTGCAACTGCAATGTGAACTTTGATCTTTGACCCCTTGACCCCAAACCCATAGTTAGGTGAGGGTGTAAGCCATCCAAGATGTGTATCAGACACAACTGCTGTATCGATTTGAAACACCTACATCATTTCTTTCAGGAGTTATTGTGTTTAGAAGACTTGGTGAAAAATCTGACCACTGACCTCAGGGTCATCTGCTGAGAGTGAAATTGCAATATGCACATCATCAAAGTATATCAAACCATGGCACCAGGTTTCAAAACAATCAGAACAAAACTGTAGGAGGAGTTCATTTCACAAGACAGTTACTGTCTATGAAGTGAGGTGAAACAGGAGGTCATAGGTCAGGGGCTACAATTCTGACATTATTCTGTCATCACACAACCACACACACATAAAACACCACTGGCAGCTATCAGAATACTTTACAACAGGGGTCACCAACACGGTGCCCACGGGCACCAGGTCACCCGCAGGGACCGCATGAGTCGCTCGTGAGCCTGTTTTTAAAATAGCACTAGTCACCAATGAGCTTCAGCTGAAATTTCTTAACTCTTGGGCACTGTCGTGTGCCGCATAAGCTATATCCGGACTCCCCTCATTCAGTGTACCGTAACTCTTTGACCTTTCATTCTAGCGCACTCACTTTTAATGGATTCTGAAAGCTGAGCTGTTGCCTTTTCCATTGATATATGATACATTATGGTAATCCCGGAAGTAACGTTGTACAGTGCACCGAGAAAGCCTGGGATTCACTGTATTTGTCAGCGTGCGCGGTGCTTCAGGAGGACAGACGCAACATCAACACGTGAGTTTATTGTCTATTTTTGCTGTGATTTAGGTGTTTTTACCGTGTAAATAATAGTTTAGCATAGTAAATAGTTTTAGTAGTGATTGTGAGCGTTTTGGAGTGTTTTTTATTGTTATTTGCTTCAAGAAATGAAGAGAAAGGAGCAAAATCAACAGCGTGAGTTTGTGTATACAGTGGTGTGAAAAAGTGTTTGCCCCCTTCCTGATTTCTCATTTTTTTATATGTCACACTTAAATGTTTCAGATCATCAAATAAATTTAAATATTAGACAAAGATAACACAAGTAAACACAAAATGCAGTTTTTAAATGAAGGTGTTTATTCATCCATCCATCCATCCATCCATCTTCTACCGCTTTTCTGGAGGTCCGGGTCGCGGAGGCAGCAGTTCAAGCAGAGAAGCCCAGACTTCCCTCTCCCCAGCCACCTGCTCCAGCTCTTCAGAGAGGGTACCAAGGCATTCCCAGACCAGCTGAGAGACATAGTCTCTCCAGCGAGTCCTGGGTCTGCCCCGGGGTCTCCTCCCAGTGGGACGTGCCCAAAACACCTCAAGTGGGAGGCATCCAGGAGGCATCCTAATCAGATGCCCATACCACCTCAACTGACTCCTTTCAATGTGGAGGAGCAGCAGTTCTACTCTGAGCCTCTCCCGGATGACTGAGCTCCTCACCCTATCTCTGAGGGTGAGTCCAGCGATCCTATGGAGAAAGCTCATTTCAGCCGCTTGTATCCGCGATCTTTTTCTTTCTTACTTTCTTATTCTTTCTTGTTATTAAGGGAAAAAAAAATCCAAACCTACATGGCCTTGTGTGAAAAAGTGATTGCCTCCTAAACCTAATAACTGGTTTGGCCACCCTTAGCAGCAACAACTGCAATCAAGCATTTGTGATAACTGGCAATGAGTCTTTTACAGCACTGTGGAGGAATTTTGGGCCATTCATCTTTGCAGAATTGTTGTAATTCAGCCACATTGGAGGGTTTTCCAGCATGAACTGCCTTTTTAAGGTCATGCCACAGCATTTCAATCGGATTCAGGTCAGGACTCTGACTAGACCACTCCAAAGTCTTCATTTTGTTTTTCTTTAGCCATTCAGAGGTGGACTTGCTGGTATGTTTTGGATCATTGTCCTGCTGCAGAACCCAAGTGCGCTTCAGCTTGAGGTCAAGAACAGATGGCCGGACATTCTCCTTCAGGATTTTTTGGTAGACAGCAGAATTCATGGTTCCATTTACCACAGCAAGTCTTGCAGGTCCTGAAGCAGCAAAACAGCCCCAGACCATCACACTACCACCACCATATTTTACTGTTGGTATGATGTTCCTGTTCTGAAATGCGGTGTTACTTTTACGCCGGATGTAATGGGACACACACCTTCCAAAAAGTTCAACTTTTGTCTCTTCAGTCCACAGAGTATTTTCCCAAAAGTCTTGGGGGTCATCAAGATGTTTTCTGGCAAAACTAAGACGAGCCTTTATGTTCTTTTTGCTCAGCAGTGGTTTTCGTCTTGGAACTCTGCCATGCAGGCCATTTTCGCCCAGTCTCTTTCTTATGGTGGAGTCATGAACACTGACCTTAACTGAGGCAAGTGAGGCCTGCATTTCTTTGGATGTTGTTGTGGGGTCTTTTGTGACCTCTTGGATGAGTTGTTGCTGCGCTCTTGGGGTAATTTTGGTCGGCCGGCCACTCCTGGGAAGGGTCACCACTGTTCCATGTTTTTGCCATTTGTGGATAATGGCTCTCACTGTGGTTCGCTGGAGTCCCAAAGCTTTAGAAATAGCTAGAAAATTGAACTCAGCTTTCCAAAGATGTGATAAACCACAGTTAATTTATGTTTTAACAGGGGGCAATCACTTTTAAACACAGGGCCATGTAGGTTTGGATTTTTTTTTTACCCTTAATAATAAACACCTTCAATTAAAAACTACATTTTGTGTTTACTTGTGTTATCTTTGTCTAATATATAAATTTGTTTGATGATCTGAAACATTTAAGTGTGACAAACACAAAAAAAAAGAGAAATCAGGAAGGGGGCAAACACTTTTTCACACCACTGTATTTGCTGTGATTTAGGCATTTTTGCCATGTAAATAATAGTTTATCACAGTAAATAGTAGTTTTAGTAGTGATTGTGAGAGTTTGAGAGTATTTTTTTATTGTGTTTTTATTCTTATTTTCGTTTTATTTTTTCAGATTGAAGAACCGGATTCTACCTCCAAAAACATGGCAGAAAAAAGAAAGAAAACTTATTGGTTTCATAGTGAATGGGAAGAAGTGATCTTTTTTACTACGGAGAAAGAAAAATGTGTGTCTCATTTGCAGGGCGACTGTGGCAACGGCAAAGTGGCGCAATGTTGAAAGACACTTCAGTACGTGCCATGAAAGCTACCATGCTAACTACCCACCGGGCAGCGCACTGCAGGCAGAGAAAGCACATCAGTTAAAAGCAACTTTGGGCAAACAGCAGTCTCTTTTCACAAGGCCACTGAAAAATTCCCAAAAAACAACCAAAGCTTCATTTAGAACTACACAGTTTTTGATAAATAAGAAGAAGGCCTTTACAGACGGGGAGGTTTTCAACAAAGCAATGATTATAGTTGCAAATACTGTATTTAAAGATGCAAAGAACGGAACTGATGTCATCTCCACTCTCTCCATTGTGCAAATGGGGGCAAGTACGATGGTTAGAAGTGTCTGCAGTGTCTGAGAATTTGACCGAGCAGCTGGACCGGGATCTGGCGAAGTGCCGGTGAGAAAACTCTGTATCGAATATGACTTAAACTTAAATTTAAATGCATTGCTTGTTCTTAATATTAAGGGGCGTTCCAGTAGCTCCCTGCCATCTGGATTATCACTTACCCCCTCTTCCTTTTTTTCTCTATCCCTGCTTTTTTTTTTTTTTTTTCTTGGCACTTGTGTAAAGGAGGAAATTATTCATAGGCTCTGCCTACTTCCCTTTTTTTATTTATTTATTCAATTCATTTTTTTTTGCGTTGCGTTTTGTTTTTTGTTTTTTTGCATTGCCCCCCCCCCCCCTTGCTTTTCTTGTGAAGTGTTTTGGCCTTTAGTAAGTGCCTCGAAGAATAGCAATCCCCATGCGATCTGGGGAATGCCTACTTATTATTTATTGGTTTTGTGTATTTTTTGTTTTGGGTTTGTGTTTGGGTGTGTGTTTTGTGCTCAGCAGTGGTCTACCGTATTAATATTTATATTATTTGTACATTACATTATGCCAAATACATAAAAGACTCACATGTACAAAATGGGGTGCTGGAGGCATATTTATTAGTCTCTATAGGGTACATAAATCCTAATGTCTTCTTCCAATAGGATTAAACTTTGTTCTTGGAACGTGAGGGGCTTGAAGGGGAATGTGAAGCAAAGAAAGGTTTATGCTTTATTGAAAAGGGAGAGACTAGAGATGGCTCTATTACAGGAAACACACCTGGACGATAATGGACATCATAAACTTAAATATGGTTGGGTTGGCCAGGTTTATTCTTCTTTTACCACCAGCAGCAGGGGTGTAGTTATATTAATACATAAAAATCTCCCATTTCAGCTGGTGAAGTGCGTTAAAGACACACATGGAAGATATGTGATTATTAAAGGGGTTTTATATGGTGAAGAGATTGCTATTATGAATTTTTATTGTCCACCAAATTATTCACCTAGCTTCTTGGTTAAGGCCTTCTCTGAATTTGCGGAGCGTTCCCCAGCAATAGCTTTAGTGGGAGGAGACTTTAACTGTTTACTTAACCCCCTGCTTGATAGACACCCTCCCCAGAATACATCTTTAACAACTCAGGCTGATGCTCTTTATGCTATTTGTGAAGAAATGAATATAGTAGATGCATGGCGAACTTTCCACCCATCTGCTAAAGAATTTACACTTTATTCCCCCCTTCATAAGTGTCATACAAGGATTGATTATTTTTTTCATTTCTAAACTCTTGGTACAATCGGTGTCTTCTTGTACAATAGGGAACATTATTGTTAGTGACCATGCAACAGTATTAATAGATTTATCTGTTGGTTTAGGGCAGGTTAAGAGTAGACAATGGCGATTTGATACATGCCTTCTAAAAGATGAAAAGTTTACTACTTACTTGAGAGATGATTTTAAAATATTTTTTGCTATCAACTCTCAATCTACCGATGACTCATCCTTATTATGGGAAACATCTGAAGTCTATATCAGAGGCCTAATCATAGCATATTTAGCCTAAAAAAAAAAAAAACGAAAGCAAAAAGAACAGCAATCTAAACTTGAAAAAGAACTGGAAGAGATTAAGAGAGTACTTGGTTCATCATCATTATCAGATCCTATATTATTGCAGAGAAAGTGTGCCACACAAGCTGTGCTAGATGCATTATTAACTCAACAAGCTAAGAGTGCTCCTCTTTTTTCAAAACAGAGGTTATATGAATTTGGAGACAAACCTAGTAAGTATTTGTCTTCTTTAACAAAAGTCAGAGCACACCATTTCCGCCGCTACATTGTATGTTCATCCACTGAGTGCTCCTCAGGACATTTATCCTGTTTATCCTCAATCCTCGTCTCCTCCTGGGCTTCACGGCTCAGGAGTGCATCCTTTGTAAGTTGATCTTGTTTTTGCACTTTTTTGGACTTGTGTTATTTTCTTTAAATAAATCTTGCAAATATCATTCAGCGTTTGGGTTCGTCTCTCCTGCCTCGTAGCGGCAAACATGATAGTGTTCACGTAGATGAATAACAGTAATCATTAATAATAATATATAAACTTAAATGGTGAAACTTTTTCCATGTGTATAAAACTGGTAGCCCTTCGTAGTACTCAGTACCCTTGAAGTAGCTCTCAGTTTCAAAAAGGTTGGTGACCCCTGCTTTACAATATCTGCATAATAATGACTTTAAACATTAAAATCACTGCTTACTGTCCACTGCAGTCAAAGATTCTGATGTGGTATAAATTTTGATGTTAACACAGGACTTTCAATCCTGGAAATGCAGCTACTTAGTAGTAAATGTGCTTTGATATCTTGAAAACAAACCAGCAAAATGTTTTTGAAGATCTATGAGGTGAGATATTGTGTTTAATTTAGTTGTGGGTACATTAATCGTGTTAATCACAATCGCATGCATGGTACATGCAATTAATTTTTTACCATTATTGGCATTGGGCAAGAGAGACCAGGTTGAGATAACCACAAATAATTGCAATTATATCCGCTGCTAGGTTAATTGCTGAATCTGTTTTTACTTCACACCAACAGCTAGTGGTTTAGCTAGTAGCATGAGTTTAACATATTTTGCTAGACAGCACATTTCCGCTTGATGTTACACTCACTGCTGACATCACAGTCTGCAACAAATGAACCAACTATTTTGTGGTGCCCACCTAGACTGACTTTTTTTGACACCGTGCTGACCTGTTGTCTATCTGAAAGCAAAAGCAAATTCAAAATGAGGGGCCAGCACCACATTTTGGAACTGCTTCAATCTGAAATCTCTATAAGGAGGACAGCTCAGTGCAATAGTTCCTAGGCACTCTTCACTGAGCCCAGGGCAGGGCAGGGCAACAGTGTGTATTGGCATGGCAGATTAAACAATTAGAATCTAAAACACCAATTACCAGTATTATAAGTAACAGACAGGTAGTTATAGATCCTTTAGAAATTAATAGTGCCTTTAGAGATTACTATGAAAAACTATATGATACAAAAAATGAAACTGTCTTAACAAAACTAAATGGGTTTTTGGGTGGATTATCTATACCATGTATTCCAAATGAAAACAGGGAGATACTGGAGTCTAAAATTAGTCAAGAAGAAGTTGGGCAAGCCATTGATAATATGAAATCAGGAAAAAGAGCAGGACCAGATGGTCTTCCAGTTGACCTCTATAAAAAATTTAAGAATAAATTAATAAAACTTCCCTTTTGGAAATGGTTTTAGAAGCATTTCAAAATGGTAATTTACCACCATACATGAATAATACCTTAATTATACTGTTGCCAAAACCAGGTAAACCCCCTAATAAATGTGAAAACATGAGACCAATAAGCCTATTAAATGCTGATCTTAAAATAATCTGTAAAATTTTAGCAAAACGACTACAAAAAATATTACCAAATATTATTAGCCGAGATCAGAATGGCTTTATAACGGGAAGACAAGGCTTCCATAATGTAAGAAGACTATTTAATATTATTTATTCCAATAAAGAAGCACCGGATACAGCTCTCCTATCATTGGACGCCGAAAAGGCCTTTGATAGGATCGAATGGCCCTATTTTTTTGAAGTCCTACAAAGGTTTGGACTTGGAAATAATTTCCTAAAATGGGTCCAGATAATATACAATAATGCTACAGCAGAAATCCTAACAAACAGCAATATCTCAAAATCAATAAAAATCAATAGAGGATGTCGACAAGGCTGTCCACTTTCACCTTTACTGTTTACTATGGCAATTGAAGCTTTAGTGATGGCAGTACGTTTGCATCCACAAATATATGGAATTAAAGTAGGGCCAACAGAACATAAAATCTCCCTGTATGCCGATGACATAATTTTGTTTATGTCGAATTTTAAAAAATCAATTCCGACCTTGTTAAATTTAATAAAGAACTTTGGAGATATATCAGAATATAAAATAAACAAAGCAAAATCTTCAATATTAATGCTAAATGAGACCCAGAGAAATCACCCAGCTCCTGAGGTAAACCAATTCAATGTTGTAAATCAGTTTAAATATTTAGGAATTCAAATTTTGCCTAAGCTAGAATCAGTCGCCAATGCCAACCATGAAGCCTTAATGACAGATATTAATGAATTACTTCAGAGATGGATGTCATTACCAATGTTGATGATCGGGAGAATTAATATACTTAAAAGTAATATCTTACCAAAAATACTTTATTTATTTCAAAACATTCCTTTACCACCACCTTCAGATCTATTCTTAAGAATTAAAAAAAAGTTAGTAGAATTTATATGGAACAATAGGAAGGCTAGATTACGTTTGTCCTTACTATATTTACCATTTGATCATGGAGGTCTGAAATGTCCAAACTTTATGTTGTATTACTGGTCAGCACAACTGAGGTCTATGACATATTATTTTTCATCAAATGATCTTCCTCACTGGACTGAAATGGAATCATACAATTTACCTTTACCTCTTCCCTTATTCATATACTCAGACTCGGCTAAAAAACTACAGAAACATGTTAAAAATCCAATTGTAAAGCACATGATCAAAATATGGTGTGAAACCAAAAAATATTAAAGAACCACACTCACTGTCACAATTTAGCCCAGTATGGGGTAATCAATATTCAATTTCAATAATTTTTGGGAATGCACAGTCTGTGAGAAACAAGGTGGATGAAATTCAAGGGAATGTACGCTACCAGAAGGACTTCAAGAACTGCTGCGTCATGGCTTTCACTGAATCTTGGCTTACTGCGCATGACTGAGATGCAGACCTGTGGATTGACGGCTTTGGAGCCCCGCTGCGCTCGGATCGGCAGGAAGAGGTAACGGGGAAACGTCAGGGGGGCGGCGTATGTTTATACATTAATAAGCAGTACTGCACATCTGTCACGGTCAGAGAGCGCATCTGTACACCCGATGTGGAGCTGCTGTCTGTGTCACTACGCCCCTTTTATTTGCCTCGCGAGTTTCCCCAACTTTTCATCACAACCATGTACATTCATCCGAGGGCAGACGCTGACTCCGCCTCCAGAACCATCTTTGATGTGATCCAGCAGCTGCAATCAATTTCTCCAGAGGCGCCAAACGTCATTCTTGGGGATTTTAACCATGTTTCTTTAAAGAGGACACTTAAAAACTTTTATCAGTATGTCTCCTGCCCAACCAGGCGAAAAAAGACATTGGACCTGTGCTATGGATCCATAGAGAGGGCCTATAAATCACTCCCCCTTCCTCCTTTAGGATCCTCAGATCACAACTGTGTACATTTGCTGCCCACATATAAAACTGCTCTCAGAAGAGGCAAGGTGGAGATGAGAGACATTGATGTGTGGACAGAAGATTCAGAGCACAGCCTCCAGGAATGCTTTGACTGTACAGACTGGAAGATGTTCAAAATGGCCTGCGGGGATGATTTGGACTCTCTGGCTGAGCTCACATGCTCATACATGGCTTTCTGTCAAAATAAGATTGTTCCACGTAAACGTGTCAAAATATATCCCAACAACAAACCATGGGTTACTAAATCAGTTAAATCCTGCTTACAGAGGAAAGCACTTGCCTTTAAACAGGGGTCTGTTTCTGAGCTACAGGTTGCCACAAAGGAGCTGAAGGCCGAAATTTTAAGAGCAAAACAGAATTATAAATCAGAGTTGGAAAGCAAGATGGCAGCAAAGAAACTTGGTTCAGCCTGGGCCAGTATGAAAACTGTTGCAGGCCTTCAGAGCACAGAGCGCAGTAATCGTGTGTTTTTAGATGGTTTTAGTTCAGACACAGAGCTGACTAATGCTCTTAATTGTTTTTATGGTCGTTTTGACTCCCTTGATTTCAGCACAGAAATCCAAGATTTGAAACCGAAACTCAAAGACAATCAGCACTTTAATATTGAGGTGCAGGATGTTAAAAGGGAGTTCTGCGCTGTAAAAGTGAACAAAAGTCAGGGCCCTGATAATATATATGGGCGCTTGGTAAAGTCCTGTGCACATGAACTGAGTCCTATATTTCATTACATTTTCAATAAGTCCTTACAGACACAACATGTGCCTAAGATCTGGAAAGAAGCCGTGGTTGTTCCCATTCCAAAATCCAGCTGTCCTAAAATGGTAAACAACTTTAGACCAGTTGCTTTGACTTCAATTTTAATGAAAATTTTTGAAAAACTGATCAGATGTGAGGTCCTAAGGCAGACTGAACATGCATTGGATCCTCTGCAGTTTGCCTATAGGCCTCACAGAGGAGTGGAGGATGCCACTGTCACTATGTTTAACATGCTTTTTAAACATCTGGATTTTAATGGGACACATGCCAGGCTTTTATTTGTGGACTTTTCTTCCGCCTTTAATACAATCCAACCTCATATTTTAGTTGAAAGGCTCCTGCAACAATTTGATTTGAGCAATAATCTGGTGGGTTGGATTCTGGATTTCTTAACCAACAGGACGCAGAGAGTAAGGGTCAATGGTACATTGTCTGACCTAAAGTGCTCTTCTACTGGCTCTCCTCAGGGGTGTGTGTTGTCACCACTACTCTTCATCCTGTACACAAACATGTGTCGGAGCAGACATGACAACAGACATATTATAAAGTATGCTGATGACTCAGTCATTGTCAGTCTCCTCCAGGATGGTGAGAGTGGCCACGGCCCAGTAGTTGATGATTTTGTTCACTGGTGTGAGGATTCCTACCTGCAGCTGAATACAACAAAAACGAAAGATATGATTATTGACTTTAGGAGGAAAACTCCCAGGCACAAAGTCACCATACTTAAAGGCCAGACCACTGAATGTGTACAATCGTACAAATATCTTGGGACGATTATTGATAGTAATTTAAACTTTGAAGTGAACTGTGAAAGGGTGTGCAAAAAGGGTCAGCAAAATTTGCATTGTTTGAGGAAACTTGCACGCTTCCAAATTGACCGAACCATAATGACAATGTTTTATCGGGCTTTTATTGAATCTGTTTTATCCTTTTCTTTAGTGTCATGGTTTGGTCAGATAAAACTGAAACAGAGGAAATCCTTGGATCAGGTAGTTAGATGGTCCAGTCGTTTGCTTGGTGAGTCACAGCTGAGCCTGACATCCCTGTACACCAGACAAGTACAGAGGATGGCTACCTCCATTTTAAATGATGACTCCCACCCTTTGCACTGCAACTTTCAGCTTCTTCCCTCCAGACGGAGGTTTGCTGTCCCAAAAAGTAAAACCCAGCGCTACAAAAACAGCTTTGTCCCTGCTGCTGTCAAAGAGTTGAACAAGCTATAAAATATATTGTACATATTTTATATTTACTTATTTTGTATGATGTCACTTGGGTTCTAAATATTTTATTGGGTTTTAGACCTTTGAGTTTTTTAACGTCTGACTAGTTTTTAACTTTTAACTTTAATATGACCCTTCTCTCTTACCTCTGGTTTCTCCCTCATCTCTTTGTCTTTTTATACCCTGTTTGATGGAGCCTTGAGTATTTTTATCATGTTTATAGTCAGCTTCATGTGTGCCTGTGTTTGTGTCTATGTTGAATGTAATTAGTGGCTTGTAAATATGGATGTCACCAGACTGCAAAACAAATCTACCTACGGGTACAAATAAAGTAATGTAACCTGAACCTGAACCTGAATATTTTACACCAGGGAGAGCGGATACTGTATTTAAAGTATGGAATTTAAAAGGGATTCAAAAGATTCAAGACTTATATTTGTCACACTCAGATAACATAATGTCTTTTGAAGAACTGAGGATTAAATTCAATCTCAATAGAACACATTTTTTTAAATATCTTCAGCTTAGAAATTTTATTCGATCAAATCAAAATAATGCTCTCATCCGACCTACTTATTCATCTCTGGAAAAAATTTTGACGAAAGATAGTAAGAGAAAGGGTATTATTTCAGAGTTTTATAACTCACTGACAATATTCTCATGTGAAAACTCACAGAAAAGACTGAATTATTGGAAAGAAGACCTGCAAATTGAAATTTCAGAGGAACAATGGGAAATGGCTTGTGCAGGAGCTCAAACCAAATCAGTAAATGTACGTCTTAAACTGATACATTTTAAATGGTTAATGCGGATGCATGTTACACCAGTGGAATTAAATAGATATAACAAAAACATACCAGATACATGCACAAAATGTATGGAAAGTAAAGGAACCCTATTTAACTGTTTATGGGAATGTAGAAAAATCAGAATATTTTGGGAAGAGGTGAGGGTAACAATTGAAAAAATAATTTCAAAACAATTCACATTGAACCCTAAACTATTTTTGTTGGGTCTGTATCCAGAAAAACATAACTTTAATAAGAGTGAAAGAGCATTCATAGACCTCAGTTTGCTTAATGCCAAAAAATGTATTGCACTACTGTGGGAAAAGACTCATAGACGAGATGTGACTCAGTGGTTAAGACAGATGTTAACAAACCTTCCACTAGAAAGAATAACATATATACTGAAATTAAAGGAAAATGTGTTTGAGAATATATGGAGACCTTTCATTAATTATGTAAAGAAATTAAACACAACTTCTGAAGAAGAAGGTGAATGATATGTGTGGACCTTGCAAATTCCAAGCTGGTGAATGTATATTATGTATTCTTATGTAATAGGTTACCTAGACTAAACAGAGGAGCATTGTTGTTGACTTGTTTTTGTTAATGGTTGTTGTTGTTTTTATTACACTTTTGTTGTTGTTGTTGTTGTTGTTAGTGTTCTTTTTAATTTTTCAATCACTTTAGTGTCTGACTGTTTGTGCCATGTTTGTAAAAAAGGTTCAATAAAAAATATTGTGGAAAAAAAAAGAATAAAGATCAAAACCAATTCACCTAAACTACTGCTAAAATGCCTCTGATAATTTAAGCGGAAACCTGTTTCAGTTTTATTGAGAACCACAATCCCGTGACATGTTTACACAGACATTTGCACGTTGCAGCAGCAACAGAAAACTTTAGTGCTAATGCCAACAGATTTGAACTACCCAGTAAAACTGGGGATGCCCCCCTCCCCTTTTGTTTCTCAACCTGCTGGTGATGTTGCTTACTTGTTGAGTCTGCTGTGCCTGCATTAATCGAGTGAACTATTTTTTAATGGGTGAACGTACTGTATGAATTACTCACCGGAACTGTACTGTGTTCACTCGCCTGAGCAGCAAACAAGCCCCGCCCGCTCAGTTCATCCGACTCTTAGTTCAGTGAGTGGTAGACAGTTAGAGCTCCAGTACTTCACTGATTGATTCGGTGTACCACAGATCTTTTTAGTTTGACTCAGTATGTTCAGTGAACTGTGGATCCTATCACTAGTCTCCATCCGAGGCTATCTCTGCTCTGTTACCGCAATGTGTCTTTTCCACGTAGCCCGCACACGAGACGATGCCGTGGACTGTACATTATGGGATTTTTGGAATTATTGATCATACATTGTACAGAGGGCAAAACTATTGTACAAATACCATCATTGTCGTACGTCTGGCAACACTGGTAAGAGCTGTGATTGGTCCGCTTTTGATTGGTCCTGTCTCCTCCTTCACATTTCCTGGTTCTCACCGCTGCTTCGCTCTGCCTGTTCACCACAGCACAACTTCCAAGGCGAGTTGGTTAAACAGCAGTCCAAATTTAAAACAATATTAACGAAGTAAGCACAAATGGAGCATTTTGTGGTTCGTCAAAATCCCAGTAATTACACAGATTGTCCACTTTGTCTCCTTCACATTTCCTGGTTCTTGCTGCTGCTTCGCTCTGCCTGTTCACCACGGCACAACTTCCAAGACGAGTTGGTTAAACAGCAGTCAAAATTCAAAAGAATATTGAGCTTGTAAGCACAGAACAATTTTGTGGCTCGTCATAACCCCAGTAATTACACAGATTGTCAAAACAGCAGCGGCGGTGGTCGCACGCACTGTTTTGTCCGACTTCTCATTTTCTCTGTGCAATGATCTTATTAAAAGTTGCTTTTTCTTAACTTTTTTTTTTAGCTCCAACTCCATAACAATCTGCTCTTGTCCGTCGCTATTTCATAAATTCACCTCAATTGTGGTGAATTGCAAACCGATACTAACAAACTGGCACGGCAGAAAATATTGCAGAGGACTGCGTAGGCATTGTCTGTTGGCAATGGCGTCGATGTGATGCAAGTGCATAAACCAGGCTTTCGATGGCTGAGAGGTAGACATTTACTGTAGAGAAGAAGAGACCTTTATTGACCAAAGACTAGAGGAAAGAGAGAATATTAACAGTAGAGCTCTGTGGAGGAGGACACCATGGGTCTCACACCACCACACAAGGCGAGTTGGTGGGACTTTAGCGGATTGGAGTGTTTTCACCATGCTGCGGAGCAGCTCACAATCCTCAGACGCATCCTCTCAGCAGGAAAGTGTGGCGACACTAGAGGTCCGGGTGAGGGTGGAGAACCTCCCTTTATGCTTGGGACAAAAGGTCTCTATTGAGTGGGAGCTGCCACGGGAGAATTACCATCAGGCTGACTTGACTATCTCTGCAAACCAGGGCTTGGTGGGCCAAAGGAGGCTACCAGAGTGAGGATGTGGCAACAATGGCACACCCTCTCAAGTACCAATGGAATGAGCTGGACCGGAGGGAAGGTTTAAAGGGGAGCTTTGGTGCAAGGAGTGTATGAGTACGAACATCCTTAGGGAAGAGTCATAGTCTCTGATAGAGAAGAAGACAGAGCATTGAGTGTTTGCCCTGGAGGCAAAGAAGTCAATAGCAGACTGCTGAACCTGTCCTAAATCTTGGACACCACAAGAGGGCATAGCCTCCACTTCTTCTTGGGGGGGTCACCTCTGAAGAGGAGATTGGAACCCAGGTTTAGCTTGCCTGGAACATTGATGGCTTTGACAGAGAGAATGTGTCAGCTGCTCCCACAGCAGCTGTGG
This sequence comes from Pholidichthys leucotaenia, assembly GCA_020510985.1. Lineage (NCBI taxonomy): Eukaryota > Metazoa > Chordata > Actinopteri > Cichliformes > Pholidichthyidae > Pholidichthys > Pholidichthys leucotaenia. The sequence continues at coordinate 315,493,221 of CM035837.1, read as the reverse complement.
AAGCTTGTTTGTCTCTCTAGGGTCTGACTGGTGTAGCTTACTACACATGGAGCATTGACCAGGGTTTCTGAACACCTCGCACACATGCAACAAACCCAGGCAGACAGGACAGATCTCATGGCAGTCCCACTCCGAAATGTCAGAGCTGCAACTTCAAAGGTAAAGTTGATGTCTTCTTCCACGGAGTGCTTGTGTTGTCACGCTCCGCAACTAACCAGTGCATTGCAGGCAGCCATGCTGATGCCAAGTGACAGGCCGCTCAGCTCGCTAGTCACAGCCAGACAAGTGGGTTTAGCCAACACTAAAACCACTCAGGTCTCAGTGAGATAAAGAGCACCCAAAGTGAAGGGGGTGATGTGATGACGGCGGGTTATAGCTGCATCTCACGCAAGCTGCCAAAAGGCGTGATTGGAGGATTCTTCAGCAAATGTTCAGACTAAGTGTGGGGGAACCTATGTATTAATTGTCATAATATGATTTATATTAAGTCGAAGTAATGCTAATGGTCACAGTAGTTTTTACTACTGTTAGGCTTTTACGCTGAAAGTTGTGTTGACAGGAAGTGTAAAAAAGCAGACTCTCATGTTAGATGCTAGATGCTGGATGCTGATGCTGAGCTGTTAATAAAGCCAAGTACAACGGAGAAAAGCCTACTCTCGATCATTTTACATGGTGTCAGAATTAGTTTGACTCTCAGGCATATAAAGACAGAAGACGGAAAGTGGAAAAATGGCGAAGTTTAACCCCCCAGCAAATTTTTCCTTTGATAAGCCGACGGAGTGGCCCGACTGGAAACAGCGCTTCGAGCGGTACAGACTCGCCACAAAACTTAAAGATGACGGTGAAGTGCAGGTGAGCTGCCTAATTTATCCTATGGGAAATGAGGCAGAGAACATTTACAAATCATTCACGTTTGCTGCGGAAGGAGACCGCAATGACTTTGCTGCTGTGGTGGGAAAATTTGACGAGTACTTCTTCTTGCGGAGGAATATTATCCATGAACGGGCATGTTTTCACCAGCGAGTCCAGTGACCAGGGGAAGGAGCAGAGTGTTTTATCCGAGCCCTGTACGACCTGTCTGAGCACTGTGAGTTTGGTGCAAACAGGGAAGAGAATATCCGCGACCGTATCGTTGTCGGGATACTGGATAAGGAGCTCTCCCACAAGCTACAGCTAACGGCGAACCTAACACTGGCGTGGACAATAGAGACCGTCAGACAATCAGAGGAGGTCACAGCACAAGTGAGCCTGCAGGGAGACAAGCTGGAATCAGTACAGGAGGTGCAGTTTAAACGGAAAAACACAAACTGGAGACCACAACAGCAACAACAAGGCAAGTCAAAAGACAGAAAATGGGGAGGAAATGATAGGAAATGTGGCAAATGTGGGAAAAGACAACAGAGATGAAAAGTGTCCTGCAGGGAACGCTACATGTCATAACTGTCATAAAATGGGACACTTGGCCAGAGTATGCAGGAACAGCAGGTCAGTGAACGAGGTCACAGAGACTGAGAGAGCTGAGCAGACCTCTTATTTTCTAGGTTCAGTGTGTGATGCTAGTGAGGAAAGTGAATAGTGGACTGTGTTGCTACATGTGGATTCCGTTCCAGTGGAATTCAAGATTAACACAGGAGCTGATGTCACCATCATAAGTGAGGACACATTTCATACCCTCACTCCTGAGGGAACACTAGCACCACCTGATATCCCTCTGGATAGCCCTGGAGGTGAGCTGTTGTGTCTGGGCCGATTCAATGCAACAGTCAGTCACAAAGGAAAGGGCTACCCACTCACAGCTTATGTAGTCCGTGGACACAGAGTCCACAATTTACTCAGCCGGACCTTATCAGTGAGGATGAATGTGGTGAGGCGAGTAGATGAGGTAAAACTACACACCAGCCATTTGCAAGCCTACGGTGAGCATGATACACTACAAACTGAACCAGTCAAAATTGAGCTAAAGGACATCGCTGTACTATATGCTGTGCACACGGCACGCCGTGTGCCCTTTCCCATGCTGCAAAAAGTTAAAGAGGAACTAAAAAGGATGGAGGACAATGGCGTCATCGAACCAGTGACCCAACCTACAGAATGGTGTGCACCCATGGTTCCAGTTCTGAAATAGAACACAGGAAAAGCCAGGATCTGTGTTGATCTGACAAAACTGAACAAGTCAGTAAAAAGAGAACACTACATCCTAACAACCCCGGTGAGATAACAGCCAAGCTGAGTGGAGCTACTGTGTTCTCCTCCCTTGACGCAGCCAGCGGATTCTGGCAGATTCCTCTGCATCCAGACAGCTGCAGACTGACAACGTTTATAACACCATTTGGCAGATACTGTTTCAAGAGATTTACCCTTCGGTATAATAAGTGCACCAGAGATTTTCCAGCGGAAGATGCTGGAGACTCTGGAAGGACTGGAAGGCGTGGAAGTCTTCATGGATGACATTCTAGTCTACGGGACCTCGATGGGGCAACATGATGCCCGACTCGAAAAGGTGTTGCAGTGCATCGAGTCAGCAGACTTGAAGCTCAACAAAGAGAAATGCACTCTCAGACAGAGCCAACTTCGCTTCCTGGGTCATCTCATCGACCGGTCAGGGGTCAGGCCAGACCCTGACAAAGTGGAGGCCATTCACCAGCTGCCGCTGCCTGGAAATGTGCAGGAGCTTAAAAGAGTTCTCGGCATGGTGAATTATCTGGGAAGGTTTGTCCCAGCCCTCGCAACAGTGGGGCAACCATTGTATGACCTTTTAAAGAGCAAGAACATTTGGGTTTGGGGCCATTCACAGCAGTCAGCTTTTGAAGACATTAAAAGAATGCTGACAAATGCTCCAGTTCTAGCCTTTTATGATGTCACAAGGCCCACAGCCCTGTCTGCCAACGCCAGCAGTTATGGACTGGGACCTGTGCTACTCCAACTCCATGCAGAAAAGTGGAAGCTGGTAGCATACTGCTCCAGGCATCTCTCAGAAGCCGAAACATGCTACGCCCAGATAGAGAAAGAGTGTCTGGCTGGTGTATAGGCCTGTGAAAAGTTTGACAAATACCTCTGTGGCTTGGATGAGTTCAGACTTGAGACGGCTCACAAGCCGTTAGTGCCACTTATCAACAACAGGGACCTCGACAACGTTTCCCTGAGATGTCAATGTCTTCTAATGAGATTCATGAGGTACAAACCAGTGGCTGAATATGTGCTTGGAAAAACCCTCTTCATTGCTGATACCCTGTCCCGAAGCCCACAAACTTACACAAAGGAAGAGACCGACACATACAGTGAAGTGGAATGCTATGTAGCCTCAGTGATACAGGGCATTCCAGCATCCCCAAGCAGAATGGAGAGCATCAAAATAGCCACTGCAGCCGACATCGAGCTGCAGACTGTCATCAAACTCATGAGAACAGGATTGCCGGAACATAGTGGGAATGTCCCACTGAACACCCGAGCATACATAAAGGTGAAAAATGAGCTATCAGAGGCTGATGGCTTGCTCATACGTGGGAGCAGGATTGTCATTCCACAGTTACTGAGAGCCGACATCTTGAAAAAAATACATGATGGACATCAGGGGCTGACTAAGTGTAGAGACAGGGCAAAGTCATCAGTGTGGTGGCCGGGACTCTCTGCAGAACTTAAAAACACAGTGATGTCATGCTACACCTGCCAAGAACAGAAGCGGGCCCAACAAAAGGAGTCACTTATCTCCACACCTCTACCCGATCGTCCATGGTAAAGAATAGCCCTCGACCTCTGTGAACACAATAAAAACAACTACCTTGTCATATCTGAGAACTACTCACAATTCCTTGAAGTGCTACACCTACCAGCACTCAGGTTATTCAGACTCAAAGCAACCTTTGCAAGGTTTGGGATCCCGGATGTGGTGATGAGTGACAATGGCCCTCAATTCTCCAGCGCAGAATTTCAGGACCTGGCAAGACAGCTAGACTTCAGACACATCACATCTAGTCCTCACCATCCTCAGGGAAATGGTCATGTGGAGAGAGCAGTACAGATTGCAAAGAGAATCCTCCGACAAGAAGATCCATTAATAGCCCTCATGTGCTATAGATCAACTCACTGTGCTACTACGGGAATCAGTCCAGCAGAACTCTTAATGGGGAGAAAGATAAGAACGACACTCCCTACTCTGGAGAAGAATCTGCGTCCCAAATGGCCTAACAGAAAGACTATTAGACAAAAAGATGCTGGTGAGAAGGCGAAACAAGCTTTCTATTACAATCGCCGTCATGGAGCCAAACCTCTTCCACCGCTTCGACCAGGTGACACAGTCCTCACCAAATTGGATCAGGAAAAGGCCTGGGCAGCATCAGCAGTCGTTTCAAAGGAATGTGTTACTCCAAGCTCGTACCTCATCAACATATCGCAAGGAGCAGTGCTGAGGTGGAACCGCTGCCATCTCCGGGCAGATGTCTCCTCAACCTGCCCAAGACACCCCTCCTGCTTCAGCTGAGGGTGCTGGAGTGATTTCCCAATCTGCAAGTGTCATCACCCCAGAGACTGTTTCTCCTAGCCCGGTTGAGGTCACAAGTCTTGTGCACACTCCCACACGTGCACTGGGACAGTTTTGCACCAGAGCCGGACGAGTGTGCAAACCAGTCAACAGGCTAGACCTGTAGACAGACACTGAAGTGTCAAACATATGGCCTTTGGGGGGGAACTGGGGAAGTAAAGACTTAAAAAAAAAAATAAAAAATAAAGAATTGGAAAAGATGTATGCTGACTGTAATCTCCATGTTGTTTTATGGATACAGTAACAGAAATATTGCAATGCATTATTTGAGTTCAAGAGTGACATGTTGCAAGATTTGATAAGATTTAAGTTAAGGAAATTGCATTTTGAGTTAGAAATGGCATGATTACAGTTATTGCACTTTAAGTTTGTTTACATGATTATTTCAGTTCTAGGAGAAATGTTTACTAGGTAGATGTGTTTACTAGGAAAAGAGAGGAAAAAAAAGCATAATCAAACTGCTTAGGATACATCTTATGCTTGTAAAGAAAGCTTACTTGAAATATTTTCTGGTGGTATATTGTTTATTATGGTTCATTGAATACTGTTAAATGCACCTTGTGTTATTAGAAATAACATAAAAAAGGAGGGGAGATGTCATAATATGATTTATATTAGAAGTAATGCTAATGGTCACAGTGTGGAGTGTGTAATTGACGAGGCAGGTTTGTCTCAAGGCAGTTTATTACACGTCTCCAACATGAGCATTGTAGAAAGAGAACATCTCAGAAAAAACTCGTCCCTTATATACCCAGGTCTCCCCACAGCTCACAAGTCACATTGCATTCACATCAAAGGTAACTTTGCATTTCCTCTTAAATCCCCTAGCATCCCCCTCACAGTCTTTGGCACACAAAGGATCCTCCAAGCAGTCTCTTGCATATAAAAGATTACACTTTCACAGCTTCCTGTTATCTCCAAGGAGACTCTGCACTTTGTTCTTATCTAAGATGTGAGGCATTATGCAAGGCATTAAGTAAGTCACATGTGTGGCTACACCCCCCCCCCCCAAACATTTTAGATCGAACAAAAGCAACAGTCTGCATGCTGTGATAGAATCATTACACATCAATCCCCATGCTGCTTGGGCTTCGGTCTTCTCCCATATCTGCTGTAACCAGGATTCGCCGCCTCAGCGGCGCTGTCATGCTGGGGAGCTGCTGTCTGGGGGTGAAGACCTTTTGTCAGTCCCTGCGGGTGTTCTGGGGAAATTTTACTCTGTGAAGCTCCTCGTGGGGGTCTTCCGCGCCGAGGGGCCCTCGCCAACAGCACTTGCTCGTCCGCCACCACAAAAGCGGGTTTGAGTCTGTTTAAGCCAACCTTTTCCCTCCTACCCCCCAAATCTAGCAAAAAATACTTGTCCCCTGTTTCCAGCACTCTGAACGGTCCATCATAAGGCGGTCGCAATGGGGGACGATGTGCATCGTGTCTGACAAAAACAAACTCCGCGTTTTTCAAAGTTTTAGGTACAAAAACGTGCGGAAAACTGTGGTGGGCAGGGCCCGGCAGCGTGCCTGTGTCGATGCTACGCTGCAAAAGCCGAGATGGGGAGCTGCCCGGCGCAGGATTATCTGGGAGAAACTCCCCGGGCAACCGAAGTGGCTGTGCAAAAACGAGTTCGGCTGGGGAAGCCTCTAAGTCCTCTTTAGGCGCAGAACGTAACCCCAATAAAACCCACGGTAGCTTGTCTACCCAATTTGCATCCGTCAGTGACGCTCTGAGAGCTGCTTTCAATGACCTGTGAAAACGTTCGCATAACCCGTTAGCCTGTGGATTGTACGCGGTTGTACGGTGAATTGTGACGCCTAGGCTGCGGGCCATTGTTGACCAAAGTTTGGAAACAAATTGAGGGCCTCTGTCGGACGTAATGTCCGACGGGACTCCAAAACGCACCACCCATGCTGTTACAAACGCGCGCGCCACCTCCTCGGCTGTGGTTGACGCTAAAGGAACCACCTCCGGCCAGCGCGTGGTGCGGTCCACCATTGTCAGAAGGTGCGTGCACCCCTGTGATGGCGGGAGGGGACCCACGAGGTCCACGTGAACGTGGTCAAACCTCTTAGCCGGAATGTGAAATGGCTCCAAGGGAGCTCTCGTGTGTCTGTGTACCTTGGCTCGTTGGCACGCCATGCAGGCTGCCACCCACTCTTTAACTTGTTTGCGGAGGCCCGGCCGCACAAATTTTTCTGCTACCATTTTGACCGACGCGCGCACCCCTGGGTGCGCCAAAGAATGAATCGAGTCAAAAACGTGGCGGCGCCACGCTGCCAGTACCACGGGACGTGGTCTCCCCGTGGAGACATCACAGATTAGAGGAGGCATACCATCCTGCAGCACCCTGCTCTCCAGCCTTAACCCTGTTGGTCCAGACTGGAGCGCGCGCACGTCCGCGTCACTAACCTGCTCCGCGACCATGGCTGTGTAATCTATCCCCACGCGGACGGGGGCAGCCACGGTGCGCGAGAGGCAGTCTGCCACTACATTCAGTTTACCCGACACGTGCTGAATATCGGTAGTAAATTCTGAGGTCGCGGCTAGCTGCCTCTGCTGCTGGCCTGACCACGGTTCTGAAACTTTGTCCATCGCGAAAGTTAGTGGCTTGTGGTCAACGAACACGGTGAAACAGCGCCCTTCTAGCCAGAACTGGAAGTGGCGAATGGCCAAATGGAGAGCCAGCAACTCCCTGTCAAACGCGCTGTATTTACGTTCACTGTCGCGCAAGGTCCTGCTGAAAAAGGCGAGTGGCTGCCAAGCCCCGGCTACATGCTGCTCCACAACCGCCCCTATGGCCACATCTGACGCGTCAGTGGTGAGCGCTATGCGGGCCGTTGGGTCTGGATGTGCCAACAACGCAGCGTTTGCCAGGGCTGCTTTGACTTCCGCGAACGCTCGCTCCCGCTCCGGGGACCACTCGATCTTATTCGCGGGTTTCTGTTTTTTGAGCGCGGCATACAGCGGTTGCATGAGTTGCGCTGCACGGGGGAGGAAACGGTTATAAAAATTCACCATTCCCAAAAACTCCTGTAACGCCCTGACCGTCTGCGGCCGGGGGAAGTCTGCTACCGCGCGCACTTTGTCAGGTAGCGGAACCGCTCCTTCGGGGGAGACGCGGTGTCCTAAAAAATCGATCTGCGTCAGCCCGAACTGACACTTCGCTGGGTTGATTATTAACCCGTGCTCTCCCAACCTCCGGAAAACTGCCGCGAGGTGGCTTTCGTGTTCGTCTTCGGACGCGCTGGCTATCAAGATATCGTCTAAGTAGACGAACACGAAAGGGAGATCGCGCAGCCCCTTTAAGCCCGAATGGCATGCGCAAAAACTCGAATAGGCCAAATGGAGTTATCACCGCTGTTTTGGGTATGTCTTCAGCGTGCACTGGGACTTGGTGGTAACCGCGGACCAAGTCTATTTTAGAAAAAACGCGCGCCCCTGCCAAATGAATGGAAAAATCTTGGATATGAGGGATTGGATAGCGGTCATGCGCTGTGGTGTTGTTCAACCTGCGGAAATCCCCGCAAGGTCGCCACGAGCCGTCAGCTTTCGGGACCATGTGTAGCGGGGAAGCCCATGGGCTGTTCGAACGCCTGATGATGCCCAACCTCTCCAGGTTGGCGAACTCCTCGCGCGCTATGGCCAGTTTAGCTGCGTCCAAGCGCCGAGGTTTTGCAAAAATGGGCGGCCCGGTGGTGGTAATAAAATGTTCCACCCCGTGCTTAGCGACGGCTGCCAAAAATGTTGGGACCGTGAGTGCTGGAACTGAGTGAGCAGTGTGTGGAACTTACCGCTTGCAGCTGTGATGTTGGCTTGTGCTGTTGGCCGGGCCGCTCGAGCTGTACAGGGAATAGAATCAAAAGAAAGTGCATTAACCAGGCGCCTGTTAGCGACATCAACCAACAAACCATGTGAGCACAAAAAATCAGCCCCCAATATATTGAAATTCAATGCTGCTATGACAAAAGTCCACTCAAATTTACAACCGTGTAGAGACAGAAGCAGAGTCCTCTCACCAAAAGTCTTAATCTCTGAGCCGTTCGCTGCTGCCATCTCGGGGCCGCTGGACCTTGCCAGCCGGTCAGCATAGGAAGGCGTGATGAAACTCAACTGGGTGCGTGTGTCCACGAGGAAATGCCTCCCCGAGCGTGCGTCTGTCAAGTAGAGCAACTTGTTCTCCTCCCCGAGGGCCGCAGCTGCTACCGACCCCCGGTCTTGGCGTTTCCCGAGCGCTTGAACTGGCACGGTGGTACACATTTGCGTGCCTTCTCTGCAAAGCGGCGGTGGTAGAAACAAAGGGTGTCTCTTCCGCGTTCCTTGGCCCCCGCCGCTGCCGTCGTTGGTGGCTCTGATACCGCTGTCAATGGCTCCCCGCCATCTCCGGCCGTCGCGCCGAGCTCCGTCGCTGCCGCCGTGGCCGTGCGTTCTCTGCTGGCCATGACAATCCGATTCGCCTCCCGGGCCAGCGCACGGTAGTCCCGCTTGGCCAACAACAGCGAACTGGCCAGTGCCGCTCTCGTCGCTGACGGCAGGTTCATGAGGAAGAGGTGGGTAAAGATGAAGTGGTCATCGTCCGAGCCTTTCAGCCTCAGCATCTTCTCCATCAGGTCAATGGGCGTGCAATCTCCCAACCCGGTCAGCGCCAGGAGTCTCTCTGCTCTCTCCTCCACCGAGAGTGTGTAGTGCTGGATGAGTGCAGCCTTCAACGCGCCGTATTTGTCGCTGGCTGGTGGCTGCTCCAGAAGGCTCTCCACATGCTGAGCCGTGTGGTTGTCGAGCTTTGCGATCACATGGTAGAATTTTGTGTCGTCTACCGATATTCCCCGGAGGGCGAACTTTGCCTCAACCAGGTGGAACCAGGAGCGCTGGTTGTGCTGCCAAAAGTCTGGTAGCTGGACCGTAACGGCATACGCTTGGCTGGGGGCTCCCAACGCGGCTGGCCCCGGGGAATTCTCTTCTTGCTGCATGCTACGTCTTGGGCCACCAGTGTGGAGTGTGTAATTGACGAGGCAGGTTTGTCTCAAGGCAGTTTATTATACGTCTCCAACATGAGCATTGTAGAAAGAGAACATCTCAGAAAAAACTCATCCCTTATATACCCAGGTCTCCCCACAGCTCACAAGTCACACTGCATTCACATCAAAGGTAACTTTGCATTTCCTCTTAAATCCCCTAGCATCCCCCTCACAGTCTTTGACCCACAAAGGATCCTCCAAGCAGCCTCTTGGCACACAAAGGATCCTCCAAGCAGTCTCTTGCATATAAAAGATTACACTTTCACAGCTTCCTGTTATCTCCAAGGAAACTCTGCACTTTGTTCTTATCTCATCTAAGATGTGAGGCATTATGCAAGGCATTAAGTAAGTCACATGTGTGGCTACAACAGTAGTTTTTACTACTGTTAGGCTTTTACACTGAAAGGTGTGTTCACAGGAAGTGTAAAAAAGCTGACTCTCATGTTAGATGCCAGATGCTGGATGCTGGTGCTGAGCTGTTAATAAAGCCAAGTACAATGGAGAAAAGCCTACTCTTGATCATTCTACATTAATAGAGTTGATAGACCAGTTTATGTTTATCGCTCGGCTGTGTTGCCTTCATTTTAAGGCATGTTTTGTGTCTACAGATTTTTTTGCAGCCAAAAATGGCACAAAATGTCTCTTTCCATAGTAGTGCTTGCCAACCTCTGGTCTATAGGAACTATCCCACCTCTGGACCTTCTTGGGTTTATTTTTTTATTGCTTAGAATGAAAACACACTTAGATTTCATTGGTGTCCTAAGCCGTGTCGTAATTATTACTTTAATGTTTGTGTAATGTATAATTATAGCCAGGTGATATGGCTTAAAAATAAAATTCCAGATTTTTTTTCATGCTACATTTGATTTTTGATTTTAATCTGTACTTTTGATTGAAGACAACAAATTCAAATAGAGTGTTTTAACAAACAAACAATTCAATTCAATTCAATTCAATTCAGCTTTATTTATAATGCGCCACATCACAACAAAAGCCGTCTCGTGGCGCCAAGCAAACAAAATTCTCTATTTGGAATAAAGTGCAAACCTTGCTTTAACCAAACCAAAAGGTTTGATCAACAAAAATGAAGCCACACATTTCTGATTAACAAAGTGCCAACTTGAACTTTACTTTTAGAAAATTAGCATTTAAGGGTGGGGGAGAGGATTAGAGCTGGAGGCTGCCATGTGTATTCACTCTTGTGACCTCACGATATTTTTTTTTATATTGTCCAAACCAAAAAAATTCAAATTTTGATTTAAAATTGATTTATTGCCCAGCCTTATTTATAATACAAGCATTGCTCTCTTTTCAGATTGCTTTTATCGATACTTCATACAACCTATTCACATCATAAGTGGTTTGTTTGCCTAATGATCACTGCATTATAAATGTTTTCCGATATGCACCTCTTTGTAAGCTGACATTTCTGTATGTTTACCCCACACTCAGTTATTAGCATCAGAAAAGTTTTACATAATTTCCATGTGCATATTTTATTATATCCATATGATCTTATTCAATTTTCCCCTATTATCACCCACACCCCACTATTTGGAAACCAAAACTAATGTTCACAAAGCAGACAGAATTTATTAGGTCGGTTGGATCTTTGCAGGTACACTTGTCCCTGGATGTCTACATTTATTTGTTAGTCAGGTTAAAAAAATATGACAGCCACTTCAGTTTAAAAAAAAAAGTTTCTAGTGACCATTTTAAAGGCTTCAGTTTTCCATGATTCACCTACACTGCTGTTCACTCTTTCGCTTTGATTACCAGCTCGGGACTGTGTGGGTTTGTTCAGACCCTTTTGGATTGATTTGTTTTGTTGCACCTTTGTTATTCTCAGTTTGATTAAACTTGATGACATCAGCCACAGCTTTAAACTGACCGTCAGCCAGAAACTGGAGGTGTTACAGGAAGCTTGAGCTATGGCACATAATACTGTATTCCAGTTAGTGTTCATGGAAGTTAATGATTTATCCTTGGATTTTGCTTCACCCTGAGGAAATCCTTCAGGAATTTAGATAAAAGCAGAGCATGTATTAGAATAGATGCTGAGTAAAAGAGTCTCTAAACTCTGTATGTGTAGTTAGAAAGAGACATACTGTATCGTCATGAACGTACTGTCTTTTGGTTTTCATTCCTCATGGGAAACTTCCCTCGCACTGTTGTCATTAAACTCTGGGAGATTGTTCAGTCCATTCAGTGGAGCCATTGCCCATGAAGGATCTCATTAGAGAGGAGGATAGCGTGGGATGTGGTGTCAGGGGCACACAGCCTGGCTCACTTGTTTATCTGCCTGCAAGGAGAGTTTAGCTTACACAATGACCATGGCAACCTTTGTGTTTGGTATGAAAAGTTGGTGAATATGTATCACAGCTTTACTAAACTGGTGCTGTCTCTTGGGACTTTTTGTTATTTAGGATACTGAAAAATAAAACGTACCTCAACATCTCATCTCAATAAAGTGCAAGATTTTTAAGCAGTTTAACTTGTTTGAGACACAGTGGCGGCCAGACAAAGAGCCATAGAGTATTTGGGATTTGTGAGTTGAGTTGAGAGAAAGCAAGAAGTTGTGTCGAGTTTTATAAAGATGGGTATGTGTTGAGATAGATACTGTAGCTGGGTAGTTTGTTACATTACAGTAATGGAACAATTATGGACGACAAACAGAAATTTTTCAGGCTTTTATTGTCGTCTGGCACAGTCATGGAAATAGTATGCTATAGGTGGTCCATTATTATCAGGGATAAGTGCTAGTAAAACTAGTGACTTATTTATCTACAGCCGTGGACAAAATTGTTGGTACCCCTTTGTTAATGAAAGAAAAACCCACAATGGTCACAGAAATAACTTGAATCTGACAAAAGTGGTAATAAATAAAAATTCTATGAAAATTAACCAATGAAAATCAGACCATGCTTTTGAATTGTGGTTCAACAGAATTATTTTAAAAAACAAGCTCATGAAACAGGCCTGGACAAAAATGATGGTACCCTTAACTTAATATTTTGCTGCACAACCTTTTGAGGCAATCACTGCAATCAAACGATTTCTGTAACTGTCAGTGAGACTTCTGCACCTCTCAGCAGGTATTTTGGCCCACTCCTCATGAGCAAACTGCTCCAGTTGTCTCAGGTTTGAAGGGTGCCTTCTCCAGACAGCATGTTTCAGCTCCTTCCGCAGATGTTCAATAGGATTTAGATCAGGGCTCATAGAAGGCCACTTTAGAATAGTCCAATGTTTGGCTCTTAGCCATTCTTGGGTGTTTTTAGCTGTGTGTTTTGGGTCATTATCCTGTTGCAAGACCCATGACCTGCTACTGAGACCAAGCTGACACTGGGCAGCACATTTCTCTCTAGAATATCTTGATAGTCTTGAGATTTCATTGTACCCTGCACAGATTCAAGACACCCTGTGCCAGATGCAGCAAAGCAGCCCCAGAACATAACAGAACCTCCTCCATGTTTCACAGTAGGGACAGTGTTCTTTTCTTGGTATGCTTCATTTTTGCGTCTGTAAACATAGCGCTGATGTGCCTTGCCAGAAAGTTCCAGTTTTGTCTCGTCTGTCCATAGGACATTCTCCCAGAAGCTTTGTGGCTTGTCAACATGCAGTTTGGCATATTCCAGTCTGGCTTTTTTATGATTTGTTTTCAACAGTGGTGTCCTCCTTGGTCGTCTCCCATGAAGTCCACTTTGGCTCAAACAACGATGGATGGTGCGATCTGACACTGATGTACCATTACCATTCGTATTATCCGTCTCTTCCATTTTTCATCAAGTTTCCTCCTGCGGCCACGTCCAGGGAGGTTGGCTACAGTCCCGTGGATCTTAAATTTCTGAATAATATGTGCAACTGTAGTCACAGGAACATGAAGCTGCTTGGCGATGGTCTTATAGCCTTTACCTTTAAAATGCTTGTCTATAATTTTCTTTTTAATCTCCTGAGACAACTCTCCTTTGCGTCCTCTGGTCCATGTTTAGTGTGGTACACACCATGTCACCAAACAGCACAGTGACTACTTGTCACCCTTTAAATAGGCTGACTGACTGATTACAAGTTTGTAGACACCTGTGATGTTAATTAGTGGACACATCTTGGTTGAACATGTCCCTATGGTCACATTATGTTCTTTTCTAGGGGTACCATCATTTTTGTCCAGGCCTGTTTCATGAGTTTGTTTTTTAAAATAATTCTGTTGAACCAGAATTCAAAAGCATTGTCTGATTTTCATTGGTTAATTTTCATAGAATTTTTATTTATTACCACTTTTGTCAGATTCAAGTTATTTCTGTGACCATTGTGGGTTTTTCTTTCATTAACAGAGGGGTGCCAACAATTTTGTCCACGTGTGTATGGAGATGTTGAAAAAAGGTGGGTGTTGTGTGATGTTTTATATGTGTTTGAAGCTCCAGTCAGTGCCCAGAGTATTATCACCTATTGACTTAGAAATTTCATATTTATTATTGTCCTGGAAACACATATTATGAAGACTCAGCTTTGATTCTGCAACAAAGCTATGGATTATCTGTAAGTTAGTGTTTTCTGTTCCAAGATTCATGGAGTAGAAAATCATATATGTGATGCACCACTAGAGGGCCCATCTCAAATGTGTGTATACAGTGGGAAAAATAAGTATTGAACACATCCACATTTTTCTCATTGAACATATTTCTGATGGAGCCATTGACCTGAGATTTTGACCAGATATCAGTAACAGCCCAAGTAATCCATACATACAAAGAAATCAAGACAGCTGTGTTCACAAAGCAATTTATATTTAATAAAGTGGAATGACAGAGGGAATAAGTATTGAACACACTTGGTGAAATTCATTTAACCCTTTAACTGCCCTAGGTGCCATGTGGCACCTGGGGCAATGCAAGGCAACTTAAGCACCCCCCCCCCCCCCCCGTGGTCAAGAGTGGTAAAAAAAATTGTCAATAAAATAGTTCAGATTTCCAAGGCCATAACTTCAAAGTTACAAGAGATAATGGCTTACTGTCAATTAGAAAGATGTAGAATATGATCCAAAGTTTCAGATAGGAATAAATTTACACATCTAATTTGCATAATGTCACGGCAGCTATATAAATTACATAACTCAGTCAATAAGTTGACACGTGCAGTTGCTGTGCTGTGCCACTGGAGGCGCACGACCCGTCCATTTAATCTGGGCAGTTAAAGGGTGAATATTTAGTAGAAAAGCCTTTGTTGGTAATAACAGCTTCCAGACACCTCCTGTATGGAGAAAGTAGGTGCAGGCATTGCTCTGGAGTGATTTTAGCCCATTCTTCCGCACACTGTCTTCAAATCTTGAAGGTTCCATGGATGTGAGAATATGTATGGGCACATAATCATACCATGTAGGATAACTAAATAGACGGTTATGCTGTTTCATCCCACCTAGCAACAATGCTCTGCACTGTGTGTGTTTATATATTTACATATTTATTCCATCTAGCTACAATGCTCAGCACTGGGTGTGTTTATATTTATATATCTATATATTTATTCCATCTAGCTACAATGCTCCGCACTGTGTTTTTATATATCTACATATTATTCCATCTAGCTACATTGCTCCGCACTGTGTGTGTTTATATACTTGCATATTTATTCCACCTAGCTGCAATGCTCCGTACTGTGGGTGTTTATATATTTACATATTTATTCCATCTAGCTACAATGCTCTGCACTGTGTGTTCATATATTCATATATTTATTCCATCCAGCTACAATGCTCTGCACTGTGTGTCTGTGTGTGTGTGTGTATATATATATTTTATAGTAATATGTACATATGTATATTAGCTGCTCTTGCTTGCTTGTTTTTTTTTCTTGCCTTCTGATTGTTGCTCTGAGTGTTGCTATCCCTGTGCTGTTGCAATCCTGGAATTTCCCCGTTGTGGGACTAATAAAGGCTTATCTTATCTTATCTTATGTCTTCTCTGAACTCTGATCTTCAGTTCATTGCATAGATTTTCAATTGGATTCAGGTCAGGTGACTGACTGGGCCATTCTAGCAGCTTTATTTTCCTTCTCTGGAGCCAGTTGAGAGTTTCCTTGGCCAAGTGCTTGGGATCACTGCCTTGCTGAAATGTCCACCCTTGTTTCTTCTTCAGCGTTTTGGCAGATAGCAACAGGTTCTTATCAAGAATGTCTCTGTAAATTTGTCCATTCATCTTTCCTTCAATTATATGAACTCTGCCTGTACCATGTGCTGAAAAACACCCCCACATCATGATGGGATATGCAGTGCTATTTTTCCTCCAAACATGCTATTTGTTGTGGCATCTAAAAAGTTCAATTTTGGTCTCATCTGACCAGACTATATTCTCCCAGTATTTTGCTGTTTTGCCCAAATGTTGTGCAGCATATTTTAAATGAGATTCAACATGCTTTTTCTTCAGCAATAGAGTCTTGCAAGGTGAGTGGGCATGGAGCCCATGTCGGTTGAGTGTATTGCTTATTGTTTTCTTTAAAACAGCAGTACCTGCTAACTCCAGGTGCTCCTGGAGCTCTCCACGAGTGGTCTTTGGCTCTAGGATAACTCTTCTGATAATTCTTTTGACTCCTCTACCAGAAGTCTTGCGAGGAGCTCCTTGCCGTGGCTGGTTGATGGTAAAATGATGTTCTTTCCACTTCCAAATGATGGCTTCAACAGTACTCACAGGAACATTCAACAGTTTAGAAATGTTTCTGTAAGCAATGCCATCATTATGTTTTGCAACAATAAGGTTGTGAAGGTCTAAAGAGAGCTCTTTGCTTCTACCCATCATGAGTTCTTTGTGGTGTGACAATCTGATACTTACAGACCTTTTTAAAGGCTATCAGTCAAGACTTAGCCAGCTGAAATTAATTTGCACTGATGGGGGATGGGATGGTCTACATTCTGATGGATTTCAGCTGGTTTCTTGGCTTTCTATGCCTTTTTGCACCTCTTTTTTCATGTGTTCAATACTTATTCCCTGGGTCATTCTACTTAATTAAATAAAACTTGTGTTGTGAACAGTTGCCTTGATTTCTTTGTATGTATGGATTACTTGGGTTGTTACTGATATCTGGTGAAAATCTCAGGTCAGTGGCTCCATCAGAAATATGTTTAATGAGTAAAATGTTGACGTGTTCAATACTTATTTTCCCCACTGCATGTGGATGGTGATCAGGCCCGTGGATGTTACTTCAGACTAGATTGTGCTCAGTACAGTTTTCTAAGCTTTCAAAGAAAAAAAAGGTTTAAAAAGAGTGCATCAAATGTAAATTATAATTCTTAAAAATTTGAAAGTCCCACCTTTAAAGATACCATATTGTACATTTTCTAGGAAGTTCTGCCTAAAACAGTCTGGATTTCAGCCAAATCAACTTTTTCAGTGGGCCAATCACAAGTAAGGAGGCAGTCACTTAGTTTTGCTATCTTTGAGGAGTGAATGTGGGGCTCATTGGTTTGTGACATCATAAAACGCATTAAGTGCAATCCACTTCTTTAAAGGTTTAAATAAAAGCAGTGTGTATTCTTTGTGAAGTGAACATTTTAAAATTTCAACGGTATATGTGCATGTGATTCCATGACCATATTTTATAACATGAAACCACTATTTTGCACAATATGACACTGTTAAAGGTCTCATTCACTAAAACACTGTGTTTTTGTAGGTTTTAATCTTCTGAAATGCATCTACTAGCCTTTATATCGATTCTCTCTGTGAAGGGGCCAGTGCAACTCTTCCAGATTTGCTATACGGAACATCACAAAAAGGAAAACCCAGCCTTGATATCTGCCTGCTGCTCTATTATTTTAATTTTTTTTAGATTTTAGATTCCTTTGTTAGTCCCACAATGGGGAAATTACAGAGCATCCACATGAGTGGATGAGGTAGCCACTGGTGCGGCGCCCAACCCTTTCACCATTCACACACACATTCACACCTGGGGCCACTTTAGAGTTTCCAGTTAACCTAACTTGCCTGTTTTTGGCATGTGGGAGGAAACTGGAGAAATCCAGGAGTAAACCCACCCAGACACAGGGAGAACATGCAAACTACACACAGATCACTGTTGGTCAGACCCAATCCAGCCCCATTTTCTGCCCTCGTGTTCTCTTGTTTACAACACAACTCAGCAATTGGGAACTCTCTGCAAACATGTTGAGGAGACGCTTCAAACTTGAGTGATGTAATTCAGCAATAGGATCCTTACACAAACTCCCAAAGGATGCATCTCTAAGAGAAAAGTGGGTGAAATGTATTTTTACAGCTATTCTGGAGGATTTTAGCCCAAACTTATTGCTCTGTTCTGGTCATTTCACTATGGATTCATTCCAAAACCTTGGAAAGTGTAACTTGAGTTTCATCATAAAGTTTATTCTTAAGGATACCACTATAGGGGTAGGATCTGTCAGGCTACAGAGGATTTGTTTGTGACGTAACTGACAGTTTCGACCATCATGCAGCACTTCAAAGTAAAATACATTTAAAACATTCTGAAATCATACAGAAATGATCATGCACAAAATGGATGTAGAGTGGAGTGCGTCAGACCAACTTCCCACCACTCTTTAATGATTGCAGAGAGGAACAGATCGATTATACAGTATGGCATACAGTGGGGCAAAAAAGTATTTAGTCAGCTACCAATTGTGCAAGTTCTCCCACTTAAAAGATGAGAGAGGTCTCCAATTTTCATCATAGGTATACCTCAACTATGAGAGACAAAATGAGAAAAAAAAATCCAGAAAATCACATTGAAGGATTTTTAATGAATTAATTGGTAAATTCCTCAGTAAAATAAGTATTTGGTCACCTACAAACAAGCAAGATTTCTGGCTCTCACAGACCTGTAACTTCTTCTTTAAGAGGCTTCTCTGTCCTCCACTCGTTACCTGTATTAATGGCACCTGTTTGAACTCGTTATCAGTATAAAAGACACCTGTCCACAACCTCAAACAGTCAGACTCCAAACTCCACTATGGCCAAGACCAAAGAGCTGTCAAAGGACACCAGAAACAAAATTGTAGACCAGCACCAGGCTGGGAAGACTGAATCTGCAATAGGTAAGCAGCTTGGTGTGAAGAAATCAACTGTGGGAGCAATTATTAGAAAATGGAAGACATACAAGACCACAGATAATCTCCCTCGATTTGGGGCTCCACGCAAGATCTCACCCCGTGGGGTCAAAATGATCACGAGAACGGTGAGTTAAAATCCCAGAACCACATGGGGGGACCTAGTGAATGACCTGCAGAGAGCTGGGACCAAAGTAACAAAGGCTACATCAGAAACACACTACGCCGCCAGGGACTCAAATCCTGCAGTGCCAGATGTGTCCCCCTGCTTAAGCCAGTACATGTCCAGGCCCGTCTGAAGTTTGCTAGAGAGCATTTGGATGATTGGGAGAATGTCATATGGTCAGATGAAACCAAAATAGAACTTTTTGGTAAAAACTCAACTTGTCGTGTTTGGAGGAGAAAGAACACCATACCTACTGTGAAGCATGGGGGCGGAAACATCATACTTTGGGGCTGTTTTTCTGCAAAGGGACCAGGACAACTGATCCGTGTAAAGGAAAGAATGAATGGGGCCATGTATCGTGAGATTTTGAGTGAAAACCTCCTTCTATCAGCAAGGGCATTGAAGATGAAACGTGGCTGGGTCTTTCAGCATGACAATGATCCCAAACACACCGCCCGGGCAACGAAGGAATGGCTTCGTAAGAAGCATTTCAAGGTCCTGGAGTGGCCTAGCCAGTCTCCAGATCTCAATCTCATAGAAAATCTTTGGAGGGAGTTGAAAGTCTGTGTTGCCCAGGGACAGCCCCAAAACATCACTGCTCTAGAGGAGATCTTCATGGAGGAATGGGCCAAAATACCAGCAACAGTGTGTGAAAACCTTGTGAAAACTTACAGAAAACGTTGGACCTCTGTCATTGCCAACAAAGGGTATCTAACAAAGTATTGAGATGAACTTTTGTTATTGACCAAATACTTATTTTACCGAGGAATTTACCAATTAATTCATTAAAAATCCTTCAATTGTGGGCGACACACATTGTGGGCTCACGTTTCCACAGAGACAGGACTGCATGTGTATTGAGGGTGTCATGTCTGCAAGGACAAAGGACTCGAATCTGCAGAAGATAACAAGGAGGTGTGAGATTTGTCTCTTTGTCCCACGGAAGATGCCCTGGAGAGATTTCCGGTTCATCAGGAAATGAGAGACAATGGTGAAGATTCAAAGGGATGCTTTGTGACTGTATGTTTACTGAAAACACCATGTGACTTGAATTCTGATGCTGGAAACATATAAAAGGGTGATGAGATATGATTCTTCCTCTTTCCTGCTTTGAGAATGCTAGAAGCTGTGTTCTGTCAATAAAGCTGGTTTACGACTAAACTCAGCCTCATCATTTGAGCACATCTTCTACACTGGTGACCTACGACGAGAAATGAGCAGACAGAATTCTCCCGAGCGGGGCTCGGCGGAAGCCAGCCTGATGGCCGCCTCCACAATCCGGCTGCCCGATTTCTGGCAGCACAGCCCGCGCTCATGGTTTAGCGCAGTCGAGGCACAGTTCAACCTCCGGAGAATCTCCAACGACGACACAAGATTCTACCACGTGGTAGCGAAGCTGGACAGCAACACGGTCCAGAGAGTGGAGGATCTGGTTCATCATCCACCAGACAGCGACAAGTACAGCGCATTGAAGGACGCGCTGATCAGCCATTTCACCCCTTCAGTCCAACAACGAGCAGAGGGACTCCTGACGTTGACGGAGTCAGAAAACGATAGACCTGCGGACCTGATGGTGAAGATGCTGAAGCTCAAAGACTCTGAGGATGGCGAATTCATTTTCGCCCACCTTTTCCTTCGGACCCTGCCGCCAGCAGTGAGAGTGGCCCTGGCAGAGTCTCCCCGATTGGCCAGGCGAGACTACCATGGGTTGAGCAAAGAGGCGCAGCAGTTGGTCGACGCCCACAAGCGGAACGCGGTTTTGGCCGCGGCGGCTAGCCCGGGAACGGCGTCCGGAGACAGCGCAGGTCCAGCGGCCGCGGCGCCAGACGCACCAACGACGGCGGCGACGGGAGCCAGACGACGCGGAGCGGAGGATGGCCCGTGTTTCTACCACCGCCGTTTTGCAGAGAGAGCGCACAGGTGCGTCCCACCGTGCAACTTTAAGCGCCAGGGAAACGCCAAGACCGAGGGCCGGTAGCAGCTGCGACCCTCAGCAACGAGAACAGGCTGCTTTACCTGACGGATGCACGCTCGGGGAAACAGTTCCTCGTGGACACGGGCTCTCAGCTGAGTTTCGTCACACCCACCTACGCGGAACGGCTGATGCCTTCTAAAGCTCCCTGGGTGTCAGTGTCAGCAGCGAACGGCTCCACGATTAAAACGCTCGGTGAGAGGACCGTGCTTCTGTCCTTAGAGGGCCGTTCATTTGAGTGGACATTTATTGTAGCAGCAGTCAGTTTCAACATGTTAGGGGCTGATTTTTTGTGCTCACATGGTTTATTGGTTGACCTTGCTAATAGACGTCTGATTAATGCACTGTCCTTTCATTCTATTCCCTGCACAGCTCGGGTGGCCCCGCCGACTGCACATGCCAGCGTCTCAGCTGCGGGTGGTAAGTTTCACACATTGCTTGCTCAGTTCCCAGCACTCACAGTCCCCACGTTTTCGGCAACGGTGGCTAAACATGGGGTGGAGCACTTCATAACCACCACCGGCCCTCCTGTTTTTGCAAAAGCTCGGCGCTTGGACCCAGCTAAACTGGCCATCGCGCGCGAGGAGTTCACTAATCTGGAAAAACTGGGCATTGTTAGACGCTCCAAGAGCTCTTGGCCTTCGCCGTTACACATGGTCCCAAAGGCTGACGGCTCGTGGCGACCTTGTGGCGATTTCCGCAGGTTGAACAACGTTTCAGCTCATGACCGCTACCCAATTCCGAACATTCAGGATTTTTCTGTTCATTTGGCGGGGGCGCGCATTTTTTCTAAAATAGACTTGGTGCGCGGTTACCACCAGGTTCCAGTGCGCGCGCAAGATGTACCCAAAACAGCGGTCATAACTCCTTTCGGCCTTTTTGAGTTTTTGCGCATGCCTTCTGGCCTCAAGGGGGCCGCGCAGACTTTCCAACGCATGATGGATGCAGTTTTACGCGACCTTCCTTTCGTGTTCATTTATTTGGACGATATTTTGGTAGCCAGCGCGTCCGAGGGCGAGCACGAAAAACACCTCACAGCAGTTTTTCGGAGGCTGGCAGAGCACGGGTTAATAGTTAACCCAGCGAAGTGCCAGTTTGGGGTGGCGCAGATTGATTTTTTTGGGGCATCGCGTTTCGGCAGAAGGAGCGGTTCCTCTTCCAAATAAAGTGCGTGCCATAACGGATTTTCCGCAACCTCAAACGGTCAAGGCGCTTCAGGAGTTTCTAGGGATGGTTAATTTTTACAACCGGTTCCTCCCAAGCGCAGCACGGCTCATGCAGCCATTGTACACCGCGTTAAAAAAACAAAAGCCCGCAAATAAAGTTGAATGGTCTCCGGAGCGGGAGCACGCTTTTGCCCAGGTCAAATCAGCCCTGGCAAACGCAGTTTTGTTAGCGCACCCAGTTCCAACGGCCCGCATGGCGCTCACCACTGACGTTTCCGATGTAGCGGTGGGGGGCGGTAGTTGAACAGTTTGTGGCAGGTACCTGGCAACCCCTCGCGTTTTTCAGCAGGACTTTGCGCGATAGTGAGCGTAAATACAGTGTGTTTGACAGGGAGCTTTTGGCCCTACACTTGGCTATCCGTCATTTTCAGTTCTGGTTAGAGGGGCGACGTTTCACCGCGTTTGTGGATCATAAACCGCTAACATTTGCGATGGCCAAAATTTCAGAACCCTGGTCAGGCCGACAACAAAGGCAACTAGCCGCAATATCGGAGTTCACTACTGATATTCAGCATGTCGCGGGTAAACACAGTGTTGTAGCAGACTGCCTCTCGCGCGCGGTAGCACCACCAAGCCCCATAGGGGCAGACTCTGTAGCCGTGACCGCGGGCCCAGGCAGCGACGCGGGAGCGCGCGCAGCCCCGGTCTGTGTTGGGTTAGATTATGCAGCCATGGCTGCGGAGCAGGTTAACAACGCGGACGTGCGCGCGCTCCAGTCTGGACCAACAGGGTTAAGGCTGGAGCACAGGGAGCAACAAAGTGGTATGCCCCCACTAATCTGCGATGTCTCCACGGGACGGCCCCGCCCCGTGGTGCCAGCCGCGTGGCGTCGCCGCGTTTTTGACTTGGTCCATTCTCTCGCGCACCCGGGGGTGCGCGCATCGATTAAGTTGGTGGGGAAGAAATTTGTTTGGCCCGGGTTGCGCAAACAGGTCAAGGAATGGGCGGCAGCCTGCGTAGCGTGTCAGCGAGCCAAAATACACAGACACACTAAGGCCCCGTTGGAACCTTTTCACATCCCCGCTAAGCGTTTTGATCACGTGCATGTTGACTTGGTGGGCCCGCTCCCATTATCACACGGGCACACACATCTTTTGACGATGGTGGATCGTACCACGCGTTGGCCAGAGGCGATTCCTCTGACATCAACCACAGCGGAAGAAGTTGCGCGAGCATTTTTAGCAGCGTGGGTTGCGCGTTTCGGTGTACCCGACAGGGGTCCCCAATTTATTTCCGAACTATGGTCATCGATGGCCCGCAGCTTGGGGGTGAAGATTCATCGCACTACCGCGTATAACCCCCAGGCTAATGGTTTATGCGAACGCTTTCACAGGTCATTGAAAGCAGCCCTCAGAGCATCGCTGACGGATACAAATTGGGTGGACAAACTTCCATGGGTTTTATTGGGGTTGCGTTCTGCACCTAAGGAAGATTTGCATGCTTCCCCGGCTGAATTAGTTTTTGCACAACCTCTCCGTTTGCCGGGGGAATTTCTCCCCGATAATCCCGCACCAAATGGCCCCCCTGCTCAGCCGTGGCAGAGCGACTCGGGAGCAAACACGCTCCCTGGCCCAGTCCATCACAGTTTACCACACGTTTTTGTGCCAAAGGCTTTAAAAAATGCAGAGTTTGTTTTTGTTAAACATGATGCTCAGCGTCCAAGTTTGCGGCCGTTTTATGACGGACCGTTCCGAGTGCTGGAGACCGGGCAGAAGCATTTTCTGCTAGATTTAGGGGGCAGAAGGGAGTTGATTTGCATAAACAGGCTCAAACCCGCCTTTGTTTTGGCTGATGAGGAAGTGCAGCTCGCGAGGCCCCCCCGCCGTGGCAGGCCGCCGAGAGGACATTCTCCAAAATCTTCACAGAAAGGTGCTAACAGCTTTAATCCACAGGTGCAGAGAGATGTTGCAGGTGCAGCCAAGCCAGGTTGCAGTAGATTCGGCAGAAAGTTAAAACCTAGGCAGTTGGTGGATTGATTAGCGATATATGGAGTGTTTTGTGTTTTTCTTTTTTTATGCCATGCAGGTTTTGCCCTTACTAGACGTTTGGGGGGGGGGGGGTAGTGTGGGCGACACACATTGTGGGCTCACGTTTCCACAGAGACAGGACTGCATGTGTATTGAGGGTGTCACGTCTGCAAGGACAAAGGACTCGAATCTGCAGAAGATAACAAGGAGGTGTGAGATTTGTCTCTTTGTCCCACAGAAGATGCCCCGGAGAGATTTCCGGTTCATCAGGAAATGAGAGACAATGGTGAAGATTCAAAGGGATGCTTTGTGACTGTATGTTTACTGAAAACACCATGTGACTTGAATTCTGATGCTGGAAACATATAAAAGGGTGATGAGATATGATTCTTCCTCTTTCCTGCTTTGAGAATGCTAGAAGCTGTGTTCTGTCAATAAAGCTGGTTTACGACTAAACTCAGCCTCATCATTTGAGCACATCTTCTACACAATGTGATTTTCTGGATTTTTTTTTTCTTATTTTGTCTCTCATAGTTGAGGTATACCTATGATGAAAATTGGAGACCTCTCTCATCTTTTAAGTGGGAGAACTTGCACAATTGGTGGCTGACTAAATACTTTTTTACCCCACTGTAGCTGTGTGAGCAGCACCAGTTTGGATTCTGTCTGGCCAAGTGTGTGGGTCCACACTCTGCATATGAAAAATGCATGTTGCCGGTCTTGTGCCTTGCCCATTTTGCTGTGATCATGCTCACGCAATGCATGAGCTGTGTAGCCGCATATGATATATATAATCAACTTGGCCATTTCGCTTCACAGTCATGGTGGTATTACATTGTAAATATTTAGGCATTATACATAATGACTGTATGAGCACAGCGGGGGCTCTGTGTCTGTGCCACTCTGCTGTACATGTGTGTCCTCCCTGCACTTGTGCTGCATGGCTACATATGCCAAATATTTTTTCAAACCCTCCACAATCATAGTGGCATTAGGTTTTACAGTATATTATGTATTAGATCTTCATAATGCTCTTCATCTGGTCAAATTTGGCACTTTGTTTCTTGTTTGGTTTGCGTAGCACTCTAGTTGTAATGCCGAGTTTTATTCAGTCAGTACTGAGTCGATCCTAAGCAGTTAAACCCAGCCCTGCTGTAGGTTACGCCTCATTACTTGTGATTGGCTATGCCACATGTGTTAATCACGAAGCTTTCACCCAATCAGATTAGGGGCTCATGAATAACACTGAGGAGGTATGAAAGACAGCATTTTCTGGGAGAGCTCACAGAGTGGCTTTATAGATCTCATGTCAAACATTACAGAAATATTTTCTGGTTTATCAAAATACAGATATGTTCCTGGTGACGTCAGAATTTGAAATATATCCACAAATAAAATGCAATAAATGGGACCTTTAAATGTGAAATGAAGCCTTCTGCAAAAGGCATCACTGTGTGCTTGAATAGTTTAAAATTAATCTAAATCTTACAATAAACAATTAGCTTTTATTGTTTTTTTTTACATTTTTAAAGTACAATAATTCACTGTGCTGTGTTTACAGGTTGAAAGTAAGAATTGTTCTGAAAGAGGAAGCTGTTGATGGTATTTTCATTCTCAGGTAAAAGAGGCCATGCAGAGAATTCATGACAGAGGCAACATAGGAAAACTGATTTTGGATGTGGAGAAGTCTCCAACCCCTCTGGTAACAATGCCATTTTACAAAACTGTGTTAGAAGTGTGCATACAGTTGCGATCAAAATCATTCAACCCCCACTGCAAATTAGGTTTACTGGCAAAATGTACAAACTAGCAGCTGTTTGCAATAAACAGATCAAACAAGAACAATTTAAATAGCTCAACACAACTAATATTACAAGTGGTTTCTCCAAATTCAACACAAAATGGCACTTTTAATGACTATTGCAGTTTCAAAATTATTCAATCCCTTCTTGACAAGCATTTTTAGTGCTTTGTAGCGCACCCTTTTGCTGTTATGACCTGCTGCAAATGTGATGCATAGCCAGACACCAGCGTCTGGCATCATTCCTGAAGAATCTTAGCCCATTCCTCATGGGCAAAGACCTCCTGTTCACTAATATTCTTGGGTTTGTGTGCTGCAACCACCTTTTTCAAACCCCACCAGAGATTTTCAGTGGCATTCAAGTCAGGTGACTGATGGCCACTCAAGTATCTTCCAGGACTTCTTCTGAAACCAAACCTTGGTGATCATTGTCCTGTTGGAAGGTTCAGTGACGCCCAAGCTTCAGCTTCCTCACAGACGACATGATATTTTCTCCCAGGATTTCCCAGTACTTGGTTGAATCAATCTTTCCCTCCACAAGCGGCAGATTTTCAGTGTCAGAAGAAGTAAAGCAGCCCCCGAGCATCACTGAATCACCACCATGCGTCACTTTAGGCATGGTGTTCTTTTCAGCGTATGCTTCATTCTTCATCCTCCAGACATACTGCTGATCCATAGGCCCGAAAAGTTGGGTCCAATTTGCTCAAAACTATATAAATAAGCCAAAGATGTTTTGGGATTCTGTTCTGTGGAGCAATGAAACAAAACTGGAACTTTTTGTCATTGGACCTTCCAACAGGACAAGGATCCCAAGCATACTTCAGAGTCCACCAAAGTTTGGTTTCAAAAGAAGTCCTGAAAGACACTAGAGTGGCCATCACGGTTGCCTGACTTGAACCCCATTCAAAATCTCTGGTGGGATTTGAAAAAGGCGGTTGCCACGCAGACCTAAGATTATTAATGAACAGGAGGTCTTTGCCCATGAGGTATAGGCTAACATTCCTCAGAAAACTGCCAGAAGCTGGTGTTTGGCTGTGCATCACGTTTACAGCAGGTCATAACAGCAAAAGGGTGCTCTACTAAGCAGTAAAGATACTTGTCATGAAAGGGTTGAATCATTTTGAAACTGCAGTAGTCATTAAATGTGGGATTTTGTGTTGAATTTGGAGAAACCACTTGTAATATTCGTATCATGATCAGGACATGGGCGCAGCGCTGTCCTTGCTTTCTGTTATGTTTAAACCTTAGTTATCATTATTGTTAATCATGTCTTGGTTATGTTTAATCTGTTATTGTTATCATTACTCCTGTCCTGCTCATCATCCTGTGTTGACCTTATTTTGACGGCGCCTTGTGTTATTTCCCTTCCTGCATTGTTAATTAATTACGTCTGCTCTTCATTTGGTAATTTGTGTTCTCTTACTTATAGCCACCGTAGTCTGCTTTTCACCACTACGTTAGTGGCACCACTGTAAGTTATCTGTCGTGACGGCTTGCTTTATGTTTTCCAGCCCACAAGCTTCCTTAATTTTGTAATAAAACTATAAGAAACAATCGCCTCGCAGTTGAGTCCATCTCTACATCCTGGAGGGGCAAACATAACAGTTAGTTGTGTTGAGATATTTAAATTGTTCTTGTTTGATTTGCCCTGCGATGGACTGGCGATCTGTCCAGGGTGTAACCTGCTTCTCGCCCAAAGATGCTGGGATAGGCTCCAGCCCCCCCACCCCCACCCCGCAACCTGAAAAGAATTAAGCGGTAGAAGATGGATGGATGGATGGCTGGATGGATGGATTGTTTGATTTGGTTACTGCAAACAGTTGCAAGTTTGTACATTTTTACAATAAACTTTATTTGCAGTGGGGATTGAATAATTTTGATTGCAACTGTATATTGATGTGTATGTACATTTTTTAATGAATTTGTTTTTAAATAATTAAATGCTATCAGTAAAATGCTTAACTCCTGCATATAGTATGACTGGAAAAAGTAGGGTATGCTACCTAATTCTATTTTCAATTTTAGAATTATGCCATGGATATTCTCTGCTATGAAGTTATAACTTTCCACATAGCTGATAAAAACATGATAAACCATAACAGGTGCAAAGGAGACATTTATCTAAGGTAAAGTTTAGAAAAAAGTAATTTACAGTTAAATTTGGATTTGTTTCATTAACAGTATAATCACACACCCATCCATCTTCTTAACTGCTTAATCCTTTTGGGTCATGGGGGGCTGGAGCTGAAAGGAACTAATGCGATGGCATGTCATCTGTCTGTCTGTCTACATTTCATGGGAATCGCTACTCCTCTTAGGCATTTTCCCCAATGGTCACCAAACTCACTCACAATGATCCTCAGATGGGTCTGCATCAAGGTTGTGCTCAAGGTCAGGAGATCTCAGCGGTTATATGATTTTATGAAAACTGTTACTCCTCCTTTGCTGCTTCTTCTTCTTTAAGCTGCTTCCTTTAGGATCATCTGCCTCCATCTCACCCTGTACCTTGCATCTTCCTCTGTAACACCAACTCTGTCCATGTCCTCCTTCACTACATCCATGAATCTTCTCTGTGGTCTTCCTCTTTTCCTCCTGCCTGGGAGCTCCATCTTCAACATCCTTTGTCCAATATATCCACTATCCCTCCTCTGCACATGTACAAACCATCTCAGCGTTGCCTCTCTTACTTTGTCTCCAAACCACTCAACCTGAGCTGTCCCTCTGACTCATTTCTAATCCCGTTCCTCCTAATCAATCCCAATGAGAATCCAAGCATCTTCAATTCTGCCACCTCCAGCTCTGCCTCCTGTCTTTTTGATAGTGCCACCATTTCCAGACCATACATCATAGCAGGTCTCTCATCTACCTCCACTACCTCTACTCCTTGCATCTTCACTGTTAGACCTGCCTCCCTCTCATTCACACTCATGTATTCTGTCTTGCTTCTACTGACTTTCATTCCTCTTCTCTCCAGAGCATACTTCCACCTCTCCAAGTTTCATGCTCTCTACTCTCACTACAGATCACAATGTCGTCTGCAAACATCATGGTTCACGGAGACTCCTGCCTGACCTCATCTGTCAGCCTGCCCATAACCATAGCAAACAAGAAGGGGCACAGAGCCGATCCGTGATGTAATCCCACCCCCACCTTGAATTCATCTGTCACTCCTACAGCACACCTCACCACCGTCTCACTATCCTCATATACCTTCACATGGAGTGGTGTGAAAAAGTGTTTGCCCCCTTCCTGATTTTTCATTTTTTTTGTATGTTTGTCACACTTAAAATGTTTCAGATCATCAAACAAATTTAAATATAAGACAAAGATAACATAACTAAACACGAAATGCAGTTTATAAATGTAGGTGTTTATTATTAAGGGAAAAAAATCCAAACCAACATGGCCCTGTGTGAAAAAGTGATTGCCCCTAAACCTAATAATTGGTTGGGCCACCCTTAGCAGCAACAACTGCCATCAAGCATTTGTAATAAATGGCAATGAGTCTTTTACAGCGCTGTGGAAGAATTTTGGCCCACTCATCTTTGCAGAATTGTTGTAATTCAGCCACATTGGAGGGTTTTTGAGCATGAACCGCCATTTTAAGGTCATGCCACAGCATCTCAATCGGATTCATGTCAGGACTTTGACTAAGCCACTCCAAAGTCTTCACTTTGTTTTTCTTTAGCCATTCAGAAGTGGACTTGCTGGTGTGTTTTGGATCATTGTCCTGCTGCAGAACCCAAGTGCGCTTCAGCTTGAGGTCACAAACAGATGGCCGGACATTCTCCTTCAAGATTTTTTGGTAGACAGCAGTATTCATGGTTCCATTTACCACAGCAAGTCTTCCAGGTCTTGAAGCAGCAAAACAGCCCCAGACCATCACACTACCACCACCATATTTTACTGTTGGTATGATGTTCCTTTTCTGAAATGCTGTTACTTTTATGCCAGATGTAATGGGACACACACCTTCCAAAAAGTTCAACTTTTGTCTCTTCAGTCCACAGAGTATTTTCCCCAAAGTCTTGGGGATCATCAAGATGTTTTCTGGCAAAACTGAGATGAGCCTTTATGTTCTTTTTGCTCAGCAATGGTTTTCATCTTGGAACTCTGCCATGCAGGCCATTTTTTCCCAGTCTCTTTCTTATGGTGGAGTCATGAACACTGACCTTAACTGAGGCAAGTGAGGCTTGCAGTTCTTTGGATGTTGTTGTGGGGTCTTTTGTGACCTCTTGGATAAGTCAACGCTGTGCTCTTAGGGTAATTTTGGTCGGCCGGCCACTCCTGGGAAGGTTCACCACTGTTCCATGTTTTCACCATTTGTGGATAATGGCTCTCACTGTGGTTCGTTGGAGTCCCAAAGCTTTAGAAATGGCTTTACAACCATTTCCAGACTGATAGATCTCAATTACTTTGTTTCTCATTTGTTCCTGAATTTCTTTGGATCACAGCATGATGTCTTGCTTTTGAAGATCTTTTGTTCTACTTCACTTTGTCAGACAAGTCCTATTTAAATGATTTCGTGATTGAGAACAGGTGTGGCAGTAATTAGGCCTGGGTGTGGCTAGAGAATTTGAACTCAGCTTTCCAAAGATATGATAAACCACAGTTAATTTACAGGTACATCTCAAAAAATTAGAATATCATGAAAAAGTTCAATATTTTTTGTCACTCATTTCAGAAAGTGAAACCCATATATTACAGCAGATGACCTCTGTTCAGATAAAAGTAAATTTTGCATTTCATTTGGAAATCAAAGTCCCCGAGTCTGGAGAAAGAGTGGAGAGACACAGAATCTAAGTTGCTTGAGGTTTAGTGTGAAGTTTCCACAATCAGTGATGATTTGAGGAACCATGTCATCTGCTGGTGTTTGTTCCACTGTGTTTTATAAAGACCAAAGTCAGCGCAGTCATCTACCAGGAAATTTTAGAGCACTTCATGCTTCCCTCTGCTGACAAGCTTTATAGAGAAGCTGATTTAATTTTCCAGCAGGACTTGGTACCCCCCCACACACTGCCAAAAGTATCAAACCTGGTTTAATGGCCATGCTGTCACTGTGTTTGATTGGCCAACAAACTCTCCTGACCTAAACCCCATACAGAATCTATGGAGTATTGTCAAGAGGAAGCTGAGAGACACCAGACCCAACAATGCAGACGAGCTGAAGGTCACTATCAAAGAAACCTGGACCTTCATAACACCACAGCAGTGCCACAGGCTGATCACCTCCATGCCATGCCACATTGATACAGTAATTAATCCAAAAGGAGCCCCAACCAAGTACTGAGTATGTACATGGACATGCTTTTCAGTCAATCCACATTTGTATTAAAAAACTATTTTTTAAAATTAATTTTATGTAATATTCTAATTTTTTGAGAAACTGAATTTGGGGTTTTCATGGGCTGTAAGCCATAATCATCAAAATTAAAATAAATAAACACTTGAAATATATCACTCTCTGTGTAATGAATCTATATAATATATGGGTTTCACTTTCTGAAATGAGTGATGAAAAATATTGAACTTTTTCATGATATTCTGATTTTTTGAGATGTACCTGTATGTTTTAACGGGGGGGGGGGGGGATCACTTTTTCACACAGGGCCATGTAGATTTGGATTTTTTTTTACCCTTAATAATAAACACCTCCATTTAAAAACTGCATTTTGTGTTTACTTGTGTTATCTTTCTCTAATACTTAAATTTGTTTGATGATCTGAAACATTTAAGATCAGAGAAGGCAAGGACAGCTTCATGAAGAAGATGGAGGACAAGCTGCAACAGAGCGACATCGGTGGGGTCTGGAGAAACCTTAAAACCATCTCTGGGCTCCAGAATACCTCCTCCCAGGCCACGGGGGGCAGGGAGTGGGCGAACAATCTGAACCTGTTTTTTAATAGGTTTGACCAACCGCCCTCCCCCCTGACGGCACAACAACCACTGCTGCCTCTAAAGACATCGAGTCCTGCTGCCCACACCCCACTCCACCAACAACCCCCCACTCCCAACACACAGCCCCCCAACATGACCCTCATTAAGACCCAGGTGAGGATGGAGCTGAGAAAGATCAAGGCGAGGAAGGCGTCGGGACCGGACGGCATCAGCGCAAAGCTCCTCAAGTCCTGTGCAGATTGGCTGTGTCGGATTTTGGAGCTCATCTTCAACCTTAGCCTGAAGCTGGGGAGGGTACCACAGTTGTGGAAAACATCTTGTGTGGTACCTGTACCAAAGACCTCCCGCCCCAAAGACCTGAACAGCTACAGACCAGTGGCCCTGACGTCCCACATGATGAAGACCCTGGAGAGACTGCTCCTTGCTCACCTCCGCCCCCTGGTGGGACCAGCGATGGATCCACTCCAGTTCACCTACCAGCATGACATTGGGGTGGAGGATGCAGTGATCTTCCTCCTTCACCGTTCTCTGTCCCACCTGGAGAAGCCCGGGAATGCGGTGAGGATCATGTTCTTTGACTTCTCCATGTCACCATGGGTTGAGATGCCGTCTCGGCACTCAGCCCACGTTTTCCCTCATCCCTGCTTCCCATTGAGCAGCGTCTCAGCAGGCTCCCAGCTGGCAGCATTATGGACAGCTGGGGCCAATTAGTCCTCATCAGCTGGGGCGCTGCCAATGAGGATAAATAGGAGCAGCCTCGATGACTCGGGGCTGCGACATAAACACATTGCTAAGCTGAAGCCCCTTCGTCTGGTGTCAGCTGCTACTCCTCTTGCAGCATTCCTGTGTTTGTATCCCGCTGTGAGTATGTACGTCTTGTTACCCCCATGTCCGGTACGAGCTGCTTACCTCTGCGCTGTGCAACCTGTGAGTGTACGTCTGCATGAGTATCTGTGCTCTCCTCATCCCTTACCCTTTACCCTAAATAAAACATCACGACTCACTGGCTTGTCCCTGGCTCTGATTGCCCGGCTCCCTAGAGCCGGATATGACAGTATGTCGCAGCCAGAAGAGTTACCGGCGGCCGTGAGCCGCCGTGGAAATGTACCTTTCTGTCCGGGTGTCAGCGCTGCTCGCATGTCGTTTCCCAGGAGTCACTTCCGGCGCCAGGGCGACGAGCTGAGGTCCATCTCGGAGGCTGTCGACGGGACGCTCTTCACCCTGCACGACGCCTCCAACGCGAGACGCTGGCATCCGGGCCGTGCTGAGGAACTCCTGGACTGTCACCCTCACTCTCTGTACCATCTGGAGGACAGTGCCAGGATAGACGCTGCAGGTACACAGCGAGAGAAGCTCCACGGGGTGGATGGAAATCCCGGCAGGGAGTCGAAGTGGGCGACGTCTTTCCCCGCTTCGGAGTCCCGTTCCTGCCGCCATTCCAGTCCGGGAGTTCGCGCCAACCAGAGGACTTCCCCCGACCTGCGCCACGTCACTCGGGATTCCCTTCAAGGAGCCGCAGTTGACAGCAGTTATGTCAGGGGTCAAGTGGCTGTCGCGAGCTCCACTGTGTTTCCTGTCACCACCTTCAGGCATGTGGCGGCGGCAATGAGGTTGATGGTGAGGACTTCAGGGCTACGAAGCTTTCCCGTGCTCGACGCCTTCCTCGTCTCGATCTCCGATCTGGAGCGGCGAATCCTGGGTTTCCCCCTCGCTTCGTCCCCTGGGAGTAGCCGTCATCACATTGCCGAGTCACCTCTGCACGAACCTCGTCCGGATCCAGTTCTGGGCCATCGTCAGGACAGTTCCTCCCACGCAGCTGTCACCTCTTCGCCTCGTCTGTGTGGAGATTCTACAGCCCCGTTTCCTGAGCCTCATTCCCCCGCTGTCATTCCTGGACATTCGGGCTGGATCACCCCGGCTGTTTTCCCCTCCTCCTCGACGCGCTTCCTGACTGCTGTGTGTGCCTGGAATTCCGGCCTGGTGAGCTCTCTGCTGGAGACAACGCGAGCGATCCTCAGACGAACTCCCGGGGGGTCCTCCGTTATCGCCGGGCGGGGAGAGGAAGAAGCAGATTCCACTACAGCAGGCGATACTCAACCTCCAGGGGGCAGGCAAGTCATTGTTTTTTCACACCTGCTTAATGATTTGCTCTGTCACATCCCTGGAGGAGAAGTTCAGGGTTCGCAGCTCCCTGAACTCCCTCCACCTGCTGTAACCTGTATTCCTAATCCCGCATCCTCTGTGTCTCTCTCCGCCGAGCGGTCCCCGGCTCCGGGTCAACGTGGTGGGATATGGAGAGGGCCTGTGGTTCTGCAGCTACATTGCGGACGGAGGAGGGGGACTGACTGCTGCGTGGAGTCTACGCCGACGATTGAGCGTCCTCGGGTCTCCACGGAGGAGCGGTTCGGTCCAGCGGGACGAGATTCTTCTGGCTTCACGCCGAGTGGATCGTCGGCGGGGTCACCGGAGCTGGAGGAATCTCAAGCTGCGCTGACCATCATGCTGGCTGCAGGGCCCGACGCGGCTAGATGGGAGCCTGACAACGACCTCCTGACGACGGATCCTGGATCTTCGCAGTCCTGGACGGCGTCAGAACCCGAGATCAGGCGAGTGCTCTCCTTTCTTTTCTCTCTTTTTATCTTTGAGCACTTCAGCCTATCTCTAGGGGAGACGAGCAGGGTGCAGCCGCCCGCTGCGTCTGAGCTCGTCTCGCCGGGTTCTGGCGCTGCCGGTGATCCTGATCCCGGTTCTGTTTTCTCTTCTGAGCCTTCTTCCAGGGTCACCGGCGAGGAGTTGCTGTTCCTCGTGGTGCTGGAGGGTCCGGGTTCAACGTTGGAGGTCGGTTCTGGTGCAGTGTCCAACGTGGGTTCGCCCGAGACCCAATCGGGGTCCAACGTGGGTTCGCCTGAGGCCCGATCGGGGTCCGACGTGGGTGCTGCCCCAGTATTGTCCAGGTCCGGTGAGGAGGTGGCCGTTTTCCTGCGGCCTGACGCCCGCCGCCCTCGTCATCGGCTCTCCCCTGAGCCTCTCCCACCGGGATCCGCTCTGATCCTTCGCCCGTCTCAACGGTCCTGGTGGTTGAGTGATGCGGGTCGACGACCCGACCCACAGAACTTTCGGTTCGGTGATCTGGTTCCCCCCACTGGTCTGTGTTTCCTTCTGGGCGGCCTGGTTCGGCTGCCGGTGGACTGGATTCCTGGGATCTGGGTCCGGAGTTTGCCGTCCGAACACTTCTCTTCCCCTGATTCGCCAGCTGGACAATGGGCGGGGAGATCTCCGGAGCCATCTCGGCTATTTTTGGACTCTGCCTGCCGTACACCTCGGGTGTCACTTTTTCTTTTATCGTTATCAAGGTCACTCGGGTGTAATGTTTTGTCCTGTTGGTGGATATGTTTTTATAGTGCTGTGTTTTCCATCTCACATACTCAGCATTTTATTTTTTGTACCATGTTTTTAGTCCCGTTTTTGCATTGTAGAGTTATGTTTTGTTTCCTTTCAGACCATGCTCTGCAGTTATCCATTTATTCCAGTCACTTTCATTTCTTTAGGTGACTGTGGGTATTTATATATTCGTGTGTGTGGGTTTTTCTTTGCCTGCACTCAGTATTTCTTTTTTATGCCCTGTTGGTTCATTATAGAGTCATGTGCCTTGTTTTCCGTAACACCATGCTCTGTAGTTGTCCATTTGTTCCAGTCACCTTCTCTTTTCTTGGTGACTGTGTATGTACTTAAATTGGCGCTGTGTATTGTGTTCCCCTTTATTTAACCATACTCAGCATTTTTGCCCTGTACCTTTTTGGTGGTTTTTTGTTTCCTTGCTCTGGGTCACGCATTGTTGGTACTCTCTGAGTAGTGTGTAACCGGTGTGCTGACCCAGTTCTTCTCCCCATTCGAACCTGGGTTGATTATTCCCTGTTTTGTTCAGTATTGTATTTGTTTTTTTTCTCTGCCACCCTACATTGCCCCATTGGTGTTGTCCTTCCCTTGGCTTCTTCCCCTCCAGTCCTGCCTCCCTTCCTCCCACCCTAGGTGGGGGGGGGGGGGGGCTGGGATGTTCCTGGTCGTTCAGGAGCCCGACCTTGAGGGGGGGGGGCTCTGTCACCATGGGTTGAGATGCCGTCTCGGCACTCAGCCCACGTTTTCCCTCATCCCTGCTTCCCATTGAGCAGCGTCTCAGCAGGCTCCCAGCTGGCAGCATTATGGACAGCTGGGGCCAATTAGTCCTCATCAGCTGGGGCGCTGCCAATGAGGATAAATAGGAGCAGCCTCGATGACTCGGGGCTGCGACATAAACACATTGCTAAGCTGAAGCCCCTTCGTCTGGTGTCAGCTGCTACTCCTCTTGCAGCATTCCTGTGTTTGTATCCCGCTGTGAGTATGTACGTCTTGTTACCCCCATGTCCGGTACGAGCTGCTTACCTCTGCGCTGTGCAACCTGTGAGTGTACGTCTGCATGAGTATCTGTGCTCTCCTCATCCCTTACCCTTTACCCTAAATAAAACATCACGACTCACTGGCTTGTCCCTGGCTCTGATTGCCCGGCTCCCTAGAGCCGGATATGACACTCCAGTGCTTTCAACACCATCCAACCAATGATCCTGAAGGACAAGCTGCTGTGCGCAGGGGTGGACCAGCACCTTTCATCATGGATCCTGGACTACCTCACTAACCGGCCACAGTTTGTGAGAACCCGGGACTGTGTGTCCGACACGATCATTGGTAGCACGGGGGCCCCCCAGGGAACGGTTTTGGCTCCCTTCCTGTTCACTCTTTATACTGCGGACTTCTCACACAACACAACACACTGCCATCTACAGAAGTTCTCTGACAACTCTGCGATCGTCGGCCTCATCTCCAGCGGAGATGAAGCTGAGTACAGAGGACTTATCCAGGACTTCGTGGACTGGTGTCATAGGAACTGCCTCCAGATCAACGCGAGGAAAACTAAGGAGCTGGTGGTGGACTGCCACAGGCAAGGACAACCCCTCACAGCACCAGTAAACATACAGGGAACAGACATCGAGATGTTGACATCCTACAAGTACCTGGGTGTTCATCTGAACAATAAACTAGACTGGTCACACAATACCGACGCACTCTACAAGAACGGACAGCGCAGGCTGTTCCTACTGAGGAGACTTAGGTCTTTTGGTGTACAAGGGGCGCTGCTGAAGACATTCTACGACACGGTGGTGGCATCAGCCATCACTTTTGGAGTGGTCTGCTGGGGCAGTGGCATTACAGCAGCCGATAGGAAGAGACTGAACAAACTGATCAAGAAAGCTAGCTCTGTCCTGGGGCAACGCCTTGACCCAGTGGAGGAGATAGGAGAGAGAAGGATGGTGGCTAAACTGTCATCTCTGCTGGAGTCGGAGTCCCACCCTATGCAGGACATACTGAACGCACTGAGGAGCTCATTTAGCAGCAGACTACATCATCCTAGGTGCGCAACCGAGAGGTTTTGCAGGTCCTTCTTACCTACGGCTGTCAGACTGTATAACTTAAGCAGGGCTGCTCGCAGAGATAGCAAAAAAACGTGACGACCTAATAGTATTGAATACAAAAGACGCAATAGACTTACACAATGGTCCCCTCCAGTATATACAACTAGGACAGTATCGGTCGCTACGGAGGGTGACAATATGTATGGGTACATATTCATACTATGTAGGATAACTAAGTAGACGGTTATGCTGTTTATTCCATCTTGCTACAATGCTCCACACTTTGTATATATATTTATATATTTATGGGTATGTATGTATATCCACTGCTCTTATTTATATCTGCCGTATCTTCTTAATTATTGCTCTGAGTGTTGCTATCCCTGTGCTGCTGCAATCCTGGAATTTCCCCATTGTGGGACTAATAAAGGCTTATCTTATCTTATCTTAAGTGTGACAAACATACAAAAAATAAATCAAGAAGGTGGCAAACACTTTTTCACACCACTGTACTTCTATGCCACTCTTGACTTTCTCGTACAGTACCACACTTCTTCCCTTGGCACACTATCATATGTTTTTCTAGATCCACAAAGACACAGTGCAACTCCTTCTGACCTTCTCTATATTTCTCCATCTACACTCTTAAAGCAGACATTGTACCTGTAGTACAGTTTCTTGGCATGAAACTGTACTGTTGCTCACTGATTGTCACCTCTCCTTTTAACCTGGCTTCAACAACTCTTTCCCATATCTTAATATTGTGGCTGATCAACTTTATGCCTCTGTAGTTACTACAGCTCTGAGCATCACCCTTGTTCTTGAAAATCAATACCACAACACTCCACTCCTCAGGCATCCTCTTACTCTCCAAGATTATGTTAAACAATCTGATTTAAAAGTCCATCGCCATCTCTCCTAAACATCTTCATACCTTCACAGGTATGTCATCTGGACCAACTTCCTTTCCACTTTTCATCCTCTTCATAGCTCCCCTCACTTCTGCCTCACTAATCCTTGGAATGTCCTGATTCACTATCTTTCCTTCATCCATCCTCCTCTCGCTCTCATTTTCTTCATTCGTCAGTTCCTCAAAATATTCTTTCCACCTTCTCAACACACTCTCGTCACTCATTAATAAAGTGCATCCGTAAAGTATTCACAACGCTTCACTTTTTCCACATTTTATGTTACACCGTTATTCCAAAATGGATTAAATTCATTTTTTTTCCTCAAAATGCTACACACAATACCCCATAATGACAATGTGAAAAAAGTATTTTTGCAAATTTATTAAAAATTTAAAAAAAGAAACAAAGAAATCACATGTACATAAGTATTCACAGCCTTTGCCATGAAGCTCAAAATTGAGCTCAGGTGCATCCTGTTTTCACTGATCATCCTTGAGATGTTTCTGCAGCTTATTTGGAGTCCACCTGTGGTAAATTCAGTTGATTGGACATGATTTGAAAGGCACACACCTGTCTATATAAGGTCCCACAGTTGACAGTGCATGTCAGAGCACGAACCAAGCATGAAGTCAAAGGAATTGTCTGTAGACCTCCGAGACAGGACTATCTTGATGCACAAATCTGGGGAAGGGTACAGAAAAAATTCTGCTGCTTTGAAGGTCCCAATGAGCAAAGTGGCCTCCATCTTCTGTAAATGGAAGAAGTTCAGAACCACCAGGACTCTTCCTAGAGCTAGCCGGCTGTCTAAACTGAGCAATCGGGGGAGAAGGGCCTTAGTCAGGGAGGTGGCCAAAACCCAAAGGTCACTCTGTCGGAGCTCCAGCATTCCTCTGTGGAGAGAGGAGAACCTTCCAGAAGGACAACCATCTCTGCAGCAATCCACCAATCAGGCCTGTATGGTAGAGTGGCCAGACGGAAGCCACCCCTTAGTAAAAGGCACATGACAGCCCGCCTGGAGTTTGCCAAAAGGCACCTGAAGGACTCTCAGACCACGAGAAACAAAATTCTCTGGTCTGATGAGACAAAGATTGAACTCTTTGACATGAATGCCAGGTGTCATATTTGGAGGAAACCAGGCACCACTCATCACCAGGCCAGTACCACCCCTACAGTGAAGCATGGCAGAGGCAGCATCATGCTGTGGGGATATTTTTCAGCGGCAGGAACTGGGAGACTAGTCAGGGTAGAGGGAAAGATGAATGCAGCAATGTACAGAGACATCCTGGATGAAAACCTGCCCCAGAGCGCTCTTGACCTCAGACTGGGGCGACAGTTCATCTTTCAGCAGGACAACGACCCGAAGCACACAGCCAAGATATCAAAAGGGTGGCTTCAGGACAACTCTGTGAATGTCCTTGAGTGGCCCAGCCAGTGCCCAGACTTGAATCCGATTGAACATCTCTGGAGAGATCTGAAAATGGCTGTGCACCGACACTTCTCATCCAACCTGATGGAGCTTGAGAGGTGCTGCAAAGAGGAATGAGTGAAACTGTCCAAAGATACAGTGCATCCGGAAAGTATTCACAGCGCTTCACTTTTTCCACATTTTGTTATGTTACAGCCTTATTCCAAAAGGGATTAAATTCATTTTTTTCCTCAAAATTCTACACACAACACCCTATAATGACAACATAAAAAATGTTTTTTTAAGATTTTTGCAAATTTATTAAAAATAAAAAAGCTAAGACATCACATGTAAACAAGTGTTCACAGCCTTTGCTTTGTTGATGCTCCTTTGGCAGCAATTACAGCCTCAAGTCTTTTTGGCTATGATGCCACAAGCTTGGCATAGCTATCTTTGGGCTGTTTCACCCATTCCTCTTTGCAGCACCTCTCAAGCTCCATCAAGTTAAATGGGAAGTGTCAGTGCACAGCCTTTTTCAGATCTCTCCAGAGATGTTCAATTGGATTCAAGTCTGGGCTCTGGCTGGGCCACTCAAGGACATTCACAGAGTTGTCCTGAAGCCACTCCTTTGATATCTTGGCTGTGTGCTCAGGGTCGTTGTCCTGCTGAAAGATGAACCATCGCCCCAGTCTGAAGTCAAGAGCGCTCTGGAGTAGGTTTTCATCCAGGATGTCTCTGTACATTGCTGCATTCATCTTTCCCTCTATCCTGACTAGTGTCCCAGTTCCTGCCACTGAAAAACATCCCCACAGCATGATGCTGCCACCACCATTGGCATGGTTGTGAGCAGTGCCTGGTTTCCTTCAAATATGACACCTGGCATTCATGCCAAAGAGTTCAATCTTTGTCTCATCAGACCAGAGAATATTGTTTCTCATGGTCTGAGAGTCCTTCAGGTGCCTTTTGACAAACTCCAGGTGGACTGTCATGTGCCTTTTACTAAGGAGTGGCTTCCATGTGGCCACTCTACCGTGCATGCCTGATTGGTGGATTACTTCAAAAATGGTTGTTCTTCTGGAAGGTTCTCCTCTCTCCACAGAGGAACACTGGAGGTCTGACAGAGTGACCATCGGGTTCATGGTCACCTCCCTGACTAAGGCCCTTCTCCCGCGATCGCTCAGTTTAGACAGCCGGCTAGCTCTAGGAAGAGTCCTGGTGGTTCCGAACTTCTTCCATTTACGGATGATTGAGGCCACTGTGCTTATTGGGACCGTCAAAGCAGCAGAAATTTTTCTGTACCCTTCTCCAGATTTGTGCCTTGACACAATCCTGTCTCAGTGGTCTACAGACAATTGCTTTGACTTCATGCTTGGTTTGTGCTCTGACATTCACTGTCAACTGTGGGACGTTAGACAGGTGTGTGCCTTTCCAAATCATGTCCAATCAACTGAATTTACCACAAGTGGACTCCAATTAAGCTGTAGAAACATCTCAAGGATGATCAGTGGAAATAGGATGCAACTGATCTCAGTTCTGAGCTTCCTGGCAAAGGCTGTGAATACTTATGTACATGTGATTTCTTAGTTTTTTTTATTTTAATAAATGTGCAAAAATCTAAAAAAAAAACCCCAACTTTTTTCATATTGTCATTATGGGGTATTGTGGGTAGAATTTTGAGGAAAAAAATGAATTTAATCCCTTTTGGAATAAGGCTGTAACATAACAAAATGTGGAAAAAGTGAAGCACTGTGAATACTTTCCGGATGCACTGTAGGCGTGCCAAGCTTGTGGCATCATATTCAAAAAGACTTAAGGCTGTAATTGATGCCAAAGGTGCATCAACAAAGTATTGAGCAAAGGCTGTGAATACTTATGTACATGTGATTTCTTAGTTTTTTATTTTTAATAGATTTGCAAAAATCTAAAAAACAAAACTTTTTTTCGCTTTGTCATTATGGGGTATTGTGTGTAGAATTTTGAGGAAAAAAAATTAATTTAACCCATTTTGGAATAAGGCTGTGACATAACAAAATGTGGAAAAAGTGAAGCGCTGTGAATACTTTCCGGATGCACTATACATTACCGTCTCTGTTCTTAATCAACCTAATGTGCTGCATATCTTTTCCACCCCAATTTCTTTGTTTAGCCAATCGATACAACTCCTTTTCTCCTTCCTTTGTGTCCAGCCTCTCATACAACTCACTATATGCCTTTTCCTTTTCTACCTCTGTCTTGCCATGCACCTAGACTCCAAGTACTCCTGTCTACTTTCTTCATCTCCCTGACTATCCCACTTTTTCTTTGTCAACCTCTTCCTTTGAATACTTTTCTGTATCTCCTCATTCCACCATAAAGTCTCCTTGTCTTCTTTCCTCTGTCCAGAGGATGCACCACATACAGACGTGGACAAAATTGTTGGTACCCCTCTGTTAATGAAAGAAAAACCCACAATGGTCACAGAAATAACTTGAATCTGACAAAAGTGGTAATAAATAAAAATTCTATGAAAATTAACCAATGAAAATCGGACAATGCTTTTGAATTGTGGTTCAACAGAATTATTTTAAAAAACAAACTCATGAAACAGGCCTGGACAAAAATGATGGTACCCTTAACTTAATATTTTGTTGCACAACCTTTTGAGGCAATCACTGCAATCAAACGATTTCTGTAACTGTCAATGAGACTTCTGCACCTCTCAGCAGGTATTTTGGCCCACTCCTCATGAGCAAACTGCTCCAGTTGTCTCAGGTTTGAAGGGTGCCTTCTCCAGACAGCATGTTTCAGCTCCTTCCACAGATGTTCAATAGGATTTAGATCAGGGCTCATAGAAGGCCACTTTAGAATAGTCCAATGTTTGGCTCTTAGCCATTCTTGGGTGTTTTTAGCTGTGTGTTTTGGGTCATTATCCTGTTGCAAGACCCATGACCTGCGACTCAGACCAAGCTGTCTGACACTGGGCAGCACATTTCTCTCTAGAATACCTTGATAGTCTTGACATTTCATTGTACCCTGCACAGATTCAAGACACCCTGTGCCAGATGCAGCAAAGCAGCCCCAGAACATAACAGAACCTCCTCCATGTTTCACAGTAGGGACAGTGTTCTTTTCTTGGTATGCTTCATTTTTGCATCTGTGAACATAGAGCTGATGTGCCTTGCCAAAAAGTTCCAGTTTTGTCTCGTCTGCCCATAGGACATTCTCCCAGAAGCTTTGTGGCTTGTCAACATGCAGTTTGGCAAATTCCAGTCTGGCTTTTTTATGATTTGTTTTCAACAGTGGTGTCCTCCTTGGTCGTCTCCCATGAAGTCCACTTTGGCTCA
The DNA here is from genome assembly GCA_020510985.1 of Pholidichthys leucotaenia. Taxonomy (NCBI): domain Eukaryota; kingdom Metazoa; phylum Chordata; class Actinopteri; order Cichliformes; family Pholidichthyidae; genus Pholidichthys; species Pholidichthys leucotaenia. Next base: position 315,450,495 of record CM035837.1, on the reverse strand, counting down.
AACAGTGACGGATGGTGCGATCTGACACTGATGTACCTTGACCTTGGAGTTCACCATGAATGTGTTTAGAGGTTGTTCTGGGCTCTTTTGTCACCATTCGTATTTCGTCTCCTCCTGCAGCCACGTCCAGGGAGGTTGGCTACAGTCCTGTGGATCTTAAATTTCTGAATAATATGTGCAACTGTAGTCACAGGAACATCAAGCTGCTTGGAGATGGTCTTATAGCCTTTACCTTTAAAATGCTTGTCTATAATTTTCTTTCTAATCCCCTGAGACAACTCTCTCCTTTGCTTCCTCTGGTCCGTGTTTAGTGTGGTACACACCATGTCAACAAACAGCACAGTGACTACTTGTCACCCTTTAAATAGGCCGACTGACTGATTACAAGTTTGTAGACACCTGTGATGTTAATTAGAGGACACATCTTGGTTGAACATGTCCCTATGGTCACATTATTTTCAATCTTTTCTAGGGGTACCATCATTTTTGTCCTGGCCTGTTTCATGAGTTTGTTTTTTAAAATAATTCTGTTGAACGACAATTCAAAAGCATTGTCTGATTTTCATTGGTTAATTTTCATAGAATTTTTATTTATTATCACTTTTGTCAGATTCAAGTTATTTCTGTGACCACTGTGGGTTTTTCTTTCATTAACAGAGGGGTACCAACAATTTAGTCCACGTCTGTACCTTTCTATCCATTTCCCTCAATACTTTTGCTGTACTTTTCCAGTCTTCTGGTAATTCTTCCTTACTACCCAGAGCCTGTATCAATTCCTTTTGTAACTTCCCCCATTTAATCCTTGACTCTGCCTTCATTTGCTTCCTCTTCTTGCTTTCCAAAGTAACCTTACAGACTACCATCCAATGCTGCCAAGCTACATTCTCCCTTGCCACCACCTTGCAGTCTCCCATCTCTTTCAGATTGTTCCTTCTGCATAAGATGTAGTCCACCTGTGTGCACCTTCCTTCACTCTTGTAAGTCACCCTATGTTCCTCTCTCTTCTTGAAATATGTATTCATTACAGCCAGGCAATTAACCTTATTCTCAACAAACTCACAATGATCCTCAGGTTTGTCTGCATCCAGGTTGAGCTCAAGGTCATTGTCAATGTTCAGGAGATCTGGGCATTTATGGTTTCACAAAATCGTTACTCCTAGGCAATTGCTCCAATGTTTGACGAATTCATACACAATGATCCTCAAGTGGGTTTGTGTCTTGCTTGTGCTTAAGGTCAAGGTTAATGGTCAGGAGATCTGAGCACTCTCGTGTTGACTTCCTCAGGCCGGAATGAGCTACTCCGTTATTGACGGTCTGGTTAAAAAATATCTTAAAAATGTTTTCCAGAAACTCTGCTAACACAAGAGATATGAACAGACTTTGTATGTCAGTAACTACACTGGTAATGTACTGTCTGAAATGCAGTTTGTTATGTATTGAAAACCTGATGCGCTACAATATTTGACTTTACAGAATAATTTCCGGTCACTTCAGACCCATACAAAACTGCCTTTTATTAACTGTTGTTTCCATAGAGATCTCAACCTCAGGGACAACAAAAATTTTAAATGTGAGGACATATGACTACCTACAGAATACTGTAGCCACCATATCACTTGATGTCAGCTTTCAGGAGACAGCTCAGTATACTGTTACTGATAAAAATATTTTACCACCAGATGGCCAGCGATAGCACAGAGACCAGTGAAGCTGGAGAGGAAGAAGAGGAGCCTGAGGGAGACAATGACAGCAAGGAGCGAATGCCCTTCATCCATTAACCTCAACAAAACCCACTGCAGCACATTTGGAGACTGGAGAGACAGCAGAGGAACACAACCACGTGTGTGTGTGTGTGTGTGTGTACTGTGTATGTTTGCATGGATGTACAGTGTGTGTACTATTTGTTTGTGCCTCTTCTGTGTCAGTTTTTTAGCCAGTCAATGGATAAAGGAAGAATGCTGGCTAGTTACCACCTCAGCAAAAGTGCAACAGCCATCTTAAAGTGTTATTTACATGCTGAAAGTCACTTTTTAAGAATTTTAGATTTAATTGCATCAACAATTGCCAACAATTTATTGACTTAAGAGTAAAATATTGACAATTTAAGCTGTGTTCCAGGTACTGTATGTCAAGAAGTTGAAACACAAAGGTCAGAATGATTCCCTATTGTTAGCAATGCCTACTGAAAACAAAACAGTACTTGGTAATTTGCATATAAAACCACTGTAGCAACATGTTCAGAGATAGAAGTCTGGCAATAATCTATGTATGACCAATGAGAAGAAACACAGAAAACAGAAGTGTGAGTAAATTGTACATTTACATTGATGTACTGCACATGGGCATAGCCATCTTGGATAATTGTCACGCCGCGCCATTCATCAGCGGCGCCACCTGCTCACGCACCTGCTACTCGTCAGCGGCGAAGGATAAAAGCCGCCTCGCCCTGAGCGTCGGCCTGAAGCCGTAGACTTCATTTCCTTTGTATGGACTTCTACCACATTCTCTTCAGCATCCTCATCTCCGGTAAGAAGTTCACTTACCTCATCTCTCCAGTCTGCTCCCCTGTGCACAGGTGGATTCCTCGGCGGCGGACAACCCCGTCCCTCGTCTCTCCTCGCTGCTGCACCGAGCCCTGCAGGTGGCTGTCTCCCGGGCTTCCATCCTTGAAGCGCCAGTCATCTGCCCAAACAAGTAAGCTTCTCTCCCTCGCCTATTCTCCTCCCGTGTTGGTGTGTGCTCATCACCCTGTGTCTGATTTCTCCCATAGGGTTGCCGGCTGAACGGTCTCCTGCCTCTGGGTCCGAAGCAGACGCCACCACCAACACATTAACATTCCGCAGACACGCACCCAAACATCCCTGTTGTTAATAAACAGTTTGAACTACTCTGAGCCTGTGTGTGTGCGTCTCCTGAGCCGAACGTTATGTCAGTACGGCTTCAGCAGAGCGGCTCGGCGGACGGCGGGCTCGCACACCGGTTTACCATCCTCGAGGCTCGGGTGGATCAGATTGTTTATCAGCAACAGGTGGTTCTTCATCAATTATTAGAACTGACTAACCGATTGAACCGCTTGGACCCCCAACAGCCGTTCCTCCCGACTCACCAGGGTGGCGCGGCTCCTGCTGTTCCAGCGGCCGTCCAGCCGGCTCCAGTGGCACCGGTTCGGCTCACGCCGATTCCGACCCCCGCCCGCTTTAGCGGTAAGCTCGGCGGAGCGCGGGGGTTTATTATGCAGTGTGAGTCCGTGTTCCACCGTGTGCCCGGAGATTTTCCCTCGGATCACAGCCGAATTGGTTACATAGGGAATCTTCTGGAGGGGCGTGCGTTAACCTGGACCTACGCCGTAATGGCGAGGCCCAGTTATGCCACCCTCACCTATGACCAATTCGTGAGGCGCTTTCTGGAGGTCTTTGACCACTCACAAACCGAAACGGTCCAGGTCGATCGGCTTCTCGCTCTCCAGCAGGGAAGCCGGTCGGCAGCGGACCACTCGGTCGACTTCCGGGTAGCGGCGGAGGAATTGGGCTGGGAGGAACGCTCCCTCTGTGGCCTGTTCCTCCGCAGCCTCAATAGTGATCTGAGGGATGAACTGGCTGGTCGGGATATCCCTGGGACGCTAGCGGAGCTGACATCCTTAGCGATAAGTTTGGATAACAGGCTGCGCGAGCGCTCCTCGGGGCGGAGGTCTTCTTCTTCTCGCCCTCGTGGAGCCTCGCCGCACCTGTTCCAAGCTCGCCCCCTGGCGGCGCCGCCAGCATCGCGCCCCGAGGAGTCGGAGCCGATGGTGACGGGCTGGACTAAACTTTCCCCTGTGGAGAAACAACGCCGCCGTGAGTTGGGCCTCTGCATGTATTGCGGAGGCGACCAACACACCGTGGAGCGTTGTCCACGGAAAGCCAGTCGGTGGGGTCCGCGAGTCACTGTTGGAAGCCTCGCGGATGTCAATCGGTTAGGATCACTTACTCAATTGAAGCTGCCCATCCGTTTCTGCCATAACCCTACTGGGCACCTCACCCACGCACTGGTGGATTCGGGCGCAGAAGGCAGCTTCATTTCACAAAGCCTGGCAACCCGATTGGGCATCCGCTGCCAGGCACTCAACACTCCCATCTCCCTAATCCACCTCTCCCGTGCCACCCTCGGGAGAGTGACACATCAAACTGTTCCCCTACCGGTCATCATCTCGGGAAACCACCGGGAGGAAATGACCTTTTACGTCCTTCCCAACTCTGTGTCGCCCGTCATCCTGGGGTATCCCTGGCTCCGCCTTCACAATCCGGTCCTGGATTGGAAATCAGCTGGGATCTCGGCATGGAGTACGTTCTGTATGGGCACCTGCCTTCAGTCCACTGCCTGCTCTCCGTCCGCTCCTCCCCCTGCTACGGACGCTGCACCCCCGGACCTGTCTCTGGTGTCCCCAGAATTTCACGACCTGGGTATAGTGTTCAGCAAAGCGAAAGCTATGTCTCTTCCCCCTCATCGGCCCTATGACTGCGCCATCAACCTCCGCCAGGGGGCTCCCTTACCTTCTGGTCGCCTTTACAGCCTGTCTGCGCCGGAGAAGGAGACGATGAACGCCTACCTGAAGGAATCATTAAGTGCTGGGATTATCCGCCCATCATCGTCACCCGTGGGGGCAGGGTTCTTCTTCGTGGGGAAAAAGGATGGGTCCCTCCGCCCTTGTATCGACTACCGGGCCCTCAACAATATCACGGAGAGGGACCGTTACACCCTGCCTCTCATGGACACTGCTTTCCACTCCCTCCAGGGGGCGACCTGGTTCACCAAGCTGGACCTACGCAGCGCTTACCACCTCGTCCGGATCCGGGAGGGAGATGAGTGGAAAACGGCCTTCCGTACCCCGAACGGCCACTTTGAATATCTGGTGATGCCGTTCGGGTTGACCAACGCTCCTGCAGTCTTCCAGCGCCTCATTAATGACGTCCTCCGGGACTTCATTGGCCTTTTCGTGTTCGTCTACCTGGACGATATTCTCATCTTCTCCAAGTCCAGGGATGAGCACCAGGTCCACGTGAGGCGGGTCCTCCAAAGGCTGCTGGAGAATCGTCTGTACGTTAAGGCGGAAAAGTGTGAATTTTACGCCAGGAGTACATCCTTCCTGGGGTTCATCATCGCCCACGATAAGGTGCTCCCCGACCCAGAGAAGGTAAAGGCGGTGGTGGAATGGCCCACACCTGCATCTCGGAAACAGGTGCAGCAATTTGTTGGCTTCGCCAATTTCTACCGCCGCTTTGTCCCCAACTTCAGTGCCATCGTGGGACCACTGACCCGCCTCACGTCCCCGAAGGTCCCGTTCCGGTGGACCGAAGAGGTCGCTGCCGCCTTTGAGGCGCTGAAGGCGGAATTCTCCTCCTCCCGGGTCCTTCGCCAGGTCGACCCCGCGCTGCAGTGCATTGTAGAGGTAGACGCCTCGGACACGGGAGTGGGAGCAGTGCTGTCCCAGCGGTCACCGGACGATGGCGCCAAGCGACCGTGCGCCTTCTTCTCCCGGCGCTTGTCCCCGGCGGAGAGAAACTACGATGTGGGGGACAGAGAGCTCTTGGCCATCAAGCTCGCCCTGCAGGAGTGGCGCCACTGGTTGGAGGGGGCAAGCCTGCCGTTTGTGGTCCTCACGGACCACAAGAACCTGGAATACTTACGGTCTGCCAAGCGCCTGAACGCCCGCCAGGCGCGCTGGTCCCTGTTCTTCGCCAGGTTCCAATTTTCCATCACCTTCAGGCCTGGCTCTAAGAACGTCCTGCCTGACGCCCTCTCCAGGCAGTTCGCCCCCGTGGAGTCGGAGGAGGCGCCCCACTCCATCCTGCCCAGGTCGTGCGTCGTGGGAGCCATCTCGTGGGACATTGAGAGCAAGATCCGGAAGGCACAGGAGGTGGAACCTGACCCTGGCGGCGGACCGGAGGGGAGGCTGTTCGTGCCATCCGCGGTCCGAGGAGAGGTCATCCACTGGCTCCACACCTCCAAGCTCACCTGTCACCCTGGCACCTCCCGGATGATAGATCTCCTCCAACGGTCCTTTTGGTGGCCAGGCCTGCGGAGGGATGCAGCCCGCTACGCCCGGGCTTGCCCAATCTGTGCCACCTGCAAGTCGGGAAATGCCCCTCCAGCGGGTCTGCTCCAGCCCCTGCCCGTCCCTGGCAGGCCCTGGTCGCACATCGCTCTGGATTTCGTCACCGGACTCCCCATCTCCAACTCCTATGACACCATCCTGACCATCGTGGACCGCTTCTCCAAGGCCGTGCACTTCGTCCCCCTGCGAGGCCTCCCTACTGCCCTGGAGACGGCGGACCTCCTCGTCCAACACGTGGTCAGGCTGCATGGGATTCCGGTGGACGTGGTCTCGGACCGGGGCCCCCAGTTTTCATCTGAGGTTTGGAGGTCTTTCTGCAACGCCATCGGAGCCAAGGTGAGCCTCTCCTCTGGCCATCACCCCCAATCCAACGGGCAGTGTGAGAGGACCAACCAGGAGCTGGAGGCTGCGCTCCGCTGTGTGTCCAGATCCAAACCCGCATCCTGGAGCAACCATCTTGCCTGGGTTGAATATGCCCACAACACCGCTCGCTCTTCTGCTACAGGGATGTCCCCCTTCAAAGCGTCCCTGGGTTACGACCCCCCGCTGTTTCCGGAGCAGGAGAGTGAGGTAACTGTCCCGTCAGTTAGGGCCCATCTCAGGCAGTTCCGCTCCACCTGGGCTGCCGCGCGCCATGCGCTATTGCGCACGGCGGAGCGCAACAGGACTGTGGCGGACCGGCGTAGGAGACCTGCCCCGGCGTACAGAGTTGGGCAGCTTGTTTACATTTCCACCCAGGACGTCACCCTAAAAGGCGAGAGGAGAAAGCTGGCACAGCGCTTCATGGGTCCCTACCCCATCACCCGGATCATCAACCCGGTGGCTGTGCGCGTGGCTATTCCCCCCTCCCTCCGCATTCATCCTACTTTCCACGTGTCGAAGGTGAAACTGGCGGTTACTGACCCCCTTTGCCCTCCTCCTGCAGCGCAACCCGCGCCCCGGATGATTGGTGGCCATCCGGCCTGGTCCGCCTCCTCCATCCTGGACTCCCGGCGCCGGGGTCGTGGGTTGCAATACTTGGTGGACTGGGAGGGCTATGGGCCCGAGCATCGACAGTGGGTGCCCCCGTCGTTTGTGTTGGACCCATCGCTCATCGCGGACTTCCACCGAGCGCACCCGGATAAGCCATCGCCAGGAGGCGCTGCTAGAGGGGGGAGTACTGTCACGCCGCGCCATTCATCAGCGGCGCCACCTGCTCACGCACCTGCTACTCGTCAGCGGCGAAGGATAAAAGCCGCCTCGCCCTGAGCGTCGGCCTGAAGCCGTAGACTTCATTTCCTTTGTATGGACTTCTACCACATTCTCTTCAGCATCCTCATCTCCGGTAAGAAGTTCACTTACCTCATCTCTCCAGTCTGCTCCCCTGTGCACAGGTGGATTCCTCGGCGGCGGACAACCCCGTCCCTCGTCTCTCCTCGCTGCTGCACCGAGCCCTGCAGGTGGCTGTCTCCCGGGCTTCCATCCTTGAAGCGCCAGTCATCTGCCCAAACAAGTAAGCTTCTCTCCCTCGCCTATTCTCCTCCCGTGTTGGTGTGTGCTCATCACCCTGTGTCTGATTTCTCCCATAGGGTTGCCGGCTGAACGGTCTCCTGCCTCTGGGTCCGAAGCAGACGCCACCACCAACACATTAACATTCCGCAGACACGCACCCAAACATCCCTGTTGTTAATAAACAGTTTGAACTACTCTGAGCCTGTGTGTGTGCGTCTCCTGAGCCGAACGTTATGTCAATAATGAAGTCTGTTATGGTGAAGGCTGCCCAGCTTTATGAATAGGAGATTCGACTTCAGCGGGCACTCCAGGTGCTACTTTTGATTTGGAACCTGGGAAATATAGACTTGTGAAAAATCCTGGAACACAGCATTAAACCTGCTGATATTGTTTTATGATTAACATAATTAGAAACGTGTTTATTAATGCACATAATATTTTACATAGGTGCAAACTAACATTTTTATGCCATTTACAGTAGAGTAAAAGTGTAGTCTATTTCTCATTGTAGTCTATAATTAAACAAGTTTACATAAAATTGACCTCAGTATTTTAATAGTTTTCCTCAAATTGTAGTATCATAGAGTAAAGTATAAGACAGAGAAGGTAGAGAAGTCCACACGCAGATATTTGCAGGATATTATATTCTTCTGTACCAACCCCATAATATGGGATCACTAGTGCCTTTGAGCTACAACTGACTATTTAATGCTTGAATATAGTTCCCTCATGTGAAGTTCACATTGAACAAGCAAAGGTATTTTAAACTAAACTATTAAAAAGTTTTCCTCACAGTATCATAACTTAGGTGATAATTGGAATCTTACTTTCCAAATGGCAAACAGTATTACACTTATTTTCCAGTCTCAAAAAAAGAGTGTTTTAAACACTCAAGTAAAAGGGGACAAATTTGAGCTCCAAGAGTTTCCATTTATCCATCCATCCATCCATCTTCTACCGCTTTTCTGGAGGTCCGGGTCGCAGAGGCAGCAGTTCAAGCAGAGAAGCCCAGACTTCCCTCTCCTCAGCCACCTGCTCCAGCTCTTCAGAGAGGATGCCAAGGTGTTCCCAGACCAGCTGGGAGACATAGTCTCTCCACCGAGTCCTGGATCTGCCCCGGGGTCTCCTCCCAGCGGGACGTGCCCGAAACACCTCAAGTGGGAGGTGTCCCGGAGGCATCCTAATCAGATGCCCATACCACCTCAACTGACTCCTTTCATTGTGGAGGAGCAGCGGTTCTACTCTGAGCCTCTCCCGGATGACTGAGCTCCTCACCCTATCTCTGAGGGTGAGTCCAGCAATCCTACGGAGAAAGCTCATTTCAGCCGCTTGTATCCACAGACTTGTTCTTTCAGTTATTACCCAAATCTCATGACCATAGGTGAGAGTACGAACGTAGATTGACTGGTAGATCGACAGCTTTGCCTTAGAACTAAGCTCCCTCTTCACCACAACAGACCGGTACAACGTCCGCATCACTGCAGATGCTGCTTTGATCCGTCTGTCAATCTTTCGTTCCATTTTCCCCTCACTTGTGAATAAGACCCCAAGATACTTAAACTCCTCCACTTGGGGCAGGAGCCTGTCCCCAACCCAGAGAGGACAATCCACCTTTTTCCTGCTGAGGACCATGGACTCGGACTTGGAGGTGCTGATTCTCATCCCAGCCGCTTCACACTCAGCGGCAAACCGTCCCAGCAAGAGCTGTAGGTCATTGCTGGATGAAGCCAACAGGACAACATCATCTGCAAACAACAGAGATGAGATCCTGTGGTCACCAAGCATGACACCCTCCGTTCCCTGGCTGCGCCTAGAAATCCTGTCCATAAAAATTCTGAACAGGATCGGTGACAAAGGGCAGCCCTGGCGGAGTCCAACTCTCACTGGGAATGAGTCCAACTGAGTGTTGGCAATACGAACCAAATTCTCACAACGGTCGTACAGAGACCAAATAGCTTGTAACAACAAGCCCAATACCCCATACTCCCGAAGCACCCCCCACAAAAATCCACGAGGGACGCGGTCAAATGCCTTCTCCAAGTCCACAAAACACATGTAAACTGGTTGAGCAAACTCCCACGAACCCTCAAGAATTCTCGAGAGGGTAAAGAGCTGGTCCGATGTGCCACGGCCAGGACTAAAACCACATTGCTCCTCCTGAATCCGAGGTTCGACCAACAGCCGGACTCTCCTCTCCAGTACCTTGGCATAGACCTTCCCAGGGAGGCTGAGGATGTGATCCCTCTAAAGTTGGAGCACACCCTCCGGTCCCCTTTTTTTGAAGAGAGGAACCACCACCCCGGTTTGCCATGCCAAAAGCACTGCCCCCAACCTCCACGCAATGTTGCAGAGGCGTGTCAAGCATGACAGCCCAACAACATCCAGGGCCTTGAGGTACTCAGGGCGAATCTCGTCCACCCCCGGGGCCCGGCCACCAAGGAGATTTTTAACCACCTTGGCAACCTCAGCCCCTGTGGTAGGCGAGTTTCCATTTATATCTGTGTGAATTTTTTTTGAGCATGAAGTAGACTGCAGTGTAAAATCTGTGAAGTCCCTGCTTTGCTTGTCTCACCAAAGTCGTTTACTTGCCGGTGCCTCTCAACAAAAGTGCCATAAACCTCTCAGATAAAATATTTTTACAATGTGTATGAAGACAGGCAGATTTACTGTAGGCTTGAGTAACACTGTGCTTTAAGTATATTAGTGATTTAAGTTGTCATGTTCTGAGTGCAGGGGGATTCCACCGGGCTCAGGTTGTCTGCTTTTTTTTTTCTTATTTGTACTGTGTTGTCATTTTGAGTTGTCACTTATATTGTTTTTCAGTATAATTTATTCCCCCGGTTGCTTTTGTTACAGTTTGTTTATTGTATTTTTGAGATTGCCTACCTCCACTTTCTGTTTATCATTATATTTGTATTCTGTTATGTTCTTTCTCTCGGGGTTGACAGCTTTCAATGGCTTTATGGGATTTTGCTCTGCATGGGCGTGGCCCTGTCAGCTGTCAGCTCTGACGGCTCCCTCATTATTCCCAGCTGGTCCGGATTGTATCTTTATTTTCTCCTGCCCGCTCAGATTGCCCACACCTGTCGCTACTTGTTGTATTCTGTTTGTAGCCTTATTTAAGGGGCTGCACACCATTGTCGGGCGCAGCACCCTACTATCGTCTACACAAGTAAGTGTCTTTGCATTGTCTCATATTCTTCCTAGCGTGCACTTCATGGCTAGTTTTCACAGGTTTAGCCGGCAACTCCAGTCACCTTAGCTATTTTGCTTCACCTGTGTCTCTTATTTCTGCCAGTTTTTGGTTTAGTCTTGTTTGTTCTTTTGTGCATTTTCACTATTAAAATTTGCAAACTCACGGCCAGCAGTTGGAGCCTTTATTCTGCCCTGACAAGGGAGTTTATGACAGAAGGGTGCTGCCAGTGTGGGCTCCAGCAGCTGTGAGTTTGCTCTTTTGTTTTTTCCACGTTTTCTGTTTTTTGTCCGGAGGTTTAGAGTGGAATTACCACCTTGATGGCGGAACTTGTTGTGGATTTTGCCTCAAAGGCTCAAGCCACCCACACTCCCAAGATCGTTTTGGGATTCGTGGACAATGCAGCCCGGTTGATTGAGGCATGCCCCAATTTCTGGAGCTACCCGGGTCTGACCCCTCCTCTCACCATGGTGGTCGAGTCTCAATGATGACTCGAGGAGCTGGTGAAGGATTCTTCCTCAGTGCAACCTGGACTGACAAAGAAATGTTCCCGGGAGTGGAAGGCTCGCCACTCTCGCCTCAAGCCCGTGCCATCATCCTCCCACCAAATGGGCCTCGGAGCTCCCAGAGAGACAGAGCCTGACCCCGGAACAGTAGCTGACTCCATCACACCCCAGGAATTCAGGCAAGTTCTCATTCATTCTCTCTTTCTCTTTCTACTGAAACCGCTTGCCTAATTCCTGGTGGTGAGACTCAGTTATCACAGTCCACTGGGTCTTTACCATCAGCTGCTGTTGACACCTCTTCACCTCCTTCTCCTGTCTCCCCAAAATGTCCGCCAGTCCTGGGAGGGAACTGCCAGATGACGGAAAGGTCTGCAAATTCTGGGACCCTTGGTTTGGCAGCACCATCACACCCAACGAGGGAGAGGAATGCTCACTGTGTCCCAAAGCTGGTGTTGATGAGCGAGCGTTCCCTGCTTTCGGCATCGCAGGATCCAGTACCTTCAGTGAGGCATTCCCTGGCTCCTCTCCTCAGGGCTGGGGCCCTATCCATGTCGAAGTCGGTGCCAACGACCAAACGCCATCTGACTCCGGCACCTCGCCCACTTTGCCAGAAGCCCGAGTCTCCATCTGTCATCATGCCTGCAGGCGCGGCACCTCCATGTTCTCCTTGGGGGCCCACAATCGCCACAGCCACTGTGAGGGTTGACCCGGGGCCTGCTGCAGCAAAGACCATCGTGCCCTGGGAATACAGGCAAGTGAATTCTTGTTCTTCATTACCTAAAAATGAATTATCTTGCCTGGTTCCCAGTGATGAAACTCAGTCCCTGCAGTCCACTGAGTTTTCATCGCCTGCTGCAGACAGTTGTCCCACATTTACTACCCTTGTCGCTTCTCCTATTTTCCTTGAGTGTCCGCCAGCCCCGGGATTGTGCCACCGGGTGAGGGTGGAGCCTGCGGTCCTGGATGACCTGGACCCAGTCCCGCAGCCACGGGTTGGACGACGGGAGAATGCTGCCAGCAACCTGAAGCCTGCGCCGACGACTGAGCATCCCCTGGCTTCAGCTGCGCAGGAGTTGGCGCTGAGATGGCCTCCAGCTACCACGCCCGACGAGCCAGCTGCATCGCGTGTTCCACTTGGAGGCCCGGGGACTGCAACCACCATCACACCAGCTGCTGAGGCTGCCGCAGCAGGTTTGCTAGAGTCCTGGATGGCAGTGGCACTCAAGTTCAGGCAAGTACCCTGTTCTGTTCTTTCTTCTGCAGATTCAGGAAAATCTTGTCTGGCTCGGGGCGGGGGGAGTCAGGTGCAGAAGCCCTCTGCTCGTGAGATCCCCTCGCCGGGCTCCACTGCTGTCGGTGATTCTTCTCCAGCATCTTCTTTGTGTTTTCCTCCCAAGGTAACCACACCGAGACTGAATGCCCAGAGGGATGGACTCGAGTCGCCCCCGCCTGGATCGCCGGAGTCCTGGACAGCGGTGGAGTCCAAGGCAAGGCAAGTGCTCTGTTCTGTCGTTACATCATCAGATCTAGAGATGTCTTGTCCTGCTTGGGGTGGGGAGAGCCAGTTGCAGTGGGCAACTGCTTCTGGTCTCTCTCCATCAGACTTCACTGCTGCCGGTGGTAATAACCCGGTATGTGTTTTCTCTCTTTTGCCCGAGTCCTCATCCGGGTCCGTGGTGGATCATCCATCTCCTCCTCCTGAGATCATTGTGGGTTCAGCTCCTCCTGCTGAGGTCATCGTGGGTGCTCCATCCCAGCCCGGGACCTCCATGGGCACTTCTCCCCCTCCGGCTGAGGTCGTTGAGGGTGCTGCTTCCCTTCCAGTGGAGGTCGTCGCAGGTGCTCCGTTCCAGCCCAGGTCCTCTGAGGGTGCAGTCTTGGCCCAGTCTGGGTCCTCCACGGGTGCAGCCTTGGTCCAGTCCGGGCCCACCAAGGGTGCCACTCCGCTCCTGCCTGGAGCCAGCAAGGGTTCCGCTCCTGCCTGGAGCCACCGAGGGTGCCGCTCCGCTTCAGCCCGGAGCCACCATGGGTGTTGCTGTGCTCCAGCCTGGAGCCACTGTGGGTGCAACCTTGCTCCAGTCCGGAGCCACCGAGGGTGCAACTGTGTTCCAGTCCAGGACCACCGAGGGTGCTGCTGGCCAGCCCATGTGCGCCATAGCCCCCTCTCCCTTGCCAGACACCATCGTGGTCCCCCCTCCTCTGCCAGACACCATCATCGTTCCCCATCCTCTGCCTGGCGCCGTCCTGGCTCCCCCAGACACCATTGTGGTCCTTCATCTTCTGCCTGACGCTGTCATGGTTCCCCTTCCTCGGCCAGTCGTCGTCATGGTGCCTCATCCTCTGGTCATCCCGGTTGGGCGGCCGCCCCCTGTACCACCATCTCTGTGGTGGTGGCTTAAGAACTCTGGCTGACTGCCTGACAGGTGTTGCCGTTGGGTTGGGTGGTTCGCATTCTCCGGCAGACCACCCGACTCTTACCACCTCGCCATCTGTCAGGCCTGGGACTTCGGCCAACCACCAGAACTTCTTTTTTCTTTGGTCTAGGGGACCTAGGTGTCCAGTTCTGTGTGGGTCCTGAGCGGGATTTTGTTTTGTTTCCCATCAGCATGGGCCTTGCTGGGAAGCTATCCTGAGGGTTTTTCTTGTTCCTTTCGGTTTGGTTTGGTCCCTCCATGCCTGGGTCCCCTCCTCCCACCCGGGTTGGATTTGTTTTCTTGTTGGGGTGGGATTTCTGTGTGGGGGGGTTCTTTTTCTTTTGATGCCCCTCCCACCCCGGGGTGTGTAGGCTCCACCCCTTGGGGGGGGGGCTCTGTCATGTTCTGAGCGCAGGAGGATTCCACCAGGCTCAGGTTGTCTGCTTTTTTTTTTCTTATTTGTACTGTGTTGTCATTTTGAATTGTTTTTCAGTATAATTTATTCTCCCGGTTGCGTTTGTTAGTTTGTTTACTGTATTTTTGAGATTGCTTACCTCCACTTTCTGCTTATCATTATATTTGTATTCTGTTATGTTCTTTCTGTCGGGGTTAACAGCTGTCAATGGCTTTATGGGATTTTGCTCTGCGTGGGCATGGCCCTGTCAGCTGTCAGCTCTGATGGCTCCCTCATTATTCCCAGCTGGTCTGGCTCACAGCCATGACAGTGCCCCCCCCCCCAAGGAACGCCTCCTGCTGGTCCCTTGGGCTTGTCAGGATGTGCTTGATGGTCGGCCCAGAGCATATCCTTGTCCAAGACATGTGATCTGGGGATCCAGGAACGCTCCTCCGGGCCATAGCCCTTTCAGTGGACGAAGTACTGGAGACCCCGGCCCCGACGGCGAATATCCAAGATGTGCTGCATGGTGTAAGCAGCCTGGCCATCGATCATCCGGGGAGGAGGAGGCGGCTTCGGGGGGGGGGGGGGACAGAGGGGGCTGACCGAGAGGGACTTGATGTGAGAGACGTGGAAGGTTGGGTTTACCCGTAGGGTCCGTGGAAGCTGCAACCGGACTGTGACATCGTTGACCACTCCGGAGATGGTATAGGGCCCCAGGAAGCGGGGAGAGAGCTTTTTCAAATCCATCTTCAGCAGAATCTGGTCCACCGCCAGCCACACCTGCTGGCCAACAGTGTACTTAGGTGCAGGGACCCGCTTCCTGTCCGCCATCTGGTGGTTGGGTTCAGAGGAGTGGGCGAGGGCGGCACGAGTAGACCTCCAAATGCATCGGCAGTGTTGAGCAGGGGCCCCCACGGACGGCACCACAACCTCCCTCTCAGCCATAGGAAGTAGAGGCGGGGTATACCCCAATGAGGCTTCAAAGGGGGTAAGCCCCATAGCTGTAGAGATGGCAGAATTTTTAGAATACTCCACCCAGGTCAGATGTGAGCTCCACGGGGAGGGATTTTCGGCCGCTACGCACCGCAGGGTGGCCTCCAAGGACTGGTTGGCGTGCATGGCCTGCCCGTTGGACTGCGGATGATGACCGGAGGAGAGGCTGACGATGGTCCCAAGCATCCGGCAGAAGGCCCTCCACACCTGAGACGTGAGTTGGGAACCCCGGTCAGACATGATATGAAGAGGGATGCCATAGAGACGGATGACATGGGTAGTAAGGCGGTCCGCAGTCTCCGTGGCTGAGGGGAGTTTGGGAAGGGCGATGAGGTGAACAGCCTTCGAGAAGTGGTCGACGATTGTTAGGATGACCAACTTCCCATGGGAGAGAGGAAGTCCAGTTATAAAGTCTACTGCGTTGTGGGACCAAGGACAGCCAGGGATGGGTAGGGGGTGAAGGAGTCCAGCAGGAGGGGAGGAGTCGGACTTGCCCCGAATACAGGTCTGACAGGCCCGCACATACTCCTGCATGTCCCGCTGCAGCGTGGGCCACCAGAACACCCGCCGAATCAGGTTGGCAGTGCAGGTGATCCCCAGAGGATTACGTTGCTCCAGAGACCTGGAGGGACGTACAGGTGGTTCCGGGGGCACCCCACTGGTACGGGCTCCCGGGACTGGGCCTGGCGGACTCTTCACTCAATATCCCAGGTAAGGGCTCCGAGAACACATGGGGGGGAGAATAGGCTGAGGATGGGATGGGGGCGCTACTGGCCTGGAATCAAACTGGCGCGATAGCACATCCGGTTTGGTATTCCGAGATCCAGGCCAGTAAGTGATGGTGAAATTGAACCTCTGAAAAAATAGGGCCCAACGAGCCTGCCTGGCATTAAGTCGGCAGACCGACCGCAAGTACTCTTAAGTTCTTGTGGTCGGTCCACACGACAATGGGGTGAATAGCCCCCTCTAGCCAATGTTTCCACTCCTCCATTACCAACTTAATGGTGAGAAGCTCTCTGTCCCCTATGTTGTAAAAACGCACACAGGTGGAGCTTCTGGTCTGAGGGCGAGCGCTGTGAGAGGACAGCGCCTACCCCCGAACCAGAAGCATCCACCTCGAGAACAAACTGGAGCTGCATGTCAACCTGAGCCAAGATGGGTGTTTCTGTGAACAGGCCCTTTAATTTAGTAAAGACCTGTTCAGCTGCCTCGGTCCAGCGGAATGGGACCTTAACAGAGGTCAGCTGTGTAAGAGGCAGTGCAATCCCACTATAGTTCCGAATGAACCTGCGATAAAAGTTCACAAATCCGAGGAAGCGCTGAAGCTCCCTTCGGGAGTGGGGAGTTGGCCAATTAAGCACTGCCTTCACCTTGGCCAGGTCGGCAATCAGTCTCCCCTCAGCCACTATGAAGCCCAAGAAGGTGGTAGATGTAGTGGAGAACTCACACTTCTCGGCCTAGACGTAGAGCTGGTTCTCCAAGAGTCACTGTAAAACAGCTCTCACATGGACCTCATGTTCCTCTGGTGAGTGGGAGAAAATAAAGATATCGTCCAAATAGACAAATGTGAACTGATTCAGCATATTGCAAAGGACGTCATTAATGAGCCGCTGGAAAATGGCAGGGACGTTAGTAAGCCCAAAGGGCATGACCAAATATTCAAACTGCCCCGGATGTATTTTAAATGCCGTCTTCCACTCATCCCCCTCGCAAATGTGGATTAGATAGTAAGCGTTACATAAGTCTAATTTGGTGAACATCCGTGAGTGCTGAAGGAGCTCAAACGCAGAATTGATCAAGGGCAGAGGGTATTTGTCCTTAATGGTGATTGCGTTCAGCTCCCGGTAGTCGATGCACGGGCGCAATTACTCATCCCTCTTACCCACAAAGAAGAACCCAGCTCCGAGTGGAGCCGAGGATGGCCGAATCAGGCCAGCGTTCAGTGAGTCTTTTATGCATCTCTTCATCGCCTCCCTCACCAGGCCAGAAATGTTATAGAGCCTACTAGATTGCAGCCTCGCCCTCGAGATGAGGTCCATGGCACAGTCTTAAGAGCGATGAGGTGGAAGCGACAATGCTCTCGACTTGCTGAAAACCTCTCCCAAATCGTGATAAGCTTGGGGAACAAGACTGAGGTCCGGCGGCTCAGCCGGAGGGGAGGAGACTGGCAAAGACAGCGAGCACTCAGCAGAACGCAAACAGTGAGCCAAACAAAACAGACTCCAGAAGGTTATGGAGTTTTGCCCCCAGTTTATCATGGGGTTGTGCCTCCGGAGCCACGGATAACCTAGAACCATCTGGGAAGATGAATTTGGGAGTATCAGGAATGAAAGTTCCTCCCGATGGTTAAAGAAGGATGGCCATAGGTGCTGTGCATTCGAGGACTACTGCCACCTCGCGACCAGATATGGTAGGGATTTTTAGATTACTGGGCAATTTTCAAGTGGGAATACTCATGTCCCGCACGAGCCGGGACGAGATGAAATTCTCCTCTGCCCCCGAATCCACAAGCGCCATAGTCCTCCTCTCGACCCCCGGCAATTGCACGAGGGCCGAAATAGAGAAATTGCCGGGGGGAGTAAGTCTAGTCCCACCCACCAGACCCCCCGCGGTTACTGACAGGCCAGGTCTTTTGGCCGCAGGTGGCAGTCGTTCAGACTGTGCTTCATGGAACCACAGTACATGCACGCGCCTGGCTTCCTCCTCTGCCGACGCTCATCATCGGTCAACTGGAACCAACTGAGCGCCATCGGCTCGGGAGGGAGGCCAACGCCACCTGTGCCAGTAGCTGCAGCGGGCACCAGCTCGACGGGCAGGCAAGAGGAGGACTGTCGCTCCTTCGAGTGTTCACGGTAGTGATTATCCAGTCCCACAGCCTGATCTATAAGACCATCCAGGGTGTCAGGAACAGCATGAACTGCTAGGTCATCACGGAGGTGTGTTTAAGCCGAAGAGAAACGCACTGCGTAAGGCAACGTCGTTCCACCCCGACTCTGCTGCTTCGACCTGAAACTCCACCGAGTACTCGGCCGCCGACCGAGTGCCCTGGCGGAGTGACAAAAGGCGGCTCATGATGTTCCCTTGAGTCTCGGTATGGTCAAAAGCCTGAGAGAATGCGACCACAAATTGCTCAAACGTGTATGCAGACCCTTCTGGCCTGTTAAGCACGGGCCGAGCCCAACTAAGGGCCCGATCACGCAGTAATAAGGATAAACTGGATTTTAGCTGTGTCTGACGGGTACTCCCCCCCAACCTGCTCAAAATACATCCTTACATGGAGAAGAAACTCCTTACATTTCCCCACCTCCCCCGTGTACGGGGCAGGTGTGGGAATGGAAGTAGTATGACGTACAGGAAGTTGAACAACAGGAGCAGGTGAAGGAGGAGGAGCCAGATTGGCCAAATGTTGGGCAACCATGCCCAATTGTTGCGAGATTGTCTGCAGCTGCTGGGTTAACACGGCCACCTGCTGCTCGGTTGCTTCTAAGTGATCCAGAGCTGATTGCCCTGATGCCATTGCACCTGCTGAGCTGTAATCATGGCTGGGTCATTCTGTCATGATTACTACTTAAGGACAGCTCACGTGCACTATACAATGACAGAACAACCAAACACACAAGCACACGTTTGAAAAGTTTATTAAATATCAAAACACAGCACAGCTTAGGGAAAACGTCACTCGCCAGAGGAATGAGCCTGTGGAGAGAGAACGAGAGCTGAGTGGAAGAATGGAGACAGGGAAAATGGGTGAGCGAAATTGCCACTTACGTGAGATATAATGGAGAACCGGCAGGACCCCGAACCGGGGTACAGACGAACCAGCAAGTGAAGGTGGTGTAGTCGGTGGTGCCTGACCGGGTGGATGATGGTTGCAGCTGAGTGGAGATGGTGGGGCAGTGAGTGCATGCAGTCCCTGGAGACACACCCGCATGATGGCAGCAACCTGGAGAAGAGAAACAGGTGAGTGCGAAAACTACACCTTAGGAGTTAGCACTAACGAATAAAGTACTCTGCTTAGGCAGTATACCCAGACGAGCCAGCGTCAGCACACTGAAGAGATGCGCCTTATAAACGCTGGTTGATGAAAGGCGGCAGGTGCGTCTCCTCACCCAGGTGTGTTGATGACCTGAGGAGGAAAGCAACAGGAAGGACGGGGCGAGCGCTCACAGCCATGACAGTTGTATTCTGTTTGTAGCCTTATTTAAAGGGCTGCACACCATTGTCGGGTGCAGCACCCTACTATCGTCTACACAAGTGTCTTTGCATTGTCTCATATTCTTCCTAGCGTGCGCTCCATGGCTAGTTTTCACAGGTCTAGCCGGCAACTCCGGTTGCCTTAGCCTTAGCTATTTTGCTTCACCTGTGTCTTTTATTTCTACCAGTTTTTGGTTTAGTTTTGTTTGTTCTTTTGTGCATTTTCACTATTAAAATTTGCAAACTCACGGCCAGCAATTGGAACCTTTATTCTGCCCTGACAAGGGAGTTTATTGTCATGAATGCCCTTCTGGGCAGAGAATTGAGACCCACGCACCAACTGTGAGTTTGGGCAATTTATTGAAAAATCAAATGTACAACAAGGTGCTCAAAATACAAAAATAACAATGAGAAAGATAACTTACTAGAGTAGTGCACCAGAACAGGAATAGGCTCTGGCGGAGACAAGGAGAGACTGTAGATAAACTTGATCAGTTAAGGCAGCAGCAAAAGGAAAGAAAATGACTCCCCTTAATTGGGTCAAAACCAAATACATAAGAGGTGACAGGTGTAGGTTTACATGAGTGGGCAAAAGGTAACAATCAATGAAAATTGGGATCAGCTGGAAGAGATGAGGGAGGAGCGGCTGAACTTGACAGCTGACAGGGTAATGCCCACACAGAGCACCAAACCGGAAATGCTGCCTGACAGCTGTCAACCCAGAGAAGGACACCACAGTATAAGTATAAGGAATAAACATAATCAATTGCAGACTAATAAATAATTACAAATTGAAATGAAACAAAACTGAGGCCTAAACAGAAAAATAGAAAGCAATACAAAAGCTTAAAGACACAAAATACAACAAATATATATAAATACAAAGAAAAAGCCACGAGACTGAGTCTGACAGAACTTCCAGAGCTCAGCTTGTGACATTTATGACATAAGTACATTACTCCACTTCTGTGAGTCAGCAAAATACACTCACCTGCTCAAATCTGTTTTTGTTTTTCAAGGCTTACTATTTCATTCTCATTATTTATATGGCCTAGCTTTGTTTTTATATTGGCTTTTTGTTGGAAGTATTTATTTAAAAAAAAGTCTGTATTGAGTAACTGTTCGATTTTAAGATTTACAGTAAGAAAATAAAAATGTCTGACTTAGTAAATGTCTAGCTTAAAAACAGAAAAGCTAAACAGACTGAACACTGCATACATTGTTGAAAGGCATGAACAGTGGTGAGATAATGTTCATGGATTACCTAAACACATAAAATAAATTATTTTCTGGAGTTTAAAAAATAAGAACGACGGTGTGTAGATGATGTGGAAGTTTGATGCCTTAAGGTCAGGTCTGTTAGAGTGTGTGTGTGTGTGTGTGTGTGGGTGGGTGGGTGGGTGTTGGGAGGTTAGAAAGTAAATATTTCTCAGTGTGTGTATCTATATTGCCTTGTAAAAATATGCTTTGAATTGTAGTGTGTTCACAAAATCCTTTCTATACTATGGTTTAATTGTGGTATATTGTGTCACTTATGTTGTTCTGCACTTCCTTTGGGTACATCTCTGTTTACTTGAATAAATTTATCTGCTAAGCACTTCATCAAGGAGTTGGAATAATTAATTCTTTGCATATTTCACATATGAGGTTTCTGCCATTTAAAAATTCAGGTCTTTATCCTTTCCACTGAAGATAAAAATATACTGAGAAGCATTAAAAAAGCAACATACAAAGAAAACAAAATCCTGTATACAGTGCTGATTGAAATCTTAAGACCAGGGGGAAAATTACAAATATTTGCATTTTGCATGTTAATTTATTTTTATTAATATAAGCAATACAGAAATACAGAAAAACAAACACATACAGCGGGAAAATAAGTATTGAACACATCAACATTTTTCTCATTAAACATATTGCTAATGGAACCATTGACCAGAGATTTTCACCAGATATCAGTAACAACCCAAGTAATCCATACATACAAAGAAATCAAGGCAACTGTGTTCACAACACAAGTTATATTTAATAAAGTGGAATGACACAGGGAATAAGTATTGAACACATGAAGAAAGAGGTGCAAAAAGGCATAGAAAGCCAAGAAACCAGCTGAAATCCATCAGCTGCACTTGTAACCAAGGCCATCATTATGTTTTGCAACAATAAGGTTGCAAAGGGCTAGAGAGAGCTCTTTGGTTCTACTCATCATGAGTTATTTGTGGTGTGACAATCTGACATTCACAGACCTTTTTAAAGGCTATCAGTCAGGACTTAACTAATTGAAATTAATTTGCACTGATGGGGGATGGGATGGCTTCCTAAATTATGATGGATTTCAGCTGGTTTCTTGGCTTTCTATGCCTTTTAGCACCTCTTTTTTCATGTGTTCAATACTTATTCCCTGCATCATTCCACTTTATTAAATATACTTTGCTTTGTGAACACACTTGCCTTAATTTCTTTGTATGTGTGGATTACTGGGGTTGTTACTGATATCTGGTGAAAATCTCAGGTCAATGGCTCCATCAAAAATATATTTAATGAGAAAAATGTTGATGTGTTCTATACTTAGTTTCCCCGCTGCATCCTGAATGGTTATTGTGGCTTCCTTTTTCAAAATATAACCCTTTTTACAAATTTCCAAATCCAACTTTTAAGTCTCATTGGGTTCCCCGTGGTTTTCTTCTTAATGTTAGTTTGTGTGGCGGTTCGTTTTAACCCCACAACAGACTAAGGACACTCAGCCCTCTTTTCTCTGTTTTTCTGCTGCTTTACTGAGAAGCAATGTGCCATTCATGTATTTGTGATGCAAACATGCATGTGTTGTGATGTAATGCGCCATTCGGTATAGTGTGCATATGGCTTGTCCTTACTGTGCTTTTTCTGAGCATCTTAGATGTGCTTTGGTGTATTAATGTCTACAGGTAGACGAGTTTCTTCTGTCTCACCTATGTGATGTTAATCGATGCCTTTCATCCTTTGTACTCATGCGTCCTGTCCTTACTGTGACCTAGAGACTCAGATCAATATGTAGATGTGCTTGTTAGCCTCTCTGTCTTGCACTTAGAGCGAGGTCTAGCTAATCTGCCCATTGTGATGTATGGCTTACAAATGCAAATACCTCCTGCCTGTTCCGTTGTCCCTTTGATCATTCTAGACTGTGGGGTATGTCTTTTTGATGTATTGTTATGATCAAGTATTTAAGGTGCAACTCTGTAACGCAATCTCTCTCTCTTCTTCTCTCACTCTGATCCTGCAACTGGTAGACACACACGTGTCCGCCTCTCCTTCTCTGAGAGCTTAGGGATCCCGCTCCGGGCTGCTCCACTATGCACCGGAGAGGGGATCCCGTGAAGGCGACATGATATAATAAAACCTGCTTAAAACCACAGCATCACTGCTTATTTTTCCATGCCGCCTCACTGGTGACCCCTCGAACACGCACACGTTTTGTGCGAAAGCAACCTTCCGAGCTGGACAACCACACAGCTGCGTTGGTGGCCCCTTGAAGACGCACACGTTTTGTGCAACGCAGCCTTCTGTTTTGGATGGCCACGCTGGCGAACCGACGCTGAAAAAAACGAGCGGCCAGCGAACGCAACACCCGGGCATGAATGCTCCGTCGCCTGAGATCTGCACAACCACGCTGGACCGGCCGCTCTCACTGAGAGCGCACGCACCTCGTCCTCTCTCCACGACGGCAACCTCCAGGGCCGACGGGGAGCGCAGCGCGTGGAACTGAACGCACCATGGCCGCACGAGCGACAACGATCGTCTCCTCCCTCTCACCGCTCCAACGCTGCTGCACGAGCCCGGGGCACAAAGATCGTCTATTGCCTCGCACCGCTCCAACGCGCCTCCACGAGCCCGAGGGACGGAGATCGTCTACTTCCTCACACCGCTCCAACGCAGCTGCATGAGCCTGAGGAACAAAAGATCGTCTATTCCCTCCCGCCGCTCCAACGCCTCTGCACGGGCCTGAGGGACTAAAGATCGTCTATTTCCTCTCAACGCTCCAACGCACCATGGCCAAATCTACAGCAACAGCTCAACCTGGATTTTACCGGCGCCGTCTGCGCCGTTCTCCACCAAGTTTCTGCACCCTGACTCACCACTCCAGCGGCCCACCCACGCACTGAACCCCCGCGCACGCATCGGGGAGTTACAAGGACGGCGCATCACGCACGGGACAAGTAACGGCTCCACAGACTGCCTTCCTCCTTCGCCGCTGCCTTTCAGGGCTGCTCGCTCACCTGAGGCACGCATGCAGCATACTGGAAGGATTTGTTAACAGTCTCAGCCACGCCACAGACCGCCATCGTCCTCCGCCGCTGCCCACAGAACCTTCAGGGTTGCTCGTTCACCTGAAGCAAGCACGCAGCTCGCCACTGGATTTTTTAATGGTCTTAGCCACGGCACAACAGGATTTCAGCCGTCAGCTGTTCCCGGGAGCTTTGGGGTTGCTTCAGCACCCAAAGCCAACAGTTCCCCTGCTTTGTTTACTTTTTCTCTTACAGCCGCTCCTGCTTTTCTTCATGGCCACAAGAGGAGTCAGAGACTAATTTTTCTTCTTGTGATCTCCGCACGTGCAACGGGACAACCCCTCGACGTCACGGAGCAGCAAGCAATTTTTGCACGGCTCAGGACGATTTCACAGCTCCTGCCGGCACTTACTACCCCTCCCCTCCCTCCCCCTCCGCCTGCAGCGAGCTTCTCCCACAGCTCGCTCACACAGATGGATTATCGAGGTCGCGACCCCCTGCCGCGTCCTCTGGGGGGGAGCGTGTGTGGCGGTTCGTTTTAACCCCACAACAGACTAAGGACACTCAGCCCTCTTTTCTCTGTTTTTCTGCTGCATTACTGAGAAGCAATGTGCCATTCATGTATTTGTGATGCAAACATGCATGTGTTGTGATGTAATGCGCCATTCGGTATAGTGTGCATATGGCTTGTCCTTACTGTGCTTTTTCTGAGCATCTTAGATGTGCTTTGGTGTATTAATGTCTACAGGTAGACGAGTTTCTTCTGTCTCACCTATGTGATGTTAATCGATGCCTTTCATCCTTTGTACTCATGCGTCCTGTCCTTACTGTGACCTAGAGACTCAGATCAATATGTAGATGTGCTTGTTAGCCTCTTTGTCTTGCACTTAGAGGGTCTAGCTAATCTGCCCATTGTGATGTATGGCTTACAAATGCAAATACCTCCTGCCTGTTCCGTTGTCCCTTTGATCATTCTAGACTGTGGGGTATGTCTTTTTGATGTGTTGTTATGATCAAGTATTTAAGGTGCAACTCTGTAACGCAATCTCTCTCTCTTCTTCTCTCACTCTGATCCTGCAACTGGTAGACACACACGTGTCCGCCTCTCCTTCTCTGAGAGCTTAGGGATCCCGCTCCGGGCTGCTCCACTATGCACCGGAGAGGGGATCCCGTGAAGGCGACATGATATAATAAAACCTGCTTAAAACCACAGCATCACTGCTTATTTTTCCATGCCGCCTCAGTTTGCACATTTTTTTTAACATCAGTTTTTGTCTGTATTTGTAGCTAGTGTTTCCAGTGCCCATGCTGTTCTTTATTTGGGGATTTCTTTCTTTTAATAAAGTCTGCATTTTTGGTAAGTTTGGTAAGTTTCTAAATCAAGACCCCCTTTGAGGTTTCTGTAACCGTGATGACCCTATATGCTCTTCTGGTTTAGCTTGCCCCCTCCCATCATCATTATTTAACATCTCATCCAGAAAATCATTTTGCCTGCACCAAACCTGTAAGCTCTACTTTTAAAGACTGTTCAACTGTTTCTGAGTGAAGTGTAAAAAACACAATGCCATGCTATAATAACAAACTTTGATGTATGTATGTGATTCCTGTATTTCACTGTGCTATTTGTGGCACTATATAAGTAAGGGATTATGCATAGTGTTGTTTTTCTGAGTTGACCTTAGCTATAACATCCATATACAATGTCCAAAATTTCCATGTGATGAGGACAGGATGAAGAACACAGTAAAACAGTCAACCTTGTTTTCAAAATGAAAGGAATACTACCAGTGTACCTTATTCTGAGTAAATATTTCTCTAAAAATAACTAGACACAAGGAAACTCTTATTTTCCACCAACATTTTACCTCCTTGGCCTCCTCTTGATGTTTGGAAAAAACAGCATTGGAACCGTTGCAGGGGGAGTCGCCAGAAAGGCGCACAGAGGGCCAGTATATATTGAGCTGCCCGCTGCGTTTTTTGGTTTTGTACACCACAGCACAAGGTGTGCCATTGTAGCTGCTGCTGGATCCGCTGGCCTTCAACATGGCACGTCTGGCCCTTCTTGTCTTCTCCCTCCTCTGCTCCTCGCTGCTCCACTTTGGCCACAGCCATGCATCCCGCACTAGGAAGGCTGTCTCCCCTCCTCAGGCTGCAGGTAAATGCACATATCACAGAAATTGTTTGAAAATGATGCTTAATGCTCTGTGTCTGCAACATGTTTATTCCTGACTTATCACCGAGATGCAGCTGCAGAGGAAGGTGACGTGAAGTCCCAGATTGAGAGGTTGTGGCAGGAGGTTAACATACTCAAAGAGATGCAGGCACTACAGACAGGTATTTCCCCTCACTAAACACACGCATGTGACAGACTGAAGCACAAAGGACTTAATCTGATGTCAGCACTTGGTTAGTAATATTGCCATCAATTAATAATGGGCTACAGAGTTGCCAGGATTTGTATTAAAATAAAAGTATTGCTACTTTGTAATGATAATCACTCAAATTATTTGACAAACTGTAAGAACCAAAAAGATTACAGTAGCTTTAAGCGCTTCTTCTTCTGAACAATAAACATGCCATAAAATGTTAGAATCTGAGGAAAATAAAATGTACTCTTTAAAAGAATACAAATTTTATCACATGTAGAAATATACTCATCATTAAAAAAAAAAATGCAGTGGTAAATTTATGCTAAGCACAAGTCATTAACAAGCACATTTCTAACCTTTCTCTCTGTGCAGAATTTTCCACTAATAGACATACTGACTATAATAAGGGCTTAATAATTCTGCTGGCCAAAGTCAAATTTCAGTTTTACATTTAATTACTAGAGAAAATAGGGGAATCTGAAAATTTAGTTGCACTTTATATGCACACAGCATATTGGTGGGATGCCACAGCCCTGTTTTGTTTTTTTTTTTTTTAGTATAGCCTGCTTGTATATGTATCTATCTATAAATGCAAAGAATCTGTGTGTGTGTGTGTGTGTGTGTCTGTCTGTCTGTCTGTGTGTTCCTCACATATCTCTCAAACCATTTGTCAGACTGGCCTCAGATTTTCAAAGTGCTTTGCTGAGGTTATGAGGGTGTGCATCCTTGAGTATGGAGTTGCTCCGTGAAAATATGTCATTTTTATCAACAAACATTTAGCCACTGCTATGTCTCATGCCCAGGCTTCGACAAGTGTGGGCGGGGTTTTGGACTGACTTCGTACTGATTGGATAATACGCGGCATTACAGCATCAGTAACTACAAGCGCTCCGTGAGCAAAACAGGGAAGCGAAAAGCGACAAATTTGACTAGAAAAAGGTAATACTTAAGATTTAATACTTAAAAAATTATACCATAAAGTTGCCGTGATTGCATAGGTCTAATGGATAATTAGGCATGGAGAACACGAGGTGCAGGGGATGGGGTGGACCCGTGGTGCCGCAAAGGACAGCGTTGGCACACGGGTAAAGCAGGAGTCGAAACTCCCGTTAACTGGGCAGGCTGGGCTTGGCTCCCTGCGAAGGACTGCAATCCACCGGTTCAGCTGCTGCTTCTCCAACACCGGTGTCTAACTGGGTGGACCACGATCCTTTGCGGGGAGACACGCCCAGCCTGCCTGGTCAATGGTAGACGGGAGTCCTGACTGCTCCTTCACCCATGTGGTACCACTGTCCTCTGCAGGCCCATGAGTCCTCCCTCCCGCACGAGTATCTAAAAATTAAAAACTTAATAATAATAACGCCATGATTGTGGAGCAGAATGACCAGATCAATTACATATCATATGCAGACACATATGCACACTTTGACTAAACGACGACAAGACACAAAAATGCTCAAATAACGAAATAAATCATTTTTATTTAAATATTTACAGACAAACGGGCAACACTGATGCTGTGGAGGATAAGATCAGGCGAGATGCGACGAGCTGGAAGGTTGCAAAGTTTTATTTTCCTCCAACATAACGAGATGCACTTTGTAGGTCTGTGCG
Source organism: Pholidichthys leucotaenia (assembly GCA_020510985.1). Taxonomy (NCBI): domain Eukaryota; kingdom Metazoa; phylum Chordata; class Actinopteri; order Cichliformes; family Pholidichthyidae; genus Pholidichthys; species Pholidichthys leucotaenia. Next base: position 315,422,971 of record CM035837.1, on the reverse strand, counting down.
CTACAGTGTTCTGCTGCGCTATTGAGGCATGTGTAGTGAGCTCTTTTATACAGACAGAGAGAATGCATGGCACATTAGCATATTGATATACATATGCAATAGACTTACACAATGGTCCCCTCCGGCATACAACTAGGAAAATACCGGTCGCTATGGAGGGTGAGAATATGTATGGGCACATAATCATACCATGTAGGATAACTAAGTAGACGGTTGTGCTGTTTCATCCCATCTAGCAACAATGCTCTGCACTGTGTGTGTTTATATATTTACATATTTATTCCATCTAGCTACAATGCTCCGCACTGGGTGTGTTTATATTTATATATCTATATATTTATTCCATCTAGCTACAATGCTCCGCACCGTGTGTTTATATAGCTACATATTATTCCATCTAGCTACAATGCTCCGCACTGTGTGTGTTTATATATTTACATATTTATTCCATCTAGCTACAATGCTCCGCACCGTGTGTTTATATAGCTACATATTATTCCATCTAGCTACAATGCTCCGCACTGTGTGTGTTTATATATTTACATATTTATTCCATCTAGCTACAATGCTCCGCACCGTGTGTTTATATATCTACATATTATTCCATCTAGCTACAATGCTCCGCACTGTGTGTTTATATACTCATATATTTATTCCATCCAGCTACAATGCTCTGCACTGTGTGTCTGTGTGTATATATATATATATATATTTATAGTAATATGTACATATGTATATTAGCTGCTCTTGCTTTTTTTTTTTTTTTTCTTGCCTTCTGATTGTTGCTCTGAGTGCTGCTATCCCTGTGCTGTTGCAATCCTGGAATTTCCCCGTTGTGGGACTAATAAAGGCTTATCTTATCTTATCTTATCTTATCTTATATCAGTCAGTACACATGATTAGCATGACCAACTGGCCCTCGGATGTCCTCTCACTAATCCAGGGATGTACAGTGGTACCTCTACTTACGAACGTCTCTACATACGGAATTTTCAGGTTACGACACGCCTCAACGGGAAAATATTGCCTCTTGTTACGAAAGAAATTTCAGGATACGAAAGGCAAAAAAATACGCGCTCCTCGCAGCTCCCGTAGTTTACCGAACGTAAACATACTTGTAGCTGCTCTGCCATTGGCTATCGCCTAGCATCTTCCTGGTATCCCATTGGCCACGAAGTGTTCGGGAAGTCCGGGCAGTTTTACGTGTGTGTACAGTACAGTATTAACTTTTATTCACTATGGGCCCCAAGAAAGTGATGGAGATAAGTGGAAAAGGAGAAAAGAAGAAGAAGAGAGTTTTTTTGTCCATACAAACAAAGCAAGAGATAATAGAAAGGTATGAAAAAGGGATGCGTTTGGTTGATCTCGCCAAAGAATATGGCCGTAATACATCTACGATCGGCACGGTATTAAAACAAAAGGAAGCCAAAGGATTGTTAAAAGCCGACAAAAGCAAACGTCCTTGGATCGGTTCTTCACAAAACGTCAGGCAAAAACTACTGATGAGAGAGAACATGAACCAAAGAAGGCAGGAGGTGACGACGACGATAGCAGTTAAACGGTAAATGAACATAATTTTTATTATTCTTTACTTTATTCTTTGTTTTTTTAAATTATGTACAACTCTCATTTTATGTTTATTGTGCAGTAATCTAATTGTAACATGTATTTGTTACATGTTTTGATGCATTTTTATGATTTATAAAAAATTTATGTCCGAATTTTGGGGGGCTTGGAATGGATTAGGGCATTTACATGTAAAACGCGTCTCTACTTACGGAATTTTCATGTTACGAAAATACTTCCGGAACGAATTAATTTCGTAAGTAGAGGTACCACTGTATAAACAACAGTCCATTGTTCTGGTTGTCCCCCAGGGGCTCTCTGTCCTTATGTGAATGATCCTCTGCTTCCTCCAGACCTGCTGGGTGTGAGGATTGTCCATGTAGAGTGTGGTGGGTCACCCTAGGGCTCCCCCCAGAACACTCAGAAGGGGCTGTGACCCCCCCCCCCCCCGCCGTCGTTTGGGCTTCAGCTCCGGTAGAACTGTCCTGCTGTAGAGGAGTGTCGGAGGGCATGTCAGTCTGTGGGGGAGACGGGGTGGAAAGGACAGTGTGCTCTGCTCCGAGTTCCAGCACGTTGAACGGCCGTGGAGGTGCACGTCGTACGTAATGGAACAAGACGGCGATCGGCCGGCTTTAGGGAGTGAGGTGCGGGAAGAGTGCTGTGGAGGAAGAGGGGGAGGGGGTGGGAGTAAGTGAGTGCCGGCCCGGGACGTCAAAGGTGTCTGGGCCACGCAAAAATTGCGTGTGGATCCGCGATGGTGAGGGACTTTCCCGGTAATCCAAGGGCAGTGATCCGCAGTGGCTGTGAAAAAAAAAAATTAAGGCTCTGACTCCTCTCGCGGCTCGGTCCAGCAAGGATGTGGGGAAGGCGATGGACAAATTCCCTGGGGATGCGTAGTGGCTGTGAAACGACTGCAGCTGTGTGAGGAACTTGGTGGTGTGGCTCTAGGGGCGGACGCAGCCCTGAAGCCCTCGGGGACAGCAATCGGCTAGCCTCCCGTTGTGCGCCGTGGCTGAGAAACCCATACAAAGTCCTGTGTGCGGGCTGCACGTCTGCTTCAGGTGCGTGAGCAGCCCTGAAGGTTCCGAGGATGGCAATCGGCCATGCTTCTTGGGCATGTGCAGCGGCAGAGGACGCTTTGTCAGTCTGTGGAGCCGGTTTGTCCCTGTGCGTGGCACGCTTGGCGCAGTGACCACATAGCTGGCAACTGCGCTGTCCTCGTAATCCTGCGGTGTGCGTCCAAGGCTTCTGTGCGCGGGAGGTCCGCTGTCGTGAGTTGAGCCAGATTCGGGGAGCTTGGTGGAAATGAACGCAGTTGGCGCCGATGTTCTCCCCTGTTCAGGCTGCTTCCTTCGGCTCGCTCGTGTCTCCGTTCATGGTGCGTGTTGGTCCCAGCGCTGCCCGCTCTGAAGGACGCGCTCCGGTGTGGATGAAGAGGTTGCAGGCGTTCTCTGGTCCTCTGGGGTCCACAGCGCGGTGAGAGGGAGCAGACGGTCATTCTCTCTCGTCAGGTCACCAGTGTGGAGGGAAAAGATCAAGCGAGGGGCGCACCATGATACGTCGGGGTCACCAGTGTGGAGGAATAAGATCAGGCGAGATGCGACGAGCTGGAAGGTTGCAAAGTTTTATTTTCCTCCAACATAATGAGATGCACTTTGTAGGTCTGTGCGCTACAGTGCTCTACTGCGCTGTTGAGGCATGTATAATGAGCTCTTTTATACAGACAGAGAGAATGCATGGCACATTAGCATACTGCTATACATATCAGTCAATACACATGATTAGCATGACCAACTGGCGCCCGGACGTCCACTCACTAATCCGGGGATGTATAAACAACAGTCCATTGTTCTGATTGTCCCCCAGGGGCTCTCTGTCCGTATGTGAATGGTCCTCTGCTTCTTCCAGACCTGCTGAGTGTGAGGATTGTCCATGTAGAGTGTGGTGGGGGTCACCACAATGCAACAGTTGCAGCCAAATGGGTCATTCTGCTGTATATAATAATGTTGGGTGTTTTGTACTTACGATATTACTAAAATATAAAATGATGCACTACAATAGGTCTCAAATATTTGTAAACGTGTGCTGTTATAGTACTACATGAGTTTATTGATGATACACTATAAACTAAACATCTGTCTATAAAGGTAACAGATCTCTGTGTGTGTGCGTGTGTGTGTATCTACTGTATGTGTCTGTCTGTCTGTTTGTTCATCACATATCTCTCAAACCGTTCTTCAGACTGACCTCAGATTTTATAAGTGCTTTGCTGAGGTTACGAGAGTGTGCATCCCCGAGTATGGAGTTGCTGTGACAATATGTGACAATATGTAATTTTTTAATATGTGAGTTGCTGTGACAATATGTGACAATATGTAATTTTTTAATCAATAAAAGTTTAGCCACCACTCTGTTTCCTCATGCTCTGGCTTCTAGAAGTGTGGGTGGGGTTTCATATTGACTCCACACTGATTGGTAATACGCGGCATCACAGCATCATTAACCACAGCACTTCGTGAGCAAAACAAGGAAGCCAAAAGTGACAAATTTGACTAGAAAAAGATAATACTGAAGATTTAATGTTTTAAAAATTATACCATAAATATGCTGTGATTGTGTAGGTCTAAAGGGTAATTCAACATATGTGAAGAACATGAGGGGCGTGAGCAGACTGGGCTGAGCGTCAGTTGGGACCAGGGTCTGGCAAAGAACACCGGTGTATCTGACACAGGACATGCCAGGAGAAGCAGCGGCATGACTGGGCGGACCACGGTCCTTTGCGGGGAGGCATGCTCAGCCTGCCCAGTCAGCGGTAGACGGGAGTCCCAACAGCTGCTTCACCCGTGTGGTACCACTGTCCTTTGCAGGGCCGCAAGTCCCCCCTCCCGCACGAATATCTAAAAATTAAAAACTTAATGATAATAATACCGTCATGATTGTGGAGCAGAATGGCTGGAATGACTTAATGACCAAACGCAGGACACAAAAACGCCCAAATAACGAAATAAATAATTTTTAGCTAAATATTTACTGTCAAATGGGCCACACTGATGCAACGGTTGCAGTCAAACAGGTCCTTCTGCTGTGTATAATAATGTTGGCTGTTTTGTAGTTAATTTGGTTGATTACAGTTTTAAAAACCTTTTAATAACAAAATATTGCTAAAATATAAACTGATGTTCTACAGTGGGGCTCAAATATTTGTAAACGTGTCCTGTTATAGTACTGCATGAGTTTATTGACGACACACAGAAGAAATTCAATATTACACTGAACTCCATCACTGAACAGTGACATAAACTAAAATAATTATAATGATGACTGAACAACTCCCATTCCTAAGCATCTCCATCACATTCTGAGGATATGGTGGCCCATCAAAATCACAAATGAAAAGCTGCTCCAATGTGCACAGCAAGAACTAGTTGAAATCTCCATCTGTAGAAGAAGATGGCGCTGGCTGGGCCATACTCTCCAGAAACTGCAAAACTCCATCACTAGACTAGCAGTGCAATGGAACCCACAAGGAAAGTGTAAAAGAGGCAGACCAAGGCTTTCTTTTTAAGAAGAGCTGTGGAGAAGGACATGAAGTCGATGAATATGACCTGGACAGAGGTTAAGACCAAGGCAACTAGAAAAGACCACTGGCATTCTTTCGTTGAGGCCCTATGCTCTGAATGAGTGGGCAAAGAGGACTGATGATGATGATGTGGGAGGGGGGACTCGCGGTCCTGCAAAGTACAGTGGTACCACATGGCTGAAGCAGAAGCAGAGACTTCTGTCTACTACTGACTGGGCAGACTGGGCGTGCCTCCCCCGAAGGACCGTGGTCTGCTCGGTTGGGCCGCTGCTTCTCCCAGCATGTTCTATGTCAGATACACCGGTGTTCTTTGCCAGACCCGGGTCCCCGCTGACGCTCTGGACAGTCTGCTCACGTGCCTTGTGTTCTCCACATATGCTGAATTATCCTTTAGACCAACGCAATCACGGCAACTTTATGGTATAATTTTTTTAAGCATTAAATCTTCAGTATTATCTATTTCTTTTCAAATTTGTCGCTTTTGGCTTCCTTGTTTTGCTCAATGTGTGCAGTGGTTACTGATGCCATGATGTTGCATATTATCCAATCAGTGTGGAGTCAATCTAAAACCCCGCCCACCCCTCTAGAAGCCAGAGCACAAGGAGAGAGTGATGACTAAACTTTTATTGATAAAAATTACATATTTTGACTGAACAACTTCATACTCGGGGATTCACACCCTCTTAACCTCAGCAAAACACATATAAAATCATAGGTCAGTCTAACGAACGGTTCAAGAGATAAGCGTGGAACAGACACACACACACAGATTCTGTGCATTTATAGCTAGATAAGTCATAAAATCACACAAATAAGTGATCTGACAAACAAATAAACAATGGATCTGAAGCAATTGCTAATATTGGATGTCCCATTCATTTTCGGTAATTAGGTATTCTGTAATTAATATTCACACAATCAAATAAATCTTGGTGCCATTCAGTCTCTTTTATATTTGTCAAAGTGTAACGTGTTATTGCCTCCATCTAGGCTACACCCATGCATTCCACTTTCAAACACAGCCTACATTTGGGCCTGTAAAGCCTGATTGGCCTACCTGTTTCAGACAGGAATACTTGCTTTCTACAGGCATGCACTAGTTCATAATATGAAAATGCACTCCAGTACAGATGGGTGAAATCTGATGAGATCAAATACTACCAAATGTAAGCCTAAAAGAGAAGAGGAAAGAGGGTAAAAGGTATAATGCATTAAAATTACTTAATGTGGTGTTTTGGGGGGTTCTTGAGTATCCTACATGCATTTGCTGTGAATGAAACTCCTGGACTGAAGATCATTGATAACAAACCTTAAATCGCCAATAGAGGGCAGCATCACTCAGAACAACAGTTAAAATGTTCACAAGAGAGTGTATGTTTGCACAAAGGTTATATTTTTTTCCCCAGTAAACTGCTGAACTCTCTATAACTCAGTACCCTAATGAATCTACAATTTTGTATTTTTCAGTCTGTCTTCGAGGCATTAAAGCCCACAGAAAATGTTATCTTACAATCGACGAGCCCAAACATTACCATGATGCAAATGAAGATTGCATTGCACAAGGCGGGACTCTTGCAACGCCACGGGACATGCTGGAGAACAACGAACTGAGAGATTACGCAAAGAGGAGCGCTCCAGGCAACAAGGACTTCTGGATCGGTGTGGCGGACATAGTGAAGGAGGGCCAGTATGTGGATGTCAACAGCCAGCCAGTCACCTACTTCAACTGGGACCGCTCCAAGAAACAGCCCACAGGAACCAAGAGGGAGAGCTGTGTTGCTCTTTCTGCTCAGGGAAAATGGTACGATGAGGTGTGCCGTAGTATGAAAAAGTACATCTGTGAATATGTCATTCCCTGAAGGCGACACAGACAATCAGGTGATTAATAATGCAGAGTGAAACTGTTCAGAATAGTGCGTCACTGAAATAAACATTATCTGTTTGCGAAAAACTGGCCTTTTTTGTTATTACTTGAACATCTAAACCACAATAACTATAATTGTCATTGTAATAGCTAACAACCTATTGCGCAACATTATATGCAGTGGGGAAAATAAGTACTGAACACATCAACATTTTTCTCATTAAACATATTTCTGATGGAGCCACTGACCTGAGATTTTCACTAGATATCAGTAACAACCTAAGTAATCCATACATACAAAGAAAGCAAGGCAACTGTGTTCACAGAGCAAGTTATATTTAATAAAGTGGAGTGACACAGGGAATAAGTATTGAACACATGAAGGAAAAAGTGCAAAAAGGCATAGAAAGCCAAGAAACTAGCTGAAATCCATCAGAATTTAGGAAGCCATACCATCCCCCATCAATGCAAATTAATTTCAGCTGGTTAAGACCTGGCTGATAGCCTTTAAAAAGGTCTGTGAATATCAGATTGTCACACTACAAACAACTCATGATGGGTAGAAGCAAAGAGCTCTCTCTAGACCCTTCTCAACCTTATTGTTGTAAAACATGATGACAGTGGTTACAGGCACATTTCTAAACTGCTGAATGTTCCACTGAGTACTGTTAGAGCCATCATTCAGAAGTGGAAAGAACATTTTACCATAAACCAGCCACGACCAGGAGCTCTTTGCAAGATTTCTAACTAACTAACTAACTAACCTGCACTTATATAGCGCTTTTCTAGTCACAAAGACCACTCAAAGCGCTTTCATTAGTACTAACCCTCTATTCTAAGGGCCTATAGGAAACAGATATCTAGGGACAATTTAGAACAGCCAATTAACCTAACATGCATGTTTTTGGCATGTGGGAGGAAACCGGAGAAATCCCGGAGTAAACCCACACAACACGGGGAGAACATGCAAACTCCACACAGATCACTGTTGGTCGGGGGCTGGGATCGAACCCACGATCCCACGATCCCCACAATCCCCCGGCCAAGGGTAAACTGTGCTGCCACAGTGCTAACCACTGCGCCACCGTGCAGCCCCACATAGGAGTCAAAAGAATTATCAGACGAGTTATCCAAAAGCCAAAGACCACTCGTGGAGAGCTCCAGAAACACCTGGAGTTAGCAGGTACTGTCACAGTCCGTGTGCTGACTCTGTCTGCACTCGGTGTGCGGTAGTCTCCCGTTCTCTCCTCTGGCGCACCTCCAGGCTTTTGTTGTGACAGCGTCTCGGCGGGGCTTCCGGCTGTCAAGAGCGGAGCTCCGCTGTACGGCGGGATTCCAATCAGCTGATGACCCTTCATCAGCTGGTTAATCTGTCAAGCACTATTTAAGGGAGCAGCCCTGTTTGCTTGGGGCTGCGACCTCGCTTATGGATAACGCTGGTCTCCCCAATGTTAGACTGGAGTCCCTACGCTCCGGCTCCAGTCATCCGCTTTTCCTTGCAACACCCTGTAAGTTTATTCCTTAACCTGTGTTTATCGTCAGTGTGCTATTACCTTTGTCCTTATTTGTGTTTTGCCCCTCGTGGCTCATTATTTTGTACCTTTTTTTCATTGTTTAATAAATACGCAAACTCACTGGTCGCCTATAGCAGCTCATTTGCGGTCTGTGAAGGCTGCTCATAACAGGTACTACTGTTTCAAAGAAAACAATAAGTAATGCGCTCAACAGACATGGACTCTATGCCTGCTCACCTTGCAAGACTCCATTGCTGAAGAAAAAGCATGTTGAAGTTTGTTTAAGGTTTGCCGCACAACATTTGGGCAAGCCAGTAAAATACTGGGAGAATATAGTCTGGTCAGATGAGACCAAACTTGAATTTTTTGGATGCCACAACACACAGCATGTTTAGAGGGGAAATGGCACTGCACGTCAGCCCAAAAAAACCATACAAACAGTGAAGTTTGGAGGTGGGAGCATCATGGTGTGGGGGTGTTTTTCAGCACATGATATAGGCGGACTTGCATGTTTTTGGCATGTGGGAGGAAACCGGAGAAATCCCGGAGTAAACCCACACAGACACGGGAAGAACATGCAAACTCCACACAGATCACTGTTGGTCGGGGGCTGGGATCACATGCAAGTTAGGTTAATTGGCATCAAAACTGGGGATTCTAAATTGTCCTTAGGCATGACTGTGAGAGTGAATGGTTGTCTGTCTCTCTGTGTTGGCCCTGCGATGGACTGGCGATCTGTCCAGGGTGTACCCTGCCTCTCGCCCAAAGATGCTGGGATAGGCTCCAGCCCCCCCGCGACCTGAACAGGATTAAGCGGAAGAAGATGAATGAATGAATGATACAGGCAGACTTCATATAATTGAAGGAAAGATGACTGGACAAATTTACAGAGACATCCTTGATAAGAACCTGCCAAAATGCTGAAGATGAAACGAGGGTGGACATTTCAGCAAGACAATGATCCCAAACCCACAGCCAAGGAAACTCTCAACTGGCTCCAGAGAAGGAAAATAAAGCTGCTAGAATGGCCCAGTCAGTCACCTGACCTGAATCCAATTGAACATCTATGGAACAAACTGACAATCAGAGTTCATAGAAGACACCCACAGAACCTTCAAGATTTGAAGACAGTTTGTGTGGGAGAATGGGCTAAAATCACTCCTGAGCAATGCCTGCATCTATTTTCTCCATACAGGAGGTGTCTGGAAGCTGTTATTACCAACAAAGGCTTTTCTAGTAAATAGTAAATAAATTTCACCAAGAGTGTTCAATACTTATTCCCTGTGTCATTTCACTTTATTAAATACTGTATAACTTGTTTTGTGAACACGGTTTCCTTGATTTCTTTGTGTGTATGGATTACTTGGGTTATTACTGATATCTGGTGAAAACCTCAGGTCAATGGCGCCATCAGAAATATGTGTAATAAGAAAAATGTTGACGTGTTCAATACTTATTTTCCCCACTGTAGATATGGCAAAAAAAAAAAAAGAAATTCCCCAATAATTTTAATTAAAGTTGTAAACCTTTATTAAGACATAGCTACATATATCAACCTTTTTTATTACATCAATTAACCATTCAAGTTACATCATTTTTTACCTTCATTAGTAAAGTTTATTCAGTGACAGGATAAAAAAAAGATTCCTGATCCTTGTTTTGTTCAGTTGTGTTATGAAATCTCCTTAGAGTTAAGTGATGTTTAAACCTTTGGTTTGATTAACAGCAGTGAAGTTCTGATAAAAAGTAGAGCTGTTGTCACATGTGCTGGAGTTGTTTCATATTTTATAGAGGCGAAAATCATGCCAATTTTCCTGTTGTCTGTCATCTGACAGTAGTGTGGGGATTTCTTTGTCTCAGTTGGTGGACCCTCTGCTGCACCTCTACTGCATCCAGGGGTGCAGCACCAAATTTTGGGGCCCAGGGGCTTCATGGTATATGGGCACCCACATTTAAAATTTTGAGTGCGTCAGCTTATATAGTAAAAATACTTTTATGACCATGCAACAAATTTAAATGGCAGTGTCTAAAAATAACTTCTTCATAGTTTTCTTTAGTTCATTTATTACTGGTTCTTTAAATCACATTCAGACTTAACAGTTTGTTTTTTATTTATGCTTTGCATTCTTGTAATCGTTTAGATTTTATTGGTATTTTGAATCGTCTCTTTTTACACCTTCAAAGGAACAAAATGTTTTCTTTTGCAGACTTTAATTGAGGTACGTATATTTTGAATATGTTAATAACAGTGGTGGGCTGTGTATTTTAAACCTGGGCCTTCAGTGATGTCCTACTCATAGAGATCTAATATATTTGGTTTGGTTGGCATCTATAAGAGGGCATTGTTGGATCAGGACTTGGGAAAACACACAACCTAGACCTCACTGGTCAACATTAAGACATGTCCACAGACGGGCAGTTTGTCAAATCTGTTTACCCACAGTGCTGGGGCACCATACTCGCCTATATCATCAAAAGTAAACAGCAAAATATGTTTCTGAAAACAATCAAGACCAGAAATAAATGGTGTAGTTGCTGAATCTGTTTACTTTTCACCAACAACCACTATTCTAAAAGTTCAGCATGAGGAAGTGATCGCCTCCACATGTCCTACATGGCTAATGAATTGGAAGTGGAAAACACACATTTAAGCAGATACTATCAATCCACCCAAGATCTGGAGCAGACTGTCTAAACCAGCTGTTGCTGATGGCAAATAACAACTGATTCATTCACTACACCTACTATTTTTCACATCAGATGTTGTTAGAAGTACTTTTCGCTGATTTATTTTAAAGATATCAAGTTTACTCCTGATCCACGGTGTTGTCCAGGAAGTGAAAGACTGCCCACAGCAGTAAGTGTTGAATAATGAGGTGTGGCCTTTGTTTTCTCAGCAGCAGAACCTCTTTGAATATTGGTTGTACACTATGTCAGTCGTTTTCTGTCACACCATTTAAACGGCACTGGTAATGTGATTTTTAAACACCTACTATAACCATCCAATTAAAGGATGTGAAAATGCCTATGCCATCGTATGCCTGCACGATAGCCCAGTGTGGTAAACTTGAAACCACTGCTGAATACGTTTTTTTTCAGTAACCACTCTTTTATAACTGTTAAGCTACACGTGCTGTAAAAAAAAAAAAAAAAAACGTGCTGTGTTGTGCTGTAAAAAAATCACACTCTAGGGTTCTAGTGGCCTGGTATAGTTATTACAATAATTATTACAATACCTTTTCCCCCCGGCTTCACTGACATTAAAGGTGAGTTAAATTTGTGTTTATTTTGAAAACAAAGCCTTATCTCAGAATTCTGGCAAATGAAAAGTCGAGAAAATATGGTGATACAGTGATACAAGCCTTTAGTTCCACTTCATTTTGACCAGGTGAGCTGAAACAGAGAGGCGGACAGATGGACACACACACACACACACACACACACACACACACACACACACACACACACACACACACACACACTCACACACACACACACACACACATCCACACACAGAAGCATTAAGTGATTACCGTATGCCTCTCCGTTTCACCGAGGCATAAAAACGCTGCACTACACTCCTAGAAGCAGTACAACCAAGAGAAAAGTGATGAAGTAAAAAGAATAGACTGTTACAAATAATTTATTACGTCCTCATGGAATGATTATAAGAATGTGGGATGTAAATGTAGTGTTTAGGCCAGCAGAGAAGGCTTTGCTGGCTCTGACAGTCCATCACTAGTTAATAGATATCAAATCCCCTCCGCCACATTTATTTTAGGCTTCATGTTCAAAAAGACGTGAGACCCCCTGACATAGATCAAGAACTATACTGTATAAGGCCTTGTTTGTTGTAGCATAGTGGGGGGTGGCTCCAAATAGCTAGCAGCGACTGTGTAAAAATGACAGAAATGTACAAAAAGTGCAAAGTTTGATTTTTTTTTTTTCAACCAACTGACCTTTTGGGGGGGGGGGGGGGTAGGAAGAAAAGTTGGATAATAAAAAGCAAATCTCAAACAAACACAAATAGAACATGCACACAATAAAAGGGCTGTTATCAAACCTTGGACCTTGTTACTCTGAGCCAACAATGTAAAATATGCATCTGAATTACAAACCGTAATAAGTGCTTTTAAAGTTTTTACTCTATGCTACCAATATGACAATGGCACGGCTACTTTGTATAATAAGGCCTGATTTATGAAAGACTTCTTTAAACTCAGCAGTAATTAATTCAACATATTTGGAGTGAGGAAGGAAGTTGCATGCCAAATGGGCATGCACCATAAATGTCACCGTCAGTTTGTAATGAGGGATTAAATTCTTCAATCAATCAATCGATCAATAAAAGTCATGAACATTTGTGTTCTGGCCCACATGGGTTACACAGGCCCCAAAGTAAAAACATGTCCAGTAAAGTGTTTAATGAAAACTAATGTTAATTGTGTGCTGAGTACAGTATATGGTGGCACTTTACACATATACTGTACAGACGGGCCTCAGTCAAGGGGTACAACAGTTGAGTGGGTGCACATGTTAGTCTCTGAAATGGAAATTGTATTATTTGTGTATAGATCAGTTTGTAAGTAATTTAATTAATACCACAATATGGAGTTGCACATTATTTAATATCTGATTTGATATGTACATCTACAAAAAAATTACATGTCCATGGTCTAAATAAGATACTGTGCCCATGAATATTATGCATCAATATTCTCTGAGCTGGAGATCATGAAAATATTGTCAAAATTCAATCCAGCTGTGAAAGTTTCTCCCTGGTGAATGGAGAAAGATTACTGGAAAATACAGTGCATCTGGAAAGTATTCACAGCACTTCACATTTTTCACATTTTGTTGTGTTACAGCTTTATTCCAAAAGGGATTAAATTCATTTTTTTCCCTCAAAATTTTACACACAACACCCCATAATGACAATGTGAAAAAAGTTTTTTTTTTTTTAAATTTTTTGCTAATTTAATAAAAATAAAAAACTAAGAAATCACATGTACATCAGTATTCACAGTCTTTGCTCAGTACTTTGTTGATGCACCTTTGGTAGCAATTACAACGTCAAGTCTTTCTGAATATGATGCCACAAGCGTGGCACACCTATCTTTGGGCAGTTTGGCCCATTCCTCTTTTCAGCACCTCTCAAGCTCCATCAGGTTGGATGGGAAACGTCGGTGCACAGCCATTTTCAGATATCTCCAGAGATGTTCAATTGGATTCAAGTCTGGGCTTTGACTGGGCCACTCAAGGACATTCATAGAGTTGTCCTGAAGCCACTCCTTTGATATCTTGGCTGTGTGCTTAGGGTCGTTGTCCTGCTGAAAGATGAACCGTCACCCCTGTCTGAGGTCAAGAGCGCTCTGGAGCAGGTTTTCATCCAGGATGTCTCTGCACATTGCTGCATTCATCTTTCCCTCTATCCTGACTAGTCTCCCAGTTCCTGCCGCTGAAAAACATCCCCACAGCATGATGCTGCCACCACCATTGGCGTGTTCTTCCAAACATGACGCCTGGTATTCATATCAAAGAGTTCAATCTTTGTCTCATCAGACCAGAGAATTTTGTTTCTCATGGTCTGAGAGTCCTTCAGGTGCCTTTTGGAAATCTCCGGGGAGGCTGCCATGTGCCTTTTACTAAGGAGTGGCTTCCATCTGGCCACTCTACCATACAGGACTGATTGGTGGATTGCTGCAGAGATGCTTGTTCTTCTGGAAGGTTCTCCTCTCTTCACAGAGGAATGCTGGAGCTCTGACAGAGTGACCATCGGGTTCTTGGTCACCTCTCTTACTAAGGCCCTTCTCCCCCGATCGCTCAGTTTAGACGGCCGGCCAGCTCTAGGAAGAGTCCTGGTGGTTCCGAACTTCTTCCATTTATGGATGATGGAGGCCACTGTGTTCATTGGGACCTTCAAAGCAGCAGAAATTTTTCTGTACCCTTCCCCAGATTTGTGCCTCGAGACAATCCTGTTTTGGAGGTCTACAGACAATTCCTTTGACTTCATGCTTGGTTTGTGCTCTGACATGCACTGTCAACCATGGGACCTTATATAGACAGGTGTGTGCCTTTCCAAATCATGTCCAATCAACTGAATTTACCACAAGTGGACTCCAATTCTTCTGCCTTTTGCAGAAGGCAAAGAGGCTGGAGTAAGGTGGCTGGAGTAAGGCTGGAGTAAGGCGGAGGACAAAAAATATAAGGTACAGACCCTCCCTTCCATCTGTTGTCATGGGAAATGTACGGTCGATACTGGGAAAGTTAGATGAGCTAGCGGCTATCTCCCGTTATGATAGCACTTACCGGGAGTGCTCTCTCCTTTTGTTTACTGAGACGTGGCTAACTGAACTAGCAGCAGATGCTAACATTGAGCTGGAGGGTTTTCACATGATACGAGCTGACCGAACACCAGAGAGTGGCAAAACTAGGGGCGGTGGAGTGATAATGTATGTTAACAACAACTGGTGTAGACCGGGACATATCACTGTTAAACAACGACACTGCAGCAAAGACATTGAGTTGCTAGCTGTTAGCATGAGGCCTACATATCTCCCGAGAGAACACTCACACGTGATCTGCATTGTTGTTTATGCAAATCCGACGGCGAACGCTGGGACAGCGCGTGACGTCATCCATTCAGTAACCAGCAGGCTGCAGACAGAACACCCAGATGCTCTTCTCCTCATCTCAGGCGATTTCAACCACGTTTCACTGTCTCCCATTCTGCCCACTTTCACCCAGTATGTCACATGCCACACTAGAGACAATAAAACACTGGATTTGTTCTACGCAAACACTAAGGAGGCGTACACCTCATCACAACTCCCCCCACTTGGGAGATCGGATCACAACTTGGTTCATCTCCGACCGGTGTACAAACCCCTAGTGCACAGACAACCTCCGGCCATGCACACTGTGGAATTATGGTCTGAGGAGACAATGGACACTCTAAAGGACTGTTTTGAAGCCACTGCCTGGAAGCAGCTCTGCGATCCACATGGTGAGGACATCGATGGCCTCATTCACACCTTCACGGGCTACCTCAGCTTCTGTGTGGACAAATCCGTTCCCACCAAGACCATACGGCGTCACTCAAACAACAAACCCTGGATCAACCCTGAGATAAAAACACTTCTGAGAGAGAAGAAGAGGATCTTCAGGTCGGGGAACAGGGAGATGCTGAAGTCCGTACAGAGGGAGCTGAGGAGAAAGATCAGAGAAGGCAAGGACAGCTTCAGGAAGAAGATGGAGGACAAGCTGCAACAGAGCGACATCAGCGGGGTCTGGAGAAACCTCAAAACCATCTCGGGGCTCCAGAATACCTCCCCCCAGGCCACGGGGGCCAGGGAGTGGGCGAACAACCTGAATCTGTTTTTCAATAGATTTGACCAACCGCCCTCCCCCCTGTCTGCACAACAACCACTGCTGCCTCTAAGAAATCAAGTCCTGCTACCCACTCCCCACTCCACCGACACCCCCCCCACTCCCAACACACAGCCCCCCATCCTGACCCTGACCAAGACCCAGGTGAGGACGGAGCTGAGGAAGATCAAGGCGAGGAAGGCGTCGGGACCGGACGGCATCAGCGCAAAGCTCCTCAAGTCCTGTGCAGACCAGCTGTGTGGGATTGTGACGTATATCTTCAACATGAGCCTGAAACTGGGGAGGGTACCACAGCTGTGGAAAACATCTTGTGTGGTACCTGTACCAAAAACTTCCCACCCCAAAGACCTGAACAGCTTCAGACCGGTGGCCTTGACGTCCCACTTGATGAAGACCCTGGAGAGACTGCTCCTTGCTCATCTCCGCCCCCTGGTGGAACCAGCGATGGATCCACTCCAGTTCGCCTACCAGCATGGCATTGGGGTGGAGGATGCGGTGATCTTCCTCCTTCACCGTTCTCTGTCCCACCTGGAGAAGCCCGGGAATATGGTGAGGATCATGTTCTTTGACTTCTCCAGTGCTTTCAACACCATCCAACCGATGATCCTGAAGGACAAGCTGCTGCGCGCAGGGGTGGACCAGCACCTGTCATCATGGATCCTGGACTACCTCACGAACCGGCCTCAGTTTGTGAGAACCCGGGACTGTGTTTCCGACACGATCATCAGTAGCACGGGGGCCCCCCAGGGAACGGTGCTGGCTCCCTTCCTGTTCACTCTTTATACTGCGGACTTCTCACACAACACAACACATTGCCATCTACAGAAGTTCTCTGATGACTCTGCGATCGTTGGTCTCATCTCCAGCGGAGATGAAGCTGAGTACAGAGGGCTTATCCAGGACTTTGTGGACTGGTGCCATCGGAACTGCCTCCAGATCAACGCGAGGAAAACTAAGGAGCTGGTGGTGGACTGCCGCAGGCATGGGCAGCCCCTCACAGCACCAGTAAATATACAGGGAACAGACATCGAGATGGTGACATCCTACAAGTACCTGGGTATTCATCTGAACAATAAACTAGACTGGTCACACAATACTGACGCACTCTACAAGAAGGGACAGCGCAGGCTGTTCCTGCTGAGGAGACTCAGGTCTTTTGGTGTACAAGGGGTGCTGCTGAAGTCATTCTATGACACGGTGGTGGCATCAGCCATCACTTTTGGAGTGGTCTGCTGGGGCAGTGGCATTACTGCAGCCGATAGGAAGAGACTGAACAAACTGATTAAGAAAGCTAGCTCTGTCCTGGGGCAACGCCTTGATCCGATGGAGGAGATAGGAGAGAGAAGGACGGTGGCTAAACTGTCATCTCTGCTGGAGTCCGAGTTCCACCCTATGCAGGACATACTGGATGCACTGAGGAGCTCATTTAGCAGCAGACTACATCATCCCAGGTGCACAACCGAGAGGTTTCGTAGGTCCTTCCTACCAACGGCTGTCAGACTGTACAACCTAAGCAGGGCTGCTCGCAGAGATAGCAAAAAGACGTAACAAACTAATAGTTTTTTTTGAATGCAAAAGATGCAATAGACTTACACAATGGTCCTCTCCGGCATACAACTAGGAACATACCGGTCGCTATGGAGGGTGAGAATATGTATGGGCACATAATCATACCATGTAGGATAACTAAATAGACGGTTATGCTGTTTCATCCCACCTAGCAACAATGCTCTGCACTGTGTGTGTTTATATATTTACATATTTATTCCATCTAGCTACAATGCTCTGCACTGGGTGTGTTTATATTTATATATCTATATATTTATTCCATCTAGCTACAATGCTCAGCACTGGGTGTGTTTATATTTATATATCTATATATTTATTCCATCTAGCTACAATGCTCCGCACTGTGTTTTTATATATCTACATATTATTCCATCTAGCTACATTGCTCCGCACTGTGTGTGTTTATATACTTGCATATTTATTCCACCTAGCTGCAATGCTCCCTACTGTGGGTGTTTATATATTTACATATTTATTCCATCTAGCTACAATGCTCTGCACTGTGTGTTCATATATTCATATATTTATTCCATCCAGCTACAATACTCTGCACTGTGTGTCTGTGTGTGTGTGTGTGTATATATATATTTTATAGTAATATGTACATATGTATATTAGCTGCTCTTGCTTGCTTGTTTTTTTTTTTTTTTTTTTTTTTTCTTGCCTTCTGATTGTTGCTCTGAGTGTTGCTATCCCTGTGCTGTTGCAATCCTGGAATTTCCCCGTTGTGGGACTAATAAAGGCTTATCTTATCTTATCTTATCTTAATTAAGCTGTAGAAACATCTCAAGGATGATCAGTAGAAACAGGATGCACCTGAGCTCCATTGTGAGCTCCATGACAAAGGCTGTGAATACTTATGCACATGTGATTTCTTAGTTTCTTTATTTTTGATAAATCTGCAAAAATCTAAAAAAAACAAAAAACTTTTTTCATGTTGTCATTATTGGGTATTGTGTGTAGAATTTTGAGGAAAAAATGAATTTAATCCCTTTTGGATTAAGGCTGTAACATAACAAAATGTGGAAAAAGTGAAGCGCTGTGAATACTTTCCGGTTGCACTGTATATTAAACAAGTGCTGCTGATAATGGCACAGATTTGTGATACCATTGTTAAACTTCATGGTGGATATTTGGTGAATCATCTGTATCAATATATTACATTTTAAAAAGTGTCCTACTCATGCAACAATTGGCTCAGTTGCACTGGCTTACAATGATCTTTTGAATGAAACATGACTAAAATTCCTAACCAATAGTATCAGAATATAAACACAAAATTATAATTTTGGCTAATGCCACACACACCCCACTTGCACACACAAATATCTCTTTACGTAAGCCTGTAGCTAAGTGTGAAGTTTCTGAGTACAACCAAGATTCCGGTGAAGTTGGGACATTGAGTGAAATGAAAATAAAAACAAAATACAATGATTTAAAAATCCTTTTCAACCTATTTTAAATTGAATACACTACAAAGACAAGGTATTTAATGTTCAAACTGATAAACTTTATTGTTTTGTTGCAAATATTCACTCATTTTGAATTTGATGCCTGCAACACGTTCCAAAAACAGGTGGGACAGGGACAAGACTGGGAGAGTTGAGGAATGCTCAAAAAAACACCTTTTTGAAACATTCCACAAGTTAATTGGAAACAGGTGAGTGCCATGATTGGGTTTAAAAGGAGCATCACTGAAAGGCTCAGTCATTCACAAGCAAGGATGGGGGGAGGTTGACCAGTTGGTGAACAAGGGATAAGGATAAGGACCTGTACTTATATAGCGCTTTTCTAGTTTCAAAGACCACTCAAAGCGCTTCACTAGCACTAACCCTCTACTCTAAGGGCCTATAGGAGACAGATATCTAGGGACAATTTAGAGCAACCAATTAACCTAACATGCATGTCTTTGGATTGTGGGAGGAAACCGGAGCCCCCGGAGTAAATCCACGCAGCACAGGGAGAACATGCAAACTCCACACAGAAAGGTTCCTACCCCTACTACATGGGCAAATAGTCCAACAGTTTAAGAACGTTTCTCAGTGTAAATTGCAAGTAATTTTAGGATTTCATCATCTATAGTCCATAATATCATCAAAAGATTCAGAGAATCTGAAGAAATTTCTGCATATAAGCAACAAGGCCAAAAATCAGCATTGATTGCCCATGACCTTTGATCTGTCAGGCAGCACTGCTTTAAAAACTGACATCATTCTGTAAAGGATATTACCACATGGGCACAGGAACACTTCGGAAAACCACTGTCAGTTAACACAGTTTGTCACTACATCTACATGTGCAAGTTAATAATAATAATAATGCATCAGATTTATAAAGAACTTTTCATAGACACTTCGCAATGGATACATTATTCATTCACTCCACAGACAATAGTAGTGGTAAGCTACTACTGTAGCCACAGCTGCCCTGGGGCAGGCTGACGGAAACATGGCTGCCAATCCGCACCAACAGCCTCTCTGACCACTGCCGAACATTTATACACAGTGTCATGGGCACTGGAGGCAAGGTGGGTAAAGTGTCTTTCCCAGGAACACAATGGCAGGATGTCTGGGGAAAGTGGGATTTGAACACCAACCCTCCGGTTATTAGATAACCCATTCTACCTCCTGAGCCACTGGTGCCCACATTTCCCTCCTCTGTTCCATTTTTGCTGAGTGCCAAGCTGGATGGTGGGAAGTTCCATTTTTATATGGTCTTTTTAGTTAAAACTCTGCCTTGCAAAGTGAAAGCCATATATCAACAACACCCAGAATTGACACCAGTTGCTCTGGGCCTGAGCTTATCTGAGACAGACTGATACAAAATGGAAAAGTGTGCTGTGGTCTGACGAGTCCACATTTCAGATTGTTTTAGGAAATCATGGATGTCATGTCCTCCAGGCTAAAGAGGAAAAGGATCATCCAGATTGTTATCAGCGTTAAGTTCAAAAGCCAGTATCTGTGTTGGTTTTGCAGTCTTAGTACCCATAACTTTAATTATTGATGCTGAATGGTACACACAGATTTTGGAGCAACATATGCTGTCATCCAAGCAACGTCTTTTTCAGGGACGTCCCTGCTTATTTCAGCAAGACAATGCCAAGCCACATTCTGCATGCGCTACAACAGCGTGGCTTTGCAGTAAAAAGTGTGGGGGTAATAGACTGTCCTGCCTGCGGTCCAGACATGTTTCCCATGGGGCCAACACTGCTATGTTATCTGTCCAACCCAGATCTGATCCTGCCCGCCCAGAGATTGAACTGGTGACGTTCCAGTCACCAGTCCACATCCCTAACCGTTAGGCCACCACTGCCCCCAAATGTTACACAGTGGTAAGCATGCCCCTGTCCCAGCTTTTTTTTGAACATGTTGCAGGCATCAAATTCAAAATAGTGAATATTTGAAAAAAAAAAGTATCAGTTTGTCTTTGTAGTGTAGTCAACTGAATATAGGTTGAAAAGATTTTTAAATTATTGTATTTTCTTTTTATTTACATTTTACGCAATGTCCCAACTTCACCAGAATTGGGGTTGTAAAAGCAGTGCCCCTAACAGGCAATACATATGAATTTATACTAACGTCTCAGCTGCTCTTTTTTTGCCAAGGGGCTGTGTAATCCATCTGTGGCAAGACCACAGCTGTCAGTTTCTTAATTTAGGGGCATGAATGACACGATAGAAACTCAAGACTGGTGTTGTTTGTGGTGGCCAGCTGATCCAGTAGTTTTCTTTCAGATTCTAAAGTTGAACTAATTATGGCAGAGAATGAAGGAAAGATCATTTATTAGTCAGATGCTGTCTTTTTAGAAAATGTCTGCTTATGTCAAACATGATGCCCCAAGTGGCTAATTTCTGACTACAGTGTGTGTAATTCAAAATTATTGACTATTTAGAATAGCACAATAATCAATCCGATACCTTTAAATTCAAGCAATGTAAATGATGCTATTAATTGTCCGATCAATTTCATTTGTCAACAGTGCCTCTTCAGTCCCTTAGAAATTATTACTTCTTCCTGGATTAAATGCAAGTAATTTGTTCATAATAAAAACATAGAAGCAAAACTGTGTTCATGTGTATCTATTATCTTTACCTTTTAAAATCCCTGGACACATATAAAGGTGCATCTAGAAAATGAGAATGTCGTGAAAATTTTGATTTATTTTACATAATTTAATATCAAAAGAAAACTTTCATATATTTTATAATACTTACAGAGATATATTTCAACCCTTTGTTGTTGTTTATATTTTAATGATTATGATTTGTAGCTTTTTTCTTCACTATCAGCAGATTTAATTATTTTATTGATATTAATTACCTTATAATTACCTTCACCAAGCAGATAATATGTTTTCATGTCTGCTACCTCCGTCAAGGAGGCAATGTGATCGTGGCGGTTTGCTTGTTAGCAGGATTACTCAAAAACTACTGGATGGATTTTGATGAAATTTTCACCACAGGTGGCCCTTGGGCTAGAGATGAACCCATTACATTTTGGTGGTGATCAGAGAGTACACACCTCTGCCAAGACCCTATCTCATGGTGTTAAAGAAAGTGAAAAAGTAATCCAAAATCCGCATTCTGAAATGGATCAGCTCCAAAATCTAACTGGTTTGTCCGTACCCCAAGGGCCACCTCTGGTGAAAATTTAATCAAAATCAGACCAGTATTTTTTGCATAATACTGACCAAAGACAGACAGACAGACCATGGTGGAGGTATGCACTCTTTGAGTGGCCTCTAGATTGTTTGTTAGCAGGATTATGCAAAAACTACAGGATGGATTTGGACTATGGATAAACCCATTAGATTTTGGAGGTCATCCGAGTCAGGATATGGATTATAGATCACATTTGGTGGAGGTACTGTATGCATTATCTGAGTGCCCTCTAGTCTGATTGTTTGCTTCCATGTTTTGCTTTGTTTTATTTTAGGTAGAGGCTTCATATAAGCCCCATTAGGTTTTTTGTTGTTTGTTTTTTTTTTTTTTTTGCCTCTCCCTGGATTATATGTGTCTTTTCATTGTAATTTTAGTATTGTGTAAACTAAACTAAACTAACAAACTTTTCTAAACTAAAATCAGAAATCTGGTATGTCAGTTTATGTCATTTGGAGTTTGAGTAAATTTCTATTCAATCAGTACAAAAACTGTGTAGCTCCCTGCCAAGTTCAGTACACACAAACGCACATAAACACAATCATTTATTACAGAAAATGGAAAATAAATGCTGCACATGGGCAGAAATTGGACACAATAATAACCAGGTAGCGTGGAGTGATAAACAGTAACAAATAATCCAGACAACATGGTGAAACAACCATGAAGTTAACATAAGAACGCTGCAAAGGAAACAGACTGAAAATGCATATATATACTAGACAGGGGAGCAATCAAAAGAACACAGGACAGGTGAACACCATCAAGGGTAATAAAGCGACACAGGAGGGGTGGGGCTGTACAAACACAGAGGGGATACACACCAAACATGATAAATGACTCAAAATGGAACACAAAGCATGGACAGGGGCTGCAGCCTTGTCCAGAACACTACACAACTGTTGTGTTCCTAATACTGAGCTGCTCCCGAACCAGCATCAAAAGCATCTTAACTGGACTAAAGAGAAAAAGAACTGGGCAGCTGTACAATGGTCCAAATAGAACAGTGGAAAGTATGTGATGATTTGGGGTGCCACAGCATCTGTTCTGTTGCCATTATTTCACTGTGTTTTATGAAGTCCAAAATCAACACTGCTGTCTCCCACAGGAAATGTTAGAGCACTTCATGTTTCCATCTGCTGAAAAGCTTTATGAAGATGCCAACTTCCTTTTGCAGTATGACTTAGAAGAAGAAGCCAACTTTATTGACATTCAGTTCATACAGCCAATCATGTACAGTAGAACAAAATTATGTTTCTCTTATCTGCAATGTTAATCACATCTAGAATCAGGAGGGGCTGCTGCCATGCAAGGTGCCACCACAAACAACTTTTCCTTCCCCCATTCTATTATGCTGAGCACCAAGCTAGAAGGACCTTTTTTTTTTTCATATGGTCTTTGGTATGACCCATCCAAGGCTCGAACCCATGACCTCCCAGCTGTGGGGCAGATGCTCTACCACTAGGCCACCACTCCTACTAATGGTTTTCTGATCATAATATTCCGGTGCTTGACAGACCAGCCAACTCTCCTGACCTGAACCACATAGATTCTTTATGGAGATGGAATCTACAGTTCACTAAAATGTACCGATTCCGTTCCATTCATACACTAAAGCGATTTGTTCAAAATATTCATTCACTGAATCGCCTCCCACTTGAGGTGTTTCGGGCACGTCCCACTGGGAGGAGACCCCGGGGCAGACCCAGGACTCGTGGAGAGACTATGTCTCCCAGCTGGACTGAGAACGCCTTGGTATCCTCTCTGAAGAGCTGGAGCAGGTGGCTGGGGAGAGGGAAGTCTGGGCTTCTCTGCTTGAACTGCTGCCTCCGCGACCTGGACCTCCGGAAAAGTGGTAGAAGATGGATGGATGGATGGATGGATGGATGGGTGGATGGATGAATTGCTCAGTTCTGTACTGGAGGTCCAACTGCCTACCACTCACTGAACTGAAAAACGCAGTTGAATAGAGTGAGCGGGGCTCGTTGCTGCTCACCAGTACGTTTACTGAAATGTAATGATGTAACATCCACCAACGATGTGGTCAAATGAACTAGTTTTTATGGGTGAACACTGTACTGAATCACCCACCTGAGCAGTAAATCAGCTCAGTAAACCTGAGCTGTTGCAA
The DNA here is from genome assembly GCA_020510985.1 of Pholidichthys leucotaenia. Lineage (NCBI taxonomy): Eukaryota > Metazoa > Chordata > Actinopteri > Cichliformes > Pholidichthyidae > Pholidichthys > Pholidichthys leucotaenia. The sequence goes on along the minus strand of CM035837.1, from coordinate 315,398,701 downwards.
TCCTGGAATTTCCCCGTTGTGGGACTAATAAAGGCTTATCTTATCTTATCTGCTCCACTCACTCCGTTCAACCGACCTTCAGCTCAGTGAATGGTAGGCAGATGGAACTCCAGTACAGCACTGAGTGATTCGGTGTATGAATAATTCGAGCCTGATCTTTATAGTGAACGAGCCAGAAGTGACTCAGTAGGGTTTAGTGAACTGTGAATCCAATCACTACTGAACTGAGAGTTGGCTGAACTAAGTGGATGGGGTGTGTTTGTAGTGTACTAGTATACTGTATTTACTGAACTGAGAGGCGCCTGAACAGATTAGGCCTTGTGCTCGGGATCGAACATAAATCCAGCTTAAGTGATGAAGTACAGTTTGATTCAGTATAGTATGGTCACCCATAACAACTAGTACTATTATAGAGCAGTGTTTCCCATCTTGGGGTCCGCGCCTCCCCTGGGGGGGGCACCTGAGCCCACAGGGGGAGTGCGGAGCTCAGCCTGTTTCGAGGTCATGAAATGCGTGGGTAAAAAAAAAATGCATATATTTTATATGGATTTTTTTTTATCCATGCATTTCTAGGCGGACATGTTGTGAAGCGTATGTATTTAACTAATAAAATTTGTTGGAAAAAGTTTTTCATTTTATTCATATTATGTGTATTGTGGAGGAACAAAATAAGTTCAGGCGTGATGAGACGAGCTGAAGGTTTCAGAGTTTTATTCCTCCATCATCATGAGACACACGTGTGTGTGTGCTTGTGTGTGTGTACTTCCTGAGGCGGCTTCTTCTTCTAATGTTTTATGGTGGTTGGCAAACTGCTTGTAGGTGCATTACCGCCACCTTCTGGAATGGGGTGTTATTCAAAATGGTATTACTCTCCTACAGTATATCCTTGAAATTAGTCCTATTGCCCTAATAAACCTAAAAACTGCCTTATAGACCGCATCCTCTGAACTTCTCTGCAAAATGTCTTTCATACTGAACTGGGTTTTGTTCCTGTATAGATTGTCCACCATTGCTAACCGTGCAAACTCATACTTTGGACAGTGCTTAAATATATGTTCAACTGTTTCATCGTTTCCACAATAATGACATTTTCCATTTGGGTGTTTTTCCATGATAACTAATGTACTATTCAGCCCTGTGTGACCTAATCTTAACCTGGATATGATGTCCTCCTCCTTTCTACTCCTGTGTCCTTCTCTACTGTCCCCTACTTTCTTTTGTATGCCATACAGGCTCCGTCCTTTACTTCCTTTGTCCCACTCTTCCTGCCACTTCTTTTTAATTTGCGTTTTGATAATCCTCTTGACCTCTGCTTTACTATGTTTCACATTCCAACTAACTTGACTCATCCTAGTTGCCCTTTTTGCATATTTATCTGCTAGCTCATTCCCCTCCACTCCAATGTGCGCCGGGATCCAAATGAATCTAATGTCCACACCTGCCTTTGAGATTCTCCCTACTGAATGTGCAATTTCCATCACCAAATCCTGCCTTGACTCTGAGTGCATTTGCCCAATACTCTCTATTGCACTGCTAGAGTCAGACCCTATCAAAACCTTTCTGGGCTTTACTTCTTCCACCCAGCCCAATGCCAAACAGATTGCCAGAAGCTCCCCAGTATACACAGCCAAGTCATCACTAACCCTTTCCTTCTTCATGACATCTAATTCTGGGATGATGAATGCTATTCCCACAATGTTCTTAGTCGATTTAGATGCATCCATATAAATCTTTATAAAGTCAGGATAGCTACCATCTAAATAGTCTTTGACCTCCTACTTGTTTATCCTCCCTCTTATGTCATTTGTTAGAAGCCTTAAATCCACCTTTACTTCTTCCAGACTCCATGGTGGTTCTGCAGAAAGAGGGACTGTTGGACATACTGCTATATCAGCAACCCTTAGCTCCCTGACTTTATTCTCTATTGTCCATCCATAGCTTCTCATTTGTCTCTTTTCCTTCTCTTGGCAAGGTTTCAGTACACTGTGCACTGGGTGACTGTCACTGAATCCTCTGATGTTGGCCCAGTATGTAGCTGCTATTTGAGTTCTTCTCAACTCCAGAGGCATCTCACCCATCTCCACCTGGAGTGCTGCTACTGGAGTAGTTTTTATGGCCCCACAGCATAACCTCAGAGCTTGGTATTGAATTGTATCCAATTTTTTCAATAATGTTTCTGACGCTGATCCATACATAACACACCCGTAATCAAACACTGACCTAACTAATGCTGCATATAATGTTTTTAAAGCACCTCTACTTGCTCCCCATTCTCTTCCCCTCAAACATCTAATAATATTTAAAACCTTCTTAGATTTTGCTACAATTTTCTCAACATGGATCTTCCAAGAACAACCCTTATCAAACCACACACCTAGATACTTGAAACACTCCACAGTTTCTATGTTTTGATCATATATTTTAAGAGCTACTTGATTGTTTACTCTTTTCCTTGTGAAGACCACAGCCTTTGTTTTTCCCACCGAAAAACTAAATCCCCATTCCATTGCCCAAGCCTCAATTTCATCATTCGCCTGCTGCAGCTTTTTAACAATGAATGATAGATTTTTCCCTCTTGTCCACATAGCACCATCATCTGCAAACAAAGAGACACCAACAGAACTCTTAACTCTAGAAAAAATGTCATTGATCATGACTGAAAACAAAATGGTGTGGCCGCACATGGCCAAAACATAATGAGCAGCATCTTTGATAAGAACAAAGGGCAGAGTTTCCTTGGAGATAACAGGAAGCTGTGAAATGTGATCTTTTGTATGTCAGAGACAGCTTGGAGGATCCTTTGTGTGCCAGAGACTGTGAGGGGGATGTTAAAGGATTAAGGAAGTGCATGCAATGTGATCTTTTATGTGAATGCAATGTGACCTTTTGATATGTAGAAGGACCTGAGTATTTAAGTGAAGAGTTCTGTGTGAGATGTCCTCTTTTCTACTATGCTCATGTTAGAGAATGTGTAACAAACTGCCTGAGACAAACTTGCCTCATCATTTACACACGTCAGATTATGGAACGATTTTGGACCTGAATTAAAATCATGTACAAAGCTTGGACAATTTAAACAAAAACTAAAGGAAGAAATACTCCAAACATATTTACAAGACGACATGTAAACTCACATAAGGATTGACATTTCCAGCCTGTGTTGTGTTATAGCTTAGTTTTTCTTTTTTCTCTGTGACACTATGTCTTAGATTTGTTTTTGAATAGTAACCGCTTAACTTAGACTAGCTCAGTTTTCTTTTTCTCTCAGTCATATTTTGTCTTAGCCTTGTTTTAAATTGTAATCGCTCTTGTCTTGTTTTCTCTTTTTTCTCCTTTGAATTCTTGGATGGAATATGGGTGGGCAATATAAGCTGCGGCTTCAGCCATCACCCATTTCGGATAACTCACGTGGAATTGTATAGTAGAAGGAGTCTTTGTCTAATTTGACCTTGTTGTTATATTATACAGTTTCTTTTAACCTGTAATGTACTATCCGAAATAAATAAATTCATTCATTCATTCATTCACACTCTACACTGGTGACCCAAGACGAAGCATGCAACACGAAGAGAATTCCCCAGAGCCAGCCTCATTGGGAGCCCCCAGCCAAGCGTATGCCGTTACAATCCAGCTACTGGATTTTTGGCAGCACAATCCGCGCTCCTGGTTCCACCTGGTTGAGGTGCAGTTCGTCCTCCGGGGGATATCGGTGGATGACACGAAATTCTACCATGTGGTCGCAAAGCTCGACACCCACACGGCTCAGCATGTGGAGAGCCTGCTGGATCAGCCACCAGCCAGCAACAAATACGACGCGTTGAAGGCCGCACTTATCCAGCACTACACACTCTCGGTTGAGGAGAGAGCAGAGAGACTTCTGATGCGGACCGGGTTGGGAGATTGCACGGCTATTGACCTCATGGAGAGGATGCTGAGATTGAAGGGCTCGGACGACGACCACTTCATTTTTATCCACCTTTTCCTCCGGAACCTTCCGTCAGCGATGAGAGCGGCCCTGGCCAGTTCGCTGTTGCTGGCCAAGCTGGACTACCGTGCACTGGCCCGGGAGGCACACCGGATCATCATGGCCAGCAGAGAACTCGCGACCATGGCGGCGACGACGGAGCTCGGCGCGACGACCGGAGACGGCGAGGAGCCATCGACGGCGGTAACAGAACCACCGACGACGGTGGCGGCGGGGGCCAAGGAACGCGGAGGAGACACCCTTTGTTTCTACTACCGCCGCTTTGCAGAGAGGGCACACAAATGTATACCACCGTGCCAGTTCAAGCGCTCGGGAAACGCCAAGACCGGGGGTCGGTAGCAGCTGCGGCCCTCGGGGAGGAGAACAAGCTGCTCTACTTGACGGACGCACGCTCGGGGAGGCATTTCCTCGTGGACACTGGCGCCCAGTTGAGTTTCATCATGCCGTCCTACACCGACCGGCTGGCAGGATCCAGCGGCCCCGAGATGGCAGCAGCAAACGGCTTGGAGATTAAGACCTTTGGTGAGAGGACTCTACTCCTGTTTCTACACAGCCGTACATTTGAGTGGACTTTTGTCATAGCAGCATTGAATTTCAATATATTGGGGGCTGATTTTTTGTGCTCACATGGTTTGTTGGTTGATGTCGCTAACAGGCGCCTGGTTAATGCACTGTCTTTTGATTCTATTCCCTGTACAGCTCGAGCGTCCCGGCCAACAGCACAAGCCAACGTCACAGCTGCAAGCAGTAAGTTCCACACACTGCTCACTCAGTTCCCAGCACTCACGGTCCCAACATTTTCGGCAGCCGTCGCTAAACACGGGGTGGAACATTTTATTACCACCACCGGGCCGCCCGTTTTTGCAAAACCTCGGCGCTTGGACGCAGCTAAACTGGCCATAGCGCGCGAGGAGTTCGCCAACCTGGAGAGGTTGGGCATCATCAGGCGTTCAAACAGCCCATGGGCTTCCCCGCTACACATGGTCCCTAAAGCTGACGGTTCATGGCGACCTTGCGGGGATTTCCACAGGTTGAACAACGCCACAGCGCACGACCGCTACCCAATCCCTCACATCCAAGATTTTTCCGTTCATTTGGCAGGAGCGCGCATTTTTTCTAAAATAGACTTGGTCCACGGTTACCACCAAGTCCCAGTGCGCGCTGAGGACATACCCAAAACAGTGGTGATAACTCCGTTTGGTCTATTCGAGTTTTTGCGCATGCCATTCGGGCTTAAAGGGGCTGCACAGACGTTCCAACGCATGATGGATGCGGTGCTGCGCGATCTCCCTTTTGTATTCGTCTACCTGGACGATATTTTGGTAGTTAGCGCGTCCGAAGACGAACACGAAACCCACCTCACAGCGGTTTTCCGGAGGTTGGGAGAGCACGGTTTAATAATCAATCCAGCAAAGTGTCAGTTCGGGGTGACGCAGATTGATTTTTTGGGGCACCGCGTCTCTCCCGAAGGAACGATTCCGCTGCCTGACAAAGTGCGCTCGGTAGCAGATTTTCCCCGACCACAAACGGTCAGGGCGTTACAGGAGTTTTTGGGAATGGTGAATTTTTATAACCGTTTCCTCCCCCGCGCAGCGCAGCTCATGCAACCACTGTACGCCGCGCTCAAAAAGCAGAAACCCGCGAATAAGATCGAATAGTCCCCGGAGCGAGAGTGGGCGTTCTCAGAAGTCAAGGCAGCCCTGGCAAACGCTGCGTTGTTGGCACATCCAGACCCAACGGCCCGCATAGCGCTCACTACTGACACGTCAGATGTGGCCATAGGGGCAGTCGTGGAGCAGCGTGTAGCCGGGGCTTGGCAGCCGCTCGCCTTTTTCAGCAGGACTTTGCACGATAGTGAACGTAAATACAGCGCGTTTGACAGGGAGTTGCTAGCTCTCCACTTGGCTATTCGCCACTTCCAGTTCTGGCTGGAAGGGCGCTGTTTCACCACGTTCGTTGACCACAAGCCACTAACATTCGCGATGGCCAAGGTTTCAGAACTTTGGTCGGGCCGGCAGCAGAGACAGCTGGCCGCGATCTCAAAGTTTACTACCGATATTCAGCATGTCTCGGGTAAACTGAATGTAGTGGCAGACTGCCTCTCACGCGCCGTGGCGGCCCCAGTCCGCGTGGGGATAGATTACGCAGCCATGGCCGCGGAGCAGGTTAATGACGTGGATGTGCACGCGCTCCAGTCTGGACCAACAGGGTTAAGTATGGAGAGCAGGGTGCTGCAAGACGGTATGCCCCCCCTAATCTGCGATGTCTCCACTGGGTGACCGCGCCCTGTGGTACCGGCCGCGTGGCACCGCCGCGTTTTTGACTTGGTTCATTCTTTAGCGCACCCGGGAGTGCACGCGTCAATCAAGATGGTAGGAGAGAAATTTGTGTGGCCGAGTCTTCACAAACAGGTGAATGAGTGGGCAGCAGCCTGCATGGTGTGCCAACGAGCCAAAGTACACAGACACACGAGAGCTCCGTTGGAGCCATTTCACATCCCGGCTAAGAGGTTCGACCATGTTCACGTGGACCTCGTGGGCCCCCTTCTGCCATCACAGGGGTGCATGCACCTTCTGACAATGGTGGACAGCACCACGCGATGGCCGGAGGTGGTTCCACTGGCGTCAACCACAGCCGAGGAAGTAGCGCGCGCGTTTTTAACACCATGGGTGGCGCATTTTGGAGTCCCGTCGGACATTACATCCGACAGAGGCCCTCAATTTGTTTCCGAACTTTGGTCAGCAATGGCCCGCAGCCTGGGTGTCACAATTCACCGCACAACCGCGTACAATCCTCAGGCTAATGGGTTATGCGAACGTTTTCATAGGTCATTGAAAGCGGCTCTCAGGGCGTCACTGACGGATGCAAATTGGGTAGACAAGCTACCGTGGGTTTTATTAGGGTTGCGTTCTGTGCCTAAAGAAGAGTTTTTGCGCAGCCACTTCGGCTGCCCGGGGAGTTTCTCCCGGATAATTCTGCGCTGGGCAGCTCCCCGTCTCAGCTGTTGCAGCGTAGCATTGACACGGGCACGCTGCCGGGCCCCGTTCACCACAGTTTTCCGCGCGTTTTTGTGCCTAAAACTTTGAAAAATGCGGAGTTTGTTTTTGTCAGACATGACGCGCATCGCCCCCCACTACGACCACCTTATGATGGACCGTTCAGAGTGCTGGAAACAGGGGACAAGCATTTTTTGCTAGATTTGGGGGGTAGGAGGGAAAAGGTTGGCATCAACAGACTCAAACCTGCTTTTGTGGTGGCGGATGAGCAAGTGCTGTTGGCGAGGGCCCCTCGGCGTGGAAGACCCCCACGGGGAGCTTCCCAGAGTAGAATTTCCCCAGAACACCCGCAGGGACAGACAAAAGGTTTTCACCCCCAGACAGCAGCTCCCCAACATGACAGCGCCGCGGAGGCGGTGAATCCTGGTTTCAGCAGATACGGGAGAAGACTGAAGCCCAAGCAGCATGTGGATTGATGTGTAGTGATTCAGCATACAGACTGTTATTCTTTTGTTCGATCCAATATGCTCGGGGGGGGGGGCGGGGGGGGCGCACATGGCCAAAACATAATGAGCAGCATCTTTGATAAGAACAAAGGGCAAAGTTTCCTTGGAGATAACAGGAAGCTGTGAAATGTGATCTTTTGTATGTCAGAGACGGCTTGGAGGATCCTTTGTGTGCCAGAGACTGTGAGGGGGATGTTAAAGGATTAAGGAAGTGCATGCAATGTGATCTTTTATGTGAATGCAATGTGACCTTTTGATATGTAGAAGGACCTGAGTATTTAAGTGAAGAGTTCTGTGTGAGATGTCCTCTTTTCTACTATGCTCATGTTAGAGAATGTGTAATAAACTGCCTGAGACAAACTTGCCTCATCATTTACACACTCTACAATGGGACAAATACTACTGCCTTGTGGGGTTCCATTTTCTATCATTTGGCTTGAGCTATACTGCTTCCCTATTCTTACCGAAATTTTCCTGTCACTCAAAAAATTTTTAATCCAGTTTTTCATTTTCCCCTCTAATGCCTAGCTTATGTAGTTTGATAATCAGCCCCTCCTTCCACATCATGTCATATGCCTTCTCGACATCCAGAAACACCGCAACCACACTTTTCTTATTCACTTGGGCCTTCCTAATCTCATGTTCCAAACAGACAGCAGGATCGGTAGTACTTCTCCCTTTTCTAATTCCATCCATCCATCCATCCATCTTCTACCGCTTTTCCGGAGGTCCGGGTCGCGGAGGCAGCAGTTCAAGCAGAGAAGCCCAGACCTCCCTCTCCCCAGCCACCTGCTCCAGCTCTTCAGAGGGGATACCAAGGCGTTCCCAGACCAGCTGGGAGACATAGTCTCTCCACCGAGTCCTGGGTCTGCCCCGGGGTCTCCTCCCAGTGGGACGTACCTGAAACACCTCAAGTGGGAGGCGTCCAGGAGGCATCCTAATCAGATGCCCATACCACCTCAACTGACTCCTTTCAATGTGGAGCAGCAGCGGTTCTACTCTGAGCCTCTCCCGGATGACTGAGCTCCTCACCCTATCTCTGAGGGTGAGTCCAGCAATCCTACGGAGAAAGCTCATTTCAGCTGCTTGTATCCGCGATCTCGTTCTTTCGGTCATTACCCAAAGCTTGTGACCATAGGTGAGAGTAGGAACGTAGATTGACTGGTAAATCGACAGCTTTGCCTTAGAACCCAGCTCCCTCTTCACCACAACAGACCGGTACAACGTCTGCATCACTGCAGATGCTGCTCCAATCCGTCTGTCGATCTCTTGCTCCATTTTCCCCTCACTCGTGAACAAGACCCCAAGATACTTAAACTCCTCCACTTGGGGTAGGAGCCTGTCCCCAACCCGGAGAGGACAATCCACCTTTTTCCGGCTGAGGACCATGGACTCGGACTTGGAGGTGCTGATTCTCATCCCAGCCGCTTCACACTCAGCGGCAAACCGCCCAGCAAGAGCTGTAGGTCATTGCTGGATGAAGCCAACAGGACAACATCATCTGCAAACAACAGAGATGAGATCCTGTGGTCACCAAGCATGACACCCTCCATTCCCTGGCTGCGCCTAGAAATCCTGTCCATAAAAATTCTGAACAGGATCGGTGACAAAGGGCAGCCCTGGCGGAGTCCAACTTCACTGGGAATGACTCCGACCGAGTGTTGGCAATACGAACCAAACTCTCACAACGGTCGTACAGAGACCGAATAGCTCGTAACAACAAGCCCGATACCCCATACTCCCGAAGCACCCCCCACAAAAATCCACGAGGGACGCGGTCAAATGCTTCTCCAAGTCCACAAAACACATGTAAACTGGTTGGGCAAACTCCCACGAACCCTCAAGAATTCTCGAGAGGGTAAAGAGCTGGTCCGATGTGCCACGGCCAGGACGAAAACCACATTGCTCCTCCTGAATCCGAGGTTCGACCAACGGCTGGACTCTCCTCTCCAGTACCTTGGCATAGACCTTCCCAGGGAGGCTGAGGAGTGTGATCCCTCTAAAGTTGGAGCACACCCTCCGGTCCCCTTTTTTGAAGAGAGGAACCACCACCCCGGTTTGCCATGCCAAAGGCACTGCCCCCGACCTCCACGCAATGTTGCAGAGGCGTGTCAACCATGACAACCCAACAACATCCAAGGCCTTGAAGTACTCAGGGCGAATCTCGTCCGTCTTTTCTAATTCCGCTTTGGTAATTTTTTAATGCCTCTCTAGACTCCAGATAATATGTTAACCTTTCATTAATCATTTTTTCCATAGTTTTACCAACATTGGATGTTAGAGCAATTGGTCTGTAACTATTGGAACTACAACCGCTTCTTTCCATGAAGTAGGCAATATCTCTTCTTCCCAAACCTTGTTGTACAACTTTAATAATATCTTTTTACCAGCGTCACTCAGGCTTTTAATCATTTTATACGTCACTTGGTCTTTTCCTGGAGTTGTCTTACAGACTTTCCTTAATGTATGATTTAATTCAGCCGTTGAAAACTCCCAATTTAGTCCATTCTCAAAATTCTGCGCTCATCTTGCAACGCTTCCCATTATTTAATTTTGTCTGCTCGCTTCCATTTTTTTTCCACAAAGCTCAAATTATCTGCACTACTTATTTTACTGAAAATTTTAACTAAATGCTCTGCCTTTTCATTGTCATCCACTATTAAACTGTCCCCGTTCTCCATAATTGGATATTTTAGCTCCCTCCTTATTCCAGACGTCCTTTTAATTGTTCCCCATACCTTCTCCAAGGGTGTACTTCTTCCCAGTGAATCACAGTATTTTCTCCAAAACTCTTTTTTGGTCTGTTTTATTATTCTCCACACTTTAGCCTGCTCCCGTTTATAATTGATCAAGTTATCCATATTCAGTACATTTTTTAATACTTTAAAGGCTTTGTTCCGATTCTTAACTGCTTCAGAACACTCTGGAGTCCACCAAGGAACTAGCTTTTTCCTTTTTCCCCTACCTCTTCTTGGGATTGTTTCCTTTGTTGCTTTAATGATCGCTGTTGTGATTCCTGCATTCATCTCTTCCACTGTCTGTTTAGATTACTTCCTTCAGTTTCTTCTCACTTAAAATTGTAAATTTTCCCCAATCTGTCTTATTAAATGCCCACCTCTTGTCTCTTCCTTCTTGATCAATATCATTTCCTACTCTAATATCAACCACTATTGGGTAGTGATCACTTCCTATAGTGCTTTCCTTATTACCTCCACCTGCACCTGCCGGCCAAGCTTTGTGAAAATCAAAGTGAGATCAATAGTTGTTCTGTCCCCCTCGCCAAATTCACCCTAGTGCCTGAACCATCATTCAAACACACCAACTCCTTGTCCTCCATGATCTCTTCTATAACCTCTCCGCTAGTGTCATCGTGCTTCCCCCATAGTGTACCATACCTGCACATTAAAACCTGAAAAGCCTAGTAGCTAGCCGGGAGTCCAGGGGCCACAGGCCCGGTAGATCCAGGACAAAGTCCTGGTGGGGGGTTTCAGAGGGGCGAAGCCCCCCAACGCCAAATAAATATTAGCATTGAATCAAGTTAAAATGTGGCTAACAACCTCATATTTCTTCAACAATCATGTTTCTATTTTCCTTAAATTGTCAATGCAGATATGCTGATGGAAAAGATCAAGGACAAACTCTATGGTAATATTCGCTTAGTACATAATCATGCATTTAACAAATGTTGATAAATGACATTTCTCTTGACCTTTTCCCGCAGCAAATGTGAAATTTTCACCCTTTCTTGAGCGAATAATAATTCCTGGAAATGCTTTGGAGTGTTCCTCACGAAAAGACTGTAATTTTAGTTTGGGTTTCACGCTTATTTGTGATTTTTCTCCAGCAGATTCCATGATGAAAACGTATACAATGCTGACCTAATTCCTTCGCGACTCCGCCGAGCCCCACCGCTGTAACTGGGCTCCGATTCCAGCTCTTATCCGGCTGGGGCCCCGGTGGTCCTCCACTGGTCCCCGTCTCCTACCACCGCTGTACTTGAACTCTGATCCGGCTCCCGTCCAACTGTTGCCTCGGTTAGTTCCTCCGGCGAGCCCCATTCACCGGGGACAGAGTCGCTTCTTTGTGTCGGTGTTAGGTGCTACGACTAGCTATGGCGTTAGCTACAGCGATAGCGTTAGCTTAGCAAATGCTTCAGGTAAAGCGTAGCAGTGAACCACGAATAGAAACGCTACTCAGTTTACTCACAGAGCCCGGTGAAAGGCGAATAAAGGGGTATTTCTACTTCAAAAGCTGGTTCAACCAAGGTGGAAATTTAGCCTGTGCATGTGCGTCACAAATGTTGATCCGATATTCGCTGTTGGTTAGTTATTTTAGTGGCAAAATCAGCAACTTTGTCTTAGCACTGAAAAAGTGTGACCATCCTGGCCGCCATCACATGTTGCTATGTTCTAAATTTAGATACGATTCCTAGCGATCTCGTGTTTGGAATTGCTTTCGTGTTTTTTTTACGATTTAAAATTTTTGACTGAATTTTTAGTGAAAAATCGTAATTTGATTAATAAAGCCGTAACCCGGAATGGGGTTTTGAAAACCGTAACCATTATGGTGTAGCACCTTGGGGGAGTCAGATTATTTAGCATCTCAGACAAGAGACAACCTCCAGCTGGCTAATGACCTAAACAGCTTTTACTGCAGGTTTGAAAAGAACCTACAGTTCTCACCTCCCACCCACACAAAAGGATTATCTGCAGCCCCAGGAACTCCATCCCTCCTCCACTCTGACCTCCCACCAGCACTAATGATCTGTGAAGAGGAGGTGCGCCGGGTCTTTCAGAGACAAAAGATCAAGAAGGCTGCAGGACCTGATGGTGTGTCTCCGTCCTGCCTGAGAGTCTGCTCCAACGAGTTGGCCCCCATCTTCACCCGGATCTTTAACTGATCACTGGAGCTGCGTGAAGTGCCTTCCTGCTTCAAACGCTCCATCATCATTCCAGTTCCCAAGAAACCCTCTATTACAGGATTAAACGACTACAGACCTGTTGCCCTGACCTCTGTGGTCATGATATCCTTGGAGAGATTGGTGCTGAACCACTGAAGGTCTTCACAGGCCACCTGATGGACCCACTGCAGTTTGCCTACCGGTCAAACAGGTCAGTGGATGATGCAGTGAATATGGACTACATTACATCCTGCAACACCTCGACTCCCCAGGGACGTACGCCAGGATCCTGTTTGTCGACTTCAGCTCAGCGTTCAACACCATCATCCCAGGCATTCTTCATCAGAAACTCCTCCAGCTCAAGGTGCCCCCTCCACCTGCCAGTGGATCTCCAGCTTTCTGACTGACAGGTGGCAACAGGTGAAGCTAGGGAGATTTACACCAGCTCCCGAAAAACTTAGTACTGGCGCCCCCCCAAGGATGTGTCCTTTCCCCACTGCTCTTCTCCCTCTACTCCAACGACTGCCCTCAGAGGACCCTTCGGTGAAGCTCCTGAAGTTTGCGGACGACACCACAGTCATCGGTTTGATCCGGGATGATGATGTGTCTGCATACAGGCGGGAGGTGGAGCAGCTGATCCTTGGTGAGCCAGAAACAATCTTGAACTTAACCCAGCCAAAACGGTGGAGATGACTGTGGGATTTCAGGCGACACCCCCCTTCATTCCCCCCACTCACCATCTCAACTGCACAGGTGTCCACTGTGGACTCCTTCAAGTTTCTGGGTACCACAATCTCCGGAACCTGTAGTGGTCCTCCCATATTGACACGTCCGGAAAAAGACCCAGCAGAGGTTGTTTTTTCTGCGTCAGCTCAAGAAGTTTGATTTTGCCTCAGGGAGCTGCTGTTGTCTTCTACACCGCCATCATCCAATCTGGTCTCTGCTTTTCCATCACTGTCTGGTTTGGATCTGCCACTAAACAGGACAAGACCAGACTGCAGCGGATCAATTAAGTCTGCGGAGAGGATACATGGTACCGACCTAACCCCATCCCATTGAGAACTTATATATCGGTCCAATAACCAGAAACGTGTGCGGGTAAACATCTGTGCTGACCCATCACACCCCTGCACAAACTGTTTGAACTCTATCTTATGGTCGTCGGTTACAGAACACTGAAGGTCAAACCACACCCGTCACAGGAACAGTTTCTTTCCTCAAGCCATCACTCTGTATGAACTCCTAACATTCAACCTAGTCCTACATGTTGCTGTACTCATGACTTTTATCCATTATTAACATTGCTACATAACTCTACACTGCCCTTTTTACTTCATTCAATTATATCACTGAATCTGAGTCCACATTGAAATACTGTGATTGTATATTTTTTCATATATTTCTGCAAAGTGTGGTTAGTCGAGTAAATAACTGCATATATTCTGTATATATTTGCATCCTTTTATAGAAACGTGGACAGACTGTTATTTACTGTACATACTCTGGTTGTCATTGAATCCTTATTTAAATCCTTCACCTGAACAACGAGAGCAAGTTTTTAGCCAAAGTCAAATTCCTTGTATGTGTTGTGCATACTTGGCCAATAAAGCTGATTCTGATTCTGATTCTGATTCTGATGGATAAGCATGGGAGAACAATGCTCAGGAGGTTCCTGGCGAGATAGCAGGAAGGAGTCAAGGACGTAGGGGGTTGAATGCAGTGTAATGCAAATGTCATGTTGTGTGTGGAGAAATGCCATGAAACTTGTGAGGAGTGATTTGGGTAAAAGAAGAGTGCCTGCTGAAATGTGTCATTCTGTTCTGTGCTTGAAGGATGTGAAGTGTGTAATAAACCGTCTGTCGTGAATATGTCTCTTATTTTACACACTCCACAACGGCAAAACCGGAGTAGTTAGCAAGTATGGTGTACTATGCGCATTGAAATCCCCACACCAGACCACTCTCCCCCTCCAGTCCTGGAGAATTGACTCCAATTCACTTTTGACTAACTGCTTACATGGATTGTAGAAATTGATTATTTTCATACTGCCCTCTTTAGTCCATACCTCAATGACAATTACTTCCAGCTCTTGTACTGTGATCAGTTGTCTATACTGTACCCCTTGTCTAACAAAAACTGCACAACCCCCCACCACCCCCATCTTTCCTATCCTTACGCATTCCAGAATATCCCTTAATAGTGAAATTTAGTGATGGCTTAAGCCATGTCTCTTGCACACAAATAATATCTGGTTTTGTTGTCACTTTCTGAATAAATCCTTTAAATTCATGCCCGTTTGCAATCAGACTCCTTGTGTTCCACTGGAGGATGGTTGTCATGAGTTAACCTGTTGGCTCCCCTCTACAGCTCCCTCTCCTTGGCTCAGTTCTGTATGAATTTTTTCCCAGGATAGATCCTTGGTATTAAAGAATTTTGCTGCCACATTCACAATGATCTTTATCTTCTCAGTTCTAGTCTTAGCCTGCTCCGAGCAGTTGATGACATAGGCTAGAAAAAGAACAAGCTTATCTGTTGTGATATTAGTCTGACGATTTTGTGGTTTTTCTTCTTTGTTATTGACAATGTGTTCTTCTTTCTCCTGTCGATTCACGACCCTTGCTGCTTCTCCGTATGTCAACTTCCTCTCTACTCTTGCTTGCTCGATTTCTACTGCCTGTTTTCTCACTCCACAGCCTCCATATGCTGCTGTGTGATTTCCTCCACAATTACAGCATTTAATTATGCTGTCATTTCCACACCCTCCATAACTGTGCTCACCACCACATCTTCCACACCTCTGCTTTCCTTTGCACACACTAGCAATATGCCCATATCTCTGGCATTTAAAACATCTGATAGGAGGGGGGATATAAGCCCTAACAGGAAAGCTTAAGTATCCAACCAGCACTTTTTCTGGCAGGGTCTTGTCTTTAAATTCCAGCATCACAGATGGGCTATCCACCTTTTCCCCATTCCTGACTGCTTGTAGGCATCTAATCCCCACAACTGTTCCTTCTTTAACCATTTTTTTCAGTTCTTCCAAATTTTCCCCCAGTGGTATTCCAGATATCAGCCCCCTAACACCATCAAACCCAGTGACTTCTTTCATTTCTGCAATTTCTTTCTTGCACACTCTCTGCAGCTGGAGTGCTTTGTTCCTTTGCTCTGCGTTCTTACATTTCACAAGGAGATTTCCATCTCTTAGAACTTTGGCCATTTCTATGTCTCCAATTGCACTTCTTAATCCGTTAGTTAGAGCTAGTGGGCTCAAAGCTGTAACTTCTTGCCCTGATTTAAACCTCAAGATAATTTTGAATTCTTCCGCCATGATTTTCCTCCTCACCTCGTGTCTTTCCTCGTCACCTGATAGCTGCCGCTTGCCAGTCTGCTTCATGTCTCCTTCACTCTTGCCCTTTCTAACTTTACTCTTCCTACTCCTACTCCCTACTAAATTTCATCCAATCTCCATATCATCATCGTCAGTCAAACCCCCACTACTACTACTTGCCATTCCGAATCAGTCACCAACCAGGTTATGCCAATACCGCCTTCTGTCGACTCATTCTTCCACTCCGTCTAGTCCGTTCCAACGTCTCCTCTCTCTCCACTCCCGTTCAAGAGCCTTCTTCCTTCAGCAGCCCAAAACGAACTCAAGTCAGGTATGCAGTCAGCTGCCGTCATCAATCCGAGAGAGCATCAAAGTGAAGTCCAGTCCACACATCCACCAAAAATCGAAGGCAGTCAAGTGAAGTCTCGTGTCCAAGTGAAGTCAACAAGTGAGTCTACTCCCTGAGGCATGTGAAGTAAGCTCTTTTATACAGACAAGAGAGAATGCATGGCACATTTGCATATTGATATACATATCAGTCAATACATATCAATCGCGTGATTAACTGGCGCCGGACTAACTCTCCTTAATCTGGGGATGTATAACAATAGTCATTGTTCTGATTGTCTCCTAGGGGCTCTCTGTCCGTATGCAAATTGTTCTGCTTGTCCCCCCAGGGATTCTCATAAGACATCATATTGACGGTTACCTGAACTATGGATTTATAGAAGCACAAGACTCTTTTTGGCCAGAATGTATTTGTGGTGAAAAGCTAGCTAATGACAGCATGAAGCCCAGCAAACTGTGACGGCATCAAGAGACTCGACACCAAGAGACCACTGGTGCAAGTCTGGATTTTTTTCTTGAGAGGAAACGGTGCCTGGCGCTTTCAAGGAAACACAGGAATATCAGAAGATCCTTTGAACGGGCAGGTAGTGATTTACTCAGAGCCACTGAAGCATCATTCAACTGTGCGCTGCTCATTGCAAAGCCAAAAAAAGCCGCACAATATTGGTGAGCAGCTAATCAAGCCCGCATGCCGAGAAAATGTGTGGAGCACAAGCAGTTGATAAAGTCAAGATTGTGCGCCAAACAAGCGGATGCAGGGACCTGAGTCAAATGTCCTACAATGCAAAGATGCACTGGACGCTTTTGTGCGAAAACTGGAGTACAGGGTCGCTAAAATGTCAAAAGGGGAGTTGCAGCAGTTTCCATTTCTGCAGAAGCAGTCCGGTGGCACCGTGTGTGCGTCTTTACGCATGTACTTCATGCGCCACATGAACCTGCTGTGTGACGAGATGAGGAGTCACTGCTGACATCAACAAATATTTATCCAAGGAAGCATGGGTGATGGACCCCTACATTTCCACTTACAAGGATGTTGAATACTTAGGCTGTAAAGATGAGCTGTGTGACCTTCAGTCTCATTCAGTGTCAAAAAATATTTACAGGAAAACGGATACAAAAAGTTTTGGATCGTCAAAGGACGCACTGTCGCTCCTATGCTGGCCAAACACGCAATCAAGAGGGTCATTCTTCCTTTTGGTACTACATACTTGTCTGTGACATAACGCACGGCTCAGGAGACGCACACACACAGGCTCAGAGAAGTTCAAATAGTTTATTAGCAACAGGGGTGAATGGATGTGTGTCTGCGGGATGTAAATGTATTGGTGGCGGCGTCTGCTTCGGGCACAGAGGCAGGAGACCGTACAGCCGGCAACCCTATGGGAAAGAGCACAAGGACACAGGGTGACGGGCACACACCAACACAGGAGGAGAATAAGCGAGAGAGGAGCTTACTTGTAAGAGACAGATGACTGGCACCACAAGGACGGGACCCGGTAGACAGCCACCTGCAGGGCTCGGTGCAGCAGCGAGGAATGGCGAGGGAGAGGCGTTGTCCGCCGCCGAGGAATCCACCTGTGCACAGGGGAGCAGACTGGAAAGAAAGGAGGTAAGGGCTTCTTACCAAAAACGTAGTGCTGAAGAAAAGGTTGACTCACGATGGTGAGTGACGAAGTCTGACGGCTTCAGGCCGAAGCTCAGGGCGAGGCGGCTTATATTCCTCGCCGCTGATGACGTGCAGGTGTGTGTGCAGGTGGCGCCGCTGATGAGCGGCGCGGCGTGACAGTACTCCCCCCTCTAGCAGCGCCTCCTGGCGATGGCTTCTCTGGGTGCGCTCGGTGGAAATCAGCGATGAGCGAGGGGTCTAACACAAATGACGGGGGCACCCACTGTCGATGTTCAGGCCCATAGCCCTCCCAGTCCACCAAGTACTGCAACCCACGACCCCGGCGCCGGGAGTCCAGGATGGAAGAGACGGCCCAGGCCGGATGGCCACCAACCATCCGGGGCGCGGGTTGCGCAGCAGGAGGAGGGCAAAGGGGGTCGGAGACTGCCAGCTTCACCTTGGACACATGGAAGGTGGGATGGATGCGGAGGGAGGGGGGAATAGCCACACGCACAGCTACCGGGTTGATGATCCGGGTGATGGGGTAGGGTCCCATAAAGCGCTGTGCCAGCTTCCTCCTCTCGCCTTTCAATGTTACGTCCTGGGTTGACACGTAGACTCGTTGCCCAACTCTGTACGCCGGGGCAGGTCTTCTGTGCCGGTCCGCCACAGTTCTGTTGCACTCCACCGTGCGTAAAAGCGCATTACGCGCAGATGCCCAGATGGAGCGGAACTGCCTGAGATGCACCCTAACTGAAGGGAGAGTTACCTCACTCTCCTGCGCCGGGAACAGCGGGGGGTCGTAACCCAGGGACGCCTTGAAGGGGGACATCCCTGTAGCAGAAGAGCAAGCGGTGTTGTGGGCGTATTCAACCCAGGCAAGATGGTTACTCCAGGACGTGGGTTTGGATGCTGTTACACAGCGGAACGCAGCCTCCAGCTCCTGGTTGGTCCGCTCACACTGCCCGTTGGATTGGGGGTGATGGCCGGAGGAGAGGCTCACCTTGGCTCCGATGGCGTTACAAAACGATTTCCAAACCTCAGAGGAAAATTGGGGCCCCCGGTCCGAGACCACGTCCACCGGAATCCCGTGCAGCCTGACCATGTGTTGGATGAGGAGGTCCGCCGTCTCCAGGGCAGTAGGGAGACCTCGCAGGGGGACGAAGTGTACCGCCTTGGAGAAGCGATCCACGATGGTCAGGATGGTGTCGTAGGAGTTGGAGACTGGGAGTCCGGTGACGAAGTCCAGGGTGATGTGCGACCAGGGCCTGCCAGGGACGGGCAGGGGCTGGAGCAGGCCCGCTGGAGGGGCATTTCCTGACTTGTTGATGGCACATATAGGACAGGCCCGGGCGTAGCGGGCAGCATCCCTCCGCAGGCCCGGCCACCAAAAGGACCGCTGGAGGAGGTCTATCATCCGGGAGGAGCCAGGGTGACAGGTGAGCCTGGAGGTGTGTAGCCAGTGGATGACCTCTCCTCGAACTGCAGATGGCACGAATAGTCTTCCCTCCGGTCCGCCGCCAGGGTCAGGTTCCACCTCCTGCGCCTTCCGGATCTTGCTCTCTATGTCCCAGGAGATGGCTCCCATGACGCACGACCTGGGCAGGATGGTGTGGAGCGCGTCCTCCGACTCCTCGGGGGCGAATTGCCTAGAGAGGGCGTCGGGCAGGCCGTTCTTGGAGCCAGGCCTGAAGGTGATGGAAAACTGGAACCTGGCGAAGAACAAGGACCAACGCGCCTGGCGGGCGTTCAGGCGCTTGGCAGATTGAAGGTATTCCAAGTTCTTGTGGTCCGTCAGGACCACGAACGGCAGGTCCGCCCCCTCTAGCCAGTGACGCCATTCTTGCAGTGCGAGCTTGATGGCGAGGAGCTCTCTGTCCCCCACGTCGTAATTTCTCTCCGCCGGGGACAAGCGCCGGGAGAAGAAGGCGCAGGGCCGTTTGGCGCCGTCGTCAGGCGACCGCTGGGATAGCACCGCCCCCACTCCCGTGTCCGAAGCATCCACCTCCATGATGCACTGCAGCGCAGGGTCGACCTTGCGAAGGACCCGGGAGGAGGAGAACTCCGCCTTCAGCGCCTGAAAAGCAGCTGCGGCCTCTTCGGTCCACCGGAACGGGACCTTAGGGGACGTGAGGCGGGTCAGCGGTCCGACGATGGTGCTGAAGTTTGGGACAAAGCGGCGGTAGAAGTTCGCGAACCCCACGAACTGTTGCACCTGTTTCCTCGAGGCAGGTGTAGGCCACTCTACCACCGCCTTCACCTTCTCTGGGTCTGGACGCACCTGGTCGTGAGCGATGACGAATCCCAGGAAGGATGTTGTTCTAGCATAAAACTCGCACTTCTCAGCCTTCACGTATAGCCGGTTCTCCAGCAGCCTTTGGAGGACCCGCCTCACATGGACCTGGTGCTCGTCCCTGGACTTGGAGAAGATGAGTATATCGTCCAGGTAGACGAACACAAAGAGGCCGATGAAGTCCCGGAGGACGTCGTTGATGAGGCGCTGAAAGACGGCAGGAGCGTTGGTCAACCTGAACGGCATTACCAGGTATTCAAAGTGGCCGTTCGGGGTACAGAAGGCTGTCTTCCACTCATCTCCCTCCCGGATCCGGACGAGGTGGTATGCGCTGCGTAGATCCAGCTTGGTGAACCAGGTCGCCCCCTGGAGGGAGTGGAAAGCGGTGTCCATGAGGGGCAGGGTGTAACGATCCCTCTCCGTGATGTCATTTAGGGCCCGATAGTCAATGCAAGGACGGAGGGACCCGTCCTTCTTTCCAACGAAGAAGAACCCTGCCCCCACGGGTGATGACGATGGGCGGATTATCCCAGCACTCAGTGACTCTTTTAGGTAGGCGTTCATCGTCTCCTTCTCCGGCGCCGACAGACTGTAGAGCCGACCAGAAGGTAAGAGTGCCCCCTGGCGGAGGTTGATGGCGCAGTCATAGGGCCGATGAGGAGGGAGAGACATGGCCTTGGTCTTACTGAATACCATACCCAGGTCGTGAAATTCCAGGGGCACCAGAGACAGGTCCGGGGGTGCAGCGTCCATAGGAGGGAGAGAAACGGACGGAGAGCAGGCAGCGGACTGAAGGCAGGTGCCCATGCAGAACGTGCTCCATGCCGACACCCCGGCTGACTTCCAATCCAGGACAGGGTTGTGGAGGCGTAGCCAGGGATACCCCAGGATAATGGGCGACACAGAGTTGGGCAGGACGTAGAAAGTCATCTCCTCCCGGTGGTTTCCTGAGATAATCACTGGGACAGGAACAGTCTGGTGCATCACTCTCCCAAGGGAGGCATGAGAGAGGTTGACCAGGGAGATTGGGTCTCTCAGTGCCTGGCAGCGGATGCCCAATTGGGTTGCCAGGCTTTGTGAAATAAAGCTGCCTTCTGCTCCCGAATCCACCAGTGCGTGGGTGAGATGCCCAGTGGGATTGTGGCAGAAACGGACGGGCAGCTTCAATTGTGTGTGAGAGTTTAACCGATTGAGATCCGCAAGGCCCCCTACAGTGACTCGCGGACCCCGCCAACTGGCTTTCCGTGGGCAAAGTTTCACCGTGTGTTGGTCATCTCCGCAATACATGCAAAGATCCAACTCACGGCGGCGTTGTCTCTCCGCAGGTGAAAGCTTTGTCCAGCCCGTCACCATCGGCTCCGACTCCTCGGGGCACGATGGTGGCGGCGCCGCCAGGGGGCAAGCTTGGAACAGGCGCGACGAGACTCCACGAGGGCGAGAAGAAGACGACTTCCGCCCCGAGGAGCGCTCGCGCAGCCTATTATCCAAACTAATCGCTAAGGATGTCAGCTCCGCTAGCGTCTCAGGAATATCCCGCCCAGCCAGTTCATCCCTCAGATCATCATTGAGGCTGCGGAGAAAAAGGCCGCAGAGGGAGCATTCCTCCCAGCCTAATTCCTCCGCCGCTACCCGGAAGTCGACCGCGTAGTCCGCTGCCAACCGGCTTCCCTGCTGGAGGGCGAGAAGCCGATCGACCTGGACCGTCTCGGTAGGAGTATGGTCAAAGACCTCCAGGAAGCGCCTCACGAATTGGTCATATGTGAGGGCGGCATAACTGAGCCTCGCCATTACGGCGTAGGTCCACGTTAAAGCTCGCCCCTCCAGGAGATTCCCGATATAACCAATTCGGCTATGATCTGAGGGAAAGTCTCCGGGCACACGGTGGAAAACGGACTCACACTGCATAATAACCCCCCGCGCTCCGCCGAGCTTACCGCTAAAGCGGGGGTTGGAATGGGTGTGAGCTGAACCGGTGCACTCGGAGCCTGCTGGACGGCCACTGGAGCAGCAGGAGCCGCGCCACCCTGACGAGCCGGGGGGAACGACTGTTGGGGGTCCATGCCGCCCAACCGGTTAGTCAAATTTAACAATTGATTAAAAATCACCTGTTGCTGATAGGCTAATTGATCCACTCGAGCCTCGAGAGTGGAAAACCGGTGTGCGAGCCCGCCGTCTGCCGAGCCGCTCTGCTGAAGCCGTACTGACATAACGCACGGCTCAGGAGATGCACACACACAGGCTCAGAGAAGTTCAAATAGTTTATTAGCAACAGGGGTGAATGGATGTGTGTCTGCGGGATGTAAATGTATTGGTGGCGGCGTCTGCTTCGGGCACAGAGGCAGGAGACTGTACAGCCGGCAACCCTATGGGAAAGAGCACAAGGACACAGGGTGACGGGCACACACCAACACAGGAGGAGAATAAGCGAGAGAGGAGCTTACTTGTAAGAGACAGATGACTGGCACCACAAGGACGGGACCCGGTAGACAGCCACCTGCAGGGCTCGGTGCAGCAGCGAGGAATGGCGAGGGAGAGGCGTTGTCCGCCGCCGAGGAATCCACCTGTGCACAG
This sequence comes from Pholidichthys leucotaenia, assembly GCA_020510985.1. NCBI lineage: Eukaryota > Metazoa > Chordata > Actinopteri > Cichliformes > Pholidichthyidae > Pholidichthys > Pholidichthys leucotaenia. The sequence continues at coordinate 315,376,168 of CM035837.1, read as the reverse complement.
GGGAGCAGACTGGAAAGAAAGGAGGTAAGGGCTTCTTACCAAAAACGTAGTGCTGAAGAAAAGGTTGACTCACGATGGTGAGTGACGAAGTCTGACGGCTTCAGGCCGAAGCTCAGGGCGAGGCGGCTTATATTCCTCGCCGCTGATGACGTGCAGGTGTGTGTGCAGGTGGCGCCGCTGATGAGCGGCGCGGCGTGACAGTCTGAGGCAGCTTTCAGTGCCCTTCTAACTATAAAAACAAAAGTAAGGAACAGGCTGGATGTCCACCAGGACCTTAGACTGGCTATCACCACTATCACTGGTTCCAAGGTTGTCATAGCCAGGAGCGGCACTGGGGTTAAGCTCCCAGTGCTCATAAAATGCTCCTTACGGCGTGCGTCTCGAAAAGCCTCTGACAACTAAGTCCAACTCCTAGCCTGCCCGTGTGGTTTAGTCTCTAAGCCCGGCAGAACTGCTTTTACTAATAGGAGAAGGGGCGAGGGCGGATCTCTGGCGCCTTAAAACCAGATGCTTCGGGTAGATGGTGGCTCGTCAACCTGGGAAGGTAGCCCATCCAGGGGAAGGTAAACCCTGATTTCAAACCTCCGCTGCCTTGCGGCAAACCCAGTCACGGGAAAGGCTTCGGGAGTCAACCCTGAGGAAAAATCCGGAGTCGGAGCCCCTAAGGCAGTTCTCTGTTGTGCTCAACATTGTTCTGGCAGCTCCTGCGACGGCGCTGGTGCCAAACTATAGCAGCCCTGCTGTTCCTTTGGATTCATCAGTGACGTGGAGAGGGGGGACATGCTGCATGGGTAACATCTTGTCCTCCATATCTTCCTGCCCAGGCTTGAATCCTACCAACGCCCAACGCTGGAAGGTAGAACACCGGTGCGCATCGGCCTGTTCAGCCACAGGCAGTGCTGTTCCAGCAGAGTAGACGTTTAGGATTCTCTTCCATGGTCATCATAGATGGAGGCCGATGGAGGCCGACGACGACCACTATCACTCCAAACATGGCATCCCTGGTCAGAGACATACAAGCTCAAGGTACACATTAATATTCTTTTTTGAATCAGCAGACTGGTGAGAGTAAAAAGCAAAGAATGATTGAATTATTTTTTTTGCAATGTTAATTGCTGGGTAGTGTTATGAGAAAGAGCAGTCAAGGATATTTGTTCTTTGTGTATGACGGGGTGTTTTTAGGCCTACTGTGGTGGCATGATATAATAAGGCACGGTGAACTGAAAGTTTTTGAGGGAGTTTATTAATCATACCGCCATCATAGAACTCACTCCAGCCCTGTGCAGGCGGGTTGGAGCGGGTCCTCAGGCTCTCGTGAGGAAACACAGAATACGTGTCGTCAGAAGCAGTGGTCAGAGAGAGAATGAGCTACAGAGCATATGCAGTTTTTATACCCAGTTACAGACAATACATGAAAGGCATGGGACATTTGCATCACAGTCAGAGCAGGAAGCATGAACGTTTGCATTTGAGTCATACATATCAACCGCGGAACTGGCAGGAAGAAGCTAGACAAAGAGCGGCTGCCTATTGATCTCAATACACACATCACATTGTTCTACTAATTGCTCCAGCTGAGCGCTCTGCTTGTCCGTGGCTGTTGTGGGGGTTACCCATACACTCCCCCCCCCAGAGGGCTCAGCGGGAAGCTGAGGCCTCGATAGTCCGGCTTTGGGAGCGAGCTGCGGGGGAAAGCTCGCTGCAGGCGGCGGTGGAGGGAGGGGGGTGGGGGTAGCAAGTGCCGGCCCGGGACGGCGAAATTGTCTGGGCCGCGCAAAAATTGCCTGTGGATCCGTTATGTTGAGGGGCTGTCCCGTTGAACGTGCGGAGGTCCACAGCAGTTGTAAGAAGAAAAAATTAATCACTGACTCCTCTCGCGGCCATGAAGAAAAAAAAGGAGCTGCAGCAGTGTGGGACTTGGCATGTTGATTTTAGGTGCGCGCGCAGTCCTAAAGCCCTCGGGGACAGCTGACGGCTGAATTCCCTTTGTGCGCCGTGGCTGAGACCCGTACAAAATCCTGTGAGCGAGCTGTGTGCGTGCTTCAGGTGTGTGAGCAGCCCTGAAGGTTCTATGTGCAGCGGCGAAGGACGATGGCGGTCTGTGGAGCCGTTATTGTCCCGTGCGTGGTGCGCTGTCCTCGTAACCCCCCGGTGTGCGTGCGGGGTTCGGTGCTTGGCAGGTCCGCTGTAGAGGCGAGTCAGGGTCAGGGAGCTTGATGGAGATCAGCGTAGTCGGCGCCGATGGTCATCCCCGTTCAGGTTGTTGGTCGTCGCTCGTGCCGGGTCATGGTGCGTTCAGGTCCACGCGCTGCGTTCTCCGTCGGCCCTGGAGGTCGCCGTCGTGGAGAGAGAACGAGGTGCGTGCGCTCTCGTGTGGAGGAGCTGTGAGAGCGGCCGGTCCCAGCGTGGATGTGCAGATCTCAGGCGTGCAGATCTCACCGTGAAGCTTTCTGCAGCTTTCCCGGTCGTGGGTGATCTCCGGAGAGTTTCGCCTGGTGGTGGCTCTGCGTCGAGGTCTCCCTGTAGCAGAAGGGAGGGCAGATCATTTGCCTCAGGCTGCTGCGTTCGCTTGTCGTCGGAGAGTCACCGCCGGGGCTGCGTCGTTCGTCGTCAGCGTGTTCTTTCTCGGGGTCACCAATGTGGCTGTCCAGACCAGAAGGTTGCGTTGCACAAAGCGTGTGCTTTCTCGGGGTCACCAATGTGGCGGCATGAAATAATAAGCAGCGAACTGAGAGTTTTTAAGGGATTTTATTAATCATACCACCATCACAGAGAACTCACTCCAGCCCTGTGCAGGCGGGCTGGAGCGGGTCCTCAGGCTCTCGTGAGGAAACACAGAATACGTGTCGTCAGAAGCAGTGGTCAGAGAGAGAATGAGCTACAGAGCATATACAGTTTTTATACCCAGTTACAGACAATACATGAAAGGTATGGGACATTTGCATCACAGTCAGAGCAGGAAGCATGAACATTTGCATTTGAGTCATACATATCAACCGCGGAACTGGCAGGAAGAAGCTAGACAAAGAGCGGCTGCCTATTGATCTCAATACACACATCATATTGTTCTACTGATTGCTCCAGCTGAGCACTCTGCTTGTTCGTGGCTGTTGTGGGGGTTACCCATACTACTGCCATTAGGCCCATACTGACTGATTTTTAGGCCTTTACTGATTTATGCTATCGTGTGTGTATACCCGCTATTTTGGTTGTTAGAAATTTTTGCTTTAATAAGGGACATGTTCTTGTTAACATTTCTGTTTCATACCTCTGGCAAAGATGAAAACAAATCAACATTTCAAAACAAATGGAATAGGTTAAGCACAAAACTGATGTTTTTTTCCCCCTAAATAAATGTTTTAAAATGACTTAATTCCTCTGTTGTGATGTGTGGGCTGGGGAAGTTGGGGGGGGGGGACTTCTGTGACACAGGCAGGGGGGGCTCCTGAGAAAAAGATAGAATATAGTCAAGAAACAGATGAGAAACACCTGACCTAACAATACAGATGAGCTGAATATCAAAGCAACCTGGGCTTCAATAACTCCTCAGCAGTGTTACAAGTTGATTGCCTCCATGTCATGCAGCAACTGATGCAGTAATTCATGGTAAAGGAGCACCATCCAAGTACTAAGTGTATGATAAACACATTTTTAGAGACTTGGCATTTCTGTATTGTAAATCTTTATTTTGGATTGGTTATAGGAAACCAAAAGGGGATACTTGATACTAGGTTTCTGATTTTCATAATGACCTTAATTAAACCAAATATTGCTGGAAATATTTCCCTTGCTGGAAAATTATGTAAATGTTCACGATATTCTAATTTTGGAGATGCACCTGTACTGGCCCGCGGGTGTCACTCTGCCTGTTCACGTCACGCACGCCTATTTGGATGAATGACGCCAAAGCTCCCGGAGTGAAGTCTCGCAGAGTAAAAACACCGGCCATTTTTCTCCATTTATAGCACGACACTTGGTGATGGGTAGTGTAACCGAAAGTGTTGCGATCACTTTGATGACTATCCAAGTTCTGGCAAGTTTTATTTCGGCATTTAAGCATTCAGACTTCCAAAAACTGAACACAAACCATGTTTGTGTTTACCGATGCAAAGTTTTCTCGCTGACATCTCTGCCCGGATAGATGCTTGTCTAAACTGTCGCACAAATGGAAATGGTGCCTAGCGAGGAGAACCAGTTCGTACCCAAAGAGGTGAGGCTATTCTCGACCCATTCCAGCTTTGGGACTTAGCGGTCTGGATGTTCGTTCTCATCTTTAAAGACTGTGCAAAACACCATTTGAGCAGCACTTGTGGAAATTGTAGTCTTAATACACATTTACTGTAGATGCTAAGTCTCAGCTGTTAGCACTTAGCTAAATATGACTTGGACGGCCTATCGTGACATAGCTAACTAACGCAACTGCTAACACCAACTAGCGGCTATTTTCATTGTATTTGAGATATTATTTTTCATTTGAGGCTTCAGTTAAAATGTCATTTATTTGTTTGGCTTTCTGATAACCAGGGACGCCTACGCTTTTCATATATCGCCATGACATTTTGTTTTCCAGTCAAACCAAGCTAAGATTTGTCAACATTTGTTAGCTAACTAGCATAACATTAGCTTGTAGGACTCACTAGCTAATGTCGTTAGCCTTCTAAATCTGGTCTTGGCAACAACTACAGCTAATCTTGACGTTTTTAAGTTGCTGGACCAAAAGTTTAAAAACAGGCCACGTTGACAGCAACACTCAACTCACTGCTTGCTCTGAAAATATTAACGTTCGGTTTGCGGTTGCCACTCACTTGAACATTATTGACAAAATAACGTCAAGTTTGTGAAATGTCAACGTTAGCAAGTCATTCTCGCTAGCTAACGCTAGCGGAACTAAGGAGCTGATGTCAGCGTTAATAACAGAATAAATATTCACTATTTAATCTGCGTGTTTATCTCGTTTGTGGTGATTAAGTTACTTCGTGGTTGTTCCGATGTGTTGACATGTATTCAGTGATCAATTTACAAAATTTAACTACAATCCTCATTGTCGTTCTATATGACACTATGTTAATCAGACAAAAAATACAATTAATCGGCTTTGTCTCAGCACCGTTGTTGGATGTCATATGGCACTTTGCAGGATTTAAATGTTATGTCATGTGTTATTGTGCATGTATCTAGAGGTCCCTGGCAACTTATTTGGAGTGGCAGTATTTATCTGTGCGTTTATTCGACAGTAGTGTAACAGGTGCGAACATATCAGTTTAAATCATAAGAATATTAAGTTTATACTCGCTGCTTTCCCCGTCCTATTCAGTGAGCCTGCAGGACAACTATTTAAGCAAAAGGAAAGTCGAGGAAACAATGTTGTAGTTATTTAGACAGCTTAGGTAAATCACTTGTTTAAGCTTGTTCTGTGCTCTTTATGATGGGCTGGATTTCTACACATGTTGATGTTATACCTTTAATTATCATGCAGTTTTAAGACATTTAGTCAAAGATAAACAGAATTCACTTGCTATTAGGGCTAGGAATCGTCACTAATTTCCAGAATCGATTCAATTCTGATTCTTGAGGTTCTGAATTGATTCAATTCCAATTTGATTAGATCTCGATTCAGTCAGGGAAATTACCATTTTTATAGCTATTTTACTTGCCCGGGGTAAAAAATCTTAGAAACATCATCATTGCCTTTCACCCGAAACGGGTATATCCACAGTTCCTTCCTTACTCCTCTCCGCTCTGCGTCAAGCCCGTCTTTTCTCGTGAGCCATCACTCTCTTTGTATTATGCGCCCTGCAAACTTTCCACGTGAGGTTCTTCCATTCCACTGTATCATGTACTACCAATTGCCATTGATCTAAAACATCAGCACACTTCAATGCATTTTTGCATGTGTCCTTAAATCGGAGTTTGGGTCGACCTACTTTGCGAGAACCATGAGCCAGCTCACAATACAGGAGTTCCTTCACCGGCCTATCATCATTCATTCGACAGACATGACCTAACCAGTGCAGGCGACTCATTACAAGCTTGATCTCGATGTCTTCGACGTGTGCGCGCCGCAGCACCTCCTCATTGCTGATGAAATCGTCCCACTTGATGTTTAGTATAAGGCGAAGGTGACGCTGTTGGATTATGCGAAGCTGCCTGACTTGGTGCTGGTAAAGGGTCCAGGTTTCGCTACCGTACATCAGGAGGGACATAAGGCACTGATTGTAAACTGCGACTTTGGTAGAGACTGTGAGGTCATGCGAATCAAACACCCTCTTGCACAGACGGCCAAAAGCACACGATGCTGCTTGGATGCGAGATGCAAGTTCCCCCTTCATAGCGCAGTCACTGCTGACTTAACTGCCGAGATACTTGAAGTGAGTAATGTTGGCCAATTTGATGTCGTCAATAAAGAACTCAGCTGTATTGCCAATACACATGGTCTCTGTTTTGAGTGTGTTGATGCAGAGACCCATTCTCTTAGCGACGTCATTGTAGGAGGATAATAACATCTGCAGGCCCTCTGGTGTATCACTGAAAATTGCGATATCGTCAGCATACTGAGCTTCTCTAATATATTCTGTGAGGACTCTGGATTTCGCTTTTAATCTGCGGAGGTCAAAAAGATCGCCATCGTAATGCAGTCTGATCTGTACGCTGCAGATGTGCTTGATTTCTTTGAAAGCGAGCCAAAGTAGGACTGCTGCGTACATGCCAAAGAGTGTTGGAGCTAGTTTACACCCCTGCTTGACCCCGCTGTTGTATTCAAGGGATTGGGTGAGTTCACCATTGATAGCAAGTCGGGCGTGCACGTCCGTGTATAGTCTCTTGATGATTCTTATAAACTTTGGAGGACAGCCAAGTTTGCCAAGGATGATGAAGAGGAGCTCGCAATTGACCGTGTCAAACGCCTTCACAAAATCCATGATGGCTATGTACAAACGTCTGCGCTGCTCTCTTGTTTTTTTCCATCAGCTGGCGAAGGGTGAAAATCCCATCTATTGTACTTCTACCATTTCGATACCCTGACTGCGACTGGGGGTAGATATATTCTGCTAACAGGTGAAGCCTCTGCAAGATAATGCCCGCAAAGACTTTACCGACAGCACTGAGCAGTGAAATTCCTCTGTAATTGCCACAGAGGCTTCTGTCACCTTTTTTGAACAGAATTGCGATGATGGCATCTATCCAGTCGGTTGGGATAATCTCTGTAGTCCAGCAGATGTTGAATAGGACAAGTAGGAAAGCTCTTAAGCGACGTCCTACATTCACAAGTACTTCAGGTAGAATACCGTCTGGACCTGGATTCTTTCCTAATCGGGTGTTTCTAAGGGCTTGGTCAAGTTCTTGGTCTTCAGTTGGGAAGCTCATTGATTCGATAACTGGAAGCTGGTGTATGTCATCAACGATGCTCAAGTCAGCATCCGTTGGTTGGTTTAATAAGTCGCTGAAGTGTTCAACCCATCTGTCCTTTATCTTGTCAGGAGCAGTCAGGAACTCACCATCTTTGGACTTCACAGGATGGGTGCTTCTGGATCTAGGGCCATAGATGGTATTGAGGGTAGCATAAAACTCTCTATGGTTCTTCTCCTGAGAGTGCCGCTCTGCCTCCTCAGCTCTGCGCCGGAACCAGTTATTCTTTAGCTCTCTGATCCACCTTCTTAAAACATGCCTGTCCAAGTTCTTGTCTTGAAGCAGCTTTTGAATTTCTTGGTCCTGATCATCAAACCAGTCATTCTGCACTCGTTTCTTTTTGCTAAAGATATGGGTGGCAGCATTCTGGAGAATAACTCTGAGTTCATCAAAGTCCGTCTTACAGGTAGACAACTTTTTGTCTAGGAAGAGCTCCAGTAATGTTTTTTTGTCATCATCCAAATGTGTGTCTAGCTTCTTGGGAGGCCTTGTACCACTCTTCTTGTTTTTAATAAAGAACAGGCACTTAGATACCAGGAGCTTATGATCAGTGAAGCAGTTTGCTGCTCGATTGACTCGTGTCACTGTGACATATGGTTTTGCGGCCTTATTGGATAGTAGGGATGTAACGATATCAAAATCTCACGGTATGATACGATTTCGATATTGATCTCACGGTACAATATTTGTTGCGATATTGTGGAGAGGCTCATGGTATTGTAAAATAGCTCATAATATTGTGTTTGTGATGATAATAACCAAAAACTGCCATTAAATCTGTTTTTGCCAGTCACCAGGCCATTATTTTTATATTTGTGGATCATGACAACATAAAATGCTGATCACTTAGTGCTTTTAAAGTGCAAGTTCAAGTCAGGAACATCAATATACCATTTGGTAATATTTGGTCACATAACTGATTCTTCTTATGTGCAAGGATCATACTAAGCAGCAACTAGAACAACTGTAAACAACAATAGGGAATTCCCTTTAAGAGCAAACGAAGATCAAGTTAAGCCAGGTTCAATGTGTAAAGTAAAATTAATCATAAATGTGCTAGGCAAATAAAAACAACCTGTTGAAACAATTAAGTCAGGCAAAAAGCCTACTAGAAAACACTGACCTATCCTTTAGCTTATGTTCAAGTTTTTCTTCAGAAAGATCAAAAGATCTACATTGCAAGGGAGAAGAAGTGACCTCTGGGCTTTTACAGTATCCTCTGCTGTAGAAAATACTCTCTCACTGGGCACTGAGGTAGCGGGTAAACATAGGTAGGTCTTTGCTAATGAGGACATTATCTTTGCTAATGAGGCCATTGTCTGTCCGCCACCCTCTCTCCTTTAGTGTTTTTAGACACGGAAAAACCAAAATGCCTCCACACATCTGATTTAAAAGTTGCTGGGGCTTGCACAATCTCAACTTCAGGGGTGTTTTCTTCAGTATTTACGTGAGCCGAACTTTGTCCGCCGCCATGTTTGTTGTGTGGACAGCGTGCAGCATGCACTCCTATTGGCTCAACAACAGTTCTTGTGATGACGCAGCGCAAAGGATCATAGTCTGTGTAGTTTACAATGCTTTGTTGCGCGGGAGCCTGCTTATTTCTTGTTGTTTTTTGACAGATACCCGCCCTCTTAATACCGTAACACGACCACGACGGTATCGAGACACTTTTACTACCGCGATATCGCGATAACGTCAATATCGTTATATCCCTATTGGATAGTACATGGTCGATTTGGTGCCAGTGCTTTGAACGTAGGTGTTGCCATGTGTTATTTAAGGTGTTTTTCTGTTGGAACATAGTACCCATGACACTGAGCTGGAATCTGGTGCAGAATTCTAAGAGCATAAGCCCATTGGAGTTCAAAGCTGAGATGGTCGCAGAGAGGCTCGTTGCATTTTGCCGTAACTGAAGCCGAGTAGACAGTCAGAGACGCCTGCCGCAGCTGAAGCCAAGTTGACATTCAGAAGTGCCAAAGATGTAGTGCCAGAGATGCCATCGAGTTGATGACATAACTGCCGTGCCGTAACCCTGGCAAGGGAGGCTGCGGGTGTACTAGCACTTGCCCAAGGTACGCACCCAAGGCTAGTGGAGGGAAGGAGGCGCCTCACTGCTCCATTCTAGACCGGCTCCGAGCAAAGCAAAGCTCCAAGCAAAGTCAAGCCACTGCCCATTAGAGACCTAATGCTGCAAATTGTACCAGAAATACTCTAACTTTGTTAATACATAAATTATCACATAAAGAACTGACCCAAAATCAGTTACAATAATGCACTTATTATTTAACTTATGATTTCAAAGTGCTAACAAATGCTTTCTTTAGTGCAAAGGGTGTGTAGTGTTAAGTTAATAACCCAGACTAAGTAAACAAATTCAGTGCATGAAGCATGTATACATAATCACACTGTATTTCAGTCCTTTCAGGATTTTGCGGGCTGTTTTTGTGATTGTTGTGGCCCAAAAAGCCTGAATTTGTGGGAGCTTTTCCTAAATGTTGTGACTTTTTTTTTTTTAGAGTTTCTTTGCACTGAAAGTTGTGTGAAGAAATACAGATTTTAAAGAAGCTGCTTTTTCCTTAGTTTGCAGTGATGCTATTTTATGTAACATTACAGGAAAAGCACAGGATTGCCAACATTTTCCTAAACAGTGATTTATATAGAATTAAATGCTCAGTAAAACTGTCAAAAAATGACCAACATTGTATTTTTGCTGAGAACTTAAATAAAAAAGATAAAAGAACTGGCCATTACAACAATTAAATTGCATTGAATGCATGCACGAGTATGGAGAAAATTATGGCAGCACCTTCTTGAATCTTGAATTTGAAAACTAGGACCCCTGAAAAATTTGAGGTCTTCTTCTATGCTGAAATCCACAATGAAGCGGGAATGGCTGGTCCACTAACAACCTCTTCCCTTCAGAAGGCCTCAGTGCAGGATGGATCTTGGAGTGGGAACCCAGTCTTCACATAGCTGAAGGGGATATGATAAGGAGAATATATTTCAAAGTAAAATTAATAATCATATTTTTAAATCCCCACACAACAGTAGGGTTTAATAATTTAGTTTTTTTTTTAATTTTTTGTTGTTTATAACTACAAATTAACTTTCAATTTTTGAAAAGGGTTTCAATTCATTTCCTGTGAAGATTTGGTCATTTCAGTTTAGTTCTGTTGAGTAAAAATGGCTTGTTGTACTGCGGCCTTTATTAATTCTGCCATTTTTATTTTATTGTGATTATTATTATCAACTTCAAATCTCTCAAGTGCTAGAACTCCAAAATTAAATTTGTCATTCAATACAAACGTTACTTGAAGGCAGCTGCCTGTCATGAATCCCTGAAGTCCTGACTAAAAATAAAAAAAAACCCCAAAACATCATGCTGGGTGAATTATTAATTTACGACACAAATGTTTAAAAAAAAAAACAAAAAAAACAATAGCGATATTTTACTTACCCCAGCAGCTGCAACAGTCTCCATCTCTGGTCTGTTGTCCACATTGGAAAAGTGTTTATCAGTTGTTGACTTTTGTTTACGTTTCAACACAGCGCTGCGCGTAGTACAAAACAGTTTATCCCTACTTTATGAAAAATATTCAGAAACTGCTGACACAGTCTTCAGCAGTGATTTTTGTTGATAAAATATCGGCAGCTTTGCTCATGTAAACACAAATAATGTGAGTATGCAGCGCAGGGAACTCTCGCGCGATTATTCAATCATGTACGACTTCAGGCGGCCGCTTGCGTTTTGTGTTTCACAGACTGTAAAAGCATTTTATTAAAAACGCGTGGATCGGTATCAGCTCAATGAAACGTGAATCGATTCGAATCGGAGAATCGACCTTTTGAACCCACTCCTACTTGCGTGTGAGCTTTTAGTTAATTTTCATATACCTAGAGAGCAGAATGATTAAGGTAACTTAAAAATAAGGTGATGCAAGCAACAAGAATGAGCTGTTTGAAAGCCTTTTGTCTCGTATTTTAGAGCAGTAAAGTCTTAATTTTATACTGTGTTGCATTCTCAAAGAGGCAGGGCTTTTAAGTGGGGAAAATCAAGTGTCAGATTCCCTTTCAGAACAAACACCCCTTAATTTTTGATTGATTGAATGCCTCTATTGTCATGGCACACAACACATGCTGTACAATGAGATTTGATGTCTCGTGAAAATAAAAAAAAAAAAAAAAAAAAAAAGCTATTGCACAGATGTCCAATAAATTAAACAATATATACACATATATGCAGATAATCTATGATGTCAGCAAAATATTTATTTTTTAAAATACTGTTTATATTTTTCCAAAAATGGTAGCCATGCCAGACTGTCCAGCCTGTCAGCCAGCCTAGTTTAGATGAATTTGTTTTGTAGTGATGTAAAAAAAAAAGTTATTACCTGCATTTATATACCTGGTTAAGTAAAGGTTATTATTGATTGATTGATTTAATCTGAATTTTTCATCCAGTAGTCCACCCAGAATGAGTAATAGTTTCTTGATAAATGGTTTCTTGTTTTCTGATTTTGCAACTATTACTCACATATATACAGTATGTGAACTGTGCTTTGCATTTGAGCTGTCTGTTCATGTGTGCTGATATTTCACAACAGTCGCATATTTTGTGGCATTGAAAAAAAATTGTTTTAACAAATACTGCTTGTGTAATGATGTGCCTGTGGAATCATGTCAGTACCTTGTGATTATATTCATGGTAAAAATAACCTTTAATCTCATAATACACTTGTGTGTTATCAGCGACACCCTCTTCATAGAAGCTGTCAGTCACATTTTGACAAGATCATAAACATGAGAGGTTTCAAAAATATTTAAGTTCAGGGTATTAATCCCTTTTGCCATAGAAGCATCTCACCAATCATTCATAGTTGTAGGGTCACAAATCCTTAGAAATGTTTTCACTTTAAATCACCTGCATGTGTTCAAAGTTGTTTCTTATGCCAATTGTTTTTGCATATCATCAGGGTGTGTTTTGGAGTTGCAGACAGAGTATTTTTGATGAAATGAAGAGGATTTCTCAGGTCTGTGTGGTGTGGGCGAGTGTGCACACAGTAAAGCATGGTGTTGTGGTGCATGTGGCGGCACCCAAGACATGTTTTTCAATTATAAATCAGCTTTGAGTAGTACTGCTTTTTGTCAGTTTTAATATGGGCAGTGAAATGACCATTAGCTGAATATATATTGGTTGGAAATTTTAATTTTTTTTAATTTTATTTACTTAGTTTTTTGTATTGGAAAAAGAAATGCTGGTGTTCAATTAGCTTCTTTCACTTCAGCCATGTTGTACTCGGAAGCCCAGTTTTGTTTTTTTAACTAAAATGAAGCATGAGTCAGCAATTGGATGGCCTGCTTTTTAATTAGATATTGCATACTTTCTGTGAAACTTCAAAGCTAAACATTTTAGATTTACTTGCCTCTTCTGATACTTGTACCATATTTGTTTCTGATAGATTTTCTTTTTTTTTTTTTTCATTCGAGTACCTATTCATAACTACAGAAGTTAAGCTTGCTGTATAACAAGTACCCAACACGGCATGAAATAGTGGTATTTTGTTGGGCCCTTTTTTGACGGTCATCCGCTCACTTTTTTTACAGACTTTCTGCTGTGAGCCAGTGTTTTTATTTTCTGTCAACGCATTTTGTTTTTTTACGCCTTGTGTCACTCCATCAAATTACCAGTAGACAGTGCGTCTGCCATGCGCTCAGAGGAGGTGCCTCATTTAAAAGAGGTGTGGCAGCGCACAATCTAATGCACATTACACTATTATAGTGTATTTCATCAGAATCTGCTTTTGATCAGGAAAAATCGTCAGAAGCACGTTGTGTAATGATATTTCAGTGGCATGTTTTGACATCGCGCAGCTTTGGAGCTCAGGAAACGGCATGCGCTGGGACAGTCATGGGGCCGTATTACAACATCGGGGTCGATTGATCAGTTGTCTGACGCAGAACGCGTTTATGGGCGTTTCCAAGTTCATTTCCTTATCACAACAGCATAAAAACAAACTTTCCACCAGGGCATGATGCAAAGAGGCCGATATAATCATTCAGAGGTGTGTTTTGGATAATCCAATCCAGTCCAAAGCGCTCATTCCCATCCCTTTAATGCAAAGAGGCGCATTATGTACAGTTAATTGTCACCAGTGCAAAACCTGTCTTAAACCATCGTGATCACATTTCAGACAGTGCACCTCTTTGCATTAATGGGATGGGAAGGAGCACTTTGGATTGGATTATCCAAAACACACCTCTGAATGATTAGACCAGCCTCTTTGTGTCATACACCAACGGAAGGTTTGTTTTTACGCTGTTGTGATAAGGACATGAACTTGGACACACTCATAAACGCATTCTGCGTCAGTGACAACTGATCATCCTACCCCGTCGTTGTAATGTGGCCCTTTGTCTGTTTGGTGTGTGTGAGTGGGCATATTGATGTGGCTTTGATAACATTTGTTGCACACCATTTCCCGCCTTAATTTTTAGCTTTTCACATCACAAAGTAAATAAATATGCAAATTTATGATTCAAGTTTCTATGTTTGCAGATCCAGAATGCAGCTGAGGAGCCCAGGGTGCTGTGCATAATTCAGGACATCACCAGTGCAAAGACAGTTAATGAGAGACTGACCCTTAACCTGCCTGTGTCCACCACCCTCTCCAAACTTTATGAAGACATTGCCCGCAAAGCAGGCTATCTGAATGGCTCTTTTCACCTTGCCTGGGGGAACACACCAGAAATGGTTTGAATTATTTTTTCTTTTGCGATTGCTTTAATGTAGTATGAATTTTTTCTAATTCTGGATGTCCCTGAGCGTAATTATTGGATGAATGTGGTGGTAGTTTAAATGCATTAAGTCACATTTAAAGTTATATCACAGTGGTTTGAACTGTGCAATTAACTGAAAAATAATCAAATCCAACGTTCAGACTCTCAAATAGAAGTTATTTTTGACTAAGCCAGTTATTTCTTTTTTCCCCAACTCTATTCATCGTTTCCCCACTGTACGTGTGTGTTCATGCAATGCCCCCTTACATATGTGGACTTGAATAAATGCTTTATTTAATTCTGTGTGAAATAAGTGCTTTCTCACAGCAAGTAACAGAGCAGCAATCTGATACAAGGTAATGTTTAATGTGTTTGAGTCTGTCTGTACAAAGTGCAACAGCAGCTGATTAACTCAATTCTCTCTTCCTTTGGATTTATCCTGATAAAAACAAACTGAAATGCTAGATTAGAAGGAAGTCGAGTTGAAATGATATAGAGGGGATTAGTGTCAGTGATGACTACTTCAGCTTCACAATAGGAAATTAAAAAAAAAAAATCATGACATGAATGCACAGTTTAAAAATGAAACTGAAGTTGCTTCACTAGCTGACTGCAGTGGCAGAAGCTTTCAAAAATAAAATCAGAGCCTTCACAATAAAAGCATAAGTTTTTAACCATAAATTTAAATCTTTCTTTCTGATGGGTGAAAAACAAAGTAAAATTGAAATAATGTCTATAAATATCTTTAAAGTCTCCACTGATAAATTAACTTATTTATTGGTATACCTTAGTATACCTCCCTATATACAGTGGGGCAAAAAAGTATTTAGTCAGCTACCAATTGTGCAAGTTCTCCCACTTTAAAGATGAGAGGTCTCCAATTTTCATCATAGGTATACTTCAACTATGAGAGACAAAATGAGGGAAAAAAAATCCAGAAAATCACATTGAAGGATTTTTAATGAATTAATTGGTAAATTCCTCAGTAAAATAAGTATTTGGTCACCTACAAACAAGCAAGATTTCTGGCTCTCACAGACCTGTAGCTTCTTCTTTAAGAGGCTCCTCTGTCCTCCACTTGTTACCTGTATTAATGGCACCTGTTTGAACTCGTTATCAGTATAAAAGACATCTGTCCACAACCTCAAACAGTCACACTCCAAACTCCACTATGGCCAAGACCAAAGAGCTGTCAAAGGACACCAGAAACAAAATTGTAGACCTGCACCAGGCTGGGAAGACTGAATCTGCAATAGGTAAGAAGCTTGGTGTGAAGAAATCAACTGTGGGAGCAATTATTAGAAAATGGAAGACGTACAAGACCACTGATAATCTCCCTTGATCTGGGGCTCCACGCAAGATCTCACCCCGTGGGGTCAAAATGATCACGAGAACGGTGAGCAAAAATCCCAGAACCACATGGGGGGACCTAGTGAATGACCTGCAGAGAGCTGGGACCAAAGTAACAAAGGCTACATCAGAAACACACTACGCCGCCATGGACTCAAATCTTGCAGTGCCAGACGTGTCCCTCTGCTTAAGCCAGTACATGGCCAGGCCCGTCTGAAGTTTGCTGGAGAGCATTTGGATGATCCAGAAGAGGATTAGGAGAATGTCATATGGTCAGATGAAACCAAAATAGAACTTTTTGGTAAAAACTCAACTTGTCGTGTTTGGAGGAGAAAGAACACCATACCTACTGTGAAGCATGGGAGTGGAAACCTCATACTTTGGGGCTGTTTATCTGCAAAGGGACCAGGACGACTGATCCGTGTAAAGGAAAGAATGAATGGGGCCATGTATCGTAAGATTTTGAGTGAAAACCTCCTTCCACCAGCAAGGGCATTGAAGATGAAACATGGCTGGGTCTTTCAGCATGACAATGATCCCAAACACACCGCCCGGGCAACGAAGGAGTGGCTTCATAAGAAGCATTTCAAGGTCCTGGAGTGGCCTAGCCAGTCTCCAGATCTCAACCCCATAGAAAATCTTTGGAGGGAGTTGAAAGTCTGTGTTGCCCAGCGACAGCCCCAAAACATCACTGCTCTAGAGGAGATCTGCATGGAGGAATGGGCCAAAATACCAGCAACAGTGTGTGAAAACCTTGTGAAGACTTACAGAAAACATTTGACCTCTGTCATTGCCAACAAAGGGTATATAACAAAGTATTGAGATGAACTTTTGTTATTGACCAAATACTTATTTTACCGAGGAATTTACCAATTAATTCATTAAAAATCCTTCAATGTGATTTTCTGGGTTTTTTTTTTTTTTCTTATTTTGTCTCATAGTTGAGGTATACCTATGATGAAAATTGGAGACCTTTCTCATCTTCTAAGTGGGAGAACTTGCACAATTGGTGGCTGACTAAATACTTTTTTACCCCACTGTAAACAAAGGAAAGAATAAATGAATGGATAAATAAAAAGAATTAAAAAATAAATTGTTCAATTAATTGTGATGTTGATTTGAGCTCCCATCACCCAGCCCAAAGTGAAGTGATTCAGTATGGTGCTGAATTAAGGAGGTACATAACAGGTAAAATGGCAAGTACATGCAACATGATATTTCTTGGATTATTTCCTTCGAAATCGGCAGTGGTTTAGCATCTTATGACTGTGTTGAATAATTGCTGCTTTTGTCCTTGACCTCATTTTAATCAGTATAGACTGCAAGTATGTACGGGTTGAATGGCTGAAATAACTTGAGTGAGGAAGTGTATTGTGTATTACATATTTTGAAGTCTGCCTAGATGTTTACCAGATGTTTACCAATTAGTGTCATATTTTTACAGGATAAAATTTCTTCAGCACAAAATATATAGGACTTGACCGATATATGACAAGTGTCCAAAAGTGTTGTGAAATAGAGGTGTTACATGTGGAATAATGGTACACAAAAATATTAGATGAAGCTTGAAGTTAAGTTAGGTGTTTTTGATTGAGTGTGTGTGTGTGGATTCTTGGTTATATTTATAGTGCCTATCCTGTATTTACAGTTGACTGTTCAGCCATACTTCACTCGATATACACACACGCTCATTTACCTAAAACATTGGAAGTGGTACCATATCAGGACCGTAGTAAAGCCGATGTGGACTGTGTCTGTGGAAAGCAACACGTTGAAAGCAACATGTGTAATAATTTAGCTGCCAAAAGAAAACACTCTCACTCAACTCAAAAAGCAGAGCCATAACGACTCTTTCTGCTTGATTATTGTAGTATAGTTTGTTCTCATACTTGTATGTATACATCATTTGCTTTTCTTAAATGAGCCCACACTAATCCTGCTGCTGACCCAGCCCAAAGCCTAGGTGCTGTCTGTTATCTCACTGAGTAGGTCAGTGGATTAAGCTCCTGCATGTTTCCACTGCAGTGCTTTGCTTGCTCATCCTAAGCTTGCCTGAGAGAAAGACAACTATGTAGTGTTCACACGTTGGCAACAAACTGCTTTCTTGGTGTACATCAGTGTTGGGAATTTACTGAAAATGATTTCACTAGGAGTCTAAGTGTTCTGGTGAGTTCATCCAGTTTATATTGTAACTGCTTGCTTGCAAACATCTGCCTCGACTGGTTGATCAAGGTTGATGGAAATCCTAGTTCCACTGAAAGTTTCATTTTTGCTTTAGAAATTTTTTTCCTCTCCCACCGCATTCTTGAATGGAATAATTAAGGTTCTTTTTTTTTAAAATATTGTAAGGTAATAGGAAATATGTACTGTCTTAGCTGTCTTTTTCTGCCTATACTTTCCTCTCTAATGACTTTTGTTTGCTTTCTATAGGCACCACTGGAACATAACAGTGAGATGTCACTCTCAGAATCTGGGTTTGAACCTGGTGGTAAAAGGAACTTCCTTCAGCTAACAGACAAAGATGGAGAACAACCCCAGGTTGCATCAGTGAGTTGTTACACAACACAGTTAGTTAAGAAATTTCTTACAGGACATTGAAAAATATGTATATTTTTAAACTCTTGTCATCTATCAGTATGGACACTTTACTAAAAAGTTTTTTTGCTGTATACAGGATGAGTCAGGAGCAGCAGATAGCAGTGGACTGGATGACAGTTCACAGGAGCGATTTATTGGGCCCCTACCGAGAGAGAGCACCGCAGGCTGTAGTAGTGACTACAGCAGTCCGTCTTACTCCTACTCATCTATCCTGAACAAATCGGAGACGGGTAAGGTTTGGTTACCTGCTGAATATGTGACACCACTTCTACTATACCATCCCAACTTATCTATCTCTGGCTTTTTCCCCTTCATTATCACATACAGGTTATGTTGGTTTGGTCAACCAAGCAATGACCTGCTATTTGAACAGTCTTCTTCAAACTCTGTTCATGACCCCAGAGTTTAGAAATGCACTCTACAAGTAAGGTGTTATGGTCATTGTCTCTGTGAATGTTTATTTCTGATGTACAAGTTTGAAAGTCTAATTAATTGAGTCTAATGGCAGCTGGGAGTTTGAGGAGTCAGAAGAGGATCCAGTCACCAGTATTCCCTACCAGCTGCAAAGGCTGTTTGTGCTGCTGCAAACTAGCAAGAAACGAGCCATTGAGACTACTGATGTAACAAGGAGCTTTGGCTGGGATAGCAGTGAGGGTAAGCTTTTTTTCCCCCTTACTGCTTGTGACTAAACACGTGGCTTCTCTCTCTGTCTCTGTACCCTTAATTATACTTCTTGTGGGTTTGTTCTTAGCTTGGCAGCAGCATGACGTCCAAGAGTTGTGTAGGGTCATGTTTGATGCCCTGGAGCAGAAGTGGAAGCAGACAGAGCAGGTATGATAGAACAAGTTTTCTTAGACTTGTAACGACAAATATTAAGTCACTAGACTCAGCCCCCTCCCCAAAATGGAAACAAAAGCCCTCTCTGTGGAAAAAAGCATAAGCCCTGGGGTTAGTAGATTCTTATCTCAGGAGTGGGTAGAAACTGCAAACACTTTGTCCAGTGTGTGTATGTACTGACATGTATGCATAAATGCTTGTGACCCCATTTAAAAAAGAAAATGACACGCTATTTATGAGAGGTCCCAGGTCTGAATCCCAGACTACACCCAGTTTTAGCTCAACAGGGCTTAAACAATGTTACACAAAGAGAGACAGCCATGGTCTTTAGTTAAAGCAAAAAAAAAAGTTCAGTTATGTGAATTACTAAGTTTACACTGTTTTTATGCATGGTTATGGGATTGATCATGGTGTGCAAACCCAAAATAGAAGCAAGAGCTCACTCTTGGAGCTTGGACGAGGAGCTACGTTATTTGGGAAATGCTAGAGTTGAGCTGCTACTCTTCCACATCTGACCTCTTAAAGATGATTGTTGTAAGTTTGCCACAAACTGCTTCCAGTCTGAATGAAGCCGAGGTGGTTGGTGTATGTATTCCACTGTCAGTTGATGCGTATTCCACACATACTCATGAGTAACACTGTTTATCCTTATGTGAGTTTTCTTTGTGACTGTGACGTTGGAACAGCAGTGACTGTTTGTAAATATGTTATTATTGAATTTCAAAGCCCCGTTTCATCCATAGGTTCAATAAATTAATCTACATACCTGAGACTGGAAAATTTGTTTAATTGCTGTTATTTCCAATTATGCCTAATGTAGTTACATCATAGGTTAAGTTATATCTATTGTATGTAGTATATTCAAATTAACAATCTTGATTTAATTTGCATCTGCTTGACAGCAGAAACACATTTTTTTTTTATACAATTGTAAATATATTTAGGCTGTGAGTGGTTAAAAAGAGCTGGTTTAAGTGGTTTGGGCATCGGTTGTGTCCTACCAACAGAGTTTTCGGGTGTATCCCAATGAGTGGAGACGCCGTGCCAGATCTAGGACACTCTGGAGAGACTGTGTAGCTCAGTCGGTCTGAGAATGCCTTGGTATCCCACTAGATGAACTGGAACTGAACAATTCTGATTAGATTATTGCCCTTGCGGCCTTGACTTTGGATAAATGGTAACTCACAGTAGATGGGCAGACTTCATAAAGATTGCATAGACAGTGATTGATACAATTTTCCTTAAATGTGTGTAAACATTTATTGAAAGGGACTATAATATATTAAAGCCTATAACATTTTTCCCAATACAGTTTACAATTGGAATATGTCAAAATAAGCATAAAGATGGGTTGGGTATAAACTTTTCTGTCACCTCATTTTTTTTTCTCTCTCTCACTGTGGTCACACTGGCTACACATGGACATCTTGCACGCTGATTTCCTTGTGAGGTTGGTGCAGCGATGTCAGCATTTACAGCATTGAGCTGAAATTGCCTGTTTTCAGAAATGTGGGAAGCAGAATCTACTCTATCCATCATATTAATATGGAGAAAACAAGAAAAAACTGAATTGTGTTTAAACGAGTAATTCTACCATGACCATCACTTATACGTTTACACTTTTGGTTTTATTAAAATGTGATATGTGGTATCACCATACTATAGGATTTATGTAAAGCACTCCAAATGTACTTTATAATTTATGTGGGAAGGGAAAGAAAGTTGCTAATTGCTACTTCTGATGGTTGAATGTGCACTGCAGCAGTAAATGTACATTGACAAACTTTTTCCAGTATGACAATGTTCAAGGTAGAGAATGTCTGAGAAGACTTGTCTGTTGTGCATTCCTCAGGCTGACCTGATCAATCAGTTGTACCAGGGGAAGCTGAAGGATTATGTCCGCTGTTTGGAATGTGGGTACGAGAGCTGGAGGATTGATACATACCTGGACATCCCACTTGTTATTAGACCCTTTGGAGCTAGCCAGGCCTATGGCAGTGTGGTGTGTTTTCTTTCTTTTTCCTTTAAACTTTACAATCCTCCATCAATATTTGTGGCTCATAGCATCACAGCATTTTATACCTGCTTTAATTGTACGAATTGCATTTAAATTTTAGTTTCTATACTAAATTGACTTGATTATTTTTTTTTTTTTCAATCACAGGAAGAGGCTTTGCAGGCTTTCATTCAGCCAGAAACTCTGGATGGGCCCAACCAGTACTTTTGTGAGCGCTGCAAAAAGAAATGTGATGCCCGGAAGGTAAGTCCTCTAAAATTTGACATCATCATCAAGAATATTATGTTCTTCTATTGATCTGTCTGGTTCCCTGCTAAATGATTGTCTACACAGGGGCTGAGATTTCTGCACTTTCCCTACCTGCTGACATTACAGTTGAAAAGGTTTGATTTTGACTACACCACTATGCATCGCATCAAGCTTAATGACCGCATGACTTTCCCTGAGGAACTTGACATGAGTCCATTCATTGACGTGGAAGATGAGGTGAGGGGACACCTTCCAGTCTGCTTCCATCACCCGCCATGATTTAGATGAAATTGGTACACCTTTAGGGAAGCGAGCCGCTTTTTTTTTTTTTTTTTTTTTTTTTTTTTGATCAAGCCCCAAATGCTTTGATTGATTGCCTACAGAGCAGAACCAAAATATGAGAAATCTATTGAGATCCATTTAGGAACATTTTACTCTCATACTAAAATTTTGTCAAATGACATTTTGATCAAGGTAATGGACTTTTTACTGTCAGTTTCTTGTCAATTTTTTACCATTTTTGACCTCCCACATGCCAAACCTGCCAAAAACATGCAGGTTAGGTTAATTGAAGACTCTAAAGTGGCCCTAGGTGTGAATGTGTGTGTGAATGGTTAAGGGATAGCGCCGTAGCGTGGCTGCTTCATCCATCCAGGTGGTGGATGACCCTCAATTTCCCCTCTGGGGATCAATAAAGTATACTAAATCTAAAATCTAGAAAAAAAAAATCATCTGTGGGTTGTTTGTCAGTGTGATTATTAGCAGCATAACCCAAAAATGTATGCATGGATTTGCTGTATAAGTATAGGACTTGGGCCGGCCTAGAAATACCAGTTTTCAAGTGTCCAATCAGAAATGGATTTTTAACAATTTGTCATAGTGAGAGCAGATATACTTTTTTGAATACAAATCAAAATGAAAGAATAAACCTTGGTAGAAGGTAATGTCCCATGTTAAAACACATGGTAGAGCATGAACGCTTATGAGTTGGTTCTTTCTGCTCTAGCTTTGTTTTGTGTATGTGTTGTCTGTGAAAAGGTCCATTCGTCATTTGGAATTTAATTTATTTTCTGTAATTAGTTTTCATAAAATATAATTCTGTCTGGATCTGGATAACACCCACTGATAAACACAGTGTGGCTAATCATAAAACGCACGCATGTCTTCTTCTTGTTGCTGAGATAATTCAAGTTTTACATGGACTAAGCCTCTCCAAAGGATACTTGTAGAGGCTGCAGACCAGTGCCCATGATGCCTCTTTTTCACAATTTCTCACTAGCTTAAGCAGCACCTTTTCCCATTGTTATACTGCTGCATTTTTTGTAATTTCCCCACAGTTCAACCTTAGTTATACTAGTTGATAAGATTTTGTCTATCATTTAGTCAGAAGCCCCTTCTCAGGTGTCTTACACTAGACTTTATGCTCAATGTAGACTAGTGAACAAAATGTTAATTAACATTCCTATAAAACAGACACACAGCGGTTTTCCTACAACACAGCTAATTGCATAGTCAAAAATTGAAGCAAATTTATCCAAGTGACAGAACCTGTAACCTGCTAAAGTAAATGTTATGTTGGAAAGTTAAATTAAGTTCTGAAAATGTGTTTCTGCTACCGTTAGTAGCTGTTAGTTGGAAAGAAGTAGTGCCCCTAGTAAAAACGTCCAGCTCCTTTGTGTAACATGAGGCAAAACTCTCCATCACCTTTGCTCTGAACACAGCAAAGGTAAGCCTGATTTATACTTCCACATCAAAACAACAATACACAAGTACAAAAAGGAAATTGCACAGGAATAAATGCTGACGACAATGTGGACTACTTGCATAGGTTATGCTATTGTTTCTGTGTAGGATTATTGCAAAACTATAATTCAGGTTTTTTGCTGGCATCTGTCTACTTCAGTTAGCATCCTACTTTCTGAGCAAGAATATTCAGAAGTTATGGTTAATGTCTTGCATATTTTTTCCCTTCTTTTTCCCCTCTAGCTGTTCATTTTCTCTTATTTTTTTTTTTTTTTTTTTAATGACTTTCTCTCTAGAAATCACCTCAGACAGAGAGCTGCACTGATAGTGGAGCAGAGAATGAAGGCAGTTGCCACAGCGATCAGATGAGCAATGATTTTTCCACAGACGATTGCGTGGATGAGGGCATCTGTTTGGACAGCACCAGCAGCACAGAAAGGGTATTGAAGCCAAAGGTAATCATTTTGAGTCATTTATCCGATATATATACAGGTACATCTCAAAAAATTAGAATATCATGAAAAAGTTCAATATTTTTTGTCACTCATTTCAGAAAGTGAAACCCATAGATTATATAGATTCATTACACAGAGAGTGATATATTTCAAGTGTTTATTTATTTTAATTTTGATGATTATGGCTTAGAGCCCATGAAAACCCCAAATTCAGTTTCTCAAAAAATTAGAATATTATATAAAATTAATTAAAAAAAATAGTTTTTTAATGGAAATGTTGGCCAACTGAAAAGTATGTCCATGTACACACTCAGTACTTGGTCGGGGCTCCTTTTGGATTAGTTACTGTATCAATGTGGCGTGGCATGGAGGTGATCAGCCTGTGGCACTGCCAAGGTGTTATGAAGGTCCAGGTTGCTTTGATAGTGACCTTCAGCTCGTCTGCATTGTTGGGTCTGGTGTCTCTCAGCTTCCTCTTGACAAGACAGCATAGATTCTGTATGGGGTTTAGGTCAGGGGAGTTTGCTGGCCAATCAAACACAGTGATGCCATGGTCATCAAACCAGGTTTTGATATTTTTGGCAGTGTGGGGGGTGCCAAGTCCTGCTGGAAAGTGAAATCAGCTTCTCCATAAAGCTTGTCAGCAGAGGGAAGCATGAAGTGCTCTAAAATTTCCTGGTAGATGACTGCGCTGACTTTGGTCTTGATAAAACACAGTGGACCAACACCAGCTGATGACATGGTTCCTCAAATCATCACTGACTATGGAAATGTCACACTAAACCTCAAACAACTTAGATTCTGTGCCTCTCCACTCTTTCTCCAGACTCTGGGACTTGGATTTCCAAATGAAATGCAAAATTTACTTCGATCTGAACAGAGGTCATCTGCTGGTGTTTGTATGTATTTGTATGTATCTATGGTGTATTGTCAAGAGGAAGCTGAGAGACACCAGACCCAACAATGCAGACGAGCTGAAGGTCACTATCAAAGCAACCTGGACCTTCATAACACCTCGGCAGTGCCACAGGCTGATCACCTCCATGCCACGCCACATTGATACAGTAATTAATCCAAAAGGAGCCCCGACCAAGTACTGAGTGTGTACATGGACATACTTTTCAGTCGGCCAACATTTCCATTAAAAAACTATTTTTTAAAATTAATTTTATGTAATATTCTAATTTTTTGAGAAACTGAATTTGGGGTTTTCATGGGCTCTAAGCCATAATCATCAAAATTAAAATAAACACTTGAAATATATCACTCTCTGTGTAATGAATCTATATAATCTATGGGTTTCACTTTCTGAAATGAGTGACAAAAAATATTGAACTTTTTCATGATATTCTAATTTTTTGAGATGTACCTGTGTATAGGGGGTGTAATGGTACTTGTATTTGGATTTTTCGGTACGCCACGCATGGTACGCTACAGACGCGTACTGAGGTACGACACAGACTATATTGAGTGAGGACAGAAAGTGTAACGGTCATATCATGCCGCCTCCTTCTCTATTTTCCCATCTCCGGCTGCCTGTCAGCGGACTTCTGCAGCGTTCTGCCCCAGTGAAGAATGACTGAAATTGGGCTACTTATAAACACAACACCAGTTAGGGAGTTTGTAGCGAGTAAATTTATCATTTCTTATTTTCAATGAGTGGATGTCTCAGCTTTGGAAAACTGATTAAACTGTTAGCATGTGCTAACATTACCTGTCGGACAATAATCTCTCATGAATGATGTTTGCTGGCGGCTGAGCTTTTTCAGTTCTGCTGGTAATGCGCTAACTGCCAGTAAATGAGTGAAATACATGAGTAGTTTACTCTTTTTCATCTTCTCCATTATTGTCATGGTAATAAGCCCTCATTCTGAATATTAGTGCATCTCGGTAAATTAGAATACCATGATTTGTAATTTAATTTAAAAAAGATAACCATAGTCATCACAAATAAATTAAAACAGCTTAAATATTTCAACGTATATGTATTGAAGACTCACATTCCTCTGCTGTAACTTAAAGCATTTGTAAACTTATTTTGGACAGGAAAAAGTTCTTTTAATTTTCATTCTGAAGCCTAATTATTAAACTTTTAAACTTCTAGACACAGCAATGTTTCAAACAGGATGGACTAGTTTATTTTCTTTTTGACTTTAATGGAGTTGAATATTATTACTTGAGTTTGTTTTGAACAGTAGAGTCACAACAGCCCTGCATGGTGCAGTAGAAGCTGACATTTGAGTTTTATTTCTTTAGTTTTTGTGTTTAAAAAAAACCCCAACAACTTTAATGTCTGTTATTTAATTATGCTGCTACAAACACTTTTGATTAAGCCGTTAAGTTCAAGTTTCCAACTCATGTTTCATGGGTCATTATTTTATTTAGCTATGGGAACTTTTTATAATAGGCTGTTCAAACTTCTGTTGTTGCACTTGTCTGCATCGTTCATTTCCTAAAAGAATTTATTTATTGTATACATTTTAATTTTGTTTATTTGAGAATTTTTTTTTTTGGAGAATTTACTGCTGGCAGTTTGCAGTTTTGTTTTTTTTTTTATCAGTAAAGCTGTTTCCCCCTTACAGAAAAGATGAGCAGTTTTATGTTTTGCATTTTGTTTCCTTACTGTACTGAAAATTAACCAAACCGTGACCTTAAACCAAGGTACGTACTGAACTGTGATTTTAGGCGTACCGTTACACCTCTAAAAAAAAAGCCACCCACACACACACACACACACACACACACACACACACACACACACACACACAGTGGGGCAAAAAAGTATTTAGTCAGCCTCCAATTGTGCAAGTTCTCCCACTTAAAAGATGAGAGAGGTCTCCAATTTTCATCGTAGATATACCTCAACTATGAGAGACAAAATGAGAAAAAAAAATCCAGAAAATCACATTGTCTGATTTTTAAAGAATTTATTTGCAAATTATGGTGGAAAATAAGTATTTGGTCACCTACAAACAAGCAAGATTTCTGGCTCTCACAGACCTGTGACGACTTCTTTAACCCCTTACACTCCGGTCAATTTCCCTAAAAACGCCAAAAAATAACATGCCCAAAGTAAATCGAAAGCTGTTCTTCAACCTTTTGCAGCATCTTCATGGGGTTGGTCTCATTTAAAAGAAAACACTTTGAATTTTTTGGCAAAACAGTCATAATCTCTCTAAGTGCTCCGGCCACTGAGTTACAGTCATCTAAACATACTGAACTTGAAGAAAATAAATTTGGCCTGGGTGTTTTTTTGGATACAAATGCTTGCAAATAACACACAGCTTCAGAACCGGGCTGGAAAATGCAACAGAAATGTAGAACCAAGTGTTATCCAGCTGAGGTCAAAATTTTTTAACAATACCACAAAAAATGAATATATTACACAGCTTTTTCCTCAGGTAGTTCCCAGGCGTTTTGGAACTGTGCCAAATTGTGCCAAATGGCACAGTTTGGAAAAACGTCTGTAACTTTTGAATGATTCAATATAGAAGCTTGATCTTGGGCTCTAATGAAAGGTGACACTCAGGGCTGTGTGTGTGTGTGTGTGGGGGGGGGGTGTCCTTCGCTACAGAGGACGGACATCGGCCATCGCTACATGACGGAATAGTCATGTGGCGACCGCAGCGCAGTCACCGCGGCTTCCCCCCCCCTCGCTACAGAAGAGTAGCGGGGGGGTGGGCGTTCACGGTCCGGACGCGGCGCACGACCCGTGTACCGCGGCGCACGGACTTCGTGCGCTGCACAGTTGTAAGTTACCAATCGGTCAAAAGTAATTTTTGATTACAATTTTCAGGGATAAAGAATAATTTAGCTTATAGCACCTTACCTCTTCACAGCAGCAGTGTCCTGGCGAACTTCTCTTCCTCATTGTCAGACGAACGCGACGCTGGTCCCTTGTGACGGACTCGGGGTTCTGGTCTCGGCGACCCGGTCAAAACATAATTCCATTATTGCGGTTTTGCGCTTCCATGATTGCGGTTTTGGCGAATGATTTACGACCTTCGTCGGTCTATGATGACCATGGAAGAGAATCCTAAACGTCTGTTCTGCTGGAATAATAATTAAAAAAAAAAGCACTGCCTGTGACTGAACAGGCCGATGCGCGAATGGCAGTCCCTGTCACACAGGTCGTTGTGGATGGTCTCCGTGCTGCTGGGTCTGTGACGGTTCTTCCTGCGGGTCCTTTTTTCATCTGCTGCAGCAGTCTGTCTTCACCCAGCCTTACAAAAAACAGCTTGCGAACTTCTGTGCTTCAATTGGCTTGCTGCATTCACAGCGTTGGTAGGCGGGTCCTTCTTGCTAGGTTTTCAGTCATTTGTTCTTCAAGGTTTCAGAAACCCAATTCAAGGCTCTTATTAGTCGAATGAGAGGTCAATCAGATGAACTAATCTGTTCGCGGCTGTGTCTGCAGTGGAAGAACGAAAATGCAGCTTTTATTTTCAGTGCGCGCTTGGACGCAGCGCCCTCGTGCGTCCTAGCGCGCACGAGGGCGCTCTTGTGCGCTCTGGGACGCAGAGACGTGCCCGTCCGCGGTACACCGGAGTGCAAGAGGTTAAGAGGCTCCTCTGTCCTCCACTCGTTACCTGTATTAATGGCACCTGTTTGAACTCATTATTAGTATAAAAGACACCTGTCCACAACCTCAAACAGTCAGACTGCAAACTCCACTATGGCCAAGACCAAAGAGCTGTCAAAGGACACCAGAAACAAAATTGTAGACCTGTACCAGGCTGGGAAGACTGAATCTGCAATAGGTAAGCAGCTTAGTGTGAAGAAATCAACTGTGGGAGCAATTATTAGAAAATGGAAGACATACAAGACCACTGATAATCTCCCTCGATCTGGGGCTCCACGCAAGGTCTCACCCCGTGGGGTCAAAATGACCACGAGAACGGTGAGCAAAAATCCCAGAACCACACGGGAGGACCTAGTGAATGACCTGCAGAGAGCTGGGACCAAAGTAACAAAAGCTACCATCAGTAACACACTACGCCGCCAGGGACTCAAATCCTGCAGTGCCAGATGTGTCCCCCTGCTTAAGCCAGTACATGTCCAGGCCCATCTGAAGTTTGCTAGAGAGCATTTGGATGATCCAGAAGAGGATTGGGAGAATGTCATATGGTCAGATGAAACCAAAATAGAACTTTTTGGTAAAAACTCAACTTGTCGTGTTTGGAGGAGAAAGAATGCCGAGTTGCATCCAGAGAACACCATACCTACTGTGAAGCATGGGGGTGGAAACATCATGCTTTGGGGCCGTTTTCCTGCAAAGGGACCAGGACGACTGATCCGTGTAAAGGAAAGCATGAATGGGGCCATGTATTGTGAGATTTTGAATGAAAACCTCCTTCCATCAGCAAGGGCATTGAAGATGAAACGTGGCTGGGTCTTTCAGCATGACAGTGACCCCAAACACACCGCCCGGGCAATGAAGGAGTGGCTTCGTAAGAAGCATTTCAAGGTCCTGGAGTGGCCTAGCCAGTCTCCAGATCTCAATCCCATAGAAAATCTTTGGAGGGAGTTGAAAGTCCGTGTTGCCCAGTGACAGCCCCAAATCATCACTGCTCTAGAGGAGATCTGCATGGAGGAATGGGCCAAAATACCAGCAACAGTGTGTGAAAACCTTGTGAAGACTTACAGAAAATGTTTGACCTCTGTCATTGCCAACAAGGGGTATATAACAAAGTATTGAGATGAATTTTTGTTATTGACCAAATACTTATTTTCCACCATAATTTGCAAATAAATTCTTTAAAAATCAGACGATGTGATTTTCTGGATTTTTTTTTTTTCCTCATTTTGTCTCTCATAGTTCAGGTATACCTATGATGAAAATTGGAGACCTCTCATCTTTTAAGTGGGAGAACTTGCACAATTGGTGGCTGACTAAATACTTTTTACCCCACTGTATATACACACACTGCATCTGGAAAGTATTCACAGCACTTCACTTTTTCCACGTTATGTTACAGCCTTATTCCAAAATGGATTAAATTAATTTCTTTCCTCAAAATTCTGCACACAATACCCCATAATGACAATGTGAAAAAAGTTTTGGGGGGATTTTTGCAAATTTATTAAAAATAAAAAACTAAGAAATCACTTGTACATAAGTATTCACAGCCTTTGCTCAGTACTTTGTTGATGCATCTTTGGCAGCAATTACAGCCTCAAGTCTTTTTGAATATGATGCCACAAGCTTGCCACACCAATCTTTGGGCAGTTTCACCCATTCCTCTTTGCAGCACCTCTCAAGCTCCATCAGGTTGGATGGGAAGCATGGGTGCACAGCCATTTTCAGTTCTCTCCAGAGTTGTTCAATTGGATTCAAGTCTGGGCTCTGGCTGGGTCACTCAAGGACATTAACAGAGTTGTCCTGAAACCACTCCTTTGATATCTTGGCTGTGTGCTTAGGGTCGTTGTCCTGCTGAAAGATGAACTGTCACCCCAGTCTGAGGTCAAGAGTGCTTTGGAGCAGGTTTTCATCCAGAATGTCTCTGCACATTGCTGCATTCATCTTTCCCTCTATCCTAACTAGTCTCCCAGTTCCTGCCGCTGAAAAACATCCCCACAGCATGATGCTGCCACCACCATTGGCATGGTTATGAGTGGTGCCAGGTTTCCTCTAAATACGACACGTGGCATTCATGCCATAGAGTTCAGTCTTTATCTCATCAGACCAGAGAATTTTGTTTCTCATGGTCTGACTCCTTCAGGTGCCTTTTGGCAATCTCCAGGCAGGCTACCATGTGCCTTTTACTAAGGAGTGGCTTCCATCAGGCCACTCTACCATACAGGCCTGATTGGTGGATTGCTGCAGAGATGGTTGTCCTTCTGGAAGGTTCTCCTCTCTCCACAGAGGAATGCTGGAGCTCTGACAGAGTGACCATCGGGTTCTTGGTCACCTTCCTGATTAAGGCCCTTCTCCCCGATCGCTCAGTTTAGACGGCCAGCCAGCTCTAGGAAGAGTCCTGGTGGTTCTGAACTTTTCCCATTTGCAGATAATGGAGCCCACTGTGCTCATTGGGACTGTCAAAGCAGTGGAAATTTTTCTGTTACCCTTTTCAGATTTGTGCCTCAAGACAATCCTGCCTCGGGGGGTCGACAGATAATTCCTTTGACTTGATGCTTGGTTTGTGCTCAGACATGCACTGTCAACTGTGGGACCTTATATAGACAGGTGTGTGCCTTTCCAAATCATGTCCAATCAACTGAATTTACCACAGGTGGACTCCAATTAAGCTGTAGAAGCCTCTCAAGGATGATCAGTGGAAACAGGATTCACCTGAGCTCAATTTTGAGCTTCATGGCAAAGGCTGTGAATACTTATGTGTATGTGATTTCATAGTTTGTTTTTTTTTTAATAAATTTGTAAAAATCTAAAAAAAAACCCAACCTTTTTTCACATTGTTATTATGGGGTATTGCGTGTAGAATTTTGAGGAAAAAATGAATTTAATCCCTTTTGGAATAAGTCTGTAACATAACAAAATGTGGAAAAAGTGAAGTGCTGTGAATACTTTCCAGATGCAACACACACACATACACCACTCACACTATTTTTGGTGTAAAATTTTAGTTTCAACCTTAAAATGCAGCAAAAACACATCAGTCGAGGCTAAAATCCATCCATTTTCTACAGTTTTTCTGAAAGTCTGGGTCACGGAGGCAGCAGCTCAAGCAGAGAAGCCCAGACTTCCTTCCCCTTCCCTCCGCTCAGCTACCTGCTCCAGCTCTTCAGAGAGAATACCAAGGTGTTCCCAGACTAGCTGGGAGACATAGTCTCTCCAGCGTGTCCTGGGTCTGCCATGGGGTCTCCTCCCAGTGGGATGTGCTCAGAACACCTCAAGTGGGAGGCGTCCAGGAGGCATCCTGATCAGATGTCCACACCACTTCATTGGCTCCTTTTGATGTGGAGGAGCAGCGGCTTTACACTGAGCCTCACCTGGATGACTGAGCTCCTCACCTTTTCAATAAGGGTGAGTCCACCAATCCTATGAAGAAACCTCGTTTCAGCCACTTGTCTCCGCAATCTCATTTTTTCGGTTATTACCCAAAGTTCATGACCATAGATGAAGGTAGAAACATAGATTGACCGGTAAATCTACAGCTTTGCCTTAGAGCTCAGCTGCCTGTTCACCACAACAGGCTGGTACAACATCCGCATCACTGCAGATGCTGCTTCGATCCATCTGTCAATCTCACGCTCCACTCTCCCCTCACTCATGGATAAGATCCCGAGATACTTAAACTCCTCCACGTGGAGCAGAAGTTCGTCCCCAAATCTGAGAGGACAATCCACGCTTTTCCGACTGAGGACCATGGACTCAGACTTGGAGGTAGGGCTGTCACAGTAGAGGAATTTCCCCTGTGGTCACGGTGGACAGCTCAACACCGCGGTATGCGGTATTATTGCAGATGTTTTTAGGACCCTGTGGTCTTGTAATTTGAACAGGGTTCATAACTTATTTGGCAAAGTATGGAAGCTGTGAGAAACTTGCTGCAGCTCCGCACTCAACTTTATGTGCATGTGTGACAAATGTGCGGCGCTCCGGTCTTTCTGGACATGAACTGCTGATTCTGTTTAAAAAAAAAAAAAAAAAAAAAAAAAAAGATCATTTTCATAAACCGGTGGCAGGAATGCCAGTATTTCAACTACAGCGTGTGTGGACTGGAGACTGCAGTGACATTCAGCTTATTTAAACAGGACAGTCTCCATACAGGACCCTTTGTGGCTCTTTCTGTGATTTTTGGATTTTTGCCTTTGTCCGAAAAATCATGTTCAAACAAGCAGTGCACTAGTTGTTTTGCTGTCGTAACTCAATTGCCAGGATCATAAACTCTTCACTCAGAAGGAAATGACACACTTTGTGCCCTTTCAGTGCTCACTGTCACAGCTGTATTTAGCAAGGAGTCCAAACTGCCTGCTGGAGTCTGTCTGGAGAGAGTGTGCCCCACACAGTGCTGCCGCTGTCAGCACCTGGTGCAAACATGCTGTTGGCAATAAAAATACACTTAATTTATTTATTAATCAATAGGCGCACATAAGTGAATGAGATTTAGCCACACACATAAAAAAGTGAACAACGCGGTTGTTGCGGTTGCTCGTTTTTCTCCGCGGTAGGCTTGTCCATAGCGCTGTATTGCATAATTGTGGTTATCGTGACAGCCCTACTTGGAGGTGCTGATTCTCATCCCAGCCACTTCACACTTGGCAACAAACCGCCCCAGCAAGACCCTGTAGGTCATTGCTAGATTAAGCCAACAGGACAACATCATCTGCAAACAGATGAGACGAGATCCTGTGGTCACCAGACATGACACTCTTCGTTCCTTGGCTGCACCTAAATACCCTGTCCATAAAAATTATGAACAGGATCACTGACAAAGGGCAGCCTTGGCAGAGTCCAGCTCTCAATGGAAACGAGTTTAACTGAGTGTTGGCAATACGAACCAACCTCTCGCAACGATCGTATAGAGACCGGATAGCTCGTAGCAACAAGCCCGATACCCCATACTCCCGGAGCACCCCCCACAAAAAACCATGAGGGACGTGGTCAAATGCTTTCTCCAAGTCCACAAAACACATGTAGTTTGGTTGGGCAAACTTCCATGAACCCTTGAGGATTCTTGAAAGGGTAAATAGTTGGTCTGATGTGCCACAGCCAGGACGAAAACCACACTGCTCCTCCTGAATCCGAGGTTCGACTAACGGCCAGACTCTCCAGTACTCTGGTATAGACCTTCCCAGGGAGGCTGAGAAGTGTGATTTCCACCCTAAAGTTGGATCACACCCTCCCATCCCCTTCTTAAAGAGAGAAACCATCACCCCAGTTTGCCAAGTCAAAGGCACTGTCCCCAACCTCCACGTAATGTTACAGAGGCATGTCATCCATGACAACCCTACAACATCCAGGGCCTTGAGGTACTCTGGGTGAATCTTGTTCACCCCCAGGGTCCGTCCACCAAAGAATTTTTTAAACACTTCGGCAACCTCAGCCCCTGTGATCGGCGAGTCATCCTCCCCGTCCTCAACCTCTGCTTCCTCTGTGGAAGGCATGTCAGTGGGATTGAGGAGGTCCTCGAAGTATTTCTTCCACCGTCCGACGATGTACCCAGTCAAAGTTGGCAGCACCCCATCCGTGCTATACACAGTGTGGACAGGGAGCTATTTGCCCTTTCTCAGTTACCGGACGGTTTACCAGAATCTTTGAGGCCGACCAAAAATCTTGTTCCGTGGCCTCACCAAACTTCATCCACACCTGAGTTTTTACTTCAGCAACCACCCGAGTTGCACTCAGTTTGGCCTGCCGGTACACCTCAGCTGCTTGGGAGTCCCACAAGCCAACCAAGGTCATCACTGGTGTCCACCACTTGGTTCAGGGGCTGCCACCGTGAGATGCACCAACACTTTGTTGGTGCATCTCGGTCTGGGCAGCTGCTTCAACAATGGAGGTGGAGAACATGGCCCATTCAGACTCCATGTCTCCAGACTCCCTCGGAATGTGGTCGAAGTTCTTCCGGAGGTGGGCGTTAAAGACCTCTCGGACAGGGGCCTCAGCCAGATGTTCCCAACATACCCTCACGCTATGTTTGGGTCTCCCGGTCTGAATGGTATCCACCCCTTCCATTGGATCCAACTCACCACCAGGTGGTGATCAGTTGACAGCTCTGCACCTCTCTTTACCTGAGTGTCCAAGACTTGCGGTTGCGGGTCTGATGGTCCGATAACAAAATCAATCATCGACCTGTGACCTAGGGTGTGCCAGGTGCACATATGGACACCCTTCTGCTTGAATATAGTGTTAATTCTGGACAAACTGTCAGCACTAACCCTGTTGTGCTTTGTAGAGGTTTGAGAATTTCTACAAGACTAAGCTGTAAATCTATATAGGTCTTCTCTTGATTTCAGAGGTTGTCTTTATAGGCATCTTTGTGACAGTTTAGATAGACCGATGTACTTTATTGATCTCAAACTGGGAAATTACAGTGTAACAGCAGCATGACAGTAGATGACCAAAATGAGAGAAACACACACAGCATAATAGACACAGGGATTACCCATGGAAAGTAAAACTGCCTAAATAACTTATATACATCGTAGAGGAATAGATACCCGCTGTCCAATGCAGGACTATCAGGTGCAGGGTGAAATGTGAGGTACCAATTAGACTGCAAGGTGCAGTATGACAGCATAGTTATGACCTGAATTCAACATTAGTATGAGTTATTGTACAGTGAAATGGCATGTGGCAGGAAAGATTTCCTGTACCTAACTGTTCGTCAGCAAAGCTGTAGCAGTCTGCTGGAGAAAGTGCTCCACTGTCTGTCCAATGTGTGATGGAGAGGGTGATCAGGATTGTCCATGATGGATCGCAGTTTTAGTGTCCTCCTCTCCACTACAGTTTCAAAGGTCTCCGGCCTGAGACCAATTATAGAGCCAGCCCTCTTGATAATCTTGTCAAGTCTATTGGTGTCACTGGCTCTGACACTGCTACCCCAACAGACAGCAGCAAAGAAGATGGTGCTGGTGACAGCGGCTTGGTAGAAAAGCTCCAGCATCCTGTTGGACACGTTGAAGGATCTCAGCTTCCTCAGAAAGTAGAGTCTGCTCGTCCCCTTCTTGTATGCAGCATTGGTGTTAGATTTCCAGTCCGTTGCTGACCATGACACCCAGGTATTTGTAGTCCTCCATTACCTCCACATCCTCCTCCCTAATCTGCAATGGCTGTGAAGGCGTCCTCTTCTTCCTGAAGTCACTCACCATCTCTCTGGTCTAGCTGACGTTCAGCCTCAGGTGATTCTGCTCGGTCCACTCCACAAATCCGTTTACCACTGCCCTGTACTCCCCCTCCTCTCCCCCTCTTATACACCTAACAACAGCTGATTGATCAGAGAATTTCTGCAGGTGGCATGACCCGGTGTTGTACTGAAAGTTTGGTGGTGTATAAGGTGAAGAGAAAAGGAGAAAGTACAGTCCCTTGTAGAGCTCCTGTATCACTATTCCCCACATCAGACAAGACACTGCCCAGCCAAACAGACTGTGGCCTGCCTGTCAGGTAGTCAGTAATCCAGGAGATCACAGAGCTGTCGATCCCCCATCATGCGCAGCTTCTCACCCAACAGCAGTGGCTGGATGGTGTTAAAGGCACTGGAGAAATCAAAGAATGTGATTCTCGCAGTGTTTCTTCTGTCATCCAGGTGCAAATGGGCTTGTTGCAGTAGGTAGATGACAGTGTCTTGAACTCCTAAATGGGGCTGATATGCGAACTGCAGAGGGTCCAGCCACATCTTCACTTGTGGCCTCAGGTGGGCTAACACCAGTCTCTCCAGGACCGTCATCACATGAGATGTGAGGGCAGTTGGTCATTAGTCATTCAGGTCAGATGGAGATGGCCTCTTGGGGACAGGAACCAGGCAGGATGTCTTCCACAACACCTGTACTCTCTCCAGACTCAGGCTCAGGTTGTACAGGTGTTTCATTACTGGAGCTAGCTGGTTGGTGCAGGTCCTCAGGATCCTGGCGGAGGTGCACTGTACCACCAAGTGGTTAAAAAGATCACAACTGACCAAGATTGCATTGTTGGTTATGTTTCTACACTCCAGAAATTTTTCAAATGATGGTGCAGTAGGTGCTAGATTTGTGTTGTGAATACATTTTGTAGTGTTTTTTTAATTGGCTTATAGGCTACTAAAAATGTTGCCAAGGGCTTCCTTTGGCCCGCATTTATGTTGTCTCCCATGTCTTTGTCTTGCCAATACTGTAGATGGCAGACTCCTGTAAATGTTATTGAGCAGTTTTGTGTCATTCGGCACTTAAATGACAATATGCTGTATTTGTATACAGCTCAGATGATTCACTGCGATACGATCATTTATGACACCGAAGGACTACCGTTGTATAGCGTTACACAGCAGTTCCGACCAAACAACAGGGGTTCCAAAAGTTACTATATTCCACAATAATTGCACTCCGACATTTCACTGGATATGCATCACTCTGCTTCAAAGGGGTTCTAGTAACCGTTAATTACTAACCATTATTTAATGTCCAGTCTGCATTTCTGTCGTTGATTTCATATAGGTGAGAATTGTAATGCTGCATTGGATGCCTTAATTATACCTCGGTGAATGGAGGCATACGATAATCACTCAGTGTGTCTGTGTGTGGATCTGTTCACTTGTCTGTTTCAGCTTGTCCGGTCAAGATTAAGTGGAACTAAAGGCTTGTATCATTGCGTCGACTTTTAATTTGCCAGAATTTCCAGAGATGGCTTTATTTTCAAAATGAACACCAATTTGACTCACCTTTACTGTCAATGGAGCTGGGGAAAAAGGTACTGTAATAACTATGCCGGGCCACTAGAAGTGGCAGTGCGGATTTTTGTCGCATACGGATGACTTCCTGTCACAGTTGATTAGGGCTGGGTGATATATCGAATATATTCGTTATATTGGTACATTTTTTTTTAAAACTTGTACCTTTTTTTAAAAACTTTATTTAATTTGCAAAGTCCTACCCTTGTAACTATAAAACATCTACACCGTGTTAACAGGGTGTCTGTAATTTTTTTGCTTTAATTTGACCAAGGCTACCCCTTTTTGTCTCCTCAGAGTTTGCTGACGTTTGAGCTGTTCTCTGTGATGGTCCATTCTGGGAGTGCTGCAGGTGGCCACTACTATGCCTGCATCAAATCCTTTAGCGATGGACAGTGGTACAGCTTCAATGATCAGCATGTTAGCAAGGTCAGCCTCTGCCCTTAGCATATTACAACTTTTGCCCTCTTTCGGAAAGTAAATGTCATGCAGACTTTGTGTTCATACTAGGGGTGGGCAATATTGCCTAAAAATGATAAAACGATATTTCTGTGAACTTTCATGATAACGATATTTTTCACGATGTTACAGAATACATTTTTTTCTCTTTTATATTTATGCGAAAAGGACAGTTTCACAGCCCAGCATCATTTACCTTCAGCATATTCAGGAAAAACAAAAACAAAACTTTTATTTCTCCAGTTTACAAACAGTAGCTCAGATTTAGTTTAAAATATTTTTTCCGTTTCAAATACAGTATTACCAGAAAATAATATAAACCGTGAGATCTTAAGTGCACACAGATGTCGGGTTTTATGCTTAATCACTTTACCTGCATTGTAACTCTCGTTGCACGGCCCTCTCCTCGGGCTTTTTCTGGCTGTTGTCATACTGAACGGATGATTTTTTTTTTTTTTCCCCCTCTTCGGATGGTTGAATAAAATCAAGATGAAGCAGCCAAAAGGGAATGAAAATACAACTACAGACACTTTGACCAGCATATTGTCAAACTTTTTTTGTTTTTTTACATGGCAGTAGTCTGAAACAGAAACTGAAACTTCCAGATATCACGATATCAAAATTTATACTGGTATCATGAACGATGGGATATGGCACACCCCTAGTTCTCTCACTCACTCACTCACTCACTCACTCACTCACTCACTCACTCACTCACAGCTCGTCATATTTTTGGTACTTATTTTTTTTCCTCTTTTTTTTTGACGATGTATTTTTCTTGGCCAGATCACCCAGGATGATATCAGGAAGACATACGGAGGATCCTCAGGGAACAGAGGCTATTACTCCAGTGCCTTTGCAAGGTCAGTTGCTTCATAAAATTTCAAGGATTGACTGTGTTTACACACGTCCCATATTTAAAGCATGTTTGGAAAGAAAAGTCATTATTTTAGCATCAAGTGGGAAGCAAGTGGATTCTTGATCATGTATTTGTTTTTGTACAGTTTTGTTCTTGTTGGTGCCTAGGCAGCTGCTATATTTTGTCTGATCATGATTAAGAGCTTGTCTTTTTTTTCCAGCTCTACAAATGCATATATGCTGATTTATAGACTAAAAGATGCCTCAAGGAATGCAAGTAAGAAACTCATTCAGTTCATTTTGTAGTAGAAACCAGAAAATTGTCTTGTTTCCCTCTCCATATGAAGTGCAGGTAAAATGTAAATTGAAGGCAAATATCATTTAATGATCTACAAGCTTTCCAAGTTGATTTCCTGATGAGCTTTAGTAGCACCTTGGAGGCATTATTTAGCATCATTTTCCAAGGAAACAGATATTGCATTTAGTGCATCATGATCTATAATTCATTACTCAAAATTGTTTTTTCAAACCTCATCATCTGATGCCAATAGATTTAATGCATATTCTGTGTGTGGTCTGCAGAGTATTTAGCTGTGGATGACTTCCCAGAGCACATAAAGAGTTTGGTTCAAAAGGAGAAGGAGTGTGAAGAGCAGGAAAAACGACAGAGGGAGATTGAGAGAAACACTTGCAAGGTATTTGGTGCTTGTGTCCTGGATCAGAGTCATTGCGTTGATTATTTGTTATTGAAAAAGTCTTGTGCTTTACCTTCAGATCAAACTATTCTGCATGCACCCTATGAAAATGATGATGGAGAGCAAGTTGGAAGTGCACAAAGACAAAACTCTGAGAGAAGCAACAGAAATGGCTTACAAGGTTTTTTTTTCATTCTTTAGTCAGCTTACAGCATAGCATATTCGGACTCCCTTTCCCATAAATTGTTTTGCTTAACTGCACAGTGATTTTTTTAATTTTTTTTTTTTTTTGACAAAACAAGTTTTGCATTTGTGTTTCTCAGCTGATGGAGCTGGAAGGAGTTGTCCCTCTGGACTGCTGCCGCTTGGTAAAGTATGATGAGTTCCACGAGTACCTGGAACGCTCGTATGAAGGGGAGGAGGACACGCCAATGGGTCTTCTGCTGGGAGGAGTCAAGTCCTCCTACATGTTTGACCTGCTACTAGAAACGCGAAGACCAGAACAGGTTTTTCAACCATACAAACCTGGAGGTCTGTGGTCTGCTCACTGATAAGGGGTTAATGGGTAACTCTGTCCACAGTATCAGAATACCAATCTAAGGATGTGCTATGTCTCTGTGTGTGTGTGTGTGTGTGTGTGTGTGTGTGTGTGTGTGTGTGTGTGTGTGTGTGTGTGTGTGTACCTGTGTCTGATTTTCTACAGAGGTGATGGTGAAGGTTCATGTTGTTGATCTGAAGAATGAGACCATTGCCTTTCCGGTCAGTGTTCGGGCTTATTTGAATCAGACGATCACTGAATTCAAACAGCTTATTGCACAGGTTTGTTTTTCTAAGCTTTTTAACTATTTTTTTTTTTACTATAGATACTGAATTGTACTTATGTAAAAGTAAATTCAAGTTTTGAACAGTCCCTCCAGGATTTTGCGACGTTGCGATTGCACCAGTTCACACAAATTCAACCACGATCTTGGAACTTTGTCCAATCACTGCAACTTTCCTGCAATTTTGGCCAGTTGTCGTCAACTTGCGCAAATTTCACCAATCAAATTTGTCCCTGAATAGCTCTCAAACACATACGTCATCAGTCTAACCAATCAAATGCCTTGTTGCACTGTGCTCACTTCCTTGTATTCTGTTCATACTCACCGTAAACATCAGCAAAAGACAGGGAAAAAAGCATCTGCTT
The DNA here is from genome assembly GCA_020510985.1 of Pholidichthys leucotaenia. NCBI lineage: Eukaryota > Metazoa > Chordata > Actinopteri > Cichliformes > Pholidichthyidae > Pholidichthys > Pholidichthys leucotaenia. The sequence goes on along the minus strand of CM035837.1, from coordinate 315,336,221 downwards.
TACAAGTTGCACTTCCTCTCACAGCTAAAAGTTGTGAGAGGAAGTGCATCACAACTTTTTACAAAAGCTTCCGCGAATTCAGGCTTTTTGGGCCACAACAATCATAAAAATAGCCTGGGAAATCCTGGAGGGACTATTTGAAGTTGTGTGTTTCTACACAGGCTACAGGCCTTTCTGCAGAAACCATGCGTGTTGTCCTGGAGCGCTGCTATAATGATCTTCGGCTTCTCCATGTTCCAAATAAAACACTGAAAGCCGAGGGATTCTTCAGGAGTAACAAGGTCTCTTGAGTTTTTTCCATTTTCAGCTTTTGCACATGCATGCATTTTAATTGGAAGTTTGAATATTGTCACATTGATACTAACAGTTTGGTTCATTTTTGGATTTTTTTTTCTCCCCTTAGGTTTATGTGGAGAGTTCTGAGCTGACAGATCATCAGGTTCCTTTCACTGACTCACTCTTGTGGAAACTGTTGGATCGTCACGGGAATACGATACGCCTGTTTGTTTTGCTGCCTGAGCAGTCTCCTGGTACCTTGGCCAACAGAACTCTTTGCCAAAAAGCAGGAAGTGACTCAGATGTGCCCTTTGAGGGGTCAAAGGGTAACAGGAAATCTGTAGAGGCTATCCTGGAGGAGAGCACTGAAAAGTTAAAGAATCTGTCATTGCAGCAGCAGCAGGGCTCCAGCACCAGTGACAGCCAGAAAAGCTCTGACACCAGTGACTTTGAACATATTGACTCTCCAACCCAAGAGGCTGACTCACACTCTTCTCTGTGTGTGGCTGCAGACAGCAGAGAGTTGGAGAACCGGATCAGGGCCACACCCGGGGGCAGCGGTGGCATCTCCTCTGACCCTGAGAACCACTTTGCCTGCGAGGAGCGGTCGGACTCTGAAGTGAACAATGACCGCAGCACAAGCTCTGTGGACAGCGACATCCTCAGCTCCAGCCACAGTAGTGACACACTGTGTAACGCAGACAGTGGCCCCATCCAGCTGGCCAATGGTCTGGATTCGCACAGCATCACAAGTAGCCGACGCTCCAAAGCCCACGAGGGCAAAAAAGAGACCTGGGACACGGCAGAGGAAGACTCTGGGACAGACAGCGAGTATGACGACAATGGGAAAAACAAGGCAGAGGCTCAGTACCTGTACTTCAGAGCGGAGCCTTGTTCTCAAGATGATGCCTCGTGGGAAAACAAAAAATGTACAAAGCTTCAACTTATGATGTTTCTAAAATCATTACTCAGTCTTAGCTAGTATACTGTATATTGTCTTTCTATCCAGAATTTGAACTCTACCAGAGGAAACTGATAGAAACATGGTAAAACAAGTAAAATTGAAAACTGATGTGCATATTCAATGCAACAAGTCATACCGTATCATCTATTACTACTGAGGGCTGAAATTTGCAAGAGATTGGCTGGCCAGTAACAGCTTGTGAAACATTAGATTATGCTGTATTACCAGATATCTTAGCATTCCATGCCCCATAAGCTGTCAGAGCCAGAGACAAAAAAAAATGCTGCTTCACACATAGGCATCATGTCAAGTTAATTTGCTCTTGTAGTATTGCTTGAAAGCAGTTTAATTGTAAAAATGTATCCACCTTATTCCTAGGCCCCATGATGCCTTGCGTGAATTGTGGTAGCAACTTCTGGTACTAGTTTAGAACATATGGTTGTCACTGAAACGGGACACTTTTCCTTGTTAAAAAACAATGACTTGGGCATCAGAAATGTGGGAACATGGCCTCTTGCACCTCAAAACAGTAACATAATCATACCACTTCCCACGACTATCGAGGGATGGAAAGATGATCTTAAAAAGTGGCCTCGTACACCGTAGCTCCATTAGTTAGCGCCGCTGCTAAGATGCTAACGATGCAAACAATATTTTAGCTAGGTTGAAAACTCGTGTTCCATCGGTCGGGAGTTATGTCTTCCGCAAAAACATAGGTATTTTCAGAAAGTACAATTTCTAAGCTTTAAAATGATACCAGACACTCTGGGGTTTCCTGGGGCTTTGCCACTAGCAACCAAAGAAAGTGTCATGACTTATGACTCCTCGTTGCTGCAGTTCGTAATGGCACGGCACACATTCAACACCGTGCATGGGTGTTGTAAATTTGGGGTAAAACGTCAGATCTGTGACATTTATACAAGTGAAAACATACCTGGCTCTTGTCTTGGTGTCTGTCCTGTGTCTGTACCACCAATGTCACGAACTATAAGATAAGATAAGCCTTTATTAGTCCCACAACGGGGAAATTCCAGGATTGCAACAGCACAGGGATAGCAACACTCAGAGCAACAATCAGAAGGCAAGAAAAAAAAAAAAAAAAAACAAGCAAGCAAGAGCAGCTAATATACATATGTACATATTACTATAAAATATATATATACACACACACACACAGACACACAGTGTAGAGCATTGTAGCTGGATGGAATAAATATATGAATATATGAACACACAGTGCAGAGCATTGTAGCTAGATGGAATAAATATGTAAATATATAAACACCTACAGTACGGAGCATTGCAGCTAGGTGGAATAAATATGCAAGTATATAAACACACACAGTGCGGAGCAATGTAGCTAGATGGAATAATATGTAGATATATAAAAACACAGTGCGGAGCATTGTAGCTAGATGGAATAAATATGTAAATATATAAACACACACAGTGCAGAGCATTGTTGCTAGGTGGGATGAAACAGCATAACCGTCTACTTAGTTATCCTACATGGTATGATTATGTGCCCATACATATTCTCACCCTCCATAGCGACCGGTATGTTCCTAGTTGTATGCCGGAGGGGACCATTGTGTAAGTCTATTGCATCTTTTGCATTCAAAAAAAACTATTAGTTTGTTACGTCTTTTTGCTATCTCTGCGAGCAGCCCTGCTTAGGTTGTACAGTCTGACAGCCGTTGGTAGGAAGGACCTACGAAACCTCTCGGTTGTGCACCTGGGATGATGTAGTCTGCTGCTAAATGAGCTCCTCAGTGCATCCGGTATGTCCTGCATAGGGTGGAACTATCTTTCAGTTTTCAGTGCTTGACCTACTCATTGCTGTAGAAGACACAGATTGAGCTGTGCTTATCTCTGAGGAGCATCACACAACTAAACATTCAAAAATACAAAAACTACAAGTGCTGAAATTAGCTGCCGCTTGAGTGGAAAACACGTATGTGGACTATACATCAAAATGAATTTGAAAAACTTTTAAAAACGTTATTTTAAATGCCCCTGCTACTCCACTGAAACTGACTGATTTTACACTGGGTCAAACGAAACTGGAAGTTCTGTCCACAATCGTTCCTCCAGCGGCACCCCCAGGAATAAGGTGGATTATACCCTACACAGGAAATTGTGCCGGGTATATTGTTTTTGACCTGTCAGCCCGTCTGTTCATTTGACATTTTCTGTTGTCACCACCCTAACTTCTAAATTTCTGATTGGAGCCACTTCAAATTTATACATCTGATGAGGCGGTCTAGTTTTTGGAGAGGAGGACTTGTACTTTTTCACTTCTTTTAATGTTGTCACCAGTTTCTTCTGCATTTCTGATCGGATTGACTTGCAATTTATACAGAAGCCTTGAATCAAATGAGGGTTTCCATTTTTGGGGAGGCACACTTTTTTCCGTCTATTTTATGCTGATCACAGTTCTCACTAAGGGCTCCTGATATGCAGGTGTGTGGGTTATGTGAGCTTGCTCGCTAAAGGCTTGTGTATAGTTGACACAGGGATTGATGCGCAAGTGAATAGTGACGGCACAGAACCCCTGAAACCTCTCATACAGGTGTGCGGGGCGCTTTGAGTTTTCAGATGATTTTATGTGTTTTTTTGAGAGACCAAACTAAAAACAGGTGCATTTATCTTAATTTATTAGGTTTTATCCAGAGATTTCCATTTTTGCTGTTTGATCAGGATGTTATTTTTGGCGCAGGCAGCTGTTGGTGAGGGCCAGGGCATCAGGTATACGCAGGGCTTAATGTTCTTTTATTTTCTCTTGCAGTGTTGATTTTTTTTTTTTGACTTTTTTTTTAGTTTGGTACCTTACAAATGGTGTTTTAGGTTTGTTGCATTTATATTGTTTTCTACCACATAGTTGCCAAACATACTGACACAATACAAAGTCAATGAAAAGACGAGAACTATTCTGTTGTGTGAAGGCCAGTTCACATTGATCATTACAGCAATGTAATGATGAAATGCAGGGTGGCGTAGTATGGAAAATCCCTCCTGTTTTTTCCCCCTCCCTGCATATCAATTTTGGTTTTTACCAGTCCTTTGCAAAATTTCCAGTGTGCACAGTTCCATTTTTGTTCCATTTCATCTGCTTTAAAGAATATTTTTTTTTGACAGTGGAGCAGTTTGAAGTCTTTAGGAGACAATTTAGTTCATTTATATTTTTAAAATGAAACCCATAACAATACTACAAATCACTTTAAGGTCATGAACGTCATATTTGATGCTTATGGAACCTGTTGGGACTAGCATTAGCTCCTTTCTCCAACCAAAATATCTACAAAGAAACATCACCTACATTACCCGTCACAGTCCATCTTCTTGGTGATCTTGAGCCATATGTTTTGAGCTGAATATTGGTGTCCTAATGGTTTCTATTGTACAAAGTTTGATTGGGGGCAGGGGGGGTGTCTCTGATTTTTATTGGGAAGTGACATCACCTGGAAAAAAAAAGGATTTCATTTGTCCAACATATTTCCATGGCGCCTCGTTCTGTTTTTAAAAATTAAATTAAATCATCCTTATTGTCATTCAACCAATCATGTACAGTAGAACTCGAGATTGTGCTTTACCTATCTACAGTGCAAATCACACACACCCCAAGTGCAGAATCAGAGGGCCGCTGCCATGCAAGGTGCCGCCACAGAGTTCCCTCCTCCATTGCATTTATTGCTGAGCACCAAGCTGGATGGCAGGAAGTTCCACTTTTATATGGTCTTCGGCATGACCCGGCCGGGATTTGAACCCCTGCCTCCCGGGTGTGGGGTGGATGCTCTACCAACTGAGCCACCGCTCCGGTCTGGTCAAAATATGACCATGGTTCCTGTAGATGTTTTTTATCCTCACAAATTTTCAGCAGTGATGTGAATATAACAACCCACTGAATCTGTTCAAATTATTTTCATAGTTTTTCTTCCTTTTTTTTTTTTTAACCTGGTCAAAAATCTGTGCTTGCTGTGAAACCTGTTGGGACTAGCATTAGCTCCTTTCTCCAACCAAACTGTTCTGTGTGTACCTAGTGGTGAAAAGGGGCCCAGCCGACATTGGACAAAAAGCAAATGAGGAGATTAGTTTTGGCAAAGGTTTTAATTTTTTTTTTTCTTGTGGTCCTCTTTTAGGTTTAGTGGTTCATGTGGATAAGAGAATAACGTTAGCGGCATTTAAACTGAACCTGGAGCCCTATGTAGGAGTCACCTCAACCCAGTTCAAGGTGTTCAGGGTGTACGCCAACAACCAGGAGTTTGAGAGTGTGCGGCTCAATGAGACACTATCATCCTTCTCTGATGATAACAAGGTGATGATAAAACTGTTGTGACCTTGTATGATCCTAATGTTTCATATTGCGTTAACGCTTTGAACTAATTCTGCGATATTTTATCGCACTCAGATAACTATTCGACTAGGAAGAGCCCTGAAAAAGGGTGAATACAGAGTAAAAGTTTATCAGTTGCTAGTGAATGAACAAGAGGTAAGAACTGAATGAATTTCCTGTCATGCTGTGCTGATTATTTTAAGTTGATCTGGGATGGAGTAATCCAAGTATACTTTGTCATTTCAGCCTTGCAAGTTCCTTGTGGACACAGTGTTTGCTAAGGGCATGACTGTCAGACAGTCCAAAGAGGAGCTGCTTCCTCAGTTAAAAGAACAGTGCAATCTTGACCTCAGCATTGATAGGTAAGAGGTTATTGATCAAAGTTGATAGCCAAATATTGTCTGATCTCCTCAGATTAAATGTGACTTTAAAAAATATTTTTCAACGAATCTGTTTCATTAGAGTACGTCTCAGGAAAAAAACATGGAAGAATCCAGGCACGGTGTTCCTCGATTACCATGTTTATGAGGAAGACATCAGCATTTCGTCAAACTGGGAGGTTTTCTTGGAAGTCCTTAATGGTAACGTATGCTCCTCTGTCCCTTCATTAGAGGCAGAAAACAATACAGTGTCTATTAAAACGTCCCTTTGGATATTTTCTAAGTGGAGTCGCTCTGAATTTTAAAACAGAATTTTACAAAAAAAAAAAAAAAAAAATGAAAATGGATCTTTAATGAATAAATGTCAATAGCTAAAATATGCATATATAATGTGAAGGAAGTGATTGTATAAATATTCACACACTTTAAAGTGACTGGCCTAATTCAACAGAGTCCTAGCCAGTGAGCACCCGTAATCTCACAGTTAGTGAAATAGTGATCACCTGAGTGCATTAAATGCATGTCAAGTAGGGTGACCAGGTGTCCCGTTTTCAGTGGGACTGTACAGCACTTTGACTTTTTTTTTGGCTTCCCCAAATCAAGATGTTGTCTCGCACAGACCCAAATGCGTGCCACATTATGTGTGCATACCCATCAACTTTCCTGTGCTGCCAAAGCAACCAAACATGTCTGTTGGTTATGCAAAGAGTGACGTGTGCCCATCGTACACAGCTGCCTGATAACTGTCATGCCAAAAAGGTGATGGTCTGCCATAAACTGGTCAGCCCACCATGGCAGGGTGCCAAACGCAGCTGTTTTTTCTCAGTTTGGTTTATGGCTGCTTTCCACCACTCCAAAGAGCGCCAATGCAAAATGTTGCTATGAGGCCAAGCATGACCATCCTGAACAGTACCATCCACAGAACGCCAAGGTGAGAAGGTTGACAGATCCTATCACATCCCCGTACACAGGTCCCATGCACCAGCTACAAACAAACTGCCGTTTCTCCCACCAACCCAAGCCACCATGCTGTGCCACCAAATGAGCAGTCAGATTTTGTATGGAGATTACTTTCAGTCCTAAAGCCAAGAGCATTTTCCTCCTGTTTGAGAGCACAGGCTCCATAAAGTTGTCAGTTTCTCCCATGGCACAGAGCTTGGTAACCAGTATCGCTCTCAGCATGCCATAAATGGGAAATGGCATTCACTTGTACAGCACTTTTTTCTCATCCCTGGTTGACCTAAGTGCTTTACAGATTCAGATATCTACCCATTCACAAACGCATTTCACACATTGACGGCAGTGGAACAGCCATGCAAGGCGCCTGTCTGACCCTCCAGGAGCAACTCAGGGTTTAAGCCTGCTTCATGCTCCATTTCCCCTCTAGTCCACTTTGGTCTGCGTACGCTTTGGACGAGCCCGGGATGCACGCGGCGCTGTTCATGCTCACTTTTTTCTTTTTCTTCTTTTAGATTGGATTGCAGTTGGCAACCAGCTTACAGGTGCATTACCGCCACTGACTTGATTATCATCACTCTATATCTTTGTAAAAGGAGTTCTGAACAACTTGTGTGGAAAAAAAAATTATCCGTCCTTGGACTGTGTCCTAGGTGCGGCTAGGTCAGCAGTTATATATCATCACTCAATCTGGTCATGAGCTGTAGTCCTTACCGCCGCGTACTTCACTCAGTAAACATCACTTTATGTATCAAAGGTCAGAATTCTTCTCAGTTGGCACCCTCTTCTTCGTCTTCTTCACTCTATATCTTTGTATAAGGAGTCCTTATAAGGAGTTCTGAACAATCTCCCTCTTCTTCAGACAGTGAGATTTCCATGTCTACATGATGTCTATAACACTCTATCTGGTCCCACTCTATATTCTTCAGGTCATCACTCGCCTATATCATCCACATTCATCAACTTGGACTGGCGTCGCCCTATCAGTCTTGCGCATGTGTGTTTCAACACGTTCAGGTCGTGGGCAGGCAGTGCTGTCACAAAATTTGGGCTGCACGCGGTCGTCTGAGGTCAAGCACTCCGGACACTAGTGGAGTGGAGACGATGACAAGTTTTGTCACACAAGGTTTCCGGTTACACGTACACGGACAGCAGAGGTGTAGCATGAAGCAGGCCATGCTTAGTGTCTTGCTTAAAGACAGTTTGATATGCACACCACAGAGAGAGAAGGAATCGAACCACTGACCCTCTGATCAGAGGTTGATCACAGTGTACACCTGTGCTACAGCCACCCCTACTACATTTATTCATAAATTTAAAACTTTTTCCTTGTAAATTAACTCCTTTTTGCATCTTCAATTTGACAATTTTCTCAAATTTTTGACTTCTTGTAAAATGAAACTTTTCTTGTAAATGTGACTTTTTTTCATAAATCCACTACTTTTTGCATCTTAAATCTTTTTTTTTTCTTGTAAATTTGCAACATTTTTTTTTAAATAATTTTGGATCTTCTGACTTTTTGTAAATTGGCAACTTTTGTGTAAATTTGCATTTTTTTCTCATAAACTTGACTTTTTTCTTGTAAATTTGTAGCTTTTCCCCATAAGTGTACATTTTTTCTTCTAAATTTATCAATTCAATTCATCTTTATTTATATAGCACCATTTGACAATAACAGTCATCTCATAACACTTTCAACTGTAGGGGAAACCCCCACAATTGGAGAAAGACCCCAGCAATCAGGCCATCCCCTGCGAGCAAGCACTTGGTGACAGTGGAGAGGAAAAACTCCCTTTTAACAGGAAGAAACCTCCAGCAGAACCAGGCTCAGGGAGGGGCAGTCATCTGCTGCAACTGGCTGGGGGGTGAGGGGATAGAGGAGAAGAAGAAGAAAAGAACAGACAAGAGCAAACAGCACGACAGGGACTCAATCTATGGGAGAGAACAAACAGATGTTAATGACCAGCAAAAATATTTCATTGGGAGTGAAGAAAGGAGTGAAGCCCAGTGCACTGTTGGAGGTCCCCCGGCTGTCTAAACCTATTAGCAGCATAACTAAGGGAGGGTTCAGAGGCACCTGATCCCACCCTAACTAAAGGCTATATTAAAAAGGAAGGTTTTAACCCTATTCTTAAAAACAGATCAAGTCTGACTCCCGAATCCAGATTGGCAGCTGGTTCCAAAGGAGAGGAGCTTGATAACTGAAGGCTCTGCCTCCCATTGTACTTTTGGGGATTCTCCTGCTTTTTGGAAGTGTAGTGCTCTGTTACAGTGATAGGGTAGTATCAGATCTTAAATAAAAAGCCTGATTATTTGGAGCTTTGTAAGTGAGAAGAAGGATTTTAAACTTAATTCTAAATTCTGTGGGAAGCCAGTGAAGGGAGGCCAGAACCAGAGAGATGTGATGTCTCTTTCTAGTACCTGTAGAGGGTTTTTTTTTTTTTAATCCAGGCAAATCAAAATTTGATGCCATATTGAGACTCAAACCATTCAAGCCTGATCTTTTTCCCACATTGGACCTGGTCACCCTAATGTCAAGTGACTGTAGTACAAAGACACTGGGGTCTGGAAGGTCCAGTCATTGGTTAATTGGTATTCCTGAGTGCAGCTGCACAAGGAAGACAAAAGAACATTCCAAGCAACTCAGAGAAAACCTTAAATAGTACAAGCCAGGGGATGGATTTTAAAAAATTCCAAGTTACTGTTCATCACCTAGAGGTCGGTTAAATCCACCATTAAAAAAAAAAAAAAAGAAAAAAAAAAAAGGAAGGAATATGACATGGAAATCTGCCAATAGCAGGTCGGCCACAGAAACAAGGGCAAGCCTCGTGAGGGAGGCCACCAAGATACCTGTAACTACTCTGAAGCAGTTAAAAGCGTCAGCAGCTGAGATGCAAAAGACTGATAAAACAGTTGTTGCCTGGGTTCTTCACCAGTCAGACTTTTGTAGGAGAGTGGCAAAGAGCTGTTATTGTAAAAAGCTTATATTGAAAATTTCCCATTAACCTTGGAGCATTTGGGCAAACTCCATTTAAGTTTTACAGCAGTGACCTTTTCTTCACAATTTTCACAAAATCGGATGGCTATATTTGTATACATTGATTAATTTTTTAAACTAATTTTGTTCACCCAGCTTCACTGTAACTTTTTGGGCCACTCTGGCTCTTCACTCTGGTGCATAACAGCATGAAAAGCTGTATTTCCTTGTCACATAGAAACCTGGACTTCAGGGCTCATTACATTTTTTTTTTTGTTTTTTTATTTTCAAAGGTGCAAAATATTGACAAAGCACAAGTACATCAAATGCATGAGAATGCTTGTTGCCACTCTTGAGTGAAATGGTTAAAGATGCACTTTGGTGGCTCGAAATCCATTTACAAACAAATCTATATTGTCTAAAATGGTATCTTATGGCCTTTTTTTCCCACAAAAAAACCTTTCATAGCCTTACAATTGCTTATGAAAATCTTTTCCTTTCTCCTTTCAAAAGCTGAAATCTGTGAATATTCTAATTAGGCCCATCCTCACCTCGCCCATGAGGACGCTGATGGAGCCACCTCTCTTCGAGGGCCACAGTGCTCAGCGCTGAGTGCAACCACACAGAAGTCTGCAAGCTGACAGATTTGACCAGAAAATTATACTATTGAAGTTCTAATGTTCAGAAAATTCCAGTGCAATGCTGCTATGACCATCGAGGGTCCAAACGACCACTTGGCACATGCGGTACACACAAGCACCACAGCAAATCAACACAGTGCACACATTAGTCAGGGCACCACGGTGGTACAGTGGTTGGCACTGTTCCCTAACAGCTAGAAGGTTCCATGTTTGAATCCCCAGGCTGGCAGGGGTAGGAACCTTTCTGTGTGGAGTTTGCATGTTCTCCCTGTGCTGTGTTGGTTTAGTCTGGAGCTCTGGTTTCCTCCCCCAATCCAAAGACATGCATATTAGGTTAATTGGTCATTCTAAATTGTTCCTAGATATGTCTTCTATAGGCCCTTAGAATAGATGGATAGTACTAGTGAAGTGCTTTGAGTGGTCTTTGAGACTAGAAAAAGTGCTATACAAGTACAGTATCCCTTACCAGCTGCCACCGCTGTCCTCCACCAGGATGCAAGCTGCATGTCTCTACCCAAAACTAGACCACAAGTCCCCACTGGTGCTCACATGTCTTTAATATCCAAAACTTAAAAAGTTAACACAGTCATGACTGTGGAAGGAAGACCAGATCAATTGTATGTATATCACATACAATCGCGCATGCATCAGGGCAGCACTGAACACAGCGGAGAGGCAAGGCTGGCAGCCTGCAGCCAAGAGCAGACACGCCAAGTTGCCCAGCTGGGGAAACAGTGCCCCAGTGCAGCAGCTCTAGTCCTCTCTGCAATTACCAAACATGCATCCATCCATCTTCCACCGCTTATCCGAAGGTCTGGGTCATAGGGGCAGCAGTCCAAGCGGAGAAGCCCAGACTGCTGCGCAGTTCATATAGCACCATGATCCCTCCTGCAGGTGGTGAGCTAACTAAAGGGCAGATGCATGCGGCATGTATGGGTACACTGAATTCTTGCTGTAACTTTTTTCATGAGGATCTACTAGACCACTCTTGGTCTGTCCCTTCACCCCTGACCAGTTTATCTTGGGAGACCCTACCAGGGGCAAGTAGCCTCTGACAACATATCTCCTGGGATCATAAGGGCACTCCATGAAGGGGAATTACCAAACACTCTACATTAATTGGGCAAAATAAAAGGCTAATGGCAGCTTATGCTATATTGCACAAACAAATAATACATTCTGTGATTTAAAAAAAGACTTGCTGATTGACTGGCATGCCCACTTGTATGCACAATGGCCCAGGATAATGTCTAACTGCATCAGTCATTCAAAGCTGTTAATGGTAAAACCCATATTAATTTGGGTCAAGTTGTCAAAGCAGCTGTCCAAAAATGCTAACTGGCACTGGAAGCTAAGCTGAATCCTCAGTTTCACCCTCTTTCTCCGAAGCCATATCCGGTGCTTGGTCCTGATCATTTCCTTGTTATTGTGACATCACAAATACAGTCTGTCTAAACCTGCTTTTTTTGAAGGGGGTGTAGCTGAACTGAACTTTCAGAAGAGAAAAACACAGATATGACATTTATGGGTGATACAGACATATTAACAAGAGGAAAAACAACAACTTGATTTTCACAGGAGTATGTCTTTAATTAAATGTGTGACCTCTTTTCTCTGTCAGAACCAGAGAAGATGAAGTCCATGTCACAGCTGGCTGTTCTGACTCGGAGATGGAGCCCGTCAAAAATGAAGCTGGGGCCTTTTCAGGAAGTGATTCTGGAGAGCAGCAGCATAGAGGAACTGAAGGAGAAGGTTGGTTATCTGAAATATTTTCATTTACAACATACAACCAGATGTGGCAGTTGTAAAATTCATCCCTCTCAGCAGCATCACTAGGTTTAATTTACCAACTGAAGGAAATGATGCATGATAGTAGCAGTAATAATTTCTTTATTCTGTTGGCAGCTTAGTGAAATCAGTGATATTCCTCTTGAAAATCTGGAGTTTGCAAAGGTACGTGGATACTGTTACTCTGAGGAAATCAGTGTTTTTTTTATAGTAATTCACTCATGAGCCTTGTGTCTGTCTTGTGCAGGGTAGAGGAACATTTCCTTGTGATATTTCTGTTCTGGAGATTCATCAGGATTTGGACTGGAACCCTAAAGTGTCGACTCTTAATGTGTGGCCTCTTTACATTTGTGATGACGGAGCTGTGGTCTTTTACAGGTAAAAGCAGAAAAAACGAGTCTGTTATTTTGAGCCTCATTTATGTTGTGGAGTGTAAATGAAGAGGCAGATTCATGACAGATGATTTATTACACACTCACATCTCACAAGCACAGAATGGACTGAATGGTTACAGCAAGCTGTCCTCTCTATATCCCAAGTCATAGTTCACAAGTTTGATGGCACTTCACCTCACACAGCATGATATTTACACTACACTTCATTCAACCCCCTCTGTCCTTCCTGGGCATTGTTCTCCCATGCTTATTCCCTGTCTCTGTGTGAGGTGCTAAATAACCTGACTTCCCCAAGGTCCCAACCCCCCCCCCCCCAGCATCTAAGACAGACGTTAGTCCACACTCGCTTTTGGCTTCAGTCTCCTCCCATATCTGCTGTAACTGGGGTTTACTGCCTCCGTGGCGCTGCTGTGCCGGTGGGGGGCTGCTGGGAGTGTGTCTGACTGCGGGTGAGCTGTGGTGGGGGTGGGGGTGGGGGTGGGGACTTCATTCTACCTGTGTGGCTGCTCTGGTAAATCGTTTCCCTGGGGAGTTCTCCGTGGGGGTCTTCCACGCCGAGGGGCCCCAGCCAACAGCACTTGCTCATCCGCTACTACGAAGGCGGGTTTGAGTCTGTCTATGCCAATTTTCTCCCGTCTACCCCCCAAGTCTAGCACAAAATGCTTATCCCCTGTTTCCAACACTCTGAACGGTCCATCATAGGGTGGGCGCAATGGGGGGCGGTGGGTGTCGTGTCTGACTAACATGAACTGCGCGTTCTTCAAAGTTTTAGGCACGAAGGCACGTGGAAAACTGTGGTGGGCAGGGCCCGGCAGCGTGCCTGTGTTTGCGCTACGCTGCAAAAGCTGAGACGGGCAGCTGCCTGGCGCGGGATTATCTGGTAGAAATTCCCCGGGCAGCCGTAGGGGCTATGCAAAAACGAGCTCTGCCGGGGAAGCTTCCAAATCCTCTTTTGGCGCGGAGCGCAACCCCAATAAAACCCACGGCAACCTGTCTACCCAATTTGCATCCGTCAGTGAAGCCCTGAATGCTGCTTTCAGTGATCTATGGAAACGCTCGCATAACCCATTGGCCTGTGGGTTGTACGCGGTTGTGCGATGAATTGTAACACCCAGGCTGCGGGCCATCGTGGACCAGAGTTTGGAAACAAATTGAGGGCCCGACGGGACTCCAAAACGCGCCACCCATGCTGTTAAAAAAGCGCGTGCTACGTCCGCGGACGTGGGTGCCGCCAGCGGGACTGCTTCTGGCCAGCGCGTGGTGCGGTCCACCACTGTCAGGAGGTGCGTGCACCCCTGTGATGGCGGGAGGGGGCCCACGAGGTCCACGTGCACATGGTCGAACCTTTTAGCCAGTACCGGAAGCAGCTCCAAAGGAGCCTTCGTGTGCCTGTGTACCTTGGCTCGTTGGCACGCCACGCAGGCTGCAGCCCACTCTTTTACTTGTTTGCGTAGGCTCGGCCACACAAACTTCTCTCCCACCATTTTGACTGACGCGCGCACTCCTGGGTGCGCCAGAGTGTGAACCGACTCAAACACGCGGCGGCGCCACGCGACCGGGACCACCGGACGCGGGCGTCCCATGGAGACTTCGCAGATTGGGGGGGGGGGGGGGCATCTTGCAGCACCCTGCTCTCCAGCCTTAACCCTGTTGGTCCAGACTGGAGCGCGCGCACGTCTGCATCGCTAATCTGCTCCGCGGCCATGGCTGCATAATCTACCCCCATGTAGACCGGGGCCACTATGGCGCACGAGACACAGTGCGCCACCACATTCAGTTTACCTGACATATGCTGAATATCGGTAGTAAACTCTGAGATCGCGGCCAGCTGTCTCTGCTGCCGGCCCGACCACGGTTCTGAAACCTTGGCCATCGCGAACGGTAGTGGCTTGTGGTCCACGAACGTGGTGAAGCTGCACCCTTCCAGCCAGAACTGGAAGTGGCGTATGGCCAGGTGGAGAGCCAGCAACTCTCTGTCGAACGCGCTGTATGTACTTTCGCTGTCACGCAAAGTTCTGCTGAAAAAGGCGAGCGGCTGCCAAGAACCGGCGGCGCGCTGCTCCACAACAGCCCCTATGGCCACGTCTGAAGCGTCGGTGGTGAGCGCTATCCGGGCCGTCGGGTCTGGATGCGCCAGCAGTGCGGCGTTTGCCAGGGCTGCTTTAACCTCTGAGAACGCCCGCTCTCGCTCCGGGGTCCATTCGACTCCATCCGCGGGTTTCTGTCTCTTGAGCGCGGCGTACAATGGCTGCATGAGCCGCGCCGCGCGGGGAAGGAAACGGTTATAAAAATTCACCATCCCCCAAAATTCCTGCAGTGCCCTGACTGTCTGAGGCTGGGAAAAATCTGCCACGACGCGCACTTTGTCGGGCAGCGGGATCGCTCCTTCCGGAGAGATGCGGTGCCCCAAAAAATCAATCTCCGTCACGCCGAGCTGGCATTTCGCCAGGTTGATTATTAACCCGTGCTCCTCCAACCTCCGGAAAACCGTCCTGAGGTGGGTTTCGTGTTCGTTTTCGGACGTACTGGCTATCAGGATATCGTCCAGGTAGACTAACACGAACGGGAGATCGCGCAGCACTGCATCCATCATGCGCTGGAACGTCTGTGCTGCGCCTTTTAACCCGAATGGCATGCGCAGGAACTCGAATAAACCGAACGGAGTTATTACCGCTGTTTTGGGTACGTCCTCAGTGCGCACTGGGACTTGATGGTAACTGCGGACCAGGTCTATTTTGGAAAAAATGTGTGCTCCGGCGAGGTGAACGGAAAAATCCTGTATGTGGGGAATCGGGTAGCGGTCGTGCGCTGTGGAGTTGTTCAATCTGTGGAAATCACCGCACGGTGGCCACGATCCCTCAGCCTTAGGGACCATGTGTAGCGGGGATGCCCATGGGCTGTTCGAACGCCTGATGATGCCCAACCTTTCCAGGTTGGCGAACTCCTCGCTCGCTATGGCCAGTTTAGCTGCGTCCAAGCGCCGAGGTCTTGTGAAAACGGGCGGCCCGGTGGTGGTGATAAAGTGCTCCACCCCGTGTTTAGCGATGGCCGCCGAAAACATCGGGACTGTGAGTGCTGGGAACTGAGTGAGCAGTGCGTGGAACTTACTGCCTGTAGCTGTGACGTTGGCTTGTGCTGTTGGCTGGGTCACTCGAGCTATACAGGGGAGAGAGTCAAAGGACAGTGCATTAACCAGGCGCCTGTTAGCAACATCAACCAGTAAACCATGTGCACACAGAAAATCAGCCCCCAGGATATGGTAATTCAGTGTTGCTACGACAAAAGTCCACTCGTATGTATGGCCGTGTAGAGATAAGATCAGTGTTCTCTCACCAAAGGTCTTAATTTCCGAGCTGTTTGCTGCCAACATCACGGGGCCGCTAGGTCCTGCCAGCCGGTCAGCGTAGGTCGGCAGGATGATGCTCCTCTGGGCTCCAGTGTTCACGAGGAAACGCCTCCCCGAGCGCGCGTCCGTCATGTAGAACAGCTTGTTCTCTTCACCGAGGGTCGCAGCTGCTGCTGACTGCCGGCCTTGGCGTTTTCCCGAGCGCATGAATTGGCACGGTGGCGCACATCTGCATGCGTTCTCTCCGAAGCGGCAGTGGTAGAAACAGAGCGTGTCTCTCTGGCGCTCCTTGGCCCCCGCTGCTGCTACCATTGGTGGCTCCTCACCTCCTCTGGTCGTCTCGCTGGGCTCCGCCGCCGCCGCCGCCGCCGCCGCCGCCGCCGCCGCCGCGTTGACTGTGATCGCCCTGGTGGTGAGGATGATCCTGTCTGCCTCCTGGGCTAGTGCATGGTAGTCACGCGCGGCCAGCAACGGCAAATTGGCCAGAACCGCTCTCGCCTCTGTTGGAAGGTTCCGGAGGAAAAGGTGGGCAAACAGAACGTGCCCGTCTTCCGTGCCCATTAACGCCAGCATCTTCTCCATCAGGTCGACGGCCGACCCATCTCTTAACTCGGTCCGCGCCAGGAGCCTCTCCGCTCTCTCACATTCCGAGAGCGTGTAACGCCAGGTGAGCGCAGCCTTGAGCGCCTCGTATTTGTTGTGGGCTGGTGGCTGATCGAGCAGGCTCGCTACCTGCTGGGCTGTGCGGGAGTCCAGCGCTGCTACCACATGGTAGAACTTGGTGTCGTCTGCCGTTACTCCCCGGAGGGCAAACTGGGCCTCGGTGTGGTGGAACCAAGAGCGCGGGTTGTGCTGCCAGAAATCCGGTAGCTTGACTGAAACCGCACACGCGTTGCTGGGGGTTCCAGTCCGGGCTGTCTGTGGAATGGTTGCTGCATCGCAGGGGCTTCCCGACCGGGCCAGCTCCGGGGTTCTTGCCTAGTGTTCCATAATACGTCTTGGGTCACCAGTGTGGAGTGTGTAAATGAAGAGGCAGATTCATGACAGATGATTTATTACACACTCACATCTCACAAGCACAGAATGGACTGAATGGTTACAGCAAGCTCTCCTCTCTATATCCCAAGTCATAGTTCACAAGTTTCCTGGCACTTCACCTCACACAGCATGATATTTACACTACACTGCATTCAACCCCCTCTGTCCTTCCTGGGCATTGTTCTCCCATGCTTATTCCCTGTCTCTGTCTGAGGTGCTAAATAACCTGACTTCCCCAAGGTCCCAGAATGTATTGATTTGACTAATGCAGATCAAGCATCTTAAAAATGTGTATGTCCTTATCTTTTATTTGATAAAGTTGCCTAAAAAGGAGTCAAGTTGAAAATATTAAAAAAAAAAATACATCACTTCTTTGTTGGGCAAAACTTATTTTCCTCTAAAGGTCCTTTTCACTCAAACATAGTGTCTTTGTGGGTTTTAACCTTCGAAAATGCTTTCTTGGATCATTTGACAACTGTAAAAATGCTTAACATTCTCTTCACTTAGAAACTGGTTTTGCTTTTTTGCATTTTTTTCTTACGTCACTTAGGTCTTCAGTTACAGCCCATTACAGAGCTATTAGCTGTGATGATTCAGTCCCTGCCCAGATGAGCAGGGAGCCCAAGATGTTGGCTTCAGAGCCAGCTGTTACTAGGGAGTTAGCTTGCCAAGTGTGGTTTATATTGTTATTTTCTCTTGATTTCAGTCACCCTAATAGACATCCCTGTTTCCACCTGGTTCACTAATCCACAGGTGATAATATCGCTTATCCTCCTGAGTTATTTTTTTATTTTTGCCACGATGTTACAACAAACTGTTAGCATTAGCTTGACTAAGCGATCAGAGTCGATCTGTCTAACAGTATTAGAGCTAGCCTCAGCGAGGAGATGCTAACTAGATTAGCTTAACTGTCAATCTGGCTAGTTTTAATCACTAATTTCTATACCCCCCCAGTATAGTTGTTCATCTACCAATAGCTGATCATATATACATCATATATATATATTATATATATATATATCATATTCTTGGATGTTTTTAGCTCAGTTTAGTATAGTTTTTCTCTAACCATGACCCAAGGCAACTAGCTGAAGCTAGCTGTTTAGCTATTCACTCATTTGGGATTGTTTCTGTGCTTATTGTACGCCATCGACCACTGACCCCATACACTTCTGTCCACCAGTGATGCTTTTCATTCTTTCTTGAAGACAAATTAGGTTAGTTGGCTCAGACTCTCTACCCAAACTAGGAGGTAGCCAGCGAAGATTAGCAATTGTGGCGAAAGAGGGGGTGGAATTAACTGCAGCTCTTGGGCATTTAAAGAGACTTGCACAGAAACGGGCCATTCTGAGTAAGGCTGCAAAGGATGATTCACAATGATGCTGCTGCAATAATTAAAGGCGATTTGGCCAAGGTATGTCACAAACACTTAACACCGATGGGAGCTGTCAACAAGCAGAAAAAGTGCAGTAAATGGGACCTTTGAGCTAACAGTAGCTATCTAGATGGCAAAAAAAAATCAAAACTTGTATATTTTAGCTGGAAGGCATTAAGGTTTTATAATCATTGCTCTTAGGTTTGTAAAGCTCACAAAAGAAATGAAAATAATTTTCATCAGCTAGAGTTTGTGGCCCCCAATTTTGATGCTACTGCTATGATTTTTGTCTTAAGAAATGGGTAATATTGCAAAAAATAAAATCGGATAGTTGTATTTTTTCCAGATTATTCAGCATTTATAATGTGCATACATCAGAAATAAAAAAAAAAACAACATTTTTTTTCCCCACAGAAACTCACCAGAAAAAATCTGCAAGAATATTATTTACCTTTGTTTAATGTTGGTTTTATTTATTTAACTGCAAGTAAAAAATGATATAATTTAATTTTTTTTTCTAATTTTTGATTATTTTTTTGTAACCAAGGAACAGCAGGTTTGAATTTATACAAGTACTGTATGTAAAGTTTTGGTTGTAAATCTGTATACTGGCTTATTTAGCTACACTCAATAGAACTTGAAACGATTCAGCCGCATTTCAATTTGTTTATATTCAAAATTTTCCAGACTTTCACCTGTTTGCAACGCAATCAGCAAGTCTAATGAGAAACATTTATAAGTTCAGTGTTTCTTGTTCAATTTTGTTAACAGCTGAACATTTGTAAATTAAAAAATTATTGCAGTGGAGGGTCAAATAATTTTAAGTGTGACTCTACTTATCTACAGAGGATTCTAACATGTATGTTGCTCTTTAAATATGTTCTATTAACGTACTGCACAACAAGCTAGTCCCTCCAGGATTTCACAATGTTGTGATCACATCAATTCACACAAAATCAGCCAATCAGTGCAACTATTGTGCGACCTTGCAACTTTGTCCAATCACTGCAACTTTCCTGCAATTTTGGCCAATCCTTGTCAATTTCTGCCAGTTTCACCAATCAAATTTGTCTGTAACTGGCACTGAAACGCTCAGTCTAACCAATCAAATGCATCGCTGCACTGCATTCCCTTCCATGTTTACAGTGAGTAACGTAACACGTCAGCAAATAGTGTGTGATTTAAAAATAACACTCACCCGCGAGGTTTTCAACACCGTCCCTTCCTCCGTATCCCCCAGCCTGCCCGTGGATGCCTCGCCGCATCTCCCTCCTGACCGTGTACGAAGCACTGGGTTTGTGTTGAAAAACATGCGCCTGCCCCAAAAGCACTCCGTCGCACTACACTACAGCCGGTGTTTGAACATTTAGACATCTTTAGTGGTAAAATAATTACCACATCTGGTCAATGCGCTTTAAAACTAAATCTCCTGTCTAGACGGACAAACGTACCCCCTCCCCCCACCCCCCACTGTAAATGAAAGGTGTGTGTGTGTAGACCGACATGCAGCAGGTAGGCATGGAAAGAGAGAGAATATTCTCTGTATTTTTTTTCCAGAAAGACACCGACTCCAATAGCCAATACAGAGCAACAGAATAAATTATTTATTTTTTCCTCTCCGCTCGGTACCGAGTGGTTGGGAACCGTAGAGTTTTCAAATGAAGGTGCTGCCAATAATTTTCAAATCTCTACTCTTTAACATGCATTCAATGCAATTTAGCTGTTGTAATGGATATTGTGTTAATATTTATTTGCTGTTGCACAAGAGTTTTTCTGTATAACAGACCTTTCTGCTTAATTTACAAATCACTAAGAGGAAATTTTTGACAATCCTGTGCTTTCCTTGTATTGTTATAGAATATCATTGCAGTAAACTGGGAAAAAAAAAGCATTTTCGGCCCGCAACAATCATAAAAATGTCCTGCGAAATCCTGGAGGAACTGACAAACTCTTAATATCTGTTAAAGATCAACATGGCTGTGCTGTTTCACTTTTGCAGGGACACCAC
This sequence comes from Pholidichthys leucotaenia, assembly GCA_020510985.1. Classification (NCBI taxonomy): domain Eukaryota; kingdom Metazoa; phylum Chordata; class Actinopteri; order Cichliformes; family Pholidichthyidae; genus Pholidichthys; species Pholidichthys leucotaenia. Next base: position 315,315,743 of record CM035837.1, on the reverse strand, counting down.
AGAGGAGCCCCTGGAGCTGTCGGAGGATGAACGCAATGAACTAATGAAAAAAGAGAGCAGCCGTCTGCTCAAGACCGGACACCGGGTCAGCTACTCGCCACGCAAGGAGAAGGCTCTGAAAATCTACCTGGACGGTGGCCCTGCAAAAGACCCGGGGCAGGACTGAGGTGCAGAGAACCACTGCTGGTGGTTTGGTTCGTCGGGCTGCTGCAGATGAGCAGCCAGAGGTAGTGGGACTCTGAATGCTGAGTCCCAGATAGTGACTTGAAATTAAGCGACGTTGTGAGGCTGATTTGCCGTCACTCTCCACTCTGGGCCCCAGAATGGCTCAGAAACCCTATTGTGCACTATAGTGTATTGAACTGTAAAGTTTAAAGGGAAGTACAAAAGATCTCCAGATCCTGTATAGTAGACAAATCAGTTGAGCATAATGGAGGTGGATGTGAACTTTAAGACTTTGAGCCTGCTTTGGAAGGTGTCCATCCATCCATCCTGTCCATTCAAATCTTCAGTTTCCCTTTTTACCACCAGGATCTCTCGCTTGCTCTGCGTCTCTGTTTTGCCACAGTCTTGATTCTGATTTTTCTGTGACCATCTTGTATGTCCATGCACTCACCCTCTCTCAGCACCATTCTGTCAGAGAAATAATTCTCAACTTGCTTTTATCATCTCGTACAAGAACTGCTTGTCCTGCCTGCCTCAGCCATTCGTCTTCTAATGGAACAAACCTCACTGTCTCTGTGACTTTGATAAGTGGTGAAATCCTCAAATTAATGTCATGGTTTTAAGAATCCAAAAGACAACAATTACTCCAATTTGTTTCTGCTTCTTTAATGCTCCTATAATGCCAGAGTCATGTATTGTTTTAGGTTGTCCTTATTGCTGCTCTTTGTGCTTTATAGGAGCTCTGCCACTGTTGCATCACCGTAATTACGTCTAATGATACATAGGCTATTGATCCTTAATACAAAATATAATAAAACACAACCATGTAGACGATGTTAAAGCTGTCCTTGTTATGACTATTTTGCTCTAGACTTAATCATTCAGTGCAGCCTGTGAGACACCACACACTCATCTGCTGTCTCTTAAATTTTCATTTAGAAAGTGGGTGTCTTTTTTTTCCACCATGTGTACTTGGTGTACATGTGAAGTGTCATCTGTGTGTGTGTGTGTGTGTGTGTGTGTGTGTGCGCGTGCATGTGTGTGAGAGCGAGTGATGTAATACTTGAGGGAAAGGGGGACCTCTCCTTATTTTTTTTATTTTATTTTTGGCAATTCTACCTGCTGCTGCTTCTTAAACTGACACCAGAGGGTGTAGAAAACCTGCGGGACTCCTCAAGTCGTCTCCGAGGACGAGGCTTGGCATCCCAGCCTCCACGCGGGGCGTCTGATTCACCAGCTCGTCACTGTAGAAATGCCAATATCAGAAGAAAACCTTTTTTTCTGTTATTTCTTTGAGATTTCAAATCCTGTGTGAATATATAGTTTAAGATGATTTTAGAAATGAATTAAAGTGCTTTTTTTCATAACTGATGTATTCTGTTATTTTATATCAAAATGGCTAGATAACTAGAATCTAATTTGCATCTCAGGTTTCAGGTGTGTATAAAAAGTCTTGACGTCTAGCATAGATACGTTGTAGCACTTGGACACTCCAACTACTGTTTGCATTAATATGTACCTTCCAGAGTGGATGATGAAATGGTGATTTGAAATACAATGCAAACTTCTTTTTTTTTTTGTCCCCATGGCAACCAAAAAGACCAACATCTCTCACTGTGAAATTAAAGTATGTTGAAAACTGATAAATACTGAGTCAAATATGTAAGCAGGTATTAGTGGTGACGTGTTGGTGGAAGGAATTTATATCCAGTATAGAAATGGAAGTTTAAAAAAGCAGTGACAACTAAATTCAACACACCTGTTTTGCTCACGCAGTAGCTTGCAAAACTATTTAAAACCCCTCAGCGTTTTCCCTGTTTTATGTGGCAGCCTGCTGTTACAATTGTTGAAATTCTTTCTCATCAATCAGTCTTTTTTTTATTTCAGATAGATTAAAAGAAACAGAATAATATAACAAAGGGGGAAAGAAAATCCAATAAGGCCAAATTAGACAATAACTCCTCTGATAATACAGTTCAACATAAGTTATCCGAAATGGGTGATGGCTGAAGCCGCAGCTTATCTTGCCCACCCATATTCCATCCAAGAATTCGAAAGGAAAACAAAACAAGAGTGATTACAATTCAGAACAAAGCTAAGACAAAATGTGACCAAAAAAAACAAACTAAGCAACAACACAACGCAGACTGGATATGACAATCCTTATGTGATTTTACATGTCATCTTGTATATACAGTATGTTTGGAGTATTTCTTCCTTTAGTTTTTGTTTAAATTGCCCAAGCGTTGTACATGATTTTAATTCAGGTCCAAAATCGTTCCATGATCTGACTCCTTGCACTGAAACGCAGTGTTTCTTGGTGGTAGTTCTCACTGAAATTCTTTCTCATTAATCTACACTTGGTACCCCGTGATGACAAAGTGAAATCAGATTTTTTTTTTGTAAATTTACTAAAAACTGAAATGTCACATACGCATACTGCCTAACTATTCAAAAAAAATTATTTAAACACTTGAAATGTAGCTCAGGGGCCTCCAATTTCTCTTGATTTTTGCTGAGATGTTTCTACACATTAATTGGAATCCACCTGCGATAAACTAAATTAAGGACCCCTTGATACTAACAGAGATTGTTAGGTGACCATTAAGAGATCAAACGTTGGCCAGATCAACTTAAAGCCTCAAAGGCATTTCTGTGGAAATGTTTGAGAGATCATTGGGAAAGGTTGAGCAGTCAAGGAGCACTTAACGATCTCATCAATCTCCCAATGATCTCTCGATCTTTCAATGAACGCCAAATTTTTCCACCCCAAAGGTAGAGGTGGTTGGGAGATCAGTGAGGGATTGCTGAGCATTTGATGAAAGACCAATAGAGTTTATTGAAAAATTGCTGAGAGATCACTGGAAGGTTGATGAGATTGCTTTGGAATGAGTCAAAATGTTGAGGACCCTGGAGATACTGAAGATCATCGAGAGAGGTGATCACTGAGAAATCAATGAAAGATTTTTGTCATCACTCAGCAATCTCCACTCATGGGGGTATAATTGGATATGATTTAGAAAGGCCTCACAGCTGACTGCATATCAGAGCAAAACCAATGAAGTCAAAGGAACTGCCTGCAGAGCTCAGAGACAGGGTCGTTGTAATGCACAGATCTGGGGAAGTTACAAAAATTCTGCACAGTGGCCTCCATAATACAGGTGCATCTCAATAAATTAGAATGTCATTGAAAAGTTGATTTATTTCAGTAATTCAAAAAATGAAACTCATAGATTCTTATGAAGATTCTCATCTATTCTCAGATACTTGCAGATTTGTTACACGGAGTGATACACGTATTTCAAGTGTTTATTTCTTTGAATTTTGATGATTATGACTTACAGCTCATGAAAACCCAAAATTTAGTTTCTCAAAAAATTAGAATATTACACATAAGATCAATTTAAAAAAAAAAAAAAAGATATTTAATAGAAATGTCCCACAGAAAAGTATGCCCATGCACACACTCAGTGCTTGGTTGGGGCTCCTTTTGCATGAACTGCACCCGTGAGGCGTAGCATGGAGGCGATCAGCCTGTGGTACTGCTGAGGTGTTATGGAGGCCCAGGTTGTTTTGACAGCAACCTTCAGCTCAGCTGCATTTGTTGGGTGTGGGGGGATATTCCAGAAATCGGGTTTAGTGGCTTACCTGGGTAAGTTAACTCAGAATTTGTGGTAACTCTTGAGTTTTCGGTTCCAAAAAGTTGGAGTATGTTTGTAACTATGGTAACAAAGGCTGTGAATATAAGCTGCTCCTGACTAGGTTATGTTCAGGGTATCCTTAAAATATTTAAACTTAACAGGAACCACATCCACAAACACAAGTGTGATGGCAGAGAATCAGATAACTAATCACTCAAAATCACCTTTAATAAAACAAACCATCACTATAATTTGTTTTTAACGCACTTTCATTATTTCCTGAACAAACATTTTCCCTCATATCTTTACATGCAGATATTTAATCTCCCGAATCCATTTTCTGATTTTTTTTTTCTATTGAGAGAGATTTTGTGCAGATCCTTTGCTGGTAACTGCAGTGAAATTCTTACATTTAGGGAACTTAAAGGTAAAATATTCATTTCTGTTTAGCAGTAATTTGTCTCACATTAAGATCAATAAAATCGGTTTCTTACAGTGCCAAATTGCTGCACAGATTTTGGAGGAGGATCCACTACAGTGACCTGTTCAGTCTCTTACGGAACAGAAATAAGTTCTGCTGCAAATCCTCCATCTTCAAACGACAGTCACTTATTTGATGCTTGGCATATCTTGTCCATATAGTTTAGTGGAGCCTCTAGTTCCACTTCTGTCAAAGCTGATGCAGTCTCCTCTTCAGCCTTTTAATTGCATTAACAGTCTTACAGATTTTTGCCCAATGAAGGATAATTTGTCAAAAAGGGGAAAAAAACAAAACTATATTTAGATTACAAGAGGACACCATGATGGATTGTGACAGTGATAAAATTATAAAAAAGTTAAAATGAAAAGCCCACATTCATTCAATGAGAAAAGAAGGGCTTGTGAGGGAAATGGGTTGAATAGAAATACCGCTTAAAAAGGTTTGTATAAATTAACACAACAGCAGGGCTTGCATAGTGATGCCTTATTGTAATTGCAATATGGGAAAAAAAAATTAAAATCCATGCTGTATAATCTGATTATCTAGGTATGTGGGGAAAGTTCAAAAGCCTTAACAGAGCTTCACAAAATAAACAATGAAGGGTGGAATCATCAGACTTTCTTACATTTTACCAGGGCACCCACACCCTCATTCTACAGACACAGGATGTAAAAAGAGTCTTCAGAGCTGTGAAAGATAAGAAAGAGCCAGGTCCAGACGGGATCCCAGGCAGGGTTCTCAAAGACTGTGCCCACCAACTTAGTAAGGTGTACACTGATATTTTCAATCTCTCCCTGCTGCATGCTTCAGTCCCAAGCTGCTTGAAAACTGCCACCATCATCCCTGTACCCAAACAGACCAGCATTAGCTCCCTGAATGACCACAGACCAATCGTTTTGACACCTATTATTTCTAAGTGCTTTGAAAGGTTAGTTCTGAGCCACATTAAATCCACCTTGCCCGCCACCATCGATCAGCATCAGTATGCATACAGGGCTAACAGATTGACTGCAGATGCTATAAGCACAGCTCTTCACACTGCAAAGACCCGTCTAGAGCAGAAGGGAACATATGTGTGGAAGTTGTTTGTGCCTTACAGCTCAGCCTTTAACACAATCATTTCCAGTTGGCTGGTCATGAAGCTACTGGATCTTGGTCTGAGCAATCATCGTTGCAAGTGGATCAAAGATTTTCTCTGCAGTCGGTCTCAGACTGTGAAGCTTGGTCCATACACCTCCCCAAGTCTGACCCTGAGTATTGGAGCACTGCAGGGATGTGTGCTGAGCCCCGCCCTTTACTCTCTCTATACATATGACTGCACACCCTCATTCTCCACAAATACTATCATAAAGTTTGCAGATGATACAACAGTGTTGGGGCTTATTACCAACGGGGATGAGTCTGCCTACAGAAGAGGTCCGCAGACTGAGAGTGGTGCTCCGAGAACGATCTGTCCTTAAACATCAAAAAGACAAAAGGGCTGTTGGCTGACATTGGGCAGAAACAGAGAGCTCACCTGCCACTTAAAATAAGAGGAAAGGTGGTCAAGAGGGTCTCCAGCTTCAGATTTTTAGGCACTCACATCAGTGAGGACCTAAAATGGACTGTTCATTCCACCGCTGTGGTGAAAAAGGCCCAACAGAGATTGTATTTCCTCAGACGTTTGAGGAGGATCAATCTTTCAAAAAGACTGTTGGAATCCTTTTATCGATGCTCTATTGCAGGGGTGTCCAACCAGGTGCCATGGAGAGCCAAGACCCTGCAGGTTTTCTCTTCTACCCAGTCTCTTCAGCAGGTGTTTTCACTTATCAGCAATCAGTGGGAAGAAGTTCACAGAAATCTGCTGTTGAAGACACTGGTTGGAGGTAAAACCTGCAGGGTCTTGGCTCTCCATGGCACATGGTTGGACACCCCTGCTCTATTGAGAGTACTTTAACATATTGCATCACAACTTGGCACGGAAATTGTTTGGCGGCAGACAAGGCAGCCCTGCAGAGGGCAGTTGACACTGCACAAGAGATCGTTGGTGCTCCCCTGCCCTCCCTGGAAAACATCTACAGGTCCTGCTGTTACAGCAGAGCCCGCAGGATTGTCGGAGACAGCAGTCATCCGTTTCATTATCTGTTTGACCTACTGCCTTCTAGAAGGTGCTACAGGGCCTTGAAATGGCACCCCTCTAGACTGAGGAACAGTTTTTACTATACAGCCATACATGAACTAAATAATAACTGAATTTCCCCTCCCTCACATTGCATCATATAATCTTCCATAATTAATTAATTATAAAAGAACTGGTGTATTGTAGAATATGCTGTATCAAGTCCTTACTCGGCCTTTTATTTATTTACTTACTCTTAGTCCCATTATGTCTTATTTATATCTATATTTATATATATTGTTTTTATTGATTGACTGTGAGTTTTTATATTGTGATGTTTCATGGGTTCACACAATAATGAGAGAGGATTTGTGAAGTATAGGCATTTATTCTTCACTGACTCATTACACAGAACAGAGGGGAGGTCATTCACACAGACACATAATCTCTCACACACAGGGAAAACAACACTATCACAACTGGTTTTATAACACAGTTATAACAGCACAACAAAAACACATAGAACACAAGAATAATCACAGTCTTTGAATTCCCTGCGGTGCAAAGCAGGCCGGGAGAATCCCCCGCCCCTTGTCACAACCTGGACATTACACTATGGTTAATTGGGCAGTATGTTTACGGAGCTGAGTAATTTCGTTGTATATTTGCATACAATGACAATAAAGGAATTCATTTCAATTCAATCAGTACCCAAATATTCTCTTATCTAAATATCTGTCCATGACAGTGGTATTCATTTTTTAAATATGGTATTTGGATATTCATAGTTTTAAGATGATGTCACACGGCGGCCAGTCACTATATGGGCGGCCATGTTGGGAAGGAAGCTGCAGGGGGTGATGCTATTTCATTAAAGCCAAAAATTATGTAACTATAGTGCACTATAATTGGTTGTACAAACACTGGAGGGAAGGAGAAAGTGTTTTATTGATTACCTGCAATTATTTAGAAACAAGGCGAGTCAACTCGCAAACTACTACTAATACTACTACTAACTAAGAAATGGAGGAGAATTTGGCTTTCTCGTATTGATATTAGCAGAGCTGACTTGATGCCTTCCTTGTATTCCAACTTGCGGGTTCTCTGACCATTTTGTAATAGGTTTTTAGAAATAATTGACTAATAATATTGTTGAAGAGTCTGTGATGCTCTGTAGACATTTTTACAGATTCATAAGCTCCCTGTTCTGATCAGCTCAGCTGCTGCCAGTCGCACGCGCACACACACACACACACACACACACACACACACACACACACACACACACACACACACACACACACACACATACTTGCTCATCTAATGGGACCTATCAGGGATCCGAGCCAGGAGGGGGGACAATGCGCCCCCTCCTGGGGGCGGTAGCTGGGACCCATACCCCCGACGGATCATATGAACAGCAGCGTGGATGAAGTGGACCCTGGGCTACGGACGATTGGTTCCCAATGCTGATTGCTGGCCAACAGCGGAGCCCAACGGCAATAACGTTGAACCAGCGAGGACACCAGGGGAAGGGAGCACCTGACTCATGAGGCATCCAAGCAGTGACGAGGATGCCTCATCCATGAGGATGACATTCTTATCTACTGAGATGCACCTGTACTTGCCTTGGTACAATCAGGATGCTTCTAAGAGCTGGTCACCCAGCCAAACTGAGCAAGCAAGGGAGAAGGGCCTTAGTTAAAGAAACACTGAATTCCAGGAAAAGAACCTTATCCCATCTGTGAAATATGGTGGTGGTCAAGATCACCTTAATGCACAGGCTAGGCTGGGCTGAAGCCCAAGGGCCTACGAAGATCAGGGGTCTATCGTGAGCCAATAATTAAAAAAAATCACATTGTTGTTAATTGATTGAATTCTATGTCCCTCACATGATATTCATGTGTGGCTGCTAATTGGTCCAATTTACATAACCTATTAGAGAAATAGTTTGGACATGTGACTACGCAAGCACGAATGAGAGGTAAAAAGTGATTAGCTAGGTCAAAATGTCCAGAAAAAAGTTTGAGAGTGCCGCTCATGAAAATGTTGTGAGAAAATGAGCTTAGGGAAAAGAAATTGCTTAACAATGTTAATGTTTCCAAGCTGGAGCATTGAGCATCCTAAGCACACATGTCTTTCGACCAAAGAATGGTGAAAGAAGCATATAGTTAATGTTTTGGAATGGCCAAGTCAAAGTCCTGACCTTAATCCAACTGAGATGTTGTGGAAGGACCTGAAGCGAGCAGTTTGTGCAAGGAAACCTGTCAACATTCCAGAGTTGAAGATGTTCTTTACAAAGGAATGGGCTAAAACTCCTCCAAGCCGATGTGCAGGACTTATCAACAGTTACCGGAAACGATTAGTTGCAGTTATTGCTGCAAAAGGGGGTCACACCAGATACTGAAATCAAAGGTTCACAAACTTTTACCACTCACAGATACAGCGAGGAAAATAAGTATTGAACACGTCAACATTTTTCTCATTAAGCATATTTTTGATGGTGCCATTGACCTGAGATTTTCACCAGATATCAGTAACAACCCAAGTAATCCATAAATACAAAGAAATCAAGGCAACTGTGTTCACAAAGCAATTTATATTTAATAAAGTGGAATAACACAGGGAATAAGTACTGAACACACGGTGAAATTCATTTAATATTTAGTAGAAAAGCCTTTGTTGGTAATAACAGCTTCCAGATGCCTCATGTATTGCAAAACTAGGTGCAGGCATTGCTCAGGCGTGATTTTAGCCCATTCTTCCACACAGACTGTCAAATCTTGAAAGTTCCATGGGTGTCTTCTATGAACTCTGATCTTCAGTTCGTTCCATAGATTTTCAATTGGATTCAGGTCAGGTGACTGACTGGGCCATTCTAGCAGCTTTATTTTCCTTCTCTGGAGCCAGTTAAGAGTTTCCTTGGCTGTGTGTTTGGGATCATTGTCTTGCTGAAATGTCCACCCTCGTTTCATCTTCAGCATCTTGGCAGATGGCAACAGGTTCTTATCAAAGATGTCTCTGTACATTTGTCCATTCATCTTTCCTTCAATTATATGAAGTCTGCCTGTACCATGTACTGAAAGACACCCCCACACTATGATGGGATGTGCAGTGCCATTTCTCCTCCAAGCATGCTGTGTGTTGTGGCATCAAAAAAGTTCAATGTTGGTCTCATGTGACCAGACTATATTCTCCCAATATTTTACTGGCTTGTCCAAATGTTGTGCAGCAAACTTTAAACAAGCTTCAACATGCTTTTTCTTCAGCAATAGAGTCTTGCGAGGTGAGCAGAAATAGAGCCCATGTCGGTTGAGTGCATTACTTAATGTTTTCTTTGAAACAGTAGTACCTGCTAACTCAAGGTCTTTCTGAAGCTCTCCATGAGTGGTTTTTGGCTCTTGGATAACTCTTCTGATAATTTTTTTAACTCCTCTGTCAGAAATCTTGCGAGGAGCTCCTGGTCGTGGCTGGTTTATGGTAAAATGAGGCTCTTTCCACTTCTGAATGATAGCTCCAACAGTGCTCACTGGAACATTCAGCAGTTTAGAAATGTGCCTGTAACCAATGCCATCAGTATGTTTTGCAACAATCAGGTTGCCAAGGTCTAGAGAGAGCTCTTTGCGTCTACCCATCATGAATTCTTTGTGGTGTGACAATCTGATATTCACAGACTTTTTTAAAGGGTATCAGTCAGGACTTAACCAGCTGAAATTTAATTTGCACTGATAGGGGATGGGATGGCTTCCTAAATTCTGATGGATTTCAGCTGGTTTCTTGGCTTTCTATGCCTTTTTGCACCGCTTTGTCTTCATGTGTTCAATACTTATTCCCTGTGTCATTTCACTTTCCATCCATCCATCCATCTTCTACCGCTTTTCCGGAGGTCCGGGTCGCGGAGGCAGCAGTTCAAGCAGAGAAGCCCAGACTTCCCTCTCCCCAGCCACCTGCTCCAGCTCTTCAGAGGGGATACCAAGGCGTTCCCAGACTAGCTGGGAGACATAGTCTCTCCACCGAGTCCTGGGTCTGCCCCGGGGTCTCCTCCCAGTGGGACGTGCCTGAAACACCTCAAGTGGGAGGCGTCCAGGAGGCATCCTAATCAGATGCCCATACCACCTCAACTGACTCCTTTCAATGTGGAGGAGCAGCGGTTCTACTCTGAGCCTCTCCCGGATGACTGAGCTCCTCACCCTATCTCTGAGGGTGAGTCCAGCAATCCTACGGAGAAAGCTCATTTCAGCCGCTTGTATCCGCGATCTCGTTCTTTCGGTCATTACCCAAAGCTCGTGACCATAGGTGAGAGTAGGAACGTAGATTGACTGGTAAATCGACAGCTTTGCCTTAGAACTAAGCTCCCTCTTCACCACAACAGACCGGTACAACGTCCGCATCACTGCAGATGCTGCTCCAATCCGTCTGTCGATCTCTCGCTCCATTTTCCCCTCACTCGTGAACAAGACCCCAAGATACTTAAACTCCTCCACTTGGGGCAGGAGCCTGTCCCCAACCCGGAGAGGACAATCCACCTTTTTCCGGCTGAGGACCATGGACTCGGACTTGGAGGTGCTGATTCTCATCCCAGCCGCTTCACACTCATTTCACTTTATTAAATATAATGTGGTGATCCGAGCGCTGAGCTTATCCGCGCTCGAGTCATGCAGTATTCTCTCTTTTTTCTTTATATTTTCCTGCCCTGTTATTATTGGTTCTCCCGGGGCTTTTACTGTGACAGCGCTGCGGCCAGACTTCCAGCTGTCAAGTCTAGCCGGCACTGTCACAGCTGATTATGATTTTGGTAATTACGTTTCCTCCTCTCCTGTTTGGTTCTTTGCGTTTTATTGTTAGTATTTAAGGGAGCAGCTGAGGCTCACTCCTCGCTGCGACCTACGTCGACCTTGACTGGAGTCCCCATGTCTGGCTCCAGTCTCCTTTCTGTGTTTGACTCATCCTCACTTCATCAGTTGTAAGTGTTTATTCTTTAGCGTCAGGTTCCGCCCTCGCTACTCCCTGGTTTTGGTCTTTGTGTTCTTTTGTACTCAATGTTTAGTGTATGTGTTTTTCCCCACGTGGCTCTTTATTTTGTGTTTTCTATAATAAACAAGCAAACTCTCTGTTGGCATCTGGCGCCTCATTTATGCCCTGAAAAGGGCAAACATGACAGTAGGTCACAGCCAAGCGAGGTGCCAGCCGCAGTAAGTTTGTTTTTTGGGCTTGAGTTTTTTTCCCCTTTTCTGGGTGCCAGTTTTATTTGGAGAGATGGCGTCATCTGAGACTGGGTATTGTATCGAGTATCTGATGGAGATTGATGACCTCTTGTCCAATGCTCGTCTGTTCACCTCCTCCGATACTGCACACTAGTACCTGGACCTCGCGCAAAGGGCTTTAAAGCGCTATCACCTGACTTCGTATCCAGAGGGCGGGAAGAGGTTGGCGGCGTTGACGATTCTGTGTCAGAGGAACTGGGGACTGATGGAGAATCCAGCCAAGAAGTCTCCATCTCTTCCCTGGGACGCGGTCATTCCGACGAGGGGGAAGCCTCTTGACCAGGCCGGTCCTCCATGAGGTTCCCTTCCAGATCCTGTCCCGGGCTGTCAAAAGAACTCCACCTCCCAGCCAGCTGTTTTCCCCATGCCATGACTGAAGGTGAAGACAGCAGGCTCAGCCTCCGGGTCATCTTTTCCCGTTGTTCCATCAGCTCCTCGTCCCCAGACTGCCTCGGCTGCTCCTCCCTCCTCCTCGGCGTGCCCTTCAGCTGCAGCGAGCTCAGTGAGTCCTTATCTGGCTCCGCCCATCACGATACTCCACGAGGTTCCCGTCCGGATCCTGTCCCGGGCCGCCAAAGGAAATCCGCCTCCCAGCCAGCTGTTTTCCCCGCGCCACGATGGAAGGTGAAGACAGCAGCCACAGCCTCTGGGTTATCTTTTCCCACTGTTCCGACAGCTCCACATCCCCGCACTGCCTCGGCTGCTCCTCCCTCCTCCTTGGCACTCCCTCCAGCTGCTGTGAGCCCTGTGGTTCCTTGTCTGGTTCCGCCCGTCACCGATCCTGTTGGGGTGGCTCCTTCTTGTCTTCCCTAGGGGCCCTCCGTCACCATCCCTCGGGGAAAGGGAAGAATCAAACCTGTTGCAGCAGTCACCATCGTTCCCCTGGAAAGCAGGCAAGTGTTTTTTCATTCTAAATCCCTGTTTGATGAATTACCTTGTCTGATTCCTGGGGGCGGAGCTCAGGGTTCACAGTCCTCTGAGCTCCCACCACCTGCTGCAGCCATTAAAATTGTACCTGCTACCTCTGTGTTTCCTTCCCTTCTCTCCGAGCGTCCCCCGGTGCCAGGAGTAGACTACCAGATGGAGGAGGAGCCTGCGGCCATGGAGAGCCTGGTTCCAGCCCTGCAGCCGCATCATGGGCAGAGGAGGAGGGCTGACTGTCATTTGGAGCCTGCGCCAACGATAAAGCGTCCCCGTATCTCCGTGGAGCAGCAGTCAGCTCCAGCAGGCAATGGATCCCCTGCCACCATGCCGAGTGGGCTATCAGCGTGGGTTTCAGCGCCAGGGGGTTCTTGGACTGTGGAGACCATCATGCCGGCTGTGGAGGCCACCGCAGTTGAGTGGGAACCGAAAGTAGACCTTCTGATCATTGAGCCTGGATCGTCGGATTCCTGGATGGCGGTAGAGCTTGAGATCAGGCAAGTACTCTATTTTGTCTTCTTACTTTCCATGTTGGAGCATTCTTGCCTGTCTCTTGGGGAGAAGAGCCGGGTGCAGCCAGCCGCTGCATCCAAGCTCGTCTCGCCGGGCTCTACTGCTGCCGGTGACCCTGACCCCTGTTCTCCCTCTCTTTCCAAGCCTTCTCTCAGGGTCACTGGAGATGAGTCAGCTCTAGTTGTTTTCGTCGAGGTTCCGGGTTCATGTTTGGAAGTCATCCCAGGTGCTGCGCTGGCCCAATCGGGGTCCACCGTGGGTGCTGCACTGGCCCGGATGGGATCCACCGTAGGTGCTGCGCTGGCCCGGTCGGAGTCCATAGTGGGTGCTGTGCTGGCCCGGTTCGAGGTCGGTGAGGGAGCTGCAGAACCCCTTCTGCCTGACACCAGAGTGGTTCCCTGCACCCCCCCCTTCTCCACCACCGGACGCCGCTGGGGTCCCTCTCATTCGGTCCGGCTTCCCCTTGTTGAGCCTCTCGGTAGGGAAGCTGCCTCCAAGCTCCCCCCTCCGGTCCTGGTGGTCTAAAGACATGGGCTAGCTGCCCGAAGGACTGTTCTGCTGGTTCTGCGACCTGGGTTGGCCGCCCGAAGGACTGTTCCGCTGGTTCTGCGTCCTGGGTTGGCCACCCGAAGGACTGTTTCGCTGGTTCTGGGACTTGGGTAGACCACCTCAACTGCCTTTTTTTCTCTCTCTCTACCTGCCGGTATCCCCCATACTTGTGTTTTCATGGTATTTTTTCTTTTTTTTTCCTCTCTCGTATATTGTTAAAGAGATTTTTTCCTTGCCTTGATTTCTGAGTCGTAGTGTACTTATATATTTCTGTGTTCTCCTGTTTATCTGGACTTGAACATTTTCTGAGCAGTAGTATACATATATGCTTTTTGTTTGCACTTATTTATCTGGTTTTGGACATTTCTGTGATGACATTGGTGTTGTATGCGAGTATTAGCCGTGCTATTTTGTGCTTGAGCCTTTGTTATTATTTGATCTTTGTGGGGGGGGTTTTCCTCTGTACTTTGCTGTTAGACATTTTTGTACCTGTTTTCTTTGGGGTTTCTCTCCCTCCTAGCTTGTTTCCCCCTCTGCTCACTTGAGGTCGGTCTTGCTAGCTTTTTGGTTGGGGGAGGCTCTGGGGATGTCACTGTAGATGCCTGGAATGCATCCCTTGAACGGGGGGTACTGTGGTGATCTGAGCGCTGAGCTTATCCGCGCTTGAGTCCCGCAGTATTCTCTCTTTTTTCTTTATATTTTCCTGCCCTGTTATTATTGGTTCTCCCGGGGCTTTTACTGTGACAGCACTGCGGCCGGACTTCCGGCTGTCAAGTCTAGCCGGCACTGTCACAGCTGATTATGATTTTGGTAATTATGTTTCCTCCTCTCCTGTTTGGTTCTTTGCGCTTTGACTTTAGTATTTAAGGGAGCAGCTGAGGCTTACTCCTCGCTGCGACCTACATCAACCTTGACTGGAGTCCCTACGTCTGGCTCCAGTCTCCTTTCTGTGTTTGGCTCGTCCTCACTTCATCAGTTGTAAGTGTTTATTCTTTAGTGTCAGGTTCCGCCCTCGCTACTCCCTGGTTTTGGTCTTTGTGTTCTTTTGTACTCAACGTTTAGTGTATGTGTTTTGCCCCACGTAGCTCTTTATTTTGTGTTTTCTATAATAAACAAGCAAACTCTCTGTTGGCATCTGGCGCCTCATTTATGCCCTGAAAGGGGCAAACATGACATAATTTGTTCTGCAAACACAGTTGCCTTGATTTCTTTGTATGTATGGATTACTTGGGTTGTTACTGATATCTGGTGAAAATCTCAGGTCAATGGCTCAACCAGAAATATGTTTTGTGAGAAAAATGTTGATGTGTTCAATACTTATTTTCCCCGTTGTATGGAATATGGGATAGTTTTCCTCAATAAATAACTGAAAAAGTAATTTTTTGGGCTCATTTATTTAACTGGGTTCTCTTTATCTACTTTTAGGACTTGTGTGAAAATCTGATGATGGTTTAGGTCATATTTATGCAGAAATGTAGAAAATTCTAAAGGGTTCACAAACTTTCAAGCACCACTGTAAAACACATGAAGCCCACTTGGAGTTTACAAAAAAGCACCTGAAGGACTGAAGCAGATATAACAAATCTACAAAAAGTCCTAAACTTCTGTTTTTGTCACCTTAAGGTGCTGAGTGTAGATTAATAAGAAAAAAGTAAATACTATTGTAGCAACAGGCTGCAATATAACAAAATCCAAAAAAATGCTGAGGGGATGAATACTTTTGCAAATAACTATTTGGATTTTTTTTTTCATTTTTGTAATTCTGTTATTGCATAAAGGATCTTACATCATGTGTGTACAGTATATTTATTGTAGAAATGCAATCGAGTAGGGAGCATACTACAAATAGCTGAAAATTGCTTAGCAGGTTAATTTAGATTTAAATGCAATACCTTGTTTTTTGGTGTAAATTCTCTATAAAAAATATTTGAAATACCATACATCCTGGTTCAATATAATTGCAGCATGGTAACAAAAAAATGATTTGACCCAGAAGAACAACTGTGTGTGTAATCAGAAAGCAATGAGTGCCACTGGTTTCTATCTATTAAAAGAAAAAAACCCACTAAAAATCATGACTACAGTATACACCCCAGGACTAACAGTTTATTGAATATCTGCTGCATTAATTAAAACAGACTCATTAGTGGACATTGTGGTAGTACATTTGATATTTTCTCACGTACACACAATATGATATAATGCTTCAAAATCAAAAGTAATAGCCAATAAGTGTATTTATGAAAAAAGGAAAGGTGTGCGTACTGTATATACAAGAAATATTGATGAAGCAACATGGCCATGGTCACATGCTGTATACAGTATACTGCAGCTTCTCAGGAGTACAAATGTTAAAGCCTATTTTTATACAAACATTCGTTATCTTGATGGTGAAAAGTCACACAGATTTTGGCAGCAGAACAAATACAAAGAGTTATCAGGCAGAAGAGGTTGTAAAAATGCTTTTTCAGGCAGAAAATGCCTCTTTTCTTTTTTTTTTAACAAAGAATTTTAGATTGAAGAACTTAGAGTAAAAATTTCTTTAGGCATATTACTGTGTAAGGTTGCAAAGTAATTTCCTGGATGCCAATATGAGTAAATGTCATGGCTGCTTTGCTAACACAATATATTGTAGCTGTGTTTTCAACAGAATAGGTGTGACATCATGCAGACTGACATTGTCATAAAGATAAACAGTGGGAGTTATACAGGTGCATCTCAGTAAATTAGAATGTCATTGAAAAGTTAATTAAGTTCAGTAATTCAATTCAGAAAATGAAACTCCTATATTATATAGATTGATTACACACAGAGTGATATATTTCAAGTGTTTATTTCTTTTAATTTTGATAGTTATGGCTTACAGCTCAAGAAAACCCCAAATTCAGTTTCTCAAAAAATTAGAATATTACATAAAATTAATTTAAAAAATGGATTTTTAATTGAAATGTTGGCCGATGAAAACTATGTCCATGTACACACCCAGTACTTGGTTGGGGATCCTTTTGCATGAATTACTGCATCACTGTGGTGTGGCATGAAGGTGATCAGCCCGTGGTACTGCTGAGGTGTTATGGAGGCCCAGGCTGATTTGATAGCAGCCTTCAGCTTGTCTCCATTGTTGGGTCTGGTGTCTCTCATCTTCCTCTTGACAATACTCCATAAATTCTCTATGGAGTTGAAGTCAGGCTAGTTTTCTGGCCAATAAAACACAATGATACCATGGTCATTAAACCAGGTTTTGGTACTTTTGGCAGTGTGGACAGGCACCAAATCCTCCTGGAAAATGAAACCAGCATCTCCATAAAGCTTGTCAGCAAAAGGAGGCATAAAGTGCTCTAAAATTTCCTAGTAGATGGCTGCACTGACTTTGGACTTGATAAAACACCGTGGACCAACACCAGCAGATGACATGGCTCCTCAAATCATCACTGACTGTAGAAACTTCACACTGGACCTCAAGTAACTTAGATTCTGTGGGGGAAAAAAACTTAGATTCTGTGCCTCTCCACTTTTCCTCTACACTCTGGGACCTTGATTTCCAAATGAAATGCAAAATTTACTTTCAAATCAAATCAAATCAAACTTTATTGTCATATTGCTGTACATACAACTGTAGTGCAGGCAAGATGAAATTGCGTTTCTCTCGGCATCCATATAAGAAGCAGCATGATTAAGACACACTCCCACATAGCTCCACCCCCCACCCCCACCCCCCATCCATTCACACATCCCTGAGACATACTTGGGGAAAAAGAATAACTAACTATAATATACAAAATGTCCATAGGTGCAGTAGTGTGTATGAGAGATTCCGGGTCAGCTGTTCAGCATCCTGACAGCTTGTGGAAGGAAGCTGTTGATCAGTCTGGTGGTTCTGCCTCTGATGCTCCGGAATCGTTTACCAGATGGAAGAAGTTCAAAGTGTTTATGCAGAGGGTGAGAACGGTCCTTGACAGTGTTCAGTGCCCTGCTCCTACAACGGTTCTGAAAAAGTTCTTGGACAGCGGGGAGGGAGACTCCAATTACCCTCTCCGCCCCCTTGACTATCCTCTGCAGGGCTTTTTTGTCTGACATACTGCAGCTGGAGTACCATGTAGCAATGCAGTACGTCAGAGCACTCTCCACCACACCTCTGTAGAAGGTCCTGAGGATGCAGAGGGGGAGAGAGGCCTGTTTGAGTTTCCTCAAGAAGTGTAGTCTCTGCTGAGCCCGCTTCCTGATCTCCAAGGAATTCTTGCTCCAGGTCAGGTCCTGCGAGATCTGTACTCCGAGGAACTTGATGTTCTCTACTCTCTCCACTAAACGGCCGCCGATGCTGAGGGGGACGTGCTCAGGCTGTGACCGCCGGAAGTCGATAATCATCTCCTTCATTTTGTCCACGTTGAGCACCAGATTGTTCTCCCTGCACCAGCCCTCCAGGTCTCTCACTTCTTCCCTGTACATTGATTCCTCATCCCTCTGAATAAGTCCCACCACCGTGGTGTCATCTGCAAACTTAATAATCTGGTTCCCCTCGTGTTTGGATACACAGTCATGTGTTAGAAGTGTAAACAACAGTGGACTGAGTACACAGCCTTGAGGGGTTCCGGTACTCAGCGTGACAGAGTTGGAGATGTTGTTTCCAACCCGGACAGACTGAGGTCTCTCAGTCAGGAAATCCAGGATCCAGAGACATGTGGCGGTGTTCAGACCGAGAAGGAGTAATTTCTCCATCAGTCTCTGGGGAATAATGGTGTTGAATGCTGAACTGAAATCAATGTACAGGAGTCTGGCGTAGGTGTCTTTCTGGTCCAGGTGGGTGATGACAGAGTGTAGGATGGTGACTATAGCATCCTCCGTGGAGCGGTTTGAACGATATGCAAACTGGAGCGGGTCGTGTGATGCAGGGAGGCAGGCTGTGATGTGTGGTTTGACAAGCCGTTCAAAACACTTCATCACAATTGGTGTAAGTGCAACAGGACGATAGTCATTCAAACAGGACACCACTGGTTTCTTTGCCACCGGTACAATGATAGAGGTCTTGAAGCATCTGGGAACGATGGCCTGACTCAGGGAGATGTTATAAATGTCAGTCAGGACATCCGCCAACTCGCTCGCGCGCGCAGTCTCGGAGCACACGTCCCGGAATGTTGTCTGGACCTGCAGCTTTGTGTGGGTTGACTCTGGATAGGGTCCTCCTCCCCTTTTCATCTGAAAAGAGGTCATCTGCTGGTGTTGGTCCACTGTGTTTTATCAAGTCCAAAGTCAGCGCAGCCATCTACCAGGAAATTTTAGAGCACTTCATGCTTCCCTCTACTAACAAGCTTTATGGAGATGCTGATTTCATTTTCCGGCAGGACTTGGCACCTGCCCACACTGCCAAAAGTACCAATACCTGGTTTAATGGCCATGATATCACCATGCTTGACTGGCCAGCAAACTCTCTTAATGTAAACTCGATAGAGAATCTATGGGATATTGCCAGGAGGAAGATGAGAGACACCAGACCCAACAATGCAGATGAGCTGAAGGCTGCTATCAAAGCAGCCTGGGCTTACATAACACTTCAGCAGTACCACGGACTGATCGCCTCCATGCTACTTCGCATTGATGCAGTAATTCATGCAAAAGGAACTCCAGCCAAGTATTGTGTATATCGACACTTTCCAGTCGACCAACATTTCTATTAAAAATCAATTTAAAAAATTTGATCTTTATGTAATCTAATTTTTTGAGAACCTGAATCTTGGGTTTTCATTGGCTCTAAGTCATAATCATCAAAAATAAAAGAAATATTCATTCATCTTCTTCCGCTTAATCCTTTTCGGGTCGCGGGGGGGCTGGAGCCTATCCCAGCATCTTTGGGCGAGAGGCAGGGTACACCCTGAACAGATCGCCAGTCCATCGCAGGGCCGACACAGAGAGACAACCATTCACTCTCACAGTCATACCTAAGGACAATTTAGAATCCCCAGTTTTTGATGCCAATTAACTTAACTTGCATGTTTTTGGCATGTGGGAGGAAACCGGAGAAATCCCAGAGTAAACCCACGCAGACACGGGGAGAACATGCAAACTCCACACAGATCACTGTTGGTCGAGGGCTGGGATCGAACCCAGGATCCCCCGGGCAAGGGTGAGTTGCTGTGTTGCCGCAGTGCTAACCACTCGTCCACCGCGCCGCCCTTTGTTCCTGAATTTCTTTGGATTGCAGCATGATGTCTAGCTTTTGAGGATCTTTTGGTCTGCTTCACTTTGTCAGGCAGGTCCTATTTAATTGATTTCTTGATTGAGAACAGGTGTGGCAGTAATCAGGCCTGGGTGTGGCTCGAGAAATTAAACTCAGCTTTACAAAGATGTGACAAACCTGTCATGATCCGCTCTGCTTGCCTGCTGCCCTAATTATCTCCACAGCTGCGCGCACACCTGATCATCTCATCTAGCAGCCTATTTAAGCAGCATTGCCCTCTGGTCTGCACAGAGATGTCAACGCTTCCATGGTCTGGCAAGACCTTCTCGCCTACTCTTCACGTTCTGCTCTGGAGTTCTACCTCCTCAGTCTTGTCCTATTCGTTGCTTCTCCTGGAAGTCTGAACTCCCCACTGACAAGTAAGCCATCATCCTTTCCTGCAGTTCTCCACTCTTCTCCATCTCTCCTGTGCACAGGGGGAAGCCTCCTGGTGGCAGACCTCCTCCTCCTGGCGGCGGACCTGAGCACAACCCGCACTTCACCTGCATTGTACAAACCTGCACCACTTCACCTCGTTGGCAGCGGCGGCCTAGATACAGAACGACTGGACCGGAGCCTCAGGAGTTCTTCAGTGCTTCAGCTCTCCAGCCTGCTCGTAAGACTGCACATTCTCTGATACATTCCTCCAAACCTCAGGCACTCATCCGTCTGTCTGTGTTTCCTCTTAGGGTTGCCAATCTGAACGGTGCTCTGCTCGCCCTGCTGCTACACTTCTGCACACACGCACACATCCACACTCACACACTCTATAATAAAAGATAATTTTGTCTATTCTGAGTCCACATCTGTTCGTGGGTCACCCAATCATGTCAGTATGCCTCCGTCAGAACGACCCAGCAGACTGTGCTCTAGCACAAAAGCTTAACATCATTGAGGCTTGGGTAGACCAGTTATCCCACCAGCAACAAGTCATACTCACCCAGCTCGTTCAGATTAACACAGGCCTGGACCGCCTCACAAATCTGCAGCCCTTTCCACCAGCTCCCGGGGGGGGGTGACCGGACCACCCAGCTCCGTCCCTTCTCCTTCCCCGCAGTCTTGGTTGACTCCAGTCCCTACACCCACACGCTTTAGCGGCAAGCTAGGGGAAGCATGGTTTTTTTTTGGGATACAAGGTGGAATAGCGTTTCAGCGGATGCCGGGGAATTTGCCCACTAGTCACAGCCGCATCTGCTATGTCGTCAATCTCTTAGAGGGGCGGGCATGGTTCGGCCTGACTACGCTAACCTAACAAATGACCAGTTTGTGAGGGAATAAAAGAAATAAACGTTTGAAATATAGCACTCTGTGTGTAATGAATCTACATAACATGAGGTTCACTTTTCGAATTACTGAAATAAATTCACTTTTCGATGATATGTTAAGTCACTGAGATGCACCTGTAATTTGGCTTTGCTTGCCTGGGTGCCCTCTTCATAATGACCTTACAGGTAAGAAATAGCTGCAGAAAACTGTTGTCATTGCTTCTCTTTCCCAAAGTTTTTTTTTACATAAAAAATCTTTTTAAATCTGAAAATGCAGCCCAAGCCTCACTTTTATCACACCACCAAACCCGAAAAATGCTAGCATGAAGCACTTGCTATTTTTTCCTCGAGCTATTCTTTCAAAATTTCAATTTACAAACCTCTTCTTTTCCTTTACTGGCCAAGTCTTTTTGCACCAACATTCCCAAAATGTGTGTCCTAATGTTGAAAAATGTGTACCATTCCCTAAATTAGGAAAAGAAGTGCATTTATTGATGAGAATTAAGTTTAGGGTGGTCCAAAAAAATGTCTTTTTAAAGTTTCTTCTGCTCCACAAGGGTGCCCATGTTTTTAACAACCAACCATCTTGAAATTTCATGAAATTTGACAATATTTAAAGGTTGATACCAAAATGCTCTTTTAACAGAGTTTACCCTTTATTTCGCAGTGCCAAATGTGACATTGAAAGTGACCCCTCAAACGGCCTAATGTTTTGCATACAGTCATTACAGCACCAACCACATCATCAAGTTTGCGGACGACATGATGGTAGTGGGCCTCATCACAACCAATGAAGAGGCCAACTACAGAAATGAGGTGAGCCAACTGGTCCAGTGGTGTAAAGACAATAATCTCTTCCTGAATGTGGGAAAAACCAAGGATATTGTGGTCGACTTTAGGAGCAGACACACACAGCACCCCCCTCTGATCATCGATGGAGCAGCTGTGGAGAGGGTGAGCAGCACCAAATTCCTGGGGGTGGACATCTCTGAGGACCTCTCCCGGTCCAACAACACCACATCACTGGCCAAGAAGGTTCAAACTCACCTCTATTTCCTCTGCAAACCATGGAGAGTACGAATCCCACCCCCATCATGTGCTCATTTTACTGGGGCACCATTGAGAGCATCCTCACCAGCAGTGGAGTATGGAAGCTGCACTGCCTCCTGCCAGAAGACACTACAACGCACAGTGACAGGAGCCAGCAAGGTCATTGATGCCCCTCTGCCCCCCCCCCACCCCCCGGACATCTACGACACCCGCCTCACCCGCAGAGCCATCAACATTGCAGGCGACACCTCTCACCCACACCCACACAGCCCACTCCACAAAACTGTTAAACAGCTTTGCTCACCAGGCCATCAGGACCCTGAACTCTGCCCCCCCGCCTTCCCCCGGACCGTAACACACTCACTTACATAATAACTACCTCAGCTGTTGGCACAGAAAGATTTGGCACACCAACAGTAATACATCTGCTGCTGTATGTCTCTGCACCTTACTGCAACCATTTGCACAAATGCCATACTGTACCTGCTGCTGTCTGTCAGTTACTGAAATATTGATCATGTGCAATCCAATCTGTAATTGTCTGCACCTACACACTGAACTTGCAATTACAGGTAACCTAATTAGGAAATAACATGGCGGAGTGTGCAGACGCTGCAGCTTCTCTCTGCCCCGATAGAATGGTGTTTTTGTGTTTTTCGTGTCTTTTATCTTGTGAGTCACAGTGTTTTTGTTTGTCTTCATCGCGCCCACACACATACAGCCGTGAGTTTCTCCTCAAACATCGGCAGAACCACGTACATAGAGTTAGACTCTGCACACACTGAAGAGCTGTGGGACTGCGGACTGCTATGGACACCCACCCATGCATCTCGCCCGCAGTGGAGGCACCATAAGCGGCGGGACAGAAAGCAGAAAAGGGTAAACGTGGAGGTACCCAAACTAGGCTAGCGACTAACCCACATGAGCCAGCTATGCCCACGATTGTATTGGCCAACGTACGCTCTCTAGACAACAAGCTGGACTACATCGGTTTACTCCGCTCAGCCTTAAAGCGTACCTCTGGTGGTCGTGAAAAAAAAGATATTATATTGAGCCCCTGTCTCATGTGCTAGTTCAAGTTTAAGTTGAAATTCACGTTCAAAGCAATTTGATATAAATCCATTGCTGATGTGCTGGTTCAGCTATGTCAGCAAAACATGGGTACAGCCATACTAGCGGTTACATGGACTTCCAGGACGCTTCCTGTGACGTAATTTCGTGGCTACCGCGATCTGGATCAGTATTGGCTGAGCCTCGAGTACCCGGATGTGCAGCGGCTTTGGGGATATTCAAATTCAAATTCAAACGTTTATTTCAAACTCAGGGTTCATATTAAATGCAGAACTAAAACGAGTAGAAAATAAATAAATAAATGCTTAAATTCAGCGGGCCGTCTTTTCTGATCTGAGCTCGTAAAGGCCGATGATTCTAAAACTATGCGATCTGAGTACCCGGATGTGCAGCGGCTTCGGGGATATTCAAATTCAAACGTTTATTTCAAACTCAGGGTTCATATTAAATGCAGAACTGAAACGAGTAGAAAATAAATAAATAAATGCTTAAATTTAGCGGGCCGTCTTTTCTGATCTGAGCTCGTAAAGGCCGATGATCTAAAACTATGCGATCTGAGTACCCGGATGTGCAGCGGCTTCGGGGATATTCAAATTCAAATTCAAACGTTTATTTCAAACTCAGGGTTCATATTAAATGCAGAACTGAAACGAGTAGAAAATAAATAAATAAATGCTTAAATTCAGCGGGCCGTCTTTTCTGATCTGAGCTCGTAAAGGCCGATGATTCTAAAACTATGCGATCTGAGTACCCGGATGTGCAGCGGCTTCGGGGATATTCAAATTCAAATTCAAACGTTTATTTCAAACTCAGGGTTCATATTAAATGCAGAACTGAAACGAGTAGAAAATAAATAAATAAATGCTTAAATTCAGCGGCTTGTCTCATCTGATCTGAGCTCGTAACTGCCGCAACACGGAAGATGATTCTAAAACTATATACAGAGCAGCAGACACTCGGTGCTATTGTAAAAACAAAAAAATACAATGCGATATGGATATCGCAACATGGCGGAATGTAAAGCCTTTGGATGTCTGAATAATAAGCGAAAAAAAACAAAGAAACACTTTTTTTGTGTACCCAAACCCAGCTCACCTTGTCAGAAGATCGGAGCGGAAACAGGGCACAGACGAATAATTTCAGACGAAATTGCATTGTGTGTGAGGACCACTTCGTCACTTTAACCCTCAGAAGACCTTTCTGGCTCAAACATGTAGCCATGTCGCCCGAATTCTTCCGCACAGTCAGAAAATTCGGCCATAACAGAACAAAAACAACGGACAACAGCACCGTAATAGCGGGGAAACGCTGATTATTGTCTTTTCGTATCCACGAAGTGACGTCATATCCGCAAGATGCATGGCTGCGCCCACAGTTTTCATTGGCTGCCCATGGCCAAGGTCCTATTTGAATATACTGTATGTCTGGTGGTATATGGCTGGCAAGAATTATTTACCAAAATAAGAAATACTTTTTCATAATGTTTTCAAGTTAAATGCGTCTTCCCGACCACCAGAGGTACGCTTTAAGGACTGTGAGAGAGTGCTGTGTTTTTGTTTGTGAAAACATGGCTCAACAACAACATCCCAAACTCTGCCATCAAGCTAGATTGGCTAACATGCTACAGAGCAGACAGAGCTGTCGCTGAGGGAGGTTAGACCCATGGCGGCAGGCTCTGTGTTTACATCAATGATGCCTGGTGCCATGATGCTGTTGTGTTCTGTAAACACTGCTCACCATTGTTGGAGGTTATGGATATCTAGTGCCGGCCGTTCTATCTTCCAAGGGCATTTACGACTACACTGCTAGATGCCATTTATTTTCCTCCTAGCTCCAACAACAACAACAGGAGTGAGGCACTGAATGAACTGTGCCAGCACATCAGTGAGCAGCAAACAGCCCACCCAGATGCTTTTCTCATTTTGGCTGGAGATTTTAACCACATAGACCAAAAGACTGTGTTTCCTGAAATATACCAACACATCAACTTTCCTACATGGAAAAACAACACACTAGATCATGTTTTCACCAACCAGAGAGGGTATAAGGCCCTCCCCCCCTCCCCCGCCTCAGTGCCTCCGACTACATCACTGTTATGCTAATTCCAACATACAGACCACTGGTTAAAGTCACCAAACCAGTTCAGAACCAGGTACGTGTGAGACCGGAAGGGTGCTTAGAGGCACTTTAAGACTACTTCACCACCACTTACTGGAACATATTCAAGCAGGCTGCCACCTACAACAGCACCACAGATCTGCAGGAGTATGCAGAGACTGTTACTGCCTACATCGCAAAGTGCATTGATAATGTCATGAACACCAAGACCATCACTGTTTGGGCCAATCAGAAACCATGGCTTACAGGGGAGGTCTACAAGCTCCTGAAAGCTCGGAACACTGCCGTCAGAGCTGGGGATGAGGTAGGCCTGAGGACAGCTAGGGCCAACCTGTCCTGAGGCATCAGAGAGGCCAAGAAGCAGTACTCCAGGAGGACAGCCCACCGTTTCA
Organism: Pholidichthys leucotaenia; assembly: GCA_020510985.1. NCBI lineage: Eukaryota > Metazoa > Chordata > Actinopteri > Cichliformes > Pholidichthyidae > Pholidichthys > Pholidichthys leucotaenia. The sequence continues at coordinate 315,290,004 of CM035837.1, read as the reverse complement.
GTGACAGCAGAGACACTTGGAGTCTGTGGCGAGGAATACATACCATCACAGACTACAAGCCCACACCACAGACCGGCGACAGCTCCACCTCTCTGCTGAACAACTTCTTTGCTCACTTCAAGACACTCAACAGTACCCCTGCACAGAAGTCACGATCTCTTCCTGGCAACCAGGTGATTACACTGTCCCCGAACAGCATGAGGAGATCCCTTGGCAAGATCAATGCACACAAAGCTCCAGGTCCTGACAACATACCTGGTCGCATACTGGGAGCCTGTGCAGAGGAATTCACAGGTGTCTTCACAGACATCTTCAACACCTCACTGAGACAGGCTGTAGCTTTTAGACTCTTATGTATTCCTTTTGCAACTTGCTGCAATACTTTATGTAAAGCACTTTGAATTGTCTTGTACATGAAATGTGCTATTCAAATAAACTTGCCTTGCCTGGTCCCCACGTGCTTCAAAGCCACCACCATCATTCCAGTCCCCAAGAAGTCGTCTCCCTCCTGCTACAATGACTACCGTCCGGTTGCACTCAGTCCCATCATCATGAAGTGCTTCGAGTGGGTGGTCATGCAGCACATCAGGTCTGCTCTGTCCCCCTCCCTGGACCTGTTCCAGTTTGCATACTGGTCCAATCGCTTGACCGTTGACCGATGAAGCCATCTCTACTGCCCTCCACTCAGCCCTCACACATCTGGACACAAAGGACTCCTAAGTCAGAATGCTGTTCACAGACTTTAGTTCAGCATTCAACATAATCATCCCCCAACAGCTCATTCACAAACCGGACCAGCTGGGGCTCAACACTTCACTGTGTAACTGGCTGTTGGACTTCCTGACGGGGAGACCGCAGGCAGTACGGGTTGGCATTAACACATCCAGCACCATCATTCTGAACACAGGGGCACCCCAAGGATGTGTGCTGAGCCCCCTCCTCTTCACTCTACTGACCCATGACTGTACACCGACACACAGCTCCAACTTCTTCATCAAGGAAGGTGCCAAGGACAGCTTCATCCACCAGTCTGTCAGGAAGCTCAACTCTCTCCCTGCTCTGCCCCCTCTCCCCCTTCTGCCCCCCCACACACGAATCCTGGACTCTGACTCTTCCCCCTTTCAACAACTAAACTCTGCCATCCCCAGGTATTGTTCACTCCCACACACGCACACACTGTTTTCAGGAGCTTCAAAAACTGAACTCTGCCATCTCAGAACTGTTCACTCCAACACACGCACACACACTGATCTCAGGGCTGCACCAGTCACTTTATGTAGCAATGGAATGTCTATTTGCACTACATGCCACTTTAACCCTCTATGTGCCCTGATATGTGCCTTAAGTCACTACATGCTGTCTTAATTTTTATTGTATTTAGTTATTTTGCACACCCTTAGTATTTTTAGTTAGCTTCTGGTTGGGGGTTGGTTTTCTTTGCACTGATGTTCAATGTTTAATGTTTGGTGTTAGATGTTATACTTTATCTATTTATATTTCCTATTTAAGTGTTTACCTTGCTGCACCGTGGGTCTCAGATTAACGTAACTTCAATTCTCTGTATGTGCTTTACATATGGCAGAACTGACATTAAAGTTGACTTTGACTAATTATGAACCTACTTATAAACTATTTATAAATCCTTTTATAAGGGGGACCTATATTGCAAAGTGCTACCCATAAATACATTTACATTTCTAAGAAAGCCCAGAGATCATCTGTGCATAGATGCAATCTGAGATTGCAAATTATTATAAAATGCATTTTGTACAAAAAATATTTGAATGCAAGGCAAACAGATTCTTATATGCTGTTTCTGAATTAAGTCAATCACCAACATCCTGGAGGACACAGCTATAAATCTTATTTCGGCTGCCTCTTGTTCAAGGTTAACACAGTAGATCACAGTACGCACATTTGATTTGGCAAGGATTTTTATGCCGGATTCCCCTCCTGATGCAACCCTTCCCATTTACGTGGGCTTGAGACCAGCACAAGGAGTGCACTGGCTTGTGCTCTCCCCATGGCTAGGAAACCAAACTTTCCTTCCCCATTTTATTATGCTGAGCACCAAACTAGAAGGCAGAAAGTCCCATTTTTATATGGTCTTTGGTATGACTGGTTGAAGCTTGAAACCCATAACCCTTCCAGCAGTGGGGACTGTTGCTCTACCATAGGCCACAACTCCTATTATTACTGACTGAATTCATAAAAGGTGATCACTTAACAAGTGTGCCTTTGGACTGTGGGAGGAAGAACTGGAGCCATCCATCAATCCATCTTCTACCGCTTTTCCGGAGGTCCAGGTCGCAGAGAGGCAGCAGTTCAAGCAGAGAAAGCCAGACTTCCCTCTCCCCCAGCCACCTGCTCCAGCTTTCAGAGGGGACACCAAGGTGTTCCAGGCAGCTGAGGACGTACTTTCTCCAGCTGTCCTGGGCCTGCCGGGATCTCTACCCAAGTGGGACATGCCTGAAACACCTCAAGTGGGAGGCGCCCAGGAGGCATCTTGATCAGATGCCCAAACATATCTCAACTGGCTCTTTTTGATGTGGAGGAGCAGCGGTTCTACTCTGAGGCCTCTCCTAGATGACTGAGTTCTCACCCTATCTCTGAGGGTGAGTCCAGCAATCCTACAGAAAAGCTCATTTTCAGCCGCTTGTATCCACAATCTCATTTTTTCAGTCATTACCCAAAGCTCATGACCATAGGTGAGGGTAGGAACGTAGACTGACCAGTAAATCGACAGCTTTGACCAGTATAATGTCCACATCACTGCGGATGCTGCTCCGATCCGTCTGTCAATCTCCTGCTCCATTCTCCCCTCACTCATGAGTAAGACCCCCAAGATACTTAAACTCCTCCACTTGGGGCAGGAAGCTCATCCCTGACCGGAGAGCACAATCCACCCTTTTTTCGGCTTGAGGACAATGGACTCGGACTTGGAGGTGTTGATTCTCATCCCAGCCGGTTCACAATCAGCATCAAGCCATCCCAGTAAGACCTGTAGGTCATTGCTTGATGAAGTCAACAGGACAACACCATCTGCAAACAGCAGAGACGAGATCCAGTGGTCATTGAACATGACACCCTTCGTTCCTTGGCTATGCCTAGAAATCCTGTCCATAAAAATTGATCAGTTACAAAGGGCAGCCCTGGCAGAGTCCAACTCTCACTGGAAACGAGTCCAACTGATTGTTGGCAATATGAACCAAACTCTCACAACAGTCGTATAGCCATACTCCCAGAGCACCTCCCACAAAAAAACACAAGGGACATGGTCAAATGCCTTCACCAAGTCTGCAAAACACATGTAGATTGATTGGGCAAACTCCCACAAATCCTTGAGGATTTTCGAGAGGGTAAAGAGTTGGTCCGATGTACCACTGCCAGGACGAAAACCACACTGCCTCCTCCTTAATCTGAGGTTCAAACCAACAGCCAGACTCTCCTCTCTAGTACTCTGCAACAGCTCCTTCCTAGGGAGGCTGAGGAGTGTGATTCCCTTAAAGTTGGAGCCAGACCCTGTGGTGCTGGAGCATCCTGAGTCAAACCCATGCAGGCACAGGGCAAAAAAGGAAGCTCTCTAGTAATGGCAGCCAAAGCCCCCTCCAACAACAACACATAGCCAAATCACCTAACTTGAAGTGTCTTCTCTCTTTTTCTTTTTAATGCCCTCTTGCCTCATTCTTCTGATTGTCTGGCTTTGATTGAAGTTAAGACATTCATGAATCCAATTAACTCTTGTTCTCAAAGTGCCCGCCCTCTTCCACTACAGTTTCCGAGAAGGACTTCCAGACAATTATGTGAAGCAAACTAACTGGTGCATCATCTCAGTTACAGGGTTTAGGCTAAATCACACAGACCTGCACCTGCAAAGTCCACAAATAAATGTGGAAAATATCTTCGGGTTTACATGTGGCGTCAACTGGCTCTGCGTCATGTATGTCTTTGTTTCACTTGCATACCATTTGGGTTGTATGTGCTACCACTTCTTTATACATGCATCTTGCCCATCACTACCTCCACCTTCTAGCATCAAATGTGGAACACACTTATTTACACATGCAGGTCTGTGTGACCTGTGACTTAGTTTTTTCTCATAATTTACAACCCGTCCATGTACTCAAACTATACTCTAGCAATTATAATACATGTATTTTCTTCCAATTATATACTCTAAAGCTTTACAACTTTGCTTGGAAACAAAAAGTTTTCTTTGCAAAAAGCTCAGTGCTCAGTGGAGATGCTCGTGTAGCTGTTGAGGTGACATCTAGAGTATGTAGTCTATCTCTGAGTATAAAGTATCTGACAGGTCCTCCTCACTTGAATCTTCTCCTTTAAGGCACATGGACCCCCGCCTGCCAAAAAGGAGAAAGCCTCAGTATCGCAATGAAAACAAGGAAGGAGAGAGTAAAATCCCCACGTATGAAAAAGCTTTATTCTCTTTTTTTGACATTGTGGGGTTGGGAGAACCACAAACACTTCCGATGGTTTGTGCCAAACACAAATACAAGTACAGGATGATGACAATATATCACCATCCCCCCACCAAAAAAGTGGCGAGTGACACAGGTATACATCTTTTAAATCTTGAACACAAAATAATCATTACGGTGTACTGTCTTACTGAGTGTGTGTCTACTCACCCAAATGCTGGCACTGGAGATCTCCTGGCACAAGGGGCAGTGTTTACCTGGGACGTCATCCTGTGTGTCCCAGGACAACAACTCCATCAAGTGGTTGGAGGCACCGAAGCAGCGCTCTCGCTCTATGGGCTTGGCCGAACAGACGGGGAAGAGCAGGACTGAGCATAAAGATAACATAAATCACTGTTATTACAGGCTGTTACTGTCTGTGCTGTTTGCACTGTACTGTCTGCCGTACTTTACCTTTATGGAGGACACAACAGAGGTCTGGGTTACAATCAGTCTGGTAGCGACAGGTGCTCCCAGGCTCTCCTTTGGTTGAATTTTGGGTACACTGCCCCCAAACACACAGCTGTTCATCACAGCACTCTGCATCCTTTCTGCATGACTGAGAGAAAACGAAATTTCATAATTTTCCCAAAGAACTGTAAGTATTTCAGCAAAAAGGAAACACTGGCTTTTAAAATCTATAAAAAATCATGAAATTAGAAAAAAAATAATCTTGCTCAGACAGTCTGACAGACAAAACTGCACCAAAAACATAACCTACTTGACAGGGCTGAAAAAAGTACATGTCAATTTGGAGAAAATATCATGAATTTAATAGAAAAACTGCAAAAATAGTAGGTACAAGTTTATGAAATTTTGCAAATTCAAGAGAAAACAATGGTGCAAATTTAAAATTTTCTAATTTAAGAGGAAACCATATGTCAGTGATGGAGTAGTTCATTCTGGCCTGACAAAATCACCCCAAGAGTGTTCAGATGTCCTGAGCATTGACCTTGACCTTAAGCACAGCCTTGATACAGACCCATCTAGGATGTGCTCAAGGTCAGTGGTCTAGGAGTCATGTTTTTGTGAGATCATAAATGCTCAGATCTCCTGACCTTTGACAGTGACCTTGACCTTGAGCTCAACCTGACTAGTGGTGTGCGATACTGCAAGATTTGGTATCAATCCGGTACCAAGTACTGTAAATATAGGGCCAGTATTGCCGATAAGATGCAATACCAATACTTTTTAATAATAAAGGCAGATGCATCATCAAATTACTAAATCTGAATGAATTTTCATGAACTTAAAGTGTTTTGTGATTTTTCCTTTGGACTATTAGTTAGGTTAAAACCAGGACAGAATTTGGGCAACGCTTTATAGGTAAATCGAAAATACTTTACAGTATTATCACTAATACCTTTTTTTTAGAAAAAAACAGATCAGTAAGAAGCGTTTTTCCTCATACATTGTATGTCTGGATTTTTTTTGCTTAAATAAACAAAACTGCACAATATTATCACCTTAAGAACAAATTTAAACAAATTCTTTTTTGAGGTAGGTGTTTCAGAAACTACAATACAAAAATTAATAAAATGTTCCTCTCATTTGAAAATATAGCCACACAGCACTCCTCCTTCCTCTCTGCCATTCTTCTGCTCTGTCTCTGTACTGCTCGTGTATGTGCGTGTGCCGGCAGCTGCTACTTGCTTGCTTGTTTACCTGGCGCTGCTGAGTCACGTTATGGTGCAACATTAAAACACGAAAGGGAGGGGGAGGAAGTAAGGAGTAGGTGGCGGTAATGCACTTAAACGCTGGTTGCCAACTGCCGTAAAACCACAACAAGAAGAAGAGGAGCAAAGTGTGCCTGCTTCATGTTGTGATGGGAGCGGCACTTACACAGACGCAGAGTATCGATCTCATTACTGACATAATGTCCGGCTCAGGAAACACGCACGCAGGCTCAGGGTAGATTTAACAGCTTTATTCAACAAGCAGGCGTGTATGGATGGATATGTGAGATATGTATATGTGGTGAGGGTGAACACCGATGCACAGGAAGCAGAGCAGTGCGCCGTACAGCCGGGCAACCCTATGAAGAGAACAGAGGACAGGGGTAAAGGGCACCACACCTGGACAGGAATAATGAACAGTGTGCTGCTTACTTGTGGACGACAGGTGGCTGGCGTTGGCAAGGGAGAAGCCCGGAAGACAGCATCCTGCAGAGCCTGTGACGACGGTGAGGGTAGGATGGCGATGATGGGGTGTCCGCCGCCAAGGAATCCACCTGTGCACAGGGGAGAAGACTTGCAAAAGGTAAGGGAAGGTATACTTACGTAGAAGCGTAGTTTAGCTGTCGTTTAGGAGACGATCCAGCTGCGAAGAAGTGCCGATGCGAACAGACGGCTCCAGACCGCTGGACAGGGCTGAGTGGGTTAAATAGCTCGCGGCTGACGAGGTGCAGGTGTGCGCGCAGCTGAGGCAGATGATGAGTGGCGAGTCGTGACAGTACTCCCCCCCTAGCAGCACCTCCTGGCGCTGGTTTGTCCGGATGCGCCCGGTGGAACTCCGTGATGAGACTCCTGTCCATACCAAGGAAGAGCGCACCCAGGACCTCCATTCAGGACCGAATCCCTCCCAGTCCACCAAGTGCTTTCAACACCATCCAACCGATGATCCTGAAGGACAAGCTGCTGCGCGCAGGGGTGGACCAGCACCTGTCATCATGGATCCTGGACTACCTCACGAACCGGCCTCAGTTTGTGAGAACCCAGGACTGTGTTTCCGACACGATCATCAGGTAGCACGGGAGGCCCCCCCCCCCCAGGGAACGGTGCTGGCTCCCTTCCTGTTCACTCTTTAATACTGCGGACTTCTCACACCAACACAAAACATTGCCATCTACAGAAGTTCTCTGATGACTCTGCGATCGTCTGGTCTCATCTCAACGGAGATGAAGCTGAGTACAGAGGGCTTATCCAGGACTTTGTGGACTGGTGCCATGGAACTGCCTCCAGATAACGGAGGAGAAAACTAAGGAGCTGGTGGTGGACTGCCGCAGCATGGCAGCCCTCACAGCACAGTAAATATACAGGGAACAGACATCGAGATGGTGACATCCTATAAGTACCTGGGTATTCATCTGAAACAATAACTAGACTGGTCACACAATACTGACGCACTCTACAAGAAGGGACAGCGCAGGCTGTTTCTGCTGAAGGAGACTCAGGTCTTTTGGTGTACAAGGGGCGCTGCTGAAGTCATTCTATGACACGGTGGTGGCATCAGCCATCACTTTTGGAAGTGGTCTGCTGGGGCAGTGGCATTACTGCAGCCGATAGGAGAGACTGAACAACTGATTAAGAAAGCTAGCTCTGTCCTGGGGCAGCGCTCTGATCGATGGAGGAGATAGGAGAGAGAAGGACGGTGGCCTAACTGTCCTCTCTGCTGGGGTCCGAGTTCCACCCTATGCAGGACATACTGGATGCACTGAGGAGCTCATTTAGCAGCAGACTACATCATCCCAGGTGCACAAACCGAGAGGTTTCGTCTAGGTCCTTCCTACCCAACGGCTGTCAGACTGTCCAAACTAAGCAGGGCCTGCTCGCAGAGATAGCAAAAAGAGTAACAAACTAATAGTTTTTTTGAATGCAAAACGATGCACAATAGACTTACACAATGGTCCTCTCCGGCATACAACTAGGAACATACCGGTCGCTATGGAGGGTGAGAATATGTATGGGCACATAATCATACCATGTAGGATAACTAAATAGACGGTTATGCTGTTTCATCCCACCTAGCAACAATGCTCTGCACTGTGTGTGTTTATATATTTACATAATTTATTCCATCTAGCTACAATGCTCAGCACTGGGTGTGTTTATATTTATATATCTATATATTTATTCCATCTAGCTCAATGCTCCGCACTGTGTTTTTTATATATCTACATATTATTCCATCTAGCTACATTGCTCCGCACTGTGTGTGTTTATATACTTGCATATTTATTCCACCTAGCTGCAATGCTCCGTACTGTGGGTGTTTATATATTTACATATTTATTCCATCTAGCTACAATGCTCTGCACTGTGTGTTCATATATTCATATATTTATTCCATCCAGCTACAATGCTCTGCACTGTGTGTCTGTGTGTGTGTGTGTATATATATATTTTATAGTAATATGTACATATGTATATTAGCTGCTCTTGCTTGCTTGTTTTTTTTCTTGCCTTCTGATTGTTGCTCTGAGTGTTGCTATCCCTGTGCTGTTGCAATCCTGGAATTTCCCCGTTGTGGGACTAATAAAGGCTTATCTTATCTTATCTTATCTTAAGTACTGCAGCCCACGACCTCGGCGCCGGGAGTCCATGATGGAAGCGACTCTCCAGGCCGGGTGGCCGTTGATCATCAGAGGCGCAGGCGGCGCTGCGGGTGGGGGACAGAGGGGATCGGAGACCACGGGCTTGATCTTAGACACGTGGAAGGTGGGACATATGCGGAGGGAGGGGGGGAGGGCCAGACGCACAGCCACCGGGTTGATAATTTTTGAAATGGTGAAGGGGCCAATGAAGCGTGGGACCAGCTTCCTCTTCTCAGCCTTGAGGTGAATGTCCTGAGAGGCTAACCGGACTCGTTGGCCCACCTGGTAGGCAGGGGCCGGTCTCCTGTGGCGATTCGTCGTGGTGCTGTTGCGCGTTGCCGTGCGTAATAGCGCATCGCGCGCCCTGGTCCACAGACTCCGACAACGTCTCAGGTGCGCCTGGATGGATGGAACGGCCAGCTCACCCTCCTGCTCCGGGAACAAAGGTGGGTCGTATCCCAAGGACGCCTTTGACAGGGGGACATCCCCGTGGCAGCAAGACCGTGCCGTGTTGTGGGCATACTCCACCCAGGCCAGGTGTGCGCTCCAGGACGACGGGTTGGAGGAGATGCGCAGCGTAAGGCAGCTTCCAGCTCCCTGGTGGCCCGTTCCACACTGCCCCATTGGACTGGGGTGGTGGCCGGAGGAGAGGCTTACCGTGGCCCCAAGGCGCCATTGCAGAAACACCTCCAAACTTCCGAGACAAATTGGGGCCCCCGATCAGAGACAACGTCCACCGGTATCCCATGCAGCTGACCCACGTGTTGAACAGAAGGTCGCTGTCTCCCGCGCCGTTAGGGAGGGCCCCGGAAGCCAGCACGAAATGGGCAGCCTTGGAGAACCGATCCACGATGGTCAGCACAGCGTCATAGGTGTTGGAGACCAGAAGGCCGGTGACGAAGTCGAGGGCTATGTGGGACCAGGGCCTGCCAGGGACTGGCAGGGGCTGGAGCAGACCCGCGGGGGGAGAGTTACCTGACTTGCCTGTGGCACACACAGGACACGCCCGGACGTAGTTGGCGGCGTCCTTCTGAAGCCCCGACCACCAGAAGGAACGCTGGAGGAGGTCCACTAGCCGGGAGACACCAGGGTGACAGGCGAGTTTGGAGGTGTGAACCCAATGGATGACCTCCCCCCGGACAGTAGATGGAACGAACAGCTTTCCCTCCGGTCCGCCGCCAGGGTCCGGTTCGGTCTCCTGCGCCTTCCGGATCTTGTCCCTGATGGACCAGGAAATCGCCCCCACAACACACGAGCTGGGCAGAATGGTATGACCTGGCTCCTCTGACGTCTCGGGGGCAAACTGCCTGGACGGGTATTGGGCAGGCTGTTCTTAGAACCAGGGTGGTAGGTGATGGTAAAATGGAACCGGGCGAAGAACAAGGACCAGCGCGCCTGGGGGCATTCAGTCGTCTGGCAGATCTTAGGTATTCCAGGTTCTTGTGGTCCATCAGCACCACGAACGGCAACGCAGCCCCCTCCAGCCAGTGGTGCCACTCCTGCAGGGCGAGCTTGATGGCGAGAAGCTCCCTGTCCCCGACGTCGTAGTTACACTCAGCCGGAGACAGACGCCGTGAGAAGAAGGCGCAGGGTCGCTTAACCCCGTCGGTGGGTGATCGCTGGGACAGCACCGCCCCCACTCCCGTATCAGACGCGTCGACTTCCACCAAACACTGCAGCGCGGGGTCAACCTGGGTCAGGACTTGGGAGGAGGAGAACTCCGTCTTCAACGCCTGAAATGCTGCTGCAACCTCTTCGGTCCACCGGAAGGGGTTTTTGGGAGAAGTGAGACGGGTCAACGGGGCCACGATGGCACAGAAATTGGGCACAAAACGGCAGTAGAAGTTGGCAAACCCAATAAACTGCTGTACCTGCTTCCTGGAGGTCGGCGTGGGCCACTCAACCACCGCTTTGACCTTCGCAGGGTCGGGAAGGACTTGGTTGTGCGAGATTACGAATCCTAAGAAGGAGGTGGTCTTGGCGTAAAACTCACACTTTTCGGCCTTGACGTACAGCCTGTTCTCCAGCAGCCATTGTAAGACCCGCCTCACGTGGACCTGGTGTTCCTCCCGTGACCTGGAGAAGATAAGGATGCCATCCAGGTACACGAACACGAAGAGGCCAAGGAAATCACGTAGGACGTCATTTATGAGGCGTTGAAACACAGCGGGGGCGTTGGTCAGCCCAAACGGCATCACCAGATACTCGAAGTGACCACTAGGCGTACGAAAGGCCGTCTTCCACTCATCCCCCTCCCGAATCCGGACAAGGTGGTAAGCACTGCGGAGATCCAACTTGGTGAACCAAGTCGCCCCCTGGAAGGAGTGGAAGGCAGTGTCCATTAAAGGCAGGGTGTAACGGTCCTTCTCCGTGATGTCATTAAGGGCCCGAAACTCTATACAGGGGCGGAGCGACCCATCTTTCTTAGAGACGAAGAAGAACCCTGCGCCGAGCGGAGACGAGGAGGGGCGGATGATTCCAGCGTTGACTGACTCCTTGATGTAGCTATCCATGGCCTCCCGCTCCGGCGCTAACAGGCTGTAGAGGCGTCCGGATGGCAAGGGCGCCCCCGGGTGGATGTTGATGGCACAGTTGTAGGGCCGGTGAGGAGGGAGAGACATCGCTCTGGACTTACTAAACACGAGACCCAGGTCATGGAACTCCGAGGGCACCAGGGTGAGATCCGGAGGCGTGGCGTCCTTGGCCAGAGGGGGAGAGGACGGGGCGCAGGCTGCGGACTGTAGACAGGTTCCCATGCAGAAGGAGCTCCAGGCAGCGATTCTTCCTGTCTGCCAATCCAGCACAGGGTTGTGCAGACGCAACCAGGGGTAACCTAGGATGACAGGCGACACAGAGGAGGACAGGACGTACAAGGTGAGGTCCTCTCGGTGATTACTTGAAATAATAACAGGGACCGGCTGGGTGCGATGAGTCACTTGTCCAAGGGGCGCACGGGAGAGGGTGACCAGGCTGAGCGGAGCGGCCAGAGGGTGGCAGGGGATGCCCAATTGGGTTGCCAGGCTCTTTGAAATGAAACTCTGCTCTGCTCCTGAGTCCACCAGTGCGTGTGTGAGGTGCCCCGTGGCAGTGAAACTAGTGAGGGGATTCGACCGGTTAGAGTCCGCGAGGCCCCCTACAGTGACTCGCGGACCTCCCCGTTTGGCTTCTCTGGACAATGCTCCACAGTATGTTGATTGCCTCCGCAATACATGCAGAGGCCCAACTCCCGGCGGCGTTGTTTCTCCGCTAGAGGGAGCCTTGACCGACCAACCACCATTGCCTCAGATTCCTCGGAAGGCTCCGGAGGAGGTAACGCCAGGAGGCAAGCTTGAGGCGTGCGGACGGAGCCTCCACGTGAGCGGCCGATTAACTTCCGCTCGGTGGACCGTTCACGCAGCCTGTTATCCAAGCTAATTGTTAAGAAGATTAGCTCCGAGAGCGTCTCTGGAAGATCTCGGCTGGCCAGCTCATTCCTCAGACCAGAGCTGAGGCTGCGGAGGAAGATACTACAGAGTGACGCCTCACCCCAGCCCACCTCCTCCGCTGCGACCCGGAAGTCGATAGCGTAATCCGCCGCTGACCAGCTTCCCTGTTGGAGGCCAAGGAGACGGTCAGCGAGAATGCTATCGCGCCAGGAATGATCAAATACCTCGAGAAAACTCTGCACGAACTGGCTGTAGGAGAGGTTTGCGTAACTGGGCTTCGCCATGACGGCATAAGCCCAAGTTAGCGCTCGCCCCTCCAGGAGATTACCAATATAGCCAATTCGGCTGTGGTCCGAGGGAAAATCCCCGGGAACGCGCAGAAACACCGACTCACACTGCATGATGAACCCCCGTGCTCCGCCGAGCTTCCCACTGAAACGGGCGGGAGTTGGGATAGGCGTGAGTCGGGTTGGCGTTCCCGTGGCAGACTGGCCGACCACCGGAGTGGCAGGAGCTACCCCTCCCTGACGAGCCGGGGGGAACGCCTGCTGGGGGTCCAAGCGGTCTAACCGGTGAGATGTTAGTCAATTGATTCAGTATCACCTGCTGTTGGTGGGCTATTAAATCCACCCGAGCCTCGAGGGTGGAAAGACGGCGTGCGAGCCCGCTGTCTGCTGAGTGGGTTAAATAGCTCGCGGCTGACGAGGCGCAGGTGTGCGTGCAGCTGAGGCAGATGATGAGCGGCGAGTCGTGACAATTACACTGGTATTGATCAATATCAATACCAAAGTTGGTATCGATATTATCAATATTTGGATCGATCCGCCTACCACGAATGCAGACCAACCTGACGATCATTGTGAGTAAGTTTGGTGTGAATCCATGTAACTGCTGAGAAGCAATAGTTATTTTCTAAAATCATATAAGTGCCCAGATCTCCTGACCTTTGACCTTGACATTGACCTTAAGCACAACTTGGATGCAGACCCTCCTGAGGATTCTTGTGAGTGAGATTGGTGACCACTTCAACAATTGCCTGGGGCAGCACAGTGGTACAATAGTTAGCACTGTTACCTCACAGCTAGAAGATTCCAGGTTCTAATCCCCAGGCTGGCAGGGGTGGGAACCTTTCTCTGTGGAGTTCACATGTCCTCGCTCTGCTGAGTGGGTTTAATCCAGGAGCTCCGGTTTCCTCCCACAGTCAAAAGACATGCATGTTAGGTTATCTGTTGACTCTAAATTGTCTTTATGTATCTGTCTCTTATAGGTCCTTAGAATAGAGGGTTAAGTGAAGAGCTTTGAGTGTTCTTTGTGACTCGAAAAAGCGCTATATAAGTACAGGTCCTTATCCCTCAGAAGGAGTAGCAATTATTAATTTACAGTTTCTTTTTTGTCAGACAAAAAGGTAGATGTTTGTTTTTGTACCTTAACATGTTTCGACTGACACCTGCAGTCATCTTCAGAAGGAAAACCGCTGATAGACAGCATGTCACAGCGATCAGCTGACGCTTCTGAAGATGACTGCAGGTGTCAGTTGAAACATGTTAAGGTAAAAAACAAACATCTACCTTTCTGTCTGACAAAAAAGAAACTGTAAATTAATTATGGAAAACGAAGACAAAATGAACGTACTTGAGTATAGGAGTAGCAATTTTCGTGAAATCACCTAAGTGCCCAGATCTCCTGACCTCTGATCCTGAGCACAATGTGGATGCAGACCCACCTGAGGATCGTTGTGAGTTTAGTGAGCGTCATGGCAAATGCTTAGGAGGAACAGCAATTCCTATGAAATGTAGATGGACAGACGAACGGCACGTCATCGCATTAGCTCCTTTCGGTTTTGCCCGAATGAGCAAAAAAACTCACCTATAACTGATGCCAACAGGCCAGTATATTCTTATAACTCAGCAGCAGTATGAAAACACCATGTTGATGTACTTTCCCCAATATAAAGCTTTAAGGTTTTAAGTCTATGTAATGACCAGTTTGTCTTCATTCTAACAGCTTCCCTTCAATGTTTTTTTTCTCTAATTTTTCTCCCAGCCAGTGACTCACTTGCTGTGGTAAATGTAAAATATTACAGTGAAAGTCTCTGCAGTACTTTATTTCTCTGTAGTAATGAGTGATCCCTACCAATAAAAGCTGAAACTCGGATCAGCTTTAACTTTGACAGTGAAGTCTTCCTGTTTTTAAAGCAACAAACATTAAATAAGCACGTCAACTGATATATGATCATCAGAAAAATGAGCTTCTTTTCTCTCCTCCCAGTGCCCTGGTCAGGTTTATGTGGAGTTTTTCAGTGTAGCTCTTTTGATAAGGCACAGATGCTGTCCTCTGTGTATTTATTATCTCTGCATTCTGTACAATGGTTTGGCAGGCTGTCATTGTCTCCATCCCTTTGCATTGCGTTTTACTGTAGCTACATCAAGACATATTCATCCGGTGAAGGCCCTACAGAACGGGGCAGTAATAACAGCCTGAAATCAACCCAGTGAGATGGGAAGACTGATTATCATTCAACTTCAGTTCTAGGAAATGGGGTCTTATCTGAAGCTCTCCGTTCTTTCATGTGAAGCTCACAGGCCTCACAAGCAGCTCACTCTGATTACACTTGTGGACACACTGCAATGCGGTGGATGGGAAACCTTAACTGTGTGTGTATGTTCATGTGCGTGTCTGTACCCATGTGTGCACGTTTTTAAAGAACAAACCCAAGAACTGGTGCATTTCAGAGAAAACAGGTTAAAACAGGGAAAACGTCCACACAGGTAAACTTACCACATCCATCACTTTACATGGCAGACATTTGGAATTATGTGGGTCATAGAAGCAGTACTTTCCCTTCCCACAGTCGTCATGGGTAATGCAAACCTAAAGACCAGAGACGGGGAATAGATTACTTTGGGGTATGTTTATGCCTTTTAAAAACTTTGTTTTATCTCATAATTGGCATCAAAAACTGGGGATTCTAAATTGTCCTTAGGTATGACTGTGAGAGTGAATGGTTGTCTGTCTCTGTGTTGGCCCTGCGATGGACCGGCGATCTGTCCAGGGTGTACCCTGCCTCTCGCCCAAAGATGCTGGGATAGGCTCCAGCCCCCCCCGCGACCCGAAAACGATTAAGCGGAAGAAGATGAATGAATGAATGAATGAATGAATGAATGTCGGGAAACCGGAAATATGAGAGTGACCCAGCAATTTTGTAAAATGCAACTGAGATACGTGGGGGGGGGGGGGGGGGGGGGGTGTGTGAAAAGTTCATAGTGGTCAAATTTGACCAAATGTGGTTTATTTTTCAACTGCAGGGATCCAAGTGCTGCAACACCGATGGAAGAAGTGTGTGGACCGAAGGGGAGACTATGTTGGAAAAATAAACCACATTTGGTCAGATTTGACCACTATGAACTTTTCAGCCCCCTCTCGTACATTTACAGAAACTCTCCCCGTTTTGTGATTCTGTACCAATATCCCAGATAAGCTTTTCAGTTTAAAGGTTTTTTTTCTTCCATCTTAACTACCAATAGAAAACAATGATTTGTATGATAAATGAGAACATGACATACTGCACACACATTGAATGGAATAGATAACTCTGCCTTGTTTACATTAATATAAAACTTTAACAGGGAAATTGTCTTGTTGCTGCTGAATAAAACAATGAAAAGTCCGATTTGTGAAATTTTATGGGTTATAGTTTGACAATAAAAGCCAGAATAACATTCCATTTTATATTATTTAGAGCCCCTTAAGCCCCAGTGGTATTTTGAGGTGTTCCTCGCTTCAACAGACATACCCAAAATAAATCTATTATAACTCCACAAATCTAAGGTTTATGTATAATCTTAGTCTCTACATATAAGCAAGATCTCCCAGAATTTTCCCCTAGCATAATTAGCATTGTATGTTTTGCTATGACTGAGGAAATTATGATAAACCAAAGCAGAAAGTAGAATTTATTTTATCCCTCCCTAACTCTTTTTTTTAAATTATTTCACTGTTTACAATACCATTACAACCATAAATCCATCTGCAGAGACGCCACTGAATCTGCAGCTGGACCAAATTATATAGAACTGACATTTTCTGCACAGATTCCACACAGTTTTTAATAATAAAAGTACCAGGTGGACTCTATATACTTTGACTATATAAAATAAATTCAAAGAATAAAACAGTTTAAATATAAGTTAAAATGTAAACAATGTAAAACAAGGTCAACTGCATATGTCATACATCTTTGGAAAGCTCAGAAGACGAAGAACAATGTCAAATTGATGTTTTAATTTGCAGTACCACTGTTAACCCACCACAGGGCAGCAAAAGACAGTGCCTGAATTTATGCTTTTGGGTCCATGGAGCTGAAAAGGTTAGACATCCTTGTTTTTATTTCCTTGTGCATGTGCACAGAAAAGTTGACCGAAAAAATGAGCAACAGACAGCAGCTCTAACAATGAAACCAGTGCTGCCTTCAGAGCAACTCATGAATTTTGATGAAATTATGTTGCCAAGGTACACAGAGAAGCTTAAAATGGGTGATGAGCAACCGCCTGATGAGATTTAGCTTGATCAGCATTTTGCCAGCCAGATGTGTCTAGGTCGTCACGTGTCCAGCGTGTGACACCATTCACAAACGTGTGTATTAGATCTCAAGGGAATTACACACTAAGTCCCTCTTTCTTTCTGTGTACGTGGTAGAAAATTATCAGCGTGACACCTCAGAAGGGGGCACATCTAAAGCTGACTGTGGACCTTCAACCCTTCAAACCACCAGAAATGTCTCTATGCAGAAAATGGTGACTGAGATGCCAGTGTCCTCCAAGCAATCCAAGCAAACAAATAAGGAGATAAAAAGACAGTGTGACTACAGAGAAAACAAAACCTGTGAACCTTTGATTTTTTTTTATTCAGACCATATTATTTTTTCCATGTTGGCAACAGCTGTAGAGGTTGTTTGGGTTGCGTATTATGTTGGACAATGACTTTATTTTTGCATGTAGCTAAAAGTTTAGTATCTTATTCTGAAATGTTCACGGCCTTTAATGACCATATAAAGTATATGAAGCAAAGTGGTGATGGTAATGAAAACCTGATGTGATCAGAGTGGACAGACCCTCCACCCTGTCTGGAAAAACAAGTCTGAGTGTGTGTTCGAAGCGCGTCACTAGACTGAGGACCAGAACAATCGCGTCTGTTATATCACGAACTGGGGCTTTGCTTTTGTCACTGCCTAGAGAAGATTCATTGCAGTTTCATCATTGTAAGGAATGAGCTTCTGTATCAATTATTACTGCAGGACACTACTATACTGTAACTACAATGGATGTAAAAAAAAATATGTTTATTTCAGATTTAAAAAAAATAAAAAGGAAAAAAGAATAGAACTTCATTGTGACCATTTATAACCATTCTGCATATTTCATGTGGTTGCACAAACTCTTCATTAGATGCTCTATACCTAAAAACATAGATAGGTAAAGTGACCAGAAATTGCATTTAATATTAATTTGAAACTTTTTCTCACCATTTTTTTTCATGTGCATGTGAGACTTTATTCTTCTAAATTTTATTTTTTTTCTCATAAAGCTGAGACATTTTTCTTGTAAATTTATGATTTTTTCCCCCCCATAAATTTGCAATTTTTCACTTTTAAAGCAGAAAAGCCCAGAGTGCCACTGGATCTTTGTTTTCCTCTTTACTTAGTCTGAGGAAAATAAAATATCCACATCTATCCTGTAAAATAATCCAGACCCAAGAAATCGTCTATCTTGAGCCTGGATAGAAGTACAGTACAGTGATTTCTGTTAATTAAAGAACTGTCAGTGTCTGAAATAAGGGGGGGGGAAGAGAAAAAATGGACAAAGAAATAAAATGACTTTTACTCAAGTAAAAGATTTTCATAATAAATGTATTCAAGTAATTAACTTTTTTAAACCACAGAAATAAAGGCCGCCTATGCACACATTTGAGTTAATTGATTTGCAGGCATGTTGCCAAGTCAGCTGTATGGTGTGCTCTCAATGCAATAATTTCTGTAGTGATAAATGCAGAAAGAGCAGACGAAGGTCACAGCAAAGCAACAGATGTTGAAATAAAGCTGGATTTCATACCAGACTACATGCTGCTTTATTTTAGACTGCAAGAGAACAGGATCGACTTACATGATCGATTCTGTTCTCCAGGTCACCCAGGTCACTGGGCTGCACGGCTGAGGTCATGTTGTTTGTCTCCTGTGCCAAAGAGGGACATTTTAAAAGATCCATTTACAAAAAAAACAAAAACAAAAAAACAAAAAACAAGCACTGGCTGCATTTTTTTTTAAAAGTGTTACCCATTTTTTTTGTTGACTGCTACCTGGTCAGTGGAAGTTTCATTCTGATGACTTGCAGGAAGCTCAACGGGATGTTTGCGTTCGTTGTCAGTCTAGGAAGAGCATCACAGTTAAATTAGATCATTCTTACTGCATTTTTTTTTAATGTTTCTGATATGCACCTGCCCAGACTAAGTGCTCTGAAAATATCTGCCATGATACCGCCCAACCCAGAGGCTCGTGAGAAATAAAATGCTACGTCATGTGAAAAATCCGTGCGCCGGCGGAGAGGCGCAACTGGCTGCTTACCTGGTGAAACGCGTCCCGGGGCTGCTGCGGCAGCTGCTCCACTTCTACAAAGGAATTTACCTCCAGGATGTGGCTGATGCCCGAGTTCACTATTTCAGGCAGGATGGCGTTGCAGACGGCGGTCAGAGAAAAAACGAGCAGAGCTGCTCGCACCATGATGCTGCTGCTGAAGGCGGCAGAATAAGAGGAGGAGGAGGAGGAGGAGGAGGAGGAGGAGGAGGAGGAAGGTGCGTCCGGCAGTGATGCTGCAAAACACGGAGCTGACGTTTCTGACTGCACGGCCGGGGCTACTCATCCAATAGACAATGTAGCTTCATAATGATATTTGCACTCAAAAACTGAAGTATGACGTTCATTCATTCTCTATGGTAGTCTTTATCACTACGGGTGTAATATATTTTTGGCCACAAGCTGATTTTGGGAGGCGCTGTTTCCCGGTTTTCGATAGGAGTTAGAAGAGATCTTTTTTTTGACCGCTTCATGTAATAGCAGCGTCCACAATACCGCACACTTGTACATAAATAATATTTAACAGTCGTCTTCAGAGAAAGGTTGCCATCTGAAATGTAAGCCTGCCTTATATTTACAAGGATGACATTAAACTTTCTTCCCAATACCACTGAACTTTCACACATTTTCACAGACAGGTACTACTGTAACGGGATGTATCACCTAATTTTAGATGAAGCTATCACATTAAAGTTTGCTAAAGAAAGAAAAGTGTAAATGTTTTAATGTGGTTGCATATAAAGCAGTTTGGTTTCAAAGCTGGGAAGTATCCAGAAATATGTAGCGCTCAGTTAAAAGTGTCTTAACCTTATATTAATTACTCCGGTATAATTAGGCTAAACACCAAAGAAATTATGAGAGAAAGATTAAGAAGACATCTAGTAAAAATTACTTGAGTAGTGAGTAACGACTTTACTCTTGCTATTTTTGAGTGTTTTTCTCCTAAACGTGAAATTTCTCTTGGAATTTTGCAATATTTTTTTTTTCTGACAAATTTTTGTTTTTTCCCTTAGAAATTTGTTACCTTTGTTTTGTTTTGTTTTTTTTAAATACCTTTTTAATTTTAAGTGTGCAACATTTTCTTGTAAATGTTAAATGTCAAATACACCAAATTGCATCTTGTCTATTTGAATGGCATGTTCCACTTGTTTTAAATTTATTCTTGTAAACAGTGACAGTCATCCTCCAGAGGGCACTGTTTCCTTCAACAACACTCCTCTGTCTTTTACAGTCTACCGTAAGTAAGGTTGGCTGTGCCTTAACTTCATATTGCAGCATCCTGGGTTGGACGTGACCACAAAGGCCTTCTGGCCATGCAAGTTAGACAGGAGAAGGCTCTCCCACTCTTGCAAATAATTTAATGGCTATAAATATTCTTTTAATGTGTTGTTACTGCTACTTTGTTTTTAAGGGAACACCAAGCTGCAGCACCATGTAACTTTCTTGTTCCCAGTAGGAACAAGAAGTAGTCCTTTCCCAGTAGGAAAGGACTACAACTATGGCACAACTGTAGCCACCAACAACTAAGCAGCCCGTGATTGGTGCTGAGTTGTGATTGGTACCAATACGTTCACTGAACAGAGAGGTGGCTGAACTGCTATTTGCATGTATGCTCCTGTGCATAGTGTTTGGGCATTACACCACCAGGTCCAGCTACAGATGTGTCTGCTTGCAGTGTTTCTTATTAGATTCTTTAGCTTAATAAGCTTGAAAAAGCCCATAAAAATGCTGTAATAGGTCAAATTAGCTTTGATAGAATTTGCACGTCGTATCTGCCTACCTGCATGTTGTTGTTAAGTTATGAATAGTATGTCTCTTCTTTCTTCCTTTCCTTCCTTTCTCTCCTCACCCCCCAACCAGTCGTGGCAGAAGACTGCCCCTCCCTGAGCCTGGTTCTTGTGGTGTATGGATGTGTGCACGCTCACACAGGTGATGTTAGGATGTTGTTGTTAGGGTTTGGCACAGCGCAGTGACACTGTTTTAATTGTGTGCTAGGTGTTCAAGCCGAATAAAGCTAAACTCAGCACATGGTCGTTGTCCGGCCATTTTTCAGACATAACATTGCCGACGAGGATAATGGAAACTCTACTGGCACCTCTACCACCGTTCCTTACTCTGCCTGGTGAGCCACCTATGCCGTGGCCCCGCTGGTATGAATCTTTTAATACTTTTATGGCTGCTATCGACCTAGCTGAGGCTAGTGACGTAAGGCAAAAGGCCATGCTAGTTCATAGCCTTGGCAACGAGGGACAGTGTATCTTTCAAACTCTTGTACCCGTGGACACGTACAACGACTGTGTGGCTTTGTTGGCCAGACATTTCGCTGATACACAGAGCGTAACGGCCTGGAGACTCAAGTTTTGCCAGCGCTGATAACGAACGGACGAGTCGGCCCAGCAGTACATTACTGACCTCCGGTGTTTGGCTAGTGTATGTGACTATGGCCACTTGGAAGACGAGATGGTGCAAGACCACTTAGCAGAGCACACCACGAATCCAAGGCTGGGGGAGAACTTACTGATGACGCCAGACAGCCTGCTGCTAACCAAGGCAGTGGAAATGGCGTCCTAGCTGGAAGCGGCTGCTCAGTTAGCATCACAGCTAGGGGCCCCCAACCCGTGCACTCCACACTCAGCTCTGCTGGTGCAAGCCGTCGCCCCGACTGCTCAGCCCAGGTGAACCCATGTCCCCTCGCAACGGCCTCGAGGTAAACGTCATGTAGGGTTGCCAACTTTCTCACAGAAAAATAAGGGACAGAGGGTTTTAACTATTGCTCGGTGTCAGGATGTTGTGGACATTAGTGTTGTCATAATACTGGGATTTTTTTTTACCTTGATAATACCTTAAAAAAATACTGATATTCAATGTCATGTTTAATACTACAATGAAAAAAATACCACATTGTATACCTAGAAATTTCAGATTTTACAGAATACAAAAATGGATTGCATTTATATAGCGCTTTTCATGACACTCAAAGACACTTTACAATGAGTCCATTATTCATTCACTCCACAGGCAATGATAGTGGTAAGCTACCTCTGTAGCAGACTGATGGAAACATGGCTGCCAATCCATGCAAATGCCCTCTCCAACCACCACCAAACATTTATTCACACATCAGTATCATGAACCATGAACACACTGGAGGCAAAGTGTCTTGCCCAAGGAAACAACAGCAAGGTGGGGGAAGTGGGATTCGAACTGCCAACCCTCCAGTTATATTCTACTTGATAGATTAGAACACTATGTTGGACTTAATGGAACTTCGTTGCAGTGGTTTAGATCTTATTTATCTGATAGGTTCCAGTTTGTTCATGTAAATGATGAGTTTTCTTTCAGCTCAAAGCTTAGTCATGGAGTTCCACAGGGATCTGTGCTAGGCCCTACTCTTTTTAGTTTATATATGCTTCCGTTAGGCAACATTATTAGAAAGCACTGTATACATTTTCATTGTTATGCAGATGACACACAATTATACCTGTCAATGAAGCCAGATGATACTAATCAATTAGCCAAGTTAGAAGCCTGTCTTAAGGAAATCAAAGCTTGGATGACTTGTAATTTCCTGCTATTAAATTCAGATAAGACTGAAGTCATTCTTGTTGGTCCAAAAAACCTTAGAAATTCCTTTCCAAATCAAACTTTCAGTTTGGATGCAGTTACTCTTTCTCTTAATAGCTCTGTGAGGAACCTTGGAGTTATTTTTGATCAGGATTTGTCCTTCAATTCACATATTAAATTTGTTTCTAAGACTGCCTTCTATCATTTGCGTAATATTGCCAAGATTAGGAGCATCTTGTCTCAGAGTGATGCTGAGAAGCTGATCCACGCTTTTGTTAGCTCGAGATTAGATTATTGTAATTCTTTATTATCAGGCTGTCCTAAAACATCTTTAAAAAGTCTTCAGCTGATCCAAAATGCTGCAGCAAGAGTTTTAACAGGTACTAGAAAGAGAGATCATATCTCTCCGGTTCTGGCCTCCCTTCATTGGCTTCCCATAGAGTTTAGAATTAAGTTTAAAATCCTTCTTCTTACTTACAAAGCTCTAAACAATCAGGCTCCTTTTTATTTAAAAGATCTGATACTACCGTATCATCCTAACAGAGCACTACGCTCCCAAAATGCAAGATTACTTGTAATACCTAGAATCTCCAAAAGTACAATGGGAGGCAGAGCCTTCAGTTATCAAGCTCCTCTCCTGTGGAATCAGCTGCCAATCTGGATTCGGGAGTCAGACTCGATCTCTGTTTTTAAGAATAGGGCTAAAACCTACCTTTTTGATATAGCCTACAATTAGGGAGGGATCATGTGTTTCTGAACCCTCCCTTAGTTATGCTGCTAATAGGTTTAGTCAGCCGGGGGACCTCCAGTAATGCACTGGGCCTCACTCCTTTCCTCACTCTCTATGAAATATTTTTTTTTTTTTTTTTTTGCTGGTCATTAACATTTGTTTGTTCTCTCCCATAGATTGAGTCCCCATCGTGCTGTTTGCTCTCTACATGTCTGTTCTTTTCTTCTTCTCTATCCCCTCACCCCCCAGCCAGTCGCAGCAGATGACTGCCCCTCCCTGAGCCTGGTTCTGCTGGAGGTTTCTTCCTGTTAAAAGGGAGTTTTTCCTCTCCACCGTCGCCAAGTGCTTGCTCACAGGGGATCGCCGATTGCTGGGGTCTTTCTGCAACTGTGGGGGTCCCCCCTACAGTTGATAGTGCTATGAGATGACTGTTGTTGTGAAATGGCGCTATATAAATAAAGTTGAATTGAATTGAATTGAATAGGACGACCTGCTCTACCCCCTGAGCCACTACAGCCTCATTTTTGTTACTCTTTGAGAAATAATGCAACTTGCAGCAAGAAAACACAACTACACTGCAAAAAGTCAAATATAAGTAAAATGAAATAAATTAAGGCTGTTTATGCTTGTTCTGTTGTCTGACAAGGTATTTATTCTTGCTGTGCAGTTTATGTGTAAGAAAATTTTACATGCTTTCCAATAGTTTTAACTTGTTTTACGCAATTTGATAAGTCAAATTTTCTTGCTCTGGTGGCAGATAATTTTACTTAAAAAGAATTCTGACAATAGATAATTCTAGTTAAAATTAGAAAAAAGCTGCCAACAAAGATTAAATTGCTTAAAACAAGTAAAAACTTTTGTAAAGCAAGTAAAATCTTACAGAAAACTGCACAACAAAAAGAAATTCTTGTCTTGTCAAAATTATCTTGTGAGAGAAAAACAAGCATAAAGCCTTGATTGAGGGTATTTTATCTTACTGAGATTTTTACAGTGTGACAGATACTGCCTTCAGCATAAAATTACATCAGTGAAGTATTCCTGATTCAAACAACAGTGGCAAAGTGAAAAACCTGCACAGGTCAACGGCCCGCCTGTCTCCTCTGTTGTAATTAGCAGCCTCCTCCACTTGATTCTCCAGCTTAGAAAAAACCTTTATGCTTCGGGATTTTTTGAGAAATTCATTTTCTCTAAACTCTTTTCCTCTCAATAACTTTCAAACTTTTTTCAGACATTTTGACTGAGCTAATTACTTATTACTGCCGCCATCAGTGTGTGAATGTGTGAGTGAATGGGTGGATAGCAGGATTTGTAAAGTGCTTCGGTCATTCAGAGATGAGTAAAATGCACCATTTACCTCTCACGGGCGCTTGCATAGTCACATGTCAAAATAATTCCTCTGATAGGCTGTTGTTACGTGGCACCCACATGAGTCACTTGTAAATTAGATCAATCAGCAGCCACACATGAATATCAAGTGATGGAGATAGAATTTGACCAATTAACAACAATGTGATCTTTTTCATTGGCTCATGATAGGCTCTGATCTTCGTAGGCCCCTGGGCTTCAGCCCAGCCTAGCCCGTTCATTAAAGCGGCCTTAAATATATGGGACAACGCATGTCTCGGTTGGGAAAAATATATTTAGCCCAATAAACGGGACTTCCCAGCTAAAACAGGACAGTTAGCAACTCTAACGTCATGGATTGCCGAGGCTCCACAGTATGCCGGTCCTGCGATAACTGCAGCTCTTCTTCGCACCACGCACATGCACGTACGTGCCCAGTCATGAGACGGAGGTGCTACGGTAAGCTCAACCACTTCACCAGAGTGTGTTGCTCAGTTCTGGTAAGACCACCACCTCGCCCACCCAGTCGGCTCGACCCGACCACCATCCACTCGGTGGGCGCCAGCAACAGGACTTTCAAGTGATGTATGGTGGAGCTGGACAGAGTCAGTCTGCCACTACTCCTGGACACAGCTGCTTCAAGGTCCCTGCTAATTGAATCCGTGGTTAGGAAGCCGTTTCCCCGGAAAGCGATCAAGGCAGACACAGAGGAACTGTCTGGCTATGGACACGTTAAAATCGGCATGTTGGCAACAGTCACCATTTCAGTACGCTACAGCTCCAGAGCCCTCCCTGTGTTTACATTCCAAGTAACCCACCAGGGAGCCAATCTCCTAGGTATTGACCTGATCAGCGAACTGCCTTCAACTACCAGCCGCTTATCGACCCAGTGGTGTCCCCTGTTGTTCAGCCCCTCGCTCTGTGAGATGACATCACAGCAGAGCTGCAACAACTCCTGGATGCGGATATCATTGAGCGGGTCAACGCAATGCATCTCCCTGGGTCTCCAACCTGGTGGTGGCGAAAAAATGGTTGGTCTGCAGCCCTGTATGGACCTCAGAATGGTAAATAAAGCAGTAATCCCTAACAAATATCCTCTGCCCACGGTGGAGGAGCTAGCAGCTACATTTCATGGCTCAAAGATCTTCTCCAAACTTGACCTTCACCAGGGTTATCTGCAGGTTCCTCTATATCCGGACAGCCGCAACCTCACAGCCTTTGTGACCCACATGGGGGTCTTTCGCTACACCCGCATGCCTTTTGGCCTCAGCTCCACTGTTAGCTGCTTCCAGAAGATCATGGCTACCATCTTTGTTGGTCTCCCGGGCATGGTGGTATATCTGGACGACATTGTGGTGTACAGCACAACGACATCTTTACACAACGCTCATCTCTCCAAAGTGATGGAGGTGCTCACAGCCTCATGTTGAATAGAGAAAAGTGCATCTTCGTGGCATCCGCTATCGAGTTCGTGGGTTCTGTTTGACTGCCAATGGCCTGAGCTCACTACACTCAAATGTTGAGGCAGTGTTAGGCCTGCCTGAGCCATCATGCCCCATCCAGCTCTCATCCTTAGTGGGAATGACGGCCTTCTACCTGTGCTTCCTTCCTCACTATTCACTGACAACAGCACCACTGCCCGCCTCTCTGAAACAGGATGCGCCCTGGTCATGGACCTCTGCATGCTCCGCTGCCATCTGCCAGCTCAAGACACAGCTCACCTCCCTGCCTGTGCTTGCCCACTTTGAGCTACAGAGCCCCACATTTGTAGCCTGTGACGCCTCCACGAAGGGGTCGAGCATCCAGTGCCGTTTGTTTTAAGGTCACTTACATCAGCTGAACAGAAGTACTCGGTGGGGGAGAGTTTGGCTTGTGTTTGGGCGTGCGAACAGTGGCACATGTACCAGTACGGGTGGCATTTCATGCTCCAAATGGACCACGGGCTCTCACAGCCCTGCTAGCAACGACGGGGTCAGGACACAAACCACTACGTATCTACAGTTGGACAGAGAGGCTGCAGGCATACAACTTCACCACCCAATTCACACCTGGCAGAGAGAACATGGTAGCGGACCCGCTTTCCCAAGCCACCCCCAGCCCTGCACCTGGCACCAATCAGGACCCCTTGGAATTGGAGCTGATCCTTATGCTGCATGGGCCTCTTCGGACCGCCATCTCGCTGCAGGAGCTCCAGGCTGCGTCTGAACAGGACCCCACACTGGCTCAACTTTGCACCTTTATTTGGGAGGGCTGGCTGTCAAGGGTGCCAGAGGAGCTAGCACCTTTTCACAGAGTCAAGGATGACCTTTCATGCTGGAACTACATCTGTTTGGCCAGGGGGCTCTGCACGGTGGTCCCTGACGCTCTGAGGGCCCACATTCTGACCATGGCACATGAACACCACCTGAACATCGTAAGGGTCAAACAGTGCTGCAGAGGCTCGGTCTGCTGGCCAGGTATCAACAGGGACGTGGAGACTATGGTGAAGGACTGTATGGGCTGCCTCACCAGTGGCAAGACCGGTCCGCTACCGCCCCCACCTCTACAGCCTATGCTGTGGCTGCCCACTCCATGAACACATATTCAGCTGGACATCTGCGGTGAACTCCAAGGCACCCCTCAGCACCAATGCTTTCTTCTAGTGGCCTACGACCTCCACTCTAAATGGCCCGAGGTGCTACCCACCAGCTCCGTTACTACTGAAGTGGTCACCGACTTCCTCTTTTCCCTGTTCGTCCGCTGTGGCATGCCTGGTGCTATCACAGTGGATAATGGGCCACAGTTCATCTCGGCGGACTTCAAAGCTTTTGTGGAAGGCAAAGGGATTAAAAATATCAGAATTGCCTTTTACCAACCTCAGGCCAATGGTGGAGCGGAGAGGTTCAACCAAACCCTCAAAAACAGGCTCAGAGCACACCTGGTGGATGGACTCCCTTTCTCTGCTGCACTTCAGCGCACCCTGCTGCACTACAGCATGATGCCACACACCACAACAGGTAGCTCTCCAGCTCTCCTTATGCTGGAATGTGAGGTATGCCTTCCCCTAGGCCGCCTGCACCCCCCACCAGACAACGCTCCTGTGGTGGCACCCTCCCCTAGCGGTAGGGTGGCCGAGCATCAACGCCACATGAAGCAGAGGTTTGATAAGAAGTGTTGGGCAAAGCGCCCCTCGCTCACAGTGCTCGACTGGGTTCGGATTCACCGACCCAATCGCTCACACAAACTGCAGTCGTTCTGGAGAACGCTGATGCAGATCAATGCTCAGCTAGGACCAGCCACCTTCCGTCTGACTGATGGGTCGCACTGGCACGCCAGCCATCTCAGGAGGGTAAAGCCACCTTCCACTTCAGATCAGGAGACTGCGACCGATTTGACCAGTTCAGACTGGGACTTCACCGACGCATGGCCCGCAACTCCTGCAAAGCGCCTGCTGGAGCCACTCGGTCCGGGCCTGATGGAGGCCCCTTTATCTTGAGGACTTTGAGACAGACTTTTGAATACGCATTGGTAGCTAGAGCATGGCCTGTCAAGTGACAGAATAACCCACATGACCATGCGGGCACACCGACAGTCTACCCGGTGGCCCAGTTAAGAATGTTATGGTTGAAATGTGCTTTGAGCGGTTCTCTATACCGGCTTGTTCAGCCCAGTCAGGTATATGTTCAATTCTACACTGATACGCTAATAAGTATGTTTTGATGCCAGCATGTCTCTGCTACATGAGCGAAGTGGATTATTGTTCTCAGCTTCTCGGGGTGGGTGGGTGGGGGGAAATGTGGTGTATGGATGTGTGCACGCTCACGCAGGTGATGTCAGCATGTTGTTGTTAGGGTTTGGCGCAGTGCAGCAACACTGTTTTACAGTAGTTGTGTGCTAGGTTTTCAAGCCGAATAGAGCTAAACAGCCCATTTTTTCTTCTGTCAGAGGTTTCTTCCTATAAGGGAATTTTCCCATCCCACTGTCACCTAGTGCTTGCTCATAGAGGATCATTTGATCATTGGGGCTTTTCTCTGAATTATTTATAATTTGTGCTTATGTATCTAGCGCCTTGAGATGATTTTTGCTGTGACTAGACGCTATCCAAAAAAGATGAATTTAAATGAATTGATTCAATTGCTGATCCTTGACATCCTTGGCTTTCAGAAGTGCTGTGCGCTTAAAACACGGTAGAAAGATACCTTTAATAAATCTGACACTTTAGAAGTTTGCTTAACAAACGTTAGATATGACCAGGGTTAACATTATGATTTTTTAAAAGTCTTTTTAACTGATCTAGTTGTCGGCATTTGTTTATGCTCCACCACCGCTATGCATGTCTATGACCCGCACCCTGAGTGATACTAACTTGAATGCTATACCCCAATACTTCCTCTTGGGGGTAGTAGTGAGCACTGATGGCAGTTCTTCAGCATTTCCACCAGATAAGGCATTTTCCCTTTGGATGGTGATGGTGTGGTTCCAGGTGTAAAGCAAGCTCTCTTTGTTGGTGCTGAACAATTGGGTTGACATAGGGTACAGCTGGCCTGGACCCGTCTGAACGTAGTTCTCTAAGTAGTCCTGAAAGAAAGTAGAATATATGTAAAGGAGGAAGACATTTTTTTCAATAGAAAACATTATTTTAGTTTGTTTCAAATCTGTCAGTATTCAGTTTTAATTAGTTTCCACTGTAGGACCAGAGACTCAACTTTCCTAATTGTATTTCAATGTGACAATTTTTCATTTATTTTTAACATTTTCTTGACTGTTTCAAGTGACATGGTTTAGGACCCAGGAGACAGACACTGACACGGGCAGATAGTGACAATAATCTTTATTTGATAGTGAGAGTGTGTAGTGCGTGTGTGAGTGCGTGGATAGTGTTCTGGTCACTGGAGCTGAGCAGCCTGGACGGAGACCCGGCAACCCTGGAACATACAAGCAGAAAACAATTACTTTTGTTCCACACTCGTGATGAGCTACAGATGGAGAGGCTTACTTGAGTGCAGCACAGGTTTCGCCCTGCTGAGATCCAGCGGTCGTGCAACGTGGAGGTGAAGGTGTCCGTGAATGTGCTGGGGATACCACCCGTGGCTGTGACGAGGGTAGTTCTTCTGATGACGCCGGCTGTGGCTCCACAGACTGGGATGATGGTAATCCTGACGATGACGAGGTTAGTGATTCCACAGAACGTGGTGATGATGATATAGCTGATAACGATGACAGTGACTCCACTGATAGCGGTGGCCAATACTCCTGCAACTGATACAACAACAGTTCTGGAAGCTGAGGAGCAAGACGTACCGGTAGTCGTGGTGGTAGCAAAGCGCTACGTGTGCGAGATGGCGTAACCCCGTCAGCTGGGGACGCAGGTCCGCCGCCTAGGAGGTCCACCTGTGCACAGGGGTATAGACAAGGGGTTGAGTAGCAAATTGTTCTCTTACTTGGTTGACACTGATGAGAAGTCCTTGATGAAGGAAGAGAGGTTCTTGACGAGGCAAGAGAGGTTCCAGATGAGACAAGAGAGATTCCTGACGAGACCAGAGAGCGGAGTTCAAGCTCATACTCCGACGAGGAGGACAGACGACTCTGTGCCGGGCTGTCAGCGACGCTGGCTTTTAACAGCCGTTGATTAACACCTGTTGGTCTGTGCGCAGCTGGAGTTGATGACGCCAATGATGGCCCAGAGGCCGCCATAACAGTACTCCCCCCTCTAGCAGTGCCTCCAGGCACCTGCCCAATCCTACCTGGATTCGCCCGATGGAAATCGCGAATCAGCTGTTTATCCAGGATCAACGCTGGGCGAATCCAAGAACGATCCTCCAGTCCAAAACCCTCCCAGTCCACCAAATACTGAAGACCACGACCCCGCCTGCGGACATCCAGGATGGCAGTCACCCCCCAGGCCGGATGGCCATCGATCATCCTCGGGGTTGCGGGAGCCGCGGGAGCAGGGCACAGGGGATCAGAGACGTACGGTTTGACCTGGGAGACATGAAAGGTGGGGCAGATACGCATCGAAGAGGGGAGAGACAAGCGCACAGACACAGGGTTAATAACACGATTAATGGTGTAGGGGCCAATGAAGCGCTTAGTGAGCTTACGTTTTTTGGCCGGTACACCAATATTCCGGGTTGACAACCAGACTTTCTGACCCACCTTATAGTCCGGGGCGGGTCTCCTATGCCGGTTGGCCACCTGGATATTGCGTTTGGTAGTCTTCAGCAAGGCTTGGCGAGCGAGGAGCCAAACTCGCCGGCAGCGCTTGATGTGTGCCTGGACTGAAGGAACCGCTACCTCCTTTTCCTCCTCCGGGAACAGCGGAGGATCAAACCCGAATGATGCCTTGAACGGGGAGACGCCCGTAGCCGTGGAGATCGTGGCGTTGTGAGCGTACTCAATCCAAGGAACTTGCTCCAGGAGGATGAGCAGGAGGAGATGACACAGCGTAGGGCGGCCTCAAGCTCCTGATTAGCCCGCTCGCACTGGCCATTGCTCTGGGGGTGATAACCAGAGGAAAGGCTGGCTGTGGCTCCCAGTGCCGCGCAGAAAGCCTTCCAAACTTGTGATACAAACTGAGGTCCTCGATCTGACACAACATCAGCAGGGATGCCATGAAGACGGACCACATGTTGCACAAGGAGATCCGCTGTTTCCTGGGCTGAAGGCAAACCCCAAAGTGGCACAAAATGGGCTGCCTTCGAGAACCGGTCCACAATGGTTAAAACCGTGGTGTAGTCATCTGAAATGGGTAAACCAGTCACAAAGTCCATAGCTACGTGAGACCAGGGGCGTGAAGGAACTGGCAACGGGTGTAGCAGGCCCGCCGGGGGGGATGATGTCGTCTTCCCGGTGACGCACTGAGCGCAGGCCCGGATGTAACCTACAACGTCCTTCCGTAACCCTGGCCACCAGAAGGTCCTTTGGAGGAGATCCACGGTCCGACCCACTCCAGGATGACAAGCCAACTTGGAAGCGTGACCCCACTCGATCACCTTGCCCCGGATAGCGCGTGGAACAAACAAGTGGCCCGCCCCCCCCCCCCCCCCCGGGATCCAGCTCGGTCTTCTGAGCCTGGCGAACCGTCTTGCAGATTCCCCAGGACAGGGCGCCCACGACGCAGGAAGGCGGCAGGATAGGGGTCTCCTGGTCCTCAGAGGATGGTGTGTCAAACTGCCGTGAGAGGGCATCCGGCTTACCGTTCTTGCTTCCCGGCCGGTACGTGATGGTAAAGTTAAAACGGCCGAAGAAGAGGGTCCAGCGAGCCTGGCGTGCATTCAGGCTCTTCGCCGTCCTGAGGTACTCCAGGTTGCAGTGATCAGTCCAAACCACGAACGGCTGAGCAGCCCCCTCCAGCCAGTGCCTCCATTCCTCCAAGGCGAGTTTCACTGCCAGTAACTCCCTGTCTCCGATGCTGTAATTCCTCTCTGCAGGGGTGAGACGGTGAGAGAAATAAGCACAAGGGCAAATCTTACCGTCCTCAGGAGAACGTTGGGAGAGTACCGCTCCAACTCCCGAATCAGAGGCGTCCACCTCCACCAAGCACTGCAGCTTCGGGTCCACCTGAGTAAGGACTCGGGCCGAGGCGAACTCCCTCTTGAGCTTCTCAAACGCTCCAGCTGCCTCCTTACTCCAGCAAAACGGGGTCTTAGGGGAGGTGAGAGCAGTCAGAGGATGGTCAATATTACCAAAGTTTGGCACGAACCTCCTATAAAAATTAGCAAACCCCAGGAAACCTTGAAGCTGCTTTCTGGAGGTGGGTGCAGGCCAATCCACAACCGCCTTGACCTTGGCTGGGTCAGGGAGCACCTGGTTCCGAGCTATAATAAACCCAAGGAAAGAGGTTTGATCAGTGTGGAACTCACATTTTTCAGCCTTGATGAATAGCTGGTTCTCCAGGAGGCGCTGTAGTACCCTGCGGACATGCACCCGATGTTCCTCTAGTGTGCGGGAGAAGATGAGAATGTCATCAAGATAAACAAAAACAAACGAGTTCAGAAAATCCCGTAATACATCATTTATCAATCGCTGGAAGACGGCTGGGGCATTAGTTAACCCAAATGGCATTACCAGATACTCAAAATGTCCGCTGGGGGTCCGAAAAGCCGTCTTCCACTCATCTCCTTCCCTTATGCGCACTAGATGGTAGGCATTCCTAAGGTCCAGTTTAGTAAACCAGGATGCCCCCTGGAGGGAGTCAAAAGCAGTGTTCATCAGAGGCAAAGTATATTTGTCTTTTACTGTTATTTCATTCAGTCCCCGGAAGTCGATACAGGGGCGTAATGAACCGTCCTTTTTTCCAACAAAAAAAAATCCGGCTCCCACTGCCGAAGACAACAGGCGGATGATACCAGAGGCCAAGGACTCCTTGATGTACATATCCATGGCCTCGCGCTCCGGGGCTGATAGGCTGTAAAGGCGGCTAGCAGGAAGAGGGGCCCCAGCCTTCAGGTTGATCGCGCAGTCATAAGGACGATGGGGGGGTAAGGACAACGCCTGAGACTTGCTAAACACTAGCCCCAAATCGTGATAGACCTCTGGCACCTTGGACAAGTCCGGTGGAGATGAATCAGGCAGAGGCACCTTGACGGATGGGGCACACGCCGCTGATTGGAGGCAGGCACTAAGGCAGAAGTACTCCATGCCGTTACTCTCCCAGCTTGCCAGTCAATGGTGGGGTTATGTAGGCGCAGCCAGGGGTACCCCAGAATAACGGGCGAAGAGGAAACGGGCAGCACTAGAAACTGAATTTCCTCCCTGTGATTTCCTGATACAATAATTGACACGGGGGCCGTCTGATGGGCAACGGTGGTCAAAGATGCTTTAGACAAGGTGATCAGTTTGACAGGGGGGTCTAGAGTCTGACAGCTAAGGCACATCCGGGTTGCCAGGTCTCTAGAAATGAAATTTTGCTCAGCTCCAGAATCTACTAACGCTAGTGTGGAGTGTTCTGTATGTGTATGGATAAGTCTGAGAGGTAATCGACAACAAGTAAGGGGTTCTTCTGAGTTCTTGCCCGTGAATCCCCCTACTGCGATCCACGGGCCTTCCCTTTTAACTTATTGGGACATTCGAACACCCCATGTGACTCTTTCCCACAGTAGAAACAAAGGCCCTGATCCCTGCGGAGTTGTTTCTCAGCTGCTGACACTTTAGACTGGCCAATGATCATAGCTTCCTGATCCGGGGATTACTCTGACGCAGGTAAAGCGAGAAGAGGAGAGTTAGGGACGCGAGGGCGGAGTTTAACCGAACGGGAAGTTGTACGCCGTTCAGCCGCCCGCTCCCTTAATCTGCTATCCAGACTAACCGCTAGGGCAATCAAATCCCGCAAATTGTCCGGTTTGTCCCGTGCCGCTAACTCATCCTTTAGCTCATCGTTAAGACTACGTAGGAAAATACCACACAGTGATGGCTCCCCCCACCCAATCTCTGCAGCCAGGACCCGGAAGTCAATAGCGTAATCAGCAGCTGATCTCTTTCCCTGTTGTAAGCTCAGCAGCCGTTCTGTCAACACCTCACCCCTATCAGTATGGTCAAACACGGACATAAACTCAGTCACAAACTCCTGGTAAGTAAGCAGGGATTAGCTTGGTTTAGCCATGATTGAATACGCCCAATCTAAGGCTCTTCCTGCCAGCAAATTTATGACATAGCCAATCCGACTTGAATCAAGAGTGAAATCCCCCGGAATGCGAAGAAAAACTGACTCACATTGTAATAGGAATCCTCGAGCTTCCCCGAGTTTTCCGCTGAACCGGGCAGGTGTAGGAATAGGGGTGAGGCGAGAGGACGAGGAGGTGTTAGCTTGTCCAGATGCTAAGCCTGCAGGGGCTGAGATGTTTGCGGTCAGGGAAATCGTCTGGTGTCCTTCCAGACGATCCAGCCGACCATTAATTAAGGTTAGTTGGTTTAAGATTACTGTCTGCTGGTGAGCTAGTAAATCTACCCGGGCACTAAGAGTGTTGATTTGGCGCGACAGTGAACTGTCCGCTGGGTCAACGTGACGGAGTCGTACTGACATGGTTTAGGACCCAGGAGACAGACACTGACACGGGCAGATAGTGACAATAATCTTTATTTGATAGTGAGAGGGTGTAGTGCGTGTGTGAGTGCGTGGATAGTGTTCTGGTCACTGGAGCTGAGCAGCCTGGACGGAGACCCGGCAACCCTGGAACATACAAGCAGAAAACAATTACTTTTGTTCCACACTCGTGATGAGCTACAGATGGAGAGGCTTACTTGAGTGCAGCACAGGTTTCGCCCTGCTGAGATCCAGCGGCCGTGCAACATGGAGGTGAAAGTGTCCGTGAACATGCTGGGGATACCACCCGTGGCTGTGACGAGGGTAGTTCTTCTGATGACGCCGGCTGTGGCTCCACAGACCGGGATGATGGTAATCCTGACGATGACGAGGTTAGTGATTCCACAGAACGTGGTGATGATGATATAGCTGATAACGATGACAGTGACTCCACTGATAGCGGTGGCCAATACTCCAGCAACTGATACAACAACAGTTCTGGAAGCTGAGGAGCAAGACGTACCGGTAGTCGTGGTGGTAGCGAAGCGCTACGTGTGCGAGATGGCGTAACCCCGTCAGCTGGGGACGCAGGTCCGCCGCCTAGGAGGTCCACCTGTGCACAGGGGTATAGACAAGGGGTTGAGTAGCAAATTGTTCTCTTACTTGGTTGACACTGATGAGAAGTCCTTGATGAAGGAAGAGAGGTTCTTGACGAGGCAAGAGAGGTTCCAGACGAGACAAGAGAGATTCCTGACGAGACCAGAGAGCGGAGTTCAGGCTCATACTCCGACGAGGAGGACAGACGACTCTGTGCCGGGCTGTCAGCGACGCTGGCTTTTAACAGCCGTTGATTAACACCTGTTGGTCTGTGCGCAGCTGGAGTTGATGACGCCAATGACGGCCCAGAGGCCGCCATGACATCAAGGTTCTGCCATCAGATTTCCCCAGTGCAGTGTTTTGTTTTGTTAACCGTTTTCGAGCCAAGAAACTCTTTTTATGTTGAAAAAATTGTGGGGAACCCCACCAGCCAAAAATGTTGAAAAATGACACATTGTAGTATATTAGAGGAGATGGTTTTGGTTGACGAGGCTGTTGTGTCCATAATTAGTGGAATAATGACGAGGGTGGAAGGCAGTTTATATTATTTATTATTGAACTCACAAACTCTCAGCAGTGGACTACAGCGCTCCTGGTCCAGGCGTCAACGGCAAAAGACGACGTGCCCCTTCCGGCCATGAACCTTATACCCTGGCTGACGTCACCACTGGAAAGGTGGGTCGCCAACCCCCTCTATTCCCCGGTCAATCCCAGGCCGCCATCTTACTGCTGTTTTTCATATGTAACATCCACCCCCCCAAACAACTGCAGGCACACAGATTAACCCACCCAAATGTAACACCCAACTCACGCTCTAACAGGGAAAAACAGTATGTACAAAACCAATAAATAACCTATCCATTCACACAACCAAGGCTGGGGGGCTGGGTAGACTACCAGTGCCCCCTACACAGCCAGGCGGATTATTCTGCCGCCTTATTCCTAACCGTCCAAACCAAAGTACAGCCGTGTGTCTAAAGAAAATCAGCCCCAGAACCTTTTATACATACAATAAACAACAAAAAATAAACAATTCCAATTCACAACCTAGACATCCCCTACTGGCGGCCCCCACCCCAACATATCCACCCCACACTTGGGCACACAATACAAAACGCTGGGCATGTCAAATAATTACCACCAATTTACATTAGTACCCATTTGTAGGTCTAGCCATAAAGCATATACTCATGATCCATCAAATGTCAAAATATTCCTCTTGTCACGCAAACCAACAATTGCATATATTACTTTTCTTCTTTCTTTGTTTCTTTTTTTTTAGCTCTCAAATTCTCCACAATTTCCAAAATTTCATTCAATCAACCAGATGAGCCCCCCACCCCACCCCTCAAAAAATTCAATTTATAACACACATAATGTACTAAAAACTAAACTTCACCAATTTATTTTCCTAATAAACACACCCGAGGCACAAACCCAGTAGAGACGTAACTATACACATAACGACATAGGGCCTAGAACTAAAATTACACCAACAATCAGACCCACAGTCATTTCACAAACCCAGTGGAAAGGCCCCCCTTCCCCCAGGATTGCCATCTCGTGGTTCCCGGCCAGAGTATCTCCGCTTCCTCGCCTCTGGTGACGGCCTGTCTCCTCTTCTCCACCACCCGATGCAGCTTGTTGGGGTGCCTCCACATCTCATCTGACA
This sequence comes from Pholidichthys leucotaenia, assembly GCA_020510985.1. NCBI lineage: Eukaryota > Metazoa > Chordata > Actinopteri > Cichliformes > Pholidichthyidae > Pholidichthys > Pholidichthys leucotaenia. The sequence continues at coordinate 315,253,260 of CM035837.1, read as the reverse complement.
GGTGAAGATAGCTATCACTCCGGGCCACTTCTACCTGCAGATGCCCCTGGTCATCGTCCTGCCCACGATGCCTATGGATCCCCCTCGACCGAGCTTCAACATAGGGCGAACCATATCACCCACACCGAGGGAAGCTCTAATAGGCCTCCTTGGATCCTCTTGTTGTGGGGGTGCTTCCCATTTGGACCAGGTCCACTCACCAGTCTGTCCTGAAGCCCTTTTTGAAGGCCGCCTCCTGGTGCGTTTTAGACGCGCACCTGTTGGTCTAGCCCCAGTACTGTTCAACGCTGATGTCCTGGTTCCGTCTACCAACCCGGGGGTCCTGCCATGCCGCCCAGCTCCCACACCCAGGGCAGCTTGGGCTCTGGCATTGGGTCCATCCCGGGGAGGCGCCCCGTGATGGTCCTCCTTGCTGTCTTCTCCCAATCCAGACCAATCAGCGTCCCAAACCGCATCATCGTCCACATTTAAATTAAATTAAATTAAATCACCCTTTATTGTCATTCAACTGTACAACCAATCATGTACAGTAGAACGAGATTGTGTTTTACCTATCTACTGTGTTAATCACACACACCCCAAGTGTAGAATCAGAGGGCCGCTGCCATGCAAGGCGCCGCCACAAATTTCCCTCCTCCATTCCATTATTGCTGAGCACCAAGCTGGACGGCAGGAAGTTCCACTTTTTTTAATATGGTCTTTGGCATGACCCGGCCGGGATTTGAACTCCTGCCTCCCGGGTTTGGGGCGGATGCTCTACCAACTGAGCCACCACATCCGGCAGGGGTCGGTTCCACAAACCTCCACCCAACCACTCCTCTCCGGTGTCGCTGGTGATGGAGAAACCCAAGCCGTAGAACATGTTGCATCCCATAATGTTGGATCCCTTACTAGTCACCACCACCTGGACATCTGCCATGCTCCGCGACTTGTACCGTGCCATTAGTTCGATGTACCCCAATACAGCAATCCTGCTCCTCCCGTAGCCGTAAAATGGGGTCGCCGTCTTCTTGATGCGGTACCGGGGAAACAGACTCTTCACCGTTTGCAGATTTAAAATTGAAGCTACTGCACCCGTATCCACAAGCATCGATACCTCGACTCCATCCAAAGATACCGTGCAATAGATATGGCCACCGGACTCTGGTGCAGCCGAATGAACAACGGTGGGAGTCTCCGTGGAGGAGCCCCCTCCCTTCTCACTTTCCCCTTGTTCAAAATTCCTACAGGACTGCACGAAGTGGTGCAGCAGGCCACATTTCCCACTGTGCTTTCCCTTCACCGGACATTCTCTGGACTTATACCTGTGTCTAGCAGACCCACAGCCGTAACATCTCGGCATTCCCGGGGTAGACCTTATTTTGAAAACGGCAGTGTATTCCTCGTCCTCAACGTCCTTTTTATCTTCAGGGCCCACTGTCAACGCCTTTAGTCGAGGCTCATTTGATGCAGGAGATGAGGACTCTCTACCGAGGTCCCTTGCTAATATTTCAACCACCTCAAACTGCTGGACAATTTCAATTGTGGCAGCCAGAGTCAATTTACCAGAGAAGGTCAGGAGCTGTGACTGGACAGCCGGGCAGCGAACGTGCTCTGCCAGCTGATCAAGGACCATTTCATCCTGTAGAGTCCCGAATCTACACTCTGCCGCCAGTTGGCGTAGGTCTGCCACAAACCTCTTCACTGACTCTCCCGTCCTCTGGCGTGCTGTCGAAACTGGATTTGCCGAACAATGACGTTGTCCGGCGCGTGAAAATATCGCGCCATTAGCTCTACTACCTCCTCAAAACTCTTGGCTCCCCCCAAAGTCTCCAAGATTCTCTGTCCTTCCATGCCAAAATTATGGACTAATATTGCTCTAGCCTGTAATCTCTTTAATTCACCGAGGTTGAAGGCCCCCAGGTAGTTGCTAAATGCAGCATACCACCTAGGCCAAGGCACGGGAGGCTCGCCAGGGGCCTCAAGAAACAGCCGAAAACTTGTTGCAGCACGCTCCATAATTGGGGTCTTCTCGTCGCCAAATGTTGTGTCCATAATTAGTGGAATAATGAAGAGGGCAGAAGGCAGTTTATATTATTTATTATAGAACTCACAAACTCACAGCAGTGGACTACAGTTCTTCTGGTCCAGGTATCAACAGCAAAAGAGGATGTGCCCCTTCCGGCCATGACCCTTATACCCTGGCTGACGTCACCACCGGAAAGGTGGGCTGCCATGCCAACTCCCTCTATTTCCCAGTCAATCTCAGGCCGCCATCTTGCTATTGTTTTTCATATGTAACAGAGGCAAATGGCTTTTTATTTTTTTTTTTACAAAGATTTATTCATTTGAATGAAGTTTCAATAATTTATTTATTGAAAGAAAAGCTTTTTTTCCCCAGATTTTTTTCAAAGATGTTTTTATTTTGAAGAGATAATTATTATTCAGTGGAAGCTCTCCATTTTTTTGTCATTGATCCTTACATCACTCTATTAAAGCAAGAAATCTGTGTGTGTGTCTGTCTGTCTGTCTGTCACGTTTATAGGACATCATAGGATGGCCAATGATCTCTGCCTGAACATCATAGGACGTCCTATGAACACAGGCATCATAGGACTTGCGATGCCGTCATAAAGATATGATGTCTATATGATGTCACATGTCTATATGACGGCACATAGACAAATGTGTCTTTACGATGTCATATACATCATCACCAAAAGCCAGTTTAGAAAGCTTCACACTCAGCTTGCTGTGAAGCGGCTGGGATGAGAATCAGCACCTCCAAGTCCGAGGAAAAAGGTGGATTGTCCTCTCTGGGTTGGGGACAGGCTCCTGCCCCAAGTGGAGGAGTTTAAGTATCTTGGGGTCTTGTTCACAAGTGAGGGGAAAATGGAGCGAGAGATTGACAGACGGATTGGAACAGCATCTGCAGTGATGCGGATGTTGTACCGGTCTGTTGTGGTGAAGAGGGAGCTGAGTTCTAAGGCAAAGCTGTTGATTTACCAGTCAATCTACGTTCCTACTCTCACCTATGGTCACGAGCTTTGGGTAATGACTGAAAGAACAAGATCGCGGATACAAGCGGCTGAAATGAGCTTTCTCCGTAGGATTGCTGGACTCATCCTCAGAGATAGGGTGAGGAGCTCAGTCATCCAGGAGAGGCTCAGAGTAGAACCGCTGCTCCTCCACATTGAAAGGAGTCAGTTAAGGTGGTATGGGCATCTGACTAGGATGCCTCCTGGACGCCTCCCACTTGAGGTGTTTCAGGCACGTCCCACTGGGAGGAGACCCCGGGGCAGACCCAGGACTCGGTGGAGAGACTATGTCTCCCAGCTGGTCTGGGAACGCCTTGGTATCCTCTCTGAAGAGCTGGAGCAGGTGGCTGGGGAGAGGGAAGTCTGGGCTTCTCTGCTTGAACTGCTGCCTCCGTGACCCGGACCTCCGGAAAAGTGGTAGAAGATGGATGGATGGATGGATGGATGGATGGATATACATCATCACCATGTCTATATGATGGCACATGGACAAATGTGTCTTTATGATGTCATATAGACCATCACTCACAATGTCTAGAAGACTAATGTGTCTTTATGATGTCATATGGCTCAAAATTGGCAAGGTGAACAAGTCACAGGGCCAGTCTTTACAGTGCGTTCATGTTTTCTGCACAACAGATTTCTGCAGCCATGGCCAATTCTACGTTGCCACGAGCAGAGCTGCCAGATCAAGCAGTCTTCGTATTGTTGCTCAAGATGAAGAAACTAAGCCAAAGCGTCGCTTTCTCAGCAATGTCGTTTTTAAAGAGGTGCTGACACAGTAAAAATGTGTAACCTTGAAGAATGCCAGTCTACACTACAAATGTGTAAAATGCCAAGCAAAGTGCTGATTTTCTCCGGGTGCTCCGGTTTCTTGGTTTCTACAGGCATGCATGGGCCTTCCTGAACAGGGTCGAAAGCCACTTTTTGCTCAGATCTATTTTCATGATCCTGCCCATGAACTGAAATTATGATGCACCTATCCCTCAACCAGTTGACATGGTTCAGGTGACCCACAGAACAGACACAAATAAGGATTAACACAATTAACGTACTTTATTTTGTCAACGTGGGTGCGTGAGTGCGGTTATATGGTGTAATGTTGTGTAGTGCAATCCATGTATTCCAGCTGGGTTGGCAGAGCACCGTACATACTGGCAACCTGTCAACAGATGTTGAAGTGTCTTCAGATGGCGCCGAAGCTGCGGCCAGGGAGACAGTGTCTGCGGGCAGGTCAGCTGAAGGTGGAATAAAAGTCCGCCGCCTGGAGGGAGAAGGAGGTCCGCTGTTGCGGGCTCCACCTGTGCACAGGGGAATGGACAAGTTTAGAAGCTATAGCGCTTACTTGGTTGTTGGTCTGGGCGAAACCGACCCGGACGTTGTACAGCTGGGCTTGGAAGCCGAAGGCTGGAGAATTCAGTGCAGGGAAACACAGAGGCAGGGTGTGGCGTGATTCACAGAAGGAATCAGACGACTCCGCGCCCAGCACTGGTCCTGATGGGAATAAATAGGGCCGCAGGAGATGACAGGCAGGTGCGTACACAGGTGCCATGATTGGCAGCCATGATAGTACTCCCCCCCCACGGCACACCTCTCGGTGTGCATTCCAACCTACCCAGGTGCGTCCGATGGAAGTCCCTGATGAGCTGCTTGTCGAGCACAAGGGTGGGACGCACCCAGGACCTCCACTCCGGCCCGTAGCCCTCCCAGTCCACCAGGTACTGCAGGCCATGCCCCCAGCAGCGGACGTCCAGGATGGAAGAGACGGGCCACGCCGGGTTGCCGTCGATCACCCTCGGTGGAGGTGGAGACCTGGGAGGGGGACACAATGGGCTGGAGGAGACAGGCTTAATCTGAGAGACATGAAAAGTTGGACAGATGCAAAAGGGGGGGGGGAGGAGTTAGACGCACAGACACTGGGTTAATAATTCGACATATAGGGTACGGGCCAATGAACCGCTGGGCGGTCTTCTTGCGTTCTGCCTTCAGGTTGATGTTTTTTGTAGAAAGCCATACTTGCTGACCCACCTGATAAGCCGGGCCCGGAACCCTGCGTCGATTCGCCACCACAGTGTTGCGTTCCGCCGTCCATTGCAGTGCCTTTCTGGCTGCCTTCCAAATCCGCCGACAGCGTCTTAAATGGGCCTGAACCGATATGTCCCCCTCCTCTTCAGGGAACAGCGGGAGGTTGTAACCCAACGACGCCTCGAAGGGGGACATGCCGGTGGCCGAGGACACCGCTATGTTATGGGCGTATTCAATCCAAGGGAGGTGTGTGCTCCACAATGATGGGTTGGCGGCAGTGACACACCGCAGCGCTGCTTCTACCTCCTGGTTGGCTCATTCACATTGCCTGTTGGATTGCGGGTAATAGCTGGAGGACAAGCTCGCCGTAGCCCCTAAGGTGGTGCAAAAGGCCTTCTAGACTTTGGAGATAAACTGGGGCCCTCGGTCCGATACTATGTCCTGAGGGATGCCATGCAGCCAAATTACATGCTGAATCAGCAGATCAGCTGTCTCTTTGGCAGAAGGTAACCCCCGCAGAGGGATGAAATGAGCCGCCTTGGAAAATCTGTCCACCAACGTGAGGATGGTGGTGAAGTTATTGGACGTGGGGAGGCCTGTGACAAAATCCAGCACCACATGAGACCATGGTCTACCCGCGACGGGAAGGGGGTGGAGCAGCCCGGCCGGCGGCAATGAGGATGTCTTCCCAGTAGCACACTCAGGACAGGCGCGGATCTACTCCCCCATGTCCTTCTGGAGGGATGGCCACCAAAACGACCTTTGTAGGAGCGCCACCGTGCGTGCCCTACCCGAATGGCAGGCGAATTTGGAGGTATGCCCCCACTGGATGACCTCCCCTCGGACCGCTGTGGAAACAAATAATTTTCCCGCTGGACCCCCCCCCCCCCCAGGTCAGCTTCATCAGACTGCGCCCTTATAACCTTATCCCGAATGCCCCAAGCGAGGGCGCCCACGACACATGCTGGAGGGAGGATGGGGTGCTCGGCCTTCTCTGCTGTCTCTGGGGCGAACTGATGAGACAGGGCGTCGGACTTGGTGTTCTTCGACCCAGGGCGGTAGGTGATGGTAAAGTTAAACCGTCCAAAAAACAGCGACCAGCGGGCCTGTCGGGCGTTCAGCCTCTTGGCGGTCCGAAGGTACTCCAGGTTCTTGTGGTCGGTCCAGACAATGAATGGCTGTGATGCTCCTTCCAACCAGTGCCGCCACTCCTCCAGGGCCAGTTTCACTGCCAATAGCAACCTATCCCTGATGTCATAATTTCGTTCTGCTGGGGACAGGTGGCGAGAGAAGTAGGCGCGGGGGCGGATCTTACCATCTGCCGGAGAACGCTGGGAAAGCACAGCCCCCACCCCAGAATCAGAGGCATCCACCTCCACCAGGCACTGAAGGGTGGGATCCACCTGCTGTCAGAATAGGCGAAGATGAAAATCTGATCTTCAACTCCGAGAACGCGGCATCCGCCTCCTCCATCCAGCGAAAGGGAACCTTGGTGGAGGTCAAGTTGGTGAGGGGGAGGGCGATGCAGCTGTAGTCCTTAATAAACCGGCGATAGAAGTTAGCGAAGCCCAAGAACTGCAGCAACTGTTTCCTCGATGCGGGGGTGGGCCAGTCCACCACCGCCTTCACTTTTACTGGGTCCGGGATGATCTCCTTCGGGGCAATAATGAAGCCGAGGAAAGAGGTCCTGGAGACGTAGAACTCACATTTCTCTGCCTTGACGTAGAGCTTATTCTCCAGCAGCCGCTGCAAGGCTCGCCTGACGTGCATGCGATGCTCCTCCATGGACTGAGAAAAGATAAGAATGTCGTCAAGGTAGACAAACACGAAGGTACCCACAAAATCTCTCAAAACATCATTAATAAGACGCTGGAAGATGGCTGGAGCATTGATCAGCCTGAACGGCATGACCAGATATTCAAAATGCCCACTAGGGGTCCTAAAGGCCATCTTCCACTCATCCCCCTCATGTATCCGCACCAGGTGATAGACATTGCGCAGGTCTAATTTGGTAAAGCAGCAAGCCCCTCGGAGGGAATCGAATGCAGAGTTAAGGAGGGGGAGAGTATACTTATCCTTGATAGTGATGTTGTTAAGTTCCCGGAAGTCGATGCAGGGCCTGAGGGAGCCGTCCTTCTTCCCCACGAAGAAAAAACCCTGCCCCCACCACTGAAGATGAAGGTCTAATGATACCTGAGCTGAGAGACTCCTTAATATATGAGTCCATGGTGGCACGCTCTAGAGCAGACAGGTTGTAAAGTCTGCTAGATGGCAGAGGAGCGCCGGCCCGCAGATTAATAACAAAATCATATGGTCGGTGAGGGGGAAGGGAAAGGGCTTGGGATTTACTAAAGACGGCCCCAAGGTCATGGTACTCCGGTGGCACTTTTGACAGATCCGGGGGAGGAGAGGCAGGGACATCCAAAGGCGTGGCAGGCAAGCATGCAGCAGACTGCAGACAGGCACTCAGGCAGAAAGGGCTCCATGACACGATACTTCCCGAACGCCAGTCAATTGAAGGGTTGCGCAGATAACATCGATACGATAAGATAAGATAAGATAAGCCTTTATTAGTCCCACAACGGGGAAATTCCAGGATTGCAACAGCACAGGGATAGCAACACTCAGAGCAACAATCAGAAGGCAAGAAAAAAAAAAAAAACAAAAAAAAAACAAACAAGCAAGCAAGAGCAGCTAATATACATATGTACATATTACTATAAAATATATATATACACACACACACACACAGACACACAGTGCAGAGCATTGTAGCTGGATGGAATAAATATATGAATATATGAACACACAGTGCAGAGCATTGTAGCTAGATGGAATAAATATGTAAATATATAAACACCCACAGTATGGAGCATTGCAGCTAGGTGGAATAAATATGCAAGTATATAAACACACACAGTGCGGAACAATGTAGCTAGATGGAATAATATGTAGATATATAAAAACACAGTGCGGAGCATTGTAGCTAGATGGAATAAATATATAGATATATAAATATAAACACACCCAGTGCAGAGCATTGTAGCTAGATGGAATAAATATGTAAGTATATAAACACACACAGTGCAGAGCATTGTTGCTAGGTGGGATGAAACAGCATAACCGTCTATTTAGTTATCCTACATGGTATGATTATGTGCCCATACATATTCTCACCCTCCATAGCGACCGGTATGTTCCTAGTTGTATGCCGGAGAGGACCATTGTGTAAGTCTATTGCATCTTTTGCATTCAAAAAAAAAAAAAAACTATTAGTTTGTTACGTCTTTTTGCTATCTCTGCGAGCAGCCCTGTTTAGGTTGTACAGTCTGACAGCCGTTGGTAGGAAGGACCTACGAAACCTCTCGGTTGTGCACCTGGGATGATGTAGTCTGCTGCTAAATGAGCTCCTCAGTGCATCCAGTATGTCCTGCATAGGGTGGAACTCGGACTCCAGCAGAGATGACAGTTTAGCCACCGTCCTTCTCTCTCCTATCTCCTCCATCGGATCAAGGCGTTGCCCCAGGACAGAGCTAGCTTTCTTAATCAGTTTGTTCAGTCTCTTCCTATCGGCTGCAGTAATGCCACTGCCCCAGCAGACCACTCCAAAAGTGATGGCTGATGCCACCACCGTGTCATAGAATGACTTCAGCAGCGCCCCTTGTACACCAAAAGACCTGAGTCTCCTCAGCAGGAACAGCCTGCGCTGTCCCTTCTTGTAGAGTGCGTCAGTATTGTGTGACCAGTCTAGTTTATTGTTCAGATGAATACCCAGGTACTTGTAGGATGTCACCATCTCGATGTCTGTTCCCTGTATATTTACTGGTGCTGTGAGGGGCTGCCCATGCCTGCGGCAGTCCACCACCAGCTCCTTAGTTTTCCTCGCGTTGATCTGGAGGCAGTTCCGATGGCACCAGTCCACAAAGTCCTGGATAAGCCCTCTGTACTCAGCTTCATCTCCGCTGGAGATGAGACCAACGATCGCAGAGTCATCAGAGAACTTCTGTAGATGGCAATGTGTTGTGTTGTGTGAGAAGTCCGCAGTATAAAGAGTGAACAAGAAGGGAGCCAGCACCGTTCCCTGGGGGGCCCCCGTGCTACTGATGATCGTGTCGGAAACACAGTCCCGGGTTCTCACAAACTGAGGCCGGTTCATGAGGTAGTCCAGGATCCATGATGACAGGTGCTGGTCCACCCCTGCGCGCAGCAGCTTGTCCTTCAGGATCATCGGTTGGATGGTGTTGAAAGCACTGGAGAAGTCAAAGAACATGATCCTCACCATATTCCCGGGCTTCTCCAGGTGGGACAGAGAACGGTGAAGGAGGAAGATCACCGCATCCTCCACCCCAATGCCATGCTGGTAGGCGAACTGGAGTGGATCCATCGCTGGTTCCACCAGGGGGCGGAGATGAGCAAGGAGCAGTCTCTCCAGGGTCTTCATCAAGTGGGACGTCAAGGCCACCGGTCTGAAGCTGTTCAGGTCTTTGGGGTGGGAAGTTTTTGGTACAGGTACCACACAAGATGTTTTCCACAGCTGTGGTACCCCCCCCAGTTTCAGGCTCATGTTGAAGATATACGTCACAATCCCACACAGCTGGTCTGCACAGGACTTGAGGAGCTTTGCGCTGATGCCGTCCGGTCCCGACGCCTTCCTCGCCTTGATCTTCCTCAGCTCCGTCCTCACCTGGGTCTTGGTCAGGATCAGGATGGGGGGCTGTGTGTTGGGAGTGGGGGGGGTGTCGGTGGAGTGGGGAGTAGTAGTGGGTAGCAGGACTTGATTTCTTAGAGGCAGCAGTGGTTGTTGTGCAGACAGGGGGGAGGGCGGTTGGTCAAATCTATTGAAAAACAGATTCAGGTTGTTCACCCACTCCCTGCCCCCCGTGGCCTGGGGGGAGGTATTCTGGAGCCCCGAGATGGTTTTGAGGTTTCTCCAGACCCCGCTGATGTCGCTCTGTTGCAGCTTGTCCTCCATCTTCTTCCTGAAGCTGTCCTTGCCTTCTCTGATCTTTCTCCTCAGCTCCCTCTGTACGGACTTCAGCATCTCCCTGTTCCCCGACCTGAAGATCCTCTTCTTCTCTCTCAGAAGTGTTTTTATCTCAGGGTTGATCCAGGGTTTGTTGTTTGAGTGACGCCGTATGGTCTTGGTGGGAACGGATTTGTCCACACAGAAGCTGAGGTAGCCCGTGAAGGTGTGAATGAGGCCATCGATGTCCTCACCATGTGGATCGCAGAGCTGCTTCCAGGCAGTGGCTTCAAAACAGTCCTTTAGAGTGTCCATTGTCTCCTCAGACCATAACTCCACAGTGTGCATGGCCGGAGGTTGTCTGTGCACTAGGGGTTTGTACACCGGTCGGAGATGAACCAAGTTGTGATCCGATCTCCCAAGTGGGGGGAGTTGTGATGAGGTGTACGCCTCCTTAGTGTTTGCGTAGAACAAATCCAGTGTTTTATTGTCTCTAGTGTGGCATGTGACATACTGGGTGAAAGTGGGCAGAATGGGAGACAGTGAAACGTGGTTGAAATCGCCTGAGATGAGGAGAAGAGCATCTGGGTGTTCTGTCTGCAGCCTGCTGGTTACTGAATGGATGACGTCACGCGCTGTCCCAGCGTTCGCCGTCGGATTTGCATAAACAACAATGCAGATCACGTGTGAGTGTTCTCTCGGGAGATATGTAGGCCTCATGCTAACAGCTAGCAACTCAATGTCTTTGCTGCAGTGTCGTTGTTTAACAGTGATATGTCCCGGTCTGCACCAGTTGTTGTTAACATACATTATCACTCCACCGCCCCTAGTTTTGCCACTCTCTGGTGTTCGGTCAGCTCGTATCGTGTGAAAACCCTCCAGCTCAATGTTAGCATCTGCTGCTAGTTCAGTTAGCCACGTCTCAGTAAACAAAAGGAGAGAGCACTCCCGGTAAGTGCTATCATAACGGGAGATAGCCGCTAGCTCATCTAACTTTCCCAGTATCGACCGTACATTTCCCATGACAACAGATGGAAGGGAGGGTCTGTACCTTATATTTTTTGTCCTCCGCCTTACTCCAGCCCGGCAGCCGCGGCGTTTTCGCCTCAGTTCTCTCGGTATGTCGAGTTTTTCCAGTGGGACCGGGTGGCGGTTAAATGCTAGCAGCTCTTCCCTGTTATATCGTATCCTGCTATAAACAGTGGCTCCGTCCACCGGCTCAGGAGACATTTGGGACGATCTGTGTGTCCGTGATATAAGTGGGGTGAAAAAAAAAAGTGATCAAAAGAGAGAGGAAGGGAAAAAAAACTCGGAATCGAGCCGCTGTTGCAAAAGGCAGCCGACTGGTGTGGCGCCGAGAGGAAAAAAACAAAAACAAAAAAACACCGGTAACACCGGTAACACCGATAACACCGGTAGGACAAACAGATTTAACTCCTCCCGATGGTTGCCCGAAATGATGACTGGCACCGAGGCGACCCGATGAGTGACAGTAGCCAACGCTGCCTTTGACAGGGCAATAATCTTAAGGGGAGTTTTTAACGGCTGCATAGGTAGACCCAGACAGGTTGCCAGACTCCTAGAAATGAAGCTCTGCTCGGCCCCTGAGTCAATGAGTGCATGTGTTTTATGTTCTTTGTGACCAAAGCAAAACCGAATAGGAATGAGAAAGCGGGTGAGGGAATTGTTATCTTTCACGTCCGTGAGGCCCCCTACTTCGACGCACGGACTTCCCCTTTTTGGCCGCCTAGGACAGGAATTCAGGTCATGCTCCTCACTCCCGCAATAGACACACAACCCCAACTCACGGCGGCGCTGTCTCTCTTCTGCAGGAAGTTTCGACCCCCCCCACTATCATGGGTTCTTGGTCCTCAGAGAGGTCAGTAGATGGGAAGGCCAGTAGGGGGGGCTGGAGAGCATGGCGTGGCCTATTCTCTGCGTGGCCGGAAGTCTTACACTCTGCAGCTCGTTCCCTCAGACGGTTGTCAAGGCTAATGGCCAGGGAGATACACTCATGCAGCGTGGAGGGTTTCTCCAGGCAGGCCAGCTCGTCCCGCAGGCTAGGGCTCAAACTCCTCAGGAATATACTACTCAGGGAGGCATATTCCCACCCAACCTCCGTAGCTATGACCCGGAAGTCAACAGCATAATCGGCAACTGCCCTCGACCCCTGCCGAAGGTTTAACAGGCGAGAGGTGAGTACATCTTCCCGGTTCGAGTGACTAAACACTTCCTGGAATTCCTGGGTGAACTGAACATATGTCATAGAAGCATAATCGGCCCTAGCCATAACCGCATAAGCCCATGCTGAAGCCCGCCCCTCTAACAGGTTGATCAAATAGCCAATGCGGCTCTGGTCAGTGGGAAAATCTCCAGGAACCCGTTGGAACACGATTTCGCACTGCATGAGGAACCCCCTGGCTTCTCCCAACACCCCTTTAAAGCGGGTGGGAGTAGGGACGGGAGTGAGCCGACTGGCGGAACCTGTAGAATGGGGGCTAGGCGAAGAGCTAGTGGTGGAGCTAGCGGTAGAACTAGTGGGAGCTGAGGAGCAAGCTGGTGCTGTGGGGAACTCCTGTGGGCTAGCTAAGCGATCTAACCTATCGGTGATGCGGGTTAGCTGAGTTAGCATCACCTGTTGTTGGTACGCTAATTGGTCTACCTGAGCCTCGAGATGGTTAATACGGCGCACAAGTGCGCTGTCTGCCAAGTCACTTTGGCGGAGTCGTACTGACATGGTTCAGGTGACCCACAGAACAGACATGAATCAGGATTAACACAATTAATGTACTTTATTTTGTTAACGTGAGTGAGTGGGTGCGTGAGTGCGGTTATATGGTGTAATGTTGTGTAGTGCAATCCGGGTATTCCATCTGGGCCGGCAGAGCACCGTACAGACTGGCAACCTGTCAACAGATGTTGAAGTGTCTTCAGATGGCGCCGAAGCTGCGGGCAAGGAGACAGTGTCTGAGGGCAGGTTAGCTGGAGGTGGAATAAAAGTCCGCCGCCTGGAGGGAGAAGGAGGTCCGCCGTTGCGGGCTCCGCCTGTGCACAGGGGAATGGACAAGTTTAGAAGCTATAGCGCTTACTTGGTTGCTGGTCCGGGCGAAACCGACCCAGACGTCATACAGCTAGGCTTGGAAGCCGAAGGCTGGAGAATTCAGTGCAGGGAAGCACAGAGGCAGGGTGTGGCGTGATTCACAGAAGGAATCAGACGACTCTGCGCCCAGCACTAGTCCTGATGGGAATAAATAGGGCCGCAGGAGATGACAGGCAGGTGCGTACACAGGTGCTGTGATTGGCGGCCATGACACCAGTGGTCTGAACGAAGAAGAAGAAGACCCACCAGATAGAGAGCAATAGAATGAGGAGAACTGCTGCACATCAGAAAAGATGCCGTGAACATGAAACACCTCAGGTTCCAGCAGTATGCCACAGGCATGACTGTGAACAACACAGGCGTCTGAGACAGGAGGAGACCCTTCAGCAACGGGCATGCAGAAATACTTGCTTATACTTTGTTTCTATGGGCATGGATGGGTATGCACAGGTATATAAAATTCAAGAAATCTCTCTGTGTCTGTGTAACATGCGCACACTGTGTTCCTATGATTTCATATGACCATATAAGGAGTTCTGAACAACTCCTCCTATGATGTCATATAGACATCATAGACACATTGTGAGGTCAGAACACTTTCTACGGGCATGCAGAACTGCTTGCTTACGCTTGCTTTTGATGGGCATGCAGAATCAGAATCAGAATCAGAATCAGAATCAGCTTTATTGCCAAGTATATTTACAAGTAAACACACAAGGAATTTGACTTGACATTAGACGCGCACGTTAGGCGCATCCAATGACGCGTCGCCATACAAGGCGCCTGTCAACAGTGGAGGTAAAGAGGGGAGAGGAGGGGGAAGAAAACACAATAGGAGAGAGAAAAAACATAGTAATCAGAATAAACGCTCATATGTGAGCCAAATTTTGACTACACAGAAAAAAACCCTCATGCATTAGCATACAATAGAATTCACAAGACACAAGAGAGCAGTGTACAGTATCTTAATCAGTTCATGAATCAATGTGTGTGCGGTGTTGAGCAGTGTTGATGATAATAAGAGAGACCCAAGGACCCTTGGCAGAAGATGTTTTGTCTGTCTGGCGCCCAGTCTTATCTGGCGCTGCAGCTGGCTGTCCAAGGCCTTGTGCTCATGATTTTGAAAAAAACACAATCTGCAGACAGCCAGGAGGAATTTTCATGGGGAATAATAATGCCAAATAGGACTGATCACAGAGAAGACTTGTATTTCTTCTGTAGATTCAGTACATTAATCCTTCATTGCGCAGCTTTGAATTCGTCGTGGAAAGACCTGAGCGAACCCATGATGTAATCCACCTTACGAGACAGTTCTCCAGTAGTCGCTATCATGGTCTTCTCCAGTTTCTCAATTTGTTGGATGCACCTCGCCTGGCCAGCATTTTGATAGGTTGAATCCATCTTCAGCAATTTGCGGTAAACCAAGACAATTCCCGTCCCAATCAGAATTATCCCAATCACCAAGATTACGAAGATAAACAGATCTTCAATATCTTCGATAGAAAGATTAGAGAGACACAGCATTTTCCATTTACCCGTGTCACATAGATAGCCCACTGGAGCCGTTCCAGCGGGGCAGACAGCTTCCCCCGGAGCACTTTTCCTTGTTGAAAAAATAGTGTCAATTGTGTTCAAAGCCCAGCTTATTAACTCCATAATTTCTTTTCGGCGGTCGCAGTTAGACGCAGGCAGACAACAGCAAGCTGGGATCTAGTAACAGGAGGGGAGGAAAAAATCAGCAGGAGAGAAGAAAAAAGCGTCTGCTCTCTTGGGAGGGCGGAAGTGAAGGTTAAGTACTTGCTTAACCATGTCAAAGATCAAAGGCAGGCATCACCATGGTTACTGTTGCCATGGTAACATTAATTTTCGATGGGCAAGCAGAAATGTTTGCTTTCACCTGCTTTCTACTGGCATGCAGAAATACCTGCTTATATTTGGTCTCTATGGGCATGCATGGGCATGCACTAGTAATTAATGATGAAGGCCATGGTCTCTGTGTGATGATCAGGTGAGTGTACTCCCCTTCCCTTCTGTGTTTCTCCTTCTGCCTGCCTCTCGGTTCCCGGAGTTGATTGCGCTCACCTGCTGCTGCCTCATCGGCCAGCTTTATAAGCGCCAGTCTGTGAATGCTTCCTCGCTGGACCGTTGGGTATTGCTGCCATCTCCGTGAGCTAATTGAAATTGTATTTTTGAATCTTACCTGTTCACTCACCTTCTCTTTTCCTCTCTCTCCAGGTTGCTGCCATCTCAGTGGTGTGAATCACTCCGGGGCTGCACATGCTCACCTGAACCCTCAACCAACCCGTCCAGACTCCTCCATCTTCTCTCTGCTCATTGTAGTAAGCCTCTCCTCTTCCCTCTCACTCATTCCTCTCTCTCCATTATTTCCACATGAACCGTTTCTCCTTTTCCTCTCACCGCAGACTGTGTGCTCCCCTCAGCGTGTTTATTTTTTGTTTGCTTCACAATAAATCGTTTAAAACGTTTCATCTGTGTCAATTGTTCCTCTGGTGAATTACGCTCTGCACTTGAGTCTCTGGCACTAGTAAATCATCACAGAATGGTCCAGCCAGGATCAAGGCTCAGCAAGCGCTTCACCAGGGGAACAATCGGCTCTCTCCTGTTTAGACGCAGTTGAGTGTCAGGTTGCCATTCTTGCTGAACAGTTGCAAAGAGCTAGCCAACATTTAGCTACCGCTGCCATTCACCTTTGCCGTCTTTCCAGTCTGGTGTCTCCTCCTCCTCCTCCTGCTCCGGTCGTTCCATCTATTCGCCAGACCATCTTCATCCCCTCTCCTGCCCTGTACATAGGGGAGGTGGGGGGGATGTAAGGGGTTTTTACTTCATTGCTGGCTTTATTTGCAGCAAGGTGCAGAGGAGTACCCGGATGACTCATCCAAAATTCATTTCATGACCCTGCTACTCAGAGACCGGGTGCTTAATTGGGCCCAGTCCATTTTGAGCAGCCCGGAGGCCATCCATTACTCTTATGATTGGTTTGTTCAGGAATTCACCCCAACATCTGATCATACAAAGAGTGAGGGGAATCGAACAAGTTAGCTGTTGGTGCTCCGGCAGGGAAATCGGGTGGTCGCCGATTTCTCGGTCGATTTCCAGGTTGTCGTGGCTGAGTCTGGATGGAATGACGTTGATCTAAGCAGCTCCTTTTTCCGGAGCCTCAATTCCAACCTCCGCGATGACCTGGCTATCCGCGCCAACCCCTCCTCTCTGGATGAGCTAATCGAGCAGGTCATAGGCCTGGACAATCGGTCCCGCAATCATGCTAAGTTCCTGAAGCAGGGGAGGGTCCCCGCCTCTTCACTTTCACTCATTCCTCTCTCTCCATTATTTCCACATTAACTGTTTCTCCTTTTCCTCTCTCCACAGGCTGTGTGTTCCCCTCAGCATGTTTATTTATCAGGGGCGTAAATCCCGGGGGGACGCAGGGGTCATATCCCCCCTTCCATAAAGCTGTCCCCCCCAAAAAATCACATTGTAAACACAAACGTGCTTTATTTGAACAGCATAGTAATGTTTGTTGAAGGCACAATACAAGTGGTGCGACTTAAAAACACATTGTTTGACATTTATAACTATTGAAAGATTAGAACCCCCCCCATCCTCACAGTGGTTTAGTCCAACCTGTTTCTCCTCCACGTGTGGGGCTGCTGTGGCTCCTTACACACATGCTGACAAAGAGGCAGAGAGTGGTTAGGAGTAAGTAAGTGCATTGAAAGCTTAATGAGTGAACTGTTAAAAAGTTATTTATCAGTCCATGTTTTCAACAGTCACATACAGAACATGAAAAGCGATATTTTATCTCATTTGTCCAAAGTCTGCAGGCATGTTTTATATAAGCTCAGCATATAGCATGTTAAGCTAATTAGTAGGGATGTAATGTAAGGATGTATCACGACACGAATATACTGTTTAATGAAGTTTAGACCGGACCATAAATCTGAATCTGAAGTCGTGTTTTATACTGGATATTTAGTTCACAGTGTTCTGGACTTGTAGCCTACACATTCATGCCAAAATAAATCTAGGCTAGTTATGCACATAATTTGTAGTCAGGTTTTGCATTTCTCCTAAATCTGAAAATAACCTGTGTGCTTGTGCTTGTGCTTGTCCAGTTATGGCAGAGAAAAGAAAAGTAACAGACATCCGGTCATTTTTCAGTGCACTGAAACAACAAGTAAGTAGAAAGATCCCAATAATACTAAGGCAGTTTGTTGAAAAATGTTCATATAAAGGAATGAGGAGTTTATGGAAATGTTTAATGATTGTTTCATTAGGGACAGCAAAGTCAGGGCAGAGAGCTGGGCGCAGAGAGATACAGTCAGTTAACCAGAGATATAGAGTCTCAGGTAAGTCTGTTGAGCTTTTGTTTAGGGTGATGAAATAAGGAGAACTCTCTTATTTAGACGATTGAAAAAAATACAGTGCCTTGCAAAAGTATTCCCCCCTTTGCGTTTTACCTATTTTGTTACATTACAACCTGTAATTTATATTTATTTAATTGGGTTTTTGTATAATAATTTGCAAAAAAAAAAATAGTCTACATTTGTGAAATGAAATGCAAGAAATATGAAAATACAAAAAAAAAATATACATTGGCATGTGCATATACTGTATGTACAGTATTCACCCCTTTGCTATGAAGCCCCAAAAAGTTCTGGTGCAACCAGTTACTTTCAGATGTCACAAGAATAGTAAAATAAAGTCAACCTGTGTCTAATCTAAATGTCACATCATAATTTTGAATGAACTGACAAGGCACTGTATGTGTATTGGGTAGCTGTGAGTTTGAAAGATATACTATTTCTATTCTAGGAGGCAGACAGTTCACACTCAGGGACAGTGGTGGAAGGGCCAACCAGAGAGCTGGAGACTTCATTTGACAGTCCAGGGGACAGGGATACAGCAGGTCAAGATCAGAAACATTCTACAAGCAGCAGCACCAGCACAGGGACAGGGGACAGAGGCACAGCAGAGAAATCAGACCTCAGTGACTGTACCAAACCGTATAAACTACATCCGCAATTTATCGAACCACAAACTCTTACTCATAGAACACTTACATTCCAAGACAAATGGTTTTGGGATTTTCCATGGTTACATTACTGTCCATCATTTAAAGGGGTCTTGTGTTTTTACTGCAGCAAAGGCTACTCTCACTAGTCCTCTTCTGGACAAAGAGCTGATGCTGCATTCATCAGTGCAGGCTTCAGAAACTGGAAAAAGGCCACTGAAAAATTCACAGCTGTCACGAACCGCCAAGTGCGGCAAATTAAGAACGCCAAACACAGGCAGTGAGGTTTTGCAAATTTATTTAAACAGAGAACTGAGGCACAAAATGCAGAACAAAGGAAACAGCTACGAAATCCCAGTCGAGCTTGACATACGACTACAGGAGCAGGAAATACTATGGACTCCCAGCACGGGGCTGGACTTACGGTTCAGGGGAGACAGGAAAGACAGGAACGTCATCCCAAGAACTGAGAAGAGCTAATGACCCAGCAATTCTTGGACAGAAAACCCAGGCTTAAATAGAGCGGTCAGGATGATTGCTTAATCAGAGTCAGCTGAGTCAAATGAGTGGAGAGGGGTCAGGGCTGACAGCTTGACAGGTGCACTGCCCACAACTGGAGTAAAACCCCGTTGACATAACGTTCGGCTCAGGAGATGCACACACACAGGCTCAGAGTAGTTCAAATAGTTTATTAGCAACAGGAGTGAATGGATGTGTGTCTGCGAAATGTTAATGTGTTGGTGGCGGCGTCTGCTTCAGGCACAGAGGCAGGAGACCGTACAGCCGGCAACCCTATGGGAGAGAACACAGAGACACAGGGTGACGGGCACACACCAACACAGGAGGAGAATAGGTGAGGGAGAAGCTTACTTGCTAGGGACAGATGGCTGGCACAACAAGGACGGAACCCGGGAGACAGCCACCTGCAGGGCTCGGTGCAGCAGCGAGGAACGACGAGGGAACGGGGTTGTCCGCCGCCGAGGAATCCACCTGTGTACAGGGGAGCAGACTGGAAAAGATGAGGTAAGGATTTCTTACCACACAGCGTCGTGCTGAGGAGTAGGTTGCTTCTCGTTGAAGGGGGGATGAAGTCTGACGGCTTCAGGCCGAAGCTCAGGGCAAGGCGGCTTATATCCCTCGCCGCTGATGATGAACAGGTGTGCGAGCAGGTGGCGCCGCTGATGAGCGGCGCGGCGTGACACCCGTAAGTGCAACTGTCAGCTGTAGACCAGAGAGAGATGGAGAAAGAGCAGCACAACCAAAATACAAGCAACTGCAAAAACTAAGATGAGGACAAATAACAACTGAGGACAAAATACCAAATAATCCATGACAAGACAGAAATGACTATAAACAAGAAAATAAGTTGACAATGAGATAAACCACCCAAAGATATAACAGGAACTCAAAACCCACACATGAAGTCAAATAATACACCGATGCGAGAAAATACAGAAAATAATCAGAAATAAACTGACAGTATGAGCACAGTGTGTACACTGTGCTCGGCATCACAACAGAGTCCTCCCCCCACCTTAAGGGGTGGAATCCAGACACCCCACCGTAACACCAAAGAAAAAGACCCCCCCCCCCCAACTGCAATAAAAGAAATAACAAACCCCAGGTGGGTGGTGGGGGAAACCAGGACTGGAGGGACTGAATCAACAAAAAATGCTTCTGCCCGACAGCACTAAACAGCATAGAGGTAACAGAACACAACGGCAAGGGTAAACAATGATGCAGTTTGGGTGGCCTGCAAGAGTCCATAGACCACCGGACAACAACCTGGAATAAATCCGGTGGCCTACCCGAGTCCCTAGACCACCCAGGCAGATGACGCATTCCACTGGGTGGCCTCCCGACATACCGGAACCACCCCAGCGAAGAGAACGGTCCGTCGGATGGCCTACCAGAGTCCAAAAACCACTCAACCAAATGGCTCAGCCCATCAGATGGTCTCCCAGCATCCCAAGGCACCTGGGCCGTGGGGCATGACCTGCCCCCTCCTGGAGGCAGTAGCTGGTGCGAGCGTTGCTCCAGGACCATAGGGACGGCAGCTTGGAATGGGATACTCAGGAGCTGGGGAGTACCCGACGCCCGTCGATGACTGCTTAGGACCCGCGGTGACCACAGGCAAAGGGAGAGGACCCGCGGTGATCACAGGTGATGTAGCACCCACGGTGGCCTTGGACGAGGCGCAGCACCCATGGAGACCCCAAGCTGGGGCAGCAGCACCCACGATGGCCCCGGACTGGGGCATAACTGCACCCACAGTGGCCTCAGACCGAGGCGTAGCACCCACGGAGGCCTCAGCCTGAGGCGAAGCACCCACGGAGGCCCCGGACTGGAGCGCTAGACCCATGGAGACCTCCGGCAGGGAAGAAGGACCCATGACAGCCTCGGGCGGAGGAGAGGAACCCACGGCGACCTTGGGCAGAGACTGAGGACCCATGGCAGCCTCAGGCAGAGGCTGAGGACCCGCAGCAACCTCGGGCAGAGGCTGAGGACCTGGGGCGACCTCAGGCAGAGGTGGATGGCGATTGTCCGAAGACCCAGATGAGGACTTGAGCAGAGAGGAAGACATAAACACCGGGTTACAACCACCAGCAGCAGTGGAGCCTGATGATGAGAGCCCAGAAGCAGCCGACGGCCGCGACTGACTCTCCCCACCCCGAGCAGGACAACAAATCTCTAGATCTGATGATGTTAAAACAGAACTGAGCACTTGCCTTCCTTGCCTTGGACTCCACTGCCATCCAGGACTCCAGCGATCCAGGCAGGGGCATCTCGAGTCTCTCCATCTGGGCATACTCTTTCAACTCAGTCACCTTGGGGAATAAAGAAAAAGAAAGAGCCGGAGAGGAATCACCGGCAGCAGTGGAGCCCAGTGAAGAGGACTCAGGAGCAGAGGATGTCTGCAGCTGATCTTCCCCACCATGAGCCAGACAAGGGTTCTCTGAATATGCAAAGTGAACAACAGAACAGAGCACTTGCCTGAACTTGAGCTCCACTGCCATCCAGGACTCCAGCGAACCTGCTGCGGCCGGTGCAGGTGGCTTATCTGGCGTGGCAGCTGGAGCTCATCTCCTCACTGGTGCCAAGGCCTGCATGGCTGAAGTCAGGGGATTCTCTGCTGGCGGTACTGGCTTCAGGTTACAGGAAGCGCTCTCTCTCCATCCGAGTCCAGGCTGCGGGGCTGTGGCCAAGTCCTCCAGGGCCACAGGCCCCTCCATCATTCAGCGGCTTGGCCCCGTAACTGGTGGGCACTTAGGGGAAATAGGAGGTGACATGGAATCAACATTGGCAACAGGCAGTGAGAACTCAGAGGGTTGCTGGAGCTGAGTCTTACCACCAGGAGTTAGGCAAGATAATTCATTATCATTAGGGAATGAATGGAAAAACACTTGCCTTTCCTCCTGGGGCGTGATGGAAGCTGCTGCCGATAAGCCAGATGTAGTTCCTCCAGGAGCTGCAGCGGTCTTCTGGCGAGATGTCAGAGTCTGGGGATGCTGACTCGTCGGCGCAGACTTCAACAGAGGTAAGACCCTAGCCCCTGGGGAGCTGAGCCAGGGAATGCCTCACTGATGGTGCCGGGTCCTGCGATGCCAAAACCAGGTGATGCTTTCCCATTGGCTCAGGCTCCAGAGCACCGGAAGCACTCTCCCTCTGTCCAGATCATGGCTGCGGGGCTGGAACCAGGCTCTCCAGGGCTGTGGGCTCCTCCAACGTCTGGCGGCTCCATCCCAGGACCGACAGACACTCAGAAGAAATTGGAGGAGGCACGGGGGCAGCAGGTGAGGAAAGCATTAGCAGCTGGTGGTGAGAACTCAATGGGCTGCAAAGACTGAGTCTCACCACCGGGAGTTAGGCAAGATTGTCCATTGTAATTAGAGGAAGAATGAAAAAACACTTGCCTTCTCTCTTGGGGTGTGATGGAAGTTACTGCTGATCCGGATGATCTCCTCCCGGGGGCGGTGGAAGTCATCTGGCGAAGAGGTGGAGACATCTGCTCATGGCGAGGTGGATGAGGCTCCAGAGTCAGGGGATGCTCACTTGTCGGCTCAAACTCCGGTCCACCTGGTGAAACCTCCTCCAGCTCCAGAGCAAAATCCGAGAGGAGCCATGGCTTATATTCCAGCAGCAGCTTTGTCTCCGCCAATATGACCCGCCTGCGCTCCTCCAGTTCCTCGGCTGATGGTGCAGGCCACTGTTTTGGGAGGAGGAGGTGGGGCTGCTGCTGGAGAGCGGTGAGAGGCTGGAGACTTCCGTGTACGAGGACGCTTGCTCTTTGTCGGGCAGGCCCGGAAGTGATCTCCCCCAGCCTGTGACCCATGGACTGTGGGGTGATTATGGAGAGGAGTAAGTCTGCAAGCTCTGGGTGGTCCCACAGGCTGGGGCATACCCCAAGTACCGGCGCCACACCCTCCAGACACTCCTGGGCTGCCTCGGGAGTATGGGAGGCATGAGCCCGTGAGAGAATGTCCTCTAATACACAATCCACCACTCCACTTTGCTCAGTCCAAGGGTTGAAAAATCCAGGGTGGCAGACATAGCAAACCCTGGATAAAAACAAAAATTGTGGGAGGGAATTAAAGAAAAAGGGCAAAACCTCGCTGCCGCTGGTGTTCAAACTGGCTGGGTCATTCTGTCACGAACCGCCAAGTGCGGCAAATTAAGAACGCCAAACGTAGGCAGTGAGGTTTTGCAAATTTATTTAAACAGAGAACTGAGGCACAAAATGCAGAACAAAGGAAACAGCTATGAAATCCCAGTCAAGCTGGACATGCAAATATAGGAGCAGGAAATATTACGGACTCCCAGCACTGGGCTGCACTTAGGTTTGAGGGGAAACAGGAAAGACAGGAACGTCGTCTCAGGAACTGAGAAGAGCTAATGACCTAGCAATTCTTGGACAGTAAACCCAAGCTAAAATAGAGCAGTCAGGATGATTGCTTAATCAGTCAGCTGAGTCAAATGAGTGGAGAGGGGTCAGGGCTGACAGCTTGACAGGTGCACCGCCCACAACTGGAGCAAAACCCCGTAAGTGCAACTGTCAGCTGTAGACCAGAGAGAGACGGAGAAAGAGCAGCAGAACCAAAATACAAGCAACCACAAGAACTAAGATGAGGACAAATAACAACTAAAGACAAAATACCCAATAATTCATGACAAGACAGAAATGACTATTAACAGGAAAACAAGTTGACAATGAGATAAACCACCCAAAGATATAACAAGAACTCAAGACCCACACATGAAGTCATATAATACACCGATGCGAGAAAATACAGAAAATAATCAGCAATAACCTGACAGTATGAGCACAGTGCATACATTGTGCTCAGCGTCACGACAACAGCACACCAAAATTCTCAAGCCCACCACCACAATGTAAGTGTGAGTGCACATCAGCCAAATCCCATCAGTGCCCAGTTATCCAGCACTTCGGGTAAACAGCAGGCGGTAGCAAGACATTGTATAGCGAAAATTGTTAGTTCTTTGCAGTATACAGCAAGACAGGGACAAGCCTTAAGAGGCCACACTACTGAAAGTGGTAATCTATATCAGCTCTTGAAAGTTAGGGCAGAAGATGATGACCCAGTGTTGCAAAAGTGGTTAACGGAGCACAGCACAATGTACACCAGCCCCAAATCTCAAAACGAAATTCTGAATATCATAGCCAATAACATAATTCGAGGCATTGCAGCTGAAATTAGGTCTCTTCCCGTTGTTCAGTTTTCAGTGATTGTTGATGGTACTCAGGATGTTTCGGGTGCTGAGCAAGAGATTGTTTGTCTGTGCTATGTGGTCCATGACCTTGTCCCACACGAAGAGTTTGTTGGGCTGTATGAGGTGTCTGAGACAACAGGCCAGGGCATAGCAATGGTGGTGGTTGATGTGTTGTTGAGGCTTAATCTACCTATGTCTTGTTTACATGGGTAGACTTATGATGGCGCCTCAAACATGGCAGGATGGTTCACAGGCACACAGGCAATACTGAGGAGGCAGCAGCCATTAGCCCTCTGTGTGCATTGTGGTGCTCACTGTGTAAATCTAATTACACAGGCTGACTGCATGTCCTCCCCACTGATTCGGGACTGCCTTTCTTGGATTCACCAGTTAGGTGTCCTCTTTGGGCAGTCAGGCAAGTTCAAGAGCATGTTTGAAAACATTGCTACATGTGATGATATGAGCGGGTATTAACAAGCCTAGAAAGCACATCCAGGACAGGTTCAGCTGCCAGTGGCTTATTTGAACACTTCAGTAGAGGCAAGACTGTGTTGGGCCTCACACTTGCCACTGCTGTTGTTAGAGAGCTGGAATGCCTGTACATTTCTCTACAAAAGAAAATCCAGACTGTCTCAGGTATGCAGGCTTGCAGTTAATTGTGTGAGGTCTTCTCTTAAGGGAAAGAGAAATAACAAGAGCTACCTTGCACTATATGAGAAAGCTACAACATTGGTCGACTCCACTGAAGCTATTGAATCTATTGAGTTGAAACATCCAAGACACTATGCTGGGAAACCAATAGATTACTACAGGGCAGAGTTCTTTAAAGTGTTAGACAGTGTGAAGGTTCAGTCTGGTGAGTGCTTTGACCAGGAGAGTCAAAATCTTCTGCAAAAGGTGGAGGGTACACTGCTCACTGGGGAATTAGATGACTCTCTAGATCAGTACCCTGAGCTGAACAGACCTTCTCTCTCCATGCAATTGCCCATCTTTCACAACAAATACCCCTGTAGCAGCAGTGTAGAGACAGCAGAGATTCTCAGGGTGCTGCTAGTGGAGGTGAGGGGGTTGTTCAATCAAGTGGAGGTACTCATCAGAATCTTGTTGGTAGTGCCAGTGTCTTCATGTGAAGCTGAGAGGAGTTTTTGCGCACTGCGCAGACTTAAGAGTTGGCTTTGTTGCTATTATGGTCCAAGACAGACTGAACAATGTGGTTGTCTGTAATATTCATAAGGAGAGACTGGACAAACTGGACATAAAAATGATCTGCCAGGAGTTTGTTGGATCCAATGACACCAGAAGAAAAACATTTGGTTCTTTTGTTTCGAGAGATGGAGACCAGTTTGTTGTGACATGGTGTTCCAAAGAGTGCGCTAGATAGTTACCCCCTCTGTTAGGAGCCAAAGAGTGCATTTTCTTCAAGATACTTGCCCATTTTCTGTATAATTGCTACTATATGAAAAACAGCCAAATAAGTAAGAAATTTTTTTTTGCAAATGTTATAAAAATGCATAGATGACCTTTTAGATAGTTAGGAGGATGTGTTTAAGTGCACATTCCCTCATTGTAGACACAAACTGTTTTTTCTATCTGGCATCAATGATGATGAAACATCATCAGGATAAAAAAAGGAGTGGGACATTTCTGTTTACTAGTGCATTGCCCGTAGAAATCAAATATTCCTGTCTGAAACAGGTCTCCCAATCAGGCTTTCCAGGCCCAAATGTAGGCTGTATTTGAAAGTGGAATACAGAGGTGTAGCATACTGTATATGTTGGCAATCACATGTTAGACTTTGACAGATATGAAAGGGACTGAACTGAGATTTATTTGATTGTGTGAATATTAATTACAGAATAATTGAAAATGAATGGGACATCCAATATTAGCCACTGTTTAAGAACCGCTTGTTTATTTATTTTTTGTCAGATCACTTATTTGTGTGATCTTTTATGACTTTTATTCAGAAATATTGTATCTTGCACTTTGGGAAATGGGAGTTGTTCAGTCACCATTATAATTTAGTTTTTATGTGTAGTTTATAGTCACCAATAATAATGTAATAATAATAATCGTCAATAAGCTCATGCAGTACTATAATAGGACACGTTTACAAATATTTGAGACCCACTGTAGCGCATCCTTTTATATTTTAGCAATATTATAAGTACAGAACACCGAACATTATTATTATTATTATTATTTTTGTATTTGTATCTTGCATACTTTATTGATCCCCAGAGGGAAATTCAGGGCATTCACATACAGCGCCAATGCTCACTGATGGTGCGTCAGAATCTCGCTGTGTGACATCAGCGGCTGTGCTTCCGGAGGCTGCTACCGTTTCACAGCAGGGGACGGAACAGCGACAGTCAGCTGCTGTGGGTGGCGTCCAGGAAAATGTGGCCCATGATGAATCCACTGGCCCAGATGAACCAAACAGTCAGCTGAGTTGTGCTGACGAGGAAATGGAATCTGATCCCAACACTGTGTCTAATACTGAGTCTATTGAGGCAAAATGCAGTACAAACACGAGTTTGTATTCACTGGAAGAAATAAATGCTTTTCTGGATGAAACCTATAACAAGGCCATTAAAGTCACTGACTACTTCAGTGACACTGATAAATTCATTAAGTCTGTTAATGTGCTAAGAAGGCAGGTTGGTCTTGACCTCCTGGACGAAAGGAAACGTTTTCACCTCAAGAAACACCTGACAGCCCTGCGTAAAGCAGCAGGGGGAACAGGGGTCAAGCGCACCCGACAGAAAGAATAAATGGCGGTCGTTCCTCTGCCTGTTTTACACAATTTTGGGATATTGTTCGATCAGACTTTTATATGACGTTTCTAATTGACTGTAATTGACTGTCACGGAACTGGATCTTTACCCGTCTCCTGCCGGCGCGCAGCACTATCTTTGCTGCCTGAGGACGGGGACTTGGCCTGGCTTGAAAACGGGAGGCCTGTGGCTCTTCTTTGCACAGACTACAAGGTCACGGTTTACTCGCCTGCAGGGCATGGATGCCCCAACGTTTTCTTTCTACAGTCTGGACGAGCCTGCTGCAAAGATGACTTGCTTGAAAATCCCGCATGGTCTAAGGACTACAATCCATCTGAGATGAGGAAAATGTCTCTGGGACGTAGAACGGAACTGGCTGCGGGCGCACAGCGCTATCTCTGCTGCCGGAGGAAGGGGACTTGGCCTTGCTTAAGAACTGGAGGCCTGTGGCTCGTCTTTGCACGGACTACAAGGAAGACTCGGACTACTGCCACTGGCAATGTGGAATGGGTGGACTGCAAGGAATACTTTGTGTTGTGTGGGGGAGGGGGATGACTTATGTTTGCACTTTTCCAATGTGAGACACTTGGTGGAATGATATTGGTGCTCTTACATTTTCTTGAATTGTGCAATAAAGGCATTTTTTAAAACTCAAACTCTCTCTCTCTCTCTCTCTCTCTCTCTCTCTCTCTCTCGCTCTCTCTCTCTCTGAGTGGGCGTGGTCGTGAGTGCGAGCTGGGAGCGTGTGACAGCGTGAGTGAATTATCTCAAACTTCTCTCTATCTTTTTGTGTTTAAGGTGTTTTTTCTGCTAAATAATCTTAATTTTTGTTGTTTTCTGTAGCTGGGGTGGGGTAGGCGTTCTGGGAGGGGGGTTTCTGCTGCCAGCTCCTGCTGGTCAGCATGGTTTTGGAGCGAGGCTCCAGGTTCAAGAAGCTGACACGCCGGCATGCTGTCAAACTGGCTCTGGCTGTCAGCTGCTCAGTGGAGGAATGTAGTCTGGCTGTGGGGGAGTTGGTCGGTTATGAAAGCGTTAGGTCAGCTTCTAGAATGAATAATGCCGTGGTAATCTTCCTGAATAGTGTTGAAAAAGTTAACCAGGTAGTGGAGAGCGGGGTTGTCATTAAAGACACACTGGTTCCTGTTCTGTCTCTGGTAAATTCCGCGAAGAGAATCACAATATCAAATGTCCCACCATTTTTAAAGAATGAGCTGTTGGAGAAGGAGCTGTCGAGACACGGGCAGCTTTTGTCCCCAATTAAGCACATCCCTCTCGGTTGTAAGTCCCCGCATTTAAAACATGTCATGTCTTTTAGGCGACAGGTGTTCATGATTTTAAAGAATAGCGAGGAAAGCCTCAACCTCGTATTTAAATACCGGATTGACGGCTTTGATTACACCATCCACGTCACCTCCGATAATATGAAGTGTTTCGGCTGCGGAATGGAGGGACACTTGATTCGATCATGCCCTCAGGGAGTGGGGGGTGATCACTCGGGGGAGGCCGCTAGTGCGGCCTCGCAGTTGGGTGCCGCGGCCACGGGGCCATTCGGCGACGGAGTGGCTTCGCCGTCCTCCGAGGCTGCTGGCGCTGCCGCGCCATCAGGTGCTTCAACCAAGGCCGCGGGGCCGTCTGGCAGCGGCGCTTCGGCCGAGGCTGCGAGGCTGTCTGGCGGCAGGGCGGCTTTGCCGCCCTCCGCAGCCAGCCTGTCGATCATAAATGGAACAGCAACATAAGTTAAAGCACATCGCAGGGCTGCTGCACAGACCAACATTGTGGACAAGGGTGAGATTACCGAGAGGGATCACGCTGAGGATCAGACAGATGAGCCAAATGAGGCACAGGTAGATGGTGGGACTAGAAAGATGAATATAAAACCACAGCACAGGGTATGCTGCCTCCATGAATTAGTTGGGCAGTTCCCATTACAGCATTTCATGTAAGTGAGTTTGGTTCCCTCTAGTGGTGTAGTGAAAGCATCGTTTTGAACTGATACACAAAGTGTTGCACATGTGCAGTAATGATATAACGGGAGACCGGTCAGAGCGTCACTCAATGTACGAACGCTGTGAATGTTGTTTAATTATCGGCGCCTTGGACATCATTAGTCCGTGAGTATCCTACATGGTTTGACAGTGTTAACAGCTACAATGAGAACTGCACAGTTGCATTGGTGTATTTTAAGCGACTGTCTAGTCCGTTGCCAACATTGTTACCAGCTAAGTTAGAGCTAATGCTAACATGTGCTAAGCTAGACACGGTGATGATATCATTGACGGCGTGTATATGTCTACTTTGTTGCAGTTTTACACGGATGTAGGAACGAATGTAAATGGATGTAAAACCAAAAAGACGAGTGTACATCACGTTGAGTTCCTTGTGGGGTAGCTTCAATAAACGAGATAAAAGGAAACATCTTGTCATCATTGAGGCCTGCACCACACGTGTTAGCTTGCTGTCTACCAGTCGATAACTGGGAAACTCGATGGGAGGGCAGTAAAGTAAAAGGACTACAGCGTGGCGGGCCCAATAAACAAACAACAAGCAGCAAATGAGCCTCAGGGCAGGAGAGCAGCACCAGCCAACTCCCCAACTCAGAAGTGAAGTTATGGAGACGGAACACACAATTCCCTTGGCTACAGCTGTACAAGGTAGCTCGTTATATTCACGTAGCTCCAAGTCAAGCAAGGCTTCTTCAGCTACCTCCTCAGCCATAAAGGCTAGAGCGAAAGCAGATGCTGCACGGGCTAAATTAGCTTATTCAGAGAAAGAAGCAGCCTCATTACGCAGAAAGCTAATCTTGAAGCACAAATGCACATTTTGAACCATCAGAAGGCTGCTGCAGCTGCAGAAGCTGAAGCTGCGGCCTATGAAGAAGCAGAGGAATGTGCAAGAAGTGAATTCAGTCAAGCATTAATGGACTTACCAGTTGGCTCAGCACAACGCACATCTGAGTATGTACAGGAACACTTTGATGTGCACTTTGAGGAAATTCCACTTAAAACTAATCCAGCCACCCCCTCTAAGATCCAGTGTGAACAGTTTGAAATGGCCACAAATGTACCATTCAGCTCATCTAATGCTGTAGATGGTAAGAGTAGGGTCAGTGTCAACATGGAGGAGGAGCATGGAGCTGCAGAGACAATTAATCCCCCGACGTTACAACCCTATTATGCCCCCACAACACATTACGCGGAAGCACAAAGCATTCAGGATCTGACCAAATACCTCACACGCCGGGAGATGTTGAGCACGGGACTCCTACAGTTTGATGACCTCCCAGAGAATTATTGGGCATGGAAGGCATCCTTCCAGAACATCATACAAGACCTCAGCCTCTCACACCACGAGCAATTGGATCTGATGATAAAATGGCTCGGCACAGAATCAGCAGAACAAGCAAAGAGGATCCGCTCTGCACATGTCTTCAACCCAAAAGCAGCCCTCAACTTAGTCTGGGAAAGGCTAGAAGAGTGTTATGGGTCACCCGAAGCAATAGAAAATGCACTGTTAAAAAAGCTTGATGATTTTCCCAAAATCAGCAACAAAGATGCACTCAAGCTGAGAGAACTTGGTGACGTTCTACAGGAACTCGAATGTGCAAAGGATGGCGGATACCTACCTGGGCTCACATACCTGGATACAGCCCGTGGAGTGAATCCTGTTGTCGAGAAACTGCCCTACAGCCTACAGGAGAAGTGGATTGCAGCAGGTGCCAAATACAAAGAAACACACAAAGTCGCTTTTCCTCCTTTCAGCATTTTTTCCAGTTACGTCAGACAACAGGCCAAAATAAGAAACGACCCAAGTTTCAGTTTCTCTCCACTGGCCCACATGAACACCAGAGTTGAAAAGGCCCCCAAGTTCGCCAGTAAGCACCTCATCAGTGTCCACAAAACGGACATCCCACCAGCCTCACCTGCAGCTAAAGGTAACCACACACATCAAAGAACAGAAAGCCCAGATAAACAGTGTCCCATACACAGAAAGCCACACCCATTAAAGAAATGTAAAACGTTTAGAACAAAACCAATAGAAGAACGCAAACTGTTCTTGAGAGAGAATCACATCTGCTTTAAGTGTTGTGGGTCCACTCAGCATCTGGCAAAAGACTGTAAACAGTCAATCCAGTGCTCTGACTGTGGTAGTGATAGACATGTAGCAGCGCTACATCCTGGCCCCTCTCCTCCTCCCATGGAACCTCAGGAAGCTGAGACGGATCATGGCGGGGAGTCCTATGATTATGAGGGCACACTTGTCACGTCTAGATGCACAGAAGTTTGCGGTAATGCAGAAAACCCACGATCCTGCTCAAAAGTTTATCCTGCAGGACACAGAGAAGAAGCCCAGAAAATGTATGCAGTGCTCAATGAACAAAGCAACAGATCACTCGCTAAATCAGAGTTTTTCCAGCTGTTCAACATTAGAGCACCTTCCGACCCTTACACACTGAAAACGTGCTCAGGGGTTACTACGGTTTGGGGGCGGAGAGCTTCAAACTTCATGATAGAACCAATGGATGGAAAAGTACAGCTCCAGCTTCCAAACTTGATCGAGTGTGACATGATCCCCGATGACAGGAGGGAGATTCCATCTCCAAAGGCCGCACTTGTGCATCCACACCTGAGAAAAGTCGCAGACAAGATTCCACCTGTAGATGTACATGCTCCCATCCTCCTACTGCTGGGAAGAGACATCCTACAGGTACACAAGGTGAGAGAACAAATAAATGGGCCCCACAGTACTCCCTATGCACAGCGCTTGGACTTGGGATGGGTTATTGTGGGAGAAACGTGTTTGGGGATGACACACAAGCCTTCGACTGTTAACGTGCTAAAGACACATGTGCTCTACAATGGTTGTGCATCATTCCTCAGCCCATGCCCAAACACATTTCTTGTCAAAGAGGTTTCAGGTTGCTCCACCTCACACCCCAACAGCATACTACCATATGCCTTGCAGGGTGAGAGAGACACAGACCACTTAGGAAACACAGTCTTTAATAAAACTAAGGACGACGATAAACCAGCGCTGTCAATAGAAGATCAGGTTTTTATTGACATCATGCACAAAGAAGTACATCAAAATGCAGAGAACAGCTGGGTAGCACCGCTACCATTTCGTTCTCCCAGACCACACCTTCCAAGCAACAGAGAACAGGCAGTGCAACGTCTTCATTCTCTCAGAAAAACACTGGACAGAAAACCTGAAATGAAAAGACAGTACACAGAGTTTGTCCAAAAGATGCTGGACAATGACCATGCAGAGGCTGCTCCTCCTTTAGAGAAGAACAAAGAACATTGGTACTTACCGTCGTTTGGCGTATATCACCCCCAAAAACCCGACCAACTGAGAGTGGTGTTTGACGCGAGTGCGTAATTCGGAGGAGTATCTCTAAATAAGGTACTATTAAGAGGACCTGACCTAAACAACAGTCTTGTGGGCGTCCTACTACGTTTCAGGAAAGAGCCAATAGCATTTTCTGTAGATGTGCAACAGATGTTTTACTGTTTTGTGGTCAGAGAAGATCATAGAGACTACCTCAGGTTCCTATGGTATGAGGATAATGATCTCAACAAAGAAGTAAGAGACTACAGAATGAAAGTGCACGTGTTCGGCAACAGCCCTTCTCCAGCCGTGGCCATTTACTGCATGAGACGTGCTGCAGCTGAAGGTGAGAAAGAGCATGGACATGACACAACACAGTTCATAATGAGACATTTCTATGTAGATGATGGATTAGCCTCCACAGCCACACCAGAAGAAGCTGTTGACATCCTGACAAACGCACAAAAGATGTTAGCCCAATCCAATCTCAAATTACACAAAATAGCATCTAATGACTACAGGGTCATAGAAGCCTTTCCGGTGAATGAAAGAGCAAAGGACTTAAAAGACTTAGATCTCAAACGTGACGAGCTCCCACTACAGCGCAGTTTAGGAGTGCTTTGGAATCTTGAAAGTGACAGTTTTATGTTTCAGGTGTCCATCGACAGGAAACCCTACACACGAAGGGGAGTCTTAGCGACGGTCAACAGCCTGTATGATCCTCTAGGGTTTGTGGCGCCTATCACGATGCAGGGGAAGAACCTCCTGCATGAACTGTCAACAGAACATGGCGACTGGGATGAACCACTTCCGGCTGAGAGAGAAGAGGAATGGAACAAATGGAAAGATTCCCTGAAAGACCTAGAAGACCTACAGATACCAAGGTGCTACCTGCCATTGTCGCAGCCTTCTGTTCGAAAAAGAGAGTTATGCATTTTCTCAGATGCATCAACCTTGGCAATCGGATCAGTAGCATACCTGAGAACCACCAACAATGAAGGTCAGTGCCACTCAGGGTTCATTATGGGTAAAGCTAAAATAGCACCACGCCCTGCACACACCATCCCTCGTTTGGAGCTATGCGCAGCTGTGCTAGCTGTTGAGATGTACGAGCTGATCAGGGATGAGATAGACACTGCAATGGATGCTGTCAGGTTTTATACAGACAGTAAGATTGTTCTCGGATACATAAACAATAACACAAAAAGGTTCTACACATATGTGGCAAACCATGTAACCCGCATCAGAAAGTCAACACTTCCATCACAGTGGTATTACGTAGGAACCAGCGACAACCCAGCGGACACTGCCACAAGATACATCGCGGCACATGCACTGAAGCTCACAAACTGGTTCCAAGGACCTCTGTTCTTGACAACCTGATGCAGAACCACAGCAATCTGACCCCTTCTCACTCATAAGTCCAGAGGAAGATGCAGAAATCAGGCCTGATGTAAAAACATTCGTTACTAAGGTGTCTGTTGGACATTTGGGGTCACACCGCTTTGAAAGGTTCTCACACTGGATGAAACTGTGCCGCACAATTGGATCACTCATTCGTGTCGCAGCTTCATACAAGAGCAAGTCCGGGCAAACCAAAAACAGTGGGTGGAAATGTTATAACAGTGCGTGCACTATCAACGAACTTTCACGAGCAAAATGCCTAATAATATCTACAGTGCAACATGAAGTCTTTAATGAAGAGTTCAAGTGTGTTGAAACAAAACACCCACTGCCGAAACAAAGTTGGCTGAAAAAATTAAACCCAATCATTGACGAGGATGGTCTGCTTAGAGTCGGAGGACGCTTGGCACCAGCAAACCTGGCAAAAGAAGAAAAACACCCTCTCATTATCCCTCGTTCACACCACATCGCTGTGCTTTTAATCAGATACTACCATGAAAAGGTAGCGCATCAAGGCCGACACATGACAGAGGGCATCTGGGTTTTGGATCATAGGTGGCAAACGTCTTGTGTCTTCTGCCATCCACAAGTGCATGACCTGCAGGAAACTGAGAAAGACATTGCAAATCCAAAAGATGTCGGATTTACCAAGTGACAGGCTCTCACCAATGCCACCGTTCACCAGCGTTGGTCTCGACGTATTTGGTCCGTGGTCAGTGACAACACGACGCACAAGAGGAGGAAGCGCAGACAGCAACAGATGGGCTCTACTTTTCACATGCATGTCAACAAGAGCTGTCCACATCGAACTGATTGAATCAATGTCAACGTCCAGTTTCATAAATGCTCTGAGAAGATTCTTCTCCATTCGGGGACCCGCACAGCTTCTGCGATCTGATAGGGGCACAAACTTTATTGGGGCATGTAAGGAACTGAGAATTGAGCGCAGTGACGCAGCATTAACGAGTTGCCTACAAGAAAAGGGTTGCAAATGGTTTTTTAACCCACCCCATGCATCACACATGGGTGGATCCTGGGAAAGACTCATTGGAGTTGCCAGGCGGATTTTAGATGCACTACTTCTCAAGAACAAACTACGGCTCACGCATGAGGTACTGAACACCTTAATGGCGGAGGTTATGGCAGTGATGAATGCAAGACCACTCGTGCCGGTCTCAACAGATCCTGACAATCCAACCATCCTAACCCCAGCAATGCTACTGACCCAAAAAACCAACCCCTTGACAGCACCTTCGGGAACTTTGGCTGCACCAGAACTTCATGCATGTCAGTGGAAACAAGTGCAGGCTCTTGCGGATAGTTTTTGGAAACAATGGAGACAAGAGTATCTTGTGACTCTTCAGAGCCGAAGAAAATGGACTGATGAGAAACCGAACATCAATGTTGGAGATGTCGTTTTGCTCAAGGATGGGCAAACACACAGAAATGACTGGCCCATGGCGCGGATTGTGAAGACATTTCACGGAAAGGACAATAAAGTACGAAAAGCGGAGGTGAAGATAATAAGAGATGGGACTGTTAAAGTGTTTCTGAGACCAATTACAGAAATGGTTTTACTGATAGCAGATGGGGAATAATAGATAATGATATGGTTAACGTTGTTATGCACTGTTGTTTGAAATGTTGTAAGGCTAAATAGTGGTACAATGTTATTGCACCAGACGGGGAGTATGCTGCCTCCATGAATTAGTTGGGCAGTTCCCATTACAGCATTTCATGTAAGTGAGTTTGGTTCCCTCTAGTGGTGTAGTGAAAGCATCGTTTTGAACTGATACACAAAGTGTTGCACATGCACAGTAATGATATAACGGGAGACCGGTCAGAGCGTCACTCAATGTACGAACGCTGTGAATGTTGTTTAATTATCGGCGCCTTGGACATCATTAGTCCGTGAGTATCCTACATGGTTTGACAGTGTTAACAGCTACAATGAGAACTGCACAGTTGCATTGGTGTATTTTAAGCGACTGTCTAGTCCAGGGGTGGGCAATCATGTGCCATGGAGGGCCATTCCACTGCAGGTTTTCTACTCCACCCAGTCCCTTCAGCAGGTGTTTTCACTGATTAGCAATCCTTGAAGCTGATTAGAGTAAACACCTGCTGAAGAGAATGGGTGGAACAGAAAACCTGCAGTGGAATGGCCCTCACTGCCCACCCCTGGTCTAGTCCGTTGCCAACATTGTTACCAGCTAAGTTAGAGCTAATGCTAACATGTGCTAAGCTAGACACGGTGATGATATCATTGACGGCGTGTATATGTCTACTTTGTTGCAGTTTTACACGGATGTAGGAACGAATGTAAACGGATGTAAAACCAAAAAGACGAGTGTATATCACGTTGAGTTCCTTGTGGGGTAGCTTCAATAAACAAGATAAAAGGAAACATCTTGTCATCATTGAGGCCTGCACCACATGTGTTAGCTTGCTGTCTACCAGTCGATAACTGGGAAACTCGATGGGAGGGCAGTAAACAGGGTGAGCGAAAAGCAAGAAGAGACAGCTACCAGGGTGGCTGAGTCAGTATTGGAGGATGAGGATGACATTGAAATAGATGAAGAGTTATCTAAAATCTCAATCAAGCGGAAGAACTTGGAAACCAAACAGCAGAGGAGCAAAGTAAAAAGGGTTGTCAAAGAAAGTTCTGAGGTTTTTCTATCTCAACCAGATTCTTATGCTGGGTCTGAGATAGAGAGTGATGGTGAAAACAGTGATGATGTGGCCAGTGGAGGCGGTTACCCCTTCACAAAAATACAGAAGTTTTTGCAGGACACTAAGGGATCCAGAATGGTTAGAGTTGAAAACTTCTTCCCCGATTTAAAACGTTTTGTTGACTCTGCTCGGGCCTACATGAAAAATAGGGGAGAGCTTGAGCAGGAAAGTTTTACTGATCAGGAGGTCTACAGACTAAAAAAGCTTGTACTAAAAGTTAAGAACCAAATTGCCCAGGATGATTAGTCTTTTATCGCTCATTCTTTCTTTTCTGTTTTTGTATTGGCTTTGCCCTCTTATATGCATGTGCAGTTTTAATTTTGGCACACTCAACATCAATGGAGCAAGAGAAATGTCCAAGCGAGCGTGTGTTTTTACTCTTGCAGAATGCAAGAAAATTAATGTTTTGTTTGTTCAGGAGACTCATAGTTCCGAGGACAATGCTGCTGACTGGAGGAGGGAATTTCGAGGGGAAATTATTCTCAGTCATAAAAACAGCAGCAGTGGTGGAATGGGTATTTTATTTTCTCGAGATTTTATTCCACTTTCTTATGACATTGATGAGGTAATTGCAGGCCACATTTTAAAAGTTTGAGCTGTTTTTGAGAATGTGAAAGTTGTTTTTATAAATGTGTATGCTCCAACCGTAGGCACAGAAAGATTGGCCTTTTTAAATATTTTAGATGACACGATCAAAAATTGCAGTAATGATGACTTTTTATTTGTGGGAGGTGATTTTAATTGCACAGAAAATCCTCTTATGGATAGGAATCACCCAGAGCCACATGCTGCATCCAAGAGAAGTTTAAAAGGTCTCATAGAAGCTCATGATCTGTGTGATGTGTGGAGGAATTTTCATGGCAAGGCTAGACAGTACACGTGGAGCCATAGAAAGGACGATATTCTGTCCTTAGCTAGACTGGATAGGGTTTACAGTTTTAAGCACCATTTTAGCATTTTTAAAAGTGCTTTTATAGTCCCTGTTGGCTTTACAGATCACTCTCTGGTTCAGTGTTGTGCTTTTATCAAGAATATAAAGTGCAGTAGTGCATACTGGCATTTTAACACATCACTTTTATCGGATAACAGTTTTAAAACTGCTTTTACGTTTTTTTGGAGTAATTTTAAATTAACAAAATCAAATTTTAGTTCTTTGCAGCAGTGGTGGGATGTAGGGAAGAGCCAAATAAAGAATCTGTGCCTACAGTATACTCACAATGTCTCTGGAGACTTGGCCAGGTCTGTCAGGGACCTGGAGAGAGAAGTAGTGGAGCTGCAGTCTTTGGCAGGCTCCACAGGAGAAAGAGGACATTTTGAGGCCCTCAATGGCAAAAAGTCTGTTTTAACTGACCTACTGGGTGTGGCCGCCAGGGGCGCTGTAGTACGCAGTAGGTTCCAGAACATCGCACTAATGGACGCTCCATCTCATTTTTTCTTTGGTTTGGAGAGGAGGAATGGTCAGAGGAGGATGATCCACTCTTTCAGCTCCGAGGACGTGCGGCCGATCCATGAGTCTGCGGAGATCCGTTGCTTTGCAGCTGCTTTCTACAAAGATCTCTTTAAGAAAGAATTTGTTGAGAATCGACATGCGCTGAGTCATTTTTTGACGGACTTGCCAAAGGTGATGGCTAGCATGAATGCGGAGCTGGAGAGCAGGATCACTCTGCAAGAACTAGCGGTGGCTGTCCAGTCTCTTCAGTGTGGAAAAGCCCCAGGGATAGATGGTCTACCATCGGAGTTCTACAAGGCGTTCTGGTCTGAGATCTGTGAGGACTTGCTGGAAGTACTGTCTGACAGTCTGTGGAAGGGTCACCTGCCCCTAAGTTGTAGGAGAGCAGTCCTCACCCTCCTTCCCAAGAAAGGCGACTTGAAAGACATTAAAAACTGGTGTCTGGTGGCCCTCCTCTGTACTGACTACAAAATTCTCTCCAAAGTGTTGGCTACCAGACTGAGGAAGGTGATGGAGCAGGTCATACATGTAGACCAGACCTACTGTGTACCTGGTACGTTGGTTACAGACAACATTTTTAAAATTTGTGATGTTTTGGACCTCTCCAGCTCATTGGTCAAAGAACTTGGTCTTATTTCAATAGACCAAGAAAAGGCGTTTGACCGAGTTGAACATCCATACCTTTGGCAGACACTAGAGGCCTTTGGTTTCAGCTCAGGGTTCATCGCCAAGATCCAGGCTTTGTATAGAGACATTGAGAGTATTCTTAAGATTAATGGTGGTTTGAGTGCTCCTTTCAAAGTTGAGAGGGGTGTCCGACAGGGCTGCCCCCTCTCAGGTATGCTGTACTCTCTTGCCATCGAGCCCCTCCTTTGTAAACTAAGGCAAGGTTTCACTGGTTTTAAAGTCCCCAACTCTGACTCTGTTTTTAAAGTGTCTGCCTATGCTGATGATGTTGTTGTTTTTACAAGAAATCAAAATGATGTAGACTACCTTTTAAGAACTGTTAATCTTTTTGGTGAGTGCTCCTCAGCGAGAGTGAATTGGGGTAAGAGTGAAGCTGTTGTGGTGGGGGGAAGACCACAAAAAATTGCCCTACCTGGTGGCCTTTCGTGGACACAAGGTGGTTTTAAATATCTTAGTGTGTTTTTAGGAAATCAGACTTTTACTGGGAAAAATTGGAAGTGTTTTTTAGAAAAAGTTGAAGGAAGACTAAAAAAATGGAAATGGATTCTGCCAAACTTGTCCTTCAGAGGTCGTGTTTTAATCATCAACAACTTGATTGCTTCAATGCTGTGGCATCGACTGTCTTGTCTGGACCCTCCACCCAATTTGCTGGCCAGAGTGCAATCTATAGTCGTGGACTTTTTCTGGGACTGTCTTCACTGGGTTTCACAGAGCATCCTGTTTTTACCGAGGGAAGAAGGTGGTCAAGGGCTTATCCATCTGGCCAGCAGGGGGGCTGTCTTTCGCCTGCAGTTCATTCAGCGACTGCTGAGTGGCCCCCTCGACCTTGTGTGGAGACCTATTGCCAGGGCTGTCCTGGCTCGCTGTGGAGGGCTTGGACTAGAGGAGTCGCTGTTTTTAATGGATTTAAGGGGCCAAAAACTCCCAGAACTTCCCCAGTTTTACCAAAGTGCTTTTAAAATCTGGGGACTTTTTAAAAAGAACTCTCCCCAGGCTTCCTTGTCGCCTTTCTGGCTTTTAAAGGAACCACTTGTGTTCGGGACCCGTTTTGATGTGGGCAATGCTTTAGGACCTTCTGTTTTAAAAAAGTTCATTTCTGCAAAGGTTACAACGCTGGGCTGCACGGTGGCGCAGTGGTTAGCACTGCGGCAGCACAGTTTACCCTTGGCCGGGGGATTGTGGGGATCGTGGGATCGTGGGTTCGATCCCAGCCCCCGACCAACAGTGATCTGTGTGGAGTTTGCATGTTCTCCCCGTGTTGCGTGGGTTTACTCCGGGATTTCTCCGGTTTCCTCCCACATGCCAAAGACATGCATGTTAGGTTAATTGGCTGTTCTAAATTGTCCCTAGATATCTGTTTCCTATAGGCCCTTAGAATAGAGGGTTAGTATTAATGAAAGTGCTTTGAGTGGTCTTTGTGACTAGAAAAGCGCTATATAAGTGCAGGTTAGTTAGTTAGACATTTGGTGAATTTATGTGGTCCTAACTTGGGCAATGCTGTTGCCCTGTGCTTGGCTCTTGGCGTTTCTTCAGTCAGAATTATAATGAACTTGCTGAAAGATTGGAGAGACTGCCTGTCCGCAGAAGAACACTCTGCTATTGTTTTACACTAAAAAAACTCTGTGCGAACTGCTGATGAGCCTTTTCCTTTTAGTGTTTTATCTCCTGATTTTAAAGATGGCACTGGTGTGTTTTTAAACTCTGAAAACATTTGTGACTCTCCTGGTAAAAAAATGTACGGACTTTTGGTGAAAATTCTAAATGTGAATAAGTTAAAAGGTCGAGCTGATACACCATGGAGGAAACATTTGGGTTTGGGTTCAGAGTTCAGACACAAATCACCAAATCGTTCAGACACAAATCACCAAACGCAATCAGTTCTTTTAAAGAGGACTTGCTGAAGCAAGACTGGACAGAAGTCTATGTATCAGATGTAAATGAAGCCTATGACACATTTACAAACATTGTAACCACTCTTTATGAAAAAAAACTGCCCATTAGTTAAAAAAAAGCTTAAACACAAATTTACTGACAAACCATGGCTAACCAAAGGACTACAAAAGGCGTGTAAAAAGAAAAATTTATTATATAAAGCTTTCATAAAGAAAAGGACAAAAGAAGCAGAGCAGCGGTATAAAACATACAAAAATAAGTTAACATATATAATAAGATGTAGTAAAAGAGACTATTACAGTAAAGAACTGGAAAAAAACAAAGACAATATTAAAAATACATGGACAATAATCAACAGTATCCTTGGAAATAAAAGCAGAAATACCAGCTACCCAACTAACACTCCAAAAAATAATAAATCGACTCCGAATGTGAATATAGCTTCACCTGCAGATGAATTTAATAATTTTTTTGTTAACATTGGACCTAAACTGGCCCGAGAAATACCCACTACGGTGCCAACAGGTGATTCAATATGCAATAACACTGCTGTAAAAGACACCATCTTCATAAAGAACACAGACGAAAGAGAGGTCATTGAAATTGTTAAATCGTTCAAAAGTAAAACATCTACTGACTGCGATGGTATTGATATGCTACTAGTCAAAACTGTTATCGAATGCATAGTGAAACCACTGACGTATATCTGTAACCTGTCTCTCCAATCAGGTATATTTCCCAATGCAATGAAAATAGC
Source organism: Pholidichthys leucotaenia (assembly GCA_020510985.1). Classification (NCBI taxonomy): domain Eukaryota; kingdom Metazoa; phylum Chordata; class Actinopteri; order Cichliformes; family Pholidichthyidae; genus Pholidichthys; species Pholidichthys leucotaenia. The sequence goes on along the minus strand of CM035837.1, from coordinate 315,212,367 downwards.
TAAAGTAATTCCGATTTACAAGACAGGCGACAGAGGGGAACTCTCCAACTACAGACCAATTTCACTATTACCGCAATTTTCCAAGATACTTGAAAAAATATTCTATGAGAGAATTGACAACTTCATACTGAAGAATGATTTATTGTGTGAGCAGCAATATGGGTTCAGACACAAAAGGACAACAGCATATGCCTTAATGGAATTTACAGAAAAAATATCAACAGCCATTGAAAATAAAGAGTATTCAGTTGGAGTATTCCTGGATCTTAAAAAAGCATTTGATACAGTAGATCACAATCTATTATTAAAGAAACTACAAAATTGTGGTATCAGAGGGGTAGCACTGTCCTGGTTAAGAAGTTACTTAAAGAATAGATATCAGTTTGTATGTGTTAACAACAAAAACTCAGAGCTACTGAAGGTCACCTGTGGAGTCCCACAGGGTTCAGTTTTGGGACCATTATTATTCAATATGTATATAAATGATATATGTAAAGTTTCAGAAAAAATGGACTTAATATTGTTTGCTGATGACACTAACCTGCTATGCAGTGGAAACAACTTGGAACAACTTCTGGATACACTCGGAAAGGAATTAGGAAAGCTGAAACTGTGGTTTGATTCAAACAAATTAACGCTCAATTTAAGCAAGACAAAATTTATAGTCTTTAACAACCATCACAACTACCCAGTACCCAAACTCAGTGTAAATGGTGTAGAGATTGAAAGGGTATCCAAAACTAAATTCCTTGGAGTAATAATTGATAACAAACTGTGTTGGAAGCCACATATTAATTATATAAAAGGTAAAGTATCCAAATCAATTGCAATATTACACAGAGTGAAAAATTTGCTGAATCAACCCACACTATACACCTTGTATCATTCATTAATACTCCCATACATGACATATTGTAATGAAGTATGGGGAAATACATATAAAACAAACATATATCCACTCTTTATGCTTCAAAAGAGAGCTATTAGAATAATCAACAAAGCAGCTTACAGGGAACCAACAAACCCACTTTTTCTTAAACAAAAAACTCTCAAGTTGAAAGATCTGATCGACTTTAAAACCGCAATAATAATGTTCAAAGTGAAGAATCTATCACTGCCCGCAAATATCCAAAGTTGTTCCAAACAAGGGAGAAACAATATCACTTCAGAGGAACATGTATATTTCAAAAGCCTACAGTGAGAACAACTACCAAGCAACACTGTATTTCAGTGCAAGGTGTCAGATTATGGAACGATTTTGGACCTGAATTAAAATCATGTACAAAGCTTGGACAATTTAAACAAAAACTAAAGGAAGAAATACTCCAAACATATTTACAAGACGACATGTAAACTCACATAAGGATTGACATTTCCAGCCTGTGTTATGTTATAGCTTAGTTTTTCTTTTTTCTCTGTGACACTATGTCTTAGATTTGTTTTTGAATAGTAACCGCTTAACTTAGACTAGCTCAGTTTTCTTTTTCTCTCAGTCATATTTTGTCTTAGCCTTGTTTTAAATTGTAATCGCTCTTGTCTTGTTTTCTCTTTTTTCTCCTTTGAATTCTTGGATGGAATATGGGTGGGCAATATAAGCTGCGGCTTCAGCCATCACCCATTTCGGATAACTCACGTGGAATTGTATAGTAGAAGGAGTCTTTGTCTAATTTGACCTTGTTGTTATATTATACAGTTTCTTTTAACCTGTAATGTACTATCCGAAATAAATTCATTCATTCATTCATTCATTCATTCATTCATTCATTCAGAGGTGAGGCCTGCCTGGAGAGCACTCTATAAACCACCATTAACTAAGAAGGTTGGAGACCTACAATGGTGAGTTTTACATGGTGCTGTGGCTGTAAATGCTTTTATCTCTATTTTAAACCCAAATGTTATTGAGGTTTGTCCATTTTGTCCTCAGAAAGAGACTGTGTTCCATTGCTTTTTGGACTGTAACTGACTGCAATTGTTGTTTGTTTTTTGGGGGAAGCTGTTTTATCTGTTTGGAGAAGTCTTTTCACTGCAGATTTTTATCTTGGGTTTCCCATATAGACAGAGAAGTAAGAAAAAGAGTGAACTTTTAAATTTCATCCTGGGTCAGGCTAAAATGGCTATTTATGTTAGTAGGAAAAAAAAATTGAACAAATGCTGGATTGTAATATAAAAGACATGCTGGTTGACATGATCAAGGCTCGAATAATGATTGATTACAATTACTATCATCTGATGCAGAATGTTGAAACTTTTGAGGCTATGTGGTGCTTTAAGCACATCCTGTGTTGTGTTAAGGAGGGGAAAATTACCTATGGTATGGTCCTGATGTAAGAAGCAAGTTTTTGTTTTAGTTTTCCTGGTTTGGTTACTTGTGTCTTTGATTTCTTGTCAGTGAGTCATTTTACTTTTCCATTGCTTCTTTTAGTTGTTTTAGTTGTTGTGTTTTTCTGTTGCACTTGTGACAATAGTGTGTTGAAAAATCAAAATCTCTCTCTCTCTCTCTCTCTCTCTCTCTCTCTCTCTCTCTCCCTCTCACACACACACACACACACACACACACACACACACACACACACACACACACACACACACACACACACACACACACACACACACACACACACAGGAGAATGAGCTGTTTGGCTGCATCTTATGCATCAGTGTTGCCCATTTGTCTGTACATATTTTTTTTAAATGATTTATTTCGTTATTTGAGCATTTTTGTGTCTTGCTGTCGTTTAGTCAAAGCATGCATATGTGTCTGCATGCAACATTTGATTTGATTTTTTGATTTTGTATACTTTATTGATCCCCAGAGGGGAAATTGAGGGCATCCACCTGGATGGATAAAGCAGCCACGGTATTCACACACACATTCACACCTAGGGCCAATTTAGAGTCTCCAATTAACCAATATGCAGTTGATCTGGTCATTCCGCTCCACAAAGAAGCAGCAGTCGGGACTGTCATCTACCACTGAACAGGCAGGCTGAGCATGCTTCCCCGCCAACGATTGTGGCGTGCCCGGTCAGCTGTAAATATCTAAAAAAAAAAATTATTTCGTTGCTTGGGCATTTTTGTGTCTTGTTGTCATTTAGTCAAAGCATGCATATGTGTCTGCATGCAATATGCAGTTGATCTGGTCATTCCGCTCCACAATGAAGCAGCAGTTGGGACTGTCATCTACCACTGAACAGGCAGGCTGAGCATGCTTCCCCGCCAATGATCGTGGCACACCCGGTCACCTGTAAATATTTAAAAAAAAAAAGATTTATTTCGTTGTTTGGGCATTTTTGTGTCTTGTTGTCATTTAGTCAAAGCATGCATATGTGTCTGCGTGCAATATACAGTTGATCTGGTCATTCCGCTCCACAGTGAAACAGCAGTTGGGACTGTCATCTACCACTGAGTGGGCAGGCTGAGTGTGCCTCCCTGCAAACGATCGTGGAGTGCCTGGTCGGACAGTGGTTAGCGAGAGTCTCGGCTGCTGCTTTACCCATGTGCCAGTGATGTTCTTTGTGGCACCACGGGTCCCCGCCAGAGCACCCCCCCGCACATCGTGTTCTCCATGCCGAATTATCCATTAGATCTACACAATATATATTTTGACTGAGCGACACCATACTTGGGGATAGGACTTATAAAATCTTTGCTTGCGAAGCGCTGTGGTGGCTGACAGGTTGTGATGCTGTGTGTTATCCAATCAGCATGGTCGTGATGCCACGTATTGTCCAGTCAGCATGGCTGTAATGCAACGTATTATCCAATGAGCACGGAGTCAATCTGAAACCCCGCCTACACTTGCCAAGACATCCAGGACATGAAGACACAGAGCAGTCACAGAGCGTGGCTAAACTTTTATTGATAAAAATTACATATTTTGACTGAGCAATTCCATATTCGGGGATGTACACCCTCATAACCTCAGGAAAGCACATTTAAAATCTTAGGCCAGTCTGACAAACGGTTTCAGAGATATGTGAAGAACACACAGACAGACAGACAGACACACACACAAACAGACAGAGATTTATTGTATTTATAGATAGATATTGTAAATAATACATTTTGTATGATAGAGTAATATTTTCAGCATTTTTTGCTGTAGAAAAGTGGTTCAAATACACTGTTGCCCATGAAGTTTTTTTTAATTATTTTTTTGTAGATTTTGCTGCCAATTGTGTTTGTTTTCTTTGCTTAGTTTGTTTATTTTGATGCATTTTTGTCTAAGTTTGTTGATTTCTTCAGTCATGAGTCTTTTTGCCTCCACAAAAAGAAACATAAGTAATAATGGATGGGTATTAATCATGATTACTGTAAATTAATCCACAGTATCACTGATTAATCAGATTATAAAATGTTATTGTTTGACAACCCTAGTTTTAAGACATATTGAGATTTTGTTTAGTTGTGTCTTATTTTTGAAGAATAGTTTGATGTAGTTTAGTTATTCATTAAGGTATTTCTTCTAGTTTTAGAACTTATTTTGAGCTTTAAATTCTTGTAAAGCTGCTGTGGTGGGGATCAGACCACTGTTCATGGTGAGCAAAGACATTTTGTTAGATCATATATGGTGTAATTGACACCGACCGCCCAATACAACTTTTGGTATTGCTGGTTGATCGTGTAAAAACCTGTAGACAGGTAGGATATGGACTAATAAGGAACAATGACATGATTATCTAATATCATTATATAAGACATTTGCGAAAGTATCAGACAACACTGTAAAAATGACATTTTTTTATGTCCCCCTCAAAAATTGAGCTCTCAAATTTTCCTTATTGTGTCCCCCCAAAAGTAAAATGGGATTTTTGCCCCTGTTATTTATTTTTTGCTTCACAATAAATTGTTTAAAACATTTCACCTGTGTCAAATGTTCCTCTGGTGAATTATGCTCTGCACGAGTCTCTGGAGCAAGTAAAGCATGACACTCTGTGTGAATGGATAATTTGTAAAAATCTGTGGGGTATTAAATATATCCATGAGTGTATAGGTATTAAAATAATATACAGTGGAGAAAATAAGTATTGAACACATAAACATTTTTCTCATTAAACATATTTCTGATGAAGCCATTGGCCTGAGATTTTCACCAGATATCAGTAACAACTAGGGATGAGCTGATACCACTTCTTCAAGTCCGATACTGATACAGATACTGTGACTTTGAGTATCGGCCTATACCGATCCAAACCTGATACCGTCGCTCTTATTTAAAACAACAAAAGGACAGAACATACTTTGTTAATGACTGGTTGCATTTTGCACACATATAAAAACATAAATCTAAAAGTCAAAGAATTTATTACAAATTTGACCCAGTTCAGCAACCCTGCTGCTTTTTTATTTTAAACTTTGCAACACTGGCAGCATTTCACTGGTCAGGAACATGTAAACATGCATTCTGAAGTTTTAAGCGCAAGTTCATGTCATGAACCGAGCTGGTTTGTCCTTTAGGCTCGGTTCCATGACTGTCCTCTGTGTGTCATGTTTTCCATGTATTGTTTGCTATTCATTTCCAGTCGGGTTCTGAGTTTATTCTGTGTATACAGACATGGACAAAATTGTTGGTACCTCTCTGTTAATGAAAGAAAAACCCACAATGGTCACAGAAGTAACTTGAATCTGACAAAAGTGGTAATAAATAAAAATTCTATAAAAATAAACCAATGAAAATCAGACAATGCTTTTGAATTGTGGTTCAACAGAATTATTTTAAAAAACAAACTCATGAAACAGGCCTGGACAAAAATGATGGTACCCCTAGAAAAGATTGAAAATAATGTGACCATAGGGACATATTCAACCAAGATGTGTCCTCTAATTAACATCACAGGTGTCTACAAACTTGTAATCAGTCAGTCGGCCTATTTAAAGGGTGACAAGTAGTCACTGTGCTGTTTGTTGACATGGTGTGTACCACACTAAACATGGACCAGAGGAAGCAAAGGACAGAGTTGTCTCAGGAGATTAGAAAGAAAATTATAGAAAAGCATGTTAAAGGTAAAGGCTATAAGACCATCTCCAAGCAGCTTGATGTTCCTGTGACTACAGCTGCACATATTATTCAGAAATTGATCCATAGGACTGTAGCCAACCTCCCTGGACGTGGCCACAAGAGGAGACGGATAATACGAATGGTATCAAAAGAGCCCAGAACAACCTCTAAACACATTCATGGTGAACTCCAAGGTCAAGGTACATCAGTGTCAGATCGCACCATCTGTCGTTGTTTGAGCCAAAGTGGACTTCATGGGAGATGACCAAGGAGGACACCACTGTTGAAAACAAATCATAAAAAAGCCAGACTGGAATTTGCCAAACTGCATGTTGACAAGCCACAAAGCTTCTGGGAGAATGTCCTATGGACAGACGAGACAAAACTGGAACTTTTCGGCAAGGCACATCAGCTCTATGTTCACAGACGCAAAAATGAAGCATACCAAGAAAAGAACACTGTCCCTACTGTGAAACATGGAGGAGGTTCTGTTATGTTCTGGGGCTGCTTTGCTGCATCTGGCACAGGGTGTCTTGAATCTGTGCAGGGTACAATAAAATCTCAAGACTATCAAGGTGTTCTAGAGAGAAATGTGCTGCCCAGTGTCAGACAGCTTGGTCTCAGTCGCAGGTCATGGGTCTTGCAACAGGATAATGACCCAAAACACACAGCTAAAAACACTCAAGAATGGCTAAGAGTGAAACATTGGACTATTCTAAAGTGGCCTTCTATGAACCCTGATCTAAATCCTACTGAACATCTGTGGAAGGAGCTGAAACATGCCGTCTGGAGAAGGCACCCTTCAAACCTGAGACAACTGGAGCAGTTTGCTCATGAGGAGTGGGCCAAAATACCTGCTGAGAGGTGCAGAAGTCTCATTGACAGTTACAGAAATGGTTTGATTGCAGTGATTGCCTCAAAAGGTTGTGCAACAAAATATTAAGTTAAGGGTACCATCATCATTCATAGGCAAAGCGCGCCTATGCGGAGAAAATCCAGGGACACCTCTGTGACACTAGGAACACCAAGCAGATGTGGCAGGGAGTTCAGACACTGACGGGCTTTAAGTCTAGGCAGGGGGTCGATGATGACGACACTTCGCTTCCAGACAGGCTTAACGACTTCTTTGCACGTTTTGAAGCATCAAACTCGACAATCAGAGGGAGGGCCGGCCCACTCCCACCATCGGTCGGACCAGCTTTTACCATTAACACAGCGGACACACGGAGGACCCTATCCAGAATCAACCCACGCAAAGCTGCAGGTCCAGACAACATTCCGGGACGTGTGCTCCGAGACTGCGCGAGCGAGTTGGCGGATGTCCTGACTGACATTTATAACATCTCCCTGAGTCAGGCCATCGTTCCCAGATGCTTCAAGACCTCTATCATTGTACCAGTGGCAAAGAAACCAGTGGTGTCCTGTTTGAATGACTATCGTCCTGTTGCACTTACACCAATTGTGATGAAGTGTTTTGAACGGCTTGTCAAACCACACATCACAGCCTGCCTCCCTGCATCACACGACCCGCTCCAGTTTGCATATCGTTCAAACCGCTCCACGGAGGATGCTATAGTCACCACCCTACACTCTGTCATCACCCACCTGGACCAGAAAGACACCTACGCCAGACTCCTATACATTGATTTCAGTTCAGCATTCAACACCATTATTCCCCAGAGACTGATAGAGAAATTACTCCTTTTCGGTCTGAACACCGCCACATGTCTCTGGATCCTGGATTTCCTGACTGAGAGACCTCAGTCTGTCCGAGTTTGAAACAACATCTCCAACTCTGTCACGCTGAGTACCGGAACCCCTCAAGGCTGTGTACTCAGTCCACTGTTGTTTACACTTCTAACACATGACTGTGTATCCAAACACGAGGGGAACCAGATTATTAAGTTTGCAGACGACACCACGGTGGTGGGACTTATTCAGAGGGATGAGGAATCAATGTACAGGGAAGAAGTGAGAGACCTGGAGGGCTGGTGCAGGGAGAACAATCTGGTGCTCAACGTGGACAAAACGAAGGAGATGATTATCGACTTCCGGCGGTCACAGCCTGAGCACGTCCCCCTCAGCATCGGCGGCCGTTTAGTGGAGAGAGTAGAGAACATCAAGTTCCTCGGAGTGCAGATCTCGCAGGACCTGACCTGGAGCAAGAATTCCTTGGAGATCAGGAAGCGGGCTCAGCAGAGACTACACTTCTTGAGGAAACTCAAACAGGCCTCTCTCCCCATCTGCATCCTCAGGACCTTCTACAGAGGTGTGGTGGAGAGTGTTCTGACGTACTGCATTGCTACATGGTACTCCAGCTGCAGTATGTCAGACAAAAAAGCCCTGCAGAGGATAGTCAAGGGGGCGGAGAGGGTAATTGGAGTCTCCCTCCCCTCTGTCCAAGAACTTTTTCATTAACCGTTGTAGGAGCAGGGCACTGAACATTGTCAAGGACCGTTCTCACCCTCTGCATAAACACTTTGAACTTCTTCCATCTGGTAAACGATTCCGGAGCATCAGAGGCAGAACCACCAGACTGATCAACAGCTTCCTCCCACAAGCTGTCAGGATGCTGAACAGCTGATCCGGAATCTCACATACACACTACTGCACCTATGGACATTTTGTATATTATAGTTAGTTATTCTTTTTCCCCAAGTATGTCTCAGGGATGTGTGAATGGATGGGGGGGTGGGGGTGGGGGGTGGGGGGTGGAGCTATGTGGGAGTGTGTCTTAATCATGCTGCTTCTTATATGGATCCCGAGAGAAATGCAATTTCATCTTGCCTGCGCTACAGTTGTATGTACAGCAATATGACAATAAAGTTTGATTTGATTTGATTTGATTTTTGTCCAGGCCTGTTTCATGAGTTTGTTTTTTAAAATAATTCTGTTGAACCACAATTCAAAAGCACTGTCTGATTTTCACTGGTTAATTTTTATTTATTACCACTTTTGTCAGATTCAAGTTATTTCTGTGACCATTGTGGGTTTTTCTTTCATTAACAGAGAGGTACCAACAATTTTGTCCACGTCTGTATATTTATTTGTGTATTGTGTTGCCCTTTGAGTTTCATTGTTCTGTGTTTCTGCTTAGTTTGCTTTTTATGCCATGTATTACTTGTTCTTTATTTCCAAACTAGTTCTGAGTTTGTTGTTTGTTTTGGTTCTCTGACTGACAGGCTGTCAGGCTGCTCGTTTAGTCGACACTTGGTGTGGGCGGGCCTGTCAGTCTGCCAGCCAGACCACACCTCCCTCTCTTGAGAGCCAGCTGTTCCTTTTCCTGTAATTACTGCCCTGCTCCCGCACCCAGGTGGACCTAGTTATTGGTTCATCAGTATGTGTATTTAGCCAGCTCATGTCCTTTGCGTCATTGCTGGATGATTGTTTCTGTCTCTGCCATGTTACAGCATGGTGTTCTTGTCTCGCCACATTACACTGTGGTCTGTCCGCAACATGTTACGTCATGTTTATCTGTAAGTGTATCCTGTTTGCCATTTTTGTATGTTTGCACTTTTTGGGAACTGTGAGTCTTTATGTTAATAAAATTGTCCGTGGTGTAACCTGCATGTGAATCTGTCTCTCCTCCTCCGTGCACTGCGTAAAAGCGCACGGGAATTCATGACAGTTCATGCAAAAATTTGAAGTTGAGTATTTAAGTAAACATTCAGATGAAATTCAAAGTGCCACTTTATGCATGAGGTAAAAAAAAGTTGTAGATCTGAAAATAAAGGAACTAACCCTTTAAGTTGTATTTTTGACATTTTTTATTATTGTTACCATTATTATTATCATAAGTATTCTCCTGGTCCTCGGTTTATTTAGTAGTATTTCTGATATTATTCCCTGTCCATTCTTGGATTTTAGGTTTGCTCTTATTTTGAAGTCATTCCTGTTCCACTTCATGTAGCCTTGTTCTAGTCTTGCTTCCAGTTCATGATATGATTTGCTATTTATGTTTCTGTCACCTACCACTCATCATTTGTAATTGTCTGCTGAAAGGTAAACCCATGTTATGTCTTCATTTCCCCGCTCCAGTCTGGTTTTTACTTTTAGTTTTGAAAGTTTTATCTTCAGCATCTTCAACATCAAAGGTGTCTCTGTACATTTGTCCATTAATCTTTCCTTCAGTTATATGAAGTCTGACTGTACCGTGTGCTGAAAAACACCATGATGCTCCCACCTTCAAACTTCACTGTTGGTATGGTGTTTTTGGGCTGATGTGCAGTGCCATTTCTCTTCCAAACATGGTGTGTGTTGTGGCATCTAAAAAGTTCAATTTTGGTCTCATCTGACCAGACCATATTTTTTACTGGCTTGCCCAAATGTTGTGCAGCAAACTTTAAACAAGCTTCAGCAATGGAGTCTCAGGAGGAGCTCCTGGTCATGGCTGGTTTATGGTAAAATTATGTTCTTTTCATTTCTGAATGATGGCTTCAACAGTGCTCACTGTAGAAATGTGCCTTGTAACCAATGCCATCATTTTGTGTTGCAATGATAAGGTTGTGAATGGCTAGAGAGAGCTATGCTTCTACCCATCATGAGTTCTTTGTGGTGTGACAATCTGATATTCACAGACCTTTTTACAGGCTATCAGTCAGGACCTTACCAGCTGAAATTAATTTGCACTGATGGGGGATGGGATTGCTTCCTAAATTCTGATGGAGTTCAGCTGGTTTCTTGGCTTTCTAAGCCTTTTTGCACCTCTTTTTTCTTCATGTTTTCAATACTTATTCCCTGTGTCATTCCGCTTTATTAAATGTAACTTGTTTTGTGAACACAGTTGCCTTGATTTCTTTGTATGTATGGATTACTTGGGTTGTTACTGATATCTGGTGACAATCTCAGGTCAATGGCTCCATCAGAAGTACAGTCATGTGAAAAAATTCGGACACCCTATATAAGCCTGTGTGTTTTTTTTTTTTTTTTACATATTTAGACATATGGATATTTAATATCAATGTTAAAAAATACTGTGAGATTCATGTACTATAACTAAACAATTAAAATGGATTAAAGACTTTTTTCAAATTTTCGGTAAAATGTAATTCTAAACAAATAGTGAGGAATAAATTAGGACACTCCCATCTTTTTAGGACACCCCTGTTATGTATGTAAAACGTGACCCAATGATGAGACCGAGTGGCAAACTTGATAGGACTTTATTATAGACTCAGTGATTACACAGAGGCGCTCCTGCTAGGCTGAGAGGTGGTCAAAGAGACCGACCCTCTTCCGGACAGCCCCCTTATACTCTGGGTGGCGGCGGAACCGGAATGTGAAGCCATCACCCGTGTCACACCATAATATGTCCTAAAAACAACACTACATTCCACCCCCCCCCTTCAAAATGGTCCAAAACACACATACAAATGAGACCCTCCCCAATTTGGAACCCGAATCATGCACTAAAAAGATAAACATAAGTATATCAGAGCCTATAACAGTCATACAAAACAACTAAAGCTAGGGGGAAACAGGTGGGCTACTGCTCCACCCCCACACGGCTAGACGGGTTATTCTGCTGTCTCTGTTAGAATATAGTCCTTTAAACATAAAATCGCTGTGCTCCTAAAATAGTAACATAAAACAATCCCCATAACAGAACATATATACAAACAGGTTATACCTCAATTAACAAATCTCATAAACAACTTGAATAATTTTCATTTCAATATAACTACTATAACCCGGGCAATTTGCTTACCAACAACATGTATTGAACACATTGCCCCCACGACTACCAGTCAGTCCCAGTAGAGAGACCGCCCTCCACAGACCCGTCAGGCAGGTCCCGTCCCAAGCTTCCTCTTCTCTTCGTGCCCAGAGATGACCCACGACAAAGTCCAGATACCTCCATCTCATCATTGGTGCGCCACAGCTCGTTGGGATGTTTCCATGAGCCATCAGACAGCTGAAGGTAGCCGTCCTCCTGAACAGCCACCACCTGCAGCTGCCCCTGGTCTTCCTGTCGTTTGTGCTTTCTATGAACCCGTCTTGACCGGGCCTCCTCTCTGGGTCGGACCATATCAGCGACCCCCAGAGGAGCACGACTCGGCTTCCAATGTCCCTGAGTGGCACGTCGTTTCACTGTGCCAACCGGTCCTCCCCCACTCAATTTCATTTCAGATGCTGGCAAAGCCGTTGTGGCCCCTTGCTTCTCAGTACCTACCAGCTGAACTCCGGAAGCAGAATGGGCCAGCCACTCGGCTCCACCCGCTGTCACGGGTGTCCCACCGCGCCGCCCAGTTCCCTCAGCTAGGGTAACGGGTGCTGGCGCAGGAACCTTCCCGCGATGCCCCTGGGTGGGGTTGGTCCTGCTCATCCTCCAGAATACTAGGCCAAGGTTTGTTCCATACAGCATCATTTTTTTTTTGATTTTGTATACTTTATTGATCCCCAGAGGGGAAATTGAGGGCATCCACCTGGATGGATGAAGAAGCCACGGTACGGCGCTATCCCTTAACCATTCACACACACATTCACACCTAGGGCCACTTTAGATTCTCCAATTAACCTAACTGCATGTTTTTTGGTCTGTGGGAGGAAACCAGAGAAATCCCGGAGTAAACCCACGCAGATACGGGGAGAACATGCAAACTCCACACAGATCACTGTTGGCCAAGGACTGGGATCGAACCAGGGATCCCATGGCCAAGGGTGAGTTGCTGTGCTGCCGCAGTGCTAACCACTCCGCCACCGCACCGCCCATCCACCACTTGCGGAACCGGCCGGTCCCACGCATCAGCGTTACGGTTTATCTGACATCATATAGACATCATGTAGACGGTCCTATGATCACCGACATCATAGGAACATCATAGGACATCATGCAGACATCATAGGAACATCATGGGGGCCTGTGATCGTAGCACACAGACACTGACAGATTTCTTGAATTTATAGAGTGATTTGCTTGGTCTTGTCTCCCCACTGGTCTCCTGTGTGTGATTAATACAGCCCCACCCATCCCGTTTTCTGTAACCATGCCCTGCCGTCTGTTTGCCCCTGCTTGTTACTACTTCTCCTGCCTGTTACTGTTCTATGTTATGTTGATTACCTGTGTCTATATACATGTATATGTCTTGTAGGGAGTCCTGCGGTCACAGGATCATCATAGGACAGCATGCAGACATCACAGGAACATCATAGGCGGCCTATGAGCATGACACACAGACACACTGAAAGAGATTTCTTGAATTTATAGAGTGACTAGTGCATGCCTCTGCATGCCCGTGTATACCCGTGCATGCCCGTAGAAAGCAAATGTAAGCAAACATTTCTGCATGCCTGTAGAAAGTTACTGTTACCATGGCAACAGCAACCATGGTGAAACCTGCCTTGGATGATTGACAGTACCACTCATTTGTTGATGCCTGCCTTTGATCTGGGATGCGTGCCTTTGATCTTTGATAATGTCATAGCGAGTGCTATGATCATGAGTAATGCCTGCCTTTAATTTTTGATGATGTCATAGCGAGTCCTATGATTGGGAGTGAAGCCTGCCTTTGATCTCTTTGCAAGTCATATGATGTTTTAGCGAGTCCTATGATCGTGACATCATGACATTGTGACAGACAGAGATTTCTTGAATTATAATTCAAGAAATTATAATTATAGAGTGATGAAGTGATATTCCTTGTCTCATGCTTTACTTCTTCTCCTGCCTGTCACTGTTCTGTGTTATGTTGCTTACCTGTGTCTATATATGTCTTGTAGGGAGTCATGTGCTCTGTCTATGAAAGCGAGTCCTATATCACGGCATCGCAAGTCCTATGATGCCTGAGATCAGAGGATCATCATAGGACAGGCCGTCCTATGATGTCCTATCCCCTGTGTGTGATTATCTGTGCCGCCCCACCCATCGCGTTTTCTGTAACCATGCCCTGCCATGCTTGTTACTTTTTCTCCTGCCTGTCACTGTTCTGTGTTATGTTGCTTACTTGTGTCTATATATACTAGTCACAAGTAACTAGTGCATACCCGTGCATGCTTGTAGAAACCAAGTATTAGCAAGTATTTCTGCATGCCCGTAGAAACCAAGCAAGTATTTCTGCATGCCCGTAGAAAGCAAGTGTAAGCAAACATTTCTGCATGCCTGCCTTTGATATTTGACATGGTACCCGTGCATGTACGTAGAAACCAAGTATAAGCAAGTATTTCTGCTGCATGCCTGCCTTTGATCTTTGACATGGTTACCATGGCAACAGTAACCATGGTGATTCCTGCCTTTGATCTTTGACAGGGTTACCATGGCAACAGTAACCGTGTTGAAACCTGACTTTGATCTTTGACGTCACCACTCGTTCAGTGATGCCTGCCTTTGATCTTTGATAATGTCATAGTGAGTCCTATGATCGTGACACACACACAAAGTCCTATGACCATGACACACACACAGACAGACAGACCAACAGACACACAGAGATTTCTTGAATTATAGATGTATGCAATCACGGCCACATTATAATATAATTTTTTAAGCATTACATATTCACTATTCTTTCTTTCTTGTCAAGATTTGTCGCTTTTCACTTCCTTTTTTTGTTAGCGAAGCATTGACTGTCTCCCTTAAAAGGAACTCCGATTATATTGGCATGTTAGCTCTATATGCTTTATGTTTATGTTAGTAACATAACTATAATATAATTTTTTTGAAAATAATTCCCAGTTTTATATATTTTTAAAAAACTTTATTACGATTTTTGTTTACGTCGCAATGCATTCTGGGTAGTGACGTAGAATGGTTGCAGCCGTTTTTTCTGTCTTATACAAGCCAAGAAGCGAAGCTACTAACTACTGCCATTTGTCAGTGAAAATGCCACATTGCGTGGCTTTTGGATGTAATTTCCAATCAAAGGGAAATAAAGAGAGCGGGGTGAGCCTCCATAGCTTTCCTAAAGAGGGAAAGTGGAGGAAAAAGTGGGGCGGCAGCGGCTCAGCAGGTAGAGCAGGTCGTCTAATAACCCCCATGGTTGGCGGTTCGCATCACGTTCTCCCCAGATATCCTGCCGTTGTGCCCCTGGGCAAGACACTTCACCCACATTGCCTCCAGTGCCCATAACACTGGGTATGAATGTGTAAAAATGTTTAAATGCTCGGTGGTGGCCGGAGAGGCCGTTGGCGTGGATTGGCAGCCACATTTCCGTCACTCTGAGTGTCTGTGATCACGCGCTATAGCGCATGCCTGATAAAGCTGACATATGTATTAATCACGCTATGATAAAGCACAATATCGCTCAAAGCGCGTGCATGAGACACTCAAAGTGGAGAGACACTCGCGGAGCGGAGAGACACGCGCGCACGCTCTATCGCTCATTTGAGCGAAATAGAGCTTTATCATAGTGTGATAAATATATATATATCAGCTTTATCAAGCGTGCGCTGGATAAAAATTCGAACTGTGACAAAATTCGAATCGTGATTCGCTTCCAAAATGGGATTTGAAATTGTCCTCTTCTTTGGTGAGTGATGGTCTTTATGACATCATAAAGACATGAAGGCAGGCATCGGGTGCTGAGTATCTCAAGGCCGGCATCAATGTCCTATGAAGCAGACATCATAGGACATCATAGGCTGTCCTATGATGTCCTATGATCGTGACAGAGATTTCTTGTATTTATAGAGTGATGTCTTGTAGGGAGTCATATGCTCTGTCTATGTGCCATCATATAGACATCATATCTTTATGATGGCATCGCGAGTCCTATGATGTCTGAGATCATAGGATCATCATAGGACATCAGGCAGACATCATAGGCCGTCCTATGATATCCTATAAATGTGACACACAGACACACAGACAGACACACCGAGATTTCTTGCTTTATAATAGAGTGATTATTCTGTCTTGCATATTTCTTCATTGGTCTTCCTCTTAGTTTAAGTTTATCAGCATTAGTATTACTATTATCGTCATTATCATTATCATTATTGCCTTGGTGTTGTCTCCCCTCTGGTCCCCTGTGTGTGATTATCTGTGCAGCCCAGGCCACCCCATTTTCTGTAACCATGCCCTGCCGTTTCTGTTTGCCCCTGCTTGTTATACTTCTCCTGCTTGTTACTGTTCTGTGTTATGTTGATGACCTGTGTCTCTATAAATGTCTTTTAGCGAATCCTGCGTTCTTGAATTATATATAGAGTGATATTCCTTGTCTCCAGGGCATGGGTCCCAGCCCACATCCTCGCTTTAAGTTGTGATTTTCTGTATTTCACCTTATTATTATTATCCTGGGTTGCTATTATTGCTATTATTATTATTCTGTCTTGCATATTTATTTCTTCATTGGTCTTCCTCTAAGTTTATCAGCATTATTATTATTATTATTATTATTATCATCATCATCATCATTATCATTATTGCCTTGGTCTTGTCTCCCCTCTGGTCCCCTGTGTGTGATTATCTGTGCAGCGCCGCCCATCCCGTTTTCTGTAACCATGCCCTGCCGTCTCTGTTTGCCCTTCCTTGTTACTTCTTGTCCTGCTTGTTACTGTTCTGTGTTATTACCAGTGTCTATGTCTTTTAGCGAGTCCTGCAGTCTGTATGACGTCATATACACATCCTACAGAGATCATAGGAACATCAGCCTTATGGTTTCTCTGACTAGACGGTCCTATGATCGCCAACATCAAAGGAACATCATAGGACATCATGCATACATCATAGGACATCATAGGTGGCCTATGATCATGACACACACACACTGACAGAGATTTCTTGAATTTATAGTGATGATAAAAACTTTTTATGTTCTACTTCACAGTTTCTAATCTGTCCACCTCTGTTAGTTTGTAATTCCTCCTGTAGCAGTCAGGTGGTCTGTGTGTGAACTGAGTGAGGGACTACTGTAGAAAGTCAGAGGCTGTGGAGGATTACAGAGCAGTAGCTGCTGTAGGATGTGTCCCCCTTGAAAGCACCGCCCTCCGAACACCCGCCTGAGCTGCAGAGAACAACCTCTGTCAGACTACAGTGAAGACACACTGGTGGCAGGAGCTCATTTATCTGAGAACGCAAAGGGAGAGATTAAATGTAGACAAATGAGGTAAGTCTCTTTTGATTCACACTTTTGGAGTTTGTTGTCTTCCCTAAAATTATGACTGGTGAGACCATGAATTTGACTGAAGCTGACTGTACAGAAAGTGGAGTAAAAGCAATGAATGGAAATGTCACTGTAAGAATTTACACAGGAACATTGTTGCATAATGCTTGTTTAACCTGATGACATGTGTGCGTAACGCTGATAAAATGCTTGTTTATCCTCGTGACAGCTGTGCGTAAAGGTGAAATCATTTCTGGTATCTTTTGTGTTATTGTGAACTCCTGATTGGATGCTCCTCTGAGAGGAGTCGGACATCTGGGCTGTCCTCTTCTGACCCTGTTAACAAAAAGGTTATCTCCACATGCTCAATCTATGTTTTTGTCAGGCTGATAATGTGTGCCATAACATGTTTATCATACGTTATATATTAAAAACTGGAACAACAGCTTCTATCTAGATGCATAAGAAGCTCAAAGAGGACATTTAGCCTCAAGAAAAACAGTTAAATCTACAGCAGGTTAATTAGCCTTTCATTTTGGACTGACTCCACCTGCTCAGCAGCTTTTGGGCTTTAAATAAACCTCAGGCTGTCTTTTGGGTTTCTCCGTTGAAAAATGCATAATAAAGAAAGGTGTGGTGGACAGGAGTTACTGGCAGATTACAAAATGAAAGACCTTGAAAGGTGCTGGAAAACTCATGTTTATCAGTTTGACTTCGGGTTGATGGGCAGCTGCTGTTGGATAAAGGTTAAAACCATTAAAAAATAAAAATAAAAGGCTTCTTTCACATGATTCTTAACACATTGCGTGGGTAATCTGTCTGCATGATTCACACATCTTGCCAGATGATACCCTGGTAGCCCTATTTCCCATTCCTGTGTGAGCAATCATTTCCTGTCTACTTTACAAGCACACACTTCTCTGTAGCACGCTCTATGAATTAAACTTTTTTTTTGGTCTAAACAGTCTAAATAATGTTACTGCTTCCTTTTGCACCCAATATTTTGTGCCCTTTGTGGGGATTTCCCTCCCAGTAAGCCTTTTCATGACTCATTCATGTGCTTTGATATGAAATACACTATATGGAAAAAACACAGTAAACATCATGTTGCTCAATAAGATGAGAAGTCTTTTTTAGTGGAGTGCTCAAGGCTTATGTTCTGATTACAGGTTTAACTGATTCATGTTTGCCTGCTTTAAACTCCGGGGTTACTGTAGAGCTGAAAGAAACAAACATTGGTGGAACAGCAAGAGTGTACAACAGATGGATTAACATTACCGATGTGTTTGACTTGACTAACACAGGAGAACCAGTGAAGAAAACAAGCTAATTCAATAGACATTTACATACAGTATAAACATCCCCATTTTTAGCTCATTCCGGTGAAGGAGCTAATGCGATGACATGGCGTCCGATGTCCATCTGTCTGTTTGTCCACAGGAATCACTACTCCTCCTAGGCATTTGCCCCAGTGGTCACCAAACTTGCAAACAATGATCCTCATACACAACTAAGACAATTACAATCATTACTGAGGGTGGCAACAAAACTGCTCATTCAAATGTGAAATATACTGTCTGGGTCCATATTTATATTTTTCCGGGTAATTTAACTAACTGTAATGCTGTTGAGACCATGTAACCACAATGCTCCTGCACTGTGTATATAACTGTCTTCATATATATATTTATTTACTACTTTGGCTAACCAATTCTTGTCTTATTATCTTATTTACTATTTCTCTGAGTGCTGCTATCCCTGTGCTGCTGCAATCCTGGAATTTCCCCATTGTGGGACTAATAAAGGCTTATCTTATCATGTTAGTCTGCATCCAGGTTGTGCTCAAGGTCACTGACACAGGTCAGGAGATCACGGCCATTTATGATTTCACAAAAATCATTACTCCTTCTAGGCCATTGACCATGACCTTAAGCACATCCTACCGGAGTGGTGGAGCATCTGCCCCGCTACCGGGAGGTCGTGGGTTCAAATTGCAGCCAGGTCATACCAAAGGCCATATAAAAATGGTACTTTCCACTTTCTAGCTTGGTGCTCAGCATAATAGAATTGGGAAAGGAAAGTAAACACACAGAGCTACCAGAGGACTGACCCCCCACTGTAGCTTTCACTACTTACAGTAGCTGTGTGGCCTAGGGTCAGAGAAACGGAGATAGGCGCTGCCCCTATACATCACATGGTGTCCCACATGCTGTGGAAGGGAATTAACTAACTTAACTTAAGCACATCCTAGATAGG
The DNA here is from genome assembly GCA_020510985.1 of Pholidichthys leucotaenia. Lineage (NCBI taxonomy): Eukaryota > Metazoa > Chordata > Actinopteri > Cichliformes > Pholidichthyidae > Pholidichthys > Pholidichthys leucotaenia. Next base: position 315,193,074 of record CM035837.1, on the reverse strand, counting down.
TCTGCATCTAGGCTGTGCTTAAGGTCAAGGTCAATGGTCAGGAGATCTGAGCACTCTCAGGGTGATTTCGTCAGGCCGGATTGAGCTACTCCATCATTGATTGTCTGGTTTTATCCTCACCATCGAGTATTGGTAAAATGGTAAATGGCATTCACTTATATAGCACTTTTTTTTCATCTCAGGATAACTAAAGTGCTTTACAGATCCTGCTGTCCACCCATTCATACACACATTCACACACTGATGGCGGCAGAGCTGCCATGCCCCGGCGCTGGCCTGACCCACCAGGAGCAACTGGGGGTTCAGTGTCTTGCTCAAGGACACTTTGGTATTGAGACTCCAGACAGAGGGGGAATTAAACCCCTGATCCTCCGATCAGTAGTCAGCCACACTACACCAATCAGTGTAGGGTCCTTAATTACTTCAAATTTTTGATATCCCAGCAAAAGATAACAGATTTGTGCAAGTCTGAGGTACATCTGGCATTAGCAGCTTCAGTAATTCTGTTATAAGCTGTTTGGACTTGTATGCAAAACTTTTAATGCATGTAGTCTCATTATTGCAATAATTGCTTCAGTGTCTAAGAACTCTTACTACAGTGTTATTAGTCAATGCAATATCTTGCATACAGAAAAACACATGATTAATACGTAAAACTAGAGGGCACTCAGAGAGCTCATACCTCTGCCAAAGCTCCACCCCCCCTTTGTTCTCCCCTCCGTCCCTTTGTCCGTCCATATCGCCATCCATCCATACATTGTGAGATAGGGCCTTGGCGAAGGTATGCACTCACAGATCACCTCCAGCATCTAATCAGTTCATCTTTGGGCCAAGAGCCACCTCTGTAGAAAATTTCATCCAAACCTATCCAGTAGTTTTGGAGTACTGTTGCTAACACTCTGAGAAGATAAGAGCCTTGGCGGAGGTATGCATTTTGAGATCATCACCAAAATCTAATCATGTGTTCAGTGTGCTATTACACACCTTTCCTGAAAATTTGAATGAAAGGTGCTATAAAAATGCAATCCATTATTATTATTATTATTATTAGAGAAATGGCAGCAAAAACAATATGACTACATTATATGACTTAATAATAATAATAATAATAATAATAATAACAAGACTGTCATAATTGTATTGACCATACATTGGGGTTGGCCAATTCCACCTTAAATCAACATCATGATTTATTGAATCTTTCAGGTCAGTTTTTTTTTTTTCCTCCTCTCTTGTCCCTTACAGTTTACTGACAAGGCTCATAATTATTAAGCAATATTACACAACAGTGCGGTATCATACCATTTTGTGCAGTTATCAACTAAAAATTCACATAGTATCTATATTATCTACCACAACAAACTTGTGAGAAATATGACCATGACAAAGGCACAAATGCTCACCTGGCATGCTGACAGATGTGGACATGTTCCTCCAAGCGTTTGCTTTCAAATTTTCATCATGATATCTTTGTCAGATCAAAGAGTACCGGGTTGTTTGATGCAGCAAAGTTCAGCCTCTCTGAACTGGTTGAAAACCCCTAGTAATGTTATTTTATTTTTATTTGTTTGTTTATTTATTTACAGTATTTTTGTTTTATTTTTCAAGTAATTTATTTTTATTTCAATTTATGTTGCAATTTTGCCTTTTTGTCACCTGTCTCTCTTTGCTGTGTGATATTTTGTATGTGTTCAGTTGCTCAACTTTGCCATTTCTGTGTTGTATATTGTTATTGTTAATAAAATAAAATTTAAAAAAGTTCAGCCTCTTCACCATCCCTCATCTACCACTGTCGTCTTCCTTTACCAGCATCCTATGTCTTGCCCTTCCTTAATTCTGATTGGGTGCTTAGAAAGGTCTGACATTGACAAGCACAGCTGTACAGTAGCCTGACAAGTTGAACATTTTTCAGCCCTGAGCACCGTGACAAATAACGGCCACCGCACAAACGTTTCAGCGCTGAGGGCAGTCAGCGCTGTAAACCCTGGACTACATACAGAATGAATAGAAACTTGTCGCCCACAGCAGAAAAAACAAGTTTGGTGGACACGCCCCCTAATACTTTTTCTGCAGTGTTTGGCTTCCGGGTTTCTCCAGATTCTCAGGGCTGCTAGAAGCAAAGTTCAGCAGACTGTTCGGCGCTGTGCCAACGAGTACTGGACTCAGCTCAGCCAAGACATTCAAACCGCTGCCATAACAGGGAACATCCGTGGTATGTACGATGGCATCAAGAAAGCACTTGGTCCGGCTCAGAGCAAGACGGCCCCCCTCAAATCCTCCACTGGGGAGATGATCACAGAAAAGAACAAGCAGATGGAGAGATGGGTGGAACACTACTCCGACCTCTACTCCAGACAGAACACCGTGACACCATCAGCCCTTGATGCCATCGACTGCCTGCCATCCATGGACGAACTTGACGTCGAGCCAACCATCGACGAACTCAGCAAGGCCATTGATAGCTTGGCCGCTGGCAAGGCACCCGGCAACGACGGCATACCCCCCGACCTGATCAAGCACTGCAAGACCGCCCTACTGCTGCCATTGCATGACCTCCTCTGCCAGTGCTGGAAGGAAGGTGCTGTACCACAGGACATGAGGGACGCCAAGATCATCACCCTCTACAAAAACAAAGGGGAGACAAGCGACTGCAACAACTACAGGGGCATCTCCCTCCTCAGCGTTGTTGGCAAAGTCTACACACGAGTTGTTCTCGTTCGTCTACAGAAGCTTGCCGAACATGTCTACCCCGAGTCTCAGTGTGGCTTCCGCGCTGAGCGATCGACAGTAGACATGATATTCTCCATCCGCCAGCTCCAGGAGAAATGCAGAGAACAGAACATGCCCCTGTACGTCGCCTTCATCGACCTCACCAAAGCGTTCAATCTGGTCAGCAGAGAGGGCCTTTTCAAGATCCTGCCAAAGATAGGATGCCCACCAAAGTTGCAAAGCCTCATCGAATCGTTTCACACCAACATGCAGGGGATAGTGCAGCACGACGGCAACGTCTCAGAGCCATTCAACATACACAGCGGAGTGAAACAGGGCTGTGTACTTGCGCCAACCCTCTTTGGGATTTTCTTTGCTATGCTCCTGAGGCATGCCTTCAGCACAGCAACAGAGGGAATCTACCTGCACACAAGATCTGACAGCAGGCTTTTCAACCTTGCCCGCCTGAAAGCCAGAACCAAAGTACGCGAGGCTCTAATCAGAGACATGCTGTTTGCAGACGACGCTGCAGTCGCAACCCACACACAGCAGGAGCTTCAGACCCTGATGGACCGCTTCTCCCAGGCATGCAAGGACTTCGGGCTTACCATCAGCCTGAAGAAGACTAACGTCTTGGCACAAGGCACGGAAGCACCACCAACCATCACCATTGATGACTACGAGCTGGAGGTCGTGAATCAGTTCACATACCTGGGGTCCACGATCAGCAACAACCTCTCCCTTGATACAGAGATCGACAAGAGGATTGGAAAATCAGCCTTCACACTCGCTCGCTTCACCACACGAGTGTGGGAGAATCCCAAACTCTTTGTCAAGACGAAGATGGCAGTGTACAATGCCTGGGTCATCAGCACACTGCTCTATGGGAGTGAGACGTGGACAACATGCGCCCGGCAGGAAAAGAGACTGAACTCCTTCCACTTGCGCTGCATTCGCCACATCCTGGACATATCCTGGCAGGACAAAGTGCCCAATACAGAAGTTCTGTCCCGCGCCGGCCTTCCCTCCATGTTCACTCTACTCAGGCAGCGCAGGCTCCGCTGGCTAGGCCACGTTCACCGTATGGAGGATGGCAGAATCCCCAAAGACGTCCTCTACGGAGAACTGGCGACTGGCAGGAGAGACGTTGGCCGCCCACAGCTGCGCTTTAGAGACATCCGCAAGAGAGACATGAAGGCCCTGGAGATCAACACAGAGCGCTGGGAGGACCTTGCAACGGACCGCTCCAAATGGAGAGGCACCCTGACCAGACAGCTCAAGGCGGGTGAAGAGAGACTGACTGCTGCAGCAGATGAAAAAAGGACCTGCAGGAAGAACCGTCACAGACCCAGCAGCACGGAGACCACCCACAAGTGCGACCTGTGTGACAGGGACTGCTATTCGCGCATCGGCCTGTTCAGTCACAGGCGGTGCTGTCCCAGCAGAGTAGACGTTTAGGATTCTCTTCCATGGTCATCATAGACCGACGGAGGCTGACGACGACGACGAGGCTTCCGGGTTGCCAAGGCACGTGACCCTATGGCATGACCACGCATGTAACTGAGTGGACACGTCTTAAAGGGGCAGTACATGAAAAGCGCCAGATTAATATACAAAATAATATTTAAAAAAATCCTGCATCCATATCGTGATCCAAATCATCACCAAAATCTAATCATCTCTTCCCCATGCCATTACACACATTTCCTGAAAATTTCATCAAAATCTGTTCATAATTTTTTGAGTTATGTTGCTAACAGGCAAATCAACCAACAGAAAAACCAACCAACACCACTAAAAACATTACCTCTCTCCTCCCTTGGCAGAGATAAAAATGTGAGGAAGAGAAAGACCTGTATGTGTAGGTGAACTTGGTAATCATCTGCCTCCCCAAAATGGGGAATTAAAAAAATTATGAACCACTGGTATAAATAAACAAAAACATGTGCAGATTAAAATGAACACACAGTATTCATCTGAACTTTTATTGCTGACATGGGATTGAAAGAGTGTCAGTGGTTGTTGAGAAGAAGTTGAGAGGTTGTTATGGCTTCAGTTGGCCACCAGATGTCACTGTTCTTAGAATGAAGCCTCGAAGCTTTGATTCTTTTTCAGCACAGTTGGAAGGAAAGCCTCAGAGCTTCATTGATGCTTCACCTCCCCATCACTACTGAGGAGCTGTAGCATTTATTGTTGTTTAAAAGCAGTCTACCTTGTACATTTACTGCTTTTTACAGCCTGTTAATGCTAACTTTACTCCTGCTCCGATTGCCAGCTCTATCTGCCACGCAACGCATCGCCCCCCTTTTTTTTTTACTTCTAAAACCGTATAAAACAGGGGTCCCCAATCCCCAGTCCGTGGATCGGTACCAGTCCTGGGATCATTTGGTACAAAGAAAGAACAATTATGGTTAAAATTATAGTTATTTTCTTTTCATTAGTCTTCTGGGTATCTTATTTTGTCAGTGGTGTGCTGTCTTTTTCATGCATCAGTGACACAAGCTAACCCTTGAAAAAATGAGCCAAAAATAAAGTGCACTGGAGAACTTTTTTGGAAAGGGGGAACAAGCAAACTATGGGACAGCAGAAGGGTCACAGACTGCCAGCACAAAGAAAAGTGTATTTAAAAGAAAATACCAAGATTCCTACCTAAATTACAGGTTCATCCCAACAGGTAATCTACAAGCGGCACACCCGCTCTGCATAATATGCAGTGACTGGCTAGCTAATGAGGCCATGAAACCCTCAAAACTGCTTTGCCACAATGAAACAAAACACCCAGCATTAAAAGACAAGCCACTGGAATTTTTTGAAAGAAAAATATGTGAACATGAAGGACAGAAACAGTTACTGAGGGCCAACACTTCAACAAATGTGTCTGTGCTGAAAGCATCATTCTTAGTGGCGTACCGCGTTGCTAAAGCTAAGGAGCCCTTTAGTGTTGGAGAAGAATTGATTCTGCCTACTACTAAAGACATTTGCAGTGAACGTTTTGGAGAGGCAACAAGCCTAGGGCTCCCACTGATTCTGGATTATGGTGAGTTGATATTATAGTGTAATGATTATTGTAAGTGCCTAATATAAAATGTAATTGTTGCATTCAGACTGCATACTGTGTATTGACTAAGATTTTTGTTATTCAAACCCGATCCGTTGAAAAATCTTCCTGCATGAAACTGGTCCCTGGTACACAAAAGGTTGGTGACTGCTGGTATAAAGGTTTACAACACTAGCTGCAGTATTATATTTCTCGTTTGCTTGTGATTTTACAGCATCGCTCCTCACTCCCGTGATATGCGATATGCACTCCGGTGAAGGGGGATGCTTTTCTCGACACAACACCGGTCTCAGCATGCAACACATGCCTTACAACACGGACTCCATGCAGGGCAAGGCAAGGCAAGGCAAGGCAAGGCAAGGCAAGGCAAGTTTATTTGCATAGCACATTTCCTGTACAAGACAATTGCTTTGCATAAAAACACTAAAGAATTACAGCAAGGTGCAAAAGGAATCTACACATTTGAAGGCCTCGAACCTCCTTTCCTTTTATTTTTTAGGCTGCATGTCCACCAAATGCGTTTTTTGTCGCCTGACCGCCCTGAATGTCTTTTTTTTCAGCGATTGTGCGCTGTGGTCTGGAAAAAAAAAGTCTGTGCCCTGTATCACAGCTACAGCTTGTCACTCACAGCTCAGCACTTCTGCTTTTCCTATGGTGAGACTTTCTACTTATTTTTTAATAGCAGTCTCTAAATAACAATGGACAGGAAACATATTTTAGCATTGGTAGCAGCTCTGTATGCAAAATATGATGACACGGAAAACAGGAGTCTGAGTTCCCGCCCTTCCTTAATTCTGATTGGTTGCTTAGAAAGGTCTGACATTGACGAGCTCAGCTGTAGTCTGAAAAGTTAAAATTTTTTCAACTCTGACTGCCCTGAGCGCCGCGACAAAAAGCGGCCGCTGCTGAGAGCGTTTCAGCACTGTAGACACCGGACTTCATAATGAATAGAAAATAGTCACCCACAGCGGAAAAAACATGTTTGGTGGACACGCAGCCTTATACATAAAAAAACCCCACACTGCTCCTTCACTCTTGCTCTTTTTCTTGACCACTCACACAGAGTGGCACCTAGGTTTCGATTAGAGCTCCTCTGTGAGTTGATGCTGTAATTGCATTTAAGAATGCAGTTCCAAATACAGTCAAACGTGATATAAATAAATAATTGATTTTTGGAAATGGACTAGCAGGTTGCAATGAATGAGGATGGGGGCCACATGTGGCCCACGGTTAGCAGTTGCCCATCCCTGATAGGCTCAGTCCCTAGAGTGCAATAAGCACAGAAACATTTATGAATGAGTGGCTAAACTGCCACCTCAGCTAGCCACCTTTGTGGTGCTAACAATGTAGAATCATAACAAAAATCTAGCAGAATAAGCCACAGTGATGCAAGATACTGTATATTACCGACTGTGGATTAGTGAATCAGGTGGAAGCAGTGATGTCTATTAGGGTGACTGAAATAACAACAAAAAAAAAAAATTAACAATATCAACGTGAGCTTAGCTCTTAAGACTGATAGCGCTTAAGTCTTTGGCTCCCTGCCCTACTACATGACAGACAACTAGACTGGCCAGTAATAGGGGAGCAGACGGGTATCAAGGCGCCACGGGTCTCAAGGTAGTAATACTTTTAGTGATGTTTCCCATTTCTTGACATACAGGAAAATACCTGATAGAATCAAAACGGCTTCATGGAGAGAAAAACAGGATAAAAGCTCTATGTGTGTGTGTGTGTGTGCACCCGCGTGTGTGCGTGTGTGCACACGTGTGTGTGTGTGTGTGTGTGTGTGTGTGTTAAGAAAAGTGAGTGTTTTGATATTTTTTTCAATAATCACTTGACCAATAAACGGTTTTCAGAAGGTTAAAACCTACAAAAACAGTTTTTCAGTCAATGACACCTTTACTCATAAAACAAATGGAAGAGAGCTGTAACAAGTCCACTGGAATGTTACATTTAACCAGCACATATCCTACTATAGGTACCACAGTACCTGGTTACTTCCTCTTCAACTCTGGCATATGCAAACATTTGTTGGTGCTGAATATCTGGATATTTAAAAACAGATATTTTTTTTTTTACATTTGTGCTTCAATACTGAATTTTCCACATATGGCTCATCTAAAAAAACAATTATTTCTCTCACCCCTGATGTGTATGCTTATTATCTGCAGGAGCACAGTTGCAAATTAGGCCAAAGGGCAGTTACAACTTTTATTGCATGACTATATTTGGTACAAAGATGTCACGCCATTAAAAAAAGTTTCATGAATCCTGGCAAACTGTCTGAAAGTGGAAGATTGTGCTCATTATTACCAGGGAGGCGTTGTAAACTTTCTCCTTCCTCTGTACAATATGTTTCCTTCCTTGGAAAAAAACAGATGTGTAAAGGCATCAGCTTCAATGAAGAAATAGGAACTCTGACAGATAGAAAGGGGGCCAAGTTGTTCCCTTTGGTCAACTACTATTTTAAAGTTCCCATTTAATGGCTAGAAGTACTTCCCAAATTAATATAGATATTGAAAACATTTCTGCTTTTGTTAAAACTGGTTCTGCATTAGCATGTGTCACAAATAAATCAACAGCACAGTTAGCAGGAGTTCCTGAGGGAGTTGAGTAAATTTACCTCAAGTTATCATGAGTGTTTCCTCTGGCAGGACCAGGGTCAGACTGAAAAGTGTTTAAAAACCGCATCTTGGCCATACTTTAAATGCACAGACAGCTTTGATCTGGACAGGAAACCAGATACTATCCAGGAAGAGTCTGGTTAAGAAGCACCTCAGATATCTTGTGGACTTCGCTGCAAAGGAGCATCACCCAAGGCCATAGCCTGTGTTGGGAATGTTATCATTTAAAGCAGGTAAACTGTAATTGGGGCAGACTTTGTACCTTTTCGAGTCTCTTGTTTACATGTTCTGGGCCCGGTGATATCTTTTCTAGTCATGTGGGGTTTTCTTTCGCAACAAGACACTTGTCTATTCTGAGCCTGGCTTTACTGATGCTTGGCTGTAATACTGCAGTCCAAACGTCTGCTGCACCCCTCTGTCATGTTCATTCCCTGTATATCGTGATAGAATTTAAGTAGACTGATGTAAGGGTGCACACACCTTATACAGTAGCTCACACAATGCCTGCAGAGAGCCTGAATAGTCAATTCTCTGTTGTTTTAAATAGTTTTCTCCTAAAGTTGACTGGCATGTGCTCAATTCTGTCAGTGTTACCACGAACCCCATGGCAGATCTTCTTTTGTTTTGGCAAAGCTGCCCGAACACGCAGTTAGATTTCAGAGAGCTGAGATAATACTGTGGGGCTTTGAGGCCTGGTGAAGGGCAGAGCCCACAAGCTGAAGTCCACATGAACGCAATGTTTTCTGAGGCACACTGCCGGCTTATCAGGCCCACAGAGGGTTCCTTCCTGGTTTTCTTCAGTCCATTCTGTAATTACTGTTACTGCCCGGCCCCAGCCACACTACTGTATGGACATTTCCCAGCACTCCCAATGTTTTCCTCGTGTTGTCAGCTTTCTATTGTATTCTGATAGCCTGCAGTCATTCACTCTGGATAAGCAAGTGAAGACACTGCACCACTGGTTTGACACTGGGATCAGTTTCTGCCAGACTTGACTGTGTATGTTTCTAAGTGCTGTCTAATACAAGTTGTACGTTGTAAAACTGTGTTGATTTTTTGGTTGATGTATCATTTCTCTGTTATAGAAATTACATTATTCTGAACTTATTTAGCATAAATTCTAATGACAATAATTATGATAGTAAAAAAGCTTAACCCAAATTCAAATCCATTCAACAGTCTGAACTAGAATCAGACCAATTTATCATTATGTTATGTTTAGTTCCATCCATTATATTGTATTGATTTTTAAGGAAGGAATCTTGGCGACTCCTCCTCACTGTCCTCAGAAATGAATAGCATCAGTAGGGCTGCAGTTCAATGAGTAACAACAAGGAGACACTAAAGTGCAAGTTTAAACAATTGCCATACAGCACCTGTAATGCTTGGTTGTGTAGATCAGTGTTTTTCAACCTTTTATGAGCCACAGAATCCTTTTTACATTGAAAAAAAATCCTGCAGACCCCCACAAATCTGAAATGTTATAAAATGATCCATTGTAGTGTATTATGGCCTATTTAATGACAATTTAGCCTTGTAATTTGTTTATATTCATTGTGAAATGTGGTGCAATTACATACAAAGTCAATGAAAGACGCAAACACACATGCATTTGCTCCGGGTGACACAAGTTCACACGAGTTCATGTTCACGCGAGCAACTCAGCCAGGAGTTCCCTTGATGCTTTCGGCTTTAATGTTGGGATTAGTTTGAAAATGAGACAGACATTTACTTGACAAGTCTATTGTCAGGCTCGCGCTCCCCCAAAGGGGGTTCTTTTCATGGCTTTCCTTGGTTGTGTTCATTGCTTGTTTGGTGCTGGGGATGGCTGATGCTGGGATGCAGTTTCTGGGGGAGGTGGAGACATTTTCCCCAATAGTTTTGTGGGCTCAGCAATAGTAAATTAGACGGTCCTGAAACTGCTGCCTCCGGTTATGCAGGAATCCCCAACTTGAGCTCAGCCTCCGTCGAGAGGAGGAAGAAGCGGAAGAAGAGGAGGGACTGTGTTTGTGCTGTTACTCACTGAAATGGAGGAGCCACTGCAGGTGCCAATGAACAATAATGGAAAGTTGTTTGCAATTTTTGGACCAGTTAAGAAGTGAAATTAGACAATTTCCCTTTGATCCCTCAGTGTTTACAGACCCTGTGGGGTCCAAGGACCCCCGACTGAAGCACAAGGGTGGAGATGATATGATGATGGTGACATGGTGGAGGATTACAGCTGCAATGTCTGTAAACTAAACCCTTACCTCTCCTATTTCATTAACCTTAAATCAGCACCTTGCAATGTTCTTGTTTTGGGTAGGAACACTGAAAAGACCACAACTATGTAGACTCAGTCCCAACAACCAATAACAGAGTGCTTAGTTATTGGTGGCTAAAGTTGTACCCTGTGATACTGTTGTGCTCTTGGGACTGGGATCCTAATCACCATAGTTGTAGTCCTTTCAGTGTTCCTACCAAGAACAGGGAAGTTGCAGGCAGTGCAGGCCCACCCAAGCTTAAAACGGAAGTAACATTCACCCAGTCAAAGGTTGATGTACCATCAAAATAATTTTAGAAACATTATTTTCAAGTGAAAATCTTGCATAGTGTTGCTTAAACTATCACCCTCCAAAAATTTAAAGGTGAACTGGATTGTATTTTCATAAAAACAAAGATTAAAAAAAAAGGCATCAACAAACTGTTCAGAAAAGTGCAGAATTAAAACCTTTATATTCTTGAAAAAATCATATATTGATGAAAAAATACTTGAAAACTTTTTACGGAACTGAAATAATCATATTTAAATTTGCGCTGCTGGATGATGAGGCTGGTAACATAGATATATGATACACTAGATAGGACATGGCTAACATTTTCATGGCAAACAAAGGTGGCATATTCTGTAGGTAATTATTGTAATGGTTGACAGCACCTGCAGCATTGTGATAACAGGATAGACAAACAGTTAGTCTAGTCTGGTCAAGCAGCTAGCCATGTCCAATCTAGTGTTTATATATCTATGGCCAGCGAAGATGTCAGCCCGGTCACAGCCAATAGTGTGACTGGGTTGATGTCATGTGTCTCTACCAAGCAGTTGGTGCAAGAGTGTCACACCTAATGGCCAGGAGGTCAGAATGTTGTCTCCAATACCTTTAAGATTCAAGATTTTTATTTGCCAATACTACTATATGTACAGGACATACAGGAGAATTGAAATGGCATTTCTCTCTCTCTTCAATGGCGTGCACAATCTAAAAAAAGCCCCAAAAGGAATAAGGCTGGAAAACAACAACAGCAGTCTATGTACAGTAATGCTACCCATAGTGCAAACAGTGACAAAAGATAGAGACCCAGACATCCCATAGTACAAATAAGGATAAACCATAAAACTCAGCAATCCTATATACAGAAAAGTAGAGCAGTAATACTCATAGTTGCAAGTTTGATGCGGTAATGTAGGTGCAGACAGTGACAGATGGGACTGCGCATGAACAGTGTTACAAAAAGACAGCAACAGATATGGCATTTATGCAAATGGTCGCAGTAAAGTGCAGAAACATCCATCCATCTTCTTTCGCTTAATCCTTTTCGGGTCGTGGGGGGGGGGGGGGTGCTGAAGCCTATCCCAGCATCTTTTGGGCAAGAGGCAGGGCACACCCTGGACAGATCGCCAGTCCATCGCAGGGCCAACACAGAGAGACAGACAACCATTCACTCTCACCGTCATACCTAAGGACAATTTAGAATCCCCAGTTTTGATGCCATTTAACCTAACTTGCGTGTTTTTGGCATGTGGGAGGAAACTGGAGAAATCCCGGAGTAAACCCACGCAGACATGGGGAGAACATACAAACTCTACTCAGATCACTGTTGGTCGAGGGCTGGGATCGAACCCAGGATTCCCCGGCCAAGGGTGAGTTGCTGTGCTGCCGCAGTGCTAACCACTTCACCACCGCGCTGCCCTGTGCAGAAACATACAGCAGCAAATGTATTACTGTTGGTGTGCCAGTCTTTCTGTGCCAACAGCTGAGGTAGTTATTGTGCAGGTGAGTGCGTTATGGTCTGGGGGGAGGGGGGAGTGGGCAGAGTTCAGGGTCCTGATGGCCTGATGAACAAAGCTGTTTAGCAGTCTTGTGTAGTGGGCGTGGAGGCTCCAGTACCTTTTCCCCGAGGGCAGGGGGCTGAAGAGGGAGTGTGAGGGGTGGGAGCCTGCAATGTTGATGGCTCTGCGGGTGAGGTAGATGTCCAAGAGCAGGGGCAGAGGGGCACTGATGATCTTGCTGGCTGCTTTCACTATGCGTTGTAGTGTCTTCCGGCAGGAGGCGGTGCACCTTCCATACCACACTGTGATGCAGCTGGTGAGGATGCTCTCAATGGTGCTCCGGTAGAATGAGCACATGATGGTGGGTGGGACTCATGCTGTCCTCTGTTTGCGGAGGAAATGGAGGTGAGTTTGAGCCTTTTTGGCCAGTGATGTGGTGTTGTTGGACCAGGAGAGGTCCTCAGAGATGTGCACCCCCAGCAACTTGGTGCTGCTCACCCTCTCCACAGCTGCTCCATTGATGATCAGAGAGGGATGCTGTGTGTGTCCCCTCCTGACGTCAACCACAATCTCGTGAAGTGACTTTAACAGTGTGAGATGCTGTGGTGATGTCACCATTTTTGACATGTACGGTGATATTTGAAAGTTAGGAACACCCAACATATTTTTATGTATTAGTTTGAGGACTTGTGCAGTCTTTTCAGGAAAGGGTCCTCTGACATCCACCTTAATCTACAGCCCATCTATCATAATAACTACAATCACTGATGTTTGAATATATTAAAACCGTAATACCTCATTATATTCCAATGGACATTCTAATTATTCTATAATTATTCTGTATACATAGTTATTATGATCTGATTCATAGTCTGGATCCCAGTTTTTTTTTAAGCCTTGTCAGCCTTGACAGAGGTATGCAGTCTCAGCTAGTCTTATCATATTGTGATTCCTTCTGTATAATTATGCCTCGGTGAAACAGAGAGGCATACGGTAATCAGTTAATGCGTCTGTGTGTGTGTGTGTGTGTGTGTGTGTGGTTGTATCTGTCTGTCTGTTACCAGCTTTTCAGCTCGCTCAGTCAAAATTAAGTGCAACTAAAGGCTTGTATCATTGTATCATTTTCTTGACTTTTAATTTGCCAGAATTTTGAAATAACACTTTGCTTTTGAAATAAACACAAATTTAACTCACCATTTCTGTCAATGCCGCAGCGAAAAAGGTATTGTAATAACTATCCCGGGCCAATAAAGGTTGGAGTGCCACTTTTTTACAGCTGCGCATGCTACTATGCCACAGGCACCGAGGCACAGCACCTTGATGCTTTCATTTATATATATTTTTGATTTTGTATAATTTTAATAATTCTTGAGTCATCAGAAAGAAATGGAATTGGTGTTGAGACTGCAGGGAACTTCAAAAAGTGCACAGGGCACATACGACTGACAGAATCTGAATGTAACGTGTCTTCTATATGAATATAGTAAGGAAATGTGTGCATAAAAACATACCTGTTCTGTTGTTTTTTCTCGGTCCAGGTATATTAGGTAAGCGTGCACTTTCCTGAAATTCCTCTTCTTTTATCAAACTGACACTGATGGCTTTCTGTTTCTGCTGAACATACATCAGTGCTTTTCTGTATGTGCAGCAAACTCAAATCCTTCAATAGATCTGTCCTAAACTCGGGACAAACTTGCTTCTTTGGGTAATATTTCTTAGTGTCATAGATAACAGTAATGTCATACATAATGTTTCAGTTGTTGGTCCTATAAAGTATTCCATAAAACAGCAAACCACAGATATCTCTGTGCAAATATTTCTGCCATTACAGAGAAATCAATCACTGCCTACAACTTTCTTCATTATTTCCAGATGGCTTCACTTAATCATTTCATTTTCTTAACAGGAGGAAGAAAGCTTAAAGCTTCACACGTTAAACTCCCTGATCCTTCTAAGCATTTTATGGTTCTGCTGTGACGTGTGGTCTCGGTGCATGTATATTCTGTCCATTTAATTTGTCATTTGTTGTATTTTTACTGCCACTTTGTGGGCTTAGTCCGTCTACCCACAAGTGACTTTCCATTCTTTCAGACTGAGATGGTGAAGTCATCGGTCTCTGTCAGAGACAATGTAGTTAGAGTGCTGAGCATCGTCTTGGCAGGGAGGAGAATAAGTGGTACCTTTTCATTAGTCCTCGCAGACTCATACAGCAGATGGTTCCAATAATTGTGCCTGCATTACTGCTTTATTCGGATTGAAATGTGAAAGGATAAGTGGGTTCAACGTGCCTTTCCTGCAAAGGCACGAGAGCTCAGTGAACACTGGCCAAAGTTTTAAATAAAATGATGTCAACCTCAACTTATTGTTGAGAGAATGCAGCCGCAAACAACAGCTACTTAAATGGAAATTTGCTTTTGTATATTAGTTTTGGACTGAAATGTATTTTGAACTTTGCTGTCAAGAGAAATGACCATAGAGAGGCTTAACGGAAGATATTACACAGACCTCAAACACAGGAGAATATACAGCAATTTTCCACTCAGCCTTTTTGCCATCCATGAAGCGTTAACCCTCACCCTACCAACCTATTTTACATCTTAATCTTACAACACACATAAATTAAATGCATCCCAGAGGATTTTTTTAACCTATGAAATAGAAAAAGCAATATTTTGTAAATATAAAACTTTTCCAACAGACTTTACAGAAGAAATTCTTTGTTCAGAACAATGTATATCTATTTTACAATCACATGAGTACAACAACACTTTAAAAAAAGTTACTTTCACACCAAGTTGTTTCACATGCCTTTAACATTTAAAAATAAGACGTTATTTGGCTAATGGTGAAACAGCTAAACTAGCTGCTAGCTTAGTTTAGTTTAGTTTATTTCTTTCATGGACTGTATACAAAAAGCATTAATCACATAAAGTGGAGAGTGATGTCTGAAGATAAGAGTTGAGGTTCGATTGGACACTTAGCAATGATGATAGAAGGACTTCAGCTCCTGACCAGATAGAGTGATGATACAGAGTGAAGTACGTGGCGGTAATGCACCTGTAAGCTGGTTGCCAACCGCCAATCAAATCTAAAAGAAGAAGAAGAAGATGTTTTGCATCTGATTTAGCTATTAGCTAGTTTCCATCTGCAGTCCCTGGGCAGGTAAAAAAATCCCCATGAAATTACAGTTAAAGTCTATCACACATACATACACAATCTATAATTTGTGTACCTAATTCCTCTAGCCATGTTAAACTAAACAAAAAGTCATATTATCCAGTAGGACTTCTCAGCAATGTTTGATCAGTATGGCTAAAGACCATATACGGTGCTGTGGAAAAAGTATTTGCCGCATCCTGATTTCTTATACTGTATTTTTGCATATTTGTCTTGCTTAATGTTTTTTAGATCATCAAACAGATTTTAATATTAGTCAAAGATAATTCAAGTTAATAAAAAATGCAGTTTTTAAAAGATAATTTCATTTATTAAAGGGGAAAAAAAGCAACTATCCAAACCTACGTGGCTCTATGTGGAAAAAGTAATTGCCCCCTAAACCTAATAACTGGTTGGTGGGGACACCTGCAACTAAGTGTTTGCTGTAACTGGATATGAGTCTTTTACATCATTGAGAATTTTGACCTACTACTCTTTGCAGAATTGTTTTAATTCAGCCACATTGGAGGGTTGAGGTTGAGGCCACGAACTGATGGTCCAACATTCTCCTTCAGGATTTTTTGGTAGAGAGCAGAATTTGTGGTTTCATCAATTATGGTAAGTCATCCAAGTCCTGAAGCAGTAAAGCAGCCCCAGACCATCACACGACCACCACTGTGTTTGACTGTTGGTATGATTTTTATGAAATGCTGTGCTAGTATTATGCCAGATGTAATCATATGCATGCCTTCCAGAATGTTCAACTTTTATGTTGTCAGTCCACAGAATAATTTCCCCAAAGTCTTGGGGATCATCAAAATGTTTTCTGGCAAATATGAGATGAGTCTTTGTGGGGGGTTTTTTAGTCAGCAGTTTTGTTTTGGTTTTTTTTTGCCTTGAAACTCTCCCATGGATGCCCTTTTTGTCCAGTCTCTTTCTTATTGTTGAATCATGGACCAGTGTCAAAACTGAGGCAAGTGAGGCCTGCACTTCTTTAGATGATGTTCTGGGTTTTTGTTTCTCATCTCTTCTTGAATTTCTTTAGATCGCAGCATGATGTGTTGCTTTTTGAGATCTTTTAGCATACTTCACTTTGTCAAACAGTTTCAATTTAGGTGATTTCTTTATTCAACAGGTCTGGCAATAATCAGGCCTAAGTGTGGCTAGTGAAATTGAACTCAGCTTTCCAAAAAATGTAGTTAATCACAGTTAATTCATGATGTAACGGGGGAGGTACTTTCCCACAGGGTAGGTTTAAATAGCTTTTTCCCTTTAATAAATAAAATTATCATTTAACAAAAGCCCTCCGAGGGGAGTGCAATATCTCTTGCCTGTCGTGAGTCTGAGCATATGTTTCCACAGAGCTCAGACTCTCAAGTTATTTCTGAGTTTTGTATGTCTGTTATTATCATTTTTGTCAGTTTCTGTACATATTTTTGTTTGTTGACACTTGTGCCTTCTCTTCTCCAGACACTCTCACTAGCTGCTCACAGTCTGCTCCCCAGTCATCTCAGCTGTGAGCAGTTGTTCAGTTAGGTCACCTGCTCGCTCAGCTGCCCGTACCTGCTGCTCATTTGTCTGCCTACTATTTAAGGACTGTCAGTTCATGTTCTTACTGCGGCAGTCTTGACGTGAGTTGAATGGACTTTATTCCTCCATGTCTTTTCTCCTCATCTCCTCCAGAGCATTACCGGCTCTGGAGTGCCTCTTCTCTGTAAGTTACCCCCGTTTGTATTTTTTGTATTGTCTGCACTATTTTGGTATTTTTGTTATTAAATGTCACAACTACAGTTCAGCGAGTGGATCTGTCTTTCTGCCCTGGAGTGGCCATTCATGACATTGCCTCTGTTTTCTTTGAAGATCCCAATATGTCACTGAAGAACAGCAGTTTTAAACTTTTCCATATAATTAGTGGGGCAGAACCAAATTATGATAAGCCTATCACCCATGAATATACAACAAAAATTGCTGTATACAACCCATAGTTGTAGGTCAGGGCCTAAGGTGAACCTGTGTAGCAAATTTAGTGACCCTAGAGAGCTTCTATAGTAAGAGGACATAGGGAATGCTAACCTTGGCCTTTGACCTTTTGACCCCAGACCAGTAGTCAGAGGTCATGATCTCAGGGTGAACGTGTGTACCACGTTTGGTGACCCTAGTGTTCTTTGCTGTTGAGATATAGTTTACATTCCATTTTAACATTGACCTTTGACCTGGCACTCAAAAAACAGTCATACTTCAGGGTCACAGGGTGAACCTGTGTACAAAGTTTGGTGACCCTAGTTTTACTCGTTGTACAGTAATAGGGCAGAGGTAATGCCAACCTTGACCTTTGAACCCCAAATGTATAGTCACAGTTCAGGATCACAGGGTGAACATGTGTACCATGTTTGGTGGCAATAGCTTTGTGCATTCTATAGTAATAGTACACATGGAATGTTAGCTGTGACCTTTGATCTTTTGACCCTGAACCCATGGTCCGGTCAGGGTGTAAACCATCCAAGATTTATCTTAGATGCAACTATGGTATTGATTTGAAAAGCCTACATCATTTCTTTCAGTTATCACATTTACGAGCTTTAGGGAAAAACTGACCTCTGACCTTGACCTCAAAGTCTATAATTCCTGCAAAAATCATCTGATCAGAGTCAGATTACAATACGTGTATCATCAGTGTATATCAAACCCTGGTACCAAGTTTCAAAACAATCGGAACAAAACCGTAGGAGAAGTTAATTTCACAAAGTGGGACAGATGGACAGATAGACGGACAGACACATGGACCACATCATGACATAATCCCCTGTCGGTCAAAGACCAAAGGGGGTTTAAACTGCATATTATATTTACTTGGGTTTTCTTTGTCTAATATTAAAATTAGTTTGATGATCTGAAACATTTAAGTGTGACAAATATGCAAAAATATAAGAAGTCAGGATGGGGCAAATACTTTTTCACAGCACTTTATATACAGTAACTCCTCTAGCAATACCATTTACATAAAAGATGATTACAGAATCAGAATCTTTGTCATACAGCGGCACAATGAAATTGTACTTCAGCGCAAAAAAGAGCAAAGAGAACAGTATTACCTAACATGACTTTGCTTGATAAAAGTTACTAAAGTTTGTAGTATACTGTGCAGCAGTCTATAGAGTAGTCTGCATTCTCTAGCCATGTTTCCCATTTACCTATAAGATAATTACAGCATAACCCAAGATATTTTCAGCAACATAAGTACATATGTTTAATAAAAACGGTAAAAATATTAGATAGGAAATTAAACATTTTGTGTTGGGTCCCTACAGAAAATTGTTAATTATTTTTCTGAAACTTCACAATCAAAAACTTGTGCTCTATGTGGCAAGGAGACTGATAAAGTCATGAAATATTAATATCACATACAGTAACAGAATAGCATGTGGAATATTCCACTTAATAATAAATCATCACTAATCTGCAATCAGAGTAACTTCTACCTAAAATCTATGGAAGTGGTCCTATGAGACGGTCTGTTGGAGCACCTCTATCCAGTGTCTGTGTGAGGCTGAATGTGTGCTGCGAAGGCCTCATAGGATTTACTGACAGACCACAACTGTGTGAAAGAGCTGAGAGTCACTGGCATTTTTGTTGGCTCTTGTTCCTTCGTCTACCCAAATCTTTCTCTGAAATGTAAAACAACGTCATGAAAACAGGATGCAAACACAACTGCCAAGCAGGATCTTGTGCAAATGAATATGCTAATTTTAGCCTCAGGACAAATGTTGTTGCTGTGGTAGCAAGACTCAAAACTGCACCATATTCAAAACAAAATCAGAGAAATTGTGACCCAAGATTGAATGGTTATAGAACACTTTTGCATTCACTGGTTCTTTGTTCTTATATAAACCTGTGAGATAGGTCATGAAACGCCTTTACCACGGCTTAACAGAAGACACCAATTGCAGGCAGTGAGTTTTTGCACATTTAATAACAGAAAGACGTACGAAAACTAAATACGTCAACACACACACTTACAGGTACAGCCGGGGAACACCCGGAGAAAACGAAGCAGACGGGAGCACCGTCTTGCAGATGAAGGATGTACAAATAACATCTGGGACGCAAGACTGCTGCAAGGAATAACTACACTGGTCTGCTTAAATAGCACAGCACCAGATGATAATCAGGAGTGGGTACATGAGTGAGAACGTAATCAAAACAATAAGTGGCAGCTGTGCAGCCCGTGAAACAGTTTGATAGCCGGAAGCTGCACAACACTGTCAAAATAAAAGTACAGACCAGAACTAACTAATACAGCATAAAATAACACAGCCCCCCCCAAAAGATATAAACAAACCCATAACCACAAAAGGACACACAATAACTAGACAAAACTACAAGAACACAACTAAGAATACAACAACTCATAAATGAACAGAAACCAGATACAAAAGATCATAATAAACAAAGAAACAAACAAAGAAACAGAAAAGGACTAAACTAAGACTGGAAACTGGGCACAGCCCCCGCCCGCGCCCAGGACCATGACAAGATAAGGGTGTTCATGGCACAGTCATACTGTGGGGCCAAGGGTGACAACTCAGCTCAGCTCCTGCACAGCTCGTCTGACCTCTAGCCATGCCCATCCTGCTGCATGAGATGTTAAATTATCAAAGGCAGACTTCTCCCAAAACTCACGGAAGCTGTGGTCTCCACCCAAGTGAGCCCACACATGCTTAATGCAGAACAAAAATTTGCATTTGCTTTGATGGTGAGTTCTGGCTCAGATGTGCTGGCGTGATTTTAGAGAATGCTTGACGGTTGTTTGAAAGAAACAGAGAACTGCAGTATATTTTTTTCTGTCACTTCAGCTCTGTTCTGACGGGAGTGTGTGTTTTAGTAATAGTGTCTTTCTGAGCGTGCTGAACACACACACATATCAGACTGTTAAGTATGCATACCTAATTACATCTGCCACTCACTAAACTTTGAAGTATACAAATCTAATCACTTCTGCAACGACCTGAGACTCCACAGCAAGTTTCAAAGAACTCAGGTCGTACATTTGAAACCATTGTGGGGTTTTCAGCTGAAGTCAAAAATACCACAAGGCAAATAATTCTTACGTGCACTCATCTATGACAGGGCTGCACACCAGGAATCTGGAGCTCAAAGATAGAAAAAAAGGACATAATGAGTTTGTTTTCAGGTTACATGCTATTTATAAAGAATTTTAGCATGCGTGTTGCATCAGTCATCAACAGTATGCACATACATGAGCTGATCAAAAAAGTTGGTTAAAGACATTTATCAAACAAACAAACATTGCCTATGATTTTGCAAGATTCTCAACACCCAATGTTATAATTTTTCTGCTGAAGCTCTATGAAAAAAACCTCAGAAAATAACACTGGTATTTTGCTCTGTGTTAGACTGTCACTAAACCCTGTGTTTCTTAAAAAAGTATGGATCTTTGTTGCACCTAAAAGTCCTATATAGAACCACAAGCAGCCCCATTGAAAGGCTCCCATGGTTATGGCTCTATAAAGCACACATAGTAAATATGTTCTGCAGCTGCCTGTTGTTGACAGACTGGCTCATTCTACTTTCATGCCTGATTGTCTTTCTTGTATGTTTCTCACCACCTTGTTTGTCTAGAAATTGTATCCATTTGATGCGGGTGTAAGCCTAAAGAATCACTGAGAGTCCTCTTGCTTAAAACAATAGATAGACTTGAGCAGCGTTGTTGACTGGCTGTAAACATTCCGATCTATCAACCATTAAACAGAAATCAAGATTGTAGCTGAACATGTTCGGTGTGACCAGGCTATGTAAAACCTAATTTGCCTACGCTCCTTTGTGAGAGACTTGTTGCCATAAAGTGACGTCAGGCTTGTCTGTGTCTTGCCTCCTCAGATTGGGCATGACTGTGCAGTACAAGCTGAGGTTGTAGCCACATCTGGCCGGGAGCTCTGAAGTAAACAGTATACCACGTTGTCCACAGCAGAGGGGGAGATGGGAGAGACGGAGGACGAGCGGGACAATGTGGGAAAGCTGTTTGAGAACTTTATCCAGGCCTCAACCTGTAAAGGAACTCTGCATGCCTTCAACGTCCTCTGCAGGTGTCTGGACCTTGACCCCGCAGCCCACAGTACCTTTTACAGCAGTTTGAAGGTGAAGGTCACGACCTGGAAGGCCAAAGCACTCTGGAGTAAGCTGGACAAGAGGATGTCTCATAAGGAGTACAGGAAAGGTCAAGCCTGTGTGGGCACCAAGGTAGGACTAGTTTCTGTATGTTCTCCTTAAAAACATTACAAACTAGAAAAGTACTCGGAGAGCGCAGACCTCCGCCAAGCGCCAGAGTTCCCCCCATACAGTGTTTGTATGTACGTTTTCAGATTCCTTGACCATGAAAACATATGACTAGCAATTGGATTCACAATGATAGGATTAGTGGTTCAGTAGTAAAAGCATTACCTCCTTAGCGGAGGTAAGAAACTGAAGTGTTGGTGTTGTGTCCATCTCCTCCACTGAAAGCAGCACTCAGGGCTTCACTGACGGATGCAAATTTGGTAGACAGGTTGCCGTGGGTTTTATTGGGTTTGCACTCCGCGGAAAAAAAAGAGGATTTGGAAACTTCCCCGGCAGAGAGCTGGTTTTTGCGCAGCCCCTATGGCTGGCCGGGCAATTTCTGCCAAATAATCCGGCGGCGGACAGCTGCCCGTCTCAGCTTTTGCAGCGTAGTGCAAACACAGGCACACAGGCACACTGCCGAGCCCTGCCCACCACTGTGTTCCGTGTGCTTTTGTGCCTAAAACTTTGAAGAAGGTGGAGTTTGTGTTGATCAGACACGACGAGCAGCGCCCTCCATTGGGCCTGCACACATGTTGAAAATGACCGTATCTCACAATGTTAAAGAATCCTTAAAAAAATTCCTGTATCCAGACGGTGATCCGGATCATCCCCAAAATTTAATCAGTTCTTCCTTGTACCACTTCCAACAACGCCTGAAAGTTTCATTGAAATCCGTCCAAAACTTTTTGAGTTATCTTGCTAACCAACAGACAGACAGACAGACAGACAGACAAACAAACAGTCAGACAGACAAATGCTGGCAAAAACACAACCTCCTCCTGGCCTCCGGCCTGGTGGAGGTAATCATAGAACAGCAGTGGAGTACAAAGAGCAAAAGATAGCTGCCCTGTAGATTTCAATATTTAGTGCATAATATCTTTATTACTGGTCATATTAAGAATTATTTCCTTTGGTGATGTGATGATTTGGACAAATAACCAGTCTGACTCTCAGCAGGTGAAGTTTTTGCTGCATTTCATTCTCCTCTCAGTCCTCACATTTCTTTATAGCATCTATCCAATAAAGCAAAGTGTTTTAACGTAAATAAATAAATACATATTTTCACTGTGATACAAAAGAAATTGCTCGTAGTACATTTTAGTTCATGCACAGTCTGTTTAAATCTTTTGTGCTGTGACAAATATCTGTTCATGGATTCCCTTTTTGTGGAAAAAAAAAAGTGTTTCCTCACCGTCGTTTTGGACAACATAGTATAGCAGGTAAATGCTACATTTTCAAGCAACCAACTCTCCAAACTTAAGTAACTGCTATAAAAAATGATGGGTTACTTTCATAAGTATGGATTATTATAATGTTCCAAATTGTTCAGGTGGCCATCATCAATCCAGTGATTTGTGATTACTACTGCATTTGTAAATGCTGGTACTTGTATAGCCTCCCTCTTCCCTACCCTCTATTGTAAAAATACAGTATCCTTTACCCAAGATGATTTTGGTTTTTAACTAGAAAAAGCCGACAGACCCAACTGAGGAAGTCAGATGAAAAACATTTTGCGGCGTCTAAATAAACAAGCAGGGATGGGTGACACCTATTAAATGATCAGGTTGCAGACCCAAAGTCAATCCAGAAGAAAATCTCGCCACCTTGGGTGTGGCTGTAATGAATAGGAGAAGAGCTGTGGGAAATGAAAAAGAATCAGCTCAGTGTGATGAAAAACACTGACAAAGTTTGTCTACTTTATGGAAGCCTTTCTTTCCTTTCAAGTTCTACTTCTGCTACACATGCAAAACATTACAGATTTATTACCAGCTCAGTTTAGAGGCTTTCTGGCTTAACTAAACAAATGTCTAAATCACTAACTGATACAGTAAGCTTAAAAAAAATTGTTAGCACTCTCACCGCTGTTTTATACTGATCTAAAAAAAAAAAAGCCTGTATTTCCAGCTTTGAATAACCTTAAATGTACTGTATAGAACTTTTGGAAACTAAGGAGTGGTAACTTTTGGTTAAAGATGATCTTCCAGTAGAATTCAGATAGGGTGTTCCTATAGGAATATTTTTACCTGCAGATATTATGAACTATGTGCACTTTTTTAACATGAGCGACTTCTAGTTGTTGTGAAAATTATTACACAAAGTGACATAGCTGTGGGTTGTGGATACAATGTGTATAAAGTAGATCGTCACATTTTCCGAGTTGTTACTCTCCCTGTAACCATTTCCTTAATCTTAATCACCTACAAACAGATATTTGACACATAAATGAAGTTAATCACTAAAATGGAATTGAATTAAGGACAAAAAAGTGAATGTAAACACAGACAGGAGTGCCACAAAACAGTGATGCAAATACTGGACTCAAGTATAGGAGTACTATTTTTGATGCTGTCACTCATTCACCAGCCACCTTTGATCAGAGAACTCCTGGATTCAGCCAGTCATAGTGCAGTCTCATATTCATTCATCAGAATCAGCTGTTAGTGAGTGCCTGGAACAGATACAGCGGGGAAAATAAATATTGAACACGTCCGCATTTTTCTCATTAAACGTATTTCTGATGAAGCCAATGATCTGAGATTTTCACCAGATATCAGTAACAACCCAAGTAATCCGTACATACAAAGAAATCAGTGCAATTATGTTCACAAAGGTTGGTTCCAAGGTTGTCATAGCCAGGAGCGGCACTGGGGTTAAGCTCCCAGTGCTCATAAAATGCTCCTTATGGCGTGCGTCTCGAAAAGCCTCTGACAACTAAGTCCAACTCCTAGCCTGCCTGTGTGGTTTAGTCTCTAAGCCCGGTGGAACTGCTTTTACTAATAGGAGAAGGGGCGAGGGCGGATCTCTGGCGCCTTAAAACCAGATGCTTTGGGTAGATGGTGGCTCGTCAACCTGGGAAGGTAGCCCATCTAGGGGAAGGTAAACCCTGATTTCAAACCTCTGCTGCCTTGCGGCATACCCGGTCACGGGAAAGGCTTCGGGAGTCAACCCTGAGGAAAAATCCGGAGTCGGAGCCCCTAAGGCAGTTCTATGTTGTGCTCAACATCGTTCTGGCAGCTCCTGCAATGGCGCTGGTGCCAAACTGTAGCAGCCCTGCTGTTCCTTTGGATTCATCAGTGACGTGGAGAGGGGGGACATGCTGCATGGGCAACATCTGGTCCTCCATATCTTCCTGCCAGGCTTGAATCCTACCAACGCCCAACGCTGGAAGGTAGAACACCGGATCACTGGAAAGGACACTCCAGCTTCGCCTTTGGCGTAGACAAAACACGGGGAATGACAGTTACCGGTTATAAGCCACTGTTCAATTGGGGTAGAGCGTGGCGCCAGGGGTTGTTCCCGACGGTGGGAGGGATCATCAGATCTCACTGGACAGCTACCGCCCGCCTCAAGCTGGGCAGCCCCCAGCCAATAAGGTGTTGTCCCGCCACAGCTTGCTTTCCTCATTGGGTGCATGGGGATAAGGAGAAATACAAACAGCAGGCTGAGAACCTTCGCACCAGGCAAGACAATAAAACAAAAGAGACCAACTCTAAAACTGGGAACTTGGAACGTCCGCACTATGATGACAGGACTCGCTGCTAACCTAAAGGACATCAACAACACCAGGAAGACTGCCATCATCAATAATGAGCTGAAGAGACTGGGAGTGGATATCGCCACTCTCCAGGAAACACGGTTAGCTGATGCAGGCACACTGAGAGAGAAGGACTACACGTTCTACTGGCAGGGAAAGGGCAGTGACGAACACAGGGAACACGGAGTGGGCTTCGCAGTGAAGAACACTTTGCTGAAGATGGTGGAACCGGGCAGCACTGGCTCTGCACGACTCCTCACCCTCCGCCTGAACGCCACTCAAGGCCCAGTCACCCTCGTCAGTGTGTATGCCCCAACACAGACAGCCACACCAGAGGCAAAAGACGAGTTCTACGAGAATCTCGCAACAACTGTCAGGATCATCCCCAACTCTGAACAACTCATTCTCCTTGGAGACTTCAATGCCAGAGTGGGTGCTGACCACGACTCCTGGCCCTCCTGTCTTGGACCTTTTGGCGTGGGCAGAATGAATGACAATGGACAGCGGCTGCTCGAGTTCTGCACATATCACGATCTGTGCATCACAAACTCGTTCTTCAAGACCAAGCCCCAACACAAGGTTTCCTGGCAACATCCGCGCTCAAAGCACTGGCACCAGCTAGACTTGATCCTGACCAGGCGCACCTCACTGAAGAACGTGCTAATCACCCGTTCGTTCCAGAGTGCAGATTGCGACACAGACCCTTCATTGGTGTGTTGCAAGGTCAAGCTGCAGCTGAAGAAATTCCATCGTGCTAGACAACCTGGAAAGGCACGGATTGACACCAGCAAGATGGCCCAACCAGAACTTGTTGAGCAGTTTGCTTCCACCTTTGAGAAGGAACTTGGTGTACCACAAGGAGGAGAATCTGCAAAGCAGAAGTGGGAAGAGCTGCGAAACACCATCTACCGCACAGCCTTGGCTACCTTTGGGAGGAAGACCTCGAAGTCACAGGACTGGTTTGATGCCAAGTTGACCGAGATGACCCCCGTCATTGAAGCCAAGCGCTCAGCACTTGCTGAGTACAAGAAGTACCCAAACGAGAAGAATCTGCAGATTCTCAGGGCTGCGAGAAGCAAAGTTCAGCAGACTGCTCGGCGCTGTGCCAACGAGTACTGGACTCAGCTCAGCCAAGACATTCAAACCGCTGCCATAACAGGGAACATCCGTGGTATGTACGATGGCATCAAGAAAGCACTTGGTCCGGCTCAGAGCAAGACGGCCCCCCTCAAATCTTCCACTGGGGAGATGATCACAGAAAAGAACAAGCAGATGGAGAGATGGGTGGAACACTACTCCGACCTCTACTCTAGACAGAACACCGTGACACCGACAGCCCTTGATGCCATCGACTGCCTGCCATCCATGGACGAACTTGACGCCGAGCCAACCATCGATGAACTCAGTAAGGCCATTGATAGCTTGGCCGCTGGCAAGGCACCCGGCAACAACGGCATACCCCCTGACCTGATCAAGCACTGCAAGACCGCCCTACTGCTGCCATTGCATGACGTCCTCTGCCAGTGCTGGAAGGAAGGTGCCGTACCACAGGACATGAGGGATGCCAAGATCATCACCCTCTACAAAAACAAAGGGGAGAGAAGTGACTGCAACAACTACAGGGGCATTTCCCTCCTCAACGTTGTTGGCAAAGTCTACGCACGAGTTGTTCTCGTTCGTCTACAGAAGCTTGCCGAACGTGTCTACCCCGAGTCTCAGTGTGGCTTCCGCGCTGAGCGATCGACGGTAGACATGATATTCTCCATCCGCCAACTCCAGGAGAAATGCAGAGAACAGAACATGCCTCTGTACGTCGCCTTCATTGACCTCACCAAAGCGTTCGATCTGGTCAGCAGAGAGGGCCTTTTCAAGATCCTGCCAAAGATAGGATGCCCACCAAAGTTGCAAAGCCTCATCGAATCGTTTCACACCAACATGCAGGGGATAGTGCAGCACGATGGCAACGTCTCAGAGCCATTCAACATACGCAGCGGAGTGAAACAGGGCTGTGTACTTGCGCCAACCCTCTTTGGGATTTTCTTTGCTATGCTCCTGAGGCATGCCTTCAGCACAGCAACAGAGGGAATCTACCTGCACACAAGATCTGACGGCAGGCTTTTCAACCTCGCCCGCCTGAAAGCCAGAACCAAAGTACGCGAGGCTCTAATCAGAGACATGCTGTTCGCAGACGACGCTGCAGTCGCAACCCACACACAGCAGGAGCTTCAGACCCTGATGGACCGCTTCTCCCAGGCATGCAAGGACTTCGGGCTTACCATCAGCCTGAAGAAGACTAACGTCTTGGCGCAAGGCACGGAAGCACCACCAACCATCATCATCGACGACTACGAGCTGGAGGTCGTGAATCAATTCACGTACCTGGGGTCCACGATCAGCAACAACCTCTCCCTTGATACAGAGATCAACAAGAGGATTGAAAAATCAGCCTTCACACTCGCTCGCCTCACCACACGAGTGTGGGAGAATCCCAAACTCTCTGTCAAGACAAAGATGGCAGTGTACAACGCCTGCGTCATCAGCACACTGCTCTATGGGAGTGAGACATGGACAACATACGCCCGGCAGGAAAAGAGACTGAACTCCTTCCACTTGCCCTGCATTCGCCACATCCTGGACATATCCTGGCAGGACAAAGTGCCCAACACAGAAGTTCTGTCCCGCGCCGGCTTTCCCTCCATGTTCACTCTACTCAGGCAGCGCAGGCTCCGCTGGCTAGGCCACGTTCACCGTATGGAGGATGGCAGAATCCCCAAAGACGTCCTCTATGGAGAACTGGCAACTGGCAGGAGAGACGTTGGCCGCCCACAGCTGCGCTTTAGAGATGTCTGCAAGAGAGACATGAAGGCCCTGGATATCAACACAGAGCGCTGGGAGGACCTTGCAACGGACCGCTCCAAATGGAGAGGCACCCTGACCAGACAGCTCAAGGCGGGTGAAGAGAGACTGACTGCTGCAGCAGATGAAAAAAGGACCCGCAGGAAGAACCGCCACAGACCCAGCAGCACGGAGACCACCCACAAGTGTGACCTGTGTGACAGGGACTGTCATTCGCGCATCGGCCTGTTCAGCCACAGGCGGTGCTGTTCCAGCAGAGTAGACATTTAGGATTCTCTTCCATGGTCATCATAGACCGACGGAGGCCGACGATATGTTCACAAAACAAGTTATATTTAATAAAGTGTAATGACACAGGGAATAAGTATTGAACATGCTTGGTACAGTTTCCAGACACCTCCTATATGGAGAAACTAGGTGCAGGCATTGCTCAGGAGTGATTTTAGCCCATTCCACACAAACTGTCTTCAACTCTTGAAGGTTCCGTGGGTGTCTTCTATGAACTCTGATCTTCAGGTCCTTCCATATATTTCAATTTCTGTTTCCTTTCCTTATTTTGGTTTTTCTTTCTTTCTTTTTTTTTTTTTTGGAACTGGTTTCATAAAGAAATTCCATCTCTGTGGTGATTGTGATGTCCTATGGTCATGAAGGCACCATCTGACAAGTTTATGGAGCAGGGGCTGTGAAGCCTTTAAAGTGACAAAAATGACAATTGATCTCAGGTGTGAGAGTGGTGGACTAAAGCATCAAGATGTGCTGTTTGGATTTTGGAAACCAGTTCCATCTTTTTGGTGGAAAAGGATCTGACTCTTAAAAAAACTTAACTAACATAACACTAGCTGATTTGGCTGCTCAAGGGAGCAGAGATTGGGCTTGCCAAGGACCCTGAAGACCCACAGCATTGGTGAGCTTCAACTTCACACTAGTGATGGTGAAACTGAAGCCTTATGAAACAATGAGCAACTGAGACAATAACTTCATGATTGACACAGTGTTATGAAACATTTAATAAAGACTGCCATCTGCTGACTGAGTGTCAGAACTGCATCTGAATAGAAGACCTGAAAAAAATCTCAATACTTTTTTTTTGAGCATTTGGCCATCTGAGATCTATTCAAAATTGGATGGCAGGAACAAACAATACAAAGCAAGCAAACAAAAAACCTGAATTTCCTCCCAAACTTCCCGTGAGCCTTCAAGTCACGTAATGTGACGGCCATAATGAGGCCTTGCTTGCTACGGTCACGTGACTGTGGGTGTGCTGAAACGGCGCTTGATGCACTGCTCATGACATTTCCACTTTATATTGCTCGAATCAATGTCAAGTGGGTGGTGTCAAGCGTAGCATCACTACTTTGCACACAGTCTTTCTTTCATGAAAACAGTTCCATTTTTCTTTCACTGCACTTTAGAACAGAACCCAACCTTAGACCGTAACATTTAAATGTTATTCAATTCAATTCAACTTCATTTATATAGTGTCATTTCACAACAACAGTCATCTCATAGCACTTTCAACTGTAGGAGAACCCCCACAGTTGCAGAAAGACCCCAGCAATCAGGCGGTCCCCTGTGAGCAAGCGCTTGGCGACGGTGGAGAGGAAAAACTCCCTTTTAACAGGACGAAACCTCCAGCAGAACCAGGCTCAGGGAGGGGCAGTCATCTGCTGTAACTGGCTGGGGGATGAGGGGGTAGAGAAGATGAAAAGAACAGACATGTAGAGAGCAAACAGCACGATGGGGACTCAATCTATGGGAGAGAACAAACAGATGTTAATGACTAGAAAAGCACTCGGAGAGCGCAGACCTCCGCCAAGCGCCACAGTTCCCCCCATACAGTGTTTGTGTGTACGTTTTCAGATTCCTTGACCATGAAAACATATGACTAGCAATTGGATTGACAATGATAGGATTAGTGGTTCAGTAGTTATTCACGAAAATTGCATTTTCCGTAATGGCGGTTTTCTTCTGGACGGTGATGCGGATCACCACCAAAATCTAATCATCTGTAGGATACCCCATTTCTGACAATCTCTGAAAATGTCATGAAAATCCGTCCCTAACTTTTTGAGTTATCTTGCTAACAAACAAACAGACAGACAGACAGACAGACAAACCAGCGCTGATGAACACATAACCTCCTTGGCGGAGGTAACTAGCAAAAAAAAAAAAAAAATTTAATTGAGAGTGAAGAAAGGAGTGAGGCCCAGTGCATTATTGGAGGTCCCCCGGTTGACTAAACCTATTAGCAGCATAACTAAGGGAGGGTTCAGAAACACATGATCCCTCCCTAATTGTAGGCTATATCAAAAAGGAAGGTTTTAACCCTATTCTTAAAAACAGAGATCGAGTCTGACTCCCGAATCCAGATTGGCAGCTGGTTCCACAGGAGAGGAACTTGATAACTGAAGGCTCTGCCTCCCATTGTACTTTTGGAGATTCTAGGTATTACAAGTAATCCTGCATTTTGGGAGCGTAGTACTCTGTTAGGATAATAGGGTAGTATCAGATCTTTTAAATAAAAAGGGGCCTGATTGTTTAGAGCTTTGTAAGTAAGAAGAAGGATTTTAAACTTAATTCTAAACTCTATGGGAAGCCAGTGAAGGGAGGCCAGAACCGGAGAGATATGATCTCTCTTTCTAGTACCTGTTAAAACTCTTGCTGCAGCATTTTGGATCAGCTCAAGACTTTTTAAAGATGTTTTGGGACAACCTGATAATAAAGAATTACAATAATCTAATCTAGAGCTAACAAAAGCGTGGATCAGTTTCTCAGCATCACTCTGAGACAAGATGCTCCTAATCTTGGCAATATTACGCAAATGATAGAAGGCAGTCTTAGAAACAAATTTAATATGTGAATTGAAAGACAGATCTTGATCAAAAATAATTCCAAGGTCCCTCACAGAGCTATTAAGAAAAAAAGTAACCGCATCCAAACTGAAAGTTTGATTTGGAAAGGTATTTCTAAGGTTTTTTGGACCAACAAGAATGACTTCAGTCTTATCTGAATTTAATAGCAGGAAATTACAAGTCATCCAAGCTTTGATTTCCTTAAGACAGGCTTCCAACTTGGCTAATTGATTACTATCATCTGGCTTCATTGACAGGTATAATTGTGTGTCATCTGCAAAACAATGAAAATGTATACAGTGCTTTCTAATAATGTTGCCTAACGGAAGCATATATAAACTAAAAAGAGTAGGGCCTAGCACAGATCCCTGTGGAACTCCATGACTGAGCTTTGAGTTGAAAGAAAACTCATTAGTGACATGAACAAACTGGAACCTATCAGATAAATAAGATCTAAACCACTGCAACGAAGTTCCATTAAGGCCAACATAGTGTTCTAATCTATCGAGTAGAATATTATGATCGATAGTATCAAAAGCTGCACTAAGGTCTAAAAGGACAAGTACAGAAACAAGTCCATTAACAGATGCGATGAGGAGGTTGTTAGTGACCTTCGCTAAGGCTGTTTTAGTACTATGATGGATTCTAAACCCAGATTGAAACTCTTCAAGTAAACCATTTCCCTGCAGGTGGTCAAATAGTTGCGTAGCAACAACTCTTTTTAAGATTTTTGAAATGAAACAGAGATTAGAGATTGGTCTATAGTTAGCTAAAGCTCCTGGATCCAGCGTTGGCTTTTTGAGTAAGGGTTTAATTACAGCCATTTTAAAAGCCTGCGGTACATGGCCTAAAGTTAATGAAGAATTGATTATATGAAGAATAAAGCTACCAATAAGTGGGAAGACTTCTTTAAATAACCTGGTAGGAATAGGGTCTAAAAGACAAGTTGAAGGCTTGGATGAGGAAATTATTTTGTCTAACTCTAAAAGGTCAGTTGGAGTAAACTCATCAAGACAGATATCAGTTGAAGGAGTTGTAGTAGTTACTGTATTTAAGTTAACGGCGGGAAGAATCTGATTGATTTTATCTCTGATGGATGAAATTTTATTATTGAAAAAGTTCATAAAGTCCTGACTAGTAGGCTCTGAGGGAATGCTAGGATTGACAGAGCCCTGACTCTTTGTCAACCTGGCTACAGTGCTGGAAAGAAACCTGGGATTGTTCTTGTTCTCTTCTATTAATGCAGAGTAATAACTTGTTCTAGCTTTTCTAAGAGATTTTTTATAAATTAAAAGATTATTTCTCCAAGCCAAATAGATGTCATTTAAATTAGTGGAGTGCCATTTTCTTTCTAATTGACGAGTCTTCTGTTTTAAGCTATGAGTTTCTGTGTTGAACCAAGGAGTTAGAAATCTCTGATTAGACTTTTTCTTTTTTAAGGGGGCCACCATGTCTAGAGTCTGATGCAGAGAAGCTGTCACACTATCTACCATGCTATCAATTACAGAAGGAGCAAGCTGTCTATAGCTTATTTCCGCTGTGTTGACACATGGCATAGAGGAAACAATCTGCATAAATTTGGTAACAACATCATCTGAGAGGCATCTACTGTAGTAATATTTTTCTTTAGGAGCCAAATAGTCAGAAATAGTAAAATCAATGGTTAACAGACAATGGTCTGACAGTACAGGGTTATGAGGAGACACTACCAGATTTTCTATT
Source organism: Pholidichthys leucotaenia (assembly GCA_020510985.1). Lineage (NCBI taxonomy): Eukaryota > Metazoa > Chordata > Actinopteri > Cichliformes > Pholidichthyidae > Pholidichthys > Pholidichthys leucotaenia. The sequence goes on along the minus strand of CM035837.1, from coordinate 315,160,196 downwards.
TCTATGCCATATGTCAGAACAAGGTCCAACGTATGGTGGAGATAATGAGTAGAATTTCCTACTTTCTGAGAAAACCCCATTGAGTCTAATATTGAATTAAATGCCACATTAAGGCAATCACTATCTACATCTGCATGTATATTAAAGTCCCCTACTATAATTATTCTATCTGATTTCAGCACTAGATCAGCTAAGAATTTGGCAAATTCGGATAAAAATTCTGAGTAGGTTGATGGAGGACGATAAACTATAGCAAATAAAATTGGGTTTAGCCTAAAATTGCTAAAGTGCCCAATACTGAGGATCAGGCCCTCAAAGGAATTATAACATGTTTTTTGCTTTACATTAACTTATATTTTGGAATGGTAAATTGTTGCTACTCCTCCTCCATGACCAGAACTTCTGGGATTTTGACAGTTTAAATAACCAGAGGGAGTTGATTCATTTAAACCAACATAATCCTCTTGCCCTAACCAAGTCTCTGTAAAGGATATTAAATCAATCTGATGATCAATTAACAGATCATGGACTAACAGAGACTTGGGAGTTAGAGACCTAATATTTAATAAACCGCATTTAATTTTTAAATTATGAGGAGGAAGAGAGGCCAAATCATTCAATTTAGAGGCTTTATGTTTAATTTGAGTTTTACCAACTTTTTGTTTAATCACTTTGGGATGCTTATCCAATCCGTCTGTCGATCTCTCGCTCCATTTTCCCCTCACTCGTGAACAAGACCCCAAGATACTTAAACTCCTCCACTTGGGGCAGGAGCCTGTCCCCAACCCGGAGAGGACAATCCACCTTTTTCGATGCGGACGTTGTACCGGTCTGTTGTGGTGAAGAGGGAGCTTAGTTCTAAGACAAAGCTGTCGATTTACCAGTCAATCTACGTTCCTACTCTCACCTATGGTCACGAGCTTTGGGTAATGACCGAAAGAACGAGATCGCGGATACAAGCGGCTGAAATGAGCTTTCTCCGTAGGATTGCTGGGCTCACCCTCAGAGATAGGGTGAGGAGCTCAGTCATCCGGGAGAGGCTCAGAGTAGAACCGCTGATCCTCCACATTGAAAGGAGTCAGTTGAGGTGGTATGGGCATCTGATTAGGATGCCTCCTGGACGCCTCCCACTTGAGGTGTTTCAGGTACGTCCCACTGGGAGGAGACCCCGGGGCAGACCCAGGACTCGGTGGAGAGACTATGTCTCCCAGCTGGTCTGGGAACGCCTTGGTATCCCCTCTGAAGAGCTGGAGCAGGTGGCTGGGGAGAGGGAAGTCTGGGCTTCTCTGCTTGAACTGCTGCCTCCGTGACCCGGACCTCCGGAAAAGCGGTAGAAGATGGATGGATGGATGGATGGATGCTTATATATTATATTTGTATTTACTTTGGAGGGAGCAGACAATGATTCTCTGATGGGGAAGACAGGGGCTAAGTTGAGGGGTGGTGGATGAAGAGGAGCTGCAGAGAGGTGTGTAAGACTGCGACTCTGCTTCCTGGTCCTAACTCTGAGCTGTCAAGATTTTGGAAATTTGGATAAATAAGATGCCAGATTGTTAGATAAATGAGACGCACCATCCAAAGTGGGATGGACGCCGTCTCGTCTAATAAGACCAGGTTTTCCCCAAAATGAGCTCCAATTGTCAATGTAGCCCATGTTGTTTGCAGGACACCACACAGACAGCCAGCGGTTGAAGGATGACGAGTGGCTAAACATGTCATCACTGGTCAGATTGGGGAATACTAGAGAATACTAGAGAGAATAGTACAGAGGAATTGTAGAGAATACGACAGAGGCAGACATTGTTTTTGCAAAGTCACACACCGATTCTACATTAAGTTTCGTGACTTCTGACTGCCGGAGACGGATGTCATTAATACCAGCATGAATAACAATTGTGGAGTATTTACAGTTACTTTTAGCCAGCATTTTCAAATTTGACTCGATGTCGCCTGCTCTGGCCCCAGGAATGCATTTGACTATGGCCGCTGGAGTCTCTAGGGTCACGTTTCTGACTACAGAGTCACCAATGATCAGAGTTTTTTCCTCAGCGGGTGTGTCGCTGAACGGGGAAAAACAATTAGAAACGTGAACAGGTTGGTGGTTAACCGGGGCTTTGTGACTAGGCTTCCTTCTCACTGTCACCCACCCAGTTTCCTCGCTGCTGAGGAGGACCGGAGGACCGCTAATAGGTCGCCCTAAGCTAGGGAGCTCTGCTGCAGCTAGGGGACGTCGGTCAAGAGTAACTGGCGCAGATGGTGTTTCAATGAAGCGGAGCTGGGATTCCAAATCAGACAACCTCCCCTCAAGCGCCTCAAAAAGACAACATTTATTACATTTACCGTTATCACTAAAAGAGGCAGATGTGTAGCTAAACATCTGACAGAGAGAGCACACCAGAGGAGGAGAGGGAGAGCTAGTAGCCATAGCTAGTGGCTAACCCGAAGCTAACAAAAACACTGATAAAAGGTGAACAGAAGGATGAAGAGGGTGATTAGGTGACACTGAGTGCACACACAAGTGCAAGAGGCTTGAGAAACAGAAATGAGAACTAACGGTAGATGGAAAAAAGTGGTTAAAATACAATTAAAGGCAAAATCCTCAGGAGAATGAGGAGAGCAAACCACACAGGCAGACAGTAATACTGTAAGTGACAATACGTTACCACAAGTGACGTGGTTATGTTAAGTGTTATGTTATGTTATGTTGTGATTACTTTGAATGTTCCAGTGATGCAAAGATTGCACATAAAAATGTTAAGTTGGAAAAGAGCATAATCGGTTCACTGTCCAGTAATGCTGCATGGATGGAACATAGGATGTCTGACAAAGGTTAGAATGACACCACTTCTTTAACCAAATAAATCAGAAAACCCTGACTCTCTTGTTAGCTAGAGGTTAGCAACGATGGCCTAAAGCACCTCATTTGCACATAAAAACACAGTAGAGATAAGTTTTTTGGGAACACATGTTAACACAGAAGTGGAGTCATTCTAACCTCATTGTTTGGACATCTGACGTTTCTAGAATGCAGCATTAGTCCACATATACAGTGTGTCTTTTTATATACTGTAAGAACTAAACGTATATACAGCTGAAACAGCCAAACTCTAAAATAGCAGTTGTGTCTATCCTGAAAAGGTCTACTAACCATAATGTTTAGTTCATACATTATTAACTTTGATGTTTTATGATATAAATAGAAAATATGATGTTTATAGCTTACCTCACTTAGTTTCTATTCAATTTTAACTCAGTGACACTTTCTTTGACATCATGCTGAAGTGCACCACAGAGGGCCATAACTCCACCGGTCATTACATTAACATGTACTTGGCCCACGCAGTAAGTTACTTACCTTTTGTTCTTATTAAAGACAAAAAATAGAAAGGAGATGTTTTTTCCTTCTTAAGAATAATTAAAAGAAGACAAAATGAACCTACTTGAGCTAGTAACAGTTACTGTTTCACTATTATAGCTCTCAGCAGACAGGGTAAGAATGTGTTATGTGACACAGCTGAAGTAAATGCATCCTGAATATATTTGGCCATAAATTGCATAGAATTACAGTGGATTATACAACATGTTACAACAAATAATGCAACAATTCAGTCCAATTAGGAGCAGTTGCATTCTGTAAGATGTGCACTGTAGTATTTGTTGCAGGGACAGCAGGTATAAGAGGGAGTGGGGGCAGTAAAGGTGATGAGACAGCATAGGAAAACCTGGAGGAGTGTAATTACCTTTCACCCGTCAGCTGCACACAGCATGAGAAAGTGTTTTTATTGCACAGAGACACAGACAGCATCACTCAGCAGCTATGAATATTGGGCCCCAGTTATACCAGAGGTGCTGTTTATAGGCTCTTCCTAGCGGGCTGGAAGCGGGCCCAGGCTAGAGTTAAAATGTGTTTTAAATGCTTCAGTGTGAGCCCAGTTTTATTGGTTCTACCTGATTTATGCCAACACTTAAAAAGTTAATAAGAAGGATAAACGTTTGCAAAAAAGTGTGAATTTTAAAATCCCGAGCCAAAAACTTTTGTTGAGTTTATTATTTCTGACAGTCATGGGGACTGAGTTGTAAAATAAAATGTACTTAACCAAACCAAAAAAAAACCTGTTAGTGTTCCTTTTTCTTTTAAAAAGTTTCACATTCAGTAAGTTTTACAATATTTTAATTACTCTGCAGGTATTTGTCTTCTTGACATTAATTGTAATTTCTCACTTTGTTGAATCATAAGGTGACGACTCATTTTTTTATGACAGGTCAGCTCTTTACCACAGACAGATGTGATCTCGCTCAGCACCTCTTCTTTAATTTTCCTGCTGTTGGGCCAGTTTTAAAGGATATGATGTCATCAGAGTTTTATGGCCTGACACAGCTGGCTGCAGTGATGCAGACAGGGGTGTTGCACCGTATTTTGGGCCCTGGGTACAGCACTGTGAGTGGGCCCCTCACCAAACACAAACCAAATTTGAATTTTAGATTCCAAGGTTTGAAACGGGGGCCATTTCCGTTAAAAGCCTTGGGTAGTAAGTGCCATCATTATTGCTGGTTTGATGCTGTATGATTTATTTATCTATTTATTCACTTTTTCACACAGGGCCACGCAGGTTCGGATTTTTTTTTTTTTTTTTTACCCTTAATAATAAACACCTTCATTTAAAAACTGCATTTTGTGTTTACTTGTGTTATCTTTGTCTAATATTTAAATTTGTTTGATGATCTGAAACATTTAAGTGTGACAAACATACAAAAAAGTGAGAAATCAGGAAGGGGGTAAACACTTTTTCACACCACTGTACTTTTTATTTAGACACGTTTTTGTTTGTTTATATTCTATTCTCAGTTCCATTGGTCTTACTCTTTTGTACACTTCCAGTTTTTTGCTGAAGCAATTGAGATCAATATACAGTAACATAGACATTTTGGGGAGCAGGTGCTCACCCCCCTAAAGCGCACTTCAAATTCTGAAAAAGAAATGTTACAGAGAAAATCTGTCTGCACTTACTTGATATATCTATTTTATTTTAATACTTTAAATACTTATGGAGATATTTAATACTCTATAGAGTTTTACAAAATTATCAACTCATTCAGATACCATGGTCTTCATCATTAATTATATAAAGCTCAATAACAAAAAATTTACCAGCTTCCGTTAAAAAATAAATATCTCTTCAAAATACAAAAAGTTTTGTCAAAATCTGAAAAAGGATTTTCTTTCAATAAATAAAATATTAAACCTCCATTCAAAAAAAATAAATCTTCACAAAAAACTTAAAGTTGTCACAGTCTGAGCATGGGGGATTCCGCTGTGCTCTGTCTCTTTGTCTTTTGTCTATATTTGTATTGGATTGTATTTTTGAGTTCTTTTCCTGTTATTTTATCTTTAGTTTATTTTCACATATTCTGTATTGTTTCTTAGTATGATTTATTTTCCTGGTTGCATTCATTGTAGTGTTATTTATATGTTTGGGTTGTCTTGTCTTTATTTTTTATCATTATATTTTTGCCGTGTCTCCTTTTTTCTCGGGGCTGCAGTTGCCAGTGGCACTTTCGGGTTTTTTGCTCTGTTGTGGGCGGTGCTCCTGTCAGCTGTCAGTCCTGTCTCTCCCTCTCATTGCTCCCAGCTGATCCAAGTTTATAATCATTGTTTCCTCCTGCCCGCTCATGGTATCCACACCTGCCATCATTTGTGCTCATTTATTTCTTGTTCTATTTAAGGGTTGTTATTTTCTTCACTCATTGCCAGAGTCTCTTCCCTTGTCTCCACCGGAACCCTGCCCTTGTTCTGGTGTGTTTCATCCGTGAGTTTGCTTTGTATGTCAGTTTAGATTTTGTGTTGGAGCACTGTTTGGACTTTGTGTTTTTTTTTTTCAATAAATTTCAGAAACTAGTAGTCCAGCGTCTACATCTTCCTCTCTGCCCCAAGGGGCAATCCATGACAAAAATGGTAATTCCCTTTGTCAGTAAAATGATCCAAAATCATCCCCTCTGTTAACCTGCCACCCTCCATCCCCATAAAGATTATAGTATAGTAGCAAATGCACAAGAAAAATTATGAAAATTTGAGGAAAAAATTGCAAATTTTCTAGAAACAATTTTCAAGTTTATGAGTACAATGTAGTAAATTTGTGTGGGGGAAAGAATTCATCATAAAACATGACAACTTTATAGGAAAAAAGTACTAAATTTATTACAAAAGTAACTTTTGCAACTTTTTTACAGATAAATTTATTACAAACGTAATAAATTTATGTGAAAAAAGTTGCAAACTTATTTTAAAAAAGTTACACTTTTCCAGGAAAACAAAACCTCACTAATTGGTGAGGAAATTGGATATTTATGAAAGGAAAAATAATTTTGTATACAGTATATACTGTATAATATATATGTACCATTTCTTACCTCTGCCAAGGGAGGAGGTAATGTTTATAGTGGCATTGATTTGTCTGTTGGTTTGTCTGTTAACAACATAACTCAAAAAGTTATGAACGGATTTTGATGAAATTTTCAGGTAAGATGTGCAATGGCAGAGATGATTAGAGATTAGAGATGGAAGCGATGATTAGGTTTTGGTGATTATCTGAACGTGCATAACACTATCTCCACTCTACCTTCTTCTTCTTTTTCTTCTTTTGGATTTGATTGGCGGTTGGCAACCAGCTTTACAGGTGCATTGCCGCCACTGACTTGATTATCATCACTCATCGTGACATGCACTACACAAAGAGCAGAGATAAACAAACCTATCATCTGGTCAGTCACTGCAACAGATACTGGAGTCAGTTTGTCTTGGCCTGTCCTTGCCACTGATAATACTTCTATCTGCCAAGAATGTGCCGCTAGTCCAGCAAAAGCTAGCGGTACTCAAATACTTTGCGAGCAGTTTCATGAAATGGTCAGTCAGAAAGCAACTCATACTGGCTCGGACGTCGCCCGGGTTAACAAAGTCAGGAGTTCCTGGCAGCGGAGGGTGAAGGACAGAACTGCGTGGAGGAATCTGATCTGACCTAAATGAAACAGTCATCATTGCCCCGACAGACTGCTGTGATGATGATGATACCTCCACCAAGGGCTTTGTTTGTATTTGTGCAGCAGGATTACACAAAAACTACTTGATGGATTTAGATGAAATTTTTACTAGAGGTGGTTCTTTGGCTAGAGAGGAACCTATTACATTTTGGTGATGATCCGAGAATGCATACCTCCACCAACGCTCCTATCTTTTCACAAATTATTAGCAGCAATACTCCAAAACTAATGAATCGATTTGGATGAAATTTTCACCAGAGGTGGTTCTTGGGCTACAGACAAACCCATTACATTTTGGTGATGATCTGAGAATGCAACCCTCAGCCAAGGCTCTTATCTTCTCACAGTGTGTTAGCAACAATACTCCAAAACTAATGGACAGACTTTGATGCAGTTTTCACCAGAAGTGGCTCTAGGCCTACACACAAACCCATTACATTTTGGAGGTGATCCATGAGGGATGGACGGAGCCTTGGCGGAGGTATGCACTTTCTGAGTGCTTTTCTATTTGGGTAATGAAACACTAACTTGACTGAGGAAGGGCATGCTGCAAACTGCTGTGACTGATGCTGCATTTGTTTCCTCTGACCAATTTTAAGTCAGTACATGATGGTACTGTAGATCATTTGGTATTGACAGCTTCACAATCTTGAGGTTACAAAGAATCCATTGAAACTAAATATGTCATGATCGATCACTGTGAAAGAGTTTAAATACCGATACAAAGTTGAACTGTTTTTACTGGGAGGTCTGTACTTTCTTCAGAGTCAAAAGTTTCACCAGTAAAATTGAAAGTGAAAATGAAAATAAAAAGCTACTCAAGGTTTTTATCATTTTAGAATTCAAGTGACTGATAAAATTATATCATGACCTAATTTTTAAAACTCTCTCCGTCAAAATGATGGGCAAAGAGAAATTCCTGACGGTAATTAACAAAAAAGCGAGGAAGAAAAGGAAATATGACGAGGCTTAACTTGCTCCTGGATTCATTCCTACTTTGCACATTTAAGTTGGGTTCACACTATAGCGTTTGGACTGACTTTTACAGATGTTTTGAAAAATCAGAGAAATTTGTCCAAACATCGGTGAAATTATGTTCGTGAGCAGTTTTTTTTTTTATAAATCCAGCGCACACCAACTTTTACGAATGTTTACGAACCTTTGCTAGCATTTGCCAGCGTTGCATTCAGCACTGGCAAACCTTTGCCAACTTAGGCTAGCATATGTGTAGCTGTTGCCAACTTACTGTAGGTTAACTTAAGCAAACAAATACTCAGCGCAGGTCAGCTGACATCAGTGTCAGGCAACGCTCATATAAAGATACGCGTTTGTGGAGGCTCCTGCCATTTTGGACCTGCTTTTGGAGTAAACACAACTCCCTTGGGCATACATTTCAGTATTTATTTTCATTTTATATTCCTATGTAGTTACGTCTGTATGCCCTTTTCCCCTGTTCATTCATTCATTCCTCTAAAAAATAATACAATAATGCCTATTTATAGACTCCCAACAGTAAGTTCCAATAAAATGTGAATGTGGATGGAATTACAAAAACACTATTTAGTGTATCATCATATAAATAAAATGGCGAATGATTATATTTTGACTGTTACAACCCCCTCCATTAAAAAAACGTCGTCATCATCATCATCATCATCATCGTAGCAGTCTGTCGTGGGCGGCCATGACTGTTTCATTTAGGTCTGATCAGATTCCTCCACACAGCTCTATCCTTAGCCTTCCGCTGCCAGGAACTCCTGTCTATGTCCAACTTCTTCAAGTTTCTTTTTACAGTGTTTTTAAATCTGAGCCTTGGTCTACCCTGATTGCGTTTGCCCTTGCATAACTGTGAGTAGAGTAACTGTCGAGGGAGACGCTGGTGGTCCATCCTCTCAACATGTCCGAGCCATCTCAGGTTCATCTGTATTAGCATGTCCTCCATTGATGGTAGACCAGCTCGTTTCAACACTTCTATGTTGGTTATCTTGTCTTTCCATGAGATGTTCATTATGGCTCGAAGGCGTCTCATCACATATGCGTGATCCTACATAAAATCCTGTTAAATGCCATTTACTTTTTGACACCACATCAGCTCTTTTTGATTCCACACAATGGAAGCCGAACCAATAAATCCTGGAGAATGATTTGTATTTATTTTGTGACTTCTGTATTTGTTTTGTGGCCTTTGTGTTTGTGCTTTTGTGTTTGTGTTTTAGCTTTTGCATTTTGGTGAGATCTCTGGGTCACCATATATACAGCCCTGTATACAACATATTTTTTTTTGCATTTTGTTGGATTCTGTCCACTATTGTCTCCTCTAATGAAGTTTGTATGCACTGAGCTGTAAGCTTTATTATCAAAAAATAAACCCCTAACTCTGAATTTGAATAACTTTCTTAAAATATTTAAGTAAGACTGCTGATCTTATGTTTCTTATCAGTCTTTTCTCAGCATACAACCAGTTCAGATGTTCATGCGTAACAGATTTGGCCTGGAAGAGCAAGGACAATTCTGCCAACCTGATTTTTGACCAACTTGTAACCTACTGAGTAGCTCTTTCAAGGCAGATGGCCAAACCACAAAGCAGTTAACCAAGTGGCATATAACCAGTGTGTGAACAGTTTGGTTCAACAATGATAATGGAAGCAATGGGAAACATTTTCTTGTGATGACAACAGCTCTGCTCATTTTAGAGATTGTTTAGCTGATGTGTTCACACCCAGATAATGAGCTGCAAAGCCATAGGCCAACAAAATTAGTTTTCTCCACCATACCTGTTTTTCTCTGTTGGTTCAGTGATCTTGTGAAGGTTCAAGTCCTATTTCACCCTATGTCAGAACAAAATTCATCTGCCTTTCTAATTTATACCTCCTTTACATAAATTTTCCCCCTCAGTTCCTCAGTGTTCAAAAATTATCATAAATGTGTTTGGTAATGATGCTTGAATCCCACTGTTAATACTGTATCTACTATTATTATACAGTAATCCATAGGCTATCCAGTAGTGAGTTTAGTAGTGTTGTAGTCAAGACCACACCGAGACCAGACTGTACAAAGACCAAGACTTTAAGAGGTTGTGATCAAATCAAGACCAAGAGGACTTGGTGTTGACTCCTTATATTCTTGGTCTTGGTCTGGTCTTGACAAGGTCTTGACTACAACATGAGAGTTTAGTGAGGTTCAAATGTAAATGCTTGAACAAAGGGTTTATGCTATTGCCATCTTGTTGTTTTGAAACCATATGTTGTCCACGAGGGCTGTATCTGACTAAGAAAGAGGGACGCAACCTGATAGTGTGGAAGGATTTGCTTTTATTTGCAGTGTGGGCCATAATAAGGTCCTTCTGGACCACTTTATCTTTGAAACTCCAGGTGTGTTTAAGGCACTTCCATACTGGCTTTACTATTCAGACCCAGAAGCAACATTCATCTTTTATATGCAGTCTGTGGTTAGATCAAACTCTAATAGAAACATCAGTGGTTGCATTAATTTGGTACAATATTGTTTGTATTGGCTTATAAAAAGTTCATAAATATCATTTGGATAGAATTTAGTTTGTTGCCAACATTTTAGATAATGGACTTGCTATTGAAATCTGGCCTCAGAGGAATTCTCACTTTCTTTTCAACATGGAGCCCAAATGAGCCATATTCTGAATGGCCATTAGTCATGCTTCGTTAGCTTGTGGGAGTCCAGAGGCAGCTGACAGGTACCGGCTGACCGAGTGGAGCACAGATCTGGTGGCTGCTGAAGCAAAGACTTGGGCATAGGGGGGATTTTTACAACACCATGAAACAAAATTTTTGCTCAGGGTCAAAGTGATTCTGGGAAACTGTGAGCTGACTTTACAGCAGACAGCAGAAGTCAGGAGATCGCTGCTTACACTACTGCCTCTGTGGCTGAAAAGTGTAGAAAACTGACCAGTTCACAACCAAAGGAATTACATTATCCTTAACAGCTTAAATGTTTGGGGTTTTTTGCTTTGTTTTAAATCGGGAGTCTTTCCCCCGCTTTAACATCTGCAGCAATGAATATCTTTTGGGGTTTATCATGAAGGAGTTTTTTTCATGATCTGTTCTTGCCACAGAGGTGCTGACTGTCTGTGATAAGGCGGGAGACAGATGTCAGAGCCTGGATAAGATGAGGTCACAGGCGGGCAGCTGACAGGAACTGTGCATCCTGATTCAGCTGATGTGATACAGACCCCTCAGGAAGGGGCTTGTGTCTGTAAAAATATGAGTAAATGGAAAATTACTAAAACAAATAACTCTGCCAGTGGTTGATAGACATCCCAACCGTGAGAAAGAGTTCAGGGGAAAAAAAAAGGTGCTCTTTGTGAAGACACAACTAGATAAACCGAGTTAGTACCATTTGCGTGAATGATGAAATTTTCAGCTTTCTTCCATCTCTATCCTTTCCATGTGTAAACAGCCGATGCGCCAAGCCTCCTTTGTTGAGAAAAACAAATTTTACAAGCAAGCAGGCTTGTCCGGGCACCGCTTCTACCACCTGCGTCTGCCACACACCTGAGAATACATCATCCTAATAACCTCAGGCAACTTGAGATGGAACGTTGTGTTTCTCATTACCGCATGCCTGAGGAAACCGCCCTGGAGCTCCACTCGGCAGTCTGAGAGGGAGAGTATGAAGTGATTAAAGGTCAGAGATGTTGTTTTTGGGGCTGATACCTGTGGATTCTCCTTGGACTTTTTGCCAATCTGTTAGTGGACAGAGTGGTAGGAAGACAGTCCTCCTGCTCCTCTATTGTTTCTTCTTTATGCTGGATAAATGGTCTGGATTTTTTTCCCTAGGGATGTAAAATTTGAAGAATGCTTTCATCAATGGTGAGCACAGCCAAGGGAATCCTGATTATGGATTAATTTGCCAAAAGAATCACCCACACGTACAGTACACACCTCCATAATCTCCTTTAGAACCTCTTTATGTGTTTAAAAGGAAAGAAGCCACTCACTTGCGTCACTTCTCCCGTCTATCGTTCAGGATGATGTCATGTTTGAGCCACACATTCTCAGACATGCACTGTAACCTTGGTGAACTGACTTCAGGCATTTTTGGGCTAGGCATGTATGTGAATAAAACCAAAAGTATGTAAAAGGTTGTGAACGATGCCAGTGAAATTCCCTTTTTGTGCAGTTCACCCCCCCCCCCCAAAAAAAATGCATCACTTTAGGCATTTCTAGACCTTCCTCAACTTAAATGTTTTACTAAATAAACCAACTGGTCTGAAGAATCATTCCTACCATGATGAAGTGTGTTTAAGTGGTCCACTCATGATCTATTTGAATGTCATAAACAAGTCATCTGTGAACCATTTTAGCTCTCCATCTTTTGTAATTAATGTGACAATGATGTTATAATGATTATTTCTCTGTGCCTCATGTCGGTAATGAGCTCAATTCGTCACTCTCTCATATTTAGTGCCTTATCATCGGAGGCGGCCCCTGCGGTTTGCGGACTGCCATTGAGCTCACCATGCTCGGTGCCAAAGTGGTGGTGATTGAGAAGAGGGACTCTTTTTCCAGGAACAACGTGCTCCATCTCTGGCCCTTCACCATCCATGACCTGCGGGGCCTCGGGGCCAAAAAGTTCTACGGAAAATTCTGCGCCGGGGCGATAGACCACATCAGTGGGTATCTGAGACAAAATGATATTTTAAACCTTACAGTCTCATCCAGTGTGTAGTGTTTCACTGCATATTTAAAGGGTACAGTACTGCAGTAGTAATATGAACACTTCATGAAAGATTGTTAACATTGAGATTTGGCTGCTATAATAATAATACTCTATAAAAATGCTTTACTTTAGTGCCATATTTTTTGCTGTACTTATAGAATGAAATTAAGAAAAAAAGATGTACTGTATTTCCATTACAGAACCAGTAAGATTCCGTGGTGAGAAAGTATGCAAATCTTTTGGAATTTCCTGGTTTTCTGCATTAATTGGTAATGAAATGTGATACATCTATGTATTAAACATTCATAGTGTTGGTACAAAAAGCAAGTGAACCCTTGGATTTAATAAGTGGTTGAACTTCCTTTGGCATCAATAACCTCCAACAAACACAGATTAGATCGGCACAATTTTCAGAAAGAATGTTGGACCATTTTTTCTTACAGAACTGCTTCAGCTCAGCCATATTCCTAAGATGTCTGGTGTGAATGGCTCTCTTGAGGTCATTCCGCAACATTTCTACTGAATTCAGGTCTGAATTCTGATTGGGTCACTCCAAAAGATGGATTTTTTTAAAAGCCATTCTGTAGTAGATTTGCTTCCGTGTTTAGAGTCATTGTCCTGCTGCATCACCCAACTTCTACTGAGCTTCAGCTGGTGGACATCCACCCTGACGTTATTCTGTAGAATACCTAGATTAAGTTGAGAACTCATTTTCCCCCTGACAATGGTAAGCAGTCCTGGCCCTGAGGCAGCAAAGCATCCCCAAATCACGATGCTCCCTCCACCGTATTTCACCGTTGGGATGATGTTTTCATGTTGGTATGCGGTGCCCTTTTAACACCCTACATAGCACTGCGTGTTCTTCCTGAACAACTCAACCTTAGTTTCATCAGTGCACAAAACATTTCCCTGTAGCATTATGGAGTCTCAATGTGCTCTTTGGCAAATTTCAGGCATGCAGTGATGTTTTTTGGAAAGCATTGGCTTCCTCCGTGGCGTCCTGCCATGGACATCATGCCTGTTCAATGATTTGTGTATGACAGACTCATGAACTGAAATGTTAACCAGTTCCTATGATTCCTTCAAGCCTTCAACTGTTATTCTCAGGTTCTTTTTTTTTATCTAATTGCACATTCTGCATTGTGCCTTTGGAGTCAGCTTTGCTGGGTGCCCACTTCAACGGAGAGTAGGCAGAGCACTAAATCATCTCCATTTGTAGACAATTTGGCTAACTGTGGACTGGTGAAAATCTAAGTCTTGGAGATTACTTTGCAACCCTTTCCAGTTTTATGCAAATCAACAATTCTTGACTGTACGTCTTCAATTACCTTTTTTTTTTTTTTTTTGCAAGGCATGGTTCACATCATCAGATACTTCTTCTGAATAGCAAATTCAAAAAAGTTTAGTAAGGATAAATGATCTACAATTCCTTCTGAATGTTGTGCAGGTTCGATCACCAGCTACTGGAACCGTTTGTTGGGAGGTTATTGCTGCCAAAGGAGGTTCAACCAGTTATTAAATCCAAGGGTTCACTTACTTTTCCCACCAGCACTGTGAATGTTTAATGGATATGTCCAATAAAGACATGGAATAGTATAATTGTTTGTGTGCTCTTAGGTTAAACACATTCTGTTTGTCTATACTTGGGACTTAGATGTCAGATCACATTTTACAACCAATTAGTGCAGAAAACCAGGTCATTCCAAAGGATTCACATACTTTTTCTTACCACTGTATTTACAACACAATGTAGGAAAAATATTATTTTCTGTGTTTGCTGAAAGAGAAATCTATGCTATTCTAGACATTCTAAATCTTTCTTTTTTCACTATCCAAGCTGAACTTCAGCAGAATAAATGCCACCACACTAGAATCCATTTCTTTTTCAATCCCTTATTTTTTTTTTAATTATCAAGACCGTTTTCATTTAGATTCATTCCCCTCTGGTCATCCAAACCACATCTCCAGTGACTCTGTGCCCCACAGTTTGAGAACCCCTGCACCAGAGTTTTAGGACGTCTTTATATGGATCTTTTTTTTTTTTTTTTTTTTTTAACTTTCTAACATAACAGAAAGCGGGTTGGTTTACATCAGCATCAAAATGACTTTGCATATAACACAGTGTTTGTCCAGGTTTTGTGTCTATATGCAACATTAATGTGAGCCTCTACCCTTTAGGCATTCAGCAGCTACAACTAATCCTGCTGAAGGTTGCCCTGATCGTTGGAGTGGAGTTTCACATCAATCTGGAGTTTGACAACCTGTTGGAGCCTCCAGAGGAAAAGGAAAATGAAGGTCAGTGGCATGTTTACACAGAGGATTAACAGTGATGTGATGTCGACCTTGTGCTTGAGATTATTTTTTATGAGCTGTAAGATCTGTAATTTCCCAGTTTGGGATCGATAAAGTACATCTATCTGTCAATCTGTGAAGATATAAACTGCTGTGAACAATCCAACTCAGACTTTTAGTGAGGTGAAAAAGGTGTATTAATGTGTTACACTTAAGATAAAGCTTCCAGGAGGACCTTAATTTAGCCTTCTGCTCTTTAGCTTTGGCACAGCTTTAAGGATCATTGGGCAGTGAGTAACTTCTCATCCTGCAGTATTTAATTTCCTTGACAGCCACCAACACAAGCCAAACACTGGAATTGATCCTTTAAAAAAATCACAGCAGAAGTGAGCAGAAGTCAAGTATTTCGGTCAACTACTCTGTTATTGATTTTTTTTAAACAAAAAAACTGATATATGACATCATTTTATCTCTGAAATAACACAGGTTTCCAAGTGACGTCTAGTGCAACTTTGACTACACTTAAATGTGTTCACTAGAGTGGAAAGAACCACTTGACCCTCTCATCCAGCTCTTGCCTATAAGCTCTGAGAAAGAAAGTAACTTGAACACTGTTGTGCTGCTACTCCAGCTTCAGTATAAATACACAGATAACAACAAGAGCGCTGGCTAAATTTAGGTATGGACTTGTCCCTCGTGTTCTGCAGTGACCAACTTAGCTGTACCCTTGACATCATGGAATGCATTTTTTTACATGGTGATATTGCACAACAGAACCAAGCTGCTCTCAGATTGCAGCTCCCATACTGATGATTTAAACATTATTTTTTGATTCATAACAATGTTTTAGTTATTGATTATGCATGGAAATGTTCCACAGACCATGTCGGTGGCCTGCTTTCAGGGCTTGACATTAGCTCCATCCCATTAGCCAAACACTGATAGAATTCAGCAAAATTAAAGGGGTCATTGGCTGCACTTTTCTACATGTTGACAGATCTCAATGAAATGTTTTTTGACATATTTTGGTCACATTTTCTTTAATTATTTAATTATTGTTAGGTATGACTGTGAGAGTGAATACTTGTCTGTCTCTGTGTTGGCCCTGCGATGGACTGGCGATCTGTCCAGGGTGTATCCTGCCTCTCGCCCAAAGATGCTGCGATAGGCTCCAGCCCCACCACGACCCAAAAAGGATTAAGCGGAAGAAGATGAATGCAGCATCATTGTGAATCATCTTTTACAGGCTTCTCCAGAACACCTCATTTCAGTGCATGTATCTTTAAATGTCAAAGAACTGCAGTTAACTCCTCCCTCCCTTTTATGTCACCATTGCTAATGTTAGCTGGCTAACTTCTAGCTTGGATAGCAAGCCTGAGCCATCCATCCATCCGTCTTCTACCACTTACAGTATCTGGGGATCTGGATCGCGAAGGGAGGGAGGCAGAGCAGGCCAGACTTCCCCCCAGTTCACATAGCACCATCATCCCCATGATCCCTCCTGCAGGTGGTGAGCCCACTGGAGGGCACACCCATGTGCCTCTTTTGAGTACACTGGGTCCTTGATGTAACATTTTTCATGGAGATCCACAGGACCACTCTTAGTCTGGCCTTTCACCCAGGACCATTTTGTCTTGAGAGACCCTACCAGGGGCAAGTTGCCCCTGACATCATAGCTTCTGGGATCATTCAGGCACTCAAACCCCTCCACCACTATAAGGTGATGATCCACGGAGGGGGCGAACCTGAGCCAACGAATGTAAATTTGTCTTAAAGAATGAATTAAATAAATCAACACTGGTCAGCAGGGGTGTGTGGTTTCAGTGGTAGATAGGATATGACCGGTCCCAGGAATACAATAAGCACAGAACCATTCATGAATGAGTGGCTAAATACTAGCTTCAGCTAGCTGCATTGGTGTCTTGGTTAGAGAAAAAATATTGCTAATAGTGCCATGTAGCATCACGGCAGAAATATAACAAAATAACCCAGAATGACATGAGATATATTATTGACTGTGAATTAGTGAACTAGTTTTAAACAGGGATGTTTATTATGGTGACTGAAATATAAAGAAAACAATATAAACCAGTGTTTTTCAACCAGGGTACTTTGGTATGTTTAGGTTTTTGTGGATGCAAATAATTTTCCATTGTTGTAGATGGGTGCCTACAGAACCCATGCACAACAAATTATTTGTAATGTTTTGAACCAATTAATAAGGGAAATTAGGTAATTTCTCACAAAAACCTGAACATACCAGGGCACCCTGGTTGAAAAACACTAATATGGATGGAAATTAGTGAGAATGCTATAACCTGGTGCAGAGCATCTTTACCCTGTGTTTAATGTTTTTCACAATTTATCACGAATTGTGCATCACCAACTCCCACTTCAGGACCAAGCCTCAGCACAAGGTCTCTTGGAGACACCCACGCTCAAGGCACTGGGATCAGCTAGATCTTATCTCGGTCAGGCGCGCTGCCATCAAGAACGTCCTCCACACACGCTTTTACCACAGTGCGGACTGCAACACAGACCACTCCCTTGTCCGCTGCAAGATCAGGCTACAGCCAAAGAGGTTCCACCACTCAAAGAATCAAGGGAACCCCCACATTGATGTCAGCAAGATGTCTCAACTAGACCTCATGGAAAAGTTTGCAGAGACCTTTGAGAAGGAAATGCAAACCTCACAACCCAGAGACTCTGCCACAGAGAAGTAGGAAGTATTACGGGACACCATGCACCGCACCGCCTTGGCTACCTTTGGGAAGAAGTCCTCCAAGTCTCACAACTGGTTTGAAGCCAAGTCCACAGAGATGACTTCCGTCATTGAAGCCAAGCGTGCCACCCTCATCGAGTATAAGCGGTCATCCAGTGAGAAGTGCCTGTGGACTCTCAGGGCTGCCAGGAGCAAGGCTCAGCAGACTGTCAGGCATTACACCAACAAATACTGGACAGAGCTCAGTGAAGACATCCAGACAGCTGCTGCTACAGGCAACGTTAGAGGGATGTACGATGGTATTAAGAAGGTGTTCGGACCAGTCCAGAGCAAGACAGCTCCCCTCAAATCTTCCACTGGTGTAGTAATCATAGACAAGGGCCAACAGATGGTGAGATGGATGGAACACTACTCCGACCTCTACTCCAGAGAGAACATAGTGTCCCCAACAGCTCTTGACACCATTGAGTGTATGCCAGTCATAGAGGAGCTGGATGTAGAGCCAACCATAGAGAAACTCAGGAAGGCCATCGACAGCTTGGCCTTAGGCAAAGCCCCAGGCAGCGACGGGATTCCCCCGGAGTTGATCAAGCACTGCAAGACTAGCCTCCTGCTCCCATTGCATGAAGTCCTCTGTCAGTGCTGGCAAGAAGGGGCTGTACCTCAGGACATGAGGGACGCCAAGATCATCACTCTCTATAAGAACAAGGGCGAAAGAAATGACTGCAACAACTACAGAGGCATCTCTGTACTCAGCACCGTCAGCAAAGTTTTTGCTCAGGTCATTTTGATTCGCCTGCAGAAGCTGTCAGAACGTGTCTATCCAGAGTCACAGTGTGGCTTTTGTGCCAAGAGATCAACGGTAGACATGGTCTTCTCCCTCCGCCAACTCCAGGAGAAGTGTAGAGAACAGCAGATGCCCCTGTATGTCGCCTTCATAGATCTCACCAAGGCATTTGACCTCGTCAGCAGAGACGACCTGTTCAAGATTCTCCCAAAGATAGGCTGCCCACCAAAGCTGCAGAGCATGATCGAGTCTTTTCACTCAGACATGAAGGGGACTGTGCAGTTCAACGGGAGTTCCTCCGACCCCTTCAGCATCTGCAGTGGCGTCAAACATGGCTGCGTCCTTGCTCCCACACTCTTTGGGATATTCTTCGCTGTTCTCCTAAAGCATGACTTTGGCACTGCAACTGAAGGAATTTACCTATGCACCAGGTCAGATGGCAGGCTGTTCAACCTCGCCCACCTCAGAGCCAAGACAAAAGTTCACGAAACGCTCATCAGAGACAAGCTGTTTGCTGACGACGTAGCAATTGCAACACACACCCAACACACACCCAACAGGAGCTGCAGATACTGATGAACTGCTTCTCACAGGCCTGCAAGGATTTTGGACTTACCATTAGCCTGAAAAAGACCAATGTCCTGGGACAAGACACTGAATCACCACCTGCCATCATCATCGATGACTATGAACTCAACGTCGTCCACCACTTCACCTACCTTGGCTCTACCTGACATGTTTCAGATGAAACCCAAGCCAGACACAGGCTCAATTAGTTTCACAATGATCTTTATTGATTGAGTGAAAGTGTGTGAGTGAGAGTGTGTGCGTGTGAGTGTGTGAGTGTGTGCGTGCAGAGCGGGAGAGGTCTGGCAACCCTGCGGAGAGAGAAGAGACAGGAATATGAGCTCTCTTGTATCAATGGCTGAATGAACAGAATAATAAATAATCTTACGAAGTATGGGGAGTAGCTGAGACACCAAGAAGCAGCTTAGTCCTTATCCAGATTGCCAGGGGCCCACTGAGGTGGAGAAGTGCTCGTGAAGATAATTACAGTGATGGGCGCGGGTGAGACCTTCGCTGGGAGAAAGAGAAGAGAGTTCAGTCCGGGGTTAATGCACTTATGAGACTGAAGAGAGCGGAGCCTCCAGCTCACGGGTAGTGGTCCGGTCCGCCGCCTGGAGCTGGAGAGAGTCTGCCTAGAGGTAGGTCCACCTGTGCACAGGGAAGAGGGAGAGAGAAAGGCAGGAGCAAAAGGTGATAACATCCAGAAGAAAGTTGCTTACAGTTGCGTTGGAGGGATGAAACTCCCAGACGATGAGGTGCAGAATCTTGCAGGGAAAGGGAGGTGAAACTCCCAGTTTGAAGAGAAAGGTAAACTCGAGCTTGTGGAGTTCTTCACCCTGTTGGAGTGTGGATGTCTCCGTGCAGGAGTGCAGGGCTCCACTCCTAATAAAGGCTGTGTTAATTGGGAGGCACAGGTGTGAGTGAAACCGCAGCTGTGGAAGATAATTAGTGAGCAGGGGAAACACAGCACGGCTCACCACACTACCATAACCGACAACCTCTCCCTTGACACAGAAATAGACAGGAGGATCGGGAAGGCAGCTACAACACTCGCTTGCCTCACAATCAGAATGTGGACAAACCTCAAGCTGTTGGTGAAGACCAAGATGGCAGTGTATAACGCCTGTGTCATCAGCAGACTGCTGTACGGCAGTGAGTCTTGGACAACATATGCCAGACAGGAGAAGCGACTCAACACCTTCCATCTGTGAAGCATCCGCTGCATCCTGGGCATATCCTGCAGGACAGGGTAACCAACGCAGACGTCTTGAATTGCATAGGCTTTCCCAGCATGTTCACTCTCCTCAGACAGCACAGGCTGTGCTGGCTAGGCCATGTCTACTGTATGGACAATGGGCGCATCCCAAAGGACATCCTGTATGGAGAACTGGCATCCGGGAGAAGATCCACTGATCGCCCCCAGCTCTGGTACAAAGATGTCGTTAAGAGAGATATGATGGCCACCGACATCAACACGGAGACCTGGGAGAGCCTAGCAGGTGACCACGCAAAGTGGAAAGAGACAATGAAGCAACACCTGAAATCAGGGGAGGAGAAAACGATGACCGCCGCTGTAGAAAAACGAGCACGCAGGAAGGAAACCAGCAGCTCCAACAGACCAGTGACTACACACAGGTGGGATCTTTGCAATAGAGACTGCCACTCCGGCATCAGTCTATTTAGCCACAGACAATGCTGCTCCAGTCGAGCAGACGACCAGAACTAGGATGCTTCACCCATGGTCATCCTGACGGACAGAGGCCTCAGAATCTTTTTCTGTACATGGTCCCTGACAAATAAATCAATGCTGGTCAATAATAGAGCAGGGGGTGGGTATTAAGGCTGGGCTTATCTTTTCTTGATGTTGAGGAACAAACCCTGAAGAGTTAAAATGGCTAATTGGAGACAGAAACAATTTTTGTGCTTGTGCATTTTTTTTTTAAAGAGAAGTGTGTTTTGATATTTTTTTTGATAATAACGTGACCAATAGATGCATTTCAGAAAGTTAAAACCTACAAAAAAATTTCAGTCATTGACTCCTATAACTCTAACTCAGTCACTGCTATTAGAAACTTATTTTGGTAAAATACTCATTTACATTGCATTTAAGAGGAAAGAGAAGTAAATTTGTGATTCAATCATTTTACTAGAAAAAAAATTCACATTTACTATAAGCAAGATGTAAAAAAGAGGGCCCAAAGTTTGCATTTGTAAGAATAAACTTTATATAAATTTACGCAAAAAAAATACAAATGTACCAGTAATGACTCAAATTTACGAGAAAAACAAGTTAAAAATTAATGAGAAAAAAAAGACCCATACACATTTTTGAGAAAAGGCAGTCCTCTTTAATGATTAAAAAGGGTATAAATTAGTGGTTTAAAAATTCAGAAATTTACAAATAAGGAATACAGAAATTTATGAGGGGGAAAACAAATTTGCAAGAATAACGTCACATACTTATATGAAAATTGTAGGGAAAAAATTACATTTGCAAGAAAAAATAATATATCTGCTAGTAAAAACTTACAGATATACAAGAGAAAAGAGCAAATTTAGGAGTAACAAACTCACTCATACAAACAGCCCACTTTGCTGCTATAATATGAATGCTTTTATTTCTTTGTGTAGAGTGCAACATAATGTAGAAGTGCTTCACCTTCATTTTAATGCCAAATATTTATGTGGTTCTAAACAATTTTTTTAAGCCAAATTGCTCAAAATTGCTCTTTCCATAAGAGAGGCTGTTGATCTGTTGGGTCATGAAAATGATAAGTGGCTACGAACTTCAGAACAGTATGAGCCAGTAGGGGTGGGCAATATGGCCTAAAAATTATATCACGATATTTCTGTGAATTTTCATGATAACGATATTTTCCACGATATTGCAGAATACAAGGTTTTGGGGTTTTTTAAATTTATGCAGAAAGGGCAGTTTCACCAGCCAGCGTTATTTACCCTCAACATATTCAAGAAAAACAAAACAAAAACTTTTATTTCTCCATTTTATAAACAGCAGCTCAGATTTAGTTTAAAATATTTTTTAGTTCTGTATCAAATATTCCAAGAAAATAATATAAACCATTACATCTTAACTGCACACAGAGGATGGACTTTATGCTGAATCACTTTACCTGCATTACTCCCGACCGCTGCATGGACCTGTCCTGGGGATTTTGGCTCTAGTTGTTGCACTGAACGGATGTTTTTTTGTTTCCTCTCTCTTCGGGTGGTTGAATAAAATCACTATGAAGCGGGCAAAATAGAAGTAAAAAATCTACAGCCACTTCGAGCTGCACATTGTTCAACGTTAATGCCATTAATACTGCTCCAGCGGTGCTGAAAAATGATTATCCACACGGCTGCACCTTTTTTTTTTTTTTTTTACGTGACAGCAGTCTGAAACAGAAAGTAAAACTTAAACATTTCCGCTCATCTGGAGACGGTCGGATCGGCAGCTTCCTGCCATGTTTGTTTTGCCGTTTCTATGTGGTGTGACGTTGTCACGCAGCAGACCACAAATATCGCGATATTCATTTTTACACCGGTATCAAAATTTATACCAGTATTATCATGAACGATACGATATGGCACACCCCTACTAGCCAGCGTGGCTGGTGAGCAGGAATGTTAATGTCAGCCCTGCCTGCTTTACAGTTCTTTTTTTACTGAATGGGCAAATTAGCCTTTTCATTGGCATTGTAGCAAGTACTAGAAAGCTCTTAAACTCAGTGCTTAAGTCTATTTATTGCTCCTGTACTAAAAAAAAGCATGACATATTGCACTGTAGAATTAACTTAATAAAGGGTAAAATACTGAATTTTCTACATGGTTTGTTCCTCTTGATTAAAAATTGTACATAGATTTATATAATGTGTGTTTTCCCCATCTCATCTTTCCTGCCTTTCAGGGGTTGGGTGGAGAGCTGCAATCCGACCTGCTGATCACCCTGTGGCTAACTTTGAGTTTGACGTCGTGGTGGGGGCCGACGGGCGCAGGAACACTCTGGAAGGTGACAAGATGGCAAACAAGAGTCCAACAGTATAGCTACCTGAAGGATGTAGGGTTATTTTAGACCTGATGAGACAATGCGATAGAAACAGTTTGAATCTGCTACCACACCCAGATGGTCATATACAATCTCTTGATAGGAAGCAAAAATAATAATAATAATGATTTTAAAAAGTCTGAAGTTATTATAGTAAAACAGACATTAGTTTGCAGTTGATATCACTAAAGACATATCAGACGTATCAAAAACCAGACCAGCAATGATGGAAAACAATGAACACAGGGCCGTGGCATGAGCTTATTTCAATTTAATCAGAATTACCTTAAAATTAAAACTAGAACAACTAATGTAAAGGTGGATTAATCCTGGAGTTTTAAATTCTACAAAGGGGCTATCAGAATAAGATAAGATAAACCTTTATTAGTCCAACAATGGGGAAATTACAGGGTCATAAATCAATCAATCAATTATCAAATAACATCCCATGGGTTTATGGGTTCATATGCATATCTGAAGTCATTTGAATGCAGCATGACTTTTATTTTCTAAATTATATTCCCATTAAAAATCGAATACATGAATGAAATGCTTTCAGAGTTTGGCTACCATGCTCACTACAATCTTATCAAGTATTTTCAGTGTCTATATTTTGAATAATAATGAGATAATAAAAACTCAACTCAGACATTATAACTGAAGACTAAAATATCTGAGTTTATATCTTGTATGAGCAGTCTGCAGTCAAATGTGTATCACAGATTTTTTTTAAAAAAAAAGAGTTTTAGTCAGACACCTTCCTTTAAGAGTTGTTTATATGGAAGCAAAAAGTCAACAGTAACTGTCTCTATTCAGATAAAAGAAACCAGATCCTGTGTCCGCTGTACAGCCACTGCATCCCACACATCCTGCACGACTGTTCACTTGTTGAGTTTAGTTTATCTTGCAGCTATAAATGAAACTCCCCTTTTGCAAACTTGCACTTGAATATATGAAGCCATTGATCTCTCCCACTGGGAAAGCCTAGACACAAAACCGCTGAAGCACTGTTGTACATAAATAGAGCGACGCAGCAGCTGATGCTTTCATGCTGGACCGGCTCCATCTCTGATTCAGGCTCTCTCTTTTAAAAGAAAAAAAAAAACCTGCTGCCATCTAACAACCAATTCAACTCAAATGCTTATTCCCTAAAAGGGCATTTTTGGGGGTAGAACAAGATGTTTAGCTCATTCTTCAATCACGAAGAAGCCTTCGGGGAAATGATTCCCACTCCTTTTGTGTTTTTAGCTATGGCAACACTGGGTAAATGCAACCAGGTCTGCTCTCTGTTTTGTTGCTGACAGATGATTTTTAGCAGCTCAAGTTCAAACCCTTACATCTGCATCCTATCAATACTTTAAAAATGGGCATTTTTGCCATTTACTGACTTGAAAAGGTGGTATGAAAACCTTGCCCTTAAAATGCTGATTTTCAGTATTAGCATCTCCCTGTGGATTTTTGTCTTTTATTTGTTTCACTTTGCATTAACATTTTCTGTTTCCCATGTCCCTGACTTGTCCTCAGAGTCAGGACAACTGTGTGTGTGGCATTTTAAACATTCAGGCAGATTCCTTGAGCATACTCACAAAATATGCTTTCAAAATGATGTTGTTAATAGAAAAAGAAACTTTTGGACCTTGAGATTAATTAAGTAAAAGCCATTTAAGTTCAAAGACAGGTTTACCTTTTCTCCTTACAATAAGTGGTTTGTTCTTCCCCCCCTCCGGCTATATAAAGACTCACATTGGTAAGCTGCCTCCTATCCTTAAATGACTACCTTGTAATTGTGGTTAAAGGCAAGATTTCCTCTGGATGAGCCAGAAATCAACGTCCCACAGATCATTCTCTACTTCTCTGTGCATTTCTTTCTCTCAGGTTTCAAAAGGAAGGAGTTCAGGGGTAAATTGGCAATCGCCATTACAGCCAACTTCGTCAACAGGAACACCACTGCAGAGGCCAAAGTAGAGGAGATCAGCGGCGTGGCCTTCATCTTTAATCAGAAGTTCTTTCTTGAACTCAGGGAGGAGACAGGTGGGAAATAAGTACATTATCAGAGGCAAACTCAAAGATCTGTTTTCAAATGATACATCAGTATCTTCTACTCTGTTATATGGCTACTGACTGCGGTGTGTCAATCAGCATATTGGTTAAAGTTTTACATTATTTATTAGAGGTGGGAATCGTTCACGCTCATTCAGAATCGTTTCAGGGGACGCCGATGCTCGATGCATCTTTCTTTTTCTATGCAGGCTTTTTTTCCCCCTTGCACAAGTAACATAATCCTCAGTCAAAAATTCAAACATATAAATATTAGACTTCTAATGAAAAATAGAAGCATTCCCACCTGCTGTCTTAGTCGTGGCTGTGCAGGTTGGGTGACCCGCCCGCTTCGCCATCAGGCGGTGTCTGCCACACCGCCACATTTCACGCACGTGCACTGAATGTAATCTACAGTCCAGATGTCCACATAGTATGACAGTGATGCTCCAGCAAACTGATTTGAACACCCACAATTAAATAAAATGAGGAGTCTGTGCTGGGCTTCAACCGCTGCTCTTTTGTGTGTTACGCCAAAGATTGTCTGGGCACATGGTAACTTCTGGTAACAATGATCCACTTTTTGTTCTGTCATAATTAACTATGTTATTAATTAAAATTTAAGAATTGGAATCTTGACATTTGTGCATCACAATGCATTGGAAAAACGATTATTTCATCCACGCTATTATCTATACATTTGCAGTGTTAAAAACTCAGTGTTTGTGTCATGCATTATCACAGCTTACTTCTTAAGTAAACCATACACTTGGCCAGAACTGCTGACCAAAACAGGTTTCTGTCAATTTTTGATGCTTGTTTGATAATCATTAAATGGATTTTTTTGCGAAATTTGCAGCCCTTAAAAGGCATTAAAATGCAATAAATTGACTCCTGCAGATGTTGACGTCAGTTTGTGAATCTGATTTTGATGCCCTTTATTGATACCTTTTTAGGGATTTAGAGTTTGTTTTTTATTCAATTTTGAAATGGAAAAATCAGATTTGTAAAGCCCTTAAATATAAAAGAAATTCACTGAAAACGCATTAGCAACCATGATTTTAAGCGTTAAGGTTTTGTGGCGGGGTTGGAGCAGAGATTGGTCACTTTGTTCTATATACTGTCTTTGGTTAATATTATATGGAATTTTTTTTCTTTGTTTAAATAGCAATAAAAAGCATCAAACCAGAGTGTCTAAGCAGCAGAAGCTCTGTTAATGGATTTCCCAGGAAAAATGAAGCAGTCGCAGTACAGATCAGTATGACGGCATGATTGTCGGCAAACTTGACACGACTCTGAAAAATACATCAACAAATATAGAAAAATGTTTGCAATTTCTGCTGTTGTATCCGTTTGAAATACTGAATGGAGCAACCACAGTAAGATGTAGCTGACAGTGCCCACTGTAAGTGAGGAAGACTCCTTTCATTGTGGCCTTCTGTTAACAGATTGTGCAGTTTGAAGCATAACTGGTTATGCCCTACATATTTCTATTAAAATGACAAAAGATATTTTGCTGTGCTCACCAGCAACAACAGTTTACGCATGCTGATTGTCACTTGAATGCACATTACTGTAAGCCCAATATAAATAATAGAATATTTTGCAGTGTTTGTGGTTGTTTGCCAGTGACTTTGTGTTGCCTTTCTGTTTTTCCTTTTTCTTTTTTTACATGTTGCATTATACACAAATAAACTGGCAAATCAGTGGGAAAACAATAGCTAAGGTTTCATCCATGTAGGAGACTCTCTTTGACTTGTCTGAATTTTAGCCACACTGACACCAAGTCATTTCTCTCAGGTGTTGATCTGGAGAACATTGTGTACTACAGGGACAACACGCATTACTTTGTTATGACCGCAAAAAAACAAAGCCTGCTGGACAAAGGAGTTCTCATCAATGTAAGTAGAACATATTTGAGCTTTATGTTGTTGTTGGCAAATGTTTAGTCATGCTAAGTGTTGAACTAACTAGTTTTGTCTATTGGATTGAGCTAGACAGCGTTGAAAACTAATGTAAAATTATCAATTTTATGTTAATTCATCACAGCACCTTACAAGGCACCAGTTGCTCCAGTTGTAGATGTGACTAACATTGTAGGTAGGAGAAATATGGTACCGTACATGCTTTTGCGGTGTATAGACTAAATGAAAGTTGACTTTCTGGCTTTATTGCTTTTTAAATCAGAATCAGGTTTGGATTGACTTTATTAATCCTCAGACTGAAATTCAATTTGACCTTTTACTCAACAGAAATAGAAATACAAAGTTAAAAGTAATGGGAAATAAAAGTAGTAACATTAATAAGTCTATTTGACTAAATGTATAAAGCTGTAAGTCTAATTGTTTTAGCACTAAACATATGGGCAAATTTTCTAAAAAATTAACACTAGTTACCATACAGGTAGTCATGTTCTGAGGTAGGCAGTAACTGTACACAAGGATTTTTTTTTAAAAGATTTAATATAAAAGAAAATAATTGCAAAGTAAAAAGTTGCAAGTTGGGAATAAAAAGGTGCAAGTGTACAAGAAAAAACCTTGCAATTTATTGTAAAAAAAAATCAGAATTATGAGGGAAAAATTATAAATTCACAAGAAATAAATTGCGTGTTTAAAAGTAAAATGTCCAAAATTTGAGGAAAAACGTCACAAATTGGTGAGAGTAAACTGGTTGATATGCAGATACTTTCTTATTCTTTCTCAAGCATGTTTTTGATGATTACTCAGACTTGAGTAATTAATATCATAAGGTAACTACTCAGCCAGCATGCCCACGTGGGCCCCACCATAGGTTAAATCTTGGCTGTCTTATGGGTCCCATGTGGGTTTGTCCGCGGGTTCCATGTTGGCCTCATCTGTGCTTGCCCACATTGACTTTACATATATGGTGCCAGTGATGATGAAACCTGCTCACCTGCAATTAAGTCTGTGTGGGGTCCACATGGCTTTAAAGCTGGTTACTGCCAAGTCCATGTGGGCACACACAGATGGGGCCAACATGGAACCCATGGACAAACCCACATGGGACCCATAAGACAGCCCAGATTTAACCTTTGGTGGGCCCCAGTTGGACATGCTACCTGGGTCTGGTCGTGTCAGCACAATGGATGTGACAGAGCTTAACGACACTGGCGGCTGCCAGTGATGCCCCTCAGCCTGCTTGCATTAAGAGCACTGGCTGGCTGAATTTTTGTGTGAAGTCGCGTGGAACTGAAATTGTCCCAGATTTGTCATAGATGCATCTGTGGGATCAATATGAAAAGCCTAGTTCATTTCATTCACAACTTATCACATTTACAAGGTTTTTTGAGAGTTGACCTTTGGCCTTGACCTGAGGTGAACCTGTGTGCCAAGTTTGGTGGCCCTAGCTTTCTTTGTTCTTGAGATATAGTTGGTATGGCATTTTGACGTTGACCTTTGACTTTGATTTCTAGTTCAGCGATCACCCAAATACAAACTCGTCCAAGATTTTTCTTAGATACAATGATGATATCGATTTGAAAAGCCTACGCCCTTTCTTTCTCTAGTTATCGAGTTCACAAGGTTGGTGTTGACGCCGCCCCTGACCATTAGGCCGGCGGGGTGACATCATCAGCCTTTTAGAGGCTGAGGGGTAAAAACGTTGCCTTCATAATATTTTACTGCGTAACTCTGATCTTTTTCCTCTCTTCAACAGGACTACATTGACACTGAGATGCTGCTAAACGGTGAGAACGTCAACCAAGAGGCTCTTCAGTGTTACGCCCGCGAGGCTGCTGACTTTGGCACCAACTACCAACTTCCCACGCTGGATTTTGCCATGAACCACTACGGCCAGCCGGATGTAGCCATGTTTGACTTCACTAACATGTATGCCTCTGAGAACGCTGCTTTGGTCAGGAAGAAGTTTGGTCACCAGCTGCTGGTGGCTCTTGTTGGGGACAGTCTGCTAGAGGTAAGAAAAGAAAAAGTAAAGAGAGTTTGGTTTGGTTGCTAACAGTCTGAAACTTACACAAACCAGTAGTCAGGATGTGGGTACCTAGATTCTTCTGGCTTGAAGTTGTATGCAGGAATCTGAGACCTAGTTTGTCTTTTTCATGTCAAATAAGTAACAAGTTCACAAAATTTTCACAAAATTGTACTTTTATATGTAGTTTTGCTACTTTACCACTTTTTTCCAAGTAAATCTAGTTGTACTTTATTTTTTTTATTATTATTTTTTTTGCTTTCACTGATTAAAGTTAAGAGCAAATCAAGTTTTCCTGTCATCAAATTTTCTTCTCACCTGGTTTGGCTCAGAAAATATTAGATTTATGACTGTTTATATGATTTGGATTATATTAGAGGATGCATGTGGCTAGTTTGTATTTTATTGTCCTCAGACCAGCAGTAAAGTCCCATGGATTGGTAAGAGTAAAGTTGCAAATTTACAAGGAAAAGGTATTATATTTATGAGGGAAAAAGACAGATTTACAAAAAACGTTGAAAATTAATGTGAAAAATGTTGCATATTTATCAAAAAAGAAGCATCATAAGAAAAAATAATTAAAAAAATAATAAATTTGTTAGAAAAAAATCACAAATTTACAGGGAAAAACTGCAATTTATCAGAAAAAGTCATAAATTCAGAAGAAAAAAGCATCATGTTTACAAAAAAACCTCTTGATTTGTAAGAAAACTGAAAAGTTATGACACAAAGGTCCCATATTTATAGGAAAACAGTTATAAGTTCATGAGGAAAAAAATGCCACAAATTAGTGAGAATAAATTCATTAATTGTAGGGAAAAAATTACATTTGCAAGAAAAAATAATTTATCTGCTAGTAGAAACTTACAGATATACAAGAGAAAAGAGCAAATTTAGCAAATTCATTAACTGCTACTCAAGCATATAACATTTTTTCAGTAGATGCTTTCTTAATCTTATGCCTACTATTAAGTAATTTCTTTGGCGACTTCCCATACATAAGTCAGTAATATTATAAGGCAACACTACAGGGGCGGCTGAAAAGTTCATAGTGGTCAAACTTGATCAAATGTGGTTTATTTTTCAGCTGCAGGGATCCAAGCGTTCCAACACCAATGGAAGAAGTGTTTGGACCGAAGGGGAGACTATGTTGAAAAATAAATTACATTTGATCAAATTTGACCACTATGAACTTTGACACTATGAACCCATACTTTTACTTAAGGACAGTTTTTGGATACTCTATCCACCTCTGAAAATATTTGCCTCTATGTACTATATTGTGGAATTCCTGTAAATTTTAGATGTCTTTGCTATTCCTAATCTGTAGAAATTGTTAAACACTTGCCACAATACACATGACAAATTTCAAAGGTGTTCATCATCTAACTGTCTCCACTCTGTGTGGCTGTACAGCCGTTCTGGCCGATGGGAACAGGCTGTGCTAGAGGCTTCCTGGCTGCCTTCGACACGGCCTGGATGGTGAGGAGTTGGGCGCAGGGAAGAACGGTTTTGGATGTGCTTGCAGAGAGGTGCTCACACATTGTATTAGTATAAATTGAAGTGTTTTTCCATTTTGGAAATGTTGAACACAACTTTATTTTCATTATTATTCTATAGGGAAAGTATTTACAGACTACTGCCACAGACGACGCCTCAGAATATTGCCAAAAACTTTGACCAGTACACCATAGACCCCAGCTCTCGATACCCCAACTTGAACGCTTCCTGTGTCAGGCCTCACCAGGTGATTAGAGCAGAACTGTTACCTGATTTAAGCTTCAAATTTCCTATTTTTTTAATAACTTTTTATCTGTTTCAGGTGCGTCACTTGTACATAAGTGGAGAGCTGAATTCTTGCTCCCTGGAGCTTGCTGCGAGCATACGGCGGCCTGTCAATCTCTGTAGACGAGGTAAGTGCTGACTCATCACTCTGTTCTTCAGAGCGGTGATCAGACTGATTTCCTCTAGTTTGAAAGGCTCAAGATATGAATGTGGTGTCGTGTTCCGACACATTATTGTGAAGTGCGGTGTAGTGACGTGCACTACCTGTCACGTTACGTCACTGCCCTATAAATACCAGAGGACGTCCATCTTATGGTCTCTCTTTGCCGGATGACCACGCTGGTGCATACCGTGTATCTGCTGTCCCGTACATAGTTCAATAGAGCTGTGTTCACCAACCATCATCCTGCCTCATCCTCCATCCATCCATCCATCTTCTACCGCTTTTCCGGAGGTCCGGGTCGCGGAGGCAGCAGTTCAAGCAGAGAAGCCCAGACTTCCCTCTCCCCAGCAACCTGCTCCAGCTCTTCAGAGAGGATACCAAGGCATTCCCTGACCACCTGGGGGACATAGTCTCTCCACCGAGTCCTGGGTCTGCCCCGGGGTTTCCTCCCAGTGGGACGTGCCTGAAACACCTCAAGTGGGAGGCGTCCAGGAGGCATCCTAATCAGATGCCCATACCACCTTAACTGACTCCTTTCAATGTGGAGGAGCAGCGGTTCTACTCTGAGCCTCTCCCGGATGACTGAGCTCCTCGCCCTATCTCTGAGGGTGAGTCCAGCAATCCTACGGAGAAAGCTCATTTCAGCCGCTTGTATCCGCGATCTTGTTCTTTCGGTCTTTACCCAAAGCTTGTGACCATAGGTGAGAGCAGGAACGTAGATTGACTGGTAAATCGACAGCTTTGCCTTAGAACTAAGCTCCCTCTTCACCACAACAGACCGGTACAACGTCCGCATCACTGCAGATGCTGCTCCAATCCATCTGTTAATCTCTCGCTCCATTTTCCCCTCACTCGTGAACAAGACCCCAAGATACTTAAACTCCTCCACTTGGGGCAGGAGCCTGTCCCCAACCCAGAGAGGACAATCCACCTTTTTTCAGCTGAGGATTATGAACTTGGACTTGGAGGTGCTGATTCTCATCCCAGCCGCTTCACACTCAGCGGAAAACCGTCCCAGCAAGAGCTGTAGGTCATTGCTGGATGAAGCCAACAGGACAACATCATCTGCAAACAACAGAGATGAGATCCTGTGGTCACCACAGGAGGGATCATGGGGGTCCGGTGCTATGTGGATTAGGTGGCGGTCAAAGGCCGAGACCTTGGCGGACTGATCCCAAGCTTTCTAAACTGGCTTGCCTCATCCTTCACCCAAGTATTTCCATACATAACATTTGGCGATCGAGGATTAACTCATGGAAGTGTGCATCACCCCACTTCGTCCCTTTCTTGAGCTTTCGGGTGAACTGGGCCTGATTGCTGGGGTCTTTCTGCAACTGTGGGGGTCCCCCCTACAGTTGATAGTGCTATGAGATGACTGTTGTTGTGAAATGGCGCTATATAAATAAAGTTGAATTGAATTGAATTGAATTGAACTGCCGGTCACATGGCTGCATTGGTGGGAGACCTATCAGGTGTATGTTTCAGCACTGGGCCTCGGGGAACTCGATAAGGCAAGAGAGCGGGCGCTTCTCATTAACAACCTGGGTATGGAGGGCCAGAGGGTCCTGCGGACGCTCGGCACGGCGGGCTCAAGTGAGGACATTGTGAAGCTGCTAGCTTAACGTTTCTCCACCCCAGACAATGTGACTGTTCGGAGGATTCGTTTTTGGCAGCAATATCAGCTGGTAGGTGAGTCTGTTTGCCAATATGTCATTGACTTGAAGCATCTAGCCAGCGAATGTTGTTTTGGACTGCTTGAAGATGAAATGGTATGCGATCATCTAGCAGAACATATGTGTAGCGCTGAGCTGCGTGCTCAGCTATTAATGGCGCCTAATGACTTAACGTTAGCTAAAGCTATGGAGCTAGCTCTCCGATGAGAAGCCGTTGTTAAGCTAGCTGTGGAGCTAAATTGGCACCAAAGTCAAAGTCAAAGTGCCTTTATTGTCATTCCATTGTTAATGAACAATGCAACGAAATTGAGATGCTGCTCCCTAAAAACAAACTATAAACAAACTATCACACTCACAGTTCACTCATGCATTTAACATTCTTATAATTACAACAATAAATAATGCTTGAAGCAAAATTACCTAAAAGTTGAATACAATATGTACGTAGCAATAATGAAAAACATACTGAGCGATAAATACAAAAGACCAGCTTATGCACACAGGGTTGTTGCTACAAAATAACCTAAAATAACAAAAAATATCAGCAGTCTGTGCATGTTACATAAATCCGTTCAAAATACGTACTGCTGCTGGGAAAAAAACTATGATTAAACCTGGTAGTCCGGGTTTTATGGGATCTGTACCGCTTTCCCGAGGGGAGCAAGTGAAAGAAGTCATGGCCTGGATGAGCACAGTCTTAAATGATGGCAGTTGCTCTGTTGAGGTACCGAGACCTGGAAATCTCTTCCAGAGAAGAGAGAGAACAGCCAGTGATTTTTTGCGCAGTCTCGATCACTCTCTGGAAGGCTTTGCGGTCTGCGGCTGAACAGCCCTCATACCAAACCGTGATGCCATATGACAGAATGCTCTCAATAGCAGAGCGATAAAATAAAAGCACAAAAGCACAAAAAAGCACAGCCACAGCCACAAAAGCAGCCGGAGCCGCTTGCCTCAGCTAATGTTGCAGACCCTGCTAGCAAGGATAGCTTGGACGAAGATTCTTGGGAAATCAGTGCTGCCAGCCAAAGGTCTGCCCTGGGAAACTCCCGTAGCAGGGGTTGTGGGTCCGTGACACACTGCCATAAAACTAAGAATTGCCCGGCTAGAGGAAGACTTTGTAGCAGATGTGGATGCTCACTACGCCAGGGTGTGCCGTTTGTCTTACCCGGGGAACGCAAGGGAGAAATCACCCCGCTTGCCCCCGACAGATACTGGGAGCGACCAGTATGAAGAGCTAATGGACGCCCTCACTTTCAAGTCAACCAGTTCTCGCTCAGGGTTGGTACCCATGCCGATGAGCAACACCATGCTAGCCCCAGATGCTTCTGGTACTTGGTCCCAGTTGACTGGGGGGTCTGCAGCTACAATGGTGAACACTACAACGTTTATAGAAGAGGACGGGTCAGACCGACGAGCATGGAGTTATCGCATGCTCAGCAGCAACATATCGGGCCGAGTAAAATTCCACTCCGGGTTATGGAGTTGGTTCGGGTTCAGAGTGAAGGACGCCCATGGTGAAGATGGGCCAAACGACAGCCAGCAAAACATTGAGGGTGTCTGCGAATTGTGGCTAAGCTGGGCACAGCATACTTCAAGATGTCTGACGGCTCGTTGAGGCACACCAATCAGCTTTAGCGTGTCTGGGAAGACGCTCCAGGTGGCGAGGCTGGACGGGAGTTGGTGATGGCAGTGTGGGATCCGGGCTCCGTCATCCAGAGGGTCGGCCATCACTCCGGGGGTCTGTGGTCTCCTGGGGTGCACCTGCTGAGGGGCAGCAGGCGCACCCCTCACAGTCACCCAAATGACTGTGTGGTAGCACTTTAAGATAAGATAAGATAAGATAAGCCTTTATTAGTCCCACAATGGGGAAATTCCAGGATTGCAACAGCACAGGGATAGCAACACTCAGAGCAATAATTAAGAAGATATGAAAAATATAAATAAGAGCAGTGGATATACATACGTACACATAAATATATAAATATATATACAAAGTGCGGAGCATTGTAGCAAGATGGAATAAAGAGCATAAACGTCTACTTAGTTATCCTACATAGTATGAATATGCACCCATACATATTGTCACCCTCCGTAGCGACTGATATTGTCCTAGTTGTATACTGGAGGGGACCATTTGTGTAAGTCTGTTGCGTCTTTTGCATTCATTACTACTAGGTCGTCACGTTTTTTTGCTATCTCTGCGAGCAGCCCTGCTTAGGTTGTACAGTCTGACAGCTGTAGGTAGGAAGGACCTGTGAAACCTCTCGGTTGTGCACCTAGGATGATGTAGTCTACTGCTAAATGAGCTCCTCAGCGTGTTCAATATGTCCTGCATAGGGTGGGACTCGGACTCCAGCAGAGATGACAGTTTAGCCACCGTCCTTCTCTCTCCTATCTCCTCCACTGGGTCAAGGCGTTTCCCCAGGACAGAGCTAGCTTTCTTGATCAGTTTGTTTAGTCTCTTCCTATTGGCTGCTGTAATGCCGTTGCCCCAGCAGACCACTCCAAAAGTGATGGGTGATGCCACCACTGTGTCGTAGAATGTCTTCAGCAGCGCCCCCTGTACACCAAAAGACCTGAGCCTCCTCAGTAGGAACAGCCTGCGCTGTCCCTTCTTGTAGAGTGCGTCAGTATTGTGTGACCAGTCTAGTTTATTGTTCAGATGAACACCAAGGTACTTGTAGGATGTCACCATCTCAATGTCTGTTCCCTGTATATTTACTGGTGCTGTGAGGGGCTGCCCATGCCTGCAGCAGTCCACCACCAGCTCCTTAGTTTTCCTCGCGTTGATCTGGAGGCAGTTTCGATGGCACCAGTCCACAAAGTCCTGGATAAGTCCTCTGTACTCAGCTTCATCTCCGTTGGAGATGAGGCCAACGATCGCAGAGTCATCAGAGAACTTCTGTAGATGGCAGTGTGTTGTGTTGCGTGAGAAGTCCGCAGTATAAAGGGTGAACAGGAAGGGAGCCAAAACCGTTCCCTGGGGGGCCCCCGTGCTACTGATGATCGTGTCAGACACACAATCTCGGGTTCTCACAAACTGTAGCCGGTTTGTGAGGTAGTCCAGGATCCATGATGACAGGTGCTGGTCCACCCCTGCGCACAGCAGCTTGTCCTTCAGGATCATCGGTTGGATGGTGTTGAAAGCACTGGAGAAGTCAAAGAACATGATCCTCACCGCATTCCCGGACTTCTCCAGGTGGGACAGAGAACGGTGAAGGTGGAAGATCACTGCATCCTCCACTCCAATGCCATGCTGGTAGGCGAACTGGAGTGGATCCATCACTGGTCCCACCAGGGGGCGGAGGTGAGCAAGGAGCAGTCTCTCCAGGGTCTTCATCATGTGAGACGTCAGGGCCACTGGTTTGTAGCTGTTCAGATCTTTGTGGTGGGAAGTCTTTGGTACAGGTACCACACAAGATGTTTTCCACAACTGTGGTACCCTCCCCAGCTTCAGGCTCAGGTTGAAGATATGCTCCACAATCCCACACAGCTGGTCTGCACAGGACTTGAGGAGCTTCGTGCTGATGCCATCCGGTCTCGCGGCCTTCCTCGCCTTGATCTTCCTCAGCTCCATCCTCACCTGGGTCTTAGTGAGGGTCAGGTTGAGGGGCTGTGTGCTGGGAGTGGGGGAGTGTTGGTGGAGTGGGGTGTGGACAGCAGGTCTCGATGA
Organism: Pholidichthys leucotaenia; assembly: GCA_020510985.1. NCBI lineage: Eukaryota > Metazoa > Chordata > Actinopteri > Cichliformes > Pholidichthyidae > Pholidichthys > Pholidichthys leucotaenia. Next base: position 315,123,775 of record CM035837.1, on the reverse strand, counting down.
CTTTAGAGGCAGCAGTGGTTGTTGTGCAGTTGGGGGGGAGGGTGACTGGTCAAACCTATTAAAAAACAGGTTCAGATTGTTCGCCCACTCCCTGCCCCCCGTGGCCTGGGGGGGAGGTATTCTGGAGCCCAGAGATGGCTTTAAGGTTTCTCCAGACCCCGCCGATGTCACTCTGTTGCAGCTTGTCCTCCATCTTCTTCCTGAAGCTGTCCTTGCCTTCTCTGATCTTCCTCCTCAGCTCCCTCTGTACGGACTTCAGCATCTCCCTGTTCCCCGACCTGAAGATCCTCTTCTTCTCTCTCAGAAGTGTTTTTATCTCAGGGTTGATCCAAGGTTTGTTGTTCGAGCAACACCGCATGGTCTTTGTGGGTACGGTGTTGTCCACACAGAAGCCGATGTAGTCCGTGATGATGTGAATGAGGCCATCGATGTCCTCACCATGTGGATCGCAGAGCTGCTCCCAGGCAGTGGTTTCAAAACGATCCTTTAGAGCGTCCATTGCCTCCTCAGACCATAACTTCACTGTGCGCATGACCGGAGGTTGTCTGTGTACTAAGGGTTTGTACACCGGCAGAAGATGAACCAAGTTGTGATCCAATCTCCCGAGTTGGGGGAGTGGTGATGAGGTGTACGCCTCCTTAGCGTTTGCATAGAATAAGTCCAGTGTTTTATTGTCTCTAGTGTGGCATGTGATATACTGGGTGAACGTGGGTAGAATGGGGGACAGTGAAATATGGTTGAAATCACCTGAGATGAGAAGAGCATCTGGGTGTTCTGTTTATGATATAGTTCTTCGGTGTTTTGCATGCATGTTATACTATGGGGTTATTATTGTGTGTTATTATGTTTAGTTTGGGAGCACGGCTGATATGCTTTGTTTCAATAAAGACTTTTAGTTTAATTTAGTGGCAGAAAAATTATTGTGGGTTATTATGTTTAGTTTAGGAGCACGGCTGATATGCTTAGTTCCAATAAAGACTTTTAGTTGCAGAATAATTCACCGCGCTGTGCGGGCTGCATGGTAGTCCACCCGCCAGCCCTATTTTTAGGTTGTTTTGAGTGAGCACTTACTTACTTAAACTCAGTTTTCATTATTTTAGTGTGTGATTTGGGTCCCAAATTTGGGGAGGTTTTCAATTGTGTGCATGATTTTGGACTTTTCTAAGGGGGGGAGAGAATGTGGTGTCATGTTCCGGTGCATTATTGTAGAGTGCGGTGTAGTGATGTGCACTTCCCGTCACATGACTGCACCACCCTATAAATACCAGAGGACGTCCATCTTATGGTCTCTCTTTGCTGGATGACCTCGCTGGTGCATACCATGTATCTGCTGTCCTGTACATAATTCAATAAAGCTGCGCTCACCAACCATCATCGTGCTTCATCCTTCACCCAGGTATTTCCATACATAACAATAAACACTGTTCATTAGAACTTAACTTCACCTGAGGTAGAAATTGCTCAAATGCATCGTGTGTCTGTATTTAGTATAGATAACCTGCATTGGCTCTGTTATTATGACAAAACTGATTTGGAGCCTAGATTTCAAATTCTGATTATATCTGATCTCCTTTGTCTAGAGTTATTTTAGTCACTAAGATCAATGAGTTCATACTCGTAGAGACAAAAGTATGCACATACCTCAGCACCTTCTCTCAACATTTCTGTCATAGTTAAGTTAATCCCTTCCACAGCATGTGGGGCACCATGTGGTGTATGTGGCGGTGCCCATCTCCGTTTCACTGACCCTAGGCCACACAGCTACTGTAAGTAGTGAAAGCTACAGTGGGGGGTCAGTCCTCTGGTAGCGCTCTGTGTTAGCTTTCCCTTCCCCATTCTATTATACTGAGCACCGAGCTAGAAGGTGGAAAGTACCATTTTTACATGGTCTTTGGTATGATACGGCCAGGATTTGAACCCATGGCCTCCCAGTTGTGGGGAGGATGCTCTATCAACTAGGCCACCACTCCAGTTCTTCTGTCATGATCACATTTAATTAACAGCTGTTGGCTGGTTCACAGAAAAATCAGATGTCTGGGCCTCTTCCTGAAAATCCTCACCAGTGAGCTAATAACAAAGTTGATTAGCACTTAATAATACAGCCCTAAAATTATACTGTAATTATGGCACAAGTACAGTTTAAGAATGACACCCATAATTATAAAGTAAAAAATGTAAATGAAGTGTAAATGTAAATACAGTACAGAGAGTTTACACATGCAACCAGCTTTAAAGATGAAGGCTGGTGCACAAACACGCTAACAGGACCTACAGACATTATCAAAAGGGAGATAACTGGAGCTCAACAGATCATCTTAAAGTTTATTAAAGTATATTAAAGTGCAAGTAACACTAGTTTTTCCCTATAAACACGTGTTCTTTATTGTAATCATTTAAGTAAGCTATGTATATGAAATGTGACTAGCCTAATGTTCTATCTAATGTTTACATATCTTTGGTTGGTAAAGATGTCACACCCAGTCACAGCCAATAACATAACTGGGTCCCATGTCTCTACCAACCAGTAAATACGACACTTACTGGCGAGGAGGTCAGAATTTTGTCTCTAGAACTTTTGTAATTACGGTGTAAATATAATGTAGATACAACATAGGTACAATGTAATTATACCATTAATTTTGTGCAACAATGGTGCATGGTAAATATGACGCAAGTATGAAGAAAATATGATGTAATTATGGCATAAGTATATTGTAAGTCCGGAATAACTACAGTGTAAGTATGATACAAGTAATTACCATACAATTACAAAGTAAGAAAGTACTTTGTATGTACGTTATGCTACATATGTTGTACTTGCACCATATTTGCTGTATAATTTGTGGACTGCATTATAAAATGACACCCAAAGTTGTCATTCTCCCATGGACTTACTCTTTTTTTTTTCAGAGTTTGCCTTTCTGTTTTTCATTTGCAGAGTCTGAGATCAGACCAGCGAGGCTTCTCACCTGGTGCCAGAAACAGACGGAGGGCTACAGGAACGTGACAGTCACAGACCTCACCTCCTCTTGGAGCAGCGGCATGGCACTGTGCGCCCTCATCCACAGATTCAGACCTCAGCTGATGTATGTAAGCCCCACCATGCACGTGCACGTGCACAGGCTCAGTACTGCATCTTCACATCTAAAATATTAACATGATTCATTAACTAACCCTCTACTGTATGTAAAGCACAGCTGGTCAGTTTAGCCTTGCACCTACTAAGGAGTTGCTTTACAAATTTGACTGTATGTGACCCATAAACAAGTCTGAGGTTTGTTTGTTTTTTTTCCCCAATGGTACGTGCACACATTCATATAAAACAGTTTTTTCCCCTCTGTCTAACTGCTAGTTGTGAGGAGATCCACTTCTTACAGGCATGACAAATATGCTTGGCATTTGGGTGTGTCATCTGTGCATTTTTGGTCATGTTCTCGGCATCCACCATGCGACTTTTAAAACAGTAGGTCCATTTTAGTGTGCTGATAGATATTTCACACATAGCTGACACACACAAAGATAGGCCTGGTAGTACCGGGTCAAAGCAGGAGTACATCTCTGTACACTTTAGTCATGCTGTTTTATAATCTGACAAATGATTATTCACTGGTATTTACAGCTCAAGGATAAAGCAAACGCCATAGCTCAGTTGCCACCCTCAGCTTTAAACTGCATAGTTTTAACCAGTTTAGCAGTAGACTGCCACAGCTACAAATCTAATTACACCTGCTCTAACCTTCATACCTTGGCACATACCACTACAATTTTATGTGCTTCTTTACGTAATTTTCCTGGAACTCTTGGCATTTTTCTCCTCCATAGGCATACTTGTCAGCAGAGCAGCCACCTAAGAGGGGAACAGGTGAAAAGGGGAAAAAAAAGAGCCCCACTTGCTGAAAAACACCAGAGTTTGTGTACACTGGTGCTAGGTTACTGCTCTCTTCTTTACATTTCTGTCTGCACACCAGCAATATAGGAGTTGATTTCCCCCCCCCCAGCAGAAGCCACTTGTAGCAAATTTCAATGTGAGCAACACAGTCCTCTATGGGGTCAAAAATAATTCATGTCGTTCAAATGTTTTTACCTGCATTTGTGCATTTTTTGTGTGTTTGTGTTAACACCATAATTCAAAAAGTTCAATTCAACATTATTTATATAGCACCTAAACACAACATAAAATCATCTCAAGGTAGAAGGGCAGAACCAGACTCAGGGAGGGGCAGTCATCTGGCACAACTGGTTGGGGAGTGAGGGGAGAGAAGACAAGAGAGAAGAGACATACTGTTCATACAGACGACAACATACAGATAGAACACCATTCGTGCAAATACAACACCTGCAATGCTGAGTCAAAATCTTTGATTAGCGTATTTGATTGCACCATTTTTTTTAAATTAAATCACCCTTTATTGTCATTCAACTGTACAACCAATCATGTACAGTAGAACGAGATTGTGTTTTACCTATCTACTGTGTTAATCACACACACCCCAAGTGTAGAATCAGAGGGCCGCTGCCATGCAAGGCGCCACCACAAATTTCCCTCCTCCATTCCATTATTGCTGAGCACCAAGCCGGACGGCAGGAAGTTCCACTTTTATATGGTCTTTGGCATGACCCGGCCGGGATTTGAACCCCTGCCTCCCGGGTGTGGGGCGGATGCTCTACCAACTGAGCCACAGTTGGACTGACTCTTTTAATCGACTTTTCAAGCTTTTCAAGCTAGCTAGCAAGTCTCACAGCAGGCACTACGCATGGACGCATCCGTAGCTGGGTCCTAGTGACAAAACTGTCCAAAGACTACGCACATGAACCAGCAGTGCAGCAGTAGACATAGTAGTTAGTCATAAGATTCATAACTATAAGTCTCATTCAAATGTAAAAACTATCATCACATTCCTGTTTCATTATTCAGGGCATCTTAGATAAAGATATGGTGTAGGTCAGCTGAAAAAGTGGATTCAAAAAGATATAAAAATCATGAGTGTGTTAAAGAGTGATGGCAAAAATGCTAAACTGTGAAATAAATCATGTTAAGAACTGAACCGTCATCCCCTGCATCTTTCTCATTCCTTGCTCCCATCAGAGATTTTGACTCCTTAAATGAGGAGAACCACACTGAGAACCTCCAGCTTGCTTTTGACATCAGCGAGCGTGAATTTGGGATACGACCGTTCGCATCGGCAAAGGGTGCAGAAGAAGAGCTGGATAAGACCAAGATGGTCACCTACCTCTCCAAGTTTTATGAGCTGTTTCGTGGGACGCCTCTCCCTGCATCAGGTACTCAGATCTGATCTTAATCGCAGCCGTCACAGGGATTATATTTTCTTTTTTTTGCTTGTTTTTGGTGCCTTAAGTTGGTAACTTTGATGAAGAAAAAAAAATCCAGAGGCACAGTTTTGTTTATTTGGTGGCACATCAGGGCTATCTGAGATCTTTAAAAAAACACTGGATGGCAGGACAAATTGATGTGGGAAAAGTGGCAAATTTGTGAGGGAGCTTTGTAAATTTACAAGAGAAGAAACTGGCAAGCAAGTTGTGGAACTGTGATTTTTCAGTCAAGGAACTACTCTTTATAGTACTGTTGGACTGAATATGGGTTTGCTCTCTAAGTCTGAGGTAAATGATTCAGTTTAATTGTACTTTTCAGTGTGATTATCAGCTACATTTTGTTTTTATGCAGATTTTTTAAAGTCTCTTAAATTTATTACTGTTTTCCATATAAATTTGCAACTTTTTCTGTATGTTTCCTTTTTTTTTTTTTTTTAGCTTTTTCTCAAACTCCAGATACATCCACCCCATCATAGATTTTTAAAAAAAAAAATCATATTCTCCTAATTTGCTGTCATAGTTTTCAGCTTCTCTTGAGGGAAAAGAAATGCATGTGTGTGTTGTTTTATCGTGGTCATCAAGTGTAATGGTATGAAAGGAATGTCTGTTGGTACCAGAGCTGTGGGCTGCAGAAGTTTTAAGATTTGTGACTGCATACAGCTGCCTGTCTCACACAGAAGCATTTTCTGAAGTAGTTTTACAGTAACTTGTATATTACAACATCACTGCTCTAATAATAAATAACCATGATATTACATATATATATATATATACAGTGTGACTGTGTAAAAATGTGAACTCTCAATGCAGTCATGTGTTGTGCTGCAGGTTCCAGGGGAGGAGATGAAAACAATGAAGATTATCCTTCTAAAGAAGTCAGGAGTAATAATATCAAAGTGCTCAATCTCACACTACCCAGGAAACGGGTACCAAAGGTGACTCCACCACACTGAACCATTTAAATCCAGCATGCTCAGTACCACAAGTTTGTTCTTTGTTTGTTTCTTGTTGGGGTTTTTTTTGTGTTTTGCTTTTTTGTCAGCTCATTCTGATAAAATGAGCCATGCCGTGACGCTATATCTGTCATTTCTTTGTCTGTCCACAATTTGCAAGAATTGCTGCTCCTTCTAGGCAATTGCCCGGATGGTCACCAATCTCACTCACGATGATCCTCAGGTGGGTCTCTATCCAGGTTGTGCTGAAGGTCTAGACTCTAAACCATGGTTAATGGTCACAAGGTATGAGTCCATGCCCTTTCAACTTTGAGTAGACCTAGGCTGTATGCATGTATATATATAAAGAGGAGCAAAGGTTTTTTTGGTAGCCACGGATGTGTTCATCCAAGCCAGAATGAGCTACTCCATCACCATCTGGTTTCTCCTCAATGTGTGGCTTGTTATTTAGACTGCATTTACATTAAAAGTCTGAAGTGACTCAAATTAGATTTTTTTAACCTTAATATGACACAGATCTAATTTTTTAAAAACAAATGTTTCTATCTATAAATGCAAGAAATCTCTGTCTGTGTCTGTCTGTCTGTCTGTCTGTCTGTCTGTCTGTCTGTCTGTCTGTCTGTCTGTCCGTCCGTCCGTCCGTGTGCTCCTCGCATATCTCTCAAACCATTTGTCAGATTGACCTCAGATTTTATAAGTGCTTTGCTGAGGTTATGAGGGTGTGCATCCCCGAGTATGGAGTTGCTCAGTCAAAATATGTAATTTTTATCAATAAAAGTTTAGCCACCACTGTGTTTCCTCATGCTCTGGCTTTTGGAAGCAGGGGCGGGGTTTCGGATTGACTCCGTACTGATTGGATAATCTGCAGCATCATAACCAATCACTCAGCACAGCACTTTGCAAACAAAAAAAGGAAGTGAAAAAGCGACAAATTTGACAAGAAAGAGAGAATAGTGAAGATGTAGTGCTTAAAAAATTATACTATAATGCTGCCGTGATTGCATATGTCTAAAGGATAATTTGGGGAATGCCAGCAGGGACCCAGAGCCTGCCTAAAGAACACCAGTGTTGGAGAAGCAGCGGGTGGAACGCGGTCCTTTGCAGGGAAGCAAGCCCAGCCCGCCCGGTCAGCTGTAGATGGGAGTCCCTTTGCAGGACCGTGACTCACCGTCGCCGATGGTGCTCCTCTCAGTGTGCTCACACGGCTGTCTAAAAATTAAAAATTAATAATAATGCCACCATAATTGTGGAGCAGAATGCCCAGATCAATTGCATATCATATGCGGACACACGCACAGTTTGACTGAATGACAACTGGACACAAAAATACCCAAATAATGAAATAAATAATTGTTATATAAATATTTACTGACAAATGGGCAACACTGATGCAACAGTTGCAGCCAAACAGATCATTCTGCTGTGTATAATAATGTTCAGTGTTTTGTACTTAAGGATGCACTTGAATGGCTCTCAAATATTTGTAAACGTGTCCTGTTACAGTACTGCATGAATTTATTGATGATAGACTATAAACTACACATATAAACTAAAATAATTATGATGATGACTGAACTCCCATTCCCCAAAGTGTAAGATACAACACCTATGAATATTAAAAGATCACACAAATAAGTGATCTGACAAAGGGTTCCGAAACAGTCGCTAATATTGGATGTCCCATTCATTTTCAATAATTCTGTAATTAATATTTGCACAATCAAATAAATCTTAGTGCCGTTCAGTCCCTTTCATATTTGTCAAAGTCTAGCATGTGTGATTGCCTACATATACACTACACCTCTTTATATTCCACTTTCAAACACAGCCTACATTTGGGCCTGTACACTGGCCTACCTGTTTTCAGACAAGAATACTTGGTTCTACGGGCATGCACTAGTTTAATTTAAAAATTACTAGATTTGGTTTCGAATAACCTACAGATTTTTATTAACTACTTGGTCACATCGTCAATACACTAATGTATAATTCTTAAACAACATTCCATCTACCTCTGTCTTTCATGTGTGGTACCAATCTTGCTTCCAGGTGCCAATCTTTGACGTCTGGCTTCCATCTTTCTGTGTTACAAAAAAAACACCACATCCATTAACTCGCTGGTTGAACACATATGATGCCTTTGTTGTTGGCGACATGTTAATGTACGCATGTGTGCCAATTCAGAGGACAGATGTGTTCATAAGAGGGTCATGTGAAAGTTACTTGTAATTATGAATGTGGACCGTTATGACAAGCAAATGCAGAAAAAAAAAATGGCATTGAAGAATGTGCCTTATTCATGTTTTCTGTATTTTCAGGATGACAAGAAGTCAGATGGTACAGACACAGTTTTTAAAAGGAGGAGAAAGTTCTGCTATCTGGAGGAGGTTTGTTGATATATTATCTATACGTCAGTGCAGAAGTGACCATTATGTGTGTCCTTTAATATATTTAGTCTGTCTGTTACTCTTTAGGCCACCAATCTGGCCAGCAAGGACACCTCGATACGAGACAGGCCAGATCCAAAGGAGAACAAAGTCGGCTCGATCTCATCTCAGCTCTTAGCCAAGTTTGAAAGCAAACCCAGCCACCCCATCCGCAGAACACAGGTGAGAAAACAGCAGGAGTATATTTCACAAGGGTCTTTGGATTTTTTTATACTGGTATGTAATTATACTCGGGGTTCACATTAACATTTGTGCTCACCAGCCATTGTGGCTCGTTGTTCTCCAGAGTAGCCACTCAGAACTGTCCTCTGGGAGAAAACGATCAGCGTTAGTAAGGAGCAGGATTTTTCCTCTTAATTTTGTAGGTTTTTTCTTGTAAATTTTCAACTTTTTTTACTTGTAAATTTGCAACTTTTTATGTAAGTTTATAACTTTGAATATTTTGTTTGTAAATGGGTGACTGTTCTCATGGCAGGCTGATTTACTTACTTATTACTCAACATTTTTTAATCATAAATTTGTTACTTTATCACAATAACTTTGCTACTTTTCTCAGTGTGATTTCGCTTCTTTTTAAATTTGTGACTTGGTTGGTAAGTGGCATCTTGTGATTGTTGTAAATTGTAAATATGTGATTATTCTTGCAAATTTGTGGTGTTTTTCTCTCCTAAAACTGTCTTTTTTATAGTAAACATGGAGTTTTTTTGAATAAATTTGAGAAGTGATCATAAATTTGCTCCTTATTTTTTTTTTTCTTTCAAATATAGTGGGTGTATTAATTCAACTGTCTTGTCGTGGAGACCACTGTATAAATGATGGAATATCCCACCGGCCAAAGTAGCGAGTGAGACTAACAAACCAGCATTTGGATAGGAGGCCGGTGCAAATGCCAAGCCCCAACTATAGTTGGTTGATAATCTGCTTAAGGTTTAAATTGATTTATGGATTTATAATACGATTTAAACTTCACTGGTGGTTTTAATCTAATTAGACTTTCCTTTTGCAAACTTCTCAAGTCTTCTCTTGCCTGTTGTATCCATCTTTAGCATCTTTTCAGAGTTTTCTATGTTTCTGCCTTTCTGCCTAACCCTCTACAAACCTCAGCCAGACTGTGAGAAGTTCTTGCTGCTCTGTTCTTTTGACCTGACCCAGAGTCCAACCAGTTTTCTCAGACCTCCTCCTGTCCCACCCAAGCCTCCACCCTTGACTCAGGTAGATCTGTCCCCCAAAGGCATTAGAAAACTTCTGCATAAGACAGTGTGCTGTACATCTGCACATACATATATCTGGGATATTTAAAGGGCCACACTGGCAGTTTAACCTTCTTTAGTCCTACCTAAGTTAAGCTCAGACTTTAGTAAAATCATAGAAACTATGCAAATGCTGTATTATCATCGGCATGAATTAGTCTTAGTGATTAGTTCTGCTGAGTCTTGGTGCTCTTCTGCAGGGTTACCTCCATCAATCCATCAGTAACCTGCAGGATACGCTGATCCTACTATACCAGGAGTCCATATTTTTACTATGGAAAGAGCCATTTTGACCTTTTTTGTCCAAAAAAAGGGGAGAACATCCTTTAAAGTGATGATAAAACATGTGAGTTATTGGCTGTCAACATCAGTAAAAGTGCAACCATTTCTCCTTACTTTGTCGTACAGTATAAGTATTTTTTTTCCTCACATTTGCTACATTTTTCTCACATTTTTGCAGCTTCATTTAAATTTAACTTTTTTTTGGAAGTGTGGAATATTTCTAGCAAAGTTGCAACATATATTTGTATTTTTTATTGTGTGTTCTTATACAGTATTTGCAGCATTTTTTCACATATTTAAAACTTTTTCTTATAAATTTTAGTTTTCTCATACAAGTTTACTAATTGTTTATTAGAAATTTCCTATATTTTTAACATATACAGTATATGTAGTTATTTTCTTCATCTACTGTATTTGCAACATATTTAGCTCACAAATTTGAAACTTTATTTTCTCAAAATATGCAACTTTTTCTCACAGTGATGCAAGTTCTTTCCTGGAAATTTGTGACTTTTCTTATAAATTCAATTCTTTTTTCTTAGCAATGTGTAAATTTGCAACATTTATTTACCTCTTTTTTCTCACAAATTGGGAACTTTTTTCCACATATTTTTTCTCGTTAATTTGAGCTTTTCTTCCCCCACATAAATACACGTAAAAAAAAACCTAGAGGATGCATAGAGTGCATACCTCCACCAAGGCTCTGTCCCACCCACCCTATTTTTGTCTGTGTATACCTCTGTTACGTTCTCCATGCGCTTTTACGCAGCGCATGGAGGAAAGAATTAAACCCACGTGCGGAGATTGTTGCGAGCAATTTATTGAACAGAAAATAAATTCAGTCCAGCAAAACAATTACGACGAGCACTGCAGGATGAGTGAACAGTCATGGAGGGCTCCGAGAGAGCAGGGACACTTCTAGGATGCTCAACAGCCCGAGGGGGAGAATGCCTAGTGCCGTTCAATGGCACGGGGAGAAAGGCAAAGGAACTTACGGGCTGGAGCAGTCCGAGGCAGTCTGTGCTGTCCAAAGTACAGGTAACAGGAACAGCTGCTTACATTAGCCAACGAACAGGCGTCAGGTAACGTAAGATGAAGACTAAATAGTCAGGCTGAAAGTACAATGTAGGGAGTGGAGGCTAACATACACAGAGGGGAACAGCGACTGTGTACATTGTGCAATGATCCGGCAACCTCTTCCCACAAATACAGAGCTTAAGTAATGACAATACTAATGAGGAAAGAGATCACCGGTGTGCGTAATGAGGAGTAATCAGAGGGAGTGCGTGGACTGGACTGAATGGAAAACAGGTGTGCATGAGTGAGTGTCTGAGCATGTGAGTGAAGATGAATGGAAGTGTGTGTGTGTATGTGTGCAGGACTGTGCATGTGAATGGATGTATGAGTGTGTGTGTGTGTGTGTGTGTGTGTGTGTGTGTGTGTGTGTGTGTGTGTGTGAGTAAGTGAAAACCAATAACAAGAAACAACTGGTGAGACTGACAGGAGGAAGAGGCATGGCCGAGCTGTCAGGGAGCGAAGGACTCAAAGGGCTCCCTGAAGTGCCTGATGGAAAACAATCAGTACAGAGAGACAAAATAGCCACCGTGTCAGAACTGGATTTGGAACCACCAAACCCAAGTTCATGACAGAGCCTCCCCCTCAAGGGGTGGAATCCAGACACCCCAAGTGACACCAGAAGACAAACACAAAACACAATAAGCAACTTTTGCATCTCGGCTCGTGCAAAGCATCATGGGAACGTGGCTACCAAACATGCTCTATCGATACATTTAATTTATGGAAAGTTCCTGATCTACGTGCATATTGTATGCGTAGGGGTCTTCCCGGTTGTACCCGCAAATGCAAGGATGAACTAGTTGCGCTTGCATTGGCGGCCACTTTGCAGAAATTGGCCAAAATGGCCCCCCTGTGTGTACGCTGACATAGCAAATCTTTTGTTGTCAAATGACCAAGCACCCTTACTTGCAAGACTCTGAAACGACTACAAAGAAGGTAAGCGAGTGGTTTGACAGCTCAACTTTGGTTTTGTCATTTTGAGTAAATTTCACTACGAGGCATAGCCTGCTTACTTAGATCTATAGGTCGATACTACTATAGTTTAAGTACCACACGTTTTCAATGATTTGCAATTTTATTTTATACCAGCCTACTTATCAATGGCCTTAATTACATGTGTGTGTAGATCAAGCTTCATTACCAGTATACAAAAAACTATATCCTAGATCCAGGCCTGCCTGTCCGTACCTACTACTTCAGGGTTTAGACTTGTGTCAATTAGGCTACAACTTGAACAATATGCAACACTATTTAATTATGTTATAATATAGACTTACTGCTTTAATCCAACAATTACGTCTGTCCGGATCCTTCAGCTCCGTGGGGAATGTATATAACGTGAATGGCGGCGGACATGCACACATGCTGATCCCGAGGTTACATGCATGTATGCTGCAAGCTTGCTTTTTCCACTGCTCTAGATGATACATGCCATTCCCACACTTCACTACGGCACAATGTGCACCTGGCATAACGGAGATTTAAAGCTTAAAGCAGACTTTAAGCGGCAATTGTTCAGGTGTGACAGTACTGTTTGTACACAAAAGCAAGCCGGCTACCAGAATGTTTGGTAGTCGTGAACTTTGAACTCACATAGTCCACATATGCGCACTCGTAATGCAAAAGTCGCTTATTAGGAAACCCCCCCTCCCCCCGCCCTGGGAAAAACAACAAACCAGGGTGGGAGGTGGGGGAAACAGGTCAGGAGGGAAACAACGAATAAACAATACAAGAATAATAAACAAGAAAAATGAGGTGAACCCCCTCCCAACCTCAAGCTAGAACATTAACCCCCCCGACCCAGGAGTCCAAAGTTCAGGGGGCTGACTAGAGTCCCAGGCCCCAGGCATGGCGAGGGGTGACTGATCAGGTGGCCTGCCAGAGTCCCAAGCCCAGCAGGCAACCCTCTGAACAACGTCAGGCAGCCTGCCAGGACTGATGGGCCACCCGACCTGGAGACTAAGTCCCTTGGGCGGCCGACCAGCATTGTTGAGCCGCCAGGACCGGAGGGGAGAGCGAGGAGGTGGCCTACCCACCGGGAGGTGGGTGACCGGACCACAGGATAGAGACCCCCACAGCTACTGGTGGCGGAGACAGAGGGACCTTGGCGACATCTGGTGGTGAGGACAGAGGAACTTCAGCGGTATCTGGCGGTGAGGAAGGAGCCCCCCCACCCCCCGTGGCTTTGAGCAGGGGGACCGTAGCACCCGCGATGGTCCTGGTCCGGGACAAAGTTGCACCCGCGATGGTCCCGGTCTGGGACAATGTTCCACCAGTGGTGGCCCCTTCCCAGGACCTCATTGCTCCTGCAGTGAGCCCTGACTGGGCCAGCGTTGCACCCTCGGTGGACCCTGACCGAGCCATGGTTGCATCCACGGTGGAATCCAGCTGGATCCCTGCTGCACCCACGGAGGCCCCAGGCTGAAGCATAGCTGCACCCACGGAGGCTCCGGGCTGGAGCACAGCTGCACCCGTGGAGGCTCCGGTCTGGAGCATAGCTGCACCCGCGGAGGCTCCGGGCTGGAGCGTAGCTGCACCCGCGGAGGCTCCGGGCTGGAGCATAGCTGCATCCGCGGAGGCTCCGGGCTGGAGCATAGCTGCATCCGCGGAGGCTCCGGGCTGGAGCACAGCTGCACCTGTGGAGGCTCCGGGCTAGAGCACCACTGCATCCCCGGGAAGCTGATCAACCAGGGCAAGCACCACACCCAGGAAGCAGCCCACCAGCGGAAAACCAGGCGACGACGAAATCAGGGAAAACCCCGGTGGTGTTGAATCATCTCCGGTGAGCCTGAAAGAAGGCTCAGATAGAGGACACAAAGAGGGGAGATCAGGGTCGCCGGCAGCTGATGGCTGCACCCGACTCTACTCACCAAGAGCCAGGCAAGATTTCTCTAACGCTGAGTAAAGAAAAAGAAAAAAGATTACTCACCTGAACTCGAGCTCCATCGCCGTCCAGGACTCCATTGATCCTGCTGTGGACAAGGGTTCAGGCGCGGACTCTGCTGTGGTGGCCTCCACAGCAGGCGTGATGGTAGATGCAGTCCTGGTCTCCTCCAGAGAACTCTCCAATGCAGACAACAACTTCGGTGAAGATTCTGGAGGAGGAGCCCCACGTTGCATTGGACCCTGGGAGACTGAAGCCAGGGGATGCTCTTCCATCGCCGCAGGCTTAAGATAGGTCACAACGCTTGCTCTCTCTTCATGACGACCCTGAGGGGCTGGAGTCAAGCCTTCCAGCTCTGTGGCCCCCTCCTTCCCCTGAGGGTTGAGCTCCAGGGCTGACGGATGCTCAAAAGGGAAGAAAGGAGATGAGGAGAGAGTTGGTGGGTTAATTTCGATTGCAGTGGGTGGTGAGAACCCAGCAGACTGCATAAACTGGGCCTCGCTCCCTGGCGTCAGGCAAAATGATTTATCAAATGAATTAACTGAATAAAAACTCACTTGCCTGTTTATCCCGGGAGCCGTGGTCTTCGCTGCAGTGAACCCAGCCTCCCGCTTCTTCTGGAGGGCAGGCGAAGGAGCGGAGGAGTTCCTCCTATAGTCCAAGGCTGGGTTGAAGTGCCATGGAAAGGGCGAAGTCGGCAGGACAGCGTCTGGCTCACTGGGGAGAAGACGGGGCTTCTCTCGCTGAGCTCTTCTCCGAGCGGAAGCCGGCCTCGCGTCACACGGCGAAGAGACGGATGGAGGCAGAGGTGGTAGTGGAGACAGTGCAAGGGCAATTACCCGGGGATGAAGCCGTATATACAGTCTTCGTTCCACCAAGTTGGAAACTCCGCCCCAGCAGTCCATCTCATCTCTCCTGGAGGTACAGCTGTGCACTGGCTGCCAAACCCTCAACAGCTACAATGCTTGGTGGTCCTCCCAGCTCCACTGTCTCCTCCACACTGCTTCACCCGCTCAAGGCATGATGGCTCCTCAAGGCTGGTGGATGGAAAAAGCAGACAAAAATGAAAAAGAAAAGAAAACTGCACTCACAAATCTCTGCTGGGTTTAGACTGGCCGGATCATTCTGTTACGTTCCCTGTGTGCTTTTATGCAGCGCACAGAGGAAAGAATTAAACCCATGTGTGGAGACTGTTGCAAGCAATTTATTGAACAGAAAATAATAAGTTCAGTCCAGCAAAACAATTACGACGAGCACTGCAGGATGAATGAACAGTCATGGAGGGCTCTGAGAGAGCAGGGACGCTTCTAGGACGCGCAACAGCCCGAGGGGGAGAATGCCTAGTGCTGTTGAATGGCACGCGGAGAAAGGCAAAGGAACGTACGGGCTGGAGCGGTCCGAGGCAGTCCGTGCTGTCCGAAGTACAGGTAACAGGAACAGCTGCTTACATTAGCCAATGAACAGGCGTCAGGTAACGTAAGATGAAGATTAAATAGTCAGGCTGAAAGTACAATGTGGAGAGTGGAGGCTAACATACACAGAGGGGAACAGCGACTGTGTACATTGTGCAATGATCCGGCAACCTCTTCCCACAAATACAGAGCTTAAGTAATGACAATACTTATGAGGAAAGAGATCACCGGTGTGCGTAATGAGGAGTAATCAGAGGGAGTGCGTGGGCTGGACTGAATGGAAAACAGGTGTGCATGAGTGAGTGTCTGAGCATGTGAGTGAAGATGAATGGAAGTGTGTGTGTGTGTGTATGTGTGCAGGAGTGTGTACGTGAATGGATGTATGCGTGTGTGTGTGAGTAAGTGAAAACCAATAACAAGAAACAACTGGTGACACTGACAGGAGGAGGAGGCGTGGCTGAGCTGTCAGGGAGCGAAGGACCCAAAGGGCTTCCTGAAGTGCCTGATGAAAAATAATCAGTACAGAGAGACAAAATAGCCACTGTGTCAGAACTGGGTTTGGAACCACCAAACACAAGTTCATGACATACCTCTGTGTGCCCGTCCCTCCATACCTCTATCCGTCCATACATTGGGAGATAGAGCCTCGGTGGAGGTATGTGCTCTCAGATCACCTCCATAATCCTTAGGCCAATGGCCACCTCTGTTGAAAATTTCATCAAGTAGTTTTTGCGTAATCCTGCTAACAGACAAAATACAAACCACCCAATTACATTATCTCCTTGGTGGTGGAGGTAAAAAAGAAATTTTGCCATTTCTCTCATAAGTTTGCAATATGTATTTGTCCTTTTGTGTCTTGTATTTGAACTTTTCTGAACTTTTTCTGTACTGAAGCCAAATCGATACAAACAGAAAATGTCACTGTTTATAATAAAGATCATCTGGATTGAACTTTTTAAAAAAAAATTAAATACAGTATTTGATTATTGACTTGAAGGTCTCAGATGCCAGATAGTGGCTCAAATTTTTGACCACCCAAAAATGAAAGTTTTAAAACAGCCCTTTCTCACAACTGCACAAGCATAATATGATTTGATAACTTTTGGAAACTAAAACAGACAGACGTAATAATGGATTACCTTCAGGACGCTGGCTCTTTTTCCATCTGTGCAAGCATGAGTAATGTCTACCAAGAGGGCAGGAAATTAATCAGAACACTCCTGCTGTACTTTGAAACAGTTGGCAGCTTCGTGAAGCATTTGTTATTTATAGTTAATGGGATAAAACAGGGAAACGCAGCACGGTTCTTTAAATAATCTTAGTGGATCAAAGAAGGCTTTATTGTCTGGTTGCCTGATGAGTTTTAAGGACCAACGTGTATATTGTCCCTTCCAGTTTGAAGTCAGTATCAGAGAAGCGGCACAGCATTTAACCCGCCTGCCTCCAAAGACTCTGCCCAAACCTCAGGTCCAGCATTGGCCCCAGCATCCTTTTTCTGTAGTGAAGCTCAGACATGTTGACCAAACTGAGAAAAATCCCCAACCTCAACCGGAGAGTGCAGATCGCCCTCCTTCTCCTCCTCCTCCTCCTCCTCCTCTCCACTCGGCAGTCCAGTTCATGTCAAGAATCCTCCATCGCCTCAGGGAGGTGGACGAGCACATCTCTGAGGTGAACCGTGTCTCCCCCTCTGTGCCTCTGGCTTCTGATTTCTGTCTGCTTTAATCTCTCCACTCACTTTAAATAATTGTGATCACTGCTTGTTCTGATCCCCCAAAACGGCCCTAGAGTGAATGTTGATTATACTGTACGTCATCCCGATTATATTTTTAGACTTGTGTAATGTGGAATCAGGTGGTGAAGTCAGCTCCTAATTATCCAAAAAAGAAGAAAAAAAAAAAAGACCTGGCATGAGCTGAGACAGACACACGTGCAGCTGACTGGGCAGTCTGAGTTGTGGGAACGTTTGGCCTTGTTCACATCTGCAAATGGGCTATTCTGATTATTCATATTTGCTGTGTGCAGGCCCACCATGGCACAGTCCAGCAATGCAGAGCTGTTCACCTGATCACAGTTTGACTGTAGTTAAATGTTTAAATGTGGAAAGTATTGTCCTTGGAGAGTGTAAATAAGAATATATTGGATAGAATAAATAACGGAAATGCTCATTCAAGATCATTTTCAGCGACAAATAGTGCACACCGAACAATACTGCTGCAAGATTAGGAGTGGGAATTTACAGGGTGGAGGTTTCTTCCTATTTTACGACCACTTGCATATACAATATGAAATATAATTACAGATATGTGAAATGTACATAAAAACTATACCAGTATACAAAATCAGGACCACTTAACTACTGTAGTTGTTTATTAAACTGTTTCCACTTATATATTTTGATATACAGTAAATACTATACATATTTGGGCTGTAATGTAATCTCTCTTTATTGAGTACTACTGTGTTGTGAAAACTGTCAAATCTTTGCTCAACTCCCATCATCTGTAGCTGGGGGAGAAAGCCATGAGTGGTGGCCTAGTGGCAAAGCACCTGCCCCACAGCAGGAAGGTTGTGGGTTCAAGCCCCAGCTGAAAGACCATAAAAATGGTACTTTCCGCCTTCTAGCTTGGTGCTCAAGCAAGTTATCAAGCCAAGTGCCAGTCCCAAAGCCCAGGTAAATGGGGAAAGTTGCATCAGGAAGAGTATCGGGTGTAAAATCCTTGCCAAATCAAATATATGGATCCATGATCTGCAGTGGTGACGCCGAATAGGGAGCAGCTGGAAGAAGAAGATCTGTAGCCAGGGGAGGATTAGCTTAGTTTAGCATAAAGACTTGAAACACAGAGTTTGGCCTTCTGTGAAGCTGAACTATACCACAACAAAAGACAGACCTGTCAGAGCTGTTCATCAGTTTCTGACTTTGATAAGATATTATAACTTCTTAGAGGTGATTTTATACTTATGAATCACAAAGTAAGTGAAAGTAAACACATTAGACATCCATCTGCCCTCCACTTTGTTATGACCATGTGTATCTGTCCAGTTGGACATGACAAGGCCACAGACTATGCAGAAAAAAGAGATAAAGTAATATAATGTGAAGAAGTAATGGTCAGCAACATCTGCACTGTTTTCCTTTTCTCTCATTAATTTGCAATATTTCTTGGAAGTTAACACCTTTTTTTAAAGTCTGTAGTTTTTTCATTGAAAGTTTGAGTTGCTTTTCTGGTAAATTTGCTATTTTCTTCTGATAGATGTGTTTTTTTTAATCATTTTTTGAAATTTCCTCTTAAAGCGACATCTTTTGTCATATAGTTGCATCCTTTTCTTCTGATATATTTGCAAGGGTTTTTTTTGTATTTTTTTTCTTGTAAATTTGTGACAGTTTTGTCCTATATGTGCTTCCTTTTCCTATAGATTTGCTGTCTTTTATTACAAATTTCCACCTTTTTTTGGTCAACCTCCATGTAGCTCCAGAGCTGCAGGTTTGCCTGACCATGCCTTCCCACCTCATAAAGTTTGCTTTAGGCGTGGCGTGTCGCCTGGGAAGAGACTTCATTACACCTGAAAGGGGAGCAACCTTTAATGTGCTTTAACGTTTCATTGCACTGTGTGGCCATCTCAGTTTTCAGCTTCACAACATTATGAGTAACCACATCAAGTGGGGTGTGAAATTAACGTAATACAGCCGTCCTCATCCTACACAGCGACGTCATTGTTCTCGTCTCCGCAGCTCACACTCAGCTGTCAAATCGTGCGTCTGGTTGAAAAATCCAACAGACAGACCTTTCATCATCCAACTGTGCTTACTGCGTTATTAGTCTGCCTAATTATGTCTTCACCCCCCAAAACCACTTTTACTGGTGAGTGAATGTGTCTGTCATGCTGAGGCCAGACTGACGACTTTTCCTTTGCTCCGTGTCATCCTGCAGATAAAAGCTCAGGCACAACAGGTTAGAGAGTTTCACAAAAAGAGCATAAAGGAAAAAGCTGTTCACCTTAGTGGGCTGTTCTCGGCAGACAGTTCTGCTGGCCTAAAGGTGACTATCTAAACCTCGATCTGCAAGCCCACGTTGTGTTTCATGCTGCCTGCTCCCACCACAGTGTGTTTAGTTGCATGCGGAGACAAGGTTTGCACATATGTTTCTCCTTCATCCTTTAGTTTGATTAGTTTACCACCTTAGTTGGTCCATTATGGAACAAGTGCTTTCATTTTCCAGCTTCTCAGTAATAATGGAAAGATGCAAGCCCAAGCAGCCTTCCTTGCATGAGAACTCTGCTTTGCTTTGCTGTTTCTGCCTGTTATGCTTTTAATTCCCAGCAGCCGTCCTCACTGAGGAAAGCGTGTGCTCTTGCGGTGGCACTTTGTGGCTTCCTCTGCTCCACCCATCTCAAACAGTCAGCAGCCAGATGTTACTGCAGGACGTGGACTAGTTCAAGCTAAAGGGGAAAACTCCTGCTACACAAAATCTATACAGAGGACCAGTGCTGATGAACAACTGGACATTTTTGTTGAAATGTGATGCACCTCAGAACAGCAAATTACTGTTATGAACTGGTGATAGAAGCCTGAAGTGGACCTTCTTTAATTTGTCGGCGTTACCAGACTAATCAGCAGGAAGCTGGCTGTGAGGGATGGCGGTGTTAAAGTGAGAAGAGCTTGACAGGCTCATTTAGACAAAGAAAATTTGACAAGACTATGCAAAAACTACAGGATGGATTTTAATTAAATTTTCACCAGACGTGGCCCCTATGCTAAGGATGAACCCAATAGATTTTAGAGGTGATCTGGGTCAAGATGCAGATTTTTCACTTCCTTTAAAATTGTAACATAGGGGTTTGGTGGAGGTATGTGCTGTCATATCACCTCCAAAATCTAGTTGGTTCATCCGTAGCTCAAGGGCCACCTCTGGTGAAAGTTTCATCCAAATCCATCAAGCAGTTTTGCGTAATCCTGCTAACAAACAGACAAACAAACCGCCCCGATCACATTCCCTCCTTGGCGGAGGTAAAAAAAAAAACAAAACACCCCATCAGATGAATTGAAATTATTTTGTTCTCTGAATCATGGAAGGCAGAGGAGACCCAAGATTTTAAAAAGGCAAAAGTCACAATGTGTTCTGAGCACAATTTTTTTTTTGTCAAACTATAAACAGATGGAGCTACTGCTTGGTTAATGACAAAATAATTAGACTTATTAATTACTGCTTGTGCTTCTATTAAAAAGGTGTGAAATGAGTGTTCGGTGTTTCTCTCCTGCAATGACTTCACTGTGTTCCCAGAGCGACTATGGAGGTCGGAGAATGCTTCCCCAGTCAGGCGACAAGTGCCACTCGTGTAAGAAGCGTGTCTATATGGTGGAACGGGTCATTGCCGATGGGCTCTACTTCCACAGAGAGTGTTTTCGCTGTTCAACCTGCAGCTCTGCTCTGCGAGAGGGAGTGCACGCCTTCCACTCTGAAGAGGGTACGGTTCAGCCATACGGTACATGATTTACGCTGCACATGAAGATTTGCTGAGATAGTTTTTGATTCTTGTGACCTTGCAGGAAAACTCTACTGCAAACTTCATTTTGATAAGCGTAACAATGGGACTAACCTTCGGAGGACGTCCTCTCTACGTTCAGTGAGTCCCATCCATGTTCATTCATCCATTTCTAACAATGATTACCAGAAAGTGTCTAAATTATTTGTTGCGTCCTCTTTCCAGGATCGCAGTGGAGTCCAGGAGCGACGTGTTGCTGATGAAAAACGTCCTCTGCCCAGCCCTATGGCGGACCTGCAGAGTGAAGCTGCAGCAGGTACTTTCAGCTCGCTCCTAAGGAAAAAGCTGAACTGGACCCTGAGTGTGACTCAGTCTGTGTGTAACGCCCCCCGGTATCTAACCCACCGTGTGTATAATGTGGTACAGGCCGTCGCTGCCCACCTAAGGGACAACGCCCAGGACTACATGTTTCTGTATGAGCTGCTGAGCGTCAGCTTGCCTTTACTGTTTGTTCTACCAGAAGTGATGCTCCAGATGCACGCAGAGGATGAGCCTGATGGGCCAAACTTTTTACAGCATTTGCTACCTTGGCTGCAGGAGCATATCGGACAGAGACTCGTCTAGACGTTCAGCACACCCCAGCTGTTAATGCTTAACAGTCCTCAGTGCTTCAGTTCTCACCAGTAAATCTGTGGCTCAAGGGCTCGCCAATTGGAGACTTTGTGCCTTATTACCAGTTGTAAATGTGCACTGGCACCTTCTTAAAGTTTACCTTTTGTGATGACACTGGAGGTAGATTTGCTGCTGTGTTGAAAGCCAGCCAAAGAAGAGACACTGTAATGCAACTTTTTACAGTTTACCGGAGGTCAAATGATGAAAGCTGCACCAAATTAACTACAGTTTGTTTGACCTCCTCATTTGAACTCCTCAGTCCATGTAATGCTGAAATGACTTGTTTTTAGGGTGCTGAAATATGTAATCATCATTTCAGCAGTTTTTAATAGACTGAATGTGCAGGTTTGACTGACTCACTGATGCACTTTATCTTTTAAAGGGGTCATTGACTGAAAGATAGTATTTTTTTGTAGGTTTTAACCTTCTGAAATGCATCTAGTGGTCACATGATTATTGAAAAAAATCACAACAATCACTTCTCTTAAAAGCCTTTATTTTGTGCCATTTTTACTTTTCTGGGTTTGCTGTGGAACATCATAAACGAGGAAGGCCCAGCCTCGATACCGGCCCACTACTCTGTTACTGGTAAGCCGAGCTGTTTCTCTGCAAACATGAGTGGTGAGCTCAAGCGGGAGTTAGCTTACCAAGCGTTGTTTAGTATATTGTTATTTTCTTTAGATTTCAGTCATCCTAATGGATGTCCCTGTTTCCACGTGGTCCACTAATCCACAGTTGATAATGTATTTTGCATCATTCTGGCTAATTTTATTATGTTTTCACCATGATGCTACATTGAACCATTAGCATTATTGTTTTCTCTAACCAAGACTTAAGGTGGCTAGCTAAAGCTGGCAGTTTAGCCACTCATCCATGAATGTTTCTGTGCTTATTGTAGTTCAGGAACCGGCCATGTCCTACTGACCACTGAAACCACACACCCCACTTCATGGGGGATGCATTATTTCATTCATTCTTTTAAGACAAATTTACGTTAGTTGGCTCAGGATCAATGTGAGCTAAGAGTTTAGCAATAGTGGCGTAAGAGGGATGGCAGAATTGAATGCCGTTCTTGGGTATTTAAAGTGACATGCACTGAAATGAGTCATTCTGAGGAATTCTGCAAAAGATGATTCAGAACAATATGGCAACAATTAATTAATGAAAATCTGAAAAAACTATGTCACAAACATTTTAATAAAACCTGTGGAAGCTGTAAACATGTGGGAAAAGTGCAGTCAGTGACCCCTTTAAAGCTGCCTTATTGTGTTGCCGTAAAGCCAACCATCTTAGTGGACAAAAGTCTGGTTTCCCCACTCAGCAAGTTGCTTTTAACCAAAAGTGCATGTGTCATCGTTTGTTTCTTTTTCCACCTGTATGCATGTTTGTCTTTTGCAAGCATTTGTGCAATTTATTTTTCACCTTTTTAGGATCCAACTACTTCCTAATTTTAACTGTATTTAAACACCAAAGAATCTCTGTCAGTTGGACCAGGTCACAGATGAATGAAGTTTTCAGCTCTGCTTTGCTGCCATCTACTGTTGACTGGAAGAAACATAAATGGAAATTTGCAAAAGACACACAGCTCTTCCCAAAACTAATATTACAGTTTAAATACAGCAATAAAACACATTTACCTCATGGACATTCAGAATAGTTTGGGGGGTTATCAGTGAGTCCCAGGGGTTGACAGAGCAGAGCTGCATCCCCGGAAGTGGGAGATTTTCAGATTTACTGTAGACAATAGAAGTGATGAGCATGCTACGATTTGTGTGAATGTGCTCGCCACTCTTGCCATAGTTTATGTTGTGCTGGTAAAGAAATCAACCATAAACCTCTGACTAGAGCCTGTATGGTTGCTCCCTATTGAGGCAGTCTCTTGATGCTCACGAGGCACTTTAGAGCATGTGGCTTAAAATGACTTCTATGAGATTTATGCCAAATCTGTGGTTGTTTTAAGTGTTTATAATATGATAAAGGCATGTATGTCAAAAGCCCTTTATTTTGTCTTGAATGACAGGATCTGCTGGACATGTCGTGAGCTACAGTGCAGTACAAGTTGAAAATGAGGAGTTTTAATCATGCCAAAGAGCTGTTCTGTGCACATTAACTTGACTTGTAACTCATGCAAGTTTTACAGGTTTCTTGGCATGATTAAAGTCATGCAAACCGCATCATGTACAGTATCATCCTCGTTATGAATATCAGTATTTGTGTTTTCATAAACCTTTTCTACTTTGTGCTGTAAGCTGTTTTTTGTTTTTATCCTCAGTCTTCTGGTTGTTTCTCCTTTCCTCATTCAGCTGACACCATGTATGAAGAGTGTGAGGCGACAGGCTGGTTAGGAGAGATGACGGTGTGAAGGTGACCGCCTGCATGGCCACGTGACTGTGTGCCGTGTGAGTGAGAATGTTGGACATGCTTCTGTTAAAAGGCTAAAACGACTGGGTGTGCTGAAATATTTTTTTCAACTGAAAGTGACACCGAGGTTTGGCTTAAACTAATGACCAGCTTTAGTGTTTGCCACTGATCCAGGATCTGCTTTGGGAGTGAATTATTCTGACTTGGCACAGTTTGGCAGCCCTAATAGTGTCTCCAGGATTTTGGTGATTTGGATAGTTTCACCAGTAGTTAAATTCATCTATAATAATTTAAACTAACTGCTTTTTTCAGGGTCAAGGAAGAAGTTCTCATCTTCAACCCAAAGTCGCCATTCATACTGAGATCAAGTAGAAATCCTGTTGCTCCTGATCAGTACTTGTACTTGGAGGCTTTGCACTCCATTTAGGAGTTGATGGTGCATTATATCCAGTAGTGGTGCCGTCTGTTAACAGATATGTGGGAACCTGAAAAAGACTCATTCTTGCCCCCCGCATGGATAAAGTGCCTCGTGTGACGTCGCTTGGCTCTCCCTGTTAAATCTGAAGACAATAGAAAACAGTCAGAGGAGACGTGGGTGAGTTTGACGCCTCTCAGCACCTCTGATGAGCAGAAGTGCACTGGACACCCCTTTGTTTGAACTCTTCGAATAGATCAGACATCTGCAAGCAGCACATACAGACATCATATGGCTTGTATGTTGCTGGTTCGCTCCACAAGGAAAAGCAGTAGGGTACAGATCCATTAATTCAGTGACGAGTCAGTCAGAAACTGTCTGTACCCACGCACATTTTGACATTGTTTTGCTTTTCTCCTATATTTTTTCCATTGTTCCAGGAAACACAGAATTAATTTGCTCTAAAAAATGTTCCAAATTGATTGACTGAAGTGATATTGACAACAAAAAACACCTTTTTTTTTGACCATATAATAATATAAATCAGCAGGTGTCAGGTTGATTTTAAAACTTTAATTAGAAGGAGAACTCAGTGCTGCAGTTTCTAATGCTGATTGTTATTCATCACTTGATCTTTGATACGATGTCTAAAATAATGTTTCTGCTTTAAGTTTTTCTTTTGCTCTTGAGTAATTCCCGCATTACATTTTCTCCTCCTGTATGCTCATGATTAAACGTGCTTCATGCTCACATTCACGGATGGATTGCCACATGGGAAAAGTGGGACTCTTGGATTTAAGATCATTCTCATTAATTGCTGAATTATTGGAGTAAAGCAAATTTGAATTAATTTAAGTTTCACAACAATGCTTTGATTTTTTTCAGTGAAAATGCAGTCTATAGCTCAAGTAACAATGTAGTATTTATCATTGAGAAATGGAAAGACTGGGTTTAAAGGTCAGCTTCTCATCAACGAGCAAGCACACGTGTTTTTAAAGTCACATGTGGACTCCCTGAAACATGTCCATGCTGGACATACTATTTATGGAGCATAAGGAGAAAGCCTTAAGAAACTAATGCATACTACTATTAAGTTGTAATTTTTTAAAATGATTTTTTCACCACCACCACCATACAAGCATGACTGATAGCAAAGACGCAATCCCTTCCTATTCTCCTCATAGTCACAGAGCCGTCTGTGCTGCCAGTCAGAACAGGCAACCTGAAGGCCGATTTGGTTTGCCTCAGTCTGCTTAGAGAAGCTTTTCCAGCACAAACAAGGACACGTGTGCAGTCCGTCTACCTCTGTGTACCTGCTTACCTGCTGGTAGGAATGAAGGTGATGGAGAAGAATAGAGAAAATACTGGAAACTCCCCCATCACTGGAGCAGATCGGCAAAATATGCCCCAGTCAGAAATTACTACTGTGATTTTTAACTGCTTTTGTTCTTCAAATAACAAAGAAACATTTTTAAGCTAGTAGTTTGAGGCTCCGCAGGGGCGTGCCAAAAGGGCCCCCATGCAGATGGGATTATTTTCTGGTTTAAACTATCAATTTGGAGTATAAATCAATAATATACAGTCAGATTTTAAATAGTAATTTTAGTGTGAATATTCATCCAGCTATCATCCTAATGTCCAAATTTCAGTTTAGCATCAGATGCTTTACTGCTATCGGTGAAGTTGTACTGTGATTGTTATTTGCCATTTCAGTGTAATGCTGTGAGTATCTATATGTGATAATCATTATGAAATATTAGGAATGGCAGGAGGCTTCCTCCATTTGTGCCAGGGGTCCATAAATTATTTTTCTGAGCATGGCCCTAACTGTTGTTGTGAAACAGAACAAAAACTTTAGGCTGTTTTTGTCAGATTTGTGTGATCCTTCTCAGTTATATGTGGGGTGTTTAGGAAAACTGGACATGATACACTTGTTTGTTTTGGTCCGACCCTCTAAATACAAGCACACCCCTCAAAGGCGCGCATACCATCACCACTGTGCGACATACTAGCTAAAATTAGACTTCAGCTCTTACAGTAGGTCAGATTAGCATGATGCTAAACTTTTTAGCTATGCTCAGAAATTAAGTAATTGTTCAACATAAACTGCCTACAGGTACATGCACAGATAGACCCCAGGTGATGCTGCAGCACCTGCCACCCTGCCCTCTGCCCTTTGAAGTGCCCTCCCTGACAGTATTTTTTTAAAGGCACTATACTGTAGATTGTATTTCCCCCACGGAGACACCAATTGCCGATCAGATGTGTTTTAATACCCAACAACTATATTTTAACATCCAATTAATTTTGTGTGACTGGAGCATGCTAATAGATATGCCAAGTAAGTACGGTGAAACTTGCACTACTGTTTGTTTCTGCTAGTATTTAGTGCTCCCTTTTTTGGCCAGGGGGCGGTTGAGCACCTGCCCTCTAAAATGTCTGTACACATCACTGCTGCTGAAAGAATCCAAAGACACTCAGAAAGTGTATACCTCCACCAAGGCTCTGTCCCTCCCTCCATCTGTTCATCGGTAACTCCATCCATCTGACCATCCCCTCTGTCCTTCTGTCTGGTCGTACATTGTGAAATAGGGCCTTGGTGGAGGTATGCGGTCATGGATAGCCTCGAAAAGCGAGTTCATGAGTAGGGCCAAGCTCTGATGAAAATTTCATTAAAATCTGTTGATTTTAATTCACCCAGTACATGTATGAGAACGCCCGTAGCAGAGTACACGTTGGTGATGGATTGAACAAGGAGTTTGAGGTCAAGGTCGGCAGGCACCAGGGCTCCTGTCTGAGCCCACTGCTTTTCATCATTGTTCTGGAGGCCCTGTCTCGTGAGTTCCGTATTGGTTGTCCCTGGGAGGTCATGTACGCCAGTGACCTGGTCATCATTGCAGAGATGCTGAAGGAGATGCTTTTGAAGCTAGTCCATTGGAAGAATAGCATGGAGGCCAAAGGACTCCGTGTAAACATGGGAAAGGCCAAGATCATGGTCTTTGGCCCAGGCCTGGATGTTCTCCGGAAGACTGGCAAGCATCCATGTTGACCAAGATTTTTAATGTAAGCGCTGTCGTGGGGAGGCCAGGCCAATCGATGGTCAACCTATGACACAGATGGTTGTTGGCGACGACAAGCTGGAAGTGGTTGTATCTTTCTGCTACTTGGGTGACATGCTCTCCGCTAGTGGTGGATCTGAGCTTGCCACCATCACGAGATGCCAGGCTGCCTGGAACAAGTTCAGGCAGATGCTCCAAATTCTTGAGACCTGCTAGCTCCTACCAACCTCTAAAGGCCGCATCTACAGCATACAACACCTGCGTGAGGAGTGTGTTGCTGCACACCAGCAAGAGATGGACCATGACTACCGCTTGTCTTAACCGTCTGCAGTGGAATGACAGGGCCATGATCCGCTGGATGTGTGGTGTCTCCACTGAGGATGAGTTCAGCTCACAAGTACTCCTGGTTAGGCTGCAGCTGGACAACTTCGAGGATGTGCATCGCACATGCCATTTGCGTTGGTTTGGCCATGTGGAGAGGAGTGTCGGTTGGAATAAGAATGTCATGGATGTCGATCCTGGTAGCAGCAGAGGTCAAGGAAGAGGAAGACCGAAGAAGACATGGCTGGAGGGTGTCCGTATGGACTGGGTCAACTACAACTGGCCCAGGTTGAATCAGTGGACAGGAACCACTGGAGTGGGACTCTGAGAAGTGCAGTCAACAAGGACCAACCCCAACTGAGGGACTACTTGTGTCCTGTCAAAAATAAATTCGGATCATGATGATGATGAATAGGTTTGGCATGATCCTGCTAACAAACAAACAAACAAACCAACACACCCCGATCACATTACCTCCTTGGTGGAGGTAATAATTAGTCTTTTTTGGGGCACTGATATTGACCTTTGTATCACTGTATTACAGACTGTTTAACTGCAATAAAATAAAGTAAGCAATAAACTTAAAGACAATTGTCTTGTTAAAAACTGTTCGAGTGTTCAGTGCGAAGATGTAGGTCTTCATTTTATCAAACAAATCAATTACAGTAAAGGAAAACACTTCAAGCAGTCAAGTAAACACAAACAACAAAAATGATAACCAAACAAAAGAGGTCAACTCTAAAAACTGTTTTTATATCTTTATTGATGCCTTTTATTATCATGCTTCTTAAATAACTTTAAAATGACAAACTGGTGAAAATCAGTTTTTCTTGTTAACATGTCTGTAACGTTTTTATGACTTACAAGACATGTCAAGAGTGAAATCACTCAAATGTGCCATGTGTGTGGTTTTCTGCTGTTAAAGTTCAGTTAAGCTCCTCCCCTCAGAAAAAGGCAAGTTTAGATAAAGTATTTTCGTGTTGTCACTATAACAGGTGAATCAATCAGCACTACACATTGGCTGTTTAAATCTGCCAGCCTGCAGACTTTTGTATGCTGCTGGGCCTAATTAGACCCTGGTATTTCTCCGGTTTCCTCCCACATGCCAAAAACATGCAAGTTAGGTTAACTGGCATCAAAACTGGGGATTCTAAATTGTCCTTAGGTGTGACTGTGAGAGTGAATGGTTGTCTGTCTCTGTGTTGGCCCTGCGATGGACTGGCGATCTGTCCAGGGTGCACCCTGCCTCTCGCCCAAAGATGCTGGGATAGGCTCCAGCCCCCCCGCGACCCGAAAAGGATTAAGCGGAAGAAAATGGATGGATGGATGGATGGATGTTTAAAGGAGGAGGAAAAGCAAGTAATGGTACGACAATGAAAGGGTTTTTTTTGGGGGGGGGGGGGTCAAGCAAAAGATACATTTTAGACAATGTAGATTTGTTTTTAAGGGGATTTATATCCACCCTAGTGCGTCTTTAATAGGATTTGAGCAAGCTTTAAGCAATCTTACGTTCAATAAGTATTATGAGAATGTAATTTGCAAAAACAATTCTGCAGTCACAGTCTGAGATACAAGACAAACATGCAACAAAATAACAAGATAAAAGTCATTTAAAGTAAGCTGTGTGACATATTTTAGGCCAGTGGTGAGAACACGTGAAGAGCTGCAGAAGAATATATAACTTTGTCCATCTAGCAGAGCTGCCAGTGTTATGAAAAAAATGAAAAAAAAAAAAAACCTGCAGCAGCACAGTGGAACGTCCGGCTAAAGAACAGGAATATTTCCTCTAGTTAATCAGTCACTACAGGACTATACATGTGTTGCTGCTCCAAAATAACATTAAGCCTTTTAACAAAGTAAATACATTTGCTTCCTGCTGCCACCAAGTGGACAAACAGTTAAATTATCAGAAAGACACACACACACACACACACACACGCGCGCGCGCGCGCACACACACAGGCACACACATACAAAACCAAACATTAAATGTGACCATTCATGGTGCAGATTTATAGCATATCTCATGGCTTTAAATAAAAGGATAAGTTGTCCTCATGAAGGCACAGAATATTTTGTCATCAGAAAAAGTCAGTTATGTCGCTTTACAAAAACTTGTTTTAAAAAAACACAGAGAAACAGAATAAAAAGTCCCTGCTCTTTATTGCCTCTACGTCTGTTTGCTGAACCTCTAACATTTTAAAATAAATTAGATTTCCTTAAATGAATAAAGAGACAAACTGGAAAAACAGCTTATACAGTAAAAAATGATTTGCATTCAAGAAACAGCAATCAGAGCCTGAAATTGCATTGAAATTACAGAAGCTGTGAAAAAGTTGATGGGAAAAAAACTGGGAAAGATTGGTAGGAGATGAGTCTAAAAATATAATCATTATTTTAGCCCTTTTTACACAAATCATTCTTTTAAACAGTCAAATGCAATTCTGCAAACGGATGAGACACCCACCAGGCTGCCAGAGTAAATAAACTATCTGAAAATTTACATTTCCTCTGAGGAGAAAAAAGGCGCCAAGTACATTAAACAGCTCATTTTGTATTTTCTCTGTATTTTCAATATTTGAAGGTGATTAAAGGTCCCTTTACACAGACGGAGATCGTTGGGTGACCACTGAGAGAAAAACTGAGCCAATCTCTCAACGATCTCCTCAAGCCCAATTTCTGTGAAAATGTTTGAGAGATCATTGTATGAGTTTCACAGCAATCTATAGAAGTCTTTGAAAGATCCTTGAACGATCACAGAGAGACCAGGAGACTTCCGGAGACATCAGTAAGAGATCAGGAGAGATCACTGAGGGATCATAGAGAGTTTGTTAGGCAACCAAAGAGATGTGTTTATATTTGAGAGGTTTCTTGTACTCTTCTATCCCCTTTACACATGGGTGGAGATCACTGAGATCTTTGAAAGATGAAAAAAATGGCCAGATCGGTTATCAATCTTTAATGATCTCTCAGCCGTCACCAAAATCTCTTATTGAACTTCCAGTGATCTCCATGGTTGCTACAGTTTAGAGACTGTTTTGACTCAGTCCAAAACAATCTCTCAACATTCACCAAAGGAAAGCAATCACTCAAAAAAAAACAAAAAACCCTCTCAAAGAACCTCTCAGCAATCTTACAATGAATGAATTCTCACTCTCAGGGATCCCTCACAGATCTTTCAGCAGTCACTGGAGATAACAGGGAAATTGCTGAGATTTTTGCATGGTCAAGGAGAGCTCAAGGAGCACTCAGCAATCTCATCAATCTCCCAAAGATCTCTCAGCAATCTTTCAATGAAAGCCAAATTTTGAGAGATCATTGAGAGAACTTGACGAGAGCTGAGAGATCACTGAAAGATCATTTGGAGATCTGGCCATTTTGTCATCTCTCAGCATTCTCTCAACAATCTCCACCCCTGTGTAAAGGGGTATAAACAAACAAACAAACTAGAGAAGAAGCCACTGATTGTACTCACAGGCACAAAAATTGGCAAAAATGCAAAAGGGAAGCACAGCTAACTGGTGCTTTCATGTTTACATTGACCTTTATAACAAAAGGGGCAGTGGCAGTCAGTGCAATTCTACAACTCCTCAACATCAGATAACAAGTTGTCTGACTTCCTCATTCCAAATAACAGCACTGACAGATCCATTGCCTGCTGCTGTGAGTGTGGTCAGGGAGGCTCCTCTCTGTCTGGATCTGCTGTTGCTTCAGCCTGTTTGATGGCACAGAAATAAAATAGGAAATGTTTGTTGCCCCGCTTTAGTAACAGCAGTCACAGGGCAGGAGAAGCCACATGGTGTCAATTATATCAGGGCTCCATTAGTAAACTCTTAAAACAAAGCTGCCCTCTCCAACATAACCAGGATACCTTTGTTTAGATGAGATGTTATCTTGATATTTTGGTGGATAATCAAGCACAACCAGGATATGATGATGTTGGTGTTAGTGTTGACTGGAGGATTCGTCATTGTAGATCAAGGCATAGAAGCTGAGGAAAAGTATTTCATGTGATATCACTCTATAAAAGCAAGAAATCTGTGTGTGTGTGTGTGTGTGTGTGTGTGTGTGTGTGTGTGTGTGTGTCATGTTTATAGGACATCATAGGACAGCCTATGAGCTCTGCCTGAACATCATAGGATGTCCTATGAACTCAGGCATCATAGAACACATAGACAAATGTATATTATGTCATATAGATCATGTGTTTTTGAACTCAGGCATCATAGGACACATTGCCAAATGTGTCTTTATGATGTCATATACATCAAGCCCACAGCACATAGACAAATGTGTCTTTATGATGTCATATACATCAAGCCCACGGCACATAGACAAATGTGTCTTTATGATGTCATATACATCAAGCCTGCCTTCATGTCTTTATGATGTCATATACAGTGACAGACATCAGGCAACATGTCTTTATGATGTCATATACAGTGAGTCCATGCCAGAAAGCCTCTTTTTGCTCAGATCTATTTTCATGATCCTGTTCATGAACTAGAATTACGACGCACCTATCCCTCAACCAGTAGTCTCAACGAAGAAGAAGAAGACGACCCACCAGATGGAGAGCAATAGAATGACGACAACTGCTGCATGTCAGAAAAGATGCCATGAAGATGAAACACCTAAGGTTCCAGCAGTACATTGCACCCGTCTGAGACAGGAGGACACCCTTCACCAGTATAGGGTACGACGGACTCTAAAGCACATTTCTAGGACATCATAGGATGGCGTATGATCTCTGCCTCATCATCATAGCGCGTCCTATGAACTCAGGCATCATAGGACAACTCGCCATGCCTACATGACGGCAAATGTGTAAACTTGACGAATGCCAGTCTACACTACAAATGTGGAACATGCCAAGCAAAGCGCTGATTTTCTCCGGGTGCTCCGGTTTCTTGGTTTTTACGGGCATGCATAGGCCTTCCTGTACAGGGTCTAAAGCCACTTTTTCAGGATCGTGCCCATGAACTGGAATTACGACGCACCTATCCCTCAACCAGTGGTCTGAACGAAGAAGAAGACCCACCAGATGGAGAGCAATAGAATGAGGAGAACTGCTGCACGTCAGAAAGGATGCCGTGAACATGAAACACCTCAGGTTCCAGCAGTACGCCGCAGGCATGACTGTGAAAAACACAGCCGTCTGAGACAGGAGGAGACCCTTCAGTGGTCTGAAGGAAGAAGAAGAAGACCCACCAGATGATGTCTATATGACAGTACACAGACAGAGCACATGGCTCCCTACAAGACATATAGACACAGGTAAGCAACATAACACAGAACAGTGACAGGCAGGAGAAGAAGTAACAAGCAGGGGCAAACAGCCCCAGATGGCAGGGTATGCTTTGTGTCATTTTTATGTTTTGCTGCATACAAAAGCCATCACATGTGATTGCCGCTGAGTGCTGTGTTGCTATACCAACTGTCCTGTAACTGGCAAGAATTCTGTTCTAATGCATCCCCTCTATGGGCATACACGGGTTTCTACGGGCATGCACAGGTATGCACTAGTTAATTTAATCATCAGTTATCATCATCTTCCATAAAACAATTTCTTATAGACTCAATTACTGTCTTAACCAGGGACGTGCACAGACACTTTGAGGGGCTGGTACACTAACTTGCACTCTCAAACTGCCCTTCCTTCCTTCCTTCCTTCCTTCCTTCCTTCCTTCCTTCCCTCCCTCCCTCCTTTCCTTCCTCCTTTCCTTCTTTCCTTCCTTTCTTCCCTTCTTTCATTTCCTCCATTCCTCCCCCTTCCTTCTTTCCATTTCTTCCCTCCCTCCCTTCCTTCCTTCCAGTTCTTCCCTCCCTTCCTCCCTTCTTTCCATTTATTCCCTCCCTTCTTTCCATTTCTTCCCTCCCTTCCTTCCTTCTTTCCTTCCTTCCTCCCTTACTTCTTTCCTTCCTTTCTTCCCTTCTTTCTATTTCCTTCCTTCCTTCCTCCCTTACTTCTTTCCTTCCTTTCTTCCCTTCTTTCTATTTCCTTCCTTCCTTCTTTCCTTCCTCCTTTCCTTCTTTCCTTCCTTTCTTCCCTTCTTTCTTCCCTCCCTCCCTTCCTTCCTTCTTTCAGTTTCTTCCCTCCCTCCATCCCTTCCTTCCTTCCTTCCATTTCTTCCCTCCCTCCTTCCCTTCCTTCCTTCCTTCCTTCCTTCCTTCCTTCCTTCCTTCCTTCCTCCTTTCCTTCTTTCCTTCCTTTCTTCCCTTCTTTCATTTCCTCCCTTTCTTCTTTTCTTCCTGTGGACCATACTATCCTTTTGTCACACCTGAATCACCATGTTGGCATCCATGGCACTGCGCTTAAGTGGTTTGAATCCTACCTATCTAACAGAATTTTTTCTGTAATGAATGGTGGCATGTCTTCTTCTAGTGCCTCTCTCTCCTGTGGGGTCCCACAAGGCTCTATCCTTGGCCCTATTCTGTTTTCATTATATATGCTGCCACTCGGGTCAATAATAGCCAGACACAACATGTCTTTCCACTGTTATGCGGACAATTTGCAGCTTTATTTATCTTTGAACCTAGAACAAACAAACTCACAAAGCATTCTGTTGGACTGCATCACTGACATTAAGTTGTGGTTAAGCCAAAATTTTCTCCACTTAAATGAAGGGGCAGCACGGTGGCGGAGTGGTTAGTACTGCGGCAGCACAGTAACTCACCCTTGGCCGGGGGATCCTGGGTTCGATCCCAGCCCCCGACCAACAGTGATCTGTGTGGAGTTCGCATGTTCTCCCCATGTGTGCGTGGGTTTACTCCGGGATTTCTCCGGTTTCCTCCCACATGCCAAAAACATGCAAGTTAGGTTAATTGGCATCAAAACTGGGGATTCTAAATTGTCCTTAGGTATGACTGTGAGAGTGAATGGTTGTCTGTCTCTCTGTGTTGGCCCTGCGATGGACTGGCAATCTGTCCAGGGCGTACCCTGCCTCTCGCCCAAAGATGCTGGGATAGGCTCCAGCCCCCCCCGTGACCCGAAAAGGATTAAGCGGTAGAAGATGAATGAATGAATGAATTAAATGAAGAAAAAACAATGTATTATGTTTGGGGGTACTGTAACAGCTGGCTTTGGTACCCTCTCTTTAAGGCTGAGTTCAGCTGTCAGAAATTTGGAGGTGATTTTTGACAGCCATTTAAAATTTGATAAACAGATTGACAATGTAGTCAAGGTGTGCTTTTATCAGTTACGGCTGTTATCCAAAGCCAAACCTTTCCTGAGCCGTCATGATCTTGAGATAGCCATCCATGCTTTAATCACTTCTCAATTTGATTACTTGCAATGCACTTTATGTTGGCATCTCTCAGTTTTCTCTCGGCCGCCTTCAACTTGTGCAAAATGCAGCGGCCCGTCTTTTGACCAACACTCCTAGGCGAGCGCACATTACTCCGATCCTTTTTTCACTTCATTGGCTTCCAGTCCATTTTAGAATTAATTTTAAACTTTTGCTTCTTGTTTTTAAAGCTCTTAATGGCCTTGCTCTGGTTTATCTGTCTGAGATTTTTGACTGTCCATGACCAAGGCAGGGCTTTGAGGTCATCCAATCAGCTTTTGCTGGATGTGCCCAGGTCAAGGTATAAACATTGGGGTGACCGAGCCTTTTCTATTGTCGCCCCCAGGCTCTGGAATAATCTCCCCCCTGACCTACGTACTATCTCTGACCTGGCCCTTTTTAAATCAGAACTTAAAACATATTTGTTTAGGATGGCTTTTAATACCCAGTAGTGGTGATATTTGTCTTGGCATTTGTTTTTATTTTTATTTTCAGGTATTTATTCTTATTTCTTGTTTATATTATTTGTTTTTAATGCTGTGTGTGTTTTTAATGCTGTTTAATTTTCTGTAAAGCACTTTGGTCACCTACTGGTTGTTTTAAAGGGCTATATAAATAAAGTACATTACATTACATTTCTTCCCTCCCTCCCTCCCTCCCTCCCTCCCTTCCTTCCTTCTCTCCATTTCTTCCATTTCTTCCCTTGCTTCCTTCCTCCCTTCCTTGCTTCCTTCCTTCCTTCATTTCTTCCCTTCTTTACTTCCTTTCTTCCCTTCATTCCTTCTTTCCTTCGTTCCTCCCTTCCTTCCTTCCTTCCTTCCAGAGGTGTAGTTTTTCTTTTTATTTCTTAGATTCCATTTTTGTTTTGCATGTGCACGCTCCAAAAAGTATTCACAAACTGTCTCCTAAATTAACAACATTCCTTATTAATTGAAGGCATTAACTGTAAAAATGTTGACAGAAATCCTTGAATACATCTTGTGCTCGCCTGGTACTCAGGCAAGCACAAACATTTTTAATTGCATTTTAAAAACCAAGCCAGGAACTACAAACATGACAGCTTTAACCAGCATGTAAATCCTTCAAATTTTTGTTATTTGAACCAAAAAATGTCATCAACTTGCTCAAATGGAGCCTCTGCCCATTAATGTGAAATTCAGTCATGTGAAAAAATTAGGACACTCCATTAAATATTCAGTTCTTTATTAAGAAAAGTTCACATATCTATGTCTAACCTTGTTTTTATTTGCATTTTTTTTTTACCATTTATTTTAGCCATTTTAAGTGGGAATGAATGTGGGAGTACTCTAAAAAGATGAGGGGTATCCTAGTTTATTCCTCACTATTTGTTTAGATTTATATTTTACAGAAAATTTGAAAAAGGTCTTTAATTCATTTGTAATTGTTTAGTTGTATTACATGAATCTCCCAGTATTTTAAACACTGATATTAACTAGCCATATGTCCAAATATCTTTAACACACACACACACACACACACACACACACACACACACACACACACACAGAGGCTTATACAGGTTATCCTAATTTTTTCATATGACTGTATGTTGCTATGTTGAAAGTTATGTTGAAGTGACATTTGCCTCAGGTTATCATTGGCAGATTTAGAAAATTTTTGTATTTTGTAGAGGTATTTCACATCTATTTTTTATTGTTATTATCAAGCAAACAGATAAACAGACAGATGGATACAGGAGAGGGACAAGCGTTTTGGTAATTGATAAATCACAGAAGATAAAAGGGCTGTAAATAAAAAAAAATAGAAATCAATTTAGAAAAAAATGCTAAAAATTTTAACAGCATTCCACATACAGAGCAATCTATTAGAAGGTAAAGTGGCAGTATAGTCTTCAGCACCTGTCATGATTTGCGCATGGGGGATCCCGCCGTGCACTGTCTCTTTGCCTTTTTTCTATATTTATATGGCGTTGTATTTTTGAGTTCTTATTCCTGTTATTTTTATCTTTGGTTATTTTCACATATTCTGTATGGTTTCTTAGTATGATTAATTTTCCTGTTTACGTTCTTTGTAGTTTTGTTATTTACATATTTGGATTTACTTGTCTTTATTTGCCATTGTATTATATTCGTATCCTGCTGTTTTCTCTCTCTCTCTCTCTCTCGCTCTCTCTCTCTCTCTGTTTCCGGCGGCCGAAGAAGGAGGGCGGAAATAGGGAACTTCGTGGCTTGTTTGGACTTTTTTTCGATTTTCTACTACTGGCCGCATTTTCAGTTTTTGGTTTTTTGGGTGGAGGATGGCGACCTTGGAACAGCCACCTCCGTCTATCCACCAGGGGGTGCGGATCGTTCCCCCGGACAGCAGTGTAACTGTGGAGGAGGTGCTTCTGGCTGTGGCCGAGCAGGTGGGCCATGATGCGATCTGTTTTGCGTCCCGAATGAATAGAGCTGTAGTTGCCTTTCTGGCTGCTGAAGAGGATGTCCACACACTGGTTGCAAGCGGTGTTGTTATCGGGGAAACGTATGTACAGGTGTCCCCCTTATCTGTCCCATCAACGCGTATCACCGTCTCAGGTGTTCCACCTTTCATCACTGACGAGCAGTTGGCGACAGAGCTCCGCAGATTTGGGAAGTTTGCGGCCCCATTTAGAACTCTGACTTTGGGATGCAAGGAGACCAAGTTAAACCATATGAAATCACTCAGGCGACAGGTGTTTATGTTTTTGGACTCGCCAACTGCGACTCTGGAAGTGTCCTTCCGGGTCAAACACGGGGACGGCTCCTATATGGTGTATGCGAGCTCAGGACAGATGAAGTGTTTTGAATGTGGAGACGTGGGCCATTAACGGTTCGCTTGTCCGCACAGGCAGTGGGCGGGGAGCTCTGATGGAGCCGCGGCTGGTGCCGGCGGTGCGCCCTCCGCTCACGCTGCTGCTGCGGACGGCGTGGCGGGGACTTCAGCTGCAGCTGGGGCTGCCGACGCGGCCTCCGCTCCCGCCGCTACTACGGATGACGTTGCGGGGCCTTCCGCCGGTCCTGCTTCGGAGCCTGCCGCTGTGTCTGTGGACAGCCCAGCTGTGGCGCCTGCAGCCCAGCTTACGGCCGGGAGCGTCGCTGCTGATGGCGCCCAAACTGTCACTGATGGTGCGTCAGAATCTCGCTGTGTGACATCAGCGGCTGTGCTTCCGGAGGCTGCTACCATTTCAGAGCAGGAGACGGAGCAGCGACAGTCAGCTGCTGTGGGTGGCGTCCAGGAAAATGTGGCCCATGATGAATCCACTGGCCCAGATGAACCAAACAGTCAGCTGAGTTGTGCAGACGAGGAAATGGAATCTGATCCCAACACTGTGTCTAATACTGAGTCTATTGAGGCAAAATGCAGTACAAACACGGGTTTGTATTCACTGGAAGAAATAAATGCTTTTCTGGATGAAACCTATAACAAGGCCATTAAAGTGACTGACTACTTCAGTGACACTGATAAATTCATTAAGTCTGTTAATGTGCTAAGAAGGCAGGTTGGTCTTGACCTCCTGGATGAAAGGAAACGTTTTTGCCTCAAGAAACACCTGACAGCCCTGCGTAAAGCAGCAGGAGGAACAGGGTCAAGCGCCCCCGACGGGAGGAATAAAGGGCGGTCGGTCCTCTGCCTGTTTTACACATTTTTGGGATATTGTTCGATCAGACTTTTATATGACGTTTCTAATTGACTGTAATTGACTGTAACTGAACTGGATTTTTACCGGTCTCCTGCCGGCGTGCAGCAAGGAATTGGCCTGGCTTGAAAACGGGAGGCCTGTGGCTCTTCTTTGCCCCGACTACAAGGACACGGTTTACTCGCCTGCAGGGCATGGATGCCCCAACGTTTTCTTTCTACAATCTGGATGAGCCTGCTGCAAAGATGACTTGCTTGAAAATCCCGCATGGTCTAAGGACTACAATCCATCTGAGATGAGGAAAATGTCTCTGGGACATACAACGGAACTGGCTGCGGCAGCACAGCGCTATCTCTGCTGCCGGAGGAAGGGGACTTGGCCTTGCTTAACAACTGGAGGCCTGTGGCTCATCTTTGCACGGACTACAAGGAAGACTCGGACTACTGCCACTGGCAATGTGGACTGGGTGGACTGCAAGGAATACTTTGTGTTGTGTGGGG
Organism: Pholidichthys leucotaenia; assembly: GCA_020510985.1. Taxonomy (NCBI): domain Eukaryota; kingdom Metazoa; phylum Chordata; class Actinopteri; order Cichliformes; family Pholidichthyidae; genus Pholidichthys; species Pholidichthys leucotaenia. The sequence goes on along the minus strand of CM035837.1, from coordinate 315,084,407 downwards.
GAGGGGGATGACTTATGTTTGCACTTTTCCACTGTGAGACACTTGGTGGAATGATATTGGTGCTCTTACATTTTCTTGAATTGTGCAATAAAGGCATTTTTTTAAAACTCAAACTCTCTCTCTCTCTCTCTCTCTCTCTCTCTCTCTCTCTCTCTCTCTCTCTCTCTCTCTCTCTCTCTCTCTGAGTGGGTGTGGTCGTGAGTGCGAGCTGAGAGCGTGTGACAGCGTGAGTGATTTATCTCAAATTTTTCTCTGTCTTTTTGTGTTAAAGGGTTTTTTTCTGCTAAATAATCTTAATTTTTGTTGTCTTCTGTAGCTGGGGTGGGGTAGGCGTTTTGGGAGGGGGGTTTCTGCTGCCAGCTCTGCTGGTCAGCATGGTTTTGGAGCGAGGCTCCGGTTTTGAGCAGCTGACACGCCGACATGCTGTCAAACTGACACCGGCTGTCAGCTGCTCGGTGGAGGAGTGTAGTCTGGCTGTGGGGGAGCTGGTCGGTTATGAAAGCATTAGATCAGCTTCTAGAATGAATAGTGCCGTGGTGATTTTCCTGGATAGTATTGAAAAAGTTAACCGGGTAGTGGAGAGCGGGGTTGTGATTAAAGACACACTGGTTCCTGTTCTGTCTCTGGTGAATCCCGCGAAGAGAATTACCATCTCAAATGTCCCACCATTTTTAAAGAACAAGCTGTTGGAGAAGGAGCTGTCGAGACACGGGCAGCTTTTGTCCCCGATTAAGCACATCCCTCTCGGTTGTAAGTCCCCGCGTTTAAAGCATGTCATGTCTTTTAGGCGACAGGTGCTCATGATTTTAAAGAATAGTGAGGAAAGCCTCAACCTCGTGTTTAAATACCGGATTGACGGCTTTGATTATACCATCCACGTCACCTCCGATAATATGAAGTGTTTCGGCTGCGGAATGGAGGGACATTTGATTCGATCATGCCCTCAGGGAGTGGGGGGTGATCACTCGGGGGAGGCCGCTAGTGCGGCCTCGGGGCCGTCTGGTGACGGAGCGGCTTTGCTGTCCTCCGAGGCTGACGGCGCTGCCGCGCCGTCGGGCGTTTCGGCCGGAGCCGCGGGGCCGTCTGGCGGTGGCACTTCGGCCGAGGCCGCGAGGCTGTCTGGCGGCGGGGCGGCTTTGCCGCCCTCCGCAGCCGGCCTGTCGATCATAACTGAAACAGCAACAACAGTTAAAGCACATCGCGGGGCTGCTGCACAGACCAACATTGCAGACAAGGGTGAGATTACCGAGAGGGATCACGCTGAGGGTCAGACAGAGGAGCCAAATGAGGCCCAGGTAGATGGTGGGACCAGAAAGATGAATATAAAAGCACAGCACAGGGTGAGCGAAAGACAGGAAGAGACAGCTACCAGGGTGGCTGAGTCAGTGTTGGAGGATGAGGATGACATCGAAATAGATGAAGAGTTATGTAAAATCCCCATCAAGCGGAAGAATTTGGAAACCAAACAGCAGAGGGTCAAAGTAAAAAGGGTTGTCAAAGACAGTTCTGAGGTTTCTCTATCTCAGCCAGATTCTTATGCTGGGTCTGAGATAGAGAGTGATGGTGAAAGCAGTGATGATGTGGCCAGTGGAGGCGGTTACCCCTTCACAAAAATACAGAAGTTTTTGCAGGACACTAAGGGGGTCAGAATGGTTAAAGTTGAAAGCTTCTTCCCTGATCTAAAACGCTTTGTTGACTCTGCTCGGGCCTACATGAAAAATAGGGGAGAGCTTGAGCAGGAAAGTTTTACTGATCAGGAGATCTACAGACTAAAAAAGCTTGTACTAAAAGTTAAGAACCAAATTGCCCAGGATGATTAGTCTTTTATCGCTCATTCTTTCTTTTCTGTTTTTATATTGGCTTTGCCCTCTTATATACATGTGTAGTTTTAATTTTGGCACACTCAACATCAATGGGGCAAGAGAAATGTCCAAGCGAGCGTGTGTTTTTACTCTTGCAGAATGCAAGAAAATTAATGTTCTGTTTGTTCAGGAGACTCATAGTTCTGAGGACAGTGCTGCTGACTGGAGGAGGGAATTTCAAGGGGAAATTTTTCTCAGTCATAAAAGCAGCAACAGTGGTGGAGTGGGTATTTTATTTTCTCGAGATTTTATTCCACTTTCTTATGACATTGATGAGATAATTGCAGGCCACATTTTAAAAGTTCGAGCTGTTTTTGAGAATGTGAAAGTTGTTTTTATAAATGTGTATGCTCCAACCGTAGGCACAGAAAGATTGGCCTTTTTAAATATTTTAGATGATACGATCAAAAATTGCAGTAATGATGACTTTTTATTTGTGGGAGGTGATTTTAATTGTACAGAAAATCCTCTTATGGATAGGAATCACCCAGAGCCACATGCTGCATCCAAAAGAGTTTTAAAAGGTTTCATAGACGCTCATGATCTGTGTGATGTGTGGAGAAATTTTCATGGCAAGGCTAGACAGTACACGTGGAGCCATAGAAAGGACAATATTTTGTCCTTAGCTAGACTGGATAGGGTTTACAGTTTTAAGCACCATTTTAGCATTTTTAAAAGTGCTTTTATAGTCCCTGTTGGCTTCACAGATCATTCCCTGGTTCAGTGTTGTGTTTTTATCAAGAATATAAAGTGCAGTAGTGCATACTGGCATTTTAACACGTCACTTTTATCGGATAACAGTTTTAAAACTGCTTTTATGTTTTTTTGGAGTAATTTTAAATTGACAAAATCTAATTTTAGTTCTTTGCAGCAGTGGTGGGATGTAGGGAAGAGCCAAATAAAGAATCTGTGCCTACAGTATACTCGCAATGTCTCTGGAGACTTGGCCAGGTCTGTCAGGGACCTGGAGAGAGAAGTAGTGGAGCTGCAGTCTTTGGCAGGCTCCACAGGAGAAAGAGGACATTTTGAGGCCCTCAATGGCAAAAAGTCTGTTCTAACTGACCTACTGGGTGTGGCTGCCAGGGGCGCTGTGGTACGCAGTAGGTTCCAGAACATCGCACTAATGGACGCTCCATCTCATTTTTTCTTTGGTCTGGAGAGGAAGAATGGTCAGAGGAGGATGATCCACTCTCTCAGCTCCGAGGACGGGCGGCCGATCCATGAGTCTGCGGAGATCCGTCGCTTTGCAGTTGCTTTCTACAAGGATCTCTTTAAGAAAGAATTTGTTGAGAATCCACATGCACTGAGTCATTTTTTGACGGACTTGCCAAAAGTGATGGCTGGCGTGAATGCGGAGCTGGAGAGCGGGATCACTCTGCAAGAACTGGCAGTGGCTGTCCAGTCTCTTCAGTGTGGAAAAGCCCCAGGGATAGATGGCCTACCAGCGGAGTTCTACAAGGCGTTCTGGTCTGAGATCTGTGAGGACTTGCTGGAAGTACTGTCTGACAGTCTGCGGAAGGGTCACCTGCCCCTAAGTTGTAGGAGAGCAGTCCTCACCCTCCTTCCAAAAAAAGGCGACTTGAAAGACATTAAGAACTGGCGTCCGGTGGCCCTCCTCTGTACTGACTACAAAATTCTCTCCAAAGTGTTGGCTACCAGACTGAGGAAGGCGATGGAGCAGGTCATCCATGTAGACCAGACCTACTGTGTACCTGGTAGGTTGGTTACAGACAACATTTTTTTAATTCGTGATGTTTTGGACCTCTCCAGCTCATTGGTCAAAGAACTTGGTCTTATTTCAATAGACAAAGAAAAGGCGTTTGACCGAGTTGAACATCCATACCTTTGGCAGACATTAGAGGCCTTTGGTTTCAGCTCAGGGTTCATCGCCATGATCCAGGCTTTGTATAGAGACATTGAGAGTATTCTTAAGATTAATGGTGGTTTGAGTGCTCCTTTCAAAGTTGAGAGGGGTGTCCGACAGGGCTGCCCCCTCTCAGGTATGCTGTACTCTCTTGCCATTGAGCCCCTCCTTTGTAAACTAAGGCAAGGCCTCACTGGTTTTAAAGTCCCCAACTCTGACTCTGTTTTTAAAGTGTCTGCCTATGCTGATGACGTTGTTGTTTTTACAAGAAATCAAAACGATGTAGACTACCTTTTAAGAACTGTTAATCTTTTTGGTGAGTGCTCCTCAGCGAGAGTGAATTGGGGTAAGAGTGAAGCTGTTGTGGTGGGGGGGAGACCACAAAAAATTGCCCTACCTGGTGGCCTCTCGTGGACACAAGGTGGTTTTAAATATCTTGGTGTGTTTTTAGGAAATCAGACTTTTACTGAGAAAAATTGGGAGTGTTTTTTAGAAAAAACTGAAGGAAGACTAAAAAAATGGAAATGGATTCTGCCAAACTTGTCCTTCAGAGGTCGTGTTTTAATTATCAACAACTTGATTGCTTCAATGCTGTGGCATCGACTGTCTTGTCTGGACCCTCCACCCAATTTGCTGGCCAGAGTACAATCTATAGTCGTGGACTTTTTCTGGGACCGTCTTCACTGGGTTCCACAGAGTATCCTGTTTTTACCGAGGGAAGAAGGTGGTCAAGGGCTCATCCATCTGGCCAGCAGGGGGGCTGTCTTTCGCCTGCAGTTCATTCAGCGACTGCTGAGTGGCCCCCTTGACCTTGTGTGGAGACCTATTGCCAGGGCTGTCCTGGCTCGCTGTGGAGGGCTTGGACTAGAGGAGTCGCTGCTTTTAATGGATTTAAGGGGCCAAAAACTCCCAGAACTTCCCCAGTTTTACCAAAGTGCTTTTAAAATCTGGGGACTTTTTAAAAAGAACTCTCCCCAGGCTTCCTTGTCGCCTTTCTGGCTTTTAAAGGAACCACTTGTGTTCGGGACCCGTTTTGATGTGGGCAATGTTTTAGGACCTTCTGTTTTAAAAAAGTTTATTTTTGCAAAGGTTACAACGCTGGGACATTTGGTGAATTTATGTGGTCCTAACTTGGACAATGCTGTTGCCCTGTGCTCGGCTCTTGGCGTCTCTTCAGTCAGAGTTATAATGAACTTGTTGAAAGATTGGAGAGACTGCCTGTCTGCAGAAGAACACTCTGCTATTGTTTTACACTGCGAAAACTCTGTACAAACTGCTGATGAACCTTTTCCTTTTAGTATTTTATCTCCTGATTTTAAAGATGGCACTGGTGTGTTTTTAAACTCTGAGCACATTAACATTTGTGACTCTCCTGGTAAAAAAATGTATGGACTTTTGGTGAAAATTCTAAATGTGAATAAGTTAAAAGGTCGAGCTGATACACCATGGAGGAAACACTTGGGTCTGGGTCCTGAGGTGAGGCCTGCCTGGAGAGCACTCTATAAACCACCATTAACTAAGAAGGTTGGAGACCTACAATGGCGAGTTTTACATGGTGCTGTGGCTGTAAATGCTTTTATCTCTCTTTTAAACCCAAATGTTGTTGAGGTTTGTCCATTTTGTCCTCAGAAAGAAACTGTGTTCCATTGTTTTCTGGACTGTAACAGACTGCAATTGTTGTTTGTTTTTTTGGGGAAGCTGTTTTATCTGTTTGGAGAAGTCTTTTCCCAGCAGATTTTTATCTTGGGCTTTCCATATAGACAGAGGACTAAGAAAAAGAGTGAACTCTTAAATTTCATCCTGGGTCAGGCTAAAATGGCTATTTATGTTAGTAGGAAAAGAAAAATTGAACAACTGCTGGATTGTAATGTAAAAGACATGCTGGTTGGCATGATTAAGGCTCGAATAGTGATTGATTACAATTACTATCATCTGATGCAGAATGTTGAAACCTTTGAGGCTATGTGGTGCTTTAAGCACATCCTGTGTTGTGTTAAGGAGGGGAAAATTACCTATGGTATAATCCTGATGTAAGAAGCAAGTTTTTTGTTTTAGTTTTCCTTGTTTGGTTACTTGTGTCTTTGATTTCTTGTCAGTGAGACATTTTTCTTTTCCATTGCTTCTTTTAGTTGTTTTAGTTGTTGTGTTTTTCTGTTGAATTTGTGACAATAAAGGTGTGTTGAAAAATCAAATCTCTCTCTCTCTCTCTCTCTCTCTCTCTCTCTCTCTCTCTCTCTCTCTCTCTCTTTATACTACTGAGCCTATTGAGGCAAAATGCACTACAAACACGAGTTTGTATTCACTGGAAGAAATAAATGCTTTTCTGGATGAAACCTATAACAAGGCCATTAAAGTGACTGACTACTTCAGTGACACTGATAAATTCATTAAGTCTGTTAATGTGCTAAGAAGGCAGGTTGGTCTTGACCTCCTGGATGAAAGGAAACGTTTTCGCCTCAAGAAACACCTAACAGCCCTGCGTAAAGCAGCAGGGGGAACAGGGGTCAAGCGCCCCCAACAGGAGGAATTAATGGCAGTTGTTCCTCTGCCTGTTTTACACATTTTTAGGATATTGTTTGATCAGACTTTTATATGACGTTTCTAATTGACTGTAATTGACTGTCACGGAACTGGATCTTTACCTGCAGGGCATGGATGCCCCAACGTTTTCTTTCTACAATCTGGACGAGCCTGCTGCAAAGATGACTTGCTGGAAAATCCCGCATGGTCTACGGACTACAATCCATCTGAGATGAGGAAAATGTCTCTGGGCCGTACAATGGACCTGGCTGCGGCCGCACAGCGCTATCTCTGTTGTCGGAGGAAGGGGAATTGGCCTTGCTTAAGAACTGGAGGCCTCTGGCTCGTCTTTGCATGGACTACGAGGAAGACTCGCACTACTGCCACTGGCAATGTGGAATAGGTGGACTGCAAGGAATACTCTGTGTTGTGTGTGGGGGGGAAGACTTATGTTTGCTCTTTTCCAATGTGAGACACTTGGTGGAATGATATTGGTGCTCTTACATTTTCTTGAATTGTGCAATAAAGGCATTTTTTTAAAAGTCAAAAAGTCTCTCTCTCTCTCTCTCTCTCTCTCTCTCTCTTTCTCTCTCTCTCGCTCTCTCTCTCTCTCTCTCTCTCTCTCTCTCTCTCTCTCTCTCTCTCTCGCTCTCTCTCGCTCTCTCTCGCTCTCTCTCGCTCTCTCTCTCCCTCTTCGGGACTGCAGCTGTCAGTGGCACTTCCGGGTTTTTTGCCCTGTTGTGGGCGGTGCTCCTGTCAGCTGTCAGTCCCGTCTTCTCCCTCTCACTACTCCCACTACTACTCTCACTACTCCCAGCTGATTTCTGTTGTAATCATTGTCACCTCTTGCCTGCTCATGGTATCCTCACCTGCCATCATTTGTGCTCATTTATTCCTAGCTCTATTTAAGGACTGTTATTTTCTTCCTCATTGCCGGAGTCTTATCTACTCACTTCCACCAGAACTCTTCTCCTGTTCTGGTGTGCTCTGTGTTGTCTTCTTATTCTACTGTTGGTAAGTTTGCTTTGTGATCAGTTGAATTTTGTTGGTGCACTGTTTGAACATTGTGTTTTTGTTTTCAATAGTACTCCGGTTTCCTCCCACATGCCAAAAAAATGCAAGCTAGGTTAATCGGCATCAAACTGGGGATTCTAAATTGTCCTTAGGTATGACTGTGAGAGTGAATGGTTTTGTTGTCTCTCTGTGTTGGCCCTGTGATAGACTGGTGATCTGTCCAGGGTGTACCCTGCCTCTCGCCCAAAAGATGCTGGGATAGGGTCCAGACCCCCTCCCCCCCGGCAACCCGAAAAGAATTAAGCGGAAGAAGGTGGATGGATGGACCACAAACTGCAGTTCAGCACCTGGGTCTCTCCTCTCTGCTGTTCGGGCAATTCATGACAGAAGACTCCGGCCAATTAGAGACCCAGCTACTGTGGTTTGTGGGTTTTTGCCTTTTTTCACTCACCTGTTTGTGGAGCTCTCATCATTTCCCCAGTACGCCAACCTCTAACAAACAAAGGGAGATCGGCAGTGGGGTCCCCAAGTATAGAGGAGCAGTGGGCCACCGAGTTCGTCCAGAGCTTTGTGGATGAATCTCTTGCCTCCCGCAGCCCTAGGAAGATCTGGGAAAGCGTGAAATTGGCGACCGTTATTGTCGAGGTGCACCTTGGGTTGTGGAGGTTCCCCCAGTTCGCGGAGTGGCTGGCTACGCTGTCCGTCCTGCAGCATTCTTTCCCTTTCGCCTCCAGCGAGCCCAAAGCCGACACAGAAACGCACTCCGCAGCAGATGCCCTGCTCCACCTTCAGTTCGCCCATTCCTGCTCTCGCTCCACTGGTTCCAAAATGCCACCACCCAGCTCCAGACCGCTGGAGGAACACCCCGGTCTCTCAGGCAGCAATTTCTACTTTGTTGAGGTTGAAAACTCCCGCAGCAGTCCCTTTACTATTTTTCTTCTCCAGCTGTCCCGTCAGCCTCCTCCTCCACTGCTGTTGCTTTTCCCTCCTCCTTGGTGATTCCTCCCGCTCCTGAGGGTCTGGCTGTTTCCTCTCCGGCTCCACCCATTGCTGTGGCTGCAGGGGCAGCTCCTCAACGTTCCCATGGGAGGCCCTCTTCAACAGAAGTCACTGAGAGGGTCGATCCAACACCTGCTGCAACAGAGAACATCGTGTCCGGGGAACTCAGGCAAGTGTCTTTTCATTCTCCAACATTTTGTGGTGATATGCCTTGCCTGATTCCCGGTAGTGAGGCTCAGTTTTTGCAGTCCCCTGAGTCCTCACCACCTGCTGCAACCCACACCACCTTACCTGCTCTCTCCGTGTCTCCTCTTATTTTCCCTGAGCATCTGCCGGTCCCAGGGTTGAGCCGCCGGGCGATGGAGGAGCCTGGGACCTGGTACCAGCCCCGCAGCCATGGTCTAGATGGAGGGAGAGTGCTGCAAGTGATCCGGAGCCTACGCCGACGACTGAGCATCCCCGGGCTTCAGCTGAGCAGAATTCCACGCCAGCAGGAATCCGACCTCCTGTATCCACGCCGGACGAGCCTCCTGCGTGGGTCACTTCGCTGAGGGGTCCTGGGACTGCACCAACCACCATACCTACTGTGGGGGCCGCCACAGCAGAGCCGAAGTTGGACCTCCAGAGGGACGGACCCGAGACGTCGTCGTCTGGATCGACGGAGTCCTGGACAGCGGTGGAGCTTGAGCTCAGGCAAATGCTCTCCTTTGTTTTCATTGTTTCTATGTTGGAAAGATCTTGTCTGGCTCTTGGTGGGGACAGCCAAGTGCAGTCGTCAGCTGCACCTGAGCTCACCTCACCGGGCTCCACTGCCACCGGTGACCCTGACCCTGTGCCTCTGTTCCCATTGTCTGAGCCTTCCCCTGGGGTCACTGAGGTTTGTCCAGCTTTGCCAGAGGTCTCCGTGGGTTCAGTCTCGCCACAGGAGATCTTCATGGGTCCAGCTCCTCCTGCTGAGGTCATCGCGGGTGCTTCGTCCCAGCCCGGGACCTCCGTGGGTGCTGCTCCTACTCTGGTTGAGGTCTTCACGGGTGCTCCGTCCCAATCTGGGGCCTCCGAGGGTGCTGCTTCCCTGTCAGATGAGATCATTGTGGGTGCTCCATCCCAGCCTGGGACCTCCGTGGGTGCTGCTTCCCATCTGGATGAGGTCTTCGCAGGTGCTCTGTCCCAGTCCGGGGCCTCCGAGAGTGCACCTTCCACATCAGATTAGGTCTTTGCGGGTGTTCCGTCCCAGCCCGGGACCTCCATGGGTGCTGTTCTCCCTCTGGATGAGGTCTTTGCGGGTGCTGTGTTCCAGCCCGGGGCCTCCGAGGGTGCTGCTTCCCTGTCAGCTGAGGTTGTCGCGGGTGCTCTGTCCCAGCCCGGGACCTCCGTGGGTGCAGCTCCTCCTCAGTCCAGGTCTCTGTGGGTGTTGAGTCCCAGTTTGGGACCATCGTGGGTGCTGCGCCCCAGCCTGAAACCAACATAGGTGCTGCGCTCCAGTGTAGGCCCGCCATGGGTGTTACACTCCAGCCCGGGGGCCACTGTGGGTGCAGCTCTGGCCCGGTCTGGGTCCACTGAGGGTGCAGCTCTGACCCTGTCCAGGTCTACTGAGGATGCAAGGTTGGCCCAGTCTGGGTCCACCATGGGTGCAGCCTCGCTCCAGCCCGGAGCCACCGCGGGTGCAGCTTTGCTCCAGCCCAGAGCCACCGCGGGTACAGCTTTGCACCAGCCCGGAGCCACCACAGGTGCAGCTTTGCTCCAGCCCGGAGCCACTGCGGGTGCTGCTTTGCTCCAGTCCGGAGCTGCTGCAGGTGCTGCTTTGCTCCAGCTTGGAGCCACCATGGATGCTGCGATGTCCCAGTCCAGGACCACCGAGGGTGCTGCAGACCAGTCCGAAAATGTTGGGGTCCCCTCTCCTCTGCCAGACGCTGTCGTGGTCCCCTCTCCTCTGCCAGATGCCGTCGTGGTCCCCTCTCCTCTCCCCGAGGCCATCATGGTTTTCTCTCCTCTGCCCGAGGTCGTCGTGGTTTCCTCTTTTCTGTCCAAGTCTGTCGTGGTTCCCTCTCCTCTGCCTGAGGCCATCGTGGTTTCCTCAATTCCACTGTCCTTTCCCTCGTTGGTCCTCCCTTGGGGCAGCCGCCTCCTGGGCCACCCCTTCTGTTTAAGATAAGATAAGATAAGATAAGATAAACTTTATTGTCCCTCAAGGGGAAATTTGTCTTGGGCTTGTCACCCGTGCTGCAACCACACAATCCACACATACACAATGGATGTAGTACATAATAAATGAAATAAAACCCAATAAATAATACAAGTACATACATACATAAATATATAACAGCAGTCATTTAGTTTAGGTGGCTAAAAAACTCTGGCCGACCACTTGACCGGCTGCGCCGCTGGGTTGGGTGGCCCACATTCTCCGGCAGGCCACCCGACTCTTACCACCACACCATCTGTCAGGTCTCGGACTTTAGCTGGCTACCTGAACTGTCTAGTTCTTTGGTCCAGGGGGCCTAGGTGCCCGGTTTTGCGTGGGTGTGGGTCCTGAGCGGGGTTTTTGTTTTTTGTTCCCTCCTAGTCTGGGTTTGCCAGAGTGTGAGTTATGTGAGTTTTTCTTATTTTCTCTGGTCTGTTTCGGTCCCTCCGTGCCTGGGTCCCCCTCCTCCCTCCCGGGGTGTGGGTTGTTTTCTTGTTTTTGATGGGGTGTTTTTTTTGTGTGTGGGTGGGTCCTTTTCCTTCGATGCTGCCAGGGTTGTCTGTCTGGTATCCACCCCTTGGGGGGGCTCTGTCATGATCTGAGCACTGTCACAAACCCCTGTGCGCCATAACACGGTGCACTAGGGAGAGAATGAAAAACCCAGTCGCAGGAGTAGAGAGTGCCATGTTTATTTAAGTTCACCACAAAAATATAATTCAGTTCAACCACAAGGTACAGAATGATGAGATGGTGGAATAAAGGCCACCAGACATACAAGGCGCCGCCAAATGCTCTACAGTCTGGTGTATACGGAGCCTAGTGCTGCAGGGCTGTGTTACGCACCAGACAGGAAAGGCGATCAGCCTAGTGCTGCGGGGCTATAAACAGCACGGGAAAGAAAGGCGAAACAACACTTACAGGGCTGGAGCTAATCCGGAGTGAACCGTGCAGTCTGGAGGATAGGGTGAGATGCAGGGCCAGCCGAAACACCAACGGAATAAACAGGTTTGCAGTGACGAGCTGGAGAACAACAAAGGTAGTGGATCATATACGGGGAGAACTAGCTGCCATGTATAGAGGTGAATGCCCCGACAATCTCCCTCCTCAGAATCGGCAAACATATACTCCTGAAGCTAACGAGGAAAGAGATTGCCGGTGCGAGAATGCGTGGGCAGAACTGATTGGCATCAGGTGTGTGAGAGAGCACGTAAGAGTGTGTGACTGGGAATGAATGAAACGTGCGCATGTGTGTGTGTGCGTGTGGTGTGTGTATGTGTGTGAACACCGGTGACAGCGCAGCTGGCGGCACTTGACGGGAGGAGGGGGCGTGCCAGAGCTGTCAGGAGGAAAACTAGGCCAAAACATAACAATAAGTCAGAATCGGGTTTGGCCTCCAAACCCAGATTCATGACAAGCACACAGGGATCCTGCCATGCTCTGTCTCTTTGCCTTTTTTCTATATTTGTATGGTGTTGTATTTTTGAGTTCTTATTCCTGTTTTTTTTTTATCTTTGATTTTCACATATTCTGTATGGTTTCTTAGTATGATTTATTTTCCTGTTTACATTCTTTGTAGTTTTGCTATTTACACTACCGTTCAAAAGTTTGGGGTCACCCAGACAATTTTTTTGTTTTCCATGAAAAGTCACACTTTTATTTACCACCATGAGTTGTAAAATGAATAGAAAATATAGTCAAGACATTGACAAGGTTAGAAATAATGATTTGTATTTGAAACAATAATTTTTTCCTTCAAACTTTGCTTTTGTCAAAGAATCCTCCATTTGCAGCAATTACAGCATTGCAGACCTAACATGATTGCGCAAGGGTTTTCTAATCATCCATTAGCCTTCTGACACAATGAGCAAACACATTGTACTATTAGAACACTGGAGTGATAGTTGCTGGAAATGGGCCTCTATACACCTATGTAGATATTGCACCAAAAACCAGACATTTGCAGCTAGAATAGTCATTTACCACATTAGCAATGTATAGAGTGTATTTCTGATTAGTTTAAAGTTATCTTCATTGAAAAAAAGTGCTTTTCTTTCAAATATAAGGAAATTTCTAAGTGACCCCAAACTTTTGAACGGTAGTGTACATATTTGGATTTACTTGTCTTTATTTACCATTGTATTATATTCGTAACCTGCTGTGTTTTCTCTTTCTCTCTCTCTCCCTCTACGGGGTTGCAGCTGTCAGTGGCACTTCCGGGTTTTTTGCCCTGTTGTGGGCGGTGCTCCTGACAGCTGTCAGTCCCTTCTTCTCCCCCTCACTACTTCCAGCTGATTTCTGTTGTAATCACTGTCACCTCTTGCCCGCTCATGGTATCCACACCTGCCATCATTTGTGCTCATTTGTTCCTAGCTCTATTTAAGGACTGTTATTTTCTTCCTGATTGCCGGAGTCTTATCTACTCACCTCCCCCAGAACTCTTCCCCTGTTCTGGTGTGCTCTGTGTTGTCTTCTTATTCTATTGTTGGTAAATTTGCTTTGTGATTAGTTGGATTTTATTGGTGCACTGTTTGAATGTTGTGCTTTTGTTTTCAATAAATACCACAAACTGCAGTTCAACACCTGGGTCTCTCCTCTCTGCTGTTCGGGCAATTCATGACAGGACCTTTGTTACTGCCATCTCTTTGTTCCAAAATGAAGGCACAATATTGCAGATATGCCTTTAATGGCATCAACTAGGCAGCACCTAGCACCGACACGGAGAAGCGACTCTGTCCCCGGTGATTGGAGCTCGCCGGAGGAACAAGCCGAGGCAGCAGTTGGACGAGAGCCGGATCGGAGTTCAAGTGCAGCGGTGGTGGGAGACGGGGACCAGTGGAGGATCACCGGGGCCCCAGCTGAAGTCGGAGCCCAGTTGCAGCGGCGGAGCTCGGCGGAGGAACTCCTGAGGCAGACGGCGGTAGGTGGTGGGGCTCAGCGGAGGATCTACCGGGACCCCAGCTGGACAGAAGCAGGATCGGAGCTCGGCTACAGCGGCGGTGGGCGGCGGGACTCGGTGGAGGAGGTGCCGGTACCCCGGCTGGACAGGAGCTCGGTTACGGCGGCGGTAAGCAGCGGGACTAGCAGCGGAGGGGGCTAGCTGAGGCCCAGCTGGATTCGAGGTCAGTCGGATTGGATACAGGTGACACCAGCAGAGACTGTTTTACTATCCACAGGTCAGAAAAAATGCCACCAAAGAAGGAGGAAATGGAAGAGATCAAAAAATCCCTGAACTTCTTGTCAGAAGAACTGACCAAAGCGGTTAGTCAGCAGGCTAAAATAATAGGGCTAATGGAAGAAGTCTGAGAATTAAAATTAACAATTAAGGATAAAGACAAAAAAATTGCAGACTTGGAGTGACGCATCGAGGATCTTGAACAATATTCTCGTATGGATGATTTAATTATATGTGGACTAGACATTAAATATCAATCATATGCTCATGCTACAGCAGGATTGAGAGGTGAGGATGCTCCCCTGAGTGAATCAGTCTCCCTGGAAAACCAGGTGCTTCAGTTCCTTGATAGTAGAAATATAAAGGTCGAAGCAAATGCAATTTCAGCCTGTCATGCTTTACCCAGAAAGGATAATAAAACAAAGAAATCAATTGTGATGCGCTTTGTGAACAGAAGGGTAAAGAATGACATACAGAGGCAGGCCAGAAAGCTATGGGGAACAGAAGTTTACCGAAATGAACATCTAACAAAAACTAATGCTGAAATAGCACGGCAAGCACGGATGCTGAAAAAAACAAAATAAGATACAGGCAACATGGACAAGAAATTGTAGAGTTTGGATCAAACTAAATGGAACACCTGAGGAAGCAAAGAGTATAATAATCAGAGATGTTACTGACTTAAATAAATACAGATGAACACTGATTAAGAAAATTAAGAGACTATAAAAAATCCATATCCACACACATGGCAAGAATAGTTCTTTTGACATACCATGTCAATGTACTTTTAAAAAAACAAACAAAAAAAAACTTATGACTGACTTGAGTAGACATCAATCATCCCCAGTTGGAGGAAGTCATTTGACACAGAGTGAGGAAATTCAAACTCTGAAAACATGCCATTATGCCGAACATAAACTACAAGAGATGGAAAATGATATTGATCCTGATAACCACTTTTTCAATAATATTCATAATCATTGTGAATATTACACTGAAAAGCAATTCAAAAGTCAAGTGCAGAGACTTCCGGTCTGGACGCCATGGCGACTGCAGCTTAACACTGAAGTTCTCAGACCCAATCCAGGATAACACCTTGAAAATCAAACTTAACGGATTTTTGGAGGAGTGAAAATCAAAAGACAAAATCATCATGTCTAAAGGAAAACAGAAGAAACTGAAATTCTCCAGGCCAGGACACGTATCGGCCGGAGAATCCGAACTGGAAGATCTCCGTTCAGAAGACGAGGAACTGGTGATAGCTAACAAAAGGGTTAGCCTGAAATCACTATTTGAGGAGCTACGACGATTTCGCCGAGATGTTACGGCCGAATTTCGGGAATTCAGAGAAGAATTGAAAAGGACAAACAGCAGAGTGGACCAGGCCGAGAACCGAATCTTGGAAATAGAGGATCGAATAAAAGTGCTCGAAGATTCTGTGCTAGACCTACGCAAAAGACAAGCAGCTATAGAGGCTAAGCTAACCGACCAAGAAGGAAAACAAAGAAGAGACAACATAAGAATTCATGGTCTGATAGAAGGAACCGAAAATGGTTTTAACTCAATGGCAGAATGCGTGGAATCCTTACTAAGAGAGAAATTGGATATTCCACAAACCACCGACTTGAAGATAGAAAAGGCACATCGTTCATTAGCCGCTAGGCCGGCGGCGGAAGCGCCCCCACGTTCGGTGTTGGTAAGATTTTCCAATTTCAAAATAAAACAAGAGGTTGTAAGACTGGCCTGGCAGAAAAAAGGATTTATGCACCAGGAGAGAAAAGTCTACGTGGAACACGATTACGCCCCGGAGGTCCTTAAAAAGCGCAGGGAATACAATGACGCGAAAAAGGTGTTAAGAGAGAAGAAATTGCGCTTTCAGACACCATTTCCTGCGAAGTTAAGGGTCTTCTACGGCGATGAAACGTGTCTCTATAATTCGGCGGAAGAAGCAACAGCTGACATGGCGAAAAGAGGCCTCCCGGTAACGGTATTTAAACCCGCAGCAGACCCGAGTGAGAAGATCAAAGCGCAAACATGGACAACACAAAGACCTTCAAAATCCACGGACCAGCAGCGGGAAACCCAGCACCAGAGCGTCGCGGATAAACTATCCGTTTTCAGGTTGGAATAGCGACCTTTTTTTTTTTTTTTTTTTCCTTTCTCTTGAATCAATCCGCACATCCAACCCCCCTCATACAAGGTAACAAACATTAAAGGAGATGCATATTCAGCATGTGGTAAAACATTTCATGGAACAATCATATTATTTGAAACAAATAAGTCTTTGTAATAAAAAAAAAAAAAAAAACTTGTTAAAATAGAAATGTGACAATAATCCACATGTTCTCCTCATACTAACAAATACTGTTTTTGCGTAAATGTTTGATGTGATGGGGGTGGGAGGGTGCACACAATTTCACAGGGTTTAGGCATAAAAGGAAAAAAAAAAAAAATCATTACAAGTTTGGATTGGGTTCTGAAACTCACGTTAAAAGCATGGGACTACTTTCAGTGGTAAGAGAGGGCCCTCAACACGTAACAGAGTTTAAGGAATTTCCCTCAGAGCCTTCACTCCATCAAGGCTCTTACAGGGTCTTTAAAAAGACCTCAGCTCAGGAAGTTCTTATGACAGCTTTTTGTTTTAAAGTTTTTTACACTATGTTCTTAATGTTTTTCTTGTTTTTAATGTTCTTTCAGTTTCTGAGTAGCACAAAAGAGGGCCACCACACAGTTATACTAAACAAAACAACACAATGGAGAAACAGGGTGTAACCAAAATAATTTCATATAATGTAAAAGGAATCCTGAATCCAGTTAAAAGATCCAAGATTCTAGGCAAAATGAAAAAAGACAAAGCAGGAATAATACTTTTACAAGAAACCCACCTAACAGACGTGGAACACAATAAACTCAGTAGACAAGGGTTTAAAATGATCTCTTCATCTTCATATAAATCAGGGAGGAGGAGGGGAGTAGCGACATTGATATCAACCAAAATTACATTTGAAAAAAAATCAGAACACAAAGATAAAGAAGGGAGATACAGTTTGATAACTGGGCGGCTAGAGGGAGAAGATATCACCCTGCTGAATGTGTATGCTCCCCCAGGGGCTAACTGGAAATTTTATAAAAATGTATTCGACCTAATGATAACTAAAGCTCAAGGTTTAGTGATATGTGGTGGGGACTTCAATCTTAGACTGAATCCATACTGGGATGCTTCTGGTAATTCCCCACATCAAAATAACACCCAAAACAGGAAGACTCGGATGCTACTAAAAGAATTGGGAATCTGTGACGTGTGGAGGGAACTCAACCCCAGTGTAAAAGACTATACATTTTACTCAACTCCACATTCATCTTACTCAAGGATTGACTATTTTTTTTATGTTTAATAGAGACATTGGAAGAGTAAAAACATGTAAAATAGGACTGATGGATCTCTCCGATCACAGTCCGATCTACATGGACTTAAATATCCAAAAATACACAAATAATACATTTTCTTGGAGGTTAAATTCAAATGTCCTGAAAGGACCATTGAAAGATGAATTGGAATCAGATATTCTCAGATATTTGGAAGATAACGATAATGGAGAAGTATCCCCTTTAATACTGTGGGATGCATGTAAAGCTGTAATAAGAGGAAAGATTATTGCAAAACTGGCAACCCAAAAGAAACTAAGACAAGAAAAACTATCCACATTAGAGTCAGAACTTAGGAACCTAGAAAAAGAACATAAAGGCAACACTCATTCTACTGACTCGCTCAAGATTAAGGAAATTAAAAACCAAATAAATGAGATCTACACAATAGAAATCCAGAAGAAACTTACATTTCTGAAACAAAAATACTATGAAGCAGGCAGTAAATCGGCAAAATTGCTAGCCTATAAATTGAGGAAACATCAAACAGAAAGAGCAATCTACAAAATCAGAGACCCAGTATCAAAGGAAATAAAATTCAGAATTCAGGATATTCTTAAAAACTTCGAGAATTACTATAAGAACTTATACTCCCACAAAAAACATAAAAACGCATCCGAGGCATTCCTAAACACATTAAACCTTCCCCAACTTACGGAGTCACAAAATAAAACACTACTGTCAGAAATACATCCTAAAGAATTGGAAAAAGCAATTATGAAACTTAAAGCTAACAAATCCCCAGGAGCTGATGGCTATACAGCAGAGTGGTACAAAACCTTTAAACAGCAACTATCTCCTCTCCTCCTGAAAACATTTAATTATGTCCTCCACACAGGGGAAATCCCCCCCTCCTGGAGAGAAGGGGTCATTGCAGTTATACCTAAACCTGAAAAGGATAAACTAGAGTGCTCCAACTACAGACCAATCAGTGTACTAAATCAGGACTATAAGCTTTTTACCATTATCCTTGCCAAAAGGTTAGAAAATATACTGACAGACCGAATTCATTTAGACCAAACAGGTTTTATAAGACAAAGACAGACACAAGACAACATTCGTCGCACTTTACACATAATTCATCATATAAAAAAATATAACTTAAATGCAGTCATATTGGGATTAGATGCTGAAAAAGCATTCGATTCGGTTGACTGGTCTTTTCTATATAGAATCTTATCCAGTTTCAATTTTCATAACAACTTCATTAGAACTATACAGGCATTATATAAAAAACCAACAGCTAAAATAAGGATTAACGGTAATTTATCATCATCTTTTGAACTGGAAAGAGGATGTCGTCAGGGCTGCCCCCTGTCTCCACTGCTCTTTGCAATCTTCATAGAACCTCTGAGCCAATGGATAAGACAAAACCAAAAAATTCAAGGTATTACACTTGGTCAGAAGGAACATAAAATAGCACTCTTTGCTGATGACATTTTAATATACCTAGGGCAGCCGGACACTTCTTTACCAGAACTAACCTCAGTTTTTTCAGAGTATGGAGATTTATCGGGGTACAAATTAAATATGCATAAAACCCAAGTTTTAACATTCAACTATGACCCAAATCATTATTCACTAAGCAAACTCAAAACTAACTGGGAGTCGGAATCTATGAAATATCTGGGGGTCAATATCCCGAAACAACTCAACAAAATTATATCACTAAACTATGATCCACTGGTGACAAAAATAAAATCTGACCTAGCAAGATGGAATATGATACCATTCTTGGGTACTGCACAAAGAATTGAAGCAGTCAAAATGAATATACTTCCACGTCTTCTATACCTTTTCCAAACAATACCGGTAGAACCTCCCAAAAAAACATGGCAGGAGCTGGACAGAAGGATCTCAAGATTCATATGGCAGGGCAAGAGACCTAGAATCAGATATAGAACCCTACAGCTAAACAAAGACAAAGGTGGGCTCGCGCTGCCAAATATCAGGGACTACTTTAAAGCCGCACAAATTAAAACTTTAGTAGAGATATGTAACCCAGTCTACACTGCACAATGGAAGGAGATCGAATGCCAAATAACAAGTGACATCCCCCTACAGGCGATAATAGGGAACAATGTCTTACCTAAGCTTTTGAATAACACTAACCCGTGGATAGAGACCCCGCTAAAAATTTGGTTTAAGATAGTCAGAGAGAATCAAACTAAAGAGCCCTATCGACTTCTGCAATGGATCGCCTATGATCAGGACTTTACTCCTAATAAAACAGACACCAGATTTAAAAAGTGGAAGGAGAAAGGGCTGATAAAATATTACGATTTTTTTAAAGGGCAAATCTTAAGAAGTTTTGAAGATTTGAAAAAACAAGGCCTAATAAATCAAGACCTTTACAGGTTCTTCCAGCTTAGACACCACATAAACAATATACTTAAAAAGGAGGTTTTGGAAAGGGCCCAGTCAGGTGTTCTGAAGGTCTTCTTAATGGCATATAAAGGGATCCCAGGGATCAGATACATTTCTAAAATATACCAAGGTCTTCAAGACTTAAAAGGAGACAACACATCTTATATAAAAGAGAGATGGGAAAAAGAGGGGAATTTCACTTTACAACTGGAAATATGGGAAAAGCTAAATAAACAGCAATGGAAAAGTGCCTCATCCCTGCAGTGGAGAGAATTTGGATGGAAAAACTTGGCAAGATTTTTCAGAACACCTGCACAAAACAAATTTACCCATAAGGGATTGAACTGTTGGCGCTTGTATGGTGAAAAGACTGCAAATCATTTTCATGTGTTTTGGTCATGCCCAGTTATCCACCAATATTGGACCAAGGTACAGACAATATTGGGGAAAATATTCAAAATTACAGTTCCCTTTTCTTTTGTAACTTTGTATTTGGGTTTACTACCGGACTCACTGGAAAGACGAGGAGAAAAATACTTATTCAATGTTTTAATATTGGCAAGCAAAAAAGCTCTAACTAAAAAATGGATGTTGAAGGACTGTCCTACACCTGAAGATTGGACTAACGTGATCCAAGACATTTACTCGATGGAAAAGTTGACATTCGCACTGAGACAGGACATGGATGTGTTCATGAACTTTTGGCAACCCTGGACCGCATATGTGTCTTCCATTAGATCTAATCTTTGACAAATACCATTTCAATAATGGTTCCGCTCTTTGTTCCAACGCTACTCAGATGCTCTTTTATCTTTATTTACTTACTTTTTCTTTTTGTTTGTTTTTTACTGTTTTTTTTTTGTTGTTATTTGTTTTTTGTTTTTTTTTCTCTTTAATTTCACTTTTTCTTTCACTTTAAAAAAAAAAAAAAAGGGGTGTTGTAAGAATTAATCTTCCAATGTTGTCAGATATCAGAAAATAAGGGAACATGTGATGAAAATGGAAACACTGCATTGCTGTAACGACCTGTATACCCTTTACAAAAACTTAAATAAAAAAAAAAAAGTCAAGTGCAACTAGATGGTAAACTATCAATAATACACTTCAACAGCAGAAGTCTTAACAAAAACTTTCCACAGATTCAGGACTACTTAAAGCAGATAGACAGAAAATTTACAGCTATCGCAGTCTCTGAAACTTGGCTTAATGAAGAGCAGGCTCCCCTGATGGCAATAGAGGGATATCAGATGTTTCATATTAACAGATCTCAAAAAAAGGGTGGTGGTGTTGCACTGTATATTGATGACCTGTATAGGTGTAAGCTTGTAAATGGAATGTCCTTTGCACTACCAGGGATTTTGGAATGTGTTACTGTTGAGATTGACCAAGATAAAACAAAAAATCTAATTATAAGTTGTATATACAGAACTCCGGGAACTTGCATTGAGACATTCAGCGATAAATTAGTCGAGCTGTACAATAGTATTACTAGTAAGAAAATAGTAGTAATTTGTGGAGATTTCAATATTGATTTACTAAATCCATATCAACAAAATGTAATTACAGAGTTCATGAATTCTATGTACAGCATGAGTCTATATCCCACAATAACACATCCCAGTAGAATCACAGTTCACACTGCTACACTTATTGATAACCTGTTTGTTAATATTATTGATAAGAAAATAGAAAGTGGATTATTGATAAATGATATAAGTGACCATTTGCCAACCTTTGCACTTATCCACGGCCACACGGGGGCCAATACAGAAAATTTTTTAAAATCGTTCAGATACAAATCACAAAATGCAATCAGTTCTTTTAAAGAAGACTTGCTGAAGCAAGACTGGACAAAAGTCTATGTATCAGATGTAAATGAAGCCTATGACACATTCATGAACATTGTAACCACTCTTTATGAAAAAAAATTGTCCATTAGTAAAGAAAAAGCTTAAACATAAATTTGCCGATAAGCCATGGTTCACCAAAGGATTACAAAAGGCGTGTAAAAAGAAAAATTTATTATATAAAGCTTTCCTAAAGAAAAGGACAAAAGAAGCAGAGCAGCGGTATAAAACATACAAAAATAAGTTAACATATATAATAAGATGTAGTAAAAGAGACCATTACAGTAAAGAACTGAAGAAAAACAGAGACAATATTAAAAATACATGGACAATACTTAATATTCTTGGAAATAAAAACAGAAATACAAGCTACCCAACCAATTTTTCAAAAAATAGTAAAACGACTCAGAGTGTGAATGCAGCTTCACCTGCAGATGAATGTAATAACTTTTTTGTTAACATTGGTCCTAATTTGGCTTGAGACATACCCATTACATCACCCACAGGTGATACAATAAGCAAAAACACTGCTATAAAAGACTCCATTTTCATAAAGAACACAGACGGGAGAGAGGTCATTGAAATTGTTAAATCGTTTAAAAGTAAAACATCTACGGACTGTGATGGTATTGACATGCTCTTAGTCAAAACTATTATTGAATGCTTAGTGAAACCACTGACGTATATCTGTTACCTGTCTCTCCAAACAGGTATATTTCCCAATGCAATGAAAATAGCTAAAGTAATTCCGATATACAAGATGGGTGACAGAGGGGACCTTTCAAACTATAGACCAATTTCATTATTGCCGCAATTTTCCAAGATACTTGAAAAAATATTCTATGAGAGAAATGACAACTTCATACTGAAGAATAATTTATTGTGTGAGCAGCAATATGGGTTCAGACACAAGAGGACAACTGCATTTGCTCTAATGGAATTTATAGAAAAAATATCAACTGCCGTTGAAAATAAAGAGTATTCAGTTGGGGTATTCCTGGATCTTAAAAAAGCATTTGATACAGTGGATCATAATTTATTATTAAAGAAACTACAAAATTGTGGTATTAGGGGGGTAGCACTGTCCTGGTTATGTAGTTACTTAAAGAGTAGATATCAGTATGTATGTGCTGGTAACAAAAACTCACAGTTACTGAAGGTTATTTGTGGAGTACCACAGGGTTCAGTTTTGGGACCATTGTTGTTCAATATGTATATAAATGATATATGTAAAGTTTCGGAAAAAATGGATTTAATATTGTTTGCCGATGAAACTAATTTATTATGCAGTGGAAGCAATTTGGAACAACTTTTGGATACACTCAGAAAGGAATTAGGAAAGCTTAAACTGTGGTTTGATTCAAACAAATTAACGTTCAATTTAAGTAAGACAAAATTTATAGTTTTTAACAACCATCACAACAACTTAGTATCTAAACTCAGTGTAAATGGTGTAGACATTGAAAGGGTATCTGAAACTAAATTTCTTGGTGTAATAATTGATAATAAACTGTGTTGGAAGTCACATATTAATTATATTAAAGGTAAAATATCCAAATCAATTGCAATACTACACAGAATGAAATATTTGCTGAATCAACCCACACTATATACCTTGTATCATTCATTAATACTCCCATACATGACATATTGTACTGAAGTATGGGGAAATACATATAAAACAAACATATATCCAGTCTTTATGCTTCAGAAGAGAGCTATTAGAATAATAAACAAAGCTGCTTACAGGGAACCAACAAACCCACTTTTTCTTAAATTAAAAGCTCTCAAGTTGAAAGATCTGGTTGACTTTAAAACTGCAGTAATAATGTTTAAAGTGAAGAATCTATCACTGCCAGCAAATATCCAAAAGTTGTTCCAAATAAGGGAGAAACAATATCATTTCAGAGGAACATGTATATTTCAAAAACCTTCAGTGAGAACTACCACCAAGCAACACTGTGTTTCAGTGCAAGGAGTCAGATTATGGAACGATTTTGGACCTGAATTAAAATCATGTACAACGCTTGGACAATTTAAACAAAAACTAAAGGAAGAAATACTCCAAACATATATACAAGATGACATATAAAATCGTATACGGATTGTCATATCCAGTCTGCATTGTGTTGTTGCTTAGTTTTTTTTTTTTTGTCACATTTTGTCTTAGCTTTGTTCTGAATTGTAATCGCTCTTGTTTTGTTTTTCTTTTGAATACTTGGATGGAATATGAGTGGGCAATATAAGCTGCGGCTTCAGCCATCACCCATTTCGGATAACTTATGTTGAACTGTATAATCAGAGGAGTTATTGTCTAATATAAGATAAGATAAGATAAGATAAGCCTTTATTAGTCCCACAATGGGGAAATTCCAGGATTGCAACAGCACAGGGATAGCAACACTCAGAGCAACAATCAGAAGGCAAGAAAGAAAACAAAAGCAGCGAGTATACATATGTACATAATAATATGACCTTGTTGGATTTTCTTTCCCCCTTTGTTATATTATTCTGTTTCTTTTAATCTGTACTATTAATCTATCCAAAATAAAGATTGATTGATTGATTGATTGAACTAATAACAACATACTTTTAGATTTTCCCCTTTCCAACTCGGGATGTGTTTCCATTGTCGACATGATGACAAAGTATATCATTGCACTGCAGATACTTTTAGCTTGTACACTCAAAGCAAAAAGTAGTGTGTTGTCTTTTACTTCACAGATGAAATCTAGGGACATCTGCTGAATCATTTTAAGCACCACAGTGTGAACAGAGACATTTGCTCAGTAGTCTGCAGCATGCTGCTTCAGAAAAACAAGTTGGGTAAGCCGGGGCACAAAGTTACTTTTTTTTTTTACAATTGTCAAATACAGTGGATATAAAAAGTCTACACACTGCTGTTCAAATGCCAGGTTTTTGTGATGTAAAAAAAGAGACCAAGATAAATCATTTCAAAACTTTCCCCCATTAATGTGACCTATAACCTATACAACCCAATTGAAAAACAAGTTGAAATCTTTTAAGGGGAAAAATAAAAAAACTTAAAATAACCTGGCTGCATAAATATGCACACCCTGTTGTAAGTGGGGATGTGGCTGTGTTCGGAATTAACCAATCACATTCAAACTCATGTTAAATGGGAGTCAGCACTCACCTGCCACCATTTAACCTCTTGCACTCCGTTGTTCCGCGGGCGGGCAAGTCTCTGCGTCCTAAGGTGCACGAGGGCGCACGAGAGCGCACTCGTGCGCCCTCGTGCGCATGACGCATGATAAGGATATTGATGGTGGTGGTGTAGGTGGTGTGGCCTCCAAACGCCACTGAAAAAAAAAGCTGCAAACACAGCCGCGAACAGATTAGTTCATCTGATTGACCTCTCATTCGACTAATAAGAGCCTTGAACTGGGTTTCTGAAACCTTGAAGAGCCAATGAATGAAAACCTAGGAAGGAGGACCCGCCTCCCAAAGCTTTGAATGCAGTGAGCCAATTGAAGCAGAGAAGTTCGTGAGCTGTTTTTTTTTAAGGCTGGGTGGGCAGCACGGTGGTGCAGTGGTTAGCACTGTTGCCTTACAGCTAGAAGGTTCCTGGTTCGAATCCCCAGGTTGGCAGGGGTTGGAACCTTTCTGTGTGGAGTTTGCATGTTCTCCCTGTGCTGCGTGGGTTTACTCCGGGGGCTCCGGTTTCCTCCCACAATCCAAAGACATGCATGTTAGGTTAATTGGCTGTTCTAAATTGTCCCTAGATATCTGTTTCCTATAGGCCCTTAGAATAGAGGGTTAGTACTAGTGAAAGCGCTTTGAGTGGTCTTTGTGACTAGAAAAGCGCTATATAAGTGCAGGTTAGTTAGTTAGTTAGTTAGTGAAGACTGACTGCTGGAGCGGATCAAAAAAGGACACAGGAAGAGCCCCACAGACCCAGCAGCATGGAGACCATCCACAAATGCAACTTGTGTGACAGGGAGTGCCATTCGCGCATCGGCATGTTCGGCCACAGGCGGTGCTTATTTTGTTTTTGTTCCAGCAGAGTAGACGTTATGATTTCTTCCATGGTCATTATAGACCGACGGAGGCTGACGACGAAGGCTGAGTGACACACACACCTTCGCCAGTCTTTTCTTAATTACTACTGTTATTTGTTTTGAAAAATCGTTCGCCAAAAACCGCAATCATGGAAGCACAAAACCGCAATAATGGAATTATGTTTTGATCGAGTCGCGAGACCAGAACCAGAGCGGACCAGCGTCGCGTTCGTCTGACAATGAGGAAGACAAGTTCGCCAAGACTCCGCTGTGAAGAGGTAAGGTGTTATAAGCTAAATTATTCTCTATCCCTGAAAATTGTAATCCAAAATGACTTTTGACCGATCAGTAAATTACAGCTGTGCGGTTCACGAAGTCTGAAGTTCATGCGCCGCGGTACAAGGGGTTGCTCGCAGTGTACAGGCTGTGAACGCCCCCCCACCCCCGCTATTCTTCTGCAGCGGGGGGGGGGGCGCGGTGATTGCACTGCTGTCCTACATCACCACATAAGGCTAATCCGTTGTGTAGCAATGGCTGAAGTCCATCCTCTGTAGCGAGGGGGACAACCCCCCCCACACACACACACAGTAGCGAGGGGGGGGAAGCCGCTGTGACAGCGTTGCTGTGGAAACATGCAACGAGTGTAATCTGTCATGTAGTGAGGGCCGAACTCTGTCCTTGGTAGCGGGGGGGGCGACCCCCCCCCCCACACACACACACAGACACAGCCCTGAGTGTGACCTTTCCTTTGAGCCTAAAATGAAGCTTCTACATTGAACTATTCAAAAGTTACAGACGTTTTTCCAAACTGTGCCATTTGGCACAATTTGGCACAGTTCCAAAACGCCTGGGAACAGCCTGAGAACAAAGCTGTGTAAAATATTCATTTTTTGCGGTATTGTTACCAAATTTGGATCTCAGCTGGATAACACTTGGTTCTACATTTCTGTTGCATTTTCCAGCCGGATCAGACAGCTGTGTGTTATTTGCAAGCATTTGTATCCAAAAAAACACCGTGTCCAAACTTTTTTTCTTCAAGTTCAGTATGTTTAGATGACTGTAACTCAGTGGCCGGAGCACGTAGAGAGATTATGTTTTTTTTGCCAAAAAATTCAAAGTGTTTTCTTTTAAATGAGACCAACCCCATGAAGATGCTGCAAAGGGTTGAAGAACAGCTTTTGATTTACTTTGGGCACATTATTTTTTGGCATTTTTAGGAAAATTGCCCGGAGTGCAAGAGGTTAAAGTGCCTCTGATTAACCCCAAATAAAGTTCAGCTGTTCTAGTAGGCTTTTCCTGACATTTTTGTAGTCACACCTTACAGCACAACCCATGGTCCACAGAGAGCTTCCAAAGCATCGGGGGATCTCATTGTTCAAAAGTATCAGTCAGGAGAAGGGTTCAAAAGAATTTCCAAGGCATTAAAGATACCATGGAACACAGTGAAGACAGTCATCGTCAAGTGGAGAAAATATGGCGCAACAGTGACATTACCAAGAACTGGATGTCCCTCCAAAATTGTTGAAAAGACAAGAAGAAAACTGGTTAGGGAGGCTGCCAGAAGCCGACAGCAACACTGAAGGAGCTGCAGGAATTTCTGGCAAGTACTGGCTGTTTAGTACATGTGACAACAATCTCCCCTCTTCTTCATATGTCTGGGCTATGGGGTAAGGTAGAGCAAGACAGAAGCCTTATCTTACGAAGAAAAACTTTCAAGCCCAGCTACATTTTGCAAAAACACATTTGAAATCTCCCAGACACATGTGGGAAAATGTGTTATGGTCTGATGAAACCAAGGTTGAACTTTTTGGTCATAAATCCAAAAGGTATATTTGGCATAAACACAACACTGCTCATCACCAAAAGAACACCATACCTACAGTGAAGCATGGTGGTGACAGCATCATGATTTGGGGCTGTTTTTCTTCAGCTGGAACTGGGGCCTTAGTCAAGGTGGAGGGAATTATGAACAGTTCCAAATACCAGTCAGTGTTGGCACAAAACCTTGAGGCTTCTGCTAGAAAGCTGAAGATGAAGAGGAACTTCATCTTTCAGCACAGCAATGACCCAAAGCACACATCCATATCAACAAAAGAATGGCTTCACCAGAAGAAGATTAAGGTTTTGAAATGGCCCAGCCAGAGTCCAGACCTGAATCCGATCGAACATCTGTGGGGTGATCTGAAACGGTCTGTGCACAGGAGATGCCCTTGCAATCTGACAGATTTGGAGCATTTTTGCAAAGAAGAGTGGGCAAATATTGCCACATCAAGATGTGTCACGCTGATAGACTCCTACCCAAAAACTGAGTGCTGTAATAAAAGCCAGAGGTGCTGCAACAAAGTATTAGTCTAAGGGTGTGCATATTTATGCAACCAGGTAATTTTAAGTTTTTTATTTTTTATTTTTCCCCTTGTTTTTCAGTTGAGTTGTACAGGTTATAGGTCACATTAATGGTGGAAAAAGTTTTGAAATGATTTATCTTGATCTCATTTTTTTACATCACAAAAACCTGGCGTTTGAACAGGGGTGTGTAGACTTTTTATATCCACTGTAGTAGTTATGCTGTAAAAATGTGCCCCTGGTCTCTCTGTAACAACTTGCCCAATTGTCACCATTTAGTTTTGACAGGACCAGGAAGGAACCATGTACTTAGTGTAAAAATAGACATGTGGTTTAGTTTCACCAGAAAACATTTTGTGCACGAGATCACTGCGGTCCGACAACTATAAAGAAGACAAAATTTACTCAGAGGGCTCAAATTCATTTGTCTGTCCCGCAGGTACAAACATCCAAATGCATGAGTTGTGTGTAGATGGATAGAGTGTGTTGCACATGCACTGAGTCTAAAATCAGTAAGGCCGTGCATATCATGAATCTGGGCATGATCATAGGATCATGCCCACTATTTATGTTGTCATTTGTATCTTCTCTGCATTCCCCTGAGTCCCTTGTCACTGTCTTCTGTGTCATCCCCTGTTTGGTCCTGGGTCTCTGTGTGTATCTGTTCACCTATTCTTCCAGTGCCTCATGTTTTCTGTACCCATAGCCGCTGCCCTCTCTGTATGGTTGTCCTGTTTCATGTGCATTCCCTGTTTGTGATTATCTGTACAGCCCCGCCTGTCCTGTCTCCTCACCTGCAGCCACTTCCCAGCTACCCTTGATTGTTCCTCAGCCATCTCTCGTCTGTAATCAGTTGTCACCATATACTGTATATATCAGTGTTTAGTGTCTATCTAGTGTGGCATCATTAATGTTAATGTTGTGTTGCTGTTCTCTGACAGTCTCCCAGTGTGTTCCTGTATAAGTGAGTTTTGCCCTCCATGGCTCTGTGTCTCAGCTCCCATGCTGCAACTTTTGTTTCATTATTTTGTTAATAAACCATTATGCTTTGCTGGAGTTCTGCCTGCATATTTGAGTCTTCTTCTCCAACTGTGCCTACCGGAGATAGCAGCACATTACGTGACAGAATGATGCCATCAAAAAAGGACTCAGCAGGCAGGCGTTCATTCAGTATGTCCATGGGGTGGGAGCTTTGTTGTGCAGCGATCCAAATTGATCAGCTGGTGGCTGTGGCTCGCTCCGCTCTCATCCCAAAGGACTCCCAGTGGTACCTGAGGTTCGCGGAAGCTGGGATCTGCCGCCATCTGTGGCTGGAGGAGTTTCCGGAGGGAGCAGAGCAAATTTCTTCCATCGCCGAGCTGCAGCGCTCACTCCGTGGGCTGGGGAAGAGTTCATACAGAAAGTTGGAGTCTGTGCCAACGAGACAGCATCCCTGACTCCGACATCAGCCTCAGCTCCTCACCGCTCATCTGTTTTGGCTCGATGGTAGCCTGTGCTGATGGTAAAATGTCCCTTGGCTCCATCTTCCCCACCTCCTCGCTCCACTTCATCCCCAGCTCCAGCGCTTTCCCCTCCTACGCTGGTTTCCGCGGTAGTTGCAGTGCCGGCTCCCACAGTTGCTGTGCTGGTGCTCTCACCTACACCCTGATCTTGTCCCACCAGCATCTCCAGAGACCGTCACAACAGCTCTTCCGGTGACTTCCAGGGTCGTCACGTCACCAGCAGCAGGTCCAGTGGCAGCAGTGTGGAAACAAAGGCAAGTACCTTTTCCGTTGTTAACATCAAATAGTGAAAGGTCTTGCCTTGATTCCGAGGAGGGGGCTCAGCTGCAGCCACTTACCGCTGCTGAATTCTCATCACCTGTCTCTACTGTTTTCTTGGCTGCTTCCTCCACATTCCAACCCTCATCTGCATCTCTTCTCTCCTCTCGCCCAAGCTCCATGTCTGATGTCTCAGCAGCTGCAGCCTCTATGTCTGGTGTCGCGACAGCTGCCTCCACGATTAGGTTCCAAGCAGCTGTAGCCCACTGGTCTGGTGATCCTTCATCTGCAGCTGTTGCCACATTTGGGGTGGTTCATGCTTCTGTCAACATGTCTGGTCCTCCAGTTCCTGCTCCACGGTGCCTCCCTGCTCCAGTACCTGCTCCACGGTGCCTCCCAGTTCCTGCTGACTCCGAGGTGCATGCCACAGCTCCAGTTGACTCCGAGGTGCACGCCACTGCTCCAGCTGACTCCGAGGTGCACACCACAGCTCCAGCAGATTCCGAGGTGCACGGCATAACACCAGCTGACTCTGAGGTGCACACTTCGGCTCCTGTGGCTCATCCCGAGGTGGTCACACCAGCAGCAGTGGACCATGAGCTCAGACAAATATTTTTCTTTACTTTTGTAACATCAATATTAATAAAGACTTTACTAACTCCTGGTGATTGCAGTAATGCCTCACTCCCTCCTTGCCTCTCTCCTTCATCTGAGGTAACTGCAGTGAGGACAGCTCTCCAGGCATCCGGGCCGGATGTTCTCGCACCTCAGGAGCCGTCGGTGGAGGTCAGCACACTCCAACCCTCAGCTCCTGAGACCAATGCATCTCCACCGAGTGTTTGAGGCCGGCGCGCTTCTGACACCTATTTCTGTATTCAGCGCGCCACTGACACCTGCCCCTGAGCTCAATGAACCGCTGTCATCTGTTTCTGAGGTCCGCATGCTGCAGCCACCTTTAGCTGAGTGGAAAGCTCTTTTGTTGTTGTTACCTGAGCTAAAAGCTCCTCTGTTACTATCTCCAGAGCAAGAAACTCTCCTGTTATCAGTTCCTGAACTAAAAACTCCTATGTTGTTGTTCCCAGAGTGAAAAGCTCTTATGTGGTCTCCAAAGCAAAGAGCCCCAATGTCATCTCCTCAGTTTAAAACCCCCATGTTTTCTTTTGAGCAAAAGGAACCCATGTCATCTCCTAAGTTTAAAACTTCTATGTTATCTCTAGAGAAAGAAAATCCAATGTTATTTTGTTCTGAGCTTAAAACACCTGTGTTGTCATTTTCTCCTGAGTTTAAGGGTACTATATTTTCACCTCCTGAGTTTAAAGTG
The DNA here is from genome assembly GCA_020510985.1 of Pholidichthys leucotaenia. Taxonomy (NCBI): domain Eukaryota; kingdom Metazoa; phylum Chordata; class Actinopteri; order Cichliformes; family Pholidichthyidae; genus Pholidichthys; species Pholidichthys leucotaenia. The sequence continues at coordinate 315,053,705 of CM035837.1, read as the reverse complement.
TCCATGTTGACACCTTCTGAGATTAAAGGTTCCATGTTACCTCCCGAGGTTAAAAGTTCCAGGTTATCGTCTCCTGGGTTTATGGTTTCCATGTCATCATCTCCTGAGTGCAAAGATTCTTTGTTGTCATCCCCAGAGTTTAAGGGTTCTTTGTTGCCTTCTCCAGAGGTTAAAGTTTCAGAGGGTAAAGTTTTCATATCATTATCTCCTGAGTTTAAAGCTTCTGTGTTGTTATCCTCTGTGCAAAAGGCTCCTGAGTTTAACCCCCCTATGGTACCATGTTCTTCCGTCAGGTGGGCCATGGACTTTGGTAGGCCACCAGATGCACCATGTTTCTCCTGTTGGTGGTCTTGGGACTTTGGCTGACCACCTGATGAACATTTTTTCCCTTTGTATTTGTGTTCTAGTTTTTTTCCCGCTGTGCCTATGTCCCCCTCCTCCCACCCCATTAGGATGTTCTTTGTCTTGTTTGGAGGGTGTCTAGAATCCATCCTTGGGGGGGAAGGCCCCGTCATGAATCTGGGCATGATCCTATGATTATGCCCACGCTTTATATTCATTTGTGTCTTCTCTGCGTTCCCCTGAGTTCCTTGTCATTGTCTTCTGTGTCATCCCCTGTTTGGCCCTGGGTCTCTGTGTGTATCTGTTCACCTATTGTTCCAGCTCCTCATGTTTTCCGTACCCATAGCCACTGCCTTCTCTGTATGGTTGTCTTGTTTCATGTGCATTCCTTGTTTGTGATTATCTGTACAGCCCCACCTGTCCTGTCTCCTCACCTGCAGCCACTTCTCGGCTACCCTTGATTGTTCCTTAGCCGTCTCTCGTCTGTAATCAGTTGTCACCGTATATATATCAGTGTTTAGTGTCTGTCTAGTTTGGCGTTATTAATGTTAACACTGTGTTGCTGTGCCCTGCCGGTTTCCCAGTGTGTTCCTGTATAAGGGAGTTTTGCCTTCCACAGCTCTCCTTGTCTCAGCTCCCATGCTGCATCTTTTGTTTCATTATTTTGTTAATAAACCATCATGCTATGCTGGAGTTCTGCCTGCATATTTGAGTCCTCTCCTCCAACCGTGCCTACCAGAGGTAGCAGCACATTACATGACAACACATGCCCAGCATGGGTAGGAGGGAGTGTAACAACCTACCCCATGTCACGACTCGCCGCTCATCAGCGGCACCAGCTGTGCGCACACCTGCGCCTCGTCAGCGGCGAGGGATTTAAGCCGCCTTGCCCTGGGCTTCGGCCTGAAGCCGTCTGTTCTCATTGGCATCTCTTGCTGCAAGGAACCCCCTTCACCAAGCAAGAAAACACGTAAGGATCTCTTACCTTTTCCTCCCAGCCTTCTCCCCTGTGCACAGGTGGATTTCCCGGCGGCGGACAACGTTCTCCAGCCATCATCTCCTCGCTGCTGCATCAGGCGCTCCAGGTCGCTGTCTACCGGGCTACGCCCTTGCTTAACGCCAGCCACCTGCCCAAACCAAGTAAGCCAGCTGTCATTATCATATCTCCTGTATTGGTGTGGTGCCCGTTACCCTTCTCCCTCTGCTTCTCCCATAGAGTTGTCCGGCTGAACGGCTTCCTGCCCCCGGGCCTGACGCAGACGCCATCACCAACACATACCCATCTCACAGACACGCACTCATACACACTTGTTGTTAATAAAGCTATTGAATCTACCCTGAGCCTGCGTGCTTGTCTCCTGAGCCGTGCATTATGTCAGTACGGCTTCAGCAGAGCGGCTCGGCAGACAGCGGGCTCGCACGCCGTCTTTCCACCCTTGAGGCTCGGGTGGATCTAATAGCCCACCAACAACAAGTGATCTTAAATCAATTATGTACAATTACTAACCGATTGGACCGCTTGGACCCCCAACAGCCATTCCCCCCGGCTCGTCTGGGTGGCGCGGCTCCTGCTGCTCCAGCGGCCGTTCAGCCTGCTCCGGGTGCACCGGCACGGCTCACACCTATTCCGACCCCCGCCCGCTTTAGCAGTAAGCTCGGTGGAGCGCGGGGGTTTATCATGCAGTGTGAGTCCGTGTTTCACCGTGTTCCCGGAGACTTTCCCTCAGACCATAGCCGGACTGGCTACATAGGAAATCTCTTGGAGGGGCGAGCGCTTACCTGGGCTTACGCCGTAATGGCGAAGCCCAGCTACGCCACCCTCACCTATGGCCAGTTCGTGAGACTGTTCCTGGAAGTGTTCGATCATTTGCGTACAGAGAGCGTTCAGGTCAATCGTCTTCTCAGCCTTCAGCAGGGAAGCCGGTTGGCCGCCGATTACGCGATCGACTTCCGGGTTGCTGCGGAGGAGGTTGGCTGGGGAGAACGTTTGCTCTGCGGCATCTTCCTTCGCAGTCTCAGCGTAGGTCTGAGGGATGAACTGGCTGGACGGGATATCCCGGAGACATTAGCGGAGCTGACTTCCCTTGCCATCAGCTTGGATAACAGGCTGCGCGAGCGTGCCTCGGAGCGGAAGTCTTCTTCTCGCCCTCGAGGTGCCTCGGCGCGCCTGCCCCAAGCTCGCCCCCTGGCGTTGCCGTCGCTGGAGTTCTCCGAGGAGTCGGAGCCGATGGTGACAGGCTGGACAAAGCTCCCCCCAGCGGAGAAACAACGCCGCCGTGAGTTGGGCCTCTGCATGTATTGCGGGGGCAGCCAACACACGGTGGAGCATTGTCCACAGAAGCCAAATGGGGAGGTCCGCGAGTTACTGTAGGGGGCCTTGTGGACGCTAATCGGTTAACTCCCCTCACTCAATTGACGCTGCCCATCCGATTCTGTCACAATCCCACAGGGCACCTCACCCATGCACTGGTGGATTCAGGCACGGAGGGTAGCTTTATTTCACAGAGCCTGGCAACCCGATTGGGCATCCGTTGCCACCCTCTCAAGTCTCCTCTCGCCCTAGTAAATCTCTCCCGTGTTTCCCTGGGAAAAGTAACACACCAGACGACCCCTGTCCCAGTAATTATCTCAGGAAATCATCGGGAGGAAATCACCTTTTACGTCCTACCATATTCAGTGTCACCTGTCATTCTTGGATACCCATGGCTCCGCCTCCACAATCCTGTCCTGGACTGGAGGTCCGGCAGAGTGTCCGCCTGGAGCTCCTTCTGCATGGGCACCTGCCTCCAATCCGCTGCCTGCACCCCGTCCTCTCCTCCTACTCCCAAGGACGCCGCACCTCCGGATCTCACCCTGGTGCCCTCGGAGTTCCACAACCTGGGCATGGTCTTCAGCAAGTCCAAGGCGATGTCTCTTCCTCTGCACCGGCCCTATGACTGCGCTATTAACATCCGCCAGGGGGCACTCTTACCCTCGGGACGTCTCTACAGCCTGTCAGCGCCGGAGAAGGAGGCCATGAACACTTATTTGAAGGAGTCGCTGAGTGCTGGAATCATCCGCCCCTCGTCATCACCATTAGGCGCTGGGTTCTTCTTCGTGGGCAAGAAGGACGGCTCCCTTCGTCCTTGTATTGACTACCGTGCCCTTAATGACATCATGGAGAAGGACCGCTACACCTTGCCCCTAATGGACACCGCCTTCCACTCCCTCCAGGGGGCGACTTGGTTCACCAAGCTGGATCTTTGCAGCGCATACCACCTCGTCCGGATCCGGGAGGGAGACGAGTGGAAGACAGCCTTCCGTACACCGAACGGTCATTTCGAATACCTAGTTATGCCGTTCGGGTTGACCAATGCTCCAGCCGTCTTTCAGCGCCTTATTAATGACGTCCTCCGGGATTTCATCGGCCTGTTCGTGTTCGTCTACCTGGACGATATCCTCATCTTCTCCAGATCCAGGGACGAGCACCGGGTCCACGTGAGGCGGGTCCTTCAGAGGCTGCTGGAGAACCGGTTATATGTCAAGGCAGAAAAATGCGAATTTTACGCCAAGACTACGTCCTTCCTCGGGTTCGTCATCTCTCATGACCAGGTGCTCCCGGACCCAGCGAAGGTTAAAGCGGTGGTAGAGTGGCCCACTCCTACATCAAGGAAGCAGGTACAACAGTTCATTGGGTTTGCCAATTTCTACCGCCGCTTCATCCCAAATTTTGGAGCCATCGTCGGTCCCCTGACCCGCCTCACCTCCCCTAAGACCCCGTTCCGGTGGACTGAAGAGGCCGCAGCTGCCTTCCGGGCGCTGAAGGTGGAGTTCTCCTCCTCCCGGGTCCTCAGCCAAGTCGACCCCGCGCTGCAATGCATCGTTGAGGTGGACGCTTTGGACACGGGGGTGGGGGCGGTGTTGTCTCAGCGGTTGCCTGCCAACAAGGCCAAACGGCCCTGCGCCTTCTTCTCTCGGCGCTTGTCCCCGGCGGAACGTAATTACGACGTGGGGGACAGAGAGCTCCTCGCCATCAAGCTCGCGCTTCAGGAGTGGCGCCACTGGCTAGAGGGGGCTGCCCTGCCGTTCGTGGTTCTCACCGATCACAAGAACTTGGAATATTTAAGAACTGCCAAACGTCTGAACGCCCGCCAGGCACGTTGGTCCTTGTTCTTCGCCAGGTTTCATTTTAACATCACCTTTAGGCCTGGCTCCAAGAACGGCTTGCCCGACGCCCTCTCTAGGCAATTTGCCCCTGAGGCATCAGAAGACGCAGTCCACACCATCTTGCCCAGGTCGTGCGTCATGGGGGCTGTCTCGTGGGACATCGAAAGCAAGATCCGGAAGGCGCAGGAATTGGAACCGGACCCTGGCGGCGGACCAGAGGGGAGGCTTTTTGTGCCGTCCACTGTCCGGGGGGGGGGTCATCCACTGGCTTCACACAACTAAGCTCACCTGCCATCCTGGGTCCTCCCGGATGATCGACCTGCTCCAATGCTCCTTCTGGTGGCCGGGTCTGCGGAGGGACGCCGCCCGCTACGTCCGGGCCTGCCCCGTCTGCACCACTAGCAAATCAGGTAACGCCCCCCCCCCCCCCCCCCCGCGGGCCTGCTCCAGCCCCTGCCCGTCCCTGGCAGTCCCTGGTTGCATATCGCCCTAGACTTCGTCATCGGTCTTCCTGTCTCCAACACCTTCGACACAGTCCTGACCATCGTTGATCGTTTCTCCAAGGCTGCTCACTTCGTGCCATTACGGGGGTTCCCATCTGCCTTGGAGACGGCGGACCTCCTCATCCAGCACGTGGTCAGGCTGCACGGGATTCCGGTAGACGTGGTCTCGGACCGGGGCCCCCAGTTTGCCTCGGACGTCTGGAGGTCTTTCTGCAACGCCCTGGGAGCCAAGATAAGCCTCTCCTCCGGCCATCACCCCCAATCCAACGGGCAGTGTGAGCGGACCAATCAGGAGCTGGAGGCTGCGCTCCGCTGCGTCACTGCATCCAAGCCTGCGTCCTGGAGCACACACCTCACCTGGGTGGAATACGCCCATAACACCGCCCGCTCCTTTGCTACCGGGATGTCCCCATTCAAGGCATCCCTAGGCTACGATCCTCCTCTGTTCCCTATGCAGGAGAGTGAGTTGACTGTCCCCTCAGTCCGGGCGCACCTCAGGCGGTGCCGCTCCATTTGGTCTTCGGTGCGCAGTGCACTTTTACGCACGGCGGAGCGCAACAAGTCCACGGCGGACCGGCACAGGAGACCTGCCCCTGCCTATCAGGTAGGCCAACGAGTCTACGTGTCCACTCAGGACGTCGTTTTAAAGGGTGAGAGGAGAAAGTTGGCACAGCGCTTCATGGGCCCATACCCCATCACCAAAATTATCAACCCGGTGGCTGTGCGTGTGGCTATTTCCCCCCCCCCCTCCGCATCCATCCCACCTTCCACGTTTCCAAGGTGAAACTGGCGGTCTCCGACCCCCTCTGCCCTCCCCCTGCAGCGCAGCCCGCGCCCCGGATGATTGATGGCCATCCGGCCTGGCCAGTCTCTTCCATCCTGGACTCTCGGCGCCGGGGTCGCGGGTTGCAGTACTTAGTGGATTGGGAGGGCTACGGACCTGAATGTAGGCAATGGGTGCCCTCTTCGTTTGTGTTGGATCCGTCCCTCATCGCTGAGTTCCATCGAGCGCACCCGGAGAAACCATCGCCAGGAGGCGCTGCTAGAGGGGGGAGTACTGTCATGACTCGCCGCTCATCAGCGGCGCCAGCTGTGCGCACACCTGCGCCTCGTCAGCGGCGAGGGATTTAAGCCGCCTTGCCCTGGGCTTCGGCCTGAAGCCGTCTGTTCTCATTGGCATCTCTTGCTGCAAGGAACCCCCTTCACCAAGCAAGAAAACACGTAAGGATCTCTTACCTAGTGACCACCTGCCAATTTTTGTTGTCTATCAATGTGATTATAGGAAGAAAAAGTATACCAAAAATATTAAATATAAAAGAATAAGAACCGAAGAATCAATGCATTTACTGACAAAGGAATTATTAATACAAGATTGGAAGATAGTTTATGATGAAAATGACATAAATAGAGCATATGATAAATTTTTACAAATATTTCAATCATTGTACAATAAATACTGTCCTATAAAACAATACAGTGACAGACAACAAAAAAAAAATATTCCTTGGGTCACCAAGGGGTTAATAAATGCATGTAAAAAGAAGAATACATTATATAAACAATTCATTAAATGCAGAATGGTGGAAGCTGAGATCAAATATAAAAGATACAAAAATAAGCTTACTACTATAATGAGGACCTGTAAGAAAGAATATTACAACAGAATACTAGAGGATAACAAAAATAACATAAAAGGAATATGGCAAGTACTCAATGGGATTATTAGTAATCGTCCTAAGAATGCAAATTATCCAGAATATTTTATCGAAAATGGCAATTTGATAAATAATATGGAAGATGTGGTCAGTGGTTTCAATAAATTTTTTGTAAACGTTGGTCCTGAATTAGCAAAATCAATAGTGACACCAGAAACAAACTACAGTGGTTTTGTGAATGAAATAGAAGATAGAAATCCAAACACAATCTTTTTGGGTGCAGTTATTGAAAAGGAAATTATCGAGACTGTGAGTAAATTTAAGAACAAAAAATCAACGGACTGGAATGAAATTGACATGACAATAGTGAAAAAAGTAATTGAGGGAATTGTTAAGCCACTCACCCACATCTGTAACCTGTCATTTCAAACTGGTACATTTCCAGACAAAATGAAAATAGCAAAAGTAATACCTCTATACAAAACAGGAGACAGTCATCGCTTCACAAATTACAGGCCAGTCTCTTTACTCTCACAATTCTCCAAAATACTTGAAAAAATCTTCACTAAGAGACTGGATGATTTCACTGAAAAACACAACCTCCTGACAGATAGCCAGTATGGTTTTAGAGCAGATAAATCTACATCTTTAGCACTGATCAAACTTATAGAAGAAATTACTAGTTGTATAGATAAAAAAAATGTTGCTGTAGGAGTATTTATAGATTTAAAGAAAGCTTTTGACACCATTGACCACAGAATACTACTAAGGAAACTGGAAAGGTATGGGATAAGAGGGGTTGGACTGAGTTGGGTGGAAAGTTATTTAAGTAACAGACAACAATTTGTACAAATTGGAGAGCACAAATCACCCTTCATGGACATCACTTGTGGTGTGCCCCAGGGGTCAGTTTTGGGACCCAAACTCTTAATTTTATATATAAATGACATATGCCAAGTATCAAAAATTCTGAAATTTATTTTGTTTGCGGATGACACAAATATCCTCTGCACTGGTGAGAATTTGCAGCAGGTTTTAGAGGTGGTCACAACTGAAATGAAAAAATTAACGCAGTGGTTCAACAAAAATAAATTATCTCTAAATCTAAAAAAAACAAAGATTATGTTGTTTGGAAATTATAAAATAAATCATGAAATAATGGTAACGATAGATGATACCAGAATAGAAACAGTACAGGAAAATAAGTTCCTGGGGGTGACGCTTGACAATAAAATCTGCTGGAAACCTCACATCAGTCACATCCGGGCCAAATTAGCAAAATGTATAGGCATACTGGGGAAGACAAGACACTTCTTGGACTATAAATCATTGGTCTTATTGTACAATTCACTGTTTTTACCTTATCTTAACTACTGTGTAGAAGTCTGGGGAAACACCTACAAAACCAACCTACAGTCAATATGCACATTACAAAAAAGAGCTATAAGGATAATAAACAATGCAGGATATAGAGACCATACCAATTCGTTGTTCTTAAAGTCACATGTCATAAAGTTCATCGATTTAGTTAAATTTAAGACAGCACAAGTAATGTACAGGGCAATTAATAATCAACTACCAACTAATATACAAAAAATATTTAAAAAAAGAGACAATGATCATAATTTGAGGGGAGACTTAAACTTTACAAAACCCAAGATACGTACTACCAAGAAAAGTATGTGCATATCTGTCTGTGGGGTGGATTTGTGGAACAGTATAGAGCCGGAACTGAAACTATGTACAAACAGAAATCAATTCAAAAAGAGGTATAAGCATCATTTGCTGAAAGGGTATATGTTAGAAGGGTAGTAGTTATATGTACGATTCATTATGTTCACTCTGGGATATTATGGGACACTATGGAATGGTGGGTAGGACAGCACTGTGTATATCTGTGTTGTTTGAGGCTGGTTTTGTTGTATGGACATCATTGTATGTTAGAATGGATGGGTGTTAATGCTGATTTGTAAAAAATACAGTAAATTGTTTACTTGGGGTCTTAAAGGTGGTAATTTGTATAAAATTCACATGGGTGTATCTATGGAAAAGAGGAGATGGAATTAATAAGTGTTCACTTCTTCCTTCTCCCTTTCGAACAGTGTATACTGTTACTTTATTGCATTTGCCATTTGCTTGTATTTGTTATATTTTGTGTTCAAAATAAACTATCTATCTATCTATCTACCTTTTCCTCCCAGCCTTCTCCCCTGTGCACAGGTGGATTTCCCGGCGGCGGACAACGTTCTCCAGCCATCATCTCCTCGCTGCTGCATCAGGCGCTCCAGGTCGCTGTCTACCGGGCTACGCCCTTGCTTAACGCCAGCCACCTGCCCAAACCAAGTAAGCCAGCTGTCATTATCATATCTCCTGTATTGGTGTGGTGCCCGTTACCCTTCTCCCTCTGCTTCTCCCATAGGGTTGTCCGGCTGAACGGCTTCCTGCCCCTGGGCCTGACGCAGACGCCATCACCAACACATACCCATCTCACAGACACGCACTCATACACACTTGTTGTTAATAAAGCTATTGAATCTACCCTGAGCCTGCGTGCGTGTCTCCTGAGCCGTGCATTATGTCACCCCATGTAACTTTTTGCCTTGGCTTACCATAGTTCTGTCACAGGCGTAGTTATAATCACAATACTTACAGTATACCTCTTTTTGCTTTTTACACTTTAGCATGATAAAAGCTTATGTTGGAAAACAAGTATCTGATGGCAAAACACAGTGCCTGAGAACTGTCATTATGGTGCCAGAATTTTTATGTTTTACTTTACATAAATGAAAAAAAAAAAAAAAATCAAAAGGGTGCCTAGTAATTCACCAGAACACAGACAATACACTGATGTTCAAAATTTCTTGTGGGAAGACCCCGAACCCCTGCTTAAAGCACCTCCTCAATGTTCAAATAAAACCCACGCCCTTCAGTCCAGCTGATTTTTTGCAATACAGTCATAGACACTGACTCCTGTTTATGCCAGTTTGTTTTTTAGCTCTTTTGTTGTGTGTTATGTCCACAAACCTGGCAGTAAAGAGACAGACGAGGATGCTGCACTGGAACTGGAACTTTATTACAGGGTATAATAACCAGGCATTCTGCACACACACTGTCACCATGCCGAGTTGCCAGGGCAAGAGAGCCCTGTAATGGCCGACTCCCCCATATATATGCTGGCGTGATGACGTCACAAGCCGGCTTCATCATCACGCCGCACATTACACCAAATCCCATCATCACATTGTGTATGTTCTATTTTAAAGGAATATTGCTTTGGGTTTTCTGTCCTGACACTTTGATGTCTTCCTTGGTCACCTGTATGTTTTGTTTTTTACAAGCTTCCCATTTTGTTCTTACCCGATCCAAATTTGAGACACAGCTTGCTAGTAACATCCAACATCATTTGCCACACTTGATGCAGAATGACCTTCTTTAAGGATTTCTGACAGCTGTCTATGTTGGAGCCATGTTTCCTGTCAGCCCAGTGAAAACTGCTCATTCAGGTCCTCAAGGCCTTTCTGCAAACTGATTTTTTATTTAGATTTGTGCAGGTATTTATTTTAATGAAGGGTATAAGATGCTTGGCACCTTTTCCTCAAAATCAAATGATTCCATAATTTTTTCTTCTAATTGATCTGGAAAATAAATTGTCATACTGTTTGCGGTATAGTAGGACACACCCTTTCTGTATGTTTTTTTTAATTTAATTATTCATTTATGGAAAACGTACAAGTGGAAATTAAATAAAGATGATTTAATTTTCTTAAATTTCCATCAGAAAGTAAAACTGTACTTATTATCAATTTTAATAATAAATGCTTGTCAAATTTTATGAAACCCCTTGGAAAATTGCACTTTCCTGAAAATAAGATTTTAAACCTCCCTCTCCTCTCTGAAAGCTATATTTCTACTGTACAACTGTGTTGGATCACAAAGATTTCCATTCAGGATTCTTGGACAACCATGTTTGACTGTCTGACTGAGTCACATTGATGGAGCTGACAACCTTCTGACCGCCCTTTAAAACAAGTAAGGCTTGGATCACCAAAGTTGACCCACAGGTTGACACTGGAACTAAAACCTCTGGCAATACTTTTGGGATGAAAGGTCAGATAAAGTTACTGAATCTCAGTTATTGCTCTGTGGTTAAGGAGATCATAGCCCTAAACCAACAAATATTTTAAACGACCCTTTTCACATACATAGTGGTAATGCTCTGCAGCCATGCCTTCATTGTTGTTTTTCTTTTGAAACAATGACATCACCAACTGTTTTATATTTGATTCCTTCATATAAAATGTGAGTACAATTCTGAACTTTCCAGTACCCCGAACCTCTACTGCATCTGTGTTCTTCCTGAGAAATCCCAGTTCTCCCTAGTTTCCTTTTTAAAGGATTTATTCCCTACTTTTATATTCCTCCATCTGAATAGAGGGTGGTGCAGCAAATGTGCAGACTGATATTCTATAGTTTAAAGCAGTCTGATATTATAAAAGCTACAGTAATTTTTCATAAAAAGAAAAAAGTATGCTTTTGCTGATACTACTTGGATTTTCTTTAATAACATTTTTATCAGTGTTGTATCATGTAGTATACATTTTACTGCCACTGTACGATATTCTTCATAAAGTATGTTTTGTATTTCCTGTAAATGTATTTATGCTACTGTGATTAAACCTAAAAAAAGTCACAGTAACTCTGAGTCAGCCTGTCTTGCACATTGTTGTCTATATAACTGTATTTACAGTGTTCATTTAGTTTTTGTCATTTTTGATGTATTATATATGCTGAAATGCCCTCAAAAAATAAGATGATATATTTCAAGAGACAAATCCTCACAAACAAATTTGAATTCTATCATTGCAGGGAAGTTAATGTATATGTATTTCTGTATTCTGCTTTAAATGGAACATTCACTGCACTTTTTCCATATGTTGACAGCTCCCACAGGTCTTAATAGAATGTTTGTGACATATTTTGGTCAGCTTTTCTTTAGCTAGTTAATTATTGCGGCCTCAGTGTGAATCATCTTTTGCAGCCTTGATCAGACCATGTTTCTTGAGTTGAATTTCACCCTTCCTCTTACGTCACTATTGTTAATCTTTGCTGGGAAGCTCCTAGTCAACCAATGTAAATTTGCCTTAAAGAATGAATGAAATAATGCATCACTGGTGAACAGGGGTGTGTGGTTTCAGTGGTCGGTAGAACATGGCCGGTCCCTGGCGTACAATAATCACAAAAACATTTGTGAATGAGTGACTAAACTAATAGCTTTAGCTAGCTGCCTTGGGTCTTGGTTAGAGAAAACAATAATGCTGGTTCAATGTAGCCAGAGGCAGACTTACTATTAGGCAAAGGTAGGCAACTGCCTTAGGCCCTGATCTGCTAAGGCCCCCAATCTACTAGCAGCCCCATATAATTTTTTTTAAAAAATGTTTAGTATATTTAACATGATGTCCAACAAAATAAAGAAACACTGTGGAGGTAAAAGATCAGGCGAGATGCAACAAGCTGGAAGGTTGCAGGGTTTTATTTCCTCCAACATAATGAGACGCACCTTGTATCTCAGTGCGCTACTGTGCTGCTGAGGCATGTATAGCCAGCTCTTTTATACATGTTATACAAACAGAGAGAGAATGCATGGCACATTAGCATAGTGATATACATATGAGTCAATACATATCATTAGCGTGACCAACTGGTGCCCGGATGTCTTCTCCCTCATCCGGGGATGTATAAACAACAGTCCATTGTTCTGGTTGCCCCCAGGGGCTCTCTGTCCGTATGTGAATTGTCCTCTGTATGTAAATGGTCCTCTGCTTCCTCCAGACCTGCTGAGTGTGAGAAATGTCCGTGTAGAATGTGGTGGGTCACCACAGGGCTCCCCCCAGAACACTCAGAAGGGGCTGTGACACCCCCCCCCCCCCACTGGTCATTTGGGCTCCAGCTCCGGTAGAACTGTCTTGCTGTAGAGGAGTGTCGGAGGCCATGTCAGTCCGTAGGGGGGACGGGGGAGGGGTGGAAAAGACAGTATGCTCCGCTCCGGGTTCCAGCACGTTGAACGGCCGTGGATCATGGGCGCCCGGGGCCGGTGCGCGTCATGCGTAATGGAACCAACCAGCGATCAGCCGGTTTTAGGGAGTGAGGTGCAGAAAGAGTGCTGTGGAGGAGGAGGGGGAGGGGGTGGGAATAAGTAAGTGCCAACCTGGGACGTCAAAGGTGTCTGGGCCGCGCAAAAATTGTGTGTGGATCCGCGATGGTGAAGGATTTTCCCGGTCACCCTGGGGGTGATCTGCAGCGGCTGTGAAAAAATTAAGTCTCTGACTCCTGTCGCGGCTCGGTCCAGCGAGGATGTGGGGAAGGCAAATGGCCAAAACCCCCCGAGGATGCGTAGTGGCTGTGAAACAACTGCAGCTGTGTGAGGGACTTGGCGGTTTGGCTTTTAGGTTCGGAAGCAGCCCTAAAGCCATCGGGGACAGCAATTGGCTAAATTCCCCTTGTGCGCTGTAGCTGAGAAACCCATACAAAGTCCTGTGTGTGGGCTGCGTGTCTGCTTCAAGTGCGTGAGCAGCCCTGAAGATTCCAAGGATGGTGGTCGGCCGTGTTTCTCGGGCATGTGCAGCGGCGGAGGACAATGTATCAGTCTGTGGAGTCAGTTTGTCCCTGTGCGTGACGCGCACTTGGTGCAGTGACCTCATAGCTGGAAGTTGTGCTGTCCTCGTAATCCTATGGTGTGCGTGTGGGGCTTCTGTGCGTGTGAGGTCCGCTGTCCGGAGTGAGTCAGGGTCGGGGAGCTTGGTGGAAATCAACGCAGATGGCGCCAATGATTTCCCCATTCAGGCTGCTTCCTTCGGTTCGCTCGTGTCGCTGTTTATGGTGCGTGTCGGTCCCAGCGCTGCCTGCTCCGGAGAGCACGCTCTGGTGTGGATGAAGAGGATGCCGGCATCACCATGAAATGTCTAGGGTCACCAGTGTGGAGGTAAAAGATCAGGTGAGATGCGACAAGCTGGAAGGTTGCAGGGTTTTATTTCCTCCAACATAATGAGACGCACCTTGTATCTCAGTGCGCTACTGTGCTGCTGAGGCATGTATAGCCAGCTCTTTTATATATGTTATACAAACAGAGAGAGAATGCATGGCACATTAGCATAGTGATATACATATCAGTCATTACATATCATTAGCGTAACCAACAGGCGCCTGGATGTCTTCTCCCTCATCCGGGGATGTATAAACAACAGTCCATTGTTCTGGTTGCCCCCAGGGGCTCTCTGTCCATATGTGAATTGTCCTCTGTATGTAAATGGTCCTCTGCTTCCTCCAGACCTGCTGAGTGTGAGGAATGTCCGTGTAGAGTGTGGTGGGTCACCACAACACAAGTATTTACAAAAATGGCAACTCAAATCATGAACATAACGTCCTCCCCCCTTCTCCTCCACTGATGGACTCCTCCATGTTGCCTCTGAGGCATGGCATACGCATATCTTTGGTTATGAATGTAAACAAACTGTACAGCGTGTAGAATAGCGGCAAAATGAAACGAAGTTATCCGATCAGTGCAGAGAAATGGAGAAAAAGGGAAGAGCACGGAAACTATTTTTTAATCAGAACAACCTTTTTCACTTCAGCCAGTGAGGAGGCTAACCTCTGGAGGAGCAGATAGAGAGCAAGCATTACAGCTTGGTTTGGCAACCTCTCTGTGAAACTTAAGAACAGAGTGTTGCGTTTAATTCATACAGCATGGAAAATTATCGGAGTTAAAGAGTATTTACCCATGCAGATCTTACACGACCAGGCAGCCTGTAGACAAGCTCAAAAAATAATCAGTGACATGAGCCATGTACTAAACAGTGAATATGTGCGGCTGCCCTCAGGGAGGAGATACAGAGTCCCCAAGTGCAGCTTCAATAGATACAAGAACTCATTTATCCCGACGTCAGTAAAACTTTTAAACTCAGATAAATAGGCCAGGGACACTGATAACTCCTGTTCTTAATGACTGCTGTTATATATTTATGTATGTATGTACTTGTATTATTTATTGAGTTTTATTTCATTCATTATGTACTACATCCATTGTGTATGTGTGGATTGTGTGGTTGCAGCACGGGTGACAAGCCCAAGACAAATTTCCCCTTGAGTGACAATAAAGTTTATCTTATCTTATCTTATCTTAACCCTACTTGTACGAGCACACATGTTCCTGATGCTAAATGATGAGCACCTATTGTTAATGAGGAGGCAGAAGCGATGCCTGCTGCTGACAGTACAGGTAAACAACTAAATGTTTTACTATTTTCTTCTAATTGCAAGATTTGCTGAGGTCAAGGTGTTATGTCGTAATAATGTGAGACTGAAGCCGCATTCAACTGAGCACTGACCTGACTTTATTATGAACACAGAACTTTTTATATACAAGGGCTGTGCCCGCCTGACGTCACACCAGGGGTGGGTACGGCAGCACACACACCCACACACACACACACACACCCACACACACACACACACACACACACACACCCACACACACCACACTCACTACACCACACTTCCCCTCCCCCTTACAAAAGTGTACGACCACAATTGAGACCCTCCCTAATTTAGGACCCGAATCATGCACTAAGACAACAGGGGGAAAAAATTAACTGTTATAAAATAGCCTAACACACTCATCCAAAATAATAACAAAAATTGGATCTAGTCTCTAAAATACATAAAATAATCCCATAACACACCACATACTGTACATACTCTCATGCACACCAGCACAAATATATACATATTTGCATGTGAGACTTTATGTTACTCCACAGTCCCTGGACAATCATGGACAAAACTTGCCTGGAGGCCCAGGGCAACCCCACAGCATGCGTGTCCTTGGCCACCGTCTGCCCCCAGGATCGAAGCCACCCTCCCAGGTGAAAATGTCTCCTCTCACCATCAACTGCTTCTCTCCTCTGGCTCCGCAGTGCTGCTGTCCAGCACACCGTCCCTGCATGCCAATCAGTCCGCTCCCGACCGCCTTCAACACCGCCGTCATGGCTCCAAACACTCTGGCCCCCTGTGGCCGCACTTCGGGGAAAACCGAAGCCTGCTCATTGGTGTCATTTCCCGACCCAGGCACCTCGCCTCTACTCCCAGCGCCATCGTTCCAGGTGTACCACTGTGCTGTCACCATGCCCGGTCATAGTTGCTCTCTCCCAGGGCTCTCAGCTTTGCTCTGGTCTGCGTCACTTTCCAACCTGGGTGTTTCGTCAGTGTTCTCGGCACCCTTGTTCCAGGTGATCCGCTGCATCATCTCCATGCCTGGCTGCAGCTGCTCTTCGCCGGGGCTCTCAGCCTCCATGGTCCCACTCACTCGCTACCTAGCCTCCAGCTGTGGGGATGACTCCTGCTGCTCTCCCTCTCCGCTGTCATTGCACACCGCGACGTCCAACTCATCAGCGCTCCGGTCCTCCACCTTTCTGCGCTTCGTGGCTGGCCCACCGTCTTCAGTGACCAGGGACTTCCCCAGTCCCACCTCGATGCCCAGCTGGTAGCTCGGAGCCCTCTTTTGGCGAGCAGCTAGCTTAGCGGCTAACCTGCCCATAGGCACCGAATGGGCCATTAGCTTCTCCAAGCTAACTAGCTTAGCCGCTCCTGGTACCAATACTCCCACCACCCACAGCTTCGTGGTCCTTTTCTGCTCAGCAAAGAATTCGGCCAGCCGCTCGACAGCATCCTCATACAGCTCCGACACACCCAACGTATCAAGAATTCTTCAGCCCTCTGCGCCGAGATGGTGAGCCAAAAGCGCTCGACGTCACCTCCCATCAAGTCTGCTTAGGCCCAGTGCCCCGATGTAACCCTCGAACATAGCCCACCACTGCGGCCACAAGATCACTGGCTCTCCCGTGCACTCGTGCACGGGAGAGCCAGTAGGTTTTTTTTTAAGTAATGGAATTACCTCAGCGTGTTTGAAATGGAAAGGAACACAGCCTTGTCTCAGTGAAATGTTAATGATAGTAATGAAGGACCAGTGGTGTTTAAAGACCCAGTTAGGACAGAAAGTGGTAAAATCTCAGATGAGGATGACCATGGTTACAATTTGCATATTATTTTAACTAAGTCATTACGTGAAACTGGGAAGAATGAAGTAAATGGCTCAGGGCACTGAGGACTGTCTTCATAAGGAAAGGGACTTATGGGGATTGTGGGTCTCAAGTCCCATAACTTATTTACAAAATGATTAAGGAATTCATTGCAGTCATCATTAGAGAGTACCGGAGCTTGCTGAGGAGGGGCAGAAACAATGCTATAAATAGTCTTAAATGAAACCCTGGGATTGTTCTTATTAAAGCTGATTAAAATAAGATCTTGTCATGAGCTGGGGCAGGGATTTCTGCCAGACCCAGTCTTGTGGCTTTTTCAGTGTATTTATTTGTCTCTTGTATCATTGTGCTCCTATTAGTGTTATTCTGCCTTTCATTTTTCTCCAGTTGTGTTTCTGTTATTTGTGGCCATGTCTTGTTTTGTAATTGTTTTGGGATTCATGGCTATTTGTAACTTGTTTTCAGTCTGCTGTGATTATGTTTGTTCTTTTCTCTGGGTTGACAGCTGTCAGGCGATTTCCGGGTTTGTGCTGTGCTGGGGGCGTCACCTGTCAAGTTGTCAATCCAGCCGCTCCTCCCTCCCGTAATCAGCTGATTCCAATCACTTTTATGCCTGCTCATGCGTGTCCACACCAGTTACTCGTTTTGTAATAGGTTTGATCCCTATTTAAAGGAGTTTTTTTTCCATTTGTGCTGTCGCTGCCATGCAATGTCAACCCTCATCTCCACCAGAGCTCCGTCCACTCTGGTGAATCATTCTGTAAGTAACCCTTTTTTGCTCGCCAGTTAGTTTGTTGGAGCGCTCTGTACAAATTCTTTATTTTCTTTGCTCGACAGTTTGTTTGTTGGAGCACCTTGTGTTAATTCTTTATGTTAATAAATTTCACTAACAGCAATCCAGCGCCTGGGTCATTTTCTCTGCTCCTTAGGAGCAAAACATGACAGATCTAGCTTCATTCACTGCATCATTATACAAGTGAAGAAGTTCTTTAAAATGTTCTTGATAAACAGCCATTCCAGTTTTCTTCCATAATCATTTTGCTTTTTGAAAGGAACATCGGAGGTCACAAGTTTGATTATTTAGCCAAGGTACATGAGAGGTGATTCTGCATTGTCTTATTTTGTAAAGGGCCATCTTATCAAGAATCATACAATAGTGATCATTAAAAGAATAAACAAGAAGGTCTACATTATCTTCAGATGGGGTTAAAAATTTAAAATGAGAAGAAAACTTATTAATAGTAGAATCATCAATAAAACGACTATGTTTGACACATACTTGAAAGGAAGGCTCTGAGTTAAATAAAACATTAAAAGAGATTGATTTATGGTCACTGAAAACAACCTCACTTATTTTTAAATGGTCAAGGGTGACACCATAAGTGAAGACCAAGTCCAAAACATGTCCTGCAGTTTGAGTAGAGTAGTACACTGTATGATGAACAAGGTTGTATGAGTCCATTAAACCCAAGGATTCCTTTGTAGTACTGTTGGTTGAAACATCAATATGAATGTTAAAGTTCCCGACAATGATGATTCTGCCTAGTTTGATGGTGGAAGATAAAAAGTTCTGAAAGTCAGAAAGAAAGGACGTAGCAGGCCCAGGTGGACGATATCTTAAACTACAGTACAAGGGCTGAGCACGGCCAATTTTGATCATAATCATCACAAATGAGTTGAAGGAACTTGTAGACATCACCTGGCATATGAATGACTTTTTAAAAATAATAGCAGTTCCACATCCACGGCCAGAAATCCGTGGTGCACTGAAAAATGAACAGTCACAAAGACATACAGTCATGTGAAAAATTAGGACAAATTAGGATATTCAATTCTTTATTAAGAAATGTTCATGTATCTATGTCTTACCTTGTTTTTGTTTTTATTTGCACATTTATTTTAGCCATTGTAAGTGGGAATGAATATGGGGGTGTCCTAAAAAAGATGAGGGGGGGTGTCCTAATTTATTCCTCATTATTTGTTTAGAATTACATTTTAAAGAAAATTTGAAAAAAAAAGGGGGCAGAGTGGTTAGCACTGCGGCAGCACAGCAACTCACCCTTGGCCTGGGGATCTTGGGTTCGATCCCAGCCTCCGACCAACAGTGATCTGTGTGGAGTTTGCATGTTCTCCCGTGTCAGCGTGGGTTTACTCCAGGATTTCTCCGGTTTCCTCCCACATGCCAAAAACATGCAAGTTAGGTTAATTGGCATCAAAACTGGGGATTCTAAATTGTCCTTAGGTATGACTGTGAGAGAGAATGGTTGTCTGTCTCTCTGTGTTGGCCCTGCAATGGACTGGCGATCTGTCCAGGGTGTACCCTGCCTCTCGCCCTAAGATGCTGGGATAGGCTCCAGCCCCCCCGCGACCCGTAAAGGATTAAGCGGAAGAAGATGGATGGATGGATGGATATTAAATATCCATATGTCCAAATATGTTTTAAAAAAACCCATACAGGCTTATACAGGGTATCCTAATTTTTTCATGACTGTAGTTCAAGAAGATGCGTAACATCATTCTCACACTGCCATGTCTCAGAACTAAACATAAAATCCAATTGCTCACTGCAGAGCAAGTCATTTAAGATATAGGATTTGTTAGCAATACAGTGGACATTAATGACCATCATTTTAGCAGTAAAGACCAGTCAGCAGACCATGAACAGGACCCTGCTGGCAAATGTGGGTAAGTCAATTCCTCCAGGAATTCACAGGATATTTTCACGATTGTTGCAGCCCCAAAAGCCTGAATTTGCGGGAACTTTTTTAAAAAGTTGCAATAAAAGTTGTGATGTTTTGAGAGGGGTTTTTTTGCACTAAAATTTTTAAAGCAGATGCTTTTTTCCATAGTTTACTGCAATGATATTCTATATAGCACCACAAGAAAATCACAGGATTGTCAAAAATTTCCTATTAAACAGTGATTTATAAATTAAGCAGAAACTTCTGGTATACAGAGAAACTCGTGTGCAACAGCAAATACAGACTTAAACAGAATTAAGTGAGAATGAAGTAGCTATTCATAAATTTGTCATAAAATGACCAACACTGTAGGCTACTCTTACTGAGAACTTGAACAAAAAGGGTGAATAAACTATCCATTACAACAGCTAAATTGCACTGAATGCATGTTTAAGAGTATAGATTTGGAAATTATATAGCGCCATTTCACAACAACAGTCATCTCATAGCACTTTCAACTGTAGGGGAAACCCCCACAGTTGCAGAAAGACCCCAGCAATCAGGTGATCCCCTGTGAGCAAGTGCTTGGTGACAGTGGAGAGGAAAAACTCCCTTTTAACAGGAAGAAACCTCCAGCAGAACTAGGCTCAGGGAGCGGCAGTCATCTGCTACGACTGGCTGGGGGGTGAGGGGATAGAGAAGATGAAAAGAACAGACATGTAGAGAGCAAACAGCACAATAGGGACTCAAACTATGGGAGAGAACAAACAGATGTTAATGACCAGCAAAAAAAAATATTTCATTGAGAGTGAGGAAAGGAGTGAGGCCCAGTGCATTACTGGAGGTCCCCCGGCTGACTAAACCTATTAGCAGCATAACTAAGGGAGGGTTCAGAAACACATGATCCCTCCCTAATTGTAGGCTATATCAAAAAGGAAGGTTTTAACCCTATTCTTAAAAACAGAGATCGAGTCTGACGCCCAAATCCAGATTGGCAACTGGTTCCACAGGAGAGGAGCTTGATAACTGAAGGCTCTGCCTCCCATTGTACTTTTGGAGATTCTAGGTATTACAAGTAATCCAGCATTTTGGAAGCGTAGTGCGCTGTTAGGATAATAGGGTAGTATCAGATCTTTTAAATAAAAGGGGGCCTGATTGTTTAGAGCTTTTTAAGTAAGAAGAAGGATTTTAAACTTAATTATAAACTCTATGGGAAGCCAATGAAGGGAGGCCAGAACCGGAGAGATATGATCTCTCTTTCTAGTACCTGTTAAAACTCTTGCTGCAGCATTATGGATCAATTGAAGACTTTTTAAAGATGTTTTAGGACAACCTGATAATAAAGAGTTACAATAATCTAATCTCGAGCTAACAAAAGCGTGGATCAGTTTCTCAGCATCACTGTGAGACAAGATGCTCCTAATCTTGGCAATATTACGCAAATGATAAAAGGCAGTCTTAGAAACGAATTTAATATGTGAATTGAAAAACAGATCTTGATCAAAAATAACTCCAAGGTTCCTCACAGAGCTATTAAGAGAAAGAGTAACCACATCCAAACTAAAAATTTGATTTGAAAAGGTATTTCTAAGGTTTTTTGGACCAACAAGAATGACTTCAGTCTTATCTGAATTTAATAGCAGGAAATTACAAGTCATCCAAGTTTTGATTTCCTTAAGACGGGCTTCTAACTTGGCTAATTGATTACTATCATCTGGCTTCAATGACAAGTATAATTGTGTGTCATCTGCATAACAATGAAAATGTATACAGTGCTTTCTAATGATGTTGCCTAGTGGAAGCATATATAAACTAAAAAGAGTAGGGCCTAGCACAGATCCCTGTGGAACTCCATGACTGAGCTTTGAATTGAAAGAAAACTCATTATTGACATGACCAAACTGGAACCTATCAGATAAATAAGATCTAAACCACTGCAACGAAGTTCCATTAAGTCCAACATAGTGTTCTAATCTATCAAGTAGAATATTATGATTGATAGTATCAAAAGCTGCACTAAGGTCTAAAAGGACAAGTACAGAAACCAGTCCATTATCAGATGTGATAAGAAGGTCATTAGTGACCTTCACTAAGGCTGTTTCAGTACTATGATGGATTCTAAACCCAGATTGAAACTCTTCAAATAAACCATTTCCCTGCAAGTGGTCAAATAATTGCAGAGCAACAACTCTTTCTAAGATTTTTGAAATGAAAGGGAGATTAAAGATTGGCCTATAGTTAGCTAAAACTCCTGGATCCAGCGTTGGCTTTTTGAGTAAGAGTTTGATTACAGCAGTTTTAAAAGCCTGCGGTACATGGCCTAAAGTTAATGAAGAATTGATTATTTGAAGAATAAAGCTACCAATAAATGGGAAGACTTCTTTAAATAACCTGGTAGCAATAGGGTCTAAACGACAAATTGAAGGCTTGGATGAGGAAATTATTTTGTCTAACTCTAAAAGGTCAATTGGAGTAAACTCATCCAAACAGATATCAATTGAAGGAGTTGTAGTAGTTACTGTATTTAAGTTAACAGTGGGAAGAATCTGATTTTATCGCTGATAGATGAAATTTTATTATTGAAAAAGTTCGTAAAGTCCTGACTAGTAGGCTCTAAGGGAATGCTTGGATTGACAGAGTCCTGACTCTTTGTTAGCCTGGCTACAGTGCTGAAAAGAAACCTGGGATTATTCTTGTTCTCTTCTATTCATGCAGAATAATAACTCATTCTAGCTTTTCTAAGAGATTTTTTTATAAATTAAAAGATGATTTCTCCAAGCTAAATATATTTCATCTAAATTAGTGGAGCGCCATTTTCTTTCTAATTGACGAGTCTTCTGTTTTAAGCTACGAGTTTCTGTGTTGAACCAAGGAGTTAGAAATCTCTGATTAGACTTTTTCTTTTTTAAAGGGGCCACCATGTCTAGAGTCTGATGCAGAGAAGCTGTAACACTATCTACCATGCTATCAATTACAGAAGGAGCAAGCTGTCTATAGCTTATTTCCATTGTGTTGACACATGGCATAGAGGAAACAATCTGCATAAATTTGGATACAACATCATCTGAGAGGCATCTACTGTAGTAATATTTTTCTTTAGGAGTCAAATAGTCAGAAATAGTAAAATCAAAGGTTAAAGGCGTCGGCCGGACGAAAATTCAATATCGCTAAATCATATCTTAAATTTTTATGTGAGACGAGCTAATTTGAACCGCACATGTTTTGGTGTCAACAAATGTCGCATAAGGTGACAATGCGCTCTTGAAGTACGCTGTCCTTGAGAGCTGTCTGACTCAGCCGAGCGATCAGCGGCTAAGATGGCCACTGACTGTGTGACATCATCACAGGGAGAGACACTCACACGCTCGGCGGACATTGTTTGTTGTTTACGTTTTAAAATCGGCGAATACGGATATTTCTCGGAGTACTTGTGGATTACAAATAGATTATTTATTAAGATTAGGATTTCAGGAATTGAATTAATTATGGTTTGGCGTTGTGTTGTCTACGGGTGCGACGTTATACCAGCGGAGCATGCGGTGAGTGTTTTTGAATTTCCCGTCCTTGGGAAAATCAGAACGGCATGGGTGAAATTCGTTCAGAAAACGCGAAAAAATTGGAATGATGTCGGTAACTCACCCAACATGTGCAGTAGACATTTCGTTGACAGCGATTTCGAGAATAAGATGCAATTTGTGTCACGACTCGCCGCTCATCAGTGGCTTCAGCTGCGCGCACACCTGCGTAGTACAAATACAAAGATGCGAGCACTACATACGATCCCGCAGCTCCTGAGAGACTGCAACCTAACACAAAAAACAGTTTCACACAATGAAACAACAGTGCATGTATTATATATATATATATATATATATAGTATATATATATATATATATATATATATATATATATATATATATATATATATATATATATATATATATATATATATATTATCCCATTGATTTTCATCATTTTTGGTCACATATCTCACACCTACAATTTATTTATTTCAGGGACAAAGGGCTGTGAAAAAGTTGTTGATATGATCAACAAAACACGGGTCCTCAGGGATGTGCGAAAGCTGAGTCCAGGGCAGCAAACTTCAAATGTGGAGGCTTTCCACAGTCTGATTATTCATTTTGCACCAAAGAGTGTACATTTCTCATTCCTTGGAATGTTGACAAGGTGAGGAGATGCAATATGTGACCAAAAATATGAAATGCAATTACTGTATAATAACAGTGCCAATTACATAGAGTTTCTGCTGATAGACAGATCACTTATATGTCCAAAAATAAATCATTGTGATAATATTCTAATTACAGACTTTGTTTAGCTGCAATGCACTTTAATGAAAATGCAGGCTGCAAGCAGGCACAGAATCGTGATGGTGAGCCGGTCTTAATGAATGAATGAATGAATTTATTTCGGATAGTACAGTACAGGTTAAAAGAAACTGTATAATATAACAACAAGGTCAAATTAGACAAAGACTCCTCCTACTATACAATTCCACGTAAGTTATCCGAAATGGGTGATGGCTGAAGCCGCAGCTTATATTGCTTATATTGTCTTCATCATCAGGTACCCAAAATTCAAAAAAGGCGGATATACACTGCAAGCAAAGAAAGTTAATCCAACTTTCAGGGAGTATAAGAAATATTAGTATCATTTTCTAGGCTTGTATATGATATTTACAGTGGGTGGAGGGTTGGTCTTCATTCATCTTTCACATTTCATAGCTTTTATCAAATTATGTTAATTTGGGTCAAATTTGTATTTCATACTGTAGTCAAATGGATGTCTAATTTTTATTGAATGTATTTTTTTCAGAATATGTGGATGATCTGATGAATACTCTGTTCAACAAAACCTTGGTTGATCCAACCCACTTATGGGAGCAGTGGCACTATGTACAAGCCAGAGTTCCCACCACATTGAGTGCCGAATTGAACCCGAATTTTATACCATAAAATGGTAGAAAAATTATTCAAATGTATATGACATGCAACTTTGATGAATGCTGAAATATTAGAATTATAAAATTGACATGAACATTAATAAACTCAATATATGATTTTACAAAACTTTATTTAAATATCATTTTTCACAAATCTAATCTTGGTAGGCAAAATCCCTTGTAGTGATCCGATGGGAATGTTTCTCTGATGAGGCTCACAGCACAGGCAGGCAATATCACCCTCACTTCTTCCTGAGCTGACGTCACTGCTGCCTGCCCCTATCGACAGATGGCGGTACTGCAGCATCACTAAGTGAAAGATGGGCTATTACCAAATAAAGTCATTTATGGAGGCTGGTGACACATATTAAATCACGGGAATGGCCAGAATGGAATATTTTCATACAATCAGTTTATTGGTTCAATAAAAAAATGTCACCGTCCGAGGACTTTAACAGACAATGGTCTGACAGTACAGGGTTATGAGGAGACACTACCAGATTTTCTATTTCTATGCCATGTCACAACAAGGTCCAACGCATGGTGGAGATAATGGGTAGAATTTCCTACTTTCTGAGAAAACCCCATCGAGTCTAATATCAAATTAAATGCTATTTTAAGGCAATCACTATCTACATGTATAGTAAAGTCCCCTACTATAATTATTCTATCTGATTTCAGCACTAAATCAGCAAAGAATTTGTCAAATTCGGATAAAAACTCTGAGTAGGTTGATGGAGGACGATAAATTATGGCAAATAAAATTGGGTTTAGCCTAAAATTGCTAAAATGTCCAATACTGAGGACCAGGCCCTCAAACGAATGATAACGTGTTTTTTGCTTTACATTAACTAGTAATTTGGAATGGTAAATTGTTGCTACTCCTCCTCCACGACCAGAACTTCTAGGATTTTGACAGTTTAAATAACCAGAGGGAGTTGATTCATTTAAACCAACATAATCATCTTGCCCTAACCAAGTCTCTGTAAAGGATATTAAATCAGTCTGATGATCAATTAACAGATCATGGACTAGCAGAGACTTGGGAGTTAGAGACCTAATATTTAGCAAACCGCATTTAATTTTTAAATTATGAGGAGGAATAGAGGCCAAATCATTCAATTTAGAGTCTTCATGTTTAATTTGAGTTTTACCAGCTTTTTGTTTAATCACTTTGGGATGCTTATACATTATATTTTTATTTACTTTGGAGGGAGCAGACAGTGATTCTCTGATGGGGAAGCCAGGGGCTAAGTTGAGGGGTGGCGGATGAAGAGGAGCTGCAGAGAGGCGTGTAAGACTGCGACTCTGCTTCCTGGTCCCAACTCTGAGTTGTCAAGGTTTTGGAAATTTGGATAAAAATGATGCCAGATTGTTAGATAAATGAGACGCACCATCCAAAGTGGGATGGACGCCGTCTTGTCTAATAAGACCAGGTTTTCCTCAAAAAAGAAATAATTTATTCTGTTGCTCTGTAATGACTATCAAAATCTGTGTTTTTCTGAAAAAATGACTGACTATTCTTTCTCTTTCCGTGCTTGACTCTGTCATGGTACAGAGCATGGTTGGAGAACCATGCTCACGCTTCTTTGATTATTCTGGTTATTTACTGCATCTCCCCATTTCTGTTTAGTATTTTATTCTTACCATCCCATCTGAGTTTGCTTCTGTTTTTGTATTGAGTTCTGGGCTTTGTATCTTTGATTATTTTAGTCTGGTGTATTTATTATTATATATTATGGTTTTGGACTTGTACCTGTTTTCTCCTCCACCTGTTGTTCCCCGCCCTGGAGGGTGGTACTCATGATTATCTCCAGCACCTTGGGTATTTCCCATTTTGTATTTATGTTCCCCTGTGCTTTTGTTTTGATGGTGTGCTGTATTGCTTCCTTGTCTCCCAAGTTCACTCCTAGCACAGCTGTCATTTGCTTGTCCTGATTGCTCCCTGCTCTGTGAGCCACACCTGTCATTAGTTTCAGTGATTTCTTTCGCCCTATTTAAGGGCAGCAGCTTCTCCACGCAAAGCCACGTCCTAAATTCTAGTTCAGACGTCTATCCCATGCCTGTTCTCTCCCTGAATCCTGTTGGTCTAGTTTTGTAAGTGTTTTTGTTCTTTGTATATTTTGTGTTCTTCATTAAACCTGCACCATTCACAGTTCAGCGCGTGGGTCTTCATCTCTGCCCTGTGGGCCAATTCATGACAGTAGGAAATGGCCAAAAAGTGACTCAGCTGCTGTGAGTGTGCATTTTTTCTTTTTCACCCTCCTGTTGTGTGTTCACCTGGATCTGAGTCTTTGTCTCTGCCCTGTGGGCCAATTCATGACAGACTCCTACCTGTCTGTCTGTCTGTCTGTCTGCATGTCTTGACACACATCTGTCTCATCAGATACTCATCTTTCCTTTACCGGGAGTCACACCGGGAAGAGGAGCTCTCCTTGGAGGTCTGCTGGAGGCACACGTTGGTCCGTGTCTGGACTGGGGATTCACAGCTTTAAAGCTCCTTGACAGGATGTAGTAATGATTTTTCTTCTAAAGATTTATAAAATGTTACAACACTGGCTGTACAGTGTTAGATTTGATCATTTGCTTGTGGTTTGATGGCGTCTCTCCCGCGTCTGGGTGCTTTTCAGGCAGACAGACTTTTTTCAACAAAATCTCAACACTTTGTACTTGTTGTGTTGGAGTTTGGGCTCTTATTTGTGTGGTACGGGTGGTGGCTCCACCTTCCAGTTCTGCCACCACCTGTGGCTATAAGAGGGCAGTGGGCAGGAGGGGTGGTCTCTTTGCCACCTCTGCTGCCTGATGGTTGTGCCCGTGCTGTTAAGTGCCTCTCTAATAAACGTGTGTTCAGTTCGACACCTGGCTTCATCCTTGGCTCCATATACAGACATAACATTTGGCAATGAGGATAAAAGTGGATTAAAACAAGGTATGGAAACATGTGGGTTTAAAATTTGGCCGTTTTTGGAGCTCTCCGGTGAGCCACCGGTCCCCTGGCCGAGGTGGTGCGCCATTTTCCGGATGCCCATGGTGGCACTGGACCTTGAGAGGCTGGACAAGTTGTGGGCATGTGAGTGGTTGATGCACAATCCTGAAATGGAGGAACGGTGTGTTATAAGCACACTGAGTGGCTGTGATAGCTTTGTTGAAGTGGTTGAGCTGGTGGCGTGCTATTTTCGCACCCTGGAAAACGTCATGGTTTGCAAGATTCAGTTTTGACAGTGCCACCAATGGGTAGGTGAGCCTATTCAGTGGTTCATGACAGACCTGGAGCTGTTGGTCAGCAGGTGCCAGGTTGGACTATTGGAGAAGGTGATAATTTGTGGGCAGCTGGCGGAGTATGCCAACAGCTCTGCGATAAGACCGAGGCTGCTGGCGTTTTCGGTCAAGCTGGCACTGCACACAGCCATCGAGTTGGCTCGACAGCTGGAAGCTGCGGATAAACTGCCACAGGAGCTGAGTGAGTGCTTATCACACTGACATCTGGGATTAACACCGACCTGCATGCACTGGACCTGGTCAGCGTGGAAAGCATGGAGAACGATGCTAGCGCTGTGAATGTGAGGTTCACTCCGGGAAAGCCCAAAGATGAGGGCTGTGGGTCCACGAAGAACCATTTCAGAGCCAAAGATTGTTCGGCAAGAGCGGAGCACTGCGGCAAGTGTGGCCACTTGCTTTATGTCAACAGGGCATGCCACAGATCCAAGCGAGGAGGTCCGTGGCACTAAGTGAACTCTCGCGCCCTTGTGGTTGTTCACATTGTGTTTCTGGGCACCAACGGACACGCATACTGTATGATGGAGTTGGACGGGGTGGAAGTGATTTTGTGGACCGACGCGGGAGCGGTGGGCTCTGTGCTGGACTGGACTACTGTGGGATGTTTTTCCCTGCACATCAGGATTGAGAGTGACCTGGCACCGTTTTGTGGTTGTGGAGGAGGATGGCTGGCCACGGTGGGAACGTTGGAGCCAACGGCTCGGTGCAAATTGGCCGAGACGTGGGACTGTCTGACCCTGAGAGTGGTAGATGGCGCGGTGTGGGATGAGGAACTGCCTGGCACCCCGGAGAGTGAGCAAGGCCAATATCGCTCAGGGTCATCACAGGAGGGTACCTGTGCCAGAGCTCAAGTCACACTGGATGAGGGTACTGGGTGGCACAGCAGGACGTCTGTCATGACGGGCGATGTCAAGAGGCTGGTCTCACCTGTTTCTGGATCTCAGGTGAAGTGGGCCAGTGAGCAGGGGACTGCGACAGCGGTGGTGAAGTTAAGAGGTTGGAGCCAGACCGTCTGGCATGGTAGAACAACATGCCAAGCAGAGACCCTGCAAGCCGAGCATGACTCCTCTGGGAGTCACAGACTGGATTCAGGAGGACAGGCGACCATGGCAGGTATGGATTGGTCAGTGGTCAAAGGAGCACCAGGGATGGTCACGCGTCGTGGCCAGACGGGAGGATGCCCATCTCCAGCTGCTCGACGGTTTGTGGGGGCACCCGAACGAGCTGCGGTGTGCCCAGGAGGAAACTGAGGGGCGTGGGCCTTGATAAGCAGAGTGGCCGGTGGTGATGAAGAGGAGATGCACCGGTATTGAAGTGACCTACTGTGGCCTGGGAGGCTGACTGCCTTCAGGGGCAGACTGATGACAGGGCTGTCCAGGGAAGCCCAGGGACTTGTGTTCTAACTAACTAACTACTAACTAACCTGCACTTATATAGCACTTTTCTAGTCACAAAGACCACTCAAAGCGCTTTCATTAATACTAACCCTCTATTCTAAGGGCCTATAGGAAACAGATATCTAGGGACAATTTAGAACAGCCAATTAACCTAACATGCATGTTTTTGGCATGTGGGAGGAAACCGGAGAAATCCCGGAGTAAACCCACGCAACACGGGGAGAACATGCAAACTCCACACAGATCACTGTTGGTCGGGGGCTGGGATCGAACCAGCCGTTCTCCAGCCGTATGTAGATAGGTTAATTATGGAGCATGTGTTCAGAGTAGTCTGTTGTTTGTACATATTTTTGGGGATTATTTTATGTATTTTGCTTTAGTTTGAGAAACACAACAGTAATTTTAGTTATAAATGGACTTTTATTTAGGTTAAGCCACAGAATAATCTGCTTTGCTGTGTAGGGAGCAGTCCACCTGTTCCCCCTAGTTTTAGTTGTTTTGGAGTGAATGAGTTAGGCCATTTGTTTTGTGATATTCAATAATCTTAGTGCGTGATTCGGGTTCCAAATTGGGCTAGGTCCACATTGTGTGTGTGTTTTGATTTTTGTGAAGGGGCAAAGAATGTTGTGTTGGAGTTTGGGCTCGTATTTGTGTGGCACGGGTGGTGGCGGAACCAGAAGGTGTAGCCACCACCCGTGCCACACAAATACTGGCTATAAGAGGGCAGCGGGCAGGAGGGGCGGTCTCTTTGCCACCTCTGCTGCCTGACCTGGCGGTTGTGCCCATGCTGTTAAGTGCCTCTCTAATAAACGTGTGTTCAGCTCGACACCTGGCCTTGTCCTTGGCTCCATATACAGAGATAACAGTACTCACGGTCAAGACAGAAACGTGGGGAGATGTCCACCAGCGGGCCAGGGGAGACGTGCACTAAAGGACAGTGTGGGAAAACTTGCGGGTGAGTGGTTTTTTTTTAAATCACACACTCTGTTTTTTGCTGATGTGTTCCATTAATACTCACGGTAAGTGAGCACGGTGCAGCAATACAACTGATTGGTTAGACTGAGCGTTTGAGCGCTACGCAGGGCGCTATGAGGATTGGCCAAAATTGCAGGAAAGTTGCAGTGATTGGGCAAAGTTGCAAGGTTGTGCAAAAGATGTGGCCAATCACTCATTTCACGTGAATTAGTGCAATTGCAACATTGCGAAATCCTGGAGGGACTGATAAAGTGTGAACAAACAACAGATCTTCCATGTCAATTGTTGTTGTTTTGGGGTTTTTTTTATAATAGACAAGAGTCTACCTTCAATCTGTTAAACTGCTTTGCTTTTCTACAAATGTAATTCCTGATGCCTGAATGATATCATCATTTGAAGGCTTATGAGGACCATAAGTTTCAGGTAGGCTTTCAATAAGGCCTGAAAAGAGAGTGTAGAACAAAGGAAAAAGTAGGGCCTCATTTCTGTGTTTGCCTTAGGCTCCAAATGGACTAAGTCCGCCCCTGGATGTAGCATCACGGTGAAAATATAATAAACTGGAATGACACAAGATATATTACACTGGTCAACACCAAATTTATTGTCTAATTTTTTTTTAGCTGATTTAGGACAATTTTGATGTGCTGAATCCAAAAATCACATTGGTTTTGCTTAATCAGGTCAACTTTTTGAACTATGGCCACATGTTTTTTACATTTTTGTTTACATGTACGGTTATTTTTGCTTTATATGATGCAAAATTCTTTTTTATTTCTTAAAATTCTCTGAATTTTGAACAACAATAACATAACATTCAATTTACATGTACTTACCTTTATCAATGTCTACTATTCAATTTACAGTACAACTGTACAACTGCTTACAACTGCTTACAACTTAGCATAAAAGCCTGACCTGATTGAGAGAAACGGATGTCATTTTCGGATTCAGTGGTGCAAAATTGTCTTAAATCAGTTGAGAAAATACAGACAACTTACAAAAAAATTATTTTTGTTATGTTGTGTTATTAACTATGGGTTAGTGAACCAAGTGGAAACAGGGATGTCTATTAGTGACTGAAATCTAAAGAAAATAATAATAAAACCATGCTTGGTAAGCTAACTCCCAAGCACTGTTAGCTTGGGTTCCCAGCTAACATTTGCAGACAATCGGCTCAGCTGGCCAAATAATAATAGAGCAGGTATCAAGGCTGGGCTTACCATGTTTATGATGCTGCAATGCAAATGTGGAAGGGTTAAAAACACTAAGAGACAGAACAATATATAAAGGCTGTGTGTTTTTAAGAGAAGTGTTTACAATCTTTTTTATAATCACATAACCAATAGATGCATTTCAGAAGGTTAAAACCTACAAAACACCATTTTTCAGTCAATGCCCCTTTAAAGTCATAAGTAGGAGATTTTTTACAAAACAAGGCAATTTTCTTGCATGTGAACCCCATATTTTATTGAGTTGCTGTCAAAATCTGACTCCTGGCTGGCTCCAGTTCATACAGTTCATATAGCCTGTAGTTCTTAGTTTTCATCTTTGGCTGAAGGTGCTACTATAAAAATGAGCCCTGGATTTCTTGCCAGCCCCAGCCACTGACATTTAAGCTTGGATAGTGACAATGCATTTCAATAACCCATTGTTCTGAACCCGCTATCATCAGAAAAGACCTGGACCAGGATGATGTGCTTTTTTAACCAAAAAAAGCAGAAAATGATCACCCATAATCAGGCATCACACACAAGATGTCTTGAACAGGAGCATTTCCAGCCATTAGATGCAATTACACTCCTGTATCTGCCTTTATATACCACAGTATTCATATCAAATAACCCTCTCTGCTCATACTTACACCACAGTCCTGCCTGACCTTTATACAGGACAACAGCAGTTCTGGCAGCAGTTAAGAAAAACACCCCAGGAAGGTACACTTGTCACAGATGACACTGGAGATGAGCGGTTTATGTCCATTAGAGGTTTGGGAACTTATACTATGTGCTTGTTATTGATTTGTACCAGGTCCTTAAAATAAATCAAATACCTATCAAACCTCATTTATGTCCTCCAGTTATCTCAAACATTTAAATATACGTTGTCCCAGGTTGATTGAGAATGAAACCGTGCACCTCTTTTTGTATCATACTTCAAAATATTTTGCCAGATGGCAGAAATTTTATCGTGCACTGATTGTTTTAGAGAGGCAGGACATAAAGCTTTGCTCTAAAAACATGCATCTATGTGATATCACCAAAATCCTCTCCTGCAGATACAATCTGAGTGCACATCTGGTCATAATCACATTTTAAACATTGGTTATGCAACAATCTGCCTTTAATGTCTGTGTTCCTACTGGCAAGACCTTTGAAATAAGCTGCCACGAAAGATAAAGGGCTTTGCTGACAACAAGCAGGTATGCAAACTGTTTAATCGTGATAAAACAAACACCAAAACAGGTGCAGACCTACAAAATGCATTAGTGAGGATTTTGTGAGAACTCAATTCCATCAACTGACACATTTCTCAGTTAGTTTCCCTTGCACTGAGTTATGCCGACACATACTGTGGTGTGCATTTACTTTTGTTTAGTACAGAAATTGAATATGTTAATTCAGAGAATATTTTCTAATAAACTGCTTAATATCTTCTTCTTTCGGCTGCTCCCTTTAGGGGTCACCACAGCAGATCATCTGTCTCCATCTCACCCTATCCCTAGCATCTTCCTGTGTAACACCAACCCTCTCCATGTCCTTCTTCACTGCATCCATGAATTTTCTCTGTGGTCTTCCTCTTTTTCTCCTGCCTGGCAGCTCCATCTTCAACATCCTTTGTCCAGTATATCCACTATCCCTCCTCTGCACATGTCCAAACCATCTCAGCCTTGCCTCTCTTACTTTGTCTCCAAACCACTCAACCTGAGCTGTCCCTCTGATATACTCATTTCTAATCTTGTCCTTCCTAGTCACTCCCAATGAAAATCTTAGCATCTTCAACCCTGCCACCTCCAACTCCATTTCCTGTCTTTTTGCCAGTGCCACCATCTCCTAACCATACATCATTGCAGGTCTCACTACCATCTTGGAAATCTTCCCTTTCAGTCTTGCTGCTACGCTTCTGTCACAAATCACCCCGGACACCCGTCTCCACCCACTCCACCCTGCCTACACTCTCTTCTTCACCTCTCTTGTCCATTTTCCATTGCTTTGGATGGTTGACCCCAGGTATTTAAACTCATCTACTTTCACAACCACTACTCCTTCCATCTTCACCATTACACCCGCCTCCCTCTCATTCACACTCATGTATTCTGTCTTGCTTCTACTGACTTTAATTCCTCTTCTCTCCAGAGCATACCTTCACCTCTTCAGGTTCTCTTCCACCTGCTCCCTACTCTCACTACAGATCACAATGTCGTCTGCAAACATGGTCCACGGAGACTCCTGCCTGACCTCGTTTGTCAACCTGTCCATCATTATGGCAAACACAATGGGGCTTAGAGCCGATCCCTGATGTAACCCCACCCCCACCTTGAACCCATCTGACACTCTTACAGCACACCTCACCACTGTCTTGCTGTCCTCATACATGTCCTGCACCACCCTCACATACTTCTCTGCCACGCCTGACTTTCTCATACAGTACCACACTTCCTCTCTTGGCACCCTATCATATACTTTCTCTAGATCCACAAAGGCAGTGCAACTCCTTCTGACCTTCCCTATACTTCTCCATCAGTATTCTTAGAGCAAACATTGCATCTGTAGTACTCTTTCTTGACATGAAATTGTACTGCTACTCACTGATTGTCACTTCTCCTCTTAACAGTTTCACTGCCAAACAGCCAGGTACAGGAAATCTTTTCTGCCACATGCCATTTCACTGTACAATAACTCACTCTAATGCTGAATTTTGGTCATAACAATGCCGCCATGCTCCACCGTACAGTCTAATTGGTACCTCGCATTTCACCCTGAGCTTTATTATCCTCCTTTGTACAGTCAGTACTATCCGTAGATTCATAAGGATCATCATCTATTTAACCTAGTAGTAGTCTATGTTGTATATAAAGTTATCTATGCATTTTTTTACATCCCTGGGTAACTCCTTATCTATCTAGCTATCTATCTAGCTATCTATAGATAGCTAGCTATCTATGCTTCATCAACTCTTTCCCATATCTTCATAGTGTGGCTGATCAGCTTTATGCCTCTGTAGTTACTACAGTTCTGAGCATCACCTTTGTTCTTGAAAATTGGTACCAAAACACTTCTCCACTCCTCAGGCATCCTCTCACTCTCCAAGACTGTGTTAAACAATCTGGTTAAAAAGTCCATTGCCATCTGTCCTAAACATCTCCATACCTTCACAGGTATGTCATTTGGACCAACCACCTTTCTATTCTTCATCCTCTTCAAAGCTGCCCTCACTTCTACCTTGCTAATCCTTGGGACTTCCGTGTTCACCATCTTTTCTTCATCCATCCTCCTCTCTCTCTCATTTTCTTTATTCATCAGCTCTTCAAAGTACTCCTTCCACCTTCTCAACACACTCTCATCATTTGTTAGTACATTACCATTTCTGTCCTTAATCAGCCTAACCTGCTGCACATTTTTTTCCAGCTCAATCTCTCTGTCTAGCCAATCAATACAGTCCTTTTCTCCTTCCTTAGTGTTTAGCCTCTCATACAACTCACTATAGTGGGTATGCACATGATGTCAGAGAACAGAACTCATGGCAGTTACAAAACACTGAGTAGCAAAAATGAGTAGCAGCATTAAGGTGTATGTAATAAAACACAAAAAGTACAAACAGTATTCAGCCACAGTACACGGAGTGCCTGCTTGCATTGCAGAGAGCTAATCTTATTATTCCATCTTGTATTAATTGACAAAAAACAGATAAATAAATAAAGGCTCAGAACCAGTTCTTCACTTACGTGTGCTCTTATCCACACATCACTACAGTTCAGTAAACAATGTGCCATTAACATCTAAACTTAAAAAGGGGGCTTTGTGTACTGCAGTGACTAAATATTGTGTGATTTTAATGTTTTGCTGCATACAAACTAAAATTGCCTCGCATTTGCCACTCAGTCCTGGGTAACTATGTTAACTGTACTATAACTGCCAAGAATTCTGTTCCAGTGCATCCCCTCTATATGGCTTTTCTTTTTCCTTTGCCACCTCTCTCTTTGCCATGTGCCTAGATTCCAAATGCTCCTGTTGCAGCGGCATGAAAAAATAAGCAGCGATGCTGAGGTTTTAAGTGAAGTTTTATTAAATCATACCGCCGTCATGAGCTCCGCTCCCGGCGCCGTGCATGCACGCCGGAAGCGAGCCCAGCGGCTCTCGGAGAAGGAGGACACAAAGTCTGTGTCCAGCAGCAGCAGTTGAGGAAGTGGAATTGAGAGAGGGTTTGAGTTACAGAGTTGCAGCATATATACTCAACTACAACAATACATCAAAGAGCATTCCCCAGCAGTTGGTATGATCAAAGAGATAACAGAACAGGCATGAGACATTTGCATTTGAGAGACATATTGATCTCGGTCCCTAGGTCACAGTAAGGACAGGACGCATGAACACAATGTATGAAAGGCAACATTAACATCACAGAAGTGAGCCAGAAGAAGCGGGGCTGCCTGTAGACATTAATACACATTTCACTGTTCTGTTAATTGCTCTAGCCGAGCGCTGTGTCTGTCCAGTCTGTTTGTGGGGGTTACACCAAACCGCCACACTGTCTACTTTCTTCATCTCCCTGACTATCCCACTTTTTCTAACTTCTTCTAACTTTTTCTAACTTTTTTGCAAACCTCTTTTTTGCTAACTTTTTTGCTAACCTCTTCCTTTGAATACTTTCCTGTACCTCCTCATTCCACCACCAAGTCTCCTTGTCTTCCCTTTTCTGTCCACTGGATACACCACATACCTTTCTACCCATTTCCCTCAATACTTTTGCTGTACTTTCCCAGTCATCTAGTAATTCTGCCCTACCACCCAGAGCCTGTATCAACTCCTTCCTGAACTCTGTATAACCTTCTTCCTTCTGTAACTTCCCCCACTTAATTTTTGTCTTTGCCTTCACCCTCTTCCTCTTTTTGCTTTCCAAAATCATCCTACAGACTGCTATCTAGTTACATTCTAGTTACATTCTCCCCTGCCACCATCTTGCAGTCTCCCATCTCTTTTAGATTTCTCCTTCTGCATAAGATGTAGTCCACCTGTGTGCACCTTCCTCCACTCTTGTAAGTCACCCTATGTTCCTTTCTCTTCTTAAAGTATGTGTTCATCACAGTCATTTCCATTCTTTTAGCAAAATAAACTGCTTAATATATACACTATAAATAATTCTCAGTGATCTCTCAATGGTTGTCCCATGTTATATTCTGCTGTTGTTCCCAAAGACCTTTACTTTGCCCTGCTAATTGTCACTTCTGGAAATTCTTCATTTTGCCAATGCAACTTTGTTTGTTCACTAAACTATGTTCTTCACAGAACTAGAAAAGTTCTTTCTTGAAAGGCACTTTCCAACTAACTGCAAGAGCATTTCATGCCAGGAATTTCATTTCAGTTGAATTGCTCAGGTTATTGGTTACATTAACAGTGGGAGAAATTTGGGAAGTTTGATTTATCATGCATGGTCTCATTCTTTTTATACCACAAAAACTTGGCATTTTACCTTTTTATATCCACTTTTATATCTCACTAAGTGTGTTACACACGTGGACAAAATTGTTGGTACCTCTCTGTTAATGAAAGAAAAACCCACACTGGTCATAGAAATAACTTGAATCTGACAAAAGTGGTAATAAATAAAAATTCTATGAAAATTAGCCAATGAAAATCAGACAATGCTTTTGAATTGTGGTTCAACAGAATTATTTTAAAAAACAAACTCACGAAACAGGCCTGGACAAAAATGATGGTATCCTTAATTTAATATTTTCTTGCACAACCTTTTGAGACAATCACTGCAGTCAAACAATTTCTGTAACTGTCAATGAGACTTCTGCACCTCTCAGCAGGTATTTTGGCCCACTCCTCATGAGCAAACTGCTCCAGTTGTCTCAGGTTTGAAGGGTGCCTTCTCCACATGGCATGTTTCAGTTCCTTCCACAGATGTTCAATAGGATTTAGATCAGGGCTCATAGAAGGCCACTTTAGAATAGTCCAATGTTTCGCTCTTAGCCATTCTTGGGTGTTTTTAGCTGTGTATTTTGGGTCATTATCCTGTTGCAAGACCCATGAACTGCAACTGAGACCAAGCTGTCTGACACTGGGCAGCACATTTCTCTCTAGAATACCTTGATAGTCTTGAGATTTCATTGTAACCTGCACAGATTCAAGACACCCTGTGCCAGATGCAGCAAAGCAGCCCCAGAACATAACAGAAACTCCTCCATCTTTCACAGTAGGGACATTGTTCTTTTCTTGGTATGCTTCATTTTTGCGTCTGTGAACATAGAGCTGATGTGCCTTGCCAAAAAGTTCCAGTATTGTCTCATCTGTTCATAGGACATTCTCCCAGAAGTTTTGTGGCTTGTCAACATGCAGTTTGGCAAATTCCAGTCTGGCTTTTTTTATGATTTGTTTTCAACAGTGGTGTTGTCCTTGGTCATCTCCCATGAAGTCCACTTTGGCTCAAACAACGATGGAATGGTGCGATCTGACACTGATGTACCTTGACCTTGGAGTTCATCATGAATGTGTTTAGAGGTTGCTCTGGACTCTTTTGTTACCATTTGTATTATCCGTCTCTTCCATTTTTCATTAAGTTTCCTCCTGTGACCACATCCAGGGAGGTTGACTACAGTCCCATGGATCTTAAATTTCTGAATAATATGTGCAACTGTAGTCACAGGAACATCAAGATGCTTGGAGATGGTCTTATAGCCTTTACCTTTAACATGCTTGTCTATAATTTTCTTTCTACTCTCCTGAGACAACTCTCTCCTTTGCTTCCTCTGGTCCATGTTTAGTGTGGTACACACCATGTCACCAGACAGCACAGTGAGTACTTGTCACCCTTTAAATAGGCCGACTGACTGATTACAAGTTTGTAGACACCTGTGATGTTAATTAGAGGACACATCTTGGTTGAACATGTCCCTATGGTCACATTATTTTCAATCTTTTCTAGGGGTACCATCATTTTTGTCCAGGCCTGTTTCATGAGTTTGTTTTTTAAAGTAATTCTGTTGAACCACAATTCAAAAGCATTGTCTGATTTTCATTGGTTAATTTTCATAGAATTTTTATTTATTACCACTTTTGTCAGATTCAAGTTATTTCTGTGACCATTGTGGACTTTTCTTTCATTAACAGAGGGGTACCAACAATTTTGTCCATGTGTGTATGTAGCAGAGCAGGCAAGGAAGAGAGGGGACCCAAATGCAGGCAGAATTCCTCTTCACGGTGGTTTATTTATAATGGAAAGCAAAGCGCAGCATGAGGGATGAAAATAAATAGTGATGGACAAATAATACTGAGGCTTTGGAGCTTGTGTCATTCTTCCTGAAGCGGAGTGATTCGAAACAGTGTGTCAGAGCTTGTATCAAAACTCCACTGTCACGTGACCAATGACATCTGAAGCTTCAAACATCATTGCTACTTCACGCTTCACTGGCTCAGTATGTTTTGAAGCTTTCATCGGCCCAGATTATCATGTTGTTTGTACAGACTTACTTTAGTTTTAAAAAAATGCTTTCTAAATAAGCCTGAACCAACATTTACCATTCTTATTCTGTCATTTATAGCAGTGACAGAAAAAAATGAAAGCTGTTTGTCATTTTGACAGGTTAGACCGGCATTATTAAATAACAATTATCAAGCCTATTGTCTCATTTTATATATTTTTTTAAATTTATTTTTTTCACAACATCTTGCACATCGTAACAGTGTTCTCCGTCTGTGCACTGTGCCCAGCTGCACGTGCAGTATACACAGTGTCCTCACAGCAGCTGGCTGACTGGCCTGACGGTTGGAGCACCGGCGTTGCGACAATAACAAATCGATGACATTTCAGGTGCACTTTTGCTCCTGAGCGTCCTAATTTGGTCAATCTGAGGAATCAACCCACCTCCTTCCTTGGCACTCACCGCGGGTTGGTCCCTTGCAAGACCAGGGAACAGCCCTCACCCCACAGTGCTCGGGCACAGTGAGGTTGTGCTGCCCACTGAGATCTGCACACACCCCACCGGGATACCATACAATGCCAAAATATGCATCCATTGGTATCTCATCTTATGATTATTTCACTCCTTATTCACTGTCATTGTTTTAACAGGATGATTTAAAAGCAAACTATAGTAGAAGGAGTTATTTGATCACATCCACTGAACTCCTGACAGTCTTTTATTTTTATTTTTTCTGGGTTTAAAGTTTAAAGGAGTTCAGAGGAGGACTGCTCTTTTTCTCAGCACCAGAAAAGAATAAGAATACTATGGATAGTGGAGATAGAACTGAAGCAAGGATAACACAGGAGATGATTACAACAGGATGACACAGGGAATACTCAACATCAACTTAGAACAAAATAAATCTATCATAACTTAAAATAAACAAAAAGGGATGCATCACCAAACCAAGAAACAAAAGACAATGAATATTATTATTATTATTAAGTCCAAAGTAACTGAACACAAGAGATGAGGATGATCCAAAGCATTCAGAAAATTATGTTATCTCAGTTTAATCCACTTTATTTTCTATGATTTCAAGGCAGTGATTTTGACTACACTTAAATGTGACTGAGTGGTTAAGATTTACTGAGGCCTCAAGATTTGTACTGGTATATCTTTACAGATTATTAAATGTTCTCAGATTGCTACAAGATGTGTTTCTCTAGCTTGTCACTTTTTTGTCAAATAAACACAAATACATACACAGTCCACTTGAGGTACTGCAAGCCATGATTTTCAAAATTACGCTCCTCTCAATTTTGGCACGATAAAAGCCACAGGGGGAAAGATCATAATATAAAACAGTGGTAAATTCCTTTCCAGACTTCATTATGTGCTGTTGCAAACTGATAATTTTTTTTGCCCAGTCTGAGAAAGGAATATCAATATTTCATTTTCCATGAGATTTGCCAACTTTTTCTACATGAACTACAAAACATAAAAAATGCATACAAAACAAAACACCGAAACCCATTTACTCTGAACAAAAATAATCAGTGCATATGTTGGTTGAGATGTGGGCTTCCCCACTCCTACTCATTTAACCAAAGTGGCCTTCACTAGCCCTTTGCTTATCTCTGAATAAAGCCAATCAGTGTGGTTGGATGAACAGTCAAAGCAGAGCCAGGAAAAGCACCTGGCCTTACACTGCTATCTGATTAGAGGAGGTTCCAGGCCATGCCGAGCCAGCCCAGGCAGCGGCAGGAGCAGGTCTGCTCTGCACTAAAATGAACTAACTAGACTCATTCTGTTGCACCCTTTCAGAGAGCAGGTTCGACTCAAAGCAATGCCGTAGCATAGGCCCACCTTATCAAGCCAGGAAACATGACTGAGGAATAGTAGCTTCACTGATTCAGAACGGTTGATTGGTGTTCTCTGAAGCATGCATTTAATGATTAAGAAGTTATTATCTACCCTGTCCCTGAGCTCTCAAATTGGCTTTTGAATAAGAGTCCTCTGACAGAATTATATCAGCAGAAAGTGGCATGAATGTTGAAAGTGGTAGAGTGGAGCCATTAGAGTCCTGTAGGCACAAAAAATTACAAAGGGGTTTTGAGAATGTTGGACCTTCATTGGTATTGGTGTGTGTGTGTAACTAGCAACTATGACTGACAGCTCTGCGCTCTCACTGATTAACCTGGCATGAATTTTTTGGGACTACTAATAATAGTGTGTGTGTGTGTGTGTGTGTTCCATGCATATCTCTTGAACCGTTCGTCAGACTGACC
The DNA here is from genome assembly GCA_020510985.1 of Pholidichthys leucotaenia. Classification (NCBI taxonomy): domain Eukaryota; kingdom Metazoa; phylum Chordata; class Actinopteri; order Cichliformes; family Pholidichthyidae; genus Pholidichthys; species Pholidichthys leucotaenia. The sequence continues at coordinate 315,012,759 of CM035837.1, read as the reverse complement.
TAAGATTTTATATGTGTTTTGCTGAGGTTACAAGGGTGTGCATCCCCGAGTATGGAGTTGTTCAGTCAAAATATCTAATTTTTATCAATAAAATTTTAGTCATAGCTCTCTCCTCATGGTCTGGCTTCTAGAGGTGTGGGCGGGGTTTTGCACTGACTTTGTGCTGATTGGACAATACACAACATCACGGCATCAATAACCACAGTACACCGAGAGCAAAACTAGGAAGCAAAAAGCGACAAATTTGACTAGAAAAAAGATAATTCTGAAGATTTAATGCTTAAAAAAATATACCATAAAGTTGCCGTGATTGCATAGGTCTAAAGGATAATTCGGCATATGTGGAGAACATGAGGCGCGTGAACAGACTGGCCAGAGCGTCAGCGGGGACCCAGGTCTGACAAAGAACACCAGTGTATCCAACACAGAACATGCCGGGAGAAGCAGCGGCTCGAGAGGGCAGACCACGGTCATTTGCGGGAAGCCATGCCCAGCCTGCCCAGTCAGTGGTAGATGGGAGTCCCTGCTTCTGCTTCACCTGTGTGGTACCACTGTACTTTGCAGGACCACAAGTACCCCCTCCTGCATGAGTATCTAAAAATTAAAAACTTAATAATAATACTGCCATGACTGTAAAATATAAAATAATGGGTCTCAAATATTTGTAAACATGTCCTGTTATAGTACTGCATAAGTTTATTGATGATACACAGAAGAAATTCAATATTACACTGAACTCCATCACTGAACAGTGATATAAACTAAAATAATTATAATGATGACTGAACAACTCCCATTCTCCAAAGTGCAAGATACACTGTTATCTTGAATATAAGTGATAAAAGATCACACAAATAAATGATCTGACAAACAAATAAACAAGGGATCTGAAACAGCTGCTAATATTGGAAGTCCTATTCATTTTCAATAATTAGGTATTCTGTAATTAATATTCACACAACCAAATAAATCTCAGTGCCATTTACTCCCTTTTTTATTTGTCAAAGTTAAACATGTGATTGCGGACATATAGACTACACCTCTTTGTATTCCACTTTCAAACACAGCCTACATTTGGGCCTGTAAAGCCTGAATGGGATACCTGTTTCAGACAGGAATACTTGCATTCTACGGGCAATGCACTAGTAATAATAATAGCAGAAAAATATTGTTTTCAAAAAAGATGAACGTTTCATGCATTCTAGCTATTTACATTTACTGTTTTTTTTTTATTGCATGTGCTCTTTTTTTTTTTTTAGTATTTACAAAGGCTGTTCATTAAAGACTTCCCCTGACCCACTTCCAGTTATTGTAGGAGGCTGAAATTGCAGCTGTATAATAATATGTCTCTCTATAGGTCCCGTGGTAATTGTCAGCTCTGAACTCCTAAGAGTTTCTCTTTTACAGGTGCAAAGGTGGAGTGAGGTGTGATATTGGAGTCAGTTGAATGCAGAGCAGTCATCAGGTTCTTGTATTTGAGAGGCCGCACACCACGGAAGATATTTGATGAGGTAAAAGAGACTTATGTGGAGGGTGCACCATCATATGACATAGTCAAGCACTGGTATCAATAGTTCAAGTGTGGCCGGACATCCATAGAAACGACACCCATTCCCGGGTGACCACAGTGTGCCATTTGGAAAAGTGTAGTCCGCCAGTTTGGATGATCGTCACATAACCATTCTCCAACTAGCCAAAGATATCAAGATCAGTGTGGGGTCTGTGGGGGGAAAAAAAAATCATCCGTGACCATTTGCATATATGGAAGTTATCTGCATCATGGATTGATGGTTGCTCAAACCTTTCCAGGAGCAGGAACGAGTCATGTGCTCTCACTGTCCTTTGGCCATAGGGCTGTGCAATATGGCAAAAATTTTGTATCATGATATACTGTAAGTATATCTTATATTATATATATAGTGTATCTTATATCATAATAATGATATATATCACGATATATATTTTCTGTAAATTCTACAGTTTAGATAATCACATAAAAAGGACCAGCTCTTTTTTTTTTCACTTTTTTTTTACAGTACGTGCACCTTTTTCCCCTCATAATTTTGCAGTGTTGTTATAAAATAGTTTTTTTTAATGTGCATTTGAGACTTGATTCTCATAAATTTCAGGTTTTTCTTCTAAATCATATGAATAAAAAGTAAACATCAAGAAGTTAAATATTTCCTGAGCCAGAGGAGAATAGCAAAAAAAAAAAAAAAATGAAGAAAAAAACATAAAAAAATGTCTGAAAATGAGAAACTAACCCATTGCTGCCATCTACAGATATAAATTAGCTGTTAGTTTGAATCTGAAAATTTAAGTGTAGAGCTAGAGCCTGAAAATGTCATTCTGGCCTGATTTAACCTGTTTCCTTCTTGGTAAAAATATTTTAGATTGGTCATGAGCTGAAAATCAGAGACACAAAAGGTAATGTAATAAAATACATGTGATGACTAACTTTATTCAATATCACTACTTGACTAATTAAAAATTATTAGAAATCAAATAAATTACGTTAAGAGCCAACTTGCTCCTCCACTCTGTTTTATTTATTTTCTATTTTGTGTGTATGTGCCACCATCAAGCACCTGTGCAGCTTTAATACATTTTTTTCAGACAAAAAATGAATTAAAAAAAAGAAACTCAGCTGTAATTTAAACCAAAGAAACGATGGTCTGCTACGGTTTCCAGTTAGTACAACTTAGCATCATCATTTACCATTTTATAATTAGACGTGGTGTTAACGTTACTTACCTCCTAGTAAAACGAGGTTAGCAAACTATCCTCTCTGACGCAGCACGATTCAAAACAGTCCCATGTCCCTGGCAAACAGGAGTAGCAGCTATCTGAACCAGTAGTTTGGAGTTAGCATTAGCAACCACCAGACTGAAGCCTAGACACCTACCTGTTCTGCTGCGTACAGTCGTGCACTGCAGGAGAGAGACAGGGTGCTGACAAGTAGTGGTGAGAAGCTTGACTGAATAAACGGGAATATGTGCATTTTAAATCACAGTATAAATGATAAACTATTCTATGAAACAATGGACATTTTTATATTGTCATCCAATATATGTCATCATATCGCACAGCCCTATTTAGCCATATGCCAAGAAAACCAGGCGGACTTCTTCAACGGACTAATCATGGAGAATGAAACATGGGTCCTTCACTGTTATCCAGACACTAAAGCCCAGGCAAAGCAATAGAAGCATTATGACTCACCACCTCCAAAGAAGACGTGTCCAAACCTTGGCGGGCAAGGTCATGGTCATGGTCTTTTGGGACCAGCATGGCACATTGATGGATTTCCTGGCAAAGGGTACCACAGTCACCAAGACTTACTACTCTCCACTGCTGCAGAAATTGCAAAAGGCCATCAAAAATGACAGGCATGGCATACTGACCAAAGGTGTCTGCCTTCTGCAAGACTATGCTGTGGTTCACAACTCACATATTGCCCAGACGTAAATACGGTCCTGCAGCTATGAAATCCTTCCTCACTCCCCTTACTCTCCTGACCTCACACCATCTGACTTTCACCTCTTTCCCATCATGAAGTCATTTTTGAAGGGCAATACGATGGAACCTGCAGACTTCTACAGGTGAGGTCTCCACAGCTGCATAAAGTGATGGGAGAAGTGTGTGACCCTTGGTGGTATCTATCCAAGAGAAAGATTAATAACTGTGCCAAGTTTGGTTGATCTCAGTCCATGGAAAATCTTTAATGAACAGCCCTTGTATAAGCAGCAAACATAAATAGGTGAAATCAAAATCTACCTCTAACTATGGAAAAACAAAAGGACATGCAAACTTCCGTGTCTACAGAGCAAACATAATTTATTCTTGATCCCGTCACATTTATTAGGCATTTATAGTAAGACACACTGCTGCTCACTGGCAATAAAAACAGCACAGAAAGACCTGAAAACACAAGTCCTGATGGGCACATTAAAAATGTTTATTAGAGTGCTATTCCTCAAAGCAGGCTGTTTCACTATGAGCACATCTAGTCCCTTTAATAAAGCTCAACTGTGTTTGAAAAAAAGAAATGTTCATGGAGAAAAGTTTTTAGTATAGAGCATGTCAAAAAATGTGCAAATGTAAAACCACTGTGTCATAATTCAGGACAAGAGAGGCTCAAATGCAGAGCTGCCACACTGAATGAACACTCAGACTCAGATGTAAAATTCACCAGTTTATTGCGAAAGTAAATTTAACACACAAACCTAAATAAAAGTGCACGGTTAAAGAAAAGAGCAAACAAAAACACACACTTTAATTTACACACAAAAACCGGTGCCCATTGGAGCGCACGCAGCCTACAAGAAAAGAGCAGAAAAAAGATGGTTAGGGACAGAATCTCCACAAGAGGAGAATAAGACTGGGAGAGCACCCTTACTCTGAGAGCAGAGGAGCCCGGCAGGGAGCTCCTGCATGGACCAGGGAAACAGGGGGAAGACAGTTGACCTGGGTGGACGTCTGGTGTCTTCTGGTCAGGTGAGCATGATCAGCCCCAGAGTACACACTGCTAAGGTGGCAGCAAACCTGAGGAGACAGAAGGACATGGGAAGTGAAGACACAGATCAACTGAGGAAAATAATTACACGTGGCTTAGACTTTCGGTAGCGAACCTAACGATCCAGCAGTGAGCTCTTCACACGCTGGCTCTTAAATATGCTGGACAATCAGGCAGCAACAGGTGTGTCAATCACACAGGTGTAGATAATACTCCGGTGCCGGGAAGATAGGAACAGGAGGGGAGGGGGAACACGCTCGCCTGATCATCACAGTGCCCCCCCCCCCAAGGGGCACCTCCTGGCATCCCACTGGACTTACGTGGGTGTGTCCGATGGAATGCCCGCACCATCCCCTTATCCAAGATGTAAGACCTCGGAATCCAAGACCTCTCCTCCGGACCGTACCCTTTCCAGTGGACCAGATACCGGCACCCATGACCCCATTGATGGATGTCCAGGATCTTCTCTACCGTGTAGGTGGTTTGATTGTTGATGACCCGGGGGGGAGGTGGGGGATCCGGAGGAGGGCAGAGAGGGCTGGCGGAGAGGGGTTTGATGCGGGAAACGTGGAACATCGGATGGATCTGCATCGAAGGTGGCAGGTCCAACCGACCAGAGACATTGTTGATGATAATAATAATAATAATAATAATAATAATAATAATAATGCATCAGATTTATATAGCACTTTATCATAGACACTCAAGGATGCTTTACAAATAGATACATTATTCATTCATTCCAGACAGACAGTGGTAGTGGCAAGCTACTACCGTAGCCACAGCCACCCTGGGGCAGGCTGACGGAAACGTGGCTGCCAATCAATGCCAACTGGCCACCACCGAGCATTTATACACATTCATACCCAGTGTTGTGGACACTGGAGGCAAGGTGGGTAAAGTGTCTTGCCCAGGGACACAACGGCAGGATATCTGGGGAGAACGGGATTTGAACCGCCAACCATCTGGTTATTGGACAACCTGGTCTACCTCGTGAGCCACTGCCGCTTGATGATCCACTTCATGGGGAACGGGCCCAGATAGCACGGGGAAAGCTTCCGAGACTCTGTCTTCAGCGGGATCTCTTTGGCAGACAGCCAGACCTTTTGTCCCACCGTGTACTTCGGCGCCGGCACACGTCTGCAGTTAGCATACTGTTGATTCCGCTCTGCAGAGCGGAGAAGGGCAGCTCTTGTGGCCTTCCACAGACGGCGTCAATGGTGCGCATGGACCTCCACGGATGGGACGGTGAGACCCCTCTCTGCCATGGGCAGCAGAGGTGGAGTGTAGCCCATCGAGGCCTCAAATGGAGTAAGCCCAGTTGCGGAGGAGATGGCAGAGTTGTGGGAATATTCCACCCAGGTCAGGTGGGATCTCCAGGTAGTGGGGTTGCAGGATTCTACGCACCTCAGGGTGGTCTCCAAGGACTAATTGACACACTTGGCCTGACCGTTGCTCTGTGGATGGTATCCGGACGTCAGGCTGGCTATAGCACTCAAGAAGTGACAAAATGCCTTCCACACCTGGGATGTAAACTGTGGACCCCGATCTGAGACGATGTCCATGGGGATCCCATACAACTGGATGACATGCTGCGTCACAAGATCAGCCATCTCCGTGGCAGATGGTAGCTTGGGGAGAGGGATAAGGTGGATGGCCTTGGAGAAATGGTCAATGATGGTAAGAATGATGGTGTTGCCTTGGGATGGAGGGAGGCCCATAACAAAGTCCATGGCAATGTGGGACCACGGACAACTCGGCACCGAGAGGGGATGGAGGGGGCCAGCTGGTGGGAAAGAGTCTGACTTGTTTGTGGTGTAGGTGTGACAGGCCTTGATATACTCCCGCACATCCCTCCCAAGTGTGGGCCACCAAAACACTCTCCCAAGCAGCTCAATAGTTTGGGAGATGCCGGGAGGGCAGGCGAAGAAGCTGATGTGCCCCCACTTAATCACCTCACTGCATAGCTTGGAGGGCACATATAGCCAGTCAGATGGACCTCCCTCCAGGATGGATTCAGATGACTGAGCCTGCCGGACCCTCTGCTCAATCTCCCACAAGAGCACCCCGAGAAAGCAGGAGGAGGGGAGAATAGTCTCTGGGGGTGAGGCAGCAGCCACGGAGGAGGAGGTGGAGGAGGAGGAGGAGGAGAAAACTGGCGTGAGAGGGCATAAGCCTTGGCATTACAAGACCCTGGTTAGTACGAGATGGAAAGATTGAACCTATTAAAGAAAAGGGCCCACCGACCCTGCCGTGAATTCAAACGTCTGGCCGATCGAAGATATTTTAAATTTTTTTGATCAGTCCAGACAATGATCGGTTGGCTAGCCCCCTCCAGCTAGTGTCTCTATTCCTCCAATGCCAGCTTAATGGCCAACAGTTCGTGGTCCCCAACATCGTAATTCCTCTCAGCTGGCGTTAGCCACCAGGAAAAATACACGCACGGATGGAGCTTCTGGTCGGAGGTGGAACACTGGGAGAGGACAGCGCCCACCCCCAAATCGGAAGCATCCACCTCGACCACAAACTGTGCTGAAGGATCCACCTGCACCAGGATGCGCGTGTTGGTGAAGAGGCCTTTCAGGGTAACAAAAGCTCGTTCAGTGGCCTCGGACCACTTGAACAAGCTTTTGGTTGACGTCAACTGCGTAAGTGGTTGCACCACCTTACTGTAGTCACGGATAAATCGGCGGTAGAAGTTGGCAAAGCCCAGGAAGCATTGGAGGTGCTTCCTGGACTGGGGGGTAGGCCAGTCTACTACCGCCTTGATTTTTGCCTGATCGGTCTTTAACACGTCCTCTGCAAAGATGAACCCCAGGAATGAAATGGAGCGAGTGGAGAATTTGCACTTCTCCGCCTTCACACAAAGCTGATTCTCCAGCAGTCACTGCAGGATGGACCAAACGTGGACTACGTGCTCCTCCAGTGTGGGGAAAAAATCAAAATATCATCCAAATACACAAAAACAAACTGGTTCACCATGTCCCATAAGACGTCACTAATTAACTGTTGGAAGACAACATCATGATAGACCTCGGGCATGGAGCTGAGATCCGCCGGCTCAGCCGGAGGGGAGGAGATCAGGAGAGAGGGCAAACATGCAGCCGATCGGAGACAAGATGAGAGACAAAAAGAGCTTCAGGACGAAATGGAGCCCTGACTCCAGTTGGATTGTGGATTGTTGAATTGTGAATGCAGAGCCACGGATACCCCAGGATCATGGAGGTGGTCAATTAAGGCAGGACATAAAACTGAACAGTCTCGCGGTGATTACCGGACAAAATGACCGAAATGGGCTCAATTTGTTCAGTAATCGCTGCAATACTGCTGCCTGAGACTGCCGAGACATTCAAGGGGGTTGGGACATTCCTGGTGGGTATCTGAAATTTCCTGACCATGGCCTGTTGAATGAAATTTTGCTCCGCTCCTGAGTCAGTCAGGGCGGAGGTTTTGAACTAGGTCCCTGGTAACTGGATGAGGGCCGGGAGTTCAAAACGATTGGGAGGATTTTGCGAAGACCTTCCCGCCAGACCCCCCATGGTTATTGACGGGCCAGATCTTTTGGTCTCGCCAGGCATTTTGAAACTACGTGGCCTGTGACCCCGCAATATATGCATGTCCCTGCCCTCTCTCAACCCCAGCGCTCCTCCAGAGTCAGATGGGACCTACCAAGGGCCATTGGCTCGGACGGCGCCAGCGGAGCTGCGCCAGAGGGAAGGGGAACTGGCTGTGGAGTGAACAGGGAAGTAGCGGCTTTCTGCTGACTTGTTCGCACCCTAAACCCATTATTCAGGGCCACAGCCTGCACGATAAGCTCATCCAAAGAGGAGGGGGATGCGCAGATAGCCAGTTCATCTTGGAGATGCGGATTCAGACCCCAGAGGAAGGCGCTGTGAAGAGCAACGTCATTCCATCCTGAGTCCACTGCAATGACTCGGAACTCGACAGAGAAATTGGCTACAGACCAGTCTCCCTGCCGAAGTCCCATCAGCTGACTAACTATGTTTGCCTCACTCTCCGAATGGCTGAAAGCTTCGGAGAACTCTCGCACAAATCACTCAAAGGAATATAGGGCCCCATCCAAGCTGCTCAAGATGGACTGTGCCTACTTGAGCACCCAGTTCCGCAGCAACAATGTCATGGAATGAATCTTAGCCGAATCATCCCTATGCTCCCCCTCCACCTGCTGGAAATACAACCGGCAGTGAAGCAGAAACCCTTTGCATCCCCCCACCTCCCCCCCACAGGGGGCAGGTGTAGGAATGGAAATGTTCCTGAGGATGGCAGAAGCTGCCCGAGCAGCAGGTGCAGGAGGCGCCACACCAGGAAGCTGACACAGGTGTTCGGTTACGGTTGCCAATTGCTGGGTGATAGTTTGGAGCTGTTCCGAAAGAAACCTGACCTGGCGCTCCGTGGCATCCAGGCATGAGAGTGCCGACTGTTCGCCCGGCGGAGCGCTCACTGAGCCTCGATCTTCCCGATCTTCTCTCATCCTGATTCATGTTGTCTTTTCTCCGCTTCCTGATTTCTATGGCCTCCTTGATCCAGCATTTGTGCTTGTTGCTCTCCAATCCAATGATTTTTGCGTTGTCCCAGTCCATGATGTGATTATTTCTTTTGCTTACAGCAACAAACATCCCAACGGCGGAACAGGCGGAGAGGAGAGTGAACTCCCAACGGCTGTGAAGGCGGAGGAGGACAGACAGTTGCATGGGAAGAAGGGTCTCGGAAAGCCTTGGCAGGCAACCTTTCTACAGGGTGGACCAAGCTCTCGACAGCCCAGCCATGGAAGGCAGTTGGTCTAGGGGAGGGACCCCCAACAAACGTCCATGGCTGAAGATGGAGATGCAGGACCCCTGTGGTGCCACAAACCTCTGCATCACGCATATTTGCTTCATGATGAGTCACACTGATGTTGCACATGATGGTGCTCGTCCTCTGGGGATCCGCCAAGGAGGAAGAGTGCCGGGCCCTCAGCCTCAAAGGGGCCCCACCCTCAGCTACCAGAGGTCATCTCACCTCGTCCTGCACGACCAGGGGACGGGGAACGAGGAATGCTACTGGCCGAAAAGAGACGCCAAAGGAGAGGAACGTCAACATCCTCCAGTGAAACGCAGAAGGAGTCTATGACAAAAAAATATCCCTTGCCGAAAGACTCCACTCAGAAGACACTGATGTAGCCTGCCTACAGGAGACACACCTGAAGGAAAACCAGCGTTTCAGTGTTAGGGGATACCAGGTCTTCAGGAAAGACAGAAAAAGAAGAACAAAAGGAGGAGTGGCGATTCTTGTCAAAAACGCCATACCAGCACAAGAGTTTGACGTCAGTACCAACAACCAGGCAGAAATCCATGGAGTTCGAATCATGGTTCACAATGAAAGCGTCACGATCTTCAATGTGTACTGCCCCCCAGAGCGAGAGCTCTCACTTGACCAAATGGAACTCCCAGACCACCGATGCTTAGTCATTGGTGACTTCAACAGTCACTCAGAGGCATGGGGTTTCAGTGAAGCAGATAGAAAAGGAGAGGAGGTGGAAGATTGGCAAGTCGAAAACAGTCTTCTGCTAATGAATGATCCTGATGATCCACCAACGTTCTTCTCCAGGGTATGGCTGAGTAACACCACACCCGATCTTGCGTTTGCCACCAACGACATGGCCAGGCTGGCAACAAGAACGGTACTTGACCAGCTCGGGGGAAGTGGCCATAAACCTGTGAAGATCGGACTGGACATCAGCTACAAACCACAAGAAGCTAAGACATTCACCAGGTGGAATTACAAGAAGGCCAACTGGGTGTGCTTCTCAACACTGGTGGACCGGTACTCTGCGGAGATCTGTCACAAGCAGCAGAACCTCAACAAGAAAGTCAGGGTGCTGAACCATGCTATTCTGAAGGCTTCAAATGAATCTATACCTCGGGGAGCCAGAAAGAACTATAGGCCTTACTGGACAGAAGAGCTCCAGCAGCTTGAAGACAGTGTGGCAGAGGCAAGGAAAAAAGTAGAAGCAGATCCTACAGTAGAAAACAACATTGCCTTGAAGGCGGCCACTGCAAAACACAGGCAGACATTTATACAGGAAGCTCGAAAGAGATGGCAAGAAAAGACAGAGCAGCTCAACTTGGACAAGGACGGCAACAAGCTTTGGAAACTGGCTCAAGCCCTCAACGATGAGAACAGCAAAAGCTTGCCGATCACAGTACAGGCAGATCAAGAACTGCTGACTGGCAAGAAAGCAGCAGACCATTTCATCAACTAGTATGCGAAGACGAGCCATCTTCAGATTCCACCAGAGAGAAGAAAGGTTGTCAGAGGAGCCCAGCGAATTCATCAGAATGCACAGATTGAACCAGTGATGAACTCGCCATTCATTCTCAAGGAGCTGGAGGATGCAATGACAACACTGAAGCTGAAAAAAGCCCCTGGGTCTGACAAGATCACAAATGAAATGTTGCTGAACCTTGGCCCCAAAACCAAGAAGAAACTTCTGCAGCTTTTCAACGACAGTTGGAGATCAGGGACTGTGCCTCAGATCTGGAGAGAAGCCACGATGATTCCAGTGCACAAAAAAGGCAAAGATAAGTTGAAGGCTGAAAGCTATTGCCCCATAAGCCTTACAAGCTGCATAGGAAAGCTGCTAGAGCGTCTCATCAACACCAGACTCATGTGGCACTTGGAAGGAAAACAACACATCGGCCCAGAGCAAGCAGCCTTCAGGCAGAACTGGTCTACAGAGGACCAAATAATATACATCTCTCAAGCCATAGAAGATCCCTTCCAAGAAAAAAAGCACACCCTCGCTGTGTGGCTTGACCTAGAAAAGGCGTTTGACAAGGTATGGAAAGACAGCCTCAAGCTGAAACTGCGCCAGTGTGGTATCACTGGGCGCATGTACAAGTGGATTGCCCAATACCTGCACAACAGAAGAGCCAGAGTCCAGGTAAGACAGTACTCCAGCAAGAAGAAGGTGTTGAGGGAAGGAGTCCCACAAGGAGGAGTGCTCTCCCCATCACTCTTCCTTGTATTCATTAAGGACATCATCCAGAGTTTGCCAAGGAACGTACAAGGTGCCATCTATGCCGATGACCTAGCCCTCTGGTGCAGTGAGGAAAGCATCGTGACTGCAAACTACAGACTGCAGCAAGTTCTCAGGCTGATAGAGGCATGGACCAAGTCATGGCTTGTAAGCTTAAATGAGAGGAAGACTACATACACCGTCTTCACCCTGTCCACCCAACTCCAGAAGGTGAAACTGCAGATCAACTCCCATGAGCTCCAGGCTGAATATGCACCCACATACCTCGGGATCACCATGGATCGCAGACTGACTTGGAAGAACCAGCTGCACAAGAACCAGGCAAGAGCAAAGATCAGGATGGCCCTAATGAAGAAACTGTCAGGAACAGACTGGGGTGCAGACCAGGGTGTCCTGAAGAAGCTCTATGTGGGGAGGATTCGGCCTGTTCTGGAGTATGGCATGGCAGCAACCTCAACAGCTGCCAAAAGCAACACTGAGAAGCTGGACAGACTCCAAAACCAAGCCTTGCAAATGATGACAGGAGCCATGCGCAGTACCCCTATCAAAGCGCTGGAGACAACAACAGGCCTTGCACCACTGGAAGACAGAAGAAACGTCAAGGTACTGACCCAGGCCGCCAAATTCAAAAGACTGGAAAACCATCCCATGAAGGACAGACTGAACAAGCCAACAAAAGGGAGACTTAAGAGATCGAGCTTCATCCACCAGAGCAGGACACTTGAAAGGAGAGACCCAGAACTGATGGACCACATACCCACATCAATACCACCCATAGCATTTGTTCCCTCCTGGAACCGACAGAACTTCCCAGCCATACGCACAGACATATCGGGCACTGGGAAGAAAGGAACACATTCAGACCAAGAGAGGAAGTCACTGGCCCTGGAGTTCATTCGGTCTGCCTACCCTAAAGAGTAGTGGACTCACGTCTACACAGATGGCTCTGCCATGGAAGCAACCAGGAATGGAGGAGGCAGCATGTACATCAGGTATGCTGACTAGGAGACCCACATTCCCATTGCGACTGGAAAGTACTCCACCAATTTCAGGGCTGAGGCAGAGACCCTGAGAACAGCAGCGGCCCACGTCAGGGAACATCAAGACAAAGCACACAAGCGGGTCGTCATCTTCACTGATGCCCTCTCTGTCTTGAATGCACTTCAGGACCCCCAACGCAAAGCACTGAATGAACTTGCCCTCACTCTGTCTCAACTAGCAACACAGGCGAACGTATCACTCCAGTGGATTCCTGCCCACTGTGGAATCTATGGAAATGAGACGGCTGACAGACTTGCTAAGGAGGGTGGGCAGCAAGACCAGGAAGACAGGCAGGTCTACAGTGAGGAGAAAACCATTATTAAGGCCCTGTCTCACAAGAAGTGGCAGCAGCAACACCCAAACTTCTGCAAGGATGACAACTACTACAGTCTGAGCAGGGATGACCAAGTCGTTCTGTTCAGACTCTGAACTGGACATAACAGAATGCATGCTCACATGCACCAGAAACTTAAAGTTGGACAATCGGGCAGACGCCCATGTGGTACTGCTCAAATGACCAGCGAACACCTCCTCCAAGACTGCCCAGACCACGCTGCACTCAGACGAGCTACGTGGCCTGACCCCACATCGCTGAACCAAAAGCTGCACGGGGACCTCGGGGACCTCTGCAGGACGGCAGCATTCGTCAGGGCAGCTGGTGTGACCATCTAGTGAGCGACGAAGAAGAAGAAGAAGAATTTCTTTTGCAGTGATCTGATATTGCTGAGTTTAATATTGCTTGTTTTGCCTTTTCTTTTTGTGATCTTGTGAGCCGTCCTTGTGTTTCCTTCTCACATTCCTTCTGGTGTTCTTTTTTCCTTGTGATGAATGATCTTCCTGTTTCTCCGATGTAGGTTTTGTTACATGATCTGCATGATATTTGATATATTACGTTGCATTTTTTTGCTTTGTTGTATTTTGTCCTTGGGGTGTACTCATAACTGTCTTAATTTTTTGTGTGATTTTACCGCTGTGTTTATTTTGTGTTTTTTCATGATCCTTTGGATTGGTTCTGTTATCGCTTGGATGTACTGTATGGTTATGATATCCTTGTTTTTGATTTCGGCTTTTGGTCTGTGTCTCGTATTTTGTTTGTTTTCTTTGTTTCTGACTTGCTGCTTCCCTTTATTTACGGCCCATTTCCGATGTTGGTAGTGTGTGAGTGCATGTCTTATGTGGTTTTTACTCCTCCTGTCTGTCTTCTTGGTTTGTGATGATGGCGGCCCGCTTGTAGTGTCCTGACAACTGATAGTTTGTGTGCTGTGGGGTGTTCTGATGTCCATGGTAGGTACTGATCCGTGTGGGTTGATTTCCTGTAGACTAAGATTTTTATACTGCCATCATCGTCGGCCTCCGTCGGTCTATGATGACCATGGAAGAGAATCCTAAACGTCTACTCTGCTGGAACAGCACCGCCTGTGGCTGAACAGGCCGATGCACGAATGACAGTCCCTGTCACACAGGTCACACTTGTGGGTGGTCTCCGTGCTGCTGGGTCTGTGGCGGTTCTTCCTGCGGGTCCTTTTTTCATCTGCTGCAGCAGTCAGTCTCTCTTCACTCGCCTTGAGCTGTGTGGTCAGGGTGCCTCTCCATTTGGAGCGGTCCGTTGCAAGGTCCTCCCAGCGCTCTGTGTTGATATCCAGGGCCTTCATGTCTCTCTTGCAGACGTCTCTAAAGCGCAGCTGTGGGCGGTCAACGTCTCTCCTGCCACTTGCCAGTTCTCCATAGAGGACGTCTTTGGGGATTCTGCCATCCTCCATACGGTGAACGTGGCCTAGCCAGCGGAGCCTGCGCTGCCTGAGTAGAGTGAACATGGAGGGAAGGCCGGCGCGGGACAGAACTTCTGTGTTGGGCACTTTGTCCTGCCAGGATATGTCCAGGATGTGGGGAATGCAGCGCAAGTGGAAGGAGTTCAGTCTCTTTTCCTGCCGGGCGTATGTTGTCCACGTCTCACTCCCATAGAGCAGTGTGCTGATGACGCAGGCGTTGTACACTGCCATCTTCGTCTTGACAGAGAGTTTGGGATTCTCCCACACTCGTGTGGTGAGGCGAGCGAGTGTGAAGGCTGATTTTCCAATCCTCTTGTTGATCTCTGTATCAAGGGAGAGGTTGTTGCTGATCGTGGACCCCAGGTACGTGAACTGATTCACGACCTCCAGCTTGTAGTCATCAATGGTGATGGTTGGTGGTGCTTCCCTGCCTTGCGCCAAGACGTTAGTCTTCTTCAGGCTGATGGTAAGCCCGAAGTCCTTGCATGCCTGGGAGAAGCGGTCCATCAGGGTCTGAAGCTCCTGCTGTGTGTGGGTTGCGACTGCAGGGTCGTCTGCGAACAGCATGTCTCTGATTAGAGCCTCGCGTACTTTGGTTCTGGCTTTCAGGCGGGCGAGGTTGAAAAGCCTGCCGTCAGATCTTGTGTGCAGGTAGATTCCCTTTGTTGCTGTGCTGAAGGCATGCCTCAGGAGCATAGCAAAGAAAATCCCAAAGAGGGTTGGCGCAAGTACACAGCCCTGTTTCACTCCGCTGCGTATGTTGAATGGCTCTGAGACGTTGCCATCGTGCTGCACTATCCCCTGCATGTTGGTGTGAAACGATTCGATGAGGCTTTGCAACTTTGGTGGGCATCCTATCTTTGGCAGGATCTTGAAAAGGCCCTCTCTGCTGACCAGATCGAACGCTTTGGTGAGGTCGATGAAGGCGACGTACAGAGGCATGTTCTGTTCTCTGCATTTCTCCTGGAGTTGGCGGATGGAGAATATCATGTCTACCGTCGATCGCTCAGCGCGGAAGCCACACTGAGACTCGGGGTAGACACGTTCGGCAAGCTTCTGTAGACGAACGAGAACAACTCGTGCGTAGACTTTGCCAACAACGCTGAGGAGGGAAATGCCCCTGTAGTTGTTGCAGTCGCTTCTCTCCCCTTTGTTTTTGTAGAGGGTGATGATCTTGGCGTCCCTCATGTCCTGTGGTACGGCACCTTCCTTCCAGCACTGGCAGAGGACGTCATGCAATGGCAGCAGTAGGGCGGTCTTGCAGTGCTTGATCAGGTCAGGGGGTATGCCATCGTTGCCGGGTGCCTTGCCAGCGGCCAAGCTATCAATGGCCTTACTGAGTTCGTCGATGGTTGGCTCGGCGTCAAGTTCGTCCATGGATGGCAGGCAGTCGATGGCATCAAGGGCTGACGGTGTCACGGTGTTCTGTCTAGAGTAGAGGTCAGAGTAGTGTTCCACCCATCTCTCCATCTGCTTGTTCTTCTCTGTGATCATCTCCCCAGTGGAAGATTTGAGGGGGGGCCGTCTTGCTCTGAGCCGGACCAAGTGCTTTCTTGATGCTATCGTACATACCACGGATGTTCCCAGTTATGGCAGCGGTTTGAATGTCTTGGCTGAGCTGAGTCCAGTACTCGTTGGCACAGTGCCGAGCAGTCTGCTGAACTTTGCGTCTCGCAGCCCTGAGGTTCCAAGGTTGTCATAGCCAGGAGCGGCACTGGGGTTAAGCTCCCAGTGCTCATAAAATACTCCTTATGGCGTGCGTCTCGAAAAGCCTCTGACAACTAAGTCCAACTCCTAGCCTGCCCGTGTGGTTTAGTCTCTAAGCCCGGCGGAACTGCTTTTACTAATAGGAGAAGGGGCGAGGGCGGATCTCTGGCGCCTTAAAACCAGATGCTTCGGGTAGATGGTGGCTCATCAACCTGGGAAGGTAGCCCATCTAGGGGAAGGTAAACCCTGATTTCAAACCTCTGCTGCCTTGCGGCACACCCGGTCACGGGAAAGGCTTCGGGAGTCAACCCTGAGGAAAAATCCGGAGTCGGAGCCCCTAAGGCAGTTCTATGTTGTGCTCAACATCGTTCTGGCAGCTCCTGCAACGGCGCTGGTGCCAAACTGTAGCAGCCCTGCTGTTCCTTTGGATTCATCAGTGATGTGGAGAGGGGGGACATGCTGCATGGGCAACATCTTGTCCTCCATATCTTCCTGCCCAGGCTTGAATCCTACCAACGCCCAACGCTGGAAGGTAGAACACCGGATCACTGGAGAGGACACTCCAGCTTCGCCTTTGGCATAGACAAAACACGGGGAATGACAGTTACCGGTTATAAGCCCAGTTACCGGTTATGTTCCCTGTGTTCGTCACTACCCTTTCCCTGCCAGTAGAACGTGTAGTCCTTCTCTCTCAGTGTGCCTGCATCAGCTAACCGTGTTTCCTGGAGAGTGGCGATATCCACTCCCAGTCTCTTCAGCTCATTATTGATGATGGCAGTCTTCCTGGTGTCGTTGATGTCCTTGAGGTTAGCAGCGAGTCCTGCCATCATCATTGTTGTGGATTTTCATGTCCAGAAAGGCTATGGTACCATTTTCTTCTTCTTTGTGTGTGAATTTTATGTTCCCAGTGCTGTCCGTGTTGTTCAGATGGTCTGTGAGTTCTTGTGTGTGCCCTTTTTTTATTTTCTCCAATATGTCATCCACATATCCCTTCCAGAGGGTGAGGTTGCATTGTATGGGTGCTGTGTTGATGGCTTTATTTTCCAGATCTTCCACAGAAATCAGGAAGCGGGGAAAAGACAGCATGAATTGGGATGAGGGGGCATTTATGCTTTCCCAGGTGTGGGAAAGCATAAATGCCAGCCCAGTGGATCTGATAGTTCTGCTGGGCTGGCCAGGAAAGCCAGCCAATAAATGACACTTCGCAGCAATCAGCTGGTACTTCTGATGAAGACTGCAGTGGACAGTTGAAACAAGTAAAGGTAAAACATTTCCTTTCTATCCTTGTCTTTAATAAGAAAAACAATAGGGTAATCACTCTATACTACAGTAGTGCATACCTGTGCATGCCCGTAGAAACCAAGTATAAGCAAGTATTTCTGCATGCCTGTAGAAAGCAAGTGTAAGCAAGCACATCATCACTCGTTCAGTGATGCCTGCCTTTCATATATAGTGCATACCCATAGAAACCAAGTATAAGCATTTCTGCATGCCTGTAGAAAGCAGGTGTAAGCAAGCATGTCACCACTCGTTCAGTGATGCCTACCTTTGATCTTTGATGATGTCATAACAAGCCCTATGATGCCTGCCTTTGATCTTTTGATGATGTCATAGCAAGTCCTATGATCTTGATGATGTCATAGCGAGTCCTATGATCTTTTAGTGATGCCTGCCTTTGATCTTTGATGATGTCATAGCAAGTCCTATGAGCTTTGATGATGTCATAGCGAGTCCTATGATCTTTTAGCGAGTCCTATGATCGTGACACACAGACAGACAGACACACAGAATTTCTTGAATTATATAGAATGATATAATTCAAGAAAATCTGTGTGTGCGTGTGTGTCACGTTCATAGTACTTTGTGTTGCCATGGTAACCATGTCAAAGCTCAAAGGCAGGCATCACTCACGATCATAGGACCCGCTATGACATCATCAAAGACCAAAGGCAGGCATCACTCACGATCATAGGACTTGCTATGACATCATCAAAGATCAAAGGGAGGCATCAGTCACAATCATAGGACTTGTTATGTCATCATCAAAGATTATAGGACTTGCTATGACATCATCAAAGATCAATGGACTCGCTATGACATCATCAAAGATCAAAGGCATACATTACTGAACGAGTGGTGACGTCAAAGATCAAAGGCAGGTTTCACCAGGGTTACTGTTGCCATAGTAACCATGTCAAAGATCAAAGGCAGAAATCACCATGGTTACTGGTGCCATGGTAACCATGTCAAAGATCAAAGGCAGGAATGCAGAAATGCTTGCTTACACTTTCTATGCAGAAATGCTTTTACTTGGTTTCTACGGGCATGCACAGGTATGCTAGTCACTCTATAAATTCAAGAAATCTCTGTCAGTTTGTGTGTCTGTCAGTGTGTCACGGCCAAAGATCATAGGACCGCCTATGATGTTACTATGATCTCTGCATGATGTCCTATGATGTTCCTATGCATAATGACTCCTTATGTGTGAAATGTCCTATGATGATCCAATGTAATGCAGGCATCACTCACGATCATAAGACTCGCTATGACATCATCAAAGATCAAATGCAGGCATCACTCACGATCATAGGACTCGCTATGACATCAGCAAAGATCATAGGACTCGCTATGACATCAGCAAAGATCAAATGCGGGCATCATAGGACTCGCTGTGATATCAAAGACCAAAGGACTCACTGTGACATCATCAAAGATCAAAGGCAGTCATCATTCACGGTCATAGGACTCGCTATGACATCATCAAAGATCATATGACTCCTTATGAGTGAAAAAATTATCCGTCCATGGACTGCATCACTCATGATCATAGGACTTGCTATGACATCATCAAATATCAAAGGCAGGCATCACTGAACGAGTGCTGATGTGCTTGCTTACACTCTTGCTTACACCTGTTTTCTACGGGCATGCAGAAATACTTGCTTATACTTAGTTTCTACGGACATGCACGGGTATGCACGGGCATGCACAGGTATGCACCAGTAATCAAAAAGAAGACAAAATGAATCTACTTGCACTATTATGTTTTCCCGCTGTCTCATGGGTCGGGCCGTCGGCGACTCAACCAGCAACCCCGCCCTTCCGAGGGTGTGGAGGGTGAAACTGGGCATCCTGGCAGAACTAAAAACAATATCTGTCACAGGTCTGTGGTGGACCACTCCCAGTTATATGGGGTGAGACTGGACATCCTGGCAGATAGGCACATCTGTCGCAAGGTCCGTGGTGGACTTTATCCAGTCGGTGTATCGTGATATGCGCTACACAAAGAGCAGAGATAAACAAAGCTATCATCCGGTCAGTCACTGCAACAGATACTGGAGTCAGTTTGTCTTGGCCTGTCCTTGCCACTGATAATACCACTATCTGCCAAGAATGTGCCGCTAGTCCAGCAAAAGCTAGCCGCACTCAATTACTTTGCAAGCAGTTTCATGAAATGGTCAGTCAGAAAGCAACTCATACCGGCTCGGACGTCACCTGGGTTAACAAGGCCAGGAGTTCCTGGCAGCGGAGGGCAAAGGACAGAGCTGCGTGGAGGAATCTGATCAGACCTACTGTAAATGAAAATGTCATTGTCGCCCCGACAGACTGCTATGATGATGATGATGACTAGAGCCTACCTGTGCATTCCCTTAGAAAGCAGGTGTAAGCAAGGGTGTAAGCAAGCACGTCAGCACTCATTCAGTGATGCCTGCCTTTGATCTTTGATGGTGTCATAGCGAGTCCTATGAACTTTGATGATGTCATAGCAAGTCCTATGATCGTGAGTGATGCCTTCCTCTCATCTTCTATGTCCTATGATCGTGAGTGAGCGTGAGTGATGCCTGCCTTTGATCTTTGATGATGTCATAGTGAGTCCTATGATCGTGAACGATGCAGTTCAAGGACGGATAATTTTTTCACACATAAGGAATCATACATAGGAACATCATAGGACATTTCACACATAAGGAGTCCTTATACATAGGAACATCATAGAACATCATGCAGACATCATAGGAACATCATAGTCGGTCCTATGATCTTTGGTCGTGACACACACACAGACAGACACACAGACAGGGATTTCTTGAATTTATAGTCTTTTGTGTTCCCCCTTGCTCCTCTGTGGCTGTCCTTTGTGTTCCTCAGTCTCTAGTCATTGTGTGTTGTCCTTGTCATCCCTTGTTTGTCCCGGTTGTTGTTATCTTTGTGCTTTCCCCAATCCCTGGGTTTGTGTTGATGTCTTGTGTATACCCCCTGTTCTTGTTTACCTATTGTTCCCAGTCCCTCATGTTTTCCTGGTGTTACCATTTAGCCCTTGATTGTTCCCACCTCTTATTTTTGTTGATTATCTGTTCCCCCATATACTGTATGTCAGTCTTTGATCGTGTTCCTTGTGGCGTCACTGTCGTTCATTGGTGTCCAGTCTCCCATGAGTGCGTTTAGCCCTTAGATTCCTGTGTTGTTTTCAGCCCCCGTGCTGTGCCTTTTAATTCTGTGTTTTTGTTAATAAACCATGTTGCATTTGGGTTTGGTCTGTGCTTTGAGTCCTCCCTTTTACTCTCATCTGCTGAAGGTGGATTATGACAGGTATCTTCGTTGTGTCTTTGTTGTCATGCTGAATTGTGCATTGATAGTCTTTAGTGGAATCAAAGCTAGCCATACTATTTTGAAAGGTTTATTGTGCAGTGTAAAAATGATTTAAAGTTACAAAAATATATTATCCAGATCCTGAAATGAAATAAAATAAAACAGAATAAAATAGTTTGCTTTTTGAAAGTCCAACCAAACATGTCTTCAGTGTGAAAAATAAGTCATTTTTTTTAATGTAAAGCATCTTTGAGTGCCTTGGAAAGTGCTATTCAAATAAAATGTATTATTTTTTTTTATTATTTAGTAAGTGTAATATAAAATGAACATTCTTCTATTCTTTGCTGTTTGTCCAATTGTCTTCTTCTTCTTTTAGATTTGATTGGTGGTTGGCAACCAGCTTACAGGTGCATTACCGCCACTGACTAGATTATCATCACTCTGTATCTTTGTATATGGAGTTCTGAACAACTCCTTATGTGTGAAAAAATTACCCGTCCTTCAACTGTGTCCTGGACTGGTCCTACTGCCACCCCACTTGGCGTCTTCTGTATATATTTGTCCAAGTGTCATTTGCCACCTGTACTGTGAGTAGCCACACCCTATTACACAACAGCTGAGTGGTAAGTAGTATCAGCACACAAGAGAACTGTGGAAAAAAAATACAATTCACTATTCACTGGATGCATTGGAAAACCATTTTTCCTCTTAATTGTGATATGCTATAGGAGTCAGAAACAGCTTATACTATACATAATAATTTGCTGTAGGTTGTTGTCTGTAACACAGTCTCAGCTGTTTGGAGAGTGGCTGTCCATGTGTGATTTGTGACAGATTGTGAAGTAGGCCTATATTGCAAGACAGTGCAGACAGTGTAAAGCCACTTTTATATCACACCCCTCCTTGTATCTTTGGCAGCAAAGCATGCACAGACAGATGTAAAGAGGTGTTGATGGATGTCTACATCCACAGCAGTCATTCATCTTCATATATCCCTTTCTTTTGAGGGATTGATGTCAAAACACATGGCTCCTAATGAATGACTTGTTCAGACAAGCCCACAGTCTTGTGTTTGGCTGTGTTTTCAATCTGTAACTGTTTGAAAACACACTTGTTAATATGGCTACTTTTATGAGATAAATCTGCATAGACCAGCTATTGAAATGTTCTTGCAAAGTATGCTTATATCAATGACACACAATTTATCCTGTTTTTGCAAGCTCCAGTCCATAACTTGTTCTAGATGCATTTTTTTTAAAAAGAAAAAGAAATACATAAATAAAGGGAATAAAATCCACTCTGTAGAGCAGTCACAGGGACAAAATAATCATTGTATTCAGACCAAATTAAATGATTGGACATTCTACCTTTTTTATCTGACCAACCTGCATGCACTCTGTGCATTCATTTTATGTGTCCACTGGATCTGCGGCTATCACCCTTTCTGGTAGCAGTGTAGCGTGATTCTTAAAATACATTTAAATTGGCACTTCTTGATGTAAAGAACAGGTTCAGCAACTTGAAACAGTATTTCTCTCCTCGAACATTTTCAGAAATTCTGTTGTCTTCAAGATATCACATAAAGTTTACTGCTGAGCTACCATATTGGATGAATTCCGGAATCCACAAAGAGCTGCCCCATGAGCGCATGTGTCATCCAGTAAAGAGCAGCTCCACATTTGAGCATGTTTAGTCAGCTATAATAAAGAATTGATTCATCATGTATTTAAAAAAATGTTTGTTATAAATCTATGTGTTATGGTTCGAGCGCCGATCTCGTCCGCACTCGAGCCATGCACCATTTCCAGCCATCTGACGGCTGTGTGCCCCTTTTGCTCTCCGAGCTTTTATTGTGACAGCGCTCGTAGGGGCTTCCGGCTGTCAGAGCTGTCAGCTGAGCCACATTTCGTCTCATCAGCTGCTCCTTACTTAAGAGGGCAGTTGGGAGCAAAATGTGCGGCAGTCTCGTCGAGAACCTTCCCATGGTCACCGTGGGCTGCACGGTGGCGCAGTGGTTAGCACTGTGGCAGCACAGTTTACCCTCGGCCGGGGGATTGCGGGGATCGTGAGATCGTGGGTTCGATCCCTGCCCCCGGCCAACAATGATCTGTGTGGAGTTTGCATGTTCTCCCCGTGTTGCGTGGGTTTACTCCGGGATTTCTCCGGTTTCCTCCCACATGCCAAAAACATGCAGGTTAGGGATAAGGGGCGCTTGCGCACGCAGCGACCGGCAGCTGGTGGCTTGTCACCAGACTGCAAAACAAATCTACCTACGGGTACAAAATAAGTAATAAAAAAATTTTTTTTTTAAAAATGGTCAGACGTTATTGCAGCATTCCTCTGTTCATTCGTTGACCATTCCTCTTCTGTGACTGTAAGAGTGTAACCTTACGTACCCATTATTCCCTGTCTTTGATGGTTATTGTCACAGTGTGTTTTAGCTCCCGTGGCTCGTTATTTTGTTCCTTTTCTGTTCCTTTAATAAACCGTGCAAACTCACTGGTGATTTGTGGCATCTTATGATGGCTCGCGAGGGCCATCCATGATAGTAGACTGCCGCCAGACTGAAACGCCAGTCCCGGTGAGTTTTGCCTAAATTGGACTTTGGTTTTTCCCTGTCTGGGTACCTGTGTGCTGGGAGATCATGTCGTCACGCAGGGACCGCGCTCGGAGCCTGGGCTACGAGCTGGTGGAGGCCCTGGACCACATTGATGGAACTATTTTCACGGCCGGCCTCTACGACACTCCCAGCGATGTACGCCGGTACCTGGACCTTGCTGAGGATATTATTAATCGCCTTCCCCGCTACTCCAACCACCCAGAAGTCACGGCGAGGAAGGCTGAAATCGCTGTGCAGTGGGAGAGACTCCGTGGGCTGGAGGGAAACCCTAGCAGGAAGCTGAAGAGGAGGTATCCTCGCTCCTCGCTTCAGGATCCCATTCCTGTCCCTGCGCCAGGCCAGGAGTTCGCACCGCCCAGGGGTGATCCCCGGGAGAGTGTGTCGTCAGTCGGAATTCCCCCGGAGACGCCACGTCTGACAGCTGTTTCCATCAGGGACCGAGTGGCAGCTGCTCGCTCCGCCGTTCACCTTACGCAGGTGATAAAGCATGTGACAGCGGCAGTCAGGCTGGTGGAGAGGAATCCAGCATTGAAGGACTATCCTGAGTTCGCCGACCTGCTCGCTTCTGTTTCCAGACAGGAGCGACGTCTCCCGAATCTCTCCTTCGCCTCGCCCTCTGCCGGCAACCGTCGTCACACAGCTAACAAGAAGCCTCAGCAAGAACCCCAACCGGATCCTGTTCCAGGTTGTCACAAAGACTCTACCTTTCGGACAGCTGCTGCTCCTACGTCTCGTCAGGAGGGAATTCCTGCAGCCTCTCTCCCAGGGTCACCTCCTCCTGCTGTTCCATCAGCTCCTGGTGCTCGGATCGCTTCGGCTGTCATCCCCTCCTCCTCGACGTCTTCCTCGGCTCCTGCGAAGGTCATGAGTCCTGCTTCGGCGATGCCCGTCATGGATCCACCATGAGCGGCTCCTCCTCGTCCTCCCAGGGGGCCCTCCATCACCATCCAGCGGGGCAAGGGAGAAACGAAGTCCACTGCAACGGGTTCCATCGGGCCTCCTTGGATCAGGCAAGTAACTTTTCATTCTGTTTCCATATTAAATGAATTGCCTTGCTTGATTCCTGGGGGCGGAGTTCGGGGTTCATAGTCCCCTGAACTCCCTCCACCGGCTGCAGTAAATAGTAATGGACCTGCTACCTCTGTGTTTCCTTCCTCTGAGCGTTCCGCGGCGCCAGGCCTAAGCCGCCGGACGAGATGGGAGCCTGCGGCCCTGGATACCCTGGTTCCAGCCCCACAGCCACGTCATGGGCAGAGGAGGAGAGCAGACTGCAGTTTGGAGCCTGCGCCGACAATGAAGCGTCCTCGGGTCTCCACGGAAGAGTGGTCCAATCCAGCAGGTCGAGGACCCCCTGCCACCACGCCGTGCGGGTCGTCAGCGTGGATGTCAGCGTTAGAGGTTCCTCAGGCTGTGAAGAACATCATGCCAGCTGCGGAGCCCGCCACAGCCGAGTGGGAGCCAGACGACGACCTTTTTCGTCCTGAGCCCAGATCGACGAAGTCCTGGACGGCGACAGAACTCGAGTGCAGGCAAGTGCTCTATTTTGTCTTCCTTCTATCAATTCTGGAGCATTTTTGCCTGCCTCTTTGCCAGGTGCAGCCGTCCACTGCATCCGAGCCCGTCTCACTAGGCTCTGTTGCTACCGGTGATCCTGATCCCAGTTCTTTTCCTTCTCCTGAGCCTTCTCCCAGGGTCACCGGTGCGGAGTCGTTCTCGGTCGCTGTGCGGGAGGTTCCGGGTCCAAGGTTGGAGGTCATTTCTGGTACTGCGCCGACGCAGTCGGGGTCCATCGCAGGAGCGGCACTGACCCAATTGGGGCCCGACGAAGGTGCTGACGAGACCCAATCGGAGTCCATCACGGTTACTGCTCCGGCCCAATCGGGGTCCGTCGTGGGTGCCGCGCTGACCCGATTGGGGTCCAACAGGGGCGCAGCGCCGGTTTGGTCCAAGGTCAGTGAGGGAGCTGCAGATCCTCTGCCGCCTGACGCTGGACTGGCTCATCATCTTCATCATAATAATCATCATCCTTCCCCCTATTCATCTCCACCAGGGGCCGTTGGGGTTCTCCATGATCGGCTCGGCTCTCCCTCGTTTTTCCCCCTTTCCAGGGAGGCCGTCCTCAATTTCTCCCCTGTGGTCCTGGGGGCTGGGTGATGCGGGTCGGCCGCCTGGAGGACTGCCCCGCCTGTTTGGCGTTCTGGGTCGGCCACCCGACAAACTTTTCTGTTCGTTCGGCAATCTGGCGCGGCCGCCAGAGGAATTGTGTTTCCTGGCGTGGGACTGGGGTAGGCCACCCGAACTGTTCCTTTTCCCCCTGCCAGTGGCCCCCCGAACTATCGGCTTTCATGCCATGGGGTTTAGACTACCTTCATCCCTGAGTTGCTATTTCTGTTCTCCTGTAACCATTTGGGATGTGCGGGGGTCTTATGTACAAAATTGTATATGTATGAAATTGTATATGTACGAAATCGTATATGGATGAAATTGTATAGGTCAGAGTTTCCTAGCGAGTGCTTTTTGTCTTTCCTCTGTTTGAATTTCCATTTGTTGCCTGTACAGTTTGTGTGTGTGGATTTACAACTGCAGGGTTTCAACATTTGTAAGTTTGTTTTTTTTTTTCCTGTCCCCCATTTCCTTTGTTGGGGGATGATATGTGTTTTTTCTGGAACTATGTATCTTGGTCGTTTGACCCGAGATTCCGTTTATGGCCGATAGGCTTAGTGTTCTTTATTTGGGCGTAGTGTCCAGCCTGTGGGTACATTGTGGAATATTGTGTTTTCCTTTTACCTTACCCTGTAATTACCACGTGTTCCCGGTCATCATTATGGTGAGGTTTTTTTTCTCTCTTGCTGGCTCTCACCCTCCAGGCCTGTTCCCCCATCCGCCCACCCTGGCGGGGGGGAGGGGTGCTTGGGTGTCATAGGGCGCTCGTAGTTCTCCCTTGGGGGGGGGGGGTACTGTTATGGTTCGAGCGCCAATCTCGTCCGTGCTCAAGCCATACACCATTTCCGGCCATCTGACGGCTGTGTGCCCCTTTTGCTCTCCGAGCTTTTATTGTGACAGCGCTCGGACAGGCTTCCGGCTGTCAGAGCTGTCAGCTGAGCCACATTTCGTCTCATCAGCTGCTCCTTACTTAAGAGGGCAGTTGGGAGCGAAATGTGCAGCAGTCTCATTGAGAACCTTCCCATGGTCAGACGTTATTGGAGCATTCCTCTGTTCATTCGTTGACCATTCCTCTTCTGTGACTGTAAGTGTGTAACCTTACGTACCCGTTATTCCCTGTCTTTGATGGTTATTGTCACAGTGTGTTTTATCCCCCGTGGCTCGTTATTTTGTTCCTTTTCTGTTTCTTTAATAAACCGTGCAAACTCACTGGTGATTTGTGGCGTCTTATGATGGCTCGCGAGGGCCATCCATGACACTATGTAGATGAGAATCAGTTCATGCAACCGGTAAGAGTTCACCTCAAAGGAAAATAGACAATTACCTGCTTGATGGACCCTTGGTCTACATTTTCCTCAGACATAAAATGAATGTTTAAACCAGTAATTTTCTAGATTTCATTTACCCATAATATACTCACCTTTTATGTCAGTATTATGGCAGCACATGGGGAGAGCATAATTGTGTACCATCTTAGACAAGAACAAAGAGCAGGGGTTCCCTAGTGAGATAACAGGGAGGTGTGAAGGATGAATGAAGTGAATGCAATGTGACGCGAAGGTCACCTTTTGTGTGTTAGAAGCTTCTAGAGGAATGCCATATTATTTAAGAGAAGAGTCTCTGCTGAGATGTCATTCTGTCTATGCTTGTTGTGTGAGTTGTGTAATAAATCGTCTGAGCCAAATCCGCCTCTTCATTTACATGCTCCACACTGGTGACCCAAGACGAATCATGGAACACGAAGAAAGATCCCTGGAGCCAACCTCGATGGGAACCCCCAGCCACGCATGTGCTGTTGCGATCAAGCTACCAGATTTTTGGCAGCACAACCCGTGCTCCTGGTTCCACCTCATCGAGGCGCAGTTCGCCCTCCGGGGGATCTCGGCGGATGACACCAAGTTCTACTATGTGGTCGCAGCGCTCGATGCCCGCTCAGCTCAGCACGTAGAGAGACTGCTCGATCAGCCACCAACCCACGGCAAGTACGACGCGATGAAGGCTGCGCTCATCCAGCACTTCACACTCTCGGATGGTGAGAGAGCAGAGAGACTCCTGACGCGAATCGAGTGGGGAGACGTGTCAGCTATAGACCTGATGGAGAAGATGCTGAGGTTAAAGGGCACAGAGGACGACCATTTTATTTTTACCCACCTCTTCCTCCGGAACCTTCCGACAGCGGCGAGAGCAACCCTGGCCAATTCGCCGTTGCTGGCCAAGCGGGACTATCGTGCGCTAGCCCGGAAAGCAGACCGGATCATCGTTGCCACCAGGGCGTTCACGACCATTGCGGCAGCGACGGAGCTTGGCGCGACGACCGGAGGAGGCGAGGAGCCATCGACGGCAGCAGCAGAGCCACTGACGGCAGCAGCAGCGGGGGCCAAGGAACGCGGGGGAGACACGCTTTGTTTCTACCACCGCCGCTTCGCAGAGAGGGCACGCAAATGTATACCACCGTGCCAATTCAAGCGACTCGGGAAACGCCAAGACCGGGGGTCGATAGCAGCCACGACCCTCAGGGAGGAGAACAAGCTGCTCTACTTGACGGACGCACGCTCGGGGAGGCATTTCCTCGTGGACACCGGCGCCCAGAAGAGTTTCATCCGGCCGACCTACGCTGACCGGCTGGCAGGATCTAGCGGCCCCGAGATGGCGGCAGCAAACGGCTCGGAGATTAAGACCTTTGGTGAGAGGACTCTACTCTTGTCTCTACAAGGCCGTACATTTGAGTGGACTTTTGTCATAGCAGCATTGAATTACCCTATACTGGGGGCTGATTTTCTGTGTGCACATGGTTTGTTGGTAGATGTCGCTAACAGACGCCTAGTTAATGCACTGTCCTTTGACTCTCTCCCCTGTATAGCTCGAGTGACCGGGCCAACAGCACAAGCCAACGTCACAGCTACATGCGGTAAGTTCCACACACTGCTCACTCAGTTCCCAGCACTCACAGTCCCGACGTTTTCGGCAGCCATCGCTAAACACGGGGTGGAGCATTTTATCACCACCACCAGGCCGCCCGTTTTTGCAAGACCTCGGCGCTTGGACGTAGCTAAACTGGCCATAGCGCGCGAGGAGTTCGCCAACCTGGAGAGGTTGGGCATCATCAGACGCTCAAACAGCCCATGGGCTTCCCCGCTACACATGGTCCCTAAAGCTGAGGGTTCGTGGCGACCTTGCGGGGATTTCCGCAGGTTGAACAATGCCACAGCGCACGACCACTACCCAATTCCTCACATTCAGGATTTTTCCGTTCACCTTGCAGGAGCGCGCGTTTTTTCTAAAATAGACCTGGTCCACGGTTACCACCAAGTCCCAGTGCGCGCTGAGAACATACCCAAAACAGCGGTAATAACTCCGTTCAGTTTATTCGAGTTTTTGCGCATGCCATTTGGGCTTAAAGGGGCTGCACAGACGTTCCATCACATGATGGATGCAGTGCTGCGCGATCTCCCTTTCGTGTTCGTCTACCTGGACGATATCTTAGTAGCCAGCGCGTCCGAAGACGAACACGAAACCCACCTCACGACGGTTTTCCAGAGGTTGGAAGAGCACGGGTTAATAATCAACCCAGCGAAATGTCAGTTCGGGGTGACGGGGATTGATTTTTTGGGACACCACGTCTCTCCCGAAGGAGCGATCCCACTGCCTGACAAAATGCGCGCAGTGGCAGATTTTCACCAGCCGCAAACGGTCAGGGCGCTACAAGAATTTTTGGGAATGGTGAACTTATATAACCGTTTCCTTCCCCGCGCAGCGCAGCTCATGCAACAACTGTACACTGCGCTCAAAAAACAGAAACCCGCGGATAGGGTCGAATGGACCCCGGAGCGAGAGCGGGCGTTCTCGGAAGTCAAAGCAGCCCTGGCAAACGCTGTATTGCTGGCACATCCAGACCCAACGGCCCGCATAGCGCTCACCACTGACGCTTCAGATGTGGCCATAGGGGCTGTTGTGGAGCAGCGTGTTGCTGGGGCTTGGCAGCCGCTCGCCTTTTTCAGCAGGACTTTGCACGACAGTGAACGTAAATACAGCGTGTTTGACAGAGAGTTGCTGGCTCTCCACCTGGCCATTCGCCACTTCCAGTTCTGGCTGGAAGGGCGCAGTTTCACCGCGTTCGTTGACCACAAGCCGCTAACATTTGCGATGGCCAAGGTTTCAGAACCGTGGTCGGGCCGGCAGCAGAGACAGCTGGCCGCGATCTCAGAGTTTACTACCGATATTCAGCATGTGTCGGGCAAGCTGAATGTAGTGGCAGACTGCCTCTCACGCGCCGTGGTGGCCCCAGTCTGCGTGGGGATAGATTACGCAGCCATGGCCGCGGAGCAGGTTAGTGATGCAGACGTGCGCGCGCTCCAGTCTGGACCAACAGGGTTAAGGCTGGAGAGCAGGGTGCTGCAGGATGGCATGCCCCCCCTAATCTGCGATGTCTCCACGGGTCGCCCACGTCCCGTGGTCCCGGCCGCGTGGCACCGCCGCGTGTTTGAGTCGGTTCACTCTTTGGCGCACCCAGGAGTGCGCACGTCGGTCAAAATGGTAAGAGAGAAATTTGTGTGGCCGAGCCTTCGCAAACAAGTCAAAGAGTGGGCGGCAGCCTGCATGGCGTGCCAACGAGCCAAAGTACACAGACACACGAAGGCTCCCTTGGAGCCGTTTCGCATTCCAGCTAAGAGGTTCGACCATGTCCACGTGGACCTCGTGGGCCCCCTCCTGCCATCACAGGGGTACACGCACCTCCTGACAATGGTGGACCGCACCACGCACTGGCCAGAAGTGGTTCCGCTGGCGGCAACCACGGCCGAGGAGGTAGCGCACGCGTTTTTAACAGCATGGGTGGCGCGTTTTGGAGTCCCGTCGGACATTACGTCCGACAGAGGCCCTCAGTTTGTTTCCGAACTCTGGTCAACAATGGCCCGCAGCCTGGGTGTCACAGTTCACCCCACAACCGCGTACAATCCACAGGCTAAAGGGTTATGCGAACGTTTTCATAGATCATTGAAAGCGGCTCTCAGGGCTTCACTGACGGATGCAAATTGGGTAGACAAGCTACCGTGGGTTTTATTGGGGTTCCGTTCTGCGCCTCAAGAGGATCTGGAAGCTTCCCCGGCAGAACTCGTTTTTGCGCAACCACTCCGGCTGTCCGGGGAGTTTCTGCCAGATAATCCCACGCCGGACAGCTCCCCGTCTCAGCTGTTGCAGCGTAGCATAGACACAAGCATGCTGCCGGGCCCTGCCCACCACAGTTTTCCGCGCATTTTTGTGCCTAAAACTTTGAAAAACGTGGAGTTCATGTTTGTCAGACACAACGCCCACCGCCCTCCACTGCGCCCACCCTATGATGGACCATTCAGAGTGCTGGAAACAGGGGATAAGCATTTTTTGCTAGACTTGGGGGGTAGGAGGGAAAAGATTGGCATAGACAGACTCAAACCCGCTTTCGTGGTGGCGGACGAGCAGGTGCCATTGGCGAGGGTCCCTCGGCGTGGAAGACCTCCACGGGGAGCTCCCCAGAGAAAAGATTCCCCAGAGCACCCACACGGACAGACAAAAAGTTTTCCCCCCCAAACATCAACCCCCCAGCATGACAGCGCCGTGGAGGCGGTGAATCCTGGTTACAGCAGATACGGGAGAAGACTGAAGCCCAAGCAGCATGTGGACTGATGTTTAATGGTTCTATCACAGCATACGGACTGTTATTCTATTGTTCTATCCAAGATGCTCGGGGGGGGGGGGGGTGGTATGGCGGCACATGGGGAGAGCATAATTGTGTACCATCTTAGACAAGAACAAAGCGCAGGGGTTCCCTAGTGAGATAACAGGGAGGTGTGAAGGATGAATGAAGTGAATGCAATGTGACGCGAAGGTCACCTTTTGTGTGTTAGATGCTTCTAGAGGAATGCCATGTTATTTAAAAGAAGAGTCTCTGCTGAGATGTCATTCTGTCTATGCTTGTTGTGTGAGTTGTGTAATAAATCGTCTGAGCCAAATCCGCCTGTTCATTTACACGCTCCACAGTATTTAACTTTTTTCAGCTTTGTTTTTTCCTGTGTTTACCAGTCTGTTAAAAGGTCATTAAATTCATCAACTTTGGTTTAAATTCAACAAAGTACCTCATTCATCCTACCAAGTTATCAATGGATTCAGTAAAATACCCTTTTAATTTACTAATTTATTAATTTAGAAATTCCCCTTCTAATCAGGCATACAAAAGTTATTTTCAAAGATGGGTGAACAATACCATAAAAAATTAATATATTACACAGCTTTTTTGTCAGGTTGTTCCCAGGCGTTTTTGAACTGTGCCAAATTGTGCCAAATGGCACAGTTTGGAAAAACGTCTGTAACTTTTGAATGATTCGATGTAGAAGGTTGATCTTGGGCTCTTATGAAAGGTGACACTCAGGGCTCTGTGTGTGTGTGTGTGTGTGTGTGTGTGTGTGGTGGGGGGGGGGGATTGTTTATTCATTCATGAATGAATGAATGAACAAACAAGCCCAGACACACAAAGAAGCATGCCACGTAAAAAATGTGTGGCTTTTTTTTTTTTACAAGAAAAAATAACATACAGTGCACT
Source organism: Pholidichthys leucotaenia (assembly GCA_020510985.1). Classification (NCBI taxonomy): domain Eukaryota; kingdom Metazoa; phylum Chordata; class Actinopteri; order Cichliformes; family Pholidichthyidae; genus Pholidichthys; species Pholidichthys leucotaenia. Next base: position 314,980,743 of record CM035837.1, on the reverse strand, counting down.
AAAAATTATACTAAAATATCTGTAATGTAGAGGATAACAACTCCCCGCCCCCTCGCTACAGAGGACGGACATCGTCCATCGCCACATGACGGACCGCGGGGACGGTGCGCCGCGGTCTACTACGCACAGTTGTACTAAAATATCTGCAATATATCTGCAATCCGCTACAGAAGAGTGGGGGGGTCGTTCACGGTCCGGACGCGCCGCACGGACCGGTCCGTCATGTGGCGATGACGCACAGTTGTAATTTATCGATCGATCAAAAGTCATTTTGATTACAATTTTCAGGGATAAAGAATAATTTAGCTTATAACACTTACCTGTCCACAACAGCAGTGTCGCTGGTGAACTTCTCTTCCTCATTGTCAGACAAGCATGACGCTGGTCCGCTTGTTACGACTCGTGGTTCTGGTCACGTGACCCAGTCAAACCATGATTCCATTATTGCGGTTTTGCGCTTCCATGATTGCGGTTTTGGCGAACGATTTTTCAAAACAAACAAGAACAGTAGTAAGAAAAAAAGACTGGCGAACACGTGTGTGTCACCCAGCGGCTTACACAAAACAGATTTTACGCACGGGACGCACGCTTTCAATCGTTGAACTTCTCTGCTTCAATTGGCTCGCTGTATTCGCAGCCGTTGGTAGGCAAGTCCTTCTTGCTAGGTTTTCAGTCATTGGTTCTTCAAGGTTTCAGAAACCCAATTCAAGGCTCTTATTAGTCGAATGAGAGGTCAATCAAATCTAAACCAATCAAAGCACTCCTTTGGCTTTCTGTTCACGGCTGTGTCTGTAGGTGGAAGAACGGAAATGCAGCTTTTTTTTTTCAGTGCGCTCTGAGACACACAGTGTGCGTCCTAGTGCGCACGAGGGCGCGCTAGGACGCAGAGACATGACCGCCTGCGGTATCCCAGAGTGCAAGAGGTTAAGTGTGTAGTCCTGGACTGTTCAAAGTGCTTGACGCCCTGCATACACAGATGGTACCATGCGAGTCGATCTTGGGCATTATGTTGCCAAGAGTTGATATCCATGTCACAGGATTTAAGGGTAGCTTTGAAGATGTCTTTGTAACGGGGTCTGCCGACTGACCTCTTTCCTTGCTGCAGTTGGCTGAAGAACATTGCCTTTGGGATCCTAATGTCCTCCATCCTGGCCAGATGTCCAGTCCAACGCAGTTGGGCCTTGATGATCAGGCTTTCAATGCTGGGTAACTTGCATTTGTCCAAAACCTCTGTATTGGTCACTCTATCCTGCCACTTGATACCGCATATGGATCTCAGGCATCGCTGTTAGAACTGTTCAAGAAGCTTGATATGTTGGCGATATGGTGTCCACGTCTCACAACCATACAGGAGGGAGGGAAGAACGACAGCCTTCAACACTTTAATCTTGGTGTGGAGCTTGATACCACGTTCATCCCACAACCTCCTTCTAAGCATGCCAAAGGAACCACTTGCCTTGGCTAATCGCTGGTTGATCTCTTCGTCAAGGGTTGCAGAGTAAGAGAGGGTGCTTCCAAGGTAACAGAACTTCTCTACAGACTTGAGCAGGCTGTTGTTGATAGTTACCACAGGGTGAACATGGCATTTTCCGGGGGCTGGCTGGTACATGACCTCCGTCTTCTTAATAGTGATGGTAAAATTCTCTGATGCCGTGGCAAGTTTGTCAGTGATGAGCTGAATATCTTCCAGTGTGTGTGCGACTAAGGCACAGTCATCAGCGAACAGAAGGTCTCTGACTAGCATTGACATGGTCTTCGTCCAAGCTTGTAAACGTCTCAGATCGAATAGGCCACCATCTGTTCTAAACTGAATGTGCACTCCTTTATCCAGGTCGCGAAAAGCCTCCATGAACATGAAAGAAAAGGCAATGGAGAAGAGTGTTGGGGCCAGGACACAGCCTTGCTTGGTACCATTTGTCACTGGAAATGGGTCAGCGGTATCTCCATTCCCTTGGACTTTTGCTTGCATTCCCTCATGGAAAGATCTTATGATGGAAATGAACTTGTCAGGGCAACCAACTTTGTGAAGCATCTTCCATAGGCCAGGTCTATTTACCGTGTTGAATGCCTTGGTGAGATCGACAAACACCATGTAGAGGTCCACGTTCTGTTCCCTACATTTCTCCTGTATCTGTTGCATTGCGAAGATCATGTCCACTGTACCTCTTCCAGGTCTGAATCCACATTGAGATTCTGGGTAGACCGTAGCAGTGAGACAGCATGACATCCTGTTGAGGACAATGCGTGCCAGTATTTTCCCGGCAACTGACAGGAGGGAAATACCTCTGTGGTTATCACAGACAGAGCGGTCTCCTTTAGGCTTGTAGAGATGTACAATAGAAGCATCCTTAAACTCTTGTGGGACTGTGCCATACTGCCAGATAAGTATAAATAACTAGGAGTTTGTTCTGCAGATGCACACCACCGTTTTTGAAAATCTCAGCAGGGATGCCATCGGCACCTGGTGACTTTCCCGTAGATGTCTGTTTTATGGCACGCTTGACTTCATCCAGTGAAGGAGGGAGGTCCAGCTCGGCCAGTATCTGCCTCTGGGGGATGGCGTCCAGGGTTTCCTCACACATTGATGATGGCCTATTGAGCAGGGTGTTGAAGTGTTCAGCCCAGCGTTGTAATATTTCCGATTTGTCAGTATGGAGGTTATTTCCATCAGACGATCGAATGGGTGCGCTACCAGTGGACTTAGGACCATACACCACCCTCAGCCCTTCATGGAAGAGCTTACTGTTACGCTTATCAGCCGCTTCCTGAAGCTCTGTGGCTTTACTGTCCCACCATGACTCCTTCATCTGGCGGAGTTTTCTCTGCAAGGTGTGCCTTGCGTTCAAGTAGAGCAATCTTTTGGCTGGTGATGATTTGTCGTCAATGTAGTTCCTGTGAGCTTTGTGCATCGTGTGCAGAAGCTGTGAGATTTCCGGGTCATTTTCATCAAACCAATCCTGGTGTTTGCGTTTGACGAATCCAAGGACATCTGCACTAGCAGAGTAGGTGGCATCCTTGAACTGCTTCCAGGCTGCCTCGACCTCCATACCCTCGAAATTTTCAGGTACGTTGGTTTCCTGAAGTTTCCTCTGCAGATCCTCTTGGATATGGGAGCCCTTAAAGGGGACCTGTTGTGGTGGTCTAAACGCATTCAACTTGAAAACATTAGGCAAAGTATTCATTATTTGGTTAAATAATTATTGCCAGCCATCTACCACCAGAGAAATATGCAAATACGACCGCCGGCATGGCCAGCCAATGAAAACTATGCGCGCAGCCATGACACATGCGGATGTGACGTCACCACATTGCTACTGAAAAGTCAATACTCCACCTGTACCAGCGAATAGGGTGCTTTTGCCAGTGTTTTTGTTCTATTATGGCAGAATTGTCGGACTCTGAGGAAGAATTCGGTCAACATGGCTACAGGTTTGAGCCAGAAGGGTCTTCTGAGGGTGAAAGTGACGAAGTGGTCCTCACACACAATGCAATTTCGTCCGAAAGGAAACGTCTGTGCCCTGTTCCGAGATTGCGCAACCACTTTTCTGCTACGATCTTCCGACAAGGTGAGCTGGGTTTGGGTACACAAAAGAAGTGTTTATCTTTGTTTTTTCGCTTATTATTGAGACATCCAAAGGCTTTACATTCCGCCATGTTGCGATATCCATATCGCATTGTATGTTTTTGTTGTTACAAGAGCGCCGAGTGTCTGCTGATCTGTATATACTTTTAGCGGCGAGGGAAGAGCCCAGCGCCGAATCCCCGGCCGTCTGGCGGCCGTTACGACCTCAGATCAGACGAGACAACCCGCTGAATTTAAGCATTTATTTATTTATTTTCTACTCGTTTTAGTTCTGCTTTTAATATAAACCCTGAGTTTGAAATAAACGTTTGAATTTGAATATCCCGAAAGCCACTGTTCATCCGGGCACTCCAGGCTCAGCCAATATTGATCCAGATCACGGTATCCACGCTACTACGTCACAGGAAGCGTCCTGGCAGGCCATGTAGCCGCCATTATGGCTGCGCCCATGTTTTGCTGACATAGCTGAACCAGCACATCAGCAATGGATTTATATCGCATTGCTTTGAACTTGAACTTGAACTTAAACTTGAACTAGAACGTGAGACAGGGGCTCAATATAATATCTTTTTTTTCACGACCACCACAGGTCCCCTTTAATGCAGGAGACTTGAAGTTTGGCTGGTGGTTTTACTCTCCTGGTTTGTATCTTGGGCCTGATGTGGAGTGCCATCTTGCTTCTGACCAGCCTGTGGTTAGACCAGCATTCGGCTCCACGCATGGCTCTGGTAAGCTTAACATCTCTGGCATCTCTCTGTCTGACGATGATGTAGTCTATGAGATGCCACAACTTTGAACGAGGATGCATCCAGGTTGTCTTATACTTGTTGGCTTGCTGGAAGAGGGTGTTAGTGATTGTGGGTTGGTGCTCACTGCACTTTTCCAAAAGGAGCTGGCCATTTGAGTTGAGCTTCCCTATACCATGTTTGCCAATAACACCTTTCCAGGCGTCATTGTTGCAGCCTACCCGGGCGTTGAAGTCTCCAAGGATTACGAGCTTATCGCTAGAGGGAGTTAACCTGATGGCTTTGTCAAGGTCACTGTAGAAAGCTTCCTTCTCCTCATCGCTGTATGTCATGGTGGGAGCATATACACTGAGAATGGTCAAGTGGCGTCCCTTGTGGAGACCAATACGCATGCACATAATTCTGTCGCTGATGGCAGTAGGTAGTCTGTCGAGCTTCTGAGCAATAGATGATCATATTGCAAAGCCCACACCTCCAATTCTGGGTTCTCCCTCTGGCTTGCCTCTCCAGTAGAAGGTGTAGCCTGTACCAACCTCCTCCAGACTAGATTCACCAGTGAGTCTGGTCTCACTGAGGGCTGCAATATCAATGCTGTACTGCCCCAGCATCTTTGTCAGTATTACAGTACAGCGCGCTGGTCTGTTGTCACAGTCTAAAAGGGTTCTGACATTCCATGAGGCAAAGATCATTTGGCGTTTTTATGTTGGTCTTCGGCCGCAGTATTGGATGACCAGTCAGGTGCGGCTGCCTGCCAGGTTCTTAGTGGAGTAAGCAATGTTTAGGATCCCTTTTCAGTACCCTTCCCCATCTGGGGAGAGCAGTGCTGTCCCTGAAGAAGGCTGCTCTGTCACTCATGCAGGATACGAGTGCCGCATTTACCCCAGTATACGACAAACGACCGTCACACATGAGCCGCCTGAGTGCAGGTTTGTAGCTAAGAACTTCCAGCATCATCCTATGCCTGTTCCCGTCACCACGTGCCCGTCGCCCCAGGACTTGAAGTAATAGATGTGATGTGATTCGCAAGATGACCTGCACATGAATGGATTTAAGTGAGAGAGGTTTGTGCACTCCCAGTCCCACTCTCTCGTCCAATGCATGTCATATGCCACGTGGTGCAAAGGTTGCCACAAGATGAGCGGTATGCATGGGTGCAGCCTTTCTCCGGCATGGAGACAAATCTGCAAGGCAGCAGATGGATTTGAATTCAGAGCTACCTACTCCTGGCCTTTGCCTAAAGAGGCACAACCTACAAGGCAGCAGATGGATTTGATTTCAGAGTTACCTTCTCCTAGCCTTTGCCTACAGAGGCACAACCTACAAGGCAGCAGGTGGTTGGATTGGTAAGTGTTAGGGCATATCCACACGCCGGTGGGCCTGCACACTGTACCTCTGAGGTTCCAACCTGCTCCGAGATCCCTCACTGTTCTGTCCTGGAACCGCAAGGATCCAGTTAATGTGGTGTACCGCTGGAAGGCTACGTGAGAGTCTTGATGCATAGAGATGTAAAAACCATCAGAGAGGACTTACGCACTCTGCCTCCTTTTCACTCCAAGGAGCTAGTGGCGGCTGCAGCTGGAAGCGAGAGACATGCAGAAGCAGGCAGACACAACACCATGCTACAGCACTACATACTAAGCACCCTGTGCTTAGAAGCACCACACCACAACACATTTATTAACAAAAAGGCAGACAGTTCCAAAATACAGACTTACAAAAACGCTACAGGGTACACTAAATAGCTCACACAACAGGTGTGCAGCAGGCAGACCACAGTGTACCGTGGCCACAAGACAAACAGAATAAAAATAGGCAGACTTACAAAAAGAAGACAGGGTTCACTTCTTGACTCACATGATGACGTGCAGCGGGCAGACCACAGTGAATAGTGGCCACACCATACCTCAAAGACAATACAATGGTCCAGCAATGCTTGACTGGCAAAGGCCGCTTAAGTACAAGCATTGCTGGCACAACAGATTGGGTGCACCTGGGCGAGGCACGGTGAAAGCAATCACCGGAATGGAACCAGCTGGCTGTCATGAGAGAGGAGGTGTGGTCGGACCGGCAAGTGTCAGACAACGCCCACACAAATGTAGGTCAAAGGAGGCTGCGTAACAGCTGCTGGCCAGAACAGTGGCTACAGGTACGGGAAAAAAGAACAAGTGACATAGAAACTACAAGAACTCAAAAGATAACACAATACACAAATACACAAATAAACCTGAGCCACAGCGGGTCAGAACCAAGCCCAAAGAACAACCCGGCTCGGTTCATGACAGTAATTATCATTTTGAAATTCAAATATAAGCATATACTTTTAGACTTTTACACTTTAGAAGTATACTTAGATGTTAAAAGGTTAACCATTACCTCAAACTCATTGACTGCCATTTTAACTAATGTTGCACATAATTTTTGATTAAAATTTATCAACACCGGTGGTTTAAAAACTTTTCTCTCTCTGGTTTGCAGCTCGTCAAGCATTCGTTCACTCATTCACACATTCACTCATCTGTCTACTCTAGTTCTGGACTGTAATCTGTCTGGTGTGTAATCAATTAGGCGTGAGGGCATTATTATTATCAATATTATTCTTTTGTACTAGTAAAGGTATGATTACTTAAGAAATACTTTTTACCGTGTGCTAGTGCATTTGTATACTCATAACTGTAAACTATATCTCAAATGTGTATGTACTTTGTCTGACTATTGTCCTACGTATAAAAATATATCATGTTGCCAGGAAAAACAAACAACAAAACAAACAAAACAAAAAAATTGTTGGTGTAGGTGCATTTTACCACAGGATTTTTTTTTATTTTCTCTTTTTTTATCCTATCTGTTGGGCTAGTAAACCATAGCAAACAGTGTCCATTTGTCCCTATCTTCAGCACCCAGAGAATGTCCATCTTATCGTTTGTCCATTATTCGGCTCTCAGCTGTTATCATATCTTTGGCACACACACATAGGGCAGAGAATGTTCATGGCCCACTTACAGAGGTGGGGTTATATTACTCGGCAGTTCTTGGAGGCGATTGCCACAAACAAAGCACACAGAGGTGGAGTTATGTTTGTCACTCAGCAGTTCTTGGTTACAGGCAATTGCAACAAGCAAAGCAATACTGGCATGTTGTTGTCTTCAGCCACCCGCTGGTGACAAGCAAGAGAGTTCTTAGTCTGTTATGCAAGACAGCTGCTCATTCAGGAAGTGTGCATGCTGGAGGTGTGCATGCTGTAGTGCTGGTTGATGGATGGATTTGGTGATTACATCGGTGTTGACACTGGGTGATGATGCTGGGGTGAGTGAAGCAATGAGACAATAAAGATAGCACTCGTCTGCCATGGTTCAGTTTGCCCCTAAAAAAAATACAAAGGAGAAAAAGATTCCTGAGATGTATATTCTGTTCATATATCATCCACATGGAAATTAAAACTAGGACTTAAATAAAATGCCACTGGTTCTCTATTGTGGGTGTCTGTCTGTGAGGTTACTGTCTTAATACAATTAAAATATGTGATTCCTTGAAATTGATTAAAAAGTTGTGTAAAATTATAAGATTATTAAGTACAATGAAAAGGGTAAATTAGGTTGTAATATACAGTGTACCTTGATAAATGATATTATTATGTTTGCTTTATGAACCACAATGAACTAAACTGAACCTAAAATAAAACAAACTAAAATAAAACATGCTTTCTGCTTAGACTCATTGGGCCATATGAATTTCTGCATCCTTGGACTTTAATAAAGTCACAAGTTTAACAATAAAAGTGGAAATAAAATGTAAAATGTGACCCACAGAATTATTACTAAAAATTCAAAACCAGCAAAAGGGTATGCCGAGGAGAGAAAAATCAACTCAAAAGAAGAAAACACATTCATTTAAAGAAAAATACATCCATAGGGCCCTACTTTCATTTTTTCTCTAATATTTATTTATTTATTTATGTATTTCAAATCCTTCTGACTTTGCTCTAATACTTAGGGTCATACGGGCATGTTAATAGCCCACACCTCTAATTGATTCAAACCAGATACTGCTGGCAAAATAAATATCAACTATATAGTTAGCAAATAGGCTTTTGTTTTCACTTTTATAACTTCTTGTGTACACGTTCTCACATTTTCATACAAACGGATTCTCACACGATGTACTATGAAACTAATTTACTTTTCATGTACATGATGTCAGAATTTATTTAGATGAAAGGAGCTTTCTTTTATTTGTCATACATTCTTATTTTCTACTTTTTCTCTAACTTTTCTTTCAGGTAATGTAATTGATGGAGACTAAATAATCTTCCATCTGGAAAACCCATTTCAGACCAGATGGGTACCAGCAAGACACTTTCATCACCATATTTTTGCGTCATATCTTTACATATGGGAATTGCTGTAAGGGCTCACAGTCTTACTTTGAGATTTTCCCATATTCCATCAAAGTAAAACCCTAGAGACATTATTTATTTAAAAAACAAACAAACAAACTGCAGTTATTTATTTTAATTTGTTTATTATTTTATCTTAGTTTAAAGGCTATTTTATTCTATTTTACGCTTATTTTAAGTTATATCTTATGGTATTTTAGTTATTGTTATTATATTAAGGTTATTCCTTATTATATTAAAGTTATTTATCTTTATTTTAAAGGTATTATTATAACCATTATTTCTCTGTTTTTCTCTATTTTGTTTTTTCTTCTATTTTTTTTTCCTTTCGGCCGTTGATATCACTCCGCGGTACTCTGTATCCTTCCGTGCTCTTATTTCCCAAATTTAGACTTGAACTATTCCAGTAAAAATGGATTTTCACCGAGCGGTTCTGTATAACTGCGGTACTTTACCCGACCAGACTCGACCCGGTACCTTATCTCAACTTTTACACGTAATTACAACGATCGGACTCAAACTGGCACTACCTTATCTCAACTTTTGTGAGTAATTACAATGACCGGACTTGAACCGGTGCTACCTTATCTCAACTTTTACACGTAATTACAATGACCAGACTCGAACTGGCACAAGACATCTATAAACTATTAATAATTAAATTTACGCACTTCAATCTGCCTTCAATTCAGGTCCGTCACCCTCCAGTCCACTCCCAGAGTCTCCGGACCTTGCCTGACTTCCACAAAGCTGACCTTTTGGAATCGGTGGGGGAGGTCTTCTCAGCAGCTGTGCACTAGCTGTCTCGGTCCTAAAATGCCAGAACCAGGAGGAGAGTGGCATCTGGAGTCCCTGTTCGGTGCGCCAAGTATGTTGTAAAAATTTCTTATCAAAAATCAGGCAGGATCAAAGTTTCAGCAAATTTAATATGCACTGATCAGCGGAAGACAATACAGAGTACAGCTTTCATAGACTGCAGCAGTGCATTGGCTTAACTAACAGTTTCTGGCTAATATATATCTAAGGGACTGTCAGGGTGGGGTTTCTCCATGATAAGTTCATTCACGACTCAGTGTGATAAGATTTGCTGAGCGTCTTGATTATTTAAATTAAATTAAATTTCATTCATGACTAAGATTGTGTTTGCTGTGTCCATGCAGAAAACACTAGTGATAAGCTGAACAGTCAGTAATAGAAGTGAACACTCCAAATATGGTAATGGGATTTCCTAGGTATACACAAGCTTTATAAGAAAAATTCATATTCATAAAAATTCATATAACTCAGTGTAACATAGATTTTTTCCACCACAGGCCTTGCCACATGCACCCCTGGTCAGGAGTGGAATAGAGGCTGTCCAGCTTTTCCTTGTACTGCCTCTAGGCTATTGTTATAGCCTTCCTCAGTCCATACTTTGCAGCTTTGTACTCAACCTCATCGCCTGATTTAAATGCAAGAGAGCGAGCACACAGCATCTGACGTACCTGACTGTTGATCCAGGGCTTCTGGTTGGGGAACTTCCTGACTTGTATGGTGGGTACGATGGTATCAACACATGTGCTGATGTACCCAGTCACATACTCAGCATATTCCTGTATGTTTACAGAAGAGTCCTTCTGGGTGGCTGCAGTTTTAAACACATCCCAGTCTGTACAGGCAAAACAGTCTTGCAGGGTGCTCTCAGCCTCTAGAGTCCAGCGTTTAATTTGCTTAATAACAGGGTTTGTTTGTTTCAGCTTTTGTCTGTAGGCTGGGTACATAAACAGGGAGATGTGATCTGACTACCCGAAGTGGGGGGCGGGCGGGGTGCCGCTCTGTAAGCACTGCGTATGTTGGAGTAAACATGATCCAGTGTGCTTTTATCGCGGGTGGGAATGTCCACATTCTGGTAATATTTGGGGAGTACAGTCCGTAGATTGCACTGGTTAAAGTCACCAGCAACAATGAAAACAGCATTGGGATGGGTCGTCTCTACTGCGCGGATGACATCATGGAGTTTGCTTAGTGCTACTGTGTAGTTGCTTTGCGGGAGAATGTAGACAGCGGTCAAAAACACAGCAATTAATTCCCTGGGTAGATAATAGGGACGGCATTTCAGTAGTAAAAACTCTACATCAGGCGAACAGTGCTTGTAAACAGTCTATACATCTCCACACCACGAGTTGTTTATAAACACACATACACCCCCTCCCCTCGTCTTACCCGAAGCTCCAGTTCTGTCTGCCCGATGTCGTTGGTTTAACAATGTCACCACTAATGACCATTATCCTATTCCACACATCCAAGATTTTTCAGTGTGTTTGGCAGGCTCTGCCATTTTTTCAAAAGTGGATCTGGTGTGCGGTTATCACCAGGTTCCCGTGTGTGCAGAGAACGTCCCCAAGACCGCGGTAATTACCCCGTTCGGACTTTTTGAATTCCTGCACATGCCGTTTGGCCTTAAAAGTGTGGCCCAAACATTTCAGAGGTTGATGGACTCGGTGTTATGCGACCTCCCATTTGTGTTTGTCTACCTTGACAACATATTAGTGGCCAGTCCGTCAGACAAAGAGCATCTGTTGCATCTCAAACAAGTTTTTGGGTGCCTTGAAGTACACAGCCTGATCGTCAGTCCGTTTGGGCTGCCAGTGATTGACTTCTTAGGCCACTGCATTTCATCGCGAGGCGCGATTCCATTGCCTTCTAAGGTTGAAGCAGTGGCGGAATTTCCCCATCCAGACTCCGTTAACGCTTTAACTGTGTATGTCACCAAACTGTGACATAACCCCTAGTGGTCAAGAGTGGTAAAGATTTTTTTCAAGAAAATATTCAGATCAGATGTCAGAACTTTCCAAGGCTATAACTTGAAAGTGGTAAGAGATAATGGCTTACTGTCAATTAGAAAGATGTGGAATATGATCCAAAGTTTCAGATAGGGGTAAAGTTACGCATCTAATTTGCATACAAACAAACAAAGACATTCGTCAATTACCTCTGGCAAGGCAGCGTCCTTTTGCAGCATTCTGGCCATTATTTTGTCCTCCCCCAGTCATTTTAGCTTTCTCTCCTACATCCAGAAACTGTTATTGATTATTCCACCTTAATTTCGCTTTTATTCCATGGCAATTTACCTTATATGATGACGTGCAACCGGCGATTGCTTTACAGTCACATGGTGCTCTGGGCACCGACAAGTGAAAATCAACGAGCTTCGCGCTCCCTGTGTTATAAGAGCATGTAAACATCTACCTTCATAAGCTAAATAATCTCTTTTTAGAATCAGAGTTGGCAAATTCGGGACCAAATCCTCCGAATTTGCTCGTCCGTCTGCGAACGTGTATGTCCACAACAATGGGTGCCCTCCATTTTGTTTTGCAATCTCAAAGACGAAGAAGAAGAAGGATTTCTTCCTCTTTGGTGTGTTACGTGTCCTCCATGAGTCCTCCAACGAGCGCTTGCCACCTTGTGAACTGGCATGATCAGTACAAATCCTCAGTCCAGCTGGGGAGTGTTTGGCACGTTATCAGTTGACAGGCGCAGCGCCGCACTCTGCCACTAGGGGCAGACAAAATCACACAGTTTGAGGGTTAAGGCACTGCAGGAATTTTTGGGCATAGTAAATTTTTACAATCGCTTCCTCCCTCGCGCTGCCCACCTCCTGCAGCCGCTTTATGAGGCTCTGAGGCTAAAAAAAGCCAATGACCCTGTCGTCTGGACTCCCAAATGGGTCCGTGCTTTTGCCGGAGCTAAGTCTGCCCTTGCGAATGCAGCACTACTTGCTCACCCTGTGCCCATGGCGCCCATAGCTTTGACAACAGACACCTCCGACGTAGCCGTGGGGGCAGTGGTCAAGAAGCGTATAGCAGAGGCATGGCAGCCCCTCGTGTTTTTCAGTCGCAAGCTGCGGGATGGCGAACGTACGTACAACGTTTTTGACCAGGAGTTGCTGGCGCTGTACCTGGCGACCCATTATTTCTGTTTCTTATTGGAGGGTTGTTCTTTCATGGCTTATGTATATCATAAACCACTGATGTTCGCTATGTCCAAGGTGACTGAGCCGTGGTCTGCTCGTCAACAACGCCATCTGGCGGCCATCTCCCAGTTCACAACAGATGATCAGCATGTGGCTGGCAAGTCCAACCCTGTTGTTGGTTGCCTTTCACATGTGCTGGTGTGTCCGGTGCACCTTGGGATGGATTTTTCTGCCATGGCCGCTGAGCAGCTCAACGACCCGGACATCCTGGCCCTTTGGTCTACAGGTACAGCCGTCAAACTGGAGGAGGCGGTGATGCAGGAGCGGGGTCCTACTCTCCTCTGCGATGTCTCCACTGGCCGCCCCTGCCCTATTGTCCCTGCGACCTGGTGCCATCGAGTTTTCGACTCAGCTCACTCCCCCTCTCACCCTGGAGTTCGGGCATCAGTAAAACTGGTGAGAGCCAAGTTTGTCTGGCTCGTCCTCCGCAGGGATGTCAAGGGGTAGGTGGCTGCATGCTTGGCGTGTCAACATGCTAAAGTCCACCAGCATACCAAGGCACCCCTAGAACCATTTCGGATTACGGATAAATGCTTTGACCACGTGCCTGTGGACCTGGTGGGTCCTCTACCCCCTTCGCAGGGTTTTACGCACCTACTCACCATAGTGGATCGAACCACTTGGTAGCCAGAGGCGGTCCCTCTATCATCCACTTCGGCCGCGAATGTGGCACGCGCGTTTCTTTCTTCTTGCGTTGTGCGTTTTGGCACCCCATCAGATATTACCTTCGATAGGGGCCCCCAGTTCATGTTGGAGCTCTGGCTGGCACTTGCAAAGTCCTTGGGAGTGCAGGTACACCATACTACAGCGTACAACCCTCAGGCTAACAGCTTGTGTGAATGTTTTCACCGGTCGCTGAAAGTGGCGTTGCGTGCTGCGCTGTCCGATGGTAATTGGTTGGATCATTTGCCTTGGGTGATGCTTGGGTTGCGTTCAGCTCCTAAGGAAGATCTCGATGCTTAACTGGTTTTCAGTCAACCGCTCTGTGTTCCAGAAGAGTTTTTGGCCAAAAGTTCTGCCCCGCAGGCCGGCCCCACCGTCTACCCTTTTTCATCCAATGGCACACTGGCTCTGAACCCCGTTCACCACTGTTTTCCGCAATCGTTTGTACCTACTGAGCTCAGTGCAGCCCGTTTCATTTTTGTGCGACATGACGCACACCGCTCACCTCTCCAACCCCCTTACGACGGTCCATTTTGGGTTCTGGAGACTGGCCCTGAGTTTTTAAGCTAGAGATGGGTGGGCGAAAAGAGCGGGTCATGTTAGATAGGCTTAAGCTGGCGCACATTACGGCGGATGAGCTTACAGTTCCAGCCCAGGTCCCCCATCCGGGTCGCCCCCCTTCTAAGACCCGGGCTAGGTCTGCATTAGGTGAGTTTTCTGGATTCCAGCCTGCTGTGGACTGTGTTTCACCTGCCCGTCATCAACGAGGACGCCCCACACGACAGGTTTCTCCAGTGGCTCCGGTTGGAGGACGGCACAGCCATTATGGCAGGCTCATCGGGCCCCCAGTGAGAGACTGATTTTGACTACGGGAGTCCCCTCTGGGTGTTCGGGGGGGGCGGGGGGGGTGTGGCAGACTGAAGAGGTACCTCTCACCCAGTGGGACTTAGGGTTAGGAGATGTGGTCTGTGTTTCCCAGTGTTGGAGTCCAGGAGTGGTTATTGTCACTTGTTTGGTGGCAGTTGAGGAGTAAAGATAAAAACCCACCATCGTCTCCTGTGTGTTTCTTCTTCTTGCCACAACACACACACACACACACACACACACACACACACACACAGAGTGGTGTGAAAAAGTGTTTGCCCCCTTCCTGATTTCTCATTTTTTTGTATGTTTGTCACACTTAAATGTTTCAGATCATCAAACAAATTTAAATATTAGACAAAGATAACACAAGTAAGCACAAAATGCAGTTTTTAAATGAAGGTATTTATTATTAAGGGGGGAAAAAATCCAAACCTACATGGCCCTGTGTGAAAAAGTGATTGCTCCCTAAACCTAATAACTGGTTGGGCCACCCTTAGTAGCAACAACTGCAATCAAGCATTTGCGATAACTGGCAATGAATCTTTTACAGCGCTGTGGAGGAATTTTGGCCCACTCATCTTTGCAGAATTGTTATAATTCAGCCACATTGGAGGGTTTTCAAGCATGACCTGCCTTTTTAAGGTCATGCCACAGCATCTCAATCAGATTCTGGTGAGAACTTTGACTAGGCCACTAGGCACCCACTCCCACTCACACTAGGCTGTCTTCATTTTATTTTTCTTAAGCCATTCAGAGGTGGACTTGCTGGTGTGTTTTGGATCATTGTCCTGCTGCAGAACCCAAGTGCGCTTCAGCTTGAGGTCACAAACTGATGGCCGGACATTCTCCTTCAGGGTTTTTTGGTTGACAGCAAAATTCATGGTTCCATTTACCACAGCAGATCTTCCAGGTACTGAAGCAGCCAAACAGCCTCAGGCCATCGTACTACTACCGCCATATTTTACTGTTGGTATGATGTTCCTTTTCTTAAATGCTGTGTTACTTTTACACCTGATGTAATGGGACACACACCTTCCAAAAAGTTCAACTTTTGTCTAGTCAGTCCACAGAATATTTTCCCAAAAGTCTTGAGGATCATCAAGATGTTTTCTGGCAAAACTGAGACGAGCCTTGATGTTCTTTTTGCTCAGAAGTGGTTTTCATATTGGAACTCTGCCATGCAGCCCATTTTTGCCCAGTCTCTGTCTAATGGTGGAGTTATGAACATTGACCTTAACTGAGGCAAGTGAGGCCTGCAGTTCTTTCGCTGTTGTTGTGGGGTCTTTCGTGACCTTTTGGATAAGTCGTCGCTGCACTCAGGGTAATTTTGGTCGGCCGGCCACTCCTGAGAAGGCTCACCACTGTTCCATGTTTTCACCATTTGTGGATATTGGCTCTCACTGTGGTTTGCTGGAGTCCCAAAGCTTTAGAAATGGCTTTATAACCTTTTCCAGACTGCTAGATCTCAATTACTTTGTTTCTTATTTTTTCCTGAATTTCTGTGGATGGAAACATGATGTCTAGCTTTTGAGGATCTTTTGGTCTGCTTCACTTTGTCAGGCAGGTCCTATTTAAGTGATTTCTTGATTGAGAACAGGTGTGGCAGTAATCAGGCCTGGGTGGGTGTGGCTAGAGAAATTGAACTGAGCTTTCCAAAAGATGTGATAAATCACAATTACTTTATGTTTTAACGGGGGGAGGGGGGGCTTTTTCACACAGGGCCATGTAGATTTGGATTTTTTTTTTACCCTTAATAATAAACACCTTCATTTAAAAACTGCATTTTGTTGTTCTCTTTGTCTAATATTTAAATTTGTTTGATGATCTGAAACATTTATGAACAGGATCGGTGACAAAGGGCAGCCCTGGCAGAGTCCAACTCTCACTAGGAATGAGTCCAGTTGAGTGTTGGCAATATGAACCAAACTCTCACAACGGTCGTATAGAGACCAAATAGCTCGTAACAACAAGCCAAATACCCCATACTCCCGAAGCACCCCCCCACAAAAAACCACGAGGGACGGGTTGTGCCACGGCCAGGACGAAAACCACCAGCCGGACTCTCCTCTCCAGTACTTTGGCTTAGACCTTCCCAGGGAGGCTGAGGAGTGTATATTCATTTCATTCATTCATTCATTCATCTTCTTCCGCTTAATCCTTTTCGGGTCGCAGGGGGGCTGGAGCCTATCCCAGCATCTTTGGGCGAGAGGCAGGGTACACCCTGGACAGATCGCCAGTCCATCGCAGGGCCAACACAGAAAGATAGACAACCATTCACTCTCACAGTCATGACTAAGGACAATTTAGAATCCCCAGTTTGATGCCAATTAACCTGAGGAGTGTGATCCCTCTAATGTTGGAGCACACCATCAGGCCCCCTTTTTTGAAGAGAGGAACCACCACCCTGCTTTGTCATGCCAAAGGCACTGCCCCCGACCTCCATGCAATGTTGCAGAGGCGTGTCAACTATAACAGCCCTACAACGTCCAGGGCCTTGAGGTACTCAGGGCGACTCTCATCCACCCTTGGGGCCTGGCCACCAAAGAGAATTTTAACCACCTTGGTGACCTCAGCCCCTGTGATAGACGAGTTGTCCCCCTTGTCCACAAGCCCTGCTTCCTCTGTGGAAAGCGTGTCAGTGGGATTGAGGAGATCCTCGAAGTATTCCTTCCATCGCTCGACGATATCCCCAGTCGAAGTCAGCAGCGCCCAATCCACACCATACACAGTGTGGACAGGGAGCTGCTTCCCCCTCCTGAGCCACCGGACAGTTTGCCAGAATCTCTTCAAGGCTGACCAAAAGTCTTGTTTCATGGCCTCACCGAACTCCTCCCATACCCAGGTTTTTGCTTCAGCAACTACCCAAGCTGCACTCCGCTTGGCCTGCCGGTACACCTCAGCTGCTTCGGGAAGTGTGACAAACATACAAAAAAAAAAAAGAGAAATCAGGAGGGGGCAAACACGTTTTCACACCATTATATATGGTGTGTGTGTGTGTGTGTGTGTGTGTAAGGGTTTTTGTTACCAAGGTGTTATACTAGAAGCACCTCATGATGGGTAAAAGCCAAGGGGTCTCCCAAGACTTTTGCACACATTGATGGATTTAGTTATAGACATACAGTGGGGAAAATAAGTACTGAACACATCAACATTTTTCTCAAACATACTTCTGATGGTGCTATTGGCCTGAGATGTTCACCAGATATCAGTAACAACCCAAGTAATCCATACATACAAAGAAATCAAGGCAACTGTGTTCACAAAATAAGTTATATTTAATAAAGTAGAATGACACAGGGAATAAGTATTGAGCACATGCAGAAAAAGAGGTGCAAAAAGGCATAGAAAGCCAAGAAACCAGCTAAAATCCATCAGAATTTAGGAAGCCATCCCATCCCCCATCAGTGCAAATTAATTTCAGCTGGTTAAGTCCTGACAGCCTTTAAAAAGGTCTGTGAATATCAGATTGTCACACCACAAAGAACTCATGAT
Source organism: Pholidichthys leucotaenia (assembly GCA_020510985.1). Taxonomy (NCBI): domain Eukaryota; kingdom Metazoa; phylum Chordata; class Actinopteri; order Cichliformes; family Pholidichthyidae; genus Pholidichthys; species Pholidichthys leucotaenia. Next base: position 314,962,987 of record CM035837.1, on the reverse strand, counting down.
GGGTAGAAGCAAAGAGCTCTCTCTAGACCTTCACAACCTTATTGTTGCAAAACATAATGATGGCATTGGTTACAGGTGCATTTCTAAACTGCTGAATGTTCCAATAAGCACTGTTGGAGCCATCATGTAGAAGTAGAAAGAACATCATTTTACCATAAACTGGCAACGACCAGGAGCTCCTCGCAAGATTTCTGACAGAGGAGTCAAAAGAATTATCAGAAGAGTTATCCAAGAGCAAAAGACCACTCGTGGAGATCTCCAGACAGACCTGGAGTTAGCAGGTACTGCTGTTTCAAAGGAAACAATAAGTAATGAACTCAACCGACATGGGCTCTATGCCCGCTCACCATTGACTCCATTGCTGAAGAAAAAGCATGCTGAAGCTCATTTAAAGTTTGCTGCACATTTGGGAAAGCCAGTAAAATACTGGGAGAATATAGTCTGGTCAGATGAGACCAAATTTGAACTTTTTGGATGCCACAACACACAGCATGTTTGGAGGAGAAATGGCACTGCATATCCCATCATGGTGTGGGGGTATTTTTCAGCACATGGTACAGACAGACTTCATATAATTGAAGGAAAAGTGAATGGACAAATGTACAAAGACATCCTTGATAAGAACCTGTTGCCATCTGCCAAGATGCTGAAGATGAAACGAGGGTGGACATTTCAGTAAGACAATGATCCCCAACACACAGCCCAAACACATGGCCTAGTCAGTCACCTGACCTGAATTCAAATGAAAATCTATCGAACGAACTGAAGATCAGAGTTCATAGAAGACATGGAACCTTCAAAATTTGCCAGTTTGTTTGGAAAAATGGGCTAAAATCACTCCTGAGCAATCCCTGCGCCTAGTTTCTCCATACAGGAGGCGTCTGGAAGCTGTTATTACTAACAAAGGCTTTTCTACTAAATATTAAAGGAATTTCACCAAATGTGTTCAATACTTATTTCCTGCGTCATTCTACTTTATGAAATATAACTTGTTTTGTGAACACAATTACCTTGGCTTCTTTGTATGTATAGATTACTTGGGTTGTTACTGATATCTGGTGAAAATCTCAGGTCAGTGGATCCATCAGAAATATGTTTAACGAGAAAAATGTTGACGTGTCCAATACTTATTTTCTCCGCTGTACATCGAAATATCAGAATCTTCCAGTAAGCATATTTGGGGTCATCCACAAGTAGAACAACACCGTATCATCAACCAGCCATGCACAAGACCTTTTCACAAGGTATCTGACCAGATTCAGAAGGATATTCAGAAGAGTAACCCAAGAGCCACAGACAACTTGGAAAGACCTCCAGAAGGACTTGGAGGCAGAAGGTACAATTTTGAGAGAGAAAACAACAGAGTATATTCGACTATCATGGGCTGCATGCATGCTTATCTCGTAAGATTCCAGTATTAAAGAAAAGGCACTTTTAAGATTGTTTAAAGTTGGCTGCAGTATTTAGACAAGACTATGAAATACTGGGAGAATGTAGTATGGTCAAATGAGATGAAAATAGAAAATGTAGCAATCATAGTACATGCCATACTTGGAAGAGAAATGGTACTACACATCAGTAAGCAGAAACAAACAAACAAAAAACCCAACAAAAAAACAGTACCTCAACAGAGAAATTTGGAGGTAGAATCATCATTAGCAGACATCAAAAAAATAAAGTAACAATGAATGGAGCCATTTTCATTCTTGCAAATAGTCTGCTGTTATCCACCAGAATTAAGAGGATGAGATGGGGATGGAAAGAAAGCAAGCTCTCTGGTGGGGAAGGCGCCTGAGCTGGTATACGAGGTTGAGAGATACCGGCTAGATATAGTCGGCCTCACCTCAACACACAGCTCCGGTTCTGGAACCAGTCTCCTGGAGAGGGGCTGGAGCTTGGCCTTTTCTGGAGTTGCCCCGGGCGAGAGGCGACGAGCAGGGGTGGGTATTCTTGTATCCCCCCACCTTGCTGCCTCTATATTGGAGTTTTCCCCGGTGGACGAAAGGGTTGCTTCCCTGCGCCTTCAGGTTGGGAAACGGGTCCTCACCATCATTTGTGTCTATGCACCAAATGATGTTTCAGAGTACCCACCCTTTTTGGAGTCTCTGACTGGGGTGCTGGAAGGTACTCCTCTTGGAGACTCCATTGTCCTACTGGGGGACTTCAATGCGCACGTAGGCAACGACAGTGAAACCTGGAGGGGGGTGATTGGGAGGAACGGCCTGCCCAATCTGAACCCGAGTGGTGTCCAGTTATTGGACTTCTGTGCTAACCACAGTTTGTCCATAACGAACACCATGTTCAAGCATAAGGGTGTCCATATGTGCACCTGGCACCAGGACACCCTAGGTCGCAGGTCGATGATCGATTTTGTTATCGTGTCATCAGACCTGCGACCGTATGTCTTGGACACCCGGGTAAAGAGAGGTGCAGAGCTGTCAACTGATCACCACCTGGTGGTGAGTTGGATCCGATGGCAGGGGAGGAAGCCATTCAGACCTGGTAGACCCAAACGTATAGTGAGGGTGTGCTGGGAACGTCTGGCTGAGGCCCCAGTCTGGTTGGTCTTCAACTCCCACCTCCGGAAGAACTTCAACCACATTCTGAGGGAGTCTGGAGACATGGAGTCTGAATGGGCCATGTTCTCCACCTCTGTTGTTGAAGCGGCGGCCCAGAGCTGCGGCCGCAAGGTGGTCGGTGCATCTCGTGGTGGCAACCCCCGAACCAAGTGGTGGACACCAGTGGTGAGGGGGGCCATTAAGCTGAAGAAGGAGTCCTATCAAGCTTGGTTGGCTTGTGGGACTCCCGAAGCAGCTGAGGTGTACCGGCAGGCCAAGCGGAGTGCAGCTCGGGTGGTTGCTGAAGAAAAAACCCGGGTATGGGAGGAGTTCAGTGAGGCCATGGAACAAGACTTTCGATCGGCCTCAAAGAGATTCTAGCAAACTGTCCGGCGCCTCAGGAGGGGAAAGCAGCTCCCTGTCCACACTGTGTATGGTGCGGATGGGACACTGTTGACTTCGACTGGGGATATCGTCGGGCGGTGGAAGGAATACTTCGAGGATCTCCTCAATCCCACTGATACGCCTTCCACAGAGGAAGCAGGGTTTGGGGATGAGGGGGATGACTCGCCTATCACAGGGGCTGAGGTCGCCAAGGTGGTTAAAAATCTCCTTGGTGGCCGGGCCCCGGGGGTGGACGAGATTCGCCCTGAGTACCTCAAGGCCCTGGATGTTGTAGGGCTGTCATGGTTGACACGCCTCTGCAACATTGCGTGGAGGTCGGGGGCAGTGCCTTTAGCATGGCAAACCGGGGTGGTGGCTCCTCTCTTCAATAAAGGGGACCGGAGGGTGTGCTCCAACTTTAGAGGGATCACACTCCTCAGCCTCCCTGGAAAGGTCTATGCCAAGGTACTGGAGAGGAGAGTCCGGCCGTTGGTCGAACCTCAGATTCAGGAGGAGCAATGTGGTTTTTGTCCTGGCCGTGGCACATCGGACCTGCTCTTTACCCTCTCGAGAATTCTTGAGTGTTCGTGGGAGTTTGCCCAACCAGTTTACATGTGTTTTGTGGACTTGGAGAAGGCATTTGACCGCGTTCCTAGTGGTTTTTGGTGGGGGATGCTTCGGGAGTATGGGGTATCGGGCTTGTTGTTACGAGCTATTCAGTCTCTGTACGACCGTTGTGAGAGTTTGGTTCGTATTGCCAACACATGGTCGGAGTCATTCCCAGTGAGAGTTGGACTCCACCAGGGCTGCCCTTTGTCATCGATCCTGTTCACAATTTTTATGGACAGGATTTCTAGGCGCAGCCAGGGAATGGAGGATGTCATGCTTGGTGACCACAGGATCTCATCTCTGTTGTTTGCAGATGATGTTGTCCTGTTGGCTTCATCCAGCAATGATCTACAGCTCTTGCTGGGACGGTTTGCTGCTGAGTGTGAAGCGGCTGGGATGAGAATCGGCACCTCCAAGTCCGAGTCCATGGTCCTCAGCCGAAAAAAGGTGGATTGTCCTCTCTGGGTTGGGGACAGGCTCCTGCCCCAAGTGGAGGAGTTTAAGTATCTTGGGGTCTTATTCACGAGTGAGGGGAGAATGGAGCGAGAGATTGACAGATGGATTGGAGCAGCATCTGCAGTGATGCGGATGTTGTACCGGTCTGTTGTGGTGAAGAGGGAGCTTAGTTCTAAGCCAAAGCTGTCGATTTACCAGTCAATCTACGTTCCTACTCTCACCTATGGTCACGAGCTTTGGGTAATGACCGAAAGAACAAGATCGCGGATACAAGCGGCTGAAATGAGCTTTCTCCGTAGGATTGCTGGACTCACCCTCAGAGATGGATGGATGGATGGATGGATGGATGGAGATGGGGATGGACCTTCCAGCATGACAATGATTTGAAAGCTATAGCAAGGGAAACTCAGTCAACTGACTTAAATCCAATTAAAGCTGTCATCACACAGCAAAAGGATAACCCACCAAGTATTAAATAAAATTTAGTTTGCATGTTCAATACTCTGTTCTTGCTTTGTTCTGCTTTATGCATAGCTTTATTTATGGACTTAAATATTCTGGTGTGGTCACCCAGCACAATGCAGACTGATAATATTCACGCTCAGCAGGGATTGCATACGAACAGAGAGCCCCTAGGGGGACAACCAGAACAATGACTATTGTTATACAACCCCGGATTAAGGAGAGGAAGTCCGGCGCCAGTTAATCACGCGATTGATATGTATTGACTGATATGCATATCAATATGCAAATGTGCCTGTACTGTTGCACCCAATGTGACTCGTGTCGTATATTGAGATTCACAGCCAGCTAAACTCTCTCTTGCATCACTTCCTCCAAGGAACAGGCAGGTGTCGTTTTGGACTAGGATTTAATGCAAAAAAGTGTGAAACTGAAAAGATACAGACACAAAGAAATATTTAGAGACTAGAAAATAAATACAATATCCATAAACAGTACATTAAACGATCAATACTAGCTAAACAGCATCATCACACGAACTCGGATACGGCTTTGCTATCATAAACACATCGCCGATTAGCGTCTATAAAATTCATCAAACTTATTCTAATAATCAACTATACTTTATCTACTTATCACAATAAACTACTAAACTTACTCATATTGCCACTCAAAGGGCTGGAAGTGAGCGGATGGCTTTAGAAGGAACAGCGATGCAGACTCATGCTCCTATTGACATTCAGTATGCTAGGTCTCTTCTTCTCATCACCTACTGGCAAGCTTAAAGCTACTACAGAGCCTAGCGCCGTCTAGAGGACTGGATGAACAAATATATTTAAACTGTAACAACACACTCCCCGCCTGGCATTATTTTAAGAATGCCACTAAACTTATAAACTAATTTGTTCGAGATAAAAGGAGTATACAGTCTGAGATGGGTCTGGAGAAAGTCTTTGTAGTTTTGTTCTGTCACCTTGACCTCCACCTTCCTTACGACTCCATCCTTGCTTGCGAGAGTCTTCACGATGATGCCCATAGGCCATTCGTTCCTTTTTAGGTTCTTGTCCTTGAGAAGAATGACGTCCCCTTCTTCCAGGTTTGGTTTGTTGCGCTGCTACTTCTGACAACTCTGGAGCGTGTTCAGGTACTCTTTTTGCCAGCGGGCCCAGAAGGTGTCGGTCGGCAAGGACTTGAACTCTCTTCCACTGGTGTCTGTACATGTCGGCCTGGGTGAAATCTTCAGGTGGAGTTAGGATTGCATTAGTCTTCTGTGTGAGAAGAGTCATGGGCGTCAGGATCAAAGGAGTTTCCGGATCTGAGGAGACCGGCACCAGAGGTCTCGCGTTGATAATAGCTGTGACTTCAGCCAGCAATGTTGTTAGGACCTCATGGGTTAGCTTGGGGTTTCCTGATTGTAAGAGCATCGAGTCCAGGATGCGTCGTGCTATGCCGATCATACGCTCCCATGTGCCTCCCATGTGTGATGAGTGAGGAGGGTTAAACACCCAGGAGCACCTTTGTCCGCATAGGTAGTCTTCTACACTTGTCTCATCAGGCTTTGGAGGATCCAATTTCAATTCCTTGGATGCTCCGACAAAGTTGGTCCCGCAGTCAGATCTTAGCTGTTTAGAAGGGCCTCTGATGGCGAAGAATCTTCGAAGAGCATTGATAAAACTTGAAGAGCTGAGTGTTTCGATTACTTCGATGTGAATGGCTCTTGTAGACATGCACGTGAACAGAACCGCCCATCTTTTGCTGTTGACTTGACCACCTCTAGTGCGTCGCATTGTAACCTCCCACGGTCCAAATACATCTAGGCCAACATAAGAAAATGGGGGATCGGTTTGCAAACGTTCAGCAGGTAGATCTGCCATGATTTGCTGCTCTGTCTTGCCTCGAAGCTTTCTACAGGTCACACATTTGTGGATGACACTGCTGACGGATCTCTTGGCACCCACTAACCACACGCCGCTTGCTCTCACTGCACCCTCAGTGAAATGTCTTCCTTGATGCTTAACAGCCTCATGGTGATGTTGGATGAGCAATGTAGCGATGTGATGCTTTGCTGGGAGTAGAAGAGGATTGACTTCATGACTGGGCAGCTTTGACTCTGACAGACGTCCTCCTACTCGGAGTAAACCATTGTCGTTGATGATCGGATTGATCTTGTAAAGGGAACTGTTCCGCGCTATTTCTCGTTTTGTCTTGATGCACTTGATTTCCTCTGCATACACTTCATGTTGGACACATCTGATGATTGTGTACTCTGCTTGTGTTAAGGCTTCTTCTGTGAGACTTGTTTTACAGAGATGCCAGCTTCTACATCTGTTACCTCCTTTGGACTTGAAACCATGAGCAATGTGACGTAGGTAAGCTACTGCTTTGACAAGGGAGGTCCACTTTGAGAAACGTTCAAAACGTGATGAACCCAAGGCTTTGAGGTTAGCTCTTGTCACAAGTGTTGTCACGTTCTGTCGAATTTCAACATCCGACTCTGGATCGATGAGCTCAAATGGGCCTTTTTCAGGAGTGACAGTCTGTTTGTCGAGCAGGAAGGTTGGACCACACCACCATGTAGTACTGGAGATTTTCCCTGCTGGCAGAGAGCGAGATCCACGATCAGCAGGATTGTGCTCTGTTGGGACATACTTCCACTGGCCAGGCAGAGACGATTGCTTGATTCTTTGGACACGATTGTTCACATATACATGAAATCTTCTGTGTTGATTGTGGATGTATCCTAACACCACTTTGCTGTCAGTGTAAAATGTGGTCTTGTCAATTTTCATCTTTAGTTCTTCTCTGAGAAGCTCAGACATTTCCACAGCGAGCACTGCAGCACACAGTTCTAGCCTCGGAATGGTGAGCTCTGGTACAGGAGCTAGTTTGGCCTTACCCATGACAAACCCAACCTCGTTGTGGTCGTCTTCGTGTGTGACTCTCAAGTAGGCAACTGCAGCTATAGCTTTAACTGAAGCATCTGAGAACACACAGAGTTCAGTGACCTTGGCTTGTGAGATGGAGAATGAAACATAGGTACGGGGAATGTTCAGTGTCTTGAGATGTTGCAGAGAGTCATGCCATTTTCTCCAACCGTCATACATGTCTTGAGGCAAGAGGCTGTCCCACTCAAGACTGATGCTGGAGAGCTCTCTGAGAAGAAGTCTACCTTTGATGATTACAGGTGCTAGCAGCCCGAGAGGGTCGAACAGACTGTTAACAGTTGACAGCACACCACGTCGAGTGAAGGGCTTTTGCTCTTGTGGAACATCAAATGTGAACGTGTCTGATGTGGTGTCCCAAATCACACCCAAACTGCGTTGGACTGGGAGCTCGTCTGTAGACAGATCAATGTCTTTGAGTTCTTTGGCCCTGTCTTCAGGTGGGAAAGCGTTCATTACTTCTACTTTGTTGGAGGCAATCTTGTGGAGACGTAGATTAGAAAGTGCGAGCATTTTCTGGACTCTTTCTAGAACGTCGATAGCCTCAGCTTCTGTCGAGAAAGACTTTAATGCATCGTCCACATAGAAATCCTGTTCTATGAAGTTTCAAGCGTCAGTTCCATATTCACCTTCTGCTTCCTTTGCTGCCATCCTCAACCCGTAGATCGCCACCGCAGGGGAGGGACTATTACCGAAAACATGCACCCTCATGCGACAGTCCACCACTTCTTTGATCAGGTCGTTGTTTTCGTACCACAAGAAGCGAAGGTAATCTCTGTGATCTTCTTGGACAACAAAGCAGTAAAACATCTGCTCGATGTCAGCTGTGACAGTGACAGGTTCTTTTCTGAAGCGAAGGAGCACACCTACGAGTGTGTTGTTTAGGTCAGGCCCTGACAGCAGTACATCATTGAGTGAAACTCCATCAAACTGTGCACTGGAATCGAACACCACACGGATCTTCCCAGGCTTCTGTGGGTGGTATACGCCGAAAATGGGGAGATACCAGGCCTCTTTGTCTCTATCACGAGGTGGCGCTGGTTCCGCGTGTTTGTTGTCGAGCATCTTCTGCATGAACTCAACAAAGTGTGCTTTCATGTCTGGCTTCTTGTCAAGCATACGTCGCAGAGACATGAGCCGCTTGTAGGCGTAGCACCTGTTGTCAGGGAGTAAGCGTCTGGGGTTACGAAACGGAAGTGGTGCCACCCAACTGTTTGTGTCATCTTTGAAGGACCTTTCCATCTTCTTCAGAAAGATTGTGTCTTCAACAGAGTGTGCGAGGTGATTGTCTTCATTAGTGCGACAGAAGACTGCTTCACCTAGATTCTCAACCGTGGGCTTTGCATGTGGGTTTGCAAGTGGCAGTAGGTTGGAGACAGCTTTCGGTTGACTCACTGTGAAGCTCTCTTTTACATTGAAGCTACTGTCACAGGGAGTGAGATAGCTTGGGCGTCCGTTGTCCACCACATGTGTTTTGAGAGCGTTTACCTCACTTGGCTTGTGGGCGGTGCCCAGACATACATCACCAATGATAACCCAGCCCAGGTCAAGCTTCTGTGCAAACGGATCATTGTGCCTGCCACTGATTTGCTTTCTCACCTTGTGTACTCTGAGAAGGTTGCGTCCTATCAGCAGCAGTATGTCAGCGTCTGGTTCGAGGGGTGGTATTTCAGCAGCTATTGCTTTCAGATGGGGGTGATGCGAGGCAGCTTCTGCAGTGGGTATTTCTTCCCTATTGTTGGGGATAGCATTGCACTCTATGAGCGTGGGGAGAGGAAAACTCATTTTTTCATCCAATGATTGAACTATGTAGTTGCAGGCTCTTCTACCATTCACTTGTGTTGTGCCAGCACACGTCTTCAGTGTGTAAGGTGTGGCTGTGCCTTGAATATTGAATGTTTCAAAAAACTCTGTTTTTGCAAGTGATTGATTACTTTGATCATCTATTATTGCATACATCTTTTTCATGTTGTGAGGCTCACCTTTTGGGTAGACTTGCACCAAACAGATCTTGGAGCAGGATTTTCCTGTGATTTGATTTCCACATACCTCTGTACATATGGCTGTAACATCTAAGTCCTGTGTGAGCTCCTGCTCCCCGCCGTTCTCTTTAGGGGATGAGGGAGGCTTAGATGCTGTTGGAGCCGGGCCTGGGTGGAGAGCTGCCAGGTGTTTATCGCTGTTGCATTCTCCACACTTGATTGTTATTTGAGAGTCCCTGGCTTGATGGGTGGTGGAAGCAAGGCAGCGATAGCAGATGTTGTTGTCTCTGAGTACCTTTTTTCTGTCCTTGAGCAACATAGCTCTGAAACCCCTGCATCCTTTCAGTGGGTGTGGTTTGTGATGTATGGGACATTGTCTTTTAATGTCTTCGCCTCCTTCTTTTGTCTCCACTCCGACTGACACGTCTGTTTTGTGTACCGTAACTGATTGTTTCTGCATGTAGTGACTTTGTGATCTTCCTTTTTTGTAACTAATTGTAGAATTGGCAGGTGAGCTATAAGTCGTGTTGAAGCTTGGGTCATTCCTTGCTTTGGCTTGACCTTTTACAAATTCAACAAAGAATGAGAAAGGTGGGAAACTTACATGATGGTCTTCTTTATACTTTGACCCTACCATTGTCCACTTCTCCTGAAGGTGAAAGGGCAACTTTTCCACGATTGGACTTACACCGCTTGCTGTGTCTAAGTAGCTCAAGCCTGGCAGATATCCATCCAGCTTTGCTGCTTCCAGTTCACACAGTAGATCTGATAGATCGCGAAGCTTGTGTGGCTCTTTGCTCATGAGCTTTGGAAAATTTTGGATTCTTGCAAACATGGACCTTTCTATTGCCTCTGGTGAGCTGTAGCATTCTTCCAGTCTCGCCCAGACCATGTTCAGACCAGCAGGTGGATGCCTGATATTGACTGCTTTTAATCTCTTAGCATGTTCAGAAGACTCAGGGCCGAGCCACTTAATGAGGAGGTTTAGTTCTTCACTGGCTGTAAGACCGAGGTCTCTGATGGTACTCTGGAATGTGGCTTTCCAGCTAAGATAACTCTCTGGCTTGTCATTATATTTTGTCAGCCCTCCTGTTAATAGTTGGCTTCTGGCTAAGAACCTGGCAAGGTCACTGGTAGTGTTGTTTGCATCATTTGAACTTGATATCTGTTGTGATTGCAACACACTTTGAGAATTTTGGTGAATTGCATCTCTTTGTGGTGGTCACTTGGCACCCTCTTGTGGCTGAATTGGGCAATGAGCTGTTTCTTGTTTGACATGGAGATGTGAATAAATCAGTGTGGAATGTTGTTCCTGATGTGTACTGTCCTGTTGAAAAGTTTCTTTCTTTTGAGATGAATCAGTACAACTATGCCTGTTTATGCATTCACTCACTTTTTGTTCTGCAGTTTGTTCTAGAGGCAAGAAGCTCAATTCTTCGCTGTGTTCTGGGTTAATGAGCCGAGCTACAGCAGACTCCATCACTTCTGCTTTAACCCTGGCTGCCTCTGCTTCCTTTTGTAGGTTAAGTATATCTAGAGTTGCCTCTAACCGTGCCTTTTCCATTTTAATGCTCATCTCTCTCTCAGCATATGCTAGTCTGTCTTTTGCTGCTTGAGCTTCTGCTTGGGCATGTGCTGCTGCCATACTGGCTTGACTTGAAGCTGATGACCTCCTAGATCCTACAGCTGATCGGGGAGTCAGTTTCCCGGAATGTACAGAAGACCTGGATGAGTGGGAGGAGCGTGACCTTGAGGAGCGTGACCTTTTTTCGCTCTGTGTTTTTTCACTGTTATGGCTTTCAGCCTGTGTTTGCTCCATCTTGACAACTGGATAGGACCGCTGATGTTAAATGTACATTAAATTCCACCCACCTTCACTGTGGTCCCTCACCGAGTGCTATGATTTCACTGTACTGTTGCACCCAATGTGACTCGTGTCGTATATTGAGATTCACAGCCAGCTAAACTCTCTCTTGCATCACTTCTTCCAAGGAACAGGCAGGTGTCGTTTTGGACTAGGATTTAATGCAAAAAAGTGTGAAACTGAAAAGATACAGACACAAAGAAATATTTAGAGACTAGAAAACAAATACAATATCCATAAACGGTACATTAAAAGATCAATACTAGCTAAACAGCGTCATCACACGAACTCGGATACAGCTTCGCTATCATAAACACATCGCCGATTAGCGTCTATAAAATTCATCAAACTTATTCTAATAATCAACTATACTTTATCTACTTATCACAATAAACTACTAAACTTACTCATATTGCCACTCAAAGGGCTGGAAGTGAGTGGATGGCTTTAGAAGGAACAGCGACGCAGACTCGTGTTCCTATTGACATTCAGTATGCTAGGTCTCTTCTTCTCGTCACCTACTGGCAAGCTTAAAGCTACTACAGAGCCTAGCGCCCTCTAGAGGACTGGACGAACAAATATATTTAAACTGTAACAACACAGTGCCATGCATTCTCTCTTGTCTGTATAAAAGAGCTTACTTTACAGAGCACACGGAAGGCACACACAGGACGCACACACACACACAGAGCACACACGCCACAGCGCACAACGCTACAGTGTGTCTCATGATGATGGAGGAATAAAATTCTGAAACCTTCCAGCTCGTAGTGTCTTGCCTGAACTTATTTGTTCCTCCACACTGGTTTCTTTATATCAGTGTGTTTCTGGAGTTAATACCAAAGTCTGGTGAAAATTTCAGGGGCTTCATTGGGAATTACATTGTACTTCCCTGTGGCGAGAGTTTCAGGGTGCATGGGCAGTTCACTGCAACGATTTGCAGGTGAGGAATGTTGGGAGTTGGCATTTTTAGCAAGTTTTTACCTCGTCCTTCCTCTGCAAAACTAAACAGCAAAACCAGTGTGAAAACAATTGATGTGATGAATAAATGGTGTGGCTGCTGAATACGTGGTTTTTTCAGTAACCACTATTTTATAACAGTTCAGCTAGAGATCGACTTGTGACAGGAAGTCATCCATGTGCTGTAAAAAAGTCACACTGCAGCCTCTAGTGGCCAGGCATAGTTATTACAATACCTTTGGCCCTGGCTTCATTGATATTCTTCATCATCATCATCATCATAGCAGTCTGTCGTGGGCAACAATGACTGTTTCATTTAGGTCTGATCAGATTCCTCTACGCAGCTCTGTCCCCCGCCCTCTGCTGCCAGGAACTCCTGACCCTGTAAACCCGGGCAATGTCCAATGTGCAATGTGCAATGGTCTGACTGACCATTTCATGAAACTGCATGCAAAGTATTTGAGTACCGCTAGCTTTTGCTGGACTAGCGGCACATTCTTGGCCGATAGAGGTATTATCAGTGGCAAGGACAGGCCAAGACAAACTGACTCCAGTATCTGTTACAGTGACTGACCAGATGATAGGTTTGTTTATCTCTGCTCTTTGTGTAGTGCATGTCACAATGCACTGACTGACAAAAGTCCACCACAGACCTTGCGACAGATGTGCTTATCTGCCAGGATTTCCAGTCTCACCCCATGTAACTGGGAGTGGTCCACCACAGACCTGTGACAGATATTGTTTTTAGTTCTGCCAAGATGCCCAGTTTCACCCTCCACGCCCTTGGAAGGGCGGGGTTGCCGGTTACCTGCTTTCTTAACAGGGCCCTAAACAATGAGTGGGAATTCAGAATCAACTTAGTTGTTGTACCTTGTGTGTAATATGCACAGTAGATTGATATAGTTACAGATGGTACCAGAGGCTGTGTTAGGCTTTCTCACATTATCTGCCATTTTGACAGACAGGGTTGTAAAAATTCTGCTATAATCTATTATTATCCGTCATTTTAATTTTCAGAGTAAGTCACCTAACAGCTTTTGTTTTCATGTTCATTTTTAATGATGAATATGCAGAATCCAACATGCAGATTATACATGTATTTATTTATTTATTAATTTAACTTATAAACACTAGTGAGACAACACAAAATAATCTGTATTTAATATGCACTAAAAGTGGAAAGGTGGGAATTACAAGTTAAAAGTTACAATAGACCATGCTCAGTGTAATCTGACAAAATGACAATACAGCCTTCAGACTTTTCTGTCACTGCTAAAAAAAAAAAACTGTCAAGGAAAGACAACCTCTGGATGGTACAATTCCTAGAATAAGCTGAATGTCAAGATTTGGTGGAAAATATACAAGAGACATATCACGTGCATAATGAGACCTTGATCTCTGATGTCAAAACGAATGCATGTGTTACAAGTTTGCTTGGGGTATTCCTGTACCAAGTTTGGTGTTGACAGCTCCTTGTGCCAGTGATGGTCTATCTAAACTTTAATGTACAATTGTCAGATTTTATATAAATATACATCAGGGTACTGGGCTCGTTGCTATGAGCTAGCCAGTCTATTCGACCACTGCGAGAGTTTGGTTCATATTGCGAACAGTCTAACTTGTTCCCTGTGAGAGTTGAACTTTGCCAGGGCTGCCCTTTGTCATCGACTCTGTTCATAATTTTTATGGACAGGATTCCTAGGCACAGTCAAGGAATGGAGGCTGTCATGTTTGGTGCACACAGGATCTTGTCTCTGCTGTTTGCAGATGATGTGGTCCTGTTGATTTCATCGCGCAGTGACATCTTGCTGGGATGGTTTGCTACCGAGCGTGAAGTGACCAGAATGAGAATCTGTACTTCCAAATCTGAGTTCATGGTGCTCAGCAGGAAAACGATGGCTTGTCCTCTTTGGGTTGGGGACAAGGTCCTGCCATAAGTTAAAGGTGAGTTAAATTTGTGTTTATTTTGAAAACCAAGCCTTATCTCAGAATTCTGGTAAATTTAAAAGTTGAGAAAATATGGCGATACAATGATACTGTCATGATGCCGAGTGCAGTCTGTACCATGCTCGGGTCATTTGGATATTTTCCTTGTTCTGTTTATATATTTAGTTTTGATTGTTGCCACGATTGTTTGTGCTTTTATTTTGACAGTGCTGGGACAGGACTTCCACCTGTCAAGTCTGTTCACGGCTTGTCACAGCTGTTTGTGTTTGGTTTGATTGCTTTCACTCCACACCTGTTTGCCTTTTTTTTTTTTTGGACTTATTTTGTACCCGTAGGTAGATTTGTTCTGCAGTCCGGTGACAAGCCACCAGCTGCCGGTCGCTGCGTACGCAAGCGCCCCATATCCCTAACCTGCATGTTTTTGACATATGGGAGGAAACTGGAGAAATCCAGGAGTAAACCCACGCAACACGGGGAGAACATGCAAACTCCACACAGATCACTGTTGGCCGGGGGCAGGGATCGAACCCACGATCCCCGCGATCCCCCGGCCGAGGGTAAACTGTGCTGCCGCAGTGCTAACCACTGCGCCACCGTGCAGCCCACGGTGTGTGACTATTTAAGTTCGCTGGCAAGGTTTATTCCTCGCTGCGACCTCGTCTTGCTCGGACTGGAATCCCCAACCCTGAATCTAGTCTTTTGCTTAGGATTGTTCCTCCTTAGTTTCATGTAAGTTCCTTTCTTGGTTTTTTCAGTATTTGTATTTTCCTTTTATCACCCCTCGTGGTCTCGTTTATAGTCTTTTGTAATCTGCCCCTTGTGGCAAGTTTTGTGTTCATCATTTTTATTCATTAAATGTGCAAACTTACTGCTGGCGAGTGGTGCCGTGTTTCTGCCTCACATGGGCCATTTATGACAGTAGGCCGCAGCCCGTAGGTGCCAGCGGCAGTTAGTTTGCCTTTTTTCTTTTTCTTCTGTTTTATTTTTTCCCTTTTGGGTGCCTGCATTTTTTTGGGGGGGTATTGCATCGTTTGGATGAGGGTACCCAATGAGCCTGTGGTTTGAGCTCTGCCAGGCTCTTATGGAAATTGATGACCTTCTTGCTATAGCTCATCAATATATGAGCTATAGTGAATTTATGGTACCTGGACTTCGCGGAGACGGCTGTGCTGGGTCATCCTCGCCTTTCGGAGTATGCCGAGGGAAGGGAGAGGATATCCCAGTTGTTGGTGCTCCAACAGAGGAACCGTGAGTTGGGGAAGAATCCTATCAGGAAGCCTAGATCGGCACCATCAGGGAGGCACTCCCGGGGCCCGGCTCAATCGACTCCTTCCCAGGTTTCTGCTCCAGCTCCAGCTCCCGCCTCACCAGCTAGAAGACACCGCTTCCTGGTATTTAACTCGATTCATCCCCGTGTCACGGTTGTACCGAAGTGAAGGGAGGAGAATCACCGGGTGAACGTGCTGCAAAGCTCATGCCATTGTCCAGCCACGGGCCACAGGAAGAATTCCCCCATCTCCCAGCCAGCAGTTTTTTCTTCGCCACGTCAGAGGGGAATAACAGCAGCTTCAGCCTTTTGGGTCTCCTCACTGGCTGTCTTGTCAGCTCGCTATTCTGGGGATCATCACAGCTGCTACCCCCTCCCCCATGGCGCTTTCTCTTGCTGCCGAGAGCCCGGCCGATTCTTCCCCAGCTCCGCCCGTTACCGTGCCTGCAGGAGCGGCTCCTCCTTGTCCTCTAGAGGGGCCCACGACCTCCACAGCCACGGAGAGGGAAAAAACTGGGGTTGCTACAGCAGGAACCACCATACCCCGGGAAAACAGGCAAGTGCTTTTTCACTCAGTATCACAATCTGATGAATTACCTTGTCTGAGTCCCAGGGAAGAGGCTCAGGTAGTGCCGTCCACTGAGTCCTCACCATCTGCTGCAGCCACAAGAATGTTACCTGCTTCCTCTGTATCTCCTCCTGTACCCCCCCCCCCCCGAGTGCCCACCGGTTCCAGGATCAACCCGTCGGATGGAGGAGGAGCCTGCGGCCCTGGAGAACCTGGTTCCAGCCCCACGGCCGCGGTATGGACAGAGAAGGAGGGCTGTCTGCAACCCTGAGCCTCAGCCGATGACGAACCTTCCCCAGGTTTCACCTGAACAGAGTTCAGCCCCAGCAAGAAGAGGATCTCCTGTCGCCACGCCGGGCGAACCACTTGTGTGGGTAACATCACCGGGGGTTCTGAGACTGCAGAAACCATCATGCCTGCTGTTGGGGCCGCTGCAGCAGAGTTTGAGTTGGACCTCCAGGGGGCCGGGCCCGAGACATCGCCATCCGGATCGATGGGGTCCTGGACAGTGGTGGAACTTGAGCTCAGGCAAGTACTCTCCTTTGTTTTCATTGTTTCTGTATTGGAGAGATCTTGTCTGGCTCTTGATGGGGAGAGCCGGGTGCCGCCGTCAGCAGCATCTGAGCTCGCCTTGCTGGGTTCTACTGCTGCTGGTGACCCTGACCCTGTTCCTCTCCCTCTTTCTTTCGAGTCTTCTCTCAGGGTCACCGAGGATCTGCCAGCTACACCAGAGGTCTCCGTGGGTTCCGGTCTGCCGCCTGAGGTCTTTGTGGGTCCAGCTCCTCTGGCCAAGGTCGTTGTGAAGACGCCGTCCCAGCCCAGGATGTTCGTGGGTGCAGTACCTCCTCAGTCTGGGTTCCAGCGTGAATCCCACGTGGGTGTGGCGCTCCACTGTGTGCCCGCTGTGGGTGCTTCGCTCCAGCCCGGGGGCCATCGTGGGTGCAGGTACGCCTCAGTCCGGGGCCACGGAGGGTGCATCTACGCCTCAGTCCAGGGCCACGGAGGGTGCAGCTACGCCTCAGTCTGGGGCCACCGAGGGTGCCGCAATGCCTCAGTCCGGAGCCACTGAGGGTGCCGCAGTGCCTCAGTCTGGGGTCACCAGGGGTGCTGTGCTGTTGCCCAAGGCTGCTGTGGGACCTCAATCTACATTGGGTGTCCATTGCACCATGACCCGCTGGTCCAGAGACGCAAGGAGACCGCCCGAGCCTTCTGGGTTGCTGGGGTGGTTTGGGGACTTTGGTAGACCACCCGATGGACTCTTTCTTCCTGGTTGGGCTCTCTGGAGACCTGGTAGGCCACCCGACCTTTTCCATCTGATGGTTGGGTGGAGCCAGGACTCTGGTAGGACACCAGAGCTGTTCCCCTATTTACCCAGTGATGTTTAGCTTTCTTAGTATTCTGTTTTGTCAGTGTGTGTTCATGTGTTTTTTTAGGGTTGCTTTTGTTTTCGTGTCTCTCCCTCCAGGCCTGGATCCCCCCACCGCCCTCCCGGGCTTAGTTTTTGAAATTATTTTGATTGGGGGGGGTCCTTCTTTCCTTTTTGATGTTACTGCGGGGTGTCTGGGTCCACCCCTTAAGGGAGGGGCACTGTCATGATGCAGAGTGCGAGTCTGTACCATAATCCATCCCTCGTGGCAAGTTTTGTGTTCATCATTTTTATTCATTAAATGTGCAAACATTGCAGGCGACTGGTGCTGTGTTTCTGCCTCACAAGGGCCAATTATGACAGATACAAGCCTTTAGTTCCACTTAATTTTGACCGGGCGAACTGAAACAGAGAGGCGGACGAACAGATACACACACACACACACACACACACACATACACACACACACACACACACACATCCACAAACAGATGCACTAACTGATTACCGTATGCCTCACAGTTTCACTGGGGCATAAAAATCATGAAAATGCAGAAACGTACCAAATACTTTGGGAGAGCAGGTGACAAAGAGTTTATAAAAAAATTGAACAAGCAATGCCACCTGAAGTTCATGGTGACTGAAGAGAAGGACAAATGTTCTTTTTAATAAAGATCTGTTTAATATTCTAGTGTGGAGTGTGTAATTGACGAGGCATTGTTTTGTCTCAAGGCAGTTTATTACACGTCTCCAACATGAGCAAAGTAGAAAGAGAACATCTCAGAACAAACTCGTCCCTTATATACTCAGGTCTCCTCACAGCTCACAAGTCACATTGCATTCAAAACCAAAGTAACAATGCATCTCCTCTTTAATCCCTTAATATCACCCCCACAGTATTAGGCCCACAAAGGATCCTCCAGGCCGTCTCTTGCATACCAAAGCTAACACTTTCACAGCTTCCTGTTATCTCCAAGGAAACTCTGCCTTTGTTCTTATCTAAGATGTGAGGCATTATGTAAGGCATAAAGTAGGTGGCATGTGTGGCTACACCCCCACCCCAAACATTTAGATCAAACAACAGAATAACAGTTTGCATGCTGTGAAAACATCATTACACATCAATCCACATGCTGCTTGGGCTTCAGTCTTCTCCCGTATCTGCTGTAACCAGGGTTCACCGCCTCCGCGGTGCCGTCATGCTGGGGAGCTGCTGTCTGGGGGTGAAAACCTTTTTTCAGTCCCTGCGGGTGATCTGGGGAAATATTACTCTGGGAAGCACCCCGTGGGGGTCTGCCGCGCCGAGGGGCCCTTGCCAACAGCACTTGCTCGTCCGCCACCACAAAAGCGGGTTTGAGTCTGTTTATGCCAACCTTTTCCCTCCTACCCCTCAAATCTAGCAAAAAATGCTTGTCCCCTGTTTCCAGCACTCTGAACGGCCCATCATAAGGTGGTCGCAGTGGGGTGCGATGCGCGTCATGTCTGATAAAAACAAACTCCGCGTTTTTCAAAGTTTTAGGCACAAAAACGCGCGGAAAACTGTGATGAACGGGGCCCGGCAGCCTGCCTGTGTTAATGCTACGCTGCAACAGCTGAGACGGGGAGCTGCTTGGCGCAGGATTATCCGGGAGAAACTCCCCGGGCAGCCGAAGTGGCTGTGTGAAAACGAGTTCAGCTGGGGAAGCTTCTAAGTCTTCTTTAGGCGCAGAACGCAACCCTAATAAAACCCACGGTAGCTTGTCTACCCAATTTGCATCTGTCAGTGACGCCCTGAGAGCCGCTTTCAATGACCTATGAAAACGTTCGCATAACCCATTAGCCTGAGGATTGTACGCAGTTGTGCGGTGAATTGTGACCCCCAGGCTGCGGGCCATTGTTGACCAAAGTTCGGAAACAAATTGAGGGCCTCTGTCAGACGTAATGTCCGACGGGACTCCAAAACGCACCACCCATGCAGTTACAAACGCGCACGCCACCTCCTCAGCTGTGGTTGACACCAAAGGAACCACCTTCGGCCAACGTGTGGTGCGGTCCACCATTGTCAGAAGGTGCGTGCACCCCTGCGATGGCTGGAGGGGACCCACGAGGTCCACGTGAACATGGTCAAACCTCTTAGCCGGAATGTGAAATAGCTCCGAGGGAGCCCTCGTGTGTCTGTGTACCTTGGCTCGTTGGCACGCCATGCAGGCTGCCGCCCACTCTTTCACTTGTTTGCGGAGGCTGGGCCACACAAATTTTTCTGCTACCATTTTGACCGACGCGCGCACCCCCGGGTGCGCCAAAGAATGAATCGAGTCAAAAACACAGCGGCGCCACGCTGCCGGTACCACAGGACGCGGTCGCCTCGTGGAGACATCACAGATTGGGGGGGGGGGGGGGGGCACACCGTCTTGCAGCACCCTGCTCTCCAGCCTTAACCCTGTTGGTCCAGACTGGAGCGCGTGCACATCCGCGTCACTAACCTGCTCCGCGGCCATGGCTGTGTAATCTATCCCCACGCGGACAGGGGCAGCCACGGCGCGCGAGAGGAAGTCTGCCACTACATTCAGTTTACCCGACACATGCTGAATATCAGTAGTAAACTCTGAGATCGCGGCTAGCTGTCTCTGCTGCCGGCCAGACCACGGTTCTGAAACTTTGGCCATCGCGAATGTTAGTGGCTTGTGGTCAACGAACGCGGTGAAACAGCGCCCTTCACCACCCAGCAGAGTGGTCTGCTGGGGCAGTGGCATTACTGCAGCTGATAGGAAGAGACTGAACAGACTGATCAAGAAAGCTAGCTCTGTCCTGGGGCAGCGCCTTGATCCGGTGGAGGAGATAGGAGAGAGAAGGACGGTGGCTAAACTGTCATCTCTGCTGGAGTCCGAGTTCCACCCTATGCAGGACATACTGAATGCACTGAGGAGCTCATTTAGCAGCAGACTACATCATCCCAGGTGCACAACCGAGAGGTTTCGCAGGTCCTTCCTACCAACGGCTGTCAGACTGTACAACCTAAGCAGGGCTACTCGCAGAGATAGCAAAAAGACGTAACAAACTAATAGTTTTTTGAATGCAAAAGATGCAATAGACTTACACAATGGTCCCCTCCGGCATACAACTAGGAAAATACCAGTCACTATGGAGGGTGAGAATATGTATGGGCACATAATCATACCATGTAGGATAACTAAGTAGACGGTTATGCTGTTTCATCCCATCTAGTAACAATGCTCTGCACTGTGTGTGTTTATATATTTACATATTTATTCCATCTAGCTACAATGCTCCGCACTGGGTGTGTTTATATTTATGTATCTATATATTTATTCCATCTAGCTACAATGCTCCACACTGTGTGTTTATATATCTACATATTATTCCATCTAGCTACATTGCTCCGCACTGTGTGTGTTTATGTATTTACATATTTATTCCACCTAGCTGCAATGCTCCGTACTGTGGGTGTTTATATATCTACATATTTATTCCATCTAGCTACAATGCTCCGCACTGTGTGTTTATATATTCATATATTTATTCCATCCAGCTACAATGCTCTGCACTGTGTGTCTGTGTGTGTGTATATATACTGTATATTTTATAGTAATATGTACATATGTATATTAGCTTGCTTGCTTTTTTTCTTGCCTTCTGATTGTTGCTCTGAGTGTTGCTATCCCTGTGCTGTTGCAATCCTGGAATTTCCCCGTTGTGGGACTAATAAAGGCTTATCTTATCTTATCTTATCTTCTAGCCAGAACTGGAAGTGGCGAATGGCCAAATGGAGAGCCAGCAACTCCCTGTCGAACGCGCTGTATTTACGTTCACTATCGCGCAAGGTCCTGCTGAAAAGGCGAGCGGCTGCCAAGCCCCGGCTACATGCTGCTCCACGACCGCCCCTATGGCTACATCTGACGCGTCAGTGGTGAGCGCTATGCGGGCCGTTGGGTCTGGATGTGCCAACAACGCAGCGTCTGCCAGGGCTGCTTTGACTTCCGAGAACGCTCGCTCCCGCTCCGGGGACCACTCGATCTTATTCGCGGGTTTCTGTTTTTTGAGCGCGGCATACAGCGGTTGCATGAGCTGCGCTGCACGGGGAAGGAAACGGTTATTAAAATTGACCATTCCCAAAAACTCCTGTAACGCCCTGACCATCTGCGGCTGGGGGAAATCTGCTACCGCGCGCACTTTGTCAGGAAGCGGAACCGCTCCTTCGGGGGAGACGCGGTGTCCTAAAAAAATCGATCTGCGTCACCCCGAACTGACATTTCGCTGGGTTGATTATTAACCCGTGATCTCCCAACCTCCGGAAAACTACCGCTAGGTGGTTTTCGTGTTCGTCTTTGGATGCGCTGGCTACCAAGATATCGTTCAAGTAGACGAAAACGAAAGGGAGATCGCGCAGCACAGCGTCCATCATGCGTTGGAATGTCTGTGCAGCCCCTTTAAGCCCGAATGGCATGCGTTAAAAACTCGAATAGGCCAAATGGAGTCACTACCGCTGTTTTGGGTATGTCCTCAGCGCGCACTTGGACTTGGTGGTAACCGCGGACCAAGTCTATTTTAGAAAAAACGTGCGCCCCTGCCAAATGAACGGGAAAATCTTGGATATGAGGGATTGGGTAGCGGTCATGCGCTGTGGCGTTGTTCAACCTGCGGAAATCCCCGCAAGGACTCCACGAGCCGTCAGCTTTCGGGACCATGTGTAGCAGGGAGGCCCATGGGCCGTTCGAACGCCTGATAATGCCCAACCTCTCCAGGTTGGCGAACTCCTCGCACGCTATGGCCAGTTTAGCTGCGTCCAAGCGCCGAGGTTTTGCAAAAACGGGCGGCCCTGTGGTGGTAATAAAATGTTCCATCCCGTGTTTAGCGACGGCTGCCGAAAATGTGGGAACCGTGAGTGCTGGGAACTGAGTGAGTAGTGTGTGGAACTTACCGCTTGCAGCTGTGGCGTTGGCTTGTGCTGTTGGCCGGACCGCTCGAGCTGTACAGGGAATAGAGTCAAAAGAAAGTGCATTAACCAGGCGCCTGTTAGTGACATCAACCAACAAACCATGTGAGCACAAAAAATCAGCCCCCAATATATTGAAATTCAATGCTGCTATGACAAAAGTCCACTCAAATGTACGGCCGTGTAGCGACAGAAGCAGAGTCCTCTCACCAAAGGTCTTAATCTCCAAGCCGTTCGCTGCTGCCATCTCGGGGCCGCTGGAACCTGCCAGCCGGTTGGCGTAGGAAGGTGTGATGAAACTCAGCTGGGCACCTGTGTCCACGAGGAAATGCCTCCCCGAGCGTGCGTCCTTCAAGTAGAGCAGCTTGTTCTCCTCCCCGAGGGTCGCGGCTGCTACCGACCCCCGGTCTTGGAGTTTTCCCGAGCGCTTGAACTGGTATACATTTGCGTGCCTTCTCTGCAAAGTGATGGTGATAGAAACAAAAGATGTCTCCTCCGCGTTCCTTGGCGCCCGCCGCCGCTGTCGTCGTGGGTTCTGCTACCGCCATCCCTGGCTCCCCGCCATCTCCGGCTGTCGCGCCGCGCTCCATCGCTGCCGCCGTGGCCGCGCGCTCTCTGCTGGCGTTGACAATCCGATGCGCCTCCCGGGCCAGCGCGCGGTAGTCCCGCTGGGCCAACAACGGCAAACTGGCCAGGGCCGCTCTCGTCGCTGACGGCAGGGTCCTGAGGAAGAGGTGGGTAAAGATGAAGTGGTCATCGTCCGAGCCTTTCAACCTCAGCATCTTCTCCATCAGGTCAACGGGCGTGCCATCTCCCAACTTGGTCAGCGCCAGGAGTCTCTCTGCTCTCTCCTCAACCGAGAGAGTGTAGTTCTGGATGAGTGCAGCCTTCAGCGTGCCGTATTTGTCGCTGGCTGGTGGCTGCTCCAGAAGGCTCTCCACATGCTACGCCGTGTGGTTATCGAGCTTTGCGATCACATGGTAGAATTTCGTGTCATCTACCGATATTCCCCGGAGGGCAAACTGTGCCTCTACCAAGTGGAACCAGGAGCGCGGGTTGTGTTGCCAAAAGTCCGGTAGCTGGACCGTAATGGCGTATGCTTGGCTGGGGGCTCCCAACGAGACTGGCCCCGGGGAATTCTCTTCTTGCTGCATGCTACGTCTTGGGTCACCAAGTCGTCTGGTAGACGACTGCACTGACTTTGGTCTTGATAAAACACAGTGGAACAAACACCAGCAGATGACATGGCTCCTCAAATCATCACTGATCGTGGAAACTTCACACTAAACCTCAAACAACTTAGATTCTGTGCCTCTCCACTCTTTCTCAAGACTCTGGGACTTTGATTTACAAATGAAATGCAACATTTACCTTTATCTGAACAGAGGTCATCTGCTGGTGTTTGTCCACCGTGTTTTATCAAGACCAAAGTCAGCGCAGTCGTCTACCAGGAAATTTTAGAGCACTTCATGCTTCCCTCTGCTGACAAGTTTTATGGAGAAGCTGATTTAATTTTCCAGCAGGACTTGGCACCCCCCCCCCCCACTGCCAAAAGTATCAAAACCTGGTTTAATGATCATGGCATCACTGTGTTTGATTGGCTAGCAAACTCTCCTGACCTAAACCCCATAGAGAATCTATGGAGTATTGTCAAGAGGAAGCTGAGAGACACCAGACCCAAAAATGCAGACGAGCTGAAGGTCACTATCAAAGCAACCTGGACCTTCATAACACCTCGGCAGTGCCACAGGCTGATTACCCCCATGCCACACCACATTCATCGGCTCGGTCTATGATGACCATGGAAGAGAATCCTAAACGTCTACTCTGCTGGAACAGCACCGCCTGTGGCTGAACAGGCCGATGCACAAATGGCAGTCCCTGTCACACAGGTCGCACTTGTGGGTGGTCTCCATGCTGCTGGGTCTGTGGCGGTTCTTCCTGCGGGTCCTTTTTTCATCTGCTGCAGCAGTCAGTCTCTCTTCACCCGCCTTGAGCTGTTTGGTCAGGGTGCCTCTCCATTTGGAGCGGTCCGTTGCAAGGTCCTCCCAGCGCTCTGTGTTGATCTCCAGGGTTTTCATGTCTCTCTTGCAGACGTCTCTAAAGCGCAGCTGTGGGCGGCCAACGTCTCTCCTGCCAGTTGCCAGTTCTCCGTAGAGGACGTCTTTTGGGATTCTGCCATCCTCCATACGGTGAACGTGGCCTAGCCAGCAGAGCCTGCGCTGCCTGAGTAGAGTGAACATGGAGGGAAGGCCGGCGCGGGACAGAACTTCTGTGTTGGGCACTTTGTCCTGCCAGGATATGTCCAGGATGTGGCGAATGCAGCGCAAGTGGAAGGAGTTCAGTCTCTTTTCCTGCCGGGCGTATGTTGTCCACGTCTCACTCCCATAGAGCAGTGTGCTGATGATGCAGGCGTTGTACACTGCCATCTTCGTCTTGACAGAGAGTTTGGGATTCTCCCACACTCATGTGGTGAGGCGAGCGAGTGTGAAGGCTGATTTTCCATCATTGAATCCATCCATTGTATCAAGGGAGAGGTTGTTGCTGATCGTGGACCCCAGGTACGTGAACTGATTCACGACCTCCAGCTCGTAGTCGTCGATGATGATGGTTGGTGGTGCTTCCGTGCCTTGCGCCAAGACGTTAGTCTTCTTCAGGCTGATGGTAAGCCCGAAGTCCTTGCATGCCTGGGAGAAGCGGTCCATCAGGGTCTGAAGCTCCTGCTGTGTGCGGGTTGCGACTGCAGCGTCGTCTGCGAACAGCATGTCTCTGATTAGAGCCTCGCGTACTTTGGTTCTGGCTTTCAGGCAGGCGAGGTTGAAAAGCCTGCCGTCAGATCTTGTGTGCAGGTAGATTCCCTCTGTTGCTGTGCTGAAGGCATGTCTCAGGAGCATAGCAAAGAAAATCCCAAAGAGGGTTGGCGCAAGTACACAGCCCTGTTTCACTCCGCTGCGTATGTTGAATGGCTCTGAGACATTGCCATCGTGCTGCACTATCCCCTGCATGTTGGTGTGAAACGATTCGATGAGGCTTTGCAACTTTGGTGGGCATCCTATCTTTGGCAGGATCTTGAAAAGTCCCTCTCTGCTGACCAAATCGAACGCTTTGGTGAGGTCGATGAAGGCGACGTACAGGGGCATGTTCTGTTCTCTGCATTTCTCCTGGAGTTGGCGGATGGAGAATATCATGTCTACCGTCGATCGCGCAGCGCGGAAGCCACACTGAGACTCGGGGTAGACACGTTCGGCAAGCTTCTGTAGACGAACAAGAACAACTCGTGCGTAGACTTTGCCAACAACGCTGAGGAGGGAGATGCCCCTGTAGTTGTTGCAGTCGCTTCTCTCCCCTTTGTTTTTGTAGAGGGTGATGATCTTGGTGTCCCTCATGTCCTGTGGTACGGTACCTTCCTTCCAACACTGGCAGAGGACGTCATGCAATGGCAGCAGTAGGGTGGTCTTGCAGTGCTTGATCAGGTCAGGGGGTATGCCGTCGTTGCCGGGTGCCTTGCCAGCGGCCAAGCTATCAATGGCCTTGCTGAGTTCATCGATGGTTGGCTCGGCGTCAAGTTCGTCCATGGATGGCAGGCAGTCGATGGCATCAAGGGCTGACGGTGTCACGGTGTTCTCTCTGGAGTCGAGGTCGGAGTAGTGTTCCACCCATCTCTCCATCTGCTTGTTCTTTTCTGTGATCATCACCCCAGTGGAGGATTTGAGGGGGGCCGTCTTGCTCTGAGCCGGACCAAGTGCTTTCTTGATGCCATCGTACATACCACGGATGTTCCCAGTTATGGCAGCGGTTTGAATGTCTTGGCTGAGCTGAGTCCAGTACTCGTTGGCACAGCGCCGAGCAGTCTGCTGAACTTTGCTTCTTGCAGCCCTGAGAATCTGGAGATTCTTCTCGTTTGGGTACTTCTTGTACTCAGCAAGTGCTGAGCACTTGGCTTCAATGACGGGGGTCATCTCGGTCAACTTGGCATCAAACCAGTTCTGTGACTTCGAGGTCTTCCTCCCAAAGGTAGCCAAGGCTGTGCGGTGGATGGTGTTTTGCAGCACTTCCCACTTCTGCTTTGCAGATTCTCCTTCTTGTGGTACACCAAGTTCCTTCTCAAAGGTGGAGGCAAACTGCTCAACAAGTTCTGGTTGAGCCATCTTGCTGGTGTCAATCCGTGCCTTTCCAGGCTGTCTAGCACGTTGGAATTTCTTCAGCTGCAGCTTGACCTTGCAACACACCAATGAATGGTCTGTGTCGCAATCTGCACTCTGGAACGAATGGGTGATTAGCACATTCTTCAGTGAGGTGCGCCTGGTCAGGATCAAGTCCAGCTGGTGCCAGTGTTTTGAGCGTGGATGTTGCCAGGAAACCTTGTGTTGGGGCTTGGTCTTGAAGAACGAGTTTGTGATGCACAGATCGTGATATGTGCAGAACTTGAGCAGCCGCTGTCCGTTGTTGTTCATTCTGCCCACGCCAAAAGGTCCAAGACAGGAGGGCCAGGAGTCGTGGTCAGCACCCACTCTGGCATTGAAGTCTCCAAGGAGAATGAGTTGTTCAGAGTTGGGGATGATCCTGACAGTTGTAGCGAGATTCTCGTAGAACTCGTCTTTTGCCTCTGGTGTGGCTGTCAGTGTTGAGGCATACACACTGACGAGGGTGACTGGGCCTTGAGTGGTGTTCAGGCGGAGGGTGAGGAGTCGTGCAGAGCCAGTGCTGCCCAGTTCCACCATCTTCAGCAAGGTGTTCTTCACTGCGAAGCCCACTCCGTGTTCCCTGTGTTCGTCGCTGCCCTTTCCCTGCCAGTAGAACGTGTAGTCCTTCTCTCTCAGTGTGCCTGCGTCAGCCAACCGTGTTTCCTGGAGAGTGACAATATCCACTCCCAGTCTCTTCAGCTCATTATTGATGATGGCAGTCTTCCTGGTGTCGTTGATGTCCTTGAGGTTAGCAGCGAGTCCTCTCATCATAGTGCGGACGTTCCAAGTTCCCAGTTTTAGAGTTGGTCTCTTTTGTTTTATTGTCTTGCCTGGTGCGAAGGTTCTCAGCCTGCTGTTCGGACTTCTCCTCATCCCCATGCACCCAATGAGAAAAGCAAGCTGTGGCGGGACAACACCTTATTGGCTGGGGGCTGCCCAGCTTGAGGCGGGCGGTAGCTGTCCAATGAGATCCGATGATCCCTCCCACCGTCGGGAACAACCCCTGGCGCCGCGCTCTACGCCAATTGAGCGGTGGCTTATAACCAGTAACTGTCATTCCCCGTGTTTTTTCTACGCCAAAGGCGAAGCTGGAGTGTCCTCTCCAGTGATCCGGTGTTCTACCTTCCAGTGTTGGCGTTGGTAGGATTCAAGCCTGGGCAGGAAGATATGGAGGACAAGATGTTGCCCATGCAGCATGTCCCCCCTCTCCACGTCACTGATGAATCTAAAGGAACAGCAGGGCTGCTACAGTTTGGCACCAGCGCCGTTGCAGGAGCTGCCAGAACGATGTTGAGCACAACATAGAACTGCCTTAGGGGCTCCGACTCCAGATTTTTCCTCAGGGTTGACTCATGAAGCCTATCCCGTGACCGGGTATGCCGCAAGGCAGCGGAGGTTTGAAATCAGGGTTTACCTTCCCCTAGATGGGCTACCTTCCCAGGTTGACGAGCCACCATCTACCCGAAGCATCTGGTTTTAAGGCACCAGAGATCCGCCCTCGCCTCTTCTCCTATTAGTAAAAGCAGTTCCGCCGGGCTTAGAGACTAAACCACACGGGCAGGCTAGGAGTTGGACTTAGTTGTCAGAGGCTTTTCGAGACGCACGCCATAAGGAGCATTTTATGAGCACTGGGAGCTTAACCCCAGGGCCGCTCCTGGCTATGACAACCTTGGAACCACATTAATACAGTAATTACTCCAAAAGGTGCCCCGACCAAGTATTGAGCGTATATATGGACATACTTTTCAGTCGGCCAACATTTCTATTTAAATACTATTTTTTAAAATTAATTTTATGTAATATTCTAATTTTTTGAGAAACTGAATTTGGGGTTTTCTTGGGCTGTAAGCCATAATCATCAAAACTGAAATAAATAAACACTTGAAATATTTCACTCTCTGTGTAATGAATCTATATAATATATGGGTTTTATTTTCTGAAATGAGTGACAAAAAATATTGAACTTTTTCATGATATTCTAATTTTTTGAGAAGTACCTGTATATACTGCAACACGTGTTGTTAACAGTGTGTGTTTAAACCATCGTTCAGTTCAGCCACCGCCTCCGTGGTCACTCATTTACAGGCATAACAAATGGCGACAAGGAGAAAAATGGATCATCTGGAGGAACTCACTCTTACTCATGCTCGTTATGCCTCCTGGCATGTAGGGTGGCAACAAAAGATCTCCACTCCTGCTTGTTCTGGGCTAGCCGCTGCACGTCCCCCAGGTGAGGTTCAGAGTCATGAGCTGGTTCTCCATGGTCCGTCGCCAGGTGTTCTTGGGCCATCCCCTTTTGCGTGTCCCTTCGGGCATCTAGTGTAGGGGTATTCGAGTGATGCTTCCCTGCTCTCTTCTCATGACGTGACCCATCCATCTCCATCTCCTCCTCATTATGATGTTGTCCATGCTTTCCTGGTTACACCTTTCAAGCAGATGTTGGTTGGAGATGGTATTCGGCCACTGAATGCGTAGAATTCGTCTGAGGTTCTTTGTGTGGAATGTGGGTAATTTGTTGATATCATGCTCTGTCATCCTCTAGCATTCTGAGCCATAGAGTAGTGTGGACAACGCACATCATTATCATCATAGCAGTCTGCCGGGGGCGACAATGACTGTTTCATTTAGGTCTGATCAGATTCCTCCATGCAGCTCTGTCCTTCTGCTTCTGCTGCCAGGAACTCCTGACCTTATTAACCCGGGAGACGTCCGAGCCGGTATGAGTTGCTTTCTGACTGACCATTTCATGAAACTGCTTGCGAAGTATTTGAGTACTGCTAGCTTTTGCTGGACTAGCGGCACATTCTTGGCAGATAGAAGTATTATCAGTGGCAAGGACAGGCCAAGACAAACTGACTCCAGTATCTGTTGCAGTGATTGACCAGATGATAGCTTTGTTCATCTCTGCTCTTTGTGTAGTGCATGTCACAGTGCACTGACTGGCAAAAGTCCACCACAGACCTTGTGACAGATGTGCTTGGACAACACACAGGTGGAGGAAAACTCAACGTTTTTCCTGAAGATGGACGCATGCCTGGCACCCCGGTTGGAGGGTGACGTGGCTGGACAAGCTGGACTCTGCTGTCTGGAGTGCAGGTTTGGGCAACTAGAGGACAAAATGGTGCAGGACCAGCTAGTGGAGCACTCTAGCACTCTGAGGCTAGTCAGAGAGCCTGACGACCTACTGTTGGTGAAGGCGGTGGTGTTGCCATTCCAGTTGGAGGCTGCTGGCATGCTAACGTCACAGCTAGGTGATCCACAATGACGAGTCTCGCTAGTTTATGCAGTTACCCCAGCAGACGTGCCCGTTAACACCGCGACTCGCTTGGAGGATGCCAAGGTGTACGTTACGGGGCAACGGAACATCATGGGACACTGTTCGTGTGGTAACTGCAGCTCCCCGAGGCACTGAGAGTGGGTGTGATCCTGCCCAGCCAGGGGGCAGCAATCCAGTTGCTGTGGTAAGCTCATTCGCTTTGCCAAGGTGTGCTGATCGTCACGATGGACATCAAACCAGCCACACAGCCAAAAAGACTAACCGATGATCACCATTCACACTGTGAACTCTGGAGAGTCGTGTACATGTGGTGCATGGTAAAACTGGACGACGCTGACGTACCGTTGCTGCTGGACACCGCCGTAGCGAGGTCAGTGCTGAACTGGGTTACTGTTAAGAGACTTTTCCCCAACTGTCCTGTTGAGAAGATTCCGGTGGAGTTATATGGCTTCGGGCACACACATATCAGCATTGTAGGGATTGTATTGCTGGCGGTTCGCTACGGGTCAACAGTTCTCCCGGTGTTCGTTTTCCAGGTGTCTGCACACGGGATCAATAAACTGGGTTTTACCGTCTGCCAAAACCATAGGCTCTGTTGGGGTGCTAGTGGTGGGAGCGCAACCGCCCGGATGGGGATACAGCCACCCCAAGCTTGACACTGCAAGGAGAGGACAGTGAGGGAAAAGGGCAGAAACCGGACTCATCTGTTATCCGCACCCGGTGTCAGAAGCAAAGAGTCACCACAGCGCTGCGGGATACAGAGTTCATGGCCCAGCAGGAGCCAGCAGGACAACACCAACTGGACGTACGTTCTGCCACCAGCGTGAGAGTTCACGCCTGTTATGTATGTTAACATCTGTTTGTTCTTTAACATCTGTTTGTTCTCTCCCATAGATTGAGTCCCCATCGTGCTGTTTGCTCTCTACATGTCTGTTCTTTTCATCTTCTCTGTCCCCTCACCCCCAAGCCAGTCGCAGCAGATGACTGCCCCTCCCTGAGCCTGGTTCTGCTGGAGGTTTCTTCCTGTTAAAAGGGAGTTTTTCCTCTCCACCGTCGCCAAGTGCTTGCTCACAGGGGATTGCCTGATTGCTGGGGTCTTTCTGCAACTGTGGGGGTTCCCCCTACAGTTGATAGTGCTATGAGATGACTGTTGTTGTGAAATGGTGCTATATAAATAAAGTTGAATTGAATTGAATTATGGAATTACCTCCCAAATTACGAGGCCAGGTGCACAGTAGAACTCAGCTTTATTTAGGGTTGGCAACACAGTACACAGCCACTAGGCAGGGCATCAGCAAAAGAGGCCAGATGGAGGTGCCTGCTGCTATTTATGGGGCGGTGCAGTGGTAGAAGAGGAAATGGCCGCCGCTACACAGCACTTCACAAATAAATGCATCACTTACAATAATACCCCCCCCCAGAGAAAAGTCCAAAAACACACACACAATTAAGACCCTCCCCAATATAGGACCCGAATCACGCACTAAGAAAACTAAACTGAAATTACCAAATGGCCTAACGCATTCACACAACCAAAACCTAAACTAGGGAGAACGGGTGGACTACCATCTTACCCCACACGGCAAGATGGTTTATTCTGCCACCCGTAACCTAAACAAAAGTCCATTAATAACTTAAATGTTGCCATGCTCCTAAAATATAAATACACCCAGAACAATAACATTTTAGGTTTTTTTTTGTTTGTTTTTAACACATGCAAACATATGAACTCTGGAACTTATTTTATTATCTTTTTAAAGCCACACTACTGTCCTGGCAGAAAAGGGTAGAACTGGCTTGTGGGGGGCCCAGGGCAGCCCCTTTGTACAAGTAGACCTGCCCCTGGAAGCGGCATGCCCCCAGGATCGCAGCTGACCTCATAGACGAGAGCACCTCTTCTCTTTGCCATCGACCACCTCTCTCATTTGGATCTGCCATCTGAAGCCTCCTCCCGTGCACGCCGCAGCTCATTGGAGTGTCTCCACAAGCCATCCGACAGCTAGAAGTAGGCTGCACCTCGCTTAGCCACAATGCACAGCCACTCCTGGTGACCCTCTGACTGTCGTTTGGCCCACATCCGCAGTGGATGTCCCTCCCCATGAACCCGGACCAGGTCCATATCTCTCAGAGGGGCTGTGCTTGGTCTGCAGTGTTTCTGATTGGCACACGGCCCCTCAGTGCCTGTTGGTCTGGCCCTAACTCCTTGTAAGGCTGCTGCAGCGGTCACCATTGAAGCTCCAGATCCTCCAGCCCACTGTGGCCGAGCTCTGGAGGAAACTGAGGCTCGCTCATCGGCATCACTTGCTGAGGTAAGCGCCATGCTCAGTACCTTCTCCTACCATACCCCGAGCACCGGCACTGAGACCCTCCTGTGTCGAACCTGAGTGAGGCTGGTCCTGCTTGACTGCCGTGGTGTCCGATCAATCTTCTCCCCACACTGTGTCATCCTCCACCACCGGATCCGGGCGGTTCCTCTGGCCACAACCAGTCCATTCTTCCCCAGCGTCGTCTCTAATGGCGAACCCCAGTCCATAAAACAGGTCACAGCCCATGATGTTGTCCCCTCAGGCCGTCACGTGGAACATGCAGTCAGCCATCACCGCTGACTTGTACCGAGCCATTAACTACAGCATTCCAACCGTGCGCAGTCTGCCACCTCCATAACTGTAGAGCGGTGCTGGGTTATTTCTTATTTTGTAGTGGGGAAAAATTTCCTCACCGTGACCCAATTCAATAACGATCCCTCTGCCCCCGTGTCAATCAGCAGTGGCACCTCCTCACCATCCAGCGTCACATTGCAGAACTTGAACCCGTTGGTACTCAGGGACACTGAATGGACAGCTGTTGGGGCAGGTGAAGTTGTTTTTCTCCATGGGCTCTTTGGCTCGGACTACAGCACACCCTGGCATAATGGTTCAAGCAACCACACTTGCCACAGTGCTTCCCTCTAGCCGGGCATTTCCTACCCTTGTATTGGTGCTTCGCAGACTCACAACCCATACACAAGGGTTTTCTCAGGGCATACCTCAGGTTGATAGCGTTGGTTTCCGCGTTCTCGCCGGTCGTGCTAACCTCGCTGTCAGGATCCGCTACTAATGCTGCGGCGGTAGGCTTCAGCTGCCGTTGTGATTGGCGCCACTTTAGCTCCGAAGTTAACTTGTCTTCAGTCCCCACTTGGAGGACTAGCTCGACAGCCTTGGCTAACATCAGGTCACTCAGCGCCGAGAGCAGCGTAGCTCGTAAAACATTGCTGGTTGTATACTCTTCCAGCTGGTCACGTACCATTCCCTCCTCCAATGGCCCGAAACAACACTCGCTGGCCAGCTGCCGCAGGTCAGTGACAAACTGGTGGACAGGCTCACCCACTTTGCTGGTGTCGTTGTCAGAACCGAATCCTCCTGATGGTGACGTTGTCTGGGGTGTGGAAATGGCACACTAGCAACTCAACCACATCCTCATACGAGTCGATAGCTCAGAGTGTACGCAGGATACACTGGCTCTCAACCCCCAAATTATGCATCAGAAGCGCACATGCCCTCAGTTTATCTAGCTTACCCAGGTTGAGCACCGCGATGTAGCCCTGAAAGGCAGCAAACCATCTCGGTCAGGGCACAGGTAGCTCGCCCGGGAGCTCCAGGAAGAGCCGAAGTGGTGAAAAACAAACCTTCATTTTTATTCTCGTCACCAAAATGTTTTGTATGGAATTACCTCCCAAATGACGAGGCCAGGTGCACAGTAGAACTCAGCTTTATTTAGGGTTGGCAACACAGTACACAGCCCCCAGGCAGGGCATCAACAAAAGAGGCCGGATTCAGATGCCCGCTGGTATTTATGGGGCGGTACAGTGGCGGAAGAGGAAGTGGCTGCCACTACACCACACTTCACAAATAAATACATCACTTACAATACTACAATGTCGACTCAGCTGCAACCAGCATCAGGGATGAGCAAACAACAGCGCTGAGTGCAGCCGAACAGATTGCTGCTTACAGTACCTGATTGGGTTTGGGTCCACCTACCCGAATGCCCAGGCGGCCTGCAGATGTTCCTCTCCCTGCCGATGCAGATTGCCGCATGGTTGGGCCTAACCATTTTCCTCACCTGTTAGATTATTTAAAGGTAAAACTGCGTTATAGGCTGTAATATACAGTACATGATATGTGATAAAGTGTTACTAAAGCAGATGATTCCGAGCCACGTCAGAATGAAAACTGGGTGTGTACTGTTATGTATGCGAAAGAAGAGTCAGAGTCTCATCTTACAGGAACCATCAACACCAACCAACCCCCTTTATTACAGAGAACAGAACTATTTATATACAAGGGCCACACCCACCTGACATCACGCCAGGGGTGGGTACGGCAGCACACGTACACACCACACTCACGACACCACAATTCCCCTCCCCCTTACAAAAGTGTAAGACCACACACACAGTTGTGACCCTCCCCAATTTAAGATCCAAATCACGCACTAAGGGAACGAGGAATAATTAACTGTAATAAAATATCCTAACACACTCATCTAAAAGAATAACAAAAATTGCACCAAGTCTCTTAAAACAAATAAAAAATAATCCCATAACACCACATATATACTCTCATGCACACCAGCAATATATATGTACATATTTACACTTTACTCTTTAGGTTACACCAATGTCCGTTGGTAGCCAGGGGTAAAACCGGCCCGGGGTCCCGGACAGCCCCAAAGCCTCCACACCCTTGGCCACTGAAGATAAGACAGGCTCGGAGGCCCTGGGCAGCCCCACGACGTGTGTGCCCTGGCTGCCGTCTGCCTCCGGGATCAAAAACCACCTTTCCTGCGAAAGTGTCCCTCTTTGCTACTGACTGCCTTATTGCTCGGGACCCTCCACGCCGCTGTCCGTCACACCGTCCCTCCATGCCTACTGGTCTGCTCTCAGCTGCCTTCAACACCACCATCGTGACTCCGAACACTCCAACCCCCCGTGGCCGAACTCCAGGGAGACCCAAAGCCTGCTCGTCGGCACCGCTTGCTGCCTCGGGCGCCTCGCCATAACACTCAGCACCCTTGTCCAGGGTGCTCCGCTGTGCTGCCTCTGTGTCCAGCTGCTGCTGCCCTCTCCCGGGGCTCATAGCATCATCTTCGCTGGCATCATTCT
Organism: Pholidichthys leucotaenia; assembly: GCA_020510985.1. Lineage (NCBI taxonomy): Eukaryota > Metazoa > Chordata > Actinopteri > Cichliformes > Pholidichthyidae > Pholidichthys > Pholidichthys leucotaenia. Next base: position 314,928,085 of record CM035837.1, on the reverse strand, counting down.
CCAACTCAGGCACCTCGCTGGTGCTCCCAGCACCTTCATTCCAGGCGCTTCGCTTCACTGTCTCCGTGCCTGGTTGTAGCTGTTCTCCCTCGGGGCTCCCAGCGTCACTCCTGTCGGCACCACTGTCTGACCCAGGTGCTTTGTCGCTGCTCTCAGCACCCTCGTCCCAGGTGCTCCGCTGCATCATCTCCATGCCCGACTGTCGCTGCTCTTCCCCGGGGCCCTCAGTCACCATGGTCCCACTCTCCCGCTGCCTAGCCTCCAGCTACGGGGATGACTCCTGCTGCTCTCCCTCTCCGCTGTTGTTGTACACCGCGCCGTCCAACTCATCAGCGCTCCGGTCCTCCACCTTCCTGCGTTTTGTGGCTGGTCCGTCGTCTTCAGTGACTGGGGACTCCCCCTCTCGCAGTCCCGGTCCTACCACGAAGTCTAGCTGACAGCTTGGAGCTCTTTTTTGGCACGCAGTTAGCTTAGCGGCTAGCCTGCCCATAGGTAACGAAAGGGCCGTTAACTTCTCCAAGCTAGCTAAGCCTAGCCTCCCTTGGCGCCCAAACTCCTGCCACCCACAGCTTCATGGCGCTTGTCTGCCCAGCGAAGAACTCGGCCAGCCGCTCGACAGCATCCTCATAGACATCCGTCTCTCCCAACGTAGCAAGAATTCTTCGGCCCTCTGTGCCAAGATGGTGGGCCAGAAGCGCTCCCTGTTGTCTCCCGTTGAGTCCGCTCAAACCCAGTGCCCCGATGTAATCCTCAAATGCGGCCCTCCACTTCTGCCACAGGATCACCGGCTGTCCCGCGTACTCCAGAAACGAAATTAAGGTTTGAGGTAGCCCATACGCTGCCATAATTATTCTCGTCGCCAAAATGTTATGTATGAGAAAGAGGAGTCAGAGTCTCGTCTTGCAGGAACCATGAACACCAACCAACCCCCTTTATTACAGATAACAGAACTATTTATATACAAGGGCCGTCCCCGCCTGACGTCACGCCAGGGGCGGGTATGCCACACTCACAACACCACATGTAGGGTAATTTTTGTCAAAATACGATAATTTTAAGCCACTGGTACAATACTTCAGCATTTCCCATTTGGCAACACTGGTTCCCACAGTGCCAAGCCCGTTTTTTTTTCCCTGTGGATTTCTGACAGGGTTCTGACCACATGTTACACAATAATATACATATAATATTTAAAAAAAAACATTTATTGTCACAATGTTTGAATGATTTCTTCACTTTTTCTTCTCAAATTTCTGAAGAAGCTCTTTGCCTCCTCCTGCCAGCCACCACTGGGCTCCATGTACATTTTTTATTTTTTTTTTGTGGAAAAAAGTCAAATGTCTCTTTTTAATAGTTGATGTAGTCCACTCCACTGCAGCTGTGATATCTGCTGTCCCTCTGCTGGGAAGTTTGGTGCCCCCCCGTCCCCGTCCCCGTCCCCGCTGCCGCTGCTGCCGCTGCTGGGCCCGGGATGACGCCACCTCTCGCTCCGCCCCGGCGCAAACTCGCTCCATGCGTTCATTTCATTCCTCTTCTCATTCCGAGCATTCTTCGCATCTCTGACAGTGCGCGAAGCGATTCACCTACACCTGCCTGGCTGGCCCACAAACACCAGAATAACTTAACAGTATATAAAATATTCAGTAACATCACATTACCAAAAGAAAGGGACATTTTTATATGAGATATCAATACCGAGGTAAGTTTCAACGGCAGTTGCAGGCTGTAGACTTATGTTGATTTGGGGGTTAGCTTTATGTATATGTGCGAAAACGGCGCACTATATTAGAACTGCTGGCTTTATTTAAGTGTAGTGTTTATCCCATGGGCTGAAGTGGCGCTGGGGTGTTTGTTTCCTTCGCGGGGATAGATGGCCGCTGTTGCAACAGGGTGCTCACTTTGAACACTGTTGCAGCCTAATGTGGCTTTGACACAGCGGCGAAAATCTTTGACATTTTTCACATTTTTTTGAAAAGAAGCCTGGTCGTACGCGGCTATAAAAGCCTCGGGAGCCGTTTGCCCCGCGTCAGACTGGCAGAAACCCGCTCTGAGCGTGCGGGTGATTAGAAAAATATCCTGAAAACAGTTTTTTTTTTTTTTTTTTGGGACAAGATGACGGTTGAATACGCTGCTGCTGTTTCCCTCTGTGTAGTTGGCTCAGCCGGGAGTTGGAGATTTCGCTGGAGCATTTTCGGACCACCTCGGAGAAGAAAACACTGGAGAGACTTGTTGCTTCAACGCGTTTGACGCCGCTTGTTTGAATCCCCGTCGAACTTTTGTGTAAGTAATTATTATTTTTTTTACGTTGTGTTTGCTGGGGTGCTGCTCTTCACGTTAATACTTTAATAAGGAAACACACCGAACCAGTGGAAAACACTACAGACTCTTTTATCTGCTGAGTGGAAGTTTAAAGCCACCGGGCTTCACTCCTAACCACGTCTTATTAATGACAGTTTGACAAAAACTAATACAGAGCATTGCACTTATGTGAATTATTTTGTTTTCTTCGACTATTTAACTTATTTTTCCTTTTTAAAATATGAGTTGACAGGTGTATACAGCTCACATTATTGCTTTATATAAACTCAGTGCAGCTCACACGATTTTAAGGAGTTTTGTGGTCTCCATCATCGTATCCTTCCTCTAATTTGGGAAATGCCTGCTCAGCTAAAACTCAAGTCTTCCAACTGCAGGCCAGCTGGAGGAGTTTTTACTCCTTCCAGCTCTTTGATCCATGAAAACTTTTAACTGGTGGGGAACGAATAGAGATAAAGACCACAGCTTTCTTTAACTAAGTGAAGTTAGACACAGAATTGATGTAAACTATGGTGCACTTGTTGTTGTACCAGCCTTTGGATTTCTACACTGTTTCTCCTGGATATGATTTACTGCTTTGATTTGCTTTGCACAGTCTGTTGACACAGGTCTGACACGCTAGAAATTTGCAGATTTGGCTTGTACTTAAATTGAGCAAATGACTTCTGATCAAAAACTTGTATGTAGTGTTACTGTCTGTTTTTTTTTCTTTTTCTATTTCTACCTAGTTACACTGACCTCCAGCTGTGCTAAAATTGTTTACATTTTGTCATATATGCACTATTTTAAATTGCAGCAACTGTCAAGACATTAAATATATGAAAAAAAAAATATGAAGTAGCTTTAAATCCACTCCCCAACAAGGCTACACATTTTTGTCTGTATATAATATCAAAGCAGCTGGTTGTAGGAAGTGCAAAAATGTGTTTCAGTTATTTGCGTTCAAATTTGCAGTTGTAAGTATGAATAGTGAAAACGTATAGAGTAGACTGAAAAACTTGCTGTGATGATCTTAAGCCTGTTAGAATGTGGTCAGTAATCACAGACCTGTTACAGTGTAAATCTGCTTGATAGGAAGGGGGGGGAATCAGCAGTAGAAAAAGATGCTTTGTTTTCTGCTTATGCAACCGGTGGACCTGTTGGATGGATGCCTGCATAGCATTTGGGAAAGAATAGGATGTTGTTTTGTCTACCCAAAAGTGACTTCACCTCTGAAACCGGGAGTTTACGCTCTGCTTTGAAGCATTAATGCAACACATAAAACCTGTAGATGAATCAAGCTGCATGTACAGATAGTTTCAGCAGCCATGATGGCAGAGAGATCTTGTGTATTTTTCCCCTTATACATTAAAATATGTAATTTGTCATTATTGATGGCTAGTGTATGCATGAAAAGGCACATGTAAACAAATGTCTAAATAAAGAAGAGATGGACTGTTGTGAGCAAATGAACCCAGTGGTCAAGTTGTCTGTGGTCTCGCTGAGGTCAGAGGGCAGGACTTCAGAGAGTGTAGTCTGCTCTGCATGTGCATGGCATAATGCTTCTGTGTAGCCAGGAGTGAATTGCACTGCTCCTTTCAACAAAATGAAGATTCTTTTTCTTCTGGTAACATTTAGAGAACATCATTTTATACCAAAATATGTGGCTAATACATCTTTCTTTTTTTGTGCTTTGCAAGAAATCATGGCATGTAAAATGTAAAATTTCTCATGTTGCACCACTGTAGTCCTAGTCCAGTCTGAAGTCTTCATAATGACACTTTTTTTTTTAGCAAGGTTATGCAAAATAAGCAACATGTACATTACTGTAGTTACCTGCTTGATTGCAAAGCTAAATTGATTGCGTCTAGATTACACTTAAATTAGGGCTGTATACAAAAGTAGATTATCGAGAAAGTTGTGTGTTACATTGATATTTAAATTTGCTATTTGGATATTCTGCTTTTTTCCCCTAAGTGTGCGACTTTAATAAAAGTGAAATTGCCAATGTCAAATGCATTCAGCACATAAATTATTTGTATTTGCACTGTTTAATATAGAAGTTTATGTGCGCTCAAAACTTCTGCCGCTCTCACTTAACATTGTAGCTTGTCTGTCTCGTCTGTGCAGCGTTTTTCTGTTCAGGAGATTGACACCTGACAGAATTGTGGACATTTAAAAAAAAATCCAGATAATCCACTGGAATTATTTCAGAATATACAGAGTCCTGAAGCTGGTGTTTAAGACAGTCCTATCTTTAGTTATAACCCTTGTGCAAAATTGTTATCATCTTAATTTCCTCTCATGGACAGAAGTTTTTGTGTTGTATGTGCTGCAGCGCAGATGCAGTCAACTGTTTAGATTTCATGTTCTTTTACAAATTGGTTTCAAATGGTGTTCTATGGTAAGGGACACTTTTACCCTCCTTAAATGGACTTTGGGTTTTGGCAGGTGTTTATGTTTTCTAGTTTGACAACAGATAAAAGTAAGGCTATTTTAACAGAAATAAATGAATAATGCAAAAGATAATCATGAGGTAATATTTCTAAACAGCTGTTTATACCATAAAATCTAAATTTATTATACAAATGTAGACATAACAAGGCATGTTTTCTGTTTACCACTGTGTAAATCCACATGGGGATGTGTTATTTGGTCCGCATTTTTAATTGAAATGCACAATTACATTTCTGTTATAATTCTGGGCTTGAAAAAGATCTGTGATCTGTAATTTTGGGTAGACGGATATATTAATTATGTAATTAGCTGTGATGTGCGGCATTGGTTGAATCACATCAAAACACCAGTGTTCTCCATGGTCAAAGTGCGCCTTAGAGTAAGGACGCTCCTGCAGGCTTCCAGACTTTGTGTGCCCTGAGGTAAACCCTGGTGGATGAAGGGAATTTTGGAGTATGCACTGCTGCTCAGCAGTTTGAGCAGGGCCCACTGAGGCCAGTGGAGAGTGCCACCAAAAAGGAAAAGCTGGCTCCAAGCCACTGACGTCATCTAAGTAAATCTGCTTCAGTACTGCAGCCATAAAATGACTGCCAGCTACTGAATGCACTTTGGCCTTGTCAGCCACCTTTAGTTTGTGCATTAGTGTTTTTTTTCCCCCTTCATTTTATGCATATGGAAAGCTGGCTTGCTTCAATTTTGCTCGAGTAGTAGTAGCAGATGTTCCCTATTCATTTGCAAGAACTAAGTTAAATTTAGAAATGATTGAGCTTCACTGAACCACCCTTTGAAGTCATGCTTCAATATTAGAGCCCTGTAATGTTTACCATATGGAATTCGCAATTATTTGTTGTGGAGAAAGGCATATGGCATAATGCCATAACCACTCATTATTGCCATATAGTTCAGACATTGGTACATGGAGTTTTCCTCTTGTTCTCATTTGACAGAAAAGAAAAAAAAAAGAAAATACACAGGCAAAAAAGCAATATATATTTCATGAATCATTTGTTGAGTCAGTTTCTAAAACCACTACAAACATTTTAAGTGCTTAACCGCAATGAAAGCAGGAAATCTCAGATTTGACAACTTCCTTTCTGAATGTTGACCATAGTAGTGGGAGTGGCGTTCAGCTACTCCACAAGTGAAAGGAAACCAAAAGAGCAAAGGTACACAGTCGCTGCATTTACTGAACCTATCTATGATCTGTGGCTTGTCTTTTAAATTCCCACAAGGCCTTTCATCAGTGGTCCCGATATTGTTTTCGTGGCTGACACAGATCAGCCAGGCTCTTTCTGCCCCGAAGGTGCCCTGGTTTCAGTGGAGGCACAGATAAACTGGAGGGTAAGCTGGCATTAATATGCAGTTTGTAGCAAGTAAATTAGTTTGGAAACGGAGCCAAAAAGACACTGCATTAGAGAGCAGTGTTGCCCAAACTTTTTTTTACTCAATATTGTCTGTTGAATTGAGCCGATCATTGGACTTTTTCACCAAGGAGCTTATGGTTCATGCAGTCTTTGAACAACCTCTCCTATATAAAGAGTCATTCTGAATAGTTTTTACCAGTAAACACTTAACATTGAGCCGCAATACATATTTGAGCCTTAAGTTATAAAATTGGCATTCCAACATATGCTATTATTATGCTTTGTAACTTTTTTACAGCTTGTTTCTGTGCAGAGTTATTTCTCATTTATGCCTTTGGTTAATAGAAAAGATCCAGTTTCCCATCAAATTTTGTGTACATTGTAGTCATAAGTCTAGAAAACTGCTCACTTCTAAACATTTTTTCCTCATTTTTGTACAGCTTTAATATACAATAAATACATGAGTCATCCATCCATCCATCTTCTACTGCTTTTCCGGAGGTCTGGGTCGCGGAGGCAGCAGTTCAAGCAGAGAAGCCCAGACTTCCCTCTCCCCAGCCACCTGCTCCAGCTCTTCAGAGAGGATACCAAGGCGTTCCCAGACCAGCTGGGAGACATAGTCTCTCCACCGAGTCCTGGGTCTGCTCCGGGGTCTCCTCCCAGTGGGACGTGCCTGAAACACCTCAAGTGGGAGGTGTCCAGGAGGCATCCTAATCAGATGCCCATACCACCTCAACTGACTCCTTTCAGTGTGGAAGAGCAGCGGTTCTACTCTGAGCCTCTTCTGGATGACTGAGCTCCTCACCCTATCTCTGAGGGTAAGTCCAGCAATCCTACAGAGAAAGCTCATTTCAGCCGCTTGTATCCGCTATCTTGTTCTTTCGGTCATTACCCAAAGCTCGTGACCATAGGTGAGAGTAGGAACGTAGATTGACTGGTAAATCGACAGCTTTGTCTTAGAACTAAGCTCCCACTTCACCACAACAGACCAGTACAACGTCCGCATCACTGCAGATGCTGCTCCGATCCGTCTGTCAGTCTCTCACTCCATTTTCCCCTCACTCGTGAACAAGACCCCAAGATACTGTGCTGATTCTGTGCTGATTCTCATCCCAGCTGCTTCACACTCAGCGACAAACCGTCCCAGCAAGAGCTGTAGGTCATTGCTGGATGAAGCCAACAGGACAACATCATCTGCATACAACAGAGATGAGATCCTGTGGTCACCAAGCGTGACACCCTCCATTCCCTGGCTGCACATAGAAATCCTGTCCATAAAAATTGTGAACAGGATCGGTGACAAAGGACAGCCCTGGCGAAGTCCAACTCTCACTGGGAATGACTCCGTCCGAGTGTTGGCAATGCGAACCAAACTCTCACAACGGTCGTACAGAGACCGAATAGCTTGTAACAGTCGGGAGTATGGGGGGGGGTGCGGTATATGAGTCATATGTTGATTTATTCAGACTGGGTGTGCAGGGCTTGACATTAACTTTTTTTGCCACCAGCTACTGTGGCTAGTGGATTTCTCAAGGTTCTGTCCACTCAACATTGTCACTAGCCTTGAGTTGAGTAGGTGGGAAGTTACAAGGGTGGGAACCGCCAGAGGCCCCACGATATGATATTGTCACAGTGCTTGGGTCGCAATGCGATATTATCACAATCTCGCAATATGCTGAGTATTGCAATATCACATTGTGATTTCCCATCCTGACCTTTGTCTTGTTAAAGCTCAGCAGTCCCTTCTTTGCTGCGCTGACTTAACCAGACGGTGAGCATTTAGCACCATCTAGTGGACTGAAAAGTTAACTGGTTTTTAATTACTCTGGTAACTAAATGGGTAAGATTGTATTTGCAACATTTATTAATAATTCTGAATCAAGTACAGTGATCCCTCACTTATCGCGGTTAATGGGTTCCAGAACCGACCGCGAAAAGTGAAAAACCGCGAAGTAGCGTCACCCCTAATGACGCCATCCATAAATAATACGTACGTTCATTCTCCCACTCTCTCTCTCTCATATGATACGTGTGTGTGTGTACGTGTACATACATACGTAGATGTAAACAAAGTGTACATAAATATGTTTTTAGAACTCTTTTATTCTTATAACAAGATACGTAACTCAAGATGAAGATGATTTACTGCACAGGTTAATGAGAGCTTTACTGCTCCTCAGGTGACGCCTCATCGTGAGGTGCTGGAGGCTCAGGATCATCGAGGGCAGCTTCCGATAGAGCTGAAGCTGCAGGAGGCGGCGTAGTGGATCGACGGGAAGACTATTTCGCACAAAATGGCACAAGAGAACAGCAAAAAGTTCCACGCGGCGAGACTAAGTAACACGAGCGATAAAAAGCAATGAATGCGGTCTTTCTTCCCTTCATCTTCATGGGCGCTCGGCAGGAAGAGGAGGTGGGTGAAACGTCTCGGCCAATCAGCTTGCGGGGTGAAATGTCTCGGCCAATCAGCTTGCGAGATTTCCGAGCCGAGCAAACACGAGAACAGCGAACAGAGAGTTGTGCTGCTCTCCGTGTTGACACCTGATGGTCTAATGTAGTCTCCCTGCCTTCTGCTAGCGCCCACCCATTATTTCTCAATTTTGAATTTTTGATGAATATTTTTGAAAAATCCGCGATGCACTGAGGGCGCGAAAGGTGAAGCGCGAAGTAGCGAGGGATCACTGTATCACAATACTGGTGTCTGTGAATTGATACAATATCAAAGTATTCCTAATATTACTCTGTATCAATTTTTTTTTTACCCCACCCCTAGGAAGATATATTTTATCTCATTAAAGTTTCTTAATTTGTGCAGAAAATTACTTGAAGAAATAAATTTAGGATCTTTTTTTTAATGTAAATGACCACTATAAAGACCTATGTCAAAAGGTTTTTAACCAGGGGTGTGCATAACTTTTTTGGTCTTATGCTCAGGGGAAACCCTGAGGCTGTTGCTTGGTCCTCATTTTTTTCCTTGACCCACCTCACAGAATAGAGGAGTATGTGGATAACGTAACACACATTTTAAATTCAACTGAAAATGAATGAATGCATTACAACAAAATGTCTGTTCTTTAAAGCTCCATAGTGTGTAACTTTCTAATGAAATGACTGTGCTTCACGCACTGAAAACTAAATGTACAAATGTCTGATTTTCAAACAATGAAACCAAATGAAATGACAGCTTTTTAGGCACTGACAACAGTTATTGCTATTTAGAAGCACGGAATGATTCTCGAATGATCAGCGGTCCTGACGTTAACTCCAAGCCTTTTGAAAAGCGGAATATCCTCCTCATGAACGCATAGGATGTGCATGTTTTGCTTTGTGAAAGGCCAACAGAAAATCGTTACTCAGTGCTTGATGCTGTTCTTCATTCAGTTTGTCTTGCCATCTGTTGAGTGGACCACTGGGCCTCTGGACCTGGCTGCACCTGCTAGCAATATCAATCGCTTGCACTACTTTCTGGTGCTCTCTGCTGTTCACATGCTTATCAAAGGCTGGATGCTTAAAGTTTTTAGTACCTGTATAAAAGGCGCTGTTTTTATCCGCCATAGCGCTGTTTTTATCCGCCATAGTGTGATTTTTCACGGCATAGTTTGCACCACATCTTGGTGCAGGCGTCAGCTGTTGAAAGCCAGCTGACCTCCTGTAGCCACATCCGAGAACGCACGCTTCTTTTGCAATTCAGGTTCAGTGTGGCGTTTCTTTGGAGGAACACCAAAGTAATTGTTTAATGGAGCTTGCTTCTTGGACATTTTAATGAAAGGAGAAAATCCTAAAAGCAGTCACTCATACTCTGCACTGCAGTCCAGTGTTTAGAATTTATCTGTCCCTAGGTACGCAAATACGCGGTACAACATTTGATCTGGTGCTCATTGCTAATTTTGATTGTGCATGCACACTGTGCACCACTTATGTGCACACCTGTTTATAACTAAAATAGTCAAGTTCTGTTAAGATAAATGTCTTTTTGAATGAAAACATACAAACAATGAAGGGTGGTATTCCAAAATAATTTTTAAAAATTCTTTTAATGTCCGTTTTTCCACTACCAAGTGGGCTGGATGAGTTGCTACAGCAGACGTCGATGTATCTGCCATAGTCTTAGTTTTTGAAGCAGAGTTTTTTCCACTGGATGCCCTTTTTGACACAACCCTGCCCATTTTTATCCAGGCTTGGGACCAGCACAGGGAGTACACTGGCTTGTGCATCCACTGTGGCTGAGTAACCAACATTTCCCTCCTCTGTTCCATTATTAAAAATAATATTATTTGCTGATGATACTAATATATTTTATTCTTGAAGTAATTATATGGAACTAATCCATACTCTAAATAATGAATTAAATAAGCTTAAAAAATGAATGGATAGTAATAAATTATCACTAAATATAGATAAAACTAAGATAATGATATTTGGTAACTGTAAAAATAAAGAAGATATGCATATTCATATAGATAATGTAATTGTTGAAAATGTTATGGAGATCAAAGTTTTGTGTGTAATACTAGATGATAAAATTAGTTGGAAACCACACATCAGATACATACAAAACAAAGTGGCAAAAAAATTGCAAGTATAAGTAAAATTAAGTAAGTCCTAGATTACAAATTGCTTCATATCTTGTATTGCTCATTAGTACTTCCATACTTGACCGATTGTATAGAGGTTTGGGTTAACAATTATAAAAGTACACTTAATTCATTGCTAATATTACAAGAAAGGGCAGTTTGTGTTATACACAAAGTCGGATATCTTCAGCATACTAATTTATTGTTTTTACATTCCAAATGATTGAAATTACAGGATGGTTGATTATTATATAGGACAGTTAATGTTTAAAGTCATTACTTTTTGCCACACAATATCCAAAATTGTTTTAGTCAGAGAGAAGGGAAATACAATTTACGGGGGAATACAAAATTTAAAATGCACCTAGTAAGATCTACTAGGAAAAATTTTTGTGTGTCTGTGTGTGAGGTAAAATTGTGGAATGGGTTGGGAGAGAAACACAGGCAATGTTCAAGCATCCATATATTTAAATCAACATATAAAGAGATGATTCTTGAACAATATAAAAATAAAGGACAGTAATGTTACAGTGTGTCTTTAATGAAGAAAGGTTGTGATTGTCGTTATTGTTGAATATATATGCTGAGTACTATTATTATTGATATAATTATTACTAGAATATTGCAGCGGTATTATAGTATTATGATTGTTGTTTAGGATGGAGTTATTTAAAGTATTATATAGGCCAGGTGGTATTATTATTCATTCATTCATTTATCTTATTCCGCTTAATCCTTTTTTCGGGTCGCGGGGGCACTGGAGCCTATCCCAGCGTTATTGTAACTACCATATGGCAACCTGTTATTATGGTTATTATTATTCAATTCAATTCAATTCAACTTTATTTATATAGCGCCATTTCACAACAACAGTCATCTCATAGCACTATCAACTGTAGGGGGGACCCCCACAGTTGCAGAAAGACCCCAGCAATCAGGCGATCCCCTGCGAGCAAGCACTTGGCGACGGTGGAGAGGAAAAACTCCCTTTTAACAGGAAGAAACCTCCAGCAGAACCAGGCTCAGGGAGGGGCAGTCATCTGCTGCGACTGGCTGGGGGGTGAGGGGATAGAGAAGAAGAAAAGAACAGACATGTAGAGAGCAAACAGCACGATGGGGACTCAATCTATGGGAGAGAACAAACAAATGTTAATGACCAGCAAAAAAAAAAAAAAAAAAATATTTCATAGAGAGTGAGGAAAGGAGTGAGGCCCAGTGCATTACTGGAGGTCCCCCGGCTGACTAAACCTATTAGCAGCATAACTAAGGGAGGGTTCAGAAACACATGATCCCTCCCTAATTATAGGCTATATCAAAAAGGTAGGTTTTAGCCCTATTCTTAAAAATAGAGATCGAGTCTGACTCCCGAATCCAGATTGGCAGCTGATTCCACAGGAGAGGAGCTTGATAACTGAAGGCTCTGCCTCCCATTGTACTTTTGGAGATTCTAGGTATTACAAGTAATCCTGCATTTTGAGAGCGTAGTGCTCTGTTAGGATGATACGGTAGTATCAGATCTTTTAAATAAAAAGGAGCCTGATTGTTTAGAGCTTTGTAAGTAAGAAGAAGGATTTTAAACTTAATTCTAAACTCTATGGGAAGCCAATGAAGGGAGGCCAGAACCGGAGAGATATGATCTCTCTTTCTAGTACCTGTTAAAACTCTTGCTGCAGCATTTTGGATCAGCTGAAGACTTTTTAAAGATGTTTTAGGACAGCCTGATAATAAAGAATTACAGTAATCTAATCTCGAGCTAACAAAAGCGTGGATCAGCTTCTCAGCATCACTCTGAGACAAGATGCTCCTAATCTTGGCAATATTACGCAAATGATAGAAGGCAGTCTTAGAAACAAATTTAATATGTGAATTGAAGGACAAATCCTGATCAAAAATAACTCCAATGATCCCATACGTAAGGAGCTGCGCAACCTTGGGATTCGTCATGGTGTAATCTATCCTGCGAGACTGCTGACCACGTATGAGGGCAGAACCCACATCTTCAAGACCCCAGAGGAGGCGCAGGAGTTCATCAAGAAGATCAAAGAAGAAGAAGAGACTGGTGGGAGCTAAGCATGAACAAAATATAAGGTAGAATAATTAAGCATTTGCACAGGCATCTGACTGACTTGAAGTAAATAGTAAGTTTACAAAATATAGATTGTATTATATATTAAAAAACAAAACAAAAACAAAACAAACAAAAAAAAAACTATGATGTACAAAGTTGTTAAAAATTTTGGAGTTAAGTTGGAAAACTACAGAGGAGAGTTAATGTTACGTCATTAAAAGCAGTAGAGTTAGGGTGATTGGGAGGATGAAGAAGGAGTGGCTTAGGCTGTTCCCCGTGGGTGTGGAGCGGTCAATGGCTATATCGGGAGACAGAATTTTTCTTTTGATTTTGGGGGGTTTCCCACAAGTGTGGGAAGGGGAAATTTGTTTGTGTGTAGGTTGTAGGATGAATGTTCAACCACTCATGTTTTTGCTTCTCTGTATGAGCATGTTTACACTGCAAGGTAATCCCAAACTCTCTATTGATCATAAACCAAAGTGTTAATCTTAATTTAACTTCATGGAATTGCAGAGGTCTACAAAATTTAAAAAAACTTAAACAAGTTATGAATAAAATAAAAGACATGGGGTCAAAAATTGTGTTTTTACAAGAAACTCATTTAATAGAGGAGGATATAAAAAGAATTAGGAGTAGATGGCAAGGAAGTGTCTTCACCTCATCATTCTCATCCCGGGCCAGGGGAGTTATGACTCTCATACATAAATCAGTTCCTTTTCAAGTGAAAAATGTAATTGGAGACAAATTTGGAAGATATGTAATCATTCAAGGTTCTTTGCTATTAGAAAATATAAATCTTGTGAACTTATATGGTCCCAATATAGATGATCAGAAGTTCTTTGCTAATTTATTTCTTATCTTATCATCACTTACAGGGCAACATATAATAGCAGGGGATTTTAATTGTACATTGAATCCAGGTATAGATAGATCAACAGGACTGGATTGCACGCACATTGGATGTAGGATGACTATTAATCATTTTATGAAAGAATTGAGATTGTTAGATATATGGAGAGAAATGAAACCACAAGTTAAAGCCTATTCTTGTTATTCCAGTACCTACAAGACATTCTCACGTATTGATTATTTTTTGATTTCCACAGAATTAAGGTCCAAGATTCAAAACTGCTTTTATGATAACATCGTGATCTCTGATCATGCACCCTGTTGTCTAATATATGTAGATAAAAAATTGACAAAGGAATCAGGTAGATGGCAATTTCAGCATAAATGGCTTCAGGATGAGGAATTTGTCAAGTATATAGAAAAACAGATAGACGAGTTCTTTGACATCAATACTACACAAACATCAGCATGTGTAAAGTGGGAGGCTTTCAAAGCTTTTATTAGGGGACATATTATTAGTTATACAGGATCAAAATCTAAGAAGACTCGAGAGGAGAGAGCTAAATTGGAACATAAAATAAAAAGTCTTCAGGAAAAAGTGTATGCAGGAAGTGACCCAAGGTTGGAGAATGAATTACTGATTTTGAGAGCTGAATACGACAAAAAATCAGCGAATAGAGCTGCCTCGAGTCTTCTAAGATTGAAACAATCTTTTTATGAACAAGGTGAAAAATCAGGAAAATTATTAGCATGGCAGATTAAACAATTAGAAATTAAAACACCAATTACCAGTATTATAAGTAAGGGACAGGTAGTTATAGATCCTTTAGAAATTAACAGAGCCTTTAGAGATTACTATGAAAAATTATATGATACCAAAAATGAATCTGATTTAACAAAACTAAATGGGTTTTTGAACGAACTATCTATACCGTGTATTCCAAATGAAAACAGGGAGATATTGGAGTCTAAAATTAGTCAAGAAGAAGTTGGGCTAGCCATTGATAATATGAAATCAGGAAAAAGTGCAGGACCAGATGGTCTTCCAGTTGACCTTTATAAAAAATTTAAGAATAAATTAATAAAACCTTTTTTGGAAATGGTTTTAGAAGCATTTCAAAATAATAATTTACCATCATACATAAATAATGCCTTAATTATACTGCTGCCAAAACCAGGTAAGCCCTCTAATAAATGTGAAAATATGAGACCAATAAGCCTATTAAACGCCGACCTTAAGATAATCTGTAAAATTTTAGCAAGACGAATACAAGAAATTTTACCAAATATTATTAATCGAGATCAGAATGGCTTTATAAAGGGTAGACAAGGCTTCCATAATGTAAGAAGACTATTTAATATTATTTATTTTAATAAAGAAGCACCGGATACAGCTCTCCTATCACTGGACGCCGAAAAGGCCTTTGATAGAGTTGAATGGCCCTTTCTTTTTGAAGTCCTACAAAGGTTTGGACTTGGAAATAATTTCATAAAATGGGTTCAAATAATATACAATAATGCTACAGCAGAAATCCTAACAAATAACAATATTTCAAAACCAATAAAAATCAATAGAGGATGTCGACAAGGCTGTCCACTTTCACCTTTACTGTTTACTATGGCAATTGAACCTTTAGCGATAGCGATACGTTTACATTCACAAATATATGGAATTAAAGTTGGACCAACAGAACATAAAATCTCCCTGTACGCCGATGACATAATTTTGTTTATGTCGAATCTAAAAAAATCAATTCCAACCTTGTTGAATTTAATAAAGAATTTTGGGGAAATATCAGGATATAAAATAAATAAAACTAAATCTTCAATATTAATGCTAAATGAGACCCAGAGAAATTACCCAGCCCCTGAGGTAAATCAATTCAATGTTGTAAATCAGTTTAAATATTTAGGAAACCAAATTGTGCCTAAGCTAGAATCAGTCGCCAGTGTCAACTATGAAGCCTTAATGTCAGATATCAATGAGTTAACTCAGAGATGGATGTCACTACCAATGTCGATGATCGGGAGAATCAGTATACTTAAAAGTAATATTTTACCTAAAATACTTTATTTATTTCAATACATTCCCTTATCACCACCTTTAGATCTATTCTCAAGAATAAAAAAAAAGTTAGTGGAATTTATATGGAACAACAGGAGGGCTAGATTACGTCTGTCTTTATTATATTTACCATTTGATCGTGGAGGTCTGAAATGTCCAAATTTTATGTTGTATTATTGGTCGGCACAACTGAGGTCTATGACATATTATTTTTCATCAAATGATCTCCCTCACTGGACTGAAATGGAATCATACAATTTACCTTTACCTCTTCCCATATTCATATACTCAGATTCGGCAAAAAAATTACAAAAACAAGTTAAAAATCCATTTGTAAAGCATATGATCAAAATATGGTGTGAAGCTAAAAACTATTTAAAAGAACCACAGTTATTGTCACAATTTAGTCCAATATGGGGTAATCAATATTTTAAACCAGGGAGAGCGGACGCTGTATTTAAAGTATGGAATTTAAAAGGGATACAAAAGATTCAGGATTTATATTTGCCATGTGCAGATAACATAATGTCTTTTGAAGAGCTGAGGATCAAATTTAATCTCAATAGAACACATTTTTTTAAATATCTTCAACTTAGAAACTTTATTCGATCAAATCAAAATAAAGCTCTCACTCGACCTATTTACTCATCCTTGGAAAAAATGATGATGAAAGATAGTAAAAGAAAGGGTATTATTTCAGAGTTTTATAACTCATTGACACTATCTTCAAGTGAAAATTCACTGAAAAGATTAAACTACTGGAAAGAAGATCTGCAAACTGAAATTTCAGAGGAACAATGGGAATTGGCTTGTACAGAAGCTCAAACCAAATCAATAAATGTACGCCTTAAATTGATACATTTCAAATGGTTAATGCGGATGTATGTTACACCGGAGGAGTTAAATAGATATAACAAAAATATACCAGATACATGCACAAAATGCATGGAAAGTAAAGGAACCCTATTTCATTGTTTATGGGAATGTAGATTAATAAGAATGTTTTGGGAAGAGGTGAGGGTAACAATTGAAAAAATAATCTCAAAACAAATCATATTGAATCCTAAACTGTTTTTGTTGGGTCTGTACCCAGAAAAGCATAATTTTAATAAAAGTGAAAGAACATTCATAGACCTCAGTTTGCTTAATGCCAAAAAATGTATTGCACTATTATGGAAAAAGACTCATAGACCAGATGTGACTCAGTGGTTAAGACAGATGTTAACAAACCTTCCATTAGAAAGAATAACATATATACTGAAATCAAAGGAAATTGTGTTTGAGAATATATGGAGACCTTTTATTGATTATGTAAAAAATTTAAACATAACTCTTGAAGAAGAAGGTGAATGATGTGTGTGGACCTTGTAAATTCCAAACTGGTGAACATAATATGTATACTTATGTATTGGATTGTCTAGACTAAACAGAGGAGCATTATTGAAGACTTGATTTTGTTGGTGGTTGTTGGTGTTTTTAGTGCATTTTTTTTTTTTGTAGTACTTTAGTGTTAGTGTTTGATTGTTTGTATCATGTTTGTTAAAAAAAAAAGGTTCAATAAAGATATTGTGGAAAAAAAAAATAACTCCAAGGTTCCTCACAGAGCTATTAAGAGAAAGAGTAACTGCATCCAAACTGAAAGTTTGATTTGGAAAGGAATTTCTAAGGTTTTTTGGACCAACAAGAATGACTTCAGTCTTATCTGAGTTTAATAGCAGGAAATTACAAGTCATCCAAGCTTTGATTTCCTTAAGACAGGCTTCTAACTTGGCTAATTGATTAGTATCATCTGGCTTCATTGACAGGTATAATTGTGTGTCATCTGCATAACAATGAAAATGTATACAGTGCTTTCTAATATTGTTGCCTAACAGAAGCATATATAAACTAAAAAGAGTAGGGCCTAGCACAGATCCCTGTGGAACTCCATGACTAAGCTTTGAGCTGAAAGAAAGATTATATGATTACTTAATTGCGCCTAGGTATTTTAAGCCATGTGGGGGTATATGGTGGTATATATGGTGATTATGATGATGATAATATTGTCTATAATTATATTAAACAAACCAGAAGTATTTACTTATTATTATTACAATTATTATTAGATGTTGGTATTATTGTCACTATAAACTATCATTGTTGTATTGTTTCTACTGTATAATTTAATTATAAGATGCATTATATATTGTGGTATTGTATAATGAATGTAATTATGGGATGGATAGTAACTAGAATGATATTATAATTTATTGGGTATGGAGAAGGGGTGGGACTATATAAGTGTCGGCTTCTTCCCACTCCTTTTGAACAAGGCATTTTTTGGTTATGTTTTTGGTTTTGATTCCTTTTTTAAATTTTTTTTTGTCTTGATGTTCAAATCAATCAATCAATCAATCAATTGCTGAGCACCAAGCTGGATGGCAGGAAGTTCCACTTTTATATGGTCTTCGGCATGACCCAGCTGGGACTTAAACCTCAGCCCCCCGGTTGCGGGGTGGATGCTCTACCTCTAAGCCACCATTATGTATAATATGTATAAGAAAGAGCAGTAAACAGTACAAGAAAAAGCAATTATAAAGTACCAGATTTTAGTGGTAGAACATAAACATGCTTTTAGTCTTATTAAAAGCCCACACAAATTGCCTTATAACTGTAGTAAGTACATTTCTCCAAACTTAAACTTTTCCCAGATGAATTTGCCTTTTTTTTTTCCTGCCAAAGCCACAGGAAGCCAGACCTCTGTCTTATAGGGAAAATGGGGCAATGCTCCGTTTTTGGGGCTGTCTTTTATGTGCAGCATGTCTTTTCTCCATTAACCTTTATACAGTAAAAGTTGAGTGCTGACTATTGTCAGAGTTCACTCATAGAAATGCCTTCAGTAAAGAGCTTTCCTGAAAGCTTGTGGAGCATCTCTGTCACTCACTGACTGACTCTCCCAGCTTCTTTGGACGAGCGGTGAGGTACACCCTGGACAGTTGGTCAGTCTATCAGCGGGCCAACACATAGAGACAGACAACCATTCAGTGTCACATTCCTACCTAGGGGCAATTTGGAATCACAGTTAACTGATACAGTATACAATTTATGTTTTAAAGACTGTGTAAAAAAAAAAAAATACACATTTGATTGAACTGATTTAACTTTGCTGCTCAAATGAATCCAGTGTGGTATACAAGAGTTGCCAAGAAAAAAAAAGAGTTGTGGGGTGGAAAAACAGAATATAAATTGAGACTAAAAAAAGGAGGTGAAAAGATATGAAAGTTGGTATGAATCTGTTGTGCCAGATGCAAATGGTGGCCTTCATGCTCATCACTGTGATTTGTTTTATCATGTCCGTCTGCACGCGTCCTGGATGAGGCAGCAGCCAGCCCTCTGCCTGCTCTGCTCTCATAACTGTCAGGAGATCCTTTATCTGACGGACCTTTATTTACAGCTTTAATTTCCTGAGCTTTATGTGTTCCACTCACACTCCACACCACTGTGACATGGGCGTACGCCGCTTGGTATGCACTGCAAATTTTTGATAGGCAAATGTCTTCTGAGCTTTCATTACATTTCATGTTCGAATGGTAAACCGTCTATTTTTAATAGATTTTGGCATTACTGGCCAAACAGTCATGCATCCCCAGAAGAAGAGATAAAAGTCTTTTAGGTTTACAGTCAATTTTGCTCTCTTGTTGGAGTGGA
This sequence comes from Pholidichthys leucotaenia, assembly GCA_020510985.1. Taxonomy (NCBI): domain Eukaryota; kingdom Metazoa; phylum Chordata; class Actinopteri; order Cichliformes; family Pholidichthyidae; genus Pholidichthys; species Pholidichthys leucotaenia. Next base: position 314,908,726 of record CM035837.1, on the reverse strand, counting down.
GGACCTTTAGCTTTGCCTCTTTTCTGTGCTGCCGACATATCTGATGCTGTCCAGATCCTGTTGTTGTTTTTACCTGTTTCTCCATCTGAGGCGGGCAGAGAGGGCTGCTTTGACAGAACCTGTAAATCAATCTCAAACAAAGATTGATCCCTCAGTGGCCTGATGGTTGCTGGGTAGTGGGATGTAGGCCTCAGATTTGAGAGAGATGATAGCAGACAGATTCACAGCACTTAAGCCTGCCAGTTCAAAGAGGCATGAAATAAACACTAGACCATGGCCAATAACAGAGGCAGCATAAGTAGCTTTCTAGCCTCTCCAGAGCCTTTTTCAAATTAGTATTGCAAGCCTTGTTTATTCATTTATTTACACATACTTCTAGATATAAATATGACGAAGAAAAATTTAATTTATGAAGAAATTCTTGCATTGTTTGTCGACAGATGGAAGTTGTCTTTTTTTAAAGTCTGCTAATTAAAAATTTCCTTGCCACCTAATTAATTTTCTTGAACAATATTACAACAATTGCAGCACTTGGCTTCTTTTCAGTTTTCCACATTAAAGATAGAGATTTCATTGCGTTAATCATGCAACTGTTTTGCTGCCCTTGCATTGATTTGTAAAGATTACTAAATTATTTGAGTTTTTATGATTTTTTTTTTTTTAGTTACCTTTACTTTTGAGCTTGGTGCATTCCAAGGTCCTCAAATCCCTGCCATCAAAGACTTCATTTCCTAAACATGTTTTTTTCCTCAAGGTAATTAATTTGTTTTTAATGAAGGAAAATGAAATTTCAGTAATGTCTGTCTTTGTCAGTATTCATACCTGGTTATGTGTTGCTTGAGATGGAATCATTTTTGACATTGCTGTTACAATTATGCTAAGGCCAGGGTTAGTCTTTACAGCACGCTGAAATGTTGAGTTTTGAAATCACATGGTAATTATAGTTTTACACACAGTGGCCTTGGCGACTGTGGGCCATTATGGGGTGCACAAAAGTCATTCAGAGAATCATTTTTGCACCCTCTGAGATAACAGCACAAAAGAACTCCACATGGAAAATTACATTTGAGCCCTCTCATCTGCTATTTCATTACCTTGCTCTGTCTGATGGGTGAAATGGGTTCTCTTAATTTAAGGAGCAGGATTCCAGCTTGGTGAGTGGTTTATGTAATCTCACGGTAAGTGTAATTTCCCATAATTCCATGTCACACCTACTACTCTGCTTAGCGACCACATTCATTTATTGCATTGCTGGCCATCTTTATCCTGCATCTCACAAATAAGACCATTTCTATGGTGTATTCTCTGCAAAGACAGAAGTATGCAATTATTCGTAAGCCTGAAGTGTTTCTTTGGGTGACATTCATACCTTCTTTTGACAGACATAATTAGTCTGCAGATTCTAAGGCGCTAAGAGATCATCTTCACTGACGACTGCTAGGTAATTCACATTTTTCACACCACAGCAAAAGCATCTAGCTAATTCAAAGAGCTTGCCTTTTGCACAACTTTTTTTCAGTATTATTTCAATGTTCCAAGGAAGAGCAAACGCTGCCCACCTTACTGATATCCATCCAATCATCCGTCTTCTTCCGCTTAATCCTTTTCAGGTCACGGGGGTGCTGGAGCCTATCCCAGCATCTTTGGGCGAGAGGCAGGGTACACCCTGGACAGATCACCAGTCCATAGAAGTTAGAAAATTGGAAGTTTAATACATGGCGCTTTTTTCTTCTAATCCTTCCTTAAAACTCTTAATTTCTTGCATTTTTTTGTACATTAAGTATTTGATCTTTTACACTGTGTATGTAACAGTGTTTTACATGTAAACTAGAAAAGCACTCAGAGAGCGCATACCTCCGCCAAGGCTCCTTCTGTCCGTTATGGATCACCTCCAAAATGTAATGGGTTTGTGTGTAGGCCTAGAGCCACTTCTGGTGAAAATTGCATCAAAGTCTGTCCATTAGTTTTGGAGTATTGGTGCTAGCACACTGTGAGAAGATAAGAGCCTTGGCTGAGGTATGCATTCTCAGATCATCACCAAAATGTCACAAGTTTGTCTGTAGGCCAAGAACCACCTCTGGTGAAAATTTCATCCAAATCCATCCAGTAGTTTTGGAGTACTGTTGCAAACATTCTGTGAGAAGATGAGCGCTTTGGTGGAGGTATACATTCTTGAATCATCACCAAAATGTAATGGGTTCCTCTCTAGCCCGAGAACCTCTGGTTAAAATTTCATCCAAATCTATTCTGTAGTTTTTGTGTAATCTGCTGCACAAATACAAACAAAGCCCTTGGTGGAGGTGTGCAATTTCAGATCATGACCAAAACCTAATCATCTGTTCCCCATGCCATTACACACCTTTCCTGAAAATTTCATCAAAATCTGTTCATAACTTTTTGAGTTATGTTGCTAACAGACAGACAGACAGAAAAACCAACAAACCAACCAATGCCGGCAAAAACATTACGTCTGCCCATGTTTAAAAACAGGTTTTTAATAACATACATGACACTATCCAGTGTTTCCTCTGGCTTAAAGACCTTGGTGTGGTGGCAACATGGTTTTTCGTGGGGGGGGAGGGGGGGGGGGCAGAAAACACATGACACTATTGTAACCAGAATATGTTAATTTTATAGTATTTATTTTTTAAAAAAAATTTTGCACTGTAACTTTGCATATGGAACTTTCCATTTGAAGTATTGTACAACCGAGGCTCGAATGTTGGAATATTGAGCCAATTGGGATCCAACCCAGACATCCTGTGTTTGGACTTTTTACTGGTGTCATCCTTCTCTCCTTCCTCTGCTCTCACCTCTCCTGGACCCTCTGCCTGAACACTTTCCTCTGCTTGGCTCCTCTCTTCAGTCTCATCTTGCCCTCTCTGAGCTCTGTGTAATTCAGGTTCTCTCTCTGTATCTATGGTGTTATACAAACAGGTTAGAAAATATCAAGTGTCATGTTTTGTCCTGCAGGATTTTTTTTGTCATGGTTTACATAAATGACAAAAAATGTGTATTTTTATTGTAGTGTTTCGTTATTTTCCATTGAGAGAGTAGAGAAGGGGAAAAAAAACCCCATTCATAATAGTAATTTACTCATGCATACTTAAATTATATGTTCAGAAGTGGGTATAGTAGCCAGAAATTCTACTTATGTAAAAGCAGTGCTTTGAAATTAATAATCAAAAGTAGACAACCAAAAATTTCTAGTTAAGGGTACAAAGAGCACCCACTTAAAAACTTGAGTAATGACTTCAGTCTTGAAGGTTTGAGGTTTTTCTCCAAAATTTATAACAATTTTCTTATAGTTTTCTACTTTTCTCTGTAAATTTATCTAAATTTGAAACCATTTTCTTCAAATTTGTAATTTCCTCTTGTAAAATTGAATTTTCTTGTACATTTGAGACTTTATTATAAATTTGTGGATTATTTTATGGCTGATTTTTGTCTATTTTTTAAATAAAATTACTATTTGTTTTTAATAAATTTGAAACAAACTGTGGTCATTTTTTTTAAACTTTTTCCTTATAACAATTTACATTTTTGACCATAATTTTGCAGAGCCACAACAGAACAATAATTTAACTCTCATTTCAAAGGGAAAAAAAATATTTAATGAAATATATTAACTTAAATGACCAAAGATGCAGGTATTTCTGTTACTATATTTCTATATATAGTGTTTTTAGAAATCTCCTCACCACCCAGACAGCGGGAAAAACCTCCCTTATTTTGAAATCAAATGTTGGCACGTTTAGTTTGTCTGAAGGCTGCTGACGGATTAAAGTCATTGACTTCGGGAATTTCGGTCATCTTAACTTGCCAGGTACATAATAATGAACATTCATTCATTCATTCATTCATCTTCTTCTGCTTAATCCTTTTCGGGTCGCGGGGGGCTGGAGCCTATCCCAGCATCTTTGGGCGAGAGGCAGGGTACACCCTGGACAGATCGCCAGTCCATCACAGGGCCAACACAGAGAGACAGACAACCATTCACTCTCACATTCATACTTAAGGACAATTTAGAATCCCCAGTTTTGATGCCAATTAACCTAACTTGCATGTTTTTGGCATGTGGGAGGAAACCGCAGAAGTCCCGGAGTAAACCCACGCAGACACGGGGAGAACATACAAACTCCACACAGATCACTGTTGGTCGGGGGCTGGGATCGAACCCAGGATCCCCAGGCCAAGGGTGAATTGCTGTGCTGCCACAGTGCTAACCACTCCTCCACCGCGCCGCCCCTAATAATGAACATAAATAATAATGAACATAAATTAGTTATTTAATATTAACTAAGGTAAAGGTAAAAAGTCTCCTTTTTATTCTTGTCTGAAATAAGAAAAACAAAAAACTAATAATTAATAAAAAGAAAACAAAATGAACCTCCTCGAGCTCCTAACCACACCTGTTAGCTAAGCGACTCTTCCATTATTGCTCTCATTACCAGCGGGTTAAAACCATGATAAATGCCTCCACTGCTTACATACCTCTATTGCTTTTTTTCCCCACGTTTCAAGTACTTTAATAAGCTCATGTTTTTCTTGGACAGTGATGCTAGTGAGACACTTGACTGCCAACTAGAGCAGTCTCGCGGGCAGGGTGCTTCTGAACTCCACGCGGATGACAGTCACGCGCATTGGTCATGTGTGCGCTTGCGGACCGTCATTCCTTCATATTTTTTTCTTAAATTTATATTTCCTCTTAGAGTGGCGGCATAACGTCAAGCGTGGTGGGCCACCATGCGGAAATGTTACCAAAGGAGACCCTGACTATCTAAAGCAGGCCTTTGCACTGCACATTACGTCTTGCGTCGATCGTGTCTTTAGTTTTTGTCAGTGCATTCTGTTTTCCTGCTGCCACCTACATTGCAATTAACTCTGCATGTGGTTTGTGTTTGTAGGAGGATACCCATTTAAAGTGGATGAGGCTCAGCGCAAAGTTCAGCCTGTTGCTATTATGTTGCAGTCTATGGTCATGTGATCAAATTTGGACACCCCTTTAAATATTCAGTTATTTATTTATTAAGAAATGTTCGCATATGGCGGCACAGTGGCGGAGTGGTTAGCACTGCGGCAGCACAGCAACTCACCCTTGGCTGGGGGATCCTGGGTTTGATCCCAGCCCCCGACCAACAGTGATCTGTGTGGAGTTTGCATGTTCTCCCAGTGTCTGCGTGGGTTTACTCCGGGATTTTTTTTCCTAATTTTTTTAGGACACCCCAATGTCCTAAAAATGCACATTATCATAGTGCATTGAAAAGGATCGAGCATGCAGATAGGGACAGGAATTTCTCAGTGCTGGTTATTTTTGAAGGATTGATTTTTATTTTTATTTTTTAAACATTGTGGTGTCACTGTGTGTGGGGGTTCTCCACCCAGAGTCGAAACCGGGGGGTGGGGTGGGGGGGTGGAACAGAGGACTGAAGGAGGAAGTGGCACCGGGGGGGCTCAGATGTAACAGAAAGGACTGTTCCCCCCCCCCCCCCCCCCGGGGGAGTTCAGGAGACACCGGAGTTCGCTAGAGGAAGAGAGGGTGTGAGAAGCAGGGCTGGTGTTGTATGATGTTAATGTGCCAGGCATTCTTTGTGCACTGAGTGTATTGTCTTTGGCTCCCTGTGTCTCATGGGGAAGAAATAAAGGGTATAAAAAGGAGGCGCCCAGAGATCCCTGGAGAGTATTTTCTGTACTTGATGTTGGAAGGTGAATAAAGTTTGTGTCGTCCAGCTCGCTGCCTCATCTGCTTTCATTTTCCACATTGGTGACCCTAAGACGTGAGATGGGGAACGAGCCGAGCACCGCTCCAGAGACAACCCAGAGGGAGAACACCAGCGCCGCATGTGCTGTAACAATCAAGCTCCCAGACTTCTGGCTTCACAATCCGACCGCATGGTTCTTACATGTAGAAGCCCAGTTCGCACGCCACGGGATTACAGCGGACGACACAAAATAATACCATGTGGTCGCTGCGCTGGATGTGCGCACCACGCAACGGTTAACGAGCCTGCTCCAGGAGCCGCCGGCCCAGGAGAAATATGAATCGCACAAGCGGATGCTGCTCCAGTGTTATACCCTGTCGGACAGTGAGAGGGCAAAGAGACTCCTGACACATTCAGAGTTAGGTGACAGATCAGCCGTGGAGCTTATGGAGAGCATGTTAGCGCTGATGGGGAAGAACGATGAATCTTTCCTGTTTGCCCACCTGTTTCTCAGGACCCTACCTGCTACAGTGAGGGCGATCCTGGCCCAACTCGCCGCTGCTGGTAACCAAGGACTACCGCACCCTGGCAGGAAGCGGACCACATGATCCTAGCAACCAGAGCTCTCAGCTTGCACGCAGCGGCACCGGCATCCATGAAGGACTCCAGCGAGGTCAAGGAGCTGTTGGTGGTGGCTGGGACGGATGCCAAGAGGCGCAGGAACGTGGCGCTCTGTTTCTATCATCGCCGCTTTGGCTCGAATGCCCAACGCTGTCTGCTGCCATGCCAATTCAAGAAGCCGGGAAGATGGCACAGCCAGCAGTCAATAGCAGCTGTGACCGCTGGCGACAGGAACAAACTGCTTTTTATCACGGACACACGTTCAAGGAGACGTTTTTTGGTGGACTCTGGCTCCCAAAAGAGCCTCATCCTGCTGGTTAGTGCAGACAGGTCGGCAGGAGGCAGCAGTCCCGAGCTCACGGCCGCCAACGGATCCACCATCAGGACGTTTGGTGAACGGACGCTGACGATATGCTTACACGGATGCAATTACCAGTAGGACTTTGTGGTAGCTGCATGTTCTGCCCCTGTTTTAGATTCTGATTTTTTATGTGCTTATGGGTTGTTAGTTGATATTGCCAACAGACGTTTAGTGGATGCTGTCTCTTTTTCCTCCCTGCCCTGCACAACTCGAGGAGCTGAGCCAACAACACTGTCTAACGTTATAGCTCCAGGGGGTAAGTACCAGTATTTACTTGCACAGTTCCCAGCACTGACGGTCCCGACTTTTTCAGCTACAATAACCAAACACGGGGTTGAGCATTTCATAACAACAAAAGTCCTGCCGGTGTTCGCGTGCCCTCGGCACCTGGACGCAGTTAAACTGGCCAGCGCATGCGAGGAGTTTGGCAACTTAGAGCAGCTGGGCATCGTTAGGCAGTCCAACAGCCCGTGGGCGTCCCCACTACACATGGTGCTTAAGGCCGACGCGTCGTGGTGACTGTGTAGCGATTTCTGGCGCTTGAACAATGCCACGGAACATGATCAGTATCCCGTCCCGCACAGCCAGGATTTGTCCGTACACCTGGCTGGGACGTGTGTTTTTTCGAAAGTGGATCTGGTCCGCGGTTACCACCAGGTCCCAGTGCACAAGGAAGACGTTCCTAAAACATTGGTAATAACTCATTTTGGCCTTTTCGAGTTTTTTTGCATGCCGTTTGGATTAAAGGGCGCGACACAAACCTTTCAGAGAATGATACACGCAGTGCTCCATGACCTGCCCTTCATTTTTGTCTACTTGGAAGACATTCTGGTGGCTAGCGCGTCCGAGGAGGAGCACCTCGCTCATCTCAAAATGGTTTTCCAGAGATTGGAAGCACACGGGTTTATAGTTAACCCGGTGAAGTGCCAGTTTGGTGTGCCAGTAATTGATTTTTTTGTGTCACCGCATTTCGCCGGAGGGCACAATTCTGCTGCCTGATAAGGTGTGCGCCGTGTCGGATTTTCCGCGTCCGCAGACCGTGGGAGCCCTACAGGAATTTTTGGGCATGGTCAATTTTTACCTCCGCCAAAGGGGGAGGTTATGTGATCATCGGCGTTGGTTTGTCTGTTTGTTTGTCTGTTTGTTAGCAAGATAACTCAAAAAGTTATGGACGGATTTTCATGAAATTTTCACAGATCGTCAGAAATGGGGTATCCTACAGATGATTAGATTTTGGTGGTGATCCGGATCACCGTCCACAAGAAAACTGCCGTTACGCAAAACGCCATGTTCGTGAATAACTACTAAACCACTAATCCTATCATTGTCAATCCAATTGTTGTGAATCCAATTGCTAGTCATATGTTTTCATGGTCAAGGAATCTGAAAACGTACACACAAACACTGTATGGGGGGAACTGTGGCACTAAACTGCCATTACGGAAAATGCCATTTTCGTCAAGAACTACTGAACCACTAATCCTGTCATTGTGAATCCAATTGCTTGTCATATGTTTTCATGGTCAAGGAATCTGAAAACGTACACACAAACACTGTATGGGGGGAACTGTGGCCGCCATTACAGAAAATGCCATTTTCAAGAATAACTACTGAAACACTAATCCTATCATTGTCAATCCAATTGCTAGTCATATGTTTTCATGGTCAAGGAATCTGAAAACGTACACACAAACACTGTATGGGGGGGGAACTGTGGCGCTAAACCGCCATTACGGAAAATGCCATTTTCGTCAATAACTACGGAACCACTAATCCTATCATTGTGAATCCAATTGCTTGTCATATGTTTTCATGGTCAAGGAATCTGAAAACGTACACACAAACACTGTATGGGGGGAACTGTGGCCGCCATTACGGAAAATGCCATTTTCAAGAATAACTACTGAACCACTGCTTCTCATATGTTTTCATGGTCAAGGAATCTGAAGACTGTATGCAGGGAACTGTGGGGCTTGGCAGAGGTCTGCGCTCTCCGAGTGCTTTTCTAGTTATAACTGTTTCCACCCCCAGGCAGCCCAGCTGCTGCAGCCGTTGTACGCCGCACTTAAGAAAAAGAAGCCCGCGGAAAACATCGACTGGACCCCGAGCGAGTCCAGGCTTTTGCAGACGCCAAAACAGCGCTCACTAATGCTGCTTTGCTAGCCACCCTGCCCCGTCAGCGCGAATAGCTCTCACCACAGACGCATCTGACGTTGCCATAGGGGCAGTGGTGAAACAGTACATCTCTGGTTTGTGGCAGCCACTCGCATTTTTCAGTCGTACTTTGCACGACAACCAACGCAAATACACTACGTTTGACAGAGAATTGTTGGCCCTCCACCTGGCGACGTGCCACTTCCAGTTTTGGCTAGAAGGGCACGAGTTCACCGCACTTGTTGATCATAAACCACTAACATACACGATGTCCAAAGTCTCAGAACCGTGGTCGGCCCAGCAGCAGTGACATTTGGCCGCGATCTCGGAGTTCATGACCGACATTCAACACATTGCCGGTAAGTTCAACGTCGCGGCCGATTGCCTATTGTGTGCATTAGTCTCCTTGGTCTACATGGGAATAGATTTCCCTGCCATGGACGCGGAGCAAACCGGGGACACGGTCCGCGCCTACTGGGTTAAAGCTGGAGAGCAGGGTGGTGCAAGAAGGGTGCCCACCCCCCTTGTCCTGCAACGTCTTCACCAGTCACCTACACCCGGTGGTTCCAAGCTCTTGGCGCCACCACATTTGTCCACTCTCTTTTGCATCCCGGCATGCGTGCCTCGGTTAAACTGGTGGAGGCGAAATTTGTCTGGCCTCACTTGTGCAAGGACATGAAAGAATGGGCTGCAGCGTGCGTCGCGTGCCAGCGGGCCAAAGTGCACAAGCACACCAGAGCCCCCCTTGAGCCGTTCCAAATTCTGGCCAGGAGGTTCGACCACATCCACGTGGATTTGGTGGGACCCCTCCCGCCGTTGCAAGGTTTCATGCACCTTTTGATAATCGTGGACTGCACCACGTGTTGGCCTGAAGTGGTCCCGCTGGCTTCCACCACGTCCAGAAGTGGCTTGCACTTTTTTGTCGGCTTGGGTTGTACGGTTCGGATCCCCATCGGATATCACTTCCGACAGGGGTCCGCAATTCATTTCGGAACTCTGGTCCACAATGGCCCAGAGCCTGGGGGTCAAAATCCACTGCACTACCGCGTACAACCCCCAGGCTAACGGGTTATGCGAACGTTTTCATAGGTTGCTTAAGGCAGCGCTTAGAGCTTTGCTCACACATACATATTGGGTTGACAGCCTGCCCTGGGTTCTTTTAGGGTTGCGCTCCGCGTCTAAGGAGGATCTGGCAGCCTCCCCAGCAGAACTTGTTTCTTCTCAGCTGCTGCGGATCCCCGGGGAATTTTTACTGGAAAACCCCGTGCCCGGGATCAACCCGCCCGTGCAATTTTTGTACTGTTCAGAGGCTGTTAACATGCCAGGCCCGGCCCACCATTGCTTTCCCTGCACTTTTGTCCTGAAAAGCTTACAGAGCGCCAGGTTTGTTTTTGTCAGGCATGATGAACACAGGACCCCGCTGCGCCCACCGTACAATGGACCGTTCAGGTTGCTGGAAACTGAAGCAAAGCATTTTGTGTTAGACTCGGGGGGGGGGGGGGCGTAGGGAGACCGTCTGCATCGACAGGCTGAAGCCCGCTTTTGTGTTGGCAGACGAGCAGGTGGTGTTGGCCCGAGCTCCCCGGCGCAGACGCCTACCGTCGGTGGTTCCTCAAGTCGGTGTTCCCTCAGTAGTGACCTACACTTGTGAAGCTAACATGTTTCCCCAACACCCTCTTTCCCTCCACAGACCAATGCGCCCTCCCGCACACCTCGCCAGCAGGGCGCTTTGACCGGACCGGCGACCCCCCCGCTACAGCCGCTATGGGCGCTGGCTCAAGCCCAAAGGACGGGGGGGGAGTTCCCTTTCTGGGTGTTTGAGGGGGTGGGGCTGTGTGGTGGCACTGTGTGTGTGTGGGGGGGGTTCTTCACCCAGAGTCGGAAGCTGGGGGGGAGATGGAACAGAGGACTGAAGGAGGACGTGGCACCAGGGGGTCTCAGATGTAACAGAAAGGACTGCCCCCCCCCCCCCCCCCAGGGGAGTTCAGGAGACACCGGAGTTCGCTAGAGGAAGAGAGGGTGTGAGAAGCAGGGCTGATGTTGTATGATATTAATGTGCCAGGCATTCTTTGTGCACTGAGTGTATTGTCTTTGGCTCCCTGGGTCTCATAGGGCAGAAATAAAGGGTATAAAAACAAGGCGCCCAAAGACCTCGGGAGAGTATTTTCAGTACTTGATGTTGGAAGGTGAATAAAGGTTGTGTGTCGTCCAGCTTGCTGCCTCGTCTGCTTTCATCTTCCACAATATATATTTTTAATTAATCATAATCCATTACCTGATCTGTCCTTTCAGTTTTCATGTGATTCTTCTTCTAGCTTTATTCCCACATTCTGGTGGGGTCGCTGTGGCAGACAATGATATATCTGCCATACAGTTAGGCCCAGAAATATTTGGACAGTGACACAGTCTTCATGATTTGGGCTCTGCATGCCACCACATTGGAATTGAAATGAAACGACTACAACAGAATTGAAGTGCAGACTTGAAGGTTTAATTCAAGGGGTTGAACAAAAATATATGATTAAACATGTAGGAATTGCAGCTATTTTTATACAAATGCTCCTCATTTCAGGGGTTCAAAAGTAATTGGACAAATAAACATAACTCTAAGTAAAATGTTACTTTTCAATATTTTGTTGAGAATCCTTTGCAGGCAATGACTACCTGAAGTCTGGAACCCATGGACATCACCAAACGCTGGGTTTTCCTCCTTTGTGATGCTTTGTCAGGCCTTTACTGCAGCTGTCTTCAGTTGCTGCTTGTTTGTGGGTCTTTCTGCCTTAAGTTTTGTCTTGAGCAAGTGAAATGCATGCTCGATTGGGTTGAGATCTGGTGATTGACTCGGCCATTGCAGAATATTCCACTTCGTTGCTTTAAAAAACTCCTGGGTTGCTTTTGCAGTATGTTTTGGATCATTGTCCATCTGTCCTGTGAAGCGCCGTCCAATCAACTTTGCTGCATTTGGCTGAATCTGAGCAGAAAGTATATCCCTATACACTTCAGAATTCATCCGGCTGCTTCTGTCTTTTGTCACATCATCAATTAACACAAGTGACCCAGTGTCATTGGAAGCCATGCATGCCCATGCCATCACACTGCCTCCACCATGTTTTACAGAAGATGTAGTGCTTTGGATCATGAGCTGTTCCAATTCTTCTCCAAACTTTCTTCTTCCCATCATTCTGGTACAGGTTGATCTTAGTCTCATCTGTCCAAAGAACGCTGTTCCAGAACTGGGCTGGCTTCTTCAGGTGTTTTTTGGCAAAGTCAATTCTGGCCTTTCTATTTTTGAGGCTGATTCATGGTTTGCACCTTGTGGTGAATCCTTTGTATTTACTCTCATGAAGTCTTCTCTTTATGGTAGACTTAGATACTGATACACCTACTTCCTGGAGAGTGTTCTTCACTTGAGTGGATGTTGTAAAGAGGTTGTTCTTCACCGTGGAAAGGATTCTGTGATCATCCACCACTGTTGTCTTCCGTGGACATCCAGGCCTTTTTGAGTTCCCAAGCTCACCAGTGCACTCTTTTTTTCTCAGAATGTACCAAACTGTTGATTTGGCCACTCCTAACATTTCTGCTATCTCTCTGATGGATTTCTTCTTTTTTTCAGCCTCAGGATGGTCTGTTTCACCTCCAGTGAGAGCTCCTTTGACCGCATGTTGTGTGTTCACAGCAACAGCTTCCAAATGCAAACGCCACACCTGGAATCAACTCCAGACCTTTTAACTGCTTAATTGATGACAGGTTAACGAGGGAAGAGCCCATGCAGCCTTGTTATTTATTTTTTTTTGCAGCCTTCTGAGTCAATTGTCCAATTACTTTTGGTCCCTTGAAAAAGAGGCGGCTACGTATTAAAGAGCTGTAATTCCTAAACCCTTGCTCCAATTTGGATGTGAATACTCTCAAATTACAGCTGAGAGTCTGCACTTTAAGCCCATATTGATTATATAATTTTATCCTGAATATGTTTTCGTAAACAGCTAAAATAACAAAACTTGTGTTACTGTCCAAATATTTTTGGGCCTAACTGTGTTTATAGGTTGGAGCTGAATTTTACATCAGATTTTCATGTGATAAAAGATGTAAAAGTTTTTGTTCTCATTTACATTTTCAATTTTCATTGTGAACTTAGTGGACAAGTATACACATTAAGCATTCATTTATGAATTTATCACTGTAGGCTGCTGACCCACGGGATCTGGAAAAAGCCACCACCCATGGTCAGAGTAGACCATGTCAGATGAAATCTGCATGCAGCGGAGCACGCAATGCCAACTTGTGAATCCATCATTATCTAATTTATGACCATTTTATTATTTCTCTCCTTGTTCACTGTCATTCTTTTAACAGGACAATTCAAAATCAAAGTGGAATAGAAGCATAAAATTCCTCCTCCACCAGATTGCACCTGTAGTCAAAGAGGCAATTTTTCCTCAGTAAATAACCTGTAAAGCACCCAACCCACTAAGAAAACACAATTTTCCATTCTGCTGGTGGAGTTAGTACCCACTTTTTGGGATCATAGTAAATCAGACCAGTGGTGTGGACTTCTACTTTGTGAACGAGCATGCAGGATCTTCAGCACAAAATGGATTTTTCCTTGCATTTAAATACCATCGTATTAGTATTACGCCTTACATTGTGCGCCCCAGTCTATTAAATGTTACGCCCAAAACACAATTCTGAATGAATAATTAAGAGCATTAGGACAGTCCCTTTGTGTTTTCTGTCTGGTGCAGAATACCTTTTTGCGGTGCTATAATAGCTAAATGAACTTGGCCAAACCCATAAATGCACTCTGCACCTTAGACAATATACTTTTGACTAGATTATCATTATAGGACCCACATTATGTCAGCATGGTAAAAGTTTGACTCTCGTTCACTCATGCCCGTTATGCCTCCTGGCATGTAGGGTGGCAACAAAAGATCTCCACTCCTTCTTGTTCTGGGCTAGCCGCTGCACCGTCCCCCAGGTGGGGTTCAGAGTCATGAGCTTGTTCTCCATGGTCCGTTGCCAGGTGTTCTTGAGCCATCCCCTTTTGCGTGTCCCTTCGGGCGTCCAGTGTAGGGCTATTCGGGTGATGCTTCCCTGCTCTTTTCTCATGATGTGACCGATCCATCTCAATCTCCTTCTCATATGGAAAAAGTTTATATTTGTTTAATTTGTCCTAGTGCATTTGTGACAAATATAGTACATTATGGGCTTGTTTGATTTTATAGATAAATGGTATTGATTTGAATATTTAGGGCTTACATGACTTTGTGTATAAAGATCAGGTGGAGTGTCTGTAGTAGAATTAAGATCTGCAATCTAAATACTAATGATATATGTTCAAAGCCAAATTCAAAACTGTCCTCAATGTGTTTATCTTATAATTTTTGCTAAAAATTTTGGCTGAAGAGCAACCATGTCTTTGCTGCTTTAGTACTTTTTTATCCAGATTATTAGTACATCATCAGAACTATATTTAATCTACCATTTTATCTGCATGGAAAGCAAGCTGATCCTCTAAAACACACTGGTTCAAATAAATGTCTCCGTTTTGATTTTCAACAAAATCTGTTTTGATATGGAGTTGAAAAATTTAAACTGTATATTTTTCTCAATCATGCTATCTCTGCTGTTGCTTTGAAAAGTAATTTGTAAACTAAACTAGTAACAGCCTAAAGATACATGAACAATCCTTAATATACTGCAATGCTTGATTTTTCAATAAATATCTGAATTAAATTACTTAATGGATAACATTGGTACATTTTATGTTACATTTTAAAGGTTTGGTTGTAGTGTTCTTCGAACATCTGCTATTTGCATCCACAACCTAGCAGTAAAAATAAATTTTACACATCCAATCCAGTCCAACTTTATTTATTAAGCACATTAAAAGCGACAGCTGACACAAAGTGGTGTACATCAGCGATAAATAAAATATAAAAACACAAAACATAAGAACAATAAAATACAGCTTAAAGTGCAAAACAGGACAAATAAAACATTAGTCATACAGTAGAGATAATAAGAACAAAAAAAAAAAAAATCAATGTCTCAAACTGGGTCAAAAGCCAGAGAATAAAAGTGGGTTTTAAGATGAGTTTTAAAAGATTTTGTGTGCCCCTAGTGGCAGAGCGCGGCACTGAGCCTGTCATCTCACTCTGACATCCCCGGCTGCACTGAGGATTTATACTAATTTGTGCTAATCTGCCAGTTTCAGAAGGTGGCAGACACGTGTTGGAGGACTGAATGGATGACATGTAATACACCAAAGAAGAAGAACTCCTCATTTACTTTTCCTATTTTCATCCTTTTAGCCCAGAAAGCTAATATGGCTGCTGTCCATCGTCGTGCGCTGTCACTTAGACGATTTTGTACATGGAAGATAGCTGCGGGATACAAGCAAAATTTATGTGGGATAATCATAAGACTTTGTAGATGTGGTAGAGAGCGTAAATGACTGACAGAACGCAAAATAACGACCACGATGGGTGAAAACACAGTGATCACGGCAGCAAGCGAGTCCCCTTAGCCGCCGGTAAGTGACAGATTTCTTTGTTTTGTTTTTTTTTTACATTGTACTGATTTCTTGTTCATATACTTTGAAGATAAGATAACATACCCCTGAACAAAAAACGGTGTCAAAAGACTGAACTATTCTTTGTGTAAATATGTCCAAAGTTCGCTTTTGACTGAGTTATGTAATTCAGTATAGCTGCCGCGGCATTATGCAAATTAGATGCGTAAAATCACCTCCTATCTGAAACTTTGGATCGTATTTTACATCTTTCTAATTGACAGTAAGCCATTATCTCTTACCACTTTCAAGTTATAGCCTTGGAAATCTGAACTATTTTAATGACAAAAATATTTACCACTCTTGACCAATAGAGGTTATGTAGCAATTCGCTGACAGTCACACTCAAAGCCTTAAAACTGGACAGTGAAGAGGCCTACCTGATGGACAAAGGCAGATTATTCCACAATTTAGGAACAGCAACAGAAAAAGCTCTGTCCCCTCTGAGCTTCCTCTTTGATTTCGGTATCTCCAGGAGCAGGTGGTCAGCTGACCTGAGAGACCGAGCAGGAGTGTATGGGAGAAGCAGCTCAGAGAGATAAGGTGGGGCAAGGCCATTTAATGATTTAAAAACAAATAAAAGAATTTTAAAATGAACCCTAAAGTGCACAGGCAGCCATTGAAAGGAAGCTGAAATGGGTGTAGTGTGGTCCCTCTTACGTGTTCCAGTTAAGACTTGCAGCTGCATTTTGAACCAACTGGAGACGTGAGAGGGAAGACTGGCTGACTCCAAAATAAAGTACATTACAGTAATCCAGCGGAAATGTGATACGGTTTCAAAGTGCTGCTTTGAAAGGATTGGTTTAACCTTTGCCAACTGCCTTAGATGAAAAAAGCTGGACCTCACTACT
The DNA here is from genome assembly GCA_020510985.1 of Pholidichthys leucotaenia. Classification (NCBI taxonomy): domain Eukaryota; kingdom Metazoa; phylum Chordata; class Actinopteri; order Cichliformes; family Pholidichthyidae; genus Pholidichthys; species Pholidichthys leucotaenia. The sequence goes on along the minus strand of CM035837.1, from coordinate 314,892,463 downwards.
GCACTCCAGTAGTAATCCCTGTCTTATTCGGGTTCGCTCTGTCAATGGTGGTATACAAACAAGTTAGAAAATATCAAGTGTCATGTTTTGTCCTGCAGGATTTTTTTTGGCATGGTTTACATAAATGACAAAAATATGTATATATATTTTTTTAAATATTTTTATTCTAGTGTTTCTTTCCATTGAGAAAGAGTAGGAAAGAGAATGGGGGGGGCATTCATAATAGTAATTTACTCATGCATGCTTAACCCCTTGCACTCTGGTCAATTTCCCTAAAAACGCCAAAAAATAACGTACCCAAAGTAAATCAAAAGCTGTTCTTCAACCCTTTGCAGCATCTTCATGGGGTTGGTCTCATTTAAAAGAAAACACTTTGAATTTTTTGGCAAAACAGTCATAATCTCTCTAAGTGCTCCTGCCACTGAGTAACAGTCATCTAAACATACTGAACTTGAAGAAAATAAATTTCGCCTGGGTGTTTTTTGGGATACAAATGCTTGCAAATAACACACAGCTTCAGATCCAGGCTGGAAAATGCAACAGAAATGTAGAACCAAGTGTTATCCAGCTGAGGTCAAAATTTTGTAACAATACCACAAAAAAAGAATATATTATACAACTTTTTTCTTAGGTTGTTCCCAGGCGTTTTTGAACTGTGCCAAATTGTGCCAAATGGCACAGTTTGGAAAAACGTCTGTAACTTTTGAATGATTCAATATAGAAGCTTCATCTTGGGCTCTAATGAAAGGTGAAGGGCTGTGTGTGTGTGTGTGTGGGGGGGGTTGTTTATTCATTTATGAATGAATGAATGAACAAACAAGCCCCCCCACACAAAGAAGCATGCCACGTAAAAAATGTGTGGCTTTTTTTTTTTTTTTACAAGAAAAAATAACCTACAGTGCACCAAAAATTATACCGGTACTAGAATATTTGTAATGTAGAAGATAACAACTCCCACCCACCCCCCGCTATAGAGGACGGACATCGCCCATCGCTACATGATGGAAAGCGGTGACGGTGCGCCGCGGTCTAATACGCACAGTTGGACTAAAATATCTGCAATAATATCTGCAATCTGCTACAGAACAGTAGCGAGGGTGGGGGCGTTCACGGTCCGGATGCGGCGCACGAACCGTGTCCAGTCTGTGCGCCGCGGTCTACTACGCACAGTTGGACTAAAATATCTGCAATATATCTGCAATCCACTACAGAAGAGTAGCGGGGGGGGGAGGTTGACAACATGATGGGGGGGCCGTTCGCAACATGACGGACCCGGACCGGAGTGGTCCGGGTCCGTCATGTTGCGATAACGCACAGTTGTATTTTACCGATAGGTCAAAAGTCATTTGGGATTACAATTTTCAGGGATAAAGAATAATTTAGCTTATAACACTTACCTGTCCACAACAGCAGCGTAACTGGCGAACTTCTCTTCCTCATTGTCAGACGAACATGAAGCTGGTCTGCTTGTTACGGACCCGTGGTTCTGGTCACGCGACCCGGTCAAACCATAATTCCATTATTGCGGTTTTGCGCTTCCATGATTGCGGTTTTGGCGAACAATTTTTCAAAACAAATAAAAACAGTAGTAAGAAAAAAAGACTGGCGAACGCCTGTGTGTCACCCAGCCTTACACAAAACAGCTTTCGAACTTCTGTGCTTCAATTGGCTGGCTGTATTCGCAGCCGTTGGTAGGCGGGTCCTTCTTGCTAGGTTTTCAGTCATTGGTTCTTCAAGGTTTCAGAAACCCAATTCAAGGCTCTTATTAGTCGAATGAGAGGTCATTCACATCTAAACCAATCAAAGCACTCCTTTGGCTTTCTGTTCGCGGCTGTGTCTGTAGTGGAAGAACGGAAATGCAGCTTTTTTTTTTTTCTTCAGTGCGCACTAGCTAGGGCGCCCTCGTGCGCTCTAGGACGCAGAGAAGTGCCCGCCTGCGGTACACCGAAGTGCAACAGGTTAAATTATATGATCAGAGGTGGGTATAGTAGTCAGAAATTCTACTCATGTAAAAGCAGTGCTATGAAATTAATAATTAAAAGTAGACAACCAAAAATTTCTACCTGAGTTAAGGGTACAAAAAGCACCCACTTAAAAACTTGAGGAATGACTTCAGCCTTGAAGGTTTGAGGGTTTTTTTCCCCCAAAATCTATAACAATTTTCTTAGTTTTCTACTTTTCTCTGTAAATCCATCTAAATTTGCAACCATTTTCCTCATTTGGAATTTCCTCTTTTAAAAATGGACGTTTCTTGTATATTTGAGAGTTCATTATAAATTTGTGGATTATTTTATGGAAAATTTTTGTCTTTTTTTTTGTAAAATTACCTTTTTTATATACAGTGGGGTAAAAAAAGTATTTAGTCAGCCACCAATTGTGCAAGTTCTCCCACTTAAAAGATGAGAGAGGTCTCCAATTTTCATCATAGGTATAACTCAACTATGAGAGACAAAATAAGAAAAAAAAATCCAGAAAATCACATTGAAGGAATTTTAATGAATTAATTGGTAAATTCCTCGGTAAAATAAGTATTTGGTCAATAACAAAAGTTCATCCCAATACTTTGTTATATACCCTTTGTTGACAATGACAGAGGTCAAACGTTTTCTATAAGTTTTCACAAGGTTTTCACACACTGTTGCTGGTATTTTGGCCCATTCCTCCATGCAGATCTCCTCTAGAGCAGTGATGTTTTGGGGCTGTCGCTGGCAACACAGACTTTCAACCCCCTCCAAAGATTTTCTATGGGGTTGAGATCTGGAGACTGGCTAGGCCACTCCAGGACCTTGAAATGCTTCTTACAAAGCCACTCCTTCGTTGCCCGGGTGGTGTGTTTGGGATCATTGTCATGCTGAAAGACCCAGCCACGTTTCATCTTCAATGCCCTTGCTGGTGGAAGGAGGCTTTCACTCAAAATCTCACGATACATGGCCCCATTCATTCTTTCCTTTACACGGATCAGTCGTCCTGGCCCCTTTGCAGAAAAACAGCCCCAAAGTATGATGTTTCCACCCCCATGCTTCACAGTAGGTATGGTGTTCTTTCTCCTCCAAACATGACAAGTTGAGTTTTTACCAAAAAGTTCTATTTTGGTTTCATCTGACCATATGACATTCTCCCAACCCTCTTCTGGATCATCCAAATGCTCTCTAGCAAACTTCAGACGGGCCTGGACATGTACTGGCTTAAGCAGGGGGACACGTCTGGCACTGCAGGATTTGAGTCCCTGGCGGCGTAGTGTGTTTCTGATGTAGCCTATGTTACTTTGGTCCCAGCTCTCTGCAGGTCATTCACTAGGTCCCCCCATGTGGTTCTGGGATTTTTGCTCACAGTTCTCGTGATAATTTTGACCCCACGGGGTGAGATCTTGCGTGGAGCCCCAGATCAAGGGAGATTATCAGTGGTCTTGTATGTCTTCCATTTTCTAATAATTGCTACATTCCACAGTTGGTTTCTTCACACCAAGCTGCTTACCTATTGCAGATTCAGTCTTCCCAGCCTGGTGCAGGTCTACAATTTTGTTTCTGGTGTCCTTTGACAGCTCTTTGGTCTTGGCCATAGTGGAGTTTGGAGTCTGACTGTTTGAGGTTGTGGACAGGTGTCTTTTATACTGATAACGAGTTCAAACAGGTGCCATTAATACAGGTAACGAGTGGAGGACAGAGGAGCCTCTTACAGAAGAAGTTACAGGTCTGTGAGAGCCAGAAATCTTGCTTGTTTGTAGGTGACCAAATACTTGTTTTACTGAGGAATTTACCAATTAATTCATTAAAAATCCTTCAATGCCACTTCCGGTTATGGCTGCCACGTAGGACGGACGTGTCTCGCTCTGCTCTGCTCCTGGAAAAAAAAAAATCGGCAAATAACTCTCTCATTTGGGACAGAACGTATCCCAGCATTTGGGCGAAGATATGTTGGCGAAGCCTAAGGCTGGAAAACCAGGAAAAGGAAAAAGCGAGCCGCCGAAACAGTCCAAATTAACGGACTTTCAGGTCTGTGACGCAGTAAACAAAACTCCATATATGGCGGAGGAGGCTGGCAACGCTGCGATATCTGCGGGGAATGGCGCAGATGCGCTGATGGCTGCCATGAGTTCAATGAGAGTGGACTTTTCCTCTAGATTTGATGGGATTATGACAGCGTTGGAAGGAATAAGAAAGGAATTGGGTGACTGTGTAGAACGAACGGCGCAGATGGAGCTCTGTCTCGCTAGTGCTGAAGATGACGTCACCCGTCTTCAATTAAAGGTGCGCACTTTGGAAAAAAAAAAATCTCTGGAAGATAATATTTTGGATTTGGAATCTCGGTCGAGACAGAATAATTTGAGGCTGGTGGGTCTTCCAGAGGAATCAGAAGGTCGGGACGTATGTTCCTTTCTGGAAAAGTGGATTCCGGAGGTGCTGGGCAGCGAGGAGTTGCAATCAGCAGTGGTTCTGGAAAAAGCACATCGTATTGGCCCACGGAGAGATAAGGGACCGCCGAGGACCTTAATTATGAAGTTTCTTAGCAACAGAGACAGGATGAAGATCTTCAACGCTGCACGAGCTAAAAAAGGAGAGATTAAACACCAGGACCAGCAGGTGCGGTTCTACCCAGATTTGGCCACAGGAATCCAGCAATTGAGGAAGCAGTTTGATCCCGTACGTAAGGAGCTGCGCAACCTTGGGATTCGTCATGGTGTAATCTATCCTGCGAGACTGCTGACCACGTATGAGGGCAGAACCCACATCTTCAAGACCCCAGAGGAGGCGCAGGAGTTCATCAAGAAGATCAAAGAAGAAGAGACTGGTGGGAGCTAAGCATGAACAAAATATAAGGTAGAATAATTAAGCATTTGCACAGGCATCTGACTGACTTGAAGTAAATAGTAAGTTTACAAAATATAGATTGTATTATATATTAAAAAAACAAAACAAAAACAAAACAAACAAACAAAAAAAAAAAAACTATGATGTACAAAGTTGTTAAAAATTTTGGAGTTAAGTTGGAAAACTACAGAGGAGAGTTAATGTTACGTCATTAAAAGCAGTAGAGTTAGGGTGATTGGGAGGATGAAGAAGGAGTGGCTTAGGCTGTTCCCCGTGGGTGTGGAACGGTCGATGGCTATATCGGGAGACAGAATTTTTCTTTTGATTTTGGGGGGTTTGCCACAAGTGTGGGAAGGGGAAATTTGTTTGTGTGTAGTTTGTAGGATGAATGTTCAACCACTCATGTTTTTGCTTCTCTGTATGAGCATGTTTACACTGCAAGGTAATCCCAAACTCTCTATTGATCATGGACCAAAGTGTTAATCTTAATTTAACTTCATGGAATTGCAGAGGTCTACAAAATTTAAAAAAACTTAAACAAGTTATGAATAAAATAAAGGACATGGGTTCAAGAATTGTGTTTTTACAAGAAACTCATCTGATAGAGGAGGATGTTAAAAGAATTAGGAGTAGATGGCAGGGAAGTGTATTCACCTCTTCATTTTCATCCCGAGCCAGGGGAGTTATGACTCTCATACATAAATCAGTTCCTTTTCAAGTGAAAAATGTAATTGGAGACAAATTTGGAAGATATGTAATCATTCAAGGTTCTTTGCTATTAGAAAATATAAATCTTGTGAACTTATATGGTCCCAATATAGATGATCAGAAGTTCTTTGCTAATTTATTTCTCATCTTATCATCACTTACAGGGCAACATATAATAGCAGGGGATTTTAATTGTACATTGAATCCAGGTGTGGATAGATCAACAGGACTGGATTGTACGCACATTGGATGTAGGATGACTATTAATCATTTTATGAAAGAATTGAGATTGTTAGATATATGGAGAGAAATGAAACCACAAGTTAAAGCCTATTCTTGTTATTCCAGTACCTACAAGACATTCTCACGTATTGATTATTTTTTGATTTCCACAGAATTAAGGTCCAAGATTCAAAACTGCTTTTATGATAACATTGTGATCTCTGATCATGCACCCTGTTGTCTAATATATGTAGATAAAAAATTGACAAAGGAATCAGGTAGATGGCAATTTCAGCATAAATGGCTTCAGGATGAGGAATTTGTCAAGTATATAGAAAAACAGATAGACGAGTTCTTTGACATCAATACTACACAAACATCAGCATGTGTAAAGTGGGAGGCTTTCAAAGCTTTTATTAGGGGACATATTATTAGTTATACAGGATCAAAATCTAAGAAGACTCGAGAGGAGAGAGCTAAATTGGAACATAAAATAAAAAGTCTTCAGGAAAAAGTGTATGCAGGAAGTGACCCAAGGTTGGAGAATGAATTACTGATTTTGAGAGCTGAATACGACAAAAAATCAGCGAATAGAGCTGCCTCGAGTCTTCTAAGATTGAAACAATCTTTTTATGAACAAGGTGAAAAATCAGGAAAATTATTAGCATGGCAGATTAAACAATTGGAAATTAAAACACCAATTACCAGTATTATAAGTAAAGGACAGGTAGTTATAGATCCTTTAGAAATTAATAGAGCCTTTAGAGATTACTATGAAAAATTATATGATACCAAAAATGAACCTGATTTAACAAAACTAAATGGGTTTTTGAACGAACTATCTATACCGTGTATACCAAATGAAAACAGGGAGATATTGGAGTCTAAAATTAGTCAAGAAGAAGTTGGGCTAGCCATTGATAATATGAAATCAGGAAAAAGTGCAGGACCAGATGGTCTTCCAGTTGACCTTTATAAAAAATTTAAGAATAAATTAATAAAACCTTTTTTGGAAATGGTTTTAGAAGCATTTCAAAATAATAATTTACCATCATACATAAATAATGCCTTAATTATACTGCTGCCAAAACCAGGTAAGCCCTCTAATAAATGTGAAAATATGAGACCAATAAGCCTATTAAACGCCGACCTTAAGATAATCTGTAAAATTTTAGCAAGACGAATACAAGAAATTTTACCAAATATTATTAATCGAGATCAGAATGGCTTTATAAAGGGTAGACAAGGCTTCCATAATGTAAGAAGACTATTTAATATTATTTATTTTAATAAAGAAGCACCGGATACAGCTCTCCTATCATTGGACGCCGAAAAGGCCTTTGATAGAGTTGAATGGCCCTTTCTTTTTGAAGTCCTACAAAGGTTTGGACTTGGAAATAATTTCATAAAATGGGTTCAAATAATATACAATAATGCTACAGCAGAAATCCTAACAAATAACAATATTTCAAAACCAATAAAAATCAATAGAGGATGTCGACAAGGCTGTCCACTTTCACCTTTACTGTTTACTATGGCAATTGAACCTTTAGCGATAGCGATACGTTTACATTCACAAATATATGGAATTAAAGTTGGACCAACAGAACATAAAATCTCCCTGTACGCCGATGATATAATTTTGTTTATGTCGAATCTAAAAAAATCAATTCCAACCTTGTTGAATTTAATAAAGAATTTTGGGGAAATATCAGGATATAAAATAAATAAAACTAAATCTTCAATATTAATGCTAAATGAGACCCAGAGAAATTACCCAGCCCCTGAGGCAAATCAATTCAATGTTGTAAATCAGTTTAAATATTTAGGAATCCAAATTATGCCTAAGCTAGAATCAGTCGCCAGCGTCAACTATGAAGCCTTAATGTTAGATATCAATGAGTTAACTCAGAGATGGATGTCACTACCAATGTCGATGATCGGGAGAATCAATATACTTAAAAGTAATATTTTACCTAAAATACTTTATTTATTTCAATACATTCCCTTATCACCACCTTTAGATCTATTCTCAAGAATAAAAAAAAAGTTAGTGGAATTTATATGGAACAACAGGAGGGCTAGATTACGTCTGTCTTTATTATATTTACCATTTGATCGTGGAGGTCTGAAATGTCCAAATTTTATGTTGTATTATTGGTCGGCACAACTGAGGTCTATGACATATTATTTTTCATCAAATGGTCTCCCTCACTGGACTGAAATGGAATCATACAATTTACCTTTACCTCTTCCCATATTCATATACTCAGATTCGGCAAAAAAATTACAAAAACAAGTTAAAAATCCATTTGTAAAGCATATGATCAAAATATGGTGTGAAGCTAAAAACTATTTAAAAGAACCACAGTTATTGTCACAATTTAGTCCAATATGGGGTAATCTATATTTTAAACCAGGGAGAGCGGACGCTGTATTTAAAGTATGGAATTTAAAAGGGATACAAAAGATTCAGGATTTATATTTGCCATGTGCAGACAACATAATGTCTTTTGAAGAGCTGAGGATCAAATTTAATCTCAATAGAACACATTTTTTTAAATATCTTCAACTTAGAAACTTTATTCGATCAAATCAAAATAAAGCTCTCACTCGACCTATTTATTCATCCTTGGAAAAAATGATGATGAAAGATAGTAAAAGAAAGGGTATTATTTCAGAGTTTTATAACTCATTGACACTATCTTCAAGTGAAAATTCACTGAAAAGATTAAACTACTGGAAAGAAGATCTGCAAATTGAAATTTCGGAGGAACAATGGGAATTGGCTTGTACAGAAGCTCAAACCAAATCAATAAATGCACGCCTTAAATTGATACATTTCAAATGGTTAATGCGGATGTATGTTACACCGGAGGAGTTAAATAGATATAACAAAAATATACCAGATACATGCACAAAATGCATGGAAAGTAAAGGAACCCTATTTCATTGTTTATGGGAATGTAGATTAATAAGAATGTTTTGGGAAGAGGTGAGGGTAACAATTGAAAAAATAATCTCAAAACAAATCATACTGAATCCTAAACTGTTTTTGTTGGGTCTGTACCCAGAAAAGCATAATTTTAATAAAAGTGAAAGAACATTCATAGACCTCAGTTTGCTTAATGCCAAAAAATGTATTGCACTATTATGGAAAAAGACTCATAGACCAGATGTGACTCAGTGGTTAAGACAGATGTTAACAAACCTTCCATTAGAAAGAATAACATATATACTGAAATCAAAGGAAATTGTGTTTGAGAATATATGGAGACCTTTTATTGATTATGTAAAAAATTTAAACATAACTCTTGAAGAAGAAGGTGAATGATGTGTGTGGACCTTGTAAATTCCAAACTGGTGAACATAATATGTATACTTATGTATTGGATTGTCTAGACTAAACAGAGGAGCATTGTTGAAGACTTGATTTTGTTGGTGGTTGTTGGTGTTTTTAGTGCATTTTTTTTTTTTTAACAAACATGATACAAACAATCAAACACTAACGCTAAAGTACTACAAAAAAAAAAAATGCACTAAAAACACCAACAACCACCAACAAAATCAAGTCTTCAACAATGCTCCTCTGTTTAGTCTAGACAATCCAATACATAAGTATACATATTATGTTCACCAGTTTGGAATTTACAAGGTCCACACACATCATTCACCTTCTTCTTCAAGAGTTATGTTTAATTTTTTTACATAATCAATAAAAGGTCTCCATATATTCTCAAACACAATTTCCTTTGATTTCAGTATATATGTTATTCTTTCTAATGGAAGGTTTGTTAACATCTGTCTTAACCACTGAGTCACATCTGGTCTATGAGTCTTTTTCCATAATAGTGCAATACATTTTTTGGCATTAAGCAAACTGAGGTCTATGAATGTTCTTTCACTTTTATTAAAATTATGCTTTTCTGGGTACAGACCCAACAAAAACAGTTTAGGATTCAGTATGATTTGTTTTGAGATTATTTTTTCAATTGTTACCCTCACCTCTTCCCAAAACATTCTTATTAATCTACATTCCCATAAACAATGAAATAGGGTTCCTTTACTTTCCATGCATTTTGTGCATGTATCTGGTATATTTTTGTTATATCTATTTAACTCCTCCGGTGTAACATACATCCGCATTAACCATTTGAAATGTATCAATTTAAGGCGTGCATTTATTGATTTGGTTTGAGCTTCTGTACAAGCCAATTCCCATTGTTCCTCCGAAATTTCAATTTGCAGATCTTCTTTCCAGTAGTTTAATCTTTTCAGTGAATTTTCACTTGAAGATAGTGTCAATGAGTTATAAAACTCTGAAATAATACCCTTTCTTTTACTATCTTTCATCATCATTTTTTCCAAGGATGAATAAATAGGTCGAGTGAGAGCTTTATTTTGATTTGATCGAATAAAGTTTCTAAGTTGAAGATATTTAAAAAAATGTGTTCTATTGAGATTAAATTTGATCCTCAGCTCTTCAAAAGACATTATGTTGTCTGCACATGGCAAATATAAATCCTGAATCTTTTGTATCCCTTTTAAATTCCATACTTTAAATACAGCGTCCGCTCTCCCTGGTTTAAAATATTGATTACCCCATATTGGACTAAATTGTGACAATAACTGTGGTTCTTTTAAATAGTTTTTAGCTTCACACCATATTTTGATCATATGCTTTACAAATGGATTTTTAACTTGTTTTTGTAATTTTTTTGCCGAATCTGAGTATATGAATATGGGAAGAGGTAAAGGTAAATTGTATGATTCCATTTCAGTCCAGTGAGGGAGATCATTTGATGAAAAATAATATGTCATAGACCTCAGTTGTGCCGACCAATAATACAACATAAAATTTGGACATTTCAGACCTCCACGATCAAATGGTAAATATAATAAAGACAGACGTAATCTAGCCCTCCTGTTGTTCCATATAAATTCCACTAACTTTTTTTTTATTCTTGAGAATAGATCTAAAGGTGGTGATAAGGGAATGTATTGAAATAAATAAAGTATTTTAGGTAAAATATTACTTTTAAGTATATTGATTCTCCCGATCATCGACATTGGTAGTGACATCCATCTCTGAGTTAACTCATTGATATCTGACATTAAGGCTTCATAGTTGACGCTGGCGACTGATTCTAGCTTAGGCATAATTTGGATTCCTAAATATTTAAACTGATTTACAACATTGAATTGATTTGCCTCAGGGGCTGGGTAATTTCTCTGGGTCTCATTTAGCATTAATATTGAAGATTTAGTTTTATTTATTTTATATCCTGATATTTCCCCAAAATTCTTTATTAAATTCAACAAGGTTGGAATTGATTTTTTTAGATTCGACATAAACAAAATTATATCATCGGCGTACAGGGAGATTTTATGTTCTGTTGGTCCAACTTTAATTCCATATATTTGTGAATGTAAACGTATCGCTATCGCTAAAGGTTCAATTGCCATAGTAAACAGTAAAGGTGAAAGTGGACAGCCTTGTCGACATCCTCTATTGATTTTTATTGGTTTTGAAATATTGTTATTTGTTAGGATTTCTGCTGTAGCATTATTGTATATTATTTGAACCCATTTTATGAAATTATTTCCAAGTCCAAACCTTTGTAGGACTTCAAAAAGAAAGGGCCATTCAACTCTATCAAAGGCCTTTTCGGCGTCCAATGATAGGAGAGCTGTATCCGGTGCTTCTTTATTAAAATAAATAATATTAAATAGTCTTCTTACATTATGGAAGCCTTGTCTACCCTTTATAAAGCCATTCTGATCTCGATTAATAATATTTGGTAAAATTTCTTGTATTCGTCTTGCTAAAATTTTACAGATTATCTTAAGGTCGGCGTTTAATAGGCTTATTGGTCTCATATTTTCACATTTATTAGAGGGCTTACCTGGTTTTGGCAGCAGTATAATTAAGGCATTATTTATGTATGATGGTAAATTATTATTTTGAAATGCTTCTAAAACCATTTCCAAAAAAGGTTTTATTAATTTATTCTTAAATTTTTTATAAAGGTCAACTGGAAGACCATCTGGTCCTGCACTTTTTCCTGATTTCATATTATCAATGGCTAGCCCAACTTCTTCTTGACTAATTTTAGACTCCAATATCTCCCTGTTTTCATTTGGTATACACGGTATAGATAGTTCGTTCAAAAACCCATTTAGTTTTGTTAAATCAGGTTCATTTTTGGTATCATATAATTTTTCATAGTAATCTCTAAAGGCTCTATTAATTTCTAAAGGATCTATAACTACCTGTCCGTTACTTATAATACTGGTAATTGGTGTTTTAATTTCCAATTGTTTAATCTGCCATGCTAATAATTTTCCTGATTTTTCACCTTGTTCATAAAAAGATTGTTTCAATCTTAGAAGACTCGAGGCAGCTCTATTCGCTGATTTTTTGTCGTATTCAGCTCTCAAAATCAGTAATTCATTCTCCAACCTTGGGTCACTTCCTGCATACACTTTTTCCTGAAGACTTTTTATTTTATGTTCCAATTTAGCTCTCTCCTCTCGAGTCTTCTTAGATTTTGATCCTGTATAACTAATAATATGTCCCCTAATAAAAGCTTTGAAAGCCTCCCACTTTACACATGCTGATGTTTGTGTAGTATTGATGTCAAAGAACTCGTCTATCTGTTTTTCTATATACTTGACAAATTCCTCATCCTGAAGCCATTTATGCTGAAATTGCCATCTACCTGATTCCTTTGTCAATTTTTTATCTACATATATTAGACAGCAGGGTGCATGATCAGAGATCACGATGTTATCATAAAAGCAGTTTTGAATCTTGGACCTTAATTCTGTGGAAATCAAAAAATAATCAATACGTGAGAATGTCTTGTAGGTACTGGAATAACAAGAATAGGCTTTAACTTGTGGTTTCATTTCTCTCCATATATCTAACAATCTCAATTCTTTCATAAAATGATTAATAGTCATCCTACATCCAATGTGCGTACAATCCAGTCCTGTTGATCTATCCACACCTGGATTCAATGTACAATTAAAATCCCCTGCTATTATATGTTGCCCTGTAAGTGATGATAAGATGAGAAATAAATTAGCAAAGAACTTCTGATCATCTATATTGGGACCATATAAGTTCACAAGATTTATATTTTCTAATAGCAAAGAACCTTGAATGATTACATATCTTCCAAATTTGTCTCCAATTACATTTTTCACTTGAAAAGGAACTGATTTATGTATGAGAGTCATAACTCCCCTGGCTCGGGATGAAAATGAAGAGGTGAATACACTTCCCTGCCATCTACTCCTAATTCTTTTAACATCCTCCTCTATCAGATGAGTTTCTTGTAAAAACACAATTCTTGAACCCGTGTCCTTTATTTTATTCATAACTTGTTTAAGTTTTTTTAAATTTTGTAGACCTCTGCAATTCCATGAAGTTAAATTAAGATTAACACTTTGGTCCATGATCAATAGAGAGTTTGGGATTACCTTGCAGTGTAAACATGCTCATACAGAGAAGCAAAAACATGAGTGGTTGAACATTCATCCTACAAACTACACACAAACAAATTTCCCCTTCCCACACTTGTGGCAAACCCCCCAAAATCAAAAGAAAAATTCTGTCTCCCGATATAGCCATCGACCGTTCCACACCCACGGGGAACAGCCTAAGCCACTCCTTCTTCATCCTCCCAATCACCCTAACTCTACTGCTTTTAATGACGTAACATTAACTCTCCTCTGTAGTTTTCCAACTTAACTCCAAAATTTTTAACAACTTTGTACATCATAGTTTTTTTTTTGTTTGTTTGTTTGTTTTGTTTTTGTTTTGTTTTTTTAATATATAATACAATCTATATTTTGTAAACTTACTATTTACTTCAAGTCAGTCAGATGCCTGTGCAAATGCTTAATTATTCTACCTTATATTTTGTTCATGCTTAGCTCCCACCAGTCTCTTCTTCTTCTTTGATCTTCTTGATGAACTCCTGCGCCTCCTCTAGGGTCTTGAAGATGTGGGTTCTGCCCTCATACGTGGTCAGCAGTCTCGCAGGATAGATTACACCATGACGAATCCCAAGGTTGCGCAGCTCCTTACGTACGGGATCAAACTGCTTCCTCAATTGCTGGATTCCTGTGGCCAAATCTGGGTAGAACCGCACCTGCTGGTCCTGGTGTTTAATCTCTCCTTTTTTAGCTCGTGCAGCGTTGAAGATCTTCATCCTGTCTCTGTTGCTAAGAAACTTCATAATTAAGGTCCTCGGCGGTCCCTTATCTCTCCGTGGGCCAATACGATGTGCTTTTTCCAGAACCACTGCTGATTGCAACTCCTCGCTGCCCAGCACCTCCGGAATCCACTTTTCCAGAAAGGAGCATACGTCCCGACCTTCTGATTCCTCTGGAAGACCCACCAGCCTCAAATTATTCTGTCTCGACCGAGATTCCAAATCCAAAATATTATCTTCCAGAGATTTATTTTTTTTTTCCAAAGTGCGCACCTTTAATTGAAGACGGGTGACGTCATCTTCAGCACTAGCAAGACGGAGCTCCATCTGCGCCGTTCGTTCTACACAGTCACCCAATTCCTTTCTTATTCCTTCCAACGCTGTCATAATCCCATCAAATCTAGAGGAAAAGTCCGCTCTCATTGAACTCATGGCAGCCATCAGCGCATCTGCGCCATACCCCGCAGATATCGCAGCGTTGCCAGCCTCCTCCGCCATATATGGAGTTTTGTTTACTGCGTCACAGACCTGAAAGTCCGTTAATTTGGACTGTTTCGGCGGCTCGCTTTTTCCTTTTCCTGGTTTTCCAGCCTTAGGCTTCGCCGACATATCTTCGCCCAAATGCTGGGATACGTTCTGTCCCAAATGAGAGAGTTATTTGCCGATTTTTTTTTTTTCCAGGAGCAGAGCAGAGCGAGACACGTCCGTCCTACGTGGCAGCCATAACCGGAAGTCGGTTGTTGGTGTTTTTAGTGCATTATTTTTTTTTTTGTAGTACTTTGGCGTTGGTGTTTGATTGTTTGTGTCATGTTTGTTAAAAAAAAAAAGGTTCAATAAAGATATTGTGGAAAAAAAAAAAATCCTTCAATGTGATTCTCTGGATTTTTTTTTCTCATTTTGTCTCTCATAGTTGAGGTATACCTATGATGAAAATTGGAGACCTCTCATCTTTTAAGTGGGAGAACTTGCACAATTGGTGGCTGACTAAATACTTTTTTGCCCCCCGTATATAAATTTGAAACGGACTGTGGTAAAATTTTGACTTTTATTTCCCTTGTGGGGCACATGTATGCACATTTGTATATGACTGCATGATTCATACGTATACCACCTTAGGCTTCACATCTGAGATGAAACAAAGGACTGAGCCGCTCTGGAGATAACACGAGGGTGTGAAGTTTAGTCTTTGGCATGCAAAGAGATAGCCTTGGGGGATTTCGCCCAGCGGCCAGAGACTGAGAGGTGGAGTGTGTTAAGATTGGGGGGAAGTTACATTGTGACTGGGATTAAGTACCATGTGACTGTATGTTTGATGTCCTGAGTATAAAAGGGACAGATGTTGGAAGATTCATTCTCTTTTCTCTTTCTGTGTTTGGATAATGTTTGAGAATGTGAATAAATCTGACTTGAGAAATAAACTCAGCCTCATCTTTCCCCATTCTCCACACTGGTGACCCTATGACGTATCATGAGCAGAAATAATTCCCCCGAGCCGGACTCGTCAGGAGCCAGCCAGGCAAACGCAGCCACAGTCAAGCTACCAGACTTCTGGCAAGACAACCCGTGCTCCTGGTTCCACTTGGTCGAGGCACAGTTTGCCCTCCGGGGATAACGGTAGATGACACCAAATTCTACCACGTCATTTCCAAGCTCGACAACCACACGGCTCGATATGTGCAGAGCTTTTTGGAGCGCCCACCGGCCGACGACAAATACGGCGGGTTGAAGGCTGCGCTCATCCAGCGTTTCACTCTCTCAATCCAGGAGAGAGTGGAGAGACTCCTGGCCCTGAACGACTTGGGAGATAGCACGCCCGTCGACCTGATGGAAGACATGCTGAGGCTGAGGGGCTCAAACGGCGACGATTTCCTCTTCACCCACATTTTCCTGAGAACCCTACCGTCGGCCACGAGAGCGACCCTGGCTGGTTCACCGTTGATGGCCCAGCGGGACTTCCGCGCGCTGGTCCAGGAGACACAACGGATTCTCAACGCCAGCAGACAGCGCGCGGCCACCGCAGCAGCGACGGAGCTCAGCGCTGCGGCCGGAGACGACAGGAGGCCAGAGGCGGCGGTAGCAGACCCACCAACAACGGCGGCGGCAAGGGCCAGGGATCACGGAGGAGACAGCCTCTGTTTTTACCATCGCCGCTTCGCAGAGAGGGCACGCAAATGTATACCACCGTGCCAGTTCAGGAGTTCGGGAACCGCCAAGACCGGGGGTTGATAGCAGCTGCGGCCCTCGGGGAGGAGAACAAGCTGCTCTACTTGACGGATGCGCGATCGGGGAGGCAATTCCTCGTGGACACAGGCTCCCAAGTGAGCTTCATCATGCCTACATACGCTGACCGGCTGGTGGGTCCCGGAGGTCACGGAGCGTCAGCAGCGAACGGCTCAAGGATTAAGACCTTTGGTGAGAAGACTCTGCTTCTGTCCCTCCACGGCCGTACATTTGAGTGGACTTTTGTTATAGCTGCAGTGAACTTCAATATGTTAGGGGCTGATTTTCTGTGCTCACATGGGTTGTTGGTTGATCTTGCTAATAGGCGCCTGGTTAATGCATTCTTTTTATTCTATTCCCTGTGCAGCCTGAGTGATCCCGCCCACAGCACAAGCCAACGTCGCAACAGCAGGTGGTAAGTTTCACACACTGCTCACTCAGTTCCCAGCACTCACGGTTCCCACATTTTCAGCAGCTGTCGCTAAACACGGACTGGAACACTTTATTACTACCACTGGACCGCCCGTTTTTGCAAAAGCTCGGCGCTTGGATGCAGCTAAACTGTCCATAGCGCGCGAGGAGTTCGCCAGCCTTGAAAAGTTGGGCATCATCAGACGTTCGAAGAGCCCATGGCCTTCCCCGCTTCACATGGTCCCTAAAGCCGACGGCTCATGGTGTCCTTGCGGAGATTTCCGCAGGCTGAACAACGCTACAGCGCACGACCGCTACCCAATCCCGCATATCCAAGATTTTTCCATTCATTTGGCGGGGGCGCGCATTTTTTCTAAGATAGACTTGGTCCGCGGGTACCATCAAGTCCCAGTATGCGCTGAGGACATCCCCAAAATGGCGGTAATAACTCCGTTTGGCCTTTTCGAGTTTTTGCGCATGCCGTTTGGGCTTAAAGGCGCTGCGCAGACGTTCCAGCGCATGATGGACACGGTGTTGCGTGATCTCCCTTTCGTGTTCGTCTACCTGGACGACATCTTGGTAGCCAGCGCGTCCGAAGACGAACACGAAAATCACCTCACGGCAGTTTTCCGGGGGTTGGGGGAGCACGGGTTAATAATCAACCCAGCGAAGTGTCAGTTCGGGGTGACGCAGATTGATTTTTTTGGGGCATCGCGCCTCTCCAGAAGGAGCCGTCCCTCTGCCTGACAAAGTGCGCGCAATAACAAATTTTCCCCAGCCACAAACGGTCAAAGCGTTACAAGAGTTTTTGGGAATGGTAAATTTTTATAACCGCTTCCTCCCCCACGCAGCGCAGCTCATGCAACCATTGTATGCTGCGCTAAAAAAACAAAAACCCACAAGCAAAATCGAATGGTCTCCTGAGCGGGAGCGCGCATTCGCGGAGGTCAAAACAGCCCTCGCAAACGCTGCGTTGTTAGCACATCCAGACCCCACGGCCCGCATAGCGCTCACTACTGACGCGTCAGATGTGGCCATAGGAGCGGTCGTAGAGCAGCAGGTCGCCGGGGTTTGGCAGCCGCTCGCCTTTTTCAGCAGGACGTTGCGCAATAGCGAGCGAAAATACAGCGCATTCGACAAGGAGTTGTTAGCTCTCCACTTAGCCATTCGCCACTTCCAGTTCTGGCTGGAGGGACGCCGTTTCACCGTGTTCGTTGACCACAAGCCGCTTACTTTCGCGATGGCCAAGGTTTCAGAACCGTGGTCGGGCCGGCAGCAGAGGCAGCTGGCTGCAATCTCAGAGTTTACTACCGATATTCAGCACGTAGCGGGTAAACTTAATGTGGTGGCAGACTGTCTCTCGCGCGCTGTAGCGGCCCCAGTCCGCATAGGGGTAGATTGTGCAACCATGGCCGCGGAGCAGGCTAGCGACGCGGAAGTGCGCGCCGCCGCAGTCCGCACAGGGATAGATTATGCAGCCATGGCCGCGGATCAGGTTAGTGACGCAGACATGCGCGCGCTCCAGTCTGGACCAACAGGGTTAAGGCTGGAGAACAGGGTGTTACAAGATGGTATGCCCCCCCTAATCTGCGATGTCTCCACGGGTCGACCGCGCCCCGTGGTACCGACCGCGTGGCGCCGCCGCGTTTTTGACTCGATTCATTCTCTGGCGCACCCGGGGGTGCGCGCATCGGTCAAAATGGTAGGAGAGAAATTTGTATGGCCGAGCCTGTGCAAGCAAGTTAAAGAGTGGGCAGCAGCCTGCGTGTCTTGTCAACGAGCCAAAATACACAAACACACTAGAGCTCCCTTGGAGCCGTTTCACATCCCGGCTAAGAGGTTCGATCATGTGCATGTCGACCTCGTAGGCCCCCTCCCGTCGTCACAGGGGTGCACACACCTTTTGACAATGGTGAACCGCGCCACGCGTTGGCCGGAAGTGGTTCCACTGGCATCAACCACAGCCGAGGAGGTAGCGCGCGCGTTTTTAACGACATGGGTTGCGTGTTTTGGAGTTCCGTCGGACATTACGTCCGACAGAGATCCTCAATTTGTTTCCGAGCTTTGGTCAGCGATGGCCCGCAGCCTGGGGGTAACGATCCACCGCACTACCGCGTACAACCCGCAGGCTAATGGTTTATGCGAACGTTTCCATAGGTCATTGAAAGCAGCCCTCAGAGCGTTGCTTATGGATGCAAATTGGGTGGACAGGCTACCATGGGTTTTATTGGGGTTGCATTCTGTACCTAAAGAGGATTTAAAAGCCTCCCCAGCTGAGTTAGTTTTTGCACAGCCACTCCGGCTGCCCGAGGAATTTCTCCCAGATAATCCTGCGCCAGAGTGCCCCCCTGCTCAGCGGTTGCAGAGCGACACGGGATCGAGCACGCTTCCTGGCCCCGTTCATCAGTTTTCCGCGCATTTTTGTGCCTAAGGCTTTAAAAAATGCGGAGTTTGTTTTTGTCAGACACGATGCGCATCGCCCCCCGTTGCGGCCACCTTATGATGGACCTTTTAGAGTGCTGGAAACAGGGGATAAGCATTTTTTGCTAGATTTGGGGGGCAGGGAAGAACAGATTGGCATAAACAGACTCAAACTCGCCTTTGTGTTGGCCGACAAAAATGTGCTGTTGGCTATGGCTCCTCGGCGCGGCAGACCCCCTAAGGAGCATTCATCAGGACACCCACAGGGATTGACTAACAGTTCTAATCCTCAGGCAGCAGCTCCTCAGCAGGAGGGTGCCGCGAGAGTGGTAAAGCCCGCTTACAGCAGATATGGGAGGCGACTGAGGCCCAAGCGACATGTGGACTGATGTGTAATAATTTTACCATGACTTGCAGACTGTTATTACGGTTGTTCCATCTTAGACGTTTGGGGGGGTCATGTGGGGCACATATATGCACATTTGTATATGACTGCATGATTCATATGCTGACTAAATACTTTTTTTGCCCCCCGTATATAAATTTGAAACAGACTGTGGTAAAATTTTGACTTTTATTTCCCTTGTGGGGCACATATATGCACATTTGTATATGACTGCATGATTCATACGTATACCACCTTACGCTTCACATCTGAGACGGAACAAAGGACTGAGCCGCTCTGGAGATAACACAAGGGTGTGAAGTTTAGTCTTTGGCATGCAAAGAGATAGCCTTGGGGGATTTCGCCCAGCGGCCAGAGACTGAGAGGTGGAGTGTGTTAAGATCGGGGGGAAGTTACATTGTGACTGGGATTAAGTACCATGTGACTGTATGTTTGATGTCCTGAGTATAAAAGGGACAGATGTTGGAAGATTAATTCTCTTTTCTCTTTCTGTGTTTGGATGATGTTGGAGAATGTGAATAAATCTGACTTGAGAAATAAACTCAGCCTCATCTTTCCCCATTCTCCACACCCTTATACAATTTACACTTTTGACCATAATTTTGCACAGCCAAAACAGAACAATAACTCTGATTTCAAAGAAAAAATATTAATAAAATTATATTTAATGAAATAAATTAACTTAAATTACCAAAAATTCTGTTATATTTCTATATATTTATAGTTTTTTTTTTTTAGAAATCTCACCAACCAGGCAGCAGGAAAAACCTCCCTTATTTTGAGATGCAGATGTTGGCACGTTTAGTTTGTCTGAAGGCTGTTGATGGATTAAAGTCAGTGACTTAGTGAATTTTGGTCATCTTAACCTGCCAGGTACATAATAATGAACATAAATTAGTTAATAATGGCTGATGAAGTAAGTCCTCAGCGATTCAGTCACGCTTGCCTTTCCCTGCATATGAAGCCTAACCACACCTGTTTGCTAAGCGACTCATTATTGCTTCCGTTGCCAGTGAGTTAAAACCATGATAAATGCCTTCACTGCATACATACCGCTTCTGCTTTTTTCCCCACATTTAAAGTACTTTAATAAGCTCATGCTTCTCTTGGGACAGTGACACTAGAGAGACACTCTGCCTCCCGACTGGAACGGTCATGTAGGTGTGGCGCTTCTGAACTCCGACGTGCAGATGACTGTCATGCGCATTGTTCGTGTGCGTGCTTGCGGAGCGTCATTCATTTATTTTCCTTACATTTATATTTCCGTAGCGTGACGGCATAGCTTCAGGGGTGGTGGCTCGCCATGCAGAAATGTTGCCAGCGGCAACCCTGGGAAATGCACTATTTTCACAGAATAACAGGTGATTGGAATTCAAGGTAAAAAATTGCTCGGATGACAAATAAGCTGGTTGAAAATAAAATAAATAACCATTCCGTTAAAAGAATAAGTACCAAAAGCATCCTTGGCTTCTTTAGAATTTAAGTAGTTGCCGGTTGTGAATATTGAAATGGTAAAAATACTTTTTTTTCCAATGGTAGGAAATGTATTTGTAAAAATAATTAAGAAGTTTGTCCTGTAATTCTGAATGACGTTACATACTGTATATGCCGCAGGTTTACAAAAGTGTCAGGACGTGGACTGGGCCCCATGTTCTCCACCTTGTTTCATAGTTTGTACTTCTTGTCTCCAGGGCATGGGCTCCAGTCTATGTCCTCACTTGGAGTTTAATTTTGTATAATCCTCCATTTTTATCATTATGATCTTTGCCTTGTATTTATCTTTGCCTTTTTCCTAGTTCTTGGTTGTCTCTAGTATTATTATTGTGACGTTTCATGGGTTCACACAATCATAAGAGAGGATGTGGAACATAGTAGGCATTTATTTCATCACTGCTGAATTACGCAGAACAGAGGGGAGGTCGTCCACACACACCCTCACTTCACTCAGGGTGACGCAAACACATAATCTTTCACACGCAGGGAAAACAACACTATCACAACCAGACTTATAACAAAATTATAACAGTACAACAGTAACTCCCAGAACACAAGAATTATATCAGTCTATGAATCACCCGTGGCGTATAGCGTGCCAGGAGAATCCCCCCCCCCTTAAAACAGCATTGTTCCCCCCGGACCGGTTTCTGTCCCCAGAATAATAAATCCAACTCAAAAGTCCAATATGAACTTGTCCAGGCGTTGGGCACCCGCTGACAGCGGCTGGCACACACAGGCCCGTTAGTGTTCATTTGAGCCTCGACCGGGGTCTCCAGTTGGGATAGGGCCTCTGGCGCAGCCACCTGAGGGGCAGCTGGCTGGTATGGGGCGAGGCGGTCATGGTGAAGCAGCATCACCCAGTTCCTCTTCAGCAGCCTCACCCTGTACACTACGTCCGACAGTCTCTGTAGGACCACGCACGGTCCCAAACAGTGGCTCACCAGCTTTGGTGACAGTCCCTTCTTCCGCTCCAGGTAGAAAACCCAGACTTGATCCCCGGGTGCACAGTCTCTCCCCTGGCAGCGGGAGTCGTATGCTCGCTTCTGTCGGCTCCCCGCCGCTACCAGGGCCTCCCAAGCCATTTTGTACATCATGTGAAGATGTTCTCTTAAGCAAAACAAATAATCCAACCTTGGTTTGCTCTCAACCCCCACATGCTCCATGGCTGCCCCCACCTGATACTGCTGTAACGGGGCATGGGAGTGCTGATTAGTCGGTCCTTTCTGATCTGTGCAGGTGTCACAGTGGTGAACATGGAGCTCCACGTCCTGCAGACACCCCGGCCAGCAGAACTGGGCCCGAAAACACTGCAGAGTCTTTATCACCCCGAAGTGGCCCACCCCCCACGACCTATGGACCAACTGAAGCACCTTGGGGCAGAGTCGTCGAGGGATCAACAGCTGCCAGACGTGATGCTGCCCAGCTGGAGATTGCCACCGCCAGTAGACAACACCCTCACGGCAGCAGAGGTTGGACCACTGAGGTTGCAGGGCCTTGGTCTCTGAGTTCAGCACAGACACAGTCTCCCAGGCAGGCCACAGGTCCATGTCCAGCCACTGCCAGACCCAGGAGATGACAGGGTCTCTATCCAGCTTGACCCGAAGCTGTTGCGCGCCAAGGGCCTGTGTGCCATCATTGCTGGGGAGAGCTGGCTGATGATCTGAGGACAAGCTGAGGATGAGCTGTGAGCCGCTGTGCTATCCCCAGCCACAGCGGTCTGGAGAGCAGCTGCCCATGAGACTGCTGGGTCACAATCTTCAGCCTGCTGGCAGTGCTGGCAGTCCTTCATAGCACAGCACCACGGGGCAGGTGCAGGACAGTGGCATGCAACGTGGCCTGGCTCCCCTCAGCGGAAGCATCCCTCCTCACGTCGCCATCGCAGTCTTGCTGGCCGTGCAGCTGTGGCCTGGTGCAGCTCCTCCTCGTCTTTGTGCTCAGCTGTGGCCTGGAAAACTCTGCCTTGGTGATGAAACATCAGCCACTGACTCCAGCATGGGCTCTATATGCTCTACCTCTGCCACGGCCATCTCCCAGCTGCTTGCGGCGTGAATCCGGACATGTTCTTGGAGCCTGGCTGGGCAGAGCCCTTGGATGAAACTCTGGAGAGTGAGGTTCTTCACCACCTCTGGCTTGAAGTCCGGGTAGCTGTGCTGTGTCAGCAGCCAGAGATCTGCTGCATAGGCCCCAGACTTTCCTAATCATCTCACCGGTGGCTGGCTAGCTGTTCCTGGATGTGGTCAGCGTGGATCGACCTCCCGAATTGCCTCCGAATTGCTCCCTGTAGCACTGGCCAGCTGTGACGTTCCTCAGGCTGAAGGTTGGACAGCGTGCAGAGACCTCCACCCTTCAGATCCAGTGCTTCCTACACAGCTGTCTTTTCAGGTGTACAGCCGTTAAACATGGTGGCCACTTCAACGTGGACAAGATAGTCATCGAGCAACATTTCGCCACCAAAGCAGGGAAGCTTGACCAGTTGGCGGTGCTGGGGTTGGGACAGTCACCTCCATGCTGATCACTGCCCTTGGCTGCCGTGGAATTGCTGGCTCATCGTTCCCCTGCTGGCGCTCCTGGTCGTGCATTGAAAAAGGCAGAACATGGGACGCACTTGCTCCGTCTGGTCTGTTTCCCCATTCTTTGTGGCAAGCAGCTCTGGCGACTGACGTGTATGCTCTTCCGTCTGTTTCCATATGAGGGACGAGCTGTTCAAGTGATTGAATCTCTGCCTCGATTCTTGCTTCCATCTCTCAACATCCCACTTTTGAGACCAGTGTGACATTTCATGGGTTCATACAATGATGAGAGAGGATTTGGAACATAGTAGGCATTTATTTCATCACTGCTGAATTATGCAGAACAGAGGGTAGGTCATCCACACACACTCACTTCACTCTGGGTGACACAGACATGTAATCTCTCACACGCAGGGAAAACAACACTATCACAACCAGACTTATAACAAAATTATAACTGTACAACATTAATGTTCAGAACGCAAGAATTATATCAGTCTATGAATCCCCATGGCGCAACGCATTCCAGGAGAATTCCCCGCCCCTTATCACGTTACATTATTATTATGATTTTGTTTCATAGTTATCCTTGCTTTGTCCTTAGTTCTGTTTTGGACTTTGTTTTGCAATTGTGGGGTTTTCCCCTACAGTTGAAAGTGCTATGAGATGATTGTTGTGAAATGGTGCTATATAAATAAAGTTGAACTGAACTGACTTGACAGTATTTTTTTGGTTATTTCCACATTAGTCTAGTTCTGTTCTTGCATTGTTAATTTCTTGATTATTCATGGCTGTTTGTGTTTTGGTTAATCAGTTGAGCTTTATTTAAAGAATGCCTCCCCTTACCTGGGTGCGGCGTCCGTCGTCATACCAGCATGAACAACATGCTCTTGTTCTGCCAGGCCAGTAATTCTAGCCAAGGGGCTTTGTTTGTCCTGCCAAGTTTTTGTTTGTTTCCAGTCCATGAGCTGTGCTTTATTTTGTGTTTTTGTAAATAATAAATCATGCAGAGAAAAGGCCATGCACGTGAGTCCTATCTTATGCCCAGCCCAGGCACCAACCATGACAGTAGGATGGCACCAATAAAGGACTCAGCTGGCAAAATTGGCAGGAGGAGGAAGGAGTGGAACCAGGAGGAATTGTCGGGGCTTCTACACCCGACCACCTGCCTGTCAACCCAGGTTCTGGATTGTTCCAACCCCTGGGAGGGATTGAGGGACCTCAAGGCTATGGAGGAACTATTTTTCAGTCACCAGGACCTGTTGTGTCTCCTCGAGGTAGTCGCACTTCACTCAAGCATAACGCAACTCCAGCACATGCTCAAGCAAACTGACTGCCTGCGTCACCTCTTCCAGCCTGGCTCCGGGTCATCGCCTTCTCCTGCCCCCCAGTAAGCTGCTTCCCGCCTTTTCCGTCACTCCTACGCTGTCTGCCATCCCCAGCCACGGCAGCTGACGCTATGGTGCAGGAGGAGCGGAGGCAGATGGTCCTCGCTCAGGCAGACATCTTGCTGGAGTACAAGCTCTGGCTCACTCCGGAGGTGTTGTTCCTGGCACGAGAGGACCAGCCAGTTTCTAAAGGGCCAGTGGGGAAGCGGGCATCGAGAAAGCATTGCTCTGCTTGCCATCCGGGCCCTTTACCTGAGGTCTCCCCGAGTTTTTCTGCTGCCACAGCCCCACCCTCCTTGAGTGCTTTGGCAGCGGCAGCTTCAGCAGCTGGAGAGTGGGAGGTCAGTGCATGGCATTGGCCTCAACCTGTCGTGTCGGAGGCCGGTGCGCCCCCGCCTGCTGTGCCGGGGGCTGGTGTGCTGCGCCGGGGGCCGGTGTGCCACCGGCGTGCCCCAGCACGCTCTATGCTCTGATTTGGGGGCCTGTGGATTTGGGTAGACCCCTGAACCATTTTGGCCCATGATCTGGTGGCCCAGGGTCTCTGGGAGGCTGCCAGATCCATCTTGCTCTCCGGTCTGGGGGCCCTTGGACTGTAGTTGGTCTGGTGGTCCACGAACTTGGGTAGACCACCCAACTCATTTTGTGGTAAAGTTTGGGGTCATGGACTTTGTTAGCCACAAAAATGGTGTTTTGTTTTTGACTCTGTGTGGGGGGTAGGGGTGGGGGTGTGGGGGGGTAGGAGTTTGTTTTGGCCCGCCTGACCTTGTGCCCCCACTGCCCACCCTGGGAGGATGTTTTGGTTTTTTGGTTGGTGTTCTTTTGAGGGTCGTCTGGAAGCTGCCCTTTAAGAGGGGGGTACTGTCAGGGTGTGGACTGTGCCCCATGTCCTCACCTTGTTTCATAGTTTGTAGTTCTTGTTTCCAGGGCATGGGCTCCAGCCCACGTCCTTGCTTTGAGTTTAATTTTGTATGATCTTCAGTTATCATCATGACCTTTACCTTGCATTTATCTTTGCGTTTTTCCTAGTCCTTGCTTGTCTTTAGTATTGTTAGTATTATTATTATTATTATGTTTTTGTTTCATAGTTATTCTTGCTTGTCCTCAGTTCTACTTTGGGCTTTATTTTGACAGTATTTTTTGGTCATTTCCACATTAGTTTAGTTCTGTTCCTGCGTTGTTCATTTCTTGATTACTCATGGCTGTTTGTGTTTTGGTTAATCAGTTCAGCTTTATTTAAGGAACTCTACCCCTTACCTGGGTGCGGCGTCCTTTGTCATACCGGCGTGAACAACATGCTCTTGTTCTGCCAAGCCAGTAATTCTAGCCAAGGGGCTTTGTTTGTCCTGCCAGGTCTTTGTGTTCATTTCCAGTCCACGAGATGGGCTTTATTTTGTGTTTTTGTAAATAATAAATCATTCCGAGAAAACGCCATGCACGCGAGTCCTGTCTTCGGCCCAGCTTGGGCACCCGCCGAGACAAAAAGTGCTTTGCTAAAATGTAGAAAAAATATAATCACAAATAGTCACATACATAGTAATAATATTACAAAAGGATGTGTGAGTGTTGTTGCAGCTCTTTATAAGTTGGAAGGAAGAAAATGTAGATATAACAAAGTATATGGGATTAAGCGCTACAGACTCTTAAGAATGCTTAAATTACCATTTTAACATCCTTGAGATTCTGTGTTAAAGCAGTAACCCAGTGTTCCAACAAAGGTATAGAATTTTACCAAATGTGTGTATCAGCATATTGATTAAAGCAGACCGAATAAATCTGTTTATAGTTAGTTTAACTTTGATTATTTTGGAAAAGCTGTTACTTTTTAAGACTCTTCAGTAGAAAAGAGATGTACTGAGGCAGAGTGCTCATTGAGGATGGGGCAAATAGTTTTTTCTTCAGAATCATATTTTGCCATGAAAGCGAAAGCTGATGTGATTCTGAGCACTGCTAATAGTTTAGTTGGGATGACAGGAGACCATCTAGAAAGAGTCCACGCCTTTAGTGGTTGAAATGGGAATGTTTCCCCTTCCTCAACCATTTAAGAGTTAATTCTGCAGTGTCAGCAGTCGGCTCACAAAAACGGAATTCAGTCAAAGCGCTCTGCTCTCTGGGAGCACCCCCCCCCCCCAAAAAAAACAGCTTGCTCCCATCCCCCTTTCACCCTTATGAACTGACATGCTGGAAGAAACATATGTTACTATTCCCACTTCCTGACAGCTTGTGCTGCCTGAACAGGATCCTGCTCAGAGAGGAAACCATTGTTCAGAGTTTAAAGACTAAGAAAGAATCCTAAAATTGTTATAGAACCAAGTAAAAAAAAAGTATCCTTAAATGCAAAATAAGGACCGAGACGCTATTCAACATTAGACACAAATACTGGGCCTTTGTTGTTGTTTTTTTCTTCTTTTAATCTAGTTTGTTCTGAGCTGAAAAAAATGAGTACATTAAAACAAAAAGCAAATGGAAGTGCTTCACCAATCTCACTGGCCAGTATTCTTCATCTGTTATACATGTTTAAGTGAAGCATTTAACAACATTTTAGTTCACATAGCTTGACTGAAGCTAAATAAGTTGGCTTTGTAAACTGTCATGGTAATTCCTGTTCACAGGCTAGACAATGAAAACAGTACACACTATTTCCTAATTTATATGCTTGTTATTACTGAGTTCATAGAATTTGCCTCTTAAATTGATTTTTCTTGTGCTGAGTTGTTTTGGCATGATTTTGTGACTCACTAACTTTAAGACATCAGTGATCTGGGCTTAAAAAAGTTTAAATTTCTTTGGAAATTAAAAATTCTGAGTGAACAAGTTCTATATGATGTAACTTTTATGACCCATATTCAATGGAGCCTATGAAGTCAGCCGCTGTGTTTCCTCTTTAACCCCTTAATCTTCTGGTGTCCTGCCCATGGGACGTTTTAATATTTCTACTGCAACACAGTGAAGTGTGGTAAACATGTTTAGAGCGGACAGTCATGCCTTACATCATTTGAAAGCTCAGAATTTCATCTATTTGGATATTAAAACAGATTTTAGATACAATCATAACATTGGAATTAAATAGAGCATCAAACGAGCTAGCATAGCATAACATCATAGTATTTACTCACCAATGAAGCTTTCTTGGAGTCCTGTAATTAATGATAGTCCAACAAATATGGTCCAGTTTTATTGCAAAAGGTCCAATAGATCCATTTGAATAAGATTTATTGTCCATCTAGATCAGGGGTCTGCAGTGGAATGGTCCCCCATGGCACATGATTGCCCACCTCGATCTAGATGATTACAGGGGACAATGCCCATAAAATTGCAGCATTGTTTGAAACCCAGCTGGCTAACTCTGCTTTTTTTGTTTATGTGCTATAAAAACTGCATTTTCCATGGCGGTAATGATGCAAACAGAAGCCCAAAAGACTTGCGTGACAGTTTTGATTTGATTGCTACCTCATCTGACCCAATAAGTCTTTCCTTTGTGTTTTCACAGCCTTCAATAGTCAGTGAGTGCCTACTTAGCATTAAGGACCAGCCCCACAGCTAACACGAACAAAACAAGCCATGCTGATTATGCATGTGTCATGTAGCCAGTTAATTTCTGAACGTGATGATGCCCAATAGGGCTGGGTTCATCACACACGCCCCCTTATAAAGCCTGTGCCTCTCCTGTACGTAATGCTTGGCTATTTCTACAAAGCTGAGTCACTTCTATCAACCTTGTGTGTAATGTTTATTCTTTACTTACTCTGTCTCATTGCTACTGATAGTGTATCTGGATATGGGGCAGGATAGCCCTGAGTGTCACCATTCATTAGAGCCCAAGATGACACTTCTGTGTTGAAGCATTCAAAAGTTATAAATGTTCTTCCAAGGTATGTGCCAACCTGGCACAGTTCAAAAGCGCCTGGTTGCAACCTGAGAAAAAAAAAAATAATGTATTCATTTTTTGTGGTATTGTTACAAAATGTTGACATGAACTTGATAACACTTGGTTTTACATTCTTATTGTGCTTTCTAGCCAGTGTCTAATAGCTGTATTGTGGAGGATGAAAGCAGACGAGACACGAGCTGACAACACATAACTTTATTTCTCCTCCAGCACAGAACAGACTAACTCTGAGTGCCAAAGCGAACTGCTTTATACATTTTCTTCCCGCCTCAGGCACTCAAGGTAAACACATCAACATACCAGTTATGAAGCGTGAACACACATCAACATACACATTAACATACACGTCACAGAGCAAGGCTTAGTACATTTGCGCCCCTGCATCCTTAGGTGTGAGCCTGACACGGTGGGGGCGAAAGGCACATCTTTATCTACTTCATATGCCCCAGTGCTCTGGCACCCTTGGCTGCCCCCCCCCCAACGCCCCGAAGTACTGGGTGGAGTGTCGTCTCCTTTGTGTCCCCACAGTATATTTTTTTCAGGCATCTGTAGCTTAAAAAAGGCAAGTAAACTTCAGTGGTTCCCCTACTATTTTATTGCCCCCCCCCCCAGTGGCCTCCCCTGCTCCCCCTAGAGTGTCAAGTTTATTTTATTTAATTTTATTTTTCTATATAGTGCTCGATCACAACAGAAGTCATTTTAAGATGCATTCATTATAGAACAAGTCTTTACCTTGTCCTTTTACTAAACAAACTAAATATCATTATTTATTTTATTTACACCATAGCAGCTCTTTATTTACCTTTTGTTCTTATTAAAGACAAAAATAGAAAGATGTTTTTTACCTTCTTTACATGTTTCAACTGTTGTCACAGTTGTCTTCTTTTAAATAATTAAAAGAAGACAAAATGAACCTACTTGAGCTACGACAGCAGCTCATTTCTGTCTCTTCTCCTCTGCACTCTGGTATCATGTGGTGGGGCGGAACTCCTGCGCATAAACACAGACGTTGATCATAAAAATTTCTCGACACAGATTTTTATTGTTGACGAGTCGTTTAATTTTAAAGTTTATATGCATGCCACAGAAATGTTCAGTTTAACTTTTCCAGCGAAGAAGAAGAGGAGCGCATCATGATGACACAGAAGAGAGAAAATCACGGAGAAGAAGAGGCCAAAACTTTCCAAAGTATTGGGAGCATTTTACTTAAATGAAACAAGTTAAATACAAACTCTATCACAGCAGCACAGCGATGCATCCATCCTCCTCCCCTTCCTCCCTCCGTTCCGTCCGCCTGCTCGGCTGCCTACCAGCAAATCTCTGCTGTGCTTTGTCCTGGTGATGATTGAAGTTGGGCCACTTGTAAACACCGCACTGGTCAGGTTAGTGAGTAAATTTAGTGCTTCTTATTTTCAGTGAGCGACTGTCTCAGCTTTAGAAAACTGATTAAACTGTTAGCGTGTGCTGCTTATGTTAGTTTACCTGTCGGACAATAATCTCTCTTGGATGAAGGCCACTGATGGCTGAGCTGTTTCAGTTCTGCTGGTTAATGTGTTAAGTGCACTAAATTAGTGAATTACAGGAGTGGCTTACTCTTTTATCTTCCCTCTTTTTGTCGTGGCAATATCAGCCCTCATTCTGAATATTAGTGCATCTCAGTAAATTACAATACCATGATTTGTAATTTAATCTATCTATAAATGCAAGAAATCGCTGTCTGTATATGTGTGTGTATAGTGCGCATATCTCTCAAACCGTTGGTCCGACTGGCCTCAGATTTTATAAGTGCTTTGCTGAGGTTACGAGGGTGTGCATCCCCGAATTTCAGCCTCCCCGGATATGTGGAAGATTAGGAGGGGAAATCTTTAATGAACGTCCATAGGGGAGCTATGAGCGTTCATAGCTATGACATCATAGATGCACATCTGTGATGTTG
Organism: Pholidichthys leucotaenia; assembly: GCA_020510985.1. NCBI lineage: Eukaryota > Metazoa > Chordata > Actinopteri > Cichliformes > Pholidichthyidae > Pholidichthys > Pholidichthys leucotaenia. The sequence continues at coordinate 314,861,825 of CM035837.1, read as the reverse complement.
TTCTGTTCTTCTTCTTCTTCTTTTAGATTTGATAGGCGGTTGGCAACCAGCCCACAGGTGCATCACCGCCACTGACTTGATTATCATCACTCTGTATGTTTGTATAACGAGTTTTTATAAGGAGTTCTGAACAACTCTTTATGTGTGAAAAAATTATCTGTCTTGGTTGTAGCCAGATGGCTGCTATAAGGCTTCACATTTCTGTTCTGAACTGAACAACACCTTTAAACTTAGTTCTTTGATCTGTGATCACATCTGTGCATCTGGGATGTCATAGAGAGTCCTTTGATCTCTCCGACAGCAGAGAGAGCTCAATATAAGGAGTTATATAAGGAACTAGAAAAGCACTCGGAGAGCGCAGACCTCCGCCAAGCGCCACAGTTCCCCCCATACAGTGTTTGTGTGTACGTTTTCAGATTCCTTGACCATGAAAACATATGACAAGCAATTGGATTGACAATGATAGGATTAGTGGTTCAGTAGTTATTCACGAAAATGGCATTTTGCGTAATGGCGGTTTTCTTGTGGACAGTGATCCGGATCACCACCAAATCTAATCATCTGTAGGATACCCCATTTCTGACAATCTGTGAAAATTTCATGAAAATCCGTCCATAACTTTTTGAGTTATCTTGCTAACAAACAGACAGACAGACAGACCAACGCTGATGAAAACATAACCTCCTTGGCGGAGGTAATTATAAGAACTCCTTCTAAGGAGTTAAGAATACAGACATCCGGAGCTCGGATTGGACCCAAATTTTTAACATTTTATCCCATCAGCATCCAGAGTTGTTCAGTTCAGCAGGCACTGAACAACTCCTTACATGGACATGTGACTGGGCACTGCACTAGCTTATAAAAACTGTAACCATAATCATCAAAAATAAATTAAAATGGCTTAAATATTTCACTGTGGGTGTAGTGAAGGCTGATATTCCTGCACTGTAACTTAAAGCATTTGCAAACTGTTATTTTGGATTGGAAGAATTTCTTTTTATTTTCATATGAAGCCTAATTGAACTTTTAAACTTCCAGACCCAGAAAGATTTTAATAAGATGGACTGTTTTCTTTTTACTTTTATGGATTTTAACATTACTCTAGTTTGTTTTGAACATGCAGAATTACAACAGCTTCCCATGGTGCAGCAGAAGCTGCTTATTTGAGTTTTTGCACTTTATTTTTGGGTTAAAAGACTGCATTTTAGTTCCTGTTATTTAATTGTCACTCCAAACAGTTTTTATTAAGCTGTCAAGTTCAAGTTTCCAACTTGTTTCATGGGTCGTTTTTCTATTTAGCTATGGGAACTTTTATAATAGGCTGTTATATTAAGACAGAGACTGACAACAAAGTGATTTTCACAGGTGTGCAGGCTTAAACAGGTGAGGTTAAACATGACCTGGATCCCCGAACGGGAGCTGTGCCAGCAGGAAGCAGAGATGGTGGACATGACAGAAATAATCACAATTCGTAAACTAATCAAAAGAATAGTCGTTAGATTAGTCGACTACAAAATAATCGTTTAGTTGCAGCACCCCCCCCCCCCCCCAAAAAAAAGTCTGTAAACCTAGGGGAAACACTGAACTTTATTTTCTTCAAATTTAGTCTGCTTGCACCACTGGTACTCAGTGGCTGAATCACTTAGAGGGATTTTGTTCTGCCAAAAAATTAGTGTTTTCTTTTGAATGAGACCAACCCCATGAATATACTGCAGAGGGTTTGAGAACAGCTTTTGATTTACTTTGGGTATGTTATTTTAAGGCGTTTTTAGGGAAGATGGCTGGAATATTAAGGGACATTATTAGAATATCTTTAAAGGGTCCTATTTCATTAACTTTCCATTTTTTATTTTTTTTTTTACTGTTATTGTACTGATGACATGTGAGTCATAGTTTTAATTAATCTTCATAATATCCTCATATCTCATGCTGGTCCTTGATGTGGCCCTTTAGTTCAGCATCTATCTGAAGCTTTTTTTTAGCTCCTCCTCTTCCTCCTTTAAAGCCATACTCCTTTTATGCTTTATTACATTCTTTATCACTACCAGAAGCATTTATCTGATCCCTACCCAACTTTAAAATGTAACAGTTTAATTGTTGGCGTACTGTATAATTAAGTGTTCAATTGGACAAACGTTTCTGCTTTTAAACCCATAATATGGATTATAAATCAATTGAAGAACATTTTTGGTGCTGCCCACCCTTGTTTGGCGTATTCTGCTCCATATTGTGCTCTGAACTAACAGTCTCTGTTGTGTTTGTGGAAGCAGCTATCTGCTGTTGACTTTTGGTAATGACAACTGGGTTATGTTTGTGTATTTGGGAATTCCAGGTCTTTCCGTAGTCTGCTCCAAGCTCTGGCTTGGAGAGCCCAACCGCCACGATTGATCCCAACAGTTGGAGCGGCAGCGAGAGCCCTGCCGAGGAGATGGAGAGGATGAGCGACTCGGCAGACAAGCCGGTAGACAATGATGCTGAGGGGGTGTGGAGCCCTGACATTGAGCAGAGCTTCCAGGAGGCTTTGGCCATCTATCCTCCTTGTGGGCGCAGGAAGATCATCCTTTCAGATGAAGGGAAGATGTATGGTGAGTACAGATGCATGTTAAAGTGTAAGTTTAGAACCAAGTCTTTGCTGGTTTCAGCGACTGCTTTTCTTGGATTTTATATAAATTAGTCAAGAAATAAGACTAAGCATCACCAGGGACTGTGTATTTTTCATGCTGGGAGCATCCATTTTGTGATCATTTTCTATGTAGTCCAGCATTTAATCCACTCAGTGCCCTCCCTGCAAAAACATTCTCAGGGGTGAGAATTTTTGTTGCTGCTGCCCAAAGTGCTGAAAGTCGGAAAAAATTCAACTTTTTGAATGTTGGATCACTTGTTAGCAGCACACCTTTCTAACCCAGTGTATTTCAACCAGAGCGCCCTGTTATGTTTGGGTTTCTGTGGGGAATGATCTAATTTCACTTGATTCATTCAGAAAATTGCAAATAATTTGCTGTTGTTGTGCATGGGTTCTGTAGGTTCCCATGCACAACAACGACAAATTATTTGCAATTTTTTTTGACCAATTAACAAGTGAAATTAGACAAACTCCCACAGAAACCAGAATGTACCAGGGCGCCCTGGTTGGAAAACACTGCTCTAACCAGCAGATCAGAATTAGGCTAAAGGGACACCATGATTCGTATTTGAAAGCAGAAGCTTGGAGAAGTGTGTGTTTTCTTACCAGTTTGCAGTATAGCGTAGTTAGTAGAGTCTGCATGCGGAATACTGAAGCATGAAGCTGTGAGTGACAGGTCAAGCTGTTGCTAGGATACAGGGGGGAGGCCTTTCTTTAAGAACACCTGTGAAGCACCCTGAGAAATGGATGCAGTGTTTTCTGTGATTAAAAAAAAAAAAAAAAGCTCCATGTGGACACACAGCCTAAAACTGGTGCCAGCCAGATTTCCTAAGTACAGCAACCTGTGACTCCAGAGCTGCATGCAGTCTTTTGTCCATAATCAGAGCATCCTTGTGGCTTAAAAAATAATAAAAAAAAAAATATGAGAGAAGAGCTCAAATTTATATGGAAGAAATTGTAGATTTATTGGGGAAAAGCATCTGCAAATTACAGTAAAAAATTACATGTTTACCTGAAAAAATAATAAATTTACATGAAAAATTTAGCAGTTTTGATAAGAGCAAATTTACTAGAAAGTAGTGAACTGAAACCTTTTTCAAATTTACATGAAAAGTTGCATATTTTAAAAGGAAACACTCTTACTAATGATGACGTTTATAAATAGGCTGGTTTCCTTTCAGTTTAAATTTGTTTTGTGGCTAAAAAACTTTAGTTTCATATATAATTTCTGTGATATTATTGTATTTATATTAAAAAGATGCTTGAAAGAAGGGCTGTGTAATTGTAATGTCATATTTCAAAGCTGTCTGACCATATCGCCCCCACTGTGCTTCACAGAAGTGGAAGTTTGTAAAGCAGTATGAACTATTAGTCAGTAGCAGATGGTACTACGGCTGCCACCAGCTGTGCCCCCTCTCCTCCCTCCACATCCCCCTTTTGCTGGCGGGGTGATGTCATGGAAAGAGGGGAATATTTTCTCTCTGTGGTGTTGGACCGTCTCACAGCCTGTCAGCATCAAGTGAAAGCAGAAAACTCCTCTGAGTATTCGCATGCAGCTGTCATGTGACCCCTTCAGCCAGACAAAATGTAAATTATAGGAGTTTCAGTGAAACCCCTTGGTTTCTAGTAAAAAGATGTGAGCTAGCACAACAGGACCCTCCTCACTGCGTTTCTTTCCAAGTCCCTGTCCCAGTACAGAGGAAGACTGCCAGAGAAGCTGCTCCTCTGCTGTGGATTAAAGCATGAAATTTTGTTTTGCTTGAGCTATAAATGAGTAGTGCTAAGTACAAGTCCCTCTTCTACTTAGTGGATGTCCTCATAAAAAAAAAAAATCAGGTCTCCGAAATCTTTAGCTGTATGATTTTTAACAATTTTCTTGTCACTGATTTAAATTTACCAATAACTGGCCACAGACGGCCCACTGAAATCTGTCTTTTAAAAGGGATCTGTTGCTTTGGTAACATTGTACAGGCTGAAAATGTTTTGAGTTTCTTTGTGATGACTCTCGGCAGATTATTGCTCAGACCCCAGCAACAAACCCAAATAAATGTTTGCTGTTGTGGAGCTAAACTCGCATCCAGATCCATTGAATCGGCGAGTGTAGGTTTGAAAAGATGCTTGTCTAGTACATTAGTGTCTGGTTACAGCTGCACCATCAGTAGCAGAAATCTTGAGTCGTGTTCTTGTTGTACTGTCTGTCTGATTCATTATGATTTTGAGTCCTAAAAACTAAACACGGAGATGATGCAACCATCACTGCTAATGCCTGCACTTACCAAATCAGAGTTTAGTGACACTGCAACTGTGTTTTTTTCCTCCCTTTTTCTATGGGCAGTGCTTGTTATAAAGCCCTACAACTGTTGCTGCTTTTTGGTGCCAGTGTAGCGATTCCCAAAAATCAAAAGGGTGCCATGGGTTTAAGAAAAAAAAGGAACCAAGTTTTAATTTGAATCAGCTTTGGCAGCCCATAATTAAGAATACATAAATTATCATATGCAAAATAAGTCATGGAGCAATGTAAATTATGAGTGGATTTATAATTTGGCCCTTGAAGATCATTACACTAGTGTACCTTCTATAAATAATTGTTTTATCATTTTTTTTATGACCTCTGCTCAGTTCATCATAAGAATGCTACCAAAGTTTTTACCAAGAATAAACAGCACATAGCACTGCAGCTGAAGTAGTAGGCTAAAGACATAGTTTGCTGCCTTCTGTTTTCTAGTTCAGACAGGGCTTCAGCTCCCTCATACATGCACATATGAAAGAACACAAATTTGTTTGCAGAATCATCCAAAAACTATTTTTCTTATTTCATTAAATTACGGACATGGTCCACATCTCCGTAGCAGTCAGCCAGTTGAATTTAAAAACTCAAATATATGCACTTTTTAAAATTTCGTTATGCAGCTTTACTTCTTGAAGACCTCAACTTGAAAAATATGAGATCTCCTTTAATACTGTGCCAACGGAATTTCTGTGTAGAATGTCTCTTAACGCCACTTGTGCAACAGTCCTTGCCAATAGTGAACCTTTATGGAAATTCATCATATGACTAATTGAGTGCTTGAGATTGATTTATTTTAAATATCTAGTGATTTGTCTTTTGGGAGAGACTCATAGTAAATCCAACATAGTGCTATCACTAAAGTCCAAAGGTTTTATAAAGGACTGAGACACCGCACGACCTCTCTTGGCATGGGATGAAATCTGGCTACATGGAGCCAGGTATTTTGTAGCTGAGAATCCCTGTGGAAGGCGTAGTGTTCCATACACAGAGCTCATCACAAGAGGAGCCGCCCTGAGTGCCCTTAAGCCCTTTGTTATCCTAGGGTAGAGTGCAGTTAATTAGCAACAGTCTCTATAGCAACTGTGTTGCTCTACAAAACAATTTCTAATTTCTTCTTCTTAGCTTATTGTGGTGTTTACCTGAAGTGTTTCAGATGTGCCGAGACCACTGTGTGCGGGCACTGTGCCAACTCTCCGAGGCTAATTGTGGCTGCAACTGAAGACACTACATCTGCAAAAAAAAACAAAAACAAAAAAAACACTGGTACTTGCCATGGGTCCAGAGTTGACTTTGGAAAATATGTTAAAAAGTAAAAAAAAAAAAAAAATGTTACTGGCCCCAAGCCAAAGACTCTATGCGATCACCTGTTGTGCTAGGCTGCATTCATTTATTTCAGAAATAGAGCTGATAAATGAAACAACACGCTTCACTCAGATTGTATGTTTATTCATTGAGTTATGTATTTTGTGCTGCCCACCAAGCTAAATGGTGAATTTTCCTCAGTTACTGAAGGAAAAAAAGCCAGTTGACTGAAAACGTATATATGCATATACATGTTCTACTCAGACACTATACAGCATTCATAAAGATTTATTTTTATTTTTGCTTCTTTTGAAGGTAATTGAACTACTTCTTATGGCTGGCTTATTACGTTTAACTGGTTGTGATTATCAGTGCCTCTAATGGCATGGATGACTTTACATCTTCTAAAAAAAAAAAAAAAAAGGATAATAAACACAACCTGGATATTACCAAAATATATTATTTATTTTTCTCAATGAAAGTGAACTGCTGGATATGTCATCTCAGTGTATGTGTGCCTTTTAATGTAAAGCTTTTCCTATTACCATTCTGCTGTTTTTGCTCTGCCATCTCATCAGTGATCCAGCCCAGACACCCCCCCCCCCCCGCCGCGGGAACTAAGTGGCACTTTGTTTGCAGGGATGCCAAGGATGAGTTAGATATAATGAGCAGACCTGGCTTGCCCCCGATGGCCCAGCACTGTGCTCCTCTGGGGCTCGTCTCATCGGGCCGAGCATGCTCTGAGACGGAGCGAGCGGACCTGATCCTCCCTGCTGGGCGGATAATGAGGAATTCTGGGATCCGCTCAGGCTCCCTGAGTCACCTGCATTCACTCAGAATGGAGTGTGAGAAACTTCATTGCAGGAGAGGCATCACACACCTCCAGAATAATCCCCCATTTGTTCCCGTGCCATTGTCAGTGCAGGACTACTGTGTTTTCACACACATGGTAGTGAAAAAGTCCAATTATTTTATGTCTTTCTCAAAAGGAGTAAGTGTTGAAAGTGCAAATAGTATAGATGCAGGTATGATGGGGGAAGGAAGAAGTCATTTTGAGTTTCAAGAAGATTAAGGATTATAAGGTTGGGTTGTCACAAACTGGTTATTTAGTTGCTCAGTCTGACAGTGATGGGCATGCCTGACTTTTCTTGTTGGATACTGTGCTACTCACCAAGCGTTTATTTTGCAGTTCAGCATTCACCAAATCTCAAAGGAAAGATGTGCTAAGAAAGTGTGTATGAGAGAAACTGAATTATGAAATCAGTCTTGTGTAAATGTACATAATTCTTCCATTTACCAATGTTGTGTCATGGCATTGACTTTATTAGCCAGTGAAAGTGATTTTATATGATTGGCCTGTATGAGTGTTTGATATGATGTCCAGCCATGTGGGATATGACAAATGCATCATTATGTACTCAGAGGAGCACATTACACTGGACTTAAATTAAAGTCTGTTCCCAAGTGAAGTTTTCATGTCTTTTCGAACATCCTATTTAGATGATGGTCCTTCTGTCTGTGTTATTTCGAATATGGAGTCATCAGCTACTCATGTGGGTGTAGTATGAGCAGTAGATCTTAGTGTTTAGATGACTACGAACGTTCCTAGTGGTTGTACGTTTTGTTTTTTTCCTCCCACATGTTTTGGTTGGCAGTGTAGTTGCCTGTGACTGACACTGGACAGCTAATAAGACTGATGCCAAAAACAGATCCACACTGAGCTCCTGTTTTTGTGTGGCAGGATAGCTGATGGATGGATGATTTTAAAGTGTGCTGGGAGATTCCAGTTCCCTGCCTACATTGTTGTCAGGGATTATTGCTGAGATACTTGGTCAAATACTCTAGTCATTGAGGAAATTGGGGTATGAGCTGCAGTAACGCTAACCGGACTGTAGGAATATGATTACATATTATGTTAATTCTGAGTCATTTCTGTATTTTGTTTCCATATTTGATCAGCTTTTTACAGATTCATCCTGCACTTATTTTGATATTTACACTGGAATAAGGCTAGGCAAACTAATCCAGGGCTGTGTTTGAGATTTTGTGTCAGCGTGGAAGTGTTTGCTCTGTAATGGTTAGATTAGGCTGTGGCTCTGTGCCTGCTGAAATCAGGAGTACATGGGGTGTGTCCCTGCTCTGAGGTCTCTGTGAGGCCCTCTGAGCCAGGCTTCTGGTTTCAGGTTGCACGTTCCCAATTGGCTGCTTTTGTTTGACTAAAACACAGGGAGACTCTGGGCTTCTTAAAGATGCAGTGCCTTCTTTTTTTTAGGTTCTTTCTTCAAGAAAAATAATCTGTTTGGCACTGACTACATCACATCCCATTGATGAAACACTTTTATTCTGATGGGTTCGTCTAATACTGATGGAACCATTTTGTGTAATCAACATATGAATGGAATCTGAATGCCACTGTTATGCTCTTATCCAGAGCACAGGGATTGCACTTCACTGCTAACACAGACTATCATCCGTTTCTTTGCACAGAAAGGTCCCTCCACATCAAACAGCATCCCTGGGGTTGGAGCGGGGAGGAAGCCTGTATCCTTGGCCAATAAACTGTCATATTTATCAGACCTTAATATCATATATCAGCAACTCTTGCAGCAAGTAATAATGGATCTCCCATCCTGAAACTATCTGGGTTACTTTCATGAAGTATTTGGTACTCTACTTTCCCCCAAACCTGGGTTAATGTACAACTTTAAGTCAAAATTCCCTCAGCTTGTGCTCCTGATTACAGATGAACATGATGAGAGCCCATCATGCCCACAAAGTTTGTCTTTTAATTTATACATATTGGTCACAGCCAACATGTCTTCCTTTGTGCTCAGATGCTGAATTGATCCTGAGAGATTGAAAATATTGATTTGTCCACGTCTTACTTTGTTGTTGAGAAAGGAGGGGGGTGGCCGTGCACCTTCCTGACTGTTAGCACCACGTTCACACATTGGACTTGCCACACAGCCGGTTCCTCGGGAGATTCATAATTACAGCTGTCTTTTCAGATTAGTCCAGCAGCCTATCCAACTGTGACTTTGCTCCCTGGTCATTTATTTCATCCGTTTCCCTCTCCTGAGAGGCAGACCTCAGCACAATGACCAGGCCAGCCTCAACAATAATGTATGTGATGATAAACACAGTGGCTCCTAATTGATAGAGTGATTCAGACAACGACTGGCTGTGCAAATTGGTCCCCTGTGAGTATATTGCAGAGTTGGGACTAGCGTGTTTCAGCTCTGGCTCTGTTTGAAAGCCGCAGAGCAAGCAGAGAGGAAATAGAATGGGTTGGACCTGCTGAGTGATAAAGAGGCTGTCTTTTCGTCTGAATGCAGGCACAGTTCAACAGAGGTTGGCTGCTGTAATCCCCTCAGTGTCTCCAGGAAGGCTCAGGTTAGTGACCTGCTGCTTTGTGATGTCTTGTAAGATTTTGAGAGAACACCTCACCTTTTATCCCCCACTGCTCAGCTAACACATTAGCTCAACCGCTCCTGACCCAGCTCCTGCAATAAAGCCTTTTATCTAGCTCAATAAGGTCATTTAAAGTTAAGTATTGATTTCTTTTGGTGTCCAGAGAAAAATGGATTTTTAAAGAGCTGTTAATTACACTTGAACACTGCAGTATATTGAGAACTTAATTTACGTGACTGGATTTATAAATCCTGGTTGAAACATCTGTATATGTACAGTAGCTTCAATTTGTGTATGAAAAGCCTACATGCAGATGTTTACAATTTAGACCAAAGGCATTTAGTTTCAAGTGGGAACTACAATACACATATTAAAGAACGCAGACCTTCTATAAGGTTTGGACACAATATTATCAAAATTAGAAAAAAATATCATACCAAATTGCAACTCAGTGTTTTGTCCCTCTGCAGTTCTTAAATTCTCAGACTTTGAAGAACACCAACTTCTCCTAACGACTGTCTCACTCTTTTTCTTGTCTAAATGAGGACTGAATGAGGTTGTTTCCTGTGGATATGGAACTCCCAGTGTGCCCACTAGGCCCAACTAGAAGCCCTGTAAGTTTTGAGATGCAAAAAAAGAATGGATTGGATTACATTTGGGCAGCTCGGTGGTGCAGTGGTTAGCACTGTGGCAGCACAGTAAGAAGGTTGTGGGTTCAATCCCATCAACTGACCATCAGTGACCCTTCTGTGTGGAGTTTGCGTGTTCTTCCCGTGTCTGCGTGGGTTCACCCCGGGTACTCTGGTTTCCTCCCACAGGCCAAAAACATGCAAGTTAGGTTAGTTGGAGACTCTAAAGTGGCCCTAAGTGTGAATGTGTGTGTGTGAATGGTTAAGGGATTGGCACCACACCATGGCTGCCTCATCCATCCATGAGGATGTCCTGAATTTTCCTCTGGTATTAATAAAGAATACAAAAAAAAAAAAAAAGTATATAGTGCCTTTCAAGATACCCAAAGCGCTTTACAGTGAGTCCATTATTCATTCACTCCACAGACAGACAATGGTAGTGGTAAGCTACTGCTGTAGCCACAGCCACCCTGGGGTAGTCTGACGGAGATGTGGCTGCCAATCCGCGCCAACGGCCTTGCCGACCACTTCCAAACATTTGTACACATTCATGCCCAGTGTCATGAACACTGGAGACAAGGTGGGTAAAGTGTCTTGCCCAGGGAGACAACGGCAGGATGGCAGGGGAGAGCAGGATTCGAACTGCCAACCCTCTGCTTATTGGTCAACCCTCTCTACCTCCTGAGCCACTGCCGCCCACATTTCCCTCCTCCATTCCATTTTTGCTGAGCACCAAGCTGGATGGCAGGAAGTTTCATTTTTATATGGTTTTTGGTATGACCCGGCCGGGACTTGAACCCCAACCTCCCAGTTGTGGGGTGGATGCTCTACCGCTAGGCCACCACTCCGGTGCTATGTGTATTTAAAAAAAAAAAAAAAAAAAAGTGCTGTGTGTAAATTAAGGTATGTTAAAGAATAATAATCATTTTCACTGAATGAAGCTGCTGTTTACACACACACACACACACACACTTTTTAATGAACTCATAGCAGAGATACCATGAAAACCCATCCCGCATGCTACAAGAATATGCTTAATTTGTGTTCACAAGCAATCACTGCATAATTAGTGAATGAGTAAAACGCATGAATGCAGAGCAAACTTGTGAAGATGAAACCTAAAGATTTTTTTTTTTTTCCATTTTAGCCCACGGGCACTGGAGTGGTTCATCTGTGTGTGTAGGAGGAGCAGGAAGGATTTTTATTATCTGAGAGAATAATAGCGTTTATGATCATTCCGTCATCACACATGCAGTGTTTGCCCTTGAATTCTTTCTTATGGATGCACACTTCCTGAGTGAATGGCTGACAATACACAGAGTTGAATCACTTGTAATGATCAGCTGGTGGGCTGGAGCCATGTTGTGATGTGCTTATATCATCTTCCGTCTTGCACAGTGACATCCTGCTGCAGAAGTGTCATCAGTGATTGAAAAGTGTAGATTTTTAGCAAAAGTATATGATGGATTTGTAATTGTTCCTACTACCATAATCCTTTTGGAGGCACTTGTAGAGTCTTGTCAGCTGTCGTAGTAATTACTGAGTGTTTATGTCTTACATACAAAATTGTGTTGTGATAAATGGCCTTTCTCCAGGGGCACCATGGGAATGCAAGGGACATTATGATACCATACCCATCACAATACTTGGGTCACAATGCAATACTATCACGGTACTACGATTCCTCAAATATTGCAAGGAGGGTGGTAGAATGTCTTGTCTTGTCTTGGTTCTCTGAGTTTGGAGGTGGCTTGACTGTTGCCTGGATCAGTGCCACTCTTGCTTTTAGCTTGCCTGCTATTGCTGCTGTTGCTGGATGGTTCCGAGAGGAGTGTACAGGCCCCTGTTCTCTGAGCCACTTCTTTTCATGTGCCACTCCTTGCAGGTTAAGTGTGTCATGTCAAGGTCTTTCATTCAGTCTTTGTTATAAAATAGAAAGAAAGGCCCAATATTTGTGTTACATTTTCTGTGCAATTCTCAGTTCTTCCTCCAGTGTTGTTCTAACCACTTCCATATTTGTACACCTGGCTGCAAATCTCACCAGTCAGACCTACCAATGCACGCTTACTTTTTTGCAAAACTCAACTGGTTAATTAATACCCAAGATTTTGCAACATTTACACATCTATCTATAAATGCACGGAATCAGTGTGTGTGTGTCTGTTCCACGCATATCTCTTGAACCGTTCGTCACACTGATCTCAGATTTTATACGTGTTTTGCTGAGGTTACAAGGGTGTGCATCCCCGAGTATGGAGTTGTTCAGTCAAAATATGTAATTTTTATCAAAAGTTTAGTCATCGCTCTCTCCTCATGCTCTAGCTTCTAGAAGTGTGGGTGGGGTTTTGCATTGACTCTGTACTGATTGGATAATATGCAACATCATGACATCAGTCACCAGAACACACCTTGAGCAAAACAAGGGAGCGAAAAGTGACAAATTTCTCGAAAAAGATAATACTGAAGATTTAATGCTTAAAAAAATTATACCATAAAGTTGCCGTGATTGCATAGGTCTAAAGGATGATTCGGCATATGTGGAGAACATGAGGCGCATGAGCAGACTGGGCGGAGTGTCAGCAGGGACTGGGTCTGACAAAGAACACCGGTGTCTCCAACACGGAACATGCCGGGAGAAGCAGCGGCTCAACCGTGCAGACCACGGTCCTTTGCAGGGAGGCACGCCCAGCCTGCCCAGTCAGTAGTAGACAGGAGTCCCTGCTTCTGCTTCACCGGTGTGGTACCACTGTACTATGCAGGACCGCGAATCCCCCCTTCAACGCGAGTATCTAAAAATTAAAAACTTAATAATAATACTGCCATGATTATGGAGCGGAATGGCTGGAATGACTGAATGACCAAACGCAGGACACAAAAATACCCAAATAACAAAATAAATCATTTTTAGTTAAATATTTACTGACAAACGGGCAACACTGATGCAACGGTTGCAGTCAAACGGGCCCTTCTGGTTTGTATAATAATGTTGGCTGTTTTGTAGTTAATTCAGTTGAATACAGTTTTTAAAAAAAACTTTTAATAAAATATTACTAAAATATAAACTGATGCACTACATTCATTCATTTATTGATCTTCTTCCGCTTAATCCTTTTTGGGTCGCGGGAGGGCTGGAGCCTATCCCAGCATCTTTGGGCGAGAGGCAGGGTACACCTGGACAGATCGCCAGTCCATCACAGGGCCAACACAGAGAGACAGACAACCATTCACTCTCACATTCATACCTAAGGACAATTTAGAATCCCCAGTTTGATGCCAATTAACCTAACTTGCATGTTTTTGGCATGTGGGAGGAAACCAGAGAAATCCCGGAGTAAACCCACGCAGACACGGGGAGAACATGCAAACTCCACACAGATCACTGTTGGTCGGGGGCTGGGATCGAACTCAGGATCCCCCGGCCAAGGGTGAGTTACTGTGCTGCCGCAGTGCTAACCACTCCGCCACTGCACTGCCCTGATACACTACAATGAGTCTCAAATATCTGGAAATGTGTCCTGTTATAGTACTGCATGAGTTTATTGACAATACACAGAAGAAATTCAGTATTACACTTAGTGGTGTGAAAAAGTGTTTGCCCCGTTCGTGATTTCTCATTTTTTTTGTATGTTTGTCACACTTAAATGTTTCAGATCATCAAACAAATTTAAATATTAGATTAAGATAACACAAGTAAAAACACAAAATGCAGTTTTTAAATGAAGGTGTTTATTATTAAGAGGGGGGGGGGGGGGACCCAAACCTACATGACCCTGTGTGGAAAAAAATGATTGCCCCCTAAACCTAATAACTGGTTGGCCCACCCTTGGCAGCAACAACTGCAATCAAGCGTTTGTGATAACTGACAATGAGTCTTTTACAGCGCTGTGGAGGAATTTTGGCCCACTCATCTTTGCAGAATTGTTGTAATTCAGCCACATTGGAGGGTTTTCGAGCATGAACCGCCTTTTTAAGGTCATGCCACAGCATCTCAATCGGATTTAGGTCAGGACTTTGATGAGGCCACTCCAAAGTCTTCATTTTGTTTTTCTTAAGCCATTCAGAGGTGGACTTGCTGGTGTGTTTTGGATCATTGTCCTGCTGCAGAACCCAAGTCCACTTCAGCTTGAGGTCACGAGCAGATGGCCGGACATTCTCCTTCAGGATTTTTTGGTAGACGGCAAAATTCATGGTTCCATTTACCACAGCAAGTCTTCCAGGTCCTGAAGCAGCAAAACAGCCCCAGACCATCACACTACCACTATCATATTTTACTGTTGGTATGATGTCCCTTTTCTGAAATGCTGTGTTACTTTTACGCCGGATGTAATGGGACCCACACCTTCCAAAATGTTCAACTTTTGTCTTGTCAGTCCACAGAGTATTTTCCCAAAAGTCTTGGGGATCATCAAGATGTTTTCTGGCAAAACTGAGATTGTGGAGAAAGGAATAGGCGAGGCAATGAGCTGAAGGACACAAGACTTTATTCTTTCTCCAACAACATAACAGCAAAACAATGCAACAACACTCACGGGTCTCCAAATTCTTTCTCCAACCATCTCCTGACCAGATAGAGTGATGATATAGAGTGAAGTACGTGGCGATAATGCACCTGTAAGCTGGTTGCCAACCACCAATCAAATCTAAAAGAAGAAGAACAACATAACAGCAAAACAACGCAACAGCACTACAGCACTCACGGGTCTCCATGCATTCCCCTTTTATATCTTTATTCCCATGCATGGAGACCAGGAGTTTCCAAGCATCATGCATTGTTATTTAGCAAAGGAATGTGTGGCACATTAACGTAACATACACCAGCGCCGCTTTCACACCTTTCTTCTCTGAGCGGCCACAACGGCTCTTACTCTTCCCGGGGTGTGCATAGCCCTAACAGCCCCGTTTGATACCCCCCTGGTGACACCTCCTCATTCGGTCTGTTTCCCTCTGCCTTTCTGGGTGGAGGAAACCTCCACACCGTGCCCCCACACAGCCCCCCCGAACACCCAGAAGGGGCTCTAACCCCCCCCCCCCCCCCGCCCCCGTCCTTTGGGCTCGAGCTGGCACCCATAAGCCTGTTTTCCACTAGCCCAGCACACCTCGGTACGGCTCGATTCACTTCAGTACAGCTCGGAATGCTTCTGTCTCCATTAGCACGGTGTTGTGCTTGTGCTGCGATGGTTTGTGTTAGGAGGTTTTAGAAGCGGGGCAGCGGCAGATTCCCAGCGAGGCGGGGCCACACTCCCGTGACGTTACGCACCCGACTGAGTCCTTATTTACACGAGACAAAAAATGGAAGATCCAAGGATTATTGCCTTGCTCGCTCTGTGGTTTTATCTCACAATTAATTTTATCTCACAATTAAGCTGCAACAACACAAGTCACTTTTGTTTTGAATTAACTGCCAAATGACCTAGAAATAATGAGCTGAAACTTGTTTTTATTCGTATTAAATAATGAGACGGTGGCACACTGGCCAACACCAAATTGTATTATTTTTTACATCCTAGGGCATTTTGGATGTACTGAATAAAAAAAATTCATGTTTTTCACCTTCAGGTCAACGTTTGGAACAACAGTATTATTATTTTCCGTTTAGATGATGCTACACTCCTTCTAAAGTATTGTAATTCTCTGAATTTGGAATGCCGATAGAACATTCAATTTACATATACTTGTACCTACTTTGACTTGGTGCTAATTTTTTATGATATTTCAATAAAAAGAACAGAAAGCTTACAAAAACATTTGTTTTTTTGTCTAGTTAAAAATTACATTACCTTTACAATGGTTGACCCCCGACAGGATGATCAGCATCATTTTGATCAGACTAGGCAATGGAATTTCTATGTAATTATACTGTTTTATAATTCAGTGTTATAACAGACAAACCACACTTTCCAAAACAATTCCATTTTATTATATACAAAATATTAAAATAAAAAAAAAACTTTGCAACACAACATGAAGGTTAATCGACATTTTATACACGCCGACCACTGAGTGCCTCTACACCAGCTTCCCAAACTGGGTCAGCAAGGCTCGGTTGAATGAAGCCGTCTCTGCCAGCTCTGGTTCAGGAAGGCTCGGTTGAATTAATCCGGATGGGCTGTCGCGGCGGACGCGTGGGATGATTCTACAAGGAAAATGCACACAATAAAATACAGCACGAAAGTGCAAGATATACAGAAAAGACAATAGTTTTTAACAAGATTACATAAGCTTATTTCAGCGTATTGTTCACATGAATAATTAAAATAAAAGCTTTAGTCCGCAGTGTGCTGCAATAAAGCAGCGATCATCATCCACAAATGAACAGCTTTTTTATTGCATAAATAAACTGAGCGTCTTACCGAATATATTTGCGAAAAAATGCACAATAAAAAAAAATTAAAACTCACCGTTAAAGGACTCCGATGTCGAGACCTCCCAGTATATTTTTTCATTCCGGGTGGCTCCGTCTAACTCGCGCTGGATACGTTCGTCTGACAATGCAGTGAGCAGACAATGCACCTCCTTATTGGTCCATGGAACACCCTTATTACGCGAAGCCATTTTTGATAGAGAATAAATGAAAATAGCACAGCAATACACTGAAAAGAAACCGCCAACAGTGGTTGCGTGCTGAGTAATGGCGGTCGTGAAGATTCTTTTTTTTTTTTTTTTTTCAAAAACTTTATTGAGAAGGTCGTGAAGATTCGGTAGAAGAGGAGGAGGAGAGGGGCGGTTACAACCTGACCAATCAGCGCCGGTTACGACCTGACCAATCAGCGGCGACCAGTCTGTTAACGTCACAACACGGCACAGCTCAGCACTGCTGTACCCTGCCCTGGAGCGGGGCTGAGAATCGCGGCTGTTAAACCGTGTTGGGGCTTGTGGAAAAGCGTACAAAGCGTGCTGAGCCGTCCCGTGTCGCGCTAAAGTGTGCTAGTGGAAAAGGCCCTATAGTGGCTGTTGCGGGGGGGGGGGGGGGGTTGTCGATCCAGTAGAACCGTCCTGCTGGTGAGGTGTACTGGAGGGCACGTCAATCTGTGGAGGGAAAGGGGGAAGGAGGGAAAACACATCAGCTTTGCGAGCGCAGGTCCCTGCCAAGGGATCGCCAACTTGCGGAGCCAACAATGGTGGGCGTCTGCGCTGGGGTCCGGTGTGCATCGTGCCTGCCGAAAACAAAACCGGCTTCTTGGGACGAATGTGTGGGGAAAATAATGGTGGGCCAGGCCGAGTCGCTCCCAGCCTCCATCTGTGGAAAAATTGCACGGGCAGCTCACCCTCGGTGTGGGGTTTTCTGATAGAAACTCTCCGGAGATCAGTGGCGGCTGAGAAACAAACGAGCACTGCTGGGGGAGGCTGCCAAATCCTCCTTAGGTGCGGAGTGCAGCCCTAAGCTGGGGAGGTTGCCAAATCCTCCTTAGGTGTGGAGCCCAGCCCTAAAAGAACCCAGGGCCAATGGTCAACCCAATTTGTGTCTGTGAGCGTACCGTCTTCCCGAACGTGTGTCTGTGACATACAGCAGCTTGTTTCTGTCTCCAGCAGTCGCAGCTGCTACTGACTGCTGGCCATGCCATTTCCCGATTTCTTGCATTGGCATGGCGGCACGCATCGCTGGGCGTTTGAGCCAAAATGGCGATGATAGAAGCAGATTGCCCTGTTCCTGGCTCTCCTGGCATCTGCTTCGGCTACCACCAGTGGCTCCTCGACCTCGCTGGTATCCCTCCAGGACGCCGGCAGCTCCTGGAGCAGGCTTGTTGCGTGGCGCGCGCATCCGACACCGCAACCACATAGTAGTATTTTGTGTCATCCATAGTTATCCCGCGGAGTGTGAACTGCACTTCTATGTGCGAAGACCACGCTGCCGGGTTGTGAAGTCAGAAGTCCGGGAGCTTGACTGAAACAGTGCCCGCGGTGCTGGTGCTCTCTCCCTCCAGGTAGTCTCCGGTCGGTGCTCAGCTCACTTTCCATAGCACGTCTGTGGAGTCACTAGTGTGGCTTGCTCTCCATGGCATGTCAGGGTCACCAGGGTGGAGAAAGGAATAGGCGAGGTAACGAGCTGAATGACACAAGACTTTATTCTTTCTCCAACAACATAACAGCAAAACAACGCAACAGCACTCATGGGTCTCCGTGCATTCCCCTTTTATATCTTTATTCCCATGCATGGAAACCTGGAGTTTCCGACCATCATACATTGTTATTTTAACAAAGGAATGTGTGGTACATTAGGTTAATTGAAAATTAAAAACTGCATTTTGTGTTTACTTGTGTTATCTTTGTCTAATATTTAAATTTGTTTGATGAGCTGAATCATGTGTGACAAACATACAAAAGAAATGAGAAATCAGGAAGGGGGCAAACACTTTTTCACACCACTGTAACTCCATCACTGAACAGTGATATAAACTAAAATAATTATGATGACTGAACAACTCCCATTCCCCAAAGTGCAAGATACACTATTATCTTGAATATAAGTGATAAAAGATCACACAAATAAATGATCTGACAAACAAATAAACAAGGGATCTGAAACAGTCGCTAATATTGGATGTTCCATTCATTTTCAATATTTAGGTATTCTGCAATTAATATTCACACAATCAAATAAATCTTAGTGCCATTTTGTCCCTTTTATATAAGGACAAGTCTAACATGTGATTGCCTACATATAGGCTACACCTCTTTGTATTCCACTTTCAAACACAGCCTACATTTGGGCCTGTAAAGCCTAATTGGGATTTCAGACAGGAATACTTGGTTCTATGGGCAATGTACTAGTATATATAATTAATGAAAGACCAGTATGTTTGCTCAGGAATTGATGCATCACCATGAGTGCCAAGTATCGTGATATTATGGTGAATCGATCTTTTCTAATCGACCACTACCTAATGCTAAACTGATACTGATGATTTTCCAAAAAAAGGCTGCTGTCAGTTTTTCTTTATGGCTACAAATCACAGCTTTTCCTTTTATTGCCGAGCTGCAGTTTCCCATTGATATTTCAAGTTAAAGGCTTTCTGCCCCCAGCCTTCCATTCTCAAAATCTGGGATGCATGCCTTCATATTGTTGGTTTAGTCTGTTGTGATGCTAATGAAGCCTGAGACCCCTGAGTCATCAATCATGGATGGCAGGAAAGCTGGGGCCATTGTGTTGGCCTGCTACACGCATACACATGCACACATTGCTTAAAGCATAGAAAGGCTGGTCTGAAAGTGTACTGAACAGACTTAATTCAGCTGAGGCTGCATTCATACCAGGATAGTCCGAGGGTCTTGGTTCAGTTGGGTGGGGAATGCCGAGAATTTTCACACCTTCATTTGGTTTGGTTTGCATTCACACTACAGTGGACCAAACTGCCTGGACAACGTCACACAGTTACAACATCTGCTCGTTTGGGGCGCTGTAGCCGAAACCGCCACTGACCAAGAAGAAACAATCTCGGCGAAGAAGAAAAATCCGGCTCACTGATTGGCCTGAACTGAAAACGGAAATCCATTCCCTTCATCCGGTTTGGTTGTCTGCTACAAACAAGACATTTTTTAACTTTTCTCCTTGGCTTTCTCCGGTAAAAGGATTTCTTGGATCCGTGCAGTTGTCTTTATTATTTTCTACCCAAAATATGCTACGATAAATGCCACTTCCTCTTCCCAGACTACGTGTTGCTCTGATTACACAAACGCCCAGGGGCACATCCGCCCTTTGGTCTGCTAGGTAGTCCGTTTGCATTCACATGGCAAGCGAAGCGCACCAAACTTTGTTTGCAAGTGAACCGAGATCCCCATTTTCAGATGGACCAGACTTCGCTTGTTTGGTGCGTACCAGAGTTTGAACACGTGTTCAGATGGCACCAAATGAACTGAACTATCCACAGAAGCGGAGCAGAGTTCCTTTGGTCCAGACCAAACAGTGGCCGTGTGAATGTGCCCTGATATATTGGCTAAGTTTCTTGGTCTGTCATAGAAATGGTAATAGTTAAGAAAAAACAAATATTAAAAAAAATCATCAATTCCCCTTAGCTTACATATATTTAAATTGTATTGGAATGAGAGCTATCTTTTCAATTCAGACAACTTTATCTCTGAAGGGGCAGTTAATTTAAAAAGCAACTTGTACATTGATGCACGGAGTTGTGCAGACAAAGTAGACAATAAAAGAAGACAAACTGAAAGTCACATCAAACCAATCATTAGAGAGAGTGCTATAATAAATCTATAAATCTATCTTATTTCTTAATTAAATGTTTCTTGGTTTGCTGGCTATTTTTTCAAAGGTCCCCATGCATTTAATTAATTAATTAATGCCCAACATTAAAAATAAGCTATTCAGCATCGAAGAAGCTTAAATCATAAAATGACTTTGTGCAAGAGATGCATTTAATCTTATCATTCATTCATTCATTCATTCATTCATTCATCTTCTTCCACTTAATCCTTTCGCGGGGGGGCTGGAGCCTATCCCAGCATCTTTGGGCGAGAGGCAGGGTACACCCTGGACAGATCACCAGTCCATCGCAGGGCCAACACAGAGAGACAGACAACCATTCACTCTCACAGTCATACCTAAGGACAATTTAGAATCCCCAGTTTGATGCCAATTAACCTAACTTGCATGTTTTTGGCATGTGGGAGGAAACTGGAGAAATTCCAGAGTAAATCCACGCAGACACGGGGAGAACATGCAAACTCCGCACAGATCACTGTTGGTCGGGGGCTGGGATCGAACCCAGGAACCCCCAGCCAAGGGTGAGTTACTGTGCTGCCGCAGTGCTAACCACTCTGCCACCGCGCCGCCCCATTTAATCTTATCAGCAGATTTATTTTCTCCAAACTATAGGAGAAATAACATTACTGACATTAAATGATATAAAGCTGCATACTGACTAACAGAAGCTGTTATGATCTGTTATTGATACTGTGCGTTTTAAGTTTCAGCCTACAGTTTTCGCAGTATGTTATGTCAGTAAATATTGATCAATAGATGGAGAATTGAATAAATTGTTAATGTAGTGGAGAGTTACTCCCTCTGCTGTGTGGCTGGCCTGCCAGGCTGTAGCTGTACAGAAAAAGTGAAGTGGTAAAAGCCACACACATAGGCGATCTGCCGAATGATTCTTGGCCAGACTTGGCTCGGTCTCCTAGCAGAGCTGGGCCAGATGTGGCTGTGGTTATGCCTGCATTAAAGGGGAAAAAGCCATTGCAGGAAATTAATGCTTTTAAAAAGAGGAACAAAAAAGACTGAAGTTGTGCAGTAAGCTATTGTTTCCTTCTTAAAAGATCCTAGATAATTGTTTAATTTGTCTTTATACTAAAATTAGTTCCTGTTTTTGCTAAACAGAATCTTAAAGGCCTTAACTGTGAAATCAATAGGTGTTTTTACACCAAAATATGCGTGTGTGTGTGTGTTGTTTTTTTTTTTTTCCCAAATTTAACTCCACTAGCAACCCTACATTGACTCCTTTCCCATTGTGACAGACTCAGGTTAGACCTGTACGTCTGGTACATCATGTTTGTCGTCATCACAGTGGTGATGTCACAAATGTGCTGGAAAGTAATGTTGTGGAGGTCATAAGAATTTTCATCTCCTGTGCTTTTGTCCCTCTGTCCAACAATACAAGCAGCACAGACTGAACCAAAAAATAAAAAAATAATAATGGGCCTCATGCAAGAACATGTTAGTGTTAGTATGTGTAAATCACATGTATAGGTGCATCTCAATAAGTTCAAATATCATTGAAAAATTGATTTAGTTCAATAATTCAGTTCAAAAAGTGAAACTCGTATATTATATACTTTATTGTCATTCAATCCATACAGCCAATCATGTACAATAGAACGAAATTACATTTCTCCTACAATGTTGTTCTACAATTGTTCTACAATGTTAATCACATCTAGAATCAGAAGGACTGCTGCCATGCAAGACACCCCCACAAACAGCTTTTCCTTCCCCCATTCTATTATGCTGAGCTAGAAGGCGGAAAGTACCATTTTTATATGGTCTTCGGTATGATCCGGCCAGGGCTTGAACCAATGACTTCTCAGATGTGGGGCGGATGTTCTACCTCTAGGCCACAGCTGTAAGCCATAGCTTACAGCTAATGAAAACCCAAAATTCAGTTTCTCAAAAAATTTGAATATTCCATAAGATCAATTTTAAAAAAAGTGGATTTTTAATAGAAATGTTGGCCAAATGAAAAGTATGTCCATGAACACACTCAGTACTTGGTCAGGGCCCCTTTTGCATGAATTACCTCATCACTGGCTGGATAAACTTCACACTGGACTTCAAGCAGCTTGGATTCTGTGCCTCTCCTCTCTTCCTCCAGACTCTGGGACCTTGATTTCCAAATGACAGGACTTGGCACCTGATTTGGGAAGCCATGTAATCTCCTGGTGTTGGTTGACTGTGTTTTATCAAGTACAAAGTCAGTGCAGCCATCTACAGTACCAGGAGATTTTGAGAGCACCTCATGCTTCCCTCTGCTGAAAAGCTTTATGGAGATGCTGATTTCATTTTCCAACAGGACTTGGCACCTGCCCACACTGCCAAAAGTACCAAAACCTGATTAATGGTCATGGTATCAATTGGCTAGCAAACTCGCCTGATCTAAACCTATGGGGTTTAGGTCAGGCGAGTTTGCCAAGAAGAAGCTTTATGTGCTTGTATTTATGCTCTTTTATTGTACTAGTTAGTGCATACCCGTGCATGCCCGTAGAAACCCGTGCATGCCCGTCGAGGGGATGTATTGGAACAGAATTCTTGTCAGTTGCAGGACAGTTGGTATAGCAACACAGCACTAAGTGGCAATCACATGTGACGGCTTTTGTATGTAGCAAAACATAAAAATCACACAAAATATGCCCTGCCATATGGGGCTGTTTGCCCCTGTTTGTTACTTCTTCTCCTGCCTGTCACTGTTCTGTGTTATGTTGCTTACTTGTGTCTGTATATACAGTATGTCTTGTAGGGAGTCATGTCCTCTGTCTATGTGCTGTCATATAGACATCATCTGGTGGGTCTTCTTCTTCTTTGTTCAGACCACTGAAGGGTCTCCTCCTGTCTCAGACGGCTGTGTTGTTCACAGTCATGCCTGCGGCGTACTGCTGGAACCAGAGGTGTTTCATGTTCACGGCATCCTTCCTTCCTTGCAGCAGTTCTCCTCATTCTATTGCTCTCCATCTGGTAGGTCTTCTTCTTCTTCTTTGTTGAGACCACTGGTTGAGGGATAGGTTCGTCGTAATTCCAGTTCATGGGCACGATCCTGAAAAAGTGGCTTTCGACCCTGTTCAGAAAGGCCCGTGCATGCCTGTAGAAACCAAGAAACTGGAGCACCCGGAGAAAATCAGCGCTTTGCTTGGCATTTTACACATTTGTAGTGTAGACTGACATTCGTCAAGGTTACACATTTGCCGTCATGTAGGCATGGCGAGTCTTATGATGCTGATCATAGGATGCGCTATGATGATGAGGCAGAGATGATAGGCCGTCCTATGATGTCCTAGAAACGTGCTTTAAAGTCTGTCGTACCCTATGCTGGTGAAGGGTGTCCTCCTGTCTCAGACGGGTGCGATGTACTGCTGGAACCTCAGGTGTTTCATCTTCATGGCATCTTTTCTGATGTGCAGCAATTGTCGTCATTCTATTGCTCTCCATCTGGTGAGTCGTCTTCTTCTTCTTCGTTGAGACCACTGGCTGAGGAATAGGTGCGTCGTAATTCCAGTTCATGGACAGGATCATGAAAATCATAAAGACACATGGTATAGGACGTCCTATGATGTTCAGGCAGTGATCATGTGACATCATAAAGGCACATTTGTCTATGTGTCCTATGTACATAGACACATAGACAAATCGTCTTATGATGCCTTGAGTTCATAGGCCGTCCTATGATGTTCAGGCAGAGATCATAGGCCGTCCTATGATGTCCTATGGAGCGTGACACACATACAGACAGACACACAGAGATTTCTTGCTTTTATAGAGTGAAGAATGATGGAGTGATGATGATAGATTTATAGAGTGATGATGATGAAGTGATGATAGAGTGAAGAGTGATGATGATTGTCTTATGTGTTTCTTATCATGTTAAGCACTTTGTGATTTTGTCTGTGAAAAGTGCTCTATAAATAAACTTATTATTATTAAGATGAGAATTTGTCAAGAAGAGAGACACCAGACCCAACATTGCAAATGAGCTGGAGGCAGCCATCAGAGCAACCTGAGCTTCCATAACGCCTTAGCAGTACCACAGGCTGATCGCCTCCATGCCACGCAGCATTGATGCAGTAATTCATGGAAAAGGAGCCCCGACCAAGTATTGAGTGTGTACATGCACATACTTTTAAGTTGGCCCACATTTCTATTAAAACTCCTCTTTTTAAAATTGATTTTATATAATATTCTAATTTTTGAGAAACTGAATTCTGGGTTTTCATTAGCTGTAAGCCATAATCATCAAAATTAAAAGAAATAAACACTTGAAATATATCACTCTGTGTGTAATGAATGTATGCGTTTAACTTTTTGAATTGAATTACTGAAATTAATTAATTTGTTGATTATAATCTAATTTGTTGATTATAATCTAATTTATTGCGATGCACCCGTATTTTGTTAGTAAGCCACATTAGTGCCAACAAGTCACTCTTGATTCAAGAAATACTCGTATGTCCTCCTAATGTTCATCAACAGCATGTGTAAAAATGGTGAATTTCACCCATGTACTGTGTAAGTGTGTGTATGCATGAGATTTACATCACTGATGCCCCAAAACTACCATATAAGGCCAGGCGTTCTGTAGGTTGATCAGAAGTTTCATTCAAAAAAACAGCTTCAAGGTCTAATGAAAAAACATCTCCAGCGAAATTGAAGTTCTCCTGCCTGAGATTAAAAAACATTTTAAAAATATAATTGAGGTAGCATCTTCAGCAAATCAGAGGACTGGCAAAAATGAAAGAATCTGTCAGATTACAGATATTTGTGTGTATTTGCCGCAGATGTTCTGTTAAAGACGTAAAGACAGTGGAGCGCAGCAGACTTTGGTCAGATGTTCCACTGTGCTGAGCTGAATGAAACATTTCAACAATTTGGGCTTAAGATGCATACACAAAAAAAAAAAAAACTGTAAAAATTGACTTTTAATTTTTACAGTAAAATGTTAAATTTGTGAAAATACGACCTCGTCTTTTCTCAGAATCACTTACCAAAATGGACCCTAACCCAGAGACAAAGCAGTAAAAATCTGAATGATAGCCATGTGATTTGCGTTGTGATAATTGATAATTCACTTACCGATCAGCCTTACAAATCACCATCACCTTGCCTGAGACAGCCCCCTGCACTGTTCTCCGATATAAGGAAGCCATGCGCTGCTCTGCAACACTGCGCTCCGGTAACGACATTTGGAATCTTATACAGTATTTTGCATCTGATGTGATTTGGACGTTGATTGAATTATACTGTTTTTAATTATTTTTTAATAATTTTAATTTTAACTTGAATCAAATCTTGTCAACTACCGTAATTATTGAGTTTATAGGGTTTACATTCTCATTGTTGATTCAAATAAAATGTAGATCAATTTAGTGAAAGCTAAGGTTCGAATAACAGCAAGCTGTTTACACATAACTAACAACTTGTACATTTAGTAAATGTACTAAATTTCAAGATACTAACAGAATGGTGAATCCCAAAAATTCACATAAATTGATCATATGCCACAGTTGCAAACAAATGTGATAGTACTAACAGTTCTTGTATGAGGCCCATTGTTTGTTCCTCATTACCGTTGTGATACCTATGACATCACATAAATTTGCACGTTCACTCAAGTGTGATGTCCACATCAGCATTGATGAGGGTGGAGCAGATTAAAAATAGATGTCTATTGCCGAGTCATTTGACCTGTGAGGGAATAACTGATGAATGTGTCCCCACTGCTGACTCAACCCAGGGGATGGGGAGTATTTTTTTGGCCAGTAGGAAAGTGGCTAGTGACAGATTTTTGTGTTTGCATGGAAGTGAGAATTCAGCCTTATTTGTTAATTAATTATTTGAGATCTGGTACCAATTATTATCTACAAAACCTGTAAGTCCAGTTTTAGTACACAATAATCACATAATAAAACTGGCTCAAAAAACCCGAAGATAATTTAAAAAACACAATTATTGTATTTTTAAGTTGGTCTTCTTGTATCCCCGTGGATACTATGGGTTCATGGTCTGTACACTGCTGGTACTGCTGCTATTTTCTGAAATCTCAGGTGACCTTGGACATGGGCAGTAGTGAACACTCATATATTTTTCCCCATTTGCTTGTCTTCTAAATACAGTGCATCCGGAAAGTATTCACAGCACTACACTTTTTCCACATTTTATGTTACAGCCTTATTCCAAAATGGATTAAAATAATTTTTTTCCTCAAAATTCTACATACAATATCCCATAACGACAACATGAAAAAAGTTTTGTTTTTGTTTTTTTTTTAGATTTTTGCAAATTTATTAAAAACAAAAAACTAAGAAATCACATCTACGTGAGTATTCACAGCCTTTGCCATGAAGCTCAAAATTGAGCTCAGGTGCATCCTGTTTACAATGATCATCCTTGAGATGTTTCTACAGCTTAATTGGAGTCCACCTGTGGTAAATTCAGTTGATTGGTCATGATTTGGAAAGGCACACACCTGTCTATATAAGGTCCCACAGTTGACAGTGCATGTCAAAGCACAAACCAAGCATGAAGTCAAAGGAATTGTCTGTAGACCTGTGAGACAGGATTGTCTTGAGGCACAAAACTGGGGAAGGGTACAAAAAAATTTCTACTGCTTTGGAGGTCCCAGTGAGCACAGTGGCCTCCATCATCCGTAAATGGAAGAAGTTCAGAACCACCAGGACTCTTCCTAGAGCTGGCTGGCTGTCTAAACTGAGTGATCGGGGGAGAAGGGCCTTCATCAGGGAGGTGACCAAGAACCCAATGGTCACTCTGTCAGAGCTCCAGTGTTCCTCTGTGGAGAGAGGAGAACCTTCCAGAAGGACAACCATCTCTGTAGCAATCCACCAATCAGGCCTGTATGGTAGAGTGGCCAGACGGAAGCCACTCCTTAGTAAAAGGCACATGACAGCCCACCTGGAGTTTGCCAAAAGGCACCTGAAGGACTCTCAAACCATGAGAAACACAATTCTCTGGTCTTATGAGACAAAGATTGAACTCCTGTGGCCAGGCGTCATGTTTGGAGGAAACCAGGCACCGCTCATAACCATGCCCATGGTGGTGGCAGCATCATGCTGTGGGGATGTTTTTCAGCAGCAGGAACTGGGAGACTGATCAGGATAGAGGGAAAGATACATGCAGCAATGTACAGAGATATCCTGGATGAAAACCTGCTCCAGAGCGCTCTTGACCTCAGACTGGGGTGACGGTTCATCTTTCAGCAGGACAACGACCCTTAGCACACAGCCAAGATATCAAAGGAGTGGCTTCAGGACTACTCTGTGAATGTCCTTGAGTGGCCCAGACAGAGCCCAGACTTGAATCCAATTGAACATCTCTGGAGAGATCTGAAAATGGCTGTGCACTGACGCTTCCCATCCAGCCTGATGGAGCTTGAGAGGTGCTGCAAAGAGGAATGGGCAAAACTGCCCAAAGATAGGTGTGGCAAGCTTGTGGCATCCTGTTCAAAAAGACTTGACGCTGTAATTGCTGCCAAAGATGCATCAACAAAGTATTGAGCAAAGGCTGTGAATACTTGTGTACATGTGATTTCTTAGCTTTTTTAAAATTTTTAATAAATTTGCAAAAATCTAAAAAAAAAAAACAAAAAAAAACACTTTTTTCATGTTGTCATTAATGGGGTATTGTGTATAGAATTTTGAGGAAAAAAATGAATTTAATCCATTTTGGAATAAGGCTGTAACATGACAAAATGTGGAAAAAGTGAAGTGCTGTGACTACTTTGCAGATGCACTGTATAAATTAATTGTGGCGACATGTCAAGTAGTAAAATGCTGAAATTGAGATATTGGAGCCAATGATGTCTTGTCAATTAGAACTAAAGAGCTTAGGCTTCTGTATAAACATGAATTATTTAACTGAAGCAGATGTAAATATCCTAAAACCTAAATCCAGTGTTTATAATCCTCCACAATTCCTTCTCAGTAAAATCTGTTTCTTGTATATTTTTGTTCCACTGCAATACACTTCTTATTGGTAGAGAAGATAAGTGCAGTCTTTTTTGATGTGAAGATGAAAAGAGGTTGGGAATATGTATATACTCAATACAGTATATGCATATTGTAGTTTAATTACTTTGTGTATCATGTGTGAATGTTGTCCCCCCCAAAAATAGATGTAGAAATAGTGCTTTGTAGGAATTGCAGGAATGGAGACTGACAATTTCTCTCTTTTCTCGCATGAGCAGGCGTGCCGTTTTTATTCTCCAGTGGCAGTGACAAAAAGCAACGGCTAAAAACACTAGCTCTCCTTTTACTCTTAATTAAGGTCCCCACCAGCTGCCTAGAAAGGTACCTGATGAGAAAGCCTGCGAGCATAACTATGACTGCCTAAACAGATCATGCGTGAAACAGATCATTCTGTACATGAACACACATTGTGGTGAATTATGTCTTTCGAGTCTGCTACACACGTCCCCCCAGAATTTATCACAATGGAAAAAAAGAAAACAAAGTCAACGGAAGGTGGAGGGCGAACCACCCAGTCGTAATGGCTCCACTGAACAAGGGAGGGAGCAGGGTCACCCATGTGAGGGGTCGCTGAAACTGGTTTAGTTGGGAGAGGGGGTTGCCCCCGGTGAAGGGGTTGTGCAAGGGTGACAAGTCTGTCCACATCCAGGTGGGCTGGCTTTAGGCGGTCCACTGAAATTTTCTCTGGCTTGCCTCCAACCTCGACCACAAAGTGTTTCTCTCCCGGTGCCAGTACATGGAATGGACCATCATAAGGAGGTTTCAAAGGGCCATGGTGAGCGTCATGGCGGACAAAAACAAAATCCGCCGACTGCAGACACATAGGAAAGTGAGATTGAGGGAGCCCGTGTTGTGAAGTGAGGACTGGTACAAAAGCTTTGGCATTCTCCAGGAGCATTTGGCGTTGAGCAGCCGTGGACCAAGGGGTTGTCGTGTTGGGGATAAAATCTCCTGGGACACATAGTGGGTGATCATTAACCAACTCGGCAGATGATGCTTGGAGATCCTCCTTAGGAGCAGTTCTAAGTCCCAGCATGACCCACGGAAGCCTGCCTGTCCAACTGCTGTCTGTGAGGCTGGCCCGAAGAGTGGCCTTCATAGAACGGTGAAAGCATTTGTATAGTCCGTTAGCCTGTGGGTGGTATGCCACGGTGCGGCAGAGCTTTACCCCCAGGCTCTCTGCTACAGCATTCCATTGCTCTGAGGTGAATTGAGAACCACGGTCGGAAGAGAGGTCAGATAGACTGCCAATTCGGGCAGCCCATGTCCCGATAAAAGCACAAGCCACCTCATCAGATGTAGCTGACACCAACGGGACAGCCTCTGGCCATTGAGTCGTCCGATCCATCATGGTGAGCAAGTACGTGAAGCTGCGAGAGGGGGGCATGGGGCCAACAATGTCCACATTAATATGGTCGAAATGCCTTTCTGGCACTTGAAACTCCATCAGTGGGACCTTGCCATGATATTGCACCTTGGAACACTGACACTTGATGCAAGTGTTGGCTTAATCTCTCACATTCTTCTTGAGCCCACGCCAGACAAACTTTGCAGCCACCAGTCTCTGGGATGGCTTCCATCCAGGGTAGGAGAGGCCATGGATTGTGTCAAAATGGTTTACTGTTGCCGAGGCCTTGTAGTGAGAAAACCTGGCTGACTGGCTCCGCATCAGAGAGTTCAAAAGTTTTAAGCAGGTGGGCTTTGAGTGTCACATATTTATCCTGCTGCAGGGGATGTTTGATCAAGCTCACCACTCTGACTGCTGTAGAACTCCCACAGGCCAAAACCACATAATAATTTGTGTCATCTGCTGTGATCTCTCGTAGGGCAAACTGAGCCTCCGTCTGGGCGAATTAAGCTGAAGCCGATGAGCTCCTAGAACTCCGGTAGCTTGAGAGAAACTGCATTAGCTGACATGTCCGTTCAAAGCTGTCTGTGAATACGTTCAACAAACTGTCATCGGGGTCACCAATGTAGGAATTGCAGGAATGAAGAGACTGACAATTTCTCTTTTCTCGCACGAGCAGGCATGCCGTTTTTATTCTCCAGCGGCAGTGACAAAAAGCAATGGCTAAAAACGCTAGCTCTTCTTTTACTCTACACTACCGTTCAAAAGTTTGGGGTCACCCAGACAATTATTTTGTGTTTTCCATGAAAAGTCACACTTATTTACCACCATGAGTTGTAAAATGAATAGAAAACATAGTCAAGACATTGACAAGGTTAGAAATAATGATTTGTATTTGAAATAATAATTTTTTCCCTTCAAACTTTGCTTTCGTCAAAGAATCCTCCATTTGCAGCAATTACAGCATTGCAGACCTAACATGATTGCACAAGGGTTTTCTAATCATCTATTAGCCTTCTGACGCAATGAGCAAACACATTGTACCATTAGAACACTGGAGTGATAGTTGCTGGAAATGGGCCTCTATACACCTATGTAGATATTGCACCAAAAACCAGACATTTGCAGCTATAATAGTCATTTACCACATTAGCAATGTATAGAGTGTATTTCTGATTAGTTTAAAGTTATCTTCATTGGAAAAAAAGTGCTTTTCTTTCAAAAATAAGGAAATTTCTAAGTGACCCCAAACTTTTGAACGGTAGTGTAAATTAAGGTCCCCACCAGCTGCCTAGAAAGGTGCCTGATGGAAAGCCTGAGAGCACAACTATAGCTGCCAACACAGGTCATGCGTAAAACAGATCATTCTGTATATGGACACATAATATTAATATTAATAATATCTAATATTTGATTGCCTCATAATGTGGTTCATTTCTTTTATTGGCTGATTGTCAAAGATTGATATTCTATGCATCATATAGATTAATAAGAGACATAACAGTTGCAAAAGTTTGATCTGCTTAGAAAAAAAGCCCTGATTCTTTTCTTCTATTTTGGTTCATCTTCTTCTGAATCAAGGAATTGGATAAGAATTCTAATATGCAACCAAAAAAAAATTATGACGTGAGTGGTGATTTGCATTTTTTTCTTTGTCATACGATACTAAAATATGGTGATAGAATAAAAAAAATCATAAAAGAAGACATGTCGTCGTAGAGCTGTCTGATCTATCTTACTTATCCATCTCATCTTTTTTCATCTGTTTTCTAGATTCCGATTATCAATGAATCGCTCAAATAAAACCTGGTATTAAATCAGTCTCTCCAGGATTTCGCAATATTGCGATTGCGTCAATTCACGCAAAATCATTGATTGGCCACGTCTTTTGCATGACCTTGCAACTTTGTCCAATCACCGCAACTTTCCCACAATTTTGACTAATCCTCGTCAACTTCTGCCAATTTTGCCAATCAAATTTGTCCCCGAGTAGCGCTCAAACACTCAGTCTAACCAATCAAATGTGTCACTGCACCGTGCTCACTTCCGTGTTTACAGTGAGTATTAACGGAACAGATCAGCAAAAAACAGAGTGTGTGATTTTTAAAAAAAAAACACTCACCTGCAAGATTTCCCCACAGTGCCCCTCCCTCCGTCTTCCCCAGCCTGCTGGTGGATGTCTTGCCACTTCTCCGTCCTGATCGCGTGCTGGGTTTATGTTGAAAAACGTCCGCCTGCCTGAAAACCACCCCGTCGCGGGAGTGCGCGTAAGGACAGATGCCGTAAAACCACAAACAAACGAGCAAATATAACACTACAGTTAGTGTTGTAACATTTTATACATCTTTAGAGGTAAAATCATTACTACATTTTGTCAATGAGCTTTAAATAAGCTATGAATCTCAAGTCTGGACATGGACCAACGTCTCCCCTCTACCGCCCCCCCTTCCCTGGTAGGACTCCTGACAAATGAAAGATGAGTATCTGAGACAGGTGTGTGTCAAGACACGCAGCAGATAGACAGACAGGTAGGAGTCAGTCATGGAAAGAGAGAGAATATTGTCTGTAATTTATTTTTTTTTTCAGAAAAACACAGACTCCGATAGACAGTACAGAGCAACAGAATAATTTTTTTTTTCTCTGTGCTCGGTACCAAGTGGGTGGGGACCACTGCGTTTAGAGAGTTTTCAAGGTGCTGCCAATAATTTCCAAATCTCTACTCTTTAACATGCATTCAATGCAATTTAACTGTTGTAATGGATATTGTATTAAAGTCTGTATTTGCTGTTGCACAAGAGTTTTTCTGTATAGCGGACGTTTCTGCTTAATTTACAAATCACTGTTTAATAGGAAATTTTTGACAATCCTGTGCTTTTCTTGTGATGTTATATAGAATATCATTGCAGTAAACTATGGGGAAAAAGCATCTGCTTTAAAATTTGTAATTCTTCCCACAACTTTTAGTGCAAAAAAACCTTTTCAAAACATCGCAACTTTTATTGTCAACTTCTCAAAAAAGCTCCCATGAATTCAGGCTTTTTGGGCCACAACAATCTTAAAAACATCCCATGAAATCCTGGAGGGACTGATTAAATTAAAGCTTATAGATGCAACTCTTGAATAATAGCCCTTTTAAAAAGGTTGTCTAATCCAAATTAGAGAGGAAAATATAGAGCCAAAATAATTATATCAGCACATACTGTATGCATTAAGTCTTTAGTGTGTCTGTAGAGGTTAGTGGATGTTAATTTTGATTTTAGAAATTGATGGCTTATTTTTACTCTGAGGTGGCTCACATTGGACTGTCCGAATACAACCCATTGTTATTCACAACAAACCGAGCTTGTGTTTTTGTTTTTTATTATTTTATTTATTTGGAGAAAGAAAGCTGAGGACCAATTGGATTTCTGACAGAATGAGGAATCAGCTGTTTGGGGATGAGCAAAAGAAAGTTTAGCCACCAACTCTTTGTGGGCCTGCTGCTGGAGTGCCATTCATGTGTGGGGCTTCCTCCAGAGTCTTTGAGATTCAGACAGCTTCCTCTGACCAGGTGAATGGCTCCTCCAGCAGATGAAGAGAACAGATTTGCTAAGGAGTAACACTGTAAACATTTATTTCTTTTTACTGACAGCACTGAGTGACACAAACACAGGAAAGAGTTAATTTTTTTCTGCCATTACGCCTCAGCCACAAGCTACAAGAACTTTAATTAACTCTCAGTGATGGACCTCCAAAATGAATAATGTAAGTTAGAAATTAGCCACCTAGTTTGTGAAATGTAAAGGAACATTTTAATTGACCGTTTGATATTTCTTTTATGACAGTAATTTGTCCCTCGTTTTCAGTTTTTTATGTCAGTGTTGTAAATGCTGGAATATCCTCATGAATTGTCACATATGAATGATAACTCCTTTGAGGGGCTCTGGAAGATTTTACACCTTGTGCATTTTAAGGTGGTAAAGTGAAGCTTCATGTAAAATGCTTTTATTCCTGAATGTGGACAGTCCCATTTTCCCTCCAACAATTGTTTTGCAGCACAAACACAGGCAAGGAAAAAAAATAATGCAGGCTAGCTAGGACCCACTGAGCTTTTTTCCAGCCTGGTGAAAAGAATGAATTATTCAACAGTAAGCAAGCTTTCAGCTGGTCATTTGTGTGCTTTGATCTAGGAATCAGGAGTTTGCATGAATGCCTGTATTGTCATGTTGAGTTGCCACAGTGTGTGAATTATTGAAAATTGCGCGGGTCCCTGCTTTATCTGGTAAAGTTTACACGGCGGGCACACCAGACCTATAAATCCCCAGATGTTGTTTATGTGTAGAGGAAGGTCACATGACGGGGTTCACTCAGGCTGTCCCTGCATGAATGTTCAGGGTTAAAAGAGCATCAGGGTCAGTCGGCAAACTCCAGCTTGACATCAGACCCACATCGCTCCACTCTAAATATCAAAATGTGGAGATATGAATTGCATTCGGGTTTTGCAAGTATCACAGATCTTTGTGCTTAGCAGTGTATAATTTTTCTGCATAACAGTAATATAATATCATGTTCTTTGAGCAACTGTAATTGAGTGACCCCTGAATGGCAGAAATAATTGAATGATCTAATTCGCTGAAATGTTTTAGACACAATAGGTATAATGGTTTGATTCAGAGCTTACGTATGAGTAAAAAACCTTTCATATTTCCCTGTGAATTGAAACAAAAGGCATTTATCCCCCCCCCCTCCCAGAGAGGTTCTGAGAATTTTCTTATTAATCAAATATACATGCCACTTTAGGCTTGCTCCATGTGAAATCTTATTAAACAACCAGAGGGTGAAGTGTATTTCACTATAATCATAACATTCAACCTTTCCAACATGTTTCCTGTGTTGAGGCTAGGGATGGGCATTCGGTGAAATTTTCTTCACTGATCGTCGGGAGAATTAATGATTAATAATCGGTTAATCATTAACATTTTTAGGTAGGTAACAAGGCAGGTAGACTACATTAGAACATCAGGTATCAACACAGAGAGCCGCACAACTCAAATCCACCTCTCTGTTCACTGTTCTCGTGTTGGCTCGGCTCGGGAATCTCGCAAGCTGATTGGCCGAGACATTTCACCCCGCAAGCTGATTGGCCGAGACGTTTTACCCAGCTTCTCTCCCTGCCGAGCGGCCACCCAGCAAACGAAGACCGCATTCATTGCTGTTTATCGCTCGTGTTGCTTAGTCTAGCCGCGTGGAACTTTTTGCTGTTCTCTTGTGCCATTTTGTGCGAAATAGTCTTCCCGTCGAGCCACTACGCCGCCTCCTGCAGCTTCCCTCGACGATCCTGCGCCTCTAGCACCTGAGGAGCAGTAAAGCTCTCATTAACCTGTGCAGTAAATCATCTTTATCTTGAGTTACGTATCTTGTTATAAGAATAAAAGAGTTCTAAAAACATATTTATGTACACTTTATTTACATCTACGTATGTATGTACACTTACACACACACACACGTATCATATGAGAGAGAGCGTGAGAGAATGAACGTACGTATTATTTATGGGTGACGCGATAAGTGAGGGATCACTGTACTCTTATGTATTGAGAATAATAATAAAAAAAATACAGAGTGTTTTTCTTCGAGGCTGAATTTATTAACAAGACAAGTTTGCAGTAAAACGTGAACACATGCGCATTGCGCAAACGAGGGAGGCTTCAAGTTGCGAGCCAGACAATAACGGGAGACACATACAGGACACATAACGGAACATATATTTCTTTCTTTTACTTTTTTTCTTTTGTATGCTGCATTGCAGTGATTGCAGTACACCTGGTCATTTTTTTAAATTAAAATGGTCCCACACAACACTTCGCCGCAACCTCTTCATGATTTGGCGATTGCCCTACGGAAGCTCGCCTGTATCAACTGAAGCACGCCAGGGTACGGCGATGGTGTAATGTTGCCCCCTGGTGCCCAAATTTTGCCAGTGGCACAGTTAAATGCATTGCATTGTTTGAGGACGGCCGTGCACTAGGCCTAATAACCTACATTCGAATTGTTTAAAAAAAAAACGGTTTGTCGACGAAAATGAACTTCCTCGGTGAAATTCTTAATGATCAATTATCGGTTAATCGGTTAATTATGCCCATCCCTAGTTGAGGCTCATTCACACTGTCCCATCTGAACCATACCAATCAAGGTTCACCCTCCCAAAGTCCAGATCAGTTGACTAGTGTGATTGCTTCATTCTGTGCTTAAGCATGAAACTCTTCCCCAGCTTAAGCACGGTTTGATTGGGGAAAAAAATACGCAAGAACATGGAGGTATTTAAGAAAATTGAGGACCGTGCTTCATCAGGACGTATTGGAGGAGGAACAGTTGTGCTCTGGCATGGAATAGAGCAACTGGCCCCAGTGTGAGTGCACGCTTTTTCAGTTTCTGCCTTAGCCCATGATGCCGTATGTTGTCCTCCCATTCTGCCAGAACAAAAATCCAACCTTTAATTGATGCTGGAAAAAAAGGTGGAAAAATATATTTCATTATATTGGGAGTTGGCTGAATTTCATAGACGATTAGAGAAGATCCATGGCATTGGTTAGCTACAGCTGGACACATAAATGGAGTGCCTCCTTACCTATAATTTGTGTAATAGTTTTGGTTGGCGGTCTGTTATTACCATATGAAAGGGCTAAGCAGGGGTCATGCACATTGCTATAGCAATTAGAACAGAGCTGAGGCAGAAGAATGTTGGGGGCTGTTGTTAATTAGAAATCTCTACAAAGCAGTGCTTCGATTATAATTTAGTCAAAGATGCACTGTTTTAAGCTCAATAAATTGAGCTGCCATTATTTTCTGTAATACTATGAACAGCTAGCTCTGTGTCCTTTCAGAGAATTGGGCTTTGAAGAGAATGGGAGTGAATTAGATTAATTTTAAAGGCTTTGCTGCTGTTGAGAGTTTTTTTTTCCCTTATAATGTCACACTGGGTTGGTACAGGCAAGCTGGATCTGGTTTGTGTTCTGGATGTACATACACCTGATTTACATGCACGTGAAATTGTATACCTGAGAAAAACCACCTTCTTTATGTAGTTTAAAGTTCACAGTTCATACGACAGATGTACATTGTGTTTACTGAAAAAAGTGTCTTTTATTTTAAAGTGCATATTATCTTATTTAATCTTGTTCTGTTAAACCAGATGTAGAAATTCAAACACATTTGTTAAATACATGCTTGTGTTTGTTTGATGAAGAAAATAAGCAACCAGTTTTAAAGAATCTTGACACTTTTAATGCACCCAGCAAGATTCAAATGAAAGCACACCTGTTGCTGTGGTGTGCTTTTCTTTCTCTGGGTTGTACGTATACAGCAGGGAAAATAAGTACAGTATTGAACACGTCAATATTTTTCTCATTAAACATATTTCTGATGGAGCCATTGACCTGAGGTTTTCACCAGATATCAGTAACAACCCAAGTAATCCATACATACAAAGAAATCAAACTCTGTTCATAAAGCAAGTTGTATTTAATAAAGTGGAATGACACAGGGAATAAATATTGAACATGCTTGGTAAAATTAATTTAATATTTAGTAGAAAAGCCTTTGTTGGTAATAACAGCTTCCAGATGTTTCCTGTATGGAGAAACTAGGTGCAGGCATTGCTCAAGAGTCATTTTAGCCCATTTTTCCACACAAACTGTCTTCAAATCTTGAAGGTTCCGTGGGTGTCTTCTCTGAACTCTGATCTTCAGTTCATTCCATAGATTTTCAATTGGATTCAGGTCAGGTGACTAATTGGGCCATTCTAGCAGCTTTATTTTCCTTCTCTGAAGCCAGTTGAGAGTTTCCTTGGCTGTGTGTTTGGGATCGTTGTCTTGCTGAAATGTCCACCCTCATTTCATCTTCAGTATCTTGGCAGATGGCAACAGATTCTTATCAAGGGTGTCTCTGTACATTTGACCATTCATCTTTCCTTCAATTATATGAAGTCTGCCTATACCATTTGCTGAAAAACACCCCCACCCCATGATGCTCCCACCTCCAAACTTCACTGTTGGCATGGTGTTTTTAGGCTGATGTGTAGTGCCATTTCACCTCCAAACATGCTGTGTTGTCGCATCCAGAAAGTTCAATTTTGGTCTCATCTGACCAGACTATATTCTCCATGTGTGTTACTGGCTTACCCAAATGTTGTGCAGCAAATTTTAAATGAGCTTCAACATGCTTTTTCTTCAGCAATGGAGTCTTGTGAGGTGAGTGGGCATAGAGCCCATGTCAGTTGAGTGCATTACTTATTGTTTTCTTTGAAACAGCAGCACCTGCTAACTTCAGGTCTTTCTGGAGCTCTCCACAAGTGGTTTTGGCTCTTGGATAACTCTTCTGATAATTCTTTTGACTCCTCTGTCAGAAATCTTGCGAGGAGCTCCTGGCCATGGCTGGTGTATGGTAAAATGATGTTCTTTCCACTTCCGAATGATGGTTCCAGCAGTGCTCACTGGAACATTCAGCAGTTTAGAAATGCGCCTGTAACTAATGCCATCATTATGTTTTGCAACAATAAGGTTGCGAAGGTCTAGAGAGAGCTCATTGCCTCTACCCATCATGAGTTATTTGTGGTGTGACAATCTGATATTCACAGACCTTTTTAAAGGCTATCAGTCAGGACTTAACCAGCTGAAATTAATTTGCACTGATGGGGGATGGCTTTTTAAATTCTGATGGATTTCAGCTGGTTTCTTGGCTTTCTATGGCTTTTTACACCTTTTTCTTCGTGTTCAGTACTTATTCCCTGTGTCATTCCACTTTATTAAATAACTTTTGTGAACACAGTCGCCTTGATTTCTTTGTATGTATGGATTACTTGGGTTGTTATTTAGGGGTGGGGAAAAAACATTGATTCAGTGATGACTCGCAATACTTGGAACTCATGACAATGCATCGATCCATAAATGCACGGATTGATCTTTTAATTTAAAAAAAAAAAAGCACCCTCAAACTGCTGTACAATTAGGTATCGGTTAATCAGTTGCATTTTCAGTCCACTAGATGGTGCAGCATCATTGCTGCAAAGGTGTCTTGCCAGATTTACCTGCAGCCCAGCCCCGATAAGATGGCTGTGGGAACAGTAGCATGAAAAAAACCAAAAAAAAAAACAAAACAGAATTGCAGCGTCAAAGTTTAAATTAAATGACTGGACTTTTTTGAATTTTATAACAAAGAGAGGA
This sequence comes from Pholidichthys leucotaenia, assembly GCA_020510985.1. Taxonomy (NCBI): domain Eukaryota; kingdom Metazoa; phylum Chordata; class Actinopteri; order Cichliformes; family Pholidichthyidae; genus Pholidichthys; species Pholidichthys leucotaenia. The sequence goes on along the minus strand of CM035837.1, from coordinate 314,822,827 downwards.
CGAACGACCTGGATATGACACATTCAGTTTGCAAGGTGGGTTTTTGTCACATATTAAAACACTGGAGCCTAGGTATGTGATTTCATCTTGCCATTACTTCACTCATTATTATTTATTTTAAGACTATATTTTATTATCAGTTGAATATTTATTTTAAGAACATTTGTTTTTGCATCCACCACCATCAATGTGTGTGAATGGGTGAATAGCAGGATCTGTAAAGCGTTTTGGTCATCCAGAGCTGAGTAAAAAAAGTGCTATATAAGTGAATGGCATTTACCGTTTATCCATCCATCCATCTTCTACCACTTTTCTGGAGGTCCGAGTTACAGAGGCAGCAGTTCAAGCAGAGAAGCCCAGACTTCCCTCTCCCCAGCCATCTGCTCCAGCTCGTCAGAGAGGATACCAAGACGTTCCCAGTCCAGCTAGGAGACAGTCTCTCCAGCGTGTTCTGGGTCTGCCCCGGGGTCTCCTCCCAGAGGGGCGTGCCAGAAGTCCAGGAAGCATCCTGATGAGATGCCCAAACCACCTCAACTGGCTCCTTTCGATGTGGAGGAACAGCGGTTCTACTCTGAGCCTCTCCCGGATGACTGAACTCCTCACCCCCTCTCTCAGGGTGAGTCCAGCAATCCTGCGGAGAAAGCCCATTTCAGCCGCTTGTATTCGATCTCGTTCTTTCGGTCATTACCCAAAGCTCATGACAATAGGTGAGGGTAGTAACGTAGATTGAATAGTAAATCGATAGCTTTGCCTGAGAGCTCAGCTTCCTCTTCACCACGACAGACCGGTACAACATCTGCATCACTGCAGAGGCTGCTCTGATCCATCTGTTAATCTATTGCTTCAGTCTCCCCTCACTCGTGAATAAGATCCCGAGATACTTAAACTCCTCCACTTGGGGCAGGAGCTCATCCCCAACCCAGAGAGGACAATCCACCCTTTTCTGGCTGAGCACCATGGACTCAGACTTGGAGGTACTGATTCTCATCCCAGCCGCTTCACACTCTGTAGCAAACCGTTCCAGCAAGATCTGCAGGTCATTGCTCAATGAAGCCAACAGGACGGCATCATCTGCAAACAGCAGATGTGGTCACCAAACATGACACCCTTCATTCCTTGGCTGCGCCTAGAAATCCTGTTCATAAAAATTATGAACAGGATTGGTAAACTCTCACTTTACGGTGAGAGTTTACCATTTATCATTTAATTTAAAAATAATATACTGTGAAATTGTTTGGTTGCTGCCTGTTTGGACCGAATACTTTATTATATGAAAGCGATGTCAACAGTTTTACTATGGGACATGATTTGAGGTTGAATAAGGTGAAAAAAAAATTGAAATATATGGAATCGTGATACTCGAGATCGCAATATTGTGATTATTGTTGAATCATGATAGGACTGAATCATGACCCTAGTATCGTGATCTGATTCGAATCATGAGGTCCCTTATGGTTCCCACCCCTATTGTTACTGACATCTGGTGGAAATCTCAGGTCAATGATTCCATCAGAAATATGTTTGAGAAAATGTTGATGTGTTCAATACTTATTTTCCCCGCTGTGTATTTGTTAAGAGTACATTGTCTTATTTTATCATCTCTTGTTTTCCACAGGCCGAAATGAGCTGATAGCCAGATACATAAAACTCCGGACTGGGAAGACGAGAACCCGGAAGCAGGTAAGAAGAGAGGGAATGTGTCTGTCCATGGGTGAGAGAGCTGTCAAAATCTGAACGTGTGCAGACTGCTGCCTTTGTTTCTCCAGGAGAGAAATGGCAGGACACAGAATAAGATAATGCTAAGCTGTCAAGGGGACAAGTTCCCTGTCACTGCAGTGCATGACAGGATATTCCTCCATCATGAAGTTCCCAAATTGTTAAAATAGTTGACCCTCATAAGAAAAATAGAACTGTTGTTAACAAGGCTTCTACTGAGAAAAATAATTTGTCAATAGAATATTTTATGTTCTGCTCTATCAAAGCCACATGCATTGAATATGAGCATTACCTCTTTAACTAATTAGAAAAATGTTCTCCTTTATGACCAAGTAATTGGGTCTATGCTATGGAACAATTCTGAATATAAAAAATTAGTGGTGGGGTTCTTCTTTTTCTTCCGGCTGCTCCCTTTACGGGTCGCCACAGCGGCTCATCTGCCTCCATCTCACCCTATCCCTTGCATCTTCCTCTGTAACACCAACCCTCTCCATGTTCTCCTTCACTACATCCATGATTCTTCTCTGTGGTCTTGCTCTTTTCCTCCTGCCTGGCAGCTCCATCTTCACCATCCTTTGTCCAATATATCCACTATTCCTCCTCTGCACATGTCCAAACCATCTCAGCCTTGCCTCTCTTACTTTGTCTCCAACCCACTCAACCTGAGCTGTCCCTCTGATATACTCATTTCTAATCCTGTCCCTCCCAGTCACTGCCAGTGAGAATCATAGCATCTTCAACTCTACTACCTCCAGCTCTGCCTCCTGTCTTTTTGTCAGTGTCACTGTCTCCAAACCATACATCATAGCAGAACTCACCACCATCTTGTAAATCTTCCCTTTCACTCTCGCTGCTATCCTTCTGTCACAGATCACCCCTGACACTCGTCTCCACCCACTCCAACCTGCCTGCACTCTGTTCTTTATCTCTCTTGTGCATTTTCCATCGCTTTGGACGGTTGACCCCAGGTATTTAAACTCCTCTACCTTCACTACCACTACTCCTTGCATCTTCACTGTTATGCCTGCCTCCCTCTCATTCACACACATGTATTCTGTCTTGCGTCTACTGACTTTGATTCCTCTTCTCTCCAGAGCATACCTCCACCTCTCCAGGTTCTCTTCCACCTGCTCCCTACTCACTACAGATCACAATGTTGTCTGCAAACATTATGGTCCACGGAGACTCCAGCCTGACCTCATCTGTCAGCCTGTCCATTACCATGGCAAACAACAAGGGACTTAAAGCAGACCCCTGATGTAACCCCACACCCACCTTGAATCCACCTGTCACTCCTACAGAACACTTCACCATCATCTCACTGTCCTCCTACATGTCCTGCCACCACCCTCACATACTTCTGTGCCACTCTTGACTCTGTCATACAGTACCACACTTCCTCTCTTGGCACATTGCATCTGCAGTACTCTTTCTTGACATGAAACCGTACTGCTGCTCACTGATTGTCACCTCTCCTCTTAACCTGGCTTCAACAGCTCTTTCCTATATCTTCATAGTTTGGCTGATCAACTTTATGCCTCTGTAGTTACTACCGCTCTGGGCATCACCTTTGTCCTTGAAAATTGGTACCAAACTCAGGCATCCTCTCACTCTCCAAGATTGTGTTAAACAATCTGGTTAAAAAGTCCACTGCCATCTCTACTAAAAATTTCCATACTTCCACTGGTATGTCATCTGGACCAATCACCTTTCCATTCTTCATCCTCTTCAAAGCTGCCCTCACTTCTGCCTTGCTAATACTTGGAACTTCCTGGTTCACTATCTTTCCTTCATCCATCCTCCTCTCTCTCTCTCATTTTCTTCATTTCCTTTGCTCCTAAAAGTACTCCTTCCATCTTCTCAACACACTCATCACCCATTATTAGTACATTACATCTCTGTCCTTAATCAACCAAACTTGCTACACATCCTTTCCAGCTTAATCTCTACAAGTCCTTTTCTCCTTCCTTAGTGTCCATCCTCTCATACAACTCACTATATGCCTTTGCCACCTCTCTCTTTGCCATGCACCTAGATTCCAAATACTCTTGTCTACTTTCTTCATCTCCCGATCTATCAAACTTCTTCTTTGTTAACCTCTTCCTTTGAATCCTTTCCTGGACCTCCTCATTCCACCACAAAGTCTCCTTGTCTTCTTTCCTCTGTCCAGAGGATACACCACATACTATACCTTTCTACCCATTTCCCTCAATACTTTTGCTGTACTTTCCTAGTCATCTGGTAATTCTTCCCTACCACCCAGAGCCTGTATCAGCTCCTTCCTGAACTCTGTGCGACCTTCTTCCTTCTGTAACTTCCCCCACTTAATCTTTGGCTATGCCTTCACTCTCTTCCTCTTCTTTCTTTCCAAAGTCGTCCTATAGACTACTATCCAATGCTGTCTACAGTGGGGCAAAAAAGTATTTAGTCAGCCACCAATTGTGCAAGTTCTCCCACTTAAAAGATGAGAGAGATCTCCAATTTTCATCATAGGTATACCTCAAATATGAGAGACAAAATGAGAAAAAAAAAATCCAGAAAATCACAATGAAGGATTTTTAAAGAATTAATTGGTAAATTCCTCGGTAAAATAAGTATTTGGTCAATAACAAAAGTTCATCTCAGTACTTTGTTATATACCCTTTGTTGGCAATGACAGAGGTCAAACGTTTTCTGTAAGTCTTCACAAGGTTTTCACACACTGTTGCTGGTATTTTGGCCCATTCCTCCATGCAGATCTCCATGCAGATCTAGAGCAGTGATGTTTTGGGGCTATCGCTGGGCAACATGGACTTTCACCTCCCTCCAAAGATTTTCTATGGGGTTGAGATCTGGAGACTGGCTAGGCCACTCCAGGACCTTGAAATGCTTCTTACGAAGCCACTCCTTCATTGCCCGGGCGGTGTGTTTGGGATCATTGTCACGCTGAAAGACCCAGCCACGTTTCATCTTCAATGCCCTTGCTGATGAAGGTTTTCACTCAAAATCTCATGATACATGGCCGCATTCATTCTTTCCTTTACACGGATCAGTCATCCTGGTCCCTTTGCAGAAAAACAGCCCCAACGCATGATGTTTCCACCCCCATGCTTCACAGTAGGTATGGTGTTCTTTCTCCTCCAAACACGACAAGTTGAGTTTTTACCAAAAAGTTCTATTTTGGTTTCATCTGACCATATGACATTCTCCCAATCCTCTTCTGGATCATCCAAATGCTCTCTAGCAAACTTCAGACAGGCCTGGACATGTACTGGCTTAAGCAGGGGGACACGTCTGGCACTGCAGTATTTGAGTCCCTGGCGGCGTAGTGTGTTACTAATGGTAGCCTTTGTTACTTTGGTCCCAGCTCTCTGCAGGTCATTCACTAGGTCCCCCCATGTGGTTCTGGGATTTTTGCTCACTGTACTCGTGATCATTTTGACCCTACAGGGTGAGATCTTGCATGGACCCCCAGATCGAGGGAGATTATCAGTGATCTTGTATGTCTTCCCTTTTCTAATAATTGCTCCCACAGTTGATTTCTTCACACCAAGCTGCTTACCTATTGCAGATTCAGTCTTCCCAGCCTGGTGCAGGTCTACAATTTTGTTTCTGGTGTCCTTTGACAGCTCTTTGGTCTTGGCCATAGTGGAGTTTGGAGTCTGACTGTTTGAGGTTGTGGACAGGTGTCTTTTATACTGATAATAAGTTCAAACGGGTGCCATTAATACAGGTAACGAGTGGAGGACAGAGGAGCCTCTTAAAGAAGAAGTTACATGTCTGTGAGAGCCAGAAATCTTGCTTGTTTGTAGGTGACCAAATACTTATTTTACCGAGGAATTTACCAATTAATTCATTAAAAATCCTTCAATGTGATTTTCTGGATTTTTTTCTCATTTTGTCTCATAGTTGAGGTATACCTATGATGAAAATTGGAGACCTCTCATCTTTCAAGTGGGAGAACTTGCACAATTGGTGGCTGACTAAATACTTTTTTGCCCCACTGTAGCTACATTCTCCCCTGCCAGCACCTTGCAGTCTCCTATTTCTTTCAGATTTCTCCTTCTGCATAAGATGTAGTCCACCTGTATGCACCGTCCTCCACTCTTGTCAGTTACCTGATGTTCCTGTCTCTTTTTAAAATGTATGTTCACCACAGCCATTTCCATCCTCTTAGCAAAATTCACAACCATTTGTCCTTCCACATTTCTGTCATTAAGACCATACCGACCCAGAACCTCCTCATCACATCTGTTCCCTTCACCTACGTGCCCATTAAAGTCTGCTCCAATCACCCCCCCCTTTCCCGGGAACACGCTCTACCCCTTCATCTAACGTACTCCAGAATTCCTCTTTCTCTTCTCCCTTGCATCCACCGTGTGGGGCATACGCACTAACATTATTCAGCATCACACCTTCAGTTTGTAGCTTCAACCTCACGATCCTGTCTGACTCTGTCTTTACCTCCTGGACACTCTTCACATACTCTTTCCTTCCAGATTATTCCTACTCCATTTCTTTTCCGATCTATGTACATCATGGCAGAACAGTTTAAATCTTCTTCCAGTGCTCCTAGCCTTGCTTCCCATCCATCTGGTTTCTTGAACACACAGTATATCTGCCTGCCCTCTCTCCATCATATCAACCAACTCTCTGCCTTTGCCAGTCATAGTTCCTACATTTAACGTCCTAACTCTCACCTCCACACTTCTACCTTTCCTTTTCTCTCTCCCTCTCCTAACACACCTTCCCCCTCTCTTCCTCCTTGATCTTCGACCAGTAGTAGCTAAATTTCCACTGGCACCCTGTCGGTTAACAGCACCGGTGGTGGTCGTTGTTAACCTGGGCCTCGATTGAGCTGGTATGAAAGTCTCATTCGTCATGATGTGCATGTTTGATTTGGCAAAGGTTTCACGTCGGATGCCCTTCCTGACACAACCCTCCCCATTTACCTGAGCCTGGTATCGGCACTAGGAGTACACTCAGTTAAAAAGTTAGTGGTGGGAAACAATTTAAAATTGTAATTAATGTGCTATAATAATAATAAATGTGTTAATAAATGTGCTTGATTTCTGCAACTGCAGGTTCATTTAAAGCTTTCGACATGTCAAAAATGACAACTACTATCCAGAATATTCTCAAAAAAAAAACAAAAAACAGAACTCTTGGCAGTTACAGGGCAGTTATCATAGAAACACAGCACTATCTAAAACCTGTACCACCTTCAGCCTGTATGCAGCAAGACACAACAATCGCACACAAAACCCAGGTACAGCAGTCTCTCACCTCCCTTTCTGGTGTGAGTTCCAGTAGTAGATAGTCCAGTTTATTTTCTAGGGAGGAGTCATTCGCGAACAGAACCAAAGGAAGCTGTGTCTGCCCAGGATTAAGTTCTAGCTTAGCTTTTAGCCCTCCTCAGTAGGCCCTGCCTCCTTATCTTCCTAGAGTGACCAGTGTTGGTAAAAAGTCTTGCTGCGCTGTGGGCCACTGGCTCTTGCTCTGAAGTTTTGCAGGCTGTCCAATGTAGTCACGTCTATAGAGCCCATATTACTGAAGGAGTATCCACATTATTCCTAGGCCCAATGATGCCTTGCATGAAATATGGTAGCAACTTCCGGTACTAGTTTAGAACATATGGTTGTCACTGAAATGGGACACTTTTCCTTGTTAAAAAACAATGACTTCGGCATCAAAAATGCAGGGATGGCAATTTTCCGCCGATTTATTTTCAAATTGATCATTTCTGTGAATCGTCTAAATCCGTTGAGAAAATTTTAGGGGGGGTAAGGTACCTTATTGTTACCGATTTTAGCGAAAATCAACACGATTGCATAAGCGCTCGGCGCTTCCCCGGGTCAAGTCTCCCGCGATAACCCGGATGTTATGTACTCAAGCTACTGCTGTAAATGGCCCTGCGATTGGATAGTTGCAAACGATTGGACCAATCAAATGGCTCGTTGTATGCTTTGTCAAAAATTCATGGCGGCGTGTTCGTGTTGGAATTCTGAGCTTTCGATATCGTTTTCAGCGGAATTATGAGATTTTTATCGAAGGATCAGGAGTCATCAGTGCTAGAAATAGACAAAAGTGTCAAAAATAAGTTCCGATGGAATTGGCTTGAGAGAAAAGTGACGGTAAAGGTGAAAATTGGCTCCAAGTTCGACGAGGTAACAGAAACACTCGGACAGTTTCTGAAGAAACCAGAAAAGGAGATGAAGTTCAAAGTTCAGAGACTGACACAGCTTGCTGCCAAAAGGAAGAAAGTTTCACATTAGAAGTGACTTGGTGACCAGTGTAAATAGTGTAATAAACTCTTATAGAACTGTTAAATATGTTGGACTAAAGACAGTGAGACAACATTGAAGAAAAAGTAAGTTAACTTTTCATTAAATTTAATGATTTATCTAAGTCTAGTATTTCATTTTTTTAATCATTTTTTTTCAGTCTAAATTACTTCTGTTTTACTGAAAACCTGCCCCCCCCCCCCATAAGTCAATCGACCAAATTAGATTTCAGCTGAAATCAGAATTTCCTGTTGCCATCCCTGAAAATGTGGGAACACGGCCTCTTGCACCTCAAAACAGTAACATAATCATACCACTTTCCACGACTAATGAGGGATGGGAAGATGACCTTATAAAGTGGCCTCGTAGATAGTAGCTCCATTAGTTAGCGCCACTGCTAAGATGCTAACGCTGTAAACAAATGACCCGTGCTGGCAAAATGAGTCACTCTGAGGACATTATCAAAACTGATGTAATGTTATTTCCATATTCTGTATTGAAAGATCTTTAAAATATTTAGTTTGTAGGTAGTGCGCGAAAACTGACCCAGAAAAAGACGATTTGTTTATATTTTAGCTAGGTTGAAAACTTGCATTCGATCGGTCAGGCGTTACATCTTCTGCAAAAACATAGGTATTTTTAGAAAGTACGATTTCCAAGCTTTCCAATGATACCAGGCACTCATGGGGGTTATCCCGGGACTTTTGACGCTACCACACAAAGAAAGAGTCATGATTTGTGACTTCTCGTTGCCTGTACTCATAATGACGTGGTGTGCATTCCGACCAGCACGTCTCCACTGCAATAAAGTCAGCTGCATTTTGTTAAAATATGTTGGACACCGTGCTTGGATGTCATCTGTCACCATGTGGTGAAAAGCCTCCATTTATCCAGTCTGGTACAACCATGAACACCGGCAACAAGTACCAGAACTACGCCAAAACATTCAAAAAATACAAAAACTAGAAGAGCTGAAATTAGCTGCTACTTGAATGCAAAACACGTATGTGGAGTATACATTAAAATGAATTTGAAAAACTTTTACAAATGCTATTTTAAATGCCCCTGCTACTCCACTCTTATTGACTGATTTGACACTACGTCAGCCGAAACCGGAAGCTCCGCCCATAATCGTTCCTACAGCGGCACCCCCAGGAATAAGGTGGATAAATTCAGTAAAGCCTGGTGATTAGCTAGGCTGTAAGCCCTCCGCACCTCTCCTCTCTTCTCCGTCGGCCTCTTCTCTGATTTCCAGTGTTCAGGTCGGGATTGTGCTCTGATGTGGTCCATACGTATTATGACAACAATACTGTGGCAAAGTGATGTGAACACCTGGAATTAAATAAAATATTTGCGTTTGTGACATTAATAGGGCTTCACACACACACCTGTTTTGAGATGCACCATAGACTGTCCAACAGAAACTGTACCCACATTTCAAAAATTCTGGGTTTTTTTTTGTTGCACTGCCATTAACCACGACTTATTCCCGAGGGAATACTCACACGTGATCTGCATTGTTATTTATGCAAATCCGACGGCGAACGCTGGGACAGCGCGTGACGTCATCCACTCAGTAACTGGCAGGCTGCACAGAACACCCAGATGCTCTTCTCCTCATCTCAGGCGATTTCAACCATGTTTCACTGTCTCCCATTCTACCCATGTTCACCCAGTATGTCACATGCCACACTAGAGACAATAAAACACTGGACTTATTCTACGCAAACACTAAGGAGGCGTACACCTCATCACCACTCCCCCCACTCGGGAGATTGGATCACAACTTGGTTCATCTCCGGCCGGTGTACAAACTCCTAGTGCACAGACAACCTCCGGTCATGCGCACAGTGAAGTTATGGTCTGAGGAGGCAATGGACGCTCTAAAGGACTGCTTTGAAACCACTGCCTGGGAGCAGCTCTGCGATCCACATGGTAAGGACATCGATGGCCTCACTCACACCATCACGGACTACATCAGTTTCTGTGTGGACAGCACTGTACCCACCAAGACCATACGGTGTTGCTCAAACAACAAATCCTGGATCAACCCTGAGATAAAAACACTTCTGAGGGAGAAGAAGAGGATCTTCAGGTTGGGGAACAGGGAGGTGCTGAAGTCCGTACAGAGGGAGCTGAGGAGGAAGATCAGAGAAGGCAAGGACAGCTTCAGGAAGAAGATGGAGGATAAGCTGCAACAGAGCGACATTGGTGGGGTCTGGAGAAACCTTAAAACCATCTCTGGGCTCCAGAATACCTCCCCCCAGGCCACGGGGGGCAGGGAGTGGGCGAACAATCTGAATCTGTTTTTCAATAGGTTTGACCAACTGCCCTCCCCCCCGACTGCACAACCACCACTGCTGCCTCTGAAGACATCAAGTCCCGCTGCCCACTCCCCACTCCACCATCACTAAGACCCAGGTGAGGACGGAGCTGAGGAAGATCAAGGCGATGAAGGCGTCGGGACCGGACGTCATCAGTGCAAAGCTCCTCAAGTCCTGTGCAGACCAGCTGTGTAGGATTGTGGAGTACATCTTCAACCTGAGCCTGAAGCTGGGGAGGGTACCACAGTTGTGGAAAACATCTTGTGTGGTACCTGTACCAAAGAATTCCCACCCCAAAGATCTGAACAGCGACAGACCAGTGGCCCTGACGTCCCACATGATGAAGACCCTGGAGAGACTGCTCCTTGCTCACCTCCGCCCCCTGGTTGGACAAGCGATGGATCCACTCCAGTTCGCCTACCAGCATGGCATTGGGGTGGAGGATGCGGTCATCTTCCTCCTTCACCGTTCTCTGTTCCACCTGGAGAAGCCCGGGAATGCGGTGAGGATCATGTTCTTTGACTTCTCCAGTGCTTTCAACACTATCCAACCGATGATCCTGAAGGACAAGCTGCTGTGCGCAGGGGTGGACCAGCACCTGTCATCATGGATCCTGGACTACCTCACAAACCGGCCACAGTTTGTGAGAATCCGGGACTGTGTCCGACACGATCATCGGTAGCACGGGGGCCCCCCAGGGAACAGTTTTGCCTCCCTTCCTGTTCACCCTTTATACTGCGGACTTCTCACACAACACAACACACTGCCATCTACAGAAGTTCTCTGATGACTCTGCGATCGTCGGCCTCATCTCCAACGGAGATGAAGCTGAGTACAGAGGACTTATCCAGGACTTTGTGGACTGGTGCCATCGGAACTGCCTCCAGATCAACGCAAGGAAAACTAAGGAGCTGGTGGTGGACTGCCGCAGGCAAGGACAACCCCTCACAGCACCAGTAAACATCCAGGGAACAGACATTGAGATGGTGACATCCTACAAGTACCTGGGTGTTCATCTGAACAATAAACTAGACTGGTCACACAATACTGACGCACTCTACAACAAGGGACAGCGCAGGCTGTTCCTACTGAGGAGACTCAGGTCTTTTGGTGTACAAGGGGCGCTGCTGAAGACATACTACGACACGGTGGTGGCATTAGCCATCACTTTTGGAGTGGTCTGCTGGGGCAGTGGCATTACAGCAGCCGATAGGAACAGACTGAACAAACTGATCAAGAAAGCTAGCTCTGTCCTGGGGCAGCGCCTTGACCCAGTGGAGGAGATGGGAGAGAGAAGGATGGTGGCTAAACTGTCATCTCTGCTGGAGTCCGAGTTCCACCCTATGCAGGACACACTGAATGTACTAAGGAGCTCATTTAGCAGCAGACTACATCATCCTAGGTGCACAACCGAGAGGTTTCGCAGGTCCTTCCTACCTACGGCTGTCAGACTGTACAACCTAAGCAGGGCTGCTCGCAGAGATAGCAAAAAGATGTGACAACCTAATAGTATTGAATGCAAAAGACACAATAGACTTACACAATGATCCCCTCCGGTATACAACTAGGAAAAGACCGGTAGCTACGGAGGGTGACAGTATGTATGGGTACATAATCATACCATGTAGGATAACTAAGTAGACGGTTATGCTGTTTCATTCTATCTAGCTACAGTGCTCCGCGCTGTGTGTGTTTATATATTTATATATTTATTCCATCTAGCGACAATGCTCCACACTGTGTATTTACATATTTACATATTTATTCCATCTAGCTACAATGCTCCACACTGTGTGTTTATATATTTACATATTTATTCCATCTAGCTACAATGCTCCACACTGTGTATTTACATATTTACATATTTATTCCATCTAGCTACAATGCTCCGCACTGTGTTTATATATTCATATATTTATTCCATCTAGCTACAATGCTCCGCACTGTGTGTTTATATATAATATTTATTCCATCTAGCTACAATGCTCCGCACTGTGTGTCTATATATTTATGTTTATATGTACATATGTATACTTGCTGCTCTTGTTTTTTTCTTGCCTTCTGATTGTTGCTCTGAGTGTTGCTATCCCTGTGCTGTTGCAATCCTGGAATTTCCCCATTGTGGGACTAATAAAGGCTTATCTTATCTTATCTTATCATACCCCCCCCCCAAAAAAAAAAAACTGAATGTGATCAAGGGAGCATTGCGTTATCGCACGATTAATATGATAGCAATAAATCAGAAATCATTTTTGATTCTTGTATTCAAACTACTTGATTTGAAAATAGTCGTGATAGTGCTTTAGTAATACTATGGAGCCCATTGATCTTCCTTGTAAACAGGAAATCCTCTGTATGACCACTGTCTTGAATGACGGTGATAAACAAGGCTGTGTCTGCAGTGACATTCGATCAGTGTGTGTGTGAATTGATCAGTCTGGACCAGACGGGCCATGTGGTTTGCCTCTCTGTGACTGTCCTCCTCGCAGAAGAATTAGACTGCAAGAGTTGTTTACCCAAAGCTACACTAAGAAAGACTTTTTTTTTTTCTCTTCTTATACATGATGATGTATAGTACTGTATGTGTTTATGAATGTAATTGATGGATTAGTCAGTTCAGATAGAATTAGCTGCAGTTTTTGTTTTTGATTCATTTTTTACAGTAATAATGATACAGTGTGTAATAGAATTAGAAAGATTACTTAATTGTTTATCACCACTGAAGAAGGCAAGTGAGAATATATTTGGAGTGGTAGCTGGTTGAAGCATCACCTCAGAAAACAATATTTTGAACAGTGTCAATATTTAAGAGCTAGGGATGAACGCTGATTCTTCTTCTTTTAGCTGCTCCCTTTAGGGGTCACCACAGCGGATCTTCTGCCTCCATCTCACCCTGTCTCTTGCATCTTCTTTGAAACACCATCCTTCTCCATGTCCTCCTTCACTGCATCCATGAATCTTCTCTGTGGTCTTCCTCTTTTTCTCCTGCCTGGCAGTTCCATCTTCAGTATCCTTTGTCCAGTATATAAACTATCCCTTCTCTACACGTGTCCAAACCATCTCAGCATTCCCTCCCTTACTTTGCCTCCAAACCGCTCAACCTGAGCTGTCCCTCTGATATACTCATTTCTAATCCTGTCCGTCATAGTCACTTGCAATGAGGATTTTACCATCTTCGACTGTTACCTATTGCTACACCTCCTGTGTTTTTGCCAATGCCAGTGCCTCCAAATCATACATCATAGCAAGTCTCACTTCTGTCTTGTCTTCCCTTTCATTCTAGCTGCTATCCTTCTGTCACATATCACCCCTGACACTTGTCTCCACCCTGCCTGCACTCTGTTCTTCATCTCTCTTCTGCATTTTCCATCGCTTTGGATGGTTGGCCCCAGGTATTTAAACTCATCTACCTTCACTGCCTCTACTCCTTGCATCTTCACTGTTACACCTGGTTCCCTCTCATTTACACACGCATTCTGTCTTGCTTCTACTCACTTTCATTCCTCTTCTCTCCAGTGCATACCTCCACCTCTCCAGGTTCTCTTCCACCTGCTCCCTACTCTCACTACAGACCACAATATCGTTCATCCACAAAGACTCCTGCCAGACCTCATCTGTCACCCTGTCCATCACCATGGAAAACAAGAAGGGGCTCAAAGCAGATCCCTGATGTAACCCCACCCCCACCTTGAATCAATCTGTCACTCCTACAGCATACCTCACCACCATGTCGCTGTCCTCATACATGTCCTGCACCACCCTCACATACTTCTCTGCTGCTTCTGACGTCCTCTTACAATACCACACTTCCTCTCTTGGAGCCTAACCTATATGCTGGGGCTCCTCAAATGTCGGACCTCAGTCCGGATCCAGACCCAATCACAAGTCAGTCCGGACCCAAATGTGTATCACATTGTGTACGTTTCTTACCAACTTTGCTGTGCTGCCTGAGTGTTGCGTACGCACGTTACACAAAGTGTGCCCATCCGTGTGTGTGCTCATGTGTTTAGCCCACTTCCAAACATAGCTGGGTTGCCGAATGCTACTACCAGCTTGCTGAGACCTGCGTGAAGTTGGCCCGCTGTCTTGCAGAGCTGCCGTTGCTCGTGTGTGACGTTCATTGTTCGTATGTGAATGCTCGTATGTGCGCCCATCACCGCCGGGGCAATTACATGCAGTAATATTCTGTAATTGCTACTGTGAAGTAGTTAATACCAGCTAGCATGCCACGTTCATAGTTGGCGCTAGCAAAAAAAAATGGAAGGATGATCGGGAAAACTGAGAATTCAAAGAGGAATGGACAGAAAAATATGCGTTCATTCTGCCAGAGTCCAGCATAAAACCAGTGTGCCCGATTTGCAGCGACACGGTTGTTGAATACTGAGGTGAGGTCAGACAAACTTGCTCCGCTGAAATCTTCATATTAAGCCACAGACTGTCAGATCTATGACCCAGCAAGAAAGAGCAGCTGAGGCCTCACTCAGAGTGACCTGGGTCTGGGGAAAGCATAAATACCCTTTTGCTCATTCAGAAGTTGTTAAAGAGTGTTTGGATGAAATGGTTGAGGCAATTTTTGAGGGTAATGAGAAACAAGAGCTGTCTAGCAAGATTAAACAAATACCCTTATCAGACTCCACTGTGACAAGGAGAACTGAGTTACTTGCTGAAGATATTGCAAACAAGCTAACTTGTGATATTAAGAATGCACAGTGCATTTCATTAGCTGTGGACGAATCAACAGACTGTACAGACAATGCACAGTTACGTATGTGTCTTTGTCTGATATTACAGTGAAGCAAAGGAGGAATTTTGTGAAGACATTTAGGTAACAAACCCCTCCATAGTTACACAAGAGGTGAGGATATTTATGAAGGCATCACACAGATGCTGAAAGAAAAAGAAATTGACCTCAAAATGGTGGTGTCCATTGCAACTGATGGAGCTCCAGCCATGACTGGGAGAGAGAAGGGAGCTATCCAGTGCATGAAAATTCACCATCCAGACCTGCTGTCATATCACTGCATCATTCACCAGACAGTGCTGTGCACCAGTCTTAGAAAAGAATATTCAGAAGTGATGGAAACTATTATGAAACTATTATGAAACTTGTGAACTACCTGAGATCCTCTTCAGCACTGCCTTTTTACGTGCATTTCTGAATGAGATGAGTGGACTATTTACCTTGTTTTATAGGTCCGTCTCATTAAATTAGAATATCATAATTTAATTAACAAATATAATGATCATTAAAATTAAATCAAAAAGGCTTGAAATATTTTCTTGTTCATGTAATTAATATTAAATATAAAAGTTTCCTTTTGAATTATATTTTAAAAAAGTTAACTTTTCCACAATATTTCAATTTATTGAAATGCACCTCAATTGTAATCTGGTCAGGTTTATGTTAAATAAATGTGGGTCTTGTGTAAAAACATTTGCATACTCTTGACTTGTAGTGTCCCCTCAATATTCACTCAGAAGAAAATTTTCTGTCTGTTGTCCCTCCCAACATCATAATGAAATATCTGCTGATGTGTTATCACTGCTCGGGACCGCCAACCCACTGGAAAAAACAAATGTGGACCCCTGGCAAAAACATTTGAGGACCCCTGCTATATGCTTTCTCTAGATCCACAGAAACAAAGTGCAACTCCTTCTGACCTTCTCTATACTTCTCCATCAACACTCTTAAAGCACACATTGCAGCTGTAGTACTCTTAGCATGAATGCGTACTGCTGCTCGCTGATGATTTTATGAATAGAACCAGAGAAAAATTCTCTCATTGTCATTAACACAGATTATTCTTCATTTAAACTGGTACCTGCTATTCTGAATATTTCATCTATGTGAAAGAAAATAATTTTAAATCATTTAAATGTGACAGGGAAATTCCTGGCCCAGCTTCCATAAGGATAATAGACTTACTAATTTTCATTCATCACACAGCAGATCACATCTGTGTTCTTGATGTGTGCTAAAGGGGCCTGCATACTCCTTAATCAGTTCACTTAAGTGACGACAACACACAGCATAATGTTTATCAGCTGTTGGTGTGGTTTGGAGACAATTCTATTGTGCACCTTATCTCCATCAAGTTTTTTATACAAAAAATTATACACTTTTTGTTTTTATTTTTATTGTTTTTTTTTATTATTTCCCCCTTTTTCTGTTCTTAATGGAGGTGTCTAGTCACATACAGGTCTTAGCAAGAAAGAAAGTTCGAGAAATCCAAGCTGCCATTAAGGTACGTCTGGCTTTCCCCAGTTGCAGGGGGGCTTTTCATTGCCATGGTTACAGGCTCTTCCTTTGTTTTCCTCCCTTCCCCTACCCCGCAGGTGTCTAGTCACATTCAGGTTCTTGCCAGAAGGAAATCTCGTGAATTTCATTCCAAGCTAAAGGTATGCGCTTTTCTGCTTTTGGGCTTGTTGGTTGCTGTATGTCTTAACTTCCTGTTTCCTGCTGCTCTGATTCCCGCTAATCCAGATCATCGGCTGCTTGTAGTCTAACATTCTTCACCCCCTCAACACATTGTTGCTATCGCTTCTACATGGTTTCATCTAAATGTATTCACTTTTTTCATGGAACTTTTAATTTAAGATGGCTGCTGCTGCTGTTGAAAATTTGCAAAATCCAGTATATTCTCACTATAAGCAGATTGTTTTTTTAAATCATACAAGAGCCTGGTCAAGATTGACCTGGGTCAGTATTAAATAGTTTTAAAATTGAGAATTGAAAAAAATACACTGTGTAATATACTCCCATTAAGCATCCCTTAATGTAACACTATGTAAGATTTCCACCTTAAAAATGTTTCTAAAATCATTTTGATATTGCATCAACCTTTGAACAGGTAAATGCCACTTCCACCATAGCCTGAGTGGGCCCGCATTGCCTGCAATACAACTGTTGCAGGGGATACAACAGAGAATGTGGCTTTAACCACCAGCTAATAAACACCCTGCAATTGGCTACTGGGACTGCCAGTTGTAGTCTTTCCAGTGTTTCCACCATGAACAGCAAAGTGGTGTAGAGGAAAAGGGCCTGTTCAGATTACTCTAAATGCTGGTCGGTGAAGCTGGTATTACTGGGCATCCCGGCTGACTAAAAGCAGCACTGTGTAACTTTCTTGTTCCAGGTAGGAACACTGAAAAGGCTACAACTATGGCGACTCGACTGGCCCCGAGTCCCAACTGCCAATCACAGGACACAGCTGTACCCACAAACAACTAAGCTCCCTGTGATTGGCTGTTGAGACTGAGGTCGTAGTTATCATAGTTGTAGTCTTTTTAGTGTTCCTACCAAGGATAGAGCTGTTGTAAGCAATGCGGACCTTCCCAGGCTATGTGGGAAGTGACGGTCACCTGGTCAAAGGTTGATGTACTGTCAAAGTAATTTTGAAAACATTATTTTAAGATGGAAATCTTGCATAGTGTTGTTTTAACTGTAAATTCAATACAGATCTCTGCAATTCAGTATATTGATATTTTTGGTACAATGTTTTAGATGACTTTTCTTAATAGTAATTGTAATTATCCATATTCTTTTAATATTTTAAAGTTGTAAAATTACAAATTGCCCCTTTAAGAACTTTAACCACAATACATTTTATCGATAGCTAGACATTTTGCTTTTAAAAAAGAAAAAAGTGCCAGTCCTACAGTATTATCTCAGTTTATTGTGTAATGATCATTTAAAAAAATGTACTTTTGAGAATTTCATCCTTTGACTTGTGTTCTTCTGGTTAATATAATGTATGTACCAATAGAGACCATATTGTAATCTATATTGGCCCATTTGATTTACTGGTCAGGCTCTTCACACACACACACACACACACACACACACACACACACACACACACACACACACACACACACACAGGTGTGAAAAAGTGTTTGCCCCCTTCCTGATTTCTCATTTTCTTGTATGTTTGTCACACTTAAATGTTTCAGATCATCAAACAAATTTAAATATTAGACAAAGATAACACAAGTAAACCCAAAGTGCAGTTTTTAAATGAAGGTGTTTATTATTAAGGGTAAAAAAAAATTCCAAACCTACATGGCCCTGTGTGAAAAAGTGATTGTCCCCTAAACCTAATAACAGGTTGGGCCACCCTTAGCAGCAACAACTGCAATCAAGCATTTGCATTAACTGGCAATGAGTCTTTTCCAGCACTGTGGAGGAATTTTGGCCCACTCATTGTTGCAGAATTGTTGTAATTCAGCCACACTGGAGGGTTTTCGAGAATGAACCGCCTTTTTAAGGTCATGCCACATCATCTTAATCAGATTCAGGTCAGGACTTTGACGAGGCCACTCCAAAGTCTTCATTTTATTTTTCTTAAGCCATTCAGAGGTGGACTTGCTGGTGCGTTTTAGATCATTGTCCTGCTGCAGAACCCAAGTGCGCTTCAGCTTGAGGTCACGAACAGATGGCCGGACATTCTCCTTCAGGATTTTTTGGTAGACAGCAGAATTCATGGTTCCATATACCACAGCAAGTCTTCCAGATCCTGAAGCAGCAGAACAGCCCCAGACCATCACACTACCACCACCATATTTTTCTGTTATGTTCCTTTTCTGAAATGCTGTGTTACTTTTACACCAGATGTAATAGGACACACACTTTCCAAAAAGTTCAACTTTTGTCTCGTCAGACCACAGAGTATTTTCCCAAAAGTCTTGGGGATCATCAAGATGTTTTCTGGCAAAACTAAGACGAGCCTTTATGTTCTTTTTGCTCAGCAGTGATTTTTATCTTGGAACTCTGCTATGCAGGCCATTGTTGCCCAGTCTCTTTCTTATGGTGTAGTCATGAAGATTGACCTTAACTGAGGCAAGTGAGGCCTGCAGTTTTTTGGATGTTGTTGTGGGGTCTTTTGTGACCTCTTGGATGAGTCGTCGCTGTGCTCTTGGGGTAATTTTGGTCAGCCGGCCACTCCTGGGAAGGGTCACCACTGTTCCATGTTTTCGCCATTTGTGGATAATGGCTCTCACTGTGGTTCACTGGAGTCCCAAAGCTTTAGAAATGGCTTTATAACCTCAATTATTGTGTTTCTCATTTGTTTCTGAATTTCTTTGTATCGCAGCATGGTGTCTAGCTTTTGAGGATCTTTTGGTCTACTTCACTTCTTCTTCTTCCTCTTCTTCTTTTAGATTTGACTGGCAGTTGGCAACCAGCTTACAGGTGCATTACCGCCACTGACTTGATTCTTCGTATAAGGAGCTCTTATACTGTAAGGAGTTCTGAACAACTCGTGTGAAAAAAATCTTTATAAGGAGTTCTTATAAGGAGTTCTGAACAATCTTCTTCTTCTTCTTTTAGATTTGATTGGCGGTTGGCAACCAGCTTACAGGTGCATTACCGCCACATACTTCACTTCCTTTCTGTGTGCCTGTTTTTCCTCAGAGCTTTGTGATGTTTTCCTCAGAGCTTTGTGATGTTCTTCTTCTTCTTCTTTAATCTCGTATCTGCTTCTCATCTCATTATTCTTCTTCTAGCTGTAGTCCATAACTTGATTGGCGGTTGATCCACCAGCCCATGATGTCTTTGAACTCAAAGATCCCCCACTCAACAAGTCCCCAACTGCTTCCCTATGTAGCCCCCAAATGGCAATACATTCACCTGCTGCTTTCACAATGATTTTGATTTTTTTTTCTTTTTTCTTGGCAGTGCAGTCCACCACAAATAAGACAAAACCATTTTCCTTCAAAACCAGAGTATCTTCCTCAATTCCACTACATGTGTCTACTTCACTTTGTCAGGCAGGGCTTATTTAAATGATTTCTTGATTGAGAACAGGTGTGGCAGTAATCAGGCCTGGGTGTGGCTAAAGAAATTGATCTCAGCTTTCCAAAGATTCGATAAACCATAGTTAATTTATATTTTAACATGGTGGGGGGGGGGGGTCACTTTTTCACACAGGGCCATGTAGGTTTGGATTTTTTTCCCCCTTAATAATAAACACCTTCATTTAAAAACTGCATTTTGTGTTTACTTGTGTTATCTTTGTCTAATATTTAAATTTGCTTAATGATCTGAAACATCAAGTGTGATAAACATACAAAAAAATGAGAAATCAGGAAGGGGGCAAACACTTTTTCACACCACTCTGTGTGTGTGTGTGTGTGTGTGTGTGTGTGTGTGTGTGTGTGTGTGTGTGTGTGTGTGTGTGTGTGTGTGTGTGTGTTTTGACACACACACATATATAGATAAATAGATATAATGCAGTTTTTAAGTAAAACTCAAACCATGTTGTACGCATGTTAGGAAGCATGCTGGCATTGGCTGTTGGTGAGTGGCTGTGAGCTGAAGGTCCTATAAAATCTGTCTGCTTACATGTCTTACCAAGCAGATTTCATGAAAAAGAGGGCATGGCAAGAGGGTGTATTTAATGAATGAGCAGAAGATTTTGACTTTACTTCCTCTGACAATGTAACCCAACTCTTCCTTGTTGTCAAAAAGCTCGGGTTCACAGAGGAGAATGGCAGTGAAGCTGGATGTTTCTGAAATGCCCTCTCTGCTTTCTTGTTCTCCCTTCATTCTGTTGATAACTCCGAGCTCTCACAATGCCTCGGCTGGCAGTCGCTTTCCTTCCTCCTAGTTCAGATGTCGTCATTTTAGAGCGTTCTTGTCAGTTATTTCAGAAATGGTGAAATCTGTTAAAATCGCTGAAGAAAGCCTTTCAGAATGGCAGATTAAAATGGGAGAGGAGCATTGTGAAAGAAGTAATATTGAATAATACTGACCTGTAATTTAAGGCATTTTATGAAGTAATACTAAAGTATATCAAAGGACTCGCCACCCATCTGCAATTTTCTTCTTTTCTCGCAAAGCCGAGTATACATTTTGACTTTCATGTTTTGCTCCACTCCCAGTATTCAACAGGAATTAATGACCCCCCCTCATTAATTTCTGTCTATGTGTGTGTATATGTGTGTATGCTGAGCAACTGAGTCAGCCACATGAATGCCTGTTCTTTCAGAGGCACAGACGGCTGTCTGAAGAAAAACAGACAGCTTTGTATGAATCCCTGTCTTTTCTCATTTAAAGCAAATTAGAGCTCAGTAGCAAAAAGAAATACAAGTATGCCCTTCATTTTGTGGGGGTTGTCATCAAAACCTGCTGTTTCTAGCCTTGTCTATATTTTACTTAAATTATAGTCATTGTGCTGCTGTTCTGGTGTTTTGTCTCTAGTGATTAGTAATGATGCTGTCTATAATTTTCACAGACAATTTGTAAATACAAATTTGATAATTCTTTGGTATTGGGGTGTTTATGGCAGATCTGTATAATTTGGGCCGAGTCTCTATGAAATGGTAGTTGTAGGATTTTTCACAAATTTTTCACCAATATTCTTACACACCATCCTAAGGGTGTGGTCTGTAAGATTATTTCATGCACTGGTGAGACATACATTACTGACATTAATTAAAATGCAAATTGACAGTGGAACCTTGTTTGTTTGCATTTAGGTTACAAGTATGGTAAGTATTATTTTTGTTTGTTCTGCTGTTTCTGCTTTAATTGGGGTCTGCTTGTTTCCTCCCGCTGTTACTTTTTTCTGTTTTGCATTTATGCTCCCATCATAATAGCATAACTGTTGCCCAGTATTTTCTTCATTTATTTGTACAGTGCTGAGAAAAAGTATTTGCCTCTTTCCTGAGTTCTTATATTTTTGTATGTTTTTCACACTTAAATATTTAAGATCATCAAACAATATTAGACAAAGATAACCAGGGTATATACAAAATGCAGTTTTTAAATGATGATTTAATTTAATAAGGGAAAAAGCTATCCAAATGTACCTGGCCCTATGTGGAAAAAGTAATTGCCCCATAAACCTAATAACTGGTTGTGCCACCCTTGGCGGCAACCACTGCAATTAAGCATTTGCAATAACTGGCAATGGTTCTTTTACATTGCTGAATTTTGGCCCACTCTGTTTTGCAGAATTGTTTTAATTCAGCCACGTTGGAGGGCTTGAGCTTGAGGTCACGAACTGATCACTGGAAATTCTCCTTCAGGATTTTCTGGTAGAGAGGAGAATTCATGGTTCCACCAATTACGGCAAGTCATCCAGGTCCTGAAGCCGCAAAGCAGCCCCAGGCTATCACACTACCACCACCATGTTTGACTGTTGGTATGATGTCTTAGTTTTATGCCAGATGCAACGGTACGCACACCTTCCAAAAAGATCAGCTTTTGTCTTGTCAGTCCACAGAATATTTTCCCCAAAAGTCTTGGGGATCATCAAGATATTTTTTGGCAAATATGAGAAAAGCCTTTGTGTTCTTTTTGGTCAGCAGTGTTTTTCTCCTTGGAACTCTCCCATGGATGCCATTTTTGCCCAGTTGCTTTCTTATTGAATCATGGACCAGCATCCAAACCAAGGCAAGTGAGGCCTGCAGTTCTTTAGATGTTGTTCTGGGTTTTTGTTTCTGATCTGTTCTTGAATTTCTTTAGATCATGGTATGGTATGTTAATCCAAAAAGGGTTCATACTGTCTTCTAAAATAATTATAAAAATATTTTCTTTTCTATTAGACAGTGAAAAAGGTTGTTTTTACCTTAACATGTTTCGGCCGCTTCTTGCAGCCTTGGAAGGGTCACTGTGATGTTGTTGTGACAATCAGCTGTTTCATGGCTGTTTTATCCAGGTTTACCAGACAGCAGAGGATGACTACACCCCCTGCTGTCTGGTACGGGATGCTGTCCTCCACAGCGTACAGCGAGGTAAATGAGAAGTTAATTGCTGGTATTGTTAAAACACTGTCAAACTCAAAAACTAATGATATCTACAATATGAGCACCTCCTTTCTCAAAATGCACAGCAAAATATTAATCAAACCACTGACTCATCTCATTAATCTCTCCATTAGGTCTAGTACATTTCCATCTGGCTGGAAAAAAGCTGTCGTCATACCAGTTCATAAATCAGGCAGTAAAGACGATATATGCAATTACCGCCCAATCTCTATCTTACCAGTCCTATCTAAGGTTCTTGAAAAAGTTGTAGCTACACAGCTGATAGACTACTTACAAGACAGTCAACTTCTTCATCCACATCAATTTGGTTTTAGACCAGGATACTCAACAGAAACAGCAAATTGTTGCCTTATTGAAAACGTCAAACAGTCCTTGGACAGGGGTAATGTGGTAGGAGCTGTTTTTCTAGATCTCAAAAAGGCTTTCGATACTGTAAACCACAGTTTGCTTTTATCCAAAATGGTATCTTTTAACTTCTCCCCAAATACATTAGAATGGTTTGCATCTTATCTCCAGAATAGAGAACAGTGTGTAAAAGTTCACCAGGATAAATCCTCATTTTTAAACAACCGCATGGGTATCCCACAAGGGTCCATTCTTGGTCCTTTACTTTTCAGCATTTTTATTAATGACCTGCCGTTACACTGCTCAGCTGCAACATGCCAACTTTATGCAGATGATGCAGTTATTTACACAGCTGCCAAGACTCCAGCACAGGCTGCAGATGTACTGTCTACAAGTATGGTTGATGTCCAAGAGTGGCTCCTCAAGAACCATCTATTGCTGAACCTTCAGAAAACAGTCTCAATGTGCTTTTCAATCAAAAAATGTAACCTGCAACATTTTAAAGTTAATATACATGATCATGACATCAGTTTAGCTACAGAATTCAAATACCTTGGCATTGTACTAGATCCTCAACTCAAATTTAATCTTCATATAAAGAAAATTTCAAAAACAGTAAAAAAAAATCTGAACTGCTTTAAATTAATTAGATATTACATACCTTACGAAGCAGCTGCACTGTATATGCATTCTATGGTTTTTTCTCATATATCATACTGTTTGACAGTCTGGGCTCAAGCAGCCCCTTCCACAATAAGACATATAGGTTCATTATATAATCAAACCCTAAAAATCTTGGACAAAAAGCCCATTAGGTGGCATCACTGTAATGTTTTAAAAAAATACAACCTATTGAGTTTTGAGAGCTTCATTGACCTCTGTCTTCTGAAATTAACGTTCAAATGTTTCCATAAATCAGCACCCGAGCCACTTGCTGGTTTCGTCCAAAGACAGGACAGCAGCAGAGCCACCAGGAGTTCTGTTAACAATAACTGTAAAATATTCCACCGCAGAACCACATTTGGACAAACAGCTTTCTCTATAAAGGGCAGTCACATCTGGAACACAATGCCAAATGAAATTAAAATAATAACGGACTTTAAAACATTCACTAAAAATGTTAAAAACTGGCTGAAAAATAAACAAGAATGTACTCATGTATGAATTAATTGTCTGCAAAGTGAGAGTGAATGAAGGGAAGGAATAAATGTGTTTGTTTATAGTGAGTGACGGAGGGAGGAAGGCCTGAAATAGGCAAATGTGAGTTATGTTATATGTGTTAAATGTGAGTCAGGCTGTTATATTTGTGTATTTATAATATTTATAATATTTATGTTAAATGTGAGTCAGGCTGTTATATTTGTGTATTTATAATATTTATAATTGTGTATTTATAATTTTTCTGCATTGATGTATGTGGTTATTGTGTATATTTTTTATCTTGATTCTTTTTTCTAAAGCCCATCCAGGGACAAGAGTTGCAAATTAGCTAATAGCTATACACTCTATGTGCAACACATCAGATTGATTGTCTTTGATTAATTGTCTATGTTTATTGCACTGTCCCTGTCAAATAAACTAATCTACTACTAAAATATTTTTAGAGGTATGATATGTTGCTTTTTGAGATCTTTTAGCCTACCTCACTTTGTCAGACAGGTTCTATTTCAGTGATTTCTTGATTCAGTAGGTCTGGCAATAATCAGGCCTAGGCGTGGCTAGTAAACTTGAAGTCAGCTTTCCAAAAACTGTGGTAAACCATAGTTAATTCATGATGTAACAAGGGTTATCTTTGTCTAATATTAAAATTTGTTTGATCTGAAGCATTTAAGTGCGACAAATATGCAAAATATAAGAAATCAGGAATGGGGCAAATACTTTTTCAGGGCACTGTATTATTATTTATTGTATGCCATCATGCTAAAAGCATGCTGTAGTTTCACTCTGCTCCACCAGCATCTTCTGTCAGCATGCTTACCTGTAGCTTCTGCTACCAGTAACTCTGCACAAGTTTGATTTTGTGTATGTGTGCTGCCTGCTGAAATATTTGACTTTAACTTAAACAGTGCGCTACATCCAAGGTAGCATTCTGTGAGCATTACCCCTCTTAAACACAAATTCAAGTAAATTTAATATTAAATAAAGTCATGACCATTTAAAAAGCTTTTAACCAAAAATCAAAAACAAAAACTGTAAGAATTGCAGATGTAAAAGACTCCCAAGTGGGATTGGTGTCTTCAGTTTTAGCTGAGAAATTCTTTGTGTTTATATGTGATATGCTTTTTTTTACAGTAAGACAATTCAGCCTTGATAAAAGTACTGAATTAAGTTTTTAAAATTAAGGAGGAAACCACAAGTGCATACCACTGTTAGTAATGTTATGTTGGAATTCAGTTAGTGCTTGTTGCATACCTTATAAAAAGCCCACATATAGCATTAAAAACAACTTATGACGCTTCTTTTAACCTTGCTTTTTACTGCTGTGAGAGGTCAGCAGTGCTGTTGTGGGGAATCGGATTGTTGCTACCTCTGCTGCACACCCCTCCTCTCTCTTCAGCGTGAGTACTAAGCCTTTTTGTGACTGCTGTTAAAGGACCAAGCGGAGAAGGACAAAGCGCTCCAGAGCATGGCCTCCATGTCCTCGGCTCAGATCGTCTCTGCCACGGCTATTCACAACAAGCTCGGCTTGCCAGGCATCCCTCGGCCAGCCTTCCCTGGAGCAGGGGTAAGAGCCTCTGCGGCACCCTGCTATTGATCCATTCTGTCCAGCTTCACCCAGGGCAGCAACAGGGCCAACCACACCAACACCCGGGCCAAATCACATTACACACCACAGATTTACACAACTGCCCCTATCAGATAAGCGCACAATCAAAAGGAGTGGTAGTCAAGATAACTACATCCACTGAACACGGACCTGAAAGCCATTTTGGTCTTGTTGCTAACAGCTGCTCACATTTAGTTGTCCTTTGTTCTTTGTTGTTTATTGATGCATCCAATTCTCCAGTTATGGCAGGGTATGATTTCAGCTGGTCAACCCGGGTCCTCACAAGAGTAAGTTTTAGTGTACTGTAGGAAAAGAAAACAAAAATATATAAAAATTGCCTTCAAACAAAATTCTAGAATTACTTCTTCTGATGTCTCTTTTTTCTTTTTCAGTATTAAGCCTTTTACCCAGCAACCCTATCCCATCCAGCCAGCAGTAACAACAGCCATTTCAAGTGAGACATTATCTTTCTTGCTCAATAACTTGCTCAGTGCAATGAAATGAAGTGACTGTAGTGCACTTTGAAACCACCTCTTCACCATTTCCATTGGATTAGAATCATTTTAGAACTGCTTAGTTGGAGTTCTTACGAGAGTTGGTAGATTTTCTTGTTGGACAAAGAATACATTGATAGAAAAAATCTTTTTACAAATGCCAGGAACATTATAGGCAGGTTTGGATACAGTGCACAGACCATTCATCTGTTTCTGACCTATGTAAAGTTTTTGTAAATATTATGATTTAGCTACATCTATCTATAAATACAAGGAATCTGTCTGTGTGTGTGTGTGTGTATGTCTGTATGTATGTGTGTGCTTCTCACATATCTCTCAAACCGTTTGTCAGACTGGCCTCAGATTTTAGAAGTGCTTTGCTGAGGTTACGGGGGTGTGCATCCCTGAGTATGGAGCTGTTCAGTCAAAATATGTAATTTTTATCAATAAAAGTTTAGCCACCGCTGTGTTTCCTCATGCTCTGGCTTCTGGAAGTGTGGGCGGGGTTTCGGATTGACTCTGTACTGATTGGATAATACACAGCATCACCACCAGTCACCACAGCCCTCCGCAAACAAAAAAAGGAAGTGAAAAGCGACAAATTTGACCAGAAAAAGAGAATACTGAAGATGTAATGCTTAAAATATTATACTATATAATCTTGCTGTGATTGCGTAGGTCTAAAGGATAATTTGGGAAACGCCTGCGGGAACCGGGATCTGACAGAGAACACTGGGCGGTGTTGGAGAAGCAGTAGGCGGTATGCGGTCCTTCGCAGGGAAGCAAGCCCAGCCCGCCTGGTCAGTGGTAGACGGGAGTCTCTTTGCAGGCCCATGAGTCACCGTTGCTGATGGCGCTACTCTTGGTGTGCTTGCACAGCTATCTAAAAATTAAAAGTTAATGATAATACCCCATGATTGTGGAGCAGAATGCCCAGATCAATTGCATATCATATGCGGACACATATGTACAGTTTGACTAAACAACAACTGTGACCAAACAGGACACAAAAACGCCCAAATAATGAAATAAATAATTTTTATTTCAATATTTACTGACAAATGGGCAACAGTGATGCACCCGGTTGTAGCCAAACGGGTCATTCTGCTGTGTATAATAATGTTGGGTGTTTTGTACTTACAGTATTGCTAAAATATAAAAGGATGCACTAGAATGGGTCTCAAATATTTGTAAACGTGTCCTGTTGTAGTACTACTTGAGTTTAGTGATGATAGACTATAAACTACACATCAACTAAAACAGTTACAATGAAGACTGAATAATTTCCATCCCCCAAAGTGCAAGATGCACTATTATGAATGTAAGTAATAAAAGATCACACAAATAAGTGATCTGACAAACAAATAAACAAGGGATCTGAAACAGTCGCCAATATTGGATGTCCCATTCATTTTCAATAATAAGCTACTTTGTAATTAATATTCACACAATCAAGTAAATCTTAGTGCCGTTCATTCCCTTTTATATTTGTCAAAGTCTTAACATGTGTGATTGCTTACATATATGCTACATCTCTTTGTATTCCACTTACAAACACAGCCTACATTAGGGCCTGTAAAGCCTAATTGGGATACCTGTTTCAGACAAGAATACTTGGTTCTACGGCCAATGCGCTGGTTTCATTATACACAAACAAACTTGATTCCTAACAAATGTCCTCAAAAAGCACATCCTGAATATACAGTAGTAGGACATGGATTTTAAAAAAGAATGTAATGCTGCTTTAATGTTCCTGATGTTGTGTATTTTTAAAGATTACTTTTAAGTTTTAACATCCTCAAGATGTGGTTAGCTCATCCCAGCAAAGCCAATAGGAGCTAATGCTGTGGTGCAGCATCTGTCCGTCCGTCCGTCCACATTAAAAAAAAAAATGTTATTCTGTCTAAGCCAGGGGTGTCCAACCATGTGCCATGGAGGGCCAAGACCCTGCAGGCTTTACCTCCAACCAGTGTCTTCAACAGCAGATCCCACTGAATTTCTTCCCACTGATTGCTGATAAGTGAAAACACCTGCTGAAGAGTCTGGGTAGAAGGCAAGGCAAGGGACTGGGTAGAAGAGAAAACCTGCAGAGTCTTGGCCGTCAATGGCACATGATTGGACACCCCTGGTCTACAGGTGCATCTCAATAAATTAGAATGTCATTGAAAAGTTGATTTATTTCAATAATTCAATTCAAAAAGTAAAACTCATATATGTACACATTCATTACACACACAGTGATATATTTCAAGTGTTTATTTCTTTTAATTTTGATGGTTATGGATTATAGCTCATGAAAACCCCAAATTCAGTTTCTCAAAAAATTAGATTACATAAAATTAACTTTAAAAAATTTGATTTTTAATAGAAATGTTGGCCGACTGAAAAGCACGTCCATGTACACACTCAATACTTGGTTGGGGTTCCTTTTGCATAATTACTGCATCAATGCAGCATGGCATGGAGGTGATCATCCTGTGTTACTGCTGAGGTGTTATGGAAGCCCAGGTTGCTTTAATAGCAGCCTTCAACTCGTCTGCATTATTGGGCCTGGTGTATTTCATCTTCCTCTTGACAAGACACCATAGATTCTCTATGGGATTTAGGTCAGGAGAGTTTGCTGGCTAATCAAGCACAGTGATACCATGGTCATTAAACCAGGTGTTTGTACTTTTGGCTGTGGGGGCAGGTGCCATGTCCTGCTGGAACATGAAATCAGCATCTCCATAAAGCTTGTCAGAAAAGGGAAGCATGAAGTGCTCTAAAATTTCCTGTTAGATGGCTGCACTGACATTGGACTTGATTAAACACAGTGGAAAAACACCAGCAGTTGGCATGGCTCCACATATCATCATGGACTGTGGAAACTTCACACTGGACCTCAAGCAACTTGGATTCTGTCCCTGTTCACTCTTCCTCCATATTCTGGGACCTTGATTTCCAAGTGACAGGACTTGGCACCTGATTTGGGGAGCCATGTCAACCGCTGGTGTTAGTTCACTGTGTTTTATCAAGTCCAAAGTCAATGCAGCTGTCTACCAGGACATTTTAGAGCGCTTAATGCTTCCCTCTGCTGACAAGGTTTATGGAGATGCTGATTTCATTTTCCAGCAGGACTTTGCACCTGCCCACACTGCTGCCAAAAGTACCAAAGTCTGGTTTAATGACCATGGTATCACCATATTTTACTGGCCAGCAAACTCTCCTGACTTAAACCCCATACAGAATCTATGAAGTATCATCAACAGGGAGATGAGACACCAGACGCAACAATGCAGATGAGCTGAAGGCCGCTATCAAAGCAACCTGGACCTTCATAACACCTCAGCAGTACCACAGGCTGATCACCTTCATGCCACGCCACAGTGATGCAGTATTAATTCATGCAAAAGGAGCCCTGACCAAGTATTGAGTGTGTGCATGGAAATACTTTGTCAGCCAACATTTCTATTAAAAAAAAAATACATTTTTAAAAATTGATCTTATGTAATATTTTAATTTTTTGAGAAACCAATTTTCGGATTTTCATGAGCTGCAAGCCATAACCATCAAAATTAAAAGAAATAAACACTTGAAATATATCACTCTGTCTGTAATGAATCTATATAAAATATGAGTTTCATTTTATGAATTGAATTACTGAAATAAATCAACTTTTTGATGATGTTCTAATTTAGTGAGATGCACCTGTAAGCAATTGCCCCGATAGTCACCAAACACATGCACAATGATTGCCAGGTGGGTCTGCATCCAAGTTCTGCTTAAGGTCAAAGTTTAAGAGATCTGATCTGACTCTGGCATTGATTTCATTTGGCCGGAATAAGCTACTCCATTATCAATGGTGTGGTTCTAAAGACTAAAATGAATTTCTGTGTTATATAGCTCATCAAAAAAAGTGTATGTAATGTTCAGTCTGAAACAGTCAGTTTTCAGTCACATTATTAATGAGCCCTAATCGTTGAGTTTAATGACTTTATCATTGAAATCACTAGACTGGACCTTCAGTGCAGATAGTGACAATTCATTTTTTCCAAAATGAACTTTTCAGATATGCAGCATGGCATCATTCCTATCCATAATGATAATTTCAGGTATCTGAAACATCATATATCCTATCACAAATGACATCACTTTTCCACATACAGGTGAATTGGGTGTTCACATTCTCCTTCTTCTTTTGACTTTTCCCTTCAGGGTTCGCCACAGTGGATCATCTGCCTCCTTCTCACCCTATTGCCTGCATCTTCCACTGTAACACCAACTCTCTTCATGTCCTCCTTCACTACATCCATGAATCTTCTCTGGGGTATTACTCTTTTCCTCCTGCCTGGCAGCTCCATCTTCAACATCCTTTGTCCAATATATCCACTATCCCTCCTCTGCACATGTTCAAACCGTCTCAGCCTTGCCTCTTACTTTGTCTCCATACTGCTCAACCTGAGCTGTTCCGCTGTTATACTCATTTCTAATCCTGTCCTTCCTCATCACTCCCAATGAGAATCTTAGCATCTTCAACTCTGCCACCTGTCTTTTTGTAGGTGCCACAGTCTCCAAACCATGCATCATAGCAGGTCTCACTACCATCTTGTAAATCTTCCCTTTTACTCTACCTGCTTATCCTTCAGTTGCAAATCACCCCTGACACTGGTCTCCACCCTGCCTGCACTCTTTTCACCTCACTTGTGCATTTTCCATTGCTTTGGATGGTTAACCCCAGGTATTTTAACTCGTCTACCTTCACTACCTTTACATCTTCACCATTACACCTGCTGTCCTCTCATTCATACACATGTATTCTGTCTTGCTTCTACTGACTCATTCCTCTTCTGTCCAGAGCATACCTCCACCTCTCCAGGTTTTCTTCCACCTGCTCCCTACTCTCACAACAGATCAGTATTGTCTGCAAACATCATGGGCCACCTCATCATCAACGAGACTCGTGACTCCTGGTTTTGTCTGGCAGCCTATCCACAATTAAAGTTTCCTGTCTAGAATAAACATTCTGGATATCTGAAATGGAATTCTTACTAGGAGAAACTATTATTTTAAATGCCTACAATGCAGTTATGAGTTCAAAACTTTAATTTCAGAAATCCCAAATGAAAAACATTCACATGGAAGTTTTGGCTAGTACCTGTTTGATTGTAGATACTAGATTAAACTAGAATCTCTTAGTAAGAATTCTATTTCAGATATCCAGAGCATTCATTCTAGACAGGAAAACTGTAATTGTGGATGTCTGAAAATGAAAACCCAATACATGTGAATGGAAGAAAATGGAAGATTTCATATCCGAAATGATCATTACTAATAGGAGCAATGTCATACTGCATGTCTATATGTTTATTTTGACTAAGAAGGTGTTAATTGTGGACAGCTGAACTGAAGGTAGTCTGATATTTTTTAAGATAAAATCAGTTGCCATAGATGTGTTTGCTTTGTTAACTTTGAGAACATCAGATTACCCTTATTATTATTATTATTATTATTATTGATCTCATGAAATCCAGGAAGTACAATTCGCTCATTTCTTTAATAGGTTAACTAAATAAAGTTGTTTAAATATTTTAAGTGTTTAAATATTTTAACCGTACACATGTGAACATTGTATTTTATAAGGTTAAAACCTACGAAAACACATTATTTTGCCCAATATGGGACCTTTAAAATAAAAAAAACATCAATATTCAGAGGGATCTTTTGTTGTCCTTTTGTTACATCAGGTTTTGATCCCACAGCATCTCAAGCATCCAGGGCACCGGCGTGGCAGGGCCGCTCCATCGGTACATCTAAACTCCGACTGGTGGAGTTTTCTGCCTTTTTGGAACACCAGAGAGACCCAGATTCTGTGAGTTGAGCATTAGACTCAACTATGAAATTTCACTATCTCATGGTGTCCATTCCCACCTCTTATTTCCCAACCCTTCCCTCTAAGAATACACTGGGACATTTTCCCAGGCAGTGTGTCAACTGAAAGGTGGCCAAAACAAGTCGAGAGGGGCGATGCGTGGCCTGTAGCAACACATTTCATGAAAACTTGGAGAAACAATGAATGACTGCATATTAATTAGCTCATTAAATGACATGCTAAATCTATAATTATGCTTCAGCGTGGTCTAACATTCACAGAGTGTGAGCAGATTCAGATTTTATATTTTGCTTTTCAATTTTCTGAGAGGTTTTGAGATTGATGTTGCATTACATCAACTATGTACATCAGGGGTGTCAAACTCATTTTAGCTCAGGGGCCACATACTGCCAGATTTAATGTCAAGTGGGCTGGCCCAGTAAAATAATAGTAAAACAACCTAATGGTAACTCCAAATTTAGTAGGAAGAAGTACAAGTACATTCTGAACTGTTTACATTTATTGAACCATTGTTCTTTGACTAAACATGAACAACCTGAATGAGCTGGAGTAATGATCCCAGTTACATGGCCTTTAACAGATTATTCTGTTTACATGGCCACTTGAATAATCGGATAACTGCAGAAATCCAATCATAACCGGTTTATTAGTGTACATGTACATGCACATGAATAAACCAGTTATGATTGGATTTCTGCAGTTTCAATCCAGATTAAGACCCTTAATCAATTTTTGGCAAGCAAAATACAGAATTATTGTCGTTTGAGACTATTTCACAAGTATGAGAGAGCAAGTTACAGTATTCACAATTTAACCCTGAACAGCCAAATCAAGTTATTTTTAAAGCATGAAAACTGTTTCAATCAACATTAAGACCCTTAATCAATTTTTGACAGGTGAAATAACATATTTATAAGCTATAACAGCCCTTTGAGACTATTCACAGGTTGGACAGAACATATTATATTATAATCTTCATTGCTCAACCTTGAAGAACCAAATCAAGTATTTTTTTGGCAAATAAAATGTTTGAATCCAAATTATACATTATATAATTATAGGAGGTAAATAATGCACAAACACTAGTATTCATGGGAAAGAAAAGCTTTATTGACTTTTACATTGTTATACATGGATTTTGTTAATTTCAGCATATATTAATATACAAGGCAAAACATTAAAAGCTGCTACAGGATAACATGTCATATCTTATTATTCTAACACAAAACTCATGGGTCTAAAATTATGACTAACTCCTCACTGCATTACATGTTCACAGACATACTTTCGCAAATTGCATGGACAAAAAGTTACGTCTGCTTTACTCAAAAGCAGCCCTCAAAATCAGAAGAGAAACGGCTTCAGCCAAGCAAGGTGCTCCTGCAGCGAGCCGATCAGTTTCTGGCGGCCCATCACTTTTTGGCAAGACACTGCCAGCTTTTCTTGTTTTGAACATGTTCAAAAAATTTTGTAACAAGAAAAACTGGTTCCGACCATAACAACATCTGGCAAAAGGCAGCAAATTGCCCCCCCCCCACTTCCCGGTCGAGCTGTGAGACACTGGGGTAAATGTATTTTTAAAGAACAGTTATTAAATAGAGTAAATACCATGACATTTCAGAGTGTGCTGGATCCGGAATCCACAAAAAAAGACTTGTTGCATATTTTTAGCAATGGGCGAGAAGGGATTATAACAGAGGCAGATGGGAAAAGTTTGCCTCCTCCCAACCTGCATAACAGATTCCTTCAGTGGAAATCGGGGATCACTTTTGTGTCTGCTACTGTTGTGCCACCCCAAATGGACAAATTGGGAATAGCAGTTATTTTATTGAAAAAGTGCTGCTCGTGTATTCTATTATTTAATTTTCACACTTTGCAAATTCATCCCGCGGGCTGGTTTGGACTGTCTGGCGGGCCGGATTTGGCCCACGGGCCGTACATTTGACACCCCTGATATAGATCTTAGTACAAATTACATTACCATTGAAGGTTACATCCTTAACATTTAAGGTAAAAGGGAGCACCACATGACAGAATTTGGAATGAGGAGGATAACAAACTGAAAATAAAATATTACTGTTCTCTCATTTGCTGCTTCTCTGTATCATGACTTGATGCTGAACAGACAACAGTTAAGCCCAAATATTCTCATTTAAAGTTTAACAAATGAAGCAAAACCAAATTTTGATTCAATTTTAGTTGTCTTTGATGTAGAAATATTGTTTTTCATATGAGTGAAGACTGAATTAAGCTTATCTACCATTAGCATAAGAGAGAATGAATTATGGCTTTGAGATGGGTCCCTCTTGGTCAGAATTTGTGGCACCACAGCTTAAGTTTATTGAATTTGGGTGAAGCTTTCCAGACTCTGTTTAATACAAAAAAGATGTCAGTTTTTCTCTGGTTTTGGTGAAAAAGGGAGCTATCACCTTATGTGTGCATTATAGAACAGAACAGTTGCTTAAAATCATTCAGAGATTAATAAAAAGGCATGATGATGATATGTTTGTTAAAATCATAATGTGTTATCAGCATTATTCTTATTATAATTTTCTGTTTATTATAGTGGATATTTATCAAAATTAGCTAATTTTGCTTCACTAGACCTTTTTGACAAATAGTTCCAGTGTATATATATATTATTATTTTGATCAAACTATTAAACTGGAAATATGTCCTTTTTTTCTGAGCAAAGGACACTACCTGTATTGAAGAAAAGTCACACTATTTTTTTTCTAAGGACGTGCACAGGTATGGGCTATTGTTGCCTGGGCAACAGCCCGCTTCATGGTTCACCTTGGGATCCAGACCTCTGACTATGGGTTTGGGGTCAAAAGGTCAGAGCTCAAGGTTAGCATTTTTTATGCCTTATTACTGTACAACAAGTAAAGCTAGGGCCACCAAACTTGGTACACAGGTTCACTCTGTGATCCTGAAGTGTGACTGTGGTTTTGGGATCGCAAGGTCAAAGGTCAACATCAAAATGCCTTACAAAGTATATCTCAGCAACAAAGAAAGCTAGGGCCACCAAACCTGGTACACAGGTTCATTCTGAGACCATAACCTCTGACTACACGTTTGGAGTCAAAAGGTCAAGGTTGGCACTCCCTATGATCTCTTACTATAGAATGTGTAAAGCTCTCTAGGGTCACCATACTTGCTACACAGGTTCACCTCGGGATCCTGCCCTACAGCTGTGGGTTGGATACTTTGTTGTATATTTGTGGATGATGGACTTATCATAATTTGATTCTGCCACAGTAATTATATTGAAAAGTTGAAAACTGCTCTCTGTCAGTAAGTATTGGGATTGTGAAAGAAAATGGAGGAGGGGATATTGCACTCGCCTCACCCAGGATTTACACTGACTACAGATGCAGTACGTTACGGCTGTGATCTGGCCTCCGCAGCAAATAGTTCCCATTCTCATCAATTTTCTAATCCCCACCTGGTCTGGACCACTGTGGAATGAATCCGGCTCGTCAAATTCGCTTCGCTAATGAAATGCAACAAATCTATTTTTGACGGATGCCGAATCAAATCCGCAAGGAAATCCCACGGTATCTTGCGGTATTTAATAGCTGTTTGTTCATTAAAAATGATTTAAGGATCGTCCATAATTTTCTGTAGTTTACTCCTCCACCACTGTGTCAGAGAAGGTAAAAACTTGACATAACATGCAAAGGCTTCATAGAATTAAAATTAATGGGCTACGTACATTTTATTTAGAGCCCAAAAATCTAGGTGGGGAGCCACCGCTACATCACACTTCCTTGTTGTTATCATGTGATCACGATCGGTTCAGCTGGGTCACTCTCAGGTCTTGCTCGAGCTCTTGCATTATTTTGTATAATTTTCGCGTGATCTTGTATTTCAAACTCTGTTCTCATCCATGCCGCTGCAAAACACAAATGGATTTGGTAGGGATAGACGCAAGGGTCCATCCGCACTGCATCTGCAACGGACTGCATCTGGAGTCGGTGTAAATCCTGGGTCAGAGTGCTCTTGTTTACTTTTGAATTGAATCTTCTTGGCTTTGCACCACAAGTCTACTTGGGGATGTGCCTCCTTACAAAGAAGCCAAGTGCTTCTATTGACTCTGTTTCACTTTATTTCAGAGCATTTTTATCCTCCAAAAGACAAAATTTAGCCCTTCTGGGAGCAAAGCAGCAAATATCTTACCTTTAGTAAGAGTGCTCACTGGTAGTCTAATGTTGCAGAATTTATGAAGTATTAAATACAGAGAACTGATAAAATCAGTCTATTTGTCTACAAGACTTCCACTTCATTTATTTATTTTTAAAGACATTTTTGTTTGCACTGATGTATTTTTAGTTGTTTTTTTTTTTTAATTTTTTAAAAAAGTCAGTTAACCATCTTGCCCCTAAATTACATTTATGCATGCAGACGCCTCACACACAGCAGAGCTGCAGACACCACTGTGCAGGGAGAGCAGGCACCAGAGAGATGTGTTCAGAATGTAGGCAGTTTTAAAAGGCGTTTATTGGCTTATTTTATGTTTTAATGGATCAGTTTTTATTATTGCCCCCAATACGAGCCATTATTTTTTCCTAAATCAAACCATATATCAATACTAAATATCAGATGAAGATTTGCCCATCTCTAGTAATTATCCAATGTAAGGCTCTTATCTGTTTGCTTAATTAAATCCAGTTGGTGACTTTTTTTTGTACAGGCCGTGTAAGTAGGTAAGCTTTTATTTGTAGACTCAAGGTCCATAAAAATACATATATTGTAGGCCTTCATGTTAATTTAAACCAGCAAACATGAAAGAAAATCTAATGCTGTTTATTTACTCTTTCAGTACAACAAGCATCTGTTTGTACACATCGGACAGACGAATCATTCCTACAATGATGCCCTGCTGGAATCTGTGGATATTCGTCAGATTTATGATAAATTTCCAGAAAAGAAAGGAGGACTTAAGGAGCTGTATGGGAAAGGGCCACAGAATTCCTTCTTCCTTATAAAATTCTGGGTGAGTGTAATTTATCATTCATATCGGTCAGTTTGATGAGTACCAGACCAAATTGCTGCACTTCGATTGTGTTCTACATACATTAGTCTTTATTTCCATCATGAAATGTTTGATGGATGTTCGGTAACAGTGTGCTTAGTGATTGGCTGTAATCAGTACACACAGAGAAGATTGCTCTCACTGTTTGCAGAATGCACTCTGCTATATTTGGACTTGCGTAGCAGGAGAGCTTTTGATCAAAGCACCCACTAATTCAGTGTAATATCTCCAAACAATGGAGTGACCTGGTTGCACTAATGGCTGTTTAAACATTGCATGTATTTCCTCCCTGATGCAAAATGCTAACTAGCGGCAGCCAACAAAGTAGGAGCGTATGCACTTGGACTAAGTCCCCTCGAATTCCTTTTGAAGTGACCGACAAATTTAAATTTCAAATGAAAGAATCTGCACAATAATGAATGTATAACTGCTTTGCCTAATGAAGGAGGAGAACGTTGTAGGAGGATGTCTCCTCTTTTTGTGCCCATAATGAACAGGATGTTCAGGGCACAGAGAGGCTACCCTCCAGGAGCAGACTCGTTCAACCTTGTAAATCAGTCTTTTAACGTAACTTCATTTAATCCTCTTTAGAATCTGTCTTCCAATATGGGCACATTAACATGCTTATTCAGATGTGGCCGAGATCTTCTAATTTGGTATGCATTGTGCACGGATAATCTCAGCCACTGTGTAATCAGACATATTTCTGCCCTCTTTTAAATTCAAACAGCAAACTAAATGTTTACAGCATGTTTTTAAAAATGTTTAAAATCAAATTTTAATTCTAGAACACCTGTCATGCTGGTTAATGTAGAAGATTGGCAAGCCAGTTACAAGACGGAGAATAATTTGGTCAAAAATTTAAATAGGAGAACATGATAAATATAAAAATATAAATATTAATATTAACTAATTTAAAAAGTCATCTTACAGCTACAAGGAAATTAACAGAACAGTAATTAATTATAAATGTATGTAAATTGTTAAATGAATTATCAGTAATAAAGCATAATGCAGGCAGATAATAAGATGATGTAGACAGTCTGCAGTTTGAGGGGGGATGCCGTCCCCCTAGTGAGCAAAATGGCTCAATCATCCCCCTTGCTAAGCTGCCATCCCCTCATTCAGAGTGCAAATATAGTTTATAAAGTACCATTGTCAGTGAGACTATAGTTGCAAGTGTAAAATATTTTAAAAGTTCACAATTTATGAGAAACAAGTTATAAATTTAAGAGTATATAGTTGTAAATTTGTGTTTAAAAAAAGTTGAGAAATTTATCACAAAGTGGCAAATTTATAGGGAAAAGCGTACTAAATGTAACAGAAAAGTCACAAATGTGCCAGCAAAGTCATAAATTTCCAAGCAAAAAAAAAAAAAAGTTTACAAGAAAACCTCAAAAAATTATAAAAATGTGACAAAAAAGTCTAATTTTTTTTTTTTAAACAAATGTGCAACTTTTGTTGTAAATTTGCAATATTTTTTTCTGGAAAATTTTACTTGTGGACTTGTTTTTTTCCTCTTTCATGAGTTTTTTTTTATCATGAATTTGTAACTTTTCTGAAAAAATTAGAAATACCTTATGGTAAATTTTATGACTTTTTAAAAATGTAAATTTGCATTTTTTGTCGTATTTTTTCACCGTTATTCTTGCAAATGTGTTCTTATTTTACATTTATACGTTTTTACCTTATTTGTTAAAACCCACCACCACCACCACCACCACTATCCTCTTGTTAAAAAAAGTAACAAATCACCTACTGACGATAGAATATGCATTTTAAAAATGAAAAAGGCTTAGTATTTTAATGTTTAAAAATAAATAAATAAAGCAGTGACTTAATGAATAATAAATTGAAAAAGTAAATGAAGGAAAAGTTTAATAACAATAAACTTTAACAATAAAACTGAATAAAAGTCAAGAAGTCATAGGACCTTCAATATTACAATTAATTCTCATTGAAACTAAAATAATAAATGGTATTGCTGTAATACTGATGCTTTAAAAAAGCTTGGAGAAGTGCCATCAAGGCTTGCAAAACTATTCCTCTGCTCTTATGCATCCGTCCCACTGTGGGATGAGATGACTGTTATTGTGAAATGGTGCTGTATAAATAAAATTGAGTTTAACGTCTCTTCTAATATTCTTATGTTTCCTTAACACACAAGATGATCAGTATAGCTTCTAAAGAGCCCACTACAAACAGATTATATTATAAAGAATTCTCTACTTTCTCTGCCTCAGGCTGACTTGAACTGCAACATTCAGGATGATAGTGGGTCTTTTTATGGTGTCACCAGCCAGTACGAGAGCTCAGAGAACATGACGATTACGTGTTCAACAAAGGTTTGCTCCTTTGGAAAGCAGGTGGTCGAGAAAGTTGAGGTATGGGTGCTTTTTTTTTTTGCTGGCAGTTAAAGCAATTATTTTCATTTATACATTGTCTCTTAAAATGTTTTCTCCCCATTTTTCATCAGACTGAATATGCACGGTTTGAGAATGGACGCTTTGTGTACCGAATAAGCCGATCCCCTATGTGTGAATACATGATCAACTTCATCCATAAACTAAAACATTTGCCAGAGAAGTACATGATGAACAGCGTGCTGGAGAACTTCACTATCTTATTGGTAATCACGTTGCTGACCTCTCCAGCACTCTCTTTTCTCTCTCTCTTTCTCTCTTTTAATTAATTAATTATTTATTTATTTTTGAAAAATTATTGTTGGTCCAGCTGGTTTAGAAAAGAAATGAGGGGAGTGTGGCTGTGCCTCGAGATGTGCTCCTCTTGCTGTTCTCACATTCCTCTCATTTTGCTGGGGATGAAACAGAGTGCAAGGAGCTTCATTATCTGCAGGAAAAAGACAGCATTACAGAGTTCAGGAACCCTCTTATTAGTCATCACATGGACTCTAAACAGCCATTCACCACTACAGAGAAAGCAATAAATAAAGATGGGTGTCTGAATACAAAACACCAAACAGTGCCTTTTCCCAAAATAAATTTTCTCCCGAGTTGCTCTTTCAACCTTTTTTACTCCAGGGTTTCTTGAACTTAAAAGGTGTGTTTCCCATAAGTGTGAACTAATATCCTTAATACAGCCGTGGACAAAGTTGTTGGTACCCCTCTGTTAATGAAAGAAAAACCCACAGTGGTCACAGAAATAACTTGAATCTGACAAAAGTGGTAATAAATAAAAATTCTATGAAAATTAACCAATGAAAATCAGACAATGCTTTTGAATTGTGGTTCAACAGAATTACTTTAAAAAACAAACTCATGAAACAGGCCTGGACAAAAATGATGGTACCCTTAACTTAATATTTTGTTGCACAACCTGTTGAGGCAATCACTGCAATCAAACGATTTCTGTAACTGTCAATGAGACTTCTGCACCTCTCAGCAGGTATTTTGGCCCACTCCTCATGAGCAAACTGCTCCAGTTGTCTCAGGTTTGAAGGGTGCCTTCTCCAGACGGCATGTTTCAGCTCCTTCCACAGATGTTCAATAGGATTTAGATCAGGGCTCATAGAAGGCCACTTTAGAATAGTCCAATGTTTCGCTCTTAGCCATTCTTGGGTGTTTTTAGCTGTGTGTATTGGGTCATTATCCTGTTGCAAGGCCCATGACCTGTGACTGAGACCAAGCTGTCTGACATTGGGCAGCACATTTCTCTCTAGAATACCTTGATAGTCTTGAGATTTCATTGTACCCTGCACAGATTCAAGACACCCTGTGCCAGATGCAGCAAAGCAGCCCCAGAACATAACAGAACCTCCTCCATGTTTCACAGTAGGGACAGTGTTCTTTTCTTGGTATGCGTCATTTTTGCGTCTGTGAACATAGCGCTGATGTGTCTTGCCAGAAAGTTCCACTTTTGTCTCGTCTGTCCATAGGACATTCTCCCAGAAGCTTTGTGGCTTGTCAGCATGCAGTTTGGCAAATTCCACTCTGGCTTTTTT
The DNA here is from genome assembly GCA_020510985.1 of Pholidichthys leucotaenia. Lineage (NCBI taxonomy): Eukaryota > Metazoa > Chordata > Actinopteri > Cichliformes > Pholidichthyidae > Pholidichthys > Pholidichthys leucotaenia. The sequence goes on along the minus strand of CM035837.1, from coordinate 314,781,279 downwards.
ATGATTTGTTTTCAACAGTGGTGTCGTCCTTGGTCGTCTCCCATGAAATCCACTTTGGCTCAAACGACGGATGGTGCGATCTGACACTGATGTACCTTGACCTTGGAGTTCACCATGAATGTGTTTAGAGGTTGTTCTGGGCTCTTTTGTTACCATTCATATTATCCGTCTCCTCCTGTGGCCACGTCCAGGGAGGTTGGCTGCAGTCCCGTGGATCTTAAATTTCTGAACAATATGTGCAACTGTAGTCACAGGAACATCAAGCTGCTTGGAGATGGTCTTATAGCCTTTACCTTTAACATGCTTGTCTATAATTTTCTTTCTAATCTCCTGAGACAACTCTCTGCTTTGCTTCCTCTGGTCCATGTTCAGTGTGGTACACACCATGTCATCAAACAGCATAGTGACTACTTGTCACCCTTTAAATAGGCCGACTGACTGATTACAAGTTTGTAGACACCTGTGATGTTAATTAGAGGACACATCTTGGTTGAACATGTCCCTATGGTCACATTATTTTCAATCTTTTCTAGGGGTACCATCATTTTTGTCCAGGCCTGTTTCACGAGTTTGTTTTTTAAAGTAATTCTGTTGAACCACAATTCAAAAGCATTGTCTGATTTTCATTGGTTAATTTTCATAGACTTTTTATTTATTACCACTTTTGTCAGATTCAAGTTATTTCTGTGACCATTGTGGGTTTTTCTTTCATTAACCTCTTGCGCTCCGTTGTACCGCGGGCGGGCAAGTCTCTGCGTCCTAGGGCGCACGAGGGCGCTCTCGTGCACTCTCCGACGCATGATGGAGCTCCTGATGGAGATTGTGATGTAGGTGGTGTATGGTGTCCAAGCGCGCACTGAAAATAAAAGCTGAAAAGATTAGTTCATCTGATTGACCTCTCATTCGACTAATAAGAGCCTTGAATTGGGTTTCTGAAACCTTGAAGAACCAATGAATGAAAACCTAGGAAGGAGGACCCGCCTACTGTGAATGCAGGAGCCAATTGAAGCACAGAAGTTCGGGCTGGGTGAAGAGAGACATTACTGCTGCAACAGATGAAAAAAAGGACGCTGGAAGAACCTGCTACAGACCCAGCAGCACAGAGACCACCCACAAGTGCGACCTGCACTCATTCCAGCAGAATAGACGTTTAGGATTCTCTTCCGTCATCATAGACCGACGGAGGCCGACAACAAAGGTCGTAAATCATTCGCCAAAACCGCAATAATGGAATTATGTTTTGACCGGGATCCACGAGCGGACCAGCGTCGCGTTCGTCTGACAATGGGGAAGAGAAGTTCGCCAGGACACTGCTGTGAAGAGGTAAGGTGTTATAAGCTAAATTATTATTTATCCCTGAAAATTGTAATCCAAAATGACTTTTGACCGATCGGTAAATTACAACTGTGCGGCGCGGCGCAGTGCGCCGCTGTACAAGGGGTTGTTCGCCGCGTTCAGACCGTGAACGCCCCCCCCACCCCCGCTATTCTTTTGTAGCGGGGGGGGGTAGCCGCGGTGATTGCGCTGCTGTCCCACATCGCCACATGAGGCTAATCCGTTGTGTAGCGATGGCCGAAGTCCATCCTCTGTAGCGGGGGGGGGGGACAACCCCCCCCCCACACACACACAGACAGCCCTGAGTGTGACCTTTCATTAGAGCCCTAAATGAAGCTTCTACATTGAATCATTCAAAAGTTACAGACGTTTTTCCAAACTGTGCCATTTAGCACAATTTGGCACAGTTCCAAAACGCCTGGGAACTACCTGAGAACAAAGCTGTGTAAAATATTCATTTTTTGTGGTATTGTTACAAAATTTGGACCTCAGCTGGATAACACTTGGTTCTACATTTCTGTTGCATTTTCCAGCCCGGATCTGAAGCTGTGTGTTATTTGCAAGCATTTGTATCCAAAAAAACACCCAGGCCAAATTTATTTTCTTCAAGTTCACTATGTTTAGATGACTGTAACTCAGTGGCCGGAGCACTTAGAGAGATCATGGTTTTTTTTGCCAAAAAAATTCAGTGTTTTCTTTTAAGTGAGACCAACCCCATGAAGATAAGATAAGATAAGATAAGATAAGCCTTTATTAGTCCCACAACGGGGAAATTCCAGGATTGCAACAGCACAGGGATAGCAACACTCAGAGCAACAATCAGAAGGCAAGAAAAAAACAAGCAAGCAAGAGCGGCTAATATACATATGTACATATTACTATAAAATAAATATATACACACACACACAGACACACAGTGCAGAGCATTGTAGCTGGATGGAATAAATATATGAGTATATGAACACACAGTGCAGAGCATTGTAGCTAGATGGAATAAATATGTAAATATATAAACACCCACAGTACGGAGCATTGCAGCTAGGTGGAATAAATATGCAAGTATATAAACACACACAGTGCGGAGCAATGTAGCTAGATGGAATAATATGTAGATATATAAAAACACAGTGCGGAGCATTGTAGCTAGATGGAATAAATATGTAAATATATAAACACACACAGTGCAGAGCATTGTTGCTAGATGGGATGAAACAGCATAACCGTCTACTTAGTTATCCTACATGGTATGATTATGTGCCCATACATATTCTCACCCTCCATAGCGACCGGTATGTTCCTAGTTGTATGCCGGAGGGGACCATTGTGTAAGTCTATTGCATCTTTTGCATTCAAAAAACTATTAGTTTGTTACGTCTTTTTGCTATCTCTGCGAGCAGCCCTGCTTAGGTTGTACAGTCTGACAGCCGTTGGTAGGAAGGACCTACGAAACCTCTCGGTTGTGCACCTGGGATGATGTAGTCTGCTGCTAAATGAGCTCCTCAGTGCATCCAGTATGTCCTGCATAGGGTGGAACTCGGACTCCAGCAGAGATGACAGTTTAGCCACCGTCCTTCTCTCTCCTATCTCCTCCATCGGATCAAGGCGCTGCCCCAGGACAGAGCTAGCTTTCTTAATCAGTTTGTTCAGTCTCTTCCTATCGGCTGCAGTAATGCCACTGCCCCAGCAGACCACTCCAAAAGTGATGGCTGATGCCACCACCGTGTCATAGAATGACTTCAGCAGCGCCCCTTGTACACCAAAAGACCTGAGTCTCCTCAGCAGGAACAGCCTGCGCTGTCCCTTCTTGTAGAGTGCGTCAGTATTGTGTGACCAGTCTAGTTTATTGTTCAGATGAACACCCAGGTACTTATAGGATGTCACCATCTCGATGTCTGTTCCCTGTATATTTACTGGTGCTGTGAGGGGCTGCCCATGCCTGCGGCAGTCCACCACCAGCTCCTTAGTTTTCCTCGCGTTGATCTGGAGGCAGTTCCGATGGCGCCAGTCCACGAAGTCCTGGATAAGCCCTCTGTACTCAGCTTCATCTCCATTGGAGATGAGGCCAACGATCGCAGAGTCATCAGAGAACTTCTGTAGATGGCAGTGTGTTGTGTTGTGTGAGAAGTCTGCAGTATAAAGAGTGAACAGGAAGGGAGCCAGCACCGTTCCCTGGGGGGCCCCCGTGCTACTGATGATCGTGTCGGGGACACAGTCCCGGGTTCTCACAAACTGAGGCCGGTTCGTGAGGTAGTCCAGGATCCATGATGACAGGTGCTGGTCCACCCCTGCTCGCAGCAGCTTGTCCTTCAGGATCATCGGTTGGATGGTGTTGAAAGCACTGGAGAAGTCAAAGAACATGATCCTCACCATATTCCCGGGCTTCTCCAGGTGGGACAGAGAACGGTGAAGGAGGAAGATCACCGCATCCTCCACCCCAATGCCATGCTGGTAGGCGAACTGGAGTGGATCCATCGCTGGTTCCACCAGGGGGCGGAGGTGAGCAAGGAGCAGTCTCTCCAGGGTCTTCATCAAGTGGGACGTCAAGGCCACCGGTCTGTAGCTGTTCAGGTCTTTGGGGTGGGAATTCTTTGGTACAGGTACCACACAAGATGTTTTCCACAGCTGTGGTACCCTCCCCAGTTTCAGGCTCATGTTGAAGATATACGTCACAATCCCACACAGCTGGTCTGCACAGGACTTGAGGAGCTTTGCGCTGATGCCGTCCGGTCCCGGCGCCTTCCTCGCTTTGATCTTCCTCAGCTCCGTCCTCACCTGGGTCTCGGTCAGGGTCAGGATGGGGGGCTGTGTGTTGGGAGTGGGGGGGTGTTGGTGGAGTGGGGAGTGGGCAGCAGGACTTGATTTCTTTAGAGGCAGCAGTGGTTGTTGTGCAGACAGGGGGGAGGGCGGTTGGTCAAATCTATTGAAAAACAGATTCAGGTTGTTCGCCCACTCCCTGCCCCCCGTGGCCTGGGGGGAGGTATTCTGGAGCCCCGAGATGGTTTTGAGGTTTCTCCAGACCCCGCTGATGTCGCTCTGTTGCAGCTTGTCCTCCATCTTCTTCCTGAAGCTGTCCTTGCCTTCTCTGATCTTTCTCCTCAGCTCCCTCTATACGGACTTCAGCATCTCCCTGTTCCCCGACCTGAAGATCCTCTTCTTCTCTCTCAGAAGTGTTTTTATCTCAGGGTTGATCCAGGGTTTGTTGTTTGAGTGACGCCGTATGGTCTTGGTGGGAACGGATTTGTCCACACAGAAGCTGAGGTAGCCCGTGAAGGTGTGAATGAGGCCATCGATGTCCTCACCATGTGGATCGCAGAGCTGCTTCCAGGCGGTGGCTTCAAAACAGTCCTTTAGAGTGTCCATTGTCTCCTCAGACCATAACTCCACAGTGTGCATGGCCGGAGGTTGTCTGTGCACTAGGGGTTTGTACACCGGCCGGAGATGAACCAAGTTGTGATCCGATCTCCCGAGTGGGGGGAGTTGTGATGAGGTGTACGCCTCCTTAGTGTTTGCGTAGAATAAATCCAGTGTTTTATTGTCTCTAGTGTGGCATGTGACATACTGGGTGAACGTGGGTAGAATGGGAGATAGTGAAACATGGTTGAAATCGCCTGAGATGAGGAGAAGAGCATCTGGGTGTTCTGTCTGCAGCCTGCTGGTTACTGAATGGATGACGTCACGCGCTGTCCCAGCGTTCGCCGTCGGATTTGCATAAACAACAATGCAGATCACGTGTGAGTGTTCTCTCGGGAGATATGTAGGCCTCATGCTAACAGCTAGCAACTCAATGTCTTTGCTGCAGTGTCGTTGTTTAACAGTGATATGTCCCGGTCTGCACCAGTTGTTGTTAACATACATTATCACTCCACCGCCCCTTGCTTTGCCACTGTCTGGTGTTCGGTCAGCTCGTATCATGTGAAAACCCTCCAGCTCAATGTTAGCATCTGCTGCTAGTTCAGTTAGCCACGTCTCAGTAAACAAAAGGAGAGAGCACTCCCGGTATGTGCTATCATAACGGGAGATAGCCGCTAGCTCATCTAACTTTCCCAGTATCGACCGTACATTTCCCATGACAACAGATGGAAGGGAGGGTCTGTACCTTATATTTTTTGTCCTCCGCCTTACTCCAGCCCGGCAGCCGCGGTGTTTTCGCCTCAGTTCTCTCGGTATGTCGAGTTTTTCCAATGGGACCGGGTGGCGGTTGAATGCTAGCAGCTCTTCCCTGCTGTATCGTATCCTGCTATAAACAGTGGCTCCGTCCACCGGCTCAGGAGACATTTGGGACGATCTGTGTCCGTGATATAAGTGGGGTGAAAAAAAAAGACGAATCAAAAGAGAGAGGAAGGGAAAAAGACTCGGAATCGAGCCGCTGTTGCAAAAGGCAGCCTACTCGTGTGGCGCCGAGAGAGAAAAAAAAAAAAAAAAGAAAAAAAAGATGCTGCAAAGGGTTGAATAACAGCTTTCGATTTACTTTGGGCACATTATTTTTTGGCGTTTTTAGGAAAATTGACCTGAGTGCAAGGGGTTAACAGAGGGGTATCAACAATTTTGTCCACGGCTGTAATTAGTTTGACATTTTACTACCACATGCATAAAGGAAGTCTAATTCATGGATCATGAAACTGATGGTAGATGATATGGATTGACACAACATTTAATATTTGCAGTTTTTTATCCCCCACTGGTCGAAGCCCAAATGGGTCGAAAAGCCCTTTGGGCGAAGACTGAAGGAGGACTACTGTATGTTATGGGTCAGTCTGTCCGTCCATCTGTCCCACTTTTGTGAAATCAACTCCTCCTACAGTTTTGGTCCGGTTGTTTTGAAACTTGGCACCATGGTTTGATATATACTGAGGATGCACATGTTGCAATTTAGTTCTGATCGAATAATTTTTTCGGGAATTATAGCCCCTGACCTATGACCTCCTGTTTCACCTCACTTCATAGACGGTAACTGTCTTGTGAAATCAACTCCTCCAACAGTTTTGGTCCAATTGTTTTGAAACTTGGTACCATGGTTTGATATGCTCTGATGATGCACATATTGCAATGTGACACTCATTGGATGACTTTGAAGTCAAAGGTCAGAGGTCAGATTTTTCCCTAAATCTTATAAACACAATAACTACTGAAGGAAATGATGTAGGCTTTTCAAATCGATAAAGTAGTTGTATCAAATACACATCTTGGACGACTTGCATCCTGACCTAACTATGGATTTGGTGTCAAGGGGTCAAAGTTCAAAGTTAACATTCTGTTTGCACTATGGTAAATGGTAAATGCTACATTTAATATTACTATAAAATGAGTAAAGCTAGGTACACAGGTTGACCTTGGGATCCTGACCTCCGACTATGGATTTGGGGTCAAAAGGTCAAGGTTAGCATTTTTTTTATGCCTTATTACTGTACAACGAGTAAAGCTAGGGCCACCAAACCTGGCACACAGATTCACCTTGGGATCCTGACCTCAGACTATGGGTTTGGGGTGAAAAGGTCAAGGTTAACATTCCCTATATAGGGCTGTCACAATGGAGGAATTTCCCCTGCTTTGACGGTGGTTAGCTCAACACCGCGATATGTGGTATTATTGCAAATGTTCTTCGGATCCTGTGGTCTTGTAATTTAAACAGGGTTCATAACTTATGTGGCAAATGATGGAAGCTGTGAGAAACTCGCTGCAGCTCCACTCTCAACTTGATGTGTGTGTGTGTGTGACAATTGTGTGGAGCTCTGGTCTTTCTAGGCATGAACTGCTGATTCTGTTGAGAAAAAAAATTTCATTTTCATAAAACAGTGGCGGTAACTCCAGTATTTCAACTACAGGGTGTGTAGACTGGAGACTGCAGTGACATTCAGCTTATTTAAACAGGACAGCCTCCGTACAGGACCCTGCGTGGCTCTTGTGATTTTTTTTTTTTATTTTTGCTACTGTCCAAAAAATAGAATAGAATAGGCTTTATTGTCATTGTACTGTTGTACAGCACAACTAAATTGTAGGTGCTCCACCAGGCTACTGCACAATAAAGTAAATGAGAAGGATGAGATAAAAATGGTTACAGAGAGACTTCCGGTTATGGCTGCCACGTAGGACGGACGTGTCTCGCTCTGCTCTGCTCCTGGAGAAAAAAAATCGGCAAATAACTCTCTCATTTGGGACAGAACGTATCCCAGCATTTGGGCGAGGATATGTCGGCGAAGCCTAAGGCTGGAAAACCAGGAAAAGGAAAAAGCGAGCCGCCGAAACAGTCCAAATTAATGGACTTTCAGGTCTGTGACGCAGCAAACAAAACTCCATATATGGCGGAGGAGGCTGGCGGCGGTGCGATGTCTGCGGGGAATGGCGCAGATGCGCTGATGGCTGCCATGAGTTCAATGAGAGCGGACTTTTCCTCTAGATTTGATGGGATTATGACAGCGTTGGAAGGAATAAGAAAGGAATTGGGTGACTGTGTAGAACGAACGGCGCAGATGGAGCTCCGTCTCGCTAGTGCTGAAGATGACGTCACCCGTCTTCAATTAAAGGTGCGCACTTTGGAAAAAAAAAAAAATCTCTGGAAGATAATATTTTGGATTTGGAATCTCGGTCGAGACAGAATAATTTGAGGCTGGTGGGTCTTCCAGAGGAATCAGAAGGTCGGGACGTATGTTCCTTTCTGGAAAAGTGGATTCCGGAGGTGCTGGGCAGCGAGGAGTTGCAATCAGCAGTGGTTCTGGAAAAAGCACATCGTATTGGCCCACGGAGAGATAAGGGACCGCCGAGGACCTTAATTATGAAGTTTCTTAGCAACAGAGACAGGATGAAGATCTTCAACGCTGCACGTGCTAAAGGAGAGATTAAACACCAGGACCAGCAGGTGCGGTTCTACCCAGATTTGGCCACAGGAATCCAGCAATTGAGGAAGCAGTTTGATCCCATACGTAAGGAGCTGCGCAACCTTGGGATTCGTCATGGTGTAATCTATCCTGCGAGACTGCTGACCACGTATGAGGGCAGAACCCACATCTTCAAGACCCCAGAGGAGGCGCAGGAGTTCATCAAGAAGATCAAAGAAGAAGAAGAGACTGGTGGGAGCTAAGCATGAACAAAATATAAGGTAGAATAATTAAGCATTTGCACAGGCATCTGACTGACTTGAAGTAAATAGTAAGTTTACAAAATATAGATTGTATTATATATTAAAAAAACAAAACAAAAACAAAACAAACAAAAAAAAAAACTATGATGTACAAAGTTGTTAAAAATTTTGGAGTTAAGTTGGAAAACTACAGAGGAGAGTTAATGTTACGTCATTAAAAGCAGTAGAGTTAGGGTGATTGGGAGGATGAAGAAGGAGTGGCTTAGGCTGTTCCCCGTGGGTGTGGAACGGTCGATGGCTATATCGGGAGACAGAATTTTTCTTTTGATTTTGGGGGGTTTGCCACAAGTGTGGGAAGGGGAAATTTGTTTGTGTGTAGTTTGTAGGATGAATGTTCAACCACTCATGTTTTTGCTTCTCTGTATGAGCATGTTTACACTGCAAGGTAATCCTAAACTCTCTATTGATCATGGACCAAAGTGTTAATCTTAATTTAACTTCATGGAATTGCAGAGGTCTACAAAATTTAAAAAAACTTAAACAAGTTATGAATAAAATAAAGGACATGGGTTCAAGAATTGTGTTTTTACAAGAAACTCATCTGATAGAGGAGGATGTTAAAAGAATTAGGAGAAGATGGCAAGGAAGTGTATTCACCTCTTCATTTTCATCCCGAGCCAGGGGAGTTATGACTCTCATACATAAATCAGTTCCTTTTCAGGTGAAAAATGTAATTGGAGACAAATTTGGAAGATATGTAATCATTCAAGGTTCTTTGCTATTAGAAAATATAAATCTTGTGAACTTATATGGTCCCAATATAGATGATCAGAAGTTCTTTGCTAATTTATTTCTCATCTTATCATCACTTACAGGGCAACATATAATAGCAGGGGATTTTAATTGTACATTGAATCCAGGTGTGGATAGATCAACAGGACTGGATTGTACGCACATTGGATGTAGGATGACTATTAATCATTTTATGAAAGAATTGAGATTGTTAGATATATGGAGAGAAATGAAACCACAAGTTAAAGCCTATTCTTGTTATTCCAGTACCTACAAGACATTCTCACGTATTGATTATTTTTTGATTTCCACAGAATTAAGGTCCAAGATTCAAAACTGCTTTTATGATAACATCGTGATTTCTGATCATGCACCCTGTTGTCTAATATATGTAGATAAAAAATTGACAAAGGAATCAGGTAGATGGCAATTTCAGCATAAATGGCTTCAGGATGAGGAATTTGTCAAGTATATAGAAAAACAGATAGACGAGTTCTTTGACATCAATACTACACAAACATCAGCATGTGTAAAGTGGGAGGCTTTCAAAGCTTTTATTAGGGGACATATTATTAGTTATACAGGATCAAAATCTAAGAAGACTCGAGAGGAGAGAGCTAAATTGGAACATAAAATAAAAAGTCTTCAGGGAAAAGTGTATGCAGGAAGTGACCCAAGGTTGGAGAATGAATTACTGATTTTGAGAGCTGAATACGACAAAAAATCAGCGAATAGAGCTGCCTCGAGTCTTCTAAGATTGAAACAATCTTTTTATGAACAAGGTGAAAAATCAGGAAAATTATTAGCATGGCAGATTAAACAATTGGAAATTAAAACACCAATTACCAGTATTATAAGTAACGGACAGGTAGTTATAGATCCTTTAGAAATTAATAGAGCCTTTAGAGATTACTATGAAAAATTATATGATACCAAAAATGAACCTGATTTAACAAAACTAAATGGGTTTTTGAACGAACTATCTATACCGTGTATTCCAAATGAAAACAGGGAGATATTGGAGTCTAAAATTAGTCAAGAAGAAGTTGGGCTAGCCATTGATAATATGAAATCAGGAAAAAGTGCAGGACCAGATGGTCTTCCAGTTGACCTTTATAAAAAATTTAAGAATAAATTAATAAAACCTTTTTTGGAAATGGTTTTAGAAGCATTTCAAAATAATAATTTACCATCATACATAAATAATGCCTTAATTATACTGCTGCCAAAACCAGGTAAGCCCTCTAATAAATGTGAAAATATGAGACCAATAAGCCTATTAAACGCCGACCTTAAGATAATCTGTAAAATTTTAGCAAGACGAATACAAGAAATTTTACCAAATATTATTAATCGAGATCAGAATGGCTTTATAAAGGGTAGACAAGGCTTCCATAATGTAAGAAGACTATTTAATATTATTTATTTTAATAAAGAAGCACCGGATACAGCTCTCCTATCATTGGACGCCGAAAAGGCCTTTGATAGAGTTGAATGGCCCTTTCTTTTTGAAGTCCTACAAAGGTTTGGACTTGGAAATAATTTCATAAAATGGGTTCAAATAATATACAATAATGCTACAGCAGAAATCCTAACAAATAACAATATTTCAAAACCAATAAAAATCAATAGAGGATGTCGACAAGGCTGTCCACTTTCACCTTTACTGTTTACTATGGCAATTGAACCTTTAGCGATAGCGATACGTTTACATTCACAAATATATGGAATTAAAGTTGGACCAACAGAACATAAAATCTCCCTGTACGCCGATGATATAATTTTGTTTATGTTGAATCTAAAAAAATCAATTCCAACCTTGTTGAATTTAATAAAGAATTTTGGGGAAATATCAGGATATAAAATAAATAAAACTAAATCTTCAATATTAATGCTAAATGAGACCCAGAGAAATTACCCAGCCCCTGAGGTAAATCAATTCAATGTTGTAAATCAGTTTAAATATTTAGGAATCCAAATTATGCCTAAGCTAGAATCAGTCGCCAGTGTCAACTATGAAGCCTTAATGTCAGATATCAATGAGTTAACTCAGAGATGGATGTCACTACCAATGTCGATGATCGGGAGAATCAATATACTTAAAAGTAATATTTTACCTAAAATACTTTATTTATTTCAATACATTCCCTTATCACCACCTTTAGATCTATTCTCAAGAATAAAAAAAAAGTTAGTGGAATTTATATGGAACAACAGGAGGGCTAGATTACGTTTGTCTTTATTATATTTACCATTTGATCGTGGAGGTCTGAAATGTCCAAATTTTATGTTGTATTATTGGTCGGCACAACTGAGGTCTATGACATATTATTTTTCATCAAATGATCTCCCTCACTGGACTGAAATGGAATCATACAATTTACCTTTACCTCTTCCCATATTCATATACTCAGATTTGGCAAAAAAATTACAAAAACAAGTTAAAAATCCATTTGTAAAGCATATGATCAAAATATGGTGTGAAGCTAAAAACTATTTAAAAGAACCACAGTTATTGTCACAATTTAGTCCAATATGGGGTAATCAATATTTTAAACCAGGGAGAGCGGACGCTGTATTTAAAGTATGGAATTTAAAAGGGATACAAAAGATTCAGGATTTATATTTGCCATGTGCAGACAACATAATGTCTTTTGAAGAGCTGAGGATCAAATTTAATCTCAATAGAACACATTTTTTTTAAATATCTTCAACTTAGAAACTTTATTCGATCAAATCAAAATAAAGCTCTCACTCGACCTATTTATTCATCCTTGGAAAAAATGATGATGAAAGATAGTAAAAGAAAGGGTATTATTTCAGAGTTTTATAACTCATTGACACTATCTTCAAGTGAAAATTCACTGAAAAGATTAAACTACTGGAAAGAAGATCTGCAAATTGAAATTTCAGAGGAACAATGGGAATTGGCTTGTACAGAAGCTCAAACCAAATCAATAAATGCACGCCTTAAATTGATACATTTCAAATGGTTAATGCGGATGTATGTTACACCGGAGGAGTTAAATAGATATAACAAAAATATACCAGATACATGCACAAAATGCATGGAAAGTAAAGGAACCCTATTTCATTGTTTATGGGAATGTAGATTAATAAGAATGTTTTGGGAGGAGGTGAGGGTAACAATTGAAAAAATAATCTCAAAACAAATCATATTGAATCCTAAACTGTTTTTGTTGGGTCTGTACCCAGAAAAGCATAATTTCAATAAAAGTGAAAGAACATTCATAGACCTCAGTTTGCTTAATGCCAAAAAATGTATTGCACTATTATGGAAAAAGACTCATAGACCAGATGTGACTCAGTGGTTAAGACAGATGTTAACAAACCTTCCATTAGAAAGAATAACATATATACTGAAATCAAAGGAAATTGTGTTTGAGAATATATGGAGACCTTTTATTGATTATGTAAAAAATTTAAACATAACTCTTGAAGAAGAAGGTGAATGATGTGTGTGGACCTTGTAAATTCCAAACTGGTGAACATAATATGTATACTAATGTATTGGATTGTCTAGACTAAACAGAGGAGCATTGTTGAAGACTTGATTTTGTTGGTGGTTGTTGGTGTTTTTAGGGCATTTTTTTTTTTTTTTGTAGTACTTTAGTGTTAGTGTTTGTTTGTATCATGTTTGTTAAAAAAAAAAAAAGGTTCAATAAAGATATTGTGGAAAAAAAAATGGTTACAGAACACACAATTAAACACATGACATGACTGAAATAAAAATAAAATAAAAATGGCCCATGATTATGGAAATATACACGGATATGGTAGTGGCTACACGGGTGTAACTACATATGTACATAAGAGTGTGGAGTGCAGACACACAATTGAGTAAAATGGCCCAAGGATTATGGAAAATATGCACAGCAGTGATTTCACAGATGGGTCAGTATACATGAAAGTGCGGAGTGCAAAGACAGGTGAATTATTGTGATAATTAAAAGGTCCTCAGTTCTGAGCACAGGGATGGCAATTTTTCGCCGATCCACGGATTTCCGCCGATTTATTTTCAAATTGATCATTTCTGTGAATCGTCTAAATCCGTTGAGAAAATTTTAGGGGGGGTAAGGTACCTTATTGTTACCGATTTTAGCGAAAATCAACACGATTACATAAGCGCTCTGCGCTTCCCCGGGTCAAGTCTCCCGAGATAACCCGGATGTACTCAAGCTACTGCTGTATTGTAAACAGCCCTGCGATTGGATAGTTGCAAACGATTGGACCAATCAAATGGCTCGTTGTATGCTTTGTCAAAAATTCATGGCGGCTTGTTCTCAGGGATGTGATTTTTCCGGTAATTCGCCGAATTCCGCTTTATTTTATCTTCCAGGAAGATAAAGTACGTTAAGTACGTTAGCGGCTTGTGGTCCACGAACGCAGTGAAGGTGCACCCTTTCAGGCAGAACTGGAAGTGGCGTATGGCCAGGTGGAGAGCCATTAACTCTCTGTCGAACACGCTGTATTTACGCTCACTGTCGTGCAAAGACCTGCTAAAAAAGGTGAGCGGCTGCCAAGAACCGGCAACGCATTGCTCCACGACGGCCGCTATGCCCATGTCCGAGGCATCGGTAGTGAGTGCTGTTTTAACCTCAGAACGCCTGCTCCCGTTCAGAAGTCCAGTCGACTCTGTCCGCCGGTTTCCGTTTCTTGAGTGCGGCGTACAACGGCTGTATGAGCTGGGCTGAGCGGGGGAGGAAACGGTTATAAAAGTTAACCATCCCCAGAAACTCCCACAGCGCCCTGACATTGATGTTGAGGAGAAAAAAATAGCAAAACAATTTAGTTACATTACTTTTATGATTCCAAACAGTTTGAAATTAACAGTGGACATTGACTCATAACTTTTGAATATTTCTAAGACTTAGCTACATCAGTGATTGTGCAAAATGAACTGCTCAAGACTCAATGGAGATTGAAACTGGTGATCTGAAATGAATGCTGAAATTATAAAAAGTAATGGTATGTTGGAATTTTATTTCTATTATGGAATAGATAAAATTAACTGATTTTGATTTGATCAAGTGTTAAAGCATGTGATGGATAATGCTTGTTGGAATATTTTAGGAATGCTATCTTCTTGGAACATAAGTCAATATTATACAGTAATAAGTGGCATTCAGCTGTTTGTTTTATGTCATTTAAGCACGGTTCTGGTACTTAAAAATCATAAAAACCCAGGAGCTTCGGGGGGCTTTGCCCCCCTTACACCCCCCCCCCCCCCAACGAGGCACTGCCCCGGACCCCGCTGGGGGACTATGTCCCCCAGACCCCCTGCTACATTTTCAGATAATTTCCCCAACCGCAAATCACATCCCTGGTTCATGTTGGAATTCTGAGCTTTCGGTATTGTTTTCAGCGGAATTATGAGATTTTTATCGAAGGATCAGGAGTCATCAGTGCTAGAAATAGACAAAAGTGTCAAAAATAAGTTCCGATGGAATTGGCTTGAGAGAAAAGTGACGGTAAAGGTGAAAATTGGCTCAAAGTTCGACGAGGTAACAGAAACACTCGGACAGTTTCTGAAGAAACCAGAAAAGGAGATGAAGTTCAAAGTTCAGAGACTGACACTGCTTGCTGCCAAAAGGAAGAAAGTTTCACATTAGAAGTGACTTGGTGACCAGTGTAAATAGTGTAAATAGTGTAATAAACTCTTATAGAACTGTTAAATATGTTGGACTAAAGACAGTGAGACAACATTGAAGAAAAAGTAAGTTAACTTTTCATTAAATTTAATGATTTATCTAAGTCTAGTATTTCATTTTTTTTTTATCATTTTTTTCAGTCTAAATTACTTCTGTTTTACTGAAAACCTCCCAGCTTCAGGGGGGCTGCGCTCCCCCCCCCGGCCCCCCCATAAGTCAATCGACCAAATTAGATTTTAGCAGAAATCAGAATTTCCTGTTGCCATCCCTGTGAGCATGTGAGCGTTTGGAGGGAGTGGAGTGGGGCCTCTGACTGTTTGCAGTTTGGATGGCCCAGGGGAAGAAATTGTTTCAGTCTGAAGGGGTGAGACCTGATTGATCTGAACCGTCGTCCAGAGGGAAGCAGGTCAAACAGGTGGTGGGTGGGATGTGAGGGGTGTCCTGTGATGACCTTGATCTTTCTGAGACAGGAGGATCTGGAGATGTCTTCCAGGGAGGGCAGAGGGCCGCCGATAATTTTTTGGGCAGTGTTGATGACCTTCTGCACAGCCTTCCTGTTCTCGGCCGTGGAGCCGGCGTACCACACACCCAGACAGTAGGTGAGCACACTCTCCACTGAGCAGTGATAGAAGGCCAACAGCAGCTTCTGGTCCAGGTTGTTCTTCCTCAGAACACAGAGGAAGTGCAGCCGCTGCTGGGTTTTCTTCACCAGGGCCTTGTACGTCAGAGGAGATGTGGGTGTCCATGAAGCTGAAGGTAGGGACGTTTTTCACCCGGTCGCTATTTTTTTGGGGGGGGGAGGGGGGGTCCTGTCTGTTCTTCCTGAAGTCCAGTATGAGTTCTTTTTTTTTTTTCTTTCTTTTTCCCCCTTGTCCTGTCAGGCAGCTAGGTAAGCAGAACAGAAATCTGCTCCTCTTATTGTGCCAGATTTACTTTGCCAAAAGGAGCTATATACAGCACATATCTATGTACTGTATATTGTTGTAAACTCCTCTTGTAATAACTTTTTTATTTAGATTATTTGACCCATGAAGGACCCGACAGGATGGGGAATGGGGAAAGGAGGTGTGGGGAGGGGGAAAGAAAAGGGAGAGGAACAAACAAACAAAAAAGACAAACAAACCAACAACTAAAATAAACTAAAGAGAGACTGCTTCTTCCACCGAAGAGGTCTCAACACGAGTCTGATATCCGCACCTGTTAAAGAAGAGACATTTGTGTGTATGCATCCGTGTGCATGTGTATGAGAGCACGTGCAAATAAAGTGTGTGCATGTGAGTGGTTCGTCAGGGAACATATGAAGAGGGCGGCCAGTCACAGCAACCCCCCCCCTTCCCTCGGAAATCCCGAGCAAGCAGGACAACGCCACCAACCCCCACAGAGCACAAATGTCTGAGGCCAACAAGCCCCAGGAGGGCCAGGCATCCGCCCCAGGAGGGATGGCTGAGGGAGTCCCGGCCACCAGGCGGCTGGCGTGGAGGGCCCATGTCCCCAGATCGGCCAACCCCCCTCAGAGGGGCCAACGCCGGGCCCCAGGCACCAGGAGGCCAGCGCCCCCATCCCCCGGGCCAGAAACTGGCCCAGGCACCCCCCCAGGCACCCCCCGCAGTGGGCCCGCCCCCACCCCAGCACCACTACCGCACACCGCGGGGACCCCCACGCTCAAAGATGGTGCCCCCCCGTCCAGGGGAGCCCACGCAGCCAAGAGGCGCTACCCCCTCAATCCAGCACCTCCCAACCAGCACACACACCCATTCCCATGCATTCAAACCCTCATGTTCTCATATGCACTCAGTCACTCTCGCCCGCCCTCTCCCCCACACAATCCCACACTCCCGGACCCACCCACTCTCTCTCACTCCTGTACCAGTGCAATTTCACTCCCACTCGCCCTCAAAGTCACCCGCACTCAGTCATGTTCACCCATACACACACTTTCACTTGCGCTCCTGCCTACTCACATCCATTTGTGCTCTCCCCCACACACTCACCCACACTCATTCACCCTTATTTCTTAGGGCGACTGTGATGCAGTGAGCATGAATGCCTGGTAGCAGCTGGGGAGACTGCCAGTGCAGGCCAAAAGCCACACCCCACCGACCCACCCCAGGCGGCTGCAGCCACAGAAGCGAGCCACCACCCCCCAGTGTCCACCCGACCAACTGATCAACGGACCACCACAGGCGCTCTGAGATGCCACCTGACGTGCAAAGTGCCACACAAAACCGCCCCACCATCACCATCTCCACTCATCACTCCCTTACTCTCACTTACTCTCTTATTCAATCATCCTCTCACTCCCTTGCTCGCATCTATTCATTTGGCAGCACCCAGGGATTTTGACAACATGACGGGTCCCAGGCCCCTCACCCGGTCCCCAGCAGAAGGAGGGCAACAGGGGTGGGGAAAGACCCCCACCCCCCTCCCCCTTGCACAGATCATAATGGGTGTGTGTCAGTTGTGTAATGTGATTGTGTGCAGGTGTGTGAACTACCATAGTGCAGTTAAAATTGGAGGGATGGTGGTTGGTGCACCACTGCGATAGGCAGCAGGGCTCCCATTCCCCCCAATTCCTCAGTGTCTAAAATGCAATTAAAATTGAGGTGAGGGGAGCCCCACTGCGCAGCAGACAGAGGTATCTCCTTCACCGACACAGTGTGGCATACCCCCACCCCAAGACTCTAAGTGTATCCAAGAAGATGTATGTTCCACCCAGAATCAGGGAAGGGGCGGGGGGATAAGACTGGGAAGGAGGCGGTCCAAAAGGGAGCCTGTCCCCTCCAGAAGCCAGCTCGCAAACTGGTTCAGGAGGCCACCCACTGCCCCCAGATCCCAACCTGGGGCGAGGGCGGCCAGGCCGAGCAGCCGAGGACCTGCCAGCGCCGTGCTCCCAGCACCACAAGCATGATGAAGCAGTCACACCCACTCCCACACATCTTGCTCACACGAACATACACAACAACAGTAATCACAATAATGAGCAATGGGCCAGACCCATACAGTGCCCCACACACCAATCGACACCCCAGAGCACCCACCGCAAGCCCACCAACCACACACACCGACAGCGGCACACCGCCCCGCAGCCACAGCCACCCCGGAGCAAACCGACAGCAACATGGCCGCCATCCCGCGCCAAGTCCCCCCCCCCCCCCGACCACCCCTGAGCACTCACACACACACCCGGCACCAAGGACACCGGACGCAATGCAACAAAGCACCCCGCCCCGTGACACAACGGTTAAAGCAGGCCCCGAACTGCCAACCCCCAGGCCACCAGATGGTCCGCCCCACCCCCGCCACCCAACGAGGTCCCCACACACACACACACACATCCTCCACCCCCCCACGTCCACCCACAGATACACACACACACACACACATGGCCACCCTCATGTGCACACACACACACACACAACTCGCATGCCCACATACAGCACGCACACACACACAAACCATGCACACCTGCACACATGCATGCGCACACATACTCAAACACACATACTCACTCACACCCGCAGGCCCTGGAGGACGGGGGGGCAGCCTCCCCCCCCCCCGGGACGCCATCACCAGTCCCCAGAGTGCTGCTAGGGCCCCGGGGAGGGTACGACCCTACCGCGCAAGGACGTGCCGGGGCCGGCCCGCACCACCGGCGCACACCTGACCCCAACCCAGAGGGGAAATGCCCCAGCACCAGGGGCCCAGGGCCAGACCCAGCCCCACCCAGGAGGCAGGGCCAGCCAGCCAGCTCAGGGCCACGGCCCACCCCGCAGCCCCCCCACCCACCCCACCAGGCCAGA
Source organism: Pholidichthys leucotaenia (assembly GCA_020510985.1). Lineage (NCBI taxonomy): Eukaryota > Metazoa > Chordata > Actinopteri > Cichliformes > Pholidichthyidae > Pholidichthys > Pholidichthys leucotaenia. The sequence continues at coordinate 314,762,605 of CM035837.1, read as the reverse complement.
CACACAGCCACCCCGGAACAGGCTCCCCAGACACCGGCCCCAGTGGGTCACAGAAACCCCTCGTGGTCAGGGCACAGCCAGACGCCAAGGAGAGCAAGCTACCCCTCAGGTTATAGAGTTAATAAGCGGGGACCAGAGAAAATTAAATTCAGCCAATTGGTTAATTGAGGAGGTAGACTAATGTAACTGAGACTTAAATATAATTAAATATAACTGAGAGCACCAGGCTAATATAATCTGATAATAAGTTATTATAGTGAGTTGTACACAAATTATTTCTTGATTTCCAATTCATGAGGATAGTTTTCTTTGCGATGCATAAGGCGGTGAGAACCATGTGTGACATCCTTGCCTCTATATTTATTTCACTTAAATCACCTAATATGCAAAGTGTGGGTGAGGATCCACGCGGTTGCCATTTATGAGGGGGAGGGGGTGGTCCTGTCTGTTCTTCCTGAAGTCCAGTATGAGCTCTTTGGTTTTTTTGGACATTCAGTTTTGGGTTGGTTGCTTGGCACCACAGCAGCAGATTCTCTACCTCTGCCCTGTATGCCTTCTCATCATTGTCGGTGATGAGCCCAACCAAGGTGGTGTTGTCTGTGTATTTCACGATGACAGTGGTTGGGTGAGTTGGAGTAAAGTCAAAGGTGTACAGAGCGTACAGCAGAGGACTTAGCACGCAGCCCTGGGGGGAGCCAGTGCTAAGAGACTGTGTGGAGGACTGGTAGGGGCTAAGTCTGACTGTCTGTGAAAAATTTTTTTCCAGGAGCAGGTGGGGTGGGGGGGGAATGGTTGAACAGCTTGGTGAGGATCCCTGCCAGCTGGTCTGCACATGCTTTGACCACCACATCTGGGATGCCATCTGGACCAACAGCTGTGTGGGGGTTCACTGCTCTCAGTTGCCTCCTCACCTCATGCACCTGTAGAGAGAGGGGGGAGGGAAGACAAGTTGGGGGGGGGGGTGCTCAAACCGGGTAAAGAAGCTGTTGAACTCCTCTGCCAGAGTGATGCTGCTGTCTGATGCTGGGGGGCCCTGGCCCCTGTAGTTGGTGAGGGCCTGGATGCCTCTCCACATCTGTCGGGGATTGTTGTCTGTGCCCTCCACCTTCCTCCTCTAGGCGTTTTTAGTGAGTTTTATGCCTGTCCTCAGGTTGGCTCTAGCAGTGCTGTACAGAGAGCTGTCCCTCTGTCTGAAGGCTGAGTTGCGGGTGCTGATCAGAGCCTGGACTTCACTGGTCATCCAGGGTTTGCGGTTTGGAAAGACCCGGATGTGTTTGGTGATTGTCACATTTTCTACACAGCATTTGATGTAGAAAAGGACAGACTCTATGTAGGAGTCCAGGTCCTGCTGTTCAAAGATGCTCCAATCAGTGCAGGCAAAGCAGTCTTGTAGCTGGAGGAGAGCATTTTCAGGCTGGGTTTTAATTGTTTGTTTGTTTGTTTGTTTTTTTGGGGGGGGCTCTTCCTAAGGGGAGTGTAGGCAGGTATTAGAAGCAGAGAGAGATGGTCTTATTGTCCAAGGTGGGGGAGGGGGTGGCTCTGTAGGTGTGCTTAATGTTGCTGTAAACATGATCCAATGTTCTTTCCCCTCTCATAGCAAGATGGTGGTGGCACGTTCACACGCAGTGGCTAGACACTCCGGACTACTGCACTCGTTTTTGTGTTTTTCTGCCTTTTTCTGTGCTCCTTCTGTGACGGACTAATTACCTACAGTCACCAAAAACTTATAGACATCGGTCACCAACTTACCTCCGACATCTCCAGCGCTCTTTCCAGTAATCACCACATCCCTGAGGAGATCGCCAGACCTTTGGGTGCGTGGTTTGTCATGCCCCGCAAATGGCGCAGACGATGGGAGAGGAGGCAGAAACGAGGCTGCAGGGCTTGTCTCCGTGCCCAACTGTGCAAACTATGCACCAAACCACCATTACCTTCAATTTTTCTCACCAACGCCAGATCCCACACTAACAAAATGGATCAGCTGTGATCAGAGATCGCTACATCCAGGACTGTTTTATTCTGATTGTGACCGAATCATGGCTGAACCCACGTATTCCTGTTGCCGCTGTGGAACTACCTAGCTGAACCACATGCCGTTTCAACTGCAACGCTGATTCTGGTAAGGGAAGGGGTGGAGGGCTCTGTGTTTATGCGCTTCAGACTTGGTGTAATAACAGCAGAATAATTCATAGCCACTGTTCACCGGACTTTGAGGCCATGTCTTTCCTGTGTAGGCCTTTTTATCTTCCCTGTGAGCTAACGGCAGTAATTTTAACAGCTGTTTATGTTCCTCCAGATGCTAACGTTAGCTTAGCGCTCAGTTACCTCCAGCACATTGTCAGCAGGCAGCAAAGAGATCACCCCGATGCAGTCCACATTATTGCAGGGAATTTTAACAAAGCATGTTTAAAGACTGTACTCCCCAAATTCCACCAACATGTCAGGTTCAAACAAGCAATGCACTATGCAGTAGTGGTTTCGCTTACGGAGCTCAATTGTCAGGATCATAAACACTCCGCTCAGAAGGAAATAACACGCTTTGTGCCCTTTCAGTGCTCACTGTCACGGCTGTATTTAGCATTTCGTCCAAACGGTTTCACCGCTGACTACCTGCTGGAGTCCGTCTGGAGATGGTCTGCCACACGGTGCTGCCGCTGCCAGCACCCAGTGCTGTGGAAGTTTCCACGGTACTGGGTGCAAATCTGCTTTTGGTAATAAAAATACACTTAACATTTAACAATTTATTTAGTAATCAATAGGGGCACATAAGTGAACAACAACATTTAGCCACACACACAAAAAAGTGAACACTGCGGTTGTTGCGGTTGCTCAATATCCTCCGCGGTAGGCTTGTCAGTAGCGCAGTATTTCATAATTGTGGTTAGCGCGACAGCCCTAATTCCCTATGCCTTATTACTGTACAACGAGTAAAGTTAGGGTCACCAAACTTGGTACACAAGTTCACCCTGTGACCTTGAAATGTGACTGTGGTTTTGGAATCACAAGGTCAAAGGTCAACATCAAAATGCCTTATAAACTATATCGCAACAATAAAGAAACCTAGGGTCACCAAACTTGTTACACGGGTTCACCTTAGGATCCTGACCTCTGACTATGGGTTTGGGGTCAAAAGGTCAGAGGTCACTGTTAGCAGTTATGCCTTATTACTGTACAACAAGTAAAGCTAGGGCCACCAAACCTGGCACACAGGTTCACCTTGGGATCCTGATTTCTGACTTATGGGTTTAGGGTCAAAGGTCAAGGTTAGCATTCATTATGCCTTATTACTATACGAGTAAAGCTAGGGCCACCAAATTTGGTCCACAGGTTCACCCTGTGACCCTGAAGTGTGACTGTGGTTTTGGGATTGCAAGGTCAAAGGTCAACATCAAAATGCCTTATAAACTATATTGCAACAATAAAGAAAGCTAGGGTCACCAAACTTGCTACACAGGTTCATCTTGGAATCCTGACCTCTGACTGTGGGTTTGGGGTCAAAAGGTCAAGGTTAGCATTCCTTATGCCTTATTACTGAACAATGAGTAAGGCTAGGGTCACCAAACTTGGTCCACAGGTTCACCCTGTGACCCTGAAGTGTGACTGTGATTTTGGGATCGCAAAAAAAGGTCAATGTTAACATTTCTTATGCCTTATTACTGTACGAGTAAAGCTAGGGCCACCAAACCTGGCACCCAGGTTCACCTTCTGACCCTGAACTCTGACTACAGCTTTGGGGTCAAAAGGTCAAAGGTCAAGGTTAGCATTCCTTATGCCTTACTAGTGGACAACGAGTAAAGTTAGGGCCACCAAACCTGGCACACAGGTTCACCTTCTGATCCTGAACTCTGACTACAGGTTTGGGGTCAAAAGGTCAAGGTTAGCATTCCTTATGCCTTACTACTGGACAACGAGTAAAGTTAGGGTCACCAAACTTGGTACCCAGGTTCACCTAGGGATCCTGGCCTCTGACTATGGGTTTGGGGTCAAAATGGCAAAGGTCAATGTTAACATTTCTTATACCTTATTACTGTACAACGAGTAAAGCTAGGGTCACCAAACCTGGCACACAGGTTCACCTTCTGAGCCTGACCTCAGACTATGGGTTTGAGGTCAAAGGTCAATCCTTATGCATTATTACTGTACAACGAGTAAAGCTAGGGCTACCAAACTTGGTACACAGGTTCACCCTATCACCTTGAAGTGTGACTGATTTTGGGATTGCAAGGTCAAAGGTCAACATCAAAGGGCCTTATAAAGTATATCTCAACAAAGAAAGCTAGGGTCACCAAACCTGGTACACAGTTTCACTCTGAGACCATAACCTCTGACTACAGGTTTGGGGTCAAAAGGTCAAAGGTCAAGGTTGGCACTCCCTATGATCTCTTAGTATAGAATATGTAACCAGAGGCTGACCTGCCTCAGGGACTACAGATGGAAATTCGTGAGAATGCTCTAATCTGGTACAGAGCATCTTTACCCTGTGTTTGTTTTTTCTGTACATGGTCTCTGACAAAAAAAAACAATAAACTAAACTAAAGCTCTCTAGGGTCACCATACTTGCTACACAAATTCACCTTGGGATCGTGACCTACAACTATGGGTTGTATACTTTGTTGTATATTTGTGGATGATGGGCTTATCATAATTTGGTTCTGCCACAGTAATTGTATTGAAAAGTTGAAAACTGCTGTCTGTCAATAAGTATTGGGATCTTCAAAGAAAATGGAGGCGGGGGATATTGCACTCACCTCAGAGTGCTCTTGTTTTTTTTTTTGTTGTTGATATTTTGGTTGTGGTCAGGAGCCGTTAAAGGTTGATTAGCAGTTAAACCAGATTCACACACGAACCTATGGACAGTTAAAGGCCAAATGTCACGTAATTTTTTTTCTAAATGACAACGAATTTAGATAAAATACACATAGCTTAAACCAAATATTCATACCGGAGACCATATCACCCACCTGTATTTGCATAATTGCACAAAATACACCAGGTGAAGGCCCCACCTTGCTTGCTGGCTTGTGACAGCCAGTCCAGACCACGCCCATGTTTTTGACATCACCAGTTGTACCCTGGCTGCCCTGCCTATCCACATTCACACTTATCAACATTGGACAATCATGACGGAAAGTGACAGCGATTGTGAACAAATTAGTTTAGTTTTGTCTTTTTTTTTTTGTCTTTTTTTTTGTCAGTGGTTCAGACAGTGACAGAGGCATTGAACCTTACAGGTTCGAGCCGTCCGAGACGGAATCAGATGCTTTGTCTGATGACAACAGTTCCAACGATGACCAGAGAGCAGAACCAGTGGAAAATGTCATTGAACTGGACATTAATCGTCTCCAGAATTGCGAAGCCGAAGGGGGTCTGTCGAGGGCGCCCCATAAATATTGATTTTTCGGAAGCCATTATTATTACAGTGGAGGAGAGCCGCTGCTGTCAAGAAATTGATCAGATCAATATGAAAATGGAGGCGCATACCTGTCAAGTGAGACGTTTTCGCCGTATTTTGGTGCCAAGCGCGGCACCAAAATTTTAAATGTAGTTCGTGTTGTTATTGTCAAATATTTTAAGGAAAATACGGGGAAAATGCAATTTTAGCAAAAACGGGCGTATTGCCATTTCTGTACGCCCAAAAGAAAAATATACGGGAAAAAAAATTGAGTGTGTTGCGGAGCACGTCCTGTGTGTGATCCCCCACAGCTGGTGCTGGCAGATGGCTCGGCGGGAGCTATTATCACTACAATGAGAAGTGTGGAGTCAATCATTAGTCAGATTGTCGGGGCGGGCTGATCGCTCAGCGTGAGCTATTCTCACTACAATGAGAAGTCATTAGGACAATGGTTTAACACGTTCAGCTGTGCAGCGGTTGCGGAACAGAGAGAGATCGCCTGACAAATACAGAATTCTGCTTTTTTTTTTTTTATTTTGCGCCGGACGCTGAGTTGTGTTGTTATTGTCAAATATCCATGAATCCTTAAAATATTTGACAATAACAACACGAGTTGCATTTGGGGCATTTCCCAGAGAGGTGTCCCTTGTTGCTCCACCGTCCCTTATAGCCGCTTTTTACGGTGTTGAAGTACGGCGAAAACGTCTCACTTGACAGGTATGAAAACATTTCCCAGAGAAGTGTCCCTTATTACCCAGCTGTCCCTGATAGTCCCGTTTTAAGGTATGGGTGAAATATCCAATTTTTTCTTTCTTGTTGCTCACTTCAACCTTCCAGTCTCCATATAAACAATCAATTGAAATACCCCAAGCATCAAACTAGGGTACAATCGATTTCGTCACTTCCGCCTTCTTCCCCAGGCGATTCCAGGGGCCGTGTCAGGCCAAGCGCGGCAGTTTTAAATTAACGAATATTCCGTTGTAACTGAAGCATATGCACCAAGACCCGAACGGATCGGTTCCCTTTTATATCTAGTTTCAAGATATTTGAAGTACCCTGTTACGTGACATTTGGCCTTTAAACAAGGATCTGCTTGAGACATATTTCCAGTATTCAGTGTGGTTTAGTTGTAGGAGCTGTCTGGATCAAGTGTGAAGGCTGCAACATGACACCTACTCTTTGGACCCTTAACATGACTGTTTACACTCAAACATGACAGGGACTATGTTCGTGGTATCGTGCACTTTAAAGACTGGCCAATAATTGGACATTTGCATTTTTTTTTACATGTACTGTACATGTCAGGGTTGCAGTAGATGTGTGAAAATGATTGAAGTTGCATGTAGTAAAAAAAACAGATCAAGTCAGGAAGAAAAAAACATCTGAGGGTTTCCTTAATGTTATGCTCCATTTTCATGAAACCTTTTTCATAGAGAAACAAGGCATAAACTGAAATTGGTTAGTTCCAGGGGCGGATCTACGGGGGGGGCGGGGGCAACATTAAAGTTGCCCCCACATTTTAATGTCCATAAAATTGTACTTATTAACAGAGCCACCGCGTCCATTACACGCATCATGCACTGTGCTTGGGTCGCCAACAACATAATCTTTATCATTATGACTACTTTTTCAAATTTAAGAAAAAAACACCCTCGTAACATTTAATATTAAACCGCTGTATACAATCTAAACTACATACTTATCTGAAACAATAATAATTTGGCTATTGTGGCCTCCACCCCATCACATATCCCGGTGGTTTAGTCTTTGCACGCTGGGGAAAAAATAAGACCTCCAACTATTGCAGCTAAAATGCTGCAAAACTTTGAGAATAGCATTAAACTACAGCAGGAGTCAGGCGGAGAAAAAAAAGATGAAAAAGCTCCATGAATAAGACTTGTGCATAGCTTCAGGTATGTTTAGAAGGGTTAATAAATTTTGGGAAATTTTGCCTAAACCTTGTATGTGTAACATGTAGAGGCAGGTTGCCAGTTTACTAGTTTAATGGACTATTATTGTGACTCTATTCAGACAGAACTTCTGACCTTCTGCAGCTGTTAATTTGTAACTTTTTTCATGTAAATTCACACCTTTTTTGCTTGTCAATTGCAACTTTTGTGTCATTAGTTTAGAACTTTTTTGTCATTAATAATGAACTTTTGTTTTATTGATTTGCAACTTCTTTCTCATTAATTTGCAACAATTTTGGACTTTATTTGTAAATGTGCAACTTTCCTATTTTTTCATGCAAATTTGCAATTAAATTTCATTCACATGGATAGTGGTTAAATTTTGATTCTATGTAATGGTAATAATACTAATATAATATGTAATGGTAATGTAATACTAGTGTCTCCCTATATATTTTCTCTTGAGAAAATGTTGTGTTTATCACCCCCCCCCCCCCCAACAGTGAAATGAAATATCCGCCCTTGGCTGCACAGCACAACATTTGTAATCTTAAGCTTTCCTAAAAGAGATGGCTGATATCAGTCCTGTACTGTTATTTACGTTCCTTTTCTGTACTTATTTTGAGGAACCTTTGTTTCATTTAAGCCTAAATATTGTCTTTGTTTTCTTAGAAGGGATAATGACAATAAAATTTGAAAGTGTTATTGTGAATCTTCTGTTGACCCCATTTATATATAGGGGATTTTAACATACTGCACTGAGGATGTCCTGCCGATACCACTTGCCATCCCATCTGAAAATTTCTAGATCCGCCACTGGTTAGTTCACACATTAGACTAGATGTTCACAAAGATAATCATTTGAAAAAAATATGACTAAATACGAAATTCTACAAAGTTTTAACCTGAATAAACTGATTGTAGGCCTCTTTCACAGTGTTATTTTCTCATAATTACACAACATCCATCCAGCCATTTCCTACCACTTTTCCGGAGGTCCAGGTCATGGAGGCAGCAGTTAAGGGGTGTCTAATCATGTGCCATGGAGGGCCAAGACCCTGCAGGTTTTCTTTTTTACCCAGTCTCTTCAGCAGGTGTTTTCACTGATCAGCAATCAGTGGGAAGAAGTTCAGTGAAATCTGCTGTTGGAGGTTGGAGATAAAGCCTGCAGGATCTTGGCCCTCCATGGCACATGATTGGACACCCCTACAGCAGTTCAAGCAGAGAAGCTCAGACTTCCCTCTCCATGGCCACCTGCTCCAGCTCTTCACAGAGAATACCAAGGTGTTCCCAGGCCAGCTGGGAGACGTAGTCTCTCCAGCGTGTCCTGGGTCTGCCCCGGGGTCTTCTCCCAGTGGGACGTGTCTGAAACACCTCAAGTGCGAGGTGTCCAGGAGGCATCGTGATCAGATGCCCAAACCACCTCAACTGGCCCCTTCCAATGTGGAGGAGCAGCGGTTCTATTCTGAGCCTCTCCCGAATGACTGAGCTTCTCACCCTCTCTCTAAGGGTAAGTCCAGCAGTCCTACTGAGAAAGCTCATTTCAGCTGCTTATATCCGCAATCTCATTCTTTCGATCATTACCCAGAGCTCATGACCATAGGTGAGGGTAGGAACGTAGATTGAACGGTAAATTGACAGCTTTGCTTTAGAGCCCAGCTCTCTCTTTACCACAACAGATCGGTACAAACTCCGCATCATTGCAGATGATGCTCCGATCCGTCTGTCAATCTCTCACTCCATTCTCCCCTCACTCATGAATGAGACACCGAGATACTTAAACTCCTCCACTTGGGGCAGGAGCCTGTCCCCAACCCGGAGAGGAGAATCCACCTTTTTCCGGCTGAGGACCATGGACTCAGATTTGGAGGTGCTGATTCTCATCCCAGCCGCTTCACACACAGTAATAAACCGTCCCAGCAAGACCTGTAGGTCATTGGTCAATGAAGCCAACAGGATATCATCTGCAAACACCAAATACACAACATAAAAAGCCTAAAAATTAATTAAAGGTGTACTCCAGCGGCTCTAAAACCACCTCAAAAACAAATATGTATTGCCCAAAATAGTATATTGTGGCTTTTTCCCCACAAATAATCTTTCATTGCCTTAGAATTGCTTGGAAAGAGATTTTAAATCTTGCACCTACTTAAGTATATGTAGATCTATGAATATTCTAATTAGCGGCCTGCAGAGCTTGCACGTGATTGCTCTAAAATCTTTTAACAGGACTGTCTGGCCACAGTGTAATATTAGCAACAAGAAAACTTCCACAGAAACGCCTTTCAAATCCATTTAAGAAGTCATCAGGCAACACAGTAAGTTACAGTATATAATCCCAAAAATCCAACAACAGAATATAACAATGGCAATAAATGAAACTGAATGGAAAGAAATCACCTCTTCAAATGACAAATCACAGCAATGAATTTTTTATAACGAAAATTAAAGAAGTTATCGCAGCATTTTCAAAAAAAAGGAAACAACAGAAAAAGAATCAACTTAACATGGCTCAACTCCGAATGTCTCCAACTAATGAAGACCAGAGATCAACTTCTTAAAATGGCTCTAAATCAGGTTTAACAACAGACAGACAAAAATTTACGTCTACTAGAAATAAAGTAACACAAACTGTGAGGAAGGCTAAGGCAAACTTTTTTATAACCATTATTGAAAAGGCAAAAGGAGATGGGAAAAAATCTGGAATAATATTAACAAACTGACAAACAGAACAAAAAAAAGAGGACGGAGACATTGAACTTAACATTAATAGCAAAATTGGTACAGAATCCCACGGTCATTGCTACAGTGTTTAACAGTTTTTTCATAAACTCTGTGCTAGAAATATCCCATTAATTTAATCCACCTGATCATAATTCTAGTCCCATTAACCCTTCACAACCAGTTTTTAATATATTAGAAATAAAATGGTAAATGGCATTCACTTATATAGCGCTTTTCTTCTCATCTAGGATGACCAAAGCGCTTTACAGATCCTGCAATCCACCCATTCACACACTGATGGTGGCAGAGCTGCAATACACACAGGTGCTAACCAGGCCACCAGGAGCAACTGGGGGTTCAGTGTCTTGCTCAAAGACACTTCGACAGGTGGACAGCAGACAGAGCGGGAATTAAGCCCATGACCCTCCGATCAGTAGTTGGTCACACTACACCTGCGCCACTGCTGCCCCTCATTTTCAAATAATTGAAAATGAGGTTGCAAATATCATCAGCTCATTGAATAGCTCAAAAGCAATGGATGAACATGGTCTTAACAGCAATTGTTTAAAAGAACATGAATCTCTCATTTGTCCAGTTATTCATTTAATCAATCTGTCAATCAAACATGCTGTCATCCCACCTGCTTGGAAGGTAGAAGTGGTCAGACCAATTTTCAAAACAGGGATTAAAACTGATACAAACAGCTACAGACCAATCAGCATCTTACCTGTTACCTCCAAAATAATTGAAAAATGGGTGGCTACACTATTATGTGAACATCTGAATTATGGTAACACCCCCCCCCCACATCATGCACTATTTGGGTTCCGTGCCTACCATTCAACAGAGTCTGCAATAAGCTTGTTTTTGGAGAAAACTAAATCTTTTTTAGATAAGTGCAGTTGTGTGGGTGCTGTGTTTTTAGCTCTGAAGAAGCCATTTGACACCGTTGTATACAACATCCTTTTAATCAAACTTGCTCAGTTTAATTTTTCAGAACATGCTATCAAATGGATGAAATTCTATTTAACCGACAGACAACAATGTGTAATGGTCAACAGTGTCAAATTGCCATATTTGAAATGTCAAATGGGTGTCCCACAAGGCTTTATACTTTGACCAATATTAATCTCCTTATACATAAATGATTTACCAAATGCATGCAGAAACATTCATATACAAATGTATGCAGATGACATGGTAATATTCACACATGCAAAAAAACCACAAGAAGCCACCTGTATTCTTAAAACAGCAATGACTCAAATCCATGACTGACTGGATAATTCATGTCTCCTACTAAACACTAAAAAAAACTGTTTGCATGATATTTACCAAACAATGATCAAATATTACAAACTCAAACATTTTCTTAAAAGGGGAGGAGCTGCAACTAGTCGAGGAATTTAAGTACCTCGGCGTGATTTTCGACTCCTCATTAGCCTTTAAAAAACACATCAAAAAATCTCAAACATAATCAAATTCAATCTGAGAAATTTTAAACAAATTAGACCATCGCTGACAGTCAGTGCAGCCAAAATGTTCCTGCATGCAATGATCTTCTCACACATCGATTATTGTTTTACCAACTGGTCACTCACTGGTGTAACCATAATCAAGCCCACTGAATCTTAATACAAAAAAGCCATGAAAATCTTTTATAAGAAAGATCCCAGTTAAGATAAGATAAGCCTTTATTAGTCCCACAATGGGGAAATTCCAGGATTGCAGCAGCACAGGGATAGCAACACTCAGAGCAATAATTAAGAAGATACGAAAAATATAAATAAGAGCTAACATAACATAACATAACAGAGCTAAGATAACAGTTATCACTGTTGTCACATTTACAAGAAATACAATTTTCTGTCTTTTGACAATTATAAAACTCTAAAATTTGCCTGTTCAATTTATAAAATATTAAATGGCTATGCACCCCACCCCCTTCCCCGGGAGAATATGTTAAACTGAGAACTGTCACCAGTACAAACACCAGAGCAATCACTAGAGGAGACTGTGAGGTCCCCCACAGACACACCACATTTACTCTATCTGTGCTATCAGTGAGGGGTACCAAGATCTGGAATAACACACCACCTGCAATCAGAGAACGTACCACACTAAACACTTTTAAGACTCATTGCAAAAATTGGCTTTTAAACAACCAAAACTGCACCCATAACTAGTGGTTGCTCTGTGGCATGCGTATACAGTATACAGTGGTGTGAAAAAGTGTTTGTCCCCTTCCTGATTTCTTGGGGTTTTTTTTGTATGTTTGTCACACTTAAATGTTTCAGATCATCGAACAAATTTAAATATTAGACAAAGACAACGCAAGTAAACACAAAATGCAGTTTTTAAATGAAGGTGTTTATTATTGACGGGAAAAAAATCCAAATCTACATGGCCCTGTGTGGAAAAGGTGATTGCCCCCTAAACCTAATAACTGGTTGGGCCACCCTTAGCAACAACAACTGCAATCAAGCATTTGCGATAACTGGCAATGAGTCTTTTACAGCGCTGTGGAGGAATTTTGGCACTCTGCCATACAGGCCATTTTTGCCCAGTCTCTTTCTTATGGTGGAGTCATGAACACCGACCTTAACTGAGGCCTGCAGTTCTTTGGATGTTGTTGTGGGGTCTTTTGTGACCTCTTGGATGAGTCGTTGCTGCGCTCTTGGGGTAATTTTGGTCAGCCGGCCGCTCCTGGGAAGGTTCACCACTGTTCCATGTTTTTGCCATTTGTGGATAATGGCTCTCACTGTGGTTCCTTAGAGTCCCAAAGCTTTAGAAATGACTTTATAACCTTTTCCAGACTGATAGATCTCGATTACTTTATTTCTCATTTGTTCCTGAATTTCTTTGGATCGCAGCATCATGTCTAGCTTTTGAGGATCTTTTGGTCTACTTCACTTTGTCAGGCAGGTCCTATTTAAGTGATTTCTTGACTGAGAACAGGTGTGGGAGTAATCAGGCCTGGGTGTGGCTAGAGAAATTGATCTCAGCTTTCCAAAGATGTGATAAACCACAGTTAATTTATGTTTTAACAGGGGGAGGGGACAATCACTTTATCACACAGGGCCATGTAGGGTTGGATTTTTTTTCCCTTAATAATAAACACCTTCATTTAAAAACTGCATTTTGTGTTTACTTGTGTTATCTTTGTCTAATATTTAAATTTGTTTGATGATCTGAAACAATTTTTTTGTGGGGGGTGCTTCGGGAGTATGGGGTATCGGGCTTGTTGTTACGAGCTATTCGGTCTCTGTATGACCGTTGTGAGAGTTTGGTTCGTATTGCCAACACTCGGTCGGACTCATTCCCAGTGAGAGTTGGACTCCGCCAGGGCTTCCCTTTGTCACCGATTCTGTTCATAATTTTTATGGACAGGATTTCTAGGCGCAGCCAGGGAATGGAGGGTGTCATGCTTGGTGACCACAGGATCTCATCTCTGTTGTTTGCAGATGATGTCGTCCTGCTGGCTTCATCCAGCAATGACCTACAGCTCTTGCTGGGACGGTTTGCCGCTGAGTGTGAAGCAACTGGGATGAGAATCAGCACCTCCAAGTCCGAGTCCATGGTCCTCAGCCGGAAAAAGGTGGATTGTCCTCTCTGAGTTGGGGACAGGCTCCTGCCCCAAGTGGAGAAGTTTAAGTATCTTGGGGTCTTGTTCACAAGTGAGGGGAGAATGGAGTGAGAGATTGACAGACGGATCGGAGCAGCATCTGCAGTGATGCGGACGTTGTACCGGTCTGTTGTGGTGAAGAGGGAGCTGAGTTCTAACTTACGGATGAGCAGCTCCGTGGATTTCTGGTAGCGACGGATCTCTCTCAGAGCCGCGGGCCTGTAACGGTGAGGCTTCTTCACTCCGCCGGTGGCCGGAGCGCTTTTCCGAGCAGCCTTGGTGTCTAGCTGCTTCCTGGGGGGCTTTTTCCTCCAGCAGATTTTACGGGCGGTGTGCTTGGTTCTTGCCATCGCTCTTTATTATTCTGTCTTATATTTCTTGCACGGCGCCTAAACTCCAGCCCGGCACCCGCGTCGTTTTCGCTACAGTTCCCGGTATGTCGAGTTTCACCGTTAGCACCGGGTGGCGGTTGAGTGCTAGCTAACACTAGCTCTTCCTGCTGTAACATCTCCTGCTGTAAACAGTGGCTCCGTCCGCCGACTCGGGAGACCTTTGGGGCGATCTGTGTGTCCGTGATATATATGTAGAGTGAAAGGTGTAGAAAGAAGAAGGAAGATAAAAAAAAGGCTGTTGCAACGGGCAGCCAACTCGTGTGGCGCCACCGGTCCGGTGGAACCGGAACCAGAAAAACATGAAATGTTGGTTCCGAAACGGGGGATAAGCATTTTTTGCTAGATTTGGGGGGCAGAAAAGAAATGATTGGCATTAACAGGCTCAAACCCGCTTTTGTGGTAGCTGACGAAGCTGTGCAGTTGGCTAAGGCTCCTCGACGCGGCAGACCCCCTAGAGAGCATTCCCCAGAACACCCACAGAGGTTGACTAACAGTTCTCATCCCCAGGCAGCGACTCCACAGCAGGAAGACGCCGCGAAAGTGGTACAGCCTGCTTACAGCAAATACGGCAGAAGGTTGAGACCCAAGCGGCACGTGGACTGATATGTAGTGATTTTATTATGACATGCAATCTGTGGTTATGTTGTTCCATCTTAGACGTTTGGGGGGGGTCATGTAGTGCACATATGTGGGTTCCATATGCTTCACGTGTATCATTGTATACTTATTGTGTGCTTCACGTCTCAGAGGAACAAAAGGTCTGAACCTCCTAGGGGTATCAGGAGGATGTGAAGTCTGGCCTTTTGTATGCAGAGAGATGGCCTTGAGGGATTTCCTGACCACCAGGACTTTAGGTGAAGACGAGAAGACCTGGAGGGGGAGACATTGTGATTTGGGATTAAAAGACCATGTGACTGTGGCTTTGATGTCCCGAGGTATTAAAGGGACAAATGTGGGGGGTTCCTTTCTCTTTCTGTTTTTGAATGTTGGAGAATGTGAACGTGAATAAAACTGGTCTTGAGAAATAAACTCAGCCTCGTCCTTCCACATATCTCCTCACTGGTGGAGATATGTGGAAGGACGAATGTTGGTTACCCAGCCACAGTGGGTGCACAAGTCAAGTATACTCCCTGCGCCGATCCCAAGCCCGGGTAAAATGGGCAGGGTTGCGTCAGGAAGGGCATTCGACATAAAAACTCGGCTTCAACTGTAAGAGGACGCACTCCAACTGAGGGACTAATTGTGTCCTGTCAAAATAAAAACAGATGATGATGATGTACAGTCATGTGAAAAAAATTAGGACACCGTGTATAAGCCTGTGTTTTGTTTTGTTTTGTTTTTTACATATTTGGACATATGGATATTTAAAATCAATGTTTAAAGTACTGTGAGATTCATGTAATACAACTAAACAATTAAAAATGAATTGAAGATGTTTTCAGATTTTCTGTAAAATGTAATTCCAAACAAATAGTGAGGAATAAATTAGGACACCCCCCCCCCCCATCTTTTTTAGGACACTCCCACATTCATTCCCACTTGAAATGGCTAAAATAAATTTAAAAAAATGCAAATGAAAACAAAAACAAGGTTAGACATAGATATATGAACATTTCTTAATAAAGAACTGAATATTTAAAGGGGTGTCCAATTTTTTCACATGACTGTATACGTATGTGCCCGTGCGTCACACACATATGCCCCACCTCTTGTTTGTTGCTGTTGTTTGTTGTTGCTGTGAGGTGCTTGGATGCATGTGTGTGTGTATGCATACACAGCACTTCACTCGTATGACATTTGAATGTTTTGTTTTGTAGCACCTTAACGCTTGCACTTTTGCATATCCACTTTGTATAGTTTTTTTTTTGCAGATGTTCTTCTTGTGTATGATTGTTTGTTTGTGTGTTTTTGACCCTCCGGGGGACTACAGATGTAAATTACCAGTATTGCTAAATCTGGCATACTTACATTTGTATTAATGTTTATTAGTATGTAATGTCCCTTTCAAATAAACATTAAACTTAAACTCCATATGTTTCATTTATGGTTGTGGCCAAAAAGTTCAATTTTGGTCTCATCACTCCAAATAACTTTGTTCCAGAAGTTTTGAGACTTGTCTCTGTGCTGTTTGGCATATTGTGAGTGGGCTGCTTTGTGACATTGGCGTAGTAATGGCTTTCTTCTGGTGAGTTGACCATGCAGCCCATTTTTCGAAGTGCCTCCTTATTGTGCATCTCGAAACAGCCACACCACTTTTTTTCAGAGTCCAGTATGTCAGCTGAAGTTATTTGAGGGTTTTTCTTTGCATCCCAAACAATTTTCCTGA
The DNA here is from genome assembly GCA_020510985.1 of Pholidichthys leucotaenia. NCBI lineage: Eukaryota > Metazoa > Chordata > Actinopteri > Cichliformes > Pholidichthyidae > Pholidichthys > Pholidichthys leucotaenia. The sequence goes on along the minus strand of CM035837.1, from coordinate 314,746,236 downwards.
CAGTTGTGGCTGAAATGTTCGGTGGTCTACCTGGCCGTGGCTTGGTTTCAACAGACTCCCTCATTTTCCACTTCTTAATTAGTTTGAACACTGCTGATTGGCATTCTCAATTCCTTGGATATCTTTTTATATCCTTTTTCTGTTTTATAAAGTTCAACTATCTTCTCCCACAGGTCCTTTGATAATTCTTTTGCTTCCCCCATGGCTCAGAATCCAGCAACTTAAGTGCAGCACTGGATGAAACATTCAGGGGTCTGTCAGAAGCCCAGAAAATCACTGATTTTTTATACACACATTAATTACAAGTAAACAGATCACAGGTGAGGATGGTTACCTTTAGTAGCCATTTAAACCTGTGTGTCAACTTGTGTGTATCTTATCAGTCCAAAACTTCCACGGTATGTAAACTTTTGATCAGGGTCATTTGGGTAGTTTCTGTTGTCAGTATGATTTAAAAAGAGCAAACACAATTGTTTGATAATAAATGGCTTCACCCAACCACTAACTATGAGTGAAAGAAAAGTTTTTGTATTATTCATATTCTCTGAAAAAATGGCCAAAAAATCACAAATTCTGCCAGGGTATGTAAACTTATGAGCACAACTGTACTTGGGAGTTCGGAATGATTTTGCTCTTGATATGTCTTGTAAATCGCAAGAAACATGTTACAGACATGTTAACAGAAAAAACTTGATTTTTGCTGGAGTGTCACTTTAATGGATTTACAAAGTTTCAATTCTATCTAGTCAAAGTCTAAGTAATTTTGTGTGTATAATTCATTATTCTTCTGCTGTGAAGTACTGTATGTTTAGAAATATTGTGAAAAAATTTAATAATGATTTGTATGTGATAATTATGCAGGTTTATAGTTGAATATTAACTAGAATAGAGACTAGTTAACCCAGCCACAGGGAGTGCACAAGCCAGTGTACTCCTAGTGCTGGTCCCAAGCCCGGGTAAATGGAGAGGGTTTTGTCAGGAAGGGCATCCGACGTAAAACCTTTGCCAAATCAAACATGCGGATCTTGACAAATGAGACTTTCATACTGGATCGGTCGAGGCTCGGGTTAACAATGACCACCACCAGTGCTGTTAACCGACAGGGTGCTGGCAGAAATTGGGCTACTGTTGGTCAAAGATCAAGGAGAAGGAGAGGGGGAAGGCGTGTTAGGAGGGAGAGAGAGAAAAGGAAAGGTAGAAGTGTGGAGGTGAGAGTAGGGACGTTAAATGTAGGGACTATGATTGGTAAAGGCAGAGAGCTGGCTGATATGATGGAGAGAAGAAAGGTAGATATACTGTGTGTTCAAGAAACCAGGTGGAAGGGAAGCAAGGCTAGGAACACTGGAGGTGGATTTAAACTGTTCTACCATGGTGTAGCTAGGAAGAGAAATGGAGTAGAAGTAATCTTGAAGGAGGAGTATGTGAAGAGTGTTCAGGCGGTAAAGAGGGAGTCGGACAGAATCATGAGTTTGAAGTTAGAAGTCAAAGGTGTGATGTTGAATGTTGTCAGTGCATATGCCCCGCAAGTTGTATGTCAGGTAGAAGAGAAAGAGGAATTCTGGAGTAAGTTGGATAAAGTGGTAAAGAGTGTTCCCAGTGGGGAGAGAGTGGTGATTGGAGCGGACTTTAATGGACATGTAGGGGAAGGGAACAGAGGTGATGAGGAGGTTTTGGGTAGGTATGGTCTTAAGGAGAGAAATGTGGAAGGACAGATGGTTGTGGATTTTGCTAAAAGGATGGAAATGGCTGTGGTGAACACATACGATCACATACAATCGATACTGGGAAAGGTAGATGAGCTAGCGGCTATCTCCCGCTACGATAGCATATACCGGGAGTGTAGCCTGTTCCTATTCAGAGACTTGGCTAACAGGACTAGCAGCAGATGCTAACATTGAACTGGAGGGTTTCCACACGATACGGGCAGACCGAACATCAGACAGTGGCAAAGCAAGGGGCGGTGGAGTGATAATGTATGTTAACAACAACTGGTGCAGACCGGGACATATCACTGTTAAACAACAACACTGCAGCAAAGACATCGAGTTGCTAGCTGTTAGCATGCGGCCTACATATCTCCCGAGGGAATACTCACACGTGATCTGCATTGTTATTTATGCAAATCCGACAAAGAACGCTGGGACAGCGCGTGACGTCATCCACTCAGTAACTGGCAGGCTGCAGACAAAACACCCATATGCTCTTCTCCTCATCTCAGGCGATTTCAACCATGTTTCACTGTCTCCCATTCTACCCACATTTACCCAGTATGTCACATGCCACACCAGAGACAATAAAACACTGGACTTATTCTACGCAAACACTAAGGAGGCGTACACCTCATCACAACTCGCCCCACTCGGGAGATCGGATCACAACTTGGTTCATCTCCGGCCGGTGTACAAACCCCTAGTGCACAGACAACCTCCGGCCATGCGCACAGTGAAGTTATGGTCTGAGGAGGCAATGGACGCTCTAAAGGGCTGTTTTGAAACCACCGCCTGGGAGCAGCTCTGCGATCCACATGGTGAGGACATCGATGGCCTCACTCACACCATCACGGACTACATCAGCTTCTGTGTGGACAACACCATTCCCACCAAGACCATACAGTGTTGCTCAAAGAACAAACCCTGGATCAACCCTGAGATAAAAACACTTCTGAGAGAGAAGAAGAGGATCTTCAGGTTGGGGAACAGGGAGATGCTGAAGTCCGTACAGAGGGAGCTGAGGAGAAAGATCAGAGAAGGCAAGGACAGCTTCAGGAAGAAGATGGAGGTCAAGCTGCAACAGAGCGACATCAGCGGGGTCTGGAGAAACCTTAAAACCATCTCTGGGCTCCAGAATACCTCCCCCCAGGCCACGGGGGGCAGGGAGTGGGCGAACAATCTGAAGCTGTTTTTCAATAGGTTTGACCAACCGTCCTCCCCCCTGACTGCACAACAACCACTGCTGCCTCTGAAGACATCAAGTCCTGCTGCCCACTCCCCACTCCACCAACACACAGCCCCCCAACCTGACCCTCACTAAGACCCAGGTGAGGACGGAGCTGAGGAAGATCAAGGCGAGGAAGGCGTCGGGACCGGACGGCATCAGCACAAAGCTCCTCAAGTCCTGTGCAGACCAGCTGTGTGGGATTGTGGAGTACATCTTCAATCTGAGTCTGAAGCTGGGGAGGGTACCACAGCTGTGGAAAACATCTTGTGTGGTACCTGTACCAAAGACTTTCCACCCCAAAGATCTGAACAGCTACAGACCAGTGGCCCTGACGTCCCACCTGATGAAGATCCTGGAGAGACTGCTCCTTGCTCACCTCTGCCCCCTGGTGGGACCAGCGATGGATCCACTCCAGTTCGCCTACCAGCATGGCATTGGGGTGGAGGATGCGGTGATCTTCCTCCTTCACCGTTCTCTGTCCCACCTGGAGAAGCCCGGGAATGCGGTGAGGATCATATTCTTTGACTTCTCCAGTGCTTTCAACACCATCCAACCGATGATCCTGAAGGACAAGCTGCTGTGCGCAGGGGTGGACCAGCACCTGTCATCATGGATCCTGGACTACCTCACAAACCGGCCTCAGTTTGTGAGAACCTGGGACTGTGTGTCTGACACAATCATCGGTAGCACGGGGGTTCCCCAGGGAACAGTTTTGGCTCCCTTCCTGTTCACCCTTTATACTGCGGACTTCTCACACAACACAACACACTGCCATCTACAGAAGTTCTCTGACGACTTTGCGATCATTGGCCTCATCTCCAAGATGAAGCTGAGTACAGAGGGCTTATCCAGGACTTTGTGGACTGGTGCCATCGGAACTGCCTCCAGATCAACGCGAGGAAAACTAAGGAGTTGGTGGTGGACTGCCGCAGGCAAGGACAACCCCTCACAGCACCAGTAAATATACAGGGAACAGACATCGAGATGGTGACATCCTACAAGTACCTGGGTGTTCATCTGAACAATAAACTAGACTGGTCACACAATCCCGATGCACTCTACAAGAAGGGACAGCGCAGGCTGTTCTACTGAGGAGACTCAGGTCTTTTGGTGTACAAGGGGCGCTGCTGAAGTCATTCTATGACACGGTGGTGGCATCAGCCATCACTTTTGGAGTGGTCTGCTGGGGCAGTGGCATTACAGCAGCCGATAGGAAGAGACTGAACAAACTGATCAAGAAAGCTAGCTCTGTCCTGGGGCAGCGTCTTGACCCAGTGGGAGAGAGAAGGATGGTGGCTGAACTGTCATCTCTGCTGGAGTCCAAGTTCCACCCTATGCAGGACATACTGAATGCACTGAGGAGCTCATTTAGCAGCAGACTACATCATCCTAGGTGCACAACCGAGAGGTTTCGCAGGTCCTTCCTACCTACGGCTGTCAGACTGTACAACCTAAGCAGGGCTGCTCGCAGAGATAGCAAAAAGACGTGACAACCTAATAGTATTGAATGCAAAAGACGCAATAGACTTACACAATGGTCCCCTCCGGTATACAACTAGGAAAATACCGGTCGCTATGGAGGGTGAGAATATGTATGGGTACATAATCATACCATGTAGGATAACTAAGTAGACGGTTGTGCTGTTTCATTCCATCTAGCTACAATGCTCCGCACTGTGTGTGTTTATATATTTATATATTTATTCCATCTAGCAACAATGCTCCACGCTGTGTGTGTTTATATATTTACATATTTATTCCATCTAGCTACAATCCTCCGCACTGTGTGTGTTTATATATTTATATATTTATTCCATCTAGCAACAATGCTCCACACTGTGTGTGTTTATATATTTACATATTTATTCCATCTAGCTACAATGCTCCGCACTGTGTGTGTTTATATATCTACATATTTATTCCATCTAGCTACAATGCTCCACACTGTGTTTATATATTCATATATTTATTCCATCTAGCTACAATGCTCCACACTGTGTGTTTATATATTCATATATTTATTCCATCCAGCTACAATGCTTCGCACTGTGTTTATATATTTATATATCTATTCCATCTAGCTACAATGCTTCACACTGTGTGTCTATATATATATATTTATATTTATATGTACATATGTATACTCGCTGCTCTTGTTTTTCTCTTGCCTTCTGATTGTTGCTCTGAGTGTTGCTATCCCTGTGCTGTTGCAATCCTGGAGTTTCCCCATTGTGGGACTAATAAAGGCTTATCTTATCTTATACTTCAAGAAGAGAGAGGAACATCGGGTGACTTACAAGAGTGGAGGAAGGTGCACACAGGTGGACTACATCTTATGCAGAAGGAGAAATCTGAAAGAGATAGGAGACTGCAAGGTGGTGGCAGGGGAGAATGTAGCTAGACAGCATCGGATGGTAGTCTGTAGGATGACTTTGGAGAACAAGAAGAGGAAGAGAGTGAAGGTAGACTCAAAGATTAAGTGGGGGAAGTTACAGAAGGAAGAAGGTCGCACAGAGTTCAGGAAGGAGTTGATACAGGCTCTGGGTGGTAGGGAAGAATTACCAGATGACTGGGAAAGTACAGCAAAAGTATTAAGGGAAACAGGTAGAAAGGTATGTGGTGTATCCGGTGGACAGAGGAAGGAAGACGAGGAGACTTGGTGGTGGAATGAGGAGGTAGAGGAAAGTATTCAAAGAAAGAGGTTCACAAAGAAAAGTGGGATAGTCAGGGAGATGAAGAAAGGAGACAGGAGTATTTGGAATCTAAGCACATGGCAAAGAGAGAGGTGGCAAAGGCATATACTGTAGTGAGTTGTATGAAAAGCTGGACACTAAGGAAGGAGAAAAGGACTTGTATCGATTGGCTAGACAGATCGAGCTGGAAAGGATATACAGCAGGTTAGGTTGATTAAGGACAGAAATGGTAGTGTACTAGCACACTTCGAGAGTGTGTTGAGAAGGTGGAAGGAGTACTTTGAAGAGCTGATGAATAAAGAAAATGAGAGAGAGAGGAGGATGGATAGTGAACAAGGACGTCCCAAGGATTGGCAAAGCAGAAGTGAAGGCAGCTCTGAAGAGGATGAAGAATGGAAAGGCGGTTGGTCCAGATGACATACCTGTGGAGGTATGGAGATGTTTAGGAGAGATGGCAGTGGACTTTTTAACCGGATTGTTTAAGAAGAAACTTTATTGTTATTGCACACCAAGATGAAATTATGAAATACAATGAAATTGTGTATTCATTATTATTAAATTGTTTAACACAATCTTGGAGAGTGAGAGGATGCCTGAGGAGTGGAGAAGTGTTTTGGGACCAGTTTCCAAGAACAAAGCTGATGCTCAGAGCTGTAGTAACTACAGAGGCATAAAGCTGATCAGCCACACTGTGAAGATATGGGAAAGAGTTGTTGAAGCCAGGTTAAGAGGAGGGGTGACAGTCAGTGAGCAGCAGTACAGTTTCATGCCAAGAAAGAGTACTACAGATGCAGTGTTTGCTGATGGAGTGCTGATGGAGAAGTATAGAGAAGGTCAGAAGGAGTTGCAGTATGTCTTTGTGGATATAGAGAAAGCATTTGATAGGGTGCCAAGAGAGGAAGTTTGGTACTGTATGAGAAAGTGAGGAGTTGCCGAGAATTATGTGACAGTGGTGCAGGACAGGTGATGCAGGAATGACAGATGGGTTCAAGGTGGGACTGGGGTTACATCAGGGATCGGCTGTGAGACCCTTCTTGTATGCCATGGTGATGGATAGGCTGACAGACGAGGTCAGGCAGGAGTCTCCGTGGACCATGATGTTTACAGATGACATTGTGATCTGTAGTGAGAGTAGGGAGCAGGTGGAAGAGAACATGGAGAGGCAGAGGTATGCGCTGGAGAGAAGAGGAATGAAAGCCAGTTAGAAGCGAGACAGAATACATGAGTGTGAATGAGAGGGTAGCAGGTGTACCAGTGAAGATGGAAGGAGTAGAGGTAGTGAAAATAGATGAGTTTAAATACTTGGCGTCAACCATCCAAAGCAATGGAAAATGCACAAGAGAGGTGAAGAAGAGAGTGCAGGCAGGGTGGAGTGGGTGGAGACGAGTGTCGGGGTGATCTGTGACAGAAGGATAGCAGATGGAGTGAAAGGGAAGATTTACATGACGGTAGTGAGACCTGCTGTGATGTATGGCTTGGAGACGGTGGTGCTGACAAAAAGATGGGAGGTGGAGCTGGAGGTGGCAGAGTTGAAGATGCTAAGATTTCACAACATAACAAAAATAATTTTTTTGTAGGTTGTCTGTGTTTTTTCAACTGATTTAAGACAATTTTGCACCGCTGAATCCAAAAATGACATCAGTTTCTCTCGATCAGGTCAGGTTTTTATGTTATAAGCAGTTGTACAGGTGTACTGTAAATTGAATAGTAGACACTGATAAAGGTAAGTACATGTAAATTGAATGTTATGTTATCATTGTTCAAAATTCAGAGAATTTCAAGAAATAAAGAATTTTGCATCATATAAAGCGAAAATACCCGTGCATGTAAACAAAAACGTAAGAAAACATGTGGCCATAGTTCAAAAAGTTGACCTGATTGAGCAAAACCAATGTGATTTTTGGATTCAGCACATCAAAATTGTCCTAAATCAGCTAAAAAAAACCTTAGACAATAAATTTGGTGTTGACCAGTGTTTTCATTAGGAGTGACTGGGAGGGACAGGATGAGAAATGAGCATATCAGAGGGACGGCTCAGGTTGAACGGTTTGGAGACGAAGCTAGAGAAGAAAGGCTGAGATGGTTTGGACATGTGCAGAGGAGGGATCGTGGATATACTGGACAGGAGGAAAAAAGGAAGACCATAGAGAAGATTCATTAATGCAGTGAAGGTGGACGTGGAGAGGGTTGGTGTTAGAGAGGAAGATGCAAGGGATAGGATGAGATGGAGACAGATGATCCGCTGTGGCGGCCCCTAAAGGAAGCACCCGAAAGAAGAGAAAATATTAACGTTACTCACAGACAACGTTTTAGCTGTTCCCTATTTGGGGAAGACTTACAAACGTGGACAGAATTGTTGGTACCCCTCTGTTAATGAAAGAAAAACCCACAATGGTCACAGAAATAACTTGAATCTGACAAAAGTGGTAATAAATAAAAAGTCTATGAAAATTAACCAATGAAAATCAGACAATGCTTTTGAATTGTGGTTCAACAGAATTATTTTAAAAAACAAACTCATGAAACAGGCCTGGACAAAAATGATGGTACCCCTAGAAAAGATTGAAAATAATGTGACCATAGGGACATGTTCAACCAAGATGTGTCCTTTAATTAACATCACAGGTGTCTACAAACTTGTAATCAGTCAGTTGGCCTATTTAAAGGGTGACAAGTAGTCACTGTGCTGTTTGGTGACATGGTGTGTACTACACTGAACATGGACCAGAGGAAGCAAAGGAGAGAGTTGTCTCAGGAGATTAGAAAGAAAATTATAGACAAGCATGTTAAAGGTAAAGGCTATAAGACCATCTCCAAGCAGCTTGATATTCCTGTGACTACAGTTGCACATATTATTCAGAAATTTATGATCCACGGGACTGTAGCCAACCTCCCTGGACGTGGCTGCAGGAGGAGACGGATAATACCAATGGTAACAAAAGAGCCCAGAACAACCTCTACATTCATGGTGAACTCCAAGGTCAAGGTACATCAGTGTCAGATCGCACCATCCGTTGTTGTTTGAGCCAAAGTGGACTTCATGGGAGACGACCAAGGAGGACACCACTGATGAAAACAAATCATAAAAAAGCCAGACTAGAATTTGCCAAACTGCATGTTGACAAGCCACAAAGCTTCTGGGAGAATGTCCTATGGACAGACGAGACAAAACTGGAACTTTCTGGCAAGGCACATCAGCGCTATGTTCACAGACGCAAAAATGAAGCATACCAAGAAAAGAACACTGTCTCTACTGTGAAACATGGAGGAGGTTCTGTTATGTTCTGGAGCTGTTTTGCTGCATCTGGCACAGGGTGTCTTGAATCTGTGCAGGGTACAATGAAATCTCAAGACTATCAAGGTATTCTAGAGAGAAATGTGCTGCCCAGTGTCAGAGGGCTTGGTCTCAGTCGTAGGTCATGGGTCTTGCAACAGGATAATGACCCAAAACATACAGCTAAAAACACCCAAGAATGGCTAAGAGCCTAACATTGGACTATTGTAAAGTGGCCTTCTATGAGCCCTGATCTAAATCCTATTGAACATCTGTGGAAGGAGCTGAAACATGCCGTGTGGAGAAGGCACCCTTCAAACCTGAAACAATTGGAGCAGTTTGCTCATGAGGAGTGGGCCAAAATACCTGCTGAGAGGTGCAGAAGTCTCATTGACAGTTACAGAAATCGTTTGATTGCAGTGATTGCCTCAAAAGGTTGTGCAAGAAAATATTAAGTTAAGGGTACCATCATTTTTGTCCAGGCCTGTTTCATGAGTTTGTTTTTTTTAAATAATTCTGTTGAACCACAATTCAAAAGCATTGTCTGATTTTCATTGGTTAATTTTCATAGAATTTTTATTTATTACCACTTTTGTCAGATTCAAGTTATTTCTGTGGCCATTGTGGGTTTTCCCTTCATTAACAGAGGGGTACCAGCAATTTTGTCCACATCTGTATCTTAATGACAGAAGACTTGTCTTAACCCCATAAAGGGGACATGTTATGGCCATTTTCCACATGTTTGCACGGTTTCCAGGGGTTTAGATAAACTGTCTGTGACATGCTTTGGTCAAAATACCCCAGAGTTTGCATGCTACAGCACCATTGCCCACCTAGATTAAACATACTGTACAGTACTTCTTCACAACAGCCTATTTCAGTTTCTGTTTTTAAATGCTAATGAGCCCCGGGTCACCCCAGCATTCTTTTTTCCTCAATTCTAAGAGGTCGAGGTAATATTAGCTGGCTAGCTCTGATTATTGAACATGGTCTAAGCTAACTAACATGAATTGGCTGAATCTGAAAGGATAAAAGCCTAAATAAAGCATCATCAGGGGACAGGGTCAATGGACAAGTTTGAACGGATAACAAGGTAGAACAAGTTGCTTGGGTATAGGAACACTACATAACATTCTTGTTTTGGGTGGGGATACTGAAAATACAACAAATATGGCCACTATGACCTCAGCCCCACCAGCCAATCATAGGGTGCTTAGTTGTTGGTGGCTTAAGTTGTGTTTTGTGATGGTGGGACTGAGGTCATAGTCGCCATAGTTGTAGTCCTTTCAGTGTTCCTGTCAAGAACGGAGCTGTTGCAGGCAATATAGGGATTCTCAGGCAATGGGTGAATTGACATTCACCTGATTAAAGGTTAATGTTCCATCCGTCCATCTTCTACCGCTTTTCCGGTGGTCTGGGTTGCGGAGGCAGCAGCTCAAGCAAAGAAGCCTAGACTTCCTTCTCCCCAGCCACATGCTCCAGTTCTTCAGAGAGGATACCAAGACGTTCCCAGGCCAGCTGGTAGACATAGTCTCTCCAGCGTGTCCTGGGTCTGCTCTGGGGTCTCCTCCCAGTGGGGTGTGCCCAAAACACCTCAAGTAGGAGGTGCCCAGGAGGCATCCTGATCAAATGCCTAAACCACCTCAACTGGCTCCTTTCAATGTGGAGGAGCAGCAGTTCTACTCTGAGCCTCTCCGGAATGACTGCGCTCCTGACGCTATCTCTGAGGGTGAGTCCAGTAATCCTACGGGGAAAGCTCATTTCAGCCTCTTGTATCCGCAATCTCATTCTTTTGGTCATTACCCAAAGCTCATGACCATAGGTGAGAGTAGCATCATAGATTGACCGGTAAATCAAAAGCTTTGCTTTCGAGCTCAGCTCCCTCTTCACCACAGCAGACTGGTACAACGTCCGCATCACTGCATAAGCTGCTTCAATCCATCTGTCAATCTCGTGCTCCACTGTCCCCTTACTCGTGAATAAAACCACAAGATACTGGTTATTGTACCATCAAAATAATTTTGGAGACATTATTTTAATGTAGCAATTTTATGTGGTGTTGCTTTAAACATAGAAACAGCCCTAAATGAGTAAGATGCTGGTTTCACTAACTGCAGTTGTTGTAGTCTTGGCCAGAGTATAATAAACTATAGCCAAATAAGCTAAAACAGTATCTAAGAATGAGATATACTGCATGATCATGTGTTTGTAGATAATCCATCTGAAGTCACAGATGTTGGATGGGGTGGATGAGTTGCATCGGGAGAATCATAAGCATTGGCTAAGCTGAGCTAATTCTGATAGCCTGCCTGTTGATGATTACAGGGCCATCCTGGCCAAAGTATAACAAAATAAGCCCAAATAACACCTGCAAGTGAGATGTATATTCATGTATGTATATTCATGTATGGATTATTGAACCAGCTGGGCACATGGATGTCTAGTGGAGTGAGTAAAATATATACAGAATAGCCATTAAAAACTGAGGTCGCTAAGCTAGGCTATGTCTATGTTTAACTTTGGAAGTTCACAGGGACACTTGTACTCTCACCATCATTAAAATGGCTGGAGATTAAATTTGGAAGGGATGGGTGGGTGGTGGGGGGGGGGGGGGTCATTTACAGTACATCATCAGTGAGCTCCGGATCTTATGGAGGCAAATTAATGGTTTGTTGAATGAGAGGTGGGGAAACAAAGATTGACCCTAACTAAGTGACAAGGATGGTTTTTCTTAGTTTTTACGCTGATAGCCACTTCAGCTACCACAGTTCATGAACAAGAGTGAACATTTAATCATGTGTCCCTTTTGACATCCCAGTGATTTATCCCCTTTTTTGGAAACATGCATTTCCTTTTCATATTATTAAAGTAATTACCGCCTCTCAGTGCTTCCAGTATATAAAGTGACTTTGTTTTTCTTTGCAGGTGGTGACAAACAGGGACACCCAGGAGACATTGCTATGTATGGCGTGTGTGTTCGAGGTTTCGAACAGTGAGCATGGCGCCCAGCATCATATCTACAGACTGGTAAAGGAATGAATGGCGCTAAGCGTCTTCTTTTCAAAGACTTACCAACCTCAAAACAAGTGGCAGTGCCTCTACATGACAGTCTTTGGTATCAGGTGGCATCAGTGGTTATAAATTTGTTTTATTATTATTAATAAGTGTTTGTTATATGACTGCAGCTGTGAATAGCGGTACAGTTTTATGTTTAAATATGGACATTTTAAATATGTTGAGTTGGTCTCTGTTGAGTATATGTGTGGCCATTCCTATACAAGTTACCGGATACATTTGGTAGATGGAAATATGTGTGTTGTCTTTTTAAATATGTAGACTGGGGGAGAGGGGGCAGGCCTGTTCTATCAGTGGCCTGATGTGGTGTGTGTGTGTGTAATATGTTTTGAAGGTGTGTGTCTGTACTTTATCATTTGTGAGCGTACATACTGTAGATATACAGACACTCAACCAATAGGTCTTTTTTCCAAAGAAACTCAACTAACAACACTATTAGACACACAGTGGCTCAAAGTATGTGGTTTGAATATCGCAAAATCGCTATTACTTTGAAAGTACACCTGGTATATTTATTCCTGTTGAAGCACTCCAAGTCTTAGATACCAACAACAGAACGAATGCACTGTGAAAACACTGCAAACTAATCACCTGTATCTGCCCCGTAAATGTTGGACGTCCAACCACCTGCCCAGCATTTCTATCCAATTGAGTTTTGTTTGCGGCAACTAATTGTGGAATTCCAAGAATGACTTCTAATCATCTGTTCCAAAAGCATGTTGTTGGACTCCCAGTGCTCGTCTTAACGATACTTACTTTTGTTCTGTGGATTAGAACAGCAGTCTAACTTATTAAATGACTTAGGGTGGAATGCCTTGTTCTGTACATTGTGGCTTTGCTGTCTTATAGACTCGCCCCTTTGGGGTGATGTCTGCCTTCATGGTCATGCCATGTTCACACGTTTCTGTGGCCTACGATGACTCCCAAGCCTTAAACAGCTGTATGTAAACTCCAAAAGATGCCACTAAAACTGTGATCTTCATAAAGGAAGACTTTTTATTTGCATTGTGTTTTTAAAAGATTACAATTCAATCTGCCAAAGCATAAGTGTGCAGTGCCTTAGAATATACACTAATATTAGCCTCTGTTTTAATTGGCTTTGTGAATGAAGTAGAAAATCAAATATACAAGTTGTGTATTTTTCTCTTTTTTTCCTCCCAAATGTTAATTAATTCACTCCTAGATTTACAGTTGAAGATGTCTTTGAGAGGCAGTACACTTATGTCAAATTAAGATTCCATGTCCAATTTCAGATGTTACTAAAGTACCATCCTTTTTTCTAAGCGTGTACAATAAACACGGACCGAATGCCTTTCCTGTCGCAGAAGACCAAAAACAGCCACTCTTTTCTTGTGTCCTGCTTGGTAGCAAGAAAGTGCCTTTGGGTTAGAATTTCTAAAGATCAGAAATATTGAACAAAAATTAAAGTTTCATAGTTGCTAGACCAAAAAAAAAAAGAGGCTAGAGAAACTATTCACCACATTGCCTTTGGAAGGACTGTAATGACAGCCGGGGAACATGGTTACTGGTCAAATAAATACAATACATGATATTTTAATTCTTATTACATTGTAAATGTGTTTCTCAAATGATGTATTTTGAAGAAAATCAATTTCTTTTCTTACAAAAACTTTGATATTAAACTGCCGCTGACTGCATGCAGGATTACCAACGCAAAAACACCGTGCACACTTGCTGGTCCAAGTGTTGTTTAAATTATTTTTTTGAAAATGCTAGAATTTCTGCTTTCCCAGTACTCGCGTGTAGTAAAAAAAAAATCTGACTTTGACAAAGTTACATTTGCATACACAGCTGTGAAGTCGACACTGAGGTGACCAACACAATCTTTCATCATGGATTAAATGCTCAGATTAAAAATGGGAATTTTTATTTAAAGCAGACCTATTATGCTCATTTCTGCTTCCATATATTTATTCTTGGGCTCTACCAGAGCACTGTTTGGCAGCCTCAATTATGGAAAGAGTATTTTTAGTGATTTTTGGCCCCCCAAAACAGAACAGCCAAGTTGCAAGTAGAAACTGGCCTGTGAGCATTACAGCTTCCTCTTCTTTTTTTCTTTTTTTTTTTTTGGGGGGGGGGGGGTACAGTTTTCTGTTATTACAGAAATGTGGGGATGCATAGCCTCATAACCTCAGCACAGCACTTATAAAATCTGAGGTCCGTGTGACGAACGGTTCGACAGATATGCAAGGAACAGACAGAGATTCCTTGCATTTATAGATGTAAATTTGCAATTTTTTTACAAATAAGTTTGCAACTTTTTTCTCATACTATGGCTTTTTCTTTTTCTTTTAAATTTGCTGTTTTTCCTTGTAAATAAATTTGACAGTTTTCTCTTAAATCTACAACTTTTGTCTTGTAAATGTACAACTTTTTCCTCTTTAGTTTGTAATTTTGTCTGTCAAAGCCACAGGGAGACTGCATCTGGCACAGGAGCTGCAGGCTGTAGACCCCGCGTGTGTCTTTGGATGATTCCTAATTCAAAATAAGCCTCACTCCATCTGAAATGAGCTGATTTGCCTCTTTGTAAGCAACTTTCTTAATAAAACAAAAAAATCATAATAGGTCTCTTTAATATGAATTCTCCACAGATTAAGTTTAAAAGCAAATTTTAAACATTGTGTGTTTATAATTGAAATGGTTTTAAAATCTGTTTGAGACCTTTTTTTCAGCTGGAAATGTGGATGAGGGCACCAAGGCTATTACTCCCTCTGTAAGGACCATGATTAAACTTGTACTATTCATACAGAATTTATAATATCTCAAGAACAACTTTGTAAATCATTGCAGACAATGTCTTCGTGGATGCAGATAAACAGCTCAGTGTTTTTCCACAATCCTTTGACCTTCTATTTTTTTTGTTTACTGTGTATCTGTTCACGTTTATTGACTACATAGTGAAATGTTTTTAATCGTTCTTGTATACAGTCGTATTTGGTTTTGTGATGACTTCGTCTGTATATTACAAGCCCAGTAAGATGGTAATGAAGTTACTGCAGCGCTGCTGGTACATTTAGAAATTATGACACTAAAACAGCTGGACTCATGGCTTTTATGGCACAAACATCTGGTGGGACCATACGAAATGGAAGTGCACATGCACACAAGTCAAGTGTTATAAGCATATCAGCAGTTTAGGTGCTGGTACCTTTCTGTTTCTAATAATTCATACGCTGGTTCTGAAGTGATTCTCCACGTGGCTCACGTGTAGCTCTCATTCACATGGTTGGATTTTTGTGCAGATGTTTTTGTTTTTTTCTTTCTTTTGTAAAAAGGTGCTTTGTATAAAATGATAACTTAGCTTTTCTTGGTACGTATGTGTGATGTTTTCTTCATGACCACGACAGTAAAAGTGTCGGAGCAAAGGAGAGAAAAACTATGTTTGTGTTCAGCATTTGGTCTTGTCTTTGCTCCGTAACTCTATGATGCCTTCTTGACAATAGTTGATATTTTGTAGCTTTCTAGATACTTTGTATGTATGCAATACTGAAGTTAAATAAATCTGAAAAATATTTCCTCTTTTTTCTGATTTATTTTCTGAATAAATAATTCAGCAGTGTTTGCAATGATAATCCACCTGTTCACCAAACACCTTCAGTGAGCAGCAGAAGGAGCCTCACATTTGTTTCAAATGGCCTGGATTCACGAGTGTGCAATTTGATGTAGTAAGAGGAAACCACCACAAGAGGGAAGCAGTGTTAACGTTTTATAAACCAAGACGCCAGTAAACTGTATTCTATGATATGCGAGTAACGTGCTGCCTGCAACCTCTTCCAAAAAAAGCTAGGACAGGGGCAAGAAAAGACTGACAAAGTTGAAGAATGCTCAAAAAACACCTTTTTGAAACATTCTGCGGGTGATTAGGTTATTGGAAACTGGTGAGCGTCATAATTGGACAGAAAAGGAGCATCCCTAAAAGGCTCAATCGTTCACAAGCAAGGATGGAGTGAGGTTCACCACTTTGTGAACAACTGCATGGGCATGTGTAATTACAAGGAATTTACAGATTTCATCATCTACAGTCCATAATACCGTCTAAAGATTCAGAGAATCTGGAGAAATTTCTGCACATAGGTGACAAGGCCCAAAACCAACACTGAATATCCCAGACCTTCAATCCCTCAGGCAGGCAACGCTGCTGTAAAATCTGATATCATTCTGTAAAGGATGTTACCACGTGGGCTTAGGAACACTTTGGAAAACCATTGTCCTTTAACACAGTTTGCCACTACATCTACAAGTGCAGGTTAAAGTTCTACCACGCAAAGTGAAAGCCATATATCAACAACACCCAGAAAGGCCACCAGTTGCTCTTGGCCTGAGCTCGTCTGAGATGGACTGACACAAACTAGAAAACTGTGCTGTGGTCTGACGAGTCCATTTCAAATTGTTGTTGGAAATTGTGGATGTTGTGTTCTCCGGGCTACAGAGGAAAATGACCATCCAGATTGTTATCAGTGTTAAGTTCAAAAGTCAGCATCTGTATTAGTATGGGGGCGTTTTAGTGCCCATGACATGGGTAACTTGCACACCTGTGAAGGAACCATTAATGCTGAATGGTACTTACAGGTTTTGGAGAAATGTATGCTATCATCCAAGCAACGTCTTTTTCAGGGACGTCCCTGCTTATTTCAGCAAGACGATGCCAAGCCACATTCTGCATGTGTTACAGTAGCTTGGCTTCATAGTAAAAGAGTGCATGTACTACACTGGCCTGTCTGTAGTCCAAACCTGTCTCCCATTGAAAATGTGTCACACATTATGAAATGCAAATGGAGACCCCAGATTTTTGAGAAGCTGAAGTCATACATCAAGCAAAAATGGGAAAGAATTCCACCTACAAAGCTTTAATAATAGTGTCCTCAGTTCCTAAATGCTTATTGAGTGTTGTGAAAAGTAAAGATGATGTAACAGTGGTAAACATGAACCTGTCCCAGCTTTTCTGGAATGTGTTGCAGGCATCAAATTCAAAATGAGTGAATGATTGCTTTTTTTGCAGATATTCATTCAAGTTTATCAGTTTGAACATTAAATATATTATTTTTGTAGTGTATTCAATTGAATATAGGTTGAAAAGGATTTTAAAGTCATTGTATTTTGTTTTTATTTACGTTTTACACAATGTCCCAACTTTACCAGAATTGGGGTTGTAAATGTAAGTTTTAGAAGATATGTTCATTCATTGAGCATCTTTACCATTTAATCCTTTTTGGATCGGGTGTAACCATTCCCAGCATCTTTGGGTGAGAAGCGGGGTACACGCACCAGTCCATCACAGGGCCAACACAGAGAGACGGACAACCATTCACTCTCACATTTGCTGTATACCTAAAGACCATTTATCTAAACTGACTGCTTTTCAGTCCTGAAGATTCAGGGGACTCTCTTGTGAGTCATTTTTTATTTATTTAACCTTTATTTATACAGGGTAATTCCATTGTAAGGAAACCTCTCTTTTTCAAGGACACCCTGTTCACACTCACACCAGAAAGCGGCCCAGTACAACCACAGACTGACTTGTGGTCACTGAGCAGCTCCACTGGAGCAGTTGGGGTTAAGAGACTTGCTCAAGGGCACCGCAGTGGAGTTAAGGAGGGTGGGGCGAACACTGCTATGTTATCTGTCCCACCCAGATCTAATCCTGCCAGTCCAGGGATCGAACCCACAACCTTCCACTCACCAGTCCACATCCCTAACCATTAGGTCTTATTTCAGTGGGATGCAAGTCAGGTGAATGCCTGGGCCATTCTAAAAACTTTTTTGTTTGTTTGTTTGTTTGTGCAAACCAATTGCAAATTTCCTTTGTCATGTGTTTGGGAACATTTTACTGCTGAAATGTCCATCCCAGTGTCTTATCCTGATCAGCCAGGTGAATGGCACTAAGTTCCATTTATTTTTCCTTTAATTATATGAAGTCTGCCAGTGCCATGAGACAACAAAAAAAAAACATCCAACATGATGCTCCCATCTCCAAACTTCACTGCTGGAATAGTATTTTTTTTTTGGGGGGGGGGGGGGTTGTGCAGAGTAATTTGTCCTCTATTTTGGTCTAAAATTGGACCAAACCCTAGCCCTAAGATTCTGAGGTAGCAGACTTTTTGATGAGTCTGTAACCAAATCCATCAACGTGTTTTGCAACTCAGGTTGTGAAAGTATTGGGAAAGCTCTTGGCTTTTACCCATCATGAGATGTTTCATGTTTGGCATCTTGGTAACAAAACAGGCTTTTATAGTCAATCTACCCAGCTGATATTAATTTCCACAGATAAAAGGTAGAACTACTTTCTAAAAACTTGTGAATTTCAGCTGGTTCTCTGCCTTTCTATAGCCGAGAGTGCTGCTTTTTCTAATGTGTCCAGTACTTTTTTCCTGTTTCATTATACTTTATTACAAATAACTTTACTTATAAACTTAAATGCTTTGATTTCTTTATATTTGTGGATTTTGAGTTGATACGAAGGATCAAAGTTTAATGGGAGTAGCACGAGGGGGGGCTGAAAAGTTCGTAGTGGTAAAATTTGACCAAATGTGGTTTATTTTTCAACCGCAGGGATCCAAGCACTGCAACACCAGTGGAAGAAGTGTGTGGAACGAAGGCGAGACTATGATGAAAAATAAACAAACATTTGGTCAAATTTGACTACTATGAACTTTTCAGCCCCCCTCATACCAGTCAAAGTTTGTACACATTTAAGTAGATGTGTCCAAACGTTTAACTGGTAGTGTATACAGTATATAATGGTAAATGGTGTTCACTTATATAGCGCATTTTACTCATCTCTGGATGACCAAAGCGCTTTACAGGTCCTGCTATCCACCCATTCATGCATACACTGATGGCGGCGGAGCTGCCATATACAGGCGCTGGCCTGACCCACCAGGAGCAACTGGGGGTTCAGTGTCTTGCTCAAGGACACTTCAACATGCAGACTGAGGGGGAATTGAACCCCTCACCCTCCGATCAGTAGCCGGCCGCACTACACCTGCGCCACAGCCGCCCTCATAATAATATATAGACATGCTCGGTGTTTTTCCCCCATTCTGTTTGATTTTCTTCAGACTAACACATCATAAGAGAAAAACTGGTGAGAGTCCCAAATCTGTGAGAGTAAAATTAGAATAGATTTATGAGCAAAACGTTATATATTTGTGTGAAAAGGGTTACAATTTATCAATTGCCAAGTTTTAAGAAGCAATAATATTTGAAATATGCCACTAAATAATGAGGAAAAACTATCAGGAAAAAAAGGCATAAATGTACAAAAGTAACACAAGTCTATAAAAAAACACAAATTTTGGAGAAAATAAATTGGCAACAGTGAAAGGTTACTAAGTAGTTTTTAATAATTATGGATTAGATTTATATGGCGCTTTACATGTCAAATGACATCTGAAAGCACTTACAGTGAGTCCATTATTCATTCACTCCAGACAGAGGTAGTGGAAAGCTACCTCTGTAGCCACAGCTGCCCTGGGGCAGACTGACAGAAACGTGGCTGCCAATCTGCCCCAACGGCCTCTCCGACCGCTACCAAACACTTATTCACATTCATACCCAGTGTCACGGACACTGGAGGCAAGGTGGGTAAAGTGTCTTGCCCAGGGACACAATGGCAGGGGAGAGCAGGATTCGAACCGCCAACCCTCTGGTTATTGGACGACCCGCTCTACCTCCTGAGCCACTGCCGCCCACATTTCCCTCCTCCATTCCATTTTTGCTGAGCACCAAGCTGGACGGCAGGAAGTTCCATTTTTATATGGTCTTTGGCATGACCTAGCCGGGACTTGAACCCTGACCTCCCGCTTGTGGGGTGGATGCTCTACCTCTAGGCCACCACTTCAATTATTTTATTAAATTAATTATTATAATTATCTTACTATTACTCAGATAACTTCTTTGGCACCTACTCTTACTTGTACTAAGTTATTTAAATAACTAGTGCCTCCCTGTGCTTGCCCGTACAAACCAAGTATTTCTGCATGCCCATAGAAAGCGGGTGTAAGCAAGCACGCCAGCACTCGTTCAGTGATGCCTGCCTTTGATCTTTGGTGGTGTCACAGCGAGTCCTATGATCGTGAGTGATGTCTGCCTTTGAGCTTTGATGATGTCATAGCGAGTCCTATGATCTGTCAGCAAGTCCTATGATCGTGACACCATGACTGAGATTTCTTCCTTCATAGGGGGTCCTGTGATCTTTTTGTGAGTCCTACAGGCTATATGATGTCATGTAGACATCATGTAGAGATCAAAGGAACATAAGTCTTAGGGTTTATTTGACATCATGTAGACCTTGTAGGAATATCATAGGCGGTCCTATGATCGGCAACATCATAGGACAGCATGCAGCCATCATAGGAACATCATAGGCGGTCCTATGATCATGACACACAGATTTCTTGAATTATATATAGAGTGATGATGATGATATACAGTATGTAAATCATCACACATTCTAAAATTTATATTACTAGTACATACCCGTGCATGGCCATAGAAACCAAGTATAAGCAAGTATTTCTGCATGCCCATAGAAAGCAGGTGTAAGCAAGCACACCAGCACTCGTTCAGTGATGCCTGCCTTTGATCTTTGATGGTGTCACAGCGAGTCCTATGATCTGTCAGCGAGTCCTATGATCATGACACCATGACTGAGATTTCTTCCTTCATAGGGGGTCCTATGATCTTTTTGCGAGTCCTACGGGCTATATGATGTCATGTAGACGTCATGTAGAGATCAAAGGAACATAAGTCTTAGGGTTTATATGACATCATATAGACATCATGTAGACCTCGTAGGAACATCATAGGCAGTCCTATGATCGGCAACATCATAGGAACATCATAGGACAGCATGCAGACATCATAGGAACATCATAGGCGGTCCTATGATCGTGACACACAGACATTTCTTGAATTATAGTGATGATGATGACATATGTAAATCATCACAAATTCTAAAATTTATATTACTAACACATACTTGTGCATGGCCATAGAAACCAAGTATAAGCAAGTATTTCTGCATGCCGTAGAAAGCAGGTGTAAGCAAGCACGTCAGCACTCATTCAGTGATGCCTCTTTGACTTTTGATGGTGTCATGGTGAGTCCTATGATCTGTGTTGATGTCATACGGAGTCATATGATCATGAGTCATGCTTGCGTTTGATCTTGGAAGCTGTCCTATGTCCTCTGACCTTTGGTGATGGCATAGCGAGTCCTATGATGCCTGTGTTTGATCCTGGTTTAAATTAGTGTGTCCTATTCTTAATCGGGTGATGAGTATCTGTTCTTTCCTGTTTCTGGCAACTCCCATTCAGTTTCTAGTGCTGTGTCCTATTGGTAATCGGGTGATGAGTATCTCTTCTTTGGTGAGTGATGGTCTATATGACATCATAAAGACATGAAGGCAGGCATCATAGGACCTCATGCCTACATCATAGGTAGCCAGTCCTACTGTGTATATGACGGCATCGCGAGTCCTATGTTGACTGATATCATAGGACATCATGCAGACATCAGAGGCTATGATGTGCTCTGATCGTGACACACAGACATGATGTACTGCTTCGAATGGGTGTGGTTTAAAGTAGTGTGTCCTATTGTTAATTGGGTGATGAGTAAAATTTAGAGTTACACCGAAACTGACAGAGATTTCTTGAATTTATAGTGATATTTTGTGAGATTTCCAGATTTACTGCTTTGAATGGGTGTGCTTTAAAGTGCTGTGTCCTTTTGTGTATATGACGGCGTTGTTCTTTTGTCTATATGTACTAGTACATACCCGTGCATGCCCGTGCATACCCATAGAAACCAAATATAAGCAAGTATTTCTGCATGTCCGTAGAAAGGAGGTGTAAGCAAGGGTGTAAGCAAGCACATCAGCACTCATTCAGTGATGCCTGCCTTTGATCTTTGATGGTGTCTTAGTGAGTCCTATGATCTGTGATGATGTCATAGTGAGTGCTATGATCGTGAGTCATGCCCACGTTTGATCTTTGAAGATGTCCTAGGTCAAATGATCTTTGATGATGGCATAACAATGATGTACTGCTTCGAATGAGTGTGAGATTTACACACAAACTGACAGATTTCTTGAATTTATCGTTTTGGGTTTTTTTAAGATTTCCAGATTTACTGCTTTGAATGGGTGTGGTTTAAAGTGCTGTGTCCTATTGTCTATATGACGGCATGGTGCTTTTGTCTATATGACGGCATCGCGAGTCCTGATGTTCACTGTATATGACATCATAAAGACATGAAGGCAGGCTTGATGTCCTATGATGCAGACATCATGGAATGGTGCAGACATCATATAGGCATATCATAGGCTGTGCTATGATGTCCTATGGTCGTGACACACAGACAGACACACACACAATGATATGACGGCATCGCAAGTCCTACGATGCCTGAGTTCATAGGGTCATCATAGGACATCATGCAGACATCACCGGCCGTCCTCTGAATGCCTGAGATCATAGGATCATCATAGGTCATAGCAAGCGCTATGATTGTGAGTGATGTCTGCCGTTGATCACATAGTCAAAGAGACCTGTCTATATGTCGTCATATAGCCATCCTGTCTATAGATCATCGGAACATCATAGGTCATAGCAAATCCTATGATCGTGAGTGATGCCTGCCGTTGATCACATAGTCAAAGACACCTGTCTATATGTCTCTGTGACGTCATGTAGACATCATATCCATATGACGGCATCACGAGTCCTATGATGTCTGAGATCATAGGATCATCGTGAGCGATGCCTGCCGTTGATCACATAGTCAGACACCTGTCTCTGTCTATATGACGTCATATAAACTCTACATGACGACACCTGTCTTTATGACATCATATAGACATATCTTTATGACGGCATCGCGAGTCCTGTGATGCCTGAGATCATAGGATCATCATAGGACATTAGGCAGCCATCATAGTCTGTCCTATGATCGTGACAGACAGACAGAGATTTCTTAAATTTATAGAGTGATGATATATTTTTCTTATCGGCAGTCCTACATAGGTCATAGCAAGTGCTATGATCGTGAGTGATGCCTGCCTTTGATCACATAGTCAAAGACACCCGTCTATACTGTATGTCTCTATGATGTCATGTAGACATCATATCTATATGACGGCATTGCAAGTCCTATGATGTCTGAGATCATAGGATCAACGTGAGCGATGCCTGCCGTTGATCACATAGACAAAGACACCTGTCTCTGTGTCTATATGACTCCATATAGACATATCTTTGATGCCTGAGATCATAGGATCATCATAGGACATCAGGCAGACATCATAGGCCATCTTATGGTGTCCTATGAGCCTGACAGACACACACACAGAGATTTCTTCAATTTATAGAGTGAAGAATGATGCAACAGTACTTTTGCTTGAGTACAACTTCTGACAACCCTACCACCTCCTTCACAAACTCTGATGGGCCACAGGAAACAAAAGCTACACGGACCATCTCCAGTTGGGAATAAAACCATCACCCACACAAAATTACTTGCAAGTAATTTGGGCACGCTGCTTCTAGTCATGTGATCACAGCAGAGGCAGAGAGCCCCCCCCCCCCCCCCGGAGGTTCCCTCCTGTCCCGTCTGCAACTCCTCAGACGCATCTGTGAGGCAGCAGAGAGGGACGGTTTATGGACGCGCTGCCTCCCTTTATGTCAGACTAATAAATCCACAGAAATCCACGATGGAGTCGGTGGACATTAACATATCAGTGTGGGTCTGCCGGGAGGAAAAGCTCGTTTTCGGCTTGTCGAAGCGCACAACCTGCGCCGATGTTGTCCGAGTGCTTCTGGAGGACCAGAGAGCGCAGCGTGGCCTTTCCACGGCGCCGTCATACTGCATCGTGGAGAAATGGAGAGGATGTGAGAGGATTTTGCCCAACAAAACCAGGATTTTACGTCTTTGGAACGCGTGGGGGGATGAACAGAGGAACGTGAAGTTCGTGCTGGTGAAAACCGACGCGTCTTTGGCGAACCACGGCGCCCGGAGCGCAGAGGCGCGCGTGGTGCTGAGCAAACAGAGCCCTTACGTCACCAAAGGGACCTCCACGAGCCACGTACCTCCAGAGAAGCAGCGTCGGATAGTGAGAAAAGCCTTCAGAAAGCTGGAGATGAGTAAAAAGAGGGCAACGGCGGCGCACATGGATGCGTCATGCGCAGAGAGGATGGAAACGGTGGTGCATTTTGTGCTCTCTCAGGACCACACAGTCCGCCAGCAGACGCAGAGGATTTCCGAGCTGGACTCGGAGATCGAGATGTGTGAGGCAAAGGTGCATTTTGACAGGATTAAAAGGCATGGGATTAATTATGTGCAAAATATCTATTTGGTTGACATCGCCTCCAGCCAAGAGGAAAAAAGGCAGGCTTCCCCTGACACTTTTTCAGAGTTGGAAGAGTATGTGAGGCGCCGGGAGGAGGTAATCAGATTACAAGAGGAAGTGTGGCAACAAGAATCTCTTATAGACTCTCTGACAGTGCAGATCCAGGAGGAGCTGGACCACCTCTGGATGGAGAGAAGGAAGCAGTTGGAGCCTTCTGATGAAGCACCACCATCCAGCACGGAGGAAAGGATGTCACCGGAAAACGAAGAAGAAGAGCGGGTCAAAACACAGTTAGATGTCTGCTTATACATCAGTTTACGCCTCAGCGCGGATTTAGAGGCCATTATGAGCGATTTAGAGCTGACCCAGCAGATTTATGGGGCAAGGGAACGGGAGATGATGGATTTACTGGAGAAAGTGAACACTCTTGATATAGACAAGGGGACAGGCGAGATGGTGAGCAGTTTGGAGAGCCAAAGCGGCTGGGTGGAGCAAGCCAGGGGTCTGTCCAAAGCTCAGTGTGTGAACGATGACGACTCAGATACTGGACTAAGTTCTCTGCACAGTCAGGACTCTGACAGTCTCCCTTTGTGGGAGTCACTTGTTTAGGGTTTTTAACTGTGATGCAGTCAGGCTGATCATTCAGTCTCAGGGATCATAGTAAACAAACACATCGCTGCAATATTTCCCAATGGATGAAAATGTATTCTATGTATCTTTTCTGTTTTGTATGAAATGTTCATAATTCTCACAAGACAAGCAGCTGCTTTATTATGAAAATAAAGAAAAACTTCCTTGAAACTTAATTTGCGTCTTATTTTTCTGAGTGCTTCACTTAATAACATAAAACTGACTGAAATGGATGGACTGAGGACCATCGGTCTGTAGTGAGAATCATGCAGACATTAACTTTTTTTTTTTTTGCGCCACACAGTATTTATTGATTTAGGACAAAAATGCTTGATGCTCTTTTATAATGGAGAATGCCAGTCGACTGGCTAATGAAAATGCTAAATGACCAGTTTAGAAAACCAGCGGCCACAGTGGTTACTCGGCGGAAAAGGTCACATAATAAAATGGACTTGGATACACCCATAAATGAGTTCTGCACCATAGACAATAAACTAGATTATTTGATTGCTGACTAGATTGTTGTAATATGACCCTGAGAGTGTAGTGTGTTATGTAATTCTATCTTTATTGTATTCTTGATACAAAAAGTCAAAACTATATACAGCAATGCACACACACTTTCAACTGCTCCCTATTCAGGGTTGCAACCCTCCTCCACTTACCCGGGCTTGGGACCGGCACAAGGAATGCACTGGTTTTGTGCACTGTACTCCTTGTACCCCCCCCCCCCCCCGCCAGTGTTAGTGAAGCCTTCTCATCCACATTAAACCCAGGTGGGTTTAAAGCGAGTGAACAGATTACCTGTGGCACAGGTAAAGTCCATATGGACAAACACAGATTGGGCTAACATGGAACCCATAAGACAGCTCAGATTTGACCTATGGTGGGGCCCACATGGGCATGCTGGATGGGATACCATATAAAAATATAGCGTGTCACAGGATGCTCTTCCTCAGTTTTAGCCTGCACTCTATAACCTAACTCCAGTCTTTAAACGTAAAATATTTGAAGGACAGAAAAAAACCCTAAATTGTCTAAATGTCAAGGACAGAAAGCAAAATTGCTCCACATGGAAATACAGTTTTACACACAAAGCCACCTTAAGTGTCTCTGTTCTTTGAATTTAGGACAACACCACAGTCAAACAAGGGAAGTGCTGTATTACCTGCTGTGAGAATGGCAGTCTTCCTGCCTCTTGACACACAGCAGCCGTCTCCTCTATTCCACTCTCATATGGCACCCTTTTCACCTGCCACTTTGTTACCCTGAAGAACATTAATTATCCTGACCTGAATGGGGAAAAAAAACAAACCCAAAATACTCCACCTCCACCTTATTTCACAGAAGAGGGTGTAACATAATTTATTCTCTGGGGAAAACAGAGGTGCATTTGTTGACTTCTGTATCAGGATCAAACTCACTGTTTCCCGCATCACTGAATGAAGTTTTATGTGGCGAGTCCCCAGAACTGTGGAGAGGTTTGAGACGAAATTCAGGAATTTCAAGGGTCCTTTTGTAAAGCTTGCACCAGAACTGGTGCAAAAGCCCAATAAACGGGCAAAAGGTTCTGTCAGTCACAACTTTGTATATTTCTGTCTCCTCCCCAGAGGTGTGTTACAGCCAGTTTTGCAATAAAAAGTAGAACAAGTAGAACTGCAATAATTTTATTGCAAAACTGTTTGGGATGATGAAACTGACAAAACTCATTACATTAATTAGCTGCCAACCAGTTTTGCAATGAAAAACAGAAATGCAATAAACTTTTTCAAGAAGACGAAAATCCCTGCTCCTGCTCTTCCAAATGTGTTTCTATACCACACCAAAATGATATATAAGCCTAAACAGACTGATCAGCAAAGACAGTGACTTACATTACCAGGAAAATGACAAACTTTCGTGTTTCTCACATTAGAAATCTGAGAAATATGACCAGATCTAACTAACATTAACAAAGTATGGACTACCAGACATTTAGTTGGCAGTTACAATATTGTAATGTTATTGCAAAACTGGTTGGCAACTAACTGTAATAACAGTTTCACCAGTTTTGTCATCCTAACCCGTTTTGCAATAAAATTATTGCAATTCTCGTTTTACTGCAAAATTGTTTTTTATTGCAAACTGGTTGGCTGGTGTTGGTTCACTGCACAGTCATGTGAAAAAATTAGGTACGCTGTATAAGCCTGTGTGTGTGTATTTTTTTTTTCAACATATTTGGACATATGGATATTTAATATCAGCTTTTAAAATACTGGGAGATTAATGTAATACAACTAAACAATTAAAAATGAATTAAAGACTTTTTTTCAAATTTTCTGTAAAATATAATTCTAAACAAATAGTGAGGAATTAATTAGGATACCCCTCCCATCTTTTTTAGGACACCCCCACATTCATTCCCACTTAAAATGGCTAAAATAAATTGTAAAAAAAATGCAAATAAAAACAAAAACAAAGTTAGATATACACTCACCGGCCACTTTATTAGGTACACCATGCTAGTAACGGGTTGGACCCCCTTTTGCCTTCAGAACTGCCTCAATTCTTCGTGGCATAGATTCAACAAGGTGCTGGAAGCATTCCTCAGAGAGTTTGGTCCATATTGACATGATGGCATCACACAGTTGGCGCAGATTTGTCGGCTGCACATCCATGATGCGAATCTCCCGTTCCACCACATCCCAAAGATGCTCTATTGGATTGAGATCTGGTGACTGTGGAGGCCATTTGAGTACAGTGAACTCATTGTCATGTTCAAGAAACCAGTCTGAGATGATTCCAGCTTTATGACATGGCGCATTATCCTGCTGAAAGTAGCCATCAGAAGTTGGGTACATTGTGGTCATAAAGGGATGGACATGGTCAGCAACAATACTCAGGTAGGCTGTAGCGTTGCAACGATGCTCAATTGGTACCAAGGGGCCCAAAGAGTGCCAAGAAAATATTCCCCACACCATTACACCACCACCACCAGCCTGAACCATTGATACAAGGCAGGATGGATCCATGCTTTCATGTTGTTGACGCCAAATTCTGACCCTACCATCCGAATGTCGCAGCAGAAATCGAGACTCATCAGACCAGGCAACGTTTTTCCAATCTTCTATTGTCCAATTTCGATGAGCTTGTGCAAATTGTAGCCTCAGTTTCCTGTTCTTAGCTGAAAGGAGTGGCACCCGGCGTGGTCTTCTGCTGCTGTAGCCCATCTGCCTCAAAGTTCGACATACTGTGCATTCAGAGATGCTCTTCTGCCTACCTTGGTTGTAACGGGTGGTTATTTGAGTCACTGTTGCCTTTCTATCAGCTCGAACCAGTCTGGCCATTCTCCTCTGACCTCTGGCATCAACAAGGCATTTCCGCCCACAGAACTGCCGCTCACTGGATATTTTTTCTTTTTCGGACCATTCTCTGTAAACCCTAGAGATGGTTGTGCGTGAAAATCCCAGTAGATCAGCAGTTTCTGAAATACTCAGACCAGCCCTTCTGGCACCAACAACCATGTCACGTTCAAAGTCACTCAAATCACCTTTCTTCCCCATACTGATGCTCGGTTTGAACTGCAGGAGATTGTCTTGACCATGTCTACATGCCTAAATGCACTGAGTTGCCGCCATGTGATTGGCTGATTAGAAATTAAGTGTTAACGAGCAGTTGGACAGGTGTACCTAATAAAGTGGCCGGTGAGTGTAGATACGTGAACATCACTCTATAAAAGCAAGAAATCTGTGTGTCTGTCTGTCACGCTCATGGGACATCATAGGACGGCCTATGATCTCTGCCTGAACATCATAGTACGTCCTATGAACTCAGGCATCATAGGACACATAGACAAATGTGTCTTTATGATGTCATATAGACCATGAACTCAGGCATCATAGGACAACTTGCGATGCCTTATGACGGCACATAGACAAATATGTCTTTATGATGTCATATACATCAAGCCCACGGCACAGAGACAAATGTGTCTTTGTCATATACATCAAGCCTGCCTTCATGTCTTTATGATGTCATATACAGTGACAGACATCAGGCAACATGTCTTTATGATGTCATATACAGTGAGTCTATGCCGGAAAGCCTCTTTTTGCTCAGATCTATTTTCATGATCCTGTCCATGAACTGGAATTACGACGCACCTAGCCCTCAACCAGTGGTCTCAACGAAGGAGAAGAAGAAGTAGAAGACCCATCAGATGGAGAGCAATAGAATGACGACAACTGCTGCACATCAGAAAAGATGCCATGAAGATGAAACACCTGAGGTTCCAGCAGTACATCGCACCTGTCTGAGACAGGAGGACACCCTTCACAGCACAGGGTACGACAGACTTTAAAGCACGTTTCTAGGACATCATAGGATGACCTATGATCTCTGCCTCATCATCATAGTGCGTCCTATGAATTCAGGCATCATAGGACGACTCGTCATGCCTACATGACGGAAAATGTGTAACCTTGACGAATGCCAGTCTACACTACAAATGTGTAAAATGCCAAGCAAAGCACTGATTTTCTCCGGGTGCTCTGGTTTCTTGGTTTCTACGGGCATGCACGGGCCTTCCTGAACAGGGTTGAAAGCCACTTTTTCAGGATTGTGCCCATGAACTGGAATTGCGATGCACCTGTCCCTCAGCCAGTGGTCTGAACAAAGAAGACGACCCACCAGATGGAAAGCAATAGAGTGAGGAGAACTGCTGCACGTCAGAAAG
Organism: Pholidichthys leucotaenia; assembly: GCA_020510985.1. Taxonomy (NCBI): domain Eukaryota; kingdom Metazoa; phylum Chordata; class Actinopteri; order Cichliformes; family Pholidichthyidae; genus Pholidichthys; species Pholidichthys leucotaenia. The sequence continues at coordinate 314,716,543 of CM035837.1, read as the reverse complement.
GATGCCGTGAACATGAAACACCTCAGGTTCCACCAGTACGCCACAGGCATGACTGTAAACAACACAGCCGTCTGAGACAAGAGGAGACCCGTCAGTGGTCTGAATGAAGAAGAAGACCCACTAGATCAGAGGTGCTCACACTTTTTCAGCATGCGAGCTACTTATAAAACAACCAAGTCAAAATGATCTACCCACTACAAAAATACAAAACATATAATTATTTTCAAATGTATTAAAGATTCTTTGTATGTACAATGTATGTTGATGTACCTTGCATAACTGAATAAGCCAATATTGCACAACACACATAATAAATAACTATTGTAGAGGGTGCGTTCAAAGATGAGACTGAGTTTATTTCTCAGGATCAGTTTTATTGAAAGCACACATCCTCTATCAATCTCTCAAAAACAGAAGAGGCAGAACAATCACGTATCACACTTCTTATACCCTGCAGAAGCCACACAACCTAAGTCACATGATGCTTTTGCAAACATACAATCCATGGTACATAATCTCAGTCCCAATGCCTCTTTGTTCTTCCCCTATTGTTTCTTTATCCCTCGATGTTCTGGGACTCCCACCGGGGCATCCTCTCCAAGACAAAAGCCCGAACTCACACCTCCTTGTCATCTCCTGTAGATTTCTGCAGGCCCAGACCTCCTTTGTCCTAAGAGATGTGAAGCCCCCAATACACATACAGTCATGCATATGTGGGAAATATGAGTTCAATATATGCGCCATATAACCCCCCCCCCCCCCAAACGTCTATTCAGGGACAAAGCCTATTCTGAGATGCATAGCAGAAAATATCACAACATATCACAAAGAGCAGAAAATAGCACAACATATCACAACTCCATCCCCAATTGCTTGGGCTTTAACCTCCTGCCGTATGTGCTGTAAGCAGGCTTCGCTCCTTCTGCAGCAGTTCCTTGCATCTGTGAATCAGAGTCATTAGTGCATCCCTGTGGTGGCTTGGAACAATGTCTTCCTGGCGGCCTGCCACGGCGGGGGGCCCTGGCCAACTGCACGTGTTCATCAGCCAAAACAAAGGCGGGTTTGAGTCTGTTAATGCAGACCAGCTCTTTTCTGTCTCCCAAATCAAGCAAAAAATGTTTCTCCCCTGTCTCCAACACTCTGAAAGGCCCGTCATAAGGCGGTCGCAAACCTGGCCTTTGAGCATCGTGTCTGACAAAAACAAATTCTGCATTTTTTAAAGCTTCAGGCAAAAAAACGCGCGGGAAACTGATGAACTGGGCCAGGAAGGGTGTTTGATCCCGCGTCGCTCTGCAACAGCTGAGCGGGGGGGCAATTTGGTGCGGGGTTGTCCGGAAGAAACTCACCCGGCAAACGGAGGGGTTGAGCAAAAACTAGTTCAGCCGGAGAGGCTTGCAAATCTTCCTTAGGTGCAGAACGCAACCCTAATAAAACCCATGGAAGTTTATCCACCCAATTTGTATCCGTAAGAGCCGCTCTGAGGGCTGCTTTCAATGACCTATGAAAGCGTTTGCACAAACTGTTAGCTTGAGGGTTATACGCGGTAGTGCGGTGAATTTTCACCCCCAGGCTGTGGGCCATGGATGACCAGAGTTCGGAAACGAATTGGGAACCTCTGTCAGACGTTATGTCCGACGGGACTCCAAAACGCGCAACCCAAGCCGTTAAAAACACGCGTGCAACGTCTGCTGCTGTAGTTGACGCCAGAGGGACCGCCTCTGGCCAGCGCGTGGGGCGATCCACCATCGTCAAAAGGTGTGTGAACCCCTGCGACAATGGGAGGGGGCCCACCAAGTCGACATGTACATGATCAAAACGTTTAGCCGGAATGTGAAAAGGCTCCAAAGGGGCTCTAGTGTGCTTGTGTATTTTGGCTCGTTGACACGCTACGCAGGCTGCAGCCCATTCCTTGACCTGTTTACGCAACCCCGGCCAAACAAATTTTTCCCCCACCATTTTAATCGATGCGCGCACCCCCGGGTGCGCCAGAGAATGGATTGAGTCAAAAACGCGGCGGCGCCATGCAGCTGGAACTACGGGGCAAGGGCGCCCCGTGGAGACATCGCAGATTTGAGGGGGCATACGTATCTGCTGCACCCTGTGCTCCAGCCTTAACCCTGTTGGTCCAGACTGGAGCGCGCGCACATCCGCGTCACCAACCTGCTCCGCGGCCATGGCTGTGTAATCTAAACCTACGCAGACTGGGGCTGCGAGCGCCTCTGCGCCACAAACCTGGCCCGCGGCTACATCCGCTGAGTCTGCCCCCAGGGGGCCTGGCGTTGCTACTGCACGCGAAAGACAATCTGCCACTACATTATATTTGCCTGCGACATGTTGGATATCGGTGGTGAACTCCGAAATCGCGGCCAGCTGTCTTTGCTGTCGGCCTGACCAAGTCTCTGAAATCTTGGCCATTGCAAATGTTAATGGCTTATGGTCTACAAACGCAGTGAAACGGCGCCCCTCCAGCCAGAACTGGAAATGGCGGATGGCCAAATGCAGGGCCAACAGCTCCCTATCGAACGCGCTGTATTTCCGCTCGTTATCGCGCAAGGTTTTGCTGAAAAAGGCAAGAGGTTGCCAGCTCCCTGCCACCAACTGCTCGACGACCGCCCCAACCGCTATATCGGAAGCGTCCGTGGTGAGCGCCATACGAGCCATTGGCACTGGGTGTGCCAACAAAACAGCGTTCACCAGGGCTGATTTGACCTGGGAGAAAGCGCGCTCCGGGGACCACTCGATCTTATTTGCAGGTTTTTGTTTTTTAAGTGCCGCGTACAGTGGTTGCATGAGCTGCGCTGCGCAGGGAAGGAAACGATTATAAAAATTAACCATTCCCAAAAATTCCTGCAATGCTTTGACTGTCTGAGGTTGGGGAAACTCTGTTATTGCACGTACTTTATCGGGCAGTGGGACCGCTCCTTCTGGAGAAACGCGGTGCCCCAAAAAAATCTATTTGCGTCACCCCGAACTGGCATTTCGCTGGCTTAATTATTAACCCGTGCTCTGCTAGCCTCTGAAAAACCGCTGTGAGATGGCGTTCGTGTTCGTCTTCAGATGTGCTGGCTACCAAAATATCATCAAAGTAGACGAACACGAAAGGGAGGCCGCGTAAAACTGCATCCATCATGCGTTGGAACATCTGCGCGGCACCCTTGAGTCCAAAAGGCATGCGCAAAAACTCGAAAAGCCCAAAAGGAGTTACCGCTGTTTTGGGTATGTCTTGAGTGCGGACTGGGACTTGGTGGTAACCGCGCACCAAATCTATCTTAGAAAAAATGCGCGCCCCAGCTAAGTGCGCCGAAAAATCCTGGATGTGCGGAATCGGGTAGCGGTCATGTGCTGAAGCATTATTTAACCTGCGGAAATCACTGCAAGGCCGCCACGAGCCGTCAGCCTTGGGGACCATATGCAGTGGTGAGGACCAGGGGCTGTTAGAGCGCCTAATGATGCCCAGTTTTTCCAGGTTAGCGAATTCCTCACGCGCAATGGCCAATTTAGCTGGGTCCAAGCGCCGAGCTTTTGCAAAAACGGGGGGGCCAGTGGTAGTTATGAAATGTTCCACCCCGTGTTTAGCTACTGATGCCGAAAACGTTGAGACCGTGAGTGTTGGGAACTGAGTGAGTAGTGCTTGGAACTTACCACCCGCAGCTGTGACGTCGGGATGTGCAGTAGGCGGGGCCACCCGAGCTGTACAGGAAATAGAGTGGAAAGACAGTGCAATAACCATACGTTTATTAGCAAGCTCAACCAATAAACCATTTGAGCAGAAAAAATCAGCACCTAACATATTATTACTGACTGCAGCTGCGACGAAAGTCCACTCGAATGTCCGACCGTGAAAAGACAGGGGGAGGGTCTTCTCCCCGAAGGTCTTGATCGTCGAGCCGTTTGCCGCTAACACCAGGGGTCTGCTGGAAGGCGCCAGCCGGTCAGCGTAGGAAGGCGTGATGAAATTCAGCTGGGAGCCTGTGTCCACCAGGAACTGCCTCCCCAACCTCGCGTCTGTTATGAAGAGCAGCTTATTCTTCGCGCCGAGAGCAGCAGCTGCTACCGACTCTTGGTCTTGGCGTTTCCCGAGCGCTTGAACCGGCACGGTGGAATGCACTTACGTGCCCTCTCGGCGAAGCGTCGATGATAAAAGCAGAGGGTGCCGTCCGCTCCGCTTCTCCTGGTCTCCGCCGCTGCTGACGTCAGCGAATCCGGTGCTGCAGCCTCTGGCCTCCCGTCGTCTCCAGGTGACGCGCTCAGCTCCGCTGTCGCCGTCGTGGCCGTGTGCCGTCTATGGGCGTCGACGAGCTGCTGTGCCTCCTGGCCCAGCTCGTGGTACTCTCGGTTGGTCAGCAGCCGTGAGCTGGCCAGAGTGACTCTCACCACTGACAGTAGTGTTCTGAGGAAAAGATGGGCGAAGATAAAACTGTCGTCGTCATCGCCTCTCAGACTCAGCATCCTCGCCATCAGGTCCGCCGGCCTGTCTGCTTCGCCTTCAGTCAACGCCAGGAGCTTCTCTGCTCGTTCTCCCAGCAAGGGGGTGAAAGCACGGATGAGGGCGGCTTTCAGTGCGCCGTACTTGTCGTCTTGTGGTGGGTGGTTAGTCAGGCTCTCCACCCGCTGCACTGTGAGGCTGTCCAGCTTCGCGACAACATGGTAGAATTTCGTTGTGTCCGCTGAAATTCCCCGAAGATGGAACTGCGCCTCCACAGTGGTAAACCAGGAGCGCGGGTTGTGTTGCCAGAAATCGGGCAGCTGGACTGCGGTAGCTGCGTTAACCCGGTTGGCTCCTGACGAGTTCGGTGCGTGAAGGTCGTCACCGGCCATAATTTGTCGTAGGTCACCAGTGTAGAGGGTGCGTTCAAAGATGAAACTGAGTTTATTTCTCAGGATCAGTTTTATTGAAAGCACACATCCTCTATCAATCTCTCAAAAACAGAAGAGGCAGAACAATCACGTATCACACTTCTTATACCCTGCAGAAGCCACACAACCTAAGTCACATGATGCTTATGCAAACATACAATCCATGGTACATAATCTCAGTCCCAATGCCTCTTTGTTCTTCCCCTATTGTCTCTTTATCCCTCGATGTTCCGGGACTCCCACCGGGGCATCCTCTCCAAGACTAAAGCCCGAACTCACACCTCCTTGTCATCTCCTGTAGATTTCTGCAGGCCCAGACCTCCTTTGTCCTCTGAGACGTGAAGCCCCTAATACACATACAGTCATGCATATGTGGGAAATATGAGTTCAATATATGCGCCATACTATTAACATTTTTTGTAATTACCTGAGTTTACTTTGATGACTTGCACTGAATTGAATCAGCCAGGGATGCATAGTCCAGACAGTAGCTGCTGACAGCCAGCCTCAAGCACATTTCCAAATGTTCATCAGTCATGGTGGAACGGTATTTGGACTTGTGCTTCTTTTACCATCTCTCCGTCTTGGAAGGACTTATTGTTTTTAACGATGGCGTGACTCACCCGGAACGATGCTTCGGTGGCGGCTTTCGCTTTTGAAGTTTGTTGAGTGAAAAATGACTGCTGTCCGGACAACTGGGATTTTAGTTCCTCCACCTCTCTCTTTCTCAGCTGGCTTTTCGGCGGAAAGTCGATGTCGTATTTTCCATGAACAGTCCGAAAATGCCGCTCCACATTTCCCTTCTTTGGTATTGCGATGGTAGACTGGCAGATGAGGCAAACGCACTTCGAAAATGACATCGTGAAAAAAAAGTCCACCTCCCATTCCGTATGAAAGTGATATGTTTTTGCCTTCTTACTTGGTCCAGCTTTCTCACTCATTTTGATCACCATATGTTTTAGCAAGGGCTTAAAATCTGAGGTAATTCGCTGACTAGCTTGTAAGTTTTGCTGCACTTAGCGCCGTTGTTTACGCATGAGCGGTGACCTAAAGGTCAAAATTCAGTTGTCATCTGAATGGTTGCGCTGTATGTCAGTCAAGTGACGGGATGTTTGATAGGCTGACAAATTTTTTTTTAATGTCACACTGATCGACCAGTACTACCTCCGCGATTGACCAGTAGATCGCAATCGACGTAATGAGCACCCCTGCACTAGATGATATCTATATGACAGCACATAGACAGAGCACATGACTCCCTACAAGACATACAGTATATATAGACACAAGTAAGCAACATAACACAGAACAGTGACAGGCAGGAGAAGAAGTAACCAGCAGGGGCAAACAGCCCCAGTGGCAGGGCATACTTTGTGTCATTTTTATGTTTTGCTGCATACAAAAGCCATCACATGTGATTGCCACTTAGTGCTGTGTTGCTATACCAACTGTCCTGTAACTGGCAAAAATTCTGTTCCAATGCATCCCCTCTATGGACATGCACAGGTTTCTACGGGCATGCACAGGTATGCACTAGTTTTTTAATAAAGAACTGAATGTTTAATGGGGTGTCCTAATTTTTTCACATGACTGTATGTTATCAAGTCCAAAGTCAGCACAGTCATCTATCAGGAAATTTTAGAGCACTTCATGCTGACAAGGTTTATGGAGAAGCTGATTTCATTTTCCAGCAGGACTTGGCACCTGCCCACACTGCCAAAAGTACCAAAACCAGGTTTAATGACCATGGTATCACTGTGCTTGACTGGCCAGCAAACTCTCCTGACCTAAACCCCATCGAGAATCTATGGAGAATTGTCAATAGGAAGATGAGACACCAGACCCAACAATGCAGATGAGCTCATCTGCAGCACATTTGCAGTAATTCATGCAAACGGAGCCCCAACCATGTATTGAGTGTGTACATGGACATACTTTTCAGTCAGTCAACATTTCTATTAAAAATCAATTTTATGTAATATTATATGTAATATTTTATGTAATATTTTATGTAATATTATTTTATGTAATATTATGTAACATCTTGTGTGGTACCTGTACCAAAAACTTCCCACCCCAAAGACCTGAACAGCTTCAGACCGGTGGCCTTGACGTCCCACTTGATGAAGACCCTGGAGAGACTGCTCCTTGCTCATCTCCGCCCCCTGGTGGAACCAGCGATGGATCCACTCCAGTTCGCCTACCAGCATGGCATTGGGGTGGAGGATGCGGTGATCTTCCTCCTTCACCGTTCTCTGTCCCACCTGGAGAAGCCCGGGAATATGGTGAGGATCATGTTCTTTGACTTCTCCAGTGCTTTCAACACCATCCAACCGATGATCCTGAAGGACAAGCTGCTGCGCGCAGGGGTGGACCAGCACCTGTCATCATGGATCCTGGACTACCTCACGAACCGGCCTCAGTTTGTGAGAACCCGGGACTGTGTTTCCGACACGATCATCAGTAGCACGGGGGCCCCCCAGGGAACGGTGCTGGCTCCCTTCCTGTTCACTCTTTATACTGCGGACTTCTCACACAACACAACACATTGCCATCTACAGAAGTTCTCTGATGACTCTGCGATCGTTGGTCTCATCTCCAGCGGAGATGAAGCTGAGTACAGAGGGCTTATCCAGGACTTTGTGGACTGGTGCCATCGGAACTGCCTCCAGATCAACGCGAGGAAAACTAAGGAGCTGGTGGTGGACTGCCGCAGGCATGGGCAGCCCCTCACAGCACCAGTAAATATACAGGGAACAGACATCGAGATGGTGACATCCTACAAGTACCTGGGTATTCATCTGAACAATAAACTAGACTGGTCACACAATACTGACGCACTCTACAAGAAGGGACAGCGCAGGCTGTTCCTGCTGAGGAGACTCAGGTCTTTTGGTGTACAAGGGGCGCTGCTGAAGACATTCTATGACACGGTGGTAGCATCAGCCATCACTTTTGGAGTGGTCTGCTGGGGCAGTGGCATTACTGCAGCCGATAGGAAGAGACTGAACAAACTGATTAAGAAAGCTAGCTCTGTCCTGGGGCAACGCCTTGATCCGATGGAGGAGATAGGAGAGAGAAGGACGGTGGCTAAACTGTCATCTCTGCTGGAGTCCGAGTTCCACCCTATGCAGGACATACTGGATGCACTGAGGAGCTCATTTAGCAGCAGACTACATCATCCCAGGTGCACAACCGAGAGGTTTCGTAGGTCCTTCCTACCAACGGCTGTCAGACTGTACAACCTAAGCAGGGCTGCTCACAGAGATAGCAAAAAGACGTAACAAACTAATAGTTTTTTTTTGAATGCAAAAGATGCAATAGACTTACACAGTGGTCCTCTCCGGCATACAACTAGGAACATACCGGTCGCTATGGAGGGTGAGAATATGTATGGGCACATAATCATACCATGTAGGATAACTAAATAAACGGTTATGCTGTTTCATCCCACCTAGCAACAATGCTCTGCACTGTGTGTGTTTATATATTTACATATTTATTCCATCTAGCTACAATGCTCTGCACTGGGTGTGTTTATATTTATATATCTATATATTTATTCCATCTAGCTACAATGCTCAGCACTGGGTGTGTTTATATTTATATATCTATATATTTATTCCATCTAGCTACAATGCTCCGCACTGTGTTTTTATATATCTACATATTATTCCATCTAGCTACATTGCTCCGCACTGTGTGTGTTTATATACTTGCATATTTATTCCACCTAGCTGCAATGCGCCGTACTGTGGGTGTTTATATATTTACATATTTATTCCATCTAGCTACAATGCTCTGCACTGTGTGTTCATATATTCATATATTTATTCCATCCAGCTACAATGCTCTGCACTGTGTGTCTGTGTGTGTGTGTGTGTATATATATATTTTATAGTAATATGTACATATGTATATTAGCTGCTCTTGCTTGCTTGTTTTTTTTTCTTGCCTTCTGATTGTTGCTCTGAGTGTTGCTATCCCTGTGCTGTTGCAATCCTGGAATTTCCCCGTTGTGGGACTAATAAAGGCTTATCTTATCTTATTTAAATTTTTTGAGAAACTGAATTTTTACATTTTCATGAGCTGTAATCCATAATCATCAAAATTAAAAGAAATAAACACTTGAAATACATTACTCTGTGTGTAATGAAGCTATACAATGAGTTTCATTTTTGAATTGAATTACTGAAATAAATCAGCCTTTCAACAACATTCTAATTTATTGAGAAGCACCTGTATGCATGCATACTCCACAATGGAAAAAAAAATATATATATATTTATTTATTTTTACCATTTTCCAAATGTTTGCTCTCACACAACATATTATCAGAGGTTACCATAACTGAAGGCTTGCCTCAGTCTAACTCATAAAAGCGCTCACACTTTCTAAACAGAGCTGTGCTAGTGTAGATGGAGGTTAGCAGCAGGGAACAGATGTTACGGCAAAGCCTCTACATCATTATGTCACATTGAGTAAGTCCATGAAGAGCTGTGAGGCACTTTTTTTCCCTGCACAACACTGTCTTAATAAGGAAATAACACAGGGAAAATGCTCTGCAGATTAGATTTTCACATGTCAGCAGCTGTTGGTGTGTCTTTACATGATCGGACAGTGTTTCAGTATAGAAAAAATGAACACAGTGTAGGTTAGGTATTGTGAAGCTGGCTCAGCCACTTTCTTGAAAGAGTGAAAAAAGTGCTGTTGTTGGTGTTACATTTGTGCTGATTTGTACTAAAAATCTGGTAATGATTTTTGTGAAATCGTAAATGCCTAGGTCTCCTGACCTTTGACCCTGAACTCAACCTGGATGCAAACCCACCTGAGGATCATTTTGTGTAAGATATGGTGATGATAGAAGCAACTGTCTAGTAGTGATTTTTCTAAAAATCACATACAGTAAGTGTCCAGGTCTACTGACCTCTGACCACAACCTATATGCAGACGGACCTGATGATCACTGTGAGTGAGTTTGGTGACTCAGAGCAACTGCCTAGGAGGAGTAGTGATTCCCATGAAATACGGACAGATGGACAGACACCTGACAAATGCTGCGTCATTGCATTAGCTCATTTTGGCTTTGCAAAAATGAGCTAAAAATGAACACTAACCACTACTGAAATTTGTTTTGTGTTAACTACAACATGCTAATATATTAATATCTCAAATACAGACACAGCACAATTTTTTGTCAGCACAAATGTAGCAGTAACCAGCTACTTTTTTGTCATAATTTCAAATTGGTTGAGTGAACTTCACTGCTAAATGTGGCTATTGCACTATAAAAACTGTAAATGTGTCAATAAGCTAATCAATGAGCTGCGCAGTGGTTAGCACCATGGCAGCACAGTTTTACCCTCGGCCGGGGGATCGCGGGGATCATGAGATCGTGGGTTCGATCCCTGCCCCCGGCCAACAGTGATCTGTGTGGAGTTTGCATGTTCTCCCCGTGTTTGCGCGTGTTTACTCCGGGATTTCTCCGGTTTCCTCCCACATGCCAAAACATGCAGGTTAGGGAGTTAAGGGGCGCTTGCGCACGCAGCGACCAGCAGCTGGTGGCTTGTCACCGGACTGCAGAACAAATCTACCTACGGGTACAAAATAAGTCCAAAAAATAAATAAATAAATATTGACCTTTTGCATTTATATCATTTTTTTTTTAATCTTTAGACATACTCCCTAAATTTATCACAAAAACTAGAGGGCAGTCAGAGTACATTCCTCTGCCAAGGCCCTATCTTCCAGAATGTTGGTTTGTTTGTCCATCTGTTTGTTGGTAGGATTATCTAAGAACTACTGGATAGATTTGATGAAATTTTCACCAGAGGTGGCCTGCAGTAATGCGGACGTTGTACCGGTCTATTGTGGTGAAGAGGTTGCTGAGTTCTAAGGCAAAGCTGTCGATTTACCAGTCAATCTACGTTCCTACTCTCACCTATGGTCATGCGCTTTGGGTAATGACCAAAAGAACGAGATCGCAGATACAAGCGGCTGAAATGAGTTTTCTCCGTAGGATTGCTGGGCTCACCCTCAGAGATAGGGTGAGGAGATCAGTCATCCAGGAGAGGCTCAGAGTAGAACCGCTGCTCCTCCACATTGAAAGGAGTCAGTTGAGGTGGTTTAAGATAAGATAAGATAAGCCTTTATTAGTCCCACAATGGGGAAATCCCAGGATTGCAACAGCACAGGGATAGCAACACTCAGAGCAATAATTAAGAAGATACGAAAAATATAAATAAGAGCAGTGGATATACATACGTACACATAAATATATAAATATATATACAAAGAGCGGAGCATTGTAGCAAGATGGAATAAACAGCATCACCGTCTACTTAGTTATCCTACATAGTATGAATATGTACCCATACATACTGTCACCCTCCGTAGCGACTGATATTGTCCTAGTTGTATACTGGAGGGGACCATTTGTGTAAGTCTATTGCGTCTTTTGCATTCAATACTATTAGGTTGTCACGTTTTTTTGCTATCTCTGCGAGCAGCCCTGCTTAGGTTATACAGTCTGACAGCCGTAGGTAGGAAGGACCTGCGAAACCTCTCGGTTGTGCACCTAGGATTATGTAGTCTACTGCTAAATGAACTCCTCAGTGCGTTCAATATGTCCTGCATAGGGTGGGACTCGGACTCCAGCAGAGATGACAGTTTAGTCACCGTCCTTCTCTCTCCTATCTCCTCCACTGGGTCAAGGCATTGCCCCAGGGCAGATCTAGCGTTCTTGATCAGTTTGTTCAGTCTCTTCCTATCAGCTGCTGTAATGCCACTGCCCCAGCAGACCACTCCAAAAGTGATGGCTGATGCCACCACCGTGTCATAGAATGTCTTCAGCAGCGCCCCCTGTACACCAAAAGACCTGAGCCTCCTCAGTAGGAACAGCCTGCGGTGCCCCTTCTTGTAGAGTGCGTCAGTATTGTGTGACCAGTCTAGTTTATTGTTCAGATGAACACCAAGGTACTTGTAGGATGTCACCATCTCAATGTCTGGTCCCTGTATGCTTACTGGGCATCTGATTAGGATGCCTCCTGGACACCTCCCACTTGAGGTGTTTCAGGCACGTCCCAGTGGGAGGAGACCCCGGGGCAGACCCAGGACTCGGTGGATAGACTATGTCTCCTAGCTGGTCTGGGAACGCCTTGGTATCCTCTCTGAAGAGCTGGAGCAGGTGGCTGGGGAAAGGGAAGTCTGGGCTTCTCTGCTTGAACTGCTGCCTCTGTGACCCAGACCTCTGGAAAAGCAGTAGAAGATGGATGGATGGATGGATGGTGGCCTTTGGGTTACAGTTGAACCCATTCGATTTTGGAGATGATCTAGGTCAGGATGCGGATTCTGGATCACTTTTTTATTTTTATCATGATATAGGGCCTTGGCAGAGGTATGTGCTCTCTGAATGCCCTCTAATTCTTTACATGTCTTGAGCACACACCTCTGCTAAGGCCCCATCTCACAATGTTAAAGTGAAAAAGTGATCTGTCCAGTAATTTCTGCGTAATTCTGTCCACAGACTGATATCATCATATTACCTCCTCGGCAGAGGTAACAACGGACTGTATCAAAATTTCCAGTCTTTCCAGAAAAAATGTTTTCCAATGATCTGCATGACGTTTGTCTGTGATGGAAAAAGGTGGTCACTGGAGTTTTAATGGTATTGCTTTTTAGCAAATCTGTATTACTTATTGATGGGAATTAAAGCAAAAGTCGCCTATACAGCACTTTTCTGCTCAAATACCACAACAACCACACACTACAACCAGCACAATTATGTCTGAAAAGACTGTGGAAAAAGGCATCTCTGTAAGTATCACATGAAATCAAAATAATTTTATACAGTTAAATTAGATACTTCAGCTTCAGAACCGTCCCTGATACAGTGAACTATATCAGTGTTAAATAGTGAGTGGAGCAGACCTGTTAATTACACTGAAATGTATTTTCTTTTTCTCTCTGCTTTTAAATCAAATTCTGTGCACTGAATGAAAAATGAACTCCTCCAAATAGCACAACCCTCAAAGTGTTCGCTAATCCCTGGAATTTGTGGCTTTGTGTTACCCCTCTTTGTCCAGCCTCGGAGAGCGACCTTCCATGAAGTCACTAATGAAGGCATTGACTCGAGAGCCATGACTTCAATGGCAGTGTGAAGGTGTGCGCCACTCAGAGAGCACTTAGCCTGCTGCTAACAGACTGGGGCCGTCAGTGTGCACTCATTAGACCTCTTTATGCTGGTGGCAGGTGTATTAATCCTGTAAGGCTGGGGGGTGACCCCGCCTGTGGGATACTGTACAGTCTCTTTCCAAGTCACTCAAGGCTTGTCACCTCCTTTAAGATCAGACGTGGCCCAGATCTGTCACTAACAGCCTCATTACGCTCCAAAATCATTCTAAATAAGAGGCTAAGGTAATCTTGTGCTGCTGTCTATACATCTGATAAAAATGCAGCAATCATCTCAAAAACCAAGTGGATAATGTGTTATTATATGCAATTTGTTGCTTTTGAAATAATCCCCCTTTTGTGAAAATAACTGGAGGCAAAAAGTCTTTATCCACCCAACAAGCAGCCATACAGCACACCGAGCAAACTGCAGTAACACAAAATAATTCATAACTTGGCTGCCCAAATAGTTTGACTTTGGTACTCATTGTATCTTCAGCGTTTCCACATACAGTGGGGAAAAAAGTATTTAGTCAGCCACCAATTGTGCAAGTTCTCCCACTTAAAAGATGAGAGAGGTCTCCAATTTTCATTATAGGTATACCTCAACTATGAGAGACAAAATGAGAAAAAAAAAAAAATCCAGAAAATCACATTGAAGGATTTTTAATGAATTAATTGGTAAATTCCTAGGTAAAATAAGTATTTGGTCAATAACAAAAGTTCATCTCAATACTTTGTTATATACCCTTTGTTGGCAATGACAGAGGTCAAACGTTTTCTGTAGGTCTTCACAAGGTTTTCACACACTGTTGCTGGTATTTTGGCCTCTTTCACGATACATGGCCCCATTCATTCTTTCCTTTACACAGATCAGTCGTCCTGGTCCCTTTGCAGAAAAACAGCCCCAAAGTATAATGTTTTCACCCCCATGCTTCACAGTAGGTATGGTGTTCTTTCTCCTCCAAACACGACAAGTTGAGTTTTTACTAAAAAGTTCTATTTTGGTTTCATCTGACCATATGACATGATCCCAATCCTCTTCTGGATCATCCAAATGCTCTCTAGCAAACTTCAGACGGGCCTGGACATGTCCTGGCTTAAGCAGGGGGACACGTCTGGCACTGCAGGATTTGAGTCCCTGGCGGCGTAGTGTGTTACTGATGGTAGCTTTTGTTACTTTGGTCCCAGCTCTCTGCAGGTCATTCACTAGGTCCCCCCGTGTGGTTCTGGGATTTTTGCTCACCGTTCTCGTGATCATTTTGACCTCATGGGGTGAGATCTTGCGTGGAGCCCCAGATCGAGGGAGATTATCAGTGGTCTTGTATGTCTTCCATTTTCTAATAATTGCTCATACAGTTTATTTCTTAACACCAAGCTGCTTACCTATTGCAGATTCAGTCTTCCCAGCCTGGTGCAGGTCTACAATTTTGTTTATGGTGTCCTTTGACAGCTCTTTGGTCTTGGCCATAGTGGAGTTTGGAGTCTGACTGTTTGAGGTTGTGGACAGGTGTCTTTTATACTGATAATGAGTTTAAACAGGTGCCATTAATACAGGTAACGAGTGGAGGACAGAGGAGCCTCTTAAAAAAGAAGTTACAGGTCTGTGAGAGCCAGAAATCTTGCTTGTTTGTAAGTGACCAAATACTTATTTTACCAAGGAATTTACCAATTAATTCATTAAAAATCCTTCAACGTGATTTTCTGGATTTTTTTTTCTCATTTTGTCTCTCATAGTTGAGGTATACCTATGATGAAAATTGGAGACCTCTCTCATCTTTTAAGTGGGAGAACTTGCACAATTGGTGGCTGACTAAATACTTTTTTGCCCCACTGTATAATTAAAATACTTACATTTTGGTCCCATCAGGATGCCTCCTGGACGCCTCCCACTTGAGGTGTTTCGGGCACGTCTCACTGGGAGGAGACCCCGGGGCAGACCCAGGACTCGGAGGAGAGACTATGTCTCCCAGCTGGTCTGGGAACGCCTTGGTATCCTCTCTGGAGACCTGGAGCAGGTGGCTGGGGAGAGGGAAGTCTGGGCTTCTCTGCTTGAACTGCTGCCTCCGCGACCCGGACCTCCAGAAAAGCGGTAGAAGATGGATGGATGGATGGACATTTTGGTCCCCTTAAAGGTACCATGTTGAACTTTAAGGATACTCTTTTCTTGGTGACACTTAATAGTCAGTCTCAGCTGCTTTGGTAGAAAACCCAACCCACAGTTCTCAGAAATACAACAAGTCCTTTAGCTAATACACTACCGTTCAAAAGTTTGGGGTCACTTAGAAATTTCCTTATTTTTGAAAGAAAAGCACTGTTTTTTTCAATGAAGATAACATTAAACTAATCAGAAATACACTCTAATATCTAATATACATTGCTAATGTGGTAAATGACTATTCTAGCTGCAAATGTCTGGTTTTTGGTGTAATATCTACATAGGTGTATAGAGGCCCATTTCCAGCAACTATCACTCCAGTGTTCTAATGGTACAATGTGTTTGCTCATTGCGTCAGAAGGCTAATGGATGATTAGAAAACCTTTGTGCAATCATGTTAGCACAGCTGAAAACAGTTTAGCTGGTTAGAGAAGCTATAAAACTGACCTTCCTTTGAGCAGGTTGAGTATCAGGAAAAAATTATTATTTCAAATACAAGTCATTATTTCTAACCTTGTCAATGTCTTGACTATATTTTCTATTCATTTTACAACTCATGGTGGTAAATAAGTGTGACTTTTCATGGAAAACACAAAATAATTGTCTGGGTGACCCCAAACTTTTGAACGGTAGTGTATGTAACAATAAATCGCAAGTTCCTGACCTCATTATATGACCATATGTACAGCCCTGGAGATGGTGACACCACCACCATTCATGGTGCTTCGCTTTTCAAAACACATCAAACTATAGAGGCTGGTGGGGGAGGGTGGACAGACACAAAAACATAGCACTTTCACATCAGAGCCTTCAGTTCATTCGCCCATCTTGTCAACCCTCTTTGTGACTTTAATGCAAGAGGTCATGAGTTTGACTCACCAGCTGGTCTTTGTCCCCCTCGGTCACATTATAAAAAGGTGAGGGTCTAGTTTACACAGACTGCAATGGTAACCCTCTGATACAGACATACAGTACATCAGTGATACACATCTTTGAATTATACCTGTCTGCTCGTATTTTATGAAAGATGAGATGGAGATGGGAAAGTTACTCAGAGCTGTTGCTTACACGTGTTCTGTAGTTTCAGGATGTCTGTGGCAAACAGTCCCACACCCATACAGTATATGAGGGGAAAAAAGAGTAGATTTACACATTTTACATCAAGGAATAATAGTATGGTTGTCTGTTCTTTCATTGTGGATAACACTGGATTTCATGGGTGTGTTCACTGTATCAGTTACAGAAAAACCTGAAGACTTCTGGGTGTTTCTGAATTTCGACAAATAATCTCTGTCTTTATAAATGCATGTGGATTCTGCTTTAGGCAAAAATAACAATTACTGCTGCACTCCTCTTCATCATCAGCTAATGGGTAAAAGTTTGTTCTCACATAGAATAAGGATAGATTATGTTGCAGTTCTTTTGTGCGTACAGTGGAGAATGAAATTGGATCAAACCAGCAAGGAAGTGGGTAATGTCGCACCTTTGAAATGTTAAGAGTGTTTAAAGTTTCCATCAGCAACTGTGTCCAATATCTGATGTCCCTTTTGTTCCTGAAATTTAAGAATTTAACCATGCGACATATTAAAGGTTCAAAGGTCAGTGCATATTTCGAGGATAAATTTGGGCCAAATGTTGTGGACTAAACGGCCCAATTATGGGATTGTTTTTTGGTTAAAATGGTCAGGCACAGCCCAATTTTCAACAACTGTTTTCTGGTTAAATATGGTACTAAATGGACTAAGGACAGCCCAATTTTCAACGTCTATTTGTGGGCAAAACTAAGGCTTGGACCCAGCATTAACACAAAATACAACGTCTAAAATATGGCTTGTGCTGAGGTGTTTATCTTTTCAACATTACATCCTTTTTGTTTCTCCCTCACTCATAACCAAACACATCAGATGGTGATCCCTCCCTGGGACAGGTTGTACCAGAGGATTCATCCTGTTCAAAGGGTGTTTTCCTTCCCTGCCATTGCCAAATGTTGCTTATAGGGAATCACCTGATTGTCGGATTTTTATTCCTAATATTGTCAAATCGTTAAGTCTAGGGACAAAAACTACTTGTTTAGTCATCCATGTTTGCATTTCTTTCCTTTTTTCCAGGTTGTGGATTAATTTTTCTTTAAACCATTCACTAGGTTTGGGACTTCCGGTCTGGACGCCATGGCGACTGCAGCTTAACGCTGAAGCTCAGACCCAATCCAAGAAAAAACCTTGAAAATCAAACTTAACGGATTTTTGGAGGAGTGAAAATCAAAAGACAAAATCATCACGTCTAAAGGAAAACAGAAGAAACTGAAATTTTCCAGGCCAGGACACGTATCGGCCGGAGAATCTGAACTGGAAGATCTCCGTTCAGAAGACGAGGATCTGGTTGTAGCTAACAAAAAGGTTAGCCTGAAATCGCTATTTGAAGAGCTACGACGATTTCGCCGAGAGGTTACGGCCGAATTTCGGGAATTCAGAGACGAATTGAAAAGGACAAACAGCAGAGTGGACCAGGCCGAGAACCGAATCTTGGAAGCAGAGGAACGAATAAAAGTGCTCGAAGATTCTGTGCTGGACCTACGCAAAAGACAAGCATCTATAGAGGCTAAGCTAACGGACCAAGAAGGAAGACAGAGAAGAGACAATATAAGAATTCATGATCTGATAGAAGGAGCCGAAAACGGTTTTAACTCAATGGCAGAATGCGTGGAATCTTTACTAAGAGAGAAATTGGATATTCCAGAAACCACCGACTTGAACATAGAAAAGTCACATCGTTCATTAGCCGCTAGGCCAGCGGCGGAAGCGCCCCCACGTTCGGTGTTGGTAAGATTTTCTAATTTCAAAATAAAACAAGAGGTTGTAAGACTGGCTTGGCAGAAAAAAGGATTTATGCACCAGGAGAGAAAAGTCTTCGTGGAACACGATTACGCCCCGGAGGTCCTTAAAAAGCGCAGGGAATACAATGACGCCAAAAAGGTACTACGTGAGAAGAAACTGCGCTTTCAGACCCCATTTCCTGCGAAGTTAAGGGTCTTCTACGGCGAAGAATCATGTCTCTATAATTCGGCGGAAGAAGCAACAGCTGACATGGCGAGAAGAGGGCTCCCGGTAACGGTGTTTAAACCCGCAGCAGACCTGAGTGAAAAGATCAAAGCGCAAACATGGACAACACAGAGACCTTCAAAATCCTCGGGCCAGCAGCGGGAAACCCAGCGCCAGAGCGTCGCGGATAAACTGTCCGTTTTCAGGTTGGAATAGCGACCATTTTTTTTTTTTTTTTTTTTTTGAGTCAGTCTGCACATCCAACCCCCCTCATACAAGGTAACAAACATTAAAGGAGATGCGTATTCAACATGTGGTAAAACATTTCATGGAACAGTCATAATATTTGAAACAAATAAGTCTTTTTAATAAAAAAAAAACCCAAAAACTTGTTAAAATAGAAATGTGACAATAATCCACATGTTCTCCCCACACTAACAAATACTGTTTTTGCGTGAATGTTTGCTGTGATGGGGGTGGGAGGGTGCACACAATTTCACAGGGTATAGGCATAAAGGGGAAAAAAAAATCATTACAAGTTCGGATTGGGTTCTGAAACTCACGTTAAAAGCATGGGGCAGCTTACAGGGGTAAGAGAGAGCCCTCAACACGTAACAGAGTTTGAGGAATTTCCCTCAGAGCCTTCACTCCATCAAGGCTCTTCCAGGGTCTTTAAAAAGACCCCAGCTCAGGAAGTTCTTTTGACAGTTTTTTGTTTTAAAGTTTTATACACTATGTTCTTAATGTTTTTCTTGTTCTTAATGTTCTTTCAGTTTCTGAGTAGCACAAAAGAGGGCCACCACACTGTTATACTAAACAAAACAACACAATGGAGAAACAGGGTGTAACCAAAATAATGTCATATAATGTAAAAGGAATCCTGAATCCAGTTAAAAGATCCAAGATTCTAGGCAAAATGGAAAAAGACAAAGCAGGAATAATATTTTTACAAGAAACCCACCTAACAGACGTGGAGCACACTAAACTCAGTAGACAAGGGTTTAAAATGATCTCTTCATCTTCATATAAGTCAGGGAGGAGGAGGGGAGTAGCAACATTGATATCAACCAAAATTACATTTGAAAAAAAATCAGAACACAAAGATAAGAAGGGAGATACAGTTTGGTAACTGGGCGGCTAGAGGGAGAAGATATCACCCTGCTGAATGTGTATGCTCCCCCAGGGGCTAACTGGAAATTTTATAAAAATGTATTTGACCTAATGATAACTAGAGCTCAAGGTTTAGTGATATGTGGTGGGGACTTCAATCTTAGACTGAATCCATACTGGGATGCTTCTGGTAATTCTCCACATCAAAATAACACCCTAAGCAGGAAGACTCGGATGCTACTAAAAGAAATGGGAATCTGTGATGTGTGGAGGGAATTCAACCCCAGTGTAAAAGACTATACATTTTACTCAACTCCACATTCATCTTACTCAAGGATTGACTATTTTTTTATGTTTAATAGAGACATTGGAAGAGTAGAAACATGTAAAATAGGACTGATGGATCTCTCTGACCACAGTCCGATCTACATGGACTTAAATATCAAAAAATACACAAATAATACATTTTCTTGGAGGTTAAATTCAAATATCCTGAAAGGACCATTGAAAGATGAATTGGAATCAGATATTCTCAGATATTTGGAAGAAAACGATAATGGAGAAATATCCTCTTTAATACTGTGGGATGCATGCAAAGCTGTAATAAGAGGAAAGATTATTGCAAAACTGGCAACCCAAAAGAAACTAAGACAAGAAAAACTATCCACATTAGAGTCAGAACTTAAGAACCTAGAAAAAGAACACAAAGGCAACACTCATTCTACTGACTCGCTCAAGATTAAGGAAATTAAAAACCAAATAAATGAGATCTACACAATAGAAATCCAGAAGAAACTTACATTTTTGAAACAAAAATACTATGAAGCAGGCAGTAAATCGGCAAAATTACTAGCCTATAAATTGAGGAAACAACAAACAGAAAGAGCAATCTACAAAATCAGAGACCCAGTATCAAAGGAAATAAAATTCAGAATTCAGGATATTCTTAAAAGCTTCGAGAATTACTATAAGAACTTATACTCCCACAAAAAACATAAAAACGCATCCGAGGCATTCCTAAACACATTAAACCTTCCCCAACTTACGGAGTCACAAAATAAAACATTACTGTCAGAAATACAACCTAAAGAATTGGAAAAAGCAATTATGAAACTTAAAGCTAACAAATCCCCAGGAGCAGATGGCTATACAGCAGAGTGGTACAAAACCTTTAAACAACAACTGTCTCCTCTCCTCCTGAAAACATTTAATTATGTCCTCCACACAGGGGAAATCCCCCCCTCCTGGAGAGAAGGGGCCATTGCAGTTATACCTAAACCTGAAAAGGATAAACTAGAGTGCTCCAACTACAGACCAATCAGTGTACTAAATCAGGACTATAAGCTTTTTACCATTATCCTTGCCAAAAGGTTAGAAAATATACTGACAGACCTAATTCATTTAGACCAAACAGGTTTTATAAGACAAAGACAGACACAAGACAACATTAGACGCACTTTACACATAATTCATCATATAAATAAATATAACTTAAATGCAGTCATATTGGGATTAGATGCTGAAAAAGCATTCGATTCGGTTGACTGGTCTTTTCTATATAGAATCTTATCCAGTTTCAATTTTCATAACAACTTCATTAGAACTATACAGGCATTATATAAAAATCCAACAGCTAAAATAAGGATTAACAGTAATTTATCATCATCTTTTGAACTGGAAAGAGGATGTCGTCAGGGCTGCCCCCTGTCTCCACTGCTCTTTGCAATCTTCATAGAACCTCTGAGCCAATGGATAAGACAAAATCAAAAAATTCAAGGTATTACATTTGGTCAGAAGGAACATAAAATAGCACTCTTTGCTGATGACATTTTAATATACCTAGGGCAGCCGGACACTTCTTTACCAGAACTAACCTCAGTTTTTTCAGAGTATGGAGATTTATCGGGGTACAAATTAAACATGCATAAAACCCAAGTTTTAACATTCAACTATGACCCAAATCATTATTCACTAAGCAAACTCAAAACTAACTGGGAGTCAGAATCTATGAAATATCTGGGGGTCAATATCCCGAAACAACTCAACAAAATTATATCACTAAACTATGATCCACTGGTGACAAAAATAAAATCTGACCTAGCAAGATGGAATATGATACCATTCTTGGGTACTGCACAAAGAATTGAAGCAGTCAAAATGAATATACTTCCACGTCTTCTATACCTTTTCCAAACAATACCGGTAGAACCTCCCAAAAAAACATGGCAGGAGCTGGACAGAAGGATCTCAAGATTCATATGGCAGGGCAAGAGACCTAGAATCAGATATAGAACCTTACAGCTAAACAAAGACAAAGGTGGGCTCGCGCTGCCAAATATCAGGGACTACTTTAAAGCCGCACAAATTAAAACTTTAGTAGAGATATGTAACCCAGTCTACACTACACAATGGAAGGAGATTGAATGCCAAATAACAAGTGACATCCCCCTACAGGTGATAATAGGGAACAATGCCTTACCTAAGCTTTTGAATAACACTAACCCGTGGATAGAGACCCCGCTAAAAATTTGGTTTAAGATAGTCAGAGAGAATCAAACTAAAGAGCCCTATCAACTTCTGCAATGGATTGCCTATGATCAAGACTTTACTCCTAATAAAACAGACACCAGATTTAAAAAGTGGAAGGAGAAAGGGCTGATAAAATATTACGATTTTTTTAAAGGGCAAATTTTAAGAAGTTTTGAAAAAACAAGGTCTAATAAATCAAGACCTTTATAGGTTCTTCCAGCTTAGACACCACATAAACAATATACTTAAAAAGGAGGATTTGGAAAGGGCCCAGTAAGGTGTTCTGAAGGTCTTCTTAATGGCATATAAAGGGATCCCAGGGATCAGATACATTTCTAAAATATACCAAGGTCTTCAAGACTTAAAAGGAGACAACACATCATATATAAAAGAGAGATGGGAAAAAGAGGGGAATTTCACTTTACAACTGGAAATATGGGAAAAGCTAAATAAACAGCAATGGAAAAGTACCTCATCCCTGCAGTGGAGAGAATTTGGATGGAAAAACTTGGTAAGATTTTTCAGAACACCTGCACAAAACAAATTTACCCATAAGGGATTGAACTGTTGGCGCTTGTGTGGTGAAAAGACTACAAATCATTTTCATGCGTTTTGGTCATGCCCAGTTATCCACCAATATTGGACCAATGTACAGACAATACTGGGGAAAATATTTAAATAACAGTTCCCTTTTCTTTTGTAACTTTGTATTTGGGTTTACTACCGGACTCACTGGAAAGACGAGGAGAAAAATACCTATTCAGTGTTTTAATATTGGCAAGCAAAAAAGCTCTAACTAAAAAATGGATGTTGAAGGACTGTCCTACACCTGAAGATTGGATTAACGTGATCCAAGACATTTACTCGATGGAAAAGTTGACATTCGCACTGAGACAGGACATGGATGGGTTCATGAACTTTTGGCAACCCTGGATCGCATATGTGTCTTCCATTAGATCTAATCTTTGACAAATACCATTTCAATAATGGTCCCGCTCTTTGTTCCAACGCTACTCAGATGCTCTTTTACCTTTATTTACTTATTTTTTCTTTTTGTTTGTTTTTTGCTGGTTTGTTTGTTTGTATGTTTTTTTTTTTATTTTATTCTCTTTAATTTCACTTTTTCTTTCACTTTAAAAAAAAAAGTGGTGTTGTAATAATTATTCTTCTAATGTTGTCAGATATCAGAAAATAAGGGAACATGTGATGAAAATGTAAACAATGCATTGCTGTAACGACCTGCATACCCTTTACAAAAACTTAAATTAAAAAAAAACAAAAACAAAACAAAAAAAACCATTCACTAGGTTTAATCAACAAGTAAACACTTTCTCAGGGATAGGCACTCAAACCACCTGCTTAGGGAAATATTGTGGGTTAGCTTAAAAACATTTGTGGCAGTTATACCGCACGTTTTCATATCACCCCTTTGGACTGTGCTTTATTGCCACAGTCCAACGCTCAACCGAAGCCAAAGATAAATTTGTAGCTAACAGTGACACCTAAAAACTTTGACCCAGGGGATACACTATACAATACACTATGTACCCAAAATGAAACCTGGCTGGACTTCTTTAAATGCCATAAACAAGAAATCAAGCCTTATTATGCTAAGCTTGGGTGACTCCACAGATGGTTAGGGTACTGGTTTGAATAACAGACATACTGATTAGCATTTAGAATCAGCAGACAGGAGCCCTCATCAGAGTTCAGTCATACAAACAGCCTCTTGAGCTTTTGAGAAGAGGTATAATCCTCCTTAAAGGGCATGTGTATTGGATGTCTGGGAACTTGGGGATCTCTCGTCCCTTATTGCTGGATATAATGAACACATGTGCACTTTTTTAGCCCCTCATAATTATGGAGCCCAGCTGCTCTTGGATAAACTGAGTGGGAAAATGGGGCTGCTAGTAGTCCATTGGGATCATATAGAAAGGGTTCAGTCAGCTGACAGTGCTTTTGTCCCAGCGATTTTAAGATTTGCATACCTATGTGAGACAAAATGTCCTTGACCCTGTAGTTGCTGAGGTAATAGGTCAAACTGGCCCATGCATTCAATGTAAAAAATAATGAATATTTTTATTTGACATATCAGAGGAAACCGATCTGATACAACTTGAAATGTCTACTTTCTATTCCTACATGTGTTAACTGCACACAGTAAATCTGTCTGTGCTCTAACTCGACAGCACAGGGAATGAGGCTATGGCCACCAAACTTGGTACACAGGTTGACCTGGGGGCTAGCAGCTATGGCTATATGTTTTGGATCAGAAGGTCAAAGGTCAAGGTCACAGGATCATAAAAGGTCAAATTCCATTTTGGCCCATTTTGACTTCCTTTGCAATTAGGGGCAAGAAATTTAATGCAAGTTAGAATTGGGTTTTTGACACCCGGTGAAGGTCATACGACTTTGACCTGGGCTTTGTTCTTGACCACTAGTAAAATGTGAATTTAGGTTACTAGGACCCCCCCCACACAAAAAAAAAACAAAACCTTTATAGCTTATTATCATAATTATTGTAAATACTGTACAGTAAAAATCAATACTTTTAAATTTCGATTAGCATTATTTTTCCACACCCAAAGGAGGTACTACAAAAGATTTAGGCATTGATTGCAATTATGCTTTTGAATGTTATATACATTCTGTAAATCTAGGTCTACAAAAGGCATGGGTACCGGAGTGGTGGCCTAGTTGGTAGAGCATCCGCCCCACAACTGGGAGGTCGTGGGTTCAAAATCCCGGCCGGGTCATACCAAAGACCATATAAAAATGGTACTTTCCGCCTTCTAGCTTGGTGCTCAGCATAATGGAACAGTGAAAGGAAAGTTAACGCACAGAGCTACCACAGGACTAACCCCCCACTGTATCTTTTACTACTCACGGTAGCTGTGTGGCCTAGGGTCAGAGAAACAGAGATAGGCGCTGCCCCATACACCACATGGTGTGGAAGGGATTAACTAAAAGGCATGGGTCTGCATCCCGGTTGAGCCCATTCTAAACTGTACTATGCTTTCAGAACTCATTGCTTCACTATTCATTATACAAAATGAGGACTTTGACAATACTTTCATGAAACTATTTTCATGAAATTTTGACACATTTTATGTGGTTGGAGACTAAAAAAAAATGTTGCTTTACGCTCTAGGCCACTCATCAAAAAACCTGCAGAGATGGTGGTGACAGAAGAATGAAGATTACATATCAGTCAAAACACACCAGTGGTTGCCAGTTCTTTAAGGTTTCTGTTCATTCCTCATTTTTTAAGAATGAAAATGGATATTTGACTACAAGCTTGTCAGGGAACTTCATCCATGAGAGAAAAATCCATGGAAACTGCTTCTCCTTCAAAAACATTGTTCCAATAAGGAATTTTTGTCGGATCAATATGAACAGGCAGGAGTGCACTTCTGGCACTCAAGTGCAAACCTCCTCAGTGCAATAAAAGGTGGGGCCTAGTTTGAGGTGAAAAGGAGTGTTGTCATGGAAACCAATCAAGCAGGACCAGTCATCTGTGGGAACGCTCCAAAGGAGCTGAAAGAAGAAGCCTAATTAGTGGGGATGTTACATTAGTTTTATCTCCTGCTTCTAATTCAAATTATATTCATGCCAGTTGTCAAATTTTCTGAACATGTACCTGTTGTGTCGGTAATGGAAGCCAAGGACGAGACCGAGTGTTGAACTGGACACAGATTTATTTGTGACTCTCTCTCACAATACAGGCGCATCCATCAGGCGGAGAGGAGGCCAAGAAACCGACCCTCTCCCTCACAGCCCTCTTATACCCTGGGTGGCGGTGGAACTGGAGGTGGAGACACCACCCATGTCACACAATAATATGTCCCCAAAACCCAACACAACACTCCCCCCCCCCTTCAAAAATGGTCCAAAACACACGCATACAATCAAAACCCTCCCCAATTTGGAACCCGAATCATGCACTAAAAAAAACTAAACAGAAATACCTAAAAGGATTATCACATTCACTCAAAACAACTAAAACTAGGGGGGAACAGGTGGACTACTGTCCCACCCCCTCATGGCAAGACGGATTATTCTGCCTTCTACACTAAATGAACAGTCCCACTAAACAAAAACTGCCGTGTTCCTAAAAATAATATAAAACACAAAATAATCCCATTAACAGAACTAAATAACACATCGGTTGTCCCCCTTTTCCATCACCATGCATAATATATACTGTCCAACCGTCAGCTTGCGCCAGGAGAGGAACCACCCCCCGGAAAACCGTCGGACGATTCCACTCCGGTGCACCTTCTCTTCTTCACCCCAGGGGACGACCCACATCCAGGTCCAAACTCCTCCTCCTTCTCCCGGGCGCGCAGCAGCTCATTGGGATGCCTCCGTGAGCTATCAGATAGCTGGAGGTAGGCATCCTCCCCAATAGCCATCACCTGTAGCCACGCCTGGTCATCTTCTCTCCGACGTTTGGCTCAAACACCTCTCGACCGGGCCTCCTCCCTGGGTCGGACCACATCCGTGACCCCCAGAGGGGCGCTACTCGGCCTCCGGTGTCTCTGTTTAGCATGTCGTTTCACCGTGCCAGCCGGTCCTGTCCCGGTCTCTTTCATTTTCACTGCCAGCATCGCCGTTGTGACCCCCTGCTCTCCAGTCCCTTCCAGCCAAACTCCGGGAGCAGAATGAGCCAGCCACTCGGTGCCACCCGCCATCACGGGCGTCCTACCATGCCGCCCAGTTCCCTTAGCTAGGGTTACTTGGGCACTGGCACCGGGACACTCCTGCGATGGCCCTGGGTGGAGTTGGTCCTGCTCATTGCCCAGATTACTAGGCAAAGGTTCGTCCCACACAGCTCCATCCATCATTCGTGGAACCGGCCGGTCCCACAAACCACAGCCCGACCACTCTTCTCCAATGCTGCTTGTGATGGTGAAGCCCAATCCATAAAATAAATCACACCCCCTAGTGTTCTCTCCACGGGCAGTCACGATGAACTGCAAGCTGGACACCTCCGCTGACTTGTACCTAGCCGTCAGTTCCACTGACCCCACCGTGGCCAATCTTCCTCCACCATATCCACACAGCAGCGCCGAATCACCTCTTACCCGATACTGTGGGAAGAAACTCCTCACGGTTGCCCAATTTAACACAGATCTCACCGCTCCCATTTCAGTCAGCAACGGCACTGTTATCCCGTCCAGCTCCACCATACAGTAAGAACGGCCATTGGTACTTGGGGATACAGTGCGAATAACCATGGGAGTTGAAACGGGGGAATCCTCCTTACATCTCGGATCCCCTTGCTCAAACCTATAACATGCTCTGGGGCAGACCTCATCTTGACAGCATTAGCGTAGCCTTCGTCATCCTCCATGCTATCGTCACTATCCGGGTTCACTGCCTGTGCCGTTGAATGTAGTTCAATTTGGTGATGTGACGCTCTCTCGCCAAGCTCCCGTGATAGCTTGTCTGCTGCCTCAAACTGCTGAGCTAACTCGATGGACTTGGATAACGTCAGTTTGCCCGAGTATGTAAGGAGCTTCAACCTCGTAGCTGGACAAACAGTATGTTCCGCCAACTGGTCATGGACCATCTCTTCCTCCAATGCTCCAAACTGACAGTCCTTGGCCAGCTGGCGTAGGTCTGCTACAAACCACTGCACTGACTCGCCAGTCCGCTGACAGAGCTGTTGAAACTGGATCCTCCGGATGATGATGTTTTCTGGAGTGTGAAAATGTCGTGCCATTAACTCCACCACTTCCTCAAAACTATCACTCTCGCCCAAAGTTCTTAAGACACATTGACCTTCCATTTCTAGGTTGTGAACCAAAAGTGCCCATGCCCTCAACTTCTCCAGTCTTCCAAAGTCCAAAGCCACCAAATATGTTTGAAAGGCGGCGAACCACCTCGTTCAAGGGGCGGGCGGCTCACCGGGAAGCTCCAAAAATGGCCGAATTTATGTAACCCCTGTGTCCATACCTTTTTACCCTCGTCGCCAAATGTTATGTCGGTAATGGAAGCCAAGGATGAGACCAAGTGTTGAACTGGACACAGATTTATTTGTGACTCTCTCTCACAATACAGGTGCATCCATCAGGCGGAGAGGAGGCCAAGAGACCGCCCCTCTCCCTCACAGCCCTCTTATAGCCCGGGTGGCGGGGGAACCGGAAAGGTGGAGCTACCACCCGTGTCACACAATATGTCCCCAAAACCCAACACAACAGTACCCATGTAGGGGGCCAGAATATGACATTTTATTTTAGAGCCATGGGTAAATTTTACATCAATGTCATTTTGAAAGAGAAGTAATTCTGTGAAAAATGCAAGCAATGAACAGAATTCTCTGAGCCCAGCTGTATAGGGAAGTCTAAAGTGCATTTTAAACAATACTTGGAAATTATTCCCTGACTATATAATTATGGTCACCATTAGTCTTGAAAAGAACATTAGGGCTGATTTTTATGATCTGACAAACATGTCACTGACAGCTGTACAAGCATGTGGTGTCCCAAAATTTGTTTTAGATCCAAATCTCAGGGCTGCTTTCAAAAAGCCAAGATGACAGCCAGCATGGCCAAAAATATCCATCTTGGTTTTTAGAAAAATAAATTACATAACTGAATGCAGTTGGTTTTAATCAGTTGCAGAGATTAACATGGTTCAAAAATATCAATTGGTATTGCTTATAGATATACTAACGCAACATTCTATCATTTGTCATCAAATAAACCAAATGAAAACTTCATATTGTCTATTAGTGCACCAATTCAGATCATCTGGATGTACAGATATGCCACAAAACCTAATCCTTAATCATTTTGCTTGATTTTATCATTCATTAATATCGTGTGTGACCTCCATGTGCTGCCAGAAAAGCCTCAATTCTGTGTGGGACTGATGCTACCAAGTTGTCAGTTTGATGCTGAGGAATGTTTTCCCATTCAGCAAGCGGAACCACCCCAATCTCAGCAAAGATTTGTTGGTGTACACTCCTAAATGCGTATATGTTGATCCAGAATAACTCATCAATGTTCTGATGGGGAGCTTTGTACACTGACATGATGAAATATTTTGTTGTACATACAGTTTAAAACCACATAATCGTCATAAAGATACAGCTGTGCTCGTATGTTTACAAACCCTTGTGGAATTTGTGATTTTTTTTTTTGGCCATTTTTCAGAGAATATGAATGATATTCCCTTTATACTGTGGACTTCTCACACAACACAGCAGTGGCAGTGGGCGGCAGTGGCTCAGGAGGTTGAGCAGGTCGTCTAATAACCGGATGGTTGGCGGTTCGAATCCCGCTCTCCCCAGATATCCTGCTGTTGTGTCCCTGGGCAAGACACTTCACCCGCATTGCCTCCAGTGTCCATAACACTGGGTATGAATGTGTATAAATGTATAAAAATGTTCGGTGGTGGCCGGAAAGGCCGTTGGTGCAGATTGGCTGCCACGTTTTCGTCAGCCTGCCCCAGGGCAGCTGTGGCTGCAGAAGTAGCTTGCCACTACCATTGTCTGTCTGGAGTGAATGAGTAATGTACCTATTTGTAAAGCGTCTTTGAGTATATATGATAAAGCGCAATATAAAATCGATGCATTATTATTATAACACAACACACTGCCATCTGCAGAAGTTCTCTGACGACTCTGCGATGGTCGGCCTCATCTCCAGTGGAGATGAAGCTGAGTACAGAGGACTTATCCAGGACTTCGTGGACTGGTGCCATCAGAACTGCCTCCAGATCAACGCAAGAAAAACTAAGGAGCTGGTGGTGGACTGCCGCAGACAAGGACAACCTCTCACAGTACCAGTAAACATCCAGGGAACAGACATTGCGATGGTGACATCCTACAAGTACCTGGGTGTTCATTTGAACAATAAACTAGACTGGTCACACAATACCAACGCACTCTACAAGAAGGGACAGCGCAGGCTGTTCCTACTGAGGAGGCTCAGGTCTTTTGGTGTACAAGGGGTGCTCCTGAAGACATTCTACGATTCGGTGGTGGCATCAGCCGTCACTTTTGGAGTGATCTGCTGGGGCAGTGGCATCACAGCAGCCGATAGGAAGAGACTGAACAAACTGATTAAGAAGGCTAGCTCTGTCCTGGGGCAACGCCTTGACCCAGTGGAGGAGACAGGAGAGAGAAGGATGGTGGCTAAACTGTCATCTCTGCTGGAGTCCGAGTCCCACCCTATGCAGGACATACTGAACGCACTGAGGAGCTCACTTAGCAGCAGGCTACATCATCCTAGGTGCACGACCGAGAGGTTTTGCAGGTCCTTCCTACCTACGGCTGTCAGACTTTATAACCTAAGCAGGGCTGCTCGCAGAGATAGCAAAAAAACATGATGACCTAATAGTACTGAAAGTAAAAGACGCAACACTTACACAAAATGGTCCCCTCCAGTATACAACTAGGAAAATATCAGTCGCTACGGAGGGTGACAATATTTATGGGTACATTGTGGGCACCCAGCACATGTGTGGGCACCCAGCACAATGCAGACTGATAATATTCACACTCAGCAGGGATTGCATACGAACAGAGAGCCCTAGGGGGGCAACCAGAACAATGACTATTGTTAGTCATCCCTGGAGTAAGGAGAGGAGTCTGGCGCCAGTTAATCACGCGATTGATATGTATTGTCTAATATGTATATCAATATGTAAATGTACCATGCATTCTCTCTTGTCTGTATAAAAGAGCTGACTTTACATGCCTCACTAGAGCGCACACAGTGCTACAGTGTGTCTCATGATGATGGAGGAATAAAACTCTTAAACCTTCAGCTCGCCGTGTCTCACCTGAACTTATTTTGTTCCTCCACACTGGTGACCCTTGACGAAGAATGGAACACGAGGTGAACACCCCGGAGATGACCCGGATGGGAAGCCTCAGAACGCGTCACGGTGCGTCCCTCGCCTGATCTTTTATCTCCACACTGGGACCAAAACGCACCATGGACGACACGAGCGAACGAAGGAAGCAGCCTGAACGGGGACAATCATTGACGCCGACTGCGCTGATTTCCACCAAGCTCCCCGACTCTGATTAAACTCTCGACAACGGACCTTCCGCGCACTGAGGCCACACGCGCAACTTTCAGCGATGTGGTCACTGCACCAGGCGCGTGCCAAGCACCAGGGACTAACCGGCTCCACAGACTGATACAGCATCCTCTGTCGCTGCACATGCCCGAGAAGAACGGCCAATCGCCACTCTCGGAACCTTCAGGGCTGCTCGCGCACCTGGAGCGGACGTGCGGCCTGCACACAGGACTTTGTATGGGTTTCTCAGCCATGGCGCACAACAGGAATTTAGCCGATTGCTTTCCCCAATGACTTTAGGGCTGCCTCCCGCACCCAAAGCCAAACTGCCGAGTCCCTGACACAGCTTCAGTTTATCACAGCCACTACACATCCTCGGGGAATTTGGCCGCTCGCCTTCCCCACATCCTCGCTGGACCAAAACACGAGAGAAGTCAGAGATATAATTTTTTTTCACAGCCGCTGTGAATCTCCGCCACGTTTAATGGGAAAAGTTCCTCACCATCGCAGATCCACACGCAATTTTTGCGCGACCCAGACATCTTTGACGTTCCTGGCCGGCACTCACTTACTCCCACCCCCTCAACCTCCTCCTGCACAGAGCTTTTCCCGCACCTCACTCCCCAAGCTGGCCGATCGCCGTCTGGTTCCATTACGCACGACTGCACACCGGCCCGTGTGCCCACGATCCACGGCCGTTCAACGTGCTGGAACTCGGAGCGGAGCACACTGCCCTTTCCACCACTCCCCCGTCCCCCTCACAGACTGACATGCCATCCGACAGTTCTACCAGAGCTGGAGCCAAATGACGGGGGTGTGTGGGGGGGGGGGTCACAACCCCTTCTGACCGTTCTGGGGGGAGCGGCATGGGCACCCAGCACACGTGTGGGCACCCAGCACAATGCAGACTGATAATATTCACACTCAGCAGGGACTGCATACGAACAGAGAGCCCTAGGGGGTCAACCAGAACAATGACTATTGTTATTCATTCCCGGAGTAAGGAGAGGAGTCTGGCGCCAGTTAATCATGCGACTGATATATATTGTCTGATATGTATATCACTATGTAAATGTGCCATGCATTCTCTCTTGTCTATATAAAAGAGCTAACTTTACATGCCTCACTAGCGCACACACAGCACACAGTGCTGCAGTGTGTCTCATGATGATGGAGGAATAAAACTCTTAAACCTTCAGCTCGCCATGTCTCGCCTGAACTTATTTTGTTCCTCCACAACATATTCATACTATGTGGGGTAACTAAAAACGGTTATGCTGCTTATTCCATCTAGCTACAATGCTCCACACTGTGTATACAGTGGGGAAAAAAGTATTTAGTCAGCTGTAGCACCTTGGGGGAGTCAGATTATGTAGCATCTCAGACAAAAGACAGTGGATCAGCATGGGAGAACAATGCTCAGGAGGGTCCTGGTGAGATAGCAGGAAGGAGTCAAGGACGTAGGGGGTTGAATGCAGTGTAATGCAAATGTCATGTGTGTGGAGAAATGCCATGAAACTTGTGAAGAGTGATTTGGGTAAAAGAAGAGTGCCTGCTGAAATGTGTCATTCTGTTCTGTGCTTGAAAGATGTGAAGTGTGTA
This sequence comes from Pholidichthys leucotaenia, assembly GCA_020510985.1. Classification (NCBI taxonomy): domain Eukaryota; kingdom Metazoa; phylum Chordata; class Actinopteri; order Cichliformes; family Pholidichthyidae; genus Pholidichthys; species Pholidichthys leucotaenia. Next base: position 314,684,041 of record CM035837.1, on the reverse strand, counting down.
ATAAACCGTCTGTCGTGAATATGTCTCTTATTTTACACACTCCACACTGGTGACCCAAGACGTATTATGGAACACGAGGCAAGAACCCCGGAGCCGGCCCAGTCGGGAGCCCCCAGCCACGCGTGTGCGGTTTCAGTCAGGCTACCGGATTTCTGGCAGCACAACCCGCGCTCTTGGTTCCACCATACCGACGCCCAGTTCACCCTCCGGGGAGTAACGGCAGACGACACCAGATTCTACCATGTAGTCGCAGCGCTGGACGCCCACACAGCTCAGCAGGTAGTGAGCCTGCTCGATCAGCCGCCAGCCCGCAACAAATATGAGGCGCTCAAGGCTGCGCTCATCCGGCGCTACACGCTCTCGGAATGTGAGAGAGCGGAGAGGCTCCTGAGACGGACCGAGTTAGGAGATGGTTCGGCCGTCGACCTGATGGAGAAGATGCTGGCGTTAATGGGCACGGACGACGGGCACTTTCTGTTTGCCCAACTTTTCCTCCAGAACCTTCCAACGGTGGTGAGAGCGGTTCTGGCCAATTTGCCGTTGCCGTGACTACCGTGCGCTAGCCCAGGAGGCAGACCGGATCATCCTCACCACCAGGGCGATCACAGTCAACGCGGCAGCGGCGGAGCCCAGCGAGACGACCAGAGGAGGCGAGGAGCCACCAACGGTAGCAGCAGCAGGGGTCAAGGAGCGCCAGAGAGACACGCTCTGTTTCTACCACCGCCGCTTCGGGGAGACCGCACGCAGATGTGCGCCACCGTGCCAATTCAAGCGCTCGGGAGAACGCCGAGGCCGGCGGTCGGTAGCAGCTGCGACCCTCGTTGAAGAGAACAAGCTGCTCTACATGACGGACGCGCGCTCGGGGAGGCGTTTCCTCGTGGACACCGGAGCCCAGATGAGCTTCATCCTGCCGACCTACGCCGACCAGCTGGCAGGACCTAGCGGCCCCGTGATGTTGGCAGCAAACGGCTCGGAAATTAAGACCTTTGGTGAGAGGACACTGATCTTATCTCTACACGGCCGTACATACGAGTGGACTTTTGTCGTAGCAGCACTGAATTACCATATCCTGGTAGCTGATTTTCTGTGTGCACATGGTTTGCACATGGTTTACTTGTGGATGTTGCTAACAGGCACCTGGTTAATGCACTGTCCTTTGACTCTCTCCCCTGTATAGCTCGAGTGACCCAGCCAACAACACAAGCCAACGTCACAGCTACAGGCGGTAAGTTCCACACACTGCTCACTCAGTTCCCAGCACTCACGGTCCTGACGTTTTCGGAGGCCATCGCTAAACACGGGGTGCAGCACTTTATCACCACCACCGGGCCGCCCGTTTTTGCAAGACCTCGGCGCTTGGACACAGCTAAACTGGCCATAGCGTGCAAGGAGTTTGCCAACCTGGAAAGGTTGGGCATCATCAGGCGATCGAACAGCCCATGGGCATCCCCGCTACACATGGTCCCTAAGGCTGAGGGATCGTGGCGACCGTGCGGTGATTTCCGCAGGTTGAACAACGCCACAGCGCACGACCGCTACCCAATTCCTCACATACAGGATTTTTCCGTTCACCCTGCTGGAGCACGCATTTTTTCCAAAATAGACCTGGTCCGCGGTTACCACCAAGTCCCAGTGCGCGGGGAGGACATACCCAAAACAGCGGTAATAACTCCGTTCGGTTTATTCGAGTTCCTGTGCATGCCATTCGGGTTAAAAGGCGTGGCACAGACGTTCCAGCGCATGATGGATGCAGTGCTGCACGATCTCCCATTCGTGTTTGTCTACCTGGACGATATCCTGGTAGCCAGTGTGTCCGAAGACGAACACGAAACCCACCTCAGGACGGTTTTCCGGAGGTTGGAGGAGCACGGGTTAATCAACCCGGCGAAATGCCAGTTCGGTGTGACGGAGACTGATTTTTTGGGGCACCGCGTCTCTCCGGAAGGACGCGATCCCACTGCCCGACAAAGTGCGCACCGTGGCGGATTTTCCCTGGCCTCAGACGGTCAGGGCGCTGCAGGAATATTTTGGGGACTTTTGTAACCGTTTCCTTCCCCACGCGGCGCAGCTCATGCAACCATTGTACGCCGCGCTCAAGAGACAGAAACCCGCGGATAGGGTTGAATGGACCCCGGAGCGAGAGCGGGCGTTCTCGGAGGTTAAAGCAGCCCTGGCAAACGCCGCACTGCTGGCACATCCGGACCCGGCGGCCCGGATAGCGCTCACCACCGACGCTTCAGACGTGGCCATAGGGGCTGTCGTAGAGCAGCGCCTCGCCGAGGCTTGGCAGCCGCTCGCTTTTTTCAGCAGAACTTTGCGTGACAGCGAACATAAATACAGCACGTTTGACAGGGAATTACTGGCTCTCCACCTGGCCATACGCCACTTCCAGTTCTGGCTGGAAGGGCGCAGCTTCACTGCGATCGTGGATCACAAGCCGCTAACATTCGCGATGGCCAAGGTTTCAGAACCGTGGTCGGGCCGGCAGCAGAGACAGCTGGCCGCGATCTCAGAGTTTACTACCGATATTCAGCATGTGTCGGGTAAACTGAATGTAGTGGCGGACTGCCTCTCGCGCGCCGTGGTGGCCCCGGTCTGCGTGGGGATAGATTACGCAGCCATGGCCGCGGAGCAGATTAGCGATGCAGACGTGCGCGCGCTCCAGTCTGGACCAACAGGGTTAAGGCTGGAGAGCAGGGTGCTGCAAGATGGCGCCTCCCCCAATCTGCGATGTCTCCACGGGACGCCCGCGTCCGGTGGTCCCGGTCGCGTGGCGCCGCCGCGTGTTTGAGTCGGTTCACACTCTGGCGCACCCAGTAGTGCGCGCGTCGGTCAAAATGGTGGGAGAGAAGTTTGTGTGGCCGAGCCTACGCAAACAAGAAAAAAGAGTGGGATGCAGCCTGCGTGGTGTGCCAACGAGCCAAGGTACACAGGCACACGAAGGCTCCCTTGGAGCCATTTCGGGTACCGGCTAAGAGGTTCGACCATGTTCACGTGGACCTTGTGGGCCACCTCCCGCCATCACAGGGGTGCACGCACCTCCTGACAGTGGTGGACCGCACCACACGCTGGCCAGAAGCAGTCCCGCTGGCGGCAACCACGTCTGCGGATGTAGCACGCGCTTTTTTAACAGCATGGGTGGCGCGTTTTGGAGTCCCGTCGGACATTACGTCCGGCAGGGGCCCTCAATTTGTTTCTGACCTCTGGTCCGTGATGGCCCGGAGCCTGGGTGTTACAATTCACCGCACAACCGCGTACAACCCACAGGCCAATGTTTTATGCAAGCGTTTTCATAGATCACTGAAAGCAGCACTCAGGGCTTCACTGACGGATGCAAATTGGGTAGACAGGCTGCCGTGGGTTTTATTGGGGTTGCGCTCCACGTCAAAAGAGGATTTGGAAGCTTCCCCCGCAGAGCTAGTTTTTGCGCAGCCCCTATGGCTGCTTGGGGAATTTCTACCAGATAATCCCGCGCCGGGCAGCTCCCTATCTCAGCTTTTGCAGTGTAGTGCAAACACAGACACGCTGCCGGGCCCTGCCCACCACTGTTTTCCGTGTGTCTTCGTGCCTAAAAGTTTGAAGAGCGCGGAGTTTGTGTTCGTCAGACACAACGCCCACCGCCCTCCATTGCGCCCACCCTATGATGGACCATTCAGAGTGTTGGAAACAGGGGATAAGCATGTTTTGCTAGACTTGGGGGGTAGGCGGGAAAAAATTGGCATAGACAGACTCAAACCCGCTTTCGTTGTGGCGGACGAGCAAGTGCTGTTGGCTAGGGCCCCTCGGCGTGGAAGACCCCCACGCACAGCTCCCCAGGGAAACGATTCACCAGAGCAACCACACGGACAGACCGAAGTGCCCCCCCCCCTCGCCATGGCCCACCCGCAGTCAGACACACTCCCAGCAGCCCCCCACCGGCACAGCAGCGCCACGGAGGCGGTAAACCCCAGTTACAGCAGATACGGGAGGAGACAGAAGCCCAAACGGTGTGTGGACTGATGCTCTATTGTTCTATCTAAGATGCTGGGGGGGCAGTGTAGCACCTTGGGGGAGTCAGATTATTTAGCATCTCAGACAAGAGACAGTGGATAAGCATGGGCGAACAATGCTCAGGAGGTTCCTGGCGAGATAGCAGGAAGGAGTCAAGGACGTAGCGGGTTGAATGCAGTGTAATGCAAATGTCATGTTGTGTGTGGAGAAATGCCATGAAACTTGTGAAAAGTGATTTGGGTAAAAGAAGAGTGCCTGCTGAAATGTGTCATTCTGTTCTGTGCTTGAAAGATGTGAAGTGTGTAATAAACCGTCTGTCGTGAATATGTCTCTTATTTTATACACTCCACACAGCCACCAAGTGTGCAAGTTCTCCCACTTAAAAGATGAGAGAGGTCTCCAATTTTCATCATAGGTATACCTCAACTATGAGAGACAAAATGAGAAAAAAAATCCAGAAAATCACATTGAAGGATTTTTAATGAATTAATTGGTAAATTCCTCGGTAAAATAAGTATTTGGTCACCTACAAAAAAGCAAGATTTCTGGCTCTCACAGACCTGTAACTTCTTCTTTAAGAGGCTCCTCTGTCCTCCACTCGTTACCTGTATTAATGGCACCTGTTTGAACTCGTTATCAGTATAAAAGACACCTGTCCACAACCTCAAACAGTCAGACTCCAAACTCCACTATGGCCAAGACCAAAGAGCTGTCAAAGGACACCAGAAACAAAATTGTAGACCTGCACCAGGCTGGGAAGACTGAATCTGCAATAGGTAAGCAGCTTGGTGTGAAGAAATTGTGGGAGCAATTATTAGAAAATGGAAGACATACAAGACCACTAATGTCCCTCGATCTGGGGCTCCACGCAAGATCTCACCCCGTGGGGTCAAAATTATCACAAGAACGGTGAGCAAAAATCTCAGAACCACACGGGGGGACCTAGTGAATGACCTGCAGAGAGCTGGGACCAAAGTAACAAAGGCTACCATCAGTAACGCACTACGCCGCCAGGGACTCAAATCCTGCAGTGCCAGACGTGTCCCCCTGCTTAAGCCAGTACATGTCCAGGCCCGTCTGAAGTTTGCTAGAGAGCATTTGGATGATCCAGAAGAGGACTGGGAGAATGTCATATGGTCAGATGAAACCAAAATAGAACTTTTTGGTAAAAACTCAACTTGTTGTGTTTGGAGGAGAAAGAACACCATACCTACTGTGAAGCATGGGGGTGGAAACATCATGCTTTGGGGCTGTTTTTCTGCAAAGGGACCAGGACGACTGATCCGTGTAAAGGAAAGAATGAATGGGGCCATGTATCGTGAGATTCTGAGTGAAAACCACCTTCCATCAGCGAGGGCATTGAAGATGAAATGTGGCTGGGTCTTTCAGCATGACAATGATCCCAAACACACCGCCCGGGCAACCAAGGAGTGGCTTCGTAAGAAGCATTTCAAGGTCCTGGAGTGGCCTAGCCAGTCTTCAGATCTCAACCCCATAGAAAATCTTTGGAGGGAGTTGAAAGTCCGTGTTGCCCAGCGACAGCCCCAAAACATCACTGCTCTAGAGGAGATCTGCATGGAGGAATGGGCCAAAATACCAGCAACAGTGTGTGAAAATCTTGTGAAGACTTACAGAAAACGTTTGACCTCTGTCATTGCCAACAAAGGGTATATAACAAAGTATTGAGATGAACTTTTGTTATTGACCAAATACTTATTTTACCAAGGAATTTACCAATTAATTCATTAAAAATCCTTCAATGTGACTTTTTGGATTTTTTTTTTCTCATTTTGTCTCTCATAGTTGAGGTATACCTATGATGAAAATTGGAGACCTCTCTCATCTTTTAAGTGGGAAAACGTGCACAATTGGTGGCTGACTAAATACTTTTTTGCCCCACTGTATATGTGTACATATGTATATTCACTGCTCTTATTTTCTTATCTTCTAAATTATTGCTCTGACTATTGCTATTCCTGTGCTGTTGCAATCCTGGAATTTCCCCATTGTGGGATTAATAAAGGCTTATCTTATCTTATAATGCAAAAACTTTTCTTTCACTCATAGTTAGTAGTTGGGCGAAGCCATTTATTATCAAACAACTGTATTTGTGTGGAGAAAGGAAGCAGGCGAGGCAACGAGCTAGACAACACATGAACTTTATTCCAACATATAGTACAGTAAAAAGAGCTCCTGGGTCTCTGTGCATTCTGCTTTTATACCTTTAATTCCACGCATTGAGACCCAGAACTTCCAACCATAATACACTGTTTGGAACAAAGACCTGTGTGGCACATTAACATTAGAGAATGCCAGCCCCGCTGCTCACACCCTTCTCTCTTCCAGCGGCTCCGGCGGTCCCCCCTCTCCCCGGGGGGTGCATAGTTCATACTGTTCCGTTTGAGACCCCCGGTGGCACTTCCTCATCCGGTCCATTGTTCCCCCTTATCCCAATTGCCTTCTCTGGGTGGAGAATCCCCCACCCATGCCATCACATTTGCTCTTTTTAAACCATGACAACACAAACTGCCCAAATGACCCTGATCAGAATCAGAATCAGAAAAAGATTTATTGCCAAGTACATTAACAGATCACTGATAACATACGAGAGAATTTGACTTGACACAGAAAATGAACCTGCATTTCCAGTGACACGGCTGCATCGGGAACGCGCCTGCCAACAGGATGGTATAGATAAGAAATCATACAATAGGAAGGAGCAAAAAAAATCATTGAATTCAGAATATTGACCATAAGTAATCAATATTATGATTACAAAGACAAAAAAAGCCCACGATGCACATTCAAGACCAGAGTTCACAGGACACAAGGAGAGCAGTGAATGTTATCTTGTTGTCAGTTTCTGGGTCAGTGTGGATGTAGTGTTGAAGCAATGTTGTATCAATATGAGCACAAGGACACTTTGGCAGAAGATGTTTTGTCTGGCTGCAGCAATTGTCCTTGGCAATTGTCCCAAGCAGCTACTGTCCAGAGGCCGTGTGCTCAGTGTTTTGAAAAACAAAGACTGGGGATTATCAGGAGGATTTTTGTAAGGGAAATTGAGCCAAATAGACTGAACACAGAGAAAGAACTTTATTTTCTTCTGCAGATTCAGTGCTTAATCCTTCATTGCGGGGCTTTGAGTCCGTCGTGGATAGACTTAAGCGTAACCATGATGTAAACCACCTTCCGAGACAGTTCTCCATTTGTCGCTATCAAAGTCTCCTCCATTTTTCCAATTTGATGGATGCACCTCGCGTGGCCAGCATTTTGATGGGTTGTATCCATCTTCAGCAATTTGCGGTACACCAGGACAATCCCAGTTCCAATCAGAACGATCCCAGTCACCATTATTACGAAGATATACAAATCTTCAATATCTTCGATAGAGAGATTACTCAGGCACAAGATCCTCCAAACACTTGTCACCCGTAAATAGCCCGCTGGAGCCGTCCCTGCGGGGCAAACAGCTTCCCCCAGAGCACTATTCCTTGTTGAAAAAATAGTGTCAATTGCGTTCAAAGCCCAGCTTATCATTTCCATAATTTCTTTCGATAATCAGCAGTAGACGCAGACAGACAACAGCAAGCTGGGATCCAGTTAGTTAGGGAAGTGGGGAGCTAGAGCAGAGAGAAAAGAGAGAAGCGTCTACTCTCCTTGAAGAGCGGAAGTGAAGTTTCAAAAGTTTACTGTAGCTGTGTCCCAATCGCCCAACAGTATACTCTGAAGTGGACTGCACAGGGTATCCGCCATATTAACTGAGATTCCATACTGAAGGGAATGAACGTCTTCAGTTCAAAGGGAACTGAGAACTGTGCAAGGACGAAGTGAACAACAGTACATCACTTCACCGGAAGTTGACAGGAAGATTACCCATAAACCATTGCACCTCAAATACAAGTAAAACAAACTATTGTTCCAAACGTTATTTACAAGCTAAACTGATGTTGATTATTGTTTATGTCAACTGATAAAAATATATTTGTATTAATATTTTATTTAAGAAATATAAATTATCCACCAGAGTATCAGTACGTGTCCATGGTTACCGTGGGAACACACCGAGGAGGGAGCCAACGGTTACAGGGTGTTTCAAATGGAGAAATTTCACATTTCAAATGGAGAAAAATACAAGAGGAAGGTTAAGGGTAGTTAACTTACGGATATTCACTTCAAGAAAAATGGGCTGTATGGTCAAGTCACCAGAAGAAAGCCATTACTACGCCAGTGCCACAAAGCAGCCCAGTTACAATACGCCAAACAGCACAGAGACGAGCCTTAAAACCTCTAGAACAAAGTTATTTGAAGTGATGAGACCAAAATTTAACTTTTTGGCCACAACCATAAATGCTACATTTGGAGAGAAGTCAACAAGGCCTATGATGAAAAGTACATCATTGCTACTGTGAAACACGGAGGTGGATCACTGATGTTTTGGTGATGTGTGAGTTACAAAGGCACAGGGAACTTGGTCAAAACTGATGGCAAGATGAATGCAGCATGTTATCAGAAAGTACCGGAAGAAAATTGCACTCATCAGCCCGGAAGCTGCACATGGGATGCACTTGGACATTCCAACATGACAATGATCCAAAACACAAGGCCAAGTCAACCTGTCATTGGCTACAGCAGAAAAAAGTGAAGGTTCTGGAGTGGCCATCTCAGTCTCCTGACCTCAATATCATTGAGCCACTTTGGGGAGATCTCAAACGTGCAGTTCATGAAAGACAGCCCAAGAATTTACAGGAACTGGAGACTTTTTGTCAAGAATGGGCAGCTTTACCATCTGAGAAAATCAAGTGCCTCATCCACAACTACCACAAAAGACTTCAAGCTGCCACTGATGTTAAAGGAAGCAATACACAGTATTAAGAACCAGGGTATGCAAACTTTTGATCAGGGTCATCTGGGTAGTTTCTGTTGTCATTATGATTTAAGAAGAGCAAACACAATTGTCTGATAATAAATGGCTTCACCCAACCACTATGAATGAAAGAAAAGTTTTTGTATTATCATTCATTCTTTGAAAAATGGGCAAAAAAATCACAAATTCCACCAGAGTATGTAAACTTATGAGCACAGCTGTATCCAGGACTTCTTTGTATGTTTTGTTTTTAATGCCTCAAAAAACAAAACAAAAAAAACTGCATTTCAATTTAAAATCAATTTATTGTCCAGCCCTACCACTCAGTATAAAACCATAATGATCCAGGAATTTGTGCTGAACTATCAGCTTCAGTGAAATAAATATTTTGGGTTTCTGTTCTCTGTAAATGAAAAAAAAACCTTTTCTTTCTAATAAGTAATCAGACACATTACAGGAACTGACTAAAATGCGTTATTACAAAAAATGCCAGCACTTCACAGTTTTGTTTGTTTGGGTTACTTTTTGATCTGATAACAATCTGTTTCAGTCTGCTGCCATGATGACACTACGACTGAGCTTAGTGAGCATCTGACCCAGAGCCTCCAAATGCTAAAGCCCCCAAACACCATTCACAGATAGTTTTTTGCAGTGGTTTCAAAATTGCTCATCATCATGAAAGTATTTCAGTGGCTTCAGAAACGGATTATACACCAAAAATGTATTAATGTAATACATTTACATAAAAAATTCAAGCAAAGCACAAAATAAAATGCACAATAACATAGAAAACACCTGGAGTGCAACCTTCACAAAGACAACTAATTTTGTCCCATCCGTCTTCTTCCGCTTAATCCTTTTTGGGTCGCGGGGGGGCTGGAGCTCATCCCAGCATCCTAGGGCGAGAGGCAGGGTACACCCTGGACAGATCACCAGTCCATCGCAGGGCCAACACAGAGAGACAGACAACCATTCACTCTCACAGTCATACCCAAGGACAATTTTGAATCCCCAGTTTTGATGCCAGTTAACCTAACCTGCATGTTTTTGGCATGTGGGAGGAAACCGGAGAAATCCCGGAGTAAAGCCACGCAGACACGGGGAGAAGATGCAAACTCCACACAGATCACTGTTGGTCGGGGGCTGGGATCGAACCCAGGATCCCCCAGCCAAGGGTGAGTTGCTGTGCTGCTGCAGTGCTAACCACTTCGCCACTGCGCTGTCCCTCATATTTTAATTTTTCTTAACAGCCCGATAGCTGTGACCAGACAGCACACTCTGCTGTTGACCATCAAAACATCCCACATGGTACTGCATTCATTTTCTCTTGAAAATTTTTTTTAACATTTTTGGATTCAGATGATGATGATGATCCGGATAACCCTCCAAATCAAACTGACTGATCCTTGCTCCATTTACAGCCTCTTTTGAAAATGTATTAAAAATCAGTAAATAATATGCTGAGTTATACACGCTCTAAAGCTTTGCCTTCAAAAGCTCTGCTGAACATGGCTGTCTAATTCAGTGTTTTTCAACCTTTATTGAACCATAGCACATTTTTTACATTGAAAAAAAAAAAAAAAATCTACGGCACACCACCACCACCAAAAAAACAAAGCTAAAAGCCAAAGCTACAAAATGACACACATCTATTACAGCAAATGTAATGACAGATAGGTAAAAACATCTTTTTATTCTTGTCTTAAGAAAAAAAAAAACAAAAACTAATATGTAATGACAATTTAGTTTTGTATTTTGTTTATACTCAGTGTGAAACAGCGCAATTACAAAGTCAATGGAAAGACTTGAAAGTGCACAAATCCACACTCATTAAAGTAGGATTTTATTCAACTCAGGTGAAAAATTCAGTTGATGCTTGACATTCCACCATAACCAGGAGTATCAACAATGAAGAATAAATTAGTTTGAAAATGAGACCGCCTTGCACCGGAGACAGATGGACCAAAGCTCCACAGCTGAGACGTGTCTGTAGTATGTATACACCCATGATATCTTGCTAGGCCAGGGATGGGCAACTGGTGTCCCACGGGCCACATGTGGTCCCCAGTGTCATCCACTGTAGCCCGCCAGGCCATTTCCAAAAATCTATTATTTATTTATATCCCATTTGAACATGTATTTGAAACTGCATTCTTAAATGCAGTTATAGAGTCCGCCAGCAGAAGGACCTCTAATTGAAACCTAGGTGCCTGTCCATGCAGTGGTGGAGCGAGAGTGAGGAAGCCAGAGATGGAGGGAGCAGTGTGCCCCGGAGTATGCCTTTTAAGGTATGTGTTGCATGCTGGGACTGCATTAATAGGCTGTGAACAGCAATAGATGTAGACTGCTTTTAAACAACACTAAATGCTACAGCTTCTCACTGAGGAGTATTTACTGTAACAAGTTTCAAACTGAAAGGCAAATTTATATAAGAAATGGCAAATTTACGACAGAAAAACCTACTAATTTAGAAAAAAACCAGAGTACAACTAAAAAGTTATAAATTTTTAAATAAATGATGCAAATTTATCAGTAGAAGCTTGCACATCTAATACCAAAATAAAATATAGATTTGCAAAAAAATGGCTACTTTAAACCAGAAATGCAGCATATTTGTGGTTCAAAGAGCAGCAGAAATTCAGCAGATGGTGGTAATGCACCTGTAAGTGGTTGCCAACCGCCAATCAAATCTAAAAGAAGAAGAAAACCATTTCTTACTTTGATCATTTTATTCTAAGTTGCTCATCCCTGACCTAAGGGATAATGTTGTTGAAATTGCAAAAAAAAAATTTTTTTTAAAAAAAATCATGTTGTTGATAATGTTTTGTAAAAGAATTGTTTATTAAATGTAAACATTTTATAATGTGCTTGTACCTCATTGCACTAAAGCCAAGAAACAAATTTTAAGTAGTCATTATTTAGGCCACTGTCGTATTATTTTACTGGTCCAGCTCACTTAAGATTGAACACACACGGAAGGTTTATATGTAAATCTGACCCTTGGGAAGTGAAGAACAAAATTTGTGGCCCCCATTACCACCAAAGTTGCCCATGCTGTGCTGGGCTGCTACCAATATGCTAATGAAGGCTAGCAGCTCATGAAACTGCATATGCTGAAAACAGCCAACATCAAGATGCAGTATCTGCAGGAGGAAGTGCCATTTTCTCAACTGTGTCCCCTCAGGATAGTGAAGTCAAACACGACAGCATTTTGGGGGGGATTTCCATGGTAGATACAAAGCGGAAACAGAAGTTATAAAGGTTGATACTTTATTAAAAAATATTAATAATCACTCTATTAAAACAAGAAATCTGTGTGTCTGTCTGTCATGTTTATAGGACATCACAGGACGGCCTATGATCTCTGCCTGAACATCATAGGACGTCCTATGAACTCAAGCATCATAGGACTTGCAATGCCGTCAAAGATATGATGTCTATATGACGGCACATAGACAATCTTTATGATGTCATATGGCTCAAAATCGGCAAGGTGACTAAGTCACAGGGCCAGTCTTTACAGCGCGTCCGTGTTTTCTGCACAACAGATTTCTGCAGCCATGGCCAATTCTACGTTGCCGTGAGAAGAGCTGCCAGGTCAAGCAGTCTTCGTATTGTTGCTCAAGATGAAGAAACTAGGCAAAAGCGTTGCTTTCTCAGCAATGTCGTTTTTAAACAGGTGCTGACACAGTAAAAATGTGTAACCTTGAAGAATGCCAGTCTACACTACAAATGTGTAAAATGCCAAGCAAAGCACTGATTTTTTCCGGGTGCTCCAGCTTCTTGGTTTCTACGGGCATGCACGGGCCTTCCTGAACAGGGTCGAAAGCCACTTTTTGCTCAGATCTATTTTCAGGATCCTGCCCATGAACTGGAATTACGACGCACCTATCCCTCAACCAGTGGTCTGAATGAAGAAGACGACCCACCAGATGGAGAGCAAGAGAATGAGAACTGCTGCACGTCAGAAAGGATGCCGTGAACATGAAACACCTCAGGTTCCAGCAGTATGCTGCAGGTATGACTGTGAACAACACAGCCGTGTGAGACAGGAGGAGACCCTTCAGCAACGGGCATGCAGAAATACTTGCTTATACTTGGTTTCTACAGGCATGGACGGGTATGCACGGGTATATACTAGTGTTACAAATACTAACTTATCTATTTAGGTACCGTAGTAATAAAAACCATATGACTTGGTGCTAGGGGTGGGGCCAAAGATTGACTCAGCAGAATATCGCAATGCTTGACACTCGCAATGATGCACTGTTCCCTAAATGCATGTACTAATCTTTTATTAATTATATATATAATATGGTACTGCAATACTTAAGGAATTGTAGTATACTGCATCATGACCCAAGTATCATGATAGGTATTGAATTGTAAGGTCCCTTGTGATTCTCACCCCTACGAACACTGAATGAGAACTTCTGTAAAAACAAAACATCATTATTGTGTTCATACTGCTACCCACTGATATGGAAGAGTCACTGCATTGCAATCACAGCTGCACAATGGCAAATCATTTGCAACAACAAAATTTTTTTGGGAACAATTATGTGAAATTAGACAATTTTCCATGGCACATCTCACACATCGCTAATTGATGTTCACTGTGACTTCAATGGGTAATGCATTTTTGCAACATTTGCCATTTTGGAGCTTCTTTTAAGACAAATCTTAACACTTGTGTATGTTTTGTTATATGGAGGTAAATACTGTAATTTATCCAGACAGGGTGCAAAAACCCCCACTCCTTTAGATCATTATCTCAGACGGTGTCCTTTCCTGTTTATTATCAAATGTGTCTTGTGTTTCACTGATAATCTTCAGCCAAAATTCAGTTTTCTCTGGTGTCACATAGAAATGTTTCATTGTGATACTTCTTTCTTTACCCACTATTTTGTTGACAGTCAGGAAAATTACCTTAAATTACATACTGTCACTCACACCCAAGATATTGTTAAAGACAAAATAGCTGAAAAGCTGATATGACCAAACAAAAAGATCTATTTACTAGTAGAAAGATGTCACTTTATCCACATATGGCCAGGATACAATAAAATTTATGACCAAAACACTAAAAAAGCTGGGCAAAGAAAGATTATTACCCCCCCACACACACACAAGGTGACAAGGTTTCCACTGAATAAGTACAGAAGCATTGTTTTTATTATTTTATGGAAGTCCTGAGAGGCAGTCAATTCTATCTTCCGTCCTTTCTAGAACCATTTTCTAAGTGTGAACCTCCACTTCTCAAAATACCTTGAAATATTTCATCCCCCACACCCAACACACAACCTGACCCTCACTAAGACCCAGGTGAGGACGGAGCTGAGGACGATCAAGGCGAGGAAGGCCTCGGGATGACGGCATCAGCGCGAAGCTCCTCAAGTCCTGTGCAGACCAGCTGTGTGGGATTGTGGAGCACATCTTCAACCTGAGCCTGATGCTGGGGAGGGTACCACAGTTGTGGAAAATATCTTGTGTGGTACCCATACCAAAGACTTCCCACCCCAGAGACCTGAACAGCTACAGACCATTGGCCCTGACGTCTCACATGATGAAGACCCTGGAGAGACTGCTCCTTGCTCACCTCCGCCCCCTGGTGGGAGCAGCGATGGATCCACTCCAGTTCACCTACCAGCATGGCATTGGGGTGGAGGATGCAGTGATCTTCCTTCTTCACTATTCCCTGTCCCACCTGGAGAAGCCTGGGAACGCGGTGAGGATCATGTTCTTTGACTTCTCCAGTGCTTTCAACACCATCCAACCAATGATCCTGAGGGACAAGCTGCTGTGCGCAGGGGTGGACCAGCACCTGTCCTCATGGATCCTGGACTACCTCACTAACCGGCCACAGTTTGTGAGAACCCGGGATTGTGTGTCTGACACAATCATTGGTAGCATGGGGGCCCCCAGGGAACAGTTTTGGCTCCCTTCCTGTTCACCCTTTATACTGCGGACTTCTCACACAACACAACACACTGCCATCTACAGAAGTTCTCTGGCGATTCTGCGATCGTCGGCCTCATCTCCAGTGGAGATGAAGCTGAGTACAGAGGACTTATCCAGTGGACTGGTGCCATCGGAACTGCCTCCAGATCAACGCGAGGAAAACTAAGGAGCTGGTGGTGGACTGCCGCAGGCAAGGACAACCCCTCACAGCACCAGTAAACATCCAGGGAACAGACATTGAGATGGTGACATCCTACAAGTACCTGGGTGTTCATCTGAACAATAAACTAGACTGGTCACACAATACCGACGCACTCTACAAGAAGGGACAGCGCAGGCTGTTCCTACTGAGGAGGCTCAGGTCTTTTGGTGTACAAGGGGTGCTCCTGAAGACATTCTACGATTCGGTGGTGGCATCAGCCATCACTTTTGGAGTGGTCTGCTGGGGCAGTGGCATCACAGCAGCTGATAGGAAGAGACTGAACAAACTGATTAAGGCTAGCTCTGTCCTGGGGCAACGCCTTGACCCAGTAGAGGAGATAGCCACCATCCTTCTCTCTCCTAAGTTGTCATCACTGCTGGAGTCTGAGTCCCACCCTATGCAGGACATGCTGAACGCACTGAGGAGCTCATTTAGCAGTAGGCTACATTATCTTAGATGCGTGACAGCGGTTTTGCAGGTCCTTCCTACCTACAGCTGTCAGACTTTATAACCTAAGCAGGGCTGCTCGCAGAGATAGCAAAAAAACGTGACGACCTAATAGTACTGAATGCAAAAGACGCAATACACTTACACAAAATGGTCCCCGCCAGTAAACAACTAGGACAATCTCAATCGCTATGGAGGGTGACAATATGTATGGGTACATATTCATAATATGTGGGGTAACTAAATAGACGGTTATGCTGTTTATTCCATCTAGCTACAATGCTCCGCACTGTGTATATATATTTGTGTACATACTGTATGTATATTCACTGCTCTTATTCTCTTATCTTCTAAATTATTGCTCTGAGTGTTGCTGTCCCTGTGCTGTTGCAATCCTGGAATTTCCCCATTGTAGGACTAATAAAGGCTTATTTTATCTTATCTTAAATGTACAGTATAGTGGGGAAAAACTGATTATTTTTACTATTGCTTTAAGACAATAATCACTTACTTCATATGCATTGCAGTGATACTCTGGCCAACATAATGAGCAGATGGTTGAAGTTCAGTGAAATATCATGTTCCATGTTAACATGTCTGTGGACGAATTATATTTAATTAGAGGATATCAGAGCCTGTCCTCACCCAGCTGTTGAAAAGGGTGAAAGCACTCTCAATTCAATTATTTTATAAAAGACACGCCTGAATTGTTTGCATATACCACACATAACTCAGTTTATGCTTTTACATGATTTTTCCCATGATTATTATAGTAACAACTGTCAGTTTTAGTCCTGCTGGAGTTTCAGTGCTGCTAATCAAATGAATTTTTTCAATAGCATATATTGAAAAACTGTCCTGAGAGGTCCTCTGTATAATGGGATAGTCACACTTACTCAGAACCAGCCGGAATGAAAAATTTTCAAAATTTGTGCCACATCCAGGAGGGAATTTCAAAATGGCTGTAAACTAACGTTTCAGCTGGCCACGTTTTTATGTGATTCCACTCTCCCTGGAATGCAATCAGAATGTTTCGGATGCCGTAAGAATATTTAGAGGTCATTCTGTGCCATTAGAATACACTTCGAATGCCGTTCGATATTTCCCCACTTCAAACACACCTGGAAAGTTTTGAGCATGAGTAAAACATTCAGACCAACCACAAGAACAGGCCCAAATATTTGGAATGCAGTCAGAATTTTTCGAATGCACTTTGAGCATTCAGGAATGTACAAGGAATTTTTATTCTGACAGCATTCCGGCTCATTCCGCCTCTAGTGTGACTACCCTATAATTGTTTTTGCTTGGTATATAATGTATTGCAGTGATAGCAAAGTTCTAGATTCAGTTTAAGTGTACTGGCTTCAATACTTAAACTACTTTTTTAACAGGAGAATCTTATGATTACAGATGTTAGTAGGTTCATAATATGAGGAATGAGCCTAGAAATGAGGTTGTTCTATCCATCCATCTTCTACCCTTTGTCCAGGTCGCAGGGGCCGTAGTCCAAGCAGAGAAGCCCAGACTGCCGCCCGGTTCACATAACACAATGATACCCACAATCCCTCTTGCAGGTGGTGAGACCACTGGAGGGCGGACACACGTGGCTCCTTTGGGTACACAGGGTCCTTGTTGCAACTTTTTCAGAGATCCACTGGGCTGCTCTTGGTCTGGCCCTTCACCCAGGCCCAATTTGCCTTGAGAGATCCTACTGGGGCAAATTCCCCTTGACAACATAGCTTCTGAGATCATTAGGGCACACAAACCCCTCCATTGCAATAAGGTGGCAATCTGTAGAGGAGACTGAGGTTGTTACATCGGCTTGAACAGACCACACAAAGTCTCTCCACTATAATAATCTAGGAACAAAATGCTTAACTTAAAGTGACCTTAAGGGTGAGGTTTGTGAATTTTGAAGGGTTATATTTTGACAAGGATGATCATAATATACTTTCAGAATATGTTAGACTAGGTTATCTGACTGTCAATTATGCCCTTATACTCCCACTGTTCTGAGATTCAAGGAGTAGAAAATCATCAGTGTGATGCACTAGTGGAGAATATACCTGTGTTTATGTTGCATGGCCATGCCCATGCATGTTCCTTCAAAGTGAATGCTGCCAGACTCTACACAGACAGAAAATGCCCTGCAAGATATGGTCATTTTTAAGCCCGAGCATCAAAGGTGGTGCAAAGGCCTATTGAAACTGCTAAGTTTATTATTCTTACTCCAAAACAAACACTAATTTGGGGTCTTTAACATATACGATAAGAGCACTCTGAGGCGAGTGCAATAGCCCCCACCTCTGTTTTCTTTGAAGATCCCAATGTTACTGAAGAAGAGCATTTTTCAACTTTTCCATATAATTACTGGGGCAGAACCAAAATTATAAGCCTATCATCCATGAATATACAACAAAAATAGTTGTATACAACCTATAATTGTAGGACAGGATCCCAAGGTGAAGCTGTGTAGCAAGTTGGGTGAGTCTAGAGCAGGGGTCTCCAACCTGGGGGCTCCTGGAATGCTCAGGTTTCCCACAGAAACCGGAATGTTCCAGGAGCCCCAGGTTGGAGACCCCCGCTCTAGAGAGCTTTACACGTTCTGGAGTAAGAGGGCATAGGGAGTGCTAACCTTGATCTTTTGACCCCAAACCCATAGTATGAGGTCAGGATCCCAAAGTGAACCTATGTAACAGGTTTGGTGACCCTAGCTTTTGTTGTTATTGAGATATAGTTTCTTAGCCATTTTAATGTTGACCTTTGACCTTACGATCCCAAAACCATACTTAGACTTCAGGGTCACAGGGTGAACCCATGTACCAAGTTTGGTGACCCTAGCTTTACTCGTTTTATAGTAATAGTGCAAATGGCATGCTAACCTTGACCTTTGACCTCAGACCCATAGTCTGAGGTCAGGATGCCAAGGTGAACCTGTGTAACCTTAGCTTTATTCTTTTTATAGTAACAGTAAATTTAGCATTCGCCACTTACCATAGTGCAAACAGAATGTGAACTTTGACCTTTCGACCCCAAACCCATATTCAGGTCAAGGTGCAAGTCATCCAAGATACATCTTAGATACAACTACTGTATTGATTTGCCTACATAATTTCTTTCAGTAGTTATTACATTTAGAAGATTTAGGGAAAAATCTGACCTCTGACCTCAAGGTCATCCAATGAGAGTGAAATTGCAATATGCGCATCATCAGAGTATATCAAACAATGGTACCAAGTTTCAAAAAATCAGGAACAAAACTGTAGGAGTTGATTTCACAAGACAGTTGCTATCTATGAACTGAGGTGAAGTAAGAGGTCAGGGACTATAATTCCTGCAAAAATCATCAGATCAGAACCAAACTGCAATATGTGCATTATCAGTGTATATCAAACCATGGTACCAAGTTTCAAAACAATCAGAACAAAACTGTAGGAGTTGATTTCACAAAAGTGGGACAGACGGACGGACAGACTGACCCATAACATAATCCTCCTTCGGTCTTCACCCAAACGGCTCTTCAACCCCTTCGGGCTTCGACCGGTGGGGGATAAATACTAGCCTCTAAACATGACCTAACGGTCAGAGGTCACCCAAACTTGAACTCATCCGAAAGTTTTCATAGATGAAACTATGGTATTGATTTAAAAAGCCTACATCTTTTCTTTCTCTAGTTATCACATGCACAAGGTTGACATTGATGCTGTTACTGCCCATCCACCTGGCGGGGTGATGTATTACAATACCGCTTCGGATGTTTGGAGGCTGAGGGGTAAAAAGTGCAGTTGTAAGACTGTAGTTTTACAACTTTAACATCTCCAACCATAAATACTTGCAAAAATACCATGGAAAGGAGTACGCTGAATTTATTCAGGCCATAAGCTGCATATCGGACTTGCAATGCTATCGGCAGATACAATATCAGATCAAACAGCTACATGGTTACATCCGCAGTGTTAAAGCACATTTTCATCATAAAGATATTCAGGATTTTGTTTACTTTGTATGTTGTGTTTTAATGCCTCTCAGTATACTGTATAACAAAATAAGCCTGAATGGTGCAAGATAATATAACTGATTGTAGAGAATAACAAGTTGGTTTACCATAATGACTACAATTTACAAATTTGACAAAAAAAAAAAAAAACCCTGGTCGAGCTGAACTGCATCACAAAACTGGCAATGCTAACAACGCTGGTGTTTTTTCATGCCAGAAAAACACAACAAAATAGGCCAAAATGACATGAGATATACAGTGGAGATCAAAAGTAGAGAACAATGTATCAATGTATTAATAGGTGATTTATTCTGAAATATTGTTATTCTTCATAGTTCACAATTTGACAGAGTATCAAGCTGTGGCTTGTGTTCTCTAATTATGATCTCCACGGTATTATTAACTGCGGATTAATGAATGAGCAGGGAACACTAATGTTTAGTGGGAGGAAAAACAACCCCCCCCCCCCCCAAGCAAATCCAAACGAGGCTCATCAGGCAGATTTGTAGACCATATTTTTGTGGGAGTACTCCCCTGCAGGTGGACTTCGGCCTCTTTGACTTTGCAGACCATACAATGTCACAAAAAGCCTACATAACATAAAATGAAGTGGAACCCAAGAAAGAAATTTAAAATGTCTGGCAGCTCCTCCTGGCCCCATCTGCCTTTGTCACAGCTGGCTCATCTGCAAGAAAAGAAGAAAAAAATATCAATGAGCACAAAACTGCAAGAAACAAATCCTTAGTAAAAAAAAACAACAACAACAACAACAACAACTCTGTAATGACTAATGGTTTCTTAGTCAGACTAAGGGTGTTTTCATACCTAAATTTGTTTAATTTGGTCCGACTCAATTGAAAAGTTTGTTACTTTGTATCATTTTCTCCTCGGTTCAGTCCCCTTTCACACAGGCAAAAATTGAAGCAGACCAAACTGCATCGTATTAAATCCCGTGAGACTTACATCAGAACGTTCTCTGTTCTTATTGGTCAGATTTTTTTGCTGCGAGAACCATTCATCCATCCATCCATCTTCTACCACTTTTCCGAAGATCCGGGTCGCGGAGGCAGCAGTTCAAGTAGAGAAGCCCAGACTTTCCTTTCCCCAGCCATCTGCTCCAGCTCTTCAGAGAGGATACCAAGGCGTTCCCAGACCAGCTGGGAGACAGTCTCTCCAATGAACCCTGGGTCTGCCCCGGGGCCTCCTCCCAGAGGGATGTGCCCGAAACACCTCAAGTGGGAGGCGTCCAGGAGGCATCCTGATCAGATGCCCATACCACCTCAACTGGCTCCTTTCAATGTGGAGGAGCAGCAGTTCTACCCTGAGCCTCTCCTGGATGACTGAGCTCCTCACCATATCTCTGAAGGTGAGTCCAGCAATCCTATGAAGAAAGCTCATTTCAGCCACTTGTATCCGCGATCTCGTTCTTTCAGTCATTACCCAAAGCTCATGACCATAGGTGAGGGTAGGAATGTAGATTGATCGGCAAATCGATAGCTTTGCCTTAGAGCTTAGCTCCCTCTTCAACACAACAGACCGGTACAACGTCCGCACCACTGAAGATGCTGCACCGATCCATCTGTAAATTTCTCGCTCCATTCTCCCCTCACTCGTAAGTAAGACCCCAAGATACTTAAACTCCTCCACTTAGGCAGGAACTTGTCCCCAACCCGGAGAGGGCAATCCACCTTTTTCCAGCTGAGGACCATGAACTCGGACTTGGAGGTACTGATTCTCATCCCAGTCGCTTCACACTCAGCGGTAAACTGTCCCAGTAAGATCTGTAGGTCATTGCTGGATGAAGCCAGCAGGACAACATCAACTGCAAACAACAGAGATGAGATCCTGTGGTCACCAAGCATGAAATACTGTCCATAAAATTTATGAACAGGATCGGTGACAAAGGGCAGCCCTGGCGGAGTCCAACTCTCACTGGGAATGAGTGCGACCGAGTGTTGGTAATACGAACCAAGCTCTCACAATGGTTGTATAGAGACCGAATAGCTTGTAACAACAAGCCCGATACCCCATACTCCCGAAGCACCCCCCACAAAAAACCACGAGGGACGCGGTCGAATGCCTTCTCCAAGTCCACAAAACACATGTAAACTGGTTGGGCAAACTCCCACAAACCTTCGAGGATTCTCAAGAGGGTAAACAGCTGCTCCGATGTGCCACGGCCAGGACGAAAACCACATTGCTCCTCCTGAATCCAAGGTCTGATCAATGGCCGGACTCTCCTCTCCAGTACCTTGGCATAGACCTTCCCAGGGAGGCTGAGGAGTGTGATCCCTCTAAAGTTGGGGAGAAAATAATACAAATCGTAGCGTAATCTATGGGGAATTTTCATCGTCCTGGTTATCGTTTATTACGTACGTGCATATACGACTTTTGGCAAATCATACAGTTTGAAAATGAAGCGCTGCTACGGATGGGAAATAACAGATTAACGTTCATTAATCTCAGAAACATTCTCAGTCTGAACGGTCATGTCGCATTTCATCTGACTTTTTTCCTCACTGAAATGAGACAGACGCTATACTTCTGCGGTGGAGGATGCAGCAAGCATGGCAGAAAGCTGATTTGTGTTCTCTTTTTAATCAATCTTCTTTCCTTTATCACTGGATTGTAATTGTGTCGGCTCCGACTGCACAATAACTCAAAACTGGGGGGGGGGGGGTTGAGGCTGAAACCGTCAGACAAGCAGGAGCACAGTAATGGCACATTAAAAAAAAGTTACAGCACATTTACTGGATGCTGCAAATTCCTTTTTCCCTGTAAACAGCACACCGTGAGTCCTGGCTGCTGTAGTATCTAAAATGTGAAGTTAATACCAACACGACTGTGGAGCAGAATAGCCAGATACGGGGATACTGTCCAGGAGAGGGGAGTCTCTGGCGGCTTCTCATTCCTGTGCAGGACTGGTGTTACGCTGCTGGTACTAGCCATGCTGTTTATTAGGGCAAGAGCCCTATTGTAATCGCTAGGATTATTTATTATTAACCTTATTTATACAGGTAATCCCATTGAGACACGGGGTCTCATTTTCAAGAGAGCTGTTTAATCGGTCAGTTCTGTTAAAGCAGAGCTGATCACAGTGGTCATCTGGCATGTAGAGGAATGAAGCTGGTCTCCTTTATTTTGCGCATAATCATTTCTGAGTATTTTAACATTTTATTTTGCTGTACTGCATCAAGGTGAAGAAGTTCTGTCCCCTCAATCATTTGGGGCTCATATATTTACTCCCATAAACACAATGCTGTGTCTGACGGTATGTTTTCTTCTGCGCATGCGGGTCACTTCATAGCTGTATACCATTCACACAGGAGTCTCATGGGGGTTGCATTTAAATTATAATGTGAACGCCCACACAAAAAAAATTGGAATTGAGCATTAAAACCTGCAGTGTGACCGTAGCCTAAGTCCATTAGTTGCTGCATTTTCAATAGCTTGATCCAGATGCACAACGTATGATGTTTGTGTTACTAAGTAGCTTGTGGTGGAAAACCAGTGAGGGTCGTTTCGAGAGGAATTTTTGGCCACCTATAGAAAACTTATATTCAACAACTGACATAAAATCAAACTGAACAAGAACACTCCGAGGGGAGTGCAATATCACCCGCCTCAGTTTTCTTTGAAGATGCCAATACTTAGTGAGGGAGAGAAGTTTTCAATTTTTCAATAGGATTACTGGTGCAGAATGAAATTATGATAAACCCATCATCCATGAATATACAGGGTGTCCATAAAGTCTCTTTATAATTTAACAAATGTATTACAAAAGCAAATGAATAGACCAGGGATGAGAATGGGGTTTGGCAAAAAAAGAGGAAACTAAGCCGGGGGTCTTGGGGGACGCAGGCAAGCTAACGAAATCTGGTGTTTTAGAATGCTCAAATGTGGTCTTATATTTAAAGTTAGAAGTAAGTACAAATGCATTTATAGTTTACCTTTTTAATCTGCTGCTGCATCACATGTGTAAATTTATGATATCTGAATGGTATGTTGATGTAATAATACTAAATTATATTTTACTACTATTTAATATGTTTAGAACTGACACGGAATTACATTTACATAGTTCTAGAACAGACAAAATAATTTAACCAAGTAAAATAAATTATAAATATTAATAAAATTCCATCACCAAGTCCATCACCCATTTATTAAAATATACTGACATTCTGCAAACATTTTGATTTATTAATGTGTGCATTTGTTAGTGTTACTAGGAATATAAAAAAAGTTGCATATTAGTGAATGAATGAATCTTTATTTCGAATAGATTAAAAGTACAGATTAATATAACAAAGGGGAAAAGAAAATCCAACAAGGTCAAATTAGACAATAACTCCTCTGATTATACAGTTCAACATAAGTTATCCGAAATGGGTGATGGCTGAAGCCGCAGCTTATATTGCCCACCCATATTCCATCCAAGAATTCAAAAGAAAAACAAAACAAGAGCTATTACAATTCAGAACAAAGCTAAGGCAAAATGTGACAAAAAACTAAGCTACAACACAACGCAGACTGGATATGACAATCCTTATGTGATTTTACATGTCATCTTGTATATATGTTTGGAGTATTTCTTCCTTTAGTTTTTGTTTAAATTGTCCAAGCGTTGTACATGATTTTAATTCAGGTCCAAAATCGTTCCATAATCTGACTCCTTGCACTGAAACACAGTGTCGCTTGGTGGTAGTTCTCACTGAAGGTTTTTGAAATATACATGTTCCTCTGAAATGATATTGTTTCTCCCTTATTTGGAACAACTTTTGGATATTTGCGGGCAGTGATAGATTCTTCACTTTAAACATTATTACTGCAGTTTTAAAGTCAACCAGATCTTTCAACTTGAGAGCTTTTAATTTAAGAAAAAGTGGGTTTGTTGGTTCCTTGTAAGCAGCTTTGTTTATTATTCTAATAGCTCTCTTCTGAAGCATAAAGACTGGATATATGTTTGTTTTATATGTATTTCCCCATACTTCAGTACAATATGTCATGTATGGGAGTATTAATGAATGATACAAGGTATATAGTGTGGGTTGATCCAGCAAATATTTCACTCTGTGTAGTATTGCAATTGATTTGGATATTTTACCTTTAATATAATTAATACTGTATGTGACTTCCAACACAGTTTATCATCAATTATTACTCCAAGAAATTTAGTTTCGGATACCATTTCAATCTCTACACCATTTACACTGAGTTTAGATACTAAGTTGTTGTGATGGTTGTTAAAAACTATAAATTTTGTCTTACTTAAATTGAGCGTTAATTTGTTTGAATCAAACCACAGTTTAAGCTTTCCTAATTCCTTTCCGCCATTAGAGCAAATGCAGTTGTCCTCTTGTGTCTGAACCCATATTGCTGCTCACACAATAAATTATTCTTCAGTATGAAGTTAATTCTCTCATAGAATATTTTTTCAAGTATCTTGGAAAATTGCGGCAATAGTGAAATTGGTCTATAGTTTGAGAATTCCCCTCTGTCACCCGTCTTGTATATCGGAATTACTTTAGCTATTTTCATTGCATTGGGAAATATACCTGTTTGGAGAGACAGGTTACAGATATACGTCAGTGGTTTTACTAAGCATTCAATAATAGTTTTAACTAAGAGCATGTCAATACCATCACAGTCTGTAGATGTTTAACTTTTGAACGATTTAACAATTTCAATGACCTCTCTCTCATCTGTGTTCTTTATGAAAATGGAGTCTTTTATAGCAGTGTTTTTGCTTATTGTATCACCTGTGGGTGCCGTAATGGGTATGTCTTGAGCCAAATTAGGACCAATGTTAAAAAAGTTAAATTCATCTGCAGGTGAAGCTGCATTCACACTCTGAGTCGTTTTATTATTTTTTGAAAAATTGGTTGGGTAGCTTGTATTTCTGTTTTTATTTCCAAGAAAATTGTTAAGTATTGTCCATGTATTTTTAATATTGTCTCTGTTTTTCTCCAGTTCTTTACTGTAATAGTCTCTCTTACTACATCTTATTATATATGTTAACTTATTTTTGTATGTTTTATACCGTTGCTCTGCTTCTTTTGTCCTTTTCTTTAGGAAAGCTTTATATAATAAATTTTTCTTTTTACACGCCTTTTGTAATCCTTTGGTTAACCATGGCTTATCGGCAAATTTATGTTTAAGCTTTTACTTTACTAATGGACAATTTTTTTCATAAAGAGTGGTTACAATGTTTATAAATGTGTCATAGGCTTCATTTACATCTGATACATAGACTTCTGTCCAGTCTTGCTTCAGCAAGTCCTCTTTAAAAGAACTGATTGCATTTGGTGATTTGTATCACAAATATAGTATATTTTAATATTTGAAAGATAATCTAAGAAAGTAAGTAAAACCTAAAAGATGTTTAATATTTTTATGCAATGACCATAAATTATGTTTACTAATAAAAGCAAAGATATCTGAGGAAAGGCAACCCATCACCACCCATGACAAAAAAAAACTTACACATGCATTATGTAACTCCTCCTAGTGAAACAAAAACTGATAAATTATATTCAAAATTCTTAGATTGAATTTCAAATTGTGAGAAAATATGTAATAACATAATCGATAATCAGCATTCAAATGCAATTAGTGTTTCAAAACAGGCATGACGTCACAACTTACACATGCTATTTCATAACAAATTCATTACGCAAAAATTCTCAAGTACATTACTTATAACGAGAAAAAAATCTTACCTCGGAATGTGTCTTCCGATCACTAATTGCTGTAATCGGGGCCGATTGTGATGAACTTTGATTGACTGGCATCTGAATTTGACCGTGTCCATCGATCGTTTTGAATGCAGCACGAGCGAGTAGCTCGATCTCCTTGTAGCCACAATTTTGAGATGTTTCTGTTTTGAACAGTGTTCAACTAAGGCAACACAACCACGAGATCCATAACTCAAGAAATCGTTGCAATAAACAAACTGGGCTTTCCCTGGTACTTCGCATTTCGCTATGAGGTTGGCCATTTTTTCAACCACAACTTCGGTATTTTTACCGATCTTTACGGTCACTGACAGTTTTTTCGAGCCATTCCCAAAGAAACTTGTTCCTTATCCCTTTGTCGATTTCGAAAATTCTTGCTTTGTTGTCTTTCGTGAGTTTTAGATTCACCATTTTCATGAAATCGGGAAAACTCGGTTGACTGAACTGACTGAACTGTCCGCCATTTGCATTTTGCTCCGCGTGTTGGATATGACAAAGGAAATCTAACAAAATCGCCAATTGGTTGCTTCAATAAGTATCAGCCAATCAGTGGCCTTGTTACATTTCATTACTGATCTCACTGGGTAGCGCGTTCTGCATGGTGGATTTTAGCAGCCGATCGAAAATACGACTCGCCGCTCATAACATACCCCCCCTAAAATTTTCTCCTCGAATTTAGACGATTCACGAGAATGACCCTAGACATGATTAAATCCGAGGAATTCCGCGGATCCGCGGAGGATTCTCATCCCTGATAGACAAATCTGTGGAAATTATTACAAAATGAGGAGTAGTGTTACGACCCACTTTCTGGGCCAAGGCCAGAACCGCCTTTGTCCCAGCCTGGGAACACCAAGTCCACTTTGACCCCACGTCAAGGTGGACCAATTCACTGTCACCCTTACCCACTGGCAAGGGAGATTAACACTTACATGGTCTCTTTCGCACACAGCAGGCAGACTTACACCAACATCCCAGACTGGGATTCAAACCCATGACACTGTGATCTAAATCCTCCCACTCCAACCACTGATCGAGAGGAATTCCTCTCTAGCACCTTGGCTAGGAGTGGAGGTGTACCCTGATGGTGTCATGAACTGCACCAGTGACTAATTCAACATGGAGGGGTGTGTAACAATGAGATACTGAAGGGTTTTTTCTGCCTCATAACTAGGATAGTAAGGCATAGGGAATGTTGGTACCACAGGGCTCAGTTCTAGGACCCATTCTATTTTTACTTTACATTCTACCACTGGGACAAATAATTAGCCAGTTCAAAGATACAGTGGTGTGAAAAAGTGGTTGCCCCCTTCCTGATTTCTCATTTTTTTTGTATGTTTGTCACACAAATGTTTCAGATCATCAAACAAATCTAAATATTAGACAAAGATAACACAAGTAAATACAGAATGCAATTTTTATCCTCTTACACAAAGGGATACCGGGGGCGGGCATATTTTAAATGTCTCAGTGCGCAATGAAAAAAACCTGTATTTCTGGTACATATACAGCCGTAAACATGAAGGCAAAAGAGTTTCATGTTTGTCTAGATTTGACTGACATCTCATTCAACCCATAAGAGCCTCGAATACAACAAGCCAGTTGTAGTTGCGTATGCTGATGATGGACGTGTCGTTTAGCCAATTTATTTCTGAATTCAGTGATACCCAACATGGGTGGGTTCCTTGTTTACATTTCTTGTAAAAGCCATGCATTTCCGTGCGTAAATCCCTTTTGCCGGAGCCACTGGGTGACGAGCACATACAGTCCGACTTGTGCGTAAAGCTAGCATTAGCCACTATTTTACTCACTTGTTTTCAAAAATAGTTCACAAAGTAAACCTAAAGAACATGCACAAAGGCACAGATTGCTTGACCCGGTTGGGTGACTGGGACTACGAGTCAGTAAAGGAACAATTGGGGGGTGCAACAACCGAACAATTAGAAACTGCTAGCTCGTCTGACGATGAGGAACGGAGCGGAGGTGTTCGGCGACGGTCACGATGTGGTTGTGGACAGGTACAGTAAGTGTTATAATGTAAATTATTCTTTACAGATAAAAACAGAAAAAAAAATAACTTTTAACTGATCGGCAATTTTACGGGGATCACACATTGCCACGCATTTTTCGTGTTCCTCTGTAGCCGGGGGCGGATCTGTGTATATTACATCCATCCATCCATCTTCTTCTGCTTAATCCTTTTTGAGTCGCGGCGGGCTGGAGCCTATCCCAGCATCTTTGGGCGAGAGGCAGGATACACCCTGGACAGATCGCCAGTCCATCACAGGGCCAACACAGAGAGACAGACAACCATTCACTCTCACAGTCATACCTAAGGACAATTTAGAATCCCCAGTTTGATGCCAATTAACCTACCTTGCATGTTTTTGGCATGTGGGAGGAAACCGGAGAAATCCCAGAGTAAACCCACGCAGACACGGGGAGAAGATGCAAACTCCGCACAGATCACTGTTGGTCGGGGGCTGGGATTGAACCCAGGAATCCCCGGCCATATTACAGTGAAATGTAATAATGTTCTAGTATAATTTTTATTACACTGTAGGCTATTTTTTCCTGTAAAAAAAAAGGAACTGTGCTGTGTATGTCTGGGTTATTATGCCTTTGTTTTACTGTGTAAACGGGATCTGGTCAAGTGGACCACTGACCAAGTGAGCAACCCATGTGAGCACCCCAAGTGGACCCCGGTGTCCAATCTATACATTTTCAATCCAATGATTTACAAAGTGATTCATAATTTTCTAAAGCTTCATTCAGAACATTACAGTCCCACAGACTGGATTTTCATCTGGGGGCAGCCAGCCCTGACGAGCAGCAGCGGTGGAGAAGAAAAGTCTTTTGAAAGTGGAAACAGCTCAGTTGTCATCTTACATATATATATTTTTTTACACTTCTTAGTGACCGGGAAAAGTCTTTCCAACAACTTTACACAAATTCTTGTTGTTCTCCTTCTTCACATTTATAAATCACTGGATGGAGAATGTACTTGTACGTGTACAGATTGGATTCCAGGGTCCACTTGGGGTGCTCACTTGGTCAGGGGTTCACTTGACCTATGTTGAGGCATTCAAAAGTTATAGACGTTTTTCCAAGGTGAACTGTATGAAACTGTGCTATGCACAGTTCAAAAACACCTGGTTACAACCTGAGAAAAAAGCTGTGTAATATATTAATTTTTTTGTGGTACTGTTATAAAATTTTGACCTGAACTTTATAACACTTGGTTCTACATTCCTATTGTGTTTTCCAGCCAGTATCTAACAGCTGTAAGTTATTTGCAAGCATTTGTATTAAAAAAAAAAACAAAACACCCAGGCTGTAGAGTGTGTAAAGGATGAGGCAAGTTTGTCTCAGGCAGTTTATTACACATTCTCTCACATGAGCATAGTAGAAAAGAGGGCATCTCACACAGAACCCTTCACTTAAATACTCAGGTCCTTCTACATATCAAAAGGTCACATTGCATTCACATAAAAGATCACATTGTATGCACTTCCTTAATCCTTAAACATCCCCCTCACAGTCTCTGGCACACAATGGATCGTCCAAGCCGTCTCTGGCATACAAAAGATCACATTTCACAGCTTCCGGTTATCTCCAAGGAAACTCTGCCCTTTGTTCTTATCAAAGATGCTGCTCATTATGTTTTGCCCATGTGCGCCCCCCCGCCCCCCCCCCCGAGCATATTGGATCAAACAAAAGAATAACAGTCTGTATGCTGAATCATTACACATCAATCCACATACTGCTTGGGCTTCAGTCTTCTCCCCTATCTGCTGTAACCAGGATTCACCGCCTCCGCGGCACTGTCATGCTGGGGAGCTGCTGTCTGGGGGTGAAAACCTTTTGTCTGTCCCTGCGGGTGATCTGGGGAAATCCTACTCTGGGAAGCTCCCCGTGGGAGTCTTCCACGCCGAGGTGCCCTCGCCAACAGCACTTGCTCGTCCGCCACCACAAAAGCGGGTTTGAGTCTGTTTATGCCAACCTTTTCCCTCCTACCCCCCAAATCTAGCAACAAATGCTTGTCCCCTGTTTCCAGCACTCTGAACGGTCCATCATAAGGTGGTCGCAGTGGGGTGCGATGCGCGTCATGTCTGACAAAAACAAACTCCGCGTTTTTCAAAGTTTTAGGCACAAAAACGCGTGGAAAACTGTGGTGAACGGGGCCCGGCAGCGTGCCTGTGTCAATGCTACGCTGCAACAGCTGAGACGGGGAGCTGCCCGGCGCAGGATTATCCGGGAGAAACTCCCCGGGCAGCCGAAGTGGCTGCGCGAAAACGAGTTCAGCTGGGGAATCTTCTAAGTCTTCTTTAGGCGCAGAACGCAACCCTAATAAAACCCACGGTAGCTTGTCTACCCAATTTGCATCCGTCAGTGACGCCCTGACAGCCGTTTTCAATGACCTATGAAAACGTTCGCATAACCCATTAGCCTGAGGATTGTACGCAGTTGTGCGGTGAATTGTGACACCCAGGCTGCGTGCCATTGCTGACCAAAGTTCGGAAACAAATTGAGGGCCTCTGTCGGACGTAATGTCCGACGGGACTCCAAAACGGCTGTTAAAAACGCGCGCGCTACCTCCTCGGCAGTGGTTGACGCCAGCGGAACCACCTCCGGCCATCGTGTGGTGCGGTCCACCATTGTCAGAAGGTGCATGCACCCCTGTGATGGCGGGAGGGGCCCACGAGGTCCACGTGAACATGGTCGAACCTCTTAGCCGGGATGTGAAACGGCTCCAAGGGAGCCCTCGTGTGTCTGTGTACTTTGGCTCGTTGGCACGCCATGCAGGCTGCTGCCCACTCTTTCACCTGTTTGCGAAGACTCGGCCACACAAATTTCTCTCCTACCATCTTGATTGACGCGCGCACTCCCGGGTGCGCTAAAGAATGAACCGAATCAAAAACGCGGCGGCGCCACGCGGCCGGTACCACGGAACGCGGTCGCCCAGTGGAGACATTGCAGATTAGGGGGGGCATACCGTCTTGCAGCACCCTGCTCTCCAGCCTTAACCCTGTTGGTCCAGACTGGATCGCGTGCACATCCGCGTCACTAACCTGCTCCGCGGCCATGGCTGCGTAATCTATCCCCACGCGGACCGGGGCCGCCACGGCGCGTGAGAGGCAGTCTGCCACTACATTCAGTTTACCCGAGACATGCTGAATATCGGTAGTAAACTCTAAGATCGCGGCCAGCTGTCTCTGCTGCTGGCCCGACCAAGGTTCTGAAACCTTGGCCATCGCGAATGTTAGTGGCTTGTGGTCAACGAAACAGCGCCCCTCCAGCCAGAACTGGAAATGGCGAATAGCTAAGTGGAGAGCCAGCAACTCCCTGTCAAACGCGCTGTATTTACGTTCACTATCGCGCAAAGTCCTGCTGAAAAAGGCGAGCGGCTGCCAAGCCCCGGCTACACGCTGCTCCACGACCGCCCCTATGGCCACATCTGACGCATCAGTAGTGAGCGCTATGCGGGCCGTTGGGTCTGGATGTGCCAACAACGCAGCGTTTGCCAGGGCTGCCTTGACTTCCGAGAACGCCCACTCTCGCTCCGGGGACCATTCGATCTTATTCGCGGGTTTCTGTTTTTTGAGCACGGCGTACAGTGGTTGCATAAGCTGCACTGCGCGGGGGAGGAAACGGTTATAAAAATTCACCATTCCCAAAAACTCCTGTAACGCCCTGACCGTTTGTGGTCGGGGAAAATCTGCTACCGCGCGCACTTTGTCAGGCAGCGGAACCGCTCCTTCGGGAGAAACGCGGCGCCCCAAAAAATCAATCTGCGTCACCCCGAACTGACACTTCGCTGGATTGATTATTAAACCGTGCTCTCCCAACCTCCGGAAAACCGCTGTGAGGTGGGTTTTGTGTTAGTCTTTGGACGCGCTGGCTACCAAAATATGGTCCAGGTAGAAAAATACGAAAGGGAGATCGCGCAGCACCGCATCCATCATGCGTTGGAACGTCTGTGCAGCCCCTTTAAGCCCGAATGGCATGAGCAAAAACTCGAAAAGGCCAAACGGAGTTATCACCGCTGTTTTGGGTATGTCCTCAGGGCGCACTGGGACTTGGTGGTAACCGTGGACCAAGTCTATTTTAGAAAAAACGCACGCTCCTGCCAAATGAATGGAAAAATCTTGGATGTGAGGAACTGGGTAGCGGTCGTGCGCTGTGGCGTTGTTCAACCTGCGGAAATCCCCGCAAGGTCGCCACGAACTGTCAGCTTTAGGGACCATGTGTAGCGGGGAAGCCCATGGGCTGTTTGAACGCCTGATGATGCCCAACCTCTCCAGGTTGGCGAACTCCTCGCGCGCTATGGCCAGTTTAGCTGTGTCCAAGCGCCGAGGTTTTGCAACAACGGGCGGCCCGGTGGTGGTAATAAAATGTTCCACCCCGTGTTTAGCGACGGCTGCCGAAAATGTCGGGACCGTGAGTGCTGGGAACTGAGTGAGCAGTGTGTGGAACTTACCGCTTGCAGCTGTGACGTTGGCTTGTGCTGTTGGCCGGGACGCTCGAGCTGTACAGGGAAGAGAATCAAAAGACAGTGCATTAACCAGGCGCCTGTTAGCGACATCAACCAACAAACCATGTGAGCACAAAAAATCAGCCCCCAATATATTGAAATTCAATGCTGCTATGACAAAAGTCCACTCAAATGTACGGCCGTGTAGAGACAGGAGTAGAGTCCTCTCACCAAAGGTCTTAAAGTCCTCGGACGGTGACATTTTTTTTTATTGAACCAATAAACTGATTGTATGAAAATATTCCATTCTGGCCATTCCCGTGATTTAATATGTGTCACCAGCCTCCATAAATAATTTTATTTGGTAATAGCCCATCTTTCACTTAGTGATGCTGCAGTACCGCCATCTGTCGATAGGGGCAGGCAGCAGTGACGTCAGCTCAGGAAGAAGTGAGGGTGATATTGCCTGCCTGTGCTGTGAGCCTCATCAGAGAAACATTCCCATCGGATCACTACAAGGGATTTTGCCTACCAAGATTAGATTTGTGAAAAATGATATTTAAATAAAGTTTTGTAAAATCATATATTGAGTTTATTAATGTTCATGTCAATTTTATAATTCTAATATTTCAGCATTCATCAAAGTCGCACGTCATATACATTTGAATAATTTTTCTACCATTTTATGGTATAAAATTCGGGTTCCATTTTTAAAAGCACATTTCTCTTAAAATCTTAGGCTTATATTTGTTTGTCTTAGCAAAATATAGCCTGTTTTCCACTAGCCCAGCACACCTCGGTACGGCTCGATTCACTTCAGTACGGCTCGGAATGCTTCTGTCTCCATTGGTGTTGTGCTTGTGCTGTGATGGTTTCTTAGGAGGTCTTAGAAGCGGGGCAGCAGCAGATTCTGAGCGAGGCGGGGCCACACTCCCGTGACGTTACGCACCCGACTGAGTCCTTATTTACACGAGACAAAAAAGGATCCAAGGATTATTGCCTTGCTCGCTCTGTGGATTTATCTCACAATTAATTTTATCTCATAATTAAGCTGCAACAACACAAGTCACTTTTGTTTTGAATTAACTGCCAAATGACCTAGAAATAATGAGCTGAAACTTGTTTTTATTCGTATTAAATAATGAGACGGTGGCACACTGGCCTACACCAAATTATTATTTTTTACATCCTAGGGCATTTTGGATGTACTGAATTAAAAAAATTCATGTTTTTCACCTTCAGGTCAACGTTTGGAACAACAGTATTATTATTTTCCGTTTAGATGATGCTACACTCCTTCTAAAGTATTGTAATTCTCTGAATTTGGAATGCCGATAGAACATTCAATTTACATATACTTACTTTTTTACATACTTTGACTTGTAAGCTTGATCAGTCTCTCCTGCTGCATTTTAAAGTCCAACTGTGCAACTTCTTATAAGTTAACATAAAAAATGTACCCAAAGTTTAGAACTGGATCATGTGGGGCTAATTTTTTATGATATTTCAATAAAAAGAACAGAAAGCTTACAAAAACATTTGTTTTTTGGTCTAGTTAAAAATTACATTACCTTTACAATGGTTGATCCTGACAGGAAGATCAGTATCATTTTGATCAGACTAGGCAATGGAATTTCTATGTAATTATACTGTTTTATAATTCTGTGTTATAACAGACAAACCACACTTTCCAAAACAATTCCATTTTATTATATACAAAATATTAAAAGAAAAAAAAAAAACTTTGCAACACAACATGAAGGTTAATCGACATTTTATACACGCCGACCACTGAGTGTCTACACCAGCTTCCCAAACTGGGTCACGACTCGGCTGAATGAAGCGTCTCTGCCAGCTGTGGGTCAGGATGGCTCGGTTGAATAATCCGGACGGGCTGTCGCGGCGGACACGTGGGATGATTCTACAAGGAAAATGCACACAATAAAATACAGCACAATAGTTTTTAACAAGAATACATAAGCTTATTTCAGCGTATTGTTCACATGAATAATTAAAATAAAAGCTTGAGTCCGCAGTGTGCTGCAATAAAGCAGCGATCATCCACAAATGAACAGCTTTTTTATTGCATAAATAAACTGAGCGTCTTACCGAATATATTTGCCAAAAAACGCACAATAAAAAAAAATTAAAACTCACCGTTAAAGGACTCCGATGTCGAGACCTCCCGGTATATTTTTTCTTTCCGGGCAGCTCCGTCTAACTCGCGCTGCATACGTTCGTCTGACAATGCAGTGAGCAGCCACTGCAGCTCCTTACTGGTCCATGGAACACCCTTATTACGCAAAGCCATTTTTGATAGAGAATAAATGAAAAGAGCACAGCAATACACTGAAAGGAACCGCCAACAGTGGTTGCGTGCTGAGTAAAGGCGGTCGTGAAGATTCTTTTTTTTTTTTTTTTCAAAAACTTTATTGAGAAGGTCGTGAAGATTTGGTAGATGAGGAGGAGGAGAGGGGCGGTTACAACCTGACCAATCAGCGCCGGTTACGACCTGACCAATCAGCGGCGACCAGTCTGTTAACGCCACAACACGGCACAGCTCAGCACTGCTGTACCCTGCCCTTCAGCAGGGCTGAGAATTGCGGCTGTTAAACCGTGTTGGGGCTTGTGGAAAAGCGTACAAAGCGTGCTGAGCCGTCCCGTGTCGCGCTAAAGCGTGCTAGTGGAAAAGGCCCTCAAGGTGCTTCCCTAACAACTGAAAGCTGAACTTTCATTGCTAATTGGAAATTTCTTCTACTTTTACATTTGATTTTGAAAATCTAGATACATGTTGCTCAACAGCATCAGCTTTGATGGGACGCTGAAATTTGGCACTCAATGTGGTGGGAACTCTGGCTTGTACAGAGTGCCACTGCTCCCATAAGTGGGTTGGATCAACCAAGTTTTTGTTGAACAGAGTATTCATCAGATCATCCACATATTCTGAAAAAAAATATATTCAATAAAAATTAGACATCCATTTGACTAAAGTATGAAATACAAATTTGACCCAAATTAACATAATTTGTTAAAAGCTATGAAATGTGAAAGTTGAATGAAGACCAACCCTCCACCCACTGTAAATATCATATACAAGCCTAGAAAATGATACTAATATTTCTTATACTCCCCGAAAGCTGGATTAACTTTCTTTGCTTGCAGTTTATATCCGCCTTTTTTGAATTTTGGGTACCTGATGATGAAGACCGGCTCACCATCACGATTCTGTGCCTGCTTGCGGCCTGCATTTTCATTAAAGTGCATTGCAGCTAAACAAAGTCTGTAATTAGAATCACAATGATTTATTTTTGGACATATAAGTGATCTATCAGCAGAAACTCTATGTAATTGGCACTGTTATTATAATTGCATTTCATATTTTTGGTCACATATTGCATCTCCTCACCTTGTCAACATTCCAAGGAATGAGAAGTGTACACTCTTTGGTGCAAAATGAATAATCAGACTGTGGAAAGCCTCCACATTTGAAGTTTGGTGCCCTGGACTCAGCTTTCGCACATCCCTGAGGACCCATGTTTTGTTGATCATATCAACAACTTTTTCACAGCCCTTTGTGCCTGAAATAAATAAATTGTAGGTGTGAGATATGTCACCAAAAATGATGAAAATCAATGGGATAATAATTTTTATATATATATAATACATGCACTGTTGTTTCATTGTGTGAAACTGTTTTTTGTGTTAGGTTGCAGTCTCTCAGGAGCTGCGGGATCGTATGTAGTGCTCGCATCTTTGTACTTGGGTTGATGAGCAGGCAGCAGAGCAGCGCGCCGTTCAGCCGGAAAAGAGCAGAGGACAAGGGTAACGGGCACCACACCGAGACAGGGATAATCAGTGATAATGTTGCTTACTTGCAGGGACAGGTGGCTGGCGTCGGCAGGTGATGAGCCCGGGAGACAGCGTCCTGCAGGTGGGCTAAATAGCCCGCTGCTGACGAGGCGCAGGTGTGCGCGCAGCTGAAGCCGCTGATGAGCGGCGAGTCGTGACACAAATTGCATCTTATTTCTGAACGAATTTCACCCATGCCGTTATGATTTTCCCAGGGACGGGAAATTCATAAACACTCACCGCATGCTCCTCTGATATACCGTCGCACCCGTAGACAACACAACGCCAAACCATAATTAATTCGATTCCTGAAATCCTAATCTTAATAAATAATCTATTTGTAATCCACAAGTACTCCGAGAAATATCCGTAATCGCCGATTTTCAAACGTAAACAAGCAATGTCCGCCGAGCGTGTGCGTGTCTCTTCCTGAAATTACGTCACACAGTCAGTGGCCATCTTAGCCGCTGATCGCTTGGCTGAGTCAGACAGCTCTCAAAGACAGCGTACTTCAAGAGCGCATTGTCACCTTATGCGACATTTGTTGACACCAAAACATGTGCGGTTCAAATTAGCTCGTCTCACACAAAAATTTAAGATATGATTTAGCGATATTGAATTTTCGTCCGGCCGACGCCTTTAATCTCCGCGCCGTTTGCTACTGCCATCTCGAGGCCGCTGGATCCTGCCAGCCGGTTGGCGTAGGACGGCATGATGAAACTCAACTGGGCGCTGGTGTCCACGAGGAAATGCCTCCTCGAGCGTGCGTCCGTCAAGTAGAGCAGCTTGTTCTCCTCCCCGAGGGCCGCAGCTGCTACGACCCCCGGTCTTGGTGTTTTCCCGAGCGCTTGAACTGGCACGGTGGTATACATTTGTGTGCCCTCTCTGCAAAGCGGCGGTGGTAGAAACAAAGGGTGTCTCCTCCGCGTTCCTTGGCCCCTGCTGCCGCCGTCGTCGGTGGTTCTGCTACCGCCGTCGGTGGCTCCTCGCCGTCTCCGGTCGTCGCGCCGAGCTCCGTCGCCGCCGCCGTGGTCGCGAGCTCTCTGCTGGCCATGATGATCCAGTGTGCCTCCCGGGCCAGTGCACGGTAGTCCCGCTTGGCCAGCAACGACGAACTGGCCAGGGCCGCTCTCGTCGCTGACGGAAGGTTCCGGAGGAAAAGGTGGATAAAGATGAAGTGGTCGTCATCCGAGCCCTTCAATCTCAGCATCCTCTCCATGAGGTCAATAGCTGTGCAATCTCCCAAGCCGGTCCGCATCAGGAGTCCCTCTGCTCTCTCCTCAACCGAGAGAGTGTAGTGCTGGATAAGTGCGGCCTTCAACGCGCCGTATTTGTCGCTGGCTGGTGGCTGATCCAGCAGGCTCTCCACATGCTGAGCCGTGTGGGTGTCGAGCTTTGCGACCACATGGTAGAATTTCGTGTCATCCACCGATATTCCCCGGAGGATGAACTGCGTCTCAACCAGGTGGAACCAGGAGCGCGGATTGTGCTGCCAAAAATCCGGTAGCTGGATTGTCACGGCATACGCTTGGCTGGGGTTTCCCAATGAGGCTGGCTCCGGGGAATTCTCTTCGTGTTGCATGCTTCGTCTTGGGTCACCAGTGTAGAGTGTGTAAAGGATGAGGCAAGTTTGTCTCAGGCAGTTTATTACACATTCTCTCACATGAGCATAGTAGAAAAGAGGGCATCTCACACAGAACCCTTCACTTAAATACTCAGGTCCTTCTACATATCAAAAGGTCACATTGCATTCACATAAAAGATCACATTGCATGCACTTTCTTAATCCTTAAACATCCCCCTCACAGTCTCTGGCACACAAAGGATCGTCCAAGCCGTCTCTGGCATACAAAAGATCACATTTCACAGCTTCCTGTTATCTCCAAGGAAACTCTGCCCTTTGTTCTTATCAAAGATGCTGCTCATTATGTTTTGGCCATGTGCGGCCACAAGGCGAACTTTATTTTCTTCAAATTCAGTATGTTTAGATCATTGTTACTCAGTGGCAGAAGCACTTGGAGGAATTCTGTTTTGACAAAAAAAAAAAAAATCTTTTAGGTGTTTTCAGGGAAATTGACCCGAGTGTAAAGGGTTTGAAGGTGTTTATTATTAAGGGGAAAAGAAATCCAACCCTATATGGCCCTGTTTGAAAAAGTGATTGCCCGCTAAACCTAATAACTGGTTGGGCCACCCTTAGCAGCAGCTACAATCAAGCGTTTGCGATAACTGGCAGTGAGTCTTTTACAGCGCTGTGGAGAAATTTTGGTCCTCTCATCTTTGCAGAATTGTTGTAATTCAGCCACATTGGAGGGTTTTCGAGCATGAACCACCTTTTTAAGGTCATGCCACAGCATCTCAATTGGATTCAGGTCAGGACTTTGACTAGGCCACTCCAAAGTCTTAATTTTGTTTTTCTTAAGCCATTCAGAGATGGTTGTAGGGTCTTTTGTGACCTCTTGGATGAGTTGTCGCTGCACTGTTGCGGTAATTTTGGTTGGCCGGCCACTCCTGGGAGGTTCACCACTGTTCCATGTTTTTGCCATTCGTGGATAATGGCTCTCACTGTGGTTCACTGGAGTCCCTAAGCTTTAGAAATGGTTTTATAACCTTTGCCAGACTGATAGATCTCAATTACTTTGTTTCTCATTTGTTCCTGAATTTCTTTGGATCGGAGCATGATGTCTAGCTGTTGAGGATCTTTTGGTCTACTTCACTTTGTCAGGCAGGTCCTATTTAAGTGATTTCTTGATTGACAACAGGTGTGGCAGTAATCAGGCCTGGGTGTGGCTACAGAAATTGAACTCAGCTTTCCAAAGATGTGATAAAGCACAATAATTTTTTTTTTTTTTTGGGGGGGGTGTTAATAATAAACACCATTTAAAAACTGCATTTTGTATTTACTTGTGTTATCTTTGTCTAATATTTAAAATTTGTTTGATAATCTGAAACATTTAAATGTAACAAACATACAAAAAAATGAGAAATCAGGAAGGGGGGAAACACTTTTTCACACCACTGTATTTCCTATCATCTTTATGCTGATGACATTCAGTTGTATTGCTCTTTTAAGGATTCTGAGTTTCCCATGCTGTCTTCTTTAACTAGCCGCTTGTCTCGCGTCAAACAGTGGTTAAGTGAAAACTTTTTACACCTTAACTCAGACAACATGGAAACATTAATTATTACTCCTGAAAACAGGATCCTGCTTAGTAAGGCTTAAGCCACATGGGTATCCTAGGCTCCTCTGTCCGGCAACTCTTCAGAATCTTGGTGTAAGTTTTGACTCTAATCAATTAATTAGAAACTGTTTCTTCCAAATGAAGAATATTTCTAAGTTGAGAACCCTGGCGTCGAAGGCGGAACTTGAGATGATTATTCATGCTTTTATTTCTTCTCGCTTAGAACACTGTAATAGCCTTTTTACTTGTTTGAGCCAAAAGGATCTTCAACACCTCTAGGTTGTCCAAAATTTGGCTGCCAGACTTTTAATCCACACTAAGAAATGGGCACACATTACACAGATTTTAGCAGCACTTCACTGGCGCCCAATTGATTTTTTTTTTTTTTAAATAATCCTTTATTAGTCTGTGGTGGAAATTTACTACCTATGCATTAATCTGATGAGTAACCAGGGATCATATGTTTTATGTGTGTCAGTATATGAATTTTTCTTATATCCATATATGAACCCTTTTTATATACTGCCCACTGTAACCTTATTAGGGTATAAGCTACATTAACAAGCTGTTTGATATGTCTGTTAT
This sequence comes from Pholidichthys leucotaenia, assembly GCA_020510985.1. Lineage (NCBI taxonomy): Eukaryota > Metazoa > Chordata > Actinopteri > Cichliformes > Pholidichthyidae > Pholidichthys > Pholidichthys leucotaenia. Next base: position 314,643,755 of record CM035837.1, on the reverse strand, counting down.
GTTTTGGGCTCCACGATGAAGTTTAATATCACACTGACCTGCTAAGGTCTTCATGCTCTCACTCACACTCCCCCTCCTTTCTCTTCCCTCCTGTGCCTTTATCATCCCAGAGTCTTTTTCTTTTTTTTACTGATGGTCATATAAAGTACCTGTTTTACTCTCTGTGGGGCAGAGAGCTGACTTTTTTCCTGTTCTCCATTTCTCTTATTGCTGGCAGCAATAAAAGACTATTAACCCACAGATCCATCTGATTATTTACCCCAGGACATTTAAAGTGTTTAGATAAAATTCGGTTACATCAGTGGTGTCAAGAAGTGGGATAATTGATCACTGATTTCCAGCGGCTGACGTGGATTGATCACCCGAACGGAGTTCGGCTCTTTCCGCCTTTTTAGGCAACGTGAGCACGTCACTTGATGGAATCGTGACACATTATCCCAACAAACCGTCTTGGAAGCCTCCAAAAGAAAAGAATTTGAGAAAGTAATATTTTATTACATTTTTTTTTTTTAATTTGTAGAAGTGATCAGTCATACATTCCACCTAATTAGACCAATATCTGTGTACAGATAGTGGGTTAGAGTTCCACTACAGACAGTATACAGTACCTGTTATAAACAGGTTTGGGGATATAGTCTGAGACACAGTGAGACGCACTGGCGGTAACCAGTGGTCAATAATAGAACGTGTCATACTGGGCACTTAAGACGTTTTGTGACAGTTGACGGTTGTATTGGTCAATAATGGGGTCTTGTAAATCAAAACCCAAACGGTGCCCCTCCGGCGTGATGGGACCAAAGGTGAAATACATGACTGATAAATACGGTCCTGGAAGTGTTGAATTTCTGCAAAAATGGATCTGTGAGGATGGATTCCCTGAGGGGGGGTCACTTTCTGTAGAAATTATTACTACTTTGAGGAATAAAATAAATGGTGAAATCCACAGGGTACAAACAAGGAAAAAGCAGAGTCAGAAGGACAGAGAAAAGCTGATGCAGTTACAGTTAGAGAAGGGCATGGTCGAGCTGTGGCTCACTGAGGCAAAGACACGTAGAGAGAAACAGGAGCAGAATAGAAAGGAAAATGAACCGAAGAGAAAGGATAGAGAAAATACACAAATTGCACAAAAACAATTTTTACACTCTGCTGGGGACCCTAACTTCCCTCCACCTTATGAACGTGAACGACCTATTCCACCTCAACCCCACCCTACTAATCCTGTCACTGTGGCATTATACCCAGCACTACCTGGCCCATACGCTCTCACACCAGAAGATGACAGCTTTAGAAGGGGGCCAGCACATCAAGATGCCCAAGAGGACCAGCACTGCAGGAAGGAGTGGACGAGGGGCTGCAAGGAGCGATAGGAGGGGTTGCTGCCCAACCACTGACTGACCAGAAACCCCCATCTCAGCACAAAGCGGTCACGTGCACAGAACCTCCACTTTTGCGTGACCGAACACCAAAGCAAGAACATGACCAACCTCCGCATGCCCGCATGCCTATGGTGGAGGTGGCAGGGGACAGAGGTCCACACTTGGTGTTTCGCCCGTGGGCTTCTGAAGACATTCCTAAGTTCGCAGCCACACTGCCCCAGCTGGAGAACGACCCTGCGTACTTCTGTGAACAATAGACCTACCGCCCCACCTTCTCTGAGTTGTGAAGAATTATGGCTCAGAAATGCACCCCTACCAATATGGCCAAGCTGATGCCAGCGTCTGCTGTGGATGTGCGCCCTGACAACTATGTCTGGGGGGACGATACCAGCAATAAGAACTACAAAGACGCGATAAAGGCACTCGTGCAGCTGATTGAGGATCAATGCCGTAAGACCTCCAGGGATGGCAACAGGAAATTCTGATTTCAGCTGAAATCTAATTTGGTCGATTGACTTATGGGGGGGCCAGGGGGGCAGAGCCCCCCTGAAGCTGAGAGGTTTTCAGTAAAACAGAAGTAATTTAGATTGGAAAAAAATGATAAAAAATGAAACACTAGACTTAGCTAAATCATTAAATTTAATGAAAAGTTAACTTACTTTTTCTTCAATGTTGTCTCACTGTCTTTAGTCCAACATATTTAACAGTTCTATAAGAGTTTATTACACTATTTACACTGGTCAAGTCACTTCTAATGTGAAACTTTCTTCCTTTTGGCAGCAAGCCGTGTCAGTCTCTGAACTTTGAACTTCATCTCCTTTTCTGGTTTCTTCAGAAATTGTTCGAGTGTTTGTTACCTCGTCAAACTTTGAGCCAATTTTCACCTTTACCGTCACTTTTCTCTTAAGCCAATTCCATCGGAACTTATTTTTGACACTTTTGTCTATTTCTAGCACTGATGACTCCTGATCCTCCAATAAAAATCTCATAATTCCGCTGAAAACGATACCAAAAGCTCAGAATTCCAACACGAACGCGCCGCCATGAATTTTTGACAAAGCATACATCGAGCCATTTGATTGGTCCAATTGTTTGCAACTATCCAATTGCAGGGCTGTTTACAATACAGCAGTAGCTTGAGTACAAAACATCTGGGTTATCGCGGGAGACTTGACCCGGGGAAGTGCCGAGCGCTTATGTAATAGTGTTGATTTTCGCCAAAATCGGTAACAATAAGGTACCTTACCCCCCCTAAAATTTTCTCAACAGATTTAGACGATTCACAGAAATGATCAATTTGAAAATAAATCGGCGGAAATCTGCGGATTGGCGGAAAATTGCCATCCCTGACCTCAGATCTCTCCAAGGTGGCCCAATGCAAACAAAGACGACGAGGCACCTGGTGACTACTTCCACAGGTTGCGCAAGGTTTTTAATGGTGCAGTGGGCATCCCTGCCCCAAATGACTATATGAAAGATACGGGCCCATATGGCACACATCTTAATGTGTGGTTCACGGCAGGACTGCATCCTCACCTTGCTCCTTTGGTCCCTAACCTCCACACTATTTTGACTCAAATTCCTCCAAATTCAACCTACTTTACAATGGTGGATTTGTCAAACGCGTGTTTCAGCATCCCCATCCACAAAGACTCACAGTTTTGGTTCACATTCCAATTCAATGGGGCTCTTTACACGTTCACCACATTGGCCCAGGGCTACTGCGAAAGCCCAACCATTTATAACGCGGCTCTTAAGAGCTCTTTGGGCTCTCTTCAACTGTCAGAAGGCTCTATCCTGATTCAGTATGTCGATGATGCTGTGCGCGCCAAACGAGGCACAATGCCAAGCAAACTCTTTGAAGCTTTTGTGTCGCCTTGCTGCAGAAGGCCTCAAGGCTTCAAAGCCAAAACTGCAATTTTGCAAACCAATGGTCACATTTTTGGGCCATCAAATCTCTAATCAAGGCAAATTTCTCTCTCCAAAGCGTGCACAAGCAATCTGTCACATGGACAAGCCTAAAACCAAGAAAGACCTTCTTTCCTTCCTTGGCATGGTATCCTATTGCTGTTCCTTCATTCTGGATTTCTCATGCATTGAGAGACCAATGCGTGACATCATTCAATCAAAGGGTCCCTCACACTTCCCTCTGGAGTGGACACCTGCTGCTAATGACTCCTTTGAAAAGATGAAGAAAGCTCTTTTGGCTCCTCCAACACTTTCACTTCCTGATCCATCTAAACCTTTTGTTCAGTATGTTGATGAGAAGTCCGGATGCATGACCTCCGTTCTCCTGCAGCCCCACGGTGACAGACTTGGCCCAGTTGCGTATTACTCCTGCAAATTGGACGCTGTTGCGGCAGGGCTTCCGCTCTGTCTCCGGGCTGTGGCTGCGGCAGAACGTGCTGTAGAGGCATCTCGAGACATTGTTTTGTATTCTCCTCTCACTCTGTATGTTTCTCATGCTGTTGCACTGCTTCTGAATGAGCAGAAGTCGTCACACCTCTCCCATGCAAGGTGGCTTAGATATCATTCTACCCTCCTTGAATCACCAAACCTTACTGTCAAACGCTGTGCACAGTCAGTTAACCCAGCCACCAATCTCCCCCCACTTTCTTGTGACGATGACATAGACTGTGACAATGACTGCTTGTCCAATCTCTTTCATCTCCACAGGAACGTCAGAAGTGGACCAACAAAGGCTGTCACACAGACCAGGCTGGTGTGTGGAGAGTCCTGAATGGCCTCCCCTGTTTACCGGCTCATTTTTTCAATCATTTTGCTAAATTGACACATGGGAGAAACCATGTGTCAAGAGAAGGGATGATACAACCACTGCATGCAAATTGGTTCACCGCTGGATTCACTGTTTATGCTGACAATTTTTGCAAGAAGTGTCTAATCTGTGCCACTAACAATGCCTACAGAGTCCCCAAACAGGTCCCAGCAGCACATCCGCCCCCTGCAGGACCATTTCAACACCTTATAATGGATTTCATCGAATTAAATCCAGCCGAGGGTAAAAGGTACTGTTTGGTAATGGTTGACATGTGGTCAAAATGGGTAGAGGCCTTTCCAGCCAAACATGCAACAAGCACTGTTGTGGCCAGAGCATTACTGTCAGAAATCTCCGGTGACAATGGTAAACATTTTGTAAATGAAGCACTGATCAATTTCATTTATTCATTCATTCGTTCATCTTCTTCCGCTTAATCCTTTTCGGGTCACAGGGGGGCTGGAGCCTATCCCAGCATCTTTGGGCGAGAGGCAGGGTACACCCTGGACAGATGGCCAGACCATCGCAGGGCCAACACAGACAGACAACCATTCACTCTCACATTCGTACTTAAGGACAATTTAAAATCCCCAATTTGATGCCAATTAACCTAACTTGGATGTGTATTACATTGGGTTTTGATTTGAGAAAACACTGTGCCTACCACCCGCAATCAGGTGCTACTGTTGAGCGTGAAAATGGCACCCTAAAGAACAAGGTTGCCAAACTCCAGGATGAGACTGGCCTACCCTGGGTAAAATGTCTGCCACTGGCACTCGTACATGCACATGCGAGTCAGGAAGAAATATAACATGTCACCCTTTGAGATTTTGTTTGCTTGTCCTCCCTTTCTAGGTTTCTCTGCAGAGAGGAAGACAACACCTCTTCTAACCACTTCACATTTTGAAAATGCCATGTTATCTTATTGCTCTGCCTTGTCCTGCCAACTGCAAAACATTTCTCAACAGGTAAAAGATGTCCTGCCCAAACCTGCCGAGGGGCTCCTCATGACATAAGACCAGGTGACTGGGTGGTGGTTAAAAGCTTCAAAAGGAAGAACTGGCACAGCAAACAGTGGTTGGGTCCATACCAAGTCCTTCTGACGACATTCACGGCTGTGAAAATTGCTGAGAGGGCAACGTGGATCCACGCAACACACTGCAGAAAGGTCCCAGGAGTCAAGCCAGAAGAACCCAGACCAGACCAGGAGTAAGAAGCAGATGGTGATTAGCCACAATCACCACCCCACGTTGCAAACTAGGACGAGAAGCAGATGTCTTAGTGGTTAGCCAAAACCACCACCAGCTTCATTATTACACCCCCCCCCCCCCCATTAACTTGAAAGCCAACTCCCTGTTCATCTTTGGCGGCTTCTTCAGCTGGATCCTCTGGGTTTTGGACTCCTCGACAAAGACAGTGACTGTCTGTTTGTCTATGCAAACGTCAGCTGACAGCGTCCTCTGGTGTCCAGTATTGGTGTTTGCAATAGAAAAGCAGGCTGTCTGATTATCAACATAAAGGAGAGAAGAAGAAGTGCGACTAGTGTTGTCACCTAATCGCCGTGTGACGACATAAGGCCACATACTGTTGCACTTCACAGCCATCACAAACAACCTCAGTGTACGCCGAACGCTGCTCAGTAGAAACGTACACCATGCATACTATTTACACTGATACGGACATTCCGAAGGACAATTCGAACTTATGCCAACATCTGCTTGTGGATGACAGTCAGTGGGACCGACGATGTTGCGACTGGACCACGTGGGACTTCCTGTATACAGGGCTTTTTATCTTATCGTTGGTCAACTTCACCGTCTATCTGATGATTTATTTCTATGCCCCATCGCACTATCCTCCACAGACACAATCTCTTGTAGTGTTTACACGAATTACTCGTGATGCTAGTTCTGGAGAAGTCATCAATGACATATTGCAGCTCGCAGAAGACGAGGGGAATTTCTCCTCAGGTTTCCTTTTAAACTCATGGTATTGGTATACCCGCTTCCTTGTGAAGCAGAAAAAAAGCTACGAACTGTTACGTGTGCACTAGAATGCCTGTAGCTACCAACAACCCTCATGTTTCTCCTGCATCATTTAAATCATCTGATCTCTTTTCTGATATTCTGAAGTCACCACTGTCCCATATGAGGCGCCTGTATGGCTGCCGCGTCATTAGGGAACCCTTAACAATGAGCGCACCTTAGTGATAAGTAAAATTCCTTGTTTGTGTAAGCATACTTGGCAATAAAGTTGATTCTGATTCTAACTTCCTAAATCAAATTGTACAGAAAACAACAGGTCACAGTTTACCCCCTATACCACCCTATACAGGGAGGAATTTTTCTAAAATCCTGGCAATAAAATGCAGTGACAATACACCCCTCTTCGGCCCAGTTCAGCACCCCCCAAACTCTAAATTTATATGTTACGCTAATAATCTCCCTCTCACCCTGCCTGGGGTCAAAATGGGCTCTGTTCCCAGAGCTTATTGTTCCCATACTTACTCACCATGTACCACTAATGACCAGGGTCATACTAACACCACTCAGGCCCTGCCAGGTACAACACGCAAGCCTTACTATTCGGTCTCTGATGTTATGGGAGTAATGCCACAAGATGAGTTTCTGTGGCTATGCGGTGCTTATATGTATCAGACATTGCCTGAGAATTGGGTGGGCCATTGTGCCGCAGCGCATGCTACTGACCACTCTTTCATTGTAACTGCTAATCCCTTGGACGGGTCTGGTCACAGGTCACGGAGGGACGTGTCCCCACATGATTCCATTTGGGGCACTGACGTGCCTAAGACCCATAAGCTCTGGACAGATGCTCAGAAAGTTGCTCTGTTTCCATGGGTCGGTGTAGGTAAGCTCTTGCTGTGCATGGAGACATTAGACTATTGTGTGGGAACCTTTGCAAACGTGACTCTCTTAGCCCTTAAGGGAATTCAAGATGAGTTGCATGCCCTTAGACTAATGGAATTACAAGACAGGATGGTGTTAGATCAGCTAACAGCATCACAGGGTGGGGTCTGTGCAATAGTGGGAACGGACTGCTGCACCTACGTCCCTGCTAATGATACCGACACTGGAATTATTTCCCAAGCCATTCAAAACCTCACAGCTCTTCGTGATGCCTCCCCGCTCGATAATGTTCGGGGAGGAGGTATTTATGATTGGTTGTTCAGCGGCAGATGGCGAGATTGGCTTGTTCATATGGGTATACTTTTGTCTGCTGTTCTGTTGCTTCTCATGTTTTGTGGTTGCTGTATACTCCCAATTATTAGACACATGATATCAAAGTTGTTCGTTTCCACCATGCTGCATTACATGCCAGCCGCCACCTTTGACCCTGATGTGACTCTTGCCTCAGCCCCGCCAATGTCGGATTACGATGATTTGGAAATGTCCGAACTCCCTTTCTCTGAGGATTACGATGATTACATGACTAAAGACCAAAATGTGAAGTAAATATTTTATGTCCACCACATCGATTTGTTATCTTTGCTTGCTCTCCATTGAGTGCTCACACTCACAAAAACAGCCCCTTGTGACTCTTCACACATGCTATTATTCTATGTCACTGTTCATGATGCATCAGTTTAAACCTGACAGGGTCTACTTTTGCTAATTTTTCACTTTGACAGTCTTGTACAAATGGTCATATATGACCAAGAGGAAGGAATTGTGGTGGAAATTTACTGCCTATGCATTAATCTGATGAGTAACCAGGGATCAAATGTTTTATAAGTGTGTCAATATATGAATTGTTCTTATATCCATATATGAACCCTTTTTATATACTGCCCATTGTAACCTTATTAGGGTATAAGCTACAGTAACAAGCTGCTTGATATGTCTGTTATGTTTTGGGCTCCACGATGAAGTTTAATGTCACACTGACCTGCTAAGGTCTTCATGCTCTCACTCACACTCCCCCCTCCTTTCTCTTCCCTCCCGTGCCTTTATCATCCCAGAGTCTTTTTCTTTCTTTTTTTTACTGATGGTCATATGTATAAAGTACCTGTTTTACTCTCTGTGGGGCAGAGAGCTGACTTTTTTCCTGTTCTCTATTTCTCTTATTGCTGGCAGCAATAAAAGACTATTAACCTGCAGATTCATCTGATTATTTACCTCAGGACCTTTAAAGTGTTTAGATAAAATTCGGTTACATCAAGTCCCACAATAGAGAAATTATAGGGTATCTTCCTGGATGGATGAGGCAGCCATGGTGCAGTGCCAATCCCATTCACACACACATTTACACCTAGGGCCACTTTAGAGACTCCAATTAACCTCGTTTTCAGATCCATTCATGATCAGGCCTCCAGATCCATCACTGAGCTGCTTAAAGTGTATAACCTCTAACGGTCTCTGAGGACCTTGGATCAACATTTACTGGCTGTCCCTCAAACCCATTTTAAAACTCGAGGAGATTGAGCCTTTTGGGCAGTGGCACCAAAATTGCGGAATCCTCTACCACTGTCTTTGTGCTCGGTCAACTCTGTTGACTCTTTTAAAAAGCAGCTGAAGACCCTGCTGTTCAAACAGGAATTTTAGTTTGGTTATGGGTAGGGATGCAAGTTATCAATTAATTGATTAGCGGCTATTTTCCTGAGAATCTGAATTTCCCTCGGTACAATACGGTCTTCTATCTTTAACATATAAAAACAAATTACTGTTTTTGAAATACTGAATAAAACATGAACATCTTATTCAACGATTTATTGTACGATTTGCTTTTTTTTTTTTTTTTTTTTTACAAGAGTGGCATTTTTTGCAGTTTAATAAATTTTGTACTGTATAATGTGTACTATGTGCTGGTACATCTCAGTAAATTACAGATGTCATGATTTTTAATTTATTTTAAAAACTATTACCAATATAAATTTATCTTTTTTAGTTATATTACAAAAAAAATAACTAACATTCTAATTTACTGAGATGCACTACTAGACTGTTTTAACAGGAAAATAAATTGTGAGCTGCTTCATCTGTTGCATGTTAAACATTATCACAGTACCCCAGCAATCCAGACAAACCCAGTACTATCTGGGGTCCTCTGTTGTTCGTTACCTCAGTGGCAACTTGAGTCCAGTCTGCTTTTCCGTCTTGCAGTGCAGGGAAGCGGGGATGGGTTTTTGTACTTGTGTTGTCTTTTTCTTTGCTTCAGTCCGTTTCTCTGCTATGCTAATTTGAAGCAGGTGGACCTTCAAGCTCGCGTACTATTAGAACTTGTGGCACTCTGACGTAACCCGGAAGGGCAAGTATTTTTGCTCTGCACAGTGCATGTATGCGCTCTGGAGGATTGGTGTCATTTTCTGCATTTTGGTTGAAATGCAGGAGTGGGTGACAGTGTGCGCCCCCACATGGATGGCGATGCCCCTATATTTCAAAAAATAAGCTTCTATTGAAAAGGACTGCCGAGTTATCAATTAATTGACAACTAATTTAATAAACTAAATTCTTAAAAAAATAATCAAAAGTCAATTAATCATCAACATCCCTAGTTATGGGGTTTTTGATTGTCATGTTTTTATCATTGTATTTATGAATGCATGTTTTATCTTACTGTGAAGCACTTTGTGATTCTTTCTGTGAGAGGTGCTATATGCAGTGGTGTGAAAAGGTGTTTGCCCCTTCTTGATTTCTCATTTTTTTGTGTTTGTCACACTTAAATGTTTCAGATCATCAAACAAGTTTAAATATTAGACAAAGATAACACAAGTAAACACAAAATGCAGTTTTTAAATGAAGGTGTTTATTATTAAGGTGGAAAAATCAATTAATTTAATTTAATAAATTTTAATTAATTAATTAATTTAATTTAATTAAAAAAAATCCAAACCTACATGGGTCTGTGTGAAAAAGTGATTGCCCCTAAACCTAATAACTGGTTGGGCCACCCTTAGCAGCAACAACTGCAATCAAGCATTCGCGATAACTGGCAATGAGTCTTTTACAGCACTGGGGAGGAATTTTGGCCCACTCATCTTTGCAGAATTGTTGTAATTCAGTCACACTGGAGGGTTTTCGAGCATGAACCGCCTTTTTAAGGTCATGCTACAGCATTTCAATTGGATTCAGGTCAGGACTTTGACTAGGCCACTCCAAAGTCTTCATTTTGTTTTTCTTAGGCCATTCAGAGGTGGACTTGCTGGTGTGTTTTGGATCACTGTCCTGCTGCAGAACCCAAGTGCACTTCAGCTTGAGGTCACGAACAGATGGCCAGACATTTTTTGGTAGACAGAATTCACGGTTCCATTTACAACAGCAAGTCTTCCAGGTACTGAAGCAGCAAAACAGCCCCAGACCATCACACTACCACCACCACATTTTACTGTCATGTTCCTTTTCTGAAATGCTGTTACTTTTATGCCGGATGTAATGGGACACACACCTTCCAAAAAGTTCAACTTTTGTCTCGTCAGTCCAGAGTATTTTCCCAAAAGTCTTGGGGATCATCAAGATGTTTTCTGGCAAAACTCAGACAAACCGTTATGTTCTTTTTGCTCAGAAGTGGTTTTCATATTGGAACTCTGCCATGCAGCCCATTTTTGCCCAGTCTCTTTCTTATGGTGGAGTCATGAACACTGACCTTAATTGAGGCAAGTGAGGCCTGCAGTTCTTTGGATGTTGTTGTGGGGTTTTATGTGACCTCTTGGATGAGTCGTCGCTGTGCTCTTGGGGTAATTTTGGTTGGCTGGCTACTCCTGGGAAGGTTCACCACTGTTCCATGTTTTCGCCATTTGTGGATAATGGCTCTCACTGTGGTTTGCTGGAGTCCCAAAGCTTTAGAAATAGTTTTATAACCTTTTCCAGACTGATAGATCTCAATTACTTTCTCATTTGTTCCTGAATTTCTTTGGATCGTAGCATGATGTCTAGCTTTTGACAATCTTTCTGTCTGCTTCATTTTGTCAGGCAGGCCCCATTTAAGTGATTTCTTGATTGAGAACAGGTGTGGCAGTAATCAGGCCTTGGTGTGGCTAGGGAAATTGAACTCAGCTTTCCAAAAATGTGATAAAACCACAGTTAATTTATGTTTTAAAGGGGGAGAGGAATCACTTTCACACAGGGCCATGTAGGTTTGGATTTTTTTTTTTTACCCTTAATAAACACCTTCATTTACAAACTGCATTTTGTGTTTACTTGTGTTATCTTTGTCTAATGTTTAAATTTGTTTAATGATCTGAAACATTTAAGTGTGACAAACGTACAAAAAAATGAGAAATCAGGAAGGAGCAAACACGTTTTCACGCCACTGTAAATAAACTTTACTTAACCTTGACCTTTTACTTTCTGACCCCAAACCCATAGTCTGAGGTCAGGATCCCAAGGTAAACCTGTGTGCCAGGTTTAATGGCCCGAGTTTTACTCGTTTTATAGTAATAGTTCAAATGGAATGCTAACCTTGACCTTTGGACCCCAAACTCACAGTCAAGCTGTATATCAGATTTGATGGCCCTAGCTTTCCTGGTTGTACAGTAATAAGGCATAAGGACTGCTAACTTTGACCTTTTGATCCCAAACCCATAGTCAGAGGTCAAGATCCCAAGATGAACCTGTGTAGCAAGTTTGGTGACCCTAGCTTTCTTTGTTGTTGAGATATAGTTTATAAGTCATTATGATGTTTACATTTGAACTTGCAAACTCAAAACCACAGGCCATTTCTCAATACCAAGTTCGCCAAGTTCAGTCTTGTGGACTTGGGAGTTTGGATTTGTCAAGTGACTTGGAAAACCTGACTCCGGAGGAGGGCAGGAGACAGTTAACTGAACTTGGCATTGGAACGGCTGTGTTTTTGCTGACGTCACACTTGGCTCAGCTGGACTCGGATGAACTCGGGTCTACAGTCTGCCCTGCATTGCTCTTGTATCTTCACTTTACTCAATGCTTAAAATAAATAAATAAATAAAAAAATTACTATAACCAAAATCTTTTGCCTGTGTTTATCTTCATATTTAAAAATATTAATCGGGGACTTCTGGGAAGATGGCGGAGAGGCATAACGCTTAAACAGAGTGCTCTCCCTAGTCGGATTAAAAATCTTTGGTAAATGGCCAACTCGACATAAATAGATCAATAAATCAAGGGATGAAAACACGAAGAACCCGGGCACACGGACAAAAGCAGGGTAAAACTAAAGAATCCCTCTTCAACAACACTGGAGAAATCGCTGAACACGAGGCCCAAAAAAACGAGATGATTACAACAGAGAAAATGGAGGACGCCAAACTCGATGTTATGAACACTGGCTTCGCCAATATAAGTAAGGACATAAAAGACTTCAAGCGACAACTCCAACAGGATTTAACGGCTCTTAAGGAAGAACTGAAAAAAGAGATGAAGGAGGAAATTATGGGTCTCCGAAAAGAAATGGACCGCACGCTAGCACAAACCATGGAGGAACTGCGCACTCAACGGGCATGTATGGCAGAAGCACAGGCTCGAATATCAGATTTGGAAGACTGGAAGACCGAGGCAAGCGAGCGGCTGCAGACCCTGACGGCACAAACACAGAGGATGCAGGAAAAAATAACCGACCTGGAGAGCAGGTCCAGGCGGAGCAATATACGCATCTTCGGGATTCCGGAGGGCACTGAAGGCAACTCGAGGATAAAATTCATAGATCACTTCTTAAAAAAAGAGCTTGAGCTGCCCGATGAAACAGACTTGCAGATCCAACGAGCGCACAGAGCCTTGGCACAGAACCTGAATTCAAACTCTACACCCACGTCAGTTGTGGTAAACTTTTTAAAATACGACGTAAAGGAAAGAATCCTGACACAAGCGTGGAAAAAAAAAAGCTACGAGTCGGCGACAAACAGATATTCTTTGACCACGACTACCCGACAGAAATTGTGCAGCAATGAAAAAAATATGCCAACATTAAAAAAATGCTGAAAGAGAAAAAAATTAGATTCCAAACACCGCTAACAAAGATGAGAATTCATTGGGAGGACGGCGTGAAAACCTACAACACGGCCAGAGAGGCAGCGCGGGACATGACGGAGCGAGGCTTTGTGGTGAGCGTACCGGAGGAAGCGGCTGGAGCAGCGGCGGCACGGAACACATCAAGACAGCCAGAGTGGAGGCGAGTGAGCGGCAGAGGGCGGGAGACGGACGTGGCGCACCGAGCCCAGGAAAAACTGCAAGGCTTTCAACGGAAAGCCTAGATTATAACAAAGATTAAGAAGGACACAGAAGAAATGAAGGCCAAGAAGACACGGTAAAAGAGAAACAAACGGCTAGGAGAGGTTAAAGTGATTTTTGTTGGACATTTCTAGACTAATGACTATTACTTGGATAGTAACTAGAGGTCTAGGGAGGGCCCCTCACTCGGTGAGAACATTCCCTCCACCCACCAACAGGGACCAGTGGGCAGAAGAAAGGCCCAAAGTACGGAGGCCGAGATTCGTTAATGTGTTTTTGTACATATATGTGTTAGTTTTGTTGTTAAAGGGGTTAGGAGCACAAGTTAAAAAAATGGAAAAACATGAATATGGTTAAAAATCTTAAGATAATGACATTAAATGTGAATGGTCTGAACTCACCTGTTAAAAGGAAAAGAATAATAAGAAAATTCAAGAAGGAAAAAGCCAAAATTATATTTATACAAGAGACACATTTGAACAAGACAGAACATGAGAAACTAAAGAGATTTGGCTATAAGAACTCCTACTACAGTTCATTTAAGGGAGGAACTAAAAGGGGGGTTTTGATACTAATTTCAAATAAAATACAATTTGAATGTGAACAAGATATCCAGGATAAAGAAGGCAGATATGTAATAATAAAGGGAAGAATAGATGGTATGCAGATCACATTAGTGAACATCTATGCCCCACCAGAAAGTGACAAGGGTTTTTTCAACAACTGTTTGATCTCTTAGCAACACACAGTGAAGGAGTCCTAATTTGTGGAGGAGACTTAAATGCTGTCATGGATCATGAAGTTGACACAACAAGTGTTAAGAAGACAAAAAAAAACATGTAACAAAGTTCATAAGAACCTCACGGCAGAAATGGGTATGGTAGACATATGGAGGGACCTGCACCCACTCGAAAAAGACTATACACATTATTCAGCAGTCCATAAAGTACACTCTAGAATAGATTAATTCCTTATGAATGAAGGTGACAGACACAGGGTGAGAAATTGTCGAACTGGAGGGGCAGAAATATCAGATCATAATCCTATATACATGGAAATATATTTAAACAATAGAAAACGACAAAGAACATGGAAACTTAATGTAGGACTATTAAATGATGAGAAAATGAAAGAAAGAATAAAGGTAAACATAAATGAATATATCGAGGAGAATGATAATGGAGAAGTGGACCCAACAATACTATGGGATGCACTAAAAGCCGTGTTAAGAGGTAAATTAATTGTTGAAACAGGAAAAGCAAAAAAGTCTAAACTGGAATCATATAAACAAAGATGTGAGAGACTGAGGGAATTAGAACGTAAACATCAAAACACAAATGACCCAAAAATATATCAAGAAATTAAGGAAGAAAAAATAAAGATAAAAGAAATACAAATAGATGAAATTGAAAAGAAAAATAGATATTTAAAACAAAAATATTATGAAATGGGGCCAAAGGCCACAAAACTGCTGGCAAAACGGTTAAGAAAACAACAAACAGTGAATAATGTATATAAGATTAAGGACCCCATCACAAATAAAACCATAGTTACCCCAGAAAACATCTTAGAGATATTCCATAAATTCTATCAAGAACTATACTCGCAACCTGAAGAGACAAATGTTAAGGATATTAAAAAATTTCTATGCACATTGGACTTGCCATCAATAGGAAACCAACAAAATGAAAAGCTAACAGCAGAAATAATAACACAAGAGATTAAAGATGTGATTAAGTCACTAAAAAATGGTAAATCACCAGGTAGTGATGGATACCCCTCTGACTTTTATAAAGTGTTTATAGAAGAACTCACGCCACAGCTCCTAGTCATTTAATTGGACATTAAACAACAACAAAATACCTCCATCATGGAACGAAGCCATTATTTCAGTTATTTTAAAGCCAGGGAAAGATAGGGAACAATGCGGAAACTATAGGCCAATCTCTTTATTAAATGTGGATTATAAAATATATACAACAATTATCTGTAAACGAATAAAGACATTCTTGACGGAATTGATAGAGGATGATCAAACTGGTTTCATAGAGGGACGCCAAACACATGATAATATCAGGAGAACAATACACATAATTAATCAAATACATAAAGAAAAGAAAAGTGCAGTAATAATGAGTTTAGATGCAGAAAAAGCATTTGATAGGGTTAATTGGATGTTCCTATATAATGTGCTGGAACGCTTTGGATTTAACGAAAAGTCAGTGCAATGCATAAAGACTATCAAAAACCTGTGGCAAGAATCAAGATAAACGGTAGCTTAACAGACAAAGTAAATATATAAAGATCAACTAGGCAGGGATGCTGCCTATCGCCCACCTTGTTTGCTCTGTTCATAGAGCCATTGGCTCAAGCGATGCGACAAAATAAGAAATTAAAAGATGTAACAATAAAGGGAATGGAACACAAGATTGGGCTATTTGCAGACGATATTATAGTTTACCTTGAACAACCAGAAGAATCAATAATGGAAATGATGGACTTGATAGAAAATTTTGGAAAATTATCAGGATACAAGATAAACGTAACAAAAACACAAATACTGACATTCCACTATAACCCTTTAAACCAGATAACTGATAAGATCAAACTAAACTGGAAACAAAAAGAAATAAAATACCTTGGAGTGAACATACCTAAAGATTTAAGCAAAATATATAAAGCAAACTATGATAGGTTAGAACAAGAAAAAAAAGATATTGATAGATGGTCAATCTTAAATATGGATCTGAATTCAAAAATTAAGACAGTCAAAATCAGCATACAACCTAGACTGCTTTACCTCTTCCAGGCTCTACCAACAGGGATTCCTGGTGCCCAGTTCTCAAAATGGGACAGGATGATATCGAGATTTGTTTGGGGAGGTAAAAAGCCAAAAGTGAAATATAAAACTCTCCAATTACCAAAAGAGAAAGGAGGCACGGGTCTACCGAGTCTAAAGGAATATTACTACTCAGCATAAATAAGATATATCATATGTTGGTGCGACGGAGGATACGAAACAAAATGGAAAGAAATGGAAAAGGAAATTGAGGGACTCCCAGTACAAAGTATAATAGGAGATAAGGATGCATATAAGCAAATCAAACAAATAGACCCAATCACTAAATTTACTTTGGAACTGTGGTATAAAATAGTACAAAAGTATAATATAAAGGAGGACATAAAACTATTGAAATGGGTAGCATTTGACAGTCAGTTTGAACCAGCAAAACAAGATAGGGGATACAAAAATCTGGTGAACAAGGGAATCACAGCATGGGGCAATATGGGGAAAAAAGATTTTGGGAGTTTTGTAAACATGAGAAGAAAATTTAAACTAGAAAAATCTGAATTCTTCAGATATCTACAGATGAGAGATTATTATATGAGGAAGATTAGGCATAACCTCCACACAGATGTGAGCGAGATTATACAATTCATTTTAACTAACTAACTAACTAACCTGCACTTATATAGCGCTTTTCTAGTCACAAAGACCACTCAAAGCGCTTTCATTAATACTAACCCTCTATTCTAAGGGCCTATAGGAAACAGATATCTAGGGACAATTTAGAACAGCCAATTAACCTAACATGCATGTTTTTGGCATGTGGGAGGAAACCGGAGAAATCCCGGAGTAAACCCACGCAACACGGGGAGAACATGCAAACTCCACACAGATCACTGTTGGTCGGGGGCTGGGATCGAACCCACGATCCCACGATCCCCACAATCCCCCGGCCAAGGGTAAACTGTGCTGCCGCAGTGCTAACCACTGCGCCACCGTGCAGCCCAAGCTATATATATATATTCAAAGCTATATCAGAAACTTACGGCAAACAAACATTCAAGTAACTATATAAAGGAGAAATGGGAGAAAGAGCTAAATTTAAACAGAAGAAAACTGGCAAGAAATATGGAAAACAACACACATCAACAAGTTTAAGGACATGGAGGGAATTTGGATGGAAAAACCTGATTCGCTATTTCATTACACCACAGATCCAAAGAAAATATACAAATACCCAATCTATATGCTGGAGGGGCTGTGGGGCTCAAAATGCAGACCACTCACATAGGTTTTGGAAATGCTGCAAAATCTCATCATTCTGGAAATCTATACATGTGACAATACAGAGGATATTAGGATATAATATACCAATGAACTGTAACTTGATGTATTTATGTGATCTTAAAAGAGACAATGTAATACAGGCTGAGGACAGATATCTAGTTAAAATATTGCTGATTGCATGTAAAAAAACAATCACAAGAAAATGGCGATCAGAAGTTCTTCCTGACCAAGAGCAATGGACAGACATTGTTGAGGATATACATTTAATGGAAAAACTAACATATCGACAAAGAATGCAAGAAGGACAATATGAAAAAAAAAATGGTGGAAATGGACACACTACAAAGTGCAACAACGAGACAGAAATTGAAAGAATAACCAAAGACACTGGAAAAACCAGAAGAATTAAGAGATGGAAACTAAAAACTTGATGTTCCAACATTTGTCCCCCCCCTTTTTCTTTTTTTTCTTCCTCTAGCTCCTTTTTTTAAATATAGAGACTGTGATCTGAATGTAATATGTATGATGAAAAATGAATAAAAATCAAAGTTACAAAAAAAAAAAATTAACACATAAAAGGGCCAGTGGGGGGGGGGGGGGGAATATTTGTGGGTTTATGTAGTTGGAGTCGGAATACTTATTGCTTGATTGGCATTTTACACACACACACACACACACACACACGGATGGTTTGGTGGTCACTCTAATGCCTGGTATCCTTTACCATCAAGCCGAGGAGGAGGCGGTGGCGATAAGAAGGCGTATACGCCAAAGAGTTGCTTCATTCATACAGAAAATACATCAGTATACAATGAATAAATACACGATAAATTAGTAAATTTAATAAATGGAGATATGACTGAATTAATGATTAATTTAATGAAGGTATGATTTTGTAATTTCATCAATAATTTGACTAAGCATGACTCAAAATAAGGCAGGGCAATGCATAAAATTAATGATTTGTTTGTCTTTAAAACAGCAGCAGCACACAGAAAGACTTGTCGGGATACAGCTTCACTTGTCTTAGACAGTTTTTGTAACTTAGAGGTGTGAGCTCTGTCTTCCATGGTAGTGCTCTCTCATTCCCTCATCAAGAGGATATAAAGCTCATCAAAAACATTTCACAAAAAATTTTACTCCTTGTCAAAAATGCTCTATTCTACACCCCATTAAAGAATGAATTCCCTAAAATTTCAGCTGGTGGGAAAAACCTTCTTGATTGCTCATGTAACAATCACATCAGAAATGTTACCACTTCAGATCGGAGCTGTTCCCCAAATTCTGTAACGTTATGGAAAATATCTTTCCCTAATACAAATACAAAAAATATTTGGACAGACCCACATAAATTCCTTATCCCTAATAAAATCAAAGAAATGCACTTCAAAATTCTACAGATTTTACCCCTGGAAAAAATTCTTAAGCAAATTTACAGATGTCTCCCCTTTACGTTCTTGTTGCAGTTTTCCACAAATTTTTTTTAATTGCACACTTCTTTTGTCAATGAATGTGTCAAATTTCTCTCTGGTAGGAAAATATTCATGAATCAAAGTTTCTGCAATCCACCCCAAATATTGTGATTTTAAAGAAGGGAACTCCAATTTCTGTATATATCATGCTCCAATATTATTTTAAACAAAAAAGTAGCAAAAACTCTACATATTGTCAAGAAAATCCTGAAGAAATGGACTTATGTCTTCTAAAATGTGCAAATTTTAATTGTGATATCCCTCGAACATTGTGATTATCTATGAATACTGAAATTTACTGTATTTTGTTTGTTTTTCTTTTTCTTTATTATCTCATGTTGTTTTCTTCATTCTTGTTTGCTCTCTTTGGTTCTAAATAAAGCTTTGTTTAAAAAAAAGCGCTCTCTCATGCAAAATGGATTAAGGGATACATGACTGCCGTCATTTCTGGGTGGCGGCCCGTCTCGCCAGAAAAATTACCGCCACGCTTATGAGGAGATATGAATTTAAGAAAAATATATGAAGCAATGACTTTCCGCAAGCACGCACACAAACAACACACATGGCCATCATCCACGCGGAGTTTAAAAGCGCCCCGCCCATGTGAGCTTTGCAGTCACTCACTAGACAGAGTGTCTCGCTAGCGTGACTGTCCGACAGAAACATGGGTTTATTAAAGTACTTTAAACATGGAAAAAAAAAATCAGAAGCGGTATATAAGCGCTGGTTTATCATGGTTTTAACTAGCTGGAACCAGGAGCAATAATGGAAGAGTCGCTTAGCTAAGAGATGTGGTTAGAATTCAAATGCAGCCGGCTTCATATGAAGGGAAAGGCAAGGAAGACTGACGAATTGCTGAGGATATATTTCACCAGCCACTACAATATTAAGCTATGTTCCTTATTATGTAGCTGGAAAGTCAAGATGACCGAAATTCATGAAGTCAATGACTTTAATCCATCAGCAGCCTTCAGACAAACTAAACGTGCCAACATTTGGATTTCAAAATAAAGGAGGACTTCCGGTCTGGACGCCATGGCGACTGCAGCTTAACGCTGAAGCTCTCAGACCCAATCCAAGAAAATACCTTGGAAATCAAACTTAACGGATTTTTGGAGGAGTGAAAATCAAAAGACAAAATCATCATGTCTAAAGGAAAACAGAAGAAACTGAAATTTTCCAGGCCAGGACACGTATCGGCCGGAGAATCTGAACTGGAAGATCTCCGTTCAGAAGACGAGGAACTGGTTGTAGCTAACAAAAAGGTTAGCTTGAAATCGCTATTTGAAGAACTACGACGATTTCGCCGAGAGGTTACGGCCGAATTTCGGGAATTCAGAGACGAATTAAAAAAGACAAACAGCAGAGTGGACCAGGCCGAGAACCGAATCTTGGAAGCAGAGGAACGAATAAAAGTGCTCGAAGATTCTGTGCTGGACCTACGCAAAAGACAAGCATCTATAGAGGCTAAGCTAACCGACCAAGAAGGAAGACAGAGAAGAGACAATATAAGAATTCATGGTCTGATAGAAGGAGCCGAAAACGGTTTTAACTCAATGGCAGAATGCGTGGAATCTTTACTAAGAGAGAAATTGGATATTCCACAAACCACCGACTTGAAGTTAGAAAAGGCACATCGTTCATTAGCCGCTAAGCCAGAAGCGGAAACGCCCCCACGTTCGGTGGTGGTAAGATTTTCCAATTTCAAAATAAAACAAGAGGTTGTAAGACTGGCTTGGCAGAAAAAAGGATTTATGCACCAGGAGAGAAAAGTCTTCGTGGAACACGATTACACCCCGGAGGTCCTTAAAAAGCGCAGGGAATACCATGACGCCAAAAAGGTACTACGTGAGAAGAAAGACGCCATCTCCTGCGAAGTTAAGGGTCTTCTACGGCGAAGAAACATGTCTCTATAATTTGGCGGAAGAAGCAACAGCTGACATGGCGAGAAGAGGGATCCCGGTAACGGTATTTAAACCCGCAGCAAACCCGAGTGAGAAGATCAAAGCGCAAACATGGACAACACAGAGACCTTCAAAATCCACGGGCCAGCAGCGGGAAACCCAGTGCCAGAGCGTCGCGGATAAACTGTCCGTTTTCAGGTTGGAATAGCGACCATTTTTTTTTTTTTTGAGTCAATCTGCACATCCAACCCCCCTCATACAAGGTAACAAACATTAAAGGAGATGCGTATTTAGCATGTGGTAAAACATTTCATGGAACCGTCATAATATTTGAAACAAATAAGTCTTTTTAATAAAAAAAAAAAAAACTTGTTAAAATAGAAATGTGACAATAATCCACGTTCTCCCCACACTAACAAATACTGTTTTTGCGTGAATGTTTGCTGTGATGGGGGTGGGAGGGTGCACACAATTTCACAGGGTATAGGCATAAAGGGGAAAAAAAAAATCATTACAAGTTCGGATTGGGTTCTGAAACTCACGTTAAAAGCATGGGACAACTTACAGGGGTAAGAGAGGGCCCTCAACATGTAACAGAGTTCGAGGAATTTCCCTCAGAGCCTACACTCCATCAAGGCTCTTCCAGGGTCTTTAAAAAGACCCCAGCTCAGGAAGTTCTTTTGACAGTTTTTTGTTTTAAAGTTTTATACACTATGTTCTTAATGTTTTTCTTGTTCTTAATGTTCTTTCAGTTTCTGAGTAGCACAAAAGAGGGCCACCACACAGTTATACTAAACAAAACAACACAATGGAGAAACAGGGTGTAACCAAAATAATTTCATATAATGTAAAAGGAATCCTGAATCCAGTTAAAAGATCCAAGATTCTAGGCAAAATGAAAAAAGACAAAGCAGGAATAATATTTTTACAAGAAACCCACCTAACAGACGTAGAGCACACTAAACTCAGTAGACAAGGGTTTAAAATGATCTCTTCATCTTCATATAAGTCAGGGAGGAGGAGGGGAGTAGCGACATTGATATCTACCAAAATTACATTTGAAAAAAATCAGAACACAAAGATAAAGAAGGGAGATACAGTTTGGTAACTGGGCGGCTAGAGGGAGAAGATATCACCCTGCTGAATGTGTATGCTCCCCCAGGGGCTAACTGGAAATTTTATAAAAATGTATTTGACCTAATGATAACTAAAGCTCAAGGTTTAGTGATATGTGGTGGGGACTTCAATCTTAGACTGAATCCATACTGGGATGCCTCTGGTAATTCTCCACATCAAAATAACACCCAAAGCAGGAAGACTCGGATGCTACTAAAAGAAATGGGAATCTGTGATGTGTGGAGGGAACTCAACCCCAGTGTAAAAGACTATACATTTTACTCAACTCCACATTCATCTTACTCAAGGATTGACTATTTTTTTATGTTTAATAGAGACAATGGAAGAGTAGAAACATGTAAAATAGGACTGATGGATCTCTCTGACCACAGTCCGATCTACATGGACTTAAATATCCAAAAATACACAAATAATACATTTTCTTGGAGGTTAAATTCAAATGTCCTGAAAGGACCATTGAAAGATGAATTGGAATCAGATATTCTCAGATATTTGGAAGAAAACGATAATGGAGAAGTATCCCCTTTAATACTGTGGGATGCATGCAAAGCTGTAATAAGAGGAAAGATTATTGCAAAACTGGCAACCCAAAAGAAACTAAGACAAGAAAAACTATCCACATTAGAGTCAGAACTTAAGAACCTAGACAAAGAACACAAAGGCAACACTCATTCTACTGACTCGCTCAAGATTAAGGAAATTAAAAACCAAATAAATGAGATCTACATAATAGAAATCCAGAAGAAACTTACATTTTTGAAACAAAAATACTATGAAGCAGGCAGTAAATCGGCAAAATTGCTAGCCTATAAATTGAGGAAACAACAAACAGAAAGAGCAATCTACAAAATCAGAGACCCAGTATCAAAGGAAATAAAATTCAGAATTCAGGATATTCTTAAAAGCTTCGAGAATTACTATAAGAACTTATACTCCCACAAAAAACATAAAAACGCATCCGAAGCATTCCCAAACACATTAAACCTTCCCCAACTTACGGAGTCACAAAATAAAACACTACTGTCAGAAATACAACCTAAAGAATTGGAAAAAGCAATTATGAAGCTTAAAGCTAACAAATCCCCAGGAGCAAATGGCGATACAGCAGAGTGGTACAAAACCTTTAAACAGCAACTATCTCCTCTCCTCCTGAAAACATTTAATTATGTCCTCCACACAGGGGAAATCCCCCCCTCCTGGAGAGAAGGGTTCATTGCAGTTACACCTAAACCTGAAAAGGATGAACTTGAGTGCTCCAACTACAGACCAATCAGTGTATTAAATCAGGACTATAAGCTTTTTACCATTATCCTTGCCAAAAGGTTAGAAAATATACTCACAGACCAAACAGGTTTTATAAGACAAAGAAAGACACAAGACAACATTAGACGCACTTTACACATAATTCATCATATAAAAAAATATAACTTAAATGCAGTCATATTGGGATTAGATGCTGAAAAAGCATTCGATTCGGTTGACTGGTCTTTTCTATATAGAATCTTATCCAGTTTCAATTTTCATAACTTCATTAGAACTATATAGGCATTATATAAAAAACCAACAGCTAAAATAAGGATTAACGGTAATTTATCATCATCTTTTGAGCTGGAAAGAGGATGTCGTCAGGGCTGCCCCCTGTCTCCACTGCTCTTTGCAATCTTCATAGAACCTCTGAGCCAATGGATAAGACAAAATCAAAAAATTCAAGGTATTACACTTGGTCAGAAGGAACATAAAATAGCACTCTTTGCTGATGACATTTTAATATACCTAGGGCAGCCGGACACTTCTTTACCAGAACTAACCTCAGTTTTTTCAGAGTATGGAGATTTATCGGGGTACAAATTAAACATGCATAAAACCCAAGTTTTAACATTCAACTATGACCCAAATCATTATTCACTAAGCAAACTCAAAACTAACTGGGAGTCGGAATCTATGAAATATCTGGGGGTCAATATCCCGAAACAACTCAACAAAATTATATCACTAAACTATAATCCACTGGTGACAAAAATAAAATCTGACCTAGCAAGATGGAATATGATACCATTCTTGGGTACTGCACAAAGAATTGAAGCAGTCAAAATGAATATACTTCCACGTCTTCTATACCTTTTCCAAACAATACCGGTAGAACCTCCCAAAAAAACATGGCAGGAGCTGGACAGAAGGATCTCAAGATTCATATGGCAGGGCAAGAGACCTAGAATCAGATATAGAACCTTACAGCTAAACAAAGACAAAGGTGGGCTCGCGCTGCCAAATATCAGGGACTACTTTAAAGCCACACCAATTAAAACTTTAGTAGAGATATGTAACCCAGTCTACACTGCACAATGGAAGGAGATCGAATGCCAAATAACAAGTGACATCCCCCTTCAGGCGATAATAGGGAACAATGCCTTACCTAAACTTTTGAATAACACTAACCCGTGGATAGAGACCTCGCTAAAAATTTGGTTTAAGATAGTCAGAGAGAATCAAACTAAAGAACCCTATCGACTTCTGCAATGGATTGCCTATGATCAAGACTTTACTCCTAATAAAACAGACACTAGATTTAAAAAGTGGAAGGAGAAAGGGCTGATAAAATATTATGATTTTTTTAAAGGGCAAATTTTAAGAAGTTTTGAAGATTTGAAAAAACAAGGTCTAACAAATTAAGACCTTTACAGGTTCTTCCAGCTTAGACACCACATCAAGGGCCCAGTCAGGTGTTCTGAAGGTCTTCTTAATGGCATATAAAGGGATCCCAGGGATCAGATACATTTCTAAAATATACCAAGGTCTTCAAGACTTAAAAGGAGACAACACATCATATATAAAAGAGAGATGGGAAAAAGAGGGGAATTTCACTTTACAACTGGAAATATGGGAAAAGCTAAATAAACAGCAATGGAAAAGTACCTCATCCCTGCAGTGGAGAGAATTTGGATGGAAAAACTTGGTAAGATTTTTCAGAACACCTGCACAAAACAAATTTACCCATAAGGGATTGAACTGTTGTCCGGGGGCAATTTGCCTCTGATAGGGTCTCCCAAGACAAACTGGTTCTGGGTGAAGGGCCAGACTAAGAACGATCCAACAGACTCTCATGATAAATTGTATATCAAGGATTCAGTGTACCCCGCCCGGTATGGGGTTACCGGGGCCCCACCCTGGAGCCAGGCCTGGGGGAGGGGCTCGAAGGCTAGCGTCTGGTGGCCGGGTTTCCACCCATGGGACCCGGCCGGGCTCAGCCCGAAGGAGTTACATGGGTCCGCCCTCCAGTGGGTTCACCACCTGCAGGAGGGATCATGGGGTCCGGTGCTATGTGGATTAGGTGGCGGTCAAAGGCGGAGACCTTGGCGGACTGATCCCAAGCTTTCTAAACTGGCTTTTGGTACGTGGAATGTCACCTCTCTGGTGGGGAAGGAGCCTGAGCTGGTGTACGAGGTTGAGCGATACCGGCTAGATATAGTCGGCCTCACCTCAACACACAGCTCTGGTTCCGGAACCAGTCTCCTGGAGAGGGGCTGGAGCTTGGCCTTTTCTGGAGTTGCCCCGGGCGAGAGGCGACGAGCAGGGGTGGGTATTCTTGTATCGCCCCACCTTGCTGCCTCTATATTAAAGTTTTCCCCGGTGGACGAAAGGGTTGCTTCCCTACGCCTTCGGGTTGGGAAACGGGTCCTGACCATCATTTGTGCCTATGCACCAAATGATGTTTCAGAGTACCCACCCTTTTTGGAGTCTGTGACTGGGGTGCTGGAGGGTACTCCTCCTGGAGACTCCATTGTCCTACTGGGGGACTTCAATGCGCATGTGGGCAATGACAGTGAAACCTGGAGAGGGGTGATTGGGAGGAACGGCCTGCCCGATCTGAACCCGAGTGGTGTTCAGTTATTGGACTTCTGTGCTAACCACAGTCTGTCCATAACGAACACCATGTTCAAGCATAAGGGTGTCCATATGTGCACCTGGCACCAGGACACCCTAGGTCGCAGGTCGATGATCGATTTTGTTATCGTATCATCAGACCTGCGACCGTATGTCTTGGACACCCGAGTAAAGAGAGGTGCAGAGCTGTCAACTGATCACCACCTGGTGGTGAGCTGGATCCGATGGCAGGGGAGGAAGCCATTCAGACCTGGTAGACCCAAACGTATAGTGAGGGTGTGCTGGGAGCGTCTGGCTGAGGCCCCTGTCCGGGAGGTCTTCAACTCCCACCTCCGGAAGAACTTCAACCACATTCCGAGGGAGTCTGGAGACATGGAGTCTGAATGGGCCATGTTCTCCACCTCTGTTGTTGAAGCGGCGGCAAAGAGCTGCGGCCGCAAGGTGGTCGGTGCATCTCGTGGTGGCAACCCCCGAACCAAGTGGTGGACACCAGTGGTGAGGGGGGCCATTAAGCTGAAGAAGGAGTCCTATCAGGCTTGGTTGGCTTGTGGGACTCCCGAAGCAGCTGAGGTGTACCGGCAGGCCAAGCGGAGTGCAGCTCGGGTGGTTGCTGAAGCAAAAACGCGGGTATGAGAGGAGTTCGGTGAGGCCATGGAACAAGACTTTCGGTCGGCTTCAAAGAGATTCTGGCAAACTGTTCGGCGGCTCAGGAGGGGAAAGCAGCTCCCCGTCCACACTGTGTATGGTGCGGATGGGACACTGTTGACTTCAACTGGGGATATCGTCGGGCGGTGGAAGGAATACTTCGAGGATCTCCTCAATCCCACTGATACGCCTTCCACAGAGGAAGCAGGGTTTGGGGACGAGGGGGATGACTCGCCTATCACAGGGGCTGAGGTCGCCAAGGTGGTTAAAAATCTCCTTGGTGGCCGGGCCCCAGGGGTGGACGAGATTCGCCCTGAGTACCTCAAGGCCCTGGATGTTGTTGGGTTGTCATGGTTGACACGCCTCTGCAACATTGCGTGGAGGTCGGGGGCAGTGCCTTTGGCATGGCAAACCGGGGTGGTGGTTCCTCTCTTCAAAAAAGGGGACCGGAGGGTGTGCTCCAACTTTAGAGGGATCACACTCCTCAGCCTCCCTGGGAAGGTCTATGCCAAGGTACTGGAGAGGAGAGTCCGGCCGTTGGTCGAACCTCGGATTCAGGAGGAGCAATGTGGTTTTCGTCCTGGCCGTGGGACATCGGACCAGCTCTTTACCCTCTCGAGAATTCTTGAGGGTTCGTGGGAGTTTGCCCAACCAGTTTACATGTGTTTTGTGGACTTGGAGAAGGCATTTGACCGCGTCCCTCGTGGATTTTTGTGGGGGGTGCTTCGGGAGTATGGGGTATCGGGCTTGTTGTTACGAGCTATTCGGTCTCTGTACGACCGTTGTGAGAGTTTGGTTCGTATTGCCAACACTCGGTCGGAGTCATTCCCAGTGAGAGTTGGACTCCGCCAGGGATGCCCTTTGTCACCGATCCTGTTCATAATTTTTATGGACAGGATTTCTAGGCGCAGCCAGGGAATGGAGGGTGTCATGCTTGGTGACTACAGGATCTCATCTCTGTTGTTTGCAGATGATGTTGTCCTGTTGGCTTCATCCAGCAATGACCTACAGCTCTTGCTGGGACGGTTTGCTGCTGAGTGTGAAGCGGCTGGGATGAGAATCAGCACCTCCAAGTCCGAGTCCATGGTCCTCAGCCGGAAAAAGGTGGATTGTCCTCTTCGGGTTGGGGACAGGCTCCTGCCCCAAGTGGAGGAGTTTAAGTATCTTGGGGTCTTGTTCACGAGTGAGGGGAAAATGGAGCGAGAGATCGACAGACGGATTGGAGCAGCATCTGCAGTGATGTGGACGATGTACCAGTCTGTTGTGGTGAAGAGGGAGCTTAGTTCTAAGGCAAAGCTGTCGATTTACCAGTCAATCTACGTTCCTACTCTCACCTATGGTCACGAGCTTTGGGTAATGACCGAAAGAACGAGATCGTGGATACAAGCGGCTGAAATGAGCTTTCTCCGTAGGATTGCTGGACTCACCCTCAGAGATAGGGTGAGGAGCTCAGTCATCCGGGAGAGGCTCAGAGTAGAACCGCTGCTCCTCCACATTGAAAGGAGTCAGTTGAGGTGGTATGGGCATCTGATTAGGATGCCTCCTGGACGCCTCCCACTTGAGGTGTTTCAGGCACGTCCCACTGGGAGGAGACCCCGGGGCAGACCCAGGACTCGGTGGAGAGACTATGTCTCCCAGCTGGTCTGGGAACGCCTTGGTATCCCCTCTGAAGAGCTGGAGCAGGTGGCTGGGGAGAGGGAAGTCTGGGCTTCTCTGCTTGAACTGCTGCCTCCGCGACCCGGACCTCCGGAAAAGCGGTAGAAGATGGATGGATGGATGGATGGATGGGATTGAACTGTTGGCGCTTGTGTGGTGAAAAGACTGCAAATCATTTTCATGTGTTTTGGTCATGCCCAGTTATCCACCAATATTGGACCAATGTACAGACAATATTGGGGAAAATATTTAAAATAACAGTTCCCTTTTGTTTTGTAACTTTGTATTTGGGCCTACTACCGGACTCACTGGAAAGACGAGGAGAAAAATACTTATTCAATGTTTTAATATTGGCAAGCAAAAAAGCTCTAACTAAAAAATGGATGTTGAAGGACTGTCCTACACCTGAAGATTGGATTAACGTGATCCAAGACATTTACTCGATGGAAAAGTTGACATTCGCACTGAGACAGGACATGGATGGGTTCATGAACTTTTGGCAACCCTGGATCACATATGTGTCTTCCATTAGATCTAATCTTTGACAAATACCATTTCAATAATGGTTCCGCTCTTTGTTCCAACGCTACTCAGATGCTCTTTTACCTTTATTTACTTATTTTTTGTTTTTGTTTGTTTTTTGCTGGTTTGTTTGTTTTTTTTATTTTATTCTCTTTAATTTCACTTTTTCTTTCACTTTAAAAAAAAAGGGGTGTTGTAATAATTATTCTTCCAATGTTGTCAGATATCAGAAAATAAGGGAACATGTGATGAAAATGTAAACAATGCATTGCTGTAACGACCTGTATACCCTTTACAAAAACAAAAAAAAAAAAAATAAAGGAGGTTTTTCCTGCTGTCTGGGTGGTGGTGAGATTTCTAAAAAAAACTATAAATATATAGAAATATTATAACAGAAATAACAGCATCCTTGGTCATTTAAGTTAATTTACTTTATTAAATACAATTTTATTACTATTTTTTTCTTTGTAATCAGAGTTAAATTATTGTTCTGTTCTGACTGCGAAGTTATGGTCAAAAATGTAAACTGTTATAAACTGTTATAAAAGTTAAAAAAAAAAACAGACAAAAATAAGCCATAAAATAATTCACAAATTCATAATAAAGTTTCAAATGGTAAATGACATTCATCTATAGAGCGCTTTTATTCTTATCTCTAGATGACCAAAGCATTTTACAGATCCTGCTATCCACCCATTCACACACACATTCACACACTGATGGTGGCATAGCTGCCCAACATGGCGCTGTCCAGACCCACCAGGAGCAATTGGGGGTAAAGTGTCTTGCCCAGGGACACAACGGCAGGATACCTGGGGAGAGCGGGATTCGAACCGCCAACCATCCGGTTATTGGACGACCTGCTCTACACACGTGGACAAAATTG
Source organism: Pholidichthys leucotaenia (assembly GCA_020510985.1). NCBI lineage: Eukaryota > Metazoa > Chordata > Actinopteri > Cichliformes > Pholidichthyidae > Pholidichthys > Pholidichthys leucotaenia. The sequence goes on along the minus strand of CM035837.1, from coordinate 314,614,266 downwards.
TTGGTACCCCTCTGTTAATGAAAGAAAAACCCACAATGGTCACAGAAATAACTTGAATCTGGCAAAAGTGGTAATAAATAAAAATTCTATGAAAATTAACCAATGAAAATCAGACCATGCTTTTGAATTGTGGTTCAACAGAATTATTTAAAAAAAAAAACAAACTCATGAAACAGGCCTGGACAAAAATGATGGTACCCTTAACTTAATATTTTCTTGCACAACCTTTTGAGGCAGTCATTGCAATCAAAACGATTTCTGTAACTATCAGTGAGTCTTCTGCACCTCTCAGCAGGTATTTTGGCCCACTCCTCATGAGCAAACTGCTCCAGTTGTCTCAGGTTTGAAGGGTGCCTTCTCCAGACTGCATGTTTCAGCTCCTTCCACAGATGTTCAATAGGATTTAGATCAGGGCTCATAGAAGACCACTTTACAATAGTCCAATATTTCGCTCTTAGCCATTCTTGGGTGTTGTTAGCTGTGTGTTTTGGGTCATTATCCTGTTGCAGGACCCATGACCTGCGACTGACAACAAGCTGTCTGACACTGGGCAGCACATTTCTCTCTAGAATACCTTGATAGTCTTGAGATTTCATTGTACCCTGCGCAGATTCAAGACACCCTGTGCCAGATGCAGCAAAGCAGCCCCAGAACATAACAGAACCTCCTCCATGTTTCACAGTAGGGACAGTGTTTTCTTGGTATGCTTCATTTTTGTGTCTGTGAACATAGAGCTGATGTACCTTGCCAAAAAGTTCCAGTTTTGTCTCGTCTGTCCATAGGACATTCTCCCAGAAGCTTTGTGGCTTGTCAACATGCAGTTTGGCATATTCCAGTCTGGCTTTTTTATGATTTGTTTTCAACAGTGGTGTCCTCCTTGGTCGTCTCCCATGAAGTCCACTTTGGCTCAAACAACGACGGATGGTGCGATCTGACACTGATGTACCTTGACCTTGGAGTTCAGCATGAATGTGTTTAGAGGTTGTTCTGGGCTCTTTTGTTACCATTCCTATTATCCGTCTCTTCCATTTTTCATCAAGTTTCCTCCTGTGGCCACGTCCAGGGAGGTTGGCTACAGTCCTGTGGATCTTAAATTTCTGAATAATATGTGCAACTGTAGTCACAGGAACATCAGGCTGCTTGGAGATGGTCTTATAGCCTTTACCTTTAACATGCTTGTCTATAATTTTCTTTCTAATCTCCTGAGACAACTCTCTCCTTTGCTTCCTCTGGTCCATGTTTAGTGTGATACACACCATGTCACCAAACAGCACAGTGACTACTTGTCACCCTTTAAATAGGCCGACTGACTGATTACAAGTTTGTAGACACCTGTGATGTTAATTAGAGGACACATCTTGGTTGAACATGTCCCTATGGTCACATTATTTTCAATCTTTTCTAGGGGTACCATCATTTTTGCCCAGGCCTGTTTCATGAGTTTGTTCTTTAACGTAATTCTGTTGAACCACAATTCAAAAGCATTGTCTGATTTTCATTGGTTAATTTTCATAGAATTTTATTACCACTTTTACCAGATTCAAGTTATTTCTGTGACCATTGTGGGTTTTTCTTTCATTAACAGAGGGGTACCAACAATTTTGTCCACAGCTGTACCTCCTGAGCCACTGCTGCCCAAAGAAAAGTCAATTCTTGTACAAGAAAAGTATTTCTTGCATTTCTTGTACAAGAAAAGTCAATTTTACAAGAGGAAATTACAAATTTGAGGAAAATGGTTTCAAATTTAGATAAATTTACAAAGAAAAATAGAAAACTATAAGAAAATTATTATAAATTTTTAAGAAAAACCTCAAACCTTCAAGACTGAAGTCATTACTCAAGTTTTTAAGTGGGTGCTCTTTGTACCCTTAACTCCACTAGAAATTTTTGGTTGTCTACTTTTAATTATTAATTTCAAAGCACTGCTTTTACATGAGCAGAATTTCTGGCTACTATACCCACCTCTGATCATATAATTTAAGTATGCATGAGTACATTACTATTATATCCCTTCCCTACTCTCTCAATGGAAAAAAAAACCACTAGAATAAAAATACAAAAAAAAATACACATATTTTTGTCCTTTATGTAAACCATGACAAAAAAATCCTGTAAGACAAAACGTGACACTTGATATTTTCTAATCTGTTTGTATACCACCATAGACAGAGAGAACCTAAAATAGACAGAGCTCAGAGAGGGCAAAATGAGACAGAAGAGAGGAGCCAAGGAGAGAGTCCAGGAGAGGTGAGAGTAGAGGAAGGAGAGAAGGATAATACCACTAAAAAGTCTAAACACAGGAAGTCTGGGTGGGACCCCAACTGGCCCAATATTCCAGTATTCAAGCCTCAGTTGTACAATACTTCAAATGGTAAGTTCCACATGCAAAGTTTCTGTGCAAATTAAAAAAAAAAGAAAAAAGAAATAAACTGTATAAAATTAACATATTCTGGTAACAATCATGTCAAATGCCCCCCCCCCATCCCGGGAAAATATGTTGCCACCGTGCCATGGTCTTTCAGCCAGAGGAAACACTGCTGTGCATGATAAGTAGCAGCAGAGATGATAATTAGTACCAGAGATGATATGGATATCAGACAGGTGAGACAATATCTACTGTACAGGTGAGTTGTGTGCAAATTTAGCAGCTGGTGTGTGAGTTCCTACATGCAAGCTGTGTTACGGAGTCTGGGAGCTGTTATCTGTTCACGAGTCTGATGGTAGTGGGAAAGAAGGAGTTCTTCAGTCTGATTGTCCTGCATTTCACACTTCTGTACCTCTGGCCTGAGGGTAGAAGTGTGAACAGTCTGTGCTGGGGGGTGGGTGGAGTCCCGGAGGATGGTGTCCGCTCTCCTTTAGACTCTGCGGTGCTAGATGCTCTGCTGAGATGGGAGTGGAGTCCTGATGATCTTCTCCGCTGTCTTCACCACTCTCTGCAGGAGTTTGTGGTCCAGGGCAGTGGTGCTGCCGTACCACGCAGTGATGCAGTTGGTCAGGATGCTCGTGATGATGCAGCTGTAGAAACTGTTGAGGATCCTGGAAGACATGCCAAGCTTCTTCAGCCTCCTCAGAAAGTGCAGTCGCTGTTGAGCTCTCTTTAACCAGCTCTGTTGTGTTGTGTGTCCACTTAAGGTCCTTGCTGATGTGGATGCCCAGGTATTTAAAAGGAACTCCGATTATATTGGCATGTTAGCTCTATATGCTTTATTTTGATGTTAGTAACATAACTATAATTTTTTTGAAAATAATTCCCAGTTTTATATATTTTTAAAAAACTTTATTACGATGTAAATCGCCATTTTTGTTTACGTCGCAATGCATTCTGGGTAGTGACGTAGATTGGTTGTGCTGCATGTAGCAGCAGCGGTCTGTAAACAGCCTTTTCAGTTCAAACCAGTGCGAAGCCAAAGCAATAAAGACAATGACGAAGACACACAAAGTGAAAATGGACTTGAGAATGAAGACAGCAGCCGCGAGGAAGCTAGAGCTGGTCATGTTGGATGGTGTTTTTGTGGCAAATGTTCGCCAGTGCTGACGGAGAAGTAGAGCTGTTGGAAAGAGCAAAAAAAAAAAAAAATCGGTTGGAAAGAGCTCTACTTCATTTCTGCCGCTGTCCATGGTACCTAATGCTATAAACGGGGATGGCAACAGGAAATTCTGATTTCAGCTGAAATCTAATTTGGTCGACTGACTCATGGGGGGGCCGGGGGGGCGCAGCCCCCCTGAAGCTGGGAGGTTTTCAGTAAAACAGAAGTAATTTAGACTGAAAAAAATGATGAAAAAAAATGAAATACTAGACTTAGATAAATCATTAAATTTAATGAAAAGTTGACTTACTTTTTCTTCAATGTTGTCTCACTGTCTTTAGTCCAACATATTTAACAGTTCTATAAGAGTTTATTACACTATTTACAGTATTTACACTGCTCACCAAGTCACTTCTAATGTGAAACTTTCTTCCTTTTGGCAGCAAGCTGTGTCAGTCTCTGAACTTTGAACTTCATCTCCTTTTCTGGTTTCTTCAGAAACTGTCCGAGTGTTTCTGTTACCTCGTCGAACTTTGAGCCAATTTTCACCTTTACTGTCACTTTTCTCTCAAGCCAATTCCATCGGAACTTATTTTTGACACTTTTGTCTATTTCTAGCACTGATGACTCCTGATCCTTCGATAAAAATCTCATAATTCCGCTGAAAACAATACCAAAAGCTCAGAATTCCAACATGAACCAGGGATGTGATTTGGGGTTGGTGAAATTATCTGAAAATTTTGCAGGGGGTCTGTGGGACGCAATCCCCCAGCGGGGTCTGGGGTAGAACCCCGTTGGGGGGGGGGGGGGGGGTTGGGGGGCTATGCTCCTGGGTTTTTATGATTTTTAAGTACCAGAACTGTGCTTAAATGACATAAAACAAACAGCTGAATGCCACTTATTACTGTATAATATTGACTTATGTTCCAAGAAGATAGCATTCCTAAAATATTCCAACAAGCATTATCCATCACATGCTTTAACACTTGAGCAAATCAAAATCAGTTAATTTTATCTATTCCATAATAGAAATAAAATCCCAACATACCATTACTTTTTATAATTTCAGCATTCATTTCAGATCACCAGTTTCAATCTCCATTGAGTCTTGAGCAGTTCATTTTGCACAATCACTGATGCAGCCAAGTCTTAGAAATATCCAAAAGTTATGAGTCAATATCCACTGTGCACTGTCAATTTCAAACTGTTTGGAATCATAAAAGTAATCTATCTAAATTGTTTTGCTATTTTTTCTCCTCAACATCAATGTCAGGGCGCTGCATGAGTTTTGGGGGATGGTTAACTTTTATAACCGTTTCCTCCCCCACGCAGCCCAGCTCATACAGCCGTTGTACGCTGCACTCAAATGGAAACCGGCGGACAGAGTCGACTGGACTTCTGAACGGGAGCAGGTGTTCTGAGGTTAAAACAGCGCTCACTACCGACGCCTCGGACATGGGCATAGCAGCCGTCGTGGAGCAATGCGTTGCTGGTTCTTGGCAGCCGCTCACCTTTTTTTTTAAGCAGGTCTTTGCACGACAGTGAGCGTAAATACAGCGTGTTCGACAGAGAGTTAATGGCTCTCCACCTGGCCATACGCCACTTCCAGTTCTGCCTGAAAGGGCACACCTTCAATGCGTTCGTGGACCACAAGCCGCTAACGTACTTAACGTACTTTATCTTCCTGGAAGATAAAATAAAGCGGAATTCGGCGAATTACCGGAAAAATCACATCCCTGAGAACAAGCCGCCATGAATTTTTGACAAAGCATACAACGAGCCATTTGATTGGTCCAATCGTTTGCAACTATCCAATTGCAGGGCTGTTTACAATACAGCAGTAGCTTGAGTACATCCGGGTTATCGCGGGAGACTTGACCCGGGGAAGGGCCGAGCGCTTATGTAATCGTGTTGATTTTCACTAAATCGGTAACAATAAGGTACCTTACCTCCCCCAAAATTTTCTCAACGGATTTAGACGATTCACAGAAATGATCAATTTGAAAATAAATCGGCGGAAATCCGCGGAAAACTGCCATCCCTGTATAAATGTATCTTGTTCAGTCACTTGTTAAAGTGGTATAACAGGATGCATGCCTGCTTTACAGATCTGTCCTGTATCACAGCACATCAAAGCTTTGATGCCGTTTGCATTAAGCCGTCGTTTGTAGCCAGACACACCTGTGAGCTCTTTCATGAGCTGGGGGCGACGAAAATCCTCAAAATCCTCAGGACTAAAGTGATTAGAGCACAGCCGTGGGTGATTGGGAAGTTGGACTCTTCAAACCGCATCCTCCCACTTTTAATAATAATAATAATGCATCAGATTTATATAGCGCTTTATCATAGACACTCAAAGCGCACGCTCAAGCTTGACATGTCGAAGATCTGGCTGGCAGTCATTTGGAACGACTTTGGAGCACTGCTTATGGACGTTCAACCCGCAGTCTGAGAAAGCAACAGAGAAATTGCTTTATGTTGCTGAGAGTCCATGTTTATCAGTTCAGTGCCCATGATGCTTGTAGACAATTTTTTTGTGTTTGAGCATTCTATTGTAAGTAAATCAACAATATATAAGTTTCACCTTAAAATAATGCTTCCTCAAGCACACGCGTGAGACACTCAAAGCGGAGAGACACTCGCGGAGCGGAGAGACACTCAAGCGCACGCTATATCATAGCGTGATAAATACAGTGGGGAAAAAAAGTATTTAGTCAGCCACCAATTGTGCAAGTTCTCCCACTTAAAAGATGAGAGAGGTCTCCAATCTTCATCATAGGTATACCACAACTATGAGAGACAAACTACTAAATACATATTATACATTTACCAATTTGGAATTTACAAGGTCCACACTCATCATTCACCTTCTTCTTCAGAAGTTATGTTTAATTTCTTTACATAATCAATGAAAGGTCTCCACATATTCTCAAACACATTTTCATTTGATTTCAATATGTATGTTATTCTTTCTAGTGGAAGGTTTGTTAACATCTGTCTTAACCACTGAGTCACATCTGGTCTAGGAGTCTTTTTCCACAGTAGTGCAATACATTTTTTGGCATTAACCAAACTGAGGTCTATGAATGTTCTTTCACTCTTATTAAAATTATGCTTTTCTGGATACAGACCCAACAAAAACAGTTTGGAGTTCAATATGAATTGTTTTGAAATTATTTTTTCAATTGTTACCCTCACCTCTTCCCAAAACATTCTAATTTTTCTACATTCCCATAAACAATGAAATAAGGTTCCTTTACTTTCCATACATTTTGTGCACGTATCTGGTATGTTTTTGTTATATCTATTTAACTCCACTGGTGTAACATACATCCGCATTAACCATTTAAAATGTATCAATTTAAGACGTACATTTATTGATTTGGTTTGAGCTTCTGTGCAAGCCAATTCCCATTGTTCCTCTGAAATTTCAATTTGCAGGTCTTCTTTCCAATAATTCATTCTTTTCTGTGAGTTTTCACTTGAGGATAGTGTCAATGAGTTATAAAACTCTGAAATAATACCCTTTCTCTTACTATCTTTCGTCAAAATTTTTTCCAAGGATGAATAAGTAGGTCGGGTGAGAACATTATTTTGATTTGATCGAATAAAATTCCGAAGCTGAAGATATTTAAAAAAATGTGTTCTATTAAGATCAAATTTGACCCTCAGTTCTTCAAAAGACATTATGTTATCTGAACGTGACAAATATAAGTCTCGAATCATTTGAATCCCTTTTTAAATTCCATAATTTAAATACACCATCCGCTCTCCCTGGTGTAAAATATTGATTACCCCATATTGGGCTAAATTGTGACAATAATTGTGGTTCTTTTAAATATATTTTGATTTCACACCATATTTTGATCATATGCTTTACAATAGGATTTTTAACTAGGGATTTTAACTTGTTTTTGTAATTTTTTAGCCAAGTCTGAGTATATGAATAAGGGAAGAGGTAAAGGTAAATTGTATGATTCCATTTCAGTCCAGTGAGGGAGATCATTTGATGAAAAATAATATGTCATAGACCTCAGTTGTGCTGACCAGTAATACAACATAAAGTTTGGACATTTCAGACCTCCACGATCAAATGGTAAATATAGTAAGGACAGACGTAATCTAGCCTTCCTATTGTTCCATATAAACTCCACTAACTTTGAGAACAGATCTGAAGGTGGTGGTAAAGGAATGCATTGAAATAAATATAGTATTTTGGGTAAGATATTACTTTTAAGTATATTAATTCTCCCGATCATCGACATTGGTAGTGACATCCATCTCTGAAGCAACTCATTAATATCTGTCATTAAGGCTTCATAGTTGGCACTGGCGACTGATTCTAACTTAGGCACAATTTGAATTCCTAAGTATTTAAACTGATTTACAACACTGAATTGATTTACCTCAGGAGCTGGGTGATTTCTCTGGGTCTCATTTAGCATTAATATTGAAGATTTAGTTTTATTTATTTTATATCCTGATATTTCCCCAAAGTTCTTTATTAAATTTAACAAGGTTGGAATTGATTTTTTAAGATTCGACATAAACAAAATTATGTCATCAGCATACAGGGAGATTTTATGTTCTGTTGGTCCTACTTTAATTCCATATATTTGTGGATGTAAATGTACTGCCATCGCTAAAGGTTCAATTGCCATAGTAAACAGTAAAGGTGAAAGTGGACAACATTGTCGACATCCTCTATTGATTTTTATTGATTTTGAGATATTGCTATTTGTTAGGATTTCTGCTGTAGCATTATTGTATATTATCTGAACCCATTTTATGAAATTATTTCCAAGTCCAAACCTTTGTAGGACTTCAAAAAGAAAGGGCCATTCGACCCTATCAAAGGCCTTTTCGGCGTCCAATGATAGGAGAGCTGTATCCGGTGCTTCTTTATTAGAATAAATAATATTAAATAGTCTTCTTACATTATGGAAGCCTTGTCTTCCCATTATAAAGCCATTCTGATCTCGGTTAATAATATTTGGTAATATTTCTTGTAGTCATCTTGCTAAAATTTTACAGATTATCTTAAGGTCTGCATTTAATAGGTTTATTGGTCTCATGTTTTCACATTTATTAGAGGGTTTACCTGGTTTTGGCAACAGTATAATTAAGGCATTATTCATGTATGGTGGTAAATTACTATTTTGAAATGCTTCTAAAACCATTTCCAAAAATGGTTTTATTAATTTATTCCTAAATTTTTTATAGAGGTCAACTAGAAGACCATCAGGTCTCGCACTTTTTCCTGATTTCATATTATCAATGGCTAGCCCAACTTCTTCTTGACTAATTTTTGACTCCAGTATCTCCCCATTTTCATTTGGAATACACGGTATAGATAATCCGTCCAAAAACCCATTTAGTTTTGTTAAGTCAGTTTCATTTTTTGTATCATATAATTTTTCATAATAATCTCTAAAGGCACTATTAATTTCTAAAGGATCTACAACTGCCTGTCCGTTACTTATAGTACTGGTAATTGGTGTTTTAAATTCCAATTGTTTAATCAGCCATGCCAATAATTTTCCTGATTTTTCACCTTGTTCATAAAAGGTTTGCTTCAATCTTAGAAGACTCGAGGCAGCTCTATTCGCTGATTTTTTGTCATATTCAGCTCTCAGAATCAGTAATTTGTTCTCTAATTTTGTATTACTTCCTGCATACACTTTTTCTTGAAGAATTTTTATTTTACGTTCCAATTGGACTCTCTCCTCTTCCTAGATTTTGAACCTGTATAACTAATAATATGCCCCCTAATAAAAGCTTTGAAAGCTTCCCACTTTATACATGCTGATGTTTGTGTAGTATTGATATCAAAGAACTCATCTATCTGTTTTTCTATGTACTTAACAAATTCCTTATCCTGCAGCCATTTATGCTGAAATTGCCACCTACCTGGAACCTTTGTCAATTTCTTATCTACATATATTAGACAGCAGGGTGCGTGATCAGATATCACGATGTTATCATAAAAACAATTTTGAATCTTGGACCTTAATTCTGTGGAGATCAAAAAATAGTCAATACGTGAAAATGTCTTGTAGGTATTAGAATAGCAAGAATAGGCTTTGACTTGTGGTTTCATTTCTCTCCATATATCTAGCAATCTCAATTCTTTCATAAAATGATTAATGGTCATCCTACATCCATTGTGCGTACAGTCCTGTCCTGTTGATCTATCTATACTGGGATTCAATGTACAATTAAAATCCCCTGCTATTATATGTTGCCCTGTGAGTGATGCTAAAGTAAGAAATAAATTAACGAAGTTTTGATCATCTATATTGGGACCATATAAGTTCACCAGATTTATATTTTCTAATAACAAAGATCCTTGGATGATTAGATATCTTCCCAATTTATCTCCAATTACATTTTTCACTTGAAATGGAACTGTTTTATGTATGAGAGTCATAACTCCCCTGGCTCGGGATGAAAATGATGAGGTGAACACACTTCCCTGCCATCTTCTCCTTATTCTTTTTACATCCTCCTCTATTAGATGAGTTTCTTGTAAAAACACAATTTTTGAACCTATGTCTTTTATTTTATTCAAAACGAAGTTTTTTTAGATTTTGTAGACCTCTGCAATTCCATGATGTTAAATTAAGATTAACACTTTGGTCTATGATCGATAAAGAGTTTGAGATTACCTTGCAAAATAAGCATGCTCATACAGAGAAGCAAAAACATGGATGGTTGAACATTCATCCCACAAACTACACAAAAACAAATTCCCCCTCCCCACATTTGTGGTAATCCCCCCAAAATCAAAAAAAAAATTCAGTCTCCCGTTATAGCCAGTGGCTGCTCCTCACCCGCGAGGTTCAGTCAAACCACTCTCTCTTTCTCCTCTCAATCACCCTGACTCTGCTACTTTTAATAACGTGACAATAACTCTCTTCTGTAGTTTTTCCAACTTAACTCCAAAATTTTATAGCAACTTTGTACATCATAGCTTTATATATATATATATATATATATATATATATATATTTTTTTTTTTTTTTATATATATATAATACAATCTATATTTTGTAGACATGCTATATGTTTCAAATCAGTCAGATACTTGTACACATGCTTAAATATTCTACCTTTGTATCTTGTTCTTGCTTCATGCTTAGCTCCCGCCAGTCTCTACTTGGATCTGCTTAATGAGTTCCTGCACCTCCTGAGGGGTCTTGAAGACATGGGTTCTCCCTTTATATGTGACCAGCAGTCTTGCCGGATGAATCACTCCGTAACGAATCCCGAGGCTGCGCAGCTCTTTACGGGCGGGGTCAAACTGTTTCCTTAATTGTTGGATTCCTGTGGCCAAATCTGAGTAGAACCGCACCTGTTGATCCTGGTATTTGATTTCTCCTTTAGTACGCGCTGCGTTGGAGACCGTCATCTTGTCTCTGTAGTTGAGGAACTTCATAATCAGCATCCTCTGTGGTGTCTTATTATCTCCCGGTGGGCCGATTCGGTGTGCGCTCTCCAAGACGACCGATGACTGTAGATCTGCGCTGTTCAGCGCTTCTGGAATCCACTTTTCCAAAAAGGAACATGCATCCTGTCCCTCCGTACCCTCCGGGAGGCCCACCAGCCTTAAATTATTCCGTCGTGACCGGGATTCTAAGTCCAGGACGTTATCTTCCAGACGTTTATTTTTTAATTCCAATGTTTGGACCTTTAATTGTAGGCTGGTGACATCATCTTCAGCGTTGGAGATTCGGAGCTCTGCCTGCGATACTCGTTCCATACAGTTGTTTATTTCTTTTCTCATGCCTTCTATCGCTGCTATAATCCCATCAAACTTAGACGAAAAGTCTGCTCTCATAGCGCTGATAGCAGCAAGGACCGCATTCGTTCCCTCGGCAGTCACCGCTCCACCGTTAGCTCCCTCCTCAGCCATGGTCTCTGGAGATTTTTCTGCTTCGTCACAAGCGTGAAAGTCTGTTAACTTGGATTGTCTCGACGAATCAGTTTTTCCTCCGCCTGATTTCACAGCCTTGGTTTTTACCATATCCGCGCCTAAACGCTAGGATAGATTTTTGTTCCAATTGAGAGCGTTTTAGCCTACTTTTTATAATTAGGAGCAGAGCAGAGTGAAACACGTCTTCCTACGTGGCCGCCATAACCGGAAGTCCACAAGTTGAGTTTTTACCAAAAAGTTCTATTTTGGTTTCATCTGACCATATGACATTCTCCCAATCCTCTTCTGGATCATCCAAATGCTCTCTAGCAAACTTCAGACGGGCCTGGACATGTACTGACTTAAGCAGGGGGACACGTCTGGCACTGCAGGATTTGAGTCCCTAGCGGCGTAGTGTGTTACTGATGTAGCCTTTGTTACTTTGGTCCCAGCTCTCTGCAGGTCATTCACTAGGTCCCCCCGTGTGGTTCTGGGATTTTTGCTCACCGTTCTCGTGATCATTTTGACCCCACGGGGTGAGATCTTGCATGGAGCCCCAGATCGAGGGAGATTATCAGTGGTCTTGTATGTCTTCCATTTTCTAATAATTGCTCCCACAGTTGATTTCTTCACACCAAGCTGCTTACCTATTGCAGATGCAGTCTTCCCAGCCTGGTGCAGGTCTACAATTTTGTTTCTGGTGTCCTTTGACAGCTCTTTGGTCTTGGCCATAGTGGAGTTTGGAGTCTGACTGTTTGAGGTTGTGGACAGGTGTCTTTTATACTGATAACAAGTTCAAACGGGTGCCATTAATACAGGCAACGAGTGGAGGACAGAGGAGCCTCTTAAAGAAGAAGTTACAGGTCTGTGAGAGCCAGAAATCTTGCTTGTTTGTAGGTGACCAAATACTTATTTTACCTAGGAATTTACCAATTAATTCATTAAAAATCCTTCAATGATTTTCTGGATTTTTTTTTTCTCATTTTGTCTCATAGTTGAGGTATACCTATGATGAAAATTGGAGACCTCTCTCATTTTTTAAGTGGGAGAACTTGCACAATTGGTGGCTGACTAAATACTTTTTTGCCCCACTGTATATATATCAGCTTTATCAAGCGTGCACTATAGCACTTTATCATAGACACTCAAAGCGCATGCTCAAGTGTGCGCTTTGAGCGATATAGCGCTTTATCATAGCGTGATAAATATATATATCAGCTTTATCAAGCGTGCGGTATAGCGCTTGAGCATAGACACTCAGAGTGACGGAAATGTGGCTGCCAATCCACGCCAACGGCCTCTCTGGCCACCACCGAACATTTAAACATTTTTACACATTCATACCCAGTGTTATGGGCACTGGAGGCAATGCGGGTGAAGTGTCTTGCCCAGAGACACAACGGCAGGATATCTGGGGAGAGCGTGATTCGAACCGCCAACCATCGGGTTATTAGACGACCTGCTCTACCTCCTGAGCCGCTGCCGCCCCACTTTTTCCTCAACTTTCCCTCTTTAGGAAAGCTATGGAGGCTTACCCCGCTCTCTTTACTTCCCTTTGATTGGAAATTACATCCAAAAGCCACGCAATGTGGCATTTTCACTGACAAATGGCAGTAGTTCGTAGCTTCGCTTCTTGGCTTGTATAAGACAGAAAAAACGGCTGCAACCATTCTACGTCACTACCCAGAATGCATTGCGACGTAAACAAAAATGGTAATTTACATCGTAATGAAGTTTTTTAAAAATATATAAAACTGGGAATTATTTTCAAAAAAATTATATTATAGTTATGTTACTAACATCAAAATAAAGCATATAGAGCTAACATGCCAAAATAATCGGAGTTCCTTTTAAAGCTGCTCACCCTCTCCACCTTAAACTTCTGGATGAACAGAGGCCGATGGGGTCTCCTCCTCCCTTTCCTCATGCCCACCATCATCTCCTTTGTCTTGTCCGTGTTGAGGGTGAGGTTGTTGTCCTCACACCATGACACCAGGTTGGCCACCTCCCTCCTGTAGGATGCTTCTTCATCACCAGTGATGCGTCCTGTCACTGCTGTGTCATCTGCAAACTTTAGGATGATATTGCCCTTGTGGGAGGCAACAGTCATGGGTGAAGAGGCTGTAGAGGATGGGGCTGAGAACAAAACCCTGTGGGACACCTGCGTTTGTGATGATGCTGGCTGAGGTCCTGTTACCCATCCTGACAGACTGGGCCCTGCCAGTCAGAAAGTCCAGTAGCCAGTCGCAGAGGGTGGGGTGCAGGCCAAGTGAAGACAGTTTGTCGGTGAGTTTGTGGGGGATGACCGTGTAGAAAGCGGAGCTGTAGTCGACAAAGAGCATCCGAATGTAGGAGTCTTTATCTTCCAGGTGGGAGAGAGAATAATGGAGTGCTGCAGTGATGGCATCTAAGGTGGACTTGTTGGACCGGTAGGCATACTGCAGGGGGTCCAGGGTGCCCGGTATGCTGTCCTGAATGAGAGGCAGCACCACTCTCTCGAAGCACTTCATGATGATTTGAGTGAGTGCTACCTGTCTAATCATTCAGACAGGTCGGCGGGCTCTTTTTGGGGAGGGGGATGATAGTTGTGGTTTTGAAGCAGGAGGGGACTATGTTCTGGTTGAGGGAGAGGTTAAAGATTGCTGTGAGAATGTCGGTCAGCTCTGCAGCGCATGCTCTGAGGGCCCGCCCAGGTATGTTGTCTGGTCCTGATGCCTTGCAGGAGTTGATATTCCTCAGTGTTTTGTCTACCTGGCCTGATGAGACTCTTAGTGGGGGGAAGGGTGAGTGTGTGTCCTTTCTCTGTGCTGTGGCTGGTGGTCTCGAAGCGGGTGTAAAAGATGCTGAGATCATCCGGCAGGCTGTCTGTAGAACTAGCGGTGCTGTTGGTCCTCTTGTAGTCTGTGATGTGTTGCAGGCCTTGCCACATGTGCCCCGGGTCAGGAGTGGAGTAGAGGCTGTCCAGCTTTTCTCTGTACTGCCTCTTGGCTGTTGTTATAGCCTTTCTCAGTCCATACTTTGCAGCTTTGTACTCGACCTCACAGCCTGATTTAAATGCATGAGAGCGAGCACCCAGCATCTCATGTACCTGACTGTTGATCCAGAGCTTCTGGTTGGGGAACTTCCTGACCTGTATGGTGGGTACGATGTATCAACGCATGTGCTGATGTACCCAGTCACATATTCAGGATAATCCTGTATGTTTACATAAGAGTACTCTCAGGTGGCTGCAGCTTTAAACACATCCCATTCTGTGCAGGCAAAACAGTCTTGTAGGGTGCTCTCAGTCTCTGGAGTCCAGCACTTAATTTGCTTAATAAAAGGGTGTGTTTGTTTCAGCTTTTGTCTGTAGGCTGGGTACATAAACAGGGAGATGTGATCTGACTGTCTGAAGTGGGGGCGGGGTGCTGCTCTGTAGGCGCCACATATGTTGGAATAAACATGATTCAATGTGCTTTTATCGGGGGTGACAATGTCCATATGCTGGTAATATTTGGGGAGTACAGTCCATAAACTGCACTGGTTAAAGTCGCCAGCAACAATAAAAACAGCATCAGGGATGTTTTGTCTCTACTGCGCTGATGACGTCATGTAGTTTGTTTTGCGCTACTGTGTAGTTGCTCTGTGGACAAATGTATACAGCGGCCAAAAACACAGCAGTAAATTCCCTTGGTAAATAAGAGGGATGGCATTTCAACAGTAAAAACTCCACGTTGGGTGAGCAGTGCTTGTAGACTGTTGGTACATCTCCACACCATGAGTGGTTTATAAATACACACACACACCCTCCCCTTGTCTTACCAGAGTCTCCTGTTCTGTCTGCCCGATGTGTTGAGTGTGTCTGTAGCTGCAGAACGCTCTCTGGGACTCTGTCTGAAAGCCAGGTCTCGCAAAAAATTAGGGCACAGCACTCTCTTGTCTCCCACTGGTCTTCAATCCTTGCTCTTAGTTCATCTAGCTTATTTTCCAAAGATCAAACGCTAGCCATTAAGAGACTGGGTAGCAGTGGCCGGCTGGAGCAAGCCTTCTCATTTTTTTGTATGTTTGTCACACTTAAATGTTTCAGATCATCAAACAAATTTAAATATTAGACAAAGATAACACAAGTAAACACAAAATGCAATTTTTAAATTAAGGTGTTTATTATTAAGGGGAAAAAATCCAAACCTACATGACCCTGTGGGAAAAAGTGATTGCCCCTAAACCTAATAACTGGTTGGGCCACCCTTAGCTGCAACAACTGCAATCAAGCATTTGCAATACCTGCCAATAAGTCTTTTACAGTGCTGTGGAGGAATTTTGGCCCACTCATCTTTGCAGAATTGTTGTAATTCAGCCACATTGGAGGGTTTTCGAGCATGAATCGCCTGTTTAAGGTCATGCCGCAGCATCTCAATTGGATTCAGGTCAGGACTTTGACTAGGCCATTCCCAAGTCTTCATTTTGTTTTTCTTAAGCCATTCAGAGGTGGACTTGCTGGTATATTTTGGATCACTGTCCTGCTGCAGAACCCAAGTGCGCTTAAGCATGAGGTCACAAACAGAAGGCCGGACATTCTGAAAGACGATAAGAACATCACACTCGTTATATCTGCTTGCACCTTTATTGCCGACCACAAAGTGACATGACAATTCCCAGGAAAAAAAAAAACATATCCGCTTCCCCACCTTCTGCTCGCTTTCACAATAAAAGCCCTGCGGATAACAGCACAACAAACACTTGATAAATGACAATTATATACAATATATTGTATCTGAAACTTAACAATCTCCCTGTCCTTTTTTTTTTAAACAGTCATATTCAAACCCATTAAGTCCAACAACATAAACATATACACGTGCTCAAATAAACCCTGAGCTTGAAGACAGAACATAACTGTTAAACAAAGCTTATATATGAACAGAACTGTAAGTTCTCAAGTTTTCATTTTTTAAGTAATACTCTGACCCCCTGTTAACCAATAGTCCATTGCCCTTCACTCAGCGCCTTGAGCAACTGGTGAGCTGATGCACCCCTTTTTGTGAGACAGTCTGCGAGTTGTTCTTTTGTGCTCTGCCACAGTATCTGTTCAACTTTCTGCATCTGAATAAGCTCTTTGATGCTACTAATCTCCAAACGAAGTCTTTTCTCAGAAACTGACTTTGTGGATTTTAGTGCATCAGTTAGCGAATGGTTGTCTGTTACACAGATTATTGGAGGGGCATGGTTTGTGTCTCCTGCGGTCAACTCAGAAAACAGTGTAGCTAGAAAAAGTGCATTGTCAACTCCCTCAGACATAGCCAGGGTTTCACCAGCTAGTGTACTTCTCACTACCCTTTTTACTCTCTTTGATTGCCAAGAAAGAGGTGAAAACTTTACCTTTTCTCCCATGAGAGCAATGAAATGTCCTCCTTGAGTGCCTCCATCAGACAGGTTTCCAAATGAGGCATCACTAAACACAGTTATTTTTAGTGCACTGTCTTTTCCCAAATGTGAAAAGTTTAACACAACCTTCTTTGACTTTATCTTGCACACTATTCTGTTTGCTTCATGGATCGTGTGTACAGTTGCATCTTTCAGTGTTGATGCCAGGTTACTAGCATCAAACATCACATCTGGTCTACTCTGCCTGGCAACCCAGAGAATCTGACCAATCGTTGATCTGAGTTGATCTTTTTCCTCCTCACAGAGAGGCGAATTTTGCTGTACTGCTCGCGATGGGTCAATGTGTATGGGCTGCATGTGCTGAATGTATTTCTCCTGGTGCATTTGCACCTTTCCATCAAGAGTCACAAAGTCTACTCCCACATAAGAGAAGTGTTTGTGTGCTTCACGCCCAACCTGAAAAACAGATTTCAGGTGAGGTATGACTGTTGTGGCAAATTTTTGTGTGCCTCCCCATATGAAATCATCTGCATGACAGGCGAGCACCCCAGACACGGTGCAGTCTTGATCTAACCAATAGAAAACAGCCGGATCGACCTTTGACATTTGTCCACCTGCTTTCAGCACCATCTCTTTGACTCTGTTGTACCAGTACAATGATGCATCTGCTAAGCCATATACACACTTTTTGAGCTTCCATAATATTCCATTACAGTTGGAGGTGGTCTAATGTAAATGTCACGTGACGCCTCCATTCCCTGAAGAAATGCTGATCTTATGTCCATAGAATGAAGTGACCATTGTTTTTGACAAATAACTGCTGTCAGTAGTCGTAAGGACTCTGAAGCACAGGTGGGTGAGTCCTTTTGCAGCTCAGACATCTCCATCTCCTCAAAACCTCTTGCCACCAGACGAGCTTTTGGCACTAATCCTGAGACGGTTTCTTTGAGAGTACACACCCACCTTGTTGAAATACACTTTTGTCCCTCATCCTTCATTTCTACAAACACACCGTTATCTCTCCAGCATTTAATTTCTTCTTGTTTGGCTTTATCAAATGATAAATCATTAGCCACGAACACATCTTCATTAGTGTTAACATCAGTGACAGCAGGTTCAATCTCAACACTCTGTACCTGTGTTAGATCAACAGATTTTGTGTTACCATCTAGACAATCAGGCTCCATAAAAAGCAAGTTATACCAATTTTTTTATTTCCCTGTTGCTTTGCCTGCCCGCCCCAAAACTTTGGCTGTGTGTTTAACCCCACTGTCTTTGTCTATGTATTTCAGGACCTGCCCCGTTTTCAAACAAACACCGGATGTTTCAGCTGTGTTTGTTTCTCTGTTAGGCATTTCTGGTTGTATTTCATGAGTCTCTCTGTCACCATTCGTGGAAAGTGAAATCTCACTCAGACTCAGCCTTGTCATGTAATTATCAAGCCATTCTTGTCCACACACAGTCCGAGTGCATGCAGTGTTGATTATTGCAGAATCAAAACATTCAGTCATAAAGATTTCTGCTTCATTGGGTGACTCTTTAGTAAACAGGGTAAAGTTACACTCCTCTGTGTTACTTACTTCACTCGCTTTTATAAGTTTGACTTGTTCACTTCTGTGTAGACAGTCTTTAGCCCAGTGAAACGTGCTTTGGCAGATGGCACATCTTGATCTCCGGCCATACCTGTCCAGGGGGTTGGTGCCTGCTTGTGGTGTTTTTTGTTTACTATTCCAGGGGGAAGACTTTCTTGTTTGCCGGTTTTGTTCTGTGATATAGGCCGTTTCCTGATTAATGCCCGTGGTTAAAACAGATGAATTTTCACCAAATATTCGCTTGAGTGCTGATTTCATCGAGGCAAGGTGAGCTGCCGATCTTTAATATCCAGGCATGCAGTGTCTAACAACTTAAATGCAAGCACAGCATCGGGAAGCTCCATCTTATATTTACGCATGCGGGAGTAGCGCTGCTCAAAGTCTATTATATAGTCTGCCATAGACACACCGCTGTCTTTCTTTATCCGGTCAAAATTGGAGTAGGCCTCATAAACTCGGTCTTTTTCTTCTTTCAAGAATAAGTTATCAAGATTCAAAAGCAAAGTGTCCATACCAGTGTCTCCATTCAGGTCATCTATCGGTATCTCCATCGCCACTTCCCGCGCTCTTCCCGATAGCGCCAAAACCACAGCGAGCGCTTGTTTCTTTTTTTCCAGCTCCGTGACTCGGGTCCAAATCGTGACTTCATTTTTCCAACTTTCATAGGGCTTCCCCTCATCAAACGTCGGCGGGACTCTATAGTTGGTAACCATCCTCTGCTACCATTGAAAGACGATAAGAACAACACACTCGTTATATCTGCTTGCACCTTTATTGCCGACCACAAAGTGACATGAGAATTCCCAGAAAAAAAAAAAAAACATATCCGCTTCCCCACCTTCTGCTCGCTTTCACAATAAAAGCCCTGCGGATAACAGCACAACAAACACTTGATAAATGACAGTTATATACAATATATTGCATCTGAAACTTAACAATTCTCCTTCAAGATTTTTTGGTAGACAGCAGAATTCATGGTTCCATTTACCACAGCAAGTCTTCCAGGTCCCGAAGCAGCAAAACAGCCCCAGACCATCACACAACCACCACCACCATATTTTACTGCTGGTATGATGTTCCTTTTCTGAAATGCGGTTTTACTTTTACGCTGGATGTAATGGGACACACACCTTCCAAAAAGTTCAACTTTTGTCTCATCAGTCCACAGAGTATTTTCCCAAAGGTCTTTGGGATCATCAAGATGTATCCTGGCAAAACTGAGACCAGCCTTTATGTTCTTTTTCCTCAGCAGTGGTTTTCATCTTGGAACTCTGCCATGCAGCCCATTGTTGCCCAGTCTCTTTCTTATGGTGGAGTCATAAACACTGATCTTAACTGAGGCAAGTGAGGCCTGCAGTTCTTTGGATATTGTTGTGGGGTCTTTTGTGACCTCTTGGATGAGTTGTCACTGTGCTCTTGGGGTACTTTTGGTCAGCCAGCCACTCCTGAGAAGGTTCACCACTGTTCCATGTTTTCGCCATTTGTGGATAATGGCTCTCACTGTGGTTCACTGGAGTCCCTAAGCTTTAGAAATGGCTTTCTAGCCTTTTACAGACTGATAGATCTCAATTACTTTGTTTCTCATTTGTTCCTGAATTTCTTTAGATCGCAGCATGATGTCTAGCGTTTGAGGATCTTTTGGTCTACTTCACTTTGTCAGGCAGGTCCTATTTAAGTGATTTCTTGATTGAGAACAGGTGTGGCAGTAATCAGGCCTGGGTGTGGCTAGAGAAACTGAACTCAGCTTTCCAAAGATGTGATGCACCAGTTAATTTATGTTTTGTTTTTGTTTTTTTTGGGGGGGAGGGGGGGTGACCTCTGCCAAGTACCTCAGTTCTCCCTAATATTGGGATTTTCCCCAAATATAATAGTCCTACATTTATTTTATCTATATTTTCAGATTCCTTGACCATCAAAACATACTTTTAGCAATTGGATTGACATTGATATCTTTATTAGTTCAGGAGTTACTGACAAAAATCACTTTTTCGGTAATGGCGGTTTTCTTTCTTCTGGATATAGCTCCATAGCTTTTGAAGATACAACAAATCCATTGGTACACTACTGATTCCTCAGTGTCTTGGCTATATTTTGGTGTTTGTTGTATGTTTATATCTTAATTTGTTACCTTATAGTGATGAAAATTCCAAAGATCCCCTATTATTTCCTGTTCTGGATCACAGTATCTGGATTTTTTGCAGGATCGGGATCAGTCTTCGATATTTCATAGAACCTACTGGGATCTTATCCTGTATTTTTTTGGCAAGCCCTATCTCGCAATGATAAAGAATCCTTTAAAAAAAATTCCTGGATCCAGACGGTAATCTGGATCACTCCCAAAATCTAATCATTTCTTCCTTGTCCCATTTGGGTCATGTCCTGAAAATTTCATCAAAATCTGTTCATAACTTTTTGAGTTATGTTGGTAACAGACAGACAAACAAACAAACAGACAAACAAACCCCGGTAAAAACATAACCTTCTTGGCAGAGGTAAAAATGAGAAATCAGGAAGGGCGCAGACACTTTTTTCACACCACGGTACATACAAAATGACATGTAAAATTCAGTGTTTCCTCTGGCTTAAAGACCTTGGCGCGGTGGCAACATACTTTTTGGCGGCGGGGGGGCAGAAAACACATACATATGAATATGCCAATTTTATACTATTTATTTCTTTTTTAAAATTTTGCACAGTAACTTTGCATATAATAATAATAATGCATCAGATTTATATAGCACTTCATCATAGACAGTCAAAGACGCTTTTTACAGATACATTATTCATTCACTCCAGACAGACAATGGTAGTGGCAAGCTACTACTGTAGCCACAGCTGCCCTGGGGCAGGCTGATGGAAACATGGCTGCCAATCTGGGCCAACGGCCTCTCCGGCCACCACCGGACATTTATACACATTCATACCCCGTGTTATGGACACTGGAGGCAAGATGGGTAAAGTGTCTTGCCCAGGGACACAACGGCAGGATATCTGGGGAGAGCGGGATTCGAACCGCCAACCATCCAGTTATTGGATGACCTGCTCTACCTCCTGAGCCACTGCCGTGCATATGGAACTTACAGGTTGAAGCACTGTACAACCAAGGCTTGAATGTTGGAATATTGGGCCAGTTGGGGTCCCACCCAGACATTCTGTATTTGGACGTTTTACTGGTGTCATCCTTCTCTCCTTCCTCTGCTCGCACCTCTCTTGGACACTCTGCCTGAACATTTTCCTCTCCTTCGCTCCTCTCTTCTGTCTAATCTTGTCCTCTCTGAGCTCTGTCTAATTCAGGTTCTCTCTCCGTCTATGGTGGTATACAAACAGGTTAGAAAATATCAAGTGTCATGTAAATTAAAGGAGACAACCAAAAATTTCTAGTTAAGGGTACAAAGAGCACCCACTTAAAACTTGAGTAATGACTTCAGTCTTGGAAGGTTTGAGGTTTTCCTCAAAAATTTCTAACAATTTTCTTATAGTTTTCTACTTTTCTCTGTAAATTTATCTAAATTTGAAACCATTTTCTCAAATTTGTAATTTCCTCTTGTAAAATTGCCTTTTCTTGTACATTTGAAACTTTATTATAAATTTGTGGATTATTTTATGGCTTATTTTTGTCTGTTTTTTTAAAACAAAATTGTTGTTTTTTTAAATAAATTTGAAACAGACTGTGGTATTTTTTTTCCACTTTTTCCTTAACAATTTACATTTTTGACCATAATTTTGCAGAGCTAGACCACAACAATAGTTTAACTCTGATTTCAAAGAAAAAAATATTAATAAAATTGTATTTAATGATTTAAATTAACTTAAATGACCAAGGATGCTGTTATTTCTGTTATAATATTTCTATACATTTATAGGTTTTTGTTTTGTTTTTTTTTAGAAATCTCCTCACCACCCAGACAGCAGGAAAAACCTCCCTTATTTTGAAATCCAAATGTTTGCACATTTAGTTTGTCTGAAGGCTGCTGACAAATTAAAGTCACTGACTTCGTGAATTTCGGTCATCTTAACTTGCCAGGTACATAATTGGGAACAATTTAGTGGCTGGTGAAATATATCCTCAGTTCATCAGTCCCCCTTGCCTTTCCCTTCATATGAAGCCGGCTGCATTTGAATTCTAACCACATCTCTTAGCTAAGACAGCCTTCTGTTATTGCTCCCGTTTCCAGCGGGTTAAAACCATAATAAATGCCTCCAGTGCTTACATACCTCTTGTGATTTTTTTCCCCCACATTTAAAGTACTTTAATAAACTCATGTTTCTGTCGGACAGTCAAGCGTTATTCATGCTCCATTTCCCCTCTCGTCCACCTTGGTCAGCGTACACTTTGGACGAGCCCGGCAGGCACGCGGCGCTGTACATGTTCACTTTTTTTTTCCTACACACGTGGACAAAATTGTTGGTACCCCTCTGTTAATGAAAGAAAAACCCACAATGGTCACAGAAATAACTTGAATCTGACAAAAGTGGTAATAAATAAAAAGTCTATGAAAATTAACCAATGAAAATCAGACAATGCTTTTGAATTGTGGTTCAACAGAATTACTTTAAAGAACAAACTCATGAAACAGGCCTGGACAAAAATGATGGTACCCCTAGAAAAGATTGAAAATAATGTGACCATAGGGACATGTTCAACCAAGATGTGTCCTCTAATTAACATCACAGGTGTCTACAAACGTGTAATCAGTCAGTCGGCCTATTTAAAGGGTGATAATTAGTCACTGTGCTGTTTGGTGACATGGTGTGTGCCACACTAAACATGGACCAGAGGAAGGCAAAGGAGAGAGTTGTCTCAGGAGATTAGAAAGAAAATTATAGACAAGCATGTTAAAGGTAAAGGCTATAAGACCATCTCCAAGCAGCTTGATGTTTCTGTGACTACAGTTGCACATATTATTCAGAAATTTAAGATCCACAGGACTGTAGCCAACCTCCCTGGACGTGGCCGCAGGAGGAAACGATGAAAAATGGAAGAGACGGATAATACGAATGGTAACAAAAGAGCCCAGAACAACCTCTAAACACATTCATGGTGAACTCCAAGATCAAGGTACATCAGTATCAGATCGCACCATCCGTCGTCGTTTCAGCCAAAGTGGACTTCATGGGAGACGACCAAGGAGGACACCACTGATGAAAACAAATCATAAAAAAGCCAGACTGGAATTTGCCAAACTGCATGTTGACAAGCCACAAAGCTTCTGGGAGAATGTCCTATGGACAGACGAGACAAAACTGGAACTTTTTGGCAAGGTACATCAGCTCTATGTTCACAGACACAAAAATGAAGCATACCAAGAAAAGAACACTGTCCCTACTGTGAAAGATGGAAAAGGTTATGTTCTGGGGCTGCTTTGCTGCATCTGGCACAGGGTGTCTTGAATCTGCGCAGGGTACAATGAAATCTCAAGACTATCAAGGTATTCTAGAGAGAAATGTGCTGCCCAGTGTCAGACAGCTTGGTCTCAGTCGCAGGTCATGGGTCCTGCAACAGGATAATGACCCAAAACACACAGCTAAAAACACCCAAGAATGGCTAAGAGCGAAACATTGGACTATTCTAAAGTGGCCTTCTATGAGCCCTGATCTAAATCCTATTGAACATCTGTGGAAGGAGCTGAAACATGCAGTCTGGAGAAGGCACCCTTCAAACCTGAGACAACTGCAGCAGTTTGCTCATGAGGAGTGGGCCAAAATACCTGCTGAGAGGTGCAGAAGTCTCATTGATAGTTACCAGAAATCGTTTGATTGCAGTGATTGCCTCAAAAGGTTGTGCAAGAAAATATTAAGTTAAGGGTACCATCATTTTTGTCCAGGCCTGTTTCATGAGTTTGTTTTTTAAAATAATTCTGTTGAACCACAATTCAAAAGCATTGTCTGATTTTCATTGGTTAATTTTCATAGACTTTATTTATTACCACTTTTGTCAGATTCAAGTTATTTCTGTGACTATTGTGGGTTTTTCTTTCATTAACAGAGGGGTACCAACAATTTTGTCCACGCGTGCACCCAGGCCAAGCGGTTGACACATGTACACAACCATCATTTGTAGCTTCACTCCTGCCTGATAGGCAGCGCCAGGGCACTGACGCGCCAGGATTTTCACCAACAAAGAAACGGTGGACTTCTTCACAAAGTTTCTCTTCAACTAGAGTCCATTTCTGCTGTTTGACTTCCCGGTTTTCACTCCTTTTCCACAAAGATGCTGCTGCCGCTAGCGACACACTGCCTGGTGACTGACTGGAAAGCTCGCATGGGCGGGGCACTTCTAAACTCTGTACAGATGATGGCCACACACATTGTTCGTGTGCGCGCTTGCGGAAAGTCATTGCTTCATATATTTTTCTTAAATTCATATCTCCTTATTGGCATGGCGGTAAATTTTCTGGCGAGGTGGCCCGCCACCGAGAAATGTTACCAGAGGAAACCCTGAAATTACATAAGGATTATTTTATACAGTCTCTGTTGTGTTGTTGCTTAGTTTTGTTTTGTAATGTTTTGTTTTGCAATTATTTTTATTTTTTTTGACTTCTTAGATGGAACATGGGTGGGCAATATAAGCTGCAGCTTCAGCCAGCACCCTTTTCGGATAATTTATGTTGAACTGTATAATCCAAGGAATTACCGTTTCAGCTTGACCATGTTGGATTTTTTCCTTGTATATTGTTCTGTTCCTTTCTTTTTAATCTTTTAATCTATCCAAAATAAAGATTTCTTTCATTCATTCATTTTTTGGTCTCAGGGTAGTGGGGAGAATTTCTAACTAGACGGTAAAATTTCATGGTTCAATGTACTGCCCTTTTCTTCTCCCCATGCACTTTCTGTGGAGAAAAATTAGAATCAGAACAATGATAAGATAATCCGAACAATAATTATTATATTTAGGGTTCCCACAGCACAGCTGCTTGGAACCCTAGATACCAGCTCTTGCAAGCCTTGAACAAATTGGTTTTATAAAAGCTTAATAAGTATAATTAAAGAAGTTACCAATTTAAAAAAAAAAAACATCGCAAAAATAATACAGTCTTAAAAACAATTCTACTGCAGCAGCAGCAGCACTGTTTAGGATTATGTAGTGACTGACTTCAAAGTAACTGCACCTTATAAGCACCAGTAAAACCTAGAGCTCTAGCTTCATCAACAGGCTTACCTTTATGGCTGCGGCTGAGGTCTCTGCCTCTGCCGCCCTCCCAGCCTATCCTGGCTCAACCTCAGCCAGTTTTTAATTCCTGACTCGACCTCAGCCTCCGTAGCATGATTAAGAGCTGGATGCCTAAGTATAGATGCTAAAGAGAAAAAAAATATAAAGTAACAATTAAAAAAAAAGAGATCAAAATGAAGTATTCTAATCAAAATACAAGCATTTCATTTATTCATTTCTGGTGTAGACAGCATTTGAGTTCAGGTGACATTATATGACCTGCAAAGTCAAACAGCCCAAAGTCACCTGCACAGGGGTTCTCCTTTCACACTGAAACTAGGATTACAACTCTGCCTGAAACGCTTTGCTTAGATTTGTTGTTTCCTTCCGTACGGGTATCACATTAAGCCCAACTCATAGTGGCAAAAATGCACTGGTACGTAAATGAGCGCAGTGGATGGATACATGTGCAAACCCTATGCAGAGGGTGAGTGCTGACCAAGCACATGCAGGGCCCAAAAAGTGACCGCACATACAAGAACGTAGTGGTCGCAGTGAACTGCACATGAGCCAGGAAACCTCGAAATAAACGTTGTGCATTCTTCTACTGTGAAGTGGCTCGTTCGTCAATTTTTCACCCAGAACACCAAAACAGTAAATTATATCCCTACCCGTTTTGTTGTTTTGTATTTGTCCGTAGCTTGTGACAACAGCTGTTACAGATGTGGTTTGGGGCTGGGGAAAACTGTTTTAGTCACTTGATGGTAAATATATACAGTGGGGAAAATAAGTATTAAACACGTCAACATTTTTCGCATTAAACATCCATCTATAAATGCAAGAAATCTCTGTGTGTGTGTGTCTGTTTGTTCCTCACATATCTCTCAAATTGTTCATCACACTGACCTCAGATTTTAGAAGTGCTTTGTTGAGGTGATGAGGATGTGCATCCCAGAGTATGGAGTTGCTCAGTCAAAATATGTATTTTTTAATCAATAAAAGTTTAGCCACTGCTGTGTTTCCTCATGCTCTGGCTTACGGAAGTGTGGGGTTTCGGATTGACTGCGTACTGATTGGATAATATGCGGCATCATGACCAGTCACTCACCACAGCGCTTCACTGACCAAAAAAAGGAAGTGAAAAGCGACATATTTGACAAGAAAGAGAGAATAGTGAAGATGTAATGCTTAAAAAATTACACTATAATGTTGCTGTGATTGCATACGTCGTAAGGATAATTTGGTGAATACCAGTGGGGACCCGGGGTCTGCTTAAAGGCCCCGTCACACCTTGACGATTTAGGCAGCGTTTGCCAAACGTATAAAAATTGGTCTAAAAGGCTGGCATACGCCAAAATGTTTACTTTTGGCCATATGCATCGCATATCCATAACGAGTCGGACAAATGTAACGTATTGGTAACTTACACTGCTCACAAAAAGTAAGGAATATTTGGCTTTCGGATGAAATTTACGGAAAATGTAAAAGTTCACACTACAGTGATGCTATATCATGAAAGTTGGCCATTTAAGTAGAAACATGCAATGGTGATTTCTTCGTCTCAAACAATTTATTGAAACAAAAGCCAACAACAACAAAAAATGCCAATGTCTCAATAACTTGTCATGTGCCCTTGAGCATCAATTACAGCTCGACAACGACGTCTCATGCTGTTCACAAGTCGACTTATTGTCTGCTGAGGCATGGCATTCCACTCTTCTAGAAGGGTGGCCCTCAGGTCACTGAGGTTGTGGGGTGCAGGGTTATGAACCTCTACACGGCGACTCGGCTGATCCCATAGGTTTTCTATGTTCTGGAGAAAGTGCAGGCCACTCCATTTGAGGTACCCCAGCCTCCAGCAGTCGTTCCCTAATGGTGCGACCTCGATGAGCTGGAGCATTGTCACCCATGAAGATGAAATTAGGCCTGTGTTGTTCATGCAGGGGCAAAACAACTGGATTAATGATGTTATTCAGGTAGTATCGGCTTGACATTGTACCATTCACAAGGTGTAGGGCAGTTCTGTATTGACTAGACACACCTGCCCAGACTGTAACACCACCACCACCAAAGGCTTGTCTGGTGACAACAGTGACTGATGCATAGCGTTTTCCTTAACGTCTCCAACATCACTGGCGGCCATCATTTTTGCTCTGTGTGAATCGACTTTCATCAGAGAACAGCACTGAGGTCCACTGGTCCCTTGTCCAGTGTAAATGCTCCCTGGCCCACGCAAGACGATGACGCCAGTGCCTGGTGGTGTGGTCAGGTACCCTTGCAGGTTGTCTAGCATGCAGACCATGCTGATGTAAACAGTTTAGAATGGTCTGATGTGACACTTGGGTGCCTCTCCCCTCCCTTCAATGTGCCTGGAGTTGAGTGGCATTCATCATTCGGTTCCACAGGGCACTGTACTCAGTGAAGCAGTCATCAGCATGGAATGTGGCCATAGGACGTCCACTTCTACGCCTTCCTGCGACTCTTCCAGTCTCTCTGTATCTCTGTTGCACCCTGCAGGTGACACTCTGACACTAAGCTCAGTGGCAACTTAACTCTGACAACATCCTGTTTGAAGCCTAGCAATGGCGAGGTACTGTTGATCAATTGTGAGGTGTCATCTTGATCTCATGATGTCAAAATGTGAACAGCATGATGAAGAGGACTGTTTAGAAACTGAACCAGAAAATTTACTGGTCAATTCATGGATCAAACACCTGTTGTGAATTTTGCCCTTAAGCACCTTGTTAGAGAACAGCAAGTTATGCAAAAAGTACTGAAACATTGAACAGTTGGACACGTGCATTCAAAAGGTTAGAGAAGGTCAAATTATGCTCACCTGGAAAGGTTATAGTGTATTTTAGGCGCATCCTGAAATTTCACCTGAAAGCCAAATATTCCTAACTTTTTGTGAGTAGTATATATAGAATATTTCCATAACTTATAAATAACGTAAACCAACTAGTGCTTAGTCTGCTGCCAATACTCACATCTTATGCGCAACAATAGTCTAACTTATGCATAGCACAGTCATGTCAAACTGCCGTAGCCTCCCGATCCATGAATCCTAGGTGTGCAAGAGATCATCTCTGTTCAATCGAAATGATTCTCCCTTCCAAAGACCACGGCAGGCGGCATGACCGACCTGGCAGAGATGTCAAATCTGTTAGGTCGGTCATGCCTAAAACAGCTAATGTGACATGTCAGGAACATCAGATGACAGTTGTCACAACTTGGCTCAAAGGCACGCTAACTGAAGGTGATAAAAAAAGGTCATTTTCAATAAAGTGGGGAAAAAAAAAAAGATAATGCCCCCTAAATCTAAAAAACAAGATAATGCATGGAGTGTCCTTTTGCCGGGAGGCACAGCCAACCGCAAAAGTGTGATTTATCATGGAAACAGTTGAGCTCTGCGCTTGGGACAATCAGCTGACTGAATCCATCTCCTCCGGTGTTCTGACATTTTGGCATATCTATCAGAACAACATTGGACAACTGATGGTACAGACTGTAGTCAAAGGTGAAAAACATGGGGGAGGACTAAACAGTGATTTGGATCTTTATCCTGTAGCTTGAAAGTGCTCAGACACATCACCGACAGGTCCCGTCAAGTATGTGTGTTTAGTTCCGTGTGTGTGTGTGTACACACTGCAGGCAGAGCTTTGTACGGGTTTTTCCTGTGAACCAACGCTGCAGATATGCCATTACAGGGTTGCTGTAAGTTAGAAACCTGTTCAGTGAGTTACACATTGGTTCAAAGAGTATTACTCATATGTTACTCATATGTGGCTGCACGGTGGCGCAGTGGTTTAGCACTGCGGCAGCACAGTTTACCCTCGGCCGGGGGATCGCGGGGATCGTGAGATCGTGGGTTCGATCCCAGCCCCCGACCAACAGTGAGCTGTGTGGAGTTTGCATGTTCTCCCCGTGTTGCGTGGGTTTACTCCGGGATTTCTCCGGTTTCCTCCCGCATACCAAAAACATGTAGGTTTAGGGCGCTCGCGCACGCAGCGACCAGCAGCCGGTGGCTTGTCACCAGACTGCAAACCAAATCTACCTACGGGTACAAATAAGTAACAAAAAAAAAAAAAAAAAAAAAAAAAAAAAAAAAAAAAATGTTAGAAATAATTTTTGGGTACGCTAGACATTAATCTCGACATATTTCGACTTTTGAGTAACTGAGTCGCTGACAAGTAACGTGTGTAAACAAACGCATAACTTCTCTATAACCTTCGCTCCGCAAAGGTGGGACATATCAGCCATACGCTGGATACGTCTGAAAATTTTCAAAATTTTCAGAGGAACTCGGCGATCTACTCTGTATACCACCATGCTTCAGCATTCTTCAGTGTGTTCTTAACCTTTTAACTGTCCACATTTCATGGACGGGTCACGCGCCCCCAGTGGCACTGTGCAGCAACTGCGCCTGTCAACTCACTCTGACGTCCCCCGGCTATACTGATAATTTGTACTGACCTGTACTGATCTGACCGTTCAAAAGGTGGCAGGCACGCGTCGGAGGAATCATGGCTGACACGGAATACAGCAAAGAAGAAGAAATCCTCATTATTATTCTTCCTTTTTCTGCTTTGAGCTCACAACACCAATGTGGCCGCTGCCATGACTGATCACGGCGGCAGCGATCCTGACAGAAATGGCATCATACAGGAAAAATAGCCGCGTAATACAAACAAAATTCACGTGGGATAATCATAAGAGTTAGATGTGGTAGAGACAGTAAATGACCGACCAAACGCAAAACAACGACCCGATGGGTGAAAAACTGAGCTCACAACACCAGGATGGCCGCACCCACATCATCCTGGATTGTCACAGAAAACTGCATGATACGGGAAAAATAGCCACGTAATACAAACGAAATTCACGTGGGATAATCATAACAGTTTGTAGATGTGGTAGAGAGTGTAAATGACCGACCAAACGCAAAACAACAACCACGATGGGCGAAAATGGCCCGATCACACGAGCGAGCCCCCCATGTGAGGATTTTTTTTTTTTTTTTTTTTTTTTTTTACATTTTATTGATTTTCTTGTTCATATACTTTTAAGATTAGATAAGAACATACCCCTGTAGACAAAACAGTGTCAAAAAAACAAACCATTCTTTGTGTAAATGTGTCCAAAGTCCAGTTTTGACTGAGTTATATAATTTATATAGCTGCCACAACATTATGCAAATTAGATGCAGAAATTTATTCCTATCTGAAACTTTCGATCATATTCTACATCTTTCTAATTGACAGTAAGCTATTATCTCTTGCAACTTTCAAGTTATAGCCTTGGAAATCTGAACTACTTTATTGACAAAATTTTTTTACCACTCTTGACCACCCTTTAACCGTCACAGTCGTCATACGGCGACTGGGACAGTTAAAAGGTTAACTTAGAAAAAAACTTAGCCATAACTGATTCGACATACGCCAGCGTATTCTCCAAATTTTTTATACTTCTGCAAATGCTGCCTAAATCATCTAGGTGTTGACAGGGCCTTTAGTAATAAATTATCATGTTTAACAATATGCTTAAAAATGACAACATTTAGTCAAAACTGACTGAGATTGACTAGATACACATGGTTTCATAAATACCACGTCGACCTTTCTGGCCAAACACATTTATACCCAAATGTGTGCCGATTTTGAAGCACTTTTGATAAATGAAGGCTATTGTGTATTCAACTGTTTTTTTGCTGGTTTCTGTTTGATGGAGAGGGCAGCACTTTTCAGTGCTGATTGTTCCAGCAGGAAATCTGTAAACGGTCCTCATTCTTTCTCCTGTAATTTTGATAGCCTACAGCTGCACAGTTGTGGTCTGTAATCTGTAGTCGTAAATAATCCAGTGCTAGTTTCCAATTAAGGCAAGACAAGTTTATTTGTATTGCACATTTTGTGTACAAGACAATTCAAAGTGCTTTACATAAAAACATCAAAGCATTACAGCAAGTTGCAAAAGCAATCTACACATTAGAAGGACTCAAACCTCCTTTTCTTTCCTTTTATTTTTTATACAGTACGTGAAAAAAAACACATGGACAATGTTTTGACTAATCCAAATAGCCTTAGGTTTTGTCAGTCCCTTTAAAGCCTTAGTCTCCCAGAAACATCACCAGTGTTTCCCCTACTATTACTGTATATTGGGAACCCCACAAGTGATGATCAGCAAATTGGTCCCTTTCAAACATGAAAACCAGCATGCGTGTGTGTGTGCTCCTGTCTTTCTATTCTTGTATGGACCACCCCTTGACAAACCACCTTTTTAGTGAGGACATTTTTCCTTGTGAGGACATTTGCCCTGGTCCTCATAAGGAAAAATGCTAAAAATGCTCGGATCCACTCCCCAAAGTGCAAGATACACTGTTAATATAAGTCATAAAAGATCACACAAATAAGTGATTTGACAAACAAACAAGGGTTCCGAAACAGTTGCTAATATTGGATGTCCCATTCGGTTTCAATAATTAAGTATTCTGTATTTTTCCTGTATGAAGCGCCAGAACACCATGATTCCTTTAAGAGTTTGTCATTGTCGACCTTCATGCTGCCCCTCTTACCCCAAGGCTGTAAACCTAGGGGAAACACTGATTACTGAAATATAGGCTACATTTTACAACACAGCTTCGTGTGTCTTCCTGTGCTTTCAATCCATGAAGCTACACCTTGCTCATGAGGTATATGGTGACGACAACTGCAAAACCTCAATACAACCCATAGTTGTAGGGCAGGATTCCGAGGTGAACCTGTGTAGCAAGTTTGGTGACCCTAGAAAGCTTTAGGTGTTCTATAGTAAAAAGGGCATAGGGAGTGCTAACACTGACCTTTGACCCCAAACCTGTAGTCTGAGGTCATGATCTCAACGTGAACCTGTGTACCAGGTTTGGTGACCCTAGCTTTCTTCGTTGTTGAGATTCATTTATAAGCCATTTTGATGGTGACTTTTGACCTTGCAATTCCAAAACCACAGTCACACTTACGGGTCACAGGGTGAACCTGTGTACCAAGTTTGGTGACCCTAGTTTTACTCGTTGTAAAACTAAGCTACTACACCTGCGGCTGTGACACAGGTGTAGTGTGGCCAACTACTGATCGGAGGGTCAGGGGTTCCATTCCCACTGTCTGCAGTCTGCATGTCGAAGTGTCCTTAAGCAAGACACTGAACCCCCAGTTGCTCCTGGTGGGTCAGGCCAGCACCTGTGTATGGCAGCTCCGCCGCCATCAGCGAAAGAATGTGTGCATGGCTGGGTGAATAGCAACATCTGTAAAGCACTTTGGTCATCAAGGCATGAGTAAAAAGCGCTACATAAGTGAATGCCATTTTCTATTTACTAAGGTATAAGGAATGTTAACCATGACCTCTGACCTTCTGACCCCAAACCCATAGTCAGAAGTCAGGATCCCAAGGTGAACCTGTGTACCAGGTTTGGTGGCCCTAGCTTTACTTATTTTATAGTAATAGTGAATTTACCATTTACCATAGTGCAAATGGAATGTTAACTTTGACCTTTTGACCCCAAACCCATCGTCAGGTCAGGGTGCAAGTCGTCCCAGATGCGTCTTAGATACAACTACTGTATAAATTTGAAAAGCCTACATCATTTCTTTCAGTAGTTATTGCATATACAAGATTTGGGGAAAATATGACCTCTGACCTTGACCTCAAGGTCATCCGATCAGAACCAAATTGAGAGCCTAAGTCATGGTCCATATGGTCCAAATGCCATATGGAATATGGACGTATTCTTGGGGTGTGCTCACAGCAGCTCAGGGGCATTTTGACTGCCTTGTTTCAGCTTTAATTAAATGTATGTACTGTACCAAACACATGGAAATCATCTGTCATCAAACCTTTACCTAAAAAACCTGGCTCAAGAGCTCTGAATGACTTCCATCTAGTTGCCATGACCTCTGTGTTGGCTAAATGCATGGAGAGGTGGTTAGTAAAGATCTGACCTCAGCTATAAGGGATCAACTGGACCCTCTACAATTCACATATACTAGTGCATGCCCATAGAACGCAACTATTCCTGTCTGAAACAGGTATCCCAATTAGGCTTTACAGGCCCAAATGTAGGCTGTGTTTGAAAGTGGAATACAAAGAGGTGTAGCCTATATGTAGGCAATCATGTTATTTTGACAAATATAAAAGGGAGTAAATGGCACTAAGATTTACTTGATTGTGTGAATATTAATTACAGAATATCTTAACATTAACAATGAATGGGACATCCAACATTAGCAACTGTTTCACATCCCTTGTTTATTTGTATCAGATCATTTGTGTGATCTTTTATCACTTATATTCATAATAGTGTATCTTGCACTTTGGGGAATGGGAGTTGTTCAGTCATAATTATTTTACATCACTGTTCAGTGATGAGTTCAGTGTAATACTGAATTTCTTCTGTGTATCGTCAATAAATAATAAATATACCTGTCTCTCCAAACAGGTATATTTCCCAATGCAATGAAAATAGCTAAAGTAATTCCGATATACAAGACGGGTGACAAGGGGAATTTTCAAACTATAGACCAATTTCACTATTGCTGCAAATTTCCAAGATACTTGAAAAAATATTCTGTGAGAGAATTGACAACTTCATAATGAAGAATAATTTATTGTGTGAGCAGCAATATGGGTTTAGACACAAGAGGACAACTGCATTTGCTCTAATGGAATTTATAGAAAAAATATCAACTGCCGTTGAAAATAAAGAGTATTCAGTTGGGGTATTCCTGGATCTTAAAAAAGCATTTGATACAGTGGATCATAATTTATTATTAAAGAAACTACAAAATTGTGGTATATATACTGTATGTAAGCTGCGGCTTCAGCCATCACTCATTTCGGATAATTTATGTTGAACTGTATGATCAGAGGAGTTATTGTTTAATATGACCTTGTAAGATGTTTTTTTTCCCCCGTTTGTTGTATTATTCTGTTCCTTTCTTTTAATCTTTACTTTTAACCTATCCGAAATAAAGACTCCTTCATTCATTCATTCTAAACTCATGCAGTAGTATAACAGGACACGTTTACAAATATTTGAGACCCATCGTAGCGCATCATTTTATATTTTAGCAATATTTTGTTATTAAAAGGTTTTATAAAACTTTAATGCTAAGATTGAGACGGTGCTTTTATCGTCACACTGGGG
The DNA here is from genome assembly GCA_020510985.1 of Pholidichthys leucotaenia. Lineage (NCBI taxonomy): Eukaryota > Metazoa > Chordata > Actinopteri > Cichliformes > Pholidichthyidae > Pholidichthys > Pholidichthys leucotaenia. Next base: position 314,579,549 of record CM035837.1, on the reverse strand, counting down.
CGATACTGAAATAAAAATGATCTGAACCTTGAGGGCGTGACTGACAGACTGAGTGCCGCCGCTCTATTGTAAGCATTTGTTTTTTTATTGATGCGAGAAATTTATTATTATTATTCCGCCTAAACAATCGCATTTTTGACCCTCTAAACATTAGCCAAAATGCTTTTTTTTTTTTTTTTTGACTCCACACACCTCAGACCCAGTGAAAAATTTTGTTAACTGGAAAAAATATGTGTCCCATGCTAAAAATTTATCCAGCATATGGTTGATATGTTGTGGAGCAAAGGTTGTAGGGTCTTCCCCTGATGTTTTTTTTTTTTTTTTAAACTTTGGTTTAAAAAAAAAAAAAAAAAAAAGTGGATCCAATCAGCTGATCGCTGGAACCACAGAGCTCAGGTGTTTTCCATGATAAATCAGCCCCAGGGAAAAAGCACATGCCATGCAATTTTTTTTTTCACTTTATTGAAAATAACTTGCAAATAATGTGAGCGCTGTGGCTCTATTGTAAGTGGTTTTGTTTTTATTGATCAAATTTGTTGCATTTCGCTTCCTTGTTTTGCACACGGAGCTTACCCGTGGTGCCAGCGATTCAGCTGCTGCTCCCTGCCCACCACCATCTTTTCCCCAGCGACACCTCGTGTTGTCCATGCCGAATTATCCATTAGACCTATGCAATCACAGCAATTTTATGGTGTATTTTTTCAAGCATTAAATCTCAAGTATTATCTTTTTCTAGTCAAATTTGTCGCGTTTCGCTTCCTTGTTTTGCACACAGAGCGCTGCGGTGGAGTCAATCTGAAACCAAACCCCGCTCACACTTCTAGAAGCCTGGGCATGAGACACAGTGGTGGCTAAACTTTTATTGATAACAATTACATATTTTGACTGAGCGACTCCATATTCAGGGATGCACACCCTCGTAATCTCAGGAAACCACGTTTAAAATCTGAGGCCAGTCTGACAAACAGTTCAAGAGATATGCGTGGAACAGCCTCAGACAGACACACAAACAGATTTCATGAATTTATAGATCAAAGCCAAACGGGGTACAGAAGATACATCTTTAATGTTAATCAATATGGTAACAAGTCATTTACAGCAAACAGGCGCTTATGCGTGGATTTTATTCATTGATCTGACTTTATCTTTTAATACTTTGTAAACAGATATCCTGCTCCAACAGTTGCTGAACATGGGTGTGTGTGGAGGACTTAATCATTGGATTAAAGACTCTCTCACTGATCGCCCACAGGTAGTGTGTATGAGTAATGGTAAATCTGATGAAATTATAATTAACACAGCCCCCCCCCCCCCCCCAAGGCTGTGTACCGTCACCATTACTGTTTTCTGTGTATATAAATGACATGCAACTGCAGGACAGTAATGTGAAACTTTTGAAATATGCTGATGACATGGCTATAGTCAAGCTGTTTCATAAGAATAGTGCTTGTAATGATGTTGCTCAGGTGCATAAATTAGAGAATTGGTGTAAGTCCCGTTCTCTTTTAATTAATGTTGATAAAACAAAAGGAACTTATTTTGAGTAATAATGATTTACCAACGCACGTGTCACTTTCCAACCAACCTGTGGAGACTATAACTTATTTTAGGTATTTGGGAGCATACATTGATAAACTATTTTACAGACAATGTTGCTTCTATTTGTAAGAAATGCAACCAGTGATTATTTTTGATCAGAAAACAGAGGCTTTGGAGTCTGCTCAGATGTTCTGCAAAGGGTTTATGTTGCTCGATTTAAAGTGTTTTGGTGTTTAATACATATATCAATTTGTTATGGGAATATTACTGTGGCAAACAAAAGGAAACTGGACAGAATTGTTAAAATGTCTGGAAAACTAACAGGGCGGCTACTAGGGATGGGCATAATTAATCGATTAATCGATAATTGATCATTAAGAATTTCACCGAGGAAGTTCATTTTCGTCGACAAACCGATTTTTTTTTTAAACAATCCGAATGTAGGTTATTAGGCCTAGTGCACGGCCGTCCTCAAACAATGCAATGCATTTAACTGTGCCACTGGCAAAATTTGGGCACCAGGGGGCAACATTTCACCATCGCCGTACCCTGGCGTGCCTCAGTTGATACATGCGAGCTTCCGTAGGTCAATCGCCAAATCATGAATATTAACATGTACTGTAGGTTCATGTAGCCATTTTTTTTCTTGGAAATTTAGAACTTTATTTAAAAATCTTTGTAATGAGGAATTAATTAGTTTTTCAGTTTATGAGAAAAAATAAGTTGGAGTCAGAGAATTGTGAACTATTTGATGGCAGCTAAATATTATAGAATTTATTCTGAGTCACTTCACTAACCTGTGGTGCTGAAAATCTCACGGCATCTTTGCTGTAGCAAGAACACACTCCTCTGCAGCCTCCTCTCCCCTCACCTGTGCCGTTTGACTCATTTTTCTTTGGGAAAATCACCTCTTCTATCAATTTCTGCCCTTTGTTAACCACTAAAATGTGAACACACCTTCTGAAGTCCGGCGCCCTGTTGAATGCTGTCAGTCTGTCTTTCAGTCGGACCAATCATTACTGGCACCAAATTGTGAGGGACGCTCTGGTGTGTAGTTCAGTCTGGCAGATTTAGGGCTATTAAACATCGGGATAGTGCTAACATGCTTGCCGCAGACTATCAGATTATATTGATGTTAATTAATTTTACTTCCAACTAGAACACCGGCCCATCAGTGAAGCGGCCTACTGCGATATGGGCCACTCCAGTCCTGCACTCGCACCTCCAGTCACGCTACATACAGCAACAACGCTTGGACAAAAAGCAGTTCTGCGTATAGGAATAGGATGTAAATCTTTTGTTTTTATAAGACAGAGGTCCTGAAATGTTTTTGCCAGGGGTCCACATTTGTTTTTTTCCAGTGGACCAGAGGTCTGGAGCAGTGAAAGCATGCTGCACGGGCAGATATTTCATTTTTATGTTGGGAGGGACAATAAACAGAACATTTTCTCTAGAGTAGATATTGAGGGGACACTAAGTATTATTGTTGTCAGTCACAAATTTATGAGAATGTACAAATGCACACTTATGGGGAAAATGCTGCAAATTTACAAGAAAAAAAAGCCATACATTTATGAGAAAGAAAATTGCAAATTTAAAAGAAACAATTGCACATTTAAAAAAGTCAAGTTTACTAGAAAAAAGTTGCAAATTTAGTGAGAAAAATATACAAATTTACAAGAAAAAACTCACATTATAAAAAGGTTACAAATTTACAAGAAAAAAACAGATTTAAAATGCAAAAACAGCAGATTTATGAGGGAAAAGTGGCAGATTTACAACAAAAAAGTTTTACATTTACAAATAAATGTAAATTAATGAGAAAACGTTACATTTATGAGAAAAGCTGCAAATGTTAAAGAAAAAAAAAACTGTCCCCCCCGGACCCCCTTGATTTACACCCATGTTACCAGGTTGTTCTGCTGTGGGACGAGCTGATGAAGGCAGCCACTTTCAGAACAGACTTTCACAACTCTGTTGCTTTTTTGCGCTGTGGGTAACTATTTTCTATTCATTCTGTACATAGTCCAGCGTCTACAGCGCTGAGCGCCCTCGGCAGTGGCCACTTTTTCTCACAGCACTCAGGGCTGAAAAAAACTTCAACTTTTCAGACTACAGCTGAGCTCATCAATGTCAGACCTTTCTAAGCAGCCAATCAGAATTAAGAAAGGGCGGGACATAGGATGCCGGTACAGTCTGTACCCAGACTCCTTTTTTTTCCCGTATCATCACATTTTGCATCCAGAGCTGCTACCAATGCTAGAATATGTTTCCTGCCCATTGTTATTTAGAGACTACTATTAAAAAATAAGTAGAAAGTCTGATCATAGGAAAAGCGGAAATGCTGAGCTGTGAGTGACAGGCTGTAGTTGGGATACAGGGCACAGACTTTTTTTCCCCCCCCAGAGCACAGCACACAAATGCCGAAAAAAAGTCGATCAGGGTGGTCGGGAGACAAAAAACACATTTGGTGGACATGCAGCTTTTTCTTAGCTTTGAATTTTGAGGAAATGTCTCTTCCAAATTCCTATGCTTGCTCTCATAATGCCGTTTCAAATTGTAAATCATTATCACAGCTGTGGTCTACTGGCATATTAAGCACATTGATTTCGTGCAGGTAGGAGGGAGAACAAATGCAAATTGTTCAGTCCATTCGTCCGTGAATTACCGATTTTCACTGTCCACTTTTCATTTAGCAGCAAATTTGGAACATACCATTTTCGTTCAATCTAGGCTCGCACTGCAGGCTACTGCTCCGAAAGTGAAAGAAAAGTGCCGCTTGACTGCAGCCGCTCACACGCCGACAGGCTGTCAGCACATCGTTGGCATGGAGATAACAGTCCACGTTTACAGGTGCTGACCTAACCAAAATGCATAGTGAAGGAATCACAGCTTGGGGGCCACAAATAGGGAGTTCACAGGCCACCGTTATAGGAGTATCATTTTTCCCCGCAGTCAAATGGCACATGCTGGAAATCTGGCACGGTGCCAGAAAACTTTTAAGCCCTGTATATATCAAACCCTGGTACCAAGTTTCAAAACAATCAGAACAAAACTGTAGAAGGAGTTAATTTCACAAAAGTGGGACAGACAGACATACAGATAGACTGACCCATAATATAATCCCCCTTTGGTCTTCGACCAGCAGGGGATAAAACGTTCCAGATTTAAAAGGAAAAAGTTGCAAATTTGTGAAAAAAGTTGCAAATTTACAAGCTTTTTTTTAAAAAAATTATTTATGATTATATTGGGGGAGGGGCATGTCCCTCCCTTGATTCACGCCTCTGTCTGAACCACCGTCACCCTCAGGAGGAAACGGTTTTATCGTAACAGGTTTTAAAACAGTTTTGAACACATTTGATTTTATCCTAAAATCTGCTGTCTCTAAACTCTAATTTCTCCATCTCATCGTGACTCTGGCGGTGCTGGTCATATGACGGCAGGAGGTCATGTGATTGTAAGGTCTGTTAACCCCCCCCCCAACTCCATCACCACCAGTGAGCTTTTTTTTTTTTTGCCTTAATGAAGAACACATTGGCCCCTGTAGTATCCACAGACTCCCAGAATCCTTTGCTGCTGCAGCCTTGGGCCTTCTTCACCTCGCCGTGAAACTACTGACTGATGGAAATGCCGGCAGTGATCGGCTTTTTAACATCTTTCACAACCGTTACTGATAACGAGGCCTTCTCACTACTCGTACTCCTTCAGTACTCGAGTACTCCACAGTACTCTACTACACAGTACTCTGACCACAGGGACTTGAGCAGCAGATGTCGTGACGATGAATCTTCAGCCCTGAAAACTCAGCTACTTGTTCTCTCTTCACTGGTTCACGTTTATTATTGACCATGTTAAGACTAAATTAATTTAATTAACCGGGAATTGAACCAGAGACCTTCCGCTCACCAGTCCACTGCCTAACCATTAGGCAGTGGCGGCCTAACCATTAGGACCGGCAGGATCAGATCTGGGTGAGACAGATGACATAGCAGTGTTTTCCCCATCCTCCTTAACCCCACTGTGGCGCCCTTGAGCAAGGCCTTTAACCCCAACTGCTCCAGTAGAGGTCCTCAGTGGCCACAGGTCAGTCTGTGGTTGTACTGGGCAGCTTCCAGGTGTGAATGCATAACTGTATGAGTGTGAACAGGGCATCCTTGAAAAAGAGAGGTTGCCTCTCAATGGAACTACCCTGTATAACAGTTAAATTAAAAAAATTAGATACAACTGCTGTATTGATTTGAAAAGCCTACATCAGTTCTTTCAGTAGTTATTGTGTTTAGAAGATTTAGTCATAACTCATCTGATCAGAACCAAATTGCAATATGCACATCATCAGTGTAAATCAAACCATGGTACCAAGCCCCATAACATAATCCCCCTTTGGGCTTCGACCGGCGGGGGATAAAATTATATTTTAGTCATTTTCTGTAAAATGTAGTTAAGATTCTCCGTAACCACGAGGGTGTCCGCTTTGGAATATTGTTTCCAGCCCACCTGCGTATCTCACACAGTGGAGAAGAGAAAGAATTCATTGATGTTGATAAAGCCATGACCTACGTTAAGAAGTACATCATCTCAGAGTCAGAGAATTAAATGTCAAGGAGACTTTTATATGACAGAACATGACCTCAATTTAATACTCTATCCATCAGGTAAAAAACAAGAAACATTCTGCTACCACTTGTAATGGATGGCGCTTCTGTGAGTCCTCCTTAAATGTCTGAACTATAATCTTGTTCTTTGCTGTCAATCTGAAGAAATTTGTTTACAGGTATATACTGTATAGTCACCGTTATGGCTAATGTTATCAGCCTTATGCTACTTCATTTTGGGGTTTTAAATGTCAAGTTTTGTTTCAATTTAAGGACAATTTTACAAAGCAATGTTTGTTGCGTGTTGGGGTGTGAGGCGGTGACTCTAAGCTCTCTCTCCGCGGATGCGGCGGGCCAGCTGGATGTCTTTGGGCATGATGGTGACCCTCTTGGCGTGGATGGCGCACAGGTTGGTGTCCTCGAAGAGACCCACCAGGTAGGCCTCGCTGGACTCCTGCAGAGCCATGACAGCGGAGCTCTGGAAGCGCAGGTCGGTCTTGAAGTCCTGGGCGATCTCCCGGACCAGGCGCTGGAAGGGCAGCTTGCGGATCAGCAGCTCGGTGGACTTCTGGTAGCGGCGGATCTCCCTCAGAGCCACGGTACCGGGCCTGTAGCGGTGGGGCTTCTTCACTCCACCGGTGGCCGGGGCGCTCTTGCGGGCAGCCTTGGTGGCCAGCTGCTTCCTGGGGGCTTTTCCACCGGTGGATTTACGGGCGGTCTGCTTGGTTCTTGCCATTTTTCGATAGCTGTTTTTCTCCGGTTTTTCAGCGGATAGAAATTCATGGATCCTCATGGATCGTCACCTTATCGTGGTGGGGGGGTTTGCGTGCCCCAGTGATCCCAGGAGCTATGTTGTCCGGGGCAATTTGCCTCTGATAGGGTCTCCCAAGACAAACTGGTCCTGGGTGAAGGGCCAGACGAAGAACGATCCAACAGACTCTCATGATAAATTGTATATCAAGGATTCAGTGTACCCCGCCCGGTATGGGGTTACCGGGGCCCCACCCTGGAGCCAGGCCTGGGGGAGGGGCTCGAAGGCTAGCGTCTGGTGGCCGGGTTTCCACCCATGGGACCCGGCCGGGCTCAGCCCGAAGGAGTTACATGGGTCCGCCCTCCAGTAGGTTCACCACCTGCAGGAGGGATCATGGAAGTCCGGTGCTATGTGGATTAGGTGGCAGTCAAAGGCGGAGACCTTGGCGGACTGATCCCAAGCTTTCTAAACTGGCTTTTGGTACGTGGAATGTCACCTCTCTGGTGGGGAAGGAGCCTGAGCTGGTGTACGAGATTGAGCGATACCGGCTAGATATAGTTGGCCTCACCTCAACACACAGCTCCGGTTCCGGAACCAGTCTCCTGGAGAGGGGCTGGAGCTTGGCCTTTTCTGGAGTTGCCCCGGGCGAGAGGCGACGAGCAGGGGTAGGTATTCTTGTATCGCCCCACCTTGCTGCCTCTATATTGGAGTTTTCCCCGGTGGACGAAAGGGTTGCTTCCCTGCGCCTTCGGGTTGGGAAACGGGTCCTGACCATCATTTGTGCCTATGCACCAAATGATGTTTCAGAGTACCCACCCTTTTTGGAGTCTGTGACTGGGGTGCTGGAGGGTGCTCCTCCTGGAGACTCCATTGTCCTACTGGGGGACTTCAATGCGCACGTGGGCAACGACAGTGAAACCTGGAGGGGGGTGATTGGGAGGAACGGCCTGCCCGATCTGAACCCGAGTGGTGTTCAGTTATTGGACTTCTGTGCTAACCACAGTCTGTCTATAACGAACACCATGTTCAAGCATAAGGGTGTCCATATGTGCACCTGGCACCAGGACACCCTAGGCCGCAGGTCGATGATCGATTTTGTTATCGTATCATCAGACCTGCGACCGTATGTCTTGGACACCCGAGTAAAGAGAGGTGCAGAGCTGTCAACTGATCACCACCTGGTGGTGAGTTGGATCCGATGGCAGGGGAGGAAGCCATTCAGACCTGGTAGACCCAAACGTATAGTGAGGGTGTGCTGGGAGCGTCTGGCTGAGGCCCCTGTCCGGGAGGTCTTCAACTCCCACCTCCGGAAGAACTTCAACCACATTCCGAGGGAGTCTGGAGACATGGAGTCTGAATGGGCCATGTTCTCCACCTCTGTTGTTGAAGCGGCAGCCCAGAGCTGCGGCCGCAAGGTGGTCGGTGCATCTCGTGGTGGCAACCCCCGAACCAAGTGGTGGACACCAGTGGTGAGGGGGGCCATTAAGCTGAAGAAGGAGTCCTATCAAGCTTGGTTGGCTTGTGGGACTCCCGAAGCAGCTGAGGTGTACCGACAGGCCAAGCGGAGTGCAGCTCGGGTGGTTGCTGAAGCAAAAACCCGGGTATGGGAGGAGTTCGGTGAGGCCATGGAACAAGACTTTCGGTCGGCTTCAAAGAGATTCTGGCAAACTGTTCGGCGGCTCAGGAGGGGAAAGCAGCTCCCCGTCCACACTGTGTATGGTGCGGATGGGACACTGTTGACTTCAACTGGGGATATCGTCGGGCGGTGGAAGGAATACTTCGAGGATCTCCTCAATCCCACTGATACGCCTTCCACAGAGGAAGCAGGGTTTGGGGACGAGGGGGATGACTCGCCTATCACAGGGGCTGAGGTCGCCAAGGTGGTTAAAAATCTCCTTGGTGGCCGGGCCCCGGGGGTGGACGAGATTCGCCCCGAGTACCTCAAGGCCCTGGATGTTGTTGGGTTGTCATGGTTGACACGCCTCTGCAACATTGCGTGGAGGTCGGGGGCAGTGCCTTTGGCATGGCAAACCGGGGTGGTGGTTCCTCTCTTCAAAAAAGGGGACCGGAGGGTGTGCTCCAACTTTAGAGGGATCACACTCCTCAGCCTCCCTGGGAAGGTCTATGCCAAGGTATTGGAGAGGAGAGTCCGGCCGTTGGTCGAACCTCGGATTCAGGAGGAGCAATGTGGTTTTCGTCCTGGCCGTGGCACATCGGACCAGCTCTTTACCCTCTCGAGAATTCTTGAGGGTTCGTGGGAGTTTGCCCAACCAGTTTACATGTGTTTTGTGGACTTGGAGAAGGCATTTGACCGCGTCCCTCGTGGATTTTTGTGGGGGGTGCTTCGGGAGTATGGGGTATCGGGCTTGTTGTTACGAGCTATTCGGTCTCTGTACGACCGTTGTGAGAGTTTAGTTCGCATTGCCAACACTCGGTCGGAGTCATTCCCAGTGAGAGTTGGACTCCGCCAGGGCTGCCCTTTGTCACCGGTCCTGTTCATAATTTTTATGGACAGGATTTCTAGGCGCAGCCAGGGAATGGAGGGTGTCATGCTTGGTGACCACAGGATCTCATCTCTGTTGTTTGCAGATGATGTTGTCCTGTTGGCTTCATCCAGCAATGACCTACAGCTCTTGCTGGGACGGTTTGCCGCTGAGTGTGAAGCGGCTGGGATGAGAATCAGCACCTCCAAGTCCGAGTCCATGGTCCTCAGCCGGAAAAAGGTGGATTGTCCTCTCCGGGTTGGGGACAGGCTCCTGCCCCAAGTGGAGGAGTTTAAGTATCTTGGGGTCTTGTTCACGAGTGAGGGGAAAATGGAGCGAGAGATCGACAGACGGATTGGAGCAGCATCTGCAGTGATGCGGACGTTGTACCGGTCTGTTGTGGTGAAGAGGGAGCTTAGTTCTAAGGCAAAGCTGTCGATTTACCAGTCAATCTACGTTCCTACTCTCACCTATGGTCACGAGCTTTGGGTAATGACCGAAAGAACGAGATCGCGGATACAAGCGGCTGAAATGAGCTTTCTCCGTAGGATTGCTGGACTCACCCTCAGAGATAGGGTGAGGAGCTCAGTCATCCGGGAGAGGCTCAGAGTAGAACCGCTGCTCCTCCACATTGAAAGGAGTCAGTTGAGGTGGTATGGGCATCTGATTAGGATGCCTCCTGGACGCCTCCCACTTGAGGTGTTTCAGGCACGTCCCACTGGGAGGAGACCCCGGGGCAGACCCAGGACTCGGTGGAGAGACTATGTCTCCCAGCTAGTCTGGGAACGCCTTGGTATCCCCTCTGAAGAGCTGGAGCAGGTGGCTGGGGAGAGGGAAGTCTGGGCTTCTCTGCTTGAACTGCTGCCTCCGCGACCCGGACCTCCGGAAAAGCGGTAGACGATGGATGGATGGATGGATGTTTGTTGCGTTCACTGACTGATATTATAATCCCGGTCAACTACAACACCTCACCAAAAAAAAGGAAATAAGATACAACATGTAAGCAGTTTGGCTTAAAGTGCTCATGACACGATTTTGATTGAATCTAATTTTGCAACACATAATTTCAATATGACGAAATAGGTGGGTCTGTGCAGTTCTAAGTCAAACAGGCTTGTTCATTCATTCATCTTCTTCCGCTTAATCGTTTTCGGGTCGCGGGGGTTGCTGGAGCCTATCCCAGCGTCTTTGGGTGAGAGGCAGGGTACACCCCGGACAGATCGCCAGTCCATCACAGGGCCAACAAAGAGCAACAGACAACCATTCACTCTCACAGTCATACCTAAGGACAATTTAGAATCCCCAGTTTGATGCCAATTAACCTCTCTTGCATGTTTTTGGCATGTGGGAGGAACCTGGAGAAATCCCTGAGTAAACCCACGCAGACACAGGGAGAACATGCAAACTCCACACAGATCACTGTTGGTCGGGGGCTGGGAATGAACCCAGGATCCCCCGGCCAAGGGTGAGTTGCTGTGCTGCCACAGTGCTAACTACTCCGCCACCGCGCCCAAACAGGCTTGTTTTCACACGAATATCTGACGTTTCCAAGAGCACTGCCACACCAATTGGGTCAGTGGCTGGAAAACCCCCGGTCATGTTGTGACGTCAGTGGGAGAACACACCGTTTGGCTGCCCATTCTACACGCATGATGGAAGCGGTTGAAAACATCGATGATGGTTCCAGCACATGTAGTCTGGAATTGGTTTGTGTTGTCCAATCTTCAGACGATTATAGTTCAGAAGAATGTGGTGATAATGAAGAATCTGGGGGCATCAGACCTTATAGGTTTGAGCCGTACCAAGTGGACATCGTGCCTAGCAAGTCAGACTCAGAGAGTGACGGTGGTGAGGTAAACATGCCCGCCACAGCAGCAAACACACTGCAGGGGAACGCCGAGTGGTATGCTTTTGTTACAGATATTGCAACAAATTATTTATTACCTCCGCCAGGCCGGAGGCCAGGAGGAGGTTATGTTTTTGCCAGCGTTTGTCTGCCTGTCTGTCTGTTTGTCTGTTGGTTAGCAAGATAACTCAAAAAGTTTTGGACGGATTTCAATGAAACTTTCAGGCGTTGTTGGAAATGGTACAAGGAAGAACTGATTACATTTTGGGGATGATCCGGATAACCGTCTGGATACAGGAATTTTTTAAAGGATTCTTTAACATTGTCAGATACGGCCATTTTCAACATGTGTGCAGGGGCAATAGAGGGCGCTGCTCGTCGTGTCTGACGAACACAAACTCCGCCTTCTTCAAAGTTTTAGGCACAAAAGCACGCGGAACACAGTGGTGGGCAGGGCTCGGCAGCGTGCCTGTGTTTGCGCTACGCTGCAAAAGCTCAGACGGGCAGCTGTCCGCCGCCGGATTATTTGGCAGAAATTCCCCGGCCAGCCATAGTAGCTGCGCAAAAAGAAGCTCTCTTCCGGGGAAGTTTCCAAATCCTCTTTTGCCGCGGAGCGCAACCCCAATAAAATCCATGCCAACCTGTCTACCCAATTTGCATCCGTCACTGAAGCCCTCAGTGCTGCTTTCAGTGATCTATGAAAACGCTCGCATAACCCATTGGCCTGTGGGTTCTACGTGGTTGTATCATGATTTCTTTTGTTTTTTCTTTTGAATTCTTGGATGGAACATGGGTGGGCAATATAAACTGCGGCTTCAGCCATCACACATTTCGGATAACTTATGTTGAACTGTATAATCAGAGGAGTTATTGTCTAATTTGACCTTGTTGGATTTTATTAACCCCTTTGTTATATTATTCACTTTCTTTTAACCTGTACTCTTAATCTATTCGAAATAAAGATTAATTCATTCAATTGCAACGCCCACAGCCTGTGAGTTTGCAGATGCAGGAGATGGACACAACACCAACACTTGAGTTTATTACCTCCGCCAAGGAGGTAATGCTTTTACTACTGAACCACTAATCCTATCATTGTCAATCCAATTGCTAGTCATATGTTTTCATGGTCAAGGAATCTGAAAACGTACACACAAACACTGTATGGGGGGGGAACTGTGGCGCTTGGCAGAGGTCTGCGCTCTCCGAGTGCTTTTCTAGTTCATAAATGTAATTTATTTAAACCCAATTTTTCAATAAAATCATATCAGTGTATTTATAATAAAATTGAAACATCTACCTGATAATGTCAACGCCCCCCCCCAAAAAAAAATAATCAAATAAAAAGATACTATTTTTTTTTATATTTTTGCAGGTGCCAGTGTGGTCTGTGTGTGAGCATGACAACAGAGAAGGAGAGTATTTGCTGTCAGGAGCAGGACAAGGTGAAGCAGAAAATTCCAGATGGTGCTATAAAGTATCACTGGTCATCACAACTTTCCCGCAGTGTGTCTGAATGAAGATGTGTTGGAAATGGCCTACTTCACCTATAATCATTATGTGAATGTGGATTATGGAAACAACTGGAAGCAATATATAGCTTACAGATAGTTCATCAGATGGTGCTACCACTACCTTGGTGAGAAAGTCCGCATGCCAATACCTGCCTGTGTCGTTCACAAGATCAGAGACCTTTCCAATACAAGAGGGACGATATGTTGGTTTTACTTATGCTGACTAACTACCTTTATATTTTCATGGTATTGTTTTCATTCAATACATGTTTATCTGACTACAACTGTTGTCAATTTTTACAAGAAAATAAAATTACAAAATATTTATAGTGTGATACTTGAAAATCTCATAACTGTTGTCATCATTGGGAAGTTGCATGCAATCCTGTATCAATCCTGGGTATATGAACAAGAGAAAAAAAATTTTATTTTGCAAATACAGTATTTTTTTTTTAGTAAATTAGAGCATGCTCGTGGCCATAACTTATCATTTTAAAGTTCAATTATCTGTAAAACCCCTTTAGAAATTAAAATTATTCTCTGCGTTACTGATGGCAATATCCTTAAAAATAATGTATTCACTATTACAGTGGGGTAAAAAAGTATTTAGTCAGCCACCAATTGTGCAAGTTCTCCCACTTAAAAGATGAGAGAGGTCTCCAATTTTCATCATAAGTATACCTCAACTATGAGAGACAAAATGAGAAAAAAAAATCCAGAAAATCATATTGTCTGATTTTTAAAGAATTTATTTGCAAATTACGGTGGAAAATAAGTATTTGGTCAATAACAAAAGTTCATCTCAGTACTTTGTTATATACCCTTTGTTGGCAATGACAGAGGTCAAATGTTTTCTGTAAGTCTTCACAAGATTTTCACACACTGTTGCTGGTATTTTGGCCCATTCCTCCATGCAGATCTCCTCTAGAGCAGTGATGTTTTGGGGCTGTCGCTGGGCAATACGGACTTTCAACTCCCTCCAAAGATTTTCTATGGGGTTGAGATCTGGAGACTGGCTAGGCCACTCCAGGACCTTGAAATGCTTCTTACAAAGCCACTCCTTCGTTGCCCGGGCGGTGTGTTTGGGATCACTGTCATGCTGAAAGACCCAGCCACGTTTCATCTTCAATGCCCTTGCTGATGGAAGGAGGTTTTCACTCAAAATCTCACGATACATGGCCCCATTCATTCTTTCCTTTACACGGATCAGTCGTCCTGGTCCCTTTGCAGAAAAGCAGCCTCAAAGCATGATGTTTCCACCCCCATGCTTCACAGTAGGTATGGTGTTCTTTGGATGCAACTCAGCATCCTTTCTCCTCCAAACACGACAAGTTGAGTTTTTACCAAAAAGTTCTATTTTGGTTTCATCTGACCATATGACATTCTCCCAATCCTCTTCTGGATCATTCAAATGCTCTCTAGCAAACTTCAGACGGGCCTAGACATGTACTGGCTTAAGCAGGGGGACACGTCTGGCACTGCAGGATTTGAGTCCCTGGCGGTGTAGTGTGTTACTGATGGTAGCCTTTGTTACTTTGGTCCCAGCTCTCTGCAGGTCATTCACTAGGTCCCCTCGTGTGGTTCTGGGATTTTTGCTCACCGTTCTCGTGATCATTTTGACCCCACGGGGTGAGATCTTGCATGGAGCCCCAGATCGAGGGAGATTATCAGTGGTCTTGTATGTCTTCCATTTTCTAATAATTGCTCCCACAGTTGATTTCTTCACACCAAGCTGCTTACCTATTGTCTTCCCAGCCTGGTGCAGGTCTACAATTTTGTTTCTGGTGTCCTTTGACAGCTCTTTGGTCTTGGCCATAGTGGAGTTTGGAGTCTGACTGTTTGAGGTTGTGGACAGGTGTCTTTTATACTGATAACGAGTTCAAACAGGTGCCATTAATACAGGTAACGAGTGGAGGACAGAGGAGCCTCTTAAAGAAGAAGTTACAGGTCTGAGAGCCAGAAATCTTGCTTGTTTGTAGGTGACCAAATACTTATTTTCCACCATAATTTGCAAATAAATTCTTTAAAAATCAGACAATGTGATTTTCTGGATTTTTTCCCCCTCATTTTGTCTCTCATAGTTGAGGTATACCTATGATGAAAATTAGAGACCTCCCTCATCTTCTAAGTGGGAGAACTTACACAATTGGTGGCTGACTAAATACTTTTTTGTCCCACTGTATTTATGTCTGATTGAAATGCAATTTTGTTTGTTACCATTGTTTATTAACTGCTTTTGTCTTGTATCAACTGGCAAGTGATTTTCAACAATAATAATAAAAGCAATAGAAGCAACTGATAGTCCTCATTTTTTCAAGAGTTTGGTCACAAGAAAAGCAATACTCATAACTGGTATAGCACACATGTACTATAACTATCAAAAATATTAAATTAATTCTCATAACAGGAAAAAGTCCAAATTAGTGGCAATGAATACAATAGTCAGTTGGAGCTGAAACGTGTGATGTGGTCTTTCACGGCCCGTTGTTTATCTAAGCCTGTGACACAACGCAAAGGCATAGCCCTAAAACTAAAACAAGAAACCAGAGAAACTGTCTGCTACAAAACTGCTGGCATTCCTGTCAACAAAACCAGCGTCCGTTCTCGCGCTGACGTCAGTTCCACCTCCTTCCTCATTCGGTGAGCGGCGCCACAGTCCAGTCAAATTTGCCCGAATGGCGGCGGTTTTCTGATGATAATGTTATGCAGGTGCGCTTGTAGCTATTATATTGATCATCGACAATGACTTTTGGATTTATACAACATGCAAAAAAATGTCAATCGTGTCATGAGCACTTTACGTCTGTTAATTTCTTTCTTTCTGTCTTTATTATTTTAATTACTGCACTATTAATAGTTTACTTTGTATCAATTCTTTTTTAAAATCCTATTTCATTTAACCTTTTTTTAATATCATTATTTTACTCTATAGCAGAGTTTAAAATAAACTTTAAAGCGCTAAATTAAGTTTCACTGTGAGCTCCGGCATGGGCTTGTTTGGATAGCTTCAATGTGTGGATTTGTTTTGGAGGGGCACTATGCTCACCTTGCTCTTGTAGGTGTTGGGAGGGGTGGGTGGGAAGGGGAATGCCAGACTTTCTCAGTTACTGATATTGATCTCTTTACCCTTTTTTTTTTCTTTTTCTCCCAAATGGCAATCTCAATCATACAGCTTCTCTGATCCAGCATGACTGACACTGCTGAGGGATGATTAGGTGAGTGCTCTATCAATTTTGTCAGCTGGAACGTTAAATCACTCAACCATCCAATAAGGCTAAGAAGATGCTTACACATTTAAAACTGTTAAAAACTGATATTGCTTTCCTTCAGGAAACCCATTTGTGCACGGCAGACATCTTTCGCATTAAAAGGGAATGAGCATGGCAATTGTATCACTCTAAATTTAACTCCAAAACCAAAGGGACGGCCATATTAATTGGGAAAAACATACCCTTCACAATGACATATGTAGACTCAAATCCTGAGGGGTGATATGTTATAGCAGTGGGGCAACTTTATACGCTACCGGTAATCCTGGCTAATATTTATGCACCAAACTGGGACAATCTCACATTCTTCTCTAAATTTTTTTCCCCACTTACCAAACATGACAACACACCACCTTATCTTAGGTGAAGATATAAATTGCACACTCTTCCCTGTCTTGGACCGTAGCTGCTCCTCTAAGACCTCCTGTTCTAAATCTGCACAAGCTATACAGTTGTTTTTGAGGTCGCATGGCATAGCTGATGTTTGGCAATTTCATAACCCTACTTCCAGGGTGTATTCTTTTTTCTCCTCAGTTCACAAGTGCTATTCCCACATAGATAATTTTGTCCTTGATAAGAAATTATTTTCCTGTGTAACTAAATGCAACTACAAAGCTATAGTTATTTCTGACTATGGCCCTTTGATGCTCCTTACGGCGTGTGTCTCGAAAAGCCTCTGACAACTAAGTCCAACTCCTAGCCTGCTCGTGTGGTTTAGTCTCTAAGCCCGGCGGAACTGCTTTTACTAATAGGAGAAGGGGCGAGGGCGGATCTCTGGCGCCTTAAAACCAGATGCTTCGGGTAGATGGTAGCTCGTCAACCTGGGAAGGTAGCCCATCTAGGGGAAGGTAAACCCTGATTTCAAACCTCCGCTGCCTTGCGGCACACCCGGTCACGGGAAAGGCTTCGGGAGTCAACCCTGAGGAAAAATCCGGAGTCGGAGCCCCTAAGGCAGTTCTCTGTTGTGCTCAACATCGTTCTGGCAGCTCCTGCGACGGTGCTGGTGCCAAACTATAGCAGCCCTGCTGTTCCTTTGGATTCATCAGTGACGTGGAGAGGGGGGACATGCTGCATGGGTAACATCTTGTCCTCCATATCTTCCTGCCCAGGCTTGAATTCTACCAACGCCCAACGCTGGAAGGTAGAACACCAGTGCGCATCGGCCTGTTCAGCCACAGGCGGTGCTGTTCCAGCAGAGTAGACGTTTAGGATTCTCTTCCATGGTCATCATAGACCGACGGAGGCCGACGACGACGACGGCCCTTTGATTATGAAAATGCATATTCCTAATACTCAATATGACTACCGTCCTTGGAGACTCAACCCTCTTCCTTTTTCAGAGGAGTCTTTTACTAAATTTATATCATCCGAAATTATTTATTTCCTTTTTTTTTTTTAAATTAAGCAAACCGCAGGAATGTCCCCCTTAATCATTTGGGAATCTTTGAAAGCATATCTGCATGGTCAGGTTATCTCTTATTATGCTAATAAAAAGAGAACAAATACATTACGCATTAAGGAGCTGGCTGATGAAATACTACAGCTGGATAGATCTTATATTCTCCAACCATCTGCAGAAATAATGAAAAGGCGCATGCTAGTACAATCAAAATTTGACATTTTGTCAACCCAGCAGGCTGAATATCTTCTCTCAAAATCCCAGCATGGCTGTTAGGAATATGGTGAAAAAATTGGACGAATACTTGCCCATCAGCTGCGACAAAGGACTGCCAATCAGACCATCTCTGCAATTAATGAGCAAGGTATCAAAATTACAGATGAACTTAAAATTAACTTCTGTTTTCAAACTTTTTTTCAATCATTGTACACATCAGAATCTCAGGCAGACCCAATTGAAATCCAGAATTTTTTGGACATTTGCATGTTCCAACCATAGACCCAGATATGGCTGAGGAGCTGAAGAGGGACTTTTCGACCCAGGAAATAACCTCAGCAATCAAGTTCATGCAAGGTGGCAAATCTCCAGTGCCAGATGGCTATCCAACAGATTTTTTTTTTTTTTTTAAGTTTTCGGCTCAACTTTCCCCTTTACTACTGTCAGTTTTCGAAGAGTCACTCTCAACCACAACCTTGCCTCCAACTATGCATCAGGCAGTTATTTCTTTAATTTTCAAAAAAGGGAAAAACCCACTTGAATGCAGCTCTTTCCGTCCAATCTCCCTTTTAAACACTGATACAAAAATTCTCACCAAAGTGCTGGCACATCGCTTGGAGAAAATGCTCCCTTCAATTATCTCACCTGATCAAACAGGTTTTATTAAAAATCGCCACTCCATTTTTAATATCAGACGCCTCCTTAATATCCTCTATAGCCCCTCTCCACCGGCTCTGTCGGAAGTAGTGATCTCACTTGATGCTGAAAAGGCCTCTGACTGGGTGGAGTGGGGCTACCTTTTTAGCACGTTGGGAGAGGTTTGGGTTTGGTCACAAATTTATAACATGGGTTAGACTTTTATACACATCGCCATTAGCTGCTGTTCACACAAATAACAATCTGTCCTCCTGTTTTGAACTCTATCGTGGTACGAGACAGGGGTGCCCTCTGTCCCCGCTGCTGTTTGCAGTAGCGATGGAACCCCTTGCCCTAGCCTTTAGACAACATGATGATATTAAAGGAATACAACGCGCTGGCGTAATGCATAAGGTATCACTCTATGCGGATGATATGCTGGTATATATACAGTGGGGCAAAAAAGTATTTAGTCAGCCACCAATTGTGTAAGTTCTCCCACTTAAAAGATGAGAGAGGTCTCCAATTTTCATCATAGGTACCGTATACCTCAACTATGAGAGACAAAATGAGAAAAAAAAATCCAAAAAATCACAGTGTCTGATTTTTAAAGAATTTATTTGCAAATTATGGTGGAAAATAAGTATTTGGTCACCTACAAACAAGCAAGATTTCTGGCTCTCACAGACCTGTAACTTCTTCTTTAAGAGGCTCCTCTGTCCTCCACTCGTTACCTGTATTAATGGCACCTGTTTGAACTCCTTATCAGTATAAAAGACACCTGTCCACAACCTCAAACAGTCAGACTCCAAACTCCACTATGGCCAAGACCAAAGAGCTGTCAAAGGACACCAGAAACAAAATTGTAGACCTGCACCAGGCTGGGAAGACTGAATCTGCAATAGGTAAGCAGCTTGGTGTGAAGAAATCAACTGTGGGAGCAATTATTAGAAAATGGAAGACATACAAGACCACTGATAATCTCCCTCGATCTGGGGCTCCATGCAAGATCTCACCCCGTGGGGTCAAAATGATCACGAGAATGGTGAGCAAAAATCCCAGAACCACACAGGGGCACCTAGTGAATGACCTGCAGAGAGCTGGGACCAAAGTAACAAAGGCTACCATCAGTAACACACTACGCTGCCAGGGACTCAAATCCTGCAGTGCCAGACGTGTCCCCCTGCTTAAGCCAGTACATGTCCAGGCCCGTCTGAAGTTTGCTGGAGAGCATTTGGATGATCCAGAAGAGGATTGGGAGAATGTCATATGGTCAGATGAAACCAAAATAGAACTTTTTGGTAAAAACTCAACTTGTCATGTTTGGAGGAGAAAGAATGCTGAGTTGCATCCAAAGAACACCATACTTACTGTGAAGCATGGGGCTGGAAACATCATACTTTGGGGCTGTTTTTCTGCAAAGGGACCAGGACGACTGATCCATGTAAAGGAAAGAATGAATGGGGCCATGTATTGTGAGATTTTGAGTGAAAACCTCCTTCCATCAGCAAGGGCATTGAAGATGAAACGTGGCTGGGTCTTTCAGCATGACAATGATCCCAAACACACCACCCGGGCAACGAAGGAGTGGCTTCGTAAGAAGCATTTCAAGGTCCTGGAGTGGCCTAGCCAGTCTCCAGATCTCAACCCCATAGAAAATCTTTGGAATGAGTTGAAAGTCCGTGTTGCCCAGCGACAGCCCCAAAACATCACTGCTCTAGAGGAGATCTGCATGGAGGAATGGGCCAAAATACCAGCAACAGTGTGTGAAAACCTTGTGAAGACTTACAGAAAATGTTTGACCTCTGTCATTGCCAACAAAGGGTATATAACAAAGTATTGAGATGAACTTTTGTTATTGACCAAATGCTTATTTTCCACCATAATTTGCAAATAAATTCTTTAAAAATCAGACAATGTGATTTTCTGGATTTTTTTCCCCTCATTTTGTCTCTCATAGTTGAGGTATACCTATGATGAAAATTGGAGACCTTGCTCATCTTTTAACTGGGAGAACTTGCACAATTGGTGGCTGACTAAACACTTTTTTCCCCACTGTATCACAACCCTCCTTGAATCTCCCTAAACTATTGGCTTTGTTAAGAGATTTTGGCAGAATATCTGGCTATAGGGTTAATGTCCAGAAAAGTGAGCTGATGCCCATTAACCCTAGGATGGATGAAATGACCTTAAACTAATTTCCTTTTAAGGTTTGCTTAAAAAAAAAAAAAACTAAAATATTTAAGCATATGGGTGACATCAAACCATAATGATCTTTATAAAGCTAACTATAAGCCTTTATTAGCTAATTTGAAGCAGGATTTGGAATGCTGGGACCCGCTACCCCTGTCTCTAGGTGGAAGAATAAATGTGATTAAGATGAATGCTCTGCCTAAGTTTTTATACATTTTTCAGTGCCTGCCAGACTTTTTTTTTAACAATGTCCTTTTTCTCCAAATTAAATAATCAGATATTAGGTTTTATCTGGAACAAAAATACACCCCGAATTCATCCATCCATCTTCGTCTGCTTAATCCTTTTCGGATCGCGGGGGGGCTGGAGCCTATCCCAGCATCTTTGGGCGAGAGGCAGGGTACACCCTGGACAGATCGCCAGTCCATCGCAGGGCCAACACAGAGAGACAGACAACCATTCACTCTCACAGTCATACCCAAGGACAATTTAGAATTCCCAGTTGATGCCAATTAACCTAACTTGCATGTTTTTGGCATGTGGGAGGAAACCGGAGAAATCCCGGAGTAAACCCACGCAGACACGGGGAGAACATGCAAACTCCTCACAGATCACTGTTGGTCGGGGGCTGGGATCGAACCCCGACACCCCAAATTACTTAATCCTTTTCGCCCCAGCTGGGGCATAAGGCGCCAACGAGTCTCCTCCAGCCATCTCGGTCCTGGGCGAGCCAGCTGACTTCGTTCCAGGTCTTGCCCTCCGCTTTCATTTCCTCTTCCACCGTCCTCCTCCAGGTGCCCTGGGGTCTGCCTCTCCTCCTCTTCCCCGGCGGTGCCCATCTGAGTGCTGCGTGTGGATATCTGGCTTTGCTCATGCGCAAAACGTGGCCCAGCCACCTCCAGCGTCTCTGCTTCACCTCGTCCACAATGTTGTTGATGCCTGTGCGTCTGCTGACTTCCTTGTTGGTGACGCGCTGCTCCCAGTGGATTCTGAGGATTCGACGTAGACACCATCCTTCGAAACCTCTGAGGCGGCTTTCAATTTTCTTGTTTGTTCTCCAAGTCTCTGAGGCATATAGGAGGACTGAGCGAACGTTTGATTTGTAGATCTTCAGTTTGGTACTGTTCTGCAGGACTGACGATTTCCATATATTTCGCAGTCTGTTGAAAGCCTGTGCCGCAAGACCAATTCTTGTGGAGATCTCTCTCTCGATGTTGCTGTCAGCTGAGATGTAGCTTCCCAGGTATTTGAAGTCCTGTACTTCCTCAAGATCTTCGCCCTGTACCTTTGTTTTCTGTGTGCTCTTGTTTTTCAGTTTCATCACTTTCGTTTTGTAGGGGTGAATCTTGAGGCCAATAGTTCTTGCTGTCTGGTCAACTCTGTCTGTCTTTTCCTGGATGTCTCTCTGTGTATGTGATAGCAGAGCGATGTCATCTGCAAAGTCGCAGTCTTCCAGTCTGGCCGTTAGTCCCCAGACAAGTCCCCTAGGTCGGTCTCCTGTGGCTCTCCTCATCACTCAGTCAATGACGACCAGGAAGAGGATCGGTGAGATCACACAGCCTTGTCTGACCCCGGTCTTCACATGGAACCACTCACTCTCCTGGTCATTGTGGCGTACGCAGCACTGATTGTCAGCATACATGTCCTTCAGGATGTTGACTACTTTTGTTGGAAATCCATAAGCTGTCAGAATCTTCCAGAGGGATGGGTGGTGGATACTGTCAAAGGCCTTTTCAAAGTCAATGTAGTTTGTGTACAGTGAGGAGTTCCATTCCAGTGATTGTTCGACTATGGTACACAGGACAAAGATTTGGTCTATGCAGCCCCTACCGCTTCTGAATCCTGCCTGTTCCTCCCTCAGGACCCTCTCTATGGCTTGCCTCACCCGCATCAACAGAACTCTGCAGAAGATTCTCCCAGGCACAGACAGAAGGTTGATGCCTCTCCAGTTCCCGCATGCTGACAGGTCGCCTTTCTTTGGCAGCTTGACTATGATGCCTTTCTTCCAGGTAACAGGGACTTTTTCTTCTTTCCACACTTTGTTGAAAGTTCTGTCAGAGCTTTTGCACTTGCCTTTGGATCTGCTTTTAGCATGTCTGCAGTAATCCTGTCTTCGCCAGGTGCCCCGTTTCCTTTTGTCTGCTTAATGGCCTCTTCCATCTCCTGTTGGGTGATGTGCCCCCGCTTCATTTCTATATGAAAGCCTGTGTCTTCTATCACTGCTTCTTCCTCAGGGTCTGGTCTATTCAGAGTCTCTCTGAAGTGCTCCGCCCATCTACTGAGCTGGTCCTCTTCCTTCAAGAGAACTTTTCCGTTTTTGTCCTTAACCACCGTTGACTTGCTGGTGAAACCTCCTGTGAGGGTTTTGGTGATTTTGTAAACCGTTCTTGTGTCTCCCCTTTCTGCTGCTGACTGTGCCTCCTGAGCCAGGCTGTCCTCGTACTCTCTCTTGTCTTTGCGGACACTCTTCTTGACATCGTTGTTCTTCTGTCTGTATGCTTCAGCAGCTGCTTCCCTCTCTTCCATGCTTCCCCCTAGCATGCGCTGACGCCCCGAATTAAAAGAAGTATATTAGAGAGATCCTGTCCACTGGGTGGGATGGCACTCCCAACTTTCTATATTACTATTGGGCAGTAAATATTAGGGCATTATTGTACTGGATGAGTAGTGACATTGCAGGCTTCAAATGGACAGGCTTAGTGGCAGCATCGGTCAGATCTACATCCTTACAAGCTTTATTATGCTTAAAGTTACCATATGCACAGCCTATCTCCAGTTTCTCCTCCAATCCAGTTGTATTACGCTCAGTTAAGACCTGGAATCAATTTAGAAGATCCTTCTCTCTTGGAGGTCTATGTTCGCCCCGTCATTGATAGATGAGGCCTTTGACAAATGGTCTAGAACAGGGATGCTTTCATTGTCAGATCTCTTTAGTGATGGCAGCTTTGTGTCTTTTGAAGTTAGTACAGAAATACAATATCCCCAAATCTCACTTTTAGCGGTATTTGCAGCTTTGTCACCTCAAATCTAGATTTTTTTTTTCCCATTACGCCCATTTTCTTCTTTACTAGACTATTTTTAATTGTAAACCAGCAAAAAAAAGTCTGTCAGCACAATTTATAATTAATTTACACCTACAGTATAACTTGGCATCATTGGAGTCTCTTAAAAAGAAATGGGAGATAGATCTAAATGAACAAATTTCAGAGGAAATTTGGTATAAGGTACTGCAGGGAATTTTAATCTTCATCAGTCTGTCTTAGACATGCTGTCATTCAGTTCAAAATAGTACACTGATTACACTTTTCTAAGGCTAGGCTCTCTACAATAAAAACGAGTGTGGATCCCATTTGTGATCACTGCAGGCGGGATCCAGCCACTCTAATACATATGTTTTGGACATGTCCAAAATTACATACTGGAGTACTATCTTTGAAACTTTCTCTAAGATCTGCAAAAGGACAATCACTTTGTCACCACTTTTAGCCCTGTTTGGGGTGAATCAGACAGACACTCTCCTTCAAAAGCGAGAAATTAGTATGCAGGTTTTCTACACTCTCCTGGCTCGGAGACTAATATTACTCAAATGGAAGGATCCTAAGCCACCAACATACGGTCACTGGATCAGAGAAGTTCTGTACCTTCTTAAATTAGAAAAAATAAGATATACAGTCAAAGGACCCACTGAGAAATTCTATGTCATTTGGGAACCCTTTTTAACCTTTGTTGAAGATGCTGAAGCCAACAACAAAACAATGTAAATCTTATTATTACGCTTTAATTTATTTGATTTTTTTTCACATCTGTTATACATGTATTTGTCCATTTTATATTTAGATATCTGGGTAAATGCATTGCTTTTATATGTCTGGCAGTTTGGGGAGGGGGTAATGCTTTTGTTTTCTTTTTGTTCATATTTTGTTTTTCTGTTGGGGAAAAAACAAATAAAAAGACCTTGATTAAAAAAATGTAATTATGATTGATGGAATATCTTGCGGAAGAAATGTCTGCTCAACAGACTTAAAAAAAAAAAAGCCTTTTTAAAAAAAGAATACATTAACGCCCTAAACAATTATCAGCTCACCTCACCATCACCGATATCAGACAGATAGAAAATTCTCTTTAATCTTTTTTCTTCTTTCGGCTGCTCCCTTTAGGAGTCGCCACGGCGGATCATCTGTCTCCATCTCACCCTATCCCTTGCATCTTCCTCTGTAACACCAACCTTCTCCATGTCCTCCTTCACTACATCCATGAATCTTCTGTGGTCTTCGTCTTTTCCCCCTGCCTGGCAGCTCCATTTTCAACATCCTTTGTCCAATATATCCACTATCCCTGCTCTGCACATGTCCAGACCATCTCAGCCTTGCCTTTCTTGACTGTCTCCAAACCGTTCAACCTGAGCTGTTCCTCTGATATACTCATTTCTAATCCTGTCCCTCCAAATTAAAATTTTAGCATCTTCAAGAAATTCTAGAAAATTCTCTTTAATCTGTTTGAAATTACTTCTGGGCATTTTTGTCCTTCCAGAAGACACAATTTAAAACTACCAGAAGAAAACCAACAAAGATCTTCTCTATAGCAAAAGCGTTCACTCTCTGAGTCTAGAAAGACTGAATAAAATATACAGAACCAATAAAATAAAATCAGTTATTTGTTTATGTGTTCAATTGTTTATGTTTTAATAGTCTTTCTGTTAGCAATGATATATTTTATTGAGTTTTCTTCTATTTTTTTAATCCACAAAAAATGCCATTAACAACCAAATTACATCTTTGACATGCTGTCTCCATTCACAGACCGGAGCCTGTATCACAGGACCCAGAAAGTGGAGGGAGTGAGAATTTTCTTTACAGAATGTCAGACAGTTTTTATTGGTTTATTTTACACTTCAGTAGATTGGCTGGTCCATTATGAACCACCCAGAGCCCTCAGATCATCAGGGTCAGGCCTACTATCTGTGCCTAGAGTTAGAACCAAACATGGTGAGGCAGCGTTTAGTTTTTATGCCCCTCACATATGGAACAAACTCCCAGAAAGCATCAGGGTTGCTGAAACTCTCAGCTGCTTTAAATCCAGGTTAAAAACTCTCCCATTTGCCGCACCTTTTCAGTAGAACAACTGTTACCCTCCTACAATGTACTGTAACTTATTTCTATCGTATTCTTTTATCTTGTTTTTCTCTTTAATTTACTTTTTAGTTTGCTTTTAAATTCTTATGCATTCCTTTTGCAACTTGCTGTAATGCTTTAATATTTTTATGTAAAGCACTTTGAATTGTCTTGTACATAAAATGCGCTATACAAATAAATTTGCCTTGCCTTGATACCAATACAGTCATTTTGCCTGGATCGAACCCAATACAGATACTAAATATCAAATCGGTCTATCTCTAATATACAAATATAAATTATTTGTGTACGACCAAGAAACTACCTAGTAAGACTTACTTACATATTAGAATTTCCTGAATTGGCCGTGATTTTATTCCGGTCTTCTTTCCTCTCCCACACCAATTTAACTGGGTGGCGAGATCTGGTGAAAACACTTTCCCGCACACTCTCCACACAGTTTTTTTCACAGAGTCTCCGCCTGACATGGACAGCTTTGCAATCTGTAATGGAATACAGCATCATAGCAAATGTTAGTTCACACAATCCAAATCATTTTTCCTTTCACAATGCAAGTTATTTTTGAGAGTACTGAAATAAGAATTCATACCAGTATACTTCCAATTTATTATGTGCCCTTATGACTATTGTTACAAACGTGGTTGTATGTGTTTCTCTGTTAGACTTCTATAACAGATTTAAAAACAAGTATTGAGTGTACCTGGCCCAGTATGTGGTTAATGGAGACCCCGCCAAGGAGCTAGGCCTTGGGGAGGGGCTCGATGGCAAGCATCTGGTGGCCGAGTTACTGCCCATGGGACCTGGCCAGGCTTAGCCTGAATGGGCAACATAGGTCCACCCTCCAGTGGACTCATGGTCAGCCCCTGCTGGACAAATCATGGAAATCCAATGCTATGCGGATCGTTAGGGGTGTTGGGGGAAAGGGGAGAAAAAAAGAAAAAAAAAAAAAAAAAAAAAAGATCCACATAAGAATCTAGATTCTCATATTAAATGATCCACAACTGCAGGTATTGCCGCTTCATGATACACAATTACATAGTGACACTGCTGATGCAGAAGAACCATGCAGAGTAGCTTACTAAGCTAGCAGCCAGATGAAACAGTCAGAATAAAGAAAAAAATGGAGCAGCAAGAAATTTGAGACAGGTCTGCCTGCAGCTCAGAGACTCTGTCAAGTTACACCCCTTCAACTAGTTAAGCTCCCTCAGTAAGTTACCCCCCACCCCCCACGTTATGTCACGCCACAAAATGACTGGCCGTAGCTGATCGTGCAAATATGGGTGAGCCAGCACTGGGCTGATCATACACAAATTCAGGTGTTGTAGCCTTGAAGACGGGCCGACAGTGGCCACACATTTCCAAGGACGAATGTTAAAAAAAAAAGAGAGAGTTTAGTCCACAGATGACAAAAAGAGTTTATGGTCAGGTCTTTGGATAACATTTGTTTGTGTGGCCACATGCTACCCTGATGCCAAGCAACCCTGACAGCTGCAGTCGAGGGTTTTTTTTCCTAATATTTTTTGACAGCGATGGAAGCAGCATTCTTTTCATTGAATAAAAAACAAATCTTGTTATTGACTAAAAGTAGACAAAAACTATTAATAATGAACAGACTGAAAACTATAAAAATAAAATCACAATAAATCTGGACTCAAATTAGATGTCAAAAGTAAAACGCATAAGTGGTAATATTAGTTTAACTTCTAGCTTTAAAGGTGAACTGAACTCAACGGCATTGAACAGCACTGGGTGATAGTACATACAATTATAAAGATAATTTATCATTGGCACCCCCTCCACAAATCCCGGAATCTTGGAGAAAATCGCGATTTAGAATTTCCCGCCCTGAAAAATCAGACAAATCCGCCGAAGCGCAGCCGGAGTTCCGCGTGACGTCACGAGTGTGACCCAGTCCTCATGTTTACCATTGCGAGCACGTCGACACTGGTTGTTTTTGGTGCATTTTGTCGTGATAGTCGACTACAAAACACTTCCAACACCTGGGAAGATCTGTTCAGTGGCCAAGGAAAGCTGTCATGGCGACGAAAGAAAAGAAAGGGGGAGGAAAAGCGACCGGGAAGCGATGCGTTTCTGGATATACAGTGATCCATCACTTATCGCGTTTAATGGGGACCAGAACCGACCGCAAAAAGTGAAAAACCGCGAAGTAGCGTCACCCCCACCCCCCAGGGCGTCACAAGCACTATTTTGCATAAAAAGGCACAAGAGAACAGCGAAAAGTGCCACTAAGCAACACGAGCGATGAAGAAGGCGCTCTGCAGGGAGAGAAGCTGGGTAAAACGTCTCGGCCAATCAGCTTGCGAGGTGAAACATCTCGGCCAATCAGCTTGCGAGATTCCCGAGCGGTGAAGAGGTGGGCGGAGAGGAGTGGAGTGGTGGTCAGAGAGGTAGATTTTGAGCTGTGCGGGCTCTCCGTGTTGATACCTGATGTTCTAATGAGAAGGCAGGGAGACTACATTAGAACATCAGGTATCAACACGGAGAGCCCGCTCTCCCCGGCTCCCCAGCCCGCTCGGGAATCTCGCAAGCTGATTGGCCGAGACGTTTTACCTCGCAAGCTGATTGGCCGAGACGTTTTACCCAGCTTCGCTCCCTGCCGAGCGCCTATACCCAGCGAAGGAAGACCGCATTAAACGCGATAAGTGAGGGATAACTGTAATACGTTGGAAAAATGCTGATGGTTTTTTTCCCCCTTTCTTTTTTATTGTTAATTTTCCTTATCCTGACACCCCAAACATGCCAAAGTAAAGACTCACCATTCTGTATTCAATAAGCGACTCTCCTCCCCATCACTGCTGCGGTCTGAGTCGGTGCTGGAATCCCCCGAAAATTCTGGCTCTAATCTGTACGGTTCGATGCCTCCCTTGCTCTCTTCCTGTTCACTTGACACTCCTGCATCCTCCTCTGTCTTGTCACCGATCCTGAATGCCTCTTCACTCTGAAAACTCTGGTGTTCTTGACTGCTGGAACTGCTATCATCTGCCATTGTTGTTTTGATAAGGGTCACACTTGTGACGTCACGCAGCGTCGTCTGCACTACTTCCGGTTTGTTTGGCACTGCCAGCCAGAGGCAAAAGTTTATCGGCTTATAGCTTGGCCATCGCACGGCCTAAAAATTTCTTTTATGTGTTGAAAAATACAATAGGTAATAAGGAATTAATCTGCTATTCTACTTTTTTGGCAAAAAGGTGAGTTCAGTTCACCTTTAATGGATAAAAAAAAATAGTTTTAGTTGACAAAATCAACACTGGATGGAGGTTTATTTTTGTCTGTTTGTTTTAAATTATAAGGTAAGCCTTTATTAGTCCCACAATGGGGAAATTCCAGGATTGCAGCAGCATAGGGATAGCAGCACTCAGAGCAATAGTAAATAAGATAATAAGAATAGGTTAACCAAAGTAGTAAATAAATATACATATGTACACAGTTACATACACAATGCAAAAGCATTGCAGTTAGATGGTATGAGCAGCATTAGTTAGTTAAATTACCCGGAAAAATATAAATATCGACCCAGACAGTGTATTTCACATTGAATGAACAGTGTTGTTGCCACCCTTGATAATAATTGTAATTGTCTTAGTTGTGTAATGAAGAGGACGTTCTCTATTGTGCAAAGCTGTGACGTTTAATATGGCCTCTATAAGCAGTATCTAGATTATAAAGTCTGACAGCCGTAGGTCAGAAGGACCTGCGGAATCTTTCCCTCGAGCACTTAGGATGGCACAGCCTACTGCTAAATGAGCTCCGCAGTGCGTTCAGCGTGTCCCGCATGGGGTGGGACTCGGACTCCCGCAGAGAAGACAGCTTAGCCACTGTCCTCCTCTCCCCTATCTCTTCCAGTGGGTCAAGGTGTCGCCCCAGAACAGAGCTGGCTTTTTTGATCAGCCTGTTCAGTCTCTTCCTGTCAGCTGCCGTGATGCCACTGCCCCAGCAGACCACTCCATACGTAATCGCTGATGCCACCACAGAATCATAGAAGGTCTTCAGGAGTGCCCCCCGCACTCCAAAAGACCTGAGTCTCCTCAGGACGAACAGCCTGCGCTGCCCCTTCTTGTAGAGTGTGTTGGTGTTGTGTGTTCAGTCCAGTTTATTGTTCAGATGAACACCCAGGTACTTGTAAGATGTCACCATCTCAATGTCTGTTCCCTGGATGTTTAGCGGTGCTGTGGGGGGTTATCCACACCTGCGGCAGTCCACCACCAGTTCTTTGGTTTTCCTTGCACTGATCTGGAGGCAGTTCCATAAACACCAGTCCATAAAGTCCTGGATAAGTCCTCTGTATTACGCGTCATACCCATTGGAGATAAGGCCGACGACTGCAGTCATCAGAGAACTTCTGTAGATGGCAGTGTGGTGTGTTGTGTGAAAAGTCAGCAGTGTAGAGGGTGAACAGAAAAGGAGCCAGAACTGTTCCCTGGAGCCCCTGTACTGCAGATGATGGTGTCAGACACACAGTCCTGGGTTCTCACAAACTGTGGTCCTTCTGTGAGGTAGTCCAGGATCCACAATGACAGGGTCTGGTCCACCCCTGCACATAGCAGCTTGTCCCTCAGAATCACTGGGTGGATGGTGTTGAAAGCACTGGAGAAATCAAAGAACATGATCCTCACAGTGCTCCCAGGCTTCTCCAGGTGGGATAGGGAACGATGTAGGAGGAAGATCACTGCATCCTCTACCCCGATACCATGCTGGTAGGCAAACTGAAGTGGGTCCATTGCTGGCCCAACTGTGGGCGGAGGTATGCGAGGAGCAGCCTCTCTAGGGTCTTCATTAGGCCACTGATCTGTAGCTGTTCAGGTCCTTGGGGTGTGAAGTCTTTGGCATGGGTACCACACAGGTTGTTTTCCACAGCTGTGGTACCCTCCCTAACTTCAGGCTCAGATTACATTTACTTTACCTTTTACTGGGGAAGCTTCACCAGGCAAAGGACCATGACCAGATAATCACCCAGAGTTGAAAGAAGTGTAAAAGGTTTTAAGTCCTCCTGCTGAACAACACACACTGCACCACTTTAACAAACTCCCAGCAAATTCTGAATGGGCAAAAAAAAAATCATGAAAACTTGTAACAGCACTTTATTTTGTTTTATAACTTTAATTTGTTTAAGTCCCCGAAGAATTTAAATACTTAAATTTATATTTGTGCTGGTCTAAAATTAATGTTACTTATCTTATGCACCAATTGCATTCAGTTCTTATTGAATTTGCTCATTGCATTAAGTTACTGTGTAAGTAACTGTACATTGACTGCATACAGTTAGGTAGTACTACTATTTAAAATGGATGTTCAAATTATCTGTGATAGAATTTACTTTTGCTTTTAAATGAATAAGATAAGATGAGCCTTTATAGTCCCACAATGGGGAAATTCCAGGATTGCAACAGCACAGGGATAGCAACACTCAGAGCAATAATTAGGAAGATACGAAAAATATAAATAAGAGCAGTGGATATACATACGTACACATAAATATATAAATATATATACAAAGTGCGGAGCATTGTAGCAAGATGGAATAAACAGCATAACCGTCTACTTAGTTATCCTGCATAGTATGAATATGTACCCATACATATTGTCACCCTCCGTAGCGACTGATATTGTCCTAGTTGTATACTGGAGGCTACTGAATAGCTTATATTCCTAGAATGCTGGAGGGTGACCAAACCAACACACTGTGTAAAAGCTGTTAGGAGTTGTGATATGCTTAAAAGGAAAACTTTCAAAATTTATTTCGCTTGTGTGCAATTTCATTTTTGAAACTCGCAAGTTTTCAAGAAATAAAAAAGCAGTTACTAACCTAAGCCTACTTTTTTCATTTAACAGTATTTTATTGCAAATCAGTTGAGGTATTTTTTTAAAAATATAACCACCCAAAACATCAACACACTGTACTCTGCTTACAAGCTTACCTAAGCATTTTTTGCAGTGCAGTGGACTTTTTTTTCCCGAGATTTGTGGGGAATCAAAAATGTGAATCGAATCGTGACCCCAAAAATCGAAATTAAACTGAATCGTGTGACTTCTAAAGATTCACAGCCGTAGTAGATTGGGTGGCAGTCAAAAACGGAGACACTGGCAGTCCAATCTCCTAAACTGTCTTTTGGGATGAGGAACGTCAACTCTGTGGTGGGAAAGGAGCTTGAGCTTGTGCACTAGGTTAAGAAATATCAGCTAGATGGTTGGGTTCACCTTGATGCACAGCTTGGGCTCTGGAACCAGTTTCCTGGAGAGGGGCTGGAGCTTGACCTATTCTGGATTTGTCCTGGGTGAGAAGCCTTGAACAAGGGTGGGCTTTCTTGTATCCCCCTGCCTTATTACGTCTATATTGGGGTTGCTTCCTTGCGCTTTCAGATTGAGAAACAGGTAACAGTGGGGCAAAGACCAATCTGGCAATGTATCGTGATACTTGGTACTTGCAATGCACCAATCCCTAAACGCACACACTAATCTTTTATAACTATGCAGTGCTGTGAGAAAGTATTTGCCCCCTTCCTGATTTCTTATGTTTTTGTATATTTGTCACACTTAAATGTTTCAGATCATCAAACAGATTTTAATATGAGACAAAGACAACCTGAATAAATACAAAATGCAATTTTCAAATGATGATTTCATTTATTAAAGGGATTAAGACTATCCAAACTCACCTGGCCCCATGTGAAAAAGTAATTGCCCCCCTTGTTACATCATGAATTAACTGTGATTAATCACATATTTTTTGGGGAAAGCTGAGTTCAGTTTCAGTAGCTACTAGGGATGGGCATAATTTACCGATTAACCGATAATTGATCATTAAGAATTTCACCGAGGAAGTTCATTTTCGTCGACAAACCGTTTTTTTTTTTTTTTTTAAACAATCCGAGGTTATTAAGGCCTAGTGCACGGCCGTCCTCAAACAATGCAATGGCAAAATTTGGGCACCAGGGGGCAACATTACACCATCGCCGTACCCTGGCGTGCCTCCGTTGATACATGCGGGCTTCCGTAGGGCGATCGCCAAATCATGAGGCGGTTACGGCGAAGTGTTGCATGGGACCATTTCAATTTAAAAAATGACCAGGTGTACTGCAATCACTGCAATGCAGCATACAAATATACCTCATCGACAGGGTCCATGGAACACCCTTATTACGCGAAGAAACCGCCAACAGTGGTTGCGCGCTGAGTAATGGCGGTCGTGAAGATTTTTTTTTTTTTTTCAGAAACTTTATTGAGAAGGTCATGAAGATTCGGTGTACACACGTCGAGGGAAGCTGCAGGAGGCGGCGTAGTGCCTCGACGGGAAGACTATTTCGCACAAAATGGCACAAGAGAACAGCAAAAAGTTCCACGCGGCTAGACTAAGCAATACGAGCGATAGAGCAATGAATGCGGTCTTCGTTTGTTGGGTGGCCGCTCGGCAGGGAGAGAGAGCTGGGTAAAACGTCTCGGCCAATCAGCTTGCGGGGTGAAACGTCTCGGCCAATCAGCCTGCGAGATTCCCGAGCCGAGCAAACACGAGAACAGAGAGAGAGAGATTTGAGAGAGAGAGGTAGATTTGAGTTGTGCGGCTCTCCGTGCCCTCCGTGCTGATACCTGATGTTCTAATTTAGTCTATCTACCTAAAAATGTTAATGATTAACCGATTATTAATCATTAATTCTCCCGGCGATCGGTGAAGAAAATTTCACCGAATGCCCATCCCTAGTAGCTACACCCAAGCCTTATTACTCCCAGATTTGATGAATCAAGAAATCACTTAAATGGAGACTGACAACCTGAAGTTGGCCAAAAGATCTCAAAAAGCAACACATCCCACCGTGATCTAAAGAAATTTAAGAACAGAAAAACCCAGAACATCTAAAGAACTGCAGGCCTCACTTGCCTCAGTTTGGACGCTGGTCCATGATGGAACAATAAGAAAGAGATGGCAAAAATGGCATCCATGGGAGAGTTCCAAGACAAAAACCATTGCTGGACAAAAAGAACATAAAGGCTCATCTCACATTTGCCAGAAAATATCTTGATCCTCAAGACTTTTGGGAAAATATTCTGTAGACTGACAAGACAAAAGTTGAACTTTTTGGAAGACATGTGTCCCATTTTATCTGGCATAAAACTAACACAGAACTTCATAAAAAGAACATCGTATCAACAGTCAAACATGGTAGTGGTAGTGTCATGGTCTGGGGCTGCATGCTGCTTCAAGACCTGGATAACTTGCCCTAATTGACAGAACCATGAATTCTGCTCGCTACCAAAAAATTCTGAAGAAGAATGTCCGGCCATCAGTTAATGAAGCCCTCCAATGTGACTGAATTTAAACAATTCTGCACAGAAGAGTGGGTCAAAATTCCTCAAGAGCGATGTAAAAGACTCATTGCCAGTTGCTGGCACCAATGGTGGCACAACCAGTTATTAGGTTAAAGGGGCAGTTGGGGGCAATTACTTTTTCCACATAGGGCCTGGTAGGTTTGGATAGATTTTTTTCCCCTTAATAAATGAAATCATCATCTAAAAACTGCATTTTGTATTTACTCAGGTTATCTTTGTCTAATATTAAAATTTGTTTGATGATCTGAAACATTTAGGTGTCACAAATATGCAAAAATATAAGAAACCAGGAAGGGAGCAAATACTTTTCCCCAGCACTGTATATATTTATTTAAATGTTGTAAACTCTTGTGTATTAAACAACCAATTGTGTTTTCGGTCCACTAGATGGCACCAAGTAAGCATACATTGTCAAGCAAAGTCAGAGTTTGTCTGATGAGATTTGCAGCCAGGTATACAAGTTAGGAAACCGCTGGATGAAGCAAAAACTTAACTGAAATGTCTGACCTTTTGAATTTTATAACAAAGACTGAATAAAAGACCTTGACATGACACACAACTCGCAAGGAGTGCTGCACAACCCCCCCCTCCCCCCCCCCCCAAAAAAAACACTGAACACACCAGCACACTCCTGCTATGGATAAGATAAGATAAGCCTTTATTAGTCCCACAATGGGGAAATTCCAGGATTGCAACAGCACAGGGATAGCAACACTCAGAGCAATAATTAAGAAGATCCATCCATCCATCTTCTACCGCTTTTCCGGAGGTCCGGGTCGCGGAGGCAGCAGTTCAAGCAGAGAAGCCCAGACTTCCCTCTCCCCAGCCACCTGCTCCAGCTCTTCAGAGAGGATACCAAGGCGTTCCCAGACCAGCTGGGAGACATAGTCTCTCCACCGAGTCCTGGGTCTGCCCCGGGGTCTCCTCCCACTGGGACGTGCCTGAAACACCTCAAGTGGGAGGCGTCCAGGAGGCATCCTAATCAGATGCCCATACCACCTCAACCGACTCCTTTCAATGTGGAGGAGCAGCGGTTCTACTCTGAGCCTCTCCCGGTTGACTGAGCTCCTCACCCTATCTCTGAGGGTGAGTCCAGCAATCCTATGGAGAAAGCTCATTTCAGCCGCTTGTATCCGCGATCTTGTTCTTTCGGTCATTACCCAAAGCTCATGACCGTAGGTGAATGTTTGACTACTGTGTCTTTTGCATTCAATACTATTAGGTCGTCATGTTTTTTTGCTATCTCTGCGAGCAGCCCTGCTTAGGTTATACAGTCTGACAGCCGTAGGTAGGAAGGACCTGCGAAACCTCTCAGTCACGCACCTAGGATGATGTAGTCTGCTGCTAAATGAGCTCCTCAGTGCGTTCAGTATGTCCTGCATAGGGTGGGACTCGGACTCCAGCAGAGATGACAGTTTAGCCACCATCCTTCTCTCTCCTATCTCCTCCACTGGGTCAAAACGTTGCCCCAGGACAGAGCTAGCTTTCTTGATCAGTTTGTTCAGTCTCTTCCTATCGGCTGCTGTAATGCCACTGCCCCAGCAGACCACTCCAAAAGTGATGGCTGATGCCACCACCGTGTTGTAGAATGTCTTCAGCAGCAAAAGACCTGAGCCTCTTCAGTAGGAACAGCCTACACTGCCCCTTCTTGTAGAGTGTGTCGGTATTGTGTGACCAGTCTAGTTTATTGTTCAGATGAACACCCAGGTACTTGTAAGATATCACCATCTCAATGTCTGTTCCCTGGACGTTTACTGGTGCTGTGAGGGGTTGTCCTTGCCTGCGGCAGTCCACCACCAGCTCCTTAGTTTTCCTCGCGTTGATCTGGAGGCAGTTCCGATGGCACCAGTCCACGAAGTCCTGGATAAGTCCTCTGTACTCAGCTTCATCTCCGTTGGAGATGAGGCCAACGATCGCAGAGTCGTCAGAGAACTTCTGTAGATGCCAGTGTGTTGTGTTGGGTGAGAAGTCCGCAGTATAAAGGGTGAACAGGAAGGGAGCCAAAACCGTTCCCTGGGGGGCCCCCATGCTACCGATGATCATGTTGGACACACAATCCCGGGTTCTCACAAACTGTGGCCAGTTAGTGAGGTAGTCCAGGATCCATGATGACAGGTGCTGGTCCACCCCTGCACACAGTAGCTTGTCCTTCAGGATCATCGGTTGGATGGTGTTGAAAGCACTGGAGAAGTCAAAGAACATGATCCTCACCGCGTTTCCAGGCTTCTCCAGGTGGGACAGAGAACAGTGAAGGAGGAAGATCACTGCATCCTCCACCCCGATGCCATGCTGGTAGGCGAACTGGAGTGGATCCATTGCTGGTCCCACCAGGGGGCGGAGGTGAGCAAGGAGCAGTCTTTCCAGGGTCTTCAACATGTGAGACGTCAGGGCCACTGGTCTGTAGCTGTTCAGGTCTTTGGGGTGGGAAGTCTTTGGTACAGGTACCACACAAGATGTTTTCCACAACTGTAGTACCCTCCCCAGCCTCAGGCTCAGGTTGAAGATGTGCTCCACAATCCCACACAGCTGGTCTGCACAGGACTTGAGGAGCTTCGCACTGATGCCATCCGGTCCCGAGGCCTTCCTCGCCTTGATCTTCCTCAGCTCCGTCCTCACCTGGGTCTTAGTGAGGGTCAGGTTGGGGGGCTGTGTGTTGGGAGTGGGGGGGTGTTGGTGGAGTGGGGTGTGGACAGCAGGTCTCAATGACTTTAGAGGCAGCAGTGGTTGTTGTGCAGTTGGGGGGGAGGGCAGTTGGTCAAACCTATTAAAAAACAGGTTCAGATTGTTCGCCCACTCCCTGCCCCCCGTGGCCTGGGAGGAGGTATTCTGGAGCCCAGAGATGGTTTTGAGGTTTCTCCAGACCCCGCCGATGTTGCTCTGTTGCAGCTTGTCCTCCATCTTCTTCCTGAAGCTGTCCTTGCCTTCTCTGATCTTCCTCCTCAGCTCCCTCTGTACGGACTTCAGCATCTCCCTGTTCCCTGACCTGAAGATCCTCTTCTTCTCTCTCAGAAGTGTTTTTATTTCAGGGTTTATCCAGGGTTTGGTGTTCGAGCAACACCGTATGGTCTTGGTGGGTACGGTGTTGTCCACACAGAAGCTGATGTAGTCCGTGATGGTGTGAGTGAGGCCATCGATGTCCTCACCATGTGGATCGCAGAGCTGCTCCCAGGCGGTGGTTTCAAAACAGTCCTTTAGAGCGTCCATTGCTTCCTCAGACCATAACTTCACTGTGTGCATGACCGGAGGTTGTCTGTGTACTAGGGAGGTTTGTACACTGGCAGGAGATGAACCAAGTTGTGATCCGATCTCCCGAGTGGGAGGAGTGGTGATGAGGTGTACGCCTTCTTAGTATTTGCATAGAATAAGTCCAGTGTTTTATTGTCTCTAGTGTAGCATGTGACATACTGGGTGAACGTGGGTAGAATGGGGGACAGTGAAATATGGTTGAAATCACCTGAGATGAGGAGAAGAGCATCTGGGTGTTCTGTCAGCAGCCTGCCACTTACTGAGTGGATGACGTCACGCGCTGTCCCAGCGTTCGCCGTCGGATTTGCATAAATAACAATGTAGATCACGTGTGAGTATTCCCTCGGGAGATATGTAGGCCACATGCTAACAGCTAG
Organism: Pholidichthys leucotaenia; assembly: GCA_020510985.1. Lineage (NCBI taxonomy): Eukaryota > Metazoa > Chordata > Actinopteri > Cichliformes > Pholidichthyidae > Pholidichthys > Pholidichthys leucotaenia. The sequence continues at coordinate 314,542,016 of CM035837.1, read as the reverse complement.
CAACTCAATGTCTTTGTTGCAGTGTTGTTGTTTAACTGCAATATGTCCCGGTCTGCACCAGCTGTCATTGACATACATTATCACTCCCCCGCCCTTTGCCTTCCCGCTGTCTGGTGTCCGGTCTGCCCGTATTGTGTGGAAACCCTCCAGTTCGATGTTAGCATCTGTTGCTAGTTCTGTTAGCCACGTTTCGGTTAACAACATCAAACTACTTTCTCTGAAGACGCTCTCGTAGCGGGAGATAGCTGCTAGCTCGTCAGTCTTATTGAGTAGCGATCGTACATTCCCCATAATAACGGATGGGAGGACGGGTCTGTACCTTATATTCCTCGCCCGCCGTCTTACTCCAGCTCGACATCCACGCCGTTTCCGTCTTATTTCTCCCAGTATGTCGAGTTTTTGCGTTAGCATCATGAGCCGGTTAAGTGCCAATAGCTGGTCTCTATTGTACTGCCTCCTGCAAAGAAACAGTGGCTCTGTCCGCTGGCTCAGGTGACATTTGGGCGATCTACGTGTCTGGATGGAATAAAGGTGTCGCTGGAACAGAAAGATTAGCAAGAGAGCCAGAGAGTAAATAGAAATAGGAAGAAATTGATCCGCTGTTGCAAAAAAGGCAGCCTACTCGTGTGGTGCTGGAAGTGAAAAAAAATGTGGCTGTGCTAATGAGGGCTAGCATGTTAAAAGTGTAAACAACTGTCATCCAGGTGCAGTTTCAGGAGGAGGCAGTGACATTTTCCCAGCTGTGTGCCCCACCAGAAAACGTTGTAAACCTAAACATGATGGTGTTTTGGGAATTTCCACAGCAGGTAGAAAGCAGGTGCAGAAGTTATGAAGGCAAGCCCACCCCCTCTTCATCTCGCTCAGATGTGAATTTGCGTCTATTCGCATGTTTACACTGAGTTAACATGTAATCACACCATAAGAAAAATTTACACTTGGTCTGAATGCACCTTTAGAGATAGGGTGAGGAGTTCAGTTATTACGAAGAGACACCACCTCGAAAGGAACCAGCTGAGGTGGTTTGGGCATCATATCAGAATGTCTCCTGGACACCTCCCACATGAGCTTTATCGGGCATGTCCCATTGGGAAGGGACCCAGAGGCAGACCCTGGACATAGTGGAAAGACCGTCTCCCAGCTGGCTTGGGAATGCCTTGGTATTCTCCCTGAACAGCTGAAGGAGGTGGCTGGGGAGAGGGAACTCTGAGCTATCTGCTTAGCTTGCTAGCCTTGTACCCAGATCCCCGGTTATGCAGTAGATGATGGATGAATGTTTCTCTGTCATGTATTCTTATTTCATTCCATCCCTTTATCATTTCTGAGTATACAGTATGTGTATGTGACAACAGGTTTACAGACAAGATATGTTTTTTGCAGTGTGCCACTGTTGTGTATGGTTGCATAGCCCTAGATTGCCAGGTTAGTACTAACCCAGGTCTGATTCAGTGCAGAACAAATGAACTGAGATGACCATGCCCTTTCTCATCAACCTGCAAGGATAATAATGAAACCCTATTTGCTTATCTAGTAAGAGAAGCTGGTGAATCTTTATGTGAAGCCATGGTGTCTCTCCCCGAGTTACTGTAAATAAATCTGTTCCTAATTTTTCTACCATTGCCTGACTTGGGACTTCATTGATCTGTGCTATCAAAATTACCATCACTTTCAACTCTCCTGCTTATATTTGTGCAGGATTGAGTCAACGAATCAATCCTGGCCAATTAAGATTTAACCAATTATACAGTGTTTAAGGGACATACCACACATTTCTTAAAGCTGCTGTCTTGCTGAAGTCTTTGATCAAAGGTATCCAATTCTTCTACTGTTGACAGGGGGAGACTGAAAATCGATGTGTCATTAGGGGTGTCCTCGTTGTGAGCTCTGTTGCCCGAGTTCAGTAAAATTGCCATTAAATGATCCATCTTGAAGTGAAGCTCCTCCAACTGCTCCAAGATCATCCTTTCAGTAGCTTTCACAGAGAAAACCATAATTAGATATTCATAATGCAGCAGTTCACTCAGGTCAACAAAAATGTGAACAAATATACCTGTGCAGTTAGCTGGGATAGGTTGATTTGTGTTAGGAAGCTGAGATATTGGACCTGAGGAAACCAAAAATACACAGCAGTTTAAGAACTTAAGTATATAAATGTGGCTGTTGTACTCCTGCTTTTGGCACTCATCCAATTTAAAGCAATACAGCCATAATAAAACAAACTGACTAAGTTTCAATTAAAAGGCCCTAGAACAGCCAGACATTCAGGAGCCGAACTATGACAGCACAAAGAATCCTGATTGCACTGACAATTTCATAGTCAAATAGTAGTAGTCTGGTGGGGAAAAAATATGGGTACAATTTAGGGCTGGGCAATATTTTAGTACTTTAAAATGTATCAATATATTTTCACCCACAACACAGGATAACCCGGTATCATTTGTATTGGGGATGCAAGTTATCCATTAATTCATTAATCATTAGTTGATTCACATTACTGATTGATTAACGATTAATTGATGAGAAGCAATTTTTTGAATTTCCCTTGGTATCAATACAGTCCATCTATAATATAAAAAGCTAATTATTGTTTACGATATACTGAACAAAAAAAAAATCACATTTTATTTCTCAATGATTTATTGATTTTATTGTAAAATTTTATTGTAAATTGTATTATTTAACATTAACAACATAAAATGAACTCAGAAAAATAAAATAAATATTTAGGTTACTTTAACATGAAAATTTGTGCACTGGCTGATATTAAACTTAAGCTGCATAAAAAATTCTAAATAAAAAAATATGTAGACTAAGTCTGGATTTATGCAACCACATCACAGTGACACTGCTGATGCCGATATCAACAATTTTTTTTCTTGTCTGCTGGTTTGAATACATTGGTGTGTTGCCAAAACAGATTTCTGCCAATGTACAGACTGATTTGTGTTTGTAGTGTGTTTTTGTTAATTAAACAGCGATGGACAAGAGCAGACTGTGATGGAGTTAGAGCTAATAAATGTTTAAAAAGCAACTTTTCATATGATCGCTGCAACAAAGAAAAAAAAGAGAATGTAGAGAAAACGGTACACACGACCACGTCACTACGGTCATCTGACAATCTGTGTAGTTAAAGGGGTTAGGACGAGTCATAGAAATGTTCTGTATCTGCCAACTTCCTCAATATTCTTTTGAATTTGGACCACTGTTTATCCGACTTGCTTTGGAAATGGTGCTGCAGTTAACAAGCAGAGATTTCCGTGGGGTTGGCATCTTCTTCTGCTCTTTTTGTTTTATTGTGGATGGAAGAGAGCAACGGGTGACTGCATGTGCCCCCGCCCGGAATGGCAACGTTACTACATTTTATAGAAAAAAAAAAAAAAAACACAATTTCAAAAGGACTATCAAGTTATTTAATTGACAACTAATTTAATTTAGTTGACTAAATTCTTATTAGCAATTAACTGAAAGTTAATATCCCTAGTTTGTATTGACACTCCATCTGCTTTCTCCTTTCCATCTGCCCGCAAATTCATCCCACTCTGAGAAGACCGGAATAGACCTGTGAGGTATCTCATACAAAAGCCGCAGGGAGGCCACAGTCAGGGCACAGTCGCAGTGGGCATCTTGCCCAAGAAAGTAAGCCCCCAGTCTCCAGACTAGCCATTTTCCCCAAATACCACACCAGCTCTCCTCCACCAGTTCTCCTGCTCTGGGTGTCTATTTTGTGTTCATTGTCTTGGTAGTCTAGCTTTTAATCCACTCAAAGCAAAATGCTCTCAGAGGTGACCATTTTTTGTTGCTGCACACCGGCTTAGATAAGAATACATGAACGGATGCAGTGTTTTTAGCCACAGACTTCATCTCTCCATTGGCGAGTTGAGTGTAGTACTGAATAATTTATATGAAATGAGAAAAAAAAAATAGTAATGCATAATGCTCAATAAAAACTTCAAAATCGACCCAGGGGATGAATCTACAAAGTGTGAAAAGCCATAGGCTGCCATTTTTTAATAAAGTAACTGCTAATACCAATTTGTACACTAGGGGTCACACTGTTTTATTAAGAGTATCAGACGTTACAAAACTCGGAATTAAACAGCAGAGGGCAGGAATGTGCTTGCCCTATTGCACACAGCTTTTACAAGGGGGGGGGGGGGGCTGAAAAGTTCATAGTGGTCAAATTTGACCAAATGTGTTCTTTTTTTTTTTTCAACGTAGTATCCCCTTCGGTCCACACACTTCTTCCATCAGTGTTGCAGTGCTTGGATCCCCGCCATTGGAAAAATAAACCACATTTGGTCAAATTTGACCACTATGAACTTTTCAGCCCCCCCTCGTATGTATCAATTTTATACATTTACAAGTCAGGAGGATAACTGAACTTTCTTCCTTAATAGCTCCCACTTTAGTTTGGTGTGGTGAATTGGTTCAGGTAGTTAGGATTGTTGACAGATGTGGAGATGTATGTAAATTTAATATAATTTCTAGATCTTGAGTTCTTTTATCTTAAAGTGAAATGCTGTATTTTTGAGTTTCCAGATACCTGTGACTTAATGGTTTGTGCCTCTGTAGATCCTCTGTGATGTGTAAGTTGTAATGCACATAATTATGCAAATTATTACCTAAGGCAGGGATGGGCAATTGGCAGCCTGCGGGCCGCATGTGGCCCCCAATATCATCTACTGCAGTCCACCAGTCCATTTCCAAAAACCAATTATTTATTTATATCCCATTTGAACGTATTTGGAACTGCATTCTTAAATGCAGTTATAGAGTCCGCCAGCAGAGGGAGCTCTAATCAAACCCTAGGTGTCATGTGCAAGTGGTCAAGCAAGTGTGCGAGAGCCACAGACAGAAGGAGAGTGTGCCCCGGAATACGTCTTTTAAGGTATGTATGTGTTGCATGCTGAGACCGCATTAATAGGCTGTCAACCGCAGTAATGTACAGAGTAGGCTACAGCTCCTCACTGAGGAGAATTTACAAGTTTCATACTGAAAGGCAAATTTATATAAGAAATGGCAAATTTACGACAGGAAAAACTCATTTAGAAAAAATCCCAGTATAACTAAAAAGTTGTAAATTTTTAAATAAAACGATGCAAATTTATCAGTAGACTCTTGAACATCTAATACCAAAATAAAATATATATTTGCAAAAAAAAAAAATGGCTAATTTAAACCAGAAACGTAGCATATTTATCATAAAAAATATTTTTTACTTTGATAATTTTCTTCCAATATTTTAACCCCTTGCACTTCGGTCAATTTTCCTAAAAACACCCAAAAATAATGTGCCCAAAGTAAATCGAAAGCTGTTCTTCAACCCTTTGCAGCATCTTCATGGGGTTGGTCTCATTTAAAAGAAAACACTTTGAATTTTTTGGCAAAAAAAACCCATGATCTCTCTAAGTGCTCCGGCCACTGAGTTACAGTCATCTAAACATGGTGAACTTGAAGAAAATAAATTTGGCCTGGGTGTTTTTTGGATACAAATGCTTGCAAATAACACACAGCTTCAGATCCGGGCTGGAAAATGCAACAGAAATGTAGAACCAAGTGTTATCCAGCTGAGGTCAAAATTTTGTAACAATATCACAAAAAATGAATATATTACACAGCTTTTTCCTCAGGTAGTTCCCAGGCGTTTTGGAACTGTGCCAAATTGTGCCAAATGGCACAGTTTGGAAAAACGTCTAACTTTTGAATGATTCAATGTAGAAGCTTCATTTTGGGCTCTAATGAAAGGTGACACTCAGGGCTGTGTCTGTGTGTGTGGGGGGGTTGTCCCCCCCCCCTCGCTACAGAGGACGGAGATCGGCCATCGCTACATGACGGATTACACTCTGATGTGGCGATGTGGCCACAGCAGCGCTGTCACCGCAGCTCCCCCCCCCCCCCGGTACAGAATCGTAGCGGCGGGGGGGGGGGGGGGCGCGTTCACGGTCCGGAGGCGACGAATGAACAGTGTAATGCGGCGCACGCACTTCGGACATCGTGCACCGCACAGTTGTAATTTACCGATCGGTCAAAAGTCATTTTTGATTACAATTTTCAGGGATAAAAAATAATTTGTCTTATAACACCTTACCTCTTCACAGCCACATTGTCCTGGCCAACTTCTCTTCCTCATTGTCAGATGAACGTGACGCTGGTCCGCTCGTGGTTCTGGTCTCGCGACCCGGTCAAAACATAATTCCATGATTGCGGTTTTGGCGAATGATTTACGACCTTCGTCGTCGGCCTCCGTCGGTCTATGATGACCATATAAGAGAATCCTAAACACTCTGCTGGAATTAAAAAAAATAATAATAAAGCACTGCCTGTGGCTGCTGAAGCAGTCTCTTCACCCAGCCTTTGTAGACAAAACAGCTCAGTGAACTTCTGTGCTTCAATTGGCTCGCTGCGTTGGTAGGCGGGTCCTTCTTGCCAAGTTTTCAGTCATTGGTTCTTCAAGGTTTCAGAAACCCAATTCAAGGCTCTTATTAGTCGAATGAGAGGTCAATCAGATGAACTAATCTGTTCGCGGCTGTGTCTGCAGCTTTTATTTTCAGTGCGCGCTTGGACGCCATACACCACCTACATCACAATCTCCATCTAGAGCGCACGAGAGCACCCTCGTGCGCTCTAGGACGCAGAGACTTGCCCACCCGCGGGACAACGGAGCGCAAGAGGTTAAAAACATTTTTCTTCATCATCATATTTACTTTTCTTTTTGGCTTTGTTGTTAGTTACAGTCCGGAATTTCTCTTTGCTCATCATTTTGATGGAGAGTGTTTTAAAAATTAGGTCATGATATAATTTTATTAGTAGTTTTAATTCTAATATGATAGAACACTGAGTAGCTTTTATTTCATTTGCATTTTCATTCTTTATTGTGAAACTTTTGACTTTGAAGAAAATCCCCCCCCCCCTCCCCAAGGTTTACATGTAAATCTGGCCCTCGGGAAGGGAGGAAAAAAAATTTTGGTCCTCACTACCACAAAAGTCGCCAATCCCTGACATACGTAAGTCATAATGTTGTTGAAATTGCACAAAAAAAAAAAATCAGGTTGTTGATAATGTTTTGTAAAAGAATTGTTTATTAAATGTAAACATTTCATAATGTGCTTGTACCTCTTTGCCCTTAAGCCAAGAAACAAATTTCAAATAGTCATTATTTAGGTCACTGTCATATTATTTTACTGGTCCAGTTCACTTGAGATTGAATTGGGCTGTATGTGGCCCCTGAACTTCAATGAGTTTTACACCCCTGGGTTACAGTAAGAATAGCTTACAGGGCTAATATCCTAATATTGTCCACAGGATGAAACATCTAGAAATGTGTAATCATTTACAAAGACACTGCTGAAACTAAAAGCTAGTTCCACAAACTATCAGACCTATTAATGTGTGCATATGTGTGTGAGAGAGATGATGTGTGCTACCTACTGTAAAAATTTAAATTACACATGTATTCAACAGTTTCAGTTATTTGCTGGTGGTTTTTATCAAAATAATTTATTAAACATAATCTGTAGTTTACATCACACATACAGTTTTGAATCTAGAGCTATATCGAGATGATTTTTGACCATACTGCCCAGCCCTAGCATATTTCTCAGTCACAGAAAGTCAATCCTTGACTCTTGCAACTTCGTGCATGGGTCAAGGTAATATATGTGTGTGAGTGTGTCTGTGTGTGTAACTTTGGGGGGCCGTATCCAAGATTTTTTTTTTTTTTTTTTTTTGGGGGGGGGGGATCAAGCCCTTTAAAATGGGAAGAAGAAAAAAATCTCTCCCTTCCCACCAAAGCAGTAAACTGGATCATTGTCTAAATGAAAAGAAAAAAATTAAACCATTACAGAGAATAAAAATTTAACGAGCATCCACATGAATGTGCAAACAACAGAAGACGAAATTAATATGAAAGAACATATTACCTAGAACTGGAAATTCTTCTCCTTCTTCTTCTAGAAGTACAAGTAAAAGAAAAATCACAAAAGACTATTTTTATGCTGAAAAGAATCACACCTTCTTGGTTTGAGAAGATGTAATATGTAAAATTATAATTTATAATCTATCCAAATGTAACAGGTGTACAAAGCTGCTGAGAATATAAGCAGACATTAGTAAAGTAGCTAAAATCTGTACCAAGTACAATTTTGACCTGTCATTTTGACAGACAAGGTTGCAAAAATTCTGTGTTAAAGTCTTATTACCAGTCATTTGAATTTTCACACAAGATAACCAATAGCTTTTGTTTTGTTTGCATGTAATCTTGGCCTTACAAGATACAGCATGCAAATTATGCATTTATTATTTAAATATTTATTGAACTAAGAGACAATACTCGATAATCACTATTTAATATGCACTATAAAATGTACCAGTGGAAGCTACAAGCAAAAGCAACAGTAGGTCCTGCTCAGTGCAATCTGCCAAAATGACAGACAGGCATCAGATTTTACTGCCAGTGATTAAAAAAAAAAAAAATCTGTCAATGACAGACAATTTTCAGTTAACAAGTTAACAAAACCTCTGCTTATAATACTAATTATTACTTATTATAACATTTAGTCCATCATAATTGTGCAACATTTTAAATCATATTAGCAACTGCCTCATAAATTTGTGACTGTTCTTATGAAGGTATAGGTATGATTCTTTTTTTTTTATAATTTAAGTTTTTGTAAAGGGTATACAGGTCATTACAGCATTGCATTGTTTACATTTTCATCACATGTTCCCTTATTTTTTGCTATTTGACAACATTGGAAGAATAATTATTACAACACCCCTTTTTTTTTTAAAGTGAAAGAAAAAGTGAAATTAAAGAGAATAAAAAAGCAAACAAACAAAAGAGCAAAAAACAAACAAACAGAAAAATAAAAATTAAAAATTAAAAATAAAACAGTATCTGAGTAGCGTTGGAACAAAGAGCGGAACCATTATTGAAATGGTATTTGTCAAAGATTAGATCTAATGGAAGACACATATGCGATCCAGGGTTGCCAAAAGTTCATGAACCCATCCACGTCCTGTCTCAGTGCGAATGTCAACTTTTCCATCGAGTAAATGTCTTGGATCACGTTAATCCAATCTTCAGGTGTAGGACAGTCCTTCAACATCCATTTTTTAGTTAGGGCTTTTTTACTTGCCAATATTAAAACAGTGAATAAGTATTTTTCTCCTCGTCCTTCCAGTGAGTCCAGTAGTAAACCCAAATACAAAGTTACAAAAGAAAAGGGAACTGTTATTTTGAATATTTTCCCCAATATTGTCTGTACATTGGTCCAATATTGGTGGATAACTGGGCATGACCAAAACACATGAAAATGATTTGCAGTCTTTTCACCACACAAGCGCCAACAGTTCAACCCCTTATGGGTAAATTTGCTTTGTACAGGTGTTCTGAAAAATCTTACCAAATTTTTCCATCCAAATTCTCTCCACTGCAGGGATGAGGTACTTTTCCATTGCTGTTTATTTAGCTTTTCCCATACTTCCAGTTGTAAATTGAAATTCCCCTCTTTTTCCCATCTCTCTTTTATATATGATGTGTTGTCTCCTTGTAAGTCTTGAAGACCCTGGTATATTTTAGAGATGTATCTGATCCCTGGGATCCCTTTATATGCCATTAAGAAGACCTTCAGAACACCTGACTGGGCCCTTTCCAAATCCTCCTTTTTAAGTATATTCTTTATGTGGTGTCTAAGCTGAAAGAACCTGTAAAGGTCTTAATTTATTAGACCTTGTTTTTTCAAATCTTCAAAACTTCTTAAAATTTGCCCCTTAAAAAAATCGTAATATTTTATCAGCCCGTTCTCTTTCCACTCTTTAAATCTAGTGTCTGTTTTATTAGGAGTAAAGTCTTGATCATAAGCAATCCATTGCAGAAGTCGATAGGTCTCTTTAGTTTGATTCTCTCTATCTTAAACCAAATTTTTAGTGGAGTCTCTATCCACGGGTTAGTGTTATTCAAAAGTTTAGGTAAGGCATTGTTCCCTATTATCGCCTGTAGGGGGATGTCACTTGTTATTTGGCATTCCATCTCCTTCCATTGTGTAGTGTAGACTGGGTTACATATCTCTACTAAAGTTTTAATTTGTGCGGCTTTAAAATAGTCCCTGATATTTGGCAGTGCAAGCCCACCTTTGTCTTTGTTTAGCTGTAAAGTTCTATATCTGATTCTAGGTCTCTTGCCCTGCCATATGAATCTTGAGATCCTTCTGTCCAGCTTCTGCCATGTTTTTTTGGGAGGTTCTACCGGTATTGTTTGGAAAAGGTATAGAAGACGTGGAAGTATATTCATTTTAACTGCTTCAATTCTTTGTGCAGTACCCAAGAATGGTATCATATTCCATCTTGCTAGGTCAGATTTTATTTTTGCCACCAGTGGATCATAGTTTAGTGTTATAATTTTGTTGAGTTGTTTCGGGATATTGACCCCCAGATATTTCATAGATTCCATCTCCCAGTTAGTTTTGAGTTTGCTTAGTGAATAATGATTTGGGTCATAGTTGAATGGTAAAACTTTGGTTTTATGCATATTTAATTTGTACCCCGATAAATCTCCATACTCTGAAAAAACTGAGATTAGTTCTGGTAAAGAGGTGTCCAGCTGCCCCAGGTATATTAAAATGTCATCAGCAAAGACTGCTATTTTATGTTCCTTCTGACCAAGTGTAATACCCTGAATTTTTTGATTCCGTCTTATCCATTGGCTCAGAGGTTCTATGAAGATTGCGAAGAGCAGTGGAGACAAGGGGAAGCCCTGACGACATCCTCTTTCCAGCTCAAAAGATGATGATAAATTACCGTTAATCCTTATTTTAGCTGTTGGTTTTTTATATAGTGCCTGGATAGTTCTAATGAAGTTGTTATGAAAATTGAAACTGGATAAGATTCTATATAGGAAAGACCAGTCAACCAAATCGAATGCTTTTTCAGCATCTAATCCCAATATAACTGCATTTAGGTTATATTTTTTTATATGATGAATTATGTGTAAAGTGCGTCTAATGTTGTCTTGTGTCTGTCTTTGTCTTATAAAACCTGTTTGGTCTAAATGAATTAAGTCTGTCAGTATATTTTCTAATCTTTTGGCAAGAATAGTGGTAAAAAGCTTATAGTCCTGATTTATTACACTGATTGGTCTGTAGTTGGAGCATTCTAGTTTATCCTTTTCAGGTTTAGGTATAACTGCAATGACCCCTTCTCTCCAGGAGGGGGGGATTTCCCCTGTGTGGAGGACATAGTTAAATGTTTTCAGGAGGAGAGGAGATAGTTGCTGTTTAAAGGTTTTGTACCACTCTGCTGTATAGCCATCTGCTCCTGGGGATTTGTTAGCTTTAAAGTAGAACTGAACTGAACGGCATTGAACGGCACTGGGTGATAGTACATACAATTATAAAGATAATTTATCATTGGCACCCCCTCCACAAATCCCGGAATCTTGGAGAAAATCGCGATTTTGAATTTCCCGCCCTGAAAAATCAGAAAAATCCACCGAAGCGCAGCCGGAGTTCCGTGTGACGTCACGAGTGTGACCCAGTCCTCATGTTTACCATTGCGAGCACGTCGACACTGGTTGTTTTTGGTGCATTTTGTCGTGATAGTCGACTACAAAACACTTCCAACACCTGGGAAGATCTGTTCAGTGGCCAAGGAAAGCTGTCATGGTGACGAAAGAAAAGAAAGGGGGAGGAAAAGCGACCGGGAAGCGATGCGTTTCTAGATATACAGTGATCACTCACTTATCGCGTTTAATGGGGACTAGAACCGACCGCGAAAAGTGAAAAACCGCGAAGTAGCGTCACCCCCCCCAAAGGGCGTCACAAGCACTATTTTGCACAAAAAGGCACAAGAGAATAGGGCTGGGAACGATCCCTAATTTCCAGAATCGATTCGATTCCGATTCTTGAGATTCTGAATCGATTCGATTCGATTCCGATTCAATCCCGATTCGATCTGGGGAATTACCATTTTAATAGACATTTTACTTCCCATGAAACAAAAATCTTCGAGACCTAATGCTGCAAATTGTACCAAGAATCTTCTAACTTTGTTAATTCATAAATTATCACATATAGAACTGACCCAAAATCAGTTACAATAATGCACTTTTTATTATTTAACTTATCATTTCATAAAGTGCTCACAGGTGCTTTCTTTAGTGCAAAGGGTGTGTCTTGTCAAGTTCACCATCCAGAGTAAGTAAACAAATTCAATGCATGAACCAAGCATACATAATCTCACTGTATTTCAGTCCCTCCAGGATTTTGTCAGCTGTTTTTGTGATTGTTGTGGCCCAAAAAGCCTGGATTTGTGGGAGCTTTTCCAAAAAGTTATGGCACTTTTAGAGTTTTTTTGCACTCAAAGTTGTGTGAGGAAGTACAGATTTTAAAGCAGCTGCTTTTTCCATAGTTTAGTGATGCTGTTCTATGTAACACCACAAGAAAAGTACAGGATTGCCAAAAATTTCTTGTTAAACAGTGATTTATTTAGAATTAAATGCTCAGTAAAATTGTAAAAAAAAAAAAAAAAAAAAAAAAATGACCAATATTGTGTTCTTGCTGAGAACTTTAAAGAAATAAAAGAATTTGTCATTACAACAACTAAATTGCATTGAATGCATGTTAGTGTGGAGAAAGTGATGGCAGCACCTCCATGAATCTTGAAGGTCTTCTTCTGTGCTGAAATCCACATGAAGCAGGGATGCTCCTCCACCGACGACCTCTGACCTTCAGAAGATCTCAGTTAGGATGAAGCTTCCAGTCTTCACACATCTGAAGGCAGATAAAAAGAATAGATTTCACTGTAAAATTAACATTCATATTTTTAGATCGCCACACCACAGTAGGGTTTAATAATTTAGGTTTTTTTTAATATTTTAACTACAAATTAACTTTCAATGTTGGAAAGGGGTTTCAGTTCATTTCCTGAGGTTTGTTCATTTCAATTTAGTTCTACTGAGTAAAAATAGCTTGTTGTACTGCAGCCTTTATTAATTTTATTGTGATTTATTCTCTTCACATCGCTTAAGTGGCAGAAGTCCATAATCTCATAAAATATACCTTAATTCTGCATTTATTCACAGCGCTTAACCAACAGTTCTCTGTGTCCATAGTTTGTAAAAGAAACCACCATCATGCCAGATAAATTATTAATTGACGACATAAACGTTAAAACAAACAAATATTATACTTACAGTCTCAGCAGCTCCAAGTCTCCCTTCACGGGTTTCAGTCTCCGCATTTTCCCTTTATCAGCCGTCAACTTGATGTTCCAACACAGCGCTGCACGGAGTAAAAGTCCGTTTATCCCCGCTTTATGAAAAATATTCAGAAGCTGTTGAGGACAGTCTATACGGTGACTTTTGCTGCTAAATTAAGAGACGCACGTTATTAACTCCGCGTCATGTAAACACAAAAGACGTGTGCACGCGCCGCAGGGAACACAGAAGTTTTATTTATGAAAAATATTCAGAAGCTGTTGAGGACAATCTTTACGGTGACTTTTGTTGCTAAATTAAGAGACGCACGTTAATATCGCCGCTCGTTTAAACACGAAAGAGCACGCGCGGCAGGAAACTCTTGCCGGATGAGAACCGTTTTAACACCACAGAAGAAGAACTAGCATATCCGTTAGCTTGCTAGCTCCGTTAGCGCGTCAGTTGTTTATGGTTCTCGGCCATTGTTCCTGGCTGACTGACCCGGTTTCGACCCGATTATACTCAGCAGACGTTCACAAACGTAAAAATATTATATTAAAACATATTAATATTAAAAGATCGATCCGCGGATTTTGTGGATCGATATCGGCTCAGTCAAACATGTATCGATACATATCGATATATTGATCTTTTGAACCCACCCCTACAAGAGAACAGCGAAAAGTGCCACTAAGCAACACGAGCGATAAAGAACAATGAATGCGGTCTTCCTTCGCTGGGTAAAACGTCTCGGCCAATCAGCTTGCGAGATAAAACGTCTCGGCCAATCAGCTTGCGAGATTCCCGAGCGGTGAAGAGGTGGGCGGAGAGGAGTGGAGCGGTGGTCAGAGAGGTAGATTTTGAGCTGTGCGGGCTCTCCGTGTTGATACCTGATGTTCTAATGAGAAGGCAGGGAGACTACATTAGAACATCAGGTATCAACACGGAGAGCCCGCTCTCCCCGGCTCCCCAGCCCGCTCGGGAATCTCGCAAGCTGATTGGCCGAGACGTTTTACCTTGCAAGCTGATTGGCCGAGACGTTTTACCCAGCTTCGCTCCCTGCCGAGCGCCCATACCCAGCGAAGGAAGACCGCATTAAACGCGATAAGTGAGGGATAACTGTAATAAGTTGGAAAAATGCTGATGGTTTTTTTTTTTCCCCCTTTCTTTTTTATTGTTAATTTTCCTTATCCTGACACCCCAAACATGCCAAAGTAAAGACTCACCATTCTGTATTCAATAAGCGACTCTCCTCCCCATCACTGCTGCGGTCTGAGTCGGTGCTGGAATCCCCCGAAAATTCTGGCTCTAATCTGTACAGTTCGATGCCTCCCTCGCTCTCTTCCTGTTCACTTGACACTCCTGCATCCTCCTCTGTCTTGTCACCGATCCTGAATGCCTCTTCACTCTGAAAACTCTGGTGTTCTTGACTGCTGGAACCGCTATCATCTGCCATTGTTGTTTTGATAAGGGTCACATTCGTGACGTCACGCAGCGTTGTCTGCACTACTTCCGGTTTGTTTGGCACTGCCAGCCAGAGGCAAAAGTTTATCGACTTATAGCTTGGCCATCGCATGGCCTAAAAATTTCTTTTATGTGTTGAAAAATACAATAGGTAATAAGGAATTAATCTGCTATTCTACTTTTTTGGCAAAAAGGTGAGTTCAGTTCTACTTTAAGTTTCATAATTGCTTTTTCCAATTCTTTAGGTTGTATTTCTGACAGTAGTGTTTTATTTTGAGACTCCGTAAGTTGGGGAAGATTTAATGTGTTTAGGAATGCTTCGGATGTGTTTTTATGTTTTTGGAGGGAGTACAAGTTCTTATAGTAGTTCTCGAAGCTTTTAAGAATATCCTGAATTCTGAATTTTATTTCCTTTGATACTGGGTCTCTGATTTTGTAGATTGCTCTTTCTGTTTGTTGTTTCCTCAATTTATAGGCTAGTAATTTTGCTGATTTACTGCCTGCTTCATAGTATTTTTGTTTCAGAAATGTTAAGTGTCTTCTGGATTTCTATTGTGTAGATCTCATTTATTTGATTTTTAATTTCCTTAATCTTGAGCGAGTCATTAGAATGAGTGTTGCCTTTGTGTTCTTTTTCTAGGTTCTTAAGTTCTGACTCTAATGTGATTAGTTTTTTTGTCTCAGTTTCTTTTGGATTGCCAGTTTTGCAATAATCTTTCCCCTTATTACAGCTTTGCATGCATCCCACAGTATTAAAGGGGATACTTCTCCATTATCGTTTTCTTCCAAATATCTGAGAATATCTGATTCCAATTCATCTTTCAGTGGTCCTTTCAGGACATTTGAATTCAGCCTCCAAGAAAATGTATTATTTGTGTATTTTTGGATACTTAAGTCCATATAGATCGGACTGTGGTCAGAGAGATCCATCAGTCCTATTTTACATGTTTTTACTCTTCCAATGTCTCTATTAAACATAAAAAAATAGTCAATCCTTGAGTAAGATGAATGTGGCGTTGAGTAAAATGTATAATCTTTTACAACGGGGCTGAATTCCCTCCACACATCACAGATTCCCATTTCTTTTAGTACCATCCGAGTTTTCCTACTTTGAGTGTTATTTTGATGTGGAGAATTACCTGATGCATCCCAGTATGGATTCAGTCTTAGATTGAAGTTTCCACCACATACCACTAAACCTTGGGCTTTAGTTATCATTAGGTCAAATACATTTTTATAAAATTTCCAGTTAGCCCCTGGAGGTGCATATACATTCAGCAGGGTGATATCTTCTCCCTCTAGCCGCCCAATTACCAAACTGTATCTCCCTTCTTTATCTTTGTGTTCTGGTTTTTTTTTTTCAAATGTAATTTTGGTTGATATCAATGTCGCTACTCCCCTCCTCCTCCCTGACTTATATGAAGATGAAGAGATCATTTTAAACCCTTGTCTATTGAGTTTAGTGTGCTCTACGTCTGTTAGGTGGGTTTCTTGTAAAAATATTATTCCTGCTTTGTCTTTTTTCATTTTGCCTAGAATCTTGGATCTTTTAACTGGATTCAGGATCCCTTTTACATTATATGAGATTATTCTGGTTACACCCTGTTTCTCCATTGTATTGTCTTATTTGGTATAACAGTGTGGTGGCCCTCTTTTATGCTACTCAGAAACTGAAAGAACATTAAGAACAAGAAAAACATTAAGAACATAGTGTATAAAACTTGAAAACAAAAAACTGTCAAAAGAACTTCCTGAGCTGGGGTCTTTTTAAAGACCCTGGAAGAGCCTTGATGGAGTGTAGGCTCTGAGGGAAATTCCTCAAACTCTGTTACGTGTTGAGGGCCCTCTCTTACCCCTGTAAGTTGTCCCATGTTTTTAACGTGAATTTCAGATCCCAATCCGAACTTGTGATGATTTTTTTTTTTTTTTAATGCCTATACCCTATGAAATTGTGTGCACCCTCCCACCCCCATCACAGCAAACATTCACGCTAATACAGTATTTGTTAGTGTGGGGAGAACATGTGGATCATTGTCACATTTCTATTTTTTTTGACAAGTTTTGTTTTGTTTTTTATTATTATTATTTTTTTTTTTATTAAAAAGACTTATTTGATTCTAATATTATGACTGTTCCATGAAATGTTTTACCACATGCTGATTCCGCATCTCCTTTAATGTTTGTTACCTTGTAGGAGGGGGGTTGGATGTGCAGATTGACTAAAGAAAAAAAAAAAAAAAGGTCGCTATTCCCTCCTGTAAACGGTCAGCTTTTCCTTGTAACTCTGGCGCTGGGTTTCTCGCTGCTGGCCCGTGGATTTTGAAGGTCTCTGTGTGGACCACGTTTGAGCCTTGATCCTATCGCTCGGGTCTGCTGCGGGTTTAAACACCGTTAACGGGAGCCCTCTTCTCGCCATTGTCAGTTGTTGCTTCTTCCGCTGAATTATAGAGACATATCTCTTCACCGTAGAAGACCCTTAACTTCGCAGGAAATGGTGTCTGAAAGCGTAGTTTTTTCTCTCGTAGCACCTTTTTAGCGTTATTGTATTCCCGGCGCTTTTTAAGGACCTCCGGGGCGTAATCGTGTTCCACAAAGACTTTTCTCTCTTGGTGCATAAATCCTTTTTTCTGCCAAGCCAGTCTTACAACCTCTTGTTTTATTTTGAAATTGGAGAATCTCACCACCACCGAACGTGGGGGCGCTTCCACCGCTGGCCTAGCGGCTAATGTACGATGGGCCCTTTCTATCTTCAAGTCGGTGGTTTGGGGGATATCCAACTTCTCTCTCAGTAAAGATTCCACGCATTCCACCATTGTGTTGAAACCAACTTCGGCTCCTTCTTTCAGACCATGAATTCTTATGTTGTCTCTTCTCAGTCTTCCTTCTTGGTCGGTTAGCTTAGCCTCTAATCTTGACTGTCTTTTGTGTAGATCCAGCACGGAATCTTCAAGCACTTTTATTCTTTCTTCTGCTTCCAAGATTTGGTTCTCGGCCTGGTTCACTCTGCTGTTTGTCGTTTTTAATTCTTCTCTGAATTCACGAAATTTGGCCCAAACCTCTCGGCGAAATCGTCGTAATTCTTCAAATAACGATTTCAAGCTAACCTTCTTGTTAGCTACATTCAGCTCCTCGTCTTCTGAACGGAAATCCTCCGGTTCAGATTCTTCGGCCGATGCATGTCCTGGCCTGGAAAATGTCGATTTCTTCTGTTTTCCTTTAGGCATGATGATTTTGTCTTCTGATTTTCACTCTTCCAAAAATCCGTTAAATCTGATTTCCAAGATATTTTCCTGGATTAGGTCTGGGAGCTTCAGCGTTAAGCTGCTATCACCATGGTGTCCCGACCGGAAGTCATGATTCTTTTCTTATACAATCCCAGCTTTGTGTAATTTCCCAGTTTGGGATTAATAAAATACATCTGTCTATCTATCTATCCACTTGTGACTTTGTGCACATAAATTTGCTACCGTCTACCAAAAAATATTTAGCTTTTTTACCATAACGTTTTACATATAATTTAGCAATTTTTTTTCATGTAACTTAACTTTCGCTCTCTTTGGGAGGATTTTCTTTTACATCAATTTAGTCGCAAAAATAAAGTATCAACTATGCATATACGAGAAATGAAACCACAAGTCAAAGCCTATTCTTTTTATTCTAATACCTACAAGACATTCTCACGTATTGACTACTTTTTGGTCTCTACAGAATTAAGGTCCAAGATTCAAAACTGTTTCTATGATAACATTGTGATCTCTGATCATGCACCCTGCTGTCTAGTATATGTAGATAAGAAATTGACAAAGGACCCAGGTAGGTGGCATTTCCAACATAAATGGCTTCAGGATGAGGAATTTGTTAAGTACATAGAAAAACAGATAGATGAGTTCTTTGATATCAAAACTACACAAACATCAGCATGTATAAAGTGGGAGGCTTTCAAAGCTTTTATTAGGGGGCATATTATTAGTTATACAGGTTCAAAATCTAAGAAGACCCGAGAGGAGAGAGTCCAATTGGAACGTAAAATAAAAATTCTTCAAGAAAAGGTGTATGCAGGAAGTAACCAACAGTTAGAGAACGAATTACTGATTCTGAGAGCTAAATATGACAAAAAAAAATCAGCGAATAGAGCTGCCTCGAGTCTTTTAAGATTGAAGCAAACTTTTTATGAACAAGGTGAAAAATCAGGAAAATTATTGGCATGGCAGATTAAACAATTAGAATCTGAAACACCAATTACCAGTATTATAAGTAATGGACAGGTAGTTATAGATCCTTTAGAAATTAATAGTGCCTTTAGAGATTATTATGAAAAACTATATGATACAAAAAATGAAACTGACTTAACAAAACTAAATGGGTTTTTGGGTGGATTATCTATACCATGTATTCCAAATGATAACAGGGAGATACTGGAGTCTAAAATTAGTCAAGAAGAAGTTGGGCAAGCCATTGATAATATAAAATCAGGGAAAAAAGCAGGACCAGATGGCCTTCCAGTTGACCTCTAAAAAATTTAAGAATAAATTAATAAAACCACTTTTGGAAATGGTTTTAGAAGCATTTCAAAATGGTAATTTACCACCATACATGAATAATGCCTTAATTATACTGTTGCCAAAACCAGGTAAACCCCCTAATAAATGTGAAAACATGAGACCAATAAGCCTATTAAATGCTGATCTTAAAATAATCTGTAAAATTTTAGCAAAATGACTACAAGAAATATTACCAAATATTATTAACCAAGATCAGAACGGCTGTATAATGGAAAGACAAGGCTTCCATAATGTAAGAAGACTATTTAACCCCTTGCACTCTGGTCAATTTCCCTAAAAAAGCCGAAAAATAACATACCCAAAGTAAATCAAAAGCTGTTCTTCAACCCTTTGAAGCATCTTCATGGGGTTGGTCTCATTTAAAAGAAAACACTTTGAATTTTTTGGCAAAACAGTCATAATCTCTCTAAGTGCTCCTGCCACTGAGTAACAGTCATCTAAACATACTGAATCTGAAGAAAATAAAGTTCGCCTGGGTGTTTTTTTTAGATACAAATGCTTGCAAATAACACACAACTGTCAGATACTGGCTGGAAAATGCAACAGAAATGTAGAACCAAGTGTTATCAAGCTGAGGTCAAAATTTTGTAACAATACCACAAAAAATGAATATATTACACAGCTTTTTTCTCAGGTTGTTCCCAGGCGTTTTTGAACTGTGCCAAATGGCACAGTTTGGAAAAACATCTGTAACTTTTGAATGCTGAAACACAGAAGCTTGATCTTGGGCTCTAATGAAAGGTGACACTCAGGGCTGTGTGTGTGTGTGTGTGTGTGTGGGGGGGGGGGGGTTGTTTATTCATTCATGAATGAACAAACAAGCCCCCCACACATGAAGAAGCATGCCACGTAAGAAATGTGTGGCCTTTTTTTTTTTTTTACAAGAAAAAATAACCTACAGTGCACTAAAAATTATACTAAAATATCTGCAATGTAGAGGATAACAATTCCCCCCCTCTCCCGCTACAGAGGAGCTCGGCGCACAAAAAACGGTCCGTCAACAGTCCGTTAAGTGGCCATGACGCACCGTTGTAATTACCGATCGGTCAAAAGTCATTTTTATTACTATTTTCAGTGATAAAGAATAATTTAGCTTATAACACTTACCTGTCCACAACAGCAGTGTCGTTGGCGAACATCTGTTCCTCATCGTCAGACGAACATGAAGCTGGTCCGCTTGTTACGGAATCATGGTTCTGGTCACGCAACCTGATCAAACCATCTCCGCTTCCATGATGGCGGTTTTTGCGAACAATTTTTCCAAACAAATAAGAACAGTAGTAATAAAAAAAGACTGGCTAACGGCTGAGAGTGGCGAACGCTACCGTTACACACAGCGGCTTAGACCAAACAGATTTTACGCACGGGACGCACGCGTTTCAATCGTCGAACTTCTCTGCTTCAATTGGCTTGTTGTATTCGCAGTCGTTGGTAGGCAGGCCCTTCTTGCTAGGTTTTCAGTCATTGGTTCTTCAAGGTTTCAGAAACCCAATTCAAGGCTCTTAATAGTCGAATGAGAGGTCAATCAAATTTAAACCAATCAAAACACTCCTTTGGCTTTCTGTTCGCGGTTGTGTCTGTACTGTAAGAACGGAAATGCAGCTTCTTTTTTTTTTTTCAGTGCGCACTGAGACGCACAGTGTGCACTGAGACGCACTAGGACGCAGAGACGTGACCGCCCGCGGTATCCCGGAGTGCAAGAGGTTAGTATTATTTATTCCAATAAAGAAGCACCGGATACAGCTCTCCCATCATTGGATGCCGAAAAGGCCTTTGATAGGGCCATTCGACCCTATCTTTTTGAAGTCCTACAAAGGTTTGGACTTGGAAATAATTTCATAAAATGGGTCCAGATAATATACAATAATGCTCCAGCAGAAATCCTAACAAACAGCAATATTTCAAAATCAATAAAAATCAATAGAGGATGTCGATAAGGCTGTCCACTTTCACCTTTACTGTTTACTATGGCAACTGAACCTTTAGCGATGGCAGTACGTTTACATCCACAAATATATGGAATTAAAGTAGGACCGACAGAACATAAAATCTCCCTATATGCCGATGACATAATTTTGTTTATGTCGAATTTTAAAAAATCAATTCTGACCTTGTTAAATTTAATAAAGAACTTTGGGGATATATCAGGATATAAAATAAACAAAACAAAATCTTCAATATTAATGCTAAATGAGACCCAGAGAAATCACCCAGCTCCTGAGGTAAACCAATTCAATGTTGTAAATTAGTTTAAATATTTAGGAATTCAAATTTTGCCTAAGCTAGATTCAGTCGCCAATGTCATCTATGAAGCCTTAATGACAGATATTAATGAGTTACTTCAAAGCTGGATGTCACTACCAATGTCGATGATCGGGAGAATTAATATACTTAAAAGTAATATCTTACCAAAAATACTTTATTTCAAAATATTCCTTTACCACCACCTTCAGATCTATTCTCAAGAATTAAAAAAAAGTTAGTGGAATTTATATGGAACAATAGGAAGGCTAGATTACGTATGTCCTTAATACATTTACCATTTGATCGTGGAGGTCTGAAATGTCCAAACTTTATGTTGTATTACTGGTCAGCACAACTGAGGTCTATGACATATTATTTTTCATCAAATGATCTTCCTCACTGGACTGAAATGGAATCATACAATTTACCTTTACCTCTTCCCTTATTCATATACTCAGACTCGGCTAAAAAATTACAGAAACAAGTTAAAAATCCAATTGTAAAGTACATGATCAAAATATGGTGTGAAACCAAAAAATATTAAAAAGAACCACATTCAACTTCCGGTCTGGACGCCATGGTGATAGCAACCTAACGCTGAAACTCCCTGACTCAATCCAAGGAAAACATCCTCAAAATCAGACCTAACGGATTTTTGGAAGATTAAAAATCAAAAGACAATAACACCATGCCTAACCACAAGCAGAAGAAACTGACATTCCCCAGGTCAGGACGCACAGCGGCTGCAGAATCTGAACCAGACGACCTCCGTTCAGAAGACGAGGACCTGGGCCTAGCTAACAAAAGGATTAGCTTGAAATCGCTATTTGACGAAATACGACGATTTCGGGCCGAATTTCTTGAATTCAGAGAGGATCTAAAAAGGGCGAACAGCAGAATGGACCAGGCCGAAAACCGAATCTTGGAAGCTGAAGAAAGAGTAAAAGTGCTTGAAGATTCTGTGCTGGATTTACACAGAAAACAGTCAAGGCTGGAGGCTAAGCTAACCGACCAAGAAGGAAGACAGAGACGGGATAACATCAGAATTCACGGTCTGAAAGAAGGAGCTGAAGATAGTATCAACACAGTGGCGGAATGCGTGGAATCCTTATTGAGAGAGAAGTTGGATATTCCACAAACCACCGATTTGAAGATAGAAAAAGCCCATCGTACATTAGCCGCAAAGCCAGCCCCGGAAGCGCCCCCACGTTCTGTGGTGGTAAGATTCGCCAATTTCAAAATAAAACAAGAGGTTGTAAGACGGGCTTGGCAGAAAAAAGGATTTATGCATCATGAGAGAAAAGTCTTCGTGGAGCACGATTACGCCCCTGAGGTTCTTAAAAAACGACGGGAATATAACGACGCCAAAAAGGTTCTACGGGAACAGAATCTACGCTTTCAGACGCCATTTCCGGCGAAGCTAAGGGTCTTTTACGGGAAAGAGTCATGTCTCTACAATTCAGCGGAAGAAGCAACAACTGACATGGCAAGAAGAGGACTCCCGGTAACGGTGTCTAAACCCGCAGCGGATCTGAGCGAGAAGATCAGAGCTCAAACGTGGTCCACTCAGAGACCTTCAAAATCCACGGGCCAGCAGCGGGAAACCCAGCCCCAGAGCTACAAAGATAAGCTTTCCAGTTCCAGGAAGGAATAGCGACCTTTTTGGGGTTTTTTTTTCTTTTCAGTCACTCTGCACTTCCACCCCCCCTCCTACAAGGTAACAAACATTAAAGGAGATGCAGAATCAGCATGTGGTAAAACCTTTCATGGAGCAGTTATAGCATTAGAAACAAATGTCTTCTTAATTTAAAGGGGAAAAAAAAAAAATCATGTTAAAATAGAAACGTAACAATGACCCACATGTTCTCTCCATACTAACAAATACTGTATTAGAGTGAATGTTTGCTGTGATGGGGGTGGGAGGGTGCGCACAATCTCATAGGGTATAGGCATAAAAAAAAAATAAAAAAAAAATAAAAAAAAAATCATTACAAATTTGGATTGGGATCTGAAATTCACGTTAAAAACATGGGACAACTTACAGGGGTAAGAGAGGGCCCTCAACACGTAACAGACTTTGAGGAATTTCCCTCAGAGCCTACACTCCATCAGGACTCTTACAGGGTCTTTAAAGAGACCCCAGCTCAGGAAGTTTTTTTGACAGTTTTTTGTTTTAAAGTTTCGTACACTATGTTCTTAATGTTTTTTATGTTCTTAATGTTCTTTCAGTTTCTGAGTAGCAAAAAAGAGGGCCACCACACTGTTATACTAAATAAGAAAATACAATGGAGAAACAGGGTGTAACCAAAATAGCCTCATATAATGTAAAAGGGATCCTGAATCCAGTTAAAAGATCCAAGATTCTACGCAAAATGAAAAAAGACAAAGCAGAAATAATATTTTTACAAGAAACCCACCTAACAGACGTGGAACACACTAAACTCAATAGACAAGGGTTTAAAATGATCTCTTCATCTTCATATAAATCAGGGAGGAGGAGGGGAGTAGCGACATTGATATCAACCAAAATTACATTTGAAAAAAATCAGAACACAAAGATAAAGAAGGGAGGTACAGTTTGGTAACTGGGCGGCTAGAGGGAGAAGATATCACCCTGCTGAATGTATATGCACCACCAGGGGCTAAATGGAAATTTTATAAAAATGTATTCGACCTAATGATAACTAAAGCCCAAGGTTTAGTGATATGTGGTGGAGACTTCACTCTAAGACTGAATCCATACTGGGATGCGACAGGTAATTCTTCACATCAAAATAACACCCAAAATAAGAATACTCGGATGGTACTAAAAGAAATGGGAATCTGTGACGTATGGAGGGAATTCAACCCCAATGTAAAAGATTATACTTTTTATTCAACGCCACATTCATCTTACTCAAGGATTGATTACTTTTTTATGTTTAATAGAGACATTGGAAGAGTAAAAACATGTAAAATAGGACTGATGGATCTCTCCGACCACAGTCCGATCTATATGGACTTAAACATCCAAAAATACACAAATAATACATTTTCCTGGAGGTTGAATTCAAGTGTCCTGAAAGGACCACTGAAAGATGAATTGGAATCAGATATTCTCAGATATTTGGAAGAAAACGATAATGGAGAAGTATCTCCTTTAATACTGTGGGATGCGTGCAAAGCTGTAATAAGGGGAAAAATTACTGCAAAACTGGCAACCCAAAAGAAACTGAGACAAGAAAAACTAATCACACTAGAGTCAGAACTCAAGAACCTAGAAAAAGAACACAAAGACAACACTCATTCTAATGGCTCGCTCAAGATTAAAGAAATTAAAAATCAAATAAATGAGATCTACACAATTGAAATCCAGAAGAAACTTACATTTCTGAAACAAAAACACTATGAAGCAGGCAGTAAATCGGCAAAATTACTAGCCTATAAATTGAGGAAACAACAAACGGAAAGAGCAATCTACAAAATCAGAGACCCAGTATCAAAGGAAATAAAATTCAGAATTCAGGATATTCTTAAAAGCTTCGAGAATTACTACAAGAACTTATACTCCCACAAAAAACATAAAAACGCATCCGAGACATTACTAAACACATTAAACCTTCCCCAACTTACGGAATCACAAAATAAAACCCTACTGTCAGAAATACAACCTATAGAATTGGAAAAAGCAATTATGAAACTTAAAGCTAACAAATCCCCAGGAGCAGATGGCTATACAGCAGAATGGTACAAAACCTTTAAACAGCAACTATCTCCTCTCCTCCTGAAAACATTTAACTACGTCCTCCACACAGGGGAAATCCCCCCTCCTGGAGAGAAGGGGTCATTGCAGTTAGACCTAAACCTGAAAAGGATAAACTAGAATGCTCCAACTACAGACCAATCAGTGTATTAAATCAGGACTGTAAGCTTTTTACCACTATCCTTGCCAAAAGGTTAGAAAACATACTGACAGACTTAATTCACTTAGACCAAACAGGTTTTATAAGACAAAGACAAACACAAGACAACATTCGAAGCACTTTACACATAAGTCATCATATAAAAAAATATAACTTAAATGCAGTCATATTGGGATTAGATGCTGAAAAAGCATTCGATTCGGTTGACTGGTCTTTCCTATATAGAATCTTATCCAGTTTCAATTTTCATAACAACTTCATTAGAACTATACAGGCATTATATAAAAAACCAACAGCTAAAATAAGGATTAACGGTAATTTATCATCATCTTTTGAGCTGGAAAGAGGATGTCGTCAAGGCTGCCCCCTGTCTCCACTGCTCTTTGCAATCTTCATAGAACCTCTGAGCCAATGGATAAGACAAAATCAAGAAATTCAAGGTATTACACTTGGTCAGAAGGAACATAAAATAGCACTCTTTGCTGATGACATTTTAATATAACTAGGGCAACCAGACACTTCTCTGCCAGAACTAATCTCAGTTTTTTCAGACTATGGAGATTTATCGGGGTACAAATTAAACATGCATAAAACCCAAGTCTTAACATTCAACTATGACCCAAATCATTTTTCACTAAATGAACTCAGAATCAGAATCAGAATCAGAATCAGAATCAGGTTTATTGCCATTGTTCATGTAGTACACAAACTAGGAATTTGTCTCGGTACAATGCTGCAACATTAAACATGATAAGATAAGAGAAATAAACTATACATGTAATAAGTGTAGGATAAGATTAAGTGATACTGGTCAACAGTTAAAATATATATTAGCCAGCAGCAGATACTGTGGAGAACTATATAGTGCAGTCGGTAATGCAGGAAGAAAACAGTGATGATTGACATGAGTCTGGTTGAGCTGCTGTACATGGTGCACGAGAGTCACTTAGTGTTCAGCAGTCTAATGGCAGAGGGGAAGAAGCTGTTCATGTGACGGGAGGTTTTAGTCTGGATGGACCGAAGTCTTCTACCAGAGGGGAGGGGGGCAAACAGTACATGACCAGGGTGTGAGGGATCGGCTATGATCCGGCCAGCACGCCTCCGGGTCCTGGAGATGTACAGATCCTGGAGAGATGGGAGCTTGCAGCCGATCACCTTCTCAGCAGTGCGCACGACGCGCTGCAGCCTTAGTCTGTCCCTGGCAGTGGCTCCTGCGTACCACACGGTTATGGAGGTGGTGAGGATGGACTCGATGATGGCTGTGTAGAACTGCACTAACATCTTGGTGGGTAGCTTGAGCTTCCTCAGCTGCCGCAGGAAGAACATCCTCTGCTGGGCTTTTTTGATGAGTGAGCTGATGGTCAGCTCCCATTTGAGGTCCCTGGTGATGGTAGTGCCTAGGAAGCGGAAGGAATCAGCAGTGGTGATGGGAGAGCCTGAGAGGGTGAGGGGGGGCAGAGGAGTAGTGACTTTCCTGAAGTCTACAATCATCTCCACTGTCTTCAGAGCGTTCAGCTGCAGGTTGTTATTGCTGCACCAGGACGCCAGCTGGGCCACCTCTCTCCTGTAGGCGGACTCGTCGCCGTTGGAGATGAGCCCGATGAGGGTGGTGTCGTCCGCAAACTTGATCAACTTGACAGACTGGTGGCTGGAGGTGCAGGAGTTGGTGTAAAGGGAGAAGAGTAGGGGGGAAAGTACACAGCCCTGGGGTGATCCGGTGCTGATGCTAGTATAGTCTGAGACAGTCTTTCCCAGCCGCACATGCTGCCTCCGGTCCGTCAGGAAGTCGATGATCCACCTGCAGAGGGAGTCAGGCACGTTGAGCAGGGACAGCTTGTCCCGGAGCAGAGCGGGGCGGATGGTGTTGAATGCGGAGCTGAAGTCCACAAACAGGATCCTGGCGTAGGTTCCCGGGGAGTCCAGGTGCTGCAGGATGGAGTGGAGGGCCAGGTTGACTGCATCGTCTACAGACCTGTTGGCTCGGTAGGCAAACTGCAGCGGGTCCAGGAGAGGGGTGGTGATGGACTTGAGGTGGGACAGGACCAGGCGCTCAAAGGACTTCATGACTACAGAGGTGAGCGCTACAGGTCTGTAGTCATTAAGTCCAGTGATCCGTGGCTTCTTGGGGACAGGGATGATGGTGGAGGATTTGAGGCAGGACGGCACGTGGCATAACTTAAGGGAGGTGTTAAAAATGTCTGTGAATACAGGAGCCAGCTGTTTCGCACAGAGTCTCAGGGTGGAGGGAGACACGCCGTCTGGGCCGGGGGCCTTGCGCGGGTTCAGTCTGGAGAACTGTTTGAGCACATCCTGCTCACTGATGATAAGGGGAGGGGGGGAGGTGGGGGGGGGGGTGCCTTAAATGAAGTAGGGAATGTGGAGGCTGTGGAGCTGGAGGGAGGGGGGGAGTTGGACACAGATGACGAGGTGTCAAAACGGGCATAGTGTTGGGACAGTCTCTGACAAAGGGCTTTGTCATCCTGACCTTTAGGAGCCTGAGGCCGATAGTTGGTGATCTGCCTCAGTCCTCTCCACACGGAAGCCGAATCATTAGCAGTGAACTGCTAATGCTAACTCAAAACTAACTGGGAGTTGGAATCTATGAAATATCTGGGGGTCAATATCCCAAAACAACTCAACAAAATTATAACACTAAACTATGATCCACTGGTGACAAAAATAAAATCTGACCTAGCAAGATGGAATATGATACCATTCTTAGGTACTGCACAAAGAATTGAAGCAGTCAAAATGAATATACTTCCACGTCTTCTATACCTTTTCCAAACAATACCGGTAGAACCTCCCAAAAAAACATGGCAGGAGCTGGACAGAAGGATCTCAAGATTCATATGGCAGGGCAAGAGACCTAGAATCAGATATAGAACCCTACAGCTAAACAAAGACAAAGGTGGGCTCGCGCTGCCAAATATCAGGGACTATTTTATAGCTGCACAAATTAAAACTTTAGTAGAGATATGTAACCCAGTCTACACTGCACAATGGAAGGAGATGGAATGCCAAATAATAAGTGACATCCCCCTTCAGGCGATAATAGGAAACAATGCCTTAACTAAACTCTTGAATAACACCAACCCGTGGATAGAGACCCCGCTAAAAATTTGGTTTAAGATAGTCAGAGAGAATCAAGCTAAAGAGCCCTATCGACTTCTGCAATGGATTGCCTATGATCAAGACTTTACCCCCAATAAAACAGACACTAGATTTAAAGAGTGGAAAGAGAAAGGGCTGATAAAATATTACGATTTTTTTAAGGGGCAAACTTTAAGAAGTTTTGAAGATTTGAAAAAACAAGGTCTAATAAATCAAGATCTTTACAGGTTCTTTCAGCTTAGACACCACATAATATACTTAAAAAGGAGGATTTGGAAAGGGCCCAGTCAGGTGTTCTGAAGGTCTTCTTAATGGCATATAAAGGGATCCCAGGGATCAGATACATTTCTAAAATATACCAAGGTCTTCAAGACTTAAAAGGAGACAACACATCATATATAAAAGAGAGATGGGAAAAAGAGGGGAATTTCACTTTACAATTGGAAATATGGGAAAAGCTAAATAAACAGCAATGGAAAAGTACCTCATCCCTGCAGTGGAGAGAATTTGGATGGAAAAACTTGGTAAGATTTTTCAGAACACCTGCACAAAACAAATTTACCTATAAGGGGTTGAACTGTTGGCGCTTGTGTGGTGAAAAGACTGCAAATCATTTTCATGTGTTTTGGTCATGCCCAGTTATCCACCAATATTGGACCAACGTACAGACAATATTAGGGAAAATATTCAAAATAACAGTTCCCTTTTCTTTTGTAACTTTGTATTTGGGTTTACTACCGGACTCACTGGAAAGACGAGGAGATAAATACTTATTCAATGTTTTAATATTGGCAAGTAAAAAAGCCCTAACTAAAAAATGGATGCTGAAGGACTGTCCTACACCTGAAGATTGGATTAACGTGATTCAAGACATTTACTCGATGGAAAAGTTGACATTCGCACTGAGACAGGACGTGGATGGGTTCATGAACTTTTGGCAACCCTGGATCGCATATGTGTCTTCCATTAGATCTAATCTTTGACAAATACCATTTCAATAATGGTCCCGCTCTTTGTTCCAACGCTACTCAGATGCTCTTTTACTTTTAATTACTTAATTTTCTGTTTGTTTGTTTTTTGCTGTTCTGTTTGTTTGTTTATTCGTTTGTTTTTTTTTTGTTTTTATTTAATTCTCTTTAATTTCACTTTTTCTTTCACTTTAAAAAAAAAAAGGGGGGGTGTTGTAATAACTATCCTACCAATGTTGTCAAATAGCAAAAAATAAGGGAACGTGATGAAAATGTAAACAATGCAATGCTGTAATGACCTGTATACCCTTTACAAAAACTTAAATAAAAAAAAAAAAAA
Organism: Pholidichthys leucotaenia; assembly: GCA_020510985.1. Classification (NCBI taxonomy): domain Eukaryota; kingdom Metazoa; phylum Chordata; class Actinopteri; order Cichliformes; family Pholidichthyidae; genus Pholidichthys; species Pholidichthys leucotaenia. The sequence goes on along the minus strand of CM035837.1, from coordinate 314,512,233 downwards.
ATTCACTGTCACAATTTAGCCCAATATGGGGTAATCAATATTTTACACCAGAGAGAGCCGATACTGTATTTAAAGTATGGAATTTAAAAGGGATTCAAAAGATTCAAGACTTACATTTGTCACATTCAGATAACATGTCTTTTGAAGAACTGAGGATTAAATTTAATCTTAATAGAACACACTTTTTTAAATATCTTCAGCTTAGAAATTTTATTCGATCAAATCAAAATAATGCTCTCATTCGACCTACTTATTCATCTTTGGAAAAAATTTTGATGAAAGATAGCAAGAGAAAGGGTATTATTTCAGAGTTTTGTAACTCATTGACACTATTCTCAAGTGAAAATTCACAGAAAAGACTGAATTACTGGAAAAAAAAAACCTGCAAATTGAAATTTCAGAGGAACAATGGCTTGTGCAGGAGCTCAAACCAAATCAATAAATGTACGTCTTAAACTGATACATTTTAAATGGTTAATGTGGATGTATGTTACACCAGTGGAGTTAAATAGATATAACAAAAACATACCAGATACATGCACAAAATGTATGGAAAGTAAAGGAACCCTATTTCACTGTTTATGGGAATGTAGAAAAATCAGAATGTTTTGGGAAGAGGTGAGGGTAACAATTGAAAAAATAATTTCAAAACAATTCACATTGAACCCTAAACTGTTTTTGTTGGGTCTGTATCCAGAAAAACATAACTTTAATAAGAGTGAAAGAGCATTCATAGACCTCGGTTTGCTTAATGCCAAAAAATGTATTGCACTACTGTGGAAAAAGACTCATAGACCAGATGTGACTCAGTGGTTAAGACAGATGTTAACCCGTTGCACTTCAGTGTACCGCGGGCGGACACGTCTCTGCGTGCACTGAAAAGAAAAAAAAAAGCTGCATTTCCATTCTTCCACTACAGACACAGCCGCGAACAGAAAGTCAAAGGAGTGCTTTGATTGGTTTAGATGTGATTGACCTCTCATTCGACTAATAAGAGCCTTGAATTGGGTTTCCGAAATTTTGAAGAACCAATGGCTGAAAACCTAGCAAGAAGGACCCGCCTACCAACGGCTGCGAATACAGCGAGCCAATTGAAGCACAGTAGTTCGAAAGCATGCCTCCCTTGCAAAACCTGTTTTGTTTTAGCCGCTGGGTGACACGCGTTCACCAGTCTTTTTTTCTTACTACTGTTCTTATTTGTTTTGAAAAATCGTTTGCCAAAACAGCAATCATGGAAGCGCAAAACCGCAATAATGGAATTATGGTTTGACCGGGTCGCGTGACCAGAACCACGAGTCCGTAACAAGCGGACCAGCGTCATGTTCGTCTGACAATGAGGAAGATAAGTTCGCCAGCGACACTGCTGTTGTGGACAGGTAAGTGTTATAAGCTAAATTATTCTTTATCCCTGAAAACTGTAATCAAAAATGACTTTTGACCGATCGGTAAATTACAACTGTACGTAGTAGACCGCGGCGCACCAGGCAATGTCCGTCCTCTGTAGCGGGGGGTGGTGGGTGGGAGTGGGAGTTGTCATCTTCTACATTACAGATATTTTAGTATAATTTTTAGTGCACTGTAGGTTATTTTTTCTTTTAAAAAAGGCCACACATTTTTTACGTGGCATGCTTCTTTGTGTGTGGGGGCTTGTTTGTTCATTCATTCATTCATTCAATCATGAATAAACAACCCCCCCACACACACACACATACACACACAGCCCTGAGTGTCACCTTTCATTAGAGCCCAACATCAAGCTTCTATATTGAATCATTCAAAAGTTACAGACGTTTTTCAAAACTGTGCCATTTGGCACAATTTGGCACTGTCAGAAAAAATGTACAATGTTATCATTTTATATGTCTATGAAAATGTACAATGTTATTTTATATGTCTATGCCTTATGCAAGCGTAGAAGTGAGCTCTACTGGAAAAACACCGAGGCAACACTCGGGGAGCGAGTTCTACTGGAAGAATACTGCGAGTTCTACTGGAAGAATACTGAGATTGCATGCAGGGAGCCAGTTCTGGCGGAAATGTACTGATATTGACATACCCCTTGCATAGCGAGAGAAGAAACAGGTTGCTTCGTCCTTTCAAGCTGTTAATGATGTGCCAAACCTGTTACACTCTTTTGTCCGTGATGTATTCACCTGAAACCGCTTTGTCCTGCTTCCGTTTGTATGTTGCAACTGCTTCTTGTGTATAAGCTTGCTCACCTTCTCTTCCGCCTTCCAAAGAGAGCAGACGCTTTTTTCCTTCTCTCCAGCTCTGGCTCTTTATCTCTCTCCTCCCCTAACTGACTGGATCCCAGCTTGCTATCGTCTGTCTGCGTGTCTCTACTGCTGATTATCGAACGAAATTATTGATTTAATAAGCTGGACTTTGAACGCAATTGACACTATTTTTTCAACGAGGAAAAGTGCCCCGGGGGAGGCAATCTGCCCCGCAGGAACAGCGGCCGCGGGCTATTTGAAGGACACAAGTAATTGGAAACTCTTGTGCCTGTGTGATCTCTCTATCGAAGATGTTGAAGATTTATACATCTTCGTAGCAATGGTCATCGGAATCTTACTGATTGGATCTGGGATTGTTCTGGTGTACCGTAAATTGATGAAGATGGACGGAGCCTATCAAAATGCTGACCAGGCGAGGCTTAACCATCAAATTGACCAATTGGGCAGGACTCTGACAGCGGCTAATGGAGAACTGTCTAGGAAAATGGATTACATCATGATCACGCTGAGAGCCGTCCATGAAGAATTCAACGTCCAGCAATGAAGGATTAAAGTACTGAATCTGTAAGAGAAAATAAAGTTTCTTTCTCTGAAGTCAGTACTATTCGACTTATCTGACCTACCCTTACAATCAAAGTCCTTCAGATTATCTGCAGTTTTTGTTTTCAAAACATCTGAGCAGCATTGACTCTCATGGACAGCCAGCTGTCTGGCACAAGGACACAAGCGCCAGACGCTAGACACAACATCTCCTGCTGAAGAGACTTTGTGGGCTGCACGGTGGCGCAGTGGTTAGCACTGCGGCAGCACAGTTTACCCTTGGCCGGGGGATTGTGGGGATCGTGGGATCGATCCCAGCCCCCGACCAACAGTGATCTGTGTGGAGTTTGCATGTTCTCCCCGTGTTGCGTGGGTTTACTCCGGGATTTCTCCGGTTTCCTCCCACATGCCAAAAACATGCATGTTAGGTTAATTGGCTGTTCTAAATTGTCCCTAGATATCTGTTTCCTATAGGCCCTTAGAATAGAGGGTTAGTATTAATGAAAGCGCTTTGAGTGGTCTTTGTGACTAGAAAAGCGCTATATAAGTGCAGGTTAGTTAGTTAGTTAGTTAGTTGTTCTTAACTGATACAAGCACCCTCACTCAACACCACACTCACACTGACTCAAAACTGATGAGAAGATTATTCATTCACTGCTCTCTTTGTGTCCTTGTATAGATTCTATTGTCTGCTACTTGTGCATTGAGGGCTTTTTTTCTTGTAATCATAATATTGATCATCTATGACCAGTATTCTGACAAACAATGCTTTTTTGCTCTCTCCTATTGTGTTTATCCTTTACTTCCCTATGCTTCCTGTCCCTAGTCTGCTGACAGGCGCGTTATCGACGCTGCCGCGTCACCGGAAATGCATGTCGTTTTCAGTCTCAAGTCAAATCCCTCGTATGTTTATCAGTTGTTTACTGTGAATGTACTTGGCAATAAATCTTTTCTGAGCTCTGACTGAAGGCAGCCTTCAGTACTGACCTCCTCCAACCTGAGGTTCGTACTCCTTGTATACAATTTATACAAGTAAAGCTTTTAAAAGGATATTCTTGTGTCTCGAATCTTTATTGAGGCAATGAACTAATATACGATCACATTCTGAGTGTTTTCAGAGATTCCTGACAGCACAGTTCAAAAACGCCTGGGAACAACCTGTGAAGAAAGCTGTGTAATATATTCATTTTTTGTGGTATTGTTACAAAATTTGGACCTCAGCTGGATAACACTTGGTTCTACATTTCTGTTGCATTTTCCAGCCCAGATCTGACAGCTGTATTTGTATCCAAAAAAAACACCCAGGCGAACTTTATTTTCTTCAAGTTCAGTATGTTTAGATGACTGTTACTCAGTGGGCGGAGCACTTAGAGAGATTATGACTGTTTTGCCAAAAAATTCAAAGTGTTTTCTTTTAAATGAGACCAACCCCATGAAGATGCTGCAAAAGGTTGAAGAACAGCTTTTGATTTACTTTGGGTACGTTACTTTTTGGCGTTTTTAGGGAAATTGACCAGAGTGCAAGGGGTTAACAAACCTTCCACTAGAAAGAATAACATATATACTGAAATCAAAGGAAAATGTGTTTGAGAATATATGGAGACCTTTCAGTGATTATGTAAAGAAATTAAACATAACTTCTGAAGAAGAAGGTGAATGATATGTGTGGACCTTGCAAATTCCAAGCTGGTGAATGTATATTATGTATTCTTATGTAATAGATTACCTAGACTAAACAGAGGAGCATTGTTGTTGACTTGTTTTTGTTAATGGCTGTTGTTGTTTTTATTAAACTTTTTTTTGTAGTTGTTATTGTTCTTTTTAATTTTTTAAATTACTTTTGTGTTAGTGTCTGATTGTTTGTGCCATGTTTGTAAAAAAAAAAACCGGTTCAATAAAAAATATTGTGGGAAAAAAAAACTATGCATATACAAACCCCAGTTCCAATGAAGTTTGGATGTGTAACACAAAATCAGAATACAACGATTTACAATTCCTTTTCAACCTATATTCATTTGAATACACTACAAAGACAAGATACGCAATGTTCAAACTGATAAACTTTACTGCCGTTTTGCAAATATTGCCTCATTTTGAATTTGAAACCTGCAGCAAGTTCCAACAAAAAAGCTGGGACAGCGGTATGTTTACATCATTTTCCTTTTAACAACACTAAGTTTTCAGGAATGGAGGACACTAGGAGCTTTGTAGGTCAAATCGTTTCCCATTCTTGCTTGCTGTACGACTTCAGTTGCTCAACAGTGCAGGGTGTCCATTGTCAATTCAACTTTATTTATATAGCGCCATTTCACAACAGTCATCTCATAGCACTTTCAACAGTAGGGGAAACCCCTACAATTGCAGAAAGACCCCAGCAATCAGGCGACTGTCATATTTTACGCTTCATAATGTGCCAAACAGTTTCAATGAGAGACAGGTCTGGACTTCAGGCAGGCCAGTCTAGTACCCACACTCTTACTACAAAGCCATGCTGTTGTAACTTGTGCAGAATGTGGCTTGGCATAGTCTTGCTCAAATAAGCAGGGATGTCCGTGAAAAAAGACATTGTCTGGATGGCAGCATATGTTGCTCCAAAACCTGTATGTACCATTAGGCATTAATGGTGCCTTCACAGATGTGCAGGTTACCCATGCCATGGGCACTAACACACCCCATACCATCACAGATGCTGGCTTTTGAACTTTGCACTGATAACAATCTGGATGGTCATTTTCCTCTTTAGACCAGAGGGCACGACGTCCATGACTTTCAGAAACAATCTGAAATGTGGACTTATCAGACCACAGCACACTTTTCTACATTACCTCAGTCCATCTCAGATGAGATCAGGTATTTCTGGATGTTGCTGATATATGGTTTTCACTCTGCATGGTAGAGTTTTAACTTGCACTTGTAGATGTAGCAGCGAACTGTTTAAACTGACAATGGTTTTCCTAAGTGTTTCTAAGCCCACGTGGTAATATCCTTTACAAAATTATGTCAGTTTTAAAGCAGTACTGCCTGAGGGATCGAAGGTCACAGCCATTCAATGTTGGTTTTTGGCCTTGCCACTTATGGGCAGAAATTTCTCCAGATTGTTTAAATCTTTTAATATTATGGACTGAAGATGATGAAATCCCTAAATTGTAAGTTAAGAAATATTGTTCTTAAACTGTATTTGCCCACGCAGATGTTCACAAAGTGATGAACCTTGCCTCATCCTTGCTTGTGAAAGACTGAGCCTTTGGGGGATCCTCTTTTTATACCAATTATGACACTCACCTGTTTTCAGTTAGGCTGTGTGTCCACCAAATTCACTTTTTCAGCTGTGGGCAACTATTTTCCATTCATTCTCTATGTAGTCCAGCGTTTACAGCGCTGAGCGCCCTCGGCACTGAAACACTCAGCAGTGGACGCTTTTTGTCACGGCGCTCAGAGTTGAAAAAAGTTCAACTTTTCAGACTGCAGCTGAGCTCGTCAATGTCAGACCTTTCTAAGCAGCCAATCAGAATTAAGGAAGGACGGGACATAGGATGTCAGTACAGTCTGTACCCAGACTCCTTTTATCCCCCGTATCATCATATTTTGCATCCAGAGCTGCTACCAATGCTAGAATATGTTTCCTGTCCATTGTTATTTAGAGACTGCTATTAAAAAATAAGTAGAAAGTCTGACCATGGGAAAATTGGAAGTGCTGAGCTGTGGGTGACAAGCTGTTGCTGGGATACAGGGCACAGACCCCCCCCCCCCCCCCCGTCAAGAGCGCAATGCACAAGCGCTGAAAAAAAAAGACATTCAGGGTGATCAGGCGACAAAAAACGCGTTTGGTGGACACGCAGCCTTAACCTGATCACTTGTAGAATGTTCCAGAAATTTGTTTTGTTGAGCATTCTTCCACTTTCCCGGTCTTTTTTTTACCCCTGTCCCAGCTTTTTTGGAATGTGTGGCAGGCATCAAATTCAAAATGTGAATATTTGTCCCCTCCCCTCACCCCCCAAAATATTAGTTGGATCATTAAATATCTTGTCTTTGGAGTGTATTCAATTAAAAATATGTTGAAAAGGATTTTTAAATCATTGTATTCTATTTTATGTTACACCTCGCTCTCGCCAGTCATCCGCGCCAGCGGCGCGCACACCTGCGCCTCATCAGCATCGGCCTATATAAACCCCTCAGCTTCGGCCTGGAGTCGTCTGCTCGACAACGCTCCCAAAAACCTCCAGCGCCCGTCCGGTTCGTTACCGACCAGCGCATCTCCCTCCAAGCACATAAGCTGCACTTTTCATCTTACCTTCTCTTCAGCTTCTCCCCTGTGCACAGGTGGACCTCCAGGGCAGCGGAATTCCTCCTCCTCACCTCTCCTCAGCCACACTCTCACCAGCACGTCGAGAGCGCGCAGCCGCGCTGTCCTCCAGGCTACAGCTGCATCGCCAACGCCAGCCACCTTCTCACCTGCACGTAAGCAGTATATTGAGGTTATTTTCCCACGGGGCGTGTGACTGTAGCTAATCCCCTGCTCTGCTCTGTCCTCAGGGTTACCTGGCTGCACGGCGAACTGTTCCGCCCTTGATGCACGCTGTCCACCCACACCACATCCACACTTCCATTCACGCACTCAAACACCTCCTGTTGTTTGAATAAAAGCCTTAAATCTTCCCGAGACTGTGTGTGTGTTCCCTGAGCCCATCATTATGTCAGTACGACTCCAGCAAAGTGGCTCAGCGGACAGCGGGCTCGTACGCCGATTCTCCACCCTCGAGGCTCAGGTGGATTTAATCGCTCATCAGCAACAGGTGATTTTCCATCAACTTACCCAGTTTGTCCAACGATTAGACCGCCTGGATCCTCCACAGGCCTTCCTTCCGGCATCTTCCGGTGGGCCAGCTTCAGTTCCCTCCTCGGCTAGCTCAGCCAGCTCAGGACCGCCGATCCGACTCACTCCCATTCCAACCCCCGCGCGCTTCAGCGGGAAACTCGGTGAGGCGCGCGGGTTTCTCCTAGAGTGTGAGTCGGTGTTTCAGCGCGTTCCCAGGGACTTTCCTTCAGCTCATAGCCGAATTGGGTATGTGGCTAATCGTCTGGAAGGGCGAGCGCTAGCTTGGGCTTATGCCGTCATGGTGAGGCCCAGCTACGTGAACCTGACCTATGCCCAATTCGTGCATGATTTTAAGGAAGAGTTTGATCCCTCGGACCGAGATAATGTCCTAACCACCCGGCTGCTTAACGTTCGCCAGGGTAGCCGGTCGGCCGCCGACTACGCTGTCGACTTCCGGGTGCTTGCGACGGAAGTCGGGTGGGCCGAAGCTGCACTCAACAGCATCTTCGTCCGCAGTCTAAATTCATCCTTACAAGACGAGCTGGCCTCCCGGGATATGCCGGACCGGTTATCCGATCTAATTTCCCTTACCATAAGTTTGGATAATAGGGTGAGGGAAAGGGGCCGCCAAGCGGAGGGCTTCCGGCCGCTCAAGTGGAACTTCCGCCGGGTTCCGCCGACGACACTGAGGCAATGCTGGTCGGTTGGGCTAGACTGCCACCAGCGGAAAGACAGCGCCGCGAAGAGTTGGGCCTCTGCATGTATTGCGGGGGTGACCAGCACTCTGTGGAGGACTGCCCGATTCGGACAAAAGGGGACGTCCGCGAGTCGCTGTAGGGGGCCTTGCAGACACGTCCCATTCAAATCCCCTCATTAAGTGCCTTCTCCCGGTTAGATTCTGTCATAACTCCACGGGTCACGTAACACACGCACTGGTGGACTCGGGGGCGGAACAGAGTTTTATTTCACAAAGCCTGGTAACCCGCTTGGGCATCCCCTGCCAAGCGCTGCCAGCCCCTATTAACCTGGTCACTCTCGCCCATACACCTTTAGTGAGAGTCACCCACAGAACCAAACCGGTCCCAGTGATCATCTCCGGCAACCATAGGGAGGATCTCAGCCTGGTTGTTTTACCCACCTTGGCTTCTCCTGTCATCCTGGGTTACCCCTGGCTGCGGCTCCATAATCCCACCTTCTACTGGCAGTCTGGCAGCATCCTCTCCTGGAGCACTTTTTGCATGAGCACCTGCCTCCAATCCGCTGCTTGTGCTCCGTCGTTGCCGCTTCCAGCTCCTGACTCGCCATCTCCGGACCTCTCCTTGGTACCCCCGGAGTTCCACGACCTGGGCCTGGTTTTCAGTAAGTCAAAAGCACTGTCCCCCACCCCCCCGCCCCTACGACTGCGTCATTAACCTCCGCCCGGGGGTGCTGTTACCATCTGGCCGCCTCTACAGCCTGTCTGCCCCGGAGCGTGAGGCCATGGACACTTGTATTAAAGAGTCGCTCAGCGCAGGCATCATCCAGCCATCCTCGTCCCCGGTTGGAGCCGGATTCTTCTTTGTGGGCAAGAAGGACGGGTCCCTGCAGGCGTGTATCGACTTCCGGGCGCTCAACGACATCACAATTAGGGACAAGTACATGCTGCCCCTGATGGACTCGGCCTTCAACTCCCTCCAGGGGGCCGCCTGGTTCACCAAACTGGACCTGCGCAGTGCGTACCACCTTGTTCGGATCTGGGAGGGTGATGAATGGAAGAAGGGGTTCCGGACACCCAGCGGCCATTTTGAGTATCTGGTCATGCCGTTTGGGCTCACCAACGCTCCGGTCGTCTTCCAACGCCTCATCAACGACGTTCTTCGGGATTTCCTGGGGGTCTTCGTGTTCGTATATCTGGACGACATCTTGATCTTCTCCCGAACTAGAGAGGAGCATCAGGTCCATGTGAGGCAGGTCCTTCAGCGCCTTCTGGAGAACAGGCTGTACGTTAAAGCGGAGAAGTGTGAGTTTTACACCAACCAGACCTCCTTCTCCAGTTTCGTCATCGCTCACAATCAAGTTCTCCCTGACCCGGCCAAGGTCAAAGCAGTGGTGGAGTGGCCCACTCCCTCTTCCAGGAAGCAGGTGCAACAGTTCCTTGGCTTCGCCAACTTCTACCGCCGCTTCGTGCCAAAGTACAGCTCCATCGCCGCTCCCCTGACCCGCCTCACCTCTCCCAAGGTACCGTTCCAGTGGACCGAGGATGCTGCATCGGCCTTCAAGATCCTGAAGACAGGAGTTCGCTTCCTCCCGGGTCCTCACCCAGGTGGACCCGGCACTCCAGTGCCTGGTCGAGGTGGACGCATCCGACACGGGGGTGGGGGCAGTGCTGTCCCAGCGCCGCCTTCTCCTGACGCCTCTCCCCTGCTGAACGGAACTACGACATCGGGGACAGGGAGCTCCTAGCGGTGAAGCTAGCTCTTCAAGAGTGGCGCCATTGGCTGGAGGGAGCAGCCCAGCCGTTTGTGGTCTGGACCAATCACAAGAACTTGGAGTACCTGAGGACGGCCAAGCACCTGAATGCCCGCCAGGCGCGTTGGTCGTTGTTTTTCGGTCGCTTCAAGTTCACCATCACTTACCGCCCCGGGTCCAAGAATGGGAAACCAGATGCGCTGTCCAGACAGTTCAGGCCCGAAGACCCAGAGGATCGAGAACACACCATCCTGCCCACCTCGTGCGCCGTGGGCGGCCGTCTCATGGGGGATTAAGGCCAAGGTCTGGAAGGCACGGGAGGCAGAACCCGACCCTGGCAGCGGTCCGGTCGGGAGACTATTCGTTCCATCTTCTGTCCGGGGCGACGTCATCCACTGGGCTCACACAGCTAAGTTCACCTGTCACCCTGGTATCTCCCGGCTGGTGGAGCTCCTCCAACGGTCCTTCTGGCGGCCTGGCCTTAGGAGTGACGTCACTAATTACATCCGTGCCTGTCCCCAGTGCGCAACGGGAAAGACCTCCACGTCCCCTCCAGCGGGTCTCCTCCGTCCACTACCAATCCCTGGGAGGCCCTGGTCCCTTGTGGCTCTGGACTTTGTCACCGGTCTTCCCAAGTCCAACTCTTGTGACACCATCCTGAGCATCGTCGACCGGTTCTCCAAGGCGGCCCACTTCGTGCCTCTCCGTGGGCTCCCTTCGGCGCGAGAGACGGCCGACTTATTGATTCAACATGTCGTCAGGCTGCATGGGATCCCGGTAGATGTCGTCTCGGATTGGGGGCCTCAAGTCCTTCTGCAACGCACTGGGAGCCACGGTGAGTCTGTCCTCCGGTCACCATCCTCAAACTAACAGCCAGTGTGAGCGCACTAACCAGGAGTTGGAGGCAGCCCTGTGCTGCGTCACCTCTTCTAGCCCCTCTTCATGGAGCGCCTGCCTACCCTGGGTTGAGTACGCCCATAATTCCACCTTATCCTCAGCCATCGGTATGTCCCCCTTCCGGGCATCCCTGGGGTATGATCCGCCTTTGTTCCCCGAGGAGGGTGAGGTTACGGTCCCTTCTGTCCAGGCTCATCTGAGGCGCTGCTGGCGTATTTGGACCAAGACGCGCCAGGCACTTTTACGCACGATGGAGCACAATTCTCGAGTCGCCAATCGCCACAGGAGGGCCGCTCCCGAGTATCAGGTGGGTCAACAAGTTTGGCTGTCTACTAAAGACATTAAACTGAAGGCTGAGAGGAAGAAGCTGGCGCAGCGCTTCATCGGGCCTTTTCCTGTTACTAAGATAATCAATCCGGTGGCTGTGCGTTTGGCTCTCCCCCCCTCCCTCCGGGTCTGCCCGACGTTTCACGTCTCGCATATTAAACCTGTGGTGTCTGACCCAGAACCCCTCCTCCCCCCAGGATGATCGACGGTGATCTGGCATGGGGTGTCACGGCCATCCTGGATGCCCGCCGCCATGGCCGCGGTCTCCAGTACTTGGTGGATTGGGAAGGGTATGGCCCTGAGCACAGATCCTGGGTGCCCCTGTCCTGGGTGCTGGATAAGAACCTCATCACGGAGTTCCACCGGGCGCACCCAGGTAAGCCAGCACCAGGAGGCGCTGATCGGGGGGGGGGGGGGGAGTACTGTTACACCTCGCTCTCGCCAGTCATCAGCACCAGCGGCGCGCACACCTGCGCCTCATCAGCATCGGCCTATATAAACCCCTCTGCTTCTGCCTGGAGTCGTCTGCTCGACAACGCTCCCAAAAACCTCCAGCGCCCGTCCGGTTCGTTACCAACCAGCGCATCTCCCTCCAAGCACGTAAGCTGCACTTTTCATCTTACCTTCTCTTCAGCTTCTGCCCTGTGCACAGGTGGACCTCCAGGGCAGCGGAATTCCTCCTCCTCGCCTCTCCTCAACCACACTCTCACCAGCATGTCGAGAGCGCGCAGCCGCGCTGTCCTCCAGGCTACAGCTGCATCGCCAACGCCAGCCACCTTCTCGCCTGCACGTAAGCAGTATATTGAGGTTATTTTCCCACGGGGCGTGTGACTGTAGCTAATCCCCTGCTCTGCTCTTTCCTCAGGGTTACCTGGCTGCACGGCGAGCTGTTCTGCCCTTGACGCATGCTGTCCACCCACACCACATCCACACTTCCATTCACGCACTCAAACACCTCCTGTTGTTTGAATAAAAGCCTTAAATCTTCCAGAGCCTGTGTGTGTGTTCCCTGAGCCCATCATTATGTCATTTTATTTACATTTTACACAATGTCCCAACTTCATTGGAATTGGGGTTTGTATAATCTGATATATTTGAACACAGTGTTTCCCCTACCACTATATAACGACACCCCCGCGTCCCCCCTTTGAAGGTCAAGTTAATCTTATTTAATTTTATTTTCTATATAGCACCTGATCACAAAAGAAGTAATTTAAGGTTACCTTTCCTACATAATTCTATACCTTCCATCCATCCATCCATCTTCAACCGCTTTTCTGGAGGTCCGGGTCGCGGAGGCAGCAGTTCAAGCAGAGAAGCCCAGACTTCCCTCTCCCCAGCCACCTGCTCCAGTTCTTCAGAGAGGATACCAAGGCGTTCCCAGACCAACTGGGAGGCATAGTCTCTCCAGCGAGTCCTGGGTCTGCCCAGGGGTCTCCTCCCAGTGGGACGTGCCTGAAACACCTCAAGTGGGAGGCGTCCAGGAGGCATCCTTCCCAATTCTATACCTTGTTCTTTTATTAAAGAGACTAAATAGCCTTCTGTTATTCATCTTATTTACACAACAGCATGTCAATTCTCCTCTACTCTCTTATCATGCAAAGCGGAGTTCTGCCCCCAATGCGTGTGCGCAAACACGCACACACAGACATGTACACTCCCACCAGTGAATAAAGAGTGCGCGTCGGAAAACACGTTGTGTCAACCACCTGAAAAGCAGCCAAAAATATCAGCTTTTTTTTTTAAATGCTCCCAGGGTGGTGAAGATGGCAACACTCACTCTCCTGCTCCAGGTCCAAATGTGGCACTTCCCGTCCAGTGTTTTTTTTTTTTTTTTCTTTTGCTTCACTCCTGCTTTTTTGGAGGGGGCTGTCATGGAAAAGAGGATCAGAGCATCACAGGGTTGAAGTTATCGCAGGCACGGGATGCATGAAAGAGCAAAGAGCAGAGTTGAACAGGGAGACTGTCTGGCAGGACAGGTTGGTGTTGGCTCTACAGCAGCCAGAGATGATCACTTCCCACTCCCATTCTCTTTTGACCCGCGTCCGGAGGATGGCTGCCATAAAAAAATCACTTAGGCTACGGTCACACTAAAGGTCTTAATGCTCAATTTCGATTTTTTGCCAAGATCCGACTCTTTTGTGTGGCCGTTCAAATTACAATTTAAATGCGACCCCCATCAGACTCCAGTGTAAACGGTCTACAGCTATGAAGTGACCCACAAGCACAGAAGAAAATGTAACATTAGACACACCGTTGTGTTTACGGAAGTAAATGTGAGCCCTGAATGATTGAGGGGGACAGAACTTCTTCACCCTGATGCAGCACAGCAAAATAAAATGTTAAAATCATTCAGAAATGATTATGCACAAAATAAATATGAGACTAGCTTCATTCCTCTACATGCCGGATGACTGCTGTGATCAGCTCTGCTTTAACAGAACTGATCGATTAAACAGCTCTCTTGAATATGAGACCCTGTGTCACAATGGGATAACCTGTATAAATAGGTGAGTGAATGTTCTTGTTTAGTGCCATGTCAGCATCTATGGCTATTTCATGGCAAAAATAGAACTATTAAGAAAATTGAGTTAAAAATGATATAGCGATAGGATGATAAATGAAAGAATAAATAAATAGAGCGAGATAGATATGTAGACACAATAGAAAAATTAAATAAGATGCTTCAGATGCACATGTGCTAAAAACCCTAAAATTTTCTTTGGTGGTGCCTTATTAAAAATATCCTTCAGTGACTTCTGAGTATAAAAACACTGTCTTGTCATGACAGCAGGACAGTCAAGTAAAATGTGCTTTACTGATAAAAAAAAAAAAAACCCTCCACAAAACTGACAAGATGGTGGGGCTTCACCTTTTAATAAAAAGCTATGCATAAGCCTCGAGTGGCCAATACGGCATCTGGTGTACACTACCTCATCATGTCGGTTTTTAAAGTGATGCAAGTGTCTATTGGCTTATGGCAGGTTTAATATCATGCAGTTTATTTGCAGTAGTACACGGTTACGCTGCTGACAGAAGTTACATGTTACCATTGAAATGGCAAAACAAACATGGTATGGAAGCTACTACTCTGTGGTCAAAGCGTCTGTGTCTAGTTGTGTTGAAATAGTTTAAGGCAGTTTCAGACTGCTGCCATGTTTAAAAAAAAAACAAACAAAAAAAACCAGTACAGCAATGCAGATAATCTGCCCGCACTTTTTTCAGCACGTACAACATGTCAACAGCACTGCTCGTCTTTGGCATGTACAACATATCAACAACACCGCTCGCCTTGGACCAGTGTTGACATCTGACGTATCTAGAGTTTTCTTTTAGTTCCGTTTGCTTCAGCTTAATTTTATTCAACCACCTGAACAAAAATAAATAAATAAATAAAACACCCCTTCAGTGTGACGAGAGCAAAAATGTCCCAGGAGATATCCGTGCAATGGACACTAGTAATGCAGGTAAACTTATTCAGCATAAAACCCCGACTACATAGGTGCATTTACAATGTGGTTTATATCACTTCCTTCTAATATTTGATACGGAACAAAAAAATATTTGAAACTCAACCTGAGCTCCTGTTTATAAACTGGAGAAATAAGTGAGTTTTTGTTTTGTTTTTACTAAATATGTTGAAGGTAAATAGTGCTGGCCTGTGACACTGTTCTTTATAAATGTATAATCATCATCATCATCACAGCAGTCTGTCAGGGGTGACGATGACTGTTTCATTTAGGTCTGATCAGATTCCTCCAAGCAGCTCTGTAATTCGCCTTCTGCTGCCAGGAACTCCTGACCTTGTTAACCCGGGCGACGTCCGAGCCGGTATGAGTTGCTCTCTGACTGACCATTTCATGAAACTGCTTGCAAAGCATTTGAGTACCACTAGCTTTTGCTGGACTAGCAACACATTCTTGGCAGATAATAATAATAATAATAATAACAATAATAATAATAATTGTGATATTGTGAACAATATCATTACCACGAAAATTTGCAAAAATATTGTGATATCATTTTTAGACCATATTGCCCACCCCATTCCCAATTTGTACACTGGGGATCACACCGTTTTAGTAAGAGTAGCAGACATTTTATTGGTCCGGCCCATTTAACCTGTTGAACTCCGGGATTCCGCGGGCGGTCACGTCTCTGCGTCATAGTGCGTCTCAGTGTGCACTGAAAAAAAAAAAAAAAAAAGAAGCTGCATCTCAGTTCTTCCAGTAGACACAGCCGCGAACAGAAAGCCAAAGGAGTGTTTGATTGGTTTAGATTTGATTGACCTCTCATTCGACTAATAAGAGCCTTGAATTGGGTTTCTGAAACCTTGAAGAACCAATGAAAGAAAACCTAGCAAGAAGGACCTGCCTACCAACGACCGCGAATACAACAAGCCAATTGAAGCAGAGAAGTTCGACGACTACAACGCGTGCGTCGCCGTGCGTAAAATCTTTTTTGTCTAAGCCGCTAGGTGACACACATTGAGACCTGTGTGTAACGGTAGCATTAGCCACTCTCAGCCGTTAGCCAGTCTTTTTTTATTACTACTGTTCTTATTTGTTTTGAAAAATCGTTCGCAAAAACCGCAATCATGGAAGCGGAGATGGTTTGACCGGGTCGGGTGACAGAACCACGAGTCCACAACAACCGGACCAGCTTCATGTTCGTCTGACAATGAGGAACAGATGTTTGCCAACGACACTGCTGTTGTGGACAGGTAAGTGATATAAGCTAAATTATTCTTTATCAATGAAAATAGTAATAAAAATGACTTTTGACCGATCGGTAATTACAACGGTCCGTCAAGTTTTTTTGTGCACCAAGCTCCTCTGTAGCGGGGGCGGGGGGGGGGGGGGTTATCCTCTACGTTGCAGATATTTTAGTATAATTTTTAGTGCACTGTAGGTTATTTTTTCTGGTAAAAAAAAAAAAAAGGCCACACATTTTTCATGTGGCATGTTTGTGTGTGGGGGGCTTGTTTGTTCATTCATTCATTCATGAATGAATAAACAACCCCCCCCCCCACACACACACACAGCCCTGAGTGTCACCTTTCATTAGAGCTCAAGATCAAGCTTCTATGTTGAAGCATTCAAACGTTAGACATTTTTTCCAAACTGCCATTTGGCACAATTTGGCACAGTTCAAAAATGCCTGGGAACAACCTGAGAAAAAAGCAGTGTA
This sequence comes from Pholidichthys leucotaenia, assembly GCA_020510985.1. Lineage (NCBI taxonomy): Eukaryota > Metazoa > Chordata > Actinopteri > Cichliformes > Pholidichthyidae > Pholidichthys > Pholidichthys leucotaenia. The sequence goes on along the minus strand of CM035837.1, from coordinate 314,495,778 downwards.
ACATATTCATTTTTTGTGGTATTATTACAAAATTTTGACCTCAGCTTGATAACACTTGGTTCTACATTTCTGTTGCATTTTCCAGCCAGTATCTGACAGCTGTGTGTTATTTGCAAGCATTTGTATCTAAAAAAAACACGCAGGCGAATTTTATTTTCTTCAAATTCAGTATGTTTAGATGACTGTTACTCAGTGGCAGGAGCACTTAGAGAGATTATGACTGTTTTGCCAAGAAATTCAAAGTGCTTTCTTTTAAATGAGACCAACCCCATGAAGATGCTGCAAAGGGTTGAAGAACAGCTTTTGATTTACTTTGGGTATGTTATTTTTAGGCGTTTTTAGGGAAATTGACCAGAGTTCAAGGGGTTAAGATTGAATCAGGCTGCAGTGTTTCCTCTGGCTGAAAGACCTTGGCGTGGTGGCAACATATTTTTCTGGGCCGGGGGAGGGGTAGGAAAACATATGACACGATTGTTACCGGAATATGTTAATTTCATACAATTTATTTCTTTTTTTCAATTTTGCACAGCAACTTTGCATATGGAACTTACCATTTGAAGTATTGTATAACCGAGGCTTGAATACTGGAATATTAGGCCAGTTAGGGTCCCACCCAGAAGTCCTGTGTTTAGACTTTTTAGTGGTGCTATCCTTCTCTCACCTCTCCTGGACCCTCTGCCTGAACACTTTCCTCTCCTTGGCTCCTCTCTTCTGTCTCATCTTGACCTCTCTGAGCTCGGTCTAATTCAGGTTCTCTCTCTGTCTATGGTGTTATACAAACAGGTTAGAAAATATCAAGTGACATGTTTTGTCTTGCAGGATTTTTTTTGTCATGGTTTACATAAATGACAAAAATATGTGTATGTTTTTTTTGATTTTTATTCTAGTGTTTCTTTTTTTCCATTGAGAGAGAAAAAACATTCATAATAGTAATGTACTCATGCATACTTAAATTATATGATCAGGTGGGTATAGTAACCAGAAATTCTATTCATGTAAAAGCAGTGCTTTGAAATTAATAGTTAAAAGTAGACAACCAAAAATTTCTAGTTAAGGGTACAAAGAGCACCCACTTAAAAACTCGAGTAATGACTACAGTCTTGAAGATTTGAGGTTTTTCTCAAAAATTTATAACAATTTTCTTATAGTTTTCTAATTTTCTCTGTAAATTTATCTAAATTTGAAACCATTTTCCTCAAATTTGTAATTTCCCCTTGTAAAATTGACTTTTCTTGTACATTTGAAACTTTTATTATAAATTTGTGGATTATTTTATGGCTTATTTTTATCTGTTTTTTTTAATTTTGAATAAAGTTACTGTTTTTTAACCACTTGCGCTCCGTTGTTCCGCGGGCGGGCAAGTCTCTGCGTCCTATGACGCACGAGGGCGCGCGAGAGCGCACTCGTGCGCATGACGCATGATAAGGATATTGATGGTGATGATGTAGGTGGTGTGCCCTCCAAGCGCCACTGAAAAAAAAAATCTGCAAACACAGCCGCAAACAGATTAGTTCATCTGATTGACCTCTCATTCGACTAATAAGAGCCTTGAATTGGGTTTCTGAAACCTTGAGGAGCCAATGAATGAAAATTTAGGAAGGAGGACCCGCCTACTGTGAACGCAGGAGCCAATTGAAGCACAGAAATTCTGGCTGGGTGAAGCGATATTTACTGCTGCAGAAGGACTCTGTACGAATCTCCTACAGACCCAGGCTCACCCAGCAGCATGGAAAACACCCACAAGTGGGACCTGCACTCATTCCAGCAGAATAGACGGAGGCCGACGACAAAAGTCGTAAATCATTCGCCAAAACGGCAATAATGGAATTATGTTATTGGGATCCACGAGCGGAGCAGCGTCGCGTTCGTCTGACGCGTGGGAAGAGCTGTTCGCCACGACTCTGCTGCTTTGAAGAGGTAAGGTGTTATAAGCTAAATTATTATTTATCCCTGAAAACTGTAATCCAAAAATGACTTTTGACCGATTGGTAAATTACAACTGTACTGCGCACGAAGTGCATGAGCCGCGATAAACGGTTCATTTGCCGTGTTCGGACCGTGAACGCCCCCCCCCCCCGCTGCAGAAGAGGTGCGGGGGGGGGGGGCACGGTCCGAACGCTCCCCGGTCCGCGGGAGGAAGCATATCAGTCTATTCCATCATGTAGCGATGGCCCTCTTCTGTAGCGAGGGGGGGGGGGGGCGTTCACGTTTGTTCACGGTTCCCCCCACACACACACACACACAGTAGCGAGGGGGGGGGAGCCGCTGTGAAAACATGCAAGGAAAAAAAAAAAAAAAGTGTATTCCGTCATGTAGCGAGGGCCGAATTTGGTCCTTGGTGGGGGGGGGGGGGGGGGAACGACCCCCCCGCCCACACACACACACACACACACACACAGACACAGCCCTGAGTGTGACCTTTCATTAGAGCCTAAAATGAAGATTCTACATTGAATTATTCAAAAGTTACAGACGTTTTTCCAAACTGTGCCATTTGGCACAATTTGGCACAGTTCCATAACGCCTGGGAACAGCCTGAGAACAAAGCTGTGTAAAATATTCATTTTTTGTGGTATTGTTACCAAATTTGGATCTCAGCTGGATAACACTTGGTTCTACATTTCTGTTGCATTTTCCAGCCGGATCGGACAGCTGTGTGTTATTTACAAGCATTTGTATCCAAAAAAACACTGTGTCCAAATTTTTTTTCTTCAAGTTCAGTATGTTTAGATGACTGTAACTCAGTGGCCGGAGCACATAGAGAGATTATGTTTTTTTTACCAAAAATTCAAAGTGTTTTCTTTTAAATGAGACCAACCCCATGAAGATGCTGCAAAGCGTTGAATAACAGCTTTCGATTTACTTTGGGCACGTTTTTTTTTTGGCATTTTTAGGAAAATTGCCCGGAGTGCAAGTGGTTAAATGAATCTGAAACAGACTGTGGTTTGTTGTTTTTTTTACTTTTTCCTTATAACAATTTACATTTGACCATAACTTTGCAGTCAGAACAAAACAATAATTTAACTCTGATTACAAAGGAAAAAATATCAATAAAATTGTATTTAATGAAACAAATTAACTTAAATGGCCAAGGATGCAGTTATTACCTCCGCCAGGCCGAAAAGGCCAGGAGGAGGTTATGTTTTTGCCAGGGTTTGTGTGTTTGTCTGTCTGTCTGTTGGTTAGCAAGATAACTCAAAAAGTCTTGGACGGATTTGCATGAAACTTTCAGGCGTTGTTGGAAATGGTACAAGGAAGAACTGATTAAATTTTGGGGGTGATCCGCTTCACCGTCTGGATACAGGAATTTTTTTAAAGCATTTTTCCACACTGTGACATAGGGCCATTTTCAACATGTGCGCAGGCGCAATGGAGGCCGCTGGGCGTCGTGTCTGACCAACACAAACTCCGCCTTCTTCAACGTTTTAGCCACAAAAGCATGCGGAAAACACTGCTGCCCTCGGACCCCCAGCGTGCCTCTGCCAGCCATAGGCGCTGCGCACATTGCGCTGGTTGTCGTGTCTGACCAACACAAACTCCGCGTTCTTCAACGTTTTAGGCACAAAAGCACGCGGAAAACACTGCTGGCCTGGGCACGCCAGCGTGGCTGCTTTTGCGCCACGCTGCAAAACCTGACACGGACACCTGTCCGCCGCCCCATTATTTGCCACAAATTCCCCGCCCAGCTATAGACGCTGCGTAAAAACGACCTCTCTGCCGGGGAAGACTCTAAATTCTGTTTTGCTGCGGAGCGCAACCCCAATATAATATAAAAACCCACGCCAACCTGTCTAACCAATCTGCATCCGTCAGTGGAGGAGATGGACACACCAACACTTCAGTTTATTACCTCAGCCAAGGAGGCAATGCTTTTACTACCGTAAAACGGGGCTATAAGGGACGGCGGGGTAATATGGGACACTTTTCTAAATGTAATTCTGCTTTTTTAATTTTCCTTCCGCCTAGATTTGATGAAGGATTCATGGATATTTGACAATAACAACACAACTCAGCGTCCTGCTCAAAATAAAAAAAGCACAATTACATTTAAAACATTTCCCACAAAAGTGTCCCTTATTAACCCGCCGTCCCTTATAGCCCCATTTTACACTACTGAACCACTAATCCTATCACTATCACATTGATTGTCATTCATTAATTGTCTGTTTATTGCACTGTCCATGTCAAATAAACAAATAATCATTGTGAATCCAATTGCTACTCATATCTTTTCATGCTCAGGGAATCTGAAAACGTACACACAAACACTGTATGGGGGGAACTGTGCCGCTTGGCGGAGGTCTGCGCTCTCCGAGTGCTTTTCTAGTTTCTGTTATAATATTTTTATGTATTAATATATTTTTTAGAAATATCCTCACCAACAGGACAGCAGGAAAAACCTCCCTTATTTTGAAATCCAAATGTTGGCACGTTTAGTTTGTCTGAAGGCTGCTGATGGATTAAAGTCATTGACTTGGTAAATTTCAGTCATCTTAACTTGCCAGGTACATAATGGGGAACATACTGTAATTTAATACTGTAGTGGCTGATGAAATATATCCTCAGCAATTCATCAGTCCCCCTTGCCTTTCCCTTCACATGAAGCTGGATGCAAATGAATTCTCACCACATCTCTTAGCCAAGCGACTTTTCCATTATTGCTCCCACTTCCAGCGGGTTAAAACCATAATAAACGCCAGTGCTTACATACCTCTTCTGATTTTTTTCCACGTTTAAAGTACTTTAATAAACCCATGTTTCTGTCAGACAGTCACGCTAGCAAGACACTCTGTCTGGTGACTAGTGGAAAGCTCACGTGGGCGGGGTACTTCTAAACTCCGCACAGATGACAGCCACGCGCGTTGTTCATGTGTGCGCTTGCGGAAAGCCATTGCTTCATATATTTTTCTTAAATTCGTATCTCCTCATTAGCGCGGCGATAATTTTTCTGGCGAGGTGGGCCGCCACCCAGAAATGTTACCAGAGAAAACACTGGGCTGTATGTGGGCCCTGGACTGAAATGAGTTTGACACCCCTGGTTTACAGTAAGAACTTACAGGGATAATATGCCAATATTGTCGATAAGATGAAACACCTAGACATGTGTAATCATATACAACGACCACTGCTGAAACTAAAAGTTAGTCCCTCAACGTATTAATCTGTGTGGTGGGGGGGGAGATGATATGTGTGCTACCTACTGCATAAATTTAAATATGGATGCAACCGTTTTACTTATTTGCAGGGATGAAAATGGGGTTTGGGAAAAAAAAGAGGAAACTAAGCGGGGGGTCTTGGGGGACGCAGACCCCCAAGCCGGATCCAAGGCAGAGCCTTGGTGGGAGGTCTACGCCCCCCAGAAGCTAACGAGAGCTGGTGTTTTAGAATGCTCAAATGTGGTCTTATATTTAAAGTTAGAAGTAAGTACAAATGCATTTATAGTTTACCTTTTTAATCTGCTGCTGCATCACGTGTAAATTTATGATATCTGAATGGTATGTTGATGTAATAATACTAAATTATATTTTACTACTATTTAATATGTTTAGAACTGACACAGAATTACATTTACATAGTTCTAGAACAGACAAAATAATTTAACCAAGTAAAATAAATTATAAATATTAACAAAATTCCATCACCAAGTCCATCACCCATTTATTAAAATATACTGACATTCTGCAAACATTTTGATTTATTAACATGTGCATTTGTTAGTGTTACTAGGAATATTAAAAAAGTTGCATATTAGTATATTTTAATATTTGAAAGATAATCTAAAAAAGTAAGTAAAACCTAAAAGATGTTTAATATTTTTATGCAATGACCATAAAGAAATTATGTTTACTAATAAAAGCAAAGATATCTTAGGAAAGGCAACCCATCACCACCCATGACAAAAAAAAAACAAAAAACTTACACATGCATTATGTAACTCCTCCTAGTGAAACAAAAAATGATAAATTATATTCAAAATTCTTAGACTGCATTTCAAATTGTGAGAAAATATGTAATAACATTTATCTATTAACAATCGGTTATCAGCATTCAAATGCAATTAGTGTTTCAAAACAGGCATGACATCACAACTTACACATGCTATTTCATAACAAATTCATTACGCATCTTACCTCGGAATGTGTCTTCCAATCACTAATTGCTGTAATCGGGGCCGACTGTGATGAACTTTGATTGACTGGCATCTGAATTTGACCGTGTCCATCGATCGTTTTGAATGCAGCACCGAGTGAGTAGTTCAATCTCCTTGTAGCCACAATTTTGAGATGTTTCTGTTTTGAACAGTGTTCAACTAAGGCAACACAACCACGAGATCCATAACTCAAGAAATCGTTGCAATAAACACACTGGGCTTTCCCTGGTACTTCACATTTCGCTATGAAGTCGGCCATTTTTTCAACCACAGCTTCAGTATTACCGATCTTTACAGTCATTGACACAGTTTTTTCAAGCCATTCCCAATGAAACTTGTTCCTTATCCCTTAGCGATTTCTAAAATTCTTGCTTTGTTGTCTTTCGTGAGTTTTAGGTTCACTATTTTCACGAAATCGGGAAAACTCAGTTGATTGAACTGATTGAACTGTCCGCCATTTGCATTTCGCTCCACGCATTGAATATGACAAAGGAAATCTAACAAAATCGCCGATTGGTTGGTGTCAGCCAATCAGTGGCCTTGTTACATTACATTATTGCTCTCGCTGGGTAGCGCGTTCTGCGTGGTGGATTTTAGCAGCCGATCGAAAATACGACTCGCCGCTCATAACATACCTCACCCCCCCCCCAAAAGTTTCTCCTTGAGTTTAGATGATTCACGAGAATGACCCTAGACATGATCAAATCAGCGGAATTCCGCATATCCGCGGAGGATTCTCATCCCTGTATTTGCTGGTGATATTTACCAAAATAATTTACTCAACATCATTCATAGTTCACATCACACAGTTTTAGTATTGAGATATTGAATAATTATGTCGAGAGATGATTTTTGACCTATATTGCCCAGCCCCAGAATGTTCTATCGAATATATAGACACCATAAACAGGCACTTGTGAGAGGAAACCAGACCCAGTCATTTATAGAGTCCGTGTGCCCACCCTCCAAAAATTTTTTTAAAAAAGCTGTAAACCTAGGGGGAACACTGGAATCATATCAAGAAATATTTCCCGAGAACAATGTTGTTTATTCTGATTTCAATTAAATTAATAAAAATTCACCAAAATGACTAAAGCTGTGGCCATTTCTAGTGATAACAAGTTATTACAGTATAAACAAGGTTTATGGAACACAGTGTTGTAATTTAACAACAATGCATTCCTCTCAGTTTCTGAAGTTAATTTTATTCTCCTCAAAATGTTTAGGCATCCAATTCTTGCCTTAAATTTGATGTTATGACTTGAAAAAAAATGCCTTGATATTGGGTACACATTTCTTTCAAAAGACATAATTACAAATGCTGAGTATGAGAAAATTTCATAAATGTCTTATCTTCACTGTCATCTCTCTTACTTAGGAAAGAGTCCATGTTGACTTTCCAGGATGGCGCTGGACTATGGCAGTTTCTGGATGGTGGGGCCTGTGAATTAACAGTTATAAAATGAAAGATGTTAGAAAAGATCCAACTAGCATGCCTTTCCCACAAGAACTCTTTTGCAGACCACTCATGTTTTTAAAACTACAACACACTGCAGGTATCCATCAATTATGTTTCAGAATGTCACTATTTTGCATCAAGTATGTGCAAACGTGCCCAGCAGATTGTAAAGTGAAATAAATAGTGAGGGGTACCCAAACTTTTGCATAAAACTGCATATAATGCAGATAGCTATATCTTGAATAGCTTTAAATAGTGAAAGACCAAAAATCATTGAGTGACCATGGTTGCTGGTATCACAGTGGGCCACCACAAATAAGTCAATGTATGAAACACTTAAAGGTAAAGCAGCTTCTCTAATGTGAATATGAGTGACTTATACCTTTCTTGCTGGGCAGCTGATGATAGTGGTGGAATATAGAGATAAGAAGTACTCTGCTTGAAAAACAGACAATCAAGAACCCATAAAACATTTTAAAACAATATCCAAAGAATTTAAGTGTTTGACTTCACAAGTAAACATTCACAAATAAACATGTTAAGGAATGAAAACTGTGCTTGAGGCCACAGCACTGCGTGGTTTTAGGGAAACAAACTGCCTTCAAGGTAACCAGCATTTGAACACTGAGCTGAAATATCAATGTCATTAATCATCAGTGTTTCCTCTGGTTAAAGACCTTGGCAAGGTGGCAACATATTTTTCCAAAGGGGGGGACACTATTGTAACCAGAATATGTTCATGTTATACTATTTATTTATTTATTTTTTTAATTTTGCATAGTAACTTTGCATATGGAACTTACCATTTGAAGTATTGTACAACCAAGGCTTGAATGTTGGAATATTGAGCCAATTGGGGTCCCACCCAGACGTCCTGTGTTTGGACTTTTTACTGGTGTCATCCCTCTCTCCTTCCTCTGCTCTCACCTCTCCTGGACACTCTGCCTGAACACTTTCCTCTCCTTGGCTCCTCTCTTCTGTTTAATCTTGCCCTCTCTGAGCTCTGTCTAATTCAGGTTCTCTCTCTGTCTATGGTGGTATACAAACAGGTTAGAAAATATTATGTAAATTAAAAGCAGACAACCAAAAATTTCTAGTTAAGGGTACAAAGAGCACCCACTTAAAGACTTGTGTAATGACTTCAGTCTTGAAGGTTTGAGGTTTTTCTCAAAAATTTATAATAATTTTCTTAGTTTTTTAATTTTCTCTGTAAATTTATCTAAATTTGAAACCATTTTCCTCAAGTTTGTAATTTCCTCTTGTAAATTTGACTTTTCTTGTACATTTGAGACTTTATTATAAATTTGTTGATTATTTTATGGCTAATTTTTGTCTATTTTTTAAATAAAATTACTGTTTTGTTTTTTTAATAAATTTGAAGCAGACTGTCGTAGTTTTTTTTTTTTTTTTTACTTTTTCCTTATAACAATTTACATTTTAGACCATAATTTTGCAGAGCCAGAACAGAACAATTTAACTCTGATTTCAAAGAAAAAAATATTAATAAAATTGTATTTAATGAAATAACTTAAATAACCAAAGATGCAGCTACTTCTGTTACAATATTTCTATATATTTATAGTTGTGTTTTAGAAATCTCAACACCCAGACAGCAGGAAAAACCTCCCTTATTTTGAAATCCAAATGTTGGCACGTTTAGTTTGTCTGGAGGCTGTTGACGGATTAAAGTCATTGACTTTGTGAATTCCGGTCATCTTAACTTGCCAGGTACATAATAATGAACATAAATTAGTTAATATTAACTAAGGTAAAGATAAAAAACCCCATCTTTTTATTCTTGTCTGAAATTAAGAAAAACTAGCCACACATGTTAGCTAAGCGACTCTTCCATTATTGCTCCTGATACCAGTGGGTTAAAACTATGATAAATGCCTTCACTGCTTACATCCCTATTCTGATTTTTTCTTTGGGTACTATCTTCAGAAAATACAACATTCCATTTCACTGTTATGCTGATGATATTCAAATTTAAATTCTCATTCAGTTTAACACTCCCGACCCACTGCAGCCATTACTAGACGGTTTACATGAGGTCAAAGAATGGCTGACAAAATTTTCTTCATTTAAACAAAAACAAAACAGAAATCATTTTATTTGGAAAATGTACCTCTCAGTGACATTACTGTTATGCCTGATTATCTTGCCTCCTGTTGTTGTTCAACTGTCAGAAACCTTGGTGTGTTTTTAGATGGTTCTTTTAAATTGGAAAAGCAAATGAACACAGATGTTCAATCAAGCTTTTATCAGTTACGTCAGATTGCCAAGGCCAAATCTTATTTACCCCACAAAGAAATGGAGAAGCTTATTCTTGCTTTTATCACCACTAGACTACTGCAACTCACTTTATTTTGGTTTGGGAAAATCTACTATCCACCATCTGCAGTTAGTCCAAAATGCCATAGCACGCACTAGAAAGCATGATCACATCACTCCAGTTCTGTCAGGTCTTCACTGGCTCCCAGTCCAGTTTAACATCGATTTTAAAAGTGTTACGACCCGAGCATCGATCTTGTCTGCGCTCGGGCCATGTATCATCTCTGCCGGCCGTGACAGCTGTAGATTACATTCTGGCTCCACCGGGCTCTTATTGTGACAGCGCTCGGTGGGGTTTCCGGCTGTCAAGGTCGATCAGCTGTTTGGCATCACTGCTCGTTAGCGACCGGCTTTATTAGCAGGCGCTGACAGCAGTTGATTGCTGGAGTATCGTCAAACATTCCTGGTCCTCGTTCATGTCAGGTTCGTGTTTATATTCTTGTTTATGTTCATGGTTAAGGTCGTAGTGGCTGGGGTTAGCCCTACGATCCCTTGTATTCTGTAGTGTGTGTTTTTGCCCCCAGCGGCTCATAGTCTTGTACTCGTGTCTTGTGTCTTGTTAATTAAAACATCAAATGCAAAACTCACTGGAGACTTTTGGCGTCTTATGGTGGCCCGCGAGGGTCACCGCATGACAAAAAGTCTTTTATTTACTTTTAAGGTTTTGAATGGCTTGGCATCTTTTTATCTAACCGAGCTTCAGGACTTTTATTCTCCTGCTCGAGCATCAAGGTCATTCAACCAGCTGTTTTTAGTGCAGCCTAAAAGTAAATTAAAACAGAGAGGGGATAGGGTTTTGCAGTGGCAGCCCCAAGATTATGGAACAACCTGCTACTCCATATACTCGTCACAGAATCCTTACAGTCTTTTAAATCACAACTTAAAACTCATCTTTTTAATCTGACTTTTAATTCAAGTTCAGTTTGAGTCCTACAGGTCATGTTATGTAGTGGTCCCTGTGGGTTTGTTTTTTAGCTTGTCTTAATTTTATTTTATTTTTTTGTTACATATGTATTTTATCATATGTTTTATTATTTTATCATGTGCAAAGCACTTTGGCCAACCTTCTTGTTGTTTTTAAATGTGCTATATAAATAAAGTTGACATTGACATATGCTTACAAAACCTGCATCAAGGTAGACAGCCTGTAATAACTCTATTGCCATTGTAACATGGAAGAATGGTATGAGCAAGGCAAGAGGGAATGTGAGATGACAAATGGTTACAATCTACTAGTGCTGCAACTAATGACTATTTTGGTAGATGACTAATCTAACGACTTGGTTTTTTTTGATCAGTCGACTAATTGCAATTATTTCTGTCATATCTGCCATCTCTGCTTCCTGTTGGCACGGCTCTTGTTTGGGGTCCAGTGCATATTTAGCCTCACCTGTTTTAAGTCTGCACACCTGAGAATATCACTTTGTTCTCAGTCTATGCCTTTAATATAACATTTTATAAAAAGGTCCCAATAGCTAAATTAAAAAAAAAAAAATTATGACTCAAACATAGGGGTGGGAGAAATAATAATTTTCTGATGCATCTCAATGCAAACCTGAACGATTCTGAATCAATGCACAAATGGCAAAATTCAGACTCTTAAATATGCATTTATAATGTAATTTTATGTGGCTGGAACGAAAGACAGGCAGAACCTAAAACACGGAAGTTGGCGCCCACCCAGACGATCTTTCACATGACGCACAACTCTGAAGAGAGACTCCTTATTTGGGTTGGATTGCTAGGGTGTCGCTTTCATGCCATCTATGTACAGTCACATGAAAAAATTAGGACACCCTGTAGAAGCCTGTGTTTTTTTAATTAAGACTTTTTCAAATTTTCTGTAAAATTTAATTCTAAACAAACAATGAGGAATAAATTAGGACACCCCATCTTTTTTAGAACACCCTCACATTCATTCCCACTTACACTGGCTAGGATAAATTTTAAAAAATGCAAAAAACAGATACATAAACATTTCTTAATAAAGAACTGAATATTTAAAGTGTCCGTGACATGAATTAGGAAGTATGGATCAATATTCACTATGAATTCATCTTCAATCGTCCACATAGTTGGTTCTGTTGACTTAGAATGCTAAATAAGTGGAAAAATATTTCTAAGTGAATTTAAATTTAGCACCGTGTTGCGGTGACGCGATATCCGGAGACTCGCCTTGTTTCCGGATATGACGTCATGAGATGAGTTTCATCTCAGTTGATCCATGAGCCATCACTGTAAACAAGCTGTTTAGCTTCTGTATCAGTGAAGAAATGCCGAAACGTTGCGTGGCGGCTGGGTGTTCTAATTGCTCCAGTGAACGTATAAGCCTGTTCTCATTCCCAAAAGATCCAGATCTTCTTAAAAAATGGGCGAAGCAAGTACAGAGAACAAGGGACAAATGGCAACCAACACCATATTCTGTACTCTGTAGCAAACATTTCACTGCAGACAGTTTTGAGGAGGCGCCTGCTATACAGGAATCTTTGGGCATGAAAGTTCGCTACAAATGAGTTCTACAACCGACTGCCATACCTACGGTTTTTAAACAAAAACCCACAGCTCAAGATGATATCAACATATCAAAACAGCGCAGAGAAGCAACATTGTCAAAACTTGCCCAGAAAAGAGAAAGTCAATTTGTTTATGTTTTAGGGTGTGACAGAGGTGTGTGTACACATCACATCGGCAAAACAATTGGGGTGTTTAGTTACAATCTGAAAACAAGAAACACATTATGGATATTTTATTTGTAGTTTTGTCATTAGCAGGGATGTGATTTTGGGTTGGTGAAATTATCTGAAAATTTTGCAGGGTGTCTGGGGGACAGAGTCCCCCAGCAAGGTCCAGGGCAGAGCCCCGGTGAGGGGGGTTCGGGGGGTCCTGCCCCCCGAAGCTCCTGGGTTTCTATGATTTTTAAGTACCAGAACTGTGCTTAAATGACATAAAACAAACAGCTGAATGCTACTTATTACCTCCACCAGGCCGAAAAGGCCAGGAGGAGGTTATGTTTTTGCCGGAGTTTGTGTGTTTGTCTGTCTGTTTGTCTGTCTGTCTGTTTGTCTGTTGGTTAGCAAGATAACTCAAAAAGTCTTGGACGGATTTCCGTGAAACTTTCAGGCGTTGTTGGAAATGGTACAAGGAAGAACTGATTAAATTTTGGGGGTGATCCAGTTCACCGTCTGGATACAGGAATTTTTTAAAGCATTTTTCAACACTGTGACATACAGCCATTTTCAACATGTGCGCAGGCGCAATAGAGGGCGCTGGTCGACGTGTCTGATGAACACAAACTCCGCCTTCTTCAAAGTTTTAGGCACAAAAGCACACAGAAAACAGGGCTCGCCAGAGTGCCTGTGTTTGCACTACGCTGCAAAAGCTGACACGGGCAGCTGTCCGGCGTCGGATTATTTGGCAGAAATTCCCCGGCCAGCCATAGGGGCTGCGCAAAAACCAGCTCTCTGCCGGGGGAGGCTTCCAAATCCTCTTTTTTCCGCGGACCGCAAACCCAGTAAAACCCACGGCAACCATTATCGCACCTTCTTTTGTCCAGCGGCTCCGGAACAGAGAGGAATCCCGGCGCCAGTAATGCTGCGCCTGATATGTCTCACTCTAATGCTAAAAGTGACTGCATCAGGGATTTACCACCTTGAATGAATGAATGAATGAATGAATGGCCTGGGCCCGCCGCAAAACCTCACACGGGCAACTGTCCGCCGACGGATTGTTTGGCAGAAATTCCCCGGCCAGCCATAGGAGCTGCGCATTTGGCACAAATTCACCGGCCAGCCATAGGCGCTGCGTAAAAACGAGCTCTCTGCCGGCGAAGCCTCTAAATTCTCGTTTGCCGCGGAGCGCAACCCCCCAAAAAATAATATTGTAGCGAACTCAATATGAGCACCCTACTTGGCTTGCCAAGTGGCTTGACCCTATTGGCGACACAGGTACAGTGCGGGACTCCGGAGCGTGACTTCGAACCTCCCGGTGGGACGTCGCCATGTCGAGCAGCACGTTACAATATAATATAAAACCCACGGCAACCTGTCTACCCAATTTGCATCTGTCAGTGGAGGAGATGGACACAACAGCAACACTTCAGTTTATTACCTCCGCCAAGGAGGCAATGCTTTTACTACTGAACCACTAATCCTATCACTATCAGATTGATTGTCATTGATTAATTGTGTGTTTATTGCACTGTCCCTGTCAAATAAACAAATAATCATTGTGAATCCAATTGCTAGTCATATGTTTACATGCTCAAGGAATCTGAAAACGTACACACAAACACTGTATGGGGGGAATTGTGGCGCTTGGCGGAGGTCTGCGCTCTCCGAGTGCTTTTCTAGTTACTGTATAATATTGACTTATGTTCCAAGAAGATAGCATTCCTAAAATATTCCAACAAGCATTATCCATCACATGCTTTAACACTTGATCAAATCAAAATCAGTTAATTTTATCTATTCCATATTAGAAATAAAATTCCAACATACCATTACTTTTTATAATTTCAGCATTCATTTCAGATCACCAGTTTCAATTTCCATTGAGTCTTGAGCAGTTCATTTTGCACAATCACTGATGTAGCTAAGTCTTAGAAATATTCAAAAGTTATGAGTCAATGTCCACTGTGCACTGCGTTAAAAATATTTTTAAATCAAGTCCAAAACATCTTCAGCAGGCAAGATGAAGAAAATATTAACTAGATGACATGTATACAAAAATATATCTTCACATACCTCAAAATTCACTACTCTATCCGCAACTGGCACTGGTTGTTGGGGTGGATCATTCCTTTGGATTTCTGTGTCCGATTGTGTCGTTAACAAAGGGTGGAGACCGTATGGTTTCGATGGTTTTTTCTGAACACCGAAAGTTCCAGCAATTGAATAATTAGTGGACCTTGACCTTGTACATGTTTTTTGCTCCTTCTTGTACATGTTTTCCGTGCCTTCCCGGCACTGTCGATTTTCCGTATAAAATCGCTAAACAAATTTGTCACAGTTTTCTTACCAACGTCTGTTGCAATCTCCTTTTCTAGCCAATCCCAACGAAATTTGTTTTTCACAATCTTGTCAATTTCTTTAATTCTCAGAGCATCTTTACGTTCAATCACCGACATCACTGCAACAGCCACGTTCATTGGTCACTGCAAGGACGATCAGCCAATCAGGCGCGTCGTTTAATTACGGTTAGGGAATTACTAAAAGAGCTTTGGGTAATGACCGAAAGAACGAGATCGCGGATACAAGCGGCTGAAATGAGCTTTCTCCGTAGGATTGCTGGACTCACCCTCAGAGATAGGGTGAGGAGCTCAGTCATCCGGGAGAGGCTCAGAGTAGAACCGCTGCTCCTCCACATTGAAAGGAGTCAGTTGAGGTGGTATGGGCATCTGATTAGGATGCCTCCTGGACACCTCCCACTTGAGGTGTTTCAGGCACGTCCCACTGGGAGGAGACCCCGGGGCAGACCCAGGACTCGGTGGAGAGACTATGTCTCCCAGCTGGTCTGGGAACGCCTTGGTATCCTCTCTGAAGAGCTGGAGCAGGTGGCTGGGGAGAGGGAAGTCTGGGCTTCTCTGCTTGAACTGCTGCCTCCGCGACCCGGACCTCCGGAAAAGCGGTAGAAGATGGATGGATGGATGGAATTACTAAAAGTCGGAATCCAGTATATACTCATAATATATTTTTTTTTATTTTGGAAGATAAAAAAAGCGGAATTCCGCGAATTAGCGGAAAAATCACATCCCTGCATTAGTATCGTTATTTCTTGTAAACCCACATATACATATTACACACACACACACACACACACACACACACACACACACACACACACACACTGTAAGTTTGTTTTCTGGGTGAAATATTTTGGGCTTTTGTCCCTGCTTAAGAGTGTGTAATATTGCAATTAATTATTTCACATAGGAAAGTCTCAGAACTACTGACAAAAAAGCCAGAGGTGACGATCACTAGTGAAGAACTTCAAGAGGAACATCAAGAAGCAGGCTTATCTTCAAACGACATTTTTTCAAACTACATACTGTATCTGCACATTATGACGGTAAAGACCCATAAATAATGTTGTATAACAAATGATTCAAGACTTTTAACAACTAGGTGATTGCTATTTAACAGTTTTGTTTACAAACCCGCCGATGTGACCAGAATTTCCCAGCGAAGACAAAAAAAATTAGCACACTTGATTTTATTTTTTCTGCCGAAAGTAAAATCCTCCCCTATGAATTTTGAAGCTGAGTGTTGACTTTACTCCAAATGGAACGACTTTGTGTTAAAAAACATTATTTTCATTTTTATAAATCTCATTGCCTACCGAAACTGAATATTTGAGCTTTTTTTTTTTTTTTTTTTCTTAATTTCCCCGACCACCCGATTGGGAAAATAAAAAAATAAATTGAAGCCAAAATTTCTTTAAACCAAACGATTAAATAACGATCGCCTTATGTGGAAAAAAAAAAATAATTACATAAATGCATGATTGTTATGTATAATTTTTTTTAATTTTTATTAATTTTACTTGTATTATTAGCATATTTGTGATTTGTGTGTATTTTTTTCTACTACTGAAGAAAAAAAAAAAAGAATTGCGGGCGTTTTGGTGAATTTTTTTTTTTAAACCACATTAGGGGTAAAAGAGAATAACCACTGAAATGAAGGAGACCGGCTTACGGCCGTCTAGCCACTTTGATTTACAACACAGCAAAGGTACATGATCAAAGTTGCACATCCAGATCTAGTATCTGTACATTACCATTCAGTGTTTTAGAGGGAACCGATGTCCATCCCTAACCCTTCACCGTCGGACCCTTCATCCTCTGAAACGTGCGAGTCATCGTTGCTTCCTGAACGATATGGTTCAAATAAATAGGGTTGCAGCCCTTCGTTAGAACCAACTCACTCTTCTTCATCACTCGATCCTGCTTCTTCCTCAAAAACTATTGACAATTCGCTCAAATCTTCGCTGAAATCACTCACAACTTCCTCCGCTTCAGTGTACTCAGCCATACTTGTTTACATATTGGGTTCCTCTCATGACGTCACAATATGGCAGCGCCGTTTGACCCAACTTCAACAAACGAACATCGCAATCGTCTGCATCACGATGTAATTTATGGTAGTATATGGGAAAAAAAATTATTGAATTTTTTTGTCTACACAAAATAAAAACACAGTAGGTTCTTCTTTCTAATGATGTCTTGGTTGAATTATGTCACAGACTCTTTAAAGGGGTGTCCAAATTTTTTCACACGACTGTATATGGACCGGAGATTAGTAACATAATTAATGTTAATGGAATGAAAAAAGCAGACTCTTCACCATGAAAGTTTGCACCCGAACAGTATTTGTCACGGCATATAAATATGTTCATATCTGTGGTTGCGGCACTCAACACCGGCACAAAACTCCTCATTGTATTTAGTTATGGGTGTTCAGATAATTTTGCTGGAGCGTCGTTGTCATCCTGTATGAATATATGGACTGAAAATTACAGTCAATACACGTGTGTGAAACGCAGCTGTGGCGAGCGGGTCATCTGACCTGCACAGCTGTGGCTAGTCCAAAACATGTAAAGACTGAAACCAACAATTAGGAATGTTCATATTTTTCATTAAAAGTGTAAATAATATTTCTTTCACAGAGGAAAAAACTCAAGAGCACACTGTTAAATTCATAGCCTTTTTTGGTGTTAAGACCAAAGCAACATTTCTGTGTCTGACTCTGAAGAAGACACAAAATGTTTGAAACATTATTATTATTCTTCTATATTATCTTCTTCTTCTATTTATCCTTTTTTTTTTTTTTTTTTTTTTTTCCTTTGAAAGACAAAAGTAAAATAGAAAGATGTCTTTACCTTCTTTACATGTTTCAACTGCACTGCAGCCTTCATCAGAAGAGTCAGCTGATTGCTGCCAGGTGACATTTATCAGCTGATTTTCGTAGGCGGGGCCAGCTCAGCAGATCTGTCAGATCCGCCGAGCCGGCCCCGCCTCCCGCCGTCAGATGGTCTCTGGAGAATGTGGTCCCAGGTGTGAGAAAGCATAAAGGCCCCCTCATCTCGGTTCATGGTGTCTTTTCCCCGCTTTCTGATCTCTATTGCCTCCTTGATCCAACGTTTGTGTCTGTTGCTCTCCGATCCAATAATTTTTGTGTTGTCCCAGTCCATGATGTGATTATTTCTTTTGCAGTGGTCCGATATAGCTGATTTTAATGTTTCTTGTTCTGCTTTTTCTTTTTGTGATCTTGTGAGTTGTCCTTGCGTTTCCTTCTCACATTCCTTTTGGTGTTCTTTTTTTCTTGTGGTGAATAATCTTCCGGTTTCTCCAATGTAGGTTTTGTTACATGATCTGCATGATATTTCATATAATACATTGCATTTACTGTCTTGTTCTATTCTGTCCTTGGGGTGTACTAATAACTGTCTTAATTTTTTGTGTGGTTTGACTGCTGTGTTTATTTTGTATTTTTTCATGATCCTTTGAATTGGTTCCGTGATCCCTCGTATGTATGGTATAGTTATGGTTTCCTTGTTTTTGATTTCAGCTTTTGTTCTGTGTCTTGTGTCCTGTTTATTTTCTTTGTTTTTGACTTGCTGTTTCCCTTTGTTTATGGCCCATACTGGATATTGGCAGCGTATAAGTGCATGTTTTATGTGGTTTTCCTCTTCCTGTCTGTCTTCTTGTTCCGTGATGATGGTGGCTCGTTCATATAATGTCCTGACGACTGATAGCTTGTGTGCTGTGGGGTGTTCCGATGTCCAAAGTAGGTATTGATCTGTGTGGGTTGGTTTCCTGTAGACTGTGATTTTTATGCTGCCATCCTCGTTGTGGTGGATTTTCATGTCCAGAAAGGCTATGGTGCCATTTTCCTCCTCTTCGTGTGTGAATTTTATGTTCCCCGTACTGTCTGTACTGTTCAGATGGTCAGTGAGTTCTTGTGTATGTCCTTTCCTTATTTTTTCCAGAATGTCATCTACGTATCTCTTCCAAAGGGTGGGTTTGCATATTGTGGGTGCTGTGTTGATGGCTTTATTTTCCAGATCCTCCATAAAAAAACTGCTCATGATGGCTGATAGTGGGTCTCCCATTGCAAATCCTTCTTTTTGTTTGTAGATTTTTCCTCTGAATTGAAAATAAGTGGATTTTGCAACAAACTGTAGTAATTTGGATATGTCATGGACTGTGAGGTTGGTGCGTCTTTTTAGGGTACTGTCCTTGTTGAGGCGTTCTTGCACTATATGTAGTGTGACGTCAATAGGAGTCTTTGTGAATAAAGAGATGACGTCATGTGAGATGAGGATCTCGTCTGATTCTATTTTTATGTCTTTGAGTTCTTGTGCCAGCTCTTTTGAATTTTTACAGTGAAAGTCTGATAGTCCAAGGAGGGGTTTGATGATTTCAGCTAGGGCTTTTGATAAGTTGTATGTGACTGATCCAATGCTGTCTATTATTGGCCGCAGTGGGATATCCTTTTTATGTATTTTCGGTGTTCCATAAATCCGAGGGGTGATGCTGGCTGTGGGGATCAGGTGATCATATGCGTCCTTTGTGATTTTATTGCTTTCTAATAGAGGTTTTAGAAGGGCTTTGAGCATTTTTTTCTTTTCTTCTGTCGGGTTTGTTTTAATGATTTCGTATGTGTTACTGTCTGCCAACATGGTTTCCATCTGTTTTTCGTATGTTTCCGTGTCCAAAATTACTGTTGTTCTGCCTTTATCTGCTGGGAGTATTGTGATCGTTTTATCTGTCTTGAGTGAGTTTAATGCTTTTTCTTCTTTTCTTGTAACGTTGCTTTGTGGTAATTTGGCCGTTTTGAGGATTCCTGCGACTGCGTTCCGGAGTGCTGCTTTTTCTCCTTGGTCCTGGATTTTTTCACATGCCAGTTCTGTTGCGAGGATGTATTCTTCATGGGGGATTCTGGCTGGTGTGATGGCGAAGTTCAGTCCTCTGTTCAGCACTGTTTTCTCCGTGTCCGTGAGTGTGCGTTCTTCTTTCGGCCGCTCCCTTTAGGGGTTGCCACAGCGGCTCACCTGCCTCCATCTCACCCTATCCCTTGCATCTTCCTCTGTAACACCAACCTTCTCTATGTCCTCCGTCACTACATCCATGAATCTTCTCTGTGGTCTTCCTCTTTTCCTCCTGCCTGGTAGCTCCATTTTCAACATCCTTTGTCCAATATATCTACTATCCCTCCTCTGCACATGTCCAAACCATCTCAGCCTTGCCTCTCTTTATCTCCAAACCTCAGAGGAATATGCATGTTCAAAAAGCCAACCATAAGAACCAAAGTTAAACTTCACTGTATTTCACCAAAGGATGTAAGACAGTCATCATAAACAGCCCCTAACCCCCCACCCCCCAAGTGAAGACAGTCATCATCAAGTGGAGAAAATATGGCACAACAGTGACATTACCAAGAACTGGACAGCCCTCCAAAATTGATGAAAAGATGAGAAGAAAACTGGTCAGGGAGGCTGCCCAGAGGCCGACAGCAACACTGAAGGAGCTGCAATACATGTGACAATCTCCCGTCTTCTTCATATGTCTAGGCTATGGGGTAGGGTGGCAAGACGGAAGCCTTATCTCATGAAGAAAAACATCCAAACCCAGCTACATTTTGCAAAAACTCATTTTAAATTTTCCAAATGCATGTGGGAAAATGTGTTATGGTCCGATGAAACCAAGGTTGAACTTTCTGGACACAATTCCAAAAGATGTATTTGGCATAAACACAACACTGCTCATCATCAAAAGAACACCATACCTACAGTTAGGGCGGTGCGATATGACCAAAATTTCATATCATGTTTAAGTAATCTTATTTGATAACGATCTATATCATGATATACATTTTCTGTAAATTCTATAATTTACATACATTAACCAATAAAAAGGACCATCTCTTTTTCTACATTTTAAATTACATACTGAAAAAAAATCAATTTCTACAAATTCGTCTGTCATTAATTTTATGCACCTTTGTCCCTCTTAATTTTGCAGTGTGTTGCAAATTGTTTTTTAATATGTATTTGAGATGACTTCAACTTTATTCTTTATCGCTACTTGACGAATTAAAAATTAGAAATCAAGATACATTAAGAGCCAGTTCGTTCCTCCGATATGTTTTTTTTTCCACAATATCTTTATTGAACCTTTTTTTTTTTTTAACAAACATGATACAAACAATCAAACACTAACACTAAAGTACTACAAAAAAAAAAAAAATGCACTAAAAACACCAACAACCACCAACAAAATCAAGTCTTCAACAATGCTCCTCTGTTTAGTCTAGACAATCCAATACATAAGTATACATATTATGTTCACCAGTTTGGAATGTACAAGGTCCACACACATCATTCACCTTCTTCTTCAAGAGTTATGTTTAAATTTTTTACATAATCAATAAAAGGTCTCCATATATTCTCAAACACAATTTCCTTTGATTTCAGTATATATGTTATTCTTTCTAATGGAAGGTTTGTTAACATCTGTCTTAACCACTGAGTCACATCTGGTCTATGAGTCTTTTTCCATAATAGTGCAATACATTTTTTGGCATTAAGCAAACTGAGGTCTATGAATGTTCTTTCACTTTTATTAAAATTATGCTTTTCTGGGTACAGACCCAACAAAAACAATTTAGGATTCAGTATGATTTGTTTTGAGATTATTTTTTCAATTGTTACCCTCACTTCTTCCCAAAACATTCTTATTAATCTACATTCCCATAAACAATGAAATAGGGTTCCTTTACTTTCCATGCATTTTGTGCATGTATCTGGTATATTTTTGTTATATCTATTTAACTCCTCCGGTGTAACATACATCCGCATTAACCATTTGAAATGTATCAATTTAAGGCGTGCATTTATTGATTTGGTTTGAGCTTCTGTACAAGCCAATTCCCATTGTTCCTCTGAAATTTCAATTTGCAGATCTTCTTTCCAGTAGTTTAATCTTTTCAGTGAATTTTCACTTGAAGATAGTGTCAATGAGTTATAAAACTCTGAAATAATACCCTTTCTTTTACTATCTTTCATCATCATTTTTTCCAAGGATGAATAAATAGGTCGAGTGAGAGCTTTATTTTGATTTGATCGAATAAAGTTTCTAAGTTGAAGATATTTAAAAAAATGTGTTCTATTGAGATTAAATTTGATCCTCAGCTCTTCAAAAGACATTATGTTGTCTGCACATGGCAAATATAAATCCTGAATCTTTTGTATCCCTTTTAAATTCCATACTTTAAATACAGCGTCCGCTCTCCCTGGTTTAAAATATTGATTACCCCACATTGGACTAAATTGTGACAATAACTGTGGTTCTTTTAAATAGTTTTTAGCTTCACACCATATTTTGATCATATGCTTTACAAATGGATTTTTAACTTGTTTTTGTAATTTTTTTGCCGAATCTGAGTATATGAATATGGGAAGAGGTAAAGGTAAATTGTATGATTCCATTTCAGTCCAGTGAGGGAGATCATTTGATGAAAAATAATATGTCATAGACCTCAGTTGTGCCGACCAATAATACAACATAAAATTTGGACATTTCAGACCTCCACGATCAAATGGTAAATATAATAAAGACAAACGTAATCTAGCCCTCCTGTTGTTCCATATAAATTCCACTAACTTTTTTTTTATTCTTGAGAATAGATCTAAAGGTGGTGATAAGGGAATGTATTGAAATAAATAAAGTATTTTAGGTAAAATATTACTTTTAAGTATATTGATTCTCCCGATCATCGACATTGGTAGTGACATCCATCTCTGAGTTAACTCATTGATATCTGACATTAAGGCTTCATAGTTGACGCTGGCGACTGATTCTAGCTTAGGCATAATTTGGATTCCTAAATATTTAAACTGATTTACAACATTGAATTGATTTACCTCAGGGGCTGGGTAATTTCTCTGGGTCTCATTTAGCATTAATATTGAAGATTTAGTTTTATTTATTTTATATCCTGATATTTCCCCAAAATTCTTTATTAAATTCAACAAGGTTGGAATTGATTTTTTTAGATTCGACATAAACAAAATTATATCATCGGCGTACAGGGAGATTTTATGTTCTGTTGGTCCAACTTTAATTCCATATATTTGTGAATGTAAACGTATCGCTATCGCTAAAGGTTCAATTGCCATAGTAAACAGTAAAGGTGAAAGTGGACAGCCTTGTCGACATCCTCTATTGATTTTTATTGGTTTTGAAATATTGTTATTTGTTAGGATTTCTGCTGTAGCATTATTGTATATTATTTGAACCCATTTTATGAAATTATTTCCAAGTCCAAACCTTTGTAGGACTTCAAAAAGAAAGGGCCATTCAACTCTATCAAAGGCCTTTTCGGCGTCCAATGATAGGAGAGCTGTATCCGGTGCTTCTTTATTAAAATAAATAATATTAAATAGTCTTCTTACATTATGGAAGCCTTGTCTACCCTTTATAAAGCCATTCTGATCTCGATTAATAATATTTGGTAAAATTTCTTGTATTCGTCTTGCTAAAATTTTACAGATTATCTTAAGGTCGGCGTTTAATAGGCTTATTGGTCTCATATTTTCACATTTATTAGAGGGCTTACCTGGTTTTGGCAGCAGTATAATTAAGGCATTATTTATGTATGATGGTAAATTATTATTTTGAAATGCTTCTAAAACCATTTCCAAAAAAGGTTTTATTAATTTATTCTTAAATTTTTTATAAAGGTCAACTGGAAGACCATCTGGTCCTGCACTTTTTCCTGATTTCATATTATCAATGGCTAGCCCAACTTCTTCTTGACTAATTTTAGACTCCAATATCTCCCTGTTTTCATTTGGAATACACGGTATAGATAGTTCGTTCAAAAACCCATTTAGTTTTGTTAAATCAGGTTCATTTTTGGTATCATATAATTTTTCATAGTAATCTCTAAAGGCTCTATTAATTTCTAAAGGATCTATAACTACCTGTCCGTTACTTATAATACTGGTAATTGGTGTTTTAATTTCCAATTGTTTAATCTGCCATGCTAATAATTTTCCTGATTTTTCACCTTGTTCATAAAAAGATTGTTTCAATCTTAGAAGACTCGAGGCAGCTCTATTCGCTGATTTTTTGTCGTATTCAGCTCTCAAAATCAGTAATTCATTCTCCAACCTTGGGTCACTTCCTGCATACACTTTTTCCTGAAGACTTTTTATTTTATGTTCCAATTTAGCTCTCTCCTCTCGAGTCTTCTTAGATTTTGATCCTGTATAACTAATAATATGTCCCCTAATAAAAGCTTTGAAAGCCTCCCACTTTACACATGCTGATGTTTGTGTAGTATTGATGTCAAAGAACTCGTCTGTTTTTCTATATACTTGACAAATTCCTCATCCTGAAGCCATTTATGCTGAAATTGCCATCTACCTGATTCCTTTGTCAATTTTTTATCTACATATATTAGACAACAGGGTGCATGATCAGAGATCACGATGTTATCATAAAAGCAGTTTTGAATCTTGGACTTTAATTCTGTGGAAATCAAAAAATAATCAATACGTGAGAATGTCTTGTAGGTACTGGAATAACAAGAATAGGCTTTAACTTGTGGTTTCATTTCTCTCCATATATCTAACAATCTCAATTCTTTCATAAAATGATTAATAGTCATCCTACATCCAATGTGCGTACAATCCAGTCCTGTTGATCTATCCACACCTGGATTCAATGTACAATTAAAATCCCCTGCTATTATATGTTGCCCTGTAAGTGATGATAAGATGAGAAATAAATTAGCAAAGAACTTCTGATCATCTATATTGGGACCATATAAGTTCACAAGATTTATATTTTCTAATAGCAAAGAACCTTGAATGATTACATAGCTTCCAAATTTGTCTCCAATTACATTTTTCACTTGAAAAGGAACTGATTTATGTATGAGAGTCATAACTCCCCTGGCTCGGGATGAAAATGAAGAGGTGAATACACTTCCCTGCCATCTACTCCTAATTCTTTTAACATCCTCCTCTATCAGATGAGTTTCTTGTAAAAACACAATTCTTGAACCCATGTCCTTTATTTTATTCATAACTTGTTTAAGTTTTTTTAAATTTTGTAGACCTCTGCAATTCCATGAAGTTAAATTAAGATTAACACTTTGGTCCATGATCAATAGAGAGTTTGGGATTACCTTGCAGTGTAAACATGCTCATACAGAGAAGCAAAAACATGAGTGGTTGAACATTCATCCTACAAACTACACACAAACAAATTTCCCCTTCCCACACTTGTGGCAAACCCCCCAAAATCAAAAGAAAAATTCTGTCTCCCGATATAGCCATCGACCGTTCCACACCCACGGGGAACAGCCTAAGCCACTCCTTCTTCATCCTCCCAATCACCCTAACTCTACTGCTTTTAATGACGTAACATTAACTCTCCTCTGTAGTTTTCCAACTTAACTCCAAAATTTTTAACAACTTTGTACATCATAGTTTTTTTTTTGTTTGTTTTGTTTTTGTTTTGTTTTTTTAATATATAATACAATCTATATTTTGTAAACTTACTATTTACTTCAAGTCAGTCAGATGCCTGTGCAAATGCTTAATTATTCTACCTTATATTTTGTTCATGCTTAGCTCCCACCAGTCTCTTCTTCTTCTTTGATCTTCTTGATGAACTCCTGCGCCTCCTCTGGGGTCTTGAAGATGTGGGTTCTGCCCTCATACGTGGTCAGCAGTCTCGCAGGATAGATTACACCATGACGAATCCCAAGGTTGCGCAGCTCCTTACGTACGGGATCAAACTGCTTCCTCAATTGCTGGATTCCTGTGGCCAAATCTGGGTAGAACCGCACCTGCTGGTCCTGGTGTTTAATCTCTCCTTTTTTAGCTCGTGCAGCGTTGAAGATCTTCATCCTGTCTCTGTTGCTAAGAAACTTCATAATTAAGGTCCTCGGCGGTCCCTTATCTCTCCGTGGGCCAATACGATGTGCTTTTTCCAGAATCACTGCTGATTGCAACTCCTCGCTGCCCAGCACCTCCGGAATCCACTTTTCCAGAAAGGAACATACGTCCCGACCTTCTGATTCCTCTGGAAGACCCACCAGCCTCAAATTATTCTGTCTCGACCGAGATTCCAAATCCAAAATATTATCTTCCAGAGATTTATTTTTTTTTTCCAAAGTGCGCACCTTTAATTGAAGACGGGTGACGTCATCTTCAGCACTAGCGAGACGGAGCTCCATCTGCGCCGTTCGTTCTACACAGTCACCCAATTCCTTTCTTATTCCTTCCAACGCTGTCATAATCCCATCAAATCTAGAGGAAAAGTCCGCTCTCATTGAACTCATGGCAGCCATCAGCGCATCTGCGCCATTCCCCGCAAATATCGCACCGTTGCCAGCCTCCTCCGCCATATATGGAGTTTTGTTTGCTGCGTCACAGACCTGAAAGTCCGTTAATTTGGACTGTTTCGGCGGCTCGCTTTTTCCTTTTCCTGGTTTTCCAGCCTTAGGCTTCGCCGACATATCCTCGCCCAAATGCTGGGATACGTTCTGTCCCAAATGAGAGAGTTATTTGCCGATTTTTTTTTTTCCAGGAGCAGAGCAGAGCGAGACACGTCCGTCCTACGTGGCAGCCATAACCGGAAGTCCCTCCGATATGTTTTAATTTATTTATTTAGTGTGTATGCGGCCGCTGACATGCACTTTTGCAGCTTTAGTACTATTTTTTCAGACTAAAGAAACTCGGCAGTGATTTAAACCAGAACAATGGTCTGATACACCATAATGTTTCCTATTAGCAACAAGTTAGCATTATCATTTAGCAATTGCCGTTTCATAATTAGAGAGAGATGGTGTTGACGTTACCTCCAATTAAAATGAGGTTAGAGGACTATCCTCTCTGATGCAGCACAGCGGGGAAAAAGTCCCACGTCCCTTGCACAGAAATAGTGGCTCCACAGAAGTAGCGGCAAAACATTAGCTTGTAGTTAGCTGCTGTCGCACACCTGGCGCACTGCAGGGGGACAGGCAGGGCGGTGACAAGTAGAAACAATCTTTTAAATCCCGATATAAACAATACGGTTTTATAATGAAACGGTAGACGGCAGGGCTGTGCGATATAAGTAATCTTATTTGACAATAACAGTGTATATATCATGATATACATTTTCTGTAAGTTCTAGTTTATATATGATAACCAATAAAAAGGACCATCTCTTTTTCTACATTTTAAATTACATACTGAAAAAACCAATTGTACAAATTCATCAGTCATTAATTTTATGCACTTTTTTCCTCTCTTAACTTTGCAGTGTTGTTAGAAATTTTTTTAATGTGCATATGAGATGACTTCAACTTTATTCTTCATTGCTACTGGACTAATTAAAAATTATTAGAAATCAAGTGACATTAAGAGCCAGTTTTATTTCATTTCAGTGAACCTGTAACCATGTGACAATCTGATCCTTGGGACAGGAGCATTATGCCAAATTAATCACACCTGTGGATGCACACCTTATAGGATGAACTCTCTCAGAATGGGAAGAGCGAGTGCTGTGTTTGGAAACTTCAGGGAGAGACTGTGGAACAATCGACATGTGTCTATCTGTGTGAAATGAAAAGTGTACAGAGCAACAGTACTGGCTACTCTACTGTACGGTGCTGAAACTTGGACTGTCTACAGGGCGGAGGTAAAGAAACGCCACACGTACATGATGAGACACCTTCAAGCCATAATGAATATTTCATGGAAAGACAAGAAAACCAACATAGAAGTATTGAAACAAGCGGGTCTACCATCAATGGAGGACATGCCAATACAGATGAACCTGCGATGGCTCAGACATGTTGAGAGGATGGATCACCAGCGACTCCCTCGGCAGTTACTCAACTCACAGTGATGTGAGGGCAAACGCAATCAGGGTAGACCAAGGCTCAGATTTAAAGACACTGTAAAAAGAAACCTGAAGAAGTTGGATATAACTCTCATTCCCCAACTCCAAGGGGTTCTGGGAGCAAAAGTAAGGAAGACACTCATAAGGAAGACACTCTTTCCACGGTTCTGGGCAGTGAGGTCTCTGCCCTGCTGGGAAAGAACGTAATATGGTCTCTGTCTCCAGGAGAAGAGAGGCAAGGCTTTTTACACTGCCTATTCCTTGTCTCCAAGCGGATGGTGCGTGACACACGGAGCTACCAGAGGGCTGACCCCCCACTGTAGCTTTCGCTACTTACAGTGACTGTGTGGCCTAAAGTCAGAGAAACGGGATAGGCACCGCTCTATACACCATATGGTGTCCCACATGCTGTGGGAGGGTACTGACTAACTAAGTGAACCGGGGGTCTATGTCTGGTTTTAGACCTGAGGCGGTTGAGAAGGTATCTCAAGGTGCTCCCTTGTCTGGCGCGCAGGCTGAGGACATTACAGTGATCCCTCACTTATCGCGGTTAATGGGTTCCAGAACCGACCGCGAAAAGTGAAAAACCACGAAGTAGCGTCACCCCTAATGACGTCACCCATAAATAATACATACGTTCATTCTCTCACTCTCTCGCATATGATACGTGTGTGTGTGTGTAAGTGTACATACATACGTAGATGTAAATAAAGTGTACATAAATATGTTTTTAGAACTCTTTTATTCTTATAACAAGATACATAACTCAAGATGAAGATGATTTACTGCACAGGTTAATGAGAGCTTTACTGCTCCTCAGGTGACGCCTCATCGTCAGGTGCTAGAGGCGCAGCATCGTCGAGGACAGCTTCCGATAGAGCTGGAGAAGCTGCAGGAGGCGGCGTAGTGGCTCGACGGGAAGACTATTTCGCACAAAATGGCACAAGAGAACAGCAAAAAGTTCCACGCAGCGAGACTAAGCAACACGAGCGATAAAGATCAATGAATGCGGCCTTCCTTCGCTGGGTGGGCGCTCGGCAGGGAGAGAAGCTGGGTAAAACGTCTCGGCCAATCAGCTTGCGGGGTGAAACGTCTCGGCCAATCAGCTTGCGAGATTCCCGAGCCGAGCCAACACGAGAACAGCGAACAGAGAGGTGGATTTTGAGTTGTGCGGGCTCTCCGTGTTGATAACTGATGTTCTAATGTAGTCTCCCTGCCTTCTGCTAGCGCCCGCCCATTATTTCTCAATTTTGAATTTTTGATGAATATTTTTGAAAAATCCGCGATGCACTGAGGGCGCGAAAGGTGAAGCGCGAAGTAGCGAGGGATCACTGTATTCAGGCCATAGGGCCAGGCGATTGGCTCACAGCAATGGACCTTCACGATGCTGATTTCCATATTCCCATAAATCCGGCCACAGGAAGATTCAACATTCAAAGGCTTCATTATCATGTCCACAGTTGAGAAATGCAACATTTCCTGAGCAATGAAATTCTTACGCTGCTCTCCGGAACGAATGCCAAGGTAATAAACACACATCAATACTAATAAAGGTAATAAACACACCTTAATACCAAATACTAATAAATACACCAGGGATGGCAACAGGAAATTCTGATTTCAGCTGAAATCTAATTTGGTTGATTGACTTATGGGGGGGCCGGGGGGTGCAGCCCCCCTGAAGCTGGGAGGTTTTCAGTAAAAAAAAATGACTGAAAGACTGAAAAAAAAAATGAAATACTAGACTTAGATAAATCATTAAATTTAATGAAAAGTTAACTTACTTTTCTTCAATGTTGTCTCACTGTCTTTAGTCCAACATATTTAACAGTTCTATAAGAGTTTATTACACTGTTTACACTGGTCACCAAGTCACTTCTAATGTGAAACTTTCTTCCTTTTGGCAGCAAGCTGTGTCAGTCTCTGAACTTTGAACTTCATCTCCTTTTCTGGTTTCTTCAGAAACTGTCCGAGTGTTTCTTTTACCTCGTCGAACTTTGAGCCAATTTTCACCTTTACTGTCACTTTTCTCTCAAGCCAATTCCATCGGAACTTATTTTTGACACTTTTGTCTATTTCTAACACTGATGACTCCTAATCCTTCGATAAAAATCTCATAATTCCGCTGAAAACAATACCGGAAGCTCAGAATTCCAACATGAACCAGGGATGTGATTTGGGGTTGTGGAAGTTATCTGAAAATTTAGCAGGGGGTCTGGGGGACACAGTCTCCCAGCGGGGTTCGGCGCAGAGCCCCGGTGGGGGGGGGCAAGGGGGGCGAAGCCCCTCGAAGCTCCTGGGTTTTTATGATTTTTAAGTACCAGAACTGTGCTTAAATGACATAAAACAAACAGCTGAATGCCACTTATTACTGTATAATATTGACTTATGTTCCAAGAAGATAGCATTCCTAAAATATTCCAACAAGCATTATCCATCACATGCTTTAACACTTGATCAAATCAAAATCAGTTAATTTTATCTATTCCATAATAGAAATAAAATTCCAACATACCATTACTTTTTATAATTTCAGCATTCATTTCAGATCACCAGTTTCAATCTCCACTGAGTCTTGAGCAGTTCATTTTGCACAATCACTGATGCAGCCAAGACTTAGAAATATTCAAAAGTTATGAGTCAATGTCCACTGTGCACTGTCAATTTCAAACTGTTTGGAATCATAAAAGTAATCTAAATTGTTTTGCTATTTTTTTCTCCTCAACATCAATGTCAGGGCGCTGCAAGAGTTTTTGGGGATGGTTAACTTTTATAACCGTTTCCTCCCCCGCGCAGCCCAGCTCATACAGTCGTTGTACGCTGCACTCAAGAAACGGAAACCGGCAGACAGAGTGGACTAGACTCCTGAGCGGCAGCAGGTGTTCTGAGGTTAAAACAGCGCTCACTACCAACGCCTCGGACATGGGCATAGCAGCCGTCGTGGAGCAATGCATTGCCGGTTCTTGGCGGCCGCTCACCTTTTTTTTTTAGCAGGTCTTTGCACGACAGTGAGCGTAAATACAGCATGTTCGACAGAGAGTTAATGGCTCTCCACCTGGCCATTTTTGACAAAGCATACAACGGGCCATTTGATTGGTCCAATCGTTTGCAACTATCCAATCGCAGGGCTGTTTACAATACAGCAGTAGCTTGAGTACATCCGGGTTATCGCGGGAGACTTGACCCGGGGAAGCGCCGAGCGCTTATGTAATCGTGTTGATTTTTGCTAAAATCGGTAACAATAAGGTACCTTACCCCCCCCCCTAAAATTTTCTCAACAGATTTAGACGATTTACAGAAATGATCAATTTGAAAATAAATCGGCGGAAATCCGCGAATCGGCGGAAAATTGTCATCCCTGATACACATTAAAAGCAATTAGAACACTTAAAGTAGTTAAAACTAGAGGAAACAAGAAGAATGAAAACTGAAAATTCACTGGATGACTATAACATGACTCTGAGTAAGTAAAATTCACTGAATGAGTATGACTCACCTCTGATAATACCCAGTTGACTGTACAAAGATAATTTAGCAGCAGAGGTGATATGGACATGAGACGGCGTGAGACTATGTACAATGTGCAAATGAGCAATGTGCAAATTTAGCATCCACTGTGTGAGTTCCTATTTGCAAAACTGTGTCCGGAGTTTTGTTATTTATTCAGGAGACTGATGGCATTGGAAAAGAAGGAGTTTTTTTAGTCTGGATGTCCTGCATTTCACACTTATGTACTTCCGGCCTGAGGGTAACAAGTGTGAACATTCTGTGCTGGCAGTGAGTGGGGTCCTGGAGGATGGAGGCAGCTCTCCTTTCGACTCTGCAGTGACTCTGCAGAGAGGGGAGTGGAGTTCTGATGATCTTCTCCGCTGTCTTCACCACTCTGCAGGCATTTGCGGTCCAAAGTAGTAGTGCTGCCGTACCATGCAGTGATGCAGTTGGTCAAGATGCTCTCAATGATGCAGCTGTAGACGCTGTTGAAGATCTTGGGGGACATGCCAAACTTCCTCAGCCTCCTCAGAAAATACAGCCGCTGTTGAGCTCTCTTAACCAGCTCTGTGGTGTTAAGTGCCCACGTAAGGTCCTCGCTGATGTGGATGCCCAGGTATTTAAAGCTGCTTACCCTCTCCACCTCAAGCTCCTGGATGAACAGCGGCCGATGAGGTCTCCTCCCTTTCCTCATGTCCACTATCATCTCCTTCGTCTTGTCTGTGTTGAGGGTGAGGTTGTTGTCCTCACACCATGACACCAAGTTGGCCACCTCCCTCCTGTAGGATGCTTCATCATCACCAGTGATGCGTCCTGTCACTGCCGTGTCATCCGCAAACTTTAAGATGACATTGTCCTTGTTGGAGGCAACACAGTCACGGATGAAGAGGCTGTAGAGGATGGGGCTGAGAACACAACCCTGTGGGACACCTGTGTTTGTGATGATGCTGACTGAGGTCCTGTTACCCATCCTGACAGACTGGGGCCTGCCAGTCAGAAAGACCAGTAGCCAGTCACAGAGGGTGGGGTGCAGACCAAGTAAAGACAGTCTGTAGGTGAGTTTGTGGGGGATGGCCGTGTTGAAGGCGGAGCTGTAGTCGACAAAGAGCATCCTGATGTAGGAGTCTTTATCTTCCAGGTGGGAGAGAGACTAATGGAGTGCAGCAGCAATGGCATCTGAGGTGGACCTGTTGGGCCGGTAGACGTACTGCAGGGGATCCAGGGGATCCGGTATGCTGTCCTGAATGAGGGCCAGCACCACTCTCTCGAAGCACTTCATGATGATTGGAGTGAGTGCTACCGGCCTGTAATCATTCAGGCATGTCGGCGGGCTCTTTTTGAAGAGGGGGACGATGGTTGTGGTTTTGAAGCAGGAGGGGACTATGTTCTGGTTGAGGGAGAGGTTAAAGATGGATGTGAGAACATCAATCATCTCAGTAGCACATGCTCTGAGAGCCCGTCCAGGGATGTTGTCTGGTCCTGCTGCCTTGCGGGGGTCGATATTCATCAGTGCTTTGTTTACCTGGCCTGATGAGACTTTTAGTGGAGGGTTCGTGTGTGTGTGTCTCCTCTCTGCACTATAGCTGGAGGTCTCAAAGCGGGTGTAAAAGATGTTGAGATCATCCGGCAGGCTGTCTGTGGAGCTAGTGGTGTTGCTAGTGGTTCTCTCGTACTCTGTGATGTGCTGCAGGCCTTGCCACATCCGCCCAAGTTCCTCAGGGTTCCTTCAGGACAAGCCTTTGGTTACACCACCCTGCCTTTCGGCCTGTCCCTGTCCTCAGACATTCACCAAGTGCATGGACGCTGCACTTACCCCACTGCAGCAGAGGGGCATTTGAGTTCAATTACCTGGACGATTGGCTGGTTTGTGCGCCATCAGAAGCCGTAGCGAGGAGCAATATGGAGACCATATTGGCTCACCTGGCGGAACCTGGATTGCATTTGAATGCGGTAAAAGGCTGCTGGTTCCAACCAGGGTTGTTGAGTACTTAGGACTCACCCTGGATTCAGTTTACCATGAGGGCATCCCTAACTCCAAAGAGAGGACATACTATGAGGGAATGCATCGAGAGCTGTTTTTCACAAAGGACTGTATCAGTGCAGCAGCGCCAGAGGGTCTTAGGCGTCTTTGCTGTAGCTGCCTAGGTGGTGCCACTGGGTCTTTTACACGCTCATCCCCTTCAACGGTGGTTCACGCTTCAGAAGGTGGTTTGCCCTGAGACAAAAGGAGGCTGGTTCTTCTGAAGGAGCCTCATGGTTCTCAGGTGGTGGAGACACTTATCAGCAGTCTGAGATGGTGTTCCCCTGGACCAAAAGGGCTACAGGGTGGCCATTATAACCAATGCCTCCCAAGCAGGCTGGGGTGCAGTCTGGGAGGGCAGGTTTGTTTGGGGACACTGGGCTCCGGCACAACAGTATCGGCATATAAACCATCCCAAGATGGAAGCGGTGCATTTGGATCTGGGGCTTTTTCTTCCAGTCATTCAGGTCAGAAAAAGTCTGGTACGGACAGACAGCGCAGCTGTAGTGTCATACATCAACCAGCAGGATTAACTGGGGTCTCCCCCTCTCCATATGAGGGTGTGTCATCTGCTCTTGTGGGCTCAAGCCTGCCAGGTCCACTAGCTACAGATGCTCTGCGTGTGCTTGGCCTCCAGTGAACTGTTTGCATTTCCACTACTGTCTCTTCTGCCAGCTTTCCTCACAGAGGTGAGACTACTGTCTGTTCAAGTAATTTTGATGGCCCTAATTGGCCACAAAGACCATGGATGGCGGAAATCCACAAGATGTTGCGGTGCCGTCCTTGGCCTCTCCCAATCAGACGGGATATGTTCTCACAGGCACAGGGCGGGAGTTGGCATCCAAATCCCCAGCTCCGGAGGCTTCATGTCTGGCCCTTGGATGGAAGCAATTGTGGAAACTTGGCTTAGAGAAGGACGTTATAGACACCATGCAGACTTCATGGCCCCCATCTACCCAGCTGCAATGCAGTGTGAAGTGGAGAGTGTTTTTGAACTGGTGTTGGACCAAGGGTGAGAATTCCTTGGCATGTCACATCTGTCATCTTGTTTTTTTTTCCTCCAGTGTCACTTCGCCGAGGGTGGGTGGAGTAAACTATTGGGGGCTACCTGGCAGCAGTGTTAACTGCCCAGGGAAAATGTGATGGCTTGTCACCTGAGGCACATCCCTTGGCTAGGCGATTTTTGAGAAGCGTGAGATAGAGCCACCCATTCCGGTGTCCTTTGCTGCCCACTTGGAATTTCCAGACAGTTCTCAGGGCTCTATGCTTGCCCCCTTTTGAGCCACTCTCCATTGTGGACCTTCGTCTGATCTCTGGAAAGACTGCTTTTCTCTTGGCAGTTGTCTCAGCCAAGAGGGTCAGTGAACTGAATGCGATCTTTGTGGATGCAGCATGTCTTAGGTTTGAGGCTGACTGGTTGGCCCACCTGCGGCCCAACCCAGCTTTTCAACCCAAAGTGCTGCTAGTGGGGTTGTTTTCCCACCCTCTCATGCTTTAAGCCTTCTACCCTCCCCCACACACTTCTTCGGAGGCTGAGAGGCTCCTTAGGTTGTGGCGGTAAGGGCCCTTAAGGTTTATGTTGACCGTACGAGGTCTGCTCACTCTTCAGACAAGCTTTTGTGCTCTATGGGGAGTCCACATTGAGCAGGCCTATCTTTTAGTAGTGCCTGTCCCATTGGGTAGCCGACCTGATTACTTTCGCGTATGTACAGGTTGGAGCAGAACCATCAGATAGGCAGGGTGCCCGCTCGACACGGGGATTGGCCACTACATGGGTGTCGTTAGGGGTGCACCCTGGAAGATGTATGCGCAGCCACTGGCTGGGCTTTTTCTTCATCGTGTTCTGTTCTATAGGCTCAACCTGGCCTCATCAGTCGTACCCTCATCTATTCTGGGGGTCGCAGCAGGTTCTTAAGTTGCATTAAGTTGTTTTCCCTCATGTGAGCCGGCATGTGTGCCTTGTGCTTGAAAGGTTTTGTTTCAGCTCCGGTTACCTGGAGGAACCAGCTTAACTTGTATGCACTCAGTTAAGTACAATAAGGGAGCCGAACTCCTCTGATTGTTTTTGTGCTTAATGGCGCGATTGGGGCATTGTGCTCCTTCGACCTGTGAGTGATGGCACCACCATTCTCCTCAGGACTCATTTGGTATACGGTTGCCATGTGGTTATAGGTTCACTGAAATGAAATAAAACGTACGTTTACGGATGTAAATACGGTTTTATGAATGAAAGTGAACCTGTAACCATTCATTGTCCTTCGTCGGTGGAGGCAGGCTCCTCCCAGTCGTTAGAAAGAGGACAAATGGTTGGATGCAAGGGGTATATATAAGGTGTGCATCCACAGGTGTGATTAATTTGGTATAATGCTCCTGTCCCGAGGATCAGATAGTCACGTGGTTACAGGTTCACTTTCATTCATATAACTGCATTTACATCCGTAAGTATACGCTTGTTCCTCTGACATGTTTTAATTTCAAGATTCAAAGATTTTATTTGTCAATACTACTATACGTACAGGACATACAGGAGAATTGAAATGGTGTTTCTCTCTCTTCAGTGGTGTGCACAATATAAAAAAAAGGAATAAGGCTGAAAAACAACAACAGCAGTCTATGTACAGTAATGCTACCGTAGTGCAAATGCTGACAAAAGATAAACCCAGACCTCCCATAGCGCAAATAAAGAAAAACAATAGACAATGAAACCCAGCAATCCTATATACAGAAAGGTAGAGCAGTAATACTTGCAGTTGCAAGTTCAATGCGGTAGTGTAGGTGCAGACAGTGACAGATAGCAATGTTTTCTCTGGCTTAAAGACCTTGGCGGGGGGGGGGGGGGCAGAAAACACATGACATGCTTGTAACCAGAATATGTTAATTTTACACTATTTTTATTTTTTAAATTTTGCACAGTAATATTGCATAATGGAACTTACCATTTAAAGTATTGTACAACCAAGGCTTGAATATTGGAATATTGGGCCAGTTGGGGTCCCACCCAGACGTCCTGTGTTTGAACTTTTTACTGGTGTCATCCTTCTCTCCTTCCTCTGCTCTCACCTCTCCTGGACCCTCTGCCTGAACACCTTCTTCTCCTTGACTCCTCTCCGCTTTCTCATCTTTCCCTCTCTGAGCTCTGTCTGCTTCAGGTTCTCTCTCTATCTATGGTGGTATACAAACAGGTTAGAAAATATCAAGTATTTTTTGGCCATGGTTTACATAAATGACAAAAATACGTATTTTTTTTTTCTGGTGTTTTTTCCGTTGAGAAAAAAGTAGGAAAGAGAAGGAAAAAAACATTTGTAAAAGTAATATACTCATGCATACTTAAAATTACAGTATATGATCAGAGGTGGGTATAGTAATCAGAAATTCTACTCATGTAAAAGCAGTGCTTTGAAATGAATAATTAAAAGTAGACAACCAAAAATTTCTAGTTGAGTTAAGGGTACAAAGAGCACCCACTTAAAAACTTGAGTAATGACTTAAGTCTTGAAGGTTTGAGGTTTTTCTCAAAAATTGAAAATTTTCTTATAGTTTTCTACTTTTTTCTGTAAAATTTATCTAAATTTGAAACCATTTTCATCAAATTTGTAATTTCCTCTTGTAAAATTGACTTTTCTTGTACATTTCAAACTTTATTATAAATTTGTGGATTATTTTATGGCTTATTTTTGTCTGTTTTTTAAAATAAAATTACTGTTTTTTTTAAATAAATTTGAAACACTGTGGTATTTTTTTTTTTACTTTTTCCTTATACCAATTTACATTTTTGACCATAATTTTGAAGAGCTAGAACACAACAATAATCTAACTCCGATTTCAAAGAAAAAAAAATATTAATAAAATTGTATTTAATGATTTAAATGAACTTAAAATGACCAAGGATGCCGTTATTTCTGTTATAATATTTCTACACATTTATAGTTTTTTGTTTTGTTTTTTGAAATCTCACCACCCAGACAGCAGGAAAAACCTCCCTTATTTTGAAATACAAATGTTTGCACATTTAGTTTGTCTGAAGGCTGCTGACAGATTAAAGTCACTGACCTCGTGAATTTCGGTCATCTTAACTTGCCAGGTACATAACAGGGAGCATAACTTAAAGCGTACCGGTGGTGGTCGTGAAAAAAAAAGATATTATATTGAGCCCCTGTCTCACGTTCTAGTTCAAGTTTAAGTTGAAATTCATGTTCAAAGCAATTTGATATAAATCCATTGCTGATATGCTGGTTCAGCTATGTCAGCAAAACATGAGTGCAGCCATACTGGCAGCTACATGGCCTTCCAGGACGCTTCCTGTGACGTAATTTCGTTGACACCGCGATCTGGATCAGTATTGGCTGAGCCTGCAGTGCCCGGATGAGCAGTGGCTTTCGGGATATTCAAATTCAAATTCAAACGTTTATTTCAAACTCAGGGTTTATATTAAATGCAGAACTAAAACGATTAGAAAATAAATAAATGCTTAAATTCAGCGGGCCGTCTCGTCTGATCTGAGCTCGTAAAGGCCGATGATTCTAAAACTATGCGATCTGGATCAGTATTGGCTGAGCCTGGAGTACCCGGATGTGCAGTGGCTTACGGGATATTCAAATTCAAACGTTTATTTCAAACTCAGGGTTCATATTAAATGCAGAACTAAAACGAGTAGAAAATAAATAAAATGCTTAAATTCAGCGGCTTGTCTCGTCTGATCTGAGCTCTAACAGCTGCGAGACGGGCTGGGCTCCTCCCTCGCCGCGGGAGCAGCAGAGAGAGAGAGCAGCAGAGCAGAGGAGCAGACACTCGGCGCTCTTGTAACAACAAAAACATACAATGCGATATGGATATCGCAACATGGCGGAATGTAAAGCCTTTGGATGTCTCAATAATAAGCGAAAAAACAAAGATAAACACTTCTTTTGTGTACCCAAACCCAGCTCACCTTGTCAGAAGATCGGAGCGGAAAAGTGATCTCGGAACAGGGCACAGACGAATCCTTTCAGACGAAATTGCGTTGTGTGTGAGGACCACTTCGTCACTTTAACCCTCAGAAGACATTTCTGGCTCAAACCTGTAGCCATGTTGGACGAATTCTTCCCCAGAGTCCGACAATTCAGCCATAATAGAATAAAAACACTCACAATAGCACCCTATTCTCTCATACAGGCGGAGCATTGACTGTTGAGTTGAGTATCAACAAAGTGACGTCACATCCGCATGTGTCATGGCTGCGCTCAGAGTTTTCATTGGCTGGCCATGCCTGCGGTCGTATTTGCATATTTCTCTGGTGGTATTTGGCTGGCAATAATTATTTAACCAAATAACGAATAATTTGCCTAATGTTTTCAAGTTGAATGCGTTTAGACGACCACCACAGGTACCCTTTAATATTGTAGTGGCTGGTGAGATGTATACTCAGCAATTCATCAGTTCCCCCTGCCTTTCCCTTCATATGAAGCCGGCTGCATATGAATTCTAACCACATCTCTTAGCTAAGCGACTCTTCCGTCATTGCTCCCGTTTCCAGTGGGTTAAAACCATGATAAATGCCTCCAGTGCTTACATACCTCTTCTGATTTTTTTCCACGTTTAAAGTACTTTAATAAACTCATGTTTCTGTCGGACAGTCACGTTTAGTGAGACACTCTGCCTTGTAAAGCCTGCTTCATGCTGCATTTCCCCTCTTGTCCACCTTGGTCCACGTACGATTTGGATGAGCCCGGCACGCATGCGGCGCTGTTCATGCACACTTTTTTCATCTACCCAGGCCAAGCGGTTGACGCATGCGCACAACCATCATTTGTAGTTTCACTCCTGCCCGATATGTAGCGCCAAGGCACTGACGCACCAGGATTTTCACCAATGAAGAAACAGCGGACTTCTTCAAAAAGTTTCTCTTCAAATACAGAGTCCATTTCTGCTGTTTGACTTCCCGGTTTTCACTCCTTTTCCACGAGGATGCTACTGCCGCTGTGAAAGAAAGTATGTATGTATGATTCATGTATGTTTTTATTCTTGTTTTCTGACTGACTGCAAAGCTTGCGTGGGCGGGGCGCTTCTAAACTCCACACGGATGACAGCCACGCGCGTTGCTCATGTGCGCGCTTGCGGAAAGTCACTGCTTCATATATTTTTCTTAAATTCATATCTCCTTATTGGCATGGCAGTAATATTTCTGGTGAGGCGGCCCGCCACCCAGAAATGTTACCAGAGGAAACCCTGTATTGGTCCCTCTGTATTATTATTTCTTTCAATAAACTGTTCTTTTGTATAGTACTGACATTCACTGAAATGATTACTATAAAAGTTATTTTTGGGGTCAATGTCATTTTCTATGTCCTGTGATTTATGATTCATATACAGTTAGGCCCAAAAATATTTGGACAGTGACACAAGTTTTGTTATTTTAGCTGTTTACGAAAACATATTCAGGATAAAATTATATAATCAATATGGGCTTAAAGTGCAGACTCTCAGCTGTAATTTGAGAGTATTCACATCCAAATTGGAGCAAGGGTTTAGGAATTACAGCTCTTTAATACGTAGCCGCCTCTTTTTCAAGGGACCAAAAGTAATTGGACAATTGACTCAGAAGGCTGCAAAAAAAATAACAAGGCTGCATGGGCTCTTCCCTCGTTAACCTGTCATCAATTAAGCAGTTAAAAGGTCTGGAGTTGATTCCAGGTGTGGCGTTTGCATTTGGAAGCTGTTGCTGTGAACACACAACATGCGGTCAAAGGAGCTCTCAATGGAGGTGAAACAGACCATCCTGAGGCTGAAAAAAAAAAAGAAGAAATCCATCAGAGAGATAGCAGAAATGTTAGGACTGGCCAAATCAACAGTTTGGCACATTCTGAGAAAAAAAAGAGTGCACTGGTGAGCTTGGGAACTCAAAAAGGCCTGGACGTCCATGGAAGACAACAGTGGTGGGTGATCGCAGAATCCTTTCCATGGTGAAGAACAACCCCTTCACAACATCCACTCAAGTGAAGAACACTCTCCAGGAAGTAGGTGTATCAGTATCTAAGTCTACCATAAAGAGAAGACTTCATGAGAGTAAATACAAAGGATTCACCACAAGATGCAAACCATTAATCAGCCTCAAAAATAGAAAGGCCAGAATTGACTTTGCCAAAAAACACCTGAAGAAGCCAGCCCAATTCTGGAACAGCATTCTTTGGACAGATGAGACTAAGATCAACCTGTACCAGAATGATGGGAAGAAGAAAGTTTGGAGAAGAATTGGAACAGTTCATGATCCAAAGCACACCACATCTTATGTAAAGCATGGTGGAGGCAGTGTGATGGCATGGGCATGCGTGGCTTCCAATGGCACTGGGTCACTTGTGTTTATTGATGATGTGACAAAAGACAGAAGCAGCCGGATGAATTCTGAAGTGTATAGGGATATACTTTCTGCTCAGATTCAGCCAAATGCAGCAAAGTTGATTGGACGGCGCTTCACAGTACAGATGGACAATGATCCAAAACATACTGCAAAAGCAACCCAGGAGTTTTTTTAAAGCAAAGAAGTGGAATATTCTGCAATGGCCGAGTCAATCACCAGATCTCAACCCAATCGAGCATGCATTTCACTTGCTCAAGACAAAACTTAAGGCAGAAAGACCAACAAACAAGCAACAACTGAAGACAGCTGCAGTAAAGGCCTGGCAAAGCATCACAAAGGAGGAAACCCAGTGTTTGGTGATGTCCATGGGTTCCAGAATTCAGGCAGTCATCGCCTGCAAAGGATTCTCAACAAAATATTGAAAAGTAACATTTTACTTAGGGTTATGTTTATTTGTCCAATTACTTTTGAGCCCCTGAAATGAGCGTTTGTATAAAAATAGCTACAATTCCTACATGTTTAATCATATATTTTTGCTCAACCCCTTGAATTAACCCCTTGCACTCTGGTCAATTTCCCTAAAAACGCCAAAAAATAACGTGCCCAAAGTAAATCGAAAGCTGTTCTTCAACCCTTTGCAGCATGTTCATGGGGTTGGTCTCATTTAAAAGAAAACACTTTGAATTTTTTGGCAAAACAGTCATAATCTCTCTAAGTGCTCCGGCCACTGAGTTACAGTCATCTAAACATAGTGAACTTGAAGAAAATAAACTTGGCCTGGGTGTTTTTTCGGATACAAATGCTTGCAAATAACACACAGCTTCAGATCCGGGCTGGAAAATGCAACAAAAATGTAGAACCAAGCGTTATCCAGCTGAGGTCCAAATTTTGTAACAATACCACAAAAAATGAATATATTACACAGCTTTTTCCTCAGGTAGTTCCCAGGCGTTTTTGAACTGTGCCAAATTGTGCCAAATGGCACAGTTTGGAAAAACGTCTGTAACTTTTGAATGATTCAATATAGAAGCTTCATCTTGGGCTCTAATAAAAGGTGACACTAAGGGCTGTGTGTGTGTGGGGGGGGTGACCGTTGCGCCACGCCCGCCATCGCCCGTTGCACCACGGCCCGTCATGCAGCGATGACGCACAGCTGTAATTTACAGATCGGTCAAAAGTCATTTTGATTACAATTTTCAGGGATAAAGAATAATTTAGCTTAGAACACTTACCTCTTCACAGCAGAAGCGGAGCTAGCGAACTTCTTCCTCATTGTCAGACGAACGCGACGCTGGTCTCGCGACCCGATCAAAACATAATTCCATTATTGTGGTTTTGCGCTTCCATGATTGCGGTTTTTGGCGAACGATTTTTCAAAACAAATAA
Organism: Pholidichthys leucotaenia; assembly: GCA_020510985.1. NCBI lineage: Eukaryota > Metazoa > Chordata > Actinopteri > Cichliformes > Pholidichthyidae > Pholidichthys > Pholidichthys leucotaenia. The sequence goes on along the minus strand of CM035837.1, from coordinate 314,453,704 downwards.
CAGTAGTAATTAAAAAAAGACTGGCGAACGCGTGTGCGTCACTCAGCCTTCGTCGTCGGCCTCCGTTGGTCTATGATGACCATGGAAGAAAATCATAACGTCTACTCTGCTGGAACAAAAACAAAATAAGCACCGCCTGTGGCCGAACATGCTGATGCGCGAATGGCAGTCGCTGTCACACAGGTTGCACTTGTGGATGGTCTCCGTGCTGCTGGGTCTGTGGGGTTCTTCCTGCGGGTCCTTTTTTCCATCTGCTGCAGCAGTCTGTCTTCATCCAGCCTTACAAAAAACAGCTTGCCAACTTCTGTGCTTCAATTGGCTCGCTGCATTCACAGCGTTGATAGGCGGGTCCTTCTTGCTAGGTTTTCAGTCATTGGTTCTTCAAGGTTTCAGAAACCCAATTCAAGGCTCTTATTAGTCGCATGAGAGGTCAATCAGATGATCTAATCTGCTCGCGGCTGTGTCTGCAGTGGAAGAACGGAAATGCAGCTTACGCAGCTCCATCGTGCGTCCTAGAACGCACGAGGGCGCATGAGAGCGCCCTCGTGCGCTCTGGGACGCAGAGACTTGCCCGCCCGCGGTACAACGGAGTGCAAGAGGTTAAACCTTAAAGTCTGCACTTCAATTCTGTTGTAGTTGTTTCATTTCAAATCCAATGTGACGGCATGCAGAGCCCAAATCATGAAGATTGTGTCACTGTCCAAATATTTCTGGGCCTAACTGTAACTAAAAGTTTCCAAGTCCAACTTTCTGTAGTCTGAAATGATCAATCATGGAAGTGTTCAATGTGTTCAGTTAATTGTTATTTAAGATTTTCCATTTTCTTGTGTTGTTTTGTTCCTCTTTAGAGTATTTTTCTTGGAATCATGCTTCATACCCATCCAGTTCACTGAGGTCCCTGATAACATGTACTTTTGCTTCCTCCAGTGTTAATCCATTTAACTTGATGTAAACCTTACAGTTAGATGTCCATGTTGCTTGAATCTTTTGCCTTTTCAATATTCAAGCTTTTTTGGTAATAGCTGTGTTCTTGTTTGTTGATATACATGTCAGTTCCTCTAACTTTCTTTCCTTGTTTCAATAATGCCTGTTTTTTCTTTTTTGTAAAGCGCATGATTATAGCTAGTGGTGTGTTCTTGTTTTTGCTGGGCAATGTGTGACAGGCCTCAATGTCATTGCAGTCAATAGTGATACCCTTACTGTCTAGAAAGCTTGCTACCTGTTGTTCCAGTGATTCCCTTTTGGCCTCGGTCTCCTCAGTCCCTCTCCTGTTGGTGTTTTCCTCAGCTGAGGCCACCACACCTGCATAGGATTGGTGCCTGGTTCTCAGACCGCTAATGATCAGGTCGTTCCCCCGGGAATACTGCTCCAAGTCATCCACTCGTTCTTCCAGGAAACTGATTTTTTTGTCTTTTTCCATGTTCATTTGTCTTAGTGCTTGAACTTCCACCACCAGATCCATTATCTTCTTTTGCTGTGCGGTGATAGTTGTAATCTCTGCCAAAAGAAAGCCAAGCGATTTTCTGGTCTCTTCCATCCCCTCAGAGAGTACTGAGTTTCCCTTGGGTGCCACGGGCTACTGCTCCTGTGTAAATCAAGAGGGTCATGGGGAGGATGGTTTTTTCTTTAAAATTTGCAGCTTTTCTCATGAATTTGTAACTTTTTCTCATTAATTTAATACATTGTTTTTGTAAATGTTAAACTTTTTTCTTGTAAATTTGCCACTTTTTCCTCACAAATCTGCTGTTTTTGCATCTTAAATGTGCAAATTTTTTTCTTATAAATTTGTAACCATTATCTAATAGATATGCAAGTTTTTTTCATATAAAGTTACATATTTTTTCCCTCATGAATTTGCAACTTTTTCTAGTAAACTTGACTTTTTGTAAATTTGCAACTGTTTCTTGTAAATTTGGAATTTTGTTTCTCATAAATTTATGACTTTTGTAAATTTACAGCATTTTCCCAGAAGTGTACATTTGTACATTCTTTCTCCTAAATTTGTGGCTGACAACAATAATACTTAGAATGCACCCTCAATATTTACTCTGAAGAAAATGTTTTGTTTATTGTCCCTCCCAACATGGAAATGAAATATCCACTCATGCAGCATGTTAGCACTGCTCCAGACCTCCGGCCTACTGGAAAAACACAAATGTGGACCCCTGGCAAAAACCTTTGAGGACCCCTGTTTTAGAGCCTGAAACAATATATTTTTTTAGAATTTTTACCTCGGAAAGGGTACACATTCGACTTGATAGTCAACTATCAATTTTCTGACGATCAACTAGTTGATTAGTTTAGTAATCATTACAGCACTACAGTCTACTCAAAGGTGCTTGTATCAGGTGAGGCGATGTGACTGGCATACATGCATTAAAAAAAAACATAGCGTCCGAGAGACATCTGTGTCTGTTCCAAGCACACCTACCCTGGGACGAGAGTGAGTTTTGGGACCTGTACTACAAAGGAAGCTCAACCTACTCTCATTTAACGCTCAGTTTTCAAGGTGACTAAGGGCTGATAAACCCAGGTTGCCTGAGGTGACTAAACAGTACTACAAAGGTGATTATGAAGTTGATTAAGTGAGTCAGTGCTAACTCAGGTGAAGTCAATCTGAGGCTGAGCATATTCCTGTCAAGGGGCATATTTGGAGTGGATTCCACTTCACAATGGCTCACGCTCCTTTAGCCTTGTTTATACTCCACCTCCGCTCTGCGTGTCAATGATGCATGTATTCTTTGGACAAGGCCAGTCTGCACATTGTTGTACAGTGGGGTAAAACAGTATTTAGTCAGCCACCAATTGTGCGAGTTCTCCCACTTAAAAGATGAGAGGTCTCCAATTTTCATCATAGGTATACCTCAACTATGAGAGACAAAATGAGGGGAAAAAAATCCAGAAAATCACATTGTCTGATTTTTAAAGAATTTATTTGCAAATTATGGTGAAAAATAAGTATTTGGTCAATAACAAAAGTTCATCTCAATACTTTGTTATATACCCTTTGCTGGCAATGACAGAGGTCAAACATTTTCTGTAAGTCTTCACAAGGTTTTCACACACTGTTGATGGTATTTTGGCCCATTCCTCCATGCAGATCTCCTCTAGAGCAGTGATGTTTTGGGGCTGTCGCTGGGCAACACAGACTTTCAACTCCCTCCAAAGATTTTCTATGGGGTTGAGATCTGGAGACTGGCTAGGCCACTCCAGAACCTTGAAATGCTTCTTACGAAGCCACTCCTTCGTTGCCCGGGCGGTATGTTTGGGATCATTGTCATGCTGAAAGACCCAGCCACGTTTCATCTTCAATGCCCTTGCTGATGGAAGGAGGTTTTCACTCAAAATCTCACGATACATGGCCCCATTCATTCTTTCCTTTACACGGATCAGTCGTCCTGGTCCCTTTGCAGAAAAACAGCCCCAAAGTATGATGTTTCCACCCCCATGCTTCACAGTAGGTATGGTGTTCTTTCTCCTCCAAACACGACAAGTTGAGTTTTTACCAAAAAGTTCTATTTTGGTTTCATCTGACCATATGACATTCTCCCAATCCTCTTCTGGATCATCCAAATGCTCTCTTGCAAACTTCAGACGGGCCTGGACATGTACTGGCTTAAGCAGGGGGACACGTCTGGCACTGCAGGATTTGAGTCCCTGGCGGCGTAGTGTGTTTCTGATGTAGCCTTTGTTACTTTGGTCCCAGCTCTCTGCAGGTCATTCACTAGGTCCCCCCCATGTGGTTCTGGGATTTTTGCTCACTGTTCTCGTGATCATTTTGACCCCACAGGGTGAGATCTTGTGTGGAGCCCCAGAACGAGGGAGATTATCAGTGGTCTTGTATGTCTTCCATTTTCTAATAATTGCTCCCATAGTTGATTTTTTTCACACCAAGCTGCTTACCTATTGCAGATTCAGTCTTCCCAGCCTGGTGCAGGTCTACAATTTTGTATCTGGTGTCCTTTGACAGCTCTTTGGTCTTGGCCATAGTGGAGTTTGGAGTCTGACTGTTTGAGGTTGTGGACAGGTGTCTTTTATACTGATAACGAGTTCAAACAGGTGCCATTAATACAGGTAACGAGTGGAGGACAGAGGAGCCTCTGAAAGAAGAAGTTACAGGTCTGTGAGAGCCAGAAATCTTGCTTGTTTGTAGGTGACCAAATACTTATTTTCCACCATAATTTGCAAATAAATTCTTTAAAAATCAGACAATGTGATTTTCTGGATTTTTTTTCCCTCATTTTGCCTCTCATAGTTGAGGTATACCAATGATGAAAATTGGAGACCTCTCTCATCTTTTAAGTGGGAGAACTTGCACAATTAGTGGCTGACTAAATACGTTTTTGCCCCACTGTATATATGCTTCATTTTTTTCCATCTGTCAGGCCAAGCATCATCTGCAGTTTCACCCCAGCCCAATAGGTCGTGCAAATGTGCTGCCACGGCAGTTTGTTCTTGGGCTATACAAAACAGAAGAAAAACAAGACCCACGCACAACAATGGCGACTGCACACAAGTAAGAAGAGGAACTCCTGTACTTACTATCTTTGGTGCAAGATTAAACTAAAAAAAAAAAAAAGAAAGAAGATATAATAGAGGGCATGCAAACAGAACTCATGGCAGTTAAAAAACGGTGAGTGGCAAAAATGAATGGCAGCATGAGAGAGTATGCAGTAAAACACAAAAAATACACACAGTATTCAATCACAGAAGTACAAAGAGTACTTGCTTGCATTGTGGAGAGCTAATCTTATCATTCTATCTTGTATTAATTGGCAAAAAAAATTAATAAATAATTAAAGGTTCTGTTCAGTTCTTCACTTACCATGTGCTCCTTGGTCTTTACCCACACATCACTACAGTCAAGTAAATGTTGTGGTATTAACATTTAAAATAAGGTACTCTGTGCACTGCTGTGACTAAATATTGTGTGATTTTTATGTTTTGCTGCAAACAAAATAAAGCTGTCACATGTGATTGCCACTCAGTGCTGTGTTGCTATGATAACTGTCCTGTAAAATTCTGTTCCAATGTATCCCCTCTATAGTGTGCTTTTGCATTGATGTGTCTTCATTTCAGTTTTCCTGTCACCTTATGAACGGGAGGTTGGGTCTTGCACATGCGTGGTCAATGTGCCCAGGCAACTTCAAAATTTGGACTGCAGGCGCTCAGCTGCGGGCGGCCTCCATAGCCTAGCAGACTGGAGACGATGTAATTTTTGTGACACTCGTTGAGGTTCTATTGGATACAGCAATGATGACATAAGGACTACAGCTCCTGACCAGATAGAGTGACGATATACAGTGAAGTACGTGGCGGTAATGCACCTGTAAGCTGGTTGCCAACCGCCAAGCAAATCTAGAAGAAGAAGCCTTGCGCTTCAGCAGATGCGTAGACGGGAGGCTTTCCCACATTTCGTAGTCTAGATTAATGTAGAAGATACACTAAACATCATTAAGTTACTCATGAATTCACCAGGATGAGCAGTTACCTCAGTTTGTAGTACAGCCCTTCAAAATCCTTTGAAAGCTAACGTTAACAACAGCTAGCTGCAGCACCATTAGCAGGCAGGGACATAAAATTAAATCAAACAACGTAGCCCGCAGTTCATAAGCTGGAAACATGTTCAGTTGAAGTGTTAGCTGGCCACAGTCAGATGTTAATTTGTAAAATAGCTGACTAACTTATGTCTACTGTAGCTTATGGCTAACTTAGCGAAACCACCTGGCAATACAGACAAAAAAGTATACCCGTTTGATTAAACAGGCTGGCTCTCTTTTTCCAATGCTTTAAGACATACTAGGCTGTGACGTGCAAACAGCTTTACTGTCACATTTCATGTCACACAATCTACAGATGAATGGCAGTCGACGTACCTGAAACAGATACACAGGGCCTTCTCTCCAACTGCTTAATGATGGCCAGTAAGGTAAAAACGCGGCATCAGACTCTGACTGAAAGCCGACGAAGTTCCAGCTGAAAAAGCAAGATTGGTACCTGGCACAAGATTAATACCCCGCATGCGCAAATCTACGTCACTCAACGTGAACGCATGCGCAACGCGTTTACATCGTGACGTATTTAATATCCTACTAATAAATATGATTTTGAATAATTAGAGTATTTTTACAAAATATTTTGTCTACTACGTCTTCAATACATAAATGTATACTGTTGAACAATACTCTATCTATCTTTTTGATGCTGGTTATCGATCTTGTTCAGGTTACCGATCTGGCAGCTACAACAGCCATTGAGAATAGAATAGAGTGCTCACGGCTAAAATTTTGATGGCAAATTTGGGCGCCATATTGGTACTGAATAAAGTTCTCTTGTAGTAGGGCCGAATCTCAATCTCCTCCCTAAACCCTAAGCCCTGAGCCCTTGTAGACTTAGGCAGCAGCTATTAGTAGTGTGTGAGTCTGTGAGTGCTTGAAGTAGTATAAAAGGAATGGTGTGGGACACATATGTTGGTTTCATATGCTCCACAAATAGAATACTATGTGTTTATTGTGTGCTGCACGTCTCAAGGGAACAAAGGGACTGAGCCTCCTAGAGGTAACGGGAAGGTGTGAGATTTGGCCTTTTGTTTCAAGGAGATGGCCTTGAGAGATTTCCTGACCACCGGAGACTGGGGGGTGGATGGTGTTAAGATCGGAGGAAGTTACAGTGGGGCAAAAAAGTATTTAGTCAGCCACCAATTGTGCAAGTTCTCCCACTTAAAAGATGAGAGAGGTCTCCAATTTTCATCATAGGTATACCTCAACTATGAGAGACATAATGAGAAAAAAAATCCAGAAAATCACATTGAAGGATTTTTAATGAATTAATTGGTAAATTCCTCAGTAAAATAAGTATTTGGTCACCTACAAACAAGCAAGATTTCTGGCTCTCACAGACCTGTAACTTCTTCTTTAAGAGGCTCCTCTGTCCTCCACTCGTTACCGGTATTAATGGCACCTGTTTGAACTCGTTATCAGTATAAAAGACACCTGTCCACAACCTCAAACAGTCAGACTCCAAACTCCACTATGGCCAAGACCAAAGAGCTGTCAAAGGACACCAGATACAAAATTGTAGACCTGCACCAGGTTGGGAAGACTGAATCTGCAATAGGTAAGCAGCTTGGTGTGAAGAAATCAACTGTGGGAGCAATTATTAGAAAATGGAAGACATACAAGACCACTGATAATCTCCCTCGATCTGGGGCTCCACGCAAGATCTCACCCCGTAGGGTCAAAATGATCACGAGACCGGTGAGCAAAAATCCCAGAACCACATGGGGGGACCTAGTGAATGACCTGCAGAGAGCTGGGACCAAAGTAACAAAGGCTACATCAGAAACACACTACGCCGCCAGGGACTCAAATCCTGCAGTGCCAGACGTGTCCCCCTGCTTAAGCCAGTACATGTCCAGGCCCGTCTGAAGTTTGCTAGAGAGCATTTGGATGATCCAGAAGAGGACTGGGAGAATGTCATATGGTCAGATGAAACCAAAATAGAACTTTTTGGTAAAAACTCAACTTGTCGTGTTTGGAGGAGAAAGAACACCATACCTACTGTGAAGCATGGGGGTGGAAACATCATACTTTGGGGCTGTTTTTCTGCAAAGGGACCAGGACGACTGATCCGTGTAAAGGAAAGAATGAATGGGGCCATGTATTGTGAGATTTTGAGTGAAAACCTCCTTCCACCAGCAAGGGCATTGAAGATGAAACGTGGCTGGGTCTTTCAGCATGACAATGATCCCAAACACACCGCCTAGGCAATGAAGGAGTGGCTTTGTAAGAAGCATTTCAAGGTTCTGGAGTGGCCTAGCCAGTCTCCAGATCTCAACCCCATAGAAAATCTTTGGAGGGAGTTGAAAGTCTGTGTTGCCCAGCGACAGCCCCACAACATCACTGCTCTAGAGGAAATCTGCATGGAGGAATGGGCCAAAATACCAGCAACAGTGTGTGAAAACCTTGTGAAAACTTACAGAAAACGTTTGACCTCTGTCATTTCCAACAAAGGGTATATAACAAAGTATTGAGATGAACTTTTGTTATTGACCAAATACTTATTTTATCGAGGAATTTACCAATTAATTCATTAAAAATCCTTCAATGTGATTTTCTGGATTTTTTTTTTCTTATTTTGTCTTTCATGGTTGAGGTATACCTATGATGAAAATTGGAGACCTCTGTCATCTTTTAAGTGGGAGAACTTGCACAGTTGGTGGCTGACTAAATACTTTTTTAAACCACTGTATATTGTGACTGGGATTAAGTACCATGTGACTGTATGTTTAATTAAACACCATGTGACTGTAGTTTGATGTCCTAGGTATAAAAGGACAGATGTGAGAAGATTCATCCTCTTTTCCTGCTTTGAAATTGTTGGAGTATGTGATTGTGAATAAAGCTGAATCTGAGGAATAAACTCAGTCTCATCCTTCAACACATTCTCCACACTGGTGACCTTACGACGAAGCATGAGCAGAGATAATTCTCCTGAGCGGGGCTCGTCAGAAGCCAGCCTGACGAATGCCGCCACGTTCCAGCTGCCGGACTTCTGGCAGAATAGTCCGCGCTCCTGGTTTAGCGCGGTCGAGGCGCAGTTCAACCTCTGGAGAATCTCGAGAGACGACACAAAATTCTACCATGTGGTGGCGAAGCTGGACAACCACACAGTCCAGAGGGTGGAGAACCTGGTCAACCACCTGCCGGACAGCGACAAGTACAGCGCATTGAAGGCTGCGCTTATCAGCCACTTCACCCCCTCGGTGCAACAGCGAGCAGAGGGGCTCCTAGCGTTGACTGAGTTTGAGAACGACAGACCCGCGGACCTGATGGTGAAAATGCTGAGGCTGAGAGACTCCGAAGATGACAGCTTTATCTTCGCCCACCTTTTCCTCAGGACCCTGCCGCCAGCGGTGAGAGTGACCCTGGCAGGTTCACCTCTGTTGGCCCGGCGAGACTACCACGAGCTGAGCCAGGAGGCGCAACGACTCGTCGACGCCCACAAACGGAGCGTGGCTTCGGCCGCGGCAGCGGAGCTAGGCGCAATGTCGGGAGATGGCATGGGGCCAGAGGCTGCAGCACCAGACTCACCAACGACGGCAGCAGCAAGGGCCAGGCGGCACGGAGCGGACGACCCTCTTTGCTTCTACCATCGCCGCTTTGCAGAGAGGCCCTGCTCAAGTGCATTCCACCATGCCATTTCAAGTGCTCGGGAAACGCGAAGACCGGGGGTCGGTAGCAGCTTCGGCCCTCAGGGAGGAGAACAAGCTGCTCTACCTGACTGATGCACGCTCGGGGAGGCATTTCCTCGTGGACACAGGCTCCAAGCTGAGCTTCATCACGCCTTCCTACGCGGACCGGCTGGCACCTTCCAGGGGTCCCCGGGTGTCAGCAGCGAACGGCTCAGCGATTAAGGCCTTCGGGGAGAGGACTCTGCTTCTGTCTTTGCAGGACCGTGCATTTGAGTGGACTTTTGTTGTAGCGGCAGTCAATTTCAACATGTTAGGGGCTGATTTTTTGTGCTCACATGGTTTATTGGTTGATCTTGATAACAGACGTCTGGTTAATGCACTCTCTTTTCACTCTATTCCCTGCACAGCTCAAGTGGCCCCGCCAACTGCACAAGCCAACGTCACAGCTGCAGGTGGTAAGTTCCACGCACTCCTCACTCAGTTCCCAGCACTCACGGTCCCAACGTTTTCGGCGACAGTGGCTAAACATGGGGTGGAACATTTTATTACTACCACCGGCCCGCCCGTTTTTGCAAAAGCTCGGCGCTTGGACTCAGCTAAACTGACCATAGCGCGCGAGGAGTTCGCCAACCTGGAAAAACTGGGCATCATCAGGCGTTCGAAGAGCCCCTGGGCTTCACCACTGCACATGGTCCCAAAGGCTGATGGCTCATGGCGACCTTGCGGTGATTTCCGCAGGTTGAATAACGCCACAGCACACGACCGCTACCCGATTCCACATATCCAAGATTTTTCGGTTCATTTGGCGGGGGCACGCATTTTTTCTAAAATAGACTTAGTACGCGGTTACCACCAGGTTCCAGTGCGCGCTGAGGACATACCCAAAACAGCGGTAATAACTCCTTTCGGGCTTTTTGAGTTTTTGCGCATGCTGTTTGGGCTCAAGGGAGCGGCGTAGACATTCCATCGCATGATGGACGCGGTCCTACGCGATCTCCCTTTCGTGTTCGTCTACTTGGACGACATTTTGGTAGCCAGCGCGTCCGAAGACGAACACGAAAGCCACCTCACAGCAGTTTTCCGGAGGTTGGCAGAGCACGGATTAATAATTAACCCAGCGAAGTGTCAGTTCGGGGTGGCGCAGATTGATTTTTTGGGGCATCGCGTTTCGCCAGAAGGAGCGGTCCCTCTGCCCGATAAGGTGCGCGCAATAACAAATTTTCCCCGACCACAAACGGTCAAAGGGTTACAGGAGTTTTGGGGAATGGTTAATTTTTATAACTGTTTCCTCCCCCGTGCAGCGCAACTCATGCAACCATTGTACGCTGCACTAAAAAAACAAAAACCCACGAATAAAATCGAATGGTCTCCTGAGCGGGAGCGCGCATTCTCTCAAGTCAAATCAGCCCTGGCAAACGCTGCGTTGTTGGCACACCCAGTCCCAACGGCCCGCATGGCGCTCACTACTGACGCGTCAGATGTTGCCATAGGGACGGTCGTTGAACAGTATGTGGCTGGGGCCTGGCAACCGCTCGCATTTTTCAGCAAAACCTTGCGCGATAGCGAGCGAAAATACAGCACGTTCGACAGGGAGTTGTTAGCTCTACACTTGGCCATCCGCCACTTCCAGTTCTGGCTGGAAGGACGCCATTTTACCGCGTTCGTGGACCACAAACCGCTGACTTTCGCGATGGCCAAGATTTCGGAACCTTGGTCGGGCTGGCAGCAGAGACAGCTGGCCGCGATATCGGAGTTTACCACCGATATCCAGCACGTGGCAGGTAAATATAATGTAGTGGCAGACTGCCTCTCACGTGCTGTGGTGGCTCCAGACCCCGTGGGGGCAGACTCTGCAGCCATGGCCGCAGACCAGGGTAGCGACGCGGAAGCGCGCGCGGCCCCGGTCCGCGTAGGGAGGGATTATGCAGCCATGGGCGCAGAGCAGGTTAGCGACACGGACGTGCGTGCGCTCCAGTCTGGACCAACAGGGTTAAGGCTGGAGAGCAGGGTGCTACAAGATGGTATGCCCCCCCTAATCTGCGATGTCTCCACTGGACGACCGCGTCCGGTTGTACCAGGTGCGTGGCGCCGCCACGTTTTTGACTCGATCCATTCTCTGGTGCACCCGGGGGTGCGCGCGTCGGTCAAAATGGTAGGAGAGAAATTTGTATGGCCGTGCCTGCGCAAGCAGGTCAAGGAGTGGGTGACAGCCTGCGTGGCTTGTCAGCGAGCCAAAATACACAAACACACTAGAGCGCCTTTGGAGCCTTTTCACATCCCGGCTAAGCGGTTCGATCATGTGCATGTCAACCTCGTAGACCCCCTTCCGCCATCACAGGGGTGCACACACCTTTTGACAATGGTGGACCGCACCACGCGTTGGCCGGAAGTGGTCCCACTGGCATCAACCACAGCCAAGGAGGTGGCGCGCGCGTTTTTAACAGCATGGATAGCACGTTTTGGAGTTCCGTCGGACATTACGTCCGACAGAGGTCCTCAATTTGTGTCCGAGCTCTGGTCAGCGATGGCCCGCCGCCTGGGAGTAACAATTCACCGCACTACCGCTTACAACCCGCAGGCTAATGGTTTATGCGAACGTTTCCATAGGTCATTGAAAGCAGCTCTCAGAGCGTCGCTTATGGATACAAATTGGGTAGACAGGCTACCATGGGTTTTATTGGGGTTGCATTCTGCACCTAAAGAGGATTTAGAAGCCTCCCCAGCTGAGCTAGTTTTTGCACAGCCACTCCGGCTGCCCGGGGAGTTTCTCCCGGATAATCCTGCGCCAGAGTGCCCCCCTGCTCAGTGGTTGCAGAGCGACACGGGAGCGAGCACGCTTCCTGGCCCGGTTCATCACAGCTTCCTGCGCGTTTTTGTGCCTAAAGCTTTAAAAAATGCGGAGTTTGTTTTTGTCAGGCATGATGCCCACCGCCCAAACTTGCGACCGCCTTATGATGGACCATTTAGAGTGCTGGAAACAGGAGAGAAGCATTTTGTGCTAGATTTGGGAGGCAGAAAGGAAGTAATTGGCATAAACAGACTCAAACCCGCTTTTGTGATGGCTGATGAAACTGTGCATTTAGCGAGGGCCCCCTGACGCAGCAGACCCCCTAGAGGGCATCCTCCGGAACACCCATAGAGATTGACTAACAGTTCTAATCCACAGGCAGCGGCCCCACAGCAGGAGGACTCTGCGAAGGCAGTAAAACCGGCTTACAGCAAATACGGCAGAAGACTGAGGCCTAAGCAGCATGTGGATTGATATGTAGTGATTTTATTATGACATGCATCTTTAGTTATGATTGTTCCATCTTAGACGTTTGGGGGGTGGGGGTCATGTGGGACACATATGTTGGTTTCATATGCTCCACAAATAGAATACTGTGTGTTTATTGTGTGCTGCACGTCTCAAGGGAACAAAGGGACTGAGCCTCCTAGAGGTAACGGGAAGGTGTGAGATTTGGCCTTTTGTTTCAAGGAGATGGCCTTGAGAGATTTCCTGACCACCGGAGACTGGGGGGTGGATGGTGTTAAGATCGGAGGAAGTTATATTGTGACTGGGATTAAGTACCATGTGACTGTATGTTTGATTAAACACCATGTGACTGTAGTTTGATGTCCTAGGTATAAAAGGACAGATGTGAGAAGATTCATCCTCTTTTCCTGCTTTGAAATTGTTGGAGTATGTGATTGTGAATAAAGTTGAATCTGAGGAATAAACTCAGCCTCATCCTTCAACACATTCTCCACAATGGGACACTTTATGACATGTCACCCTACCTTGACAACGGTGTATGACAAACATGCTGCTTAGTATTATGGGATTCAGACTTTTTATTTTTAAGTGTGGAGTGTGCAAATGAAGAGGCAGCTTCATGTCAGACGATTTATTACACACTCACATTTCACAAGCACAGAACAGACTGACTGGTTACAGCAAGCACTCCTCTCTATATAACAAGTCACCTTCACAAGCTTCAAGGCACTTCCTCATACACAGCATGATATTTACACTACACTTCATTCAACCCCCTCTCACCCTCTTGGGCATTGTTCTCCCATGTGTATTCATTGTCTCTGTCTGAGGTGCGAAATAACCTGACTTCCATATAAGAATGATTTTATCTTCAAGGCCAAGGAACAGAAGGAATCAATTGGCTGATCTAAATATCTTGCAGGCTCTAGCCTTACAGAGTGAAGGAGAGGAAATTACACAAAATAGTTGATAAATAATGTCTGCACTACAGTATATTTTTTTTTTATTTATTTATCCTTTATTTATATGATATGCGTTAAATGCAGTATTGTGGTGCACATATGTGGGTTTCATATGCTTCACAGGTGTATTACTGTATGCTTATGGTATTCTTCACGTCTCAGAGGAACAAAAGGTCTGAACCTCCTAGGGGTAACAGGAGGATGTGAAGTCTGGCCTTTTGTATGCAGAGAGATGGCCGTGAGAGATTTCCTGACCACCAGGACTTTAGGTGGAGAAGAGAAGACCTGGAGGGGGATGCATTGCATTTGGGATTAAGAGACAATGTGACTGTGTGCTTTGATGTCCTGGGGTATTAAAGGGACAGAGGATGGGGGATTCCTTTCTCTTTCTGTTTTTGGATGTTGGAGAATGTGAATGTGAATAAAACTGGTCTTGAGAAATAAACTCAGCCTCGTCCTTCCCACACTTCTCCACACTGGTGACCCTAAGACGTATCATGAGCGGAGACGAATCTCCCGAGCCAGACTCATCAAGAGCCAGCCAAACGAATGCAGCCACAGTTCAGCTACCGGACTTCTGGCCAAACAATCCGCGCTCCTGGTTTAGCGCAGTCGAGGCACAGTTCCACCTCCGGAGGATTTCAGTGGACGCCACAAAGTTCTACCATGTGGTTGCAAAGCTGGACAACCACACAGCCCAGTGGGTGGCGAACCTGATCAACCACCCGCCGAACAGCGACAAGTACAGCACGTTGAAGGCTGCACTCATCCGTTACTTCACCCCCTCAGTGGAGGAGAGAGCAGAGAGGCTCCTGGCGCTGACTGAATTCGAGAGCGACAGACCGGCAGACATGATGGGAAAGATGTTGAGTTTGAGAGACTCCGAAGATGATAACTTCATCTTCACCCACCTTTTCCTCAGGACCCTACCGTCAGCGGTGAGAGTGACCCTGGCCAGTTCACCACTGTTGGCCCGACGAGACTACCACGAGCTGGGCCAGGAGGCGCAACGACTTGTTGATGCCAATAAACGGCGCGTGGCTGCGGCTGCAGCAGCGGAGCTAGGCGCAACGTCCGGGGATGGCAGGGGGCCAGAGGCTGCAGCACCAGACTCACCGACGACGGCGGCGGCAGGGGCCAGGAAACACGGAGCAGACGACGTCCTTTGCTTCTACCATCGCCGCTTCGCAGAGAGGGCACACAAGTGCATTCCACCGTGCCATTTCAAGCGCTCAGGAAACGCCAAGACCGGGGGTCGGTAGCAGCTGCGGCCCTCGGAGAGGAGAACAAGCTGCTCTACTTGAGGGATGCGCACTCGGGGAGGCATTTCCTCGTGGACACGGGCTCCCAGCTGAGTTTCATCACACCTTCCTACGCTGACCGGCTGGCGCCTTCCAGTGGTCCCCGGGTGTCAGCAGCGAACGGCTCGGCGATTAAGACCTTCGGTGAGAGGACTCTGCTTCTGTCTTTACACGGCCGTACATTCAAGTGGACTTTCGTCATAGCGGCAGTCAATTTCAACATGTTAGGGGCTGATTTTTTGTGCTCACATGGTTTGTTGGTCGATCTTGCTAACAGACGCCTGGTTAATGCACTCTCTTTTCATTCTATTCCCTGTACAGCTCGAGTGGCCCCGCCGACAGCACAAGCCAACGTCACAGCTGCAGGTGGTAAGTTCCACACACTCCTCACTCAGTTCCCAGCACTCACGGTTCCAACATTTTCGGTGACCGTGGCTAAACACGGGGTGGACACATTTTATTACTACCACCAGACCGCCCGTTTTCGCAAAAGCTCGGCGCTAAACTGACCATAGCGCGCGAGGAGTTCGCCAACCTGGAAAGGTTGGGCATCATCAGGCGTTCGAAGAGCCCATGGGCTTCACCGCTTCACATGGTCCCGAAAGCTGATGGGTCGTGGCGGCCTTGCGGTGATTTCCGCAGGCTGAACAACGCTACAGCGCACGACCGCTACCCGATCCCGCACATCAAAGATTTTTCAGTTCATTTGGCGGGGGCGCGCGTTTTTTCTAAAATAGACTTGGTACGCGGTTACCACCAGGTCCCAGTGCGTGCTGAGGACATACCCAAAACAGCAGTAATAACTCCTTTCGGGCTTTTCGAGTTTTTGCGCATGCCGTTTGGGCTTAAAGGCACAGCGCAGATGTTCCAACGCATGATGGACGCGGTTTTGCGTGATCTCCCTTTCGTGTTCGTCCACCTGGACGACATATTGGTAGCCAGCGCGTCCGAAGACGAACACGAAAACCACCTCACGGCAGTTTTCCGGTGGTTGGCAGAGCACGGGTTAATAATTAACCCAGCAAAGTGTCAGTTCGGGGTGACGCAGATTGATTTTTTGGGGCATCGCGTCTTCCCAGAGGGAGCGGTCCCTCTGCCTGACAAAGTGCGCGCAGTAATGAATTTTCCCCAGCCACAAACGGTCAAAGCGTTACAGGAGATTTTGGGAATGGTGAATTTTTATAACCATTTCCTCCCCCCCGCAGCGCAGCTCAGCTCATGCAACCATTGTATGCTGCACTAAAAAAACAAAAACCCACAAATAAAGTCGAATGGTCTCCCGAGCAAGAGCGCACATTTTCTGAAGTCAAAACAGCCCTGGCGAATGCTGCGTTGTTAGCACATCCAGTCCCAGTGGCCCGCATGGCGCTCACTACTGACGCGTCAGATGTGGCCATAGGGGCGGTCGTGGAACAGTATGTAGCCGGAGCCTGGCAACTGCTCGCCTTTTTCAGTAAGACCCTGCGCGACAGCGAACAAAAATACAGTGCATTCGACAGGGAGTTGTTAGCTCTCCACTTGGTCATTCGCCACTTCCAGTTCTGGCTGGAAGGACGCCGTTTCACTGCATTCGTTGACCACAAGCCGCTGACTTTCGCGATGGCCAAGATTTCAGAACCTTGGTCGGGCCGGCAGCAGAGACAGCTGGCTGCGATATCGGAGTTTACTACCGATATCCAGCATGTTGCGGGTAAACTTAATGTAGTGGCGGACTGCCTCTCGCGCGCCGTGGGGGCTCCAGCCCGCGCGGAGGTAGACCCCGCTGCCATGGCTGCGGAGCAGGTTAGCGACGCGGAAGTGCGCGCGGCCCCGGTCCGCGTGGGGATAGATTATGCAGCCATGGCCGCGGAGCAGGTTAGCGACGCGGATGTGCGCGCGCTCCAGTCTGGACCAACAGGGTTAAGGCTGGAGAACAGGGTGCTCCAAGACGGTATGCCCCCCCTAATCTGCGATGTCTCCACTGGGCGGCCACGTCCGGTGGTTCCAGCCGCATGGCGCCGCCACGTTTTTGACTCGATCCATTCTCTGGCGCACCCGGGAGTGCGTGCGTCGGTCAAAATGGTGGGAGAGAAATTTGTATGGCCGAGCCTGCGCAAACAAGTTAGAGAGTGGGCGGCAGCCTGCATGGCTTGTCAGTGGGCCAAGGTTCATAGACACACGAGAGCTCCCTTGGAGCCGTTTCACATCCCAGCTAAAAGGTTTGATCATGTCCACGTGGACCTCGTAGGCCCCCTCCCGCCCTTATAAGGGTGCACACATCTTCTGACAATAGTTGACCGCACCACGCTCTGGCCGGAAGTGGTTCCGCTGTTGTCAACCACAGCCGAGGAGGTGGCGCGCGCGTTTTTAACGGCATGGGTAGCACGTTTTGGAGTCCCGTCGGACATTACGTCTGACAGAGGCCCGCAATTTGTTTCCGAACTTTGGTCAGCGATGGCCCGCAGCCTGGGGGCAACGATCCACTGCACGACCGCGTACAACCCGCAGGCTAACGGGTTATGCGAACGTTTTCACAGGTCACTGAAGGCGGCTCTCAGAGCGTCGCTTACGGATGCAAATTGGGTGGACAAGCTACCATGGGTTTTATTGGGGTTGCGTTCTGCACCTAAAGAGGATTTAGAAGCCTCCCCAGCTGAGCTAGTTTTCGCACAGCCACTTCGGCTGCCCGGGGAATTTCTTCCAGATAATCCAACGCCAGAGTGCTTCCCAGCTCAGCGGTTACAGAATAGCACGGGCCCGAGCACGCTACCTGGCCCCGTTCACCACAGTTTTCCGCGTGTTTTTGTGCCTAAGGCTTTAAAAAATGCGGAGTTTGTTTTTGTCAGACATGATGCCCATCGTCCACCTTTACGCCCACCTTATAACAGACCATATAGAGTGCTGGAAACAGGAGATAAGCATTTTTTGCTAGATTTGGGGGGCAGAAAAGAAATGATTGGCATTAACAGGCTCAAACCCGCTTTTGTGGTAGCTGACGAAGTTGTGCAGTTGGCTAAGGCTCCTCGGCGCGACAGACCCCCTAGAGAGCATTCCCCAGAACACCCACAGAGGTTGACTAACAGTTCTCATCCTCAGGCAGCAGCTCCACAGCAGGAAGACGCCGTGGGGGTGGTACAACCTGCTTACAGCAAATACGGGAGAAGGCTGAGACCCAAGCGGCACGTGGACTGATATGTAGTGATTTTATTATGATATGCAATCTGTGGTTATGTTGTTCCATCTTAGATGTTTGGGGGGGTCATGTGGTGCACATATGTGGGTTTCATATGCTTCACAGGTGTATTACTGTATGCTTATGGTATTCTTCACGTCTCAGAGGAACAAAAGGTCTGAACCTCCTAGGGGTAACAGGAGGATGTGAAGTCTGGCCTTTTGTATGCAGAGAGATGGCCGTGAGAGATTTCCTGACCACCAGGACTTTAGGTGGAGAAGAGAAGACCTGGAGGGGGATGCATTGTATTTGGGATTAAGAGACAATGTGACTGTGTGCTTCGATGTCCTGGGGTATTAAAGGGACAGAGAATGGGGGATTCCTTTCTCTTTCTGTTTTTGGATGTTGGAGAATGTGAATGTGAATAAAACTGGTCTTGAGAAATCAACTCAGCCTCGTCCTTCCCACACTTCTCCACAGTATCTTAAATCCTTAGTTATAGTCATCCACTGGCTTACTAAATAATAATTGGCAATGGCAACCGGTCAAAGAGACCACAAGATGGTGGTCCACCTTCTACACAGGGCAGTGCGGTGACGTGACGGGAAGTGCACATCACCACACTGCACATCACAATAAAATGCCGTTTCCCATATACCACATTTCCTCCCCCACTTAGAAAAGTCTAAAACCACACACACAATTGAACCCCGCCCCCCCAATTTAGGACCCGAATCACTCACTAAAATAACGAAAACTAACGTACTAAATTGACCGAACATATTCACTCAAAACACCCTAGAATAGGGCTGGCGGGTGGACTCCCGCACAGCCCGCACGGCATGGTGGATTATTCTGCCACCAATATCTAAAAGAAAAAGTCCTTCATCAAACTAAAATTATTTGTCGTGCTCCTAAACTAAAATACAAACACAAAAATAACCCCATATCATAACATGCATGCAAAGAACACAAGAACTATAAACACCTATTTTTTACAGCACAGTCATTTGGGTGGGAGAGGTAGAACCGGCATGGCGGGGGGGCAGCCCCTCAGCAAGCGCTCCCCTGGAAGCAGCAAACCCTTGGGACGATGGCAAATCTTCTGGACGGTGGAGCCTGACTCCTTCACCGCCAACATCGACTCCCGTCCAGCCACGTCACCCGGAGCCTCTTCCCGGACATGCCAAAGCTGATTGGCGTGCCTCGATGAGCTGTCTGACAACCGGAAGTATGCTGCGCCCAACTTCGCCACTATGCGCAGACATTCTCGGTGTGTTGCTGGCTGTCGTTTGGCCCATCTTCGCCGTGGACGTTCTTCACCCCGAACCCAAACCAAGTCCAAAACCCTCAGTGGGGCCTGGCTCGGCCTGACGTGATGCTGCTGAGCATGCGGTAACTCCATGCTCGTTGGTCTGGCCCCGTCCTCTTCTAAAACCATTGTAGCGGTCACTTTTATAGCTGTAGACCCTCCATCCCCCTGCAGCCAAGCTCTGGAGGCATCTGGGGCTAGCACAATGGTGTCACTCACTGATGCAGGCGCCTCGCCGCCATACTTGGTACCCCCCTCTACCATGTCCCGAGCGCCGTCACTTAGACCCTCCTGCGCCAAACCTGAGTGATACTGGTCCTGCTTGACCACCGTGGTATCTGTTAGCGCTTCATCCCACACAACATTCTCTTCGACCACCGGAACCGGAGGGTTCCAGTGGCCACAACCCAACCCTTCGTTCCCGGCATCATCTTTAATGGCGAAACCCAGTCCGTAAAACAAATCACAGCCCATGATGTTACTGCCTCATGCTGTCATGTGAAACGTGAAGTCAACCATCTTTGCATGCTTGTACCGGACAGTTAACTCCAAAGTCCCAACTGTGCACACCCTGCCACCTCCATAGCCATACAACAGTGCCAGGTTACCTTTAATCCTGTAGTGGGGGAAGAACTTCCTCACTGTGGCCCAATTCAGCAACGACCCCGCCACCCCTGTGTTGAGCAGCAGCGGCACCTCCACACCATTCAATTCTACTGTGCAGTACGTGTACCCGTTTGTGTTGGGGGACACCGTATGGATGGTTGTTGGGTCAGGCAGAGTAATTTCTTCCGTGGGCTCTCCGGTTCAGATACACAGCACACTCTAGCATAATGGTTCAAGCGTCCACATCTGCTACAATGTTTTCCCCTGGCCGGGCAGTCCATCGCCTTATTTCAGTGCGTTGCAGACCCACAACCCTTGCACAGGGGTTTTCCCGGGGCAGACCTTCGGCTGGCAGCATTGATTTCCGTAACGACGTCATCCAAGCTATCCTCACTTTCAGAGTCTGCAATATCTGCCGCGATGGATGGCTCCGGCATCCTCCGTGACTGGCGCCAGGTTAGCTCCGAAGCTAGCTTCTCTGCGGCCTCCAGCTGGAGAGCTAGTTCAACAGCTCTGGCTAATGTTAAGTCATTGGACGGTGTGGGTAGCCTAGCCCACAATGTGGCACTACACATGTGCTCCACAAGCTGGTCACGTACCATTTCATCTTCCAACAGCCCAAAGCGACACTCGCTAGTTAATTGCCTCAAGTCGGCAACAAACTGATGGATAGGCTAACCTACCTGCTGATGTTGCTGCCAAAAGTTAGTCTTTCGGACAGTCACGCTATCCGGGGTGTGGAAATGGTTGTCTAGCAGTTCCACAATGCCCTCAAATGAGTTCGACGTGCCGAGCATCCACAGGACTCGCTGGCCCACCATATCCAGGTTTTGGATGAGAAGCACACGTGCCCTTAGTTTGTCGAGCTGTCCGAGGTCCAGCGTGGTGATGTAGGTCTGATAAGCCTCGAACCAGCATGGCCAAGGCACCGGCGATTCACCCGGAAGCTCGAGAAAGAGACAAAGTGGTGTGATACACGCCTCCATGAGTTAATCCTCGATTGCCAAATGTTACACAGCAGGCACCTGGCGATGGGCACCGGTCAAAGAGACCACAAGATGGTGGCCCACCTCCTATATAGGGCAGTGCGGTGACGTGACGGGAAGTGCACATCACCACACTGCACTTCACAATAAAGTGCCGTTTCCCATATACCATACTTACAAGTACCTGGGTGTTCACCTGAACAATAAACTGGACTGGACACACAACACCAACACGCTCTACAAGAAGGGGCAGCGCAGGCTGGTCTTCCTGAGGAGAGTCAGGTCTTTTGGAGTGCAAAGGGCACTCCTGAAGACCTTCTATAATTCGGGGGTGGCATCAGTCATCACATTTGGAGTGGTCTGCTGGGGCAGTGGCATCATGGCAGCCAACAGGAAGAGACTGAACAGGCTGATCAAAAAAGCCATCTCTGTTCTGGGGCGCCGCCTCGACCCAGTGGAGAGAAGAGGAGAGAGGAGGATGGTAGCTAAGCTGTCATCTCTGCTGGAGTCCGAGTCCCACTTCATGCGGGACACGCTGAACACACTGAGGAGCTCATTCAGCGGTACGCTGTGCCATCCTAAGTGCTCAAGGGAGAGGTTCCACAGGTCCTTCCTATCTACGGCTGTCAGACTTTCAGACTTTATAATCTAACCGGTGCTGCTCATAGAGGCCGTATTAAACATCACAACTTTGCACAGCAGAGATCATCCTCTCCAATACACAACTGAGACAATCACAATTATTATCAAGGGTGGCAACAACACTGTTCATTCAAATAGGAAATATACTGTCTGGATCCATATTTATATTTTACCGGGTAATTTAATTGTAATGCTGTTGATACCATCTAACCCAGCCACAGGGGGCACACAAGTCAGTGTACTCCTAGTGCCGGTCCCAAGCCCGGGTAAATGGTGAGGGTTGTGCCAGGAAGGACATCCAACATAAAACCTTTGCCAAATCAAACTTGCGGATCATGACAAATGAGACTTTCATACCGGATCGGTCAAGGCCCGGGTTAACAACGACCGCCGCCGGTGCTGTTAACCGACACTGTGCCAGTGGAAATTGCACTACTGATGGTCGAAGATCAAGGAGGAGGAGAAGGGGAAGGCATGTTAGGAGAAGAGAGAGAAAAGGAAAGGTAGACGTGTGGAGGTGAAAGTAAGGACGTTAAATGTATGGACTATGACTGGTTGATAGAAAAGTTTCATATTTGTTTCATACATGTGATTTGCTTTGTCTCAGAGTCTGCCTCAGAGTCTGTGTGAAATGTACAAGGTTGTGGCAGCTGGAGATTTATCTCTTTATTTTTGTTTTCATGTACTGTATTGTTATGGGTATGTCTGAGAAGGAGATAGCTTGGAAGAACCAGCCTGAGCTAGATATTCTCTCATGGACAGTCTTGAGATAGCAGGATGCTTAAATGACTGAACACTGTGTGTGTGAATCAGAGTGGTGCGTGAATAGGCTCTGAGACTATTTTTGTATTGTTCTCCACTGGCCAGTGTAATTAAATTTGCCGAAATTCTGATCCAGCCTGGTTTCTGACTGAAGGTTAAGAAGGATTTTTCTAATCCACACTTCCGGTTCCTCTCAACCTGCTGTCAACTTGCTGTCAGATCCTGTCAGTCAGTGGATTTCTGTGTTTTGGTGCTCTGTTTTTGACTACTTTTTTTGGCTTTTGAGAACTGAATTTGGATTATGGACTGGACATCCTAGTTTCGACCCCTGCCCGACTTAAGATGCCAATAACGGCATCTATGGACTGGGAAACGGGAGTTGAGTGGAGCGGCCCGCCATTCAGCTAGCTAAACAGCTGTTCATTAGCTGTTTAGTCAACGTACATCGTCCGGGATCATGGGTCCCAAGAAAGCTCAGCAGACTGAGGAGGTGGACGATATTAAAAGATCACTCGACTTCTTGGCTGAAGAGATTTCTGCTGTTAAGCTGCAGCAAAAAAACATCCTGGGCCTGCTCGAGGAGGTGAAAGCGCTACGGATCCAAAACGCTGAGAAGGACAAGAGGCTGGCGTATCTGGAGAGCAGAGTGTCAGACCTGGAGCAGTACACCCAGGTGAACGACGTGATCATCACAGGGCTCCACATTAAACCCTGATCATATGCTTGGGCGGTGGCCGTGGACAGTGGAGGGAGGCACGACGTGCTGGAGGACGAATCCACGGAACAACAAGTGGCGGCCTTCCTGCAGTCCAAAGGAATCCAGCTGGACTATAACACCATTGAGGCTTGCCACCTTCTGCCCAGGAAAAACAGCAACAAACCGGCTGTCATCATGAGGTTTGTGAATAGAAAACACAAGATTGCGGTGTTAAAACAAGGGAGGAAACTGAAAGGAACAAACATTTACTTGAATGAGCACCTCACAAAAGAAAACGCAGAAATAGCCAGAAAAGCTAGATACATGAGAAAGCAGAAAAAGATTCAAAACACCTGGACATCAAACTGTAAAATATACATCAAATTAAATGGATCACCTGAAGAAGCCAAGGTCATTAACATCCGAAATATTATGGAACTGGACAAATATCAATGAATATTATGAACTGGAGACAGCAACAAGAGACAACTGTAGGACACTGAAGGATCGCACTCATCTGCATCAGGACATTTAATTACATGAAACAGAAGATCAACAAACAGGAACATCAGGAACTGAAAGTTTTTGAATATACGGATCACAGCCCACAGGACGTAGAATATAACATAGACCCTGATAATAATTTATTTACCTCCATCAATAATAACTGTAGTTACTACACGGATGAACAGTTTAACACAATGGTCACATCTGATTTCAATATTTCTATGATCCACTTAAACAGCAGAAGTCTCTATGCCAACTTTAATAACATTAAACATTATTTACATTGTGGAGAAGTGTGGAAGGATGAGGCTGAGTTTATTTCTCAAGTCCGGTTTTATTCACATTCACATTCTCCAACATCCAAAAACAGAAAGAGAAAGGAATCCCCCGACATCTGTCCCTTTAATACCCCAGGACATCAAAGCACACAGTCACATTGTCTCTTAATCCCAAATCACAATGCATCCCCCTCCAGGTCTTCTCTTCTCCACCTAAAGTCCTGGTGATCAGGAAATCTCTCACGGCCATCTCTCTGCATACAAAAGGCCAGACTTCACATCCTCCTGTTACCCCTAGGAGGTTCAGACCTTTTGTTCCTCTGAGATGTGAAGCACACAATAAGCGTACAGTAATACACATGTGAAGCATATGAAACCCACATATGTGCACCACATGACCCCCCCCCCCAAACGTCTAAGATGGAACAACATAACCACAGATTGCATATCATAATAAAATCACTACATATCAGTCCACGTGCCGCTTGGGTCTCAGCCTTCTCCCGTATTTGCTGTAAGCAGGCTGTACCACTTCCACAGCGTCTTCCTGCTGTGGAGCTGCTGCCTGGGGATGAGAACTGTTAGTCAACCTCTGTGGGTGTTCTGGGGAATGCTCTCTAGGGGGTCTGTCGCGCCGAGGAGCCTTAGCCAATTGCACAACTTCGTCAGGTACCACAAAAGCGGGTTTGAGCCTGTTAATGCCAATCATTTCTTTTCTGCCCCCCAAATCTAGCAAAAGATGCTTATCCCCTGTTTCCAGCACTCTATATGGTCCGTCATAAGGTGGGCGTAAAGGCGGACGATGGGCATCATGTCTGACAAAAACAAACTCTGCATTTTTTAAAACCTTAGGCACAAAAACACGCGAAAAACTGTGGTGAACGGGGCCAGGTAGCGTGCTCGGGCCCGTGCTATTCTGTAACCGCTGAGCCGGGGGGCACTCTGGCGCTGGATTATCTGGGAGAAATTCCCCGGGCAGCTGAAGTGGCTGTGCGAAAACTAGCTCAGCTGGGGAGGCTTCTAAATCCTCTTTAGGTGCAGAACGCAACCCCAATAAAACCCATGGTAGCTTGTCCACCCAATTTGCATCCATAAGCGACGCTCTGAGAGCCGCCTTCAGTGACCTGTGAAAACGTTCGCATAACCCGTTAGCCTGCGGGTTGTACGCGGTTGTGCAGTGGATCGTTGCCCCCAGGCTGCGGGCCATCGCTGACCAAAGTTCGGAAACAAATTGAGGGCCTCTGTCGGACGTAATGTCCGACGGGACTCCAAAACGCGCTACCCATGCCGTTACAAACGCGCGCGCAACCTCCTCGGCTGTGGCTGACGACAGCGGAACCACTTCTGGCCAGCGCGTGGTGGGGTCAACTATTGTCAGAAGATGTGTGCACCCTTGTGAGGGCGGGAGGGGGCCTACGAGGTCCACGTGGACATGATCAAACCTTTTAGCTGGGATGTGAAACGGCTCCAAGGGAGCTCTCGTGTGTCTATGAACCTTGGCCCGCTGACAAGCCATGCAGGCTGCCGCCCACTCTCTAACTTGTTTGCGCAGGCTCGGCCATACAAATTTCTCTCCTACCATTTTGACCGAAGCACGCACTCCCGGGTGCGCCAGAGAATGGATCGAGTCAAAAACGTGGCGGCGCCATGCGACTGGAACCACAGGACGCGGCCGCTCCGTGGAGACATCGCAGATTGGGGGGGCATACCGTCTTGCAGCACCCTGTTCTCCAGCCTTAACCCTGTTGGTCCAGACTGGAGCGCGCGCACATCCGCGTCGCTAACCTGCTCCGTGGCCATGGCTGCATAATCTATCCCCACGCGGACCGGGGCCGCGCGCACTTCCGCGTCGCTAACCTGCTCCGCGGCCATGGCTGCAGAATCTACCTCTTCGCAGGCTGGAGCCGCCACGGCGCGCGAGAGGCAGTCCGCCACTACATTAAGTTTACCCGCCACATGCTGGATATCGGTAGTAAACTCCGATATCGCGGCCAGCTGTCTCTGCTGCCGGCCCGACCAAGGTTCTGAAATCTTGGCCATCGCGAAAGTCAGCGGCTTGTGGTCAACGAACGCGGTGAAACGGCGTCCTTCCAGCCAGAACTGGAAGTGGCGAATGGTCAAGTGGAGAGCTAACAACTCCCTGTCGAATGCGCTGTATTTTCGTTCGCTGTCGCGCAGGGTCTTACTGAAAAAGGCGAGCGGTTGCCAGGCTCCGGCTACATACTGTTCCACGACCGCCCCTATGGCCACATCTGACGCGTCAGTAGTGAGCGCCATGCGGGCTGCTGGGACTGGATGTGCCAACAACGCAGCGTTTGCCAGGGCTGTTTTGACTTCAGAGAACGCGCGCTCTCGCTCCGGAGACCATTCGACTCTATTTGTGGGTTTTTGTTTTTTTAGTGCAGCATACAATGGTTGCTTGAGCTCAGAATCAGAATCAGAATCAGAATCAGGTTTATTGCCATTGTTCATGTAGTACACAAACTAGGAATTTGTCTCGGTACAATGCTGCAACATTAAACATGATAAGATAAGAGAAATAAACTATACATGTAATAAAGTGTAGGATAAGATTAAGTGATACTGGTCAACAGTTAAAATATATATTAGCCAGCAGCAGATACTGTGGAGAACTATATAGTGCAGTCGGTAATGCAGGAAGAAAACAGTGATGATTGACATGAGTCTGGTTGAGCTGCTGTACATGGTGCACGAGAGTCACTTAGTGTTCAGCAGTCTAATGGCAGAGGGGAAGAAGCTGTTTATGTGACGGGAGGTTTTAGTCTGGATGGACCGAAGTCTTCTACCAGAGGGGAGGGGGGCAAACAGTACATGACCAGGGTGTGAGGGATCGGCTATGATCCGGCCAGCACGCCTCCGGGTCCTGGAGATGTACAGATCCTGGAGAGATGGGAGCTTGCAGCCGATCACCTTCTCAGCAGTGCGCACGACGCGCTGCAGCCTTAGTCTGTCCCTGGCAGTGGCTCCTGCGTACCACACGGTTATGGAGGTGGTGAGGATGGACTCGATGATGGCTGTGTAGAACTGCACTAACATCTTGGTGGGTAGCTTGAGCTTCCTCAGCTGCCGCAGGAAGAACATCCTCTGCTGGGCTTTTTTGATGAGTGAGCTGATGGTCAGCTCCCATTTGAGGTCCCTGGTGATGGTAGTGCCTAGGAAGCGGAAGGAATCAGCAGTGGTGATGGGAGAGCCTGAGAGGGTGAGGGGGGGCAGAGGAGTAGTGACTTTCCTGAAGTCTACAATCATCTCCACTGTCTTCAGAGCGTTCAGCTGCAGGTTGTTATTGCTGCACCAGGACGCCAGCTGGGCCACCTCTCTCCTGTAGGCGGACTCGTCGCCGTTGGAGATGAGCCCGATGAGGGTGGTGTCGTCCGCAAACTTGATCAACTTGACAGACTGGTGGCTGGAGGTGCAGGAGTTGGTGTAAAGGGAGAAGAGTAGGGGGGAAAGTACACAGCCCTGGGGTGATCCGGTGCTGATGCTAGTATAGTCTGAGACAGTCTTTCCCAGCCGCACATGCTGCCTCCGGTCCGTCAGGAAGTCGATGATCCACCTGCAGAGGGAGTCAGGCACGTTGAGCAGGGACAGCTTGTCCCGGAGCAGAGCGGGGCGGATGGTGTTGAATGCGGAGCTGAAGTCCACAAACAGGATCCTGGCGTAGGTTCCCGGGGAGTCCAGGTGCTGCAGGATGGAGTGGAGGGCCAGGTTGACTGCATCGTCTACAGACCTGTTGGCTCGGTAGGCAAACTGCAGCGGGTCCAGGAGAGGGGTGGTGATGGACTTGAGGTGGGACAGGACCAGGCGCTCAAAGGACTTCATGACTACAGAGGTGAGCGCTACAGGTCTGTAGTCATTAAGTCCAGTGATCCGTGGCTTCTTGGGGACAGGGATGATGGTGGAGGATTTGAGGCAGGACGGCACGTGGCATAACTTAAGGGAGGTGTTAAAAATGTCTGTGAATACAGGAGCCAGCTGTTTCGCACAGAGTCTCAGGGTGGAGGGAGACACGCCGTCTGGGCCGGGGGCCTTGCGCGGGTTCAGTCTGGAGAACTGTTTGAGCACATCCTGCTCACTGATGATAAGGGGAGGGGGGGAGGTGGGGGGGGGTGCCTTAAATGAAGTAGGGAATGTGGAGGCTGTGGAGCTGGAGGGAGGGGGGGAGTTGGACACAGATGACGAGGTGTCAAAACGGGCATAGTGTTGGGACAGTCTCTGACAAAGGGCTTTGTCATCCTGACCTTTAGGAGCCTGAGGCCGATAGTTGGTGATCTGCCTCAGTCCTCTCCACACGGAAGCCGAATCATTAGCAGTGAACTGCTGCTGGAGTCTCTCTGAGTACACAGATTTAGCCCTCTTCAGCTCTCTGTTAAACCGGTATTTAACCTCCCTGTAGCAGTCCCTGTCTCCACTTTTCAGCGCTGCTTCCTTCTCCTTCCTGATCTGTCTGAGCTTAGCTGTGAACCAGGGTTTGTCATTAGAGTAACTCACCGTGGTGCGTGATGGAAGAATGTTCTCTTCACAAAAGTGGATATATGAGTTCACAGTGTCCGTGTACTCATCCAGATCATGCGTGGCTCCTTTAAGCATGCCCCAGTCAGATATTTCCATGCACGTTTCCAGCTTCTCCTCAGCATCACTGGTCCGTATCTTCGTAGTGCTCACAACAGGTTTAGTGAGCTTCAATCTCTGTCTGTATGTGGGAATGAGGTGAACCATCACGTGATCAGATAATCCCAGCGCAGCTCGAGGGACAGCGCGATATGCGTCTTTCACTGTGGTGTAACAGTGATCCAGTGTGTTTAATCCTCTGGTGGGGCATTTAATAAACTGTTTGTAGCGGGGGAGATCGTGGCTCAGATTGCACTGATTAAAGTCGCCAGCCACAATAATCAGCGAGTCTGGAAAACTCCGCTCTGTGTGTTGAATGTGATCCGCGAGCACGCGCTGAGCTTCGCGCGTGTCCGCGTCGGGAGGGGCGTACACAGCGATCAGTATAAAAGAAGCAAACTCCCGTGGGGAATAAAAAGGCTTGCAGTTGATAACAAGAAATTCCAAGGCAGGAGAACAGTGTTTGGAAATTTCCGTTACATCAGAGCACCAGCTACAGTTGATGTAGAAGCAGACACCGCCTCCTGTGGTCTTGCCGGAAAGCTCTGTGTCACGATCAGCACGGAAGAGCTGGAAGCCGTCGAGGCGCAGCGCGCTGTCCGGTATATTTTCCCGGAGCCAGGTCTCAGTAAAGCAGAGGACAGCTGAGGAGGCGAGGTCCTTAAAACGCATCAGCAGTCTCAGTTCATCCACCTTGTTAGAGAGAGAGTTGGTATTGGACAGAAATATGCCAGGCAGCGCCGTTCGCGAGCCTCTCCTGCGAAGTCGTACGAGAGCGCCCGCTCGTCTTCCTCTCTTCCGCCGTCTCACTTTCCGAGCCAAACAATAAACCAGATCGGCGGCAGGGGCTAGAAAAACTGGGAGGAGGTCCGTGGGGGTCAAAGTCCTGATATTTAAAAGTTCTTCACGGGTATAAGTGCAAGCAGACACACAATTGACAAACAAAAACAAACAAAGAGCGCAGCGAAGCACCATGTCGATCGCTGTGGGCGCCATCTTGGAGCTGCGCTGCGCGGGGGAGGAAATGGTTATAAAAATTCACCATTCCCAAAAACTCCTTGTCAGAAGTCTGAAATATAACCTCACAAATACAGAGTACAAAAAGGCATTAGACTGAATCAAAGATCAGACTTAAGACACGCAGAGCCTTTGAAGTTTTTACTTGCAAGGAGTATCAACACACATACAGGGTGAGTTGAATACTGCCGGACAATCCGCAGTTGCTTTCTTTATATACACTCAGCAAAAGCAGAACAAACAGAATTACCACATAAGCAAAAGTACGCTCTGTATGTCTTCAAGTGTGTGTAGGAGATAAATTGTATGAACACTCTGTTCATGCAATGTCCCCTGCACACACAGGGTGTACAGGGGACAAGTCTTGATACAGCATATACGTATGTCAACACTCTTTTATCACACATCAGATGAATAACAGAAGGGTGATGCAGCTTAGTCACTAACAGTGATTATAAGAAGCACAAGTTGTATTTATGACTAATAAGAAAAAGCATCATACATATAAGAATATCAATCTTCATTTCATGAATCATTAATAAAATGATAACTGTTTATATGCATACAATATATACAATTTTTTCCCAACATTTTCCTCCTGTTTATTATTTTATTAATCTTTTTAATCATATGCAATTATCAGTATAATGTAACTTCAAAAGATTTCCTATATTGACATCATTAAGCATTCATGTGGTGTATAGCTAGAGCACTGCCATACATTGGAAAAAGAGTACCCATTGGTTTTCCAAGAATCCATACCCAACATCATTTGGCGAAAAAACAGTAGGATTATTGCTACAGTTAAAAGTACAATTTTTCCTCTTTAAGGTGAATTTTCCAGCAGCAATATAGGGAAAGTGAAATACATTTCTACAGACAGAATCATAATATGACACTTCACAGGTCACTTCCTTAGTATCATTGCATCTTTGTGAAATACCCAGGTTGAAACTGTTTTTACTACAATTTTTGTGAAAGCAGATTGGTGAAGTAAACAGTGTAGGATTTACTTTCATTAAATGCTTCTTAACTGCAAGCAAAGAAGTTCCAATCCCAAAAATATTAAATATTCTAATCTTAGACCCAGTGTAATCAGTAATAGTGACATTCAATCTATTAAGATACCTTTCTGACAAATTCCCCACCAACCAATGTCCAACATTATTGCTTGTATTAAACAGACTGAGACGAGAGTTCATCGCTATTGTCGCTCCGGGCGTTTTCTCTTCACTCAGTGGAACAGAGATCATGGGTATTGTAGTCAATCATGGGTATTGCAGTCTTGTGTAAATGGGGTAGCAATGAACACACATAGCAAGAAGTATCGATTCCCAGTCCTCTCACCAAAACCACCATTGTCTGGTACCATAGGTTATGCGTATTGTTCATTGTCCGTGCTTCGTGGGTTCCTTGTCCTTGAATCAGAAAGACATTACCACCCCACTGCCAGGAGAAGTGCTGAACACAGAGTCATCAATAGTTTTGGTGCCATGCTTCCACCTGAGAGAGCACCCCTCCGGGCCTCTTTCTTCACCAGGGTTGAGACGGCCTTGTCCTTAAAAGGACATGCCCCCTTTGTACTGGACTTACTCAGGGAAACAAGTTAGTTAGTTCACTTACAGGCACCCGTAGTCTTTTAGCGTGTGAAAGGTGAATCCGAGATGGTCATTCAGCAATACATACTGCAGTGGGAGTGGGAGTGTCTAGTGTTGTCGGTGGTGGTTCTTTATTGATTTCCTCCTGTTGGCACATGGTTGGCCATGTGCCACCAGGACAGCTCATCTGTATAATGTGGGTGGCAGAGCAAATTTTCATCAGACAAGCCAAATGTATATCTAATTATTTACACATGAAACAGGAGGAAGGTCCATATTATTTTGACAGTCTTTTAAAACATCAACATTATTAATGAGACTGACGGTTCCTAAAAGACCAATAGCAGCACAGTGAGTATCGTTATGCAGGTGGCATGTGCTATAAGCATATTTACTATCTGTACAGAATACAGATAAGTTAACCCCAGACAACACCGTTACAGCACTTCTATTTTTTACAGAGCAAGCCTGTCGCTCGCTTCTTCCTTTGCTAAGTAGAGAGAGGGAGAGAGTTGCTGTTCGCCCCCTCCTCCACAACATGGGAAATGTGTAGGATAATAGAGGGCATGATCTTATTATTTGTATTATCCCATAAATAATAAAAAGGTGGTCTGTATTGCCCAGCCTGTATTTGAGTTATAACTGCGGCCATATGTTTATCCTGGGCACTACAGAAAATGAAATGAAAAGCACTTATGTAAATAAAATTGCATTTATTGATAATTTTTATGCATTATCTATTTTTCTGGGGATTGCTAATTATTTGCTAATTAATTTGCTAATTAATTTCTTTGATACCCTCTGTTTTGATACATGGAGGCTTAATATCTCAATAATTATAGCTTCTTTTTGTGACATCTCTTGAAATAGTTTACAAATTTCATTTAAGAAAAACAAAATAACTATCTGTGCATTTTTGATATGCTTCAGCATTGATAAATAAGA
The DNA here is from genome assembly GCA_020510985.1 of Pholidichthys leucotaenia. Classification (NCBI taxonomy): domain Eukaryota; kingdom Metazoa; phylum Chordata; class Actinopteri; order Cichliformes; family Pholidichthyidae; genus Pholidichthys; species Pholidichthys leucotaenia. The sequence continues at coordinate 314,421,862 of CM035837.1, read as the reverse complement.
TCAGTTTGTCCAATTGAACACAGATGGGTTGAATTTGAAATATTGTGTCACATTCTTTCAGTCAAAGGAAAGGCGGACGTTTTGCCTAATTTAGAATTCGATTTAATGTTTTACAAGGACTGTCCCTATTTCATACATTCCTTGGTAAATTATGGAGTGCAATGTAGTTCACCCTGTCCCAGCTTGGCCACCGCTGAATCAGGAGAAGCACATCCCTCATTGCTGTCACATTTCTGAAATATATTGTTACCGCACCATTATGTGGTGAGTAATATCAGTATAAAATCATATAAACATTACATTTGTAAAGTCAAAGTCATTTGAATCTGTACACCTTATGTTATCTACAATGTCATACAAAGTCATACTTGGCTTCAAAAAGTGATTCTTTCTCCAAGACCTTTGTCTGATAATCCACAGCCTCTGGCAGATCATATGCACAGACACATTAATCATCAATCTGTTTTGATCCTCTGTGCTCTAAATCCTGTGATATAGGGTAAACATAAAATCTTCAGTGATTAGGCATTATTAAATGACATCATAATATGATCATAGTATGGCCTGTAGTCACATTGTCACACGTCAGTCCTTTTTTCCCTATAAAGTGCACTGTCATATTTCAGTCAAGGACAAAGGTCAGTAATGCGTCAAAATTGTTTTTTTTTTAAAATATGTAAACAGTTTATCACGTACGCAACATTAATCAAGACCCCACAGAGTTAAATTGAAAAAATAAAAACTTTGTAAAAGTACCCATATTTAGACCACTTTCTTCACAGATCAACCACACACACACACACACACACACACACACACACACACACACACACACACAGAATAGATAATAGATAAAACAACGTTCTCATTGTCCATTTTAACGTTATCCAGTTTTGCTGCCATTTAATTATGATTTTATTTGCTTCCTCCTTTTCCCCACCTCTTGGGCTTCTTGTGAAAGAGTGGAATACGGGCCCGCCTTAGGTCCCAGTTTGGGGTATGGGGGTGGATTTTCCAATAGTGGAGTTTTCATTTGTTTCTGCTTTTCTCTGGCTTCATCAGCTTTCCGTTGGGAAGCCTCTGCCGCTTGTGACCACAAGATGGCACATTGGAGCTCCGCACTGGGTTTGCCTGTTTTAACAGGTTTATTAGACGTCTTTTCAATGGTTGTTAACAATGCCTGGCATTCATCCACGTTCAACGTGGGCTTGAATGAGAAATCCTTTTTTCCATTTATTTAAGTATTTTTCTGGATCCTTTATTTTTCCCTTTTCATTTTGTCTGTTATTGTACTTTTTACAGCTGCGCGCGCTATGTCCTGTTTTTTCTTCTGTTTATTCGTCTGCCTATCTGGTCTTCTAACACAATTCCCCATTTTTAGATGGTCAGGGACGTTATCAGTACGCCGACTGTTTAACACTATTACTGCCCAATTTGGGGTGAATTCCTTCACCCTACTTATTTTAAAACCTGACCACCAAACAGTTGTGAATCGCCGTCACACTGTCTCCTGCACCCCTCTTTATTTTAAAACCTGACCGGTCAGTAACCGTGAATCGCAGTCACGTTACTTCCTAAGACCACTGCATTCCTGCAGCGGTTTTTAACCACAAGGAAAAGTACAGGACGTCGCTTGTACTACCATTACTTGCTCGTCAGCTGACCCGTGGTTCTTTAAAAATGGGAAATTGTGAATTGTGAGGCTCGGTTATTCTTCATATACGTCTACTACAGTCAATCTGAAAAGGGAAAAAATTGTAACTTACTGTAGCGAACTCAATATGAGCACCCTTCTTGGCTTGCCAAGTGGGTTGACCCTATTGGCGACACAGGTAGAGTGCGGGACTCCAGAGCGGGAGGCGTGAGTTCAAATCTCCCGGTGGGACGTCGCCATGTCGAGCAGCACGTTACATTGGTGTCAGAAGTGGGATCTCCTGTCCAAAGCAGTAATGGGGCGCTGACATCGGGACGATGTCGAGAACCAGAGGGGAGTAGTGTAGCGAACTCAATATGAGCACCCTTCTTGGCTTGCCAAGTGGGTTGACCCTATTGGCGACACAGGTAGAGTGCGGGACTCCAGAGCGGGAGGCGTGAGTTCAAATCTCCCGGTGGGACGTCGCCATGTCGAGCAGCACGTTACATTGGTGTCAGAAGTGGGATCTCCTGTCCAAAGCAGTAATGGGGCGCTGACATCGGGACGATGTCGAGAACCAGAGGGGAGTAGTGTAGCGAACTCAATATGAGCACCCTTCTTGGCTTGCCAAGTGGGTTGACCCTATTGGCGACACAGGTAGGGTGCGGGACTCCGGAGTGGGAGGCGTGAGTTCGAATCTCCCGGTGGGACGTCGCCATGTCGAGCAGCACGTTACATTACTTTTTAGGCTCTATCAGTAAGGACAGCCGTCACCAGATTAGAGCCGGGAGAAGGAGAGTCTCTGGCAGCGTTCCCTCAAGACGGGTTTCCAATTTTCAACCTGCAGGACACACATCCCTTCCCGCTCCACCTGGATCTCAGCTGTCCCGGGTTTCAGGCACCAGCTATGTCAGAAGTCTGAAATATAACCTCACAAATACAGAGTACAAAAAGGCATTAGACTGAATCAAAGATCAGACTTAAGACACGCAGAGCCTTTGAAGTTTTTACTTGCAAGGAGTATCAACACACATACAGGGTGAATTGAATACTGCCAGACAATCCGCAGTTGCTTTCTTTATATACACTCAGCAAAAGCAGAACAAACAGAATTACCACATAAGCAAAAGTACGCTCTGTATGTCTTCAAGTGTGTGTAGGAGATAAATTGTATGAACACTCTGTTCATGCAATGTCCCCTGCACACACAGGGTGTACAGGGGACAAGTCTTGATACAGCATATATGTCAACACTCTTTTATCACACATCAGATGAATAACAGAAGGGTGATGCAGCTTAGTCACTAACAGTGATTATAAGAAGCACAAGTTGTATTTATGACTAATAAGAAAAAGCATCATACATGTAAGAATATCAATCTTCATTTCATGAATCATTAATAAAATGATAACTGTTTATATGCATACAGTATATACAATTTTTTCCCAACACTCCTGTAACGCTTTGACCGTTTGTGGCTGGGGAAAATTTGTTACTGCGCGCACTTTGTCAGGCAGAGGGACCGCTCCTTCTGGGAAGACGCGATGCCCCAAAAAAATCAATCTGCGTCACCCCGAACTGACACTTCGCTGGGTTAATTATTAACCCGTGCTCTGCCAACCTCCGGAAAACTGCCGTGAGGTGGTTTTCGTGTTCGTCTTCGAATGTGCTGGCTACCAATATGTCGTCCAGGTAGACGAACACGAAAGGGAGATCGCACAAAACCGCGTCCATCATGCGTTGGAACGTCTGCGCCGCGCCTTTAAGCTCAAACGGCATGCGTAAAAACTCGAAAAGCCCGAAAGGAGTTATTACCGCTGTTTTGGGTATGTCCTCAGCGTGCACTGGGACCTGGTGGTAACCGCGTACCAAGTCTATTTTAGAAAAAACGCACGCCCCCGCCAAATGAACTGAAAATCTTGGATGTGCAGGATCGGATAGCGGTCGTGCGCTGTAGCGTTGTTCAGCCTGCGGAAATCACCGCAAGGTCGTCACGAGCCATCAGCTTTCGGGACCATGTGAAGCGGTGAAGCCCATGGGCTCTTCGAACGCCTGATGATGCCCAACCTTTCCAGTTGGCGAACTCCTTGCGCGCTATGGTCAGTTTAGCTGAATCCAAGCGCTGAGCTTTTGCAAAAACGGGCGGTCCGGTGGTAGTCATAAAATGTTCCACCCCGTGTTAACCACGGTCGCCGAAAATATTGGAACCGTGAGTGCTGGGAACTGAGTGAGGAGTGTGTGGAACTTACCACCTGCAGCTGTGACGTTGGCTTGTGCTGTTGGCGGGGCCACTCGAGCTGTGCAGGGAATAGAATAAAAAGAGAGTGCATTAACCAGGCGTCTGTTAGCAAGATCGACCAACAAACCATGTGAGCACAAAAAATCAGCCCCTAACATGTTGAAATTGACTGCCGCTATGACGAAAGTCCACTCGAATGTACGGCCGTGTAAAGACAGAAGCAGAGTCCTCTCACCGAAGGTCTTAATCACCGAGCCATTCGCTGCTGACACCCGGGGACCACTGGAAGGCGCCAGCCGGTCAGCGTAGGAAGGTGTGATGAAACTCAGCTGGGAGCCCTTGACCACGAGGAAATGCCTCCCCGAGTGTGCATCCCTCAAGTAGAGCAGCTTGTTCTCCTCTCCGAGGGCTGCAGCTGCTACCGACCCCCGGTCTTGGCGTTTCCCGAGCGCTTGAAATGGCACGGTGGAATGCACTTGCATGTCCTCTCTGCAAAATGGCGATGGTAGAAGCAAAGGACATCGTCTGCTCCGTGTTTCCTGGCCCCTGCCGCCGCCGTCGTCGGTGAGTCTGGTGCTGCAGCCTCTGGCCCTCTGGACGTTGCGCCTGGCTCCGCTGCCGCTGCCGCAGCCGTAGCCACGCACCGTTTATTGGCGTCGACGAGTCGTTGCGCCTCCTGGCCCAGCTCGTGGTAGTCTCGTCGGGCCAACAGTGGTGAACTGGCCAGGGTCACTCTCACCGCTGACAGTAGGGTCCTGAGGAAAAGGTGGGTGAAGATGAAGTTATCATCTTCGGAGTCTCTCAAACTCAACATCTTCCCCATCAGGTCTGCAGGTCTGTCGCTCTCAAATTCAGTCAGCGCCAGGAGCCTCTCTGCTCGCTCCTCCACCGAGGGGGTGAAGTAACGGATGAGTGCAGCCTTCAACGTGCTGTACTTGTCGCTGTCCGGCGGGTGGTTGATCAGGCTCTCCACTCGCTGGGCTGTGTGGTTGTCCAGCTTTGCAACCACATGGTAGAACTTTGTGGCGTCTACCGAAATCCTCCGGAGGTGGAACTGTGCCTCGACTGCGCTAAACCAGGAGCGCGGATTGTTCGGCCAGAAGTCCGGTAGCCGAACTGTGGCTGCATTCGTTTGGCTGGCTCCTGACGAGTCTGGCTCGGGAGATTCGTCTCCGCTCATGATACGTCTTAGGGTCACCAGTGTGGAGAAGTGTGGAAGGACGAGGCTGAGTTTATTTCTCAAGTCCGGTTTTATTCACATTCACATTCTCCAACATCCAAAAACAGAAAGAGAAAGGAATCCCCCGACATCTGTCCCTTTAATACCCCAGGACATCAAAGCACACAGTCACATTGTCTCTTAATCCCAAATCACAATGCATCCCCCTCCAGGTCTTCTCGTCTCCACCTAAAGTCCTGGTGGTCAGGAAATCTCTCAAGGCCATCTCTCTGCATACAAAAGGCCAGACTTCACATCCTCCTGTTACCCCTAGGAGGTTCACACCTTTTGTTCCTCTGAGATGTGAAGCACACAATAAGCATACAGTAATACACATGTGAAGCATATGAAACCCACATATGTGCACCACAACATCAGTTTAAAGAGCCATTCAATATTGTGGCAATATCAGAGACGTGGCTCAGTGAAGAGAAAGGAGTGGATTTTACATTGGATGGCTATGAATTAAATTATATAAATAGAAAAGTGAAAAAGGGAGGAGGAGTTGCAATTTATGTTGACAAGAGCTTGCAATACAAGGTTGTTGAAAATTTGTCAGTAACTGTGGATGACTTATTTGAATGTATTACAATAGAAATCTGTCTGGACAACGTAAAGAATATGGTCGTGAGCTGTGTATATAGAACACCTGGATCAAACATTGACTAGATGGAAAAAATGTATGCAAAACTAACTCATAAAGTTATGTCCATCTATGAGGATTTCAATATAGATCTTATGAATTCAAAACAACATAGTTTGACAGAAGAATTTATCAACACAATGTACAGTATGGGCTTACATCCAACAATTACCAGACCTAGCAGAATCACGTCACACAGTGCCATACTAATAGATAACATATTCACAAACATTATGGAAAATCATATCATGAGTGGGCTTTTATTGAATGATATCAGTAATGATATCAGTGACCACCTGCCGATTTTTGTTGTCTATCAATGTGATTATAGGAAGAAAAAGTATACCAAAAATATTAAATATAAAAGAATAAGAACTGAAGAATCTATGTATTTACTGGCAAAGGAATTATTAATACAAGACTGGAAGATAGTTTGTGATGAAAATGATATAAATGAAGCATATGATAATTTTTTACAAATATTTCAATCACTGTACAATAAAAACTGTCCTATAAAACAATACAGTGACAGACAACAAAACAAAAATATTCCTTGGGTCACCAAGGGGTTACTCGTCGGCCTCCATCGGTCTATGATGACCATGGAAGAGAATCCTAAACGTCTACTCTGCTGGAACAGCACCGCCTGTGGCTGAACAGGCCGATGCGCACTGGTGTTCTACTTTCCAGCATTGGGCGTTGGTAGGATTCAAGCCTGGGCAGGAAGATATGGAGGAGAAGATGTTACCCATGCAGCATGTCCCCCCTCTCCACGTCACTGATGAATCCAAAGGAACAGCAGGGCTGCTATAGTTTGGCACCAGCACCATCGCAGGAGCTGCCAGAACGATGTTGAGCACAACAGAGAACTGCCTTAGGGGCTCTGACTCCGGATTTTTCCTCAGGGTTGACTCCCAAAGCCTTTCCTGTGACCGGGTGTGCCGCAAGGCAGCGGAGGTTTGAAATCAGGGTTTACCTTCCCCTAGATGGGCTACCTTCCCAGGTTGACGAGCCACCATCTACCCGAGGCATCTGGTTTTAAGGCGCCAGAGATCCGCCCTCGCCCCTTCTCCTATTAGTAAAAGCAGTTCCGCCGGGCTTAGAGACTAAACCACACGGGCAGGCTAGGAGTTGGACTTAGTTGTCAGAGGCTTTTCGAGACGCACGCCATAAGGAGCATTTTATGAGCACTGGGAGCTTAACCCCAGTGCCGCTCCTGGCTATGACAACCTTGGAACCAAGGGGTTACTAAATGCATGTAAAAAGAAGAATACATTATATAAACAATTCATTAAGTGCAGAACGGAAGAAGCTGAGATCAAATATAAAAGGTATAAAAACAAGCTTACTAATATAATGAGGACTTGTAAGAAAGAATACTACAACAGAATATTAGAGGATAATAAAAATAACTTAAGAGGAATATGGCAAGTACTCAGTGGGATTATTAGTAACCGACCTAAGAATGCTAATTATCCAGAATATTTTATTGAAAATGACAATTTGATAAATAATATGGAGGACGTGGTTAGTGGTTTCAATAAATTTTTTGTAAACGTTGGTCCTGAATTAGCAAAATCAATAGTGACACCAGAAACAAACAACAGTGGTTCTGTAAATGAAATAGAAGATAGAAATCCAAACACAATCTTTTTGGGTGCAGTTACTGAAAAGGAAATTATCGAGACTGTGAGTAAATTTAAGAACAAAAAATCAACTGACTGGAATGAAACTGACATGACAATAGTGAAAAAAGTAATTGAAGGAATTGTTAAACCACTCACCCACATCTGTAACCTGTCATTTCAAACTGGTAAATTTCCAAGCAAAATGAAAATAGCAAAAGTAATACCACTATGTAAAACAGGAGACAGTCATTATTTCACAAATTACAGGCCGGTCTCTTTACTCTCACAATGTTATGGTTCGAGCGCTGATCTCATCCGCACTCGAGCCATGCACCCTTTCCGGCCATCTGACGGCTGTGTGCCCCTTTTCCTCTCCGAGCTTTTATTATGACAGCGCTCAGAGGGGCTTCCGGCTGTCAGAGCTGTCAGCTGAGCCACATTTCATCTCATCAGCTGTTCCTTACTTAAGAGGGCAGTTGGGAGCGAAATGTGCGACAGTCTCATTGAGAACCTTCCCATGGTCAGACGTTATTGGAGCATCCCTCTGTTCACTCGTTGACCATTCTTCTTCAGTGACTGTAAGTGTGTTACCTTATGTATCCGTTATTCCCTGTCTTTTATTGTATATTGTCACAGTGTGTTTTAGCCCCCCATGGCTCGTTATTTTGTTCCTTTTCTGTTCCTTTAATAAACCGTGCAAACTCACTGGTGATTTGTGGCGTCTTATGATGGCTCGCGAGGACCATCCATGACAGTAGACTGCCGCCAGACTGAGACGCCAGTCCCGGTGAGTTTTGCCTAAATTGGACTTTGGTTTTTCCCTGTCTGGGTACCTGTGTGCTGGGAGATCATGTCGTCACGCAGTGGCCGTGCTCGGAGCCTGGGCTATGAGCTGGTGGAGGCCCTGGACTACATTGATGGAACTATCTTCACGGCTGGCCTCTACGACACTCCCAGCGATGTACGCCGGCACCTGGACCTTGCTGAGGATATTATTAATCGCCTTCCCTGCTACGCCAACCACCCGGAAGTCACAGCAAGGAAGGCTGAAATCACTGTGCAGTGGGAGAGACTCCGTGGGCTGGAGGGAAACCCTGGCAGGAAGCCGAAGAGGATGTATCCTCGCTCCTCGCTTCAGGATCCCATTCCTGTCCCCGCTCCAGATCAGGAGTTCGCACCACCCAGGGGTGATCCCCGAGAGAGTGTGTTGTCAGTCGGAATTTCCCCGGAGACGCTACATCTGACAGCTGTTTCCATCATTGACCGAGTGGCAGCTGCTCTCTCCGCCGTTCACCTTATGCAGGTGATAAAGCATGTGACGGTGGCAGTCAGGCTGGTGAAGAGGAATCCAGCGTTGAAGGACTATCCTGAGTTCGCCGACCTGCTCGCTTCTGTTTCCGCACAGGAGCGGCGTTTCCTGAATCGCTTCTTCGCCTTGCCCTCTGCCAGTAACTGTCGTCACACAGCTAACAAGAAGCCTCAGCAAGAACCCCGTCCGGATCCTGTTCCGGGTCGTCACAAAGACTCTACCTTTCTGACAGCTGCCGCTCCTACGTTTCGTCAGGAGGGAATTCCCACAGCCTCTCTCCCAGGGTCACCTCCTCCCGCTGTTCCATCAGCTCCTGGTGCCCGGATCGCTTCGGCTGTCATCCCCTCCTCCTCGATGTCTTCCGAGGCTCCTGCGAAGGTTATGAGTCCTGCTTCGGCGACGCCCGTCATGGATCCACTGCCAGTGGCTCCTCCTCGTCCTCCCAGGGGGCCCTCTGTCACCATCCAGCGGGGCAAGGGAGAAACGAAGTCCACTGCAGCGGGTTCCATCGGGCCTCCTCGGATCAGGCAAGTAACTTTTCATTCTGTTTCCATATTAGATGAATTGCCTTGCTTGATTCCTTGGGGCGAAGTTCGGGGTTCAGTCCCCTGAACTCCCTCCACCTGCTGCAGTAAATAGTAATGGACCTGCTACCTCTGTGTGTCCTTCCTCTGAGCGTTCCGCGGCGCCAGGCCTAAGCCGCCGGACGAGGTGGGAGCCTGCGGCCCTGGATAGCCTGGTTCCAGCCCCGCAGCCACGTCATGGGCAGAGGAGGAGAGCGGACTGCAGTTTGGAGCCTGCGCCGACGATGAAGCATCCCCGGGTCTCCACGGAAGAGCGGTCCAATCCAGCAGGTCGAGGAACCCCTGCCTGCCACCACGCCGTGCGGGTCGTCAGCGTGGACGTCAGCGTTAGAGGTTCCTCAGGCTGTGAAGAACATCATGCCGGCTGCGGAGCCCTCCACAGCCGAGTGGGAACCAGACGACAACCTTCTTCGTCCTGAGCCCGGATCGACGAAGTCCTGGACGGCGACAGAACTCGAGTGCAGGCAAGTGCTCTATTGTGTCTTCCTTCTATCAATTCTGGAGCATTTTTGCCTGCCTCTCAGGGAGATGAGCAGCCCGTCTCACTGGGCTCTGTCGCTACCGGTGATCCTGATCCCAGTTCTTTTCCTTCTCCTGAGCCTTCTCCCAGGGTCACCGGTGCGGAGTCGTTCTCGGTCGCTGTGCAGGAGGTTCTGGGTCCAGGGTTGGAGGTCGTTTCTGGTGCTGCGCCGACCCAGTCGGGGTCCATTGCGGGTGCAGCACTGACCCAATCGGGGCCCGACGAGGGTGCGGCACTGACCCAATCGGGGCCCGACGAGGGTGCTGACGAGACCCAATCGGGGTCCATCGTGGGTGCTGCTCCAATCCAATCGGGGTCCGACGTGGGTTCAGACGGGACCCAATTGGGGTCCATCGCGGTTGCTGCTCCGGCCCAATTGGCGTCCATCGTGGGTGCCGCGCTGACCTGATCAGGGTCCAACAGGGGTGCAGTGCCGGTTTGGTCCAAGGTCGGGGAGAGAGCTGCAGATCCTCTGCCGCTTGACGCTGGACTGGCTCATCATCTTTATCATAATCATCATCATCCTTCCCCCTATTCATCTCCACAGGAGGCCATTGGGGTTCTCCGTGACTGGCACGGCTCTCCCTTGTTTTTCCCCTTTCCAGGGAGGCCGTCCTCAATTTCTCCCCTGCGGTCCTGGGGGCTGGGTGATGCAGGTCGGCCGCCTGGAGGACTGCCCCGCCTGTTTGGTGTTCTGGGTCGGCGACCCGACAAGCTTTTCTGTTCGTTCGGCGATCTGGCCCGGCCGCCAGAGGAATTGTGTTTCCTGGCGTGGGACTGGGGTAGGCTGCCCGAACTGTTCCTTTTCCCCCTGCCAGCAATATGGACGCTAGACGCAGGGCGGGCCCCAGAACTATCGGCTTTCATGCCGTGGGGTTTAGACTGCCTTCATCCCTGAGTTGCTATTTCTGTTCTCCTGTAACCATTTGGGATGTGTGGGGGTCTTATGTACAAAATTGTATTTGTATGAAATTGTATATATACGAAATCGTATATGGATAAAATTGTATGTGTCACCACTTCCTAGCGAGTGTTTTTTGTTTTTCCTCTGTTTAAATTTCCATTCATTGCCTGTACAGTTTGTGTGTGTGGATTTACAACTGCAGGGTTTCAACATTTGTAGTGTTTTGTTTTTTTTCTCTCTCTCCCCTTTCCTTTGTTGGGGGATGATATGTGTTTTTTCTGGAACTATGTCACTTGGGCATTTGACCCGAGTTTCTGTTTATGGCCGATAGGCTTAGTGTTCTTTATCTGGGCATAGTGTCCCGCCTGTGGGTACACTGTGGAGTATTGTGTTTTCCTTTTACCTTACTCTGTAATTATCACGTGTTCCCGGTCATCATTATGGTGGGGTTTTTTTCCCTCTCTTGCTGGCTCTCACCCTCCAGGCCTGTTCCCCCATCTGCCCACCCTGGGGGAAGGGGGGGGCTTGGGTGTCATAGGGCGCTCGTAGTTCGCCCTTGGGGGGAGGTACTGTTATGGTTTGAGTGCTGATCTCGTCCGCGCTCGAGCCATGAACCATTTCCGGCCATCTGACGCCTGTGTGCCCCTTTTGCTCTCCGAGCTTTTATTATGACAGCGCTCGGAGGGGCTTCCGGCTGTCAGAGCTGTCAGCTGAGCCACATTTCGTCTCATCAGCTGTTCCTTACTTAAGAGGGTAGTTGGGAGCGAAATGTGTGGCAGTCTCGTCGAGAACCTTCCCATGGTCAGACGTTATTGGAGCATCCCTCTGTTCACTCGTTGACCTTTCTCCTTCAGTGACTGTAAGTGTGTTACCTTATGTATCCGTTATTCCCTGTCTTTGATTGTATATTGTCACAGTGTATTTTAGCCCCCCGTAGCTCGTTATTTTGTTCCTTTTCTGTTCCTTTAATAAACCGTGCAAACTCACTGGTGATTTGTGATGTCTTATGATGGCTCGCAAGGGCCATCCATGACACACAATTCTCCAAAATACTTGAAAAAATCTTCACTAAGAGACTGGATGATTTCACTGAAAAACACAACCTCCTTACAGACAGCCAGTATGGTTTTAGAGCAGATATAAATCAACATCTTTGGCACTGATCGAACTTATAGAAGAAATTACTAGTTGTATAGATAAAAAAAAGTTTGCTGTAGGAGTATTTATAGATTTAAAGAAAGCTTTTGACACCATTGACCACAGAATTCTACTGAGGAAATTGGAAAGGTATGGGATAAGAGGGGTTGGACTGAGTTGGGCGGAAATTTTTTAAGTAACAGACAACAATTTGTACAAATTGGTGAGCACAAATCACCCTTCATGGACATCACTTGTGGTGTGCCCCAGGAGTCAGTTTTGGGACCCAAACTCTTTATCTTGTATATAAATGACATATGCCAAGTATCAAAAATTCTGAAATTTATTTTGTTTGCGGATGACACAGATATACCGGGTGAACTGAAGCCAAAACGACGCGGGTGCTGGGCTGGAGTTTAGGCTGCGTGCAAGAAATATAAGACAGAATAATAAAGAGCGATGGCAAGAACCAAGCAGACCGCCCGTAAATCTACTGGAGGAAAAGCCCCCAGGAAGCAGCTGGCCACCAAGGCTGCTCAGAAAAGCGCTCCGGCCACTGGCGGAGTGAAGAAGCCTCACCGTTACAGGCCCGGTACCGTGGCTCTGAGAGAGATCCGTCGCTACCAGAAATCCACGGAGCTGCTCATCCGTAAGCTGCCCTTCCAGCGCCTGGTGAGGGAGATCGCTCAGGACTTCAAGACCGACCTGCGCTTCCAGAGCTCCGCCGTCATGGCTCTACAGGAGGCCAGCGAGGCCTACCTGGTGGGTCTCTTCGAGGACACCAACCTGTGCGCCATCCACGCCAAGAGGGTCACCATCGTGCCCAAAGACATCCAGCTGGCCCGCTGCATCCGCGAAGAGAGAGCTTAGACTTTCTGCTGCACATCCACCAACCACAATGCTCCGCACTGTGTATATATATATATATATATATATATATATATATATATATATATATATATATATATATATATATATATATATATATATATACGTATATACTGTATATATATATATATATATATATATATATATATATATATATATATATATATATATTTATAGTAATATGTACATATGTATACTAGCTGCTCTTGTTTTTTCTTGCCTTCTGATTGTTGCTCTGAGTGTTGCTATCCCTGTGCTGTTGCAATCCTGGAATTTCCCCATTGTGGGACTAATAAATGCTTATCTTATCTTATATCCTTTGCACTGGTGAGAATTTGCAGCAGGTTTTAGAGGTGGTCACAGCTGAAATGAAAAGGTTAACGCAGTGGTTCAACAAAAATAAATTATCTCTAAATCTGAAAAAAAACCCCAAAGATTATGTTGTTTGGAAATTATAAAATAAATCATGAAATAACGGTAACTGTGGCTTATATTAATCATATATTCCATACCTACATATGTATAGACATATTAGAATGTTTAGTGATTACATATGTGGAATGACCTCACGCCTCAGAACAGGACAAGAGGTCTCGACCACCGGCGAAGATCAAAGAACAGACTGAGTCGCAGTGGTGGAGACCGGATCGAACTTCCTGACCACCCAGAGTCAGGTGGAGGAGATAGAGGACAATGGAGGGGGATTACGTTAATGCGGGATGTCAGCTTTGATATGCAATGTCTTTTGTTGAGTGTGGGTATAAGTATGAAGGTCTGACTGCGCTCGACCTCTTCCTTCTGCTTCTGCATCGAGATGAGACATGTTAGGGAGGTGAAGCTGATAATAAATCTTGATTTATAAAATCACATCGCTTCTTCATTCCAAGCTCCCTACGCTGGTGACCCTGACGTGAGGATGGAACAGAGACGTTCTCCCGCGACGAACTCATCAGAGGCGACCCAGGCAAGCGCCGTTGCCCATGCAGACAGGGGAACGGATGGAAGACGTTCCCCCATGGCAGAATCCACAGAGAGGGCTCAACCGAGCACCATCCCCAGCTCCGCCATGAGGACAGAAGAAAGGCGTTCTCACCCGGCTGACACATCAGAGACGGCCCACACAAGCGCCGTCACCGTCAAGTTGCCAGAGTTCTGGCAAAACGACCCGAGCTCGTGGTTCCAGCAAGCTGAGGCTCAGTTTGCACTGGCGGGCATAACGGCGGACGAGACAAAATTTTACCACATCGTCGCCAAACTCGACGCCGCCACGTCAAGATGCGCGCGGAGCGTAATTCAACAACCGCCCGCCCACGACAAATACAGAGAACTAAAGGCGACCATCATCGAGAACTTCGTCCCCTCAGCCGAGGAGAGAGCAGAGAAGATTCTGGCGATCTACGGCCACAGAGGATGCAGACCAAAGGCCCTCATGGAGGACATGCTGCAGCTTAAGGAAGCAGACAATGACAGCTTCCTTTTCCAACATATCTTCCTCAGCACTCTGCCGCCACACATGAGAGGGACACTGGCCAACATGCGGTGCAACACCCAGCAGGACTTCCGCACGCTGGCCCGAGAAGTGCAGCGGCTCATCAATGCCTGCGGCGAACAGATGGCCACAGCAGCATCTGCAGATCTCAGCGCGGAAGCCCAGAGCAGCGGAGAACCGCAGACAACGGAGCAGAGCCCGCCCACCATGGCAGCGACACGACCAAGGCACAGCAGGCGGAACGACCTCTGCTATTATCACCATCGTTTCGCCGAGAGGGCGTACAAATGCGTGCCCCCCTGCAATTTCAAAAACTCGGGAAACGCCAAAGCCGGGAACCGTTAACAGCTGCGGCTCTCGGCGAGACGAATAAGCTGCTTTATGTGACTGATGGACACACCGGGAGACAGCTCCTCATCGACACCGGAGCTCAGGTGAGCTTCATCACCTCTTCCAACGCAGACCGGGCCATGGGACCCCGGGGAAACGGAGCGATGGCAGCCAACGGCTCGACCATCGACACTTTTGGTGAAAGGAACCTGCCTCTTTGCATTCACGGCCGCAACTATAGATGGACGTTTATTATAGCGGCGGTGAGTTTTAACTTGTTGGGTGCTCATGGGTTGTTAGTCGATCTTGCAAATAGACGCTTGGTTAATGCACTGTCATTTTCTTCTATCCCCTGCTCAGCTCGAGTTTCTCCACCACCCGTGCAGGCCAGCGTCACTACAGCAGGAGGTAAGTTTGACCAACTCCTCACCCAATTTCCAGCACTCACAGTTCCAAAATTTTCAGCAACAGTAGCGAAACACGGGGTTGAACACTTCATCCCCACAACAGGCCCACCCGTGTTTGCCAAAGCTCGGTGCTTAGATGCGACCAAGCTCACCATAGCACGTGACGAGTTTGCCAGCCTGGAAAAATTAGGCATTATTAGGCGCTCAAAAAGCCCTTGGGCATCACCACTACACATGGTCCCGAAAACCGACGGTTCTTGGAGACTTTGCGGCGATTACCGCAGATTAAACAATGCGACAGCGCATGACCGCTACCCAATTCCTCACATCCAAGATTTTTCACTACATCTGGCGGGTGCGCGCATTTTTTCTAAAATAGACCTGGTCCTCGGCTATCACCAAGTCCCCGTTCGAGCGGAAGACATTCCTAAAACGGCTGTAATAACCCCTTTTGGTCTTTTTGAATTTTTGCGAATGCCGTTCGGCCTCAAAGGCGCTGCTCAAACCTTTCAGCGTATGATGGACGCGGTATTACGCGACCTCCCCTTCGTGTTCGTCTACCTCGACGATATGCTGGTAGCCAGCCCGTCAGAGGAAGAACACGAACAACACCTCACTACAGTTTTTCAGAGACTAGAAGAGCACGGGTTAATAATCAACCCAGCCAAATGCCGATTCAGCGTGTCACAAATTGATTTTTTGGGACACAGAGTTTCACCAAAGGGGGCAGTCCCATTGCCAGACAAAGTCAGCGCGGTAAAAAATTTTCCACGACCACAAACGGTCAGATCGCTGCAAGAATTTTTGGGAATGGTGAATTTTTACAACCGTTTCCTCCCCCGCGCAGCTCAACTCATGCAACCCCTGTATGCCGCGCTCAGAAAACAAAAGCCTTCCAATGCCGTCGAATGGACCCCGGAGCGCGAAAGCGCCTTCGCGGAAGTAAAGAGTGCTCTAGCGAATGCCACATTGTTGGTTCACCCTGATCCCTCGGCCCGCATAGCGCTAACCACAGACGCTTCAGACCTGGCCATAGGGGCAGTTGTGGAACAACATGTTGGCAGAACCTGGCAACCGTTAGCATTTTTTAGCAAATCTTTAAACCAAACCGAGCGCAAATACAGCACTTTTGACAGGGAGCTGCTAGTGCTTCATTTATCCATCCGCCACTTCCAGTTCTGGCTGGAAGGGCGGCGTTTCACAGCTTTTGTAGACCATAAACCACTCACTTTTGCGATGGCTAAAATTTCAGAACCATGGTCAGGCAGGCAACAAAGACAGCTAGCTGCAATTTCAGAGTTCACCACAGACATTCGACATGTGGCAGGCAAACTTAACGTGGTAGCAGACTGCCTCTCTCGCGCTGTGACATCGCCAGAGCACGAGGAGACAGATTATACTACCTCAGCCGCAGAACTCTTCGCCAACGCGGACGCGTACGCGGGCCCAATTCATGTAGGGATAGATTACGCAGCCATGGCAGAGGAACAAAGCAGTGACGCGGACGTGCGCGCGCTCCTGTCTGGACCAACAGGGTTAAGACTAGAGGAAAGGGGTTTACGTGACGGTGTACCCCCCCCTAATCTGCAACGTGTCAACCGGCCGACCTCGCCCGGTAGTTCCAGCTGCGTGGCGCCGCTGCATTTTTGACTTGGTTCACTCCCTCGCGCACCCAGGGGTGCGCGCCTCGGTTAAAATGGTCGCGGAAAAGTTTGTTTGGCCGGGCCTGCGCAAAAATGTAAAGGAATGGGCAAAGACTTGCATGTCTTGCCAACGCACCAAAATACACAAACACACAAAAGCTCCTCTAGAGCCTTTTCGAATCCCAGCCAGGAGGTTTGACCACGTTCATGTCGACCTCGTGGGACCACTACCTTCGTCTCAAGGGTTCACACACCTGTTAACAATGATAGACCGTACTACGCGCTGGCCGGAGGCGGTCCCTTTGGCGTCAACCACAGCCGCGGAAGTCGCTTGCGTTTTTTTAACAAACTGGGTGGCACGTTTCGGCGTCCCATCGGACATCACGTCCGATAGGGGGCCTCAATTTGTCTCAGAGCTGTGGTCAGCCATGGCCAGCAGCTTAGGAGCGACAATTCACCGCACCACCGCGTATCACCCTCAGGCTAATGGGTTATGCGAGCGTTTTCACAGATCTTTAAAGGCCACCCTCAGGGCCTCACTAAAGGATACAGATTGGGTGAATAAACTTCCCTGGGTTTTATTAGGGTTGCGTTCTGCGCCTAAAGAGGATCTAGACGCCTCCCCAGCAGAATTAGTTTTTGCACAACCTCTCAGACTCCCAGGTGAGTTCTTACCAGAACATCCAGAGCCTGGGCATCTTCCAGCCCTGAGGCCCTTAAGCAACACCGGACCGGACACGCTCCCCGGACCTGCACATCACTCTTTTCCACGACGGACCATTCAGAGTGCTGGAACCTGGTGATAAGCATTTTGTGCTTGATTTAGGGGACAGAAAAGAAACAGTCAGCATTGACAGACTTAAACCTGCCTTCTTGTTGAGCGACGAGCCTGCACGAGTGGCGAGAGCACCTCGGCGGGGAAGACCCCCCAAGAGAAAAGACTCAGCCCCCCTGCAGGGAACAAATAACCACTCTCCTCCCCAAACTGCAGATTCCTTACAGGATGGTCCCACCAGGACGCCAAAGCGGACCTACAGCAGATTCGGGAGAAGATTAAAACCCAGACGGCACAGGGACTGATGCAAAATTGACAAAGAGTTGTTAACTATGTTGTCAGATTGTGCCGTGACAGTTTTAAGGCTGATTTGTGACATTACTATACTGTTGTTGTTACCACTGAATTTTCTACAGGGTCATGCTGCATAACCTGAGGGGTAACATGACTGCTGGAAAGATTTTTTCCTTGTTTTCCCTGTCAAGATGTTTAACAGTATAATATGTCATGGAGATTATCTTAAACTGTAAACTTAATTTGATTGTCCTTTTCTTAGTCGTTTGGGGGGGGGGGCTGTGGCTTATATTAATCATATATTCCATACCTACATATGTATAGACATATTAGAATGTTTAGTGATTACATATGTGGAATGACTCACGCCTCAGAACAGGACAAGAGGTCTCGACCACCGGCGAAGATCAAAGAACAGACTGAGTTGCAGCGGTGGAGACCGGCTCGAACTTCCTGACCACCCAGGGTCAGGTGGAGGAGATAGAGGACAATGGAGGGGGATTACGTTAATGCGGGATGTCAGCTTTGATATGCAATGTCTTTTGTTGAGTGTGGGTATAAGTATGAAGGTCTGACTGCGCTCGACCTCTTCCTTCTGCTTCTGCATCGAGATGAGACATGTTTGGGAGGTGAAGCTGATAATAAATCTTGATTTATAAAATCACATCGCTTCTTCATTCCAAGCTCCCTACAGTAACGATAGATGATACCAGAATAGAAACAATACAGGAAAATAAGTTTCTGGGGGTGACGTTAGACAATAAAATCTGCTGGAAACCTCACATCAGTCACATCCGGGCCAAGTTGGCAAAATGTATAGGGATACTGGGGAAGACAAGACACATCTTGGACTATAAATCATTGTTCTTACTGTACAATTCACTGTTTCTACCTTATCTTAACTACTGTGTAGAAGTCTGGGGAAACACCTACAAGACCAACCTACAGCCAATATGCACATTACAAAAAAAAGCTATAAGGATAATAAATAATGTAGGATATAGACACCATACCAATTCGTTGTTTTTAAAGTCACATGTCATAAAGTTCATGGATTTAGTTAAATTTAAGACAGCACAAGTCATGTACAGGGCAATTAATAATCAACTCCCAACTAATATATAAAAAATATTCAAAAAAAGAGACAATGACTATAATTTGAGAGGAGACTTAAACTGTACAAAACCTAAGATACGAACAACTAAGAAAAGTATGTGCATATCTGTCTGTGGGGTGGATTTGTGGAACAGTCTGGAGCTGGAACTGAAACTATGTACAAACAGAAATCAATTCAAAAATAGGTATAAACATTATTTGCTTAAAGAATATATGTTAGAACGGTAGTATTTATATGTACGATTCACTATGCTCTCTCTGGGACTCTATAGAATGGTGGGTGGGAGAGTGCTGTGTATATCTGTGTTGTTTGGGGCTGGTTTTGATGTATGGACTGTATGTACAGTATGTTGGGATGGATGGGTGTTAATGTTGATATGTACAAAATATAGCTAATTGTTTGCTTGGGGTCTTAAATGTGGTAAATTGAATATATTTCACATGGGTTGTATTTATGGAAAAGAGGAGTTGGAGTTAATAAGTGTTCACTTCTTCCTTCTCCCTTTCGAGCACTGTATACTGTCACTTTGTCGCACTTGTCATTTGTTTTTGTTTTTTTACTTTTTTGTTCGAAATAATCTATCTATCTATCTATCTATCTATCTATCTATCTATCTATCTATCTATCTATCTATCTATCTAACACTGGTAAAGGCAGAGAGTTGGTTGATGTGATGGAGAGAAGAAAGGTATATATACGTATACTGTGTGTTCAAGAAACCAGATGGAAGAAAAGCAAGGCTAGGAGCACTGGAGGTGGATTTAAACTGTTCTGTTATGGTATACAGTAGATAGGAAGAGAAATGGAGTAGGAGTAATCTTGAAGGAAGAGTATGTGAAAAGTGTTCAGGAGGTAAAGAGGGAGTCAGACAGAATCATTAGTTTGAAGCTAGAAGTCAAAGGTGTGATGTTGAATATTGTCAGTGCGTATGCCCCACAAGTTGGATGTCGGGTAGAAGAGAAAGAGGAATTCTGGAGTGTTGGATGAAGTGGCAGAGAGTGTCCCCAGGGGGGGAGAGAGTGGTGATTGGAGCAGACTTTAATGGGCATGTAGGTCAAGGGAACAGAGGTGAGGAGGAGGTTCTAGGTAGGTATGGTCTTAAGGAGAGAAATGTGGAAGGACAGATGGTTGTAGATTTTACTAAATGGATGGAAATGGCTGTGGTGAACACATACTTTAACAAGAGAGAGGAACATAGGATGACTTACAAGAGTGGAGGAAGGTGCACACAGGTGGACTACATCTTATGCAGAAGGAGAAATCTGAAAGCGATAGGAGGTTGCAAGGTGGTGGCACGGGAGAATGTAGCTAGATAGCATCGGATAGTAGTCTGTAGGATGACCTTGGAGAGCAAGAAGAGGAATACAGTGAAGGCAGAGCCAAAGATTAAGTGGGGGAAGTTACAGAAGGTAGAAGGTCTCACAGAGTTTAAGAAGGAGTTGATACAGGTTCTGGGTGGTAGGGAAGAATTACCAGATGACTGGGAAAGTACGGCAAAAGTATTGAGGGAAATGGGTAAAAGGGTATGTGGTGTATCCAGTGGAGAGAGGAAGGAAGACAAGGTGTTAAGATTCCTGCCTGCTCTGTGTCCTTGCCTCTTTTCCCTCTGATTAGGCACTTCCCACTGCAGCTGATTACACCATCTGCCGCTAATCAGAGGAGTCCTTTAAATTGGATGCTCTCCTGCCACTCTGTCTGGTTGCATCAGACCTCTGCTAGCATGTTTCCCACCTGACCATTGCCTGACAATATCTGTGAATCTGTCTCTTGTGCTTTGACTATCTGCCTGACCTAGAATCCCAAACCCGCCTGCTGATTTTGATTTGTCTGCCAGCTCATTGTGTTGCCTGCCCTGCACTGACCCTCGTCTGCCTGACCCCCAAGCCTGCTTCACAGATTGGATTGTTTACTCCCCAGATTCTGCGCACTCCCTTCTTCCCCAAAGTAAGTCGACTTACCACCATTTACCTTCACTGCTTTCTCCACTCCTTTCCCCTGCATTCAGGCCTGGCCAGCCTGTCACAGCCTGGCATCCAGCTTCTCTGCAGTTGAAGATTATCACCAATTCCACGCAGCTCCTTCCTGAGAAGCCTGTAAGCACAAATTACCCAATTATCTCCTTAATATCGTCTGCCCATTTATATATACTCACCTTTGTGTCTGGTTGCTCCCTGCAGGGTACCAGATCGCCGCTGCACTATCACTGCACAGTTATTGTCAATAAATCATTGTTTAACCTTACACAAGTGCTCTTATCCGTGTCTGCTTTTGAGTCTGGGTTTGTTAACCATGTCAGCATGCAACCAGCAGTCAGACCCAGCGGACACCGTGATGGTAACACTTGCGGCCCGTCTTAGTGTTCTGGAGCACCGTGCTGACCAAACAGCATGCAAGATTCAGGTTGTTCATAGCCAAGTATCTAAAATGTCGCAAAGCCTAGCACAACTAGACATTACCTTACAGGGTCTTGTGGTGGCATTCTCCATCACAGCCCAATCTGTGTCCACCATCTGTGCAGGCAATCTGTTAATTCCCATGCCTTTGCGCTATGCTGGGAAGCTAGGGGAGGCTAGTGGATTCCTGCTACAGTGTCAGTTGGTTTTTGACTGTGTGCCTGATGATTTTCCATCCGACCGTAGCTGCATTAGCTTCCTGGCGGGTCTCCTCAATGGGTGCACCCTCTCCTGGGCTCAAACTATTATCCGGGGCCAAATTTCCGTGCTTATTCCTTCGACTGGTATACGGAGGAATTTGTCAGAGTGTTCAATCATTCCAACCGGAAAGGGAGCACGTCCACACGGTTAATTAACCTCCGTCAGGGTACCAACATGACGAGGGAACACACTCTTGACTTCTGGGTCCTGGTGGCCCAGATGGGGTGAGGCAACGCGGAGCTCCATTTGGTTTTCGTTCATAGATTAAACTCAGCCCTTCGCAATGAGCTCGCCCATCTTCACGATGAACCAGATTCATTCAACTCCTTAGTCTCTCTGATAATCAAGATTGATAATAGGCTTTGTGAACAATCATGGAAATGGCAGTCCGGAGCCCGCCCCTCTCCCCGCGTCACACCATCTCTTCTGCAGCTCCTCACGTCACCGCCGGCTGCCTCCACTCATGACTCATCAGATCCCATCCATACGATTCACCCCATCTGTACAACAGCGGCGTTTTGATGAGGGGTTATGTATATATTGTGGGCAAGTGGGTCATTTGGTAGCTCAGTGTACCATGAAGCCCAGACGACCTAGCCCGTCAGTTACAGTTGGGGGACTGATGGGAGGTTTAAACAATCCCACTAAACCACATCTGGCACTGCCAATGCACTTGCTGCTCCAGTCCACGAGTACGTAGTCACAGCCTTGGTCGATTCAGTTGCTGAACAAAACTTCATCTCCCGAAAGCCTGGTAACCCAGTTTAAAAAACTGTTACCAGTTACAACAGCCACTTAGCACTGTTGCTCTCTCTGGCCAGTCCCTGGGCCAAGTCACTAAACGCACTGCCCCATTAGCCCAGTTTCAGGTTACCACCACTAGCACTTATCCTTTCTGGTTCTCCCTGCCTCCACTTACTCTGTGGTGCTCAATTACTCCTGGCTAAAGATTAATAATCCGGTGATCGACTGGTGCAAGGGTACTATTAATTCATGGAGACCCTATTGTATGGCTGCGTGTCTCCAGTCTGCCACCTTCTCACCCACTATCCCAATTCAGACCCCAGTTCCCAAACCCCCAGATCTGTCCAAAGTTCCCCCTGAGTACCATGGTTTGGCTCTGGTCTTTAGCAAAACTAAAGCTCTATCTCTTCCCCCGCACCAACCCTATGACTGTGCCACTGAGCTCCTGCAGGAGTTGCCTCGACCATCTAGTAGGTTGTATAGCCTGTCAGCTCCTGACTGAGCAGCCATGGAAAAATATGTTAAAGATTCACTGGCTGCTGGCCTAATTCGTCATTCATTATCAGCTTTGGGATCTGGGTTTTAATTTGTGGGAAAAATGGATGGCTCATTATGCCCCTGTATAGACTTCCGTGAGCTCAAATGTCAAGGACAAATACCCCCTCCCTCTCACGAACTTCACATCTAGCACTGCGGCAGCACAGTTTACCCTTGGCCGGGGGATTGTGGGGATCGTGGGATCGTGGGTTCGATCCCAGCCCCCGACCAACAGTGATCTGTGTGGAGTTTGCATGTTCTCCCCGTGTTGCGTGGGTTTACTCCGGGATTTCTCCGGTTTCCTCCCACATGCCAAAAACATGCATGTTAGGTTAATTGGCTGTTCTAAATTGTCCCTAGATATCTGTTTTCTATAGGCCCTTAGAATAGAGGGTTAGTATTAATGAAAGCGCTTTGAGTGGTCTTTGTGACTAGAAAAGCGCTATATAAGTGCAGGTTAGTTAGTTAGTTAGTTAGTTAGTTAGTTAGTTAATCTACTCCAGGGCTCAGTCATATATTCCAAACTTGACCCCAGGAACGCTTATCACCTCATTAGAATGAAGGAGGGGCATGAATGGAAAACAGCGTTCAAAACGCATCTGAGCCATTTTGAATATTGTGTAATGCCTTTTGGCCTCACTGATGCCTCAACTATTTTCCAGCGCCTGATTAACAACGCACTCAGGGACTTCCTTATTTCATTTATGTTCGTGTAGCTAGACGGCATTCTAATTTTCTCTCACTCCCCTGAGAAACATTGGGTACCTGTCAGGATGGTCCTTCAGCGTCTCTTAGAGAACCAACTCTATGTGAAAGCAGAGAAATGCCAGTTTCACACCACTAAAACTGTCATGGCTCCCTCTGGGCCATTATCTGCTACAGCTGCACGCACACCTGCTCCCAATCTCCCACGGGCTTTATAGCCTGCTCTGCCTGAGATCTGGCATGGAGCCGTCTGTCATCCTGCCAACAGAATTACGTCTCCCGTCAACGGCCAACTTCCTGGCTTCTTCATCCCTGACCCAAATCGTCTCTTCGCTTCAAGTAAGCCTGATTTCCACTCACCTTGTTAGTCATCTTCCCCTGTGCACAGGTGGATTCCCCCGGCAGTAGAATCTCCTCCTCTCGGCGGCAGTATGAGCCTCCATTGCTCCAACAGGGCCACCTGCCCCTCACTGGTGTGGGCCGAGAATGCTGTCTCCCTGGCTGCAGCCTCTGGGCCAACCTGAGCATCCAACCTCCACCTGCAAAGTAAGCCCCAGTCATTACCACGCTCCTTTATTGGTGGACAGTGCTAACATCTGTGCTCTGTGTTGTTATAGGGTTGCCAGGCTGAACGGCGTTTTGCTCTCCCCCAGTCACGACGTCATCACTATCCTTCACCACCTCATACTCTACACATACAACACATACACGCACTCACACACTCACTTGGAACAAATAAAGATTATTGCATTCACTTGAGCCTGTGTGTGTGTTCCCTGGGTCTGATAAATATGTCAGTACGGCTAAGTTAGAGTGACCCAGCGAACAGCGTGCTAACACGCCAGATTAACAATTTAGAGGCTCGGGTGGATCAAATAGCTTACCAGCAGCAGATTACCCTCAACCAGTTAGCTCAGATTAACAACCGGTTGGATCGTCTGGATGGGCAACAGGCGTTTCCTCCGGTCACCGGAAGTATGCCGGCTCCCGTTAGCTCCCCTCCTAGCCAGGCTAGTCAGGTCCCCTTGGCCCGGCTCACACCAGTTCCCACGCCCGCTCGCTTCAGCAGTAAGCTCGGGGGGCCCGTGGATTCATACTCCAGTGCGAAACAGTCTTCCAGCAGGTTCCGGGGGATTTTCCCACTGAGCATAGTCGCATAGACTATGTGGCTAACCTAGCGCTAGCTTGGGCATACGCCGTGATGGCTAAGCCAAGCTATGCTAACTTAACCTACCGGCAGTTCGTTTCAGATTTCCACAAGGTATTCGATCATTCTGACCGCGATAGCGTGCTGACCACTCAGCCGTTAAATCTTCAACAGTCTCCTAACATTCACCTAGTCCTACCTGTTGCTGTATTCATGACTTTTCATCCATTCTTACATTGCACATAACTCTCACACTGCTTTTTACTTCATTTATAGAAGAGCTTGAAAGAACGAGGCGGTATGATATATAAACCAAAGTTTATTATCAGCTCTCCTAACAAGTCTCATCTAAGTGCAGAAGCAGCAGAAGGAAAAAGAGCCCGAATACCTCCGGCTCTCTGACTTTATACTTGCACATAACAAAAGACATGCATATCAAAGGCTGACATCCCTCATTATCTTAATCCCCCCATTGTCTTGGTACTTCCTCTCTTCGCCCTGGGGGGGGGTGAGGGTAGCTCCTCCGGTCTCCACCGCAGTGTCTGGGAACGTCTTTGTTCTTCACTGGCGGTTGAGAGTCTTTGTCCTTTCAGAGGTGTGAAGTCGCCTTACATATGTAATCACCAAACATTCCCACATGCTTCAACATATGTAGGTTATGGAATATATGATTAATATAGCCCACAGCCCCCCCCCCCAAACGACTAAGAAAAGACAATAGAAAAATTCACAGTTTAAGATAATTACTACGACATACTAACTGTTACACCTCTTGCCACAGAAGAAACTTTCCAGCAGCTATGCTCCTAAGAGAGTTCAGTGGTAATCATAACAGCATAGTAAAATCATAAGTCAGTTCTAAACTGTTACAGCACAATTAGTGAACAACTGTGGAGTAGTTTGCATCAGTCCCTGTGCTGTCTGGGTTTTAATCTTCTCCCAAAACTGCTGTGGGTTCGTTTAGGCGTCCTGCTGGGACCTTCTTGTAAGGAATCTGCAGCGTGGGAAGGAGAATGGTTAATTGTTCCCTGCAGGGGGGCTGAGTCTTTTCTCTTGGGGGGTCTACCCCGCCGAGGTGCTCTCGCCAACTGTGCAGGCTCGTCTTTCAACAAGAAGGCAGGTTTAAGTCTGTCAATGCTGACTGTTTCTTTTCTGTCCCCAAAATCAAGCACAAAGTGTTTATCACCAGGTTCCAGCACTCTGAATGGCCCATCGTATGCTGGGTGGAAAGTTGGTTTTAAAGCTTCATGTCTAACAAAAACAAATTCAGCGTTCTTTAAAGCTTGTGGGACAAAAACCCGTGGAAAGGAGTGATGAGCTGGACCGGGGAGAGAGTCCGGTCCTTTGCTGCCTAAAAACCTCAGGACTGGAAGGTGCCCTGGCTCTGGGTTCTCTGGTAAAAATTCACCTGGGAGCCTGAGAGGTTGTGCAAAAACTAATTCTGCCGGAGAGGCGTCTAGATCCTCTTTAGGCGCGGCACGCAACCCCAATAAAACCCAGGGAAGTTTATTTACCCAATTTGTATCCATTAGTGAGGCCCTGAGGGCGACTTTTAAAGACCTGTGAAAACGCTTGCATAACCCATTAGCCTGAGGGTGATAAGCGGTGGTGCGATGAATTGTTGCCCCTAAGCTGCTGGACATGGCTGACCAAAGCTCCGAGACAAATTGAGGTCCTCTATTGGACGTGATGTCCGATGGGGCGCCAAAACGTGCCACCCAGTTTGTCAAAAAAATGCCAGCGACTTCCTCTGCTGTAGTTGACGCTAGAGGGACTGCCTCTGGTCAGCGCGTGGTGCAGTCTATCATTGTTAACAGGTGTGTGAAACCTTGGGAGGAAGGTAGTGGCCCCACGAGGTCGACATGAACGTGGTCGAACCTTCTAGCCGGGATCGGAAAAGGCTCTAGAGGGGCTTTTGTGTGTTTGTGTATTTTGGTGCGCTGACAAGAGATGCAAGTTTTTGCCCATTCTTTTACGTTTTTGCGCAGGCCTGGCCACACAAACTTTTTGGCGACCATTTTAACCGAGGCGCGCACACCTGGGTGCGCGAGGGAGTGAATTGAGTCGAAAATACGGCGGCGCCATGTGGTTGGGACTAACGGGCGAGGTCGGCCGGTTGAAATATCGTATATTAGGGGGGGTACGCTGTCGCGTAAACCCTTTTCCTCCAGCCTTAACCCTGTTGGTCCAGACAGGAGTGCGCGCACGTCCGCGTCACTGCTTTGTTCCTCTGCCATGGCTGCATAATCTATCCCTGCATGGATAGGTGCTGCGTATGTGTCCGCGTTAGTGAAAAGTTCTGCGGCTGAGGCAGTATAATCTGTCTCCTCGCGCTCTGGTGATGTCACAGCGTGAGAGAGGCAGTCTGCTACCACGTTAAGTTTGCCTGCCACATGTCGAATGTCTGTGGTGAACTCTGAAATCGCAGCCAGCTGTCTTTGTTGCCTGCCTGACCATGGTTCTGAAATTTTAGCCATAGCAAAGGTGAGCGGTTTGTGGTCTACAAAAGCCGTGAAACTCCACCCTTCTAACCAGAACTGGAAGTGGCGGATGGATAAATGAAGCGCTAGCAGCTCCCTGTCAAAAGTGCTGTACTTACGCTCAGTTTGGTTTAGCGATTTGCTGAAGAATGCTAAAGGTTGCCAGATCCCGCTGACATGTTGTTCTACAACTGCCCCTATAGCTAGGTCCGAAGCGTCTGTGGTTAGCGCAATGCGGGCCGAGGGATCAGGGTGAACTAACAATGTGGCGTTAGCTAGAGCGCTCTTTACTTCCGCAAAGGCGCGTTCGCGCTCCGGGGTCCATTCGACCGCGTTGGAAGCTTTCTTTTTTCTGAGTGCGTCATATAGGGGCTGCATGAGCTGAGCTGCGTGGGGGAGGAAACGGTTGTAAAAATTAACCATTCCTAAAAATTCTTGCAGCGATTTGACCGTTTGTGGCCGTGGGAAACTTTTTATCGCGTGAACTTTGTCTGGAAGTGGAACTGCCCCTTTCGGAGAGACTCTGTGTCCTAAAAAATCAATTTGTGACACGCCGAATTTGCATTTGGCTGGATTGATTATTAACCCGTGCTCTTCTAGTCTCTGAAAAACCGTAGTGAGGTGCTGCTCGTGTTTTTCCTCAGACGAGCTGGCTACCAGCATGTCGTCGAGGTAGACGAAAACAAAAGGAAGGTCGCGTAATACCGCGTCCATCATCCGCTGAAAAGTTTGAGCAGCGCCTTTGAGGCCGAAAGGCATTCGCAGAAATTCAAAAAGGCCGAAAGGGGTTATTACAGCTGTTTTAGGAATGTCCTCTGCTCGAACTGGGACTTGATGATAACCGCGGACCAGGTCTATTTTTGAAAAAATGCGCGCACCCGCCAGATGTAGTGAAAAATCCTGAATGTGAGGAATTGGGTAGCGGTCATGCGCTGTCGCATTGTTAAATCTGCGGTAATCTCCGCACGGTCTCCAAGAACCGTTGGGTTTCGGAACCATGTGAAGTGGTGAGGCCCAAGGGCTCTTCGAGCGTCTAACAATGCCTAATTTTTCAAGGGTAGTAAACTCGTCCCGAGCTATGTTGAGCTTGGTCGCGTCTAAGCGGCGAGCTTAGGCAAATACGGGTGGGCCCGTTGTGGGAATAAAGTGTTCAACCCCGTGTTTAGCCACAGTGGCTGAGAATTTGGGAATTGTGAGTGCTGGAAATTGGGTGAGGAGTTGCTCAAACTTACCTCCTGCCGTGGTGACGCTAGCCTGCACAGGTGGTGGAGAAACTCGGGCTGAGCAGGGAATAGAAGCAAAGGACGGTGCATTAACCAAGCGTCTATTCGCTAGATCCACTAATAACCCATGTGCACACAAAAAATCTGCGCCTAACAAGTTAAAACTCACCGCCGCTACAACAAATGTCCATCTGTAGTTGCGGCCGTGGATGTGGAGGTGCAGGCTCTTTTCACTGAAAGTGTCAATGTTGGAGCCGTTGGCTGCCACCGCTCCGTTGCCCCGGGTGCCCATGGCTCGATCTGCTTGGGAGGGCATGACGAAACTCAGCTGAGCTCCTGTGTCAATAAGGAACTGCTTGCCGGTGTGTCCATCCGTCACATATAACAGCTTACTCTTCTCGCCGAGAACCGCTGCTGTTAACGGCTCTCGGCTTTGGCGTTTCCCGAAATCGTAAATTTGCAGGGGGGAACGCATTTGTGGGCCTTCTCGGCGAAGTGGTGGTGATAATAACAGACGTCGCTCCGCCTGTTACGTTTTGGCCGTGTCGCTGTCACCGCGGGCTGGATCTGCTCAGTGGGTTGTGGCTCTTCGTGGTTCTGGGCATCAGCGTTGAGGTCTGCGGATGCTGCTGTGGGTGTCTGCTCCTTGCAGGCGTTGACGAGCCGTTGAGCTTCGTTGGCGAGCATGCGGAAGTCTTGCTGGGTGCTGCATCTCGTGTTGGCGAGTGTCCCTCTCATGTGTGGCGGCAGCGTGCTGAGGAATATGAATTGGAAAAGGAAGTTGTCATTGTCCTCTTCTTTAAGCTGCAGCAAATCCTCCATGAGGGCTTTAGGTTTGCACCCTCTGTGGCCGTAGACCGCCAGGATCTTCTCGGCTCTCTCTTCAGCTGAGGGGACGTAATTTGCCATGATGGTTGCTTTCAGTGTTTCATATTTGTCTTGGGCCGGCAGCCGCCGGATCATGCTCCGCACACACCTCGAAGTGGCGGCGTCGAGTTTGGAGACGATATGATAGAATTTCGTATCGTCAGCCGTGATGCCCGCCAGTGTAAACTGGGCTTCAGCTTGTTGAAACCACGAGGCGGGGTCTTCCTGCCAGAAGTCCGGCAGCTTGACAGCGACGGCATTCGTGTAGACCGTCACTGATGTGTCCGCAGGGTGAGAGTGCCTTGCTTCGGCTGTCTCAGCGGCGCTGGTGCTCGGTTGAGCCCTCTCAATCCCTTCTGCCGGGGGGGAAAGTCGTCCATCTGTTCCCCTGTCTGCGTGGGCGCTGGCGTCTGCCTGGGTCGCCACAGATGAGTCGATTGCGGGGGAACGCCTCAGGTCCATACTCGCGTCAGGGGTCACCAGTGCAGAAGAGCTTGAAAGAACGAGGCGGTATGATATATAAACCAAAGTTTATTATCAGCTCTCCTAACAAGTCTCATCTAAGTGCAGAAGCAGCAGAAGGAAAAAAAGCCAGAATACCTCCGGCTCTCTGACTTTATACTTGCACATAACAAAAGACATGCATATCAAAGGCTGACATCCCTCATTATCTTAATCCCCCCATTGTCTTGGTACTTCCTCTCTTCGCCCTGGGGGGGTGAGGGTAGCTCCTCCGGTCTCCACCGCAGTGTCTGGGAACGTCTTTGTTCTTCACTGGCGGTTGAGAGTCTTTGTCCTTTCAGAGGTGTGAAGTCGCCTTACATATGTAATCACCAAACATTCCCACATGCTTCAACATATGTAGGTTATGGAATATATGATTAATATAGCCCACACATTCACATTATATCACTGAATCTGAGTTCACATTGAAATACTGTGTGACTGTATATTTTTTCATATATTTTTGCAAAGTGTGGATAGTCTGAGTAAATAACTGCATGTATTCCTGTATATATTTGCATCCTTTTATAGAAACGTGGACAGACTGTAATTTACTGTACATACTCTGTTGTCATTGAATCCTTATTTAAATCTTATTTAAATCCTCCACCTGAACAACGAGAGCAGGTTTTTAGCCAAAGTCAAATTTCTTGTATGTGTTGTGCATACTTGGCCAATAAAGCTGATTCTGATTCTGATTCTGAACAGGAGGGCAGGTCTGTCACGGACTATGCTGTCGATTTCCGGGTGGTGGCCATGGAGGTTGGATGGGAGGATGCCTCGCTGTGTAACATATTCATTCGGAGCTTGAGCCCTAACCTGCGGGATGAGCTGGCCCACCTAGATAAGCCTGAGAAACTCTCTTAGCTAATTTCCTTAGCTATTAGTTTGGATAATAGGCTGAGGGAGCGGGCAGCCGAGCAGAGAGCTTCCGGACGCTCGGGCGCCCAGTTTCATCGCTCCCCTCAGTCGCCTCAATTGGCCCTGCCTTCATCGGAGTCTTTAGATGGGCTGGAAGCTATGGTGGTGGGGCGGTCCAAGCTCTCGTTAGCCGAGAAGCAGCGCTGCAGGGAATTGGGATTGTGTATGTACTGTGGTAGTGATGAGCATGACGTAGAGTCTTGTCCTGTTTGGCCAAAAGAGTGGGTCCGTGCGTCACAGTAGGGGGTCTCACAGACTCGTCTCAATCTAATCCCCTCACCAAGTGTCTCCTACCAATTAGATTTATTTACAAACAGACCGAACTGCTCACACATGCACTGATTGACTCGGGGGCTGAGCAGAGCTTCATATCGGGGGAACTGGCAACCCGACTGGGGCTTCCCAGCCATCCACTTCAGTCTCCCCTAAGGCTTGTTGTCCTGTCCAAAGCTCCTCTGGTGATGGTTTCTCAACAAACTGCCCCAGTGTCAGTCATCATTTCCGGCAACCACTGGGAGGACCTGCGCTTGTTTGTATTACCCACTTCAACTTCACCGGTCATTCTGGGATACCCCTGGTTCCAGCTCCACAACCCCTCCTTCGATTGGCGTAGGGGGAGTATCATCTCGTGGAGCTCTTTCTGCCTCAGTGCGTGCTTGCAGTCCACATCATGCTCTCCGTCAATGTCCCTGGCCCCTAGTGCCCCACCCCCTCCTGACCTGTCCAAGGTACCGCCTGAATACCATGACCTGGGGGTGGTATTTAGCAAATCGCAGGCGCTGTCCCTTCCCCCCACCGCCCTTATGACTGTGCCATCAATCTCTGGGCTGGTACCCCGCTGCCGTCGAGCCGCCTCTACAGCCTTTCGGCTCTGGAGCGGGAGGCGATGGATACCTACATCAAGGAGTCTCTCAGCTTGGGCATCATCCGGCCCTCTTCTTCAGCGGTGGGGGCGGGGTTCTTCTTCGTTGGTAAGAAGGATGGCTCCCTGCAGCCATGTATTGACTTCAGGGCCCTTAATGACATTACCGTGAAGGACAAGTACACCCTCCCACTCATGGACACTGCGTTCGACTCCCTCCAGGGGGCCTCCTGGTTCACCAAGCTCGACCTCCGCAATGCCTATCATCTCGTGCGGATCAGGGAGGGGGACGAGTGGAAGACAGGGTTCCGGACCCCAAGCGGTCACTTCGAGTACCTCGTGATGCCGTTTGGGTTGACCAATGCTCCGGCCGTCTTCCAGCGCCTCATTAATGATATTCTCCGGGACTTCCTTGGGTCATTTGTCTTCATGTACCTGGACGATATTCTTATCTTGTCCCAGTCACTGGACGAACACCGGGTCCACGTGAGAGGGGTCCTCCAACGGCTCCTGGAGAACAAGTTGTTTGTGAAGGCCGAGAAGTGTGAATTCCACGCCAACACAACCTCATTTCTCGGCTTCATCGTCTCTCACAACCAGATTATTCCCAACCCCGACAAGGTTAAGGTGGTGATGGATTGACACCCCCCCCCCCCGTCAAGGAAGCAACTCCAGCAGTTCCTGGGGTTCGCCAATTTCTACCACCGGTTTGTCCCTAAATACAGCGTGGTCGCCATCCCCTTGACCCGTCTCATGTTCCCCAAGGTGGCTTTCCGGTGGATGGAGGGGGCTGCAGCGGCGTTCACCACCCTTAAGGGGGAGTTCTCATCCTCTCGTGTCCTGACACAGGTGGATCCCTCTCTTCAGTGCCTGGTCAAGGAGGACGCTTCTGATTAAGGGGTGGGGGCAGTTCTCTCTCAGCGCTCCCCAGTGGACGGGGTGATCCGTCCCCATGCATTCTTCTCCCGTCGTCTGTCCCCGGCGGAGAGGAATTACGACATTGGTGAAAAGGAGCTCCTGGCGGTGAAGCTCGCCCTGGATGAGTGGTGTCACTGGTTGGAGGGGGCCACTCAACCCTTCATTGTATGGACTGACCATAAGAATTTGGAATACCTGAGGACTGCGAAGCGTCTGAATGCCCGTCAGGCCTGTTGGTCCCTGTTCTTCGGGTGTTTCAATTTCACTATTACTTATCACCCCGGGGCTAAGAACGCCAAACCGGACACCCTCTCCAGGCAGTTCACTTTGGATGTGGCGGAGGGGCATGAGCACACCATTCTCCCAGCCTCTTGTGTCGTTGGTGCCCTCTTGTGGGGCATCAAGGAAAGGGTCCTGAGGGCGCAGGAGGTTGAGCCTAATCCAGGTGGAGGACCCGCGGAGTAGCTGTTGGTCCCCTCGTTGGTTCGGGGTGAGGTGATCCACTGGGGCCATTCCTCCAGGTTTTCGTGCCATCCAGGGGTGACTCGCACGGTGGAGCTTCTTCAGAGATCGTTCTGCTGGCCGGCACTTTGGAGGGACGTCATCAACTATGTCCACGCCTGTCCTCAGTGCGCCACCGGGAAGACATCTTCTTCTCCGCCTGCTGGTCTCCTTCACCCGTTGCCGGTTCCCAGCAGGCCTTGGTCCCACATCGCCCTGGACTTCGTGACTGGCCTCCCCCCTCCAACCATTACACCACTGTTCTCACCATTGTGGATCGTTTTTCCAAGGCCGCCCACTTTGTTCCGTTACAGGGGCTCCCTATGGCACGGGACACGGCGGACCTGCTGGTGCAGCACGTGGTGCTCCTTCATGGGATTCCCAGCAACGTCGTCTCTGATCGGGGTCCCCAATTCGTGTCCCAGGTTTGGAGGGCTTTCTGCAACGCGCTGGGGGCAACGGTGAGCTTGTCTTCCGGTCATCACCCACAGAGCAACGGGCAGTGTGAGTGGGCCAATCAGGAGCTGGAGGCTGCTCTACGTTGTGTCATCGCCTCCAGTCCCTCGTCCTGGAGCAGCCATCTCCCCTGGATTGAGTATGCCCACAACTCGACCGTGTCCTTGGCGATTGGCATGTCCCCTTTCAGGGCCTCGCTGGGTTACAACCCTCCGCTTTTTCCCGAGGAGGAGAGGGACGTGGCTGTACCATCCATCCACGCTCACCTGAGGCGCTGTCGACAGCTCTGGACGGATACCCGCCAGGCCCTTCTTTGCACGGCCGAACGCAACGCCAGGACTGCGAACTGCCGCAGAAGACCGGCTCCTCAATACCAGGTGGGTCAGTAGGTTTGGCTGTCAACTCAGCATATTGCTCTGAAAGCTGAAAAAAGGAAGTTGGCCCAACGCTTTATTGGTCCCTTCCCTAATGTGCGTATTGTTAACCCTGTGGCTGTGCACCTGGCTCTCCCCGCCCTCTCCGTATCTGTCCTACGTTCCATGTCTCCCAGGTGAAGCCCTTCTGTTCCAGCCCTCTCTGTCCCCCTCCCAAGGCTCCACCCCCACCAGTGTTGATCGACGGCAACCCGGCTTGGAGAGTCAACGCCATCCTGGACGTCCGCCGCTGGGTCACGGTCTGCAGTACCTGGTGGACTGGGAGGGGTATGGCCCCGAGTGGAGATCCTGGGTATGTCCGTCATTCGTGTTAGACAAACACCTCATCAAGAACTTCCACCGGACG
This sequence comes from Pholidichthys leucotaenia, assembly GCA_020510985.1. NCBI lineage: Eukaryota > Metazoa > Chordata > Actinopteri > Cichliformes > Pholidichthyidae > Pholidichthys > Pholidichthys leucotaenia. The sequence goes on along the minus strand of CM035837.1, from coordinate 314,387,803 downwards.
CACCCAGGTAGGCTGGGTCAGGTGCCAGGAGGCACCTCTTGGGGGGGGGGAGTACTGTCATGGCTCCCTCTGGGCCATTATCTGCTACAGCTGCACGCACACCTGCTCCCAATCTCCCACAGGCTTTATAGCCTGCTCTGCCTGAGATCTGGCACGGAGCCGTCTGTCATCCTGCCAACAGAATTACGTCTCCCGTCAATGGCCAACTTCCTGGCTTCTTCATCCCTGACCCAAATCATCTCTTCGCTTCAAGTAAGCCTGATTTCCACTCACCTTGTTAGTCATCTTCCCCTGTGCACAGGTGGATTCCCCTGGCGGCGGAATCTCCTCCTCTCGGCGGCAGTATGCGCCTCCATTGTTCCAACAGGGCCACCTGCCCCTCACCGGTGTGGGCCGAGAACGCTGTCTCCCTGGCTGCAGCCCCTGGGCCAACCTGAGCATCCAACTTCCACCTGCAAAGTAAGCCCCAGTCATTACCACGCTCCTTTATTGGTGGACAGTGCTAAAATCTGTGCTCTGTGTTGTTATAGGGTTGCCAGGCTGAACGGCGTTCTGCTCTACCCCAGTCACGACATCATTACTATCCTTCACCACCTCATACTCTGCACATACAACACATACACGCACTCACACACTCACTTGGAACAAATAAAGATTATTGTATTCACTCGAGCCTGTGTGTGTGTTCCCTGGGTCTGATAAATATGTCAAAAACTACATTCCTAGGCTATATCATCTCCCATGGCCACACTGAACCCAACCCCGAGAAGATAACAGCTGTCAACTGCGTGGCCTGTCCCCTCCTACCGGAAACAACTTCAACAGTTTCTGGGGTTTGCCAACTTTTATAGCTGCTTTATTAGAAATTATAGTACCATCACTGCCCTTACATCTGTGAAGGTCCACTTTCATTAGTCAGAATAGGCTAATGAGGCATTTCTGCTGCTAAAGACCCGCTTTTCAGAGACCCCGATTCTAATCCAACCCAACCCTGAATGCCAGTTTATTTTTTTGTTTGTTTCAACAATTTATTGAGGAGAATCATATATACAAAAGCAATAAACCATACAATACAGATAGAGAAATGAACAATTCTCCGTTTTGCTTATAGAACCTAATAAGACCTCTACCCGAACCTAGATCCCATATCGAGTGGCTTTCATATAGCTACCTGGAGGTACAACAGTCCTTCCTGTCAGTGCTTAAATGATAGTTGCCACATACACCCACACACAAAAAAAGGAGAAACAAGTGATGGCCAGAGTGTAAACAGTCCTGAAAAGTCATCCTTCAGCCAGGGGATAAATGAATAAATAAGTATAAGTATTGGGCAAATTAACATATAGATATATATAAAAAAGGGAAGGGGGATAAGTGGGTAAATGATAAGAATTTAAAAAAAGGAGGGAGGGATAACTTTAAGAAATATCATCATCATCATCATCATCATCATCATCATAACAGTCTGTCGCAGGCGACAATGACTGTTTCATTTAGGTCTGATAAGATTCCTCCACGCAGCTCTATGAGTTGCTTTCTGACTGACCATTTCATGAAACTGCTTTCAAAGTATTTGAGCACCGCTAGCTTCTGCTGGACTAGTGGCACATTCTTGGCAGATAGAGGTATTATCAGTGGCAAGGACAGGCCAAGACAAACTGACTCCAGTATCTGTTGCAGTGACTGACTGTCACGCCGCGCCGTTCATCAGCGGCGCCACCTGCTCACACACCTGATCCTCATCAGCGGCGAAGGAGAAAAGCCGCCTCGCCCGGAGGCTCGGCCTGAAGCCGTCAGACTTCGTTCCTCACCGTTGTGAGTCATCTACTATCTTCAGCGCAATTATTTGGGTAAGAAGCCTTACCTTCTCTCTCCAGTCTGCTCCCCTGTGCACAGGTGGATTTCCCGGCGGCGGCGGACGTCTTCTCTCCAACGCCCATTCCTCGCTGTTGCACCGAGCTCTCCAGGTGGCTGTCTCCCGGGTTTCGTCCCTTGCTGTGCCAGCTGACCTGTCATCCAAGTAAGTCCTTCTCTTGCCATAATCCCTCCTGTGTTGGTGTATGCCTGTCACCCTCTCCCTGTGTCTTCTCCATAGGGTTGCCCGGCTGTACGGTCACCTGCCTCTGTGTCTGAAGCGGACACCGCCACCAACACATTTACACCCCGCAGACACGCACTCATTCACGCCCGTTGTTAATAAACTATTTGAACTACTCTGAGCCTGTGTGTGTGCGTCTCCTGAGCCGTGCGTTATGTCAGTACGGCTTCAGCAGAGCGGCTCGGCAGACGGCGGGCTCGCACACCGTCTTACCACTCTCGAGGTTCGAGTAGATCAGATCGCTTATCAACAACAGGTGATCCTGAACCAATTAGTAGCAATAACAAACCGATTGGACCGTCTGGACCCCCAGCAGCCGTTCCCCCCGGCTCCCCAGGGTGGCGCAGCTCCTGCTGTTCCTGCGGCCGTTCAGCCAGCTCCAGTGGCACCGGCCCGTCTCACACCAATTCCGACCCCCGCTCGCTTTAGCGGAAAGCTCGGCGGAGCGCGGGGGTTTGTGATGCAGTGTGAGTCCGTGTTCGACCGTGTGCCCGGGGACTTTCCCTCAGATCACAGCCGAATCGGCTACATAGGTAACCTTCTGGAGGGGCGCGCTTTAACCTGGGCCTACGCTATAATGGCGAGACCCAGTTATGCCACCCTCACCTATGCCGAGTTCGTGAGGCGCTTCCTGGAGGTGTTCGACCATTCTCGCACCGAGACGGTCCAGGTCGATCGGCTTCTCGCTCTCCAGCAGGGAAGCCGGTCAGCCGCGGACTATGCTATCGACTACCGGGTAGCAGCGGAGGAATTGGGCTGGGACGAACGTTCCCTCTGTGGCCTGTTCCTCCGCAGCCTCAATGACGATCTGAGGGATGAACTGGCTGGACGGGATGTCCCCGGAACGCTAGCGGAGCTAACCTCACTAGCCATTAGCTTGGACAACAGGCTGCGCGAGCGCTCCTCAGGACGGAAGTCGTCTACTTCTCGCCCTCGGGGAGCCTCGCTGCGCCTGCCCCAAGTTCGCCCCCTGGCGACGCCGCCACCATCGCGCCCCGAGGAGTCGGAGCCGATGGTGACGGGCTGGACAAAGCTCTCCCCGGCAGAGAGACAACGCCGCCGTGAGTTGGGTCTCTGCATGTATTGCGGAGACAATCAGCACACGGTGGAGCTTTGTCCGCTGAAGCCAAACGGCGGGGTCCGCGAGTCACTGTAGGGGGCCTCACGGACGTCAATCGGCCAAATCCCCTCACCCAATTGAAGCTGCCCATCCGTTTCTGCCACAACCCCACTGGGCATCTCACCCACGCACTGGTGGATTCGGGCGCAGAAGGCAGCTTCATTTCACAAAGCCTGGCAACCCGATTGGGCATCCGCTGTCAGGCACTGAGAAACCCCATCTCCCTGGTCAATCTCTCTCGTGCCTCCCTTGGGAGAGTCTCACATCAGACCGTCCCCGTCCCGGTCATCATCTCAGGGAACCACCGGGAGGAGATGGTTTTCTACGTCCTGCCCAACTCTGTGTCGCCCGTCATCCTGGGGTATCCCTGGCTACGCCTCCACAACCCTGTCCTGGACTGGAAGTCAGCTGGGGTAGCGGCATGGAGCACGTTTTGTATGGGCACCTGCCTTCAGTCCGCTGCCTGCTCCCCGTCCGCTTCCCCCCCCTGTGGCGGACGCAGCACCCCCGGACCTGTCTCTGGTGCCTCCGGAATTTCACGACCTGGGTATGGTGTTCAGCAAGGCGAAAGCTATGTCTCTTCCCCCTCATCGGCCCTATGACTGTGCCATCAACCTCCGCCAGGGGGCCCCCTTACCTTCTGGTCGGCTCTACAGCCTGTCTGCGCCAGAGAAGGAGACAATGAACACCTACCTGAAGGAATCACTGAGCGCTGGGATAATTCGCCCATCGTCGTCACCCGTGGGGGCAGGGTTCTTCTTCGTCGGGAAAAAGGACGGGTCCCTCCGCCCCTGCATAGACTACCGTGCGCTCAACGACATCACTGAGAGGGACCGTTACACCCTGCCCCTCATGGACACTGCCTTCCACTCCCTCCAGGGGGCGACCTGGTTTACCAAGCTGGATCTACGCAGCGCTTACCACCTCGTCAGGATCCGGGAGGGAGATGAATGGAAGACAGCCTTCCGTACCCCGAACGGCCACTTTGAATACCTAGTCATGCCGTTCGGGTTAACCAACGCTCCTGCCGTCTTTCAGCGCCTCATCAACGATGTCCTCCGGGATTTCATCGGCCTCTTCGTGTTCGTCTACCTGGACGACATCCTGATCTTCTCCAGGTCCAGGGACGAGCACCAGGTCCATGTGAGGCGGGTCCTCCAAAGACTGCTGGAGAATCGGCTCTACGTGAAGGCTGAGAAGTGCGAATTCTACGCTAGGACCACATCCTTCCTGGGATTTATCATCTCTCAAGACCAGGTGCTTCCAGACCCAGAGAAGGTGAAGGCGGTGGTGGAGTGGCCTACTCCCGCATCCCGGAAGCAGGTGCAACAATTTGTTGGCTTCGCCAATTTCTACCGCCGCTTTGTGCCCAACTTCAGCTCGATCGTCGGACCGCTGACCCGCCTCACGTCCCCGAAGGTCCCTTTCCGGTGGACAGAGGAGGTCGCTGCTGCCTTTAAGGCGCTGAAGGCGGAATTCTCCTCCTCCCGGGTTCTTCGCCAGGTCGACCCCGCGCTGCAGTGCATAGTGGAGGTGGATGCCTCGGACACGGGAGTGGGAGCAGTTCTATCCCAGCGGTCACCGGACGATGGCGCCAAACGACCCTGTGCCTTCTTCTCCCAGCGCTTGTCCCCGGCGGAGAGGAACTACGATGTGGGGGACAGAGAGCTCCTGGCCATCAAACTCGCCTTACAGGAGTGGCGCCACTGGCTAGAGGGGGCGGACCTGCCGTTCGTGGTCCTGACGGACCACAAGAACTTAGAATATTTACGATCTGCCAAGCGCCTGAACGCCCGCCAGGCGCGCTGGTCTTTGTTCTTCGCCAGGTTCCATTTTACCATCACCTTCAGGCCAGGCTCCAAGAACGGCCTGCCTGATGCCCTCTCTAGGCAGTTTACCCCCGTGGGGGCTGAGGAGACGCCCCACACCATCCTGCCCAGGTCGTGCGTCGTGGGTGCCATCTCTTGGGACATCAAGAGCAAGATCCGGAAGGCGCAGGAGGTGGAACCTGATCCTGGCGGCGGACCGGAGGGAAGACTGTTCGTGCCATCTGCGGTCCGAGGAGAGGTCATCCACTGGCTCCACACCTCCCGGCTCACCTGTCATCCCGGCACCTCCCGGATGATCAACCTCCTCCAACGGTCCTTTTGGTGGCCAGGCCTGCGGAGGGACGCGGCCCGCTACGCCCGGGCTTGCCCTATCTGTGCCACCTGCAAGTCGGGAAACGCCCCTCCAGCGGGTCTGCTCCAGCCCCTGCCCGTTCCTGGCAGGCCCTGGTCGCACATCGCGTTGGATTTCGTCACCGGTCTCCCCGTTTCCAACTCCTTTGACTCCATCCTGACCATCGTGGACCGTTTCTCCAAGGCGGCGCACTTCGTCCCCCTGCGAGGTCTCCCTACTGCCCTGGAGACGGCGGATCTCCTTGTCCAACACGTGGTCAGGCTGCACGGGATTCCGGTGGACGTGGTCTCGGACCGGGGTCCCCAATTTTCATCCGAGGTTTGGAGGTCGTTCTGTAACGCCATCGGAGCCAAGGTGAGCCTCTCCTCCGGCCATCACCCCCAGTCCAACGGGCAGTGTGAGCGGACCAACCAGGAGCTGGAGGCTGCGCTCCGCTGTGTGACCTCATCTAAACCAACGTCCTGGAGCAACCATCTCGCCTGGGTCGAGTATGCTCATAATACCGCTCGCTCTTCTGCTACGGGGATGTCTCCATTCAAGGCGTCCCTGGGTTACGACCCCCCGCTGTTTCCAGAGCAGGAGAGTGAGGTGACCGTCCCCTCGGTTAGAGCACATCTCAGGCAGTTCCGCTCCATCTGGGCTGCCGCGCGCAAGGCGCTTTTACGCACAGCGGAGCGCAACAGGACAGTGGCGGACCGGCATAGAAGACCTGCCCCGGCGTACAGAGTTGGGCAACGTGTCTACGTGTCCACCCAGGACGTCACCCTAAAAGGTGAGAGGAGAAAGCTGGCACAGCGCTTCATGGGTCCCTATCCCATCACCCGGATCATCAACCCGGTGGCTGTGCGCGTGGCTATTCCCCCCTCCCTCCGCATCCATCCCACCTTCCACGTGTCGAAGGTGAAGCTGGCAGTCACCGACCCCCTTTGCCCCCCTCCTGCTGCGCAACCCGCGCCCCGGATGATTGATGGCCATCCGGCCTGGTCTGTCGCTTCCATCCTGGACTCTCGACGCCGGGGTCGTGGGTTGCAGTACTTGGTGGACTGGGAGGGCTATGGGCCCGAGCATCGACAGTGGGTACCCTCGTCGTTTGTGTTGGACCCATCGCTCATCGCGGACTTCCACCGAGCGCACCCGGATAAGCCATCGCCAGGAGGCGCTGCTAGAGGGGGGAGTACTGTCACGCCGCGCCGTTCATCAGCGGCGCCACCTGCTCACACACCTGATCCTCATCAGCGGCGAAGGAGAAAAGCCGCCTCGCCCGGAGGCTCGGCCTGAAGCCGTCAGACTTCGTTCCTCACCGTTGTGAGTCATCTACTATCTTCAGCGCAATTATTTGGGTAAGAAGCCTTACCTTCTCTCTCCAGTCTGCTCCCCTGTGCACAGGTGGATTTCCCGGCGGCGGCGGACGTCTTCTCTCCAACGCCCATTCCTCGCTGTTGCACCGAGCTCTCCAGGTGGCTGTCTCCCGGGTTTCGTCCCTTGCTGTGCCAGCTGACCTGTCATCCAAGTAAGTCCTTCTCTTGCCATAATCCCTCCTGTGTTGGTGTATGCCTGTCACCCTCTCCCTGTGTCTTCTCCATAGGGTTGCCCGGCTGTACGGTCACCTGCCTCTGTGTCTGAAGCGGACACCGCCACCAACACATTTACACCCCGCAGACACGCACTCATTCACGCCCGTTGTTAATAAACTATTTGAACTACTCTGAGCCTGTGTGTGTGCGTCTCCTGAGCCGTGCGTTATGTCACTGACCAGATGATAGGTTTGTTTATCTCTGCTCTTTGTGTAGTGCATGTCACGATGCACTGACTGGCCAAAGTCCACCACAGACCTTGTGACAGATGTGCTTATCCGCCAGGATGTCCAGTCTCACCTCATGTAGCTGGGAGTGGTCCACCACAGACCTGTGACAGATATTGTTTTTAATTCTGCCAGGATGCCCAGTTTCACCCTCCACACCCTCGGAAGGGCGGGGTTGCCAGTTGAGTCGCTGACGGCCCGACCCATGAGACAAGTAGATACCGCCGTTTATTCAGTAAAGCTCCTACCTCACCACTACTTGTCAGCGTCCCGTGTCTTGCCTGCAGTGTGCGATTGTGCACAGCGGAACAGGTGTGGTGGGTGGCTAAGCTTCAGTGCGGTGATTGTTAATGCTAACTCCAAACTACCAATTCAGATAGCTGCTACTCCTGTTTGCCAGGGATGTGGGACAGTTTTTCATCATGCTGTGTCAGAGAGGATAATTCGCTAACCTCGTTTTAATAGAAGGTAAGTAACCATGCCCAATTATAAAATGCTAAATGATCGTCATTTAAGGCAAGTTGTGCTAACTGGAAACCGTAGCAGACCATCGGGGATTTTTTTGGTAAATTACTGCTGCGTTTCTTAGTTTTGTCTGAAAAAAAATTATTAAAGTTGCAAAAGTGTATGATGGCGGCACATTATGTAAATTAAAAATAAATAAATAAATACAACAATACAGTCAAAGATCAAAGATAATGGCAGCAGCATACAAGCACTTTGATGGCATAACAGGAGCTGGGCTTTTTAAGGGTGCATTAAAACGAAAGGTGGAGAAGTGTGGGGGAGCAGGGCAGCCCAACTACCACTCTATGGGGCAATATCTTTTGTTGGGAAACTATCAAAATATTTAATCAGAGGCTGCCAATGTGAATAGAACTTCGCAGGAGAGCCCTTCAGGGAAAATTTTATTTTCTCTAATTTTAAAAAAGACATCAGGTCTCGTAGCCATAGTTTGGGGGACGGGGGACGGTCAGATTTCCATAACAAAAGAACTGTAAGTGCAATCAAAAAGGTGGAGGCAATGACATGAGATTGAAGAGTAGTTGTATCATGATCTACTTGGACACCAAAGATAGCTACATGTAGGGATGGGAGAATGGACAGTCCAAGAATTGATGAAATTGGTTTAAAATAAAACTCCCAGTAAGGTCTTAATGCAGGACAGCTCCAAAACGTGTCAAGTCACAGGGAGAGAGTGAGCATCTGTCACACTTGTCCTCAATTCTGCCTCAATAGATGTTAGCTAGCTTAGATTTGCTGTAATGAATCTTGTGTAGAATCTTAAATTGAATAAGGCTGAGACGAGCTCATGAGGAAGAGGAATTCACCACTTTCAGTGCAGAGGACCAGAAATGATCTGAAAAACTGACCTGAGTCTCGCTCTCACAACGTGCTTTAATTTTCTCCAGACCTGAGTCCTCAGGTACCAAGAGAAGATTATATAACAATGATATGTGAGCTTTAGTTAAAGAACCAGCTTTTAGAATCAAATCAATGCTTGACTCAGATGGGATCTGGGGAAATTGTGAAGAATGAGCTCTTGTGAAATTTCTAAGTTGTAAGTATCTGAAGAAGTCCGGATTTGTAAGCCCATAGTTCACGCTTAGCTGATTGAATGAAGCAAATATTCCACTGATGTACAGGTCTCCCAGACAGTGGAGGCCTTCTTCAGCCAGGCGTCTAAATCTCAGGTCAGTTTTTCCTGGAAGAAAATGATTGTTGTCGCAGATTGGAGTGGCAAGTGGAAGGGAACCCCCCTTGAAATTTTGGCATATCTGTGCCCATATCTTCAACATTATTCCTACTATTAAGTTAGTTGAACAGTTCGAAGGAGAGGAGAGGCTAGGGTCACAGACCAGGGCCTACGGGGATGCAGACAGACATGAATTTATCTCGAGCTGACACCAGCTAGTCTCAGGGGAAGTGAACCACAACATGATCTTGTGAGCATTTACTGCCCAGTAGTAATGTAAAAGACTTGGTAAGCCCAGACCTCCATCAACCCGAGTACGACACAGGAGGGGTTTACTAATTCTAGGGTTCTTGCCTGCCCACAGAAATCCAGAAATAAGAGAGTCAACAGAGTTAAAAAAGGAACGGGGCAAGAAAACGGGAATACACTGAAACAAATACAAGTATCTGTCAACGATGGCCCTCATAAGCCATCAGTAAGACGCTGAAAACCAGCCGATGAGTTTGCATGTTTTATTAACAAAAAGACAAATGACAAAACAAACAGCCACGAGGGGCAAAAACACAACTATGACTATGACTAAAAACACAGGATACAGGATCTCAGGGAATACACTTATTGAAAGGCAAATCCAGAGGAAGACGAGAGTTTGACGAGGTCGCAGCCCGGAGTAGCCTAAGCTGCTCCCTTAAATAGGGCTAAAGGAATAATCATCTGATGAGGACGTCATCAGCTGAATAGAATCCAGCTGTCCCCGTGGAGCTCAGTTCCGACAGCTGGAAGCTCCGCAGAGACACTGTCAGAATAAAAGCCCGGAGGCCATATGGTAAACCTGAGATGAGAACGGGGAAAAACCGGACAACCCGAGTGCGGACAGAGTCAGCGCTCGGACCATGACAGTACTCCCCATTCACGAGGCGCCATGTAACATCGAAGGCCCCCCGCCCACCCAGAAGGTCAACAGGAGTGCCCCAGGGAGGGTGGAGGGGGAAAGGCCAGGAGGGCAAGAACCAACAAACATCATAATCGAGAGAAGAAAAAAAAAAACAGGCTACAACAATCAGAGCATGGTAGGAAATACAAAGCCAAAATACAGGCACATACACTGCACCCAAAAAACCCATGAGGAGGAGAAACAAAGAAAAAAAAAACTCAAAACGGCTACAAACAGCACACCATAATCAGTCTAATAAAATCACAGGAAAAAAAAATATCTCACAACCCACAGAGGAACCAGGAAAACTCAAATATTGGTACCAAAATGCAACATACCCCATAATACCAGTGGAAAAAAAAACCCACACGCAACAGAGCAGCAATATACACAGTTCAATATAGTTCATATAACAAAACACAAGAGCATCCCTAATATTTCAGAGGAGAGGGAAGAAAAAAAACACAGGGATGACGGCAGGCAGAGCACAATAACACAAAAACAAATAGCTCGGGAGGTCTACCTGCGTCCAGCGTCCAAATTGCTGGCAGGGGAAAAAAGATAAGTTCGGGCGGTCTACCACAGTCCCAGGCCAAGAGAACCAGTACCTCTGGCGGCCGAACCAGGTCGCCGAACAAAAAGTCCAGTTTGTCGGGTGGCCGACCCAGAATGCCAAACGGGCAAAGCAGTCTCCCAGGCAGCCGACCCGCATTATCCAGCCACCAGGACTGCAGGGGAGAACTCGGAGGCAGCCTCCCTATTGAGAGGGATAGCGAGGGAGAGCCGAGTCATATAAGGGAAATCCCAGCGGCACCAGGTGGAGGGAAAAAGGGATCGGGGAAATGAAGAGGGACCAGTCCAGCGTCGATCGGCAGAGGATCTGCAGCTCCTTCTCCGAAACCCACACGGACTGGCGCTGCGCTCTCATTGGATCCCAAGCGGAACCGTGCTGCACCCACAATGGACCCCGATTGGGCCAATGTTACCACCACGACACGACGGACCCTGACTGGGCCGGAACAACACCCACGACGGACCCTGATTGGGTCAGTGTTGCATCCACGACGGACCCTGACTGGGCCGGCGCAGCACCAGGGGTGACCTCCAGACATGAACCCAGAACCTCCAAGGCGACGACCGGAACAGGCTCGTCACCGGTGACTCTGGGAGAAGGCTCAGAGGAAAAAAGAAAACCGGGATCAGAATCACCGGCAGCGGCTGCGCCCGGCTCGTCTCCCCGAGAGACAGGCAAAAATGCTCCAGAATAGAAGAAAGGAAGACAAAATAGAGCACTTGCCTGATCTCGGGCTCTACCGCAGCCCAGGACTTCGATGATCCGGGTTCAGCGCGCTGAAGGTCCACCTCTGGTTCCCACTCCACTGCGGTGAGCTCTGCAGCCGGCATGATGGTCTTCACAGTCTGGGGATTCCCTGATGCTGATGTCCACGCTGAAGGACCGCACAGTGTGGTGGCAGGGGATCCGTGACCTGCCGGGTTGGACTGTTCCTCAGTGGAGACCCGGGGATGCATAGTCGTCAGCGCAGGCTCCAAATGGCAATCCGCCCTTCTCCTCTGCCCGTAACATGGCTGCGGGGCTGGAACCAGGCTCTCCAGGGCCGCAGACTCCTTCCTCATCCGGCGGTGTAGTCCTGGCACCGGGGAACACTCAGGGGAAGGAGACACAGAGGTACCAGGTTCACAATTAATAACTGCAGCAGGTGGAGGGAGCTCGGGGGACTGTGAACCCCGAACTCCACCCCCAGGGGTCAGACAAGGCAATTCACCCAGTGAAGGAAAAGAATGAAAGGACACTTGCCTGATCCGCTGAGGGCCGATGGAATCTGCTGCAGTAGGCTTGGTTCTTCCCTTCCCCCGATGGATGGTGATGGAGGGCCCCCCGGGAAGACGAGGAGGAGCCGCTCGCACAGGATCGATGATGGGCACAGCCAGAGCAGGACTCGTGGAGTTCTCAGCAGCTGGAGAGAGCGTCGAGGAGGAGGGAGGAGCAGCGCAGGCAGTCAGGGGATGAGAAGCTGACGGAACAGCTGAGACAGATGACCCGGAGGCAGAGGCTGCTGTGTTTTCCTCCTGTCGTGACGCAGGAGCAACAGTTGGCTGGGAGGCAGAGTTCCTTTGGTGACCCAGAACTGGAATGGGAATGGGGCTCTTGCTGAGGCTGGGCACGAGCAGGGTGACGGCGTTTACTGGCAGAGGGCAAAGCAAAGGTTAGGTGCTGGTCAGGAAAGCGCCGCTGCTGCGCAGAAACGGAGGCTAGCAGCTCGGCATACTCAGGATAACAATGAAGCTCAGATCTTCACCAGTCTTGCTGCCGCCGCCACCTGCTTTTGGATGTCACTGGGATGGGAGGAAGAGCGAGCTTCAGCCAAGCGGCCACTGATGAGCTCAGCTACCCACTGAGTCTCTTCACGGGGGTCCCGGCTGTCCTCCTCCTCCGCTGCGGATGGGAACCTCGTGGAAGTGCGGCCCGCACAGGAGACTTCCCCCTCGTCGGGACGACCGTGTCCCGGAGAGGAAGTGGAGGCTTCTCGGCCGCCCTCTCTATTTGTTCCCGTAGCGCCACTATCAAAGTCACTCTCTCTTTTCCCTCTGGAAAGGAGGTCAGATGATAGATTAATAGCACCCTCTGCGCAAGATCCAGGTGCTCGTATGCAGCGTGGGTGGGCATAAGGAGACGGGCGTTGGCCAGGTAACCATCAATCTCCCACAACCACTCAGAGCAAAACCCACGCTCGAATGCTGACATGGTATATCAGAAATACTGGCACCCGGAGAAGGGGAAAAACTCAAGCCCAACAATGCAAACTCTCGGTGACCGGCGTCTCGTTCTGGCTGTGACCAACTGTCAATGATGGCCCTCATAAGCCATCAGTAAGATGCCGAAAACCAGCCAATGAGTTTGCATGCTTTATTAACAAAAAGACAAATGACAAAATAAACAGCCATGAGGGGCAAAAACACAACTATGACTATGACTAAAGACACAGGATACAGGATCTCAGGGAATACACTTACTGAAAGGTGAATCCAGAGGAAGACGAGAATTTGACAAGGTCGCAGCCCGGAATAACCTAAGCTGCTCTCTTAAATAGGGCAAAGGGATTAATCATCTGATGAGGACATCATCAGCTGAATGGACTCCAGCTGTCCCCGCAGAGCTCGGCTCTGACAACCGGAAGCCCCACCAAGACGCTGTCAGAATAAAAGCCTGGCGGCCATATGGTAAACCTGAGATGAGAACAGGGAAATACCGGACAACCCAAGCGCGGACAGAGTCAGCGCTCGAACCATGACAGTATCTTGGTAGTATGTTCATTTTAACAATTTGTACTCTTCCTGCAAGGGAGAGCGGCAGATGACTCCACCTCTGAATATTGGCCTTGACCTTTGCTGTAAGAGCTGAGAAGTTCTGTTCACGCAGTGTACGAAGGGAATGAGTAATGAAGACTCCCAAGTATCTAAAGCCTGAACTAGACCATTGGAATGGCATTAAGCTGGGTGACAGCTCCTGGTACTGTTGATTAAGGGGGAAACATTCACTTTTTTGATCAATTTATTTCCAAAGAGCTCACTAAAAGATTTTAAAACTGACATAATGTGGGGGATGCTGTGGGGTTTCTGATATAAAGAAGCAGGTGGTTGGCATATACAGACGTGGATAAAATTGTTGGTACCCCTCTGTTAATGAAAGAAAAACCCACAATGGTCACAGAAATAACTTGAATCTGACAAAAGTGGTAATAAATAAAAAGTCTATGAAAATTAACCAATGAAAATCAGACAATGCTTTTGAATTGTGGTTCAACAGAATTATTTTAAAAAAACAAACTCATGAAACAGGCCTGGACAAAAATGATGGTACCCTTAACTTAATATTTTGTTGCACAACCTTTTGAGGCAATCACTGCAATCAAACAATTTCTGTAACTGTCAATGAAACTTCTGCACCTCTCAGCAGGTATTTTGGCCCACTCCTCATGAGCAAACTGCTCCAGTTGTCTCAGGTTTGAAGGGTGCCTTCTCCAGAAGGCATGTTTCAGCTCCTTCCACAGATGTTCAATAGGATTTAGATCAGGGCTCATAGAAGGCCACTTTAGAATAGTCCAATGTTTCGCTCTTAGCCATTCTTGGGTGTTTTTAGCGGTGTGTTTTGGGTCATTATCCTGTTGCAAGACCCATGACCTGCGACTGAGACCAAGCTGTCTGACACTGGGCAGCACATTTCTCTCTAGAATACCTTGCATCGTCGTCGGCCTCCGTCGGTCTATGATGACCATGGAAGAGAATCCTAAACGTCTACTCTGCTGGAACAGCACCGCCTGTGGCTGAACAGGCCGATGCGCGAATGGCAGTCCCTGTCACACAGGTCGCACTTGTGGGTGGTCTCCGTGCTGCTGGGTCTGTGGCGGTTCTTCCTGCGGGTCCTTTTTTCATCTGCTGCAGCAGTCAGTCTCTCTTCACCCGCCTTGAGCTGTCTGGTCAGGGTGCCTCTCCATTTGGAGCGGTCCGTTGCAAGGTCCTCCCAGCGCTCTGTGTTGATCTCCAGTTCCTTCATGTCTCTCTTGCAGACATCTCTAAAGCGCAGCCGTGGGCGGCCAGCGTCTCTCCTGCCAGTTGCCAGTTCTCCGTAGAGGACGTCTTTGGGGATTCTGCCATCCTCCATACGGTGAACATGGCCTAGCCAGCGGAGCCTGCGCTGCCTGAGTAGAGGGAACATGGAGGGAAGGCCGGCGCAGGACAGAACTTCTGTGTTGGGCACTTTGTCCTGCCAGGATATGTCCAGGATGTGGCGAATGCAGCGCAAGTGGAAGGAGTTCGGTCTCTTTTCCTGCCGGGCGTATGTTGTCCACGTCTCACTCCCATAGAGCAGTGTGCTGATGATGCAGGCGTTGTACACTGCCATCTTTGTCTTGACAGAGAGTTTGGGATTCTCCCACACTCGTGTGGTGAGGCGAGCGAGTGTGAAGGCTGATTTTCCAATCCTCTTGTTGATCTCTGTATCAAGGGAGAGGTTGTTGCTGATCGTGGACCCCAGGTACGTGAACTGATTCACGACCTCCAGCTCGTAGTCGTCGATGGTGATGGTTGGTGGTGCTTCCGTGCCTTGCGCCAAGACGTTAGTCTTCTTCAGGCTGATGGTAAGCCCGAAGTCCTTGCATGCCTGGGAGAAGCGGTCCATCAGGGTCTGAAGCTCCTGCTGTGTGTGGGTTGCGACTGCAGCGTCGTCTGCGAACAGCATGTCTCTGATTAGAGCCTCGCGTACTTTGGTTCTGGCTTTCAGGCGGGCGAGGTTGAAAAGCCTGCCGTCAGATCTTGTGTGCAGGTAGATTCCCTCTGTTGCTGTGCTGAAGGCATGCCTCAGGAGCATAGCAAAGAAAATCCCAAAGAGGGTTGGCGCAAGTACACAGCCCTGTTTCACTCCGCTGCATAAGTTGAATGGCTCTGAGACGTTGCCATCGTGCTGCACTATCCCCTGCATGTTGGTGTGAAACGATTCGATGAGGCTTTGCAACTTTGGTGGGCATCCTATCTTTGGCAGGATCTTGAAAAGGCCCTCTTTGCTGACCAAATCGAACGCTTTGGTGAGGTCGATGAAGGCGACGTACAGGGGCATGTTCTGTTCTCTGCATTTCTCCTGGAGTTGGCGGATGGAGAATATCATGTCTACCGTCGATCGCGCAGCGCGGAAGCCACACTGAGACTCGGGGTAGACACGTTCGGCAAGCTTCTGTAGACGAACGAGAACAACTCGTGCGTAGACTTTACCAACAATGCTGAGGAGGGAGATGCCCCTGTAGTTGTTGCAGTCGCTTCTCTCCCCTTTGTTTTTGTAGAGGGTGATGATCTTGGCGTCCCTCATATCCTGTGGTACGGCACCTTCCTTCCAACACTGGCAGAGGACGTCATGCAATGGCAGCAGTAGGGCGGTCTTGCAGTGCTTGATCAGGTCAGGGGGTATGCCGTCGTTGCCGGGTGCCTTGCCAGCGGCCAAGCTATCAATGGCCTTGCTGAGTTCGTCAATGGTTGGCTCGGCGTCAAGTTCGTCCATGGATGGCAGGCAGTCGATGGCATCAAGGGCTGACGGTGTCACGGTGTTCTCTCTGGAGTAGAGGTCGGAGTAGTGTTCCACCCATCTCTCCATCTGCTTGTTCTTTTCTGTGATCATCACCCCAGTGGAGGATTTGAGGGGGGCCGTCTTGCTCTGAGCCGGACCAAGTGCTTTCTTGATGCCATCGTACATGCCACGAATGTTCCCTGTTACGGCAGCGGTTTGAATGTCTTGGCTGAGCTGAGTCCAGTACTCGTTGGCACAGCGCCGAGCAGTCTGCTGAACTTTGCTTCTCGCAGCCCTGAGAATCTGGAGATTCTTCTCGTTTGGGTACTTCTTGTACTCAGCAAGTGCTGAGCGCTTGGCTTCAATGACGGGGGTCATCTCGGTCAACTTGGCATCAAACCAGTCCTGTGACTTCGAGGTCTTCCTCCCAAAGGTAGCCAAGGCTGTGCGGTGGATGGTGTTTTGCAGCTCTTCCCACTTCTGCTTTGCAGATTCTCCTTCTTGTGGTACACCAAGTTCCTTCTCAAAGGTGGAGGCAAACTGCTCAACAAGTTCTGGTTGAGCCATCTTGCTGGTGTCAATCCATGCCTTTCCAGGCTGTCTAGCACGATGGAATTTCTTCAGCTGCAGCTTGACCTTGCAACACACCAATGAATGGTCTGTGTCGCAATCTGCACTCTGGAACGAACGGGTGATTAGCACGTTCTTCAGTGAGGTGCGCCTGGTCAGGATCAAGTCCAGTTGGTGCCAGTGCTTTGAGCGCAGATGTTGCCAGGAAACCTTGTGTTGGGGCTTGGTCTTGAAGAACGAGTTTGTGATGCACAGATCGTGATATGTGCAGAACTCGAGCAGCCGCTGTCCGTTGTCATTCATTCTTCCCACGCCAAAAGGTCCAAGACAGGAGGGCCAGGAGTCGTGGTCAGCACCCACTCTGGCATTGAAGTCTCCAAGGAGAATGAGTTGTTCAGAGTTGGGGATGGTCCTGACAGTTGTTGCGAGATTCTCGTAGAACTCGTCTTTTGCCTCTGGTGTGGCTGTCAGTGTTGGGGCATACACACTGACGAGGGTGACTGGGCCTTGAGTGGTGTTCAGGCGGAGGGTAAGGAGTCGTGCAGAGTCAGTGCTGCCCGGTTCCACCATCTTCAGCAAGGTGTTCTTCACTGCGAAGCCCACTCCGTGTTCCCTGTGTTCGTCACTGCCCTTTCCCTGCCAGTAGAACGTGTAGTCCTTCTCTCTTAGTGTGCCTGCGTCAGCCAACTGTGTTTCCTGGAGAGTGGCAATATCCACTCCCAGTCTCTTCAGCTCATTATTGATGATGGCAGTCTTCCTGGTGTCGTTGATGTCCTTGAGGTTAGCAGCGAGTCCTCTCATCATAGTGCGGACGTTCCAAGTTCCCAGTTTTAGAGTTGGTCTCTTTTGTTTTATTGTCTTGCCTGGTGCGAAGGTTCTCAGCCTGCTGTTCGGACTTCTTCTCATCCCCATGCACCCAATGAGGAAAGCAAGCTGTGGCGGGACAACATCTTATTGGCTGGGGGCTGCCCAGCTTTAGGTGGGCGGTAGCTGTCCAGTGAGATCCGATGATCCCTCCCACCGTTGGGAACAACCCCTGGCGCCGCGCTGTACGCCAATTGAGCGGTGGCTTATAACCGGTAACTGTCATTCCCCGTGTTTTTTCTATGCCAAAGGCGAAGCTGGAGTGTCCTCTCCAGTGATCCGGTGTTCTACCTTCCAGCGTTGGCGTTGGTAGGATTCAAGCCTGGGCAGGAAGATATGGAGAACAAGATGTTGCCCATGCAGCATGTCCCCCCTCTCCACGTCACTGATGAATCCAAAGGAACAGCAGGGCTGCTACAGTTTGGCACCAGCGCCGTTGCAGGAGCTGCCAGAACGATGTTGAGCACAACAGAGAACTGCCTTAGGGGCTCCGACTCCGGATTTTTCCTCAGGGTTGACTCCCGAAGCCTTTCCCGTGACCGGTTATGCCGCAAGGCAGCGGAGGTTTGAAATCAGGGTTTACCTTCCCCTAGATGGGCTACCTTCCCAGGTTGACGAGCCACCATCTACCCGAAGCATCTGGTTTTAAGACGCCAGAGATCTGCCCTCACCCCTTCTCCTATTAGTAAAAGCAGTTCTGCCGGGCTTAGAGACTAAACCACACGGACAGGCTAGGAGTTGGACTTAGTTGTCAGAGGCTTTTCGAGACGCACGCCATAAGGAGCATTTTATGAGCACTGGGAGCTTAACCCCAGTGCCGCTCCTGGCTATGACAACCTTGGAACCAGAATCTGGCACAGGGAATCAAAATACCTTGATAGTCTTGAGATTTCATTGTACCCTGCACAGATTCAAGACACCCTGTGCCAGATGCAGCAAAGCAGCCCCAGAACATAACAGAACCTCCTCCATCTTTCACAGTAGGGACAGTGTTCTTTTCTTGGTATGCTTCATTTTTGCATCTGTGAACATAGCGCTGATGTGCCTTGCCAAAAAGTTCCAGTTTTGTCTCGTCTGTTCATAGGACATTCTCCCAGAAGCTTTGTGGCTTGACAACATGCAGTTTGGCAAATTCCAGTCTGGCTTTTTTATGATTTGTTTTCAACAGTGGTGTCCTCCTTGGTCATCTCCCATGAAGTCCACTTTGGCTCAAACAACGACAGATGGTGCGATCTGACACTGATGTAGCTTGACCTTGGAGTTCACCATGAATGTGTTTAGAGGTTGTTCTGGGCTCTTTTGCTACCATTCGTATTATCCGTCTCTTCCATTTTCCATCAAGTTTCCTCCTGCGGCCACGTCCAGGGAGGTTGGCTACAGTCCCGTGGATTTTAAATTTCTGAATAATATGTGCAACTGTAGTCACAGGAACATCAAGATGCTTGGAGATGGGCTTACAGCCTTTACCTTTAACATGCTTGTCTATAATTTTCTTTCTAATCTCCTGAGACAACTCTCTCCTTTGCTTCCTCTGGTCCATATTTAGTGTGGTACACACCATGTCACCAAACAGCACAGTGACTACTTGTCACCCTTTAAATAGGCCGACTGACTGATTACAAGTTTGTAGACACTTGTGATGTTAATTAGAGGACACATCTTGGTTGAACATGTCCCTATAGTCACATTATTTTGTTTTCTAGGGGTACCATCATTTTTGTCCAGGCCTGTTTCATGAGTTTGTTTTTTAAAATAATTCTGTTGAACCACAATTCAACAGCATTGTCTGATTTTCACTGGTTAATTTTCATAGAATTTTTATTTATTACCACTTTTGTCAGATTCAAGTTATTTCTGTGACCACTGTGGGTTTTTCTTTCATTAACAGAGGGGTACCAACAATTTTGTCCACATCTGTAAGGACACCTTGTGTTCAACTCCACAGCGCTGAATACCCAGGATTTAGTTATTGGATTTCAATGCGATGGCAAGTGGCTCGATGGCGATAGCAAACAGAAGTGGAGAAAGCAGGCAGCCCTGGCATGTGCCCCAAGAAAGAGGAAAGGGGTCAGAGCGAAAAGAATTTATACACACCATGGCCTGTGGCCTAAAGTAAAGCAACTGAATCCACAAAATGAATCTGTTACTGAAACCAAACTGTTGCAACATGAAAAAGAGATGGGTCCATTCGACTCTGTCGAAGGCCTTCTCAGCGTCTAGTGACACTACCATCTCAGGTTCAGAAGGAGACAATGGAGTATGGATTACGCCAAGGAGTCTTTGAATGTTGGAAAACAAGTGATGTAGTTGTATAAATCCCGTCTGGTCCTCTGATTTAACTGTGGGTATGATGGAGTCCAAACGGCCAGCCAGAGCCTTTGCTAGTATTTTTACATCCACTGGGAGCAAGGATATTGGGTGATAAGAGGAACATTCGGAGGGGTCCCTCTCCTTCTTATGTATAAGAGAAATTGAAGCTTGGGTAAGGGAGGGTGGCAGGGATCCTTGTTAAAATGATTCTATAAACATTTCTAATAAAAGAGGGGCTAATTTTTCAGAGCATCTTCCTCTGTAACACCAACCCTCTCCATGTCCTCCTTCACTACATCCATGAATCTTCTCTGTGGTCTTCCTCTTTTCCTCCTATGAAAAAAGTGATGTGTGGGTGAACCCGCTTCATTTGTAAAGGACATTTCAAGGTAAGACAGCTGTGTTTTATGTTAAACTATTTTCCTTCTTGCAATACTCTTAACTTTAGTGTTATGTGTGTTTTTAACTTGCTCGTTTGCAATAACTCGCTGCCATCTTTTCAAAGTGAAATGCCGGTCCCACGTTGTCGAAGCCATGTAGGGCTTAAATGACACTAACAGCCGGTTTAACCTTTGGATTATCTTAGCAACTTTGAGCCTTTTGTGGTGTACTGACTTGGCCATTTTATACAAAGGTGGACTCTTCAACACTTGAGACTTTTAACTGGAACAGCAACCCCTTAAAGACAAAGCCAAAGTAAAATTTTAACATTTTTGTATGGAATCTGGTCCATCTGTGGTGGAAATTTACTGTCTATGCATTAATCTACTGTGCATGCATTAATTTGTTGAGTAACCAGGGACCATACGTTTATAAGTGTGTCCCAATATATGAATTGCTCGTGTGTGTCAATATATGAATTGTTCTTATATCCATATATGAACTGCTTTATAAACTGCCCGTGGTAACCTCATTAGGGTATAAGCTATATTAACAAGCTGTTTGATGTGTCTGTTATATTTTGTGTTCCAAGATGAAGTTTTATGTCACACTGACTGGTTAAGGTCTTCATGCTTTCACTCCTTCCTCCCTTCTCCCCTCTCCTGTGTCTTATCAGCATTCTAGAGTTTTCTTTTTTTACTGATGGTCATATAAAAAAACCCTGTTTTTACTCTCTGGGGAGAGCAGCTGACTTTTTCTTCCTCATATCTCTTATTGCTGGCAGCAATAAAAGGCTATTCAACCTACAGATCTGTCTGATTATTTACTCCAGGATCTTTTAAGGTGTTTAGATAAAATTCAGTTACATCACTGGTGTCAGAAAGTGGGATAATTGATCACCGATTTCCAGCAGCTGGCATGGACCGATCACTCTGAACGCAGTTCAGCTCTTTTCGCCTTTCAGGCGATGTGAGCACGTTGCCTGACAGGAGTCGTGACACATTATCCCAAAGAACTGTCTCAAGCCTCCAAATTACAGTAAGTAGACCTTAATTTTTATGTTTTATAAGATTGTTGATAGAATATCAGTCATGTAGTTCACCTTAAACCGATATCTGTGCATGTCCAGTGGGTTAAAGTACCTAGGACAAACTTTGGGGTGGCGAGTTGATCTCGTGGCAGGACTAAATAAAAGACAGCATTCCAGAGTTTTTCTTTTTTTTACTGATGGTCATATAAAAAACCCTGTTTTTACTCTCTGGGGAGAGCGGATGACTTTTTCTCCCTCACATCTCTGATTGCTGACAGCAATAAAAGGCTATTCAACCTACAGATCCGTCTGATTATTTACTCCAGGACCTTTGAAGGTGTTTAGATAAAATTCGGTTACACGTCCCATGAGGTACTTGGAATGCTTGAGTGCAGGTGATCTGCAGGCAGAACTCCATTAAGGAATCCAAAGATTTTTATTCTTAAATGCTCCCAGTTGTATTCAGATTGACTGTTTTTAGTTCAAATCTTAATTAAGTTGGTTGCAAATACTCTGCTTGTTTGAATTAAGATCTAAATGTGATAAAATGAAATTGCATGTTAAACGGCATATTGTATGATATAGTTTAGTTAGAAATGTACTTTAAGTCAGTTAATATTATTCTTAAAATGATGTTTTAAAAACTCAAAGCAATCAGAAAGTGGCCATAAGGACTGGAAGAGAGAGAGAAAAAAAAAATCAGCAAAATTTAAAACAATGTGTCATGGGTTTAAATGTCCCCTGAGGCTTATGTTTCCTGAAATTGTGACTTAGATTAACCATTATAATTCAATAAGTGACTCTGTGAAACACTCATGGCTGCTCTGTTCATTCGCAGACCAGAAAATTCACGCTGTTATCCTGTTTAATCAAAGTGAATCTTCGTTCTTTTACATGTCCTTTTGTTGTTAAAATTGTGTTAACAGGTCTGAGGAGTTGTTCATTCCTGTCCAGCAGGTCAGTTGGTGGGGGGGGGGGGGGGGTATCAGTGCTGCTGTTAAAGCCATGTCACCTTTAACCCTTTGGTTTCGATCTCAGCAGCAGCTCTGTTTGAATTGTCTTCAGAAGGGAACATGTAAATCGACAGAGGTGTGAAGTTTGTCCCAGCTGTTCCTACTGATGTCATGGGGGGGGGTGATCTGTTGGGTGTCATGGGTTGTCATGTGTTTACTCTTCCTGGGTTAAGTGGATTATTTCTGCTGCTGTGGATCACCTATTCCTCCTCTTCTTCTCCTTTTCCCTGCTGATTAGTGCAGGGAAATCTGCAGGATTTAACACCACTGAGCACCACCGTTTAGTTCCTCCTCACGGCTGTCATTTAAAAAAACGGCCAACACACGCCAATTTATCACATCCTTTTTCATGTAAATTAGAAACATTCTTTTGTAAATGTGAGGATTTTTCTCATAAATTTGCAGGATTTTCCTGCAGAGTTACAGCCATTGTACTCAGAAATGTGCAGCTTCTTACTTGAAAATTTGCAGCTTTTTATTATTCATAATTTTGCAGATTTTTCCTCATGAATTTAGAACTTTTCTTACTCTTGAATTTGCAGTTAAAAAAAGCTTAAATTTGCAGCATTTTACTCAAATCTTTTATTTGCAGCATTTTAGGTGGTAAACAGTTGGAAATTTACACGTTTTTTGTCTTTTTGCTAAAGTTGCAGCTTCTTACCCATAAAATTCCACTTTTTTTGGTCAGAAATTGGCAGCTTTTAACTGAGACTTACAGTACCCCCCCCCCCCTTTTTTTGTCAGGTCAGGCATTGGCTTGCTTGCTACCGGATAACCATGAAAACCGGTACTACCTGTGTCATGGGTTGGGCCGTCGGTGACTCAACCGATGCCCTGTTTCACCCTCCATGCCCTTGGAAGGGTGGCATCCCTGCCCTTCCAAGGTCATGGAGGGTGAAACTGGGCATCCTGGGAGAACTAAAAACACTATCTGCCACAGGTCTGTGGTGGACCACTCCCAGTTACACAGGGTGAGACTGGACATTCTGGCAGATAAATACATCTGTCGCAAGGTCTGTGGTGGACTGTGCCAGTCGGTGCATTGTGACATGCACTACACAAAGAGCAGAGATAAACAAACCTATCATCTGGTCAGTCACTGCAACAGATACTGGAGTCAGTTTGTGTTGGCTTGTCCTTGCCACTGATAATACCTTTATCTGCCAAGAATGTGCTGCTAGTCCAGCAAAAGCTAGCGGTACTCAAACACTTTGCAAGCAGTTTCATGAAATGGTCAATCAGAAAGCAACTCGTACTGGCTCAGATGTCGCCTGGGCTTACAAGGTCCGTGCTGATCTGTTCACACTCTGACAGGCAGCGAAAAGTAAGCTAAGAGCAGGAGGACAAAAGAAGAGGAAAACAGCAGCCTTGTGTGTAGCAGAATGGAATGTATGTACTCTGTTGGACAGAACAACATCACAGCACCCAGAAAGACAGACCGCGCTTGTGGCCCTGGAAATGAACAGCTACAATGTAGACATAGCTGCACTTAGTGAAACAAGATTGCCTGGATATGACAGCTTGGAAGACCATAGGTACATCTTCTTTTGGAGTGGGAGATCAACTCAAGAAAGGAGAGAAGCAGGAGTGGACTTTGCAGTTAGAAAGGAGATAGCAGCAATGCTTGATGAGGAACCGGTGCCAATCAACGACAGAATAATGACTATGAGACTCCCACTACAGCAGAAGATGTATGCCATACTCATCAGTGTATATGCCCCAACAATGACCAACACAGAGGAGGTGAAGGAAGAGTTCTACAGTGATTTACGTGAGACTATCAGGCATGTACCGACTGATGACAGGCTGATACTCGTTGAAGATTTTAATGCCAGAGTTGGTTCGGATACTGACAAATGGAAAGGAGTACTAGGCAGTCATGGAGTAGCCAACTGCAATGCTAATGGAGAACTTCTACTTGCACTATGTTCAGAGTACAACCTTGTGATAACCAATACTCTATTTAAGCACAATGACACACACAAGAAGACATGGATGCACCCAAGATCCAAGCACTGGCACTTGTTAGACTACATCATAGTCAGGCAGAGAGACATAAGGGATGTATTGGACACCAGAGCAATGAGAGGCGCGGACTGTGGTACTGATCATGTTATGCTGAGATCTAGAATAAGGATTTGCAGATGAAAACAGCACTGCAGGACGGGTGCAAAGCCACCACGGAAGCTAAACACTAGTGCACTGAAAGGCCAAAAGAAGCAGGAAGAACTTACACAGGAAATGGATGAGCACTTGAAAGACTGGGACAGCAACAACTCAGAGAATGACATAGAAGAGAAATGGGCAACACTGAAGGATACGGTGTATCAGACTGCAAGTGATGTATTAGGCCACCCTGAGAGGAAACATCAAGACTGGTTTGATGAGCATGATGAACACCTGAAGAAACTACTAGAAGCGAGGAATACAGCTAGGCAGGAAAACCTATAGTGTAACACAAGGTCAAAGAAGAAGAAATACTCAAATGCTCAGAGTGAGCTACAGAAGTACACCAGAGAGATGAAGTCCAACTGGTGGGATGAAAAAGTGGAGGAACTTCAAACTAGAGCAGACAGGAAGGACATGAAAACATTCTTCACAGGTTTGAGAGAAATCTATGGCCCTAAACCAAGAGAATTGATCCAACTAAAGGCTATGGATGGTGAAACAGTTTTGCAGGAGAAAGACAAGATCCTGGACAGATTTGCAGACCACTTTCACCAACTACTAAACAACCCTGGAGATCTCACTGAAGAGGCTAAAGAAGCTCTAGTGCAGCGACCAGCTGTATCAAGTCTGGATGAACCACCAAATTTTGATGAACTAATGGCAGCTATCAGGACAACACGGGATGGTAAAGCTCCAGGAAGGGATGGAATTCCAGCAGAAGTGTGAAAATTTGGTGGTGTTCAGCTGACCAACTGCCTGCACAAGCTCATCCAAGAGATATGGGATGCCCAGAAAGTATCTCAAGACTGGAAGGATGCAAGTATTGTGCCTTTGTTCAAGAAAGGTGACAGGAAAGATTGTGAAAATTACCGAGGTATACCACTGCTAGCCACTGTTGGTAAGATTCTCTCATGTGTATTACTGAACAGAATCAATGAACACATCTCACAGAATGTACTACCAGAAACCCAGTGCTGCTTTAGAAGTGGAAGAAGCACAATGGACATGATTTTCTGCTTGAAACAGGTTCAAGAAAAGTATATCGAACAGAACATGCCGCTTTATGTAGTCTTCATAGACTTCAGTAAAGCCTTCGATACTGTTTCATGACAAGAACTTTGGCAGATACTCAAGAAATATGGCTGTACAGAGAAGTTTGTCAGCCTGATCGAGGCACTCCATACAGGTATGCAAGCAAATGTGACAATGAGTGGTTCAGTATCTAAAGACTTTTCAGTAAGCAACGGGGTGAAACAAGGGTGTGTGCTGGCGCCGACACTCTTCTCGCTATATCTGGCAGCCATGCTTGAGGTGGTCTTCAAAGGCACTTCAGAAGTATACATTCAAACAAGGAAAGAAGCAGACTTGTTCAATGTGGCACAGTTTAAAGCCAAGAGTAAGACATCGATAAAGGTAGTAAGAGAAATGCTCTTTGCCGACGACAGTGCTCTAGTTGCACACAGTGTGGAAGATATGCAGTCTTTAGTGGAGAAATTTGCAAGAGCAGCTAGCCAATTCAGCCTCAAAATCAACATCAAGAAGACAGAGTGCCTTTATCAACCACCAAAGTTCCAATTATCAACATCACTACCAGAAGAAATCTGGTTTGGTATCTGATTTGAAGTGATTCTGCCTCTTAATTGTTGTGCGAAAACTTTGCTAGATTTGTCTCCAAATTCATATAGCGTTGCATGTGAATGGAGCAAGAGTTACTCGGCCTCTCTTGTTGTCAGCAGGTCCAGTTCGGTTTGTACCCATACCCTTTTTTTTGTAAAGGTCAGGACATTGATTATTAGTTTTCCGATTATCCACATCCAAATCCAAATGTTGAGCTTTTGCTGATTTGCATTCATCAGGCGTGTCTCCTGCAGAAACATGATATCTGCCTTTAAAGTCTGAATGTGTAGGGGGGCGCTGGTGAGATGAATGCAGCGTAGACGTGTTTTGTGGAGCTCCCCACAGCATGGAAGTATGATTGTGAAAATCGTCTTTTTTGGGGCACTGGACTCTCCGCTTTCACTGCTTTTTTGCCCTTTCTGCCCTACAATTAAGTGGTAGGTCAAAATGTTGGATAAAACTACACGAGGGGGAAAAGGAGCTGGCCGCTCGTTAGCTAACATGGAGGGTAACGCGAACCGAGACCAAACTAGCAAGAAATCATCAAACTGATCACCAGCTAAAGAGGAAGTTGAGATTCCACTCGCTTGGTATAAACTATCAAACAAGCTCTTGCAGTCTTTTAATGAGTGGTTTGATAAGTTCAAGCAGAGTTTTCAGACGATTTTGTCCACCCAGCGGGAACTCACGGAAAGGCTGTCTATCACCGGGGGTCAGATGGCTGACCAGGAGCAGCGCATTCACGATATAGAAACTTCCCTCATGGAACTGCAGCAAGAGAATAAAAAGCTGCGGGCCATGCTTTCTGACCTTGAAGGGAGATCCAGGCATAACAACATAAGAATTGTTGGCATCCTGGAAGGTGAGGAGAAAGGGAGGCCAACCAAGTTTGTCTCCAACCTGATCCCAAAGCTGCTGGGGGATGATAATTTTATCAAGTCGGTTGTCATTGACAGAGCGCACTGTATACAGCAGCCTAAATCGCCAGAAGGATCTTGACCACGTATGATCATTGCACGAGTACACCTAACACAGGAGAAAGAAAAGAATTTACGACTCGGGAGGCAGCGCTCCATGGAGTACGAAGGAAACCAAATTCTAATCTTCCTGGACTACACTGCAGAGGTGATGGAGCAGTGCTGGAGCTTTCGTGAGGTTCTGCAGCTGTTGAGAGAAAAGGAGATCAGGCACTCTCTGTGCTTCCCAGCAAGGCTCCACATTCACTACCAGGGGCAAGTAAAGGCTTTCAGTGATCCAGACAAGGCTAAGATTTTTGTAAACCAAAAACACTTTTCAAAAACACAATAGAGAAGAGTCTAAACTTGTTCACCGCAGACTTTATCTTAATGGTTTTCATTTTCAAGGTTCAATTTAAGTCTTATTTTGTGTGCTGTGGGGGCGGTCTGTTGGAGGTGGTGTCCTTTTTTTTTTTTTTTTTGACCAGTGATCCCAGATGTGGATGAGGGTAATTATGCTTCGTTTGGGGAAGCTTTGGGTGGGGGGCTTGTTGGGGTGTTTGTCATTTGTTTTGATTAATGTTTTTTGTTTTGGATTGGCTGCCACACTGACTGTTAAGTTTGGATCTTGCTGTAATGTTGATGTTGTAGAGGGTTGGAAATAGTTAATAGTTATGTAAGAGGTGAAAAAGACATTTGGATAAGAAAATTTAAAAAAACAGGCACCCCTACAATTTTATGTATTCTTTAATTGTTTTATTTTTCTACAATGCACTTGTAATCCACCTGGTTCCATTATAACTCATGTGAGTTGAGTGCAGTTCCATACGCAGACCAATAGATGGCGCATGTCGCACAGTGATAGAGAGTAGACTCACGCACTGGAGGACGAAGAATAAACTCCTTGTGTGAAATAACGAAACGTGTTCTGCCGATTCTCTATCACAGGTTGGAGAGTTAACTTCCACATGCATGTTTCCTCCTCCTGGGCTGCTACCCAGGGGAGCAACAATGTCACCGCATGTGAGCAATGCTCTTGATCATATATCCTTGGTCTCTTGGAATGTACGTGGTTTAGGTCACCCTGTTAAATGAACTAAAGTTTTTTCACACTTGAAATCACTGAAATCTGACATTATATTTTTACAGGAAACCCATGTTAAAGCTACCCAGCACAGAATATTTGGGGCCAACTGGATCTCACAGGTCTATCAATCACCATTTACATCAAAAGCCCGAGGGGTCGCTATTCTCTTCCGGAAAACTGTGCTTTTCCGATTTCAGTCATCTATAGCTGACCCAAATGGCAGGTTCATAATTTTAACTGGGCATATTAATTCATTTCCCATTACACTGCTTAATATTTATGGGCCAAACACGGACAATACAGCATTTTTTTCGAAAAGTGTTTGACGTTATTCCAGATGATGATGTAAGCCACTTAGTGATAGGGGGAGATTTTAACTGCTACCTAGATCCATATTTAGACAGGCTGTCCTCTGCCCCACCACCTAATATCCTTGCTGTACAAACTGTTAATTTGATGAAATCAAAGAAGGTGGTGGATATTTGGAGACTGCAGCGTCCATCTGATCGTGATTACGCCTTTTATTCACACGTACACAGCTCATACACACAAATTGGTTATTTTCTAGTTGATTCCAGATAAATTTCCAATATTAACCACATCAAATATCACAACAATAATATCTGGTCATAGTCCCATCAGTCTTAACCTTAAGGTGTTTTCCCCTGGTCGAGTTTATATTTGGCGCTTCAACCCTTATCTTCTCGAGGATCAGACTTTTAGAACATACATCACCACACACATATCACAGTTCCTTGAGACCAGTGATAATTGGGAAGTGAATGATACTGTGACGTTTGCGGGATTCACACAAAGAAAGAGGAGCAAGATGGTTGTGACGAACAGGCTTTATTTACACACCACCAACCCCAACTACTGCTGAGCACAGAGAGGAGGGGAGGTCATTCTCCCAGACCTCCGTTTCAATCATGGTTACACACACATGATACATCTTGCCCTAATCCTGCTAAACACTGCTGGGTCATTATAACGCAGTTATAATAACACAGCAGTCAGTAATAGCACATTTAATACACACACACAGTAACGTTTCAACTGGCAAAGCATGCTGGGAAATCCCTGCCCCCCTTAACATGGCCCCGACGTTACACTGCCCTCCCCTGGACTGGTTTCTGTCCCCAGAAAATTCAAAGTCCACTTTCAGAAATCCAACGTGAGTTAGCCCGGTGCCGGGGCGGCACGCACGGGCCATCCAGTGTCCATCTGAGTCTCGGTCGGAGTATCTGGTTGGGGTAAGGTTCCGGTTTGGCAACCAGCGGGCGGATGGACACATCTGACAGCCTCTGCAGGACCACGCACAGTTCCTTCCCTGGCAGCGGGAGTCCCCTGCCCGCTCCGGCCGACTCCCACCACTGCCAGGTCTCCCAGGCGGCCGCTGGCCAACGTCCATGCATCCAGCCCTTGCCGCGCCTGGAAAATGGCCGGATCTTCGTCCTGCTCGCTCCACTGCTGCGCGTCGCTGCTGCGCGTCGCTGCTGCGCGTCGCTGCTGCGCGTCGCTGCTGCACCGAGGGCCTCCGTGACGTCACCGAAAGGGGAAGCATCTGCGGGTGGCGGTAGGACTACGCACAGTTCCTCCTCTGGCAGTGGGAGTCCCATGCCCGCTCCGGCCAACTCCCACCGCTGACAGGTCTCCCAGGCGGCCGCTGGCCCACGTCCATGCATCCAGCCCTTGCCGCGCCTGGGAAATGGCCGCATCTTCGTCCTGCTCACTCCGCTACTGCTGCGCTCCGAAGGCCTCTGTGACGTCACCGCCGGGGAAGCATCTGCAGGAGGCGGCCTTTACCCGTCCATGCCACCTCGCTCTAATTTAACGTTGGCGAGGGGCCAGTTTGTCGTGTGCTGCGTGCGGGGCAGTAACTGTGTGAAGTACCCTGGATCTGTGCAGCGGAAGCCCCCCTTTCTCGCGTCGCCGCGGCTGTCTCCTCCGCGGTCTGCCGTAGCTCCTCCTCCCACTCGCTCTCAGCACGGTGGTTTCCTCTGATGACCAGTCGTTCAGCGCGGCAGCCAACTCGACCTGGGCCAGGTGGTCATCCAACAGGTTCTCGCCGTTGTAGTGGGGAATCTTGGCCCGCTGCTGGACGGATGGGACGGACACCTCCCGGTCGATCGCCGCCCCTAATCGCTCTGGAATCGCCAGCCCGTCCTGCCCTGAAAAGGGCAGGAAACGGGGCTGGTTTGCTCTGCTCGGCCCGTCGGGTCCGCTGCACCGTCCATTGCGGCGAGCCACTCCGGGGCCCGGCGTCTCAGCTCTACGCTCCGTTCCCAGCCGAGCGATGAACCGCTCCGGCCGCTGGACCTCCGCCTGGATCCTCATCTTGCTCCATCCGCACTCCTGACACCAGTGTGACGTTTGCGGGATTCACACAAAGAAAGAGGAGCAAGATGGTTGTGACGAACAGGCTTTATTTACACACCAACCCCCAACCACTGCTGAGCACAGAGAGGAGGGGAGGTCATTCTCCCAGACCTCCGTTTCAATCATGGTTACACACACATGATACATCTTGCCCTAATCCTGCTAAACACTGCTGGGTCATTATAACGCAGTTATAATAACACAGCAGTCAGTAATAGCACATTTAATACACACACACAGTAACGTTTCAACTGGCAAAACATGCTGGGAAATCCCTGCCCCCCTTAACATGGCCCCGACGTTACAATACAGTATTATGGAAAACACTCAAAGTGTATATTACAGGGCAAATTATTTCTTACAAAACAGCATTGAAAAGGGCTAAGAGAAGCAGACTGGAACAGATTGAAAAAGAATTACAAATAGCTGAACAGGTTTACAGAAAGTCATTGTTTTTAGCAGATTATAATACAATCCTGAAATTAAAATATCAGTACAATTCTATTTTGGGAGATCAAGTGGGCAATATTTTACTTAAACAGTGGCATTTTGAACTTGGTGACAAGCCACAAAAGTTATTGGCAAGGCAATTAAAAGGAGAACAAGCAAAACAAGCCATTTACAAAATAAGATCTAAATCTGGAGGGATGCTTACAGATTTAAGGGACATAAATGAACGTTTTAGAGAATTTTATTCAGAAATTTACACCTCTCAATCTACAGCCACACAGGAAGACTTTGATAAGTTTTTTGATTCACTCCATTTCCCCAAGTTAGATGTAGCTTCCAGGGAAAGACTGGACGTAGAGTTCTCGATGTCAGAGTTACACAATGTCATCAGAGGATTCCCCACCGGGAAGGCGGCGGGTCCTGATGGGTTCAGGCCAGAATTTTACAAAGTCTTTCAAGGGATCCTTGCACCTTCTTTGCTGAGAATGATTAGAAACACATTTCAGAACAGACAGCTTCCATTTTTTTTTTTTTTTGTGAAGCAAATATCTGTGTTTTATTAAAAACGACAAAGATGAAACTGACCCGGGTAGCTACACAGGCCTATTGCTCTACTAAATTACGACAACAGGATTTAACCCTGAGAGGTATTCATTCTGTAATGTTCGCAAAATTCTTAATATCATGTATGCTGATTATAGCAAAGATGACAGAGCTGCTATACTGTCTTTTGATGCTCACAAGGCATTCGATATGATAGAGCGGCTGTACTTAATTGCGGTGCTCAAGAAATTTGGGTTCGGCGACATTTTTATAGAGTGGGTTAAAATCTTATATAGTAACCCAAAATCCGCCATCTTAACAAAAGGGGACAGATCTAATCTTTCTCTTTACAACGTGGCATCTGTCAGGGGGACCCACTGTTCCCTTTGCTGTTTAATATAGCACTGGAGCCCCTGGCCATTGGTATCAGGGGGAACCCAGACATTAAAGGCATTAAGTTGAACAGTATTGAGACTCATGTTACCCTGTATGCGGACAACCTGTTGGTTTGTTTAACTGATCCTGTGGCTTCAATCCCAATTTTATTAGAATATATTAACTCCTTTGGAAGCATCTCTGGTTATACTATAAACAGGGGAAAGAGCGAATTCATGCCCTTAACAGACCAACTCACCGATGACTTCTTGACAAAATTGCCTTTCAGAGTGATGGAGGAAGGTTTCACTTATTTAGGGCTTAGACTAACTAAAAACCCTCAACATCTTTTCAAATGTAACTTTAAAGAAACAATAGAGAAACTTAAAAAAATATTGTTTTGGAGAACATTGCCTCTATCTATGATTGGTCGGGTGAATGCAGTCAAGATGGTGAGCCTACCTAGATTTTTATACCTTTTTCAGAACTTGCTCATATACTTAAATGCATCGTTTTTTTTAAGAAGCTTGACTTATCGCGGCACATGGGGAGTGCATAATTGTATAACATCTTAGACAAGAACAAAGAGCAGAGGTTCCCTGGGAGATAACAGGGAGGTGTGAAGGATGAATGCAGTGTGACCTTTTGTGTGTTAGAAACTTCTAGAGGAATGATAAAGGATTAAGGAAGTGAATGCAATGTGACCTTTTGTGTGTTAGAAGCTTCTAGAGGAATGCCATGCTATTTAAGAGAAGAGTCTCTGCTGAGTTGTCATTCTGTCTATGCTTCTTGTGTGAGATGTGTAATAAATTGTCTGAGCCAAATCCGCCTCATTATTTACACGCTCCACAGACTATTACTTTACCATTTGTGTGGGGTTACAATTCACATAGGATATCTAAGGCCCACTTCCATAAACTCACTAGCAAAGGTGGCCTGGGACTGCCTGTTTTTAAATATTACTACTGGGCAGCTAATTCCAGGGCCTTAACTTATTGGAAGTGTGCAAGTGACAATGTTGAGGAGAACCCTTTATGGTTGCAACTTGAAGCTGCTGCTGTTACAATGTCCTCGCTTCCCGCTCTTCTTTTCTCTGTTTCATTGTGAAGAACTCTGTGCGGATACTAAAACAGATAAAAGTGGCTTGTCGGGTTTCAAATGTTTTCATGCATGCTCTAATATGTAAAAATCACTTATTTTTGCCTGAGCAGTTGGATGGGGTGTTTACAGTCTGGAGAGAGAGGGGTATCAGAAGTTTTTCAGATTTGTACATCAATGACCAATTTGCATCATTCGCTCAGTTAAGTGCTAAATTCAGTCTTCCAGACTGACACTTTTTTCGCTACTTCCAAGTCAGCCATGTCAAGGAAAATTGTCCACAATTTGCTTCCACTTCCACAACCCGCCCCTTTCTTGAAGACCTCTTAATCCCTCCACACTCAAAACACTTAACATCAAAATTTGTGTCCTCTTTTACAAATCCAGTTTCCTCTGATTTTATTAGGGAAGTGTGGGCCAAAGGCTTGAACTCTGAAATATCTGCAGAACTAAGGAAGAAGGCACTGTCCCAGGTTCATTGTTGCTCAGGTAGGTTCATTTTGTTTTCTTTTAATTATTTATCTTTTGTTCTTATTAAAGACAAGAATAGAAAGGAGATGTATTTACCTTCTTAACATGTTTCGACTGTACACTGCAGCCTTCGTCAGAAGAGTCAGCTGATTGCTGCCAGGTGACATTTATCAGCTGATTTTCGTAGGCGGGGCCAGCTCAGCAGATCTGTCAGATCCACTGAGCCGGCCCCGCCTTCCGCCGTCAGATGGTCTCTGGAGAATGTGATCCCAGGTGTGGGGAAAGCATAAAGGCCCCCTCATCTTGGTTCATGGTGTCTCTTCCCCGCTTCCTGATTTCTATGGCCTCCTTGATCCAGCGTTTGTGTCTGTTGCTCTCTGATCCAATAATTTTTGCGTTGTCCCAGTCCATGATGTGATTATTTCTTTTGCAGTGATCTGATATTGCTGATTTTAATGTTTCTTGTTCTCCCTTTTTTTTTTGTGATCTTGTGAGTCGTCCTTGTGTTTCCTTCTCACATTCCTTCTGGTGTTCTTTTTTTCTTGTGGTGAATGATCTTCCAATTTCTCCAATGTAGGTTTTGTTGCATGATCTGCATGATATTTCATATATTACATTGCCTTTTTTGGCTTGTTCTATTCTGTCCTTGGGGTGTACTAATAACTGTCTTAATGTTTTGTGTGGTTTTACTCTGTGTTTATTTTGTATTTTTTCATGATCCTTTGAATTGGTTCCGTGATCCCTTGTACAGTGGGGTAAAAAAGTATTTTGTCAGCCACCAATTGTGCAAGTTCTCCCACTTAAAAGATGAGAGAGGTCTCCAATTTTCATCATAGGTATACCTCAACTATGAGAGACAAAATGAGAAAAAAAAATCCAGAAAATCACATTGAAGGATTTTTAATGAATTAATTGGTAAATTCCTCGGTAAAATAAGTATTTGGTCAATAACAAAAGTTCATCTCAGTACTTTTGTTATATACCCTTTGTTGGCAATGACAGAGGTCAAACGTTTTCTGTAAGTTTTCACAAGGTTTTCACACACTGTTGCTGGTATTTTGGCCCATTCCTCCATCCAGATCTCCTCTAGAGCAGTGATGTTTTGGGGCTGTCGCTGGGCAACACAGACTTTCAACTCCCTCCAAAGATTTTCTATGGGGTTGAGATCTGGAGACTGGCTAGGCCACTCCAGGACCTTGAAATGCTTCTTACGAAGCCACTCCTTCGTTGCCCAGGCGGTGTGTTTGGGATCATTGTCATGCTGAAAGACCCAGCCACGTTTCATCTTCAATGCCCTTACTGGCGGAAAGAGGTTTTCACTCAAAATCTCACGATACATGGCCCCATTCATTCTTTCCTTTACACGGATCAGTCGTCCTGGTCCCTTTGCAGAAAAACAGCCCCAAAGTATGAGGTTTCCACCCCCATGCTTCACAGTAGGTATGGTGTTCTTTCTCCTCCAAACACGACAAGTTGAGTTTTTACCAAAAAGTTCTATTTTGGTTTCATCTGACCATATGACATTCTCCCAATCCTCTTCTGGATCATCCAAATGCTCTCCAGCAAACTTCAGACGGGCCTGGACATGTACTGGCTTAAGCAGGGGGACACGTCTGGCACTGCAGGATTTGAGTCCCTGGCAGCGTAGTGTGTTTCTGATGTAGCCTTTGTTACTTTGGTCCCAGCTCTCTGCAGGTCATTCACTAGGTCCCCCCGTGTGGTTCTGGGATTTTTGCTCACCGTTCTCATGATAATTTTGACCCCACGGGGTGAGATCTTGCGTGGAGCCCCAGATCGAGGGAGATTATCAGTGGTCTTGTATGTCTTCCATTTTCTAATAATTGCTCCCACAGCTGATTTCTTCACACCAAGCTGCTTACCTATTGTAGATTCAGTCTTCCCAGCCTGGTGCAGGTCTACAATTTTGTTTCTGGTGTCCTTTGACAGCTCTTTGGTCTTGGCCATAGTGGAGTTTGGAGTCTGACTGTTTGAAGTTGTGGACAGGTGCCTTTTATACTGATAACGAGTTCAAACAGGTGCCATTAATACAGGTAATGAGTGGAGGACAGAGGAGCCTCTTAAAGAAGAAGTTACAGGTCTGTGAGAGCCAGAAATCTTGCTTGTTTGTAGGTGACCAAATACTTATTTTACTGAGGAATTTACCAATTAATTCATTAAAGATCCTTCAATGTGATTTTCTGGATTTTTTTTTTCTCATTTTGTCTCTCATAGTTTAGGTATACCTATGATGAAAATTGGAGACCTCTCTCATCTTTTAAGTGGGAGAACTTGCACAATTGGTGGCTGACTAAATACTTTTTTGCCCCACTGTATGTATGGTATGGTTATGGTGTCCTTATTTTTTATTTCAGCTTTTGTTCTGTGTCTTATTTCCTGTTTGTTTTCTTTGTTTTTGACTTGCTGTTTCCCTTTGTTTATGGCCCATACTGGATATTGGCAGCATATAAGTGCATGTTTTATGTGGTTTTCCTCCTCCTGTCTGTCTTCTAGCACACAAGCTATCAGTTGTCAGGACGTTATATGAACAAGCCACCATCATCACAGACCAAGAAGACAGACAGGAGGAGGAAAACCACATAAAAACACAGGATAGAAATGGTACTGTACTAACAAGTGACGAGAGTGTGTTGAGAAGGTGGAAAGAGTACTTTGAAGAGCTGATGAATAAAGGAAATAAGAAAGAGAAGAGGGATGAAGGAAAGATAGTGAACAAGGAAGTCCCAAGGTAGAATTGAGGGCAGCTTTGAAGAGGATGAAGAATGGAAAGGCGATTGGTCCAGATGATATACCTGTGGAGGTATGGAGATGTTTAGGAAAGATGGCAGTGGACTTTTTAACCACATTGTTTAACACAATCTTGGGAGTGGGAGGGTGTCTGAGGAGTGGAGAAGAAGTGTTTTGGTACCAATTTTCAAGAACAAAGGTGATGCTCAGAGCTGTAGTAACTGCAGAGGCATAAAGCTGATCAGCCACACTATGAAGATATGGGAAAAAGTTGATGAAGCCAGGTTAAGAGGAGAGGTGACAGTCAGTCAGCAGCAGTACGCTTTCATGCAAAGAAAGAGTACTGCAGATGCAGTGTTTGCTCTAAGAGTATTGATGGAGAAGTATGGACAAGATCAGAAGGAGTTGCACTGTGTCTTTGTAGCTCTAGAGAAAGCATATGATAGGGTGCCAAGAGAGGAAGTGTGGTACTGTATGAAAAAGTTAGGAATGGCAGAGAAGTATGTGAGGGTGGTGCAGAACATGTATGAGGACAGCAAGACGGTGGTGAGGTGTGCTGTAGGAGTGACAGACAGGCTCAGGGTATGGGTGGGGTTACATCAGGGATCGGCTCTGAGCCCCTTCTTGTTTGCCATGGTGATGGACAGGCTGACAGACGAGGTCAGGCAGGAGTCTCCGTGGACCATAATGTTTGCAGACAACATTGTGATCTGCAGTGAGAGAAGGAAGCAGGTAGAAGAGGTGGAGGTATGCTCTGGAGAGAAGAGGAATGAATGTCAGTAGAAGCAAGACAGAATACATGCATGTGAATAAGAGGGTGTCAGGTGTAACGGTGAAGATGGAAGGAGTAGAGGTAGTGAAAGTAGATGAGTTTAAACGCCTGGGGTCAACCATCTAAAGCATTGGAAAATGCACAAGAGAGGTGAAGAAGAGAGTGCAGGCAGGGTTGAGTGGGTGGAGACAAGTGTCAGGGATTTGTGACAGAAGGGTAGCAGCAAGAGTGAAAGGAAAGATTTACAAGATGGCAGTGAAACCTGCTATGATGTATGGTTTGGAGATGGTGGCGCTGACAAAAAGACAGGAGGCTGAGCTGGAGGTGGCAGAGTTGAAGAAGCTAAGATTTTCATTGGGAGTGACTAGGAGGGACAGGATTAGAAATGAGTAGGGCTGCAACGATTACTCAAATAATTTGAATAATTTGGTTACAAAAAATTCTTGATCCAAAATTTATGCGTCGACGTGTTGCTTAATGTAGCACTTCTGGTCTATATGACCTTCTTCCGGTGCGACCTTCTTCTGGTCACACTACCTAAACAAAACTCAGATTTATTTAATGGTGCCATGGCAGAGTGGCATAGTGACGGGCTGGCAAAGATAAAGAAAATTTAAAAAATGACAAAAGTATCTCAAATCTGGAATCATTTCAAGCTCAAATTGAAGGCAAACATTGTGCATTGTGGATATGGTAAAGCTGAGCGGCAAGCTAGCATGCTACAACGTTGGATGTTACAGTGTATTGGCAGAAAGCATCCCACATCATGCACAGCCAGTGCACCCGAGACAAAGTACCTGATTGAAATTTAAAATTAAGAGGAATAGAATGTAAATGGTGTTCACTTATATAGTGCTTTTTCTGAACTCTGGATGACCAAAGTGCTTTACAGATCCTGCTAGCCACCCATTCATGAACACATTCACACACTGATGGCGGCAGGGCTGCCATACACAGAGCGTCACAAGCCTCCTCGTGCGCTTTTACGCAGTGCATGGAGGAGGGGAAGGAAGAATGGATTTATGCGCTGGGTTACACCACAACACATTTATTGAATTGAAGACAAACAAAAACCAACTGTACAAAATAACAAAACAGCTCAAGGCACTCAAGGAGTCCTCCAGGACGCTCAACAGTAACTGGGTGAGAACACTGGGAAAATACACACAATCAATACTCACAGCACTGGAGCAGTCCGAGTAAGTCCCAATGCGGCCTGGCAAAAACACATACATGTGACGGTTCATCCATAAGACGATACACAACGGTTCAGCAACGCTTGACTGGCAAAAGCCGCTTAAGTACAAGCATTGCTGGCACCACAAATTGGGTGCACCTGGGTGAGGCGCGGGAAAGACAATCACTGGAGTAGAATCAGCTGGCTGTCAAGAGAGAGGGGGCGTGGTCAGACTGGCAAGTGTTAGACAACGCCGACACGAATATAGGTCAAGGAGGCTGCCTAACAGCTGCCGGCCAGAGCGGTGGCTACAGGCACGGAAAAAAAGAACAAAGACATAAAAACAATAAGAACTCAAAAGATAACACAATACGTAAATAACCCGATACCTGAGCCACAGAGAACGGTCAGAACCAAGCCTAAAGGACAACGCCAGCTCGGTTCGTGACACAGAGGCGCTAGCCTGACCATCAGGAGCAACTGGGGGTTCAGTGTCTTGTTCAAGGACACTTTGGCATGCAGACTGCAGACAGAGTGGGAATCAAACTCCTGACCCTCCGATCAGTAGTTGGCCGCACTACACCTGTGCCACAGCTGCCAAATGTAGTCGCTACGCTAATTATGCTTATATGACCAAAGAACATATAGCCACCACCATTGGCATCCGGATGCTAACGGCGTCCGCTAGTGGATGCTAATGGATGTTAACGGCTAGTGAAAGGAACTTTATGGTGTAACGTACCATTTAAAGTTACATTCTATGCAATAAACATTGCAATAAGCATTGTAATAAATGTATACCTGTGTTATTGAGTGTTTGGTACAATTACTACTGCTCTTTAGGAAAGAACTGTTGTGTCTCGAATTAAAGAGGAGTCGAGGTGACGTTTTATAAGTTTTATTATAATAAGAACTACAAACACAGGAGTCCCTACCGTGAGTACAGGACCCACAGCGAAGAGACCACATGTCCCCCGCAGCTGGCTGATATACCTCAGGTGACGCCACCCCCAGAGGGGGGGCGTCACCCCTCTCCGGCCTAGGGCACCACCATAATAATATATATTTATTATATACGATCTCACATTCCTCCCCCCACTTAAAAAAATGCAAGCACACAAATTCACTCAACCTTATAATTTACACCCGATTCACACTCTAATACAAATGGATATACAGTAGGCCTACACACACACACACCACACTGGCCCAGCAGAGCTCTCCGCTATGTAAACAAAACAGTCACTGAAAGGAAAAGGGCCACACACCAAATAAATTAATCCCGAGATAAATAGTCATATATACACAAATAAACAACAATTACAGACATGAACAATGGCGGTACCCAACTTCATAAACTCGCAGGTTATTACACAAGTAAACACAGAGATTCCAGATAAAAAAAAAGCTACACAAATTACACAATATAGAGCAAATATCACACTTACACCCCATACAATTCTCACGCCCAGATGTTACTGCACCCTCAACACACACAACATTCAGTCACAAGCCACACATTACTCAACGGTGATCATGTGCATATAAAACATCCATTCAAATAGGCAATGTCACACATTTCACATTACCATAATCACAAAACTGTGTCTTTTATTTTCTTTAATCTCTCTTAACCTTATTTTGGTCATTTGAAAATTTTAACATTAATCTTAGCAGACACATTGTTAAATGCACTGAACCAGACACACCACAAGCCCACACTCAAAGTCTAACCCGGGTCTTCTGAAGGCCCCCCTCTAGAGTGTCCGTCCCGCAGCCCACTCCCAGAGCGTCTCCGTTTAGTCGTGATCGGAGATGGACTGCATTGTCGTTCCTTTCTGCCCAAACGCTGCAGCTCATTCGGATGCTGTCTCGACCCATCAGTCAAATTCAGGTACCCGTCGCCGTCGGACCGGACCACCCATAGATTATCCTGTCCAACTTTCAGTTCTCTCAAACTGCGCACCCAACCAAGCCGAGGCTCGACCCTAGGGTGGACATCATCACCCTCGCCCAGGGGAGCACTCACTGGCTTTCTCCGTCCTCTGCGTCGCGATCTGGCACCTTTATGGCTCCTCAGTGGTCCGCCAAGCTTACTTGAGCCTAGTCCCTTGTTTTCATTTTTGGCATGGCTAGGATTCGTGCCATCTGATGTTACCCTGGTTGCTTGTTGTTGTTGTGTTGGAGTGGCGCCGGCAGCATCTGGCTCAACAGTGGTACTCGGCCAGCCACCGGAGCCTCACTGCTTTCGCTCTCTGGACCCTTTCGCCTTCGCGGGAGCTAAACCATGCCGTTCAGGACCCCCGTCCTCGGGACCACAAACACTGGCACGGAGCCCCTGTTTCGTCGGCGTACTCTGGTGCTGGCGGCGTCCCTCTTCACCTGGAATGGGCCACCCA
Source organism: Pholidichthys leucotaenia (assembly GCA_020510985.1). Classification (NCBI taxonomy): domain Eukaryota; kingdom Metazoa; phylum Chordata; class Actinopteri; order Cichliformes; family Pholidichthyidae; genus Pholidichthys; species Pholidichthys leucotaenia. The sequence goes on along the minus strand of CM035837.1, from coordinate 314,347,494 downwards.
AAGTCCCACACTTCTTTGCCACTTTCCACATAAAATGGCTGGCCTCACACGCCACCACCTGACCACTCCTCCACTTCTCTGCAGGTGATGGAGAACCCAAGCCCATAAAACAAGTCACAGCCCATTAAATTATTACCGTCTCGAGACACCATGAACTCGGCTGCGCACATAGAGGCCTCCTTGTACCTCACCGACAGCCACACCAAGCCCACGATGTCAAGGGGATTACTACCATATACATAACAGGCTATGCTCGTTCTACTGTTGTTGCGCTAGCTCTAAGGCCGCTAGCAGTGCTAGCTCTCCAGCATGGGTTAGCAGGCGAACTCTTGCCGAGGAATAGGCCATGTGCTCGGCCACCTGGTCGCGGACCATCTCCTCCTCCAAAGCTCCAAACCTGCACTCACCCGCCAGCTGTCAAAGATCCACCACAAACTGTTGGACTGATTCTCTGGGTCACTGGTGCTGCTGTTTGAACTGAATGCGCCGCATTATGATGTTCTCGGGGGTGCGAAAGTAGCCGGCCAGGAGCCTCACAACATCGTCGAAAGAGTCACCTCCACCAAGCCTGCTCAGGATTCTGTGGCCCTCCATACCCAGGTTATGGACCAGAATAGCCCTCGCTCTCAATTTATCAAGGTCGCCGAGGTCTAACGCCAACAGATAGTTCTGGAAGGCCGCATACCATCTGGCCCAAGGGACCAACAGCTCACCCGGAGCCTCCAAAAAAGGACAAAGCATGGTAGCAGCCCTCTCCATCTCTGTACATATATCCTCGTCGCCAAATGTTATGTCTCGAATTAAAGAGGAATCGAGGTGACGTTTTATAAGTTTTTATTATAATAAGAACTACGAACACAGGAGTCCCTCCCGCAAGTACAGGTGCCACAGTGAAAAGACCACGTCTCCCACAGCTGGCTTATATACCTCAGGTGACGCCACCCCCAGAGGTGGGGCATCACCCCTCTCCAGCCTAGGGCACCGCCATAATATATATATATACACTACCGTTCAAAAGTTTGGGGTCACCCAGACAATTATTTTGTGTTTTCCATGAAAAGTCACACTTATTTACCACCATGAGTTGTAAAACGAATAGAAAATATAGTCAAGACATTGACAAGGATAGAAATAATGATTTGTATTTGAAATAATAATTTTTTCCTTCAAACTTTGCTTTCGTCAAAGAATCCTCCATTTGCAGCAATTACAGCATTGCAGACCTAACATGATTGCACAAGGGTTTTCATCCATTAGCCTTCTGACGCAATGAGCAAACACATTGTACCATTAGAACACTGGAGTGATAGTTGCTGGAAATGGGCCTCTATACACCTATGTAGATATTGCACCAAAAACCAGACATTTGCAGCTAGAATAGTCATTTACCACATTAGCAATGTATAGAGTGTATTTCTGATTAGTTTAAAGTTATCTTCATTGAAAAAAAGTGTTTTTCTTTCAAAAATAAGGAAATTTCTAAGTGACCCCAAACTTTTGAACGGTAGTGTATATATACAGTATATATATATATATACGATCTCACAAGAATGTTCTGCAAATGTTGGTCAATGCAAGTTTCTTTGAAAAAAAGTATCGGATTACTCGAGTAATCTTGGATTAGAGTGGGTGATTACCCAAGCCGCGAAATAGTCGTTAACTGCAGTTCTAGAAATGAGTATATCAGAGGGACAGCTTAGGTTGAGCCGTTTGGAGACAAAGTAAGAGAGGCAATGTTGAGATGGTCTGGACATGTGCAGAGGAGGAATAGTGGAGATAGTGGGCAAAGAATGTTGAAGATGGAGCTGCCAGGCAGGAGGAAAAGAGAAAGACCACAGAGAAGATTCATCGATGTAATGAAGGAGCACATGGAGAGGGTTAGTGTTACAGAGGAAGATGCAAGGGATAGGGTGAGATGGAGGCAGATGATCAGCTGTGGCGACCACTAAAGGGAGCAGCCGAAAGAAGAAGAGTTGTTGATACCACCTAGCTGCAATGCTCCTGCACTGTGTATATAAATGTGTACATATGTACTGTATATTTATTTACTGCTTTGGCTAACCAATTCCTACGTTATTATCTTGTTTACTTCCTACCTACGGCTGTCAGACTGTATAACCTAAGCAGGGCTGCCCACAGAGATAGCAAAAAAAACGTGAAGATCTAATAGTATTGAATGCAAAAGACACAATAGACTTACACAAATGGTCCCCTCCAGTATACAACTAGGACAATATCAATCGCTACGGAGGGTGACAATATGTATGGGTACATATTCATACTATGTGGGATAACTAAGTAGAAGGTTATGCTGTTTATTCCATCTAGCTACAATGCTCCGCACTGTGTATATATACTGTATTTATATATTTATGTGTACGTATGTATATTCAGTGCTCTTATTTTAATTTTTTTATTTTTCTTATCTTCTTAATTATTGCTCTGAGTGTTGCTATCCCTGTACTGTTGCAGTCCTGGAATTTCCCCATTGTGGGACTAATAAAGGCTTATCTTATCTTATCTTATCTTATCTAATCTTATCTTAAACACACCGCCCGGGCAACGAAGGAGTGGCTTCGTAAGAAGCATTTCAAGGTCCTGGAGTGGCCTAGCTAGTCTCCAGATCTCAACCCCATAGAAAATCTTTGGAGGGAGTTGAAAGTCCGTGTTGCCCAGCGACAGCCCCAAAACATAACTGCTCTAGAAGAGATGTGCATGGAGGAATGGGCCAAAATACCAGCAACAGTGTGTGAAAACCTTGTGAAGACTTACAGAAAACGTTTGACCTCTGTCATTGCTAACAAAGGGTATATAACAAAGTATTGAGATGAACTTTTGTTATTGACCAAATACTTTTTTTCCACCATAATTTGCAAATAGATTCTTTAAAAATCAGACAATGTGATTTTCTGGATTTTTTTCCCCTCATTTTGTCTCTCATAGTTGAGGTATACCTATGATGAAAATTGGAGACCTCTCTCATCTTTTAAGTGGGAGAACTTGCACAATTGGTGGCTGACTAAATACTTTTTTGCCCCACTGTATAACGAAGCGCTCCCTGGTTCCATCAGTATGGATTCCCTTCTTGTTTTTGCACTGTCGTTTCTTTCGTACCGGCTCTTTGTCTTGGAGGTAAGCGCGATCGCGGTCACGCCGGGAAGAATACAGTATTCCAGAGACATGTTACTGCATTTAAACATGGATAATGCAGCATCTGTGTTTGAGTCTGTGCCGCAACTGCCGGACTTTATTTTGAGAGATTTTCATGGACACAGCAATGAAAAGAGAGACAAGCGGAGGAAACGCGGGAAGCGTGGAGGCGTAAGATTAAACCTGAGGAGGCGTCAGCTTAACCGCATTCCTCTTCCTTCCATTATTATGGGGAACGTACAATCCCTGAGAAATAAAGTGGATGAAATTCAAGGAAATGTACGATATCAGAAGGACTTCAAGAACTGTTATGTCATGTCTTACACGGAGACGTGGCTTACCGCGCATGACCGGGACCCAGACCTGTGTATTGACAGCTTTGGAGCCCCACTTCACTCAGATTGGCAGGAAGAGGTAACGGGGAAACGTCAGGGGGGCGGCGTATGTTTATATATTAATAAACAGTACTGTACATCTGTCACGGTCAGATAGCGCATCTGTACACCAGATGTGGAGCTTCTGTCTGTATCGCTACGCCCCTTTTATCTGCCCCGCGAGTTCCCCCAACTTTTTATAACGACTGTGTACATTCACCCCGAGGGTGGATGCTGCCTCCGCCTCCAACACTGTCTTTGATGTGGTACAGCGGTTGCAGTCAATTTCCCCAGAGGCTCCAAATTTTATCCTTGGGGATTTTAACCATGTTTCTTTAAAGAAGACACTTAAAAACTTTTATCAGTATGTCTCCTGCCCAACCAGGTGAAAAAAGAAATTGGACCTGTGCTATGGATCCATAGAGAGGGCCAATAAATCTATTCCCCTTCCTCCTTGAGGATCCTCAGATCACAACTGTGTACATTTGCTGTCCACATATAAAACTGCTCTCAGAAGAGACAAGGCGAAGACCAGAGACATAAACGTGTGGACAGAGGATTCAGTGCACTGCCTCCAGGAATGCTTTAACTGTACGGACTGGGAGGTGTTCACACTGTCCTGCGGAGATGATTTGGACTCTTTAGTAGACGTGACATGCTCATACATGGCTTTCTGCAGATATGATCGTTCCACGTAAACGTGTCAAAATATATCCCAACAACAAGCCATGGGTTACTAAATCAGTTAAATCCTGCTTACAGAAGAAAGCACTTGCCTTTAAACAGGGGGTTGTTTCTGAGCTGCAGGTTGCCACAAAAGAGCTGAAGGCTGAAATTTTAAGAGCAAAACAGAATTATAAATCAGAGTTGGAAAGCAAGATGGCAACAAAGAAACTTGGTTCAGCCTGGGCTAGTATGAAAACTATTGCAGGCCTTCAGAGCACAGAGCGCAGTAATTGTGTGCTTTTAGATGGTTTTAATTCAGACACAGAGCTGGCTAATGCTCTTAATTGTTTTTATGGTCGTTTTGACTCCTCTGATTTTAGCACAGAAACCCAAGATTTGAAACAGAAACTCAAAGACAATCAGCACTTTAATATTGAGGTGCAGGATTTTAAAAGGGCGTTCTGTGCTGTAAAAGTGAACAAAAGTCAGGGCCCTGATAATATATGTGGGCGCTTGGTAAAGTCCTGTGCACATGAATTGAGTCCTGTATTTCACTACATTTTCAATAAGTCCTTACAGACACAACATGTGCCTAAGATCTGGAAAAATGCCATGGTTGTCCCTGTTCCAAAATCCAGCTGTCCTAAAATGGTAAATGATTTTAGACCAGTTGCTTTGACTTCAATTTTAATGAAAATTTTTGTAAAACTGGTCAGATTTGAGGTCCTAAAGCAGACTGAGCATGCACTGGATCCTTTGCAGTTTGCCTATAGGCCTCACTGAGGAGTGGAGGATGCCACTGTCACTCTGTTTAAAATGCTTTTTGAACATCTGGATTTTAATGGGACACACGCCGGGCTTTTATTTGTGGACTTTTCTTCCGCCTTTAATACCATCCAACCTCGTATTTTAGTTGAAAGGCTCCTGCAACAATTTGATTTGAGTAGTAATCTGGTGGGTTGGATTCTGGATTTTTTAACCAACAGGACACAGAGAATAAGTGTCAATGGTACATTGTCTGACCAAAAGTGTTCTTCTACTGGCTCTCCACAGGGGTGTGTGTTGTCACCACTACTCTTCATCCTGTACACAAACATGTGTCGGAGCAGACATGACAACAGACACGTTATAAAGTATGCTGATGATTCAGTTGTTGTCAGTCTCCTCCAGGATGGTGAGAGTGGCCACGGCCCAGTAGTTGATGATTTTGTTCACTGGTGTGAGGATTCCTACCTGCAGCTGAATACGCCAAAAACTAAAGATATGATTATTGACTTTAGGAGGAAAACCCCCAGGCACAAAGTCACTGTACTAAAAGGCCAGACCACTGAATGTGTACAATCCTAAAAATATCTTGGGACGATTATTGATAGTAATTTAAACTTTGAAGAGAACTGTGAAAGGGTGTGCAAAAAGGGTCAGCAACATTTGCATTGTTTAAGGAAACTTGCTTTCTTCCAAACTGACCGAACCATAATGACAATATTTTATTGGGCTTTTATTGAATCTGTTTTATCCTTTTCTTTAGTGTCATGGTTTGGTCAGATAAAACTGAAACAGAGGAAATCCTTGGATCAGGTAGTTAGATGGTCCAGTCGTTTGCTTGGTGAGTCACAGCTGAGCCTGACATCCCTGTACACCAGACAGGTACAGAGGATTGCTACCTCCATTTTAAATGATGACTCCCACCCTTTGCACTGCCGCTTTCAGCTTCTTCCCTCCAGACGGAGGTTTGCTGTCCAAAAAAGTAAAACCCAGCGCTACAAAAACATCTTTGTTCCTGCTGTTGTTAAAGAGTTGAACAAGATGTAACAATATATTGCACATAATTTAGTTACCTATTTATTAATTCTATTTTATATTTACTTATTTTTGTAAGTTTTTTTATTTGGGTTCTAAATCTTTTATTGGGTTTTAGACTTTTGAGTTTTTAACCTCTTTGACTAGTCTTTAACTTTTTAATATGTCCCTTCTCTCTTATCTCCTTGTTTTTTCTCTTATCTCTTTGTCCTATGTCCTGATCTGTGGAGCCTTGAGTACTTTTATCATGTTTATAGTCAGCTTCACTTGTGCCTGTGTTTGTGTTCATGTTGAATGTAATTGTGGTTTGTAAATATGGATGTCACCTGACTGCAAAACAAATTTACCTACGGGTACAAATAAAGTAACCTGACCGTGAACCTTAACCTGAAGTCGTTGCTGCGCTCTTGGGGTAATTTTGGTCAGCCGGCCACTGCTAGGAAGGTTCACCACTGTTACATATTTTTACCACTTGTGGATAATGGCTCGCACTGTGGTTTGCTGGAGTCCTAAAGCTTTAGAAATGGCTTTATAACCTTTTCCAGACTGATGGGTCTCAATTACTTTGTTTCTCATTTGTTCCTGAATTTCCTTGGATCACAGCATGATGTCTAGCTTTTGAGGATCTTTTGGTCTACTTTTAAGTGCTTTCTTGATTGAGAACAGGTGTAGCAGTAATCAGGCCTTGGTGTGGCTAGAGAAATTGAACTCAGCTTTCCAAAGATGTGATAAACTACATTTAATTTATGGTTTCAATCAATCAATCAATCAATCAATCAATCAATCAATCAATCAATCAATCAATCAATCAATCAATCAAAGACTTTATTCCAGACTCATGGTCCATCAAAAATAAAATAAAATAAAATAAAATAAAATAAAATAAAAATTAAATAAAATAAATAAAATAAAACAATACAGTTGAAAACAGTTAATAAGAAAAACAATCAAAAAGTTACAAAACAATAAGACACAACTACTAAAAGAAGTACAAAAACAGTACAGACTTTAAAAAGACTTAAATTGTTTGTTTGTTGTTTTTTTTTGGAGGGGGGGCAATCACTTTTTCACACAGGGCCATATAAGTTTGGATTTTTTTTCCCCTTAATAATAAACACCTTCATTTAAAAAATGCATTTTGTGTTTACTTGTGTTATCTTTGTCTAATATTTAAATTTGTTTGATGATCTGAAACATTTAAGTGTGACAAATGTAGAAAAAAAAAAGAGAAATCAGGAAGGGGGCAAACACTTTTTCACACCACTGTAAAACATTTATACTAGTTCATCTCAGAGTTTGTCTGCGTCAGCTGAGATCAGCTATCTTGGTCTGTCCCACCCCAGTAATAAAGCTGCAACTGCACATCCAGAAGTCATGTGATGAGCTGAGACAAAATTGTGCATCTCTTCTCCAATAGTGGGGCGACCCAAACTCGACCTAGCCGACATGTTTAGTGAGTTGAGACTGCAGCAGATGCTTAACAGATGTGCTAAAACAGGTAGTTGATGTATGGCAAGACCTGTGTGATATCTGGGCCTTCAATTCATTTTATCGAAACAAATCTACTGCAGCTCAGGTTGGACAAGCTTACAGATTATTTGCCTTTGTGCAGATGTTCCATTAAAAAAACAAACAAACAAAAAAAACAAAGCAAAACAAACAAAAAACATTCACTCCATCTTTCTAATTCACTTCAAGTGACAGCCACTTTAAATTAAAATGACCATGATTTTCAAATTAATTAATGGTATCAGTTTTATGAATTAGTTTGGTCAACTGAAAAACTCCCACAAACTTCTGTCAAGTGTCACAGGCAAACAGTTAAGTGACTCCAATAAAGGGTGGCGCTTTTTAATTTGCTTGTTGTGCTCTACTGCCAGCATGTGGTGAGAGGAGGTGATGGCACAAATTTTTCTGACAACATATGCTCTCATTTTCTCTCTGAGTTTTTCTTTATAAATTATGCAAATCTTGATTATTGGAGGCATATCTGTCCTTTATTTCTCACAACAAAAGATGCATTGATTACTGGTTTCAGGAAACTATAAATATGACCTAATGCTTTTTGTTGTCATTAAGCACCTTATAACTAAAGTTGAATTACATTTTATTGAATATTTATCAAAGCAGTGTCACTTGGTAGCATTATATGCAGATTTTTTTTAAACAGGAGTGCTTGAGTTGTGGTTGTTTAGTTCAGCTACATGTAATTGGTGTAGAATATAGTTTTATTGTTCAGTCATCCGATGTCTATTTTTAGCCCGACTTTCCCACCATATATACAGTGGAGATCAAAATTAGAGAACAATGTATTAATATTTGATTTATTCTGAAATATTGTTTTTCTTCATTGTTCAGAATTTGATAGAATATCAACTGTGGCTATGCCTCTGCTGTAATGAGAATGTTTTTTTAAATAACCAAGGCACTTCAACACAAACATTTATTTTGTAAAAAAAAAACAAAAAACAAAACAGTGAGCAAAATTAGAGAACAGTGACCACTGTGTTAGAAGAGAAGATTTAAACATTTTTTATTTTTTTTATTATTTTTTTTTTTTTAGGGCTATAGGATTCAAAAATTAATAGGAAGTGTAGAGGCCCTTGCTTTGAGTGACTTGTGTGTGCACAGGACATCACTAGTTCCTCACACTGCTCTGGTTTGATCTTGACCTGAGATTTTCATCAGATATCAGTAACAACCCAAGTAATCCATACATACAAAGAAATCAAGGCAACTGTGTTGAAAAAACAAGCAATATTTAATAAAGTGGAATAAGTATTGAACACACTTGGCAAAATTAATTTAATATTTTGTAGAAAAGCCTTTGTTAGTAATAACAATTTCCAGATGCCTCCTGCATGGAGAAACTACTGTAGATGCAGGCATTGCTCAGGAGTGAGTTTAGCCCATTCTTCCACACAAACTGTCTTCAAATCTTGAAGGTTCCATGGGTGTCCTCTATGAATGCTGATCTTCAGTTTGTTCCTTAGATTTTCTATTGGATTCAGGTCAGGTGACTGACTGGGCCATTCTAGCAGCTTTATTTTCCTTCTCTGGAGCCAATTGAGAGTTTCCTTGGCTGTGTGTTTGGGATCATTGTCTTACTGAAATGTCCACCCTCGTTTCATCTTCAACATCTTGGCAGATGGCAACAAAATCTTATCAAGGATGTCTCTGTGCATTTGTCCATTCATCTTTCTTTCAATTATATGAAGTCTGCCTGTACCATGTGCTGAAAAATACCCCCACACCATGATGATCCCACCTCCAAACTTCACTGTTGGTATGGTGTTTTTGGCTGATGTGCAGTGCCATTTGTCCTCCAAACATGCTATGTGTTGTGGCATCCAAAACATTCAATTTTGGTCTCATCTGATCAGACTGTATTCTCCCAGTATTTTACTGGCTTGCCCAAATATTGTGCAGCAAACTTTAAATGAGCTTCAACATGCTTTTTCTTCAGCAATGGGGTCTTGCGAGGTGAGCGGGCATAGAGCCCATGTCAGCTGAGTGCATTACTTATTGTTTTCTTTGAAACAGCAGTACTGGAGCGCTCCATGAGTGGTCTTTGACCCTTGAATAACTCTCCCTCTGTCTCTGCATCTGATTTGGTTGACTCTTTTAAAAAACAGTTGAAGACACTGTTATTTAGGCAAGCTTTTAATTGACGGGTGGCCTGGTTTTTATTTATTATATTATTTTATCAAATCAAATCAAATCAAATCAAATCAAACTTTATTGTCATATTGCTGTACATACAACTGTAGTGCAGGCAAGATGAAATTGCGTTTCTCTCGGCATCCATATAGATAGAAGCAGCATGATTTAAGACACACTCACACATAGCTTCACCCCCCCCCCCCCACCCCCACCCCCCCATCCATTCACACATCCCTGAGACATACTTGGGGGAAAAAAAAACAACAACTAACTATAATATACAAATAATATACAGAATGTCCGTAGGTGCAGTAGTGTGTATGAGAGATTCCAGGTCAACTGTTCAGCATCCTGACAGCTTGTGGAAGGAAGCTGTTGATCAGTCTGGTGGTTCTGCCTCTGATACTCTGGAATCGTTTACCAGATGGAAGAAGTTCAAAGTGTTTATGCAGAGGGTGAGAACGGTCCTTGACAATGTTCAGTGCCCTGCTCCTACAACGGTTCTGAAAAAGTTCTTGGACAGAGGGGAGGGAGACTCCAATTACCCTCTCAGCCCCCTTGACTATCCTCTGCAGGGCTTTTTTGTCTGACATACTGCAGCTGGAGTACCATGTAGCAATGCAGTACGTCAGAACACTCTCCACCATACCTCTGTAGAAGGTCCTGAGGATGCAGATGGGGAGAGAGGCCTGTTTGAGTTTCCTCAAGAAGTGCAGTCTCTGCTGAGCCCGCTTCCTGATCCCCAAGGAATTCTTGCTCCAGGTCAGGTCCTGCGAGATCTGCACTCCGAGGAACTTGATGTTCTCCACTCTCTCCACTAAATGGCCGCCGATGCTGAGGGGGACGTGTTCAGGCTGTGACTGCCGGAAGTCGATAATCATCTCCTTCGTTTTGTCCACGTTGAGCACCAGATTGTTCTCCCTGCATCAGCCCTCCAGGTCTCTCACTTCTTCCCTGTACATTGTTTCCTCATCCCTCTGAATAAGTCCCACCACCGTGGTGTCGTCTGCAAACTTAATAATCTGGTTCCCCTCGTGTCTGGATACACAGTCATGTGTTAGAAGTGTAAACAACAGTGGACTGAGTACGCAGCCTTGAGGGGATCCGGTGCTCAGTGTGACAGAGTTGGAGATGTTGTTTCCAACCCGGACAGACTGAGGTCTCTCAGTCAGGAAATCCAGGATCCAGAGACATGTGGCGGTGTTCAGACCGAGAAAGAGTAATTTCTCCATCAGTCTCTGGGGAATAATGGTGTTGAATGCTGAACTGAAATCAATGTACAGGAGTCTGGCGTAGGTGTCTTTCTGGTCCAGGTGGGTGATGACACAGTGTAGGGTGGTGACTATAGCATCCTCCGTGGAGCGGTTTGAACGATATGCAAACTGGAGCGGGTCGTGTGATGCAGGGAGGCAGGCTGTAATGTGTGGTTTGACAAGCCGTTCAAAACACTTCATCACAATTGGTGTCAGTGCAACAGGACGATAGTCATTCAAACAGGACACAACTGGTTTCTTTGCCACCGGTACAATGATAGAGGTCTTGAAGCATCTGGGAACGATGGCCTGACTCAGGGAGATGTTATAAATGTCAGTCAGGACATCCGTCAACTCGCTCACGCAGTGTCGGAGCACACGTCCCGGGATGTTGTCCGGACCTGCAGCTTTACGTGGGTTGACTCTGGTTAGGGTCCTCCGTGTGTCCGCTGTGTTGATGGTAAAAGCTGGTCCGACTGATGGTGGGGGTGGGCCAGCCCTCCCTCTGATTGTCGAGTTTGATGCTTCAAAACGTGCAAAGAAATCATTAAGCCTGTCTGGAAGTGAAGCGTCGTCATCATCGACCCCCTGCCTAGACTTATAGCCCGTCAGTGTCCGAACTCCCTGCCACATCTGCTTGGTGTTCCTAGTGTCACAGAGGTGTCCCTGGATTTTCTCCGCATAGGCGCGCTTTGCCGCCTTAATTCCCTTTGAGAGCGCAGACCTGGCTGAGTGGAGGGCGATCCTGTCCTTCGCTCTGAAGGCTGCATCCCTGGCTGTAAGCAGCGAGCACACCTCTGCAGTCATCCAGGGCTTATGGTTACCCCGCATAGTGATTTTATCATTTCAATCGTATATTTTAATGTTTCTTTTTGCTTAAATTGCTGTGTTATCTTATTTGTTTTATATTACTCTGCATTTTTATTGTCAAAGCACTTTGTGATCTTTATCTGTGAAAGTGCTATATAAATGAAATTCTTCTTCTTCTTCTTTTGATAATTCTTTTGACTCTTCTGTCAGAAATCTTGCAAGGAGCTTCTGCTTGTGGCCGGTTTATGGTAAAATGATGTTCTTTCCACTTCTGAATGATGGCTCCAACAGTGCTGGCTGGAACATTCGGCAGTTTAGAAATGTGCCTGTAACCAATTCCATCATTATGTTCTGCAACAATAAGGTTGCGAAGGTCTAGAGAGAGCTCTTTGCTTCTACACATCATGAGTTATTTGTGGTGTGACTATCTGATATTCACAGACCCTTTTGAAGGCTATCAGTCAGGACTTAACCAGCTGAAATTAATTTGCACTGATAGGGGATGGGATGACTTCCTAAATTCTGATGTATTTCAGCTGGTTTCTTGGCTTTTTATGCCTTTTTGCACTTCTTTTTCTTCATGTGTTCAATACTATCTACTACTACTTATTCCCTGTGTCATTCCACTTAATAAACTTATTTTTTGAACACAGTTGCCTTGATTTCTTTGTATGTACAGTAAGTATTGATTACTTGGGTTGTTACTGATATCTGGAGAAAATCTCAGCTCAGTGGCTCCATTAGAAATATGTTTAATGAGAAAAATGTTGCTGTGTTCAATACTTATTTTCCCTGCTGTATTGTTTCCCATCAGACCCAAAATGAATTGAACTTGCTCTCATCACTGAAATGCACTCTGGACCAGTTCTGCTCAACATGGTCCTCAGCAAAGGCAAGTCTAGTGTAACGGATCTATGGGTTTTATAGGTGTTTTATTGTTGGTACAAGTATTAATGTAAATATGAATGTGAGTAGGAATGAAGATTTCCTTTCATTACTCTTATATCCTTATACGGCACCAGTCCAGATAATGGACAATTTTATAAACAATTCTTTATTTGCACCAATTATGAATCAGTCTAAAAAAACCCCAAAACTCTTGTGAGTTCTTGTCTGCTGATAATCAAGAAGATGGACATGAAATCAAACAATAACTCCCATATGTCTTTCAATGGTTTAATAAGAAATGTCAGAATAGGTTAACATATATGGATAACTTTAAAACAGAGAATTCAACATGTATTATGGGCATCATAGACAGTTATTGAGTTACTGAGTGTAACCTATGAATGAAACATTTTTGGAACCAAATGAAGTATAGTTTAACTTGATGATATACTGGAAATTGGAAAACCATAAAATAGCATTGGTTAAGAAAAGTGGATGCAATTTTATGAAGAAAATGATGAGTAAACTATTTATAAAAATAGAAAATTGGTGTTACTCTTAAAAAGAACGTAAATTAATGAAAGGACAAAATGCATTTTTAAATTCTGATGGGGCTTTGCATAAAATTAAGTTTAAAGAACTCATATTTATATTCTGAAGAATTAAGTTTAAATTAAACAACAGACCGTCAGTCAAGCAAAATCATTGCGTCCCTGGTGGCAGCAGGGCTCCCACGTACCAACCTTGATTCAGCTGGATGTTCGTGGATTCTGTTGATGGAGAGGCTGATAGACAGATTCTTCCACAAAGCCATGCTCCTGAGATTGCAATCGGGATGTTCTTCAGCAAGCTGGGCAAGGTCTCCTCTTATGCACTGAAAAGGAATTTGTTTATTGTACAAAGTCCCATCAGAAATTCAAACTGAGGCAAAAACACATCACAAATCCATTTCTTCCGATGTAGGTGGTTTAAATGAGTTGGTTTAAGCTTAAAAAAAAAAAAATCAAACAAAATCATCTTACATGGTAATTTAAAGAAATGGATTGAAATAAGGAAAAGTGAACTTTAAAGAAAAGAAAAAAATTTCACAGAGCATGACAGGCCCTGGGCCTTACTTGGAAGGTAAGAAAAAAAATGGGAGAGCAGAGACGTCTGCTCCTTACAGCTTGACCAACGCCCCAAAACTGAACAAAGGAAAGTTTTTTCGGGTGTGGCAGAATCCCAATGAATTTCATGAAACTTGAGCTGAACCAATTACATGGAGTTTTGTTCAACAGAAGTCATAAACTCGACCAAAAAAGGAGATGCAGTGAAGCCTGGAGCTCTAATGGTCAGTTAAAGTCCAGCTATGGTCTCCTAAAGAGCAGAGAGAGGAGGGGGGAGAGACATTTGATATGAGAAGTGAGACCTCCCCCCCCCAAGACACATACTGTATGTTGCTGAATAAAGCATAAATTCCTTAAACTTTAGTGACTAAGATATTCTACTCAATAATAAGGGAACATACAATGTCTCTACATTGTAACTGTAATTAATTTGTTATAGTAAGCATGCAAAAATTAATTTCTTCCTGAAAATAAAGCAACATGTGGCAAACTATATCAATAAAACGATTTGAAACCACATTGTCCATCCCAAGAGTTCAACCATGTCTTCAGTAGCAGATACTGTCTTGATAGAAAGAATATGAATTAATTTATTTGTCCATAATGCATAAATTCCACTGCAAAGAGAAAAAAATTTAATATTCCTGATTCGTCTACCAGATGGCACTGTGAAACTGTCTGGTTGTTTACTGGAGAATCTTGACTCCCAAGTCTGGATTATATCAACCATAAGTCTGTCGATTTGAAACATTCCTTTGCCAAACAGCAGAAAAGGGAGAATGACTAAGTCCTGGAGAATGGATTAACTTCCACTTTATGGCCGATGGATAGTGTTACAGCTCTGGTTCTTGGGTGATAGAAGCAGTTCATGACCAGACTTTTGAGTTGAAACAATTTTTCTTCAGCAAAGAATGATTTTATAGATTGGAACCCAAGGTCAACACTACACTATCCTTTTTATTCTTTCTGCTGATAAGAAGTTTAGTTACTGCAGAGTGAGCTTTGAGTCCAAATTGTCTTAAACGGAGAGACACTGTGTGCCGAGACAGATCCTTGCCCTGTACAGCAGTGAACTGGTGAGCAATTCCAGCTGCAGTGTTGAAACAATTCCCCGGTGAGTTTTCGCATAATCTTGTCCCCCAAACCAGAGCAGTGTGAGAAACTAGTGATGTCGTGTGGGTGCAGATGTGCTGGTCATTCAAAGCAAGGACTGCTACACTTCCTATTATTTTTTTAATCCTATATGTTATGTCGTAACTTGCAGACAAGGATGACACCAGGAGTGGAGCTGAACACTTGTTTATTATCAAGCCGATATCAGTGCACCTGCCGTGCATGCAGCCGCTGGCAGAGGTAATGCGGAAGAGATCGTCCCTCTACCCACAGCCCCTCTTATACTCATGGGGTTGGCGGAACCGGAGGGTGGAGCCACCACCCCATGCTACACAAATAAGTGCTCCAACAATAAACGCTATGAACATTAAATAACTACATAATATTTCTCCCCCTGTAGAAAAATTCAAAACACACAATCAGCCCACCCCAATTTAGAACCCAAATCATCGAATAAACATAATTAAACCAAAATCATCAAAAAGGGCCTATGGCATTCACACCAAAAGAACTAAAATTAGGAGGGACGGGTAGACTGCCGTCCTACCCCCCACACAACAAGGCGGGTTATGCTATGTAACAGTCCAGTAAGAAAAAAAAAACTACTGCTGTGTCTCCTATGTAAAAATAAAACAATCCCAGAACTATAAATACATAATAATAGCCACCAAAAACAGTTAGCAACACACCCATGACTCAGTGAGGATGACCTGCCCCCCCCCCCCCAAACCCACCACCATCAGTTTGCCCCCAGAGGCAGTCCGCTTCCCGGATCACAGAAGCGTCTTCTCCTCCACACCTCTGAGCGCTCCAACCATCTGGGGCCATGCCTTTCTGCCTTCCTTGGGGCACGCCGTAGCTTATTAGGATGGTGCCATGAGCCATCCGACAGCAGAAGATAACCATTGTGCCACATGTCCGTCACCCGCAGCCGACCCTGGTACTGCTCCATCTTCCGCTTTTCTCTCACCCGCCTGGACCTCGCCTCTGCCCGAGCCCGAACCCAGTCCACAACTCCAAGTGGGGCCTTGCATGGCCTGCGGTGTTTCTGCCTGGCACTCGCTCCTTCAGTGCCACTCAGTCCTGCCCCGACTGCTTGTAGATCCGCTACTGACCCCGCCCCTGTGGTCCCGTGTTCACCAGTCCTCCACGGCTGTGCTCCGGGAATGCCTGAGACCATCGTTTGGGCATCGCTCGCTGCCGCAGATCCTCCCCCATGCTGCCCGGCACCCACATCCAGGGCAGCTCGGACACTGGCACTGGGGCCCTCTCGCAACGACCCTGAGCACGACACGGCCTGTCCACTTTCCGGAGTGCCCAGCAACTGCTCATCCCACACAGCATCATCCCTAACTGTCAGAACCGGTCAGTCCCATAGTCTGCAGCCCGACCACTCTTCCCCAGCGTCACTCTTGATGGAAAATCCAAGGCCATAAAACAGGTTGCAGCCCATGGTGTTAGAGCCATAGGCCATCACAATGAACTCCACATCGGCCATCTCCGCCGATTTGTACTGAGCCGTCAGTGTGACGGTACCCACCGTGGCCAACCATCTTCCTCCATAACCGCAACGTGGCGCTGAGACACCTCCAATCCTGTAGTGGGGAAAACATTCTCTAACCGTAGCCCAGTTCAGCACAGAACTTTCTGCTCCCGTGTCAACCAGCATTGGTACCGGAACTCCATCCAGAACTACCGTGCAGTGTGTGCGCCCACAGGTACTTGGGGACACCATGTGTGTCACCGTCAGAGCGGGGAGAGTTGAATTCTTGCACGGGCTCTCCTGTTCTGCTGACTAGCATACTCTTGCGAAGTGATGTAGACGGCCACATTTTTCCAGGTTGTGTACTAACAACACACAAGCCTTCAGCTTCTCCATTCGTCCCAGGTCCAACGCCACCATGTAGTATGTCTGAAAAGTCTCATACCACTGAGGCCACGGTATGGGCGGTTCCCCCGGGAGCTCCAGGAATGGCCGAATAGGTGTTCCACATGCCTCCATGTGTTTACTTCTCATCGCCAAATGTTATGCTATAACTTGAAGACAAGGATGACACCAGGAGTGGAACTGAACACTTGTTTATTATCAAGCCGATCTCAGTGCACCTGCCGTGCACGTAGTTTCTGGCAGAGGTAAGGTGGAAGAGACCGCCCCTCTACCCGCAGCCCCTCTTATACTCATGGGGTTGGCGGAACTGGAAGGTGGAACCACCACCCCATGCTACACAAATAAGAGCTCTAACAATAAACACTATGAACATTAAATAACTACTTAATACTATAGGCCTAAAAACATTGTTTAAATCTTATCTTCTGACACAGTGGTCACTGTTCTCTAATTTTGCTCGCTGTTTTTTCACCAAATAAATGTTTGTGTTGAAGTGCCTTGGTTATTTAAAAAAACATTCTAGTACAGCAGGGGTATAGCCACAGCTGATGATCTGTCAAATTATGAACAATGATGAATAACAACATTTTAGAATAAATCAAGTATTAATACATTGTTCTTTAATTTTGATCTTCAGTGTATTTTTTTGAGTTTATCATAGAATCCAGAAATTATCTATACTTTGGTAGAGCATCCACCCCACAACCGGGGTCGTGGGTTCAAGTCCCGGCCTGGTCATACCAAAAGACCATATAAAAATAGTACTGTGGTATATATTACTCATATATTCCATACCTACATTTGTTAGAGCATGTGGAAATGTTTGGGACAACATATACAAAGGAATTTCACACCTCTGAAAAGACAAAGGAATCTCACCAATCTGTGAAGACCAATGACATCACAGGACGCCATGGCAACAGACTTGACACCTTCACCCCCTAAGGCGAGGAGAGGTTTTCCCATCACCTCCCAAGACGAAGGGAGGAGTTAACAGGACTAATGGGGGATTAAGATAACGGGGGATTTCAGCTTGTGTTTTGCATGTCTTTGATGTGTGCCTGTATTTAACCAGCGAGCTGGGCAGAATTCTCCCTCTTTGCCTTCTGCCAAGCTCTGCACCAGATGAGACAAGATAGAAGAGTTGTTCATTAAAGACTGTTTTTTTAATACAAAACTGCCTCATCATTTCCAGCTCTTCTACACTGGTGACCTTGACACGAGTATGGACCGGAGGCGTTCTTCAAGCGACTCATCCGTGGTGACTCTTACATACGCCAGCAACGACGCAGACGAGGGAGCAGACGGACAGCTGTTCCTCCCGGCAGAAGGAATTGAGAAGGCTCAACCGAGCTCCAGCACCGCCGTGAGAGCCGAGGCAAGGCACTCTCACCCGGCGGGCACAACAGTGATGGTGTGCACTAACGCCGTCACTGTCCAGCTGCCAGATTTCTGGCGAGAAGACCCGGCCTCTTGGTTTCATCAAGCTGAAGCCCAGTTCATACTGGCGGGCATCACGGCAGACGATACTAAATTCTACCATATCGTCTCCAAACTCGACTCCGCCACTTCGAGGTGTGTGCGGAGCTTGCTCCAGCGACCACCGGCCCGGGACAAGTATGAGACACTCAAGACAACCATCGTGGCGAATTACGTCCCGTCAGCAGAGGAAAGAGCTGAAAAAATCCTGGCGATCTACGGCCACAGAGGGGGTAATCCAAAGACCCTCATGGAGGATTTGCTGCAGCTCAAGGAGGAAGACAATGATAATTTCCTTTTCCAATTTATTTTCCTCAGCACGCTTCCACCACACATGAGAGGGACACTCGCCAGTATGAAGTGCAACAACCATCAGGACTTCCGCACACTGGCCAACGAGGCTTATCGGCTCGTCAACGCCTGCAGAGAAATGACACCCACAGCGGCATCCGCGGACCTCCAAACTGACGCCCCGAGCCATGGAGAGCCACAACCCACGGAGCAAACCCAGCCCACGGTGACAGCGGCGCGACCCAAGCGTAACAAACAGATCGACGTCTGTTATTATCACCACCACTTCGCCGAGAAAGCCCACAAATGCATTCCCCCCTGCAAGTTCACGATGTCGGGAAAATGCCAAAGCCAAGGGCCGTTAACAGCAGCGGTTCTCGGCGAGAAAAATAAACTATTGTACGTGACGGATGGTCACACAGGCAAGCAGTTCCTCATCGACACGGGAGCCCAGCTGAGTTTCGTCATGCCCTCCCACGCAGATCGAGCCATGGGCACCCGGGGCAATGGAGCAGTGGCAGCCAACGGCTCGGACATCGACACGTTCGGGGAAAAGAGTCTGCATCTCCTCATTCACGGCCGCAACTACAGATGGACATTTGTTGTAGCGGCGGTGAGTTTTAACTTGTTAGGCGCAGATTTTCTGTGTGCACACGGTTTATTAGTTGATCTAGCAAATAGGCGCCTGGTTAATGCACTGTCTTTTGCTTCTATTCCATGCTCAGCTCGAATCTCTCCACCACCTGTGCAGGCCAACGTCACTACGGCAGGAGGTAAGTTTGAGCAACTCCTCACCCAATTTCCAGCACTCACAACCCCCAAATTCTCAGCCACTGTAGCCAAACACGGGGTTAAACACTTCATTCCAACAACGGGACCTCCCGTTTTTGCCAAAGCTCGCCGCTTAGACGCGGCCAAGCTCAACATAGCAAGGGACGAATTTGCAGCTCTTGAAAAATTAGGCCTTGTCCGACGCTCAAAGAGCCCTTGGGCTTCACCACTTCACATGGTTCCGAAATCCGACAGTTCTTGGAGACCGTGCGGAGATTACCGCAGATTAAGCAACGTCACAGCGCATGACCGCTACCCCATCCCTCATATACAGGATTTTTCACTGCATTTAGCGGGCGCGCGCATTTTTTCAAAGATAGACTTAGTCCGCGGTTATCACCAAGTCCCAGTCCGAGCTGAAGACATTCCTAAAACAGCGGTTATAACCCCTTTCGGCCTTTTTGAATTCCTACGAATGCCGTTTGGTCTCAAAGGCGCTGCTCAAACTTTTCAACGCATGATGGACGCGGTCTTACGCGACCTCCCTTTTGTTTTCGTCTACCTCGACGACATGCTGGTAGCCAGCTCATCAGAGGAGGAGCACGAGCAACACCTTACTACCGTTTTTCAGAGGCTAGAAGAGCACGGTCTAATAATTAATCCAGCCAAATGCAAATTCGGCGTATCGCAAATTGATTTTTTGGGACATAGAGTCTCCCCGAAAGGGGCAGTCCCGCTTCCAGACAAAATTCATGCGATAAAAGGTTTTCCACGGCCCCAAACGGTCAAATCGCTACAGAAATTTTTGGGGATGGTTAATTTTTACAACCGTTTCCTCCCTCATGCAGCTCAGCTCATGCAGCCCCTGTATGATGCGCTCAAAAAAAAGAAAGCTTCCCAAGCGGTCGAATGGACCCCGGAGCGCGAACACGCTTTCGTGGAAGTAAAAAACGCCCTAGCTAACGCCACAATGTTAGTCCACCCAGATCCCTCGGCCCGCATTGCTCTAACCACAGATGCTTCAGACCTGGCCATAGGGGCAGTTGTAGAACAACTTGTCAGCGGGGTCTGGCAACCTTTAGCATTCTTTAGCAAATCGCTAAACCCGACGGAACGCAAATACAGCACTTTTGACAGGGAGCTTCTGGCGCTTCATTTGTCCATCCGCCATTTCCAGTTTTGGTTAGAAGGGCGGAGTTTCACGGCTTTTGTGGACCATAAACCGCTCACTTTTGCGATGGCTAAAATTTCAGAACCTTGGTCGGGCAGACAACAAAGACAGCTAGCTGCGATTTCAGAGTTCACCACAGACATTCGACATGTAGTGGGCAAACTTAACGTAGTAGCGGACTGTCTCTCTCGCGCTGTGGCACCACCAGAGCACGAGGAGACAGATTACACTGCTTCAGCAGCGGAGCTTTTCTCTAACGCAAACACATATGCAGCACCTATCCTCGAAGGGATAGATTATGCAGCCATGGCGGAAGAACAAAGCAGTGATGCGGACGTGTGCGCTCTCCTGTCTGGACCAACAGGGTTAAGGCTGGAGAAAAAAGGGGTGCGCGACGGCGTGCCCCCCCTAATATGCGATGTTTCAACCGGCCGACCTCGCCCGTTAGTACCAGCTGCTTGGCGCCGCCGTATTTTCGACGCAATTCACTCCCTCGCGCACCCAGGTGTGCGTGCTTCAGTCAAAATGGTTGCCGGAAAGTTTGTGTGGCCAGGCCTGCGTAAAAACGTAAAAGAATGGGCAAAAACTTGCATTCCTTGTCAACGCGCCAAAGTACACAGACACACAAAAGCCCCTCTGGAGCCTTTTCCCATCCCTGCTAGAAGGTTCGACCACATTCATGTCGACCTCGTGGGGCCACTGCCTTCCTCCCAAGGTTTCACACACCTGCTAACAATGATAGACCGCACCACGCGCTGGCCAGAGGCAGTCCCTCTAGCGGCAACTACAGCGGAGGAAGTTGCTCGCGTTTTTCTAACGAATTGGGTGGCACGTTTCGGCGTCCCAACAGACATCACATCAGATAGGGGGCCTCAATTTGTCTCAGAACTCTGGTCAGCCATGTCCAACAGTTTAGGGGCAACCATTCATCGCACCACCGCTTATCACCCTCAGGCTAATGGGTTATGCGAGCGTTTTCACAGGTCCTTAAAGGCCACCCTCAGAGCCTCATTAACGGACACAAATTGGGTAAACAAACTCCCCTGGGTTTTATTGGGGTTGCGTGCAGCACCTAAAGAGGATTTAGACGCTTCCCCTGCAGAATTAGTCTTTGCCCAACCTATCAGACTCCCAGGTGAATTTTTACCGGAGAACCCGGAACCAGGGCACCTCCCAGTCCCAAGGTTTTTAGGCAGTAACGGACCGGACTCTCTCCACGGTCCAGCTCATCACTCCTTTCCGCGAGTTTTTGTTCCTCAATCTTTAAAAAACGCTGAGTTTGTTTTTGTTAAGCATGAAGCCATAAAACCAACGTTACGCCCAGTATACGATGGCCCGTACAGAGTGCTGGAAAATGGTGACAAACACTTTGTGCTTGATTATGGGGATAGAAATGAAACGGTCAGCATTGACAGACTCAAACCTGCTTTCTTGTTGAGAGACGAACCTGCACAGTTGGCGAGAGCACCTCGGCGAGGCAGACGCCCCAAGGAAAAAGCCTCATCCCCCAGGCAGGGAACAGATAATCTCTCTCCTTCCCACACTGCAGATTCTTCACAACAAGGTCCTAGCAGGACGTCTAAACCAACCTACAGCAGCTTTGGGAGAAGATTGAAACCCAGACAGCACAGGGACTGATTCCAACACTCCGCAGTTTTTCGCTAATTGTGCTGCAACAGTTTAGGACTGACTTATGATTATACTATGCTGTTATGTTTTCACTGAACTCTCTTAGGAGCATGGCTGCTTGAAAGTTTCTTCTGTGGCAACAGCTGTAACACGTAGTATGTCTTAGTAATTACCCTAGACTGTGAATCTTTCTATGTCCTTTCCTAGTTGTTTGGGGGGCCTGTGGTATATATTACTCATATATTCCATACCTACATTTGTTAGAGCATGTGGAAATGTTTGGGACAACATATACAAAGGAATTTCACACCTCTGAAAGGACAAAGGAATCTCACCATTGTGAAGACCAATGACGTCACAGGACGCCATGGCAACAGACTTGACACCTTCACCCCCTAAGGCGAGGAGAGGTTTTCCCATCACCTCCCAAGACGAAGGGAGGAGTTAACAGGACTAATGGGGGATTAAGATAACGGGGGATTTCAGCTTGTGTTTTGCATGTCTTTGATGTGTGCCTGTATTTAACCAGCGAGCTGGGCAGAATTCTCCCTCTTTGCCTTCTGCCAAGCTCTGCACCAGATGAGACAAGATAGAAGAGTTGTTCATTAAAGACACTGCTTTTTTAATACAAAACCGCCTCATCATTTCCAGCTCTTCTACAGTACTTCCTATAGCTTGGTGCTCAGCATAATAGAATGGAGGAAGGAAAGTTGGTTACCAAGGCACAGGGTTCTCCCTGTGTCAGTCCCAAGCCCGGATAAATGGGCAGGGTTGCATCAGGAAGGGCATCCAACGTAAAAATCCTTACCAAGTCAACATGCGGTTCATCGTGACATCAGGTATGCTGTGGCAACCCCGAAAGGGAGCAGTTGAAAGGGAAAGAAGAAGAAGAATCTGTAGGCTTTATTTCCTGGGGGCAAAATTTAAAGCAATCAGATACAGATGTAAAAACTTGGAAGGTCATAATTTAAACTTCATGTCAGATAGTTATAAAACTGTTACAAAAGCTCTTGTTAAAGTGATATGACATGCACAGCTGCAGTGACATCCACAGATACAGTATTTTGGGGGGCAGGTGCTCAACAAAAAAAAGGGCACTCCTAAATACTGAGAAAAGTAAAGTTACATACAGTAGTGTAAATTTTACTGTTTACTTCCATCCATCCATCTTCTACCACTTTTCCGGAGGTCCGGGTCGCGGAGGCACCAGTTCAAGCAGAGAAGCCCAGACTTCCCTCTCCCCAGCCACCTGCTCCAGCTCTTCAGAGGAGATACCAAGGCGTTCCCAGACCAGCTGGGAGACATAGTCTCTCCACCGAGTCCTGGGTCTGCCCCGGGGTCTCCTTCCAGTGGGACGTGCCTGAAACACCTCAAGTGGGAGGCGTCCAGGAGGCATCCTAATCAGATGCCCATACCACCTCAACTGACTCCTTTCAATGTGGAGGAGCAGCGGTTCTACTCTGAACCTCTCCCGGATGACTGAGCTCCTCACCCTATCTCTGAGGGTGAGTCCAGCAATCCTACGGAGAAAGCTCATTTCAGCCGCTTGTATCCGCGATCTCGTTCTTTCATTTACTGTTTACTTGATATACTTATTTTATTTTAATACCTATGGGGGTATTTCATACTCCCATAGGTTTCTTCAAATGATCAACTTGCACAGACCACGATCTTCATCATTAACTATTTACATGACAAAAGGGCAATGACAAAAATGGGCAGCTTCCATTGAAAAATAAATATCTGTTCAAAATAAATAAATCTTTGTAAAAATCTGAAAAGGGCTTTTTTTTCAATATCTTTTAATTTTTTTCATATATTTGTGTTTTTTTTCCACATTTCTTTCTTTCTTCAAATTTTTTCTTGTAAATTTACTACTTTTCCCCCTCATAAATTACAAACATTATTTATAGAATTTTGTCCTGTTTTACCTTAGAAAAATGCATGCACAAAAAGCTGTTGTTGATTGTGTCATTTATGTAATCTTTACATCTTAGTATTGTGATCACTTATGCTGTAAAACAGATTTTTAAACTGAGGATGGTGTATTGTCCAATACAGATGGGATTACATAAAGCTCCATAAAGATGTCTCCACAAGGACTTGGCAGATTAAATTATGGACTTTTTCCTCTCTGATGAGCAGATTTATTGTATATCTCTGCTCTTTACAAAAACGTATTAATTAAAAAGCTCACTGACACATCCAGAAATTCCTCTTTCAAAAGAAGCTGAATACCTGCAAGTCCTTACATAATACTGGACTCTATCACTCACCTAAACAGTTTATCAGATTTTTTTTTTTTTATTACCATCAAACTGAGATAAGGGATTATGACATGGATTTTATGCAGATTTGTTCAATCAAGCCACTGCTGCTTCAATAAAATTTCAGTGTGGCAATGATTTAACCATAATGAAACCATGGAGGTGAATATTTGAATTTGCAAAACAACACAAAAAACAAATGACAGAGACCTAGTATGCTCAATTTAATTCAGCCAGTAACCAGTAATTTCATTCACGTCAGAAACAGAAAGATTGGACAGCAAGTTGGTTGAGCCGATTTCTCCACAGCCACTGCCATGTGGCTGAGGTGACCATATCCAGGATATGCTCAGTAACATAAACCAAGCATTAGATATTTCTGATATGATCATTCCCCATTAAAACAAGAAACTAGAGGGCACTCAGGGAGCACATACAGACGTGGACAAATTTGTTGGTAACCTTCCGTTAAAGAAAGAAAATCCCATGTCTCCCAGCTGGCCTGGGAACGTTTTGGTCTCCTCTGAAGAGCTGGAGCAGGCGGCCGGGGAGACGGAAGTCTGGGCTTCTCTGCTTGAGCTGCTGCCTTTGTGACCTGGACCTCCGGAAAAGCGGTAGAAAATGGATGGATGGAATCCCCCAACAGTCACTGAAATAACTTGAAACTGACAAAAGTAATAAAAAAAAAAAATCTGAAAATTAACTAATGAAAATCAGACATTGCTTTAGAATTTTGTCTCAACAGAATGATTTTAAAAGACAAACTAATGAAACTGACCTTGACAAAAATGATGATACCCCTAGCTTAATATTTTGTTACACAACCTTTGGATGCAAAAACTGCAATCAAGCGATTTCTGTAATGGGCTGCCCACCTGAAACACTATAAAGATAACTAACTGTAAAATTATAGTGTTAAAAATTGTTCTGACTCAAGTGGATGGCAGAGTCCACACTGCTGCAGTGTGGACTCTGCCACACACTTGAGTTTTTAAAACTATAATTTTATAATTATAGTTATCTTAATAGTGCTTGGTGTGGACGGCTCTTAACTCTCACTGACCCCCAGTTACATGGTCACAATAAACTGATTACTGTGAATAAACCAATAATGGCAATTATCAGTTTTGTCGTGTTTACATGCACTGAATAAACATATTTTTGGAGGGCAAACCATTTGAGTTAGCATCATAGGTGTCTTCAAACTTGTGTCTTCAAACTTATAATCAGACAGGTTTATTTGTGTACATGTAAACATGTTTACGTGGTTACAGGAATAAACCGGTTACAGTATGATTGGATTTCTGGAGTTATGATTATTCAAGTGGCCATGTAAACAGAATAATTCAATAAAGGCCATGTAATCGAATAGGTACAATGTTCTTTTCTTTGTATGCTTCATTTTTTTCCTTCTGTAAACATAGAGCTGATGTGACTGGCCAAAAAGCTCCAGTTTTGTCTCATCACTCAAAAGGAAATTTTTCCAGAAATTTTGTGGCCTCTCAGCATGTGTTTTGGCTGGCTTTTTAATGTTTTTTCTGTCAGCAGTGGAGCCCCCTTGGTCTTCCTCCATGGAGTCCATTATTGTTCAAAATGTGACCCATGGTGTGATTAGAA
Organism: Pholidichthys leucotaenia; assembly: GCA_020510985.1. NCBI lineage: Eukaryota > Metazoa > Chordata > Actinopteri > Cichliformes > Pholidichthyidae > Pholidichthys > Pholidichthys leucotaenia. The sequence continues at coordinate 314,321,558 of CM035837.1, read as the reverse complement.
AGCTACATACCTTCACCTTGGAGTTCAGCTTGAATGATTTTAGATAGTTTCCTAGGCTCTTTTTCTACAATACACAGTCTTCTTCTGATCAACCTGGGGTTGCATTTCCTCTTGCATTCATGTTCTGGGAGGTTGGCTACAGTCCTATGAACCTTATACTTTTTAATAATATTGGTAACTGTGGTCACAGGAACATGAAGCTGCTTGGAGATGATCCTACAGCTTTTACCTTTAGAATGCTTGTCTGTAATTTTCTTTCTAATCTCCTGAGACAACTCTCTCCTTAGCTTTCTGTAGTCCATGTTCAGTGTGGTACACATCATGATACCAAACAGCACAGTGACCAATTTTCATCATTTAAATAGACAGACTGATTGATTACAAGTTTGAAAACACTATAATGCTAATTACAGGACACACCTTAGTTTAACATGTCCTTACGGTGAAATGATTTTCAATTTTTTCTAGGGGTATCATAAGTTTGGTACAGGCTAGTTTCATTAGTTTGGTTTTTTTTTTTTTTTAGAATGATTCTGTTAATCCAAAATTCAAAAAATGTCTGATTTTCATTAATTTTCAGAACTTTTATTCATTATTACTTTTGTCAGTTTCAAGTTCTTTCAGTGACCACTGTGGGATTTACTTTGTTTAACAGAAGGTTACCAACAAATTTGTCCATGTCTGTACCTACACTGAGGCTCCGTCCCTCCACCCTCCCCTCAACCATCCATCCATCTGTACCTCCTTACATTGGATGATAGGGCCTTGGTGGAGGTATGTGCTCATGGATCACCTCCAAAATCTAATGTATCTATTCTGTATCTAATCTATCTAATCTATTCATCGGTAGCCCAAGGGCCACCTTTGGTGAAAATTTCATCCAATTTGTGCAGTAGTTTTTGTGTAATCCTGTTAACACATTGCGAGAATGTGTTAACAGGATTAACAGGATTGTGAGTGCTCAACAGGATTTTGAGTGCTGTCGGTTTTTGGGGGGTTAAAACAGCAGGGTCGAGGTGGTGGACAACTGTCTGATGGTGATTTCCGATACAAAGGAGCGACTCTGTCCACGGTTCATCTCACTGACCCGGCATCGGCCCGGTAAATGACGACTGAGCCTCCCGCGCAGATTCTTAGAATCTTGTGATTGAGGCTCGCTGGAGGAACTAACCGAGGCAACAGTTGGACAGGAGCCGGATTGGAGTTCAACTACAGTGGCAGTAGGAGACACGGACCATGGAGGAGCAGTCGGGGCCCCAGCTGGATAAGAGCCGGATCGGAGCTCAGTTACAGCAGCGGGGCTCGGCGGAGGAACTACTGAGGAAGACAGCGGTAGGTGGCAGGGCTCAGCGGAGGAACTACCAGGACCCCAGCTGAACAGGAGCACGATCAGAGCTCAACTACAGCGGAGGTGGGAGGTGGGGCTCGGTGGAGGAGCTGCCGGCACCCCGGCTGGACAGGAGCTCAATTGCAGTGGCGGTAAGCAGCAGGACTAGCAGCGGAGGGGACTAGCTGAGGCCCCAGCTGGATTCAAGGTCGGTTGGATCGGATAGCGGCGACACCAGCAGGGATTGTTTTACCATCAACAGGTCAGTAAAAATGCCACCAAAGAAGGAGGAAATGGAAGAGCTCAAAAAATCTCTGAACTTCTTGTCAGAAGAACTGACCAAAGTGGGCAATCAACAGCTTAAACTATAGTATTAGGGCTAATGGAAAAAGTCTGAGAATTGAAATTAACAATTAAGGAAAAAGACAAAAAAATTGCAGACTTGGAGTGACGCATCGAGGATTTTGAACAATATTCTCGTATGGATGATCTAATTATAAGTGGACTAGACATTTAATATCAATCATATGCCAATGTTACAGCAGGAATGAGAGGTGAGAAGGCTCCCCTAAGTGAATCAGTCTACCTGGGAAACCAAGTGCTTCAGTTCCTTGAAAGCAGAAATATAAAGTTTGAAGTAAATGCAATTTCAGCCTGTCATACTTTACCCAGAAAAGATAATAAAACAAAGAAATCAATTGTGATGCACTTTGTGAACAGAAGGGTAAAGAATGACATACTGAGGCAGGCCAGAAAGCTACAGGGAACAGAAGTTTACCTAAATGAACATTTAACAAAGGCTAATGCTGAAATAGCACGGCAAGCACGGATGCTGAAAAGACAAAATAAGATACAGGCAACATGGACAAGAAACTGAAGAGTTTGGATCAAACTAAATGGAACACCTGAGGAAGCAAAGGCCATAATAATCAGAGATCTCACTGACTTAAATAAATATAGATGAACACTGATTAAGAAAATTAAGAGACTATGATAATCCATATCTACACACACGGCAAGAATAGTTCTTTTGTGACATACCATGTCAATGTACTTTAAAAAAAACAAAAACAAAAACTAAACAAAACAAAAAAACTTATGACTGACTTGAGTGGACATCAATTATCCCCAGTTGGAGGAAGTCATCTGACACAGAGTGAGGAAATTCAAACTCTGAAAATATGCCATTATGCTGAACATAAACTACAAGAGATGGAGAATGATATTGATCCTGATAACCACTTTTTCAATAATATTCATAATCATTGTGAATACTATACTGAAAAGCAATTCAAAAGTCAAGTGCAATTAGATGGTAAACTATCAATAATACATTTCAACAATAGAAGTCTTAACAAAAACTTTCCACAGATCCAGGACTATTTAAAACAGCTAGACAGAAAATTTACAGCTATCACAGTCTCTGAAACTTGGCTTAATGAAGAGCAGGCTCCTCTGATGGCAATAGAGGGATATCAGATGTTTCATATTAACAGATCTCAAAAAAGGGTGGTGGTGTTGCACTGTATATTGATGACCTGTATAGGTGTAAACTTGTAAATGGAATGTCCTTTGCACTACCAGGGATTGTGGAATGTGTTACTGTTGAGATTAACCAAGATAAAACAAAAAAATCTAATTATAAGTTGTATAGTGTATATAGAATGCCGGGAACTTGCACTGAGACATTCAGAGATAAATTAGTCGAGCTGTATAATAATATTGATAGTAAGAAAAGGGTTGTAATTTGTGGAAATTTCAATATTGATTTACTAAATCCATTTCAACAAAATGTAATTACAGAGTTCATGAATTCTATGTACAGTATGAGTCTATATCCCACAATAACACATCCCAGTAGAATCACAGTTCACACTGCTACACTTATTGATAACCTGTTTGTTAATATTATTGATAAGAAAATAGAAAGTGGACTATTGATAAATGACATAAGTGACCATTTGCCAGTCTTTGCACTTATCCATGGCAACATAGGGGCCAATACAAAAAAACCCTTTAAAATCTTTCAGATACAAACCACAAAATGCAATCAGTTCTTTGAAAGAAGACTTGCTGAAGCAAGACTGGACAAAAGTCTATGTATCAGATGTAAATGAAGCCTATGACACATTTATGAACATTGTAACCACTCTTTATTAAAAAAATTGTCCATTAGTAAAGAAAAAGCTTAAACAGAAATTTGTCGACAAACCATGGTTAACCAAAGGATTACAAAAGGCGTGTAAAAAGAAAAGTTCATTATATAAAGCTTTTCTAAAGAAAAGGACAAAAGAAGCAGAGCAGTGGTATAAAACATACAAAAATAAGTTAACATATATAATGAGATGTAGTAAAAGAGACTATTACAGTAGGACAATACTTAACAACATTCTTGGAAATAAAAACAGAAATACAAGCTACCCAACCAATCTTTCAAAAAAAAAAAAAAAAAAAAGGACTCAGAGTGTGAATGCAGTCTCACCTGCAGATGAATTTAATAACTTTTTTGTTAACATTGGTCCTAATTTGGCTTGAGAAATACCCATTACGGCACCTATGGGTGATACAATAAGCAAAAACATACAGTGGGGAAAAAAAGTATTTAGTCAGCCACCAACTGTGCAAGTTCTCCCACTTAAAAGATGAGAGAGGTCTCCAATTTTCATCATAGGTATACCTCAACTATGAGAAACAAAATGAGAAAAAAAAATCCAGAAAATCACATTGAAAGATTTTTAATGAATTGATTGGTAAATTCCTCGGTAAAATAAGTATTTGGTCAATAACAAAAGTTCATCTCAATACTTTGTCATATACCCTTTATTGGCAATGACAGAGGTCAAACGTTTTCTGTAAGTCTTCACAAGGTTTTCACACACTGTTGCTGGTATTTTGGCCCATTCCTCCATGCAGATCTCCTCTAGAGCAGTGATGTTTTGGGGCTGTCGCTGGGCAACACGGACTTTCAACTCCCTCCAAAGATTTTCTATGGGGTTGAGATCTGGAGACTGGCTAGGCCACTCCAGGACCTTGAAATGCTTCTTACGAAGCCACTCCTTCGTTGCCCGGGCAGTGTGTTTGGGATCATTGTCATGCTGAAAGACCCAGCCACGTTTCATCTTTAATGCCCTTGCTGATGGAAGGAAGTTTTCACTCAGAATCTCACGATACATGGCCCCATTCATTCTTTCCTTTACACGGATCAGTTGTCCTTGTTGCTTTGCAGAAAAACAGCCCCAAAGTATAATGTTTTCACCCCCATGCTTCACAGTAGGTATGGTGTTCTTTCTCCTCCAAACACGACAAGTTGAGTTTTTACCAAAAAGTTCTATTTTGGTTTCATCTGACCATATGACATTCTCCCAGTCCTCTTCTGGATCATCCAAATGCTCTCTAGCAAACTTCAGACGGGCCTGGACATGTACTGACTTAAGCAGGGGGACACGTCTGGCACTGCAGGATTTGAGTCCCTGGCGGCGTAGTGTGTTACTGATGGTAGCCATTGTTACTTTGGTCCCAGCTCTCTGCAGGTCATTCACTAGGTCCCCCCGTGTGGTTCTGGGATTTTTTGCTCACCGTTCTCGTGATCATTTTGACCCCACGGGGTGAGATCTTGCGTGGAGCCCCAGATCGAGGGAGATTATCAGTGGTCTTGTATGTCTTCCATTTTCTAATATTTGGTCCTACAGTTGATTTCTTCACACCAAGGTCTACAATTTTGTTTCTGGTGTCCTTTGACAGCTCTTTGGTCTTGGCCATAGTGAAGTTTGGAGTCTGACTGTTTGAGGTTGTGGACAGGTGTCTTTTATACTGATAATGAGTTCAAACAGGTGCCATTAATACAGGTAACAAGTGGAGGACAGAGGAGCCTCTTAAAGAAGAAGTTACAGGTCTGTGAGAGCCAGAAATCTTGCTTGTTTGTAGGTGACCAAATACTTATTTTACCGAGGAATTTACCAATTAATTCATTAAAAATCCTTCAATGTGATTTTCTGGATTTTTTTTTTCTCATTTTGTCTCTCATAGTTGACGTATACCTATGATGAAAATTGGAGACCTCTCTCATCTTTTAAGTGGGAGAACTTGCACAATTGGTGGCTGACTAAATACTTTTTTGCTCCACTGTAGCTATAAAAGACTCTATTTTCTTAAAGAACACAGATGAGAGAGAGGTCATTGAAATTGTTAAATCGTTTAACCCCTTGCACTCCGGTCAATTTCCCTAAAAACGCCTAAAAATAATGTGCCCAAAGTAAATCGAAAGCTGTTCTTCAACCCTTTGCAGCATCTTCATGGGGTTGGTCTCATTTAAAAGAAAACACTTTGCATTTTTTGGCAAAATAGTCATAATCTCTCTAAGTGCTCCGGCCACTGAGTTACAGTCATCTAAACATACTGAACTTGAAGAAAATAAATTTGACCTGGGTGTTTTTTTGGATACAAATGCTTGCAAATAACACACAGCTTCAGATCCGGGCTGGAAATGTAACAGAAATGTAGAACCAAGTGTTATCCAGCTGAGGTCAAAATTTTGTAACAATACCACAAAAAATGAATATATTACACAGCTTTTTCCTCAGGTAGTTCCCAGGCGTTTTTGAACTGTGCCAAATTGTGCCAAATGGCACAGTTTGGAAAAACGTCTGTAACTTTTGAATGATTCAATATAGAAGCTTCATCTTGGGCTCTAATGAAAGGTGACACTCAGGGCTGTGTGTGTGTGTGTGTGTGGGGGTTGTCCCCCCCCTCGCTACAGAAGACGGACATCGGCCATCGCTACATGACGGAATAGTCATGTGGCGACACCGGCGCAGTCACCGCGGCTTCCCCCCCCCTCGCTACAGAAGAGTAGCGGGGGGGGGGGGGCGTTCACGGTCTGGACGCGGTGCACGAACTTCAGACTTCATGCGCCACACAGTTGTAATTTACTGATCGGTCAAAAGTAATTTTTGATTACAATTTTCAGGGATAAAGAATAATTTAGCTTATAACACTTACCTCTTCACAGCAGCAGTGTCCTGGCGAACTTCTCTTCCTCATTGTCAGACGAACGTGACGCTGGTCCCTTGTTACGGACTCGTGGTTCTGGTCTCGGCGACCCGGTCAAAACATAATTTCATTATTGCGGTTTTGCGCTTCCATGATTGCGGTTTTGGCGAATGATTTATAACCTTCGTCATCGGCCTCCGTCGGTCTATGATGACCATGGAAGAGAATCCTAAACGTCTATTCTGCTGGAATTTTTTAAAAAAAAAGCACCGCCTGTGACTGAACAGGCTGATGCGCGAATGGCAGTCCCTGTCACACAGGTCGCACTTGTGGGTGGTCTCCGTGCTGCTGGGTCTGTGACGGTTCTTCCTGCGGGTCCTTTTTTCATCTGCTGCAGCAGTCTGTCTTCACCCAGCCTTACACATAACAGCTTGCAAACCTCTGTGCTTCAATTGGCTCGCTGCATTCACAGCGTTGGTAGGTGGGTCCTTCTTGCTAGGTTTTCAGTCATTGGTTCTTCAAGGTTTCAGAAACCCAATTCAAGGCTCTTATTAGTCGAATGAGAGGTCAGTCAGATGAACTAATCTGTTTGCGGCTGTGTCTGTAGTGGAAGAACGGAAATGCAGCTTTTTTTTTCAGTGAGCGCTTGGACGCAGCGCCCTCGTGTGTCCTAGAGCGCACGAGGGCGCGCTCGTGCGCCCTCATGCGCTCTGGAACGCAGAGACGTGCCCGTCCGCGGTACACCGGAGTGCAAGAGGTTAAAAGTAAAACATCTATGGATTGTGATGATATTGACATGCTCTTAGTCAAAACTATCTCTGAATGCTTAGTGAAGCCACTGACATATATTTTGAACCTGTCTTTCCAAACAGGTATATTTCCCAATGCAATGAAAATAGCTAAAGTAATTCCGATATACAAGACGGGTGACAGAGGGGAATTTTCAAACTATAGACCAATTTCACTATTGCCGCAATTTTCCAAGATACTTGAAAAAATATTCTGTGAGAGAATTGACAACTTCATAATGAAGAATAATTTATTGTGTGAGCAGCAATATGGGTTCAGACACAAGAGGACAACTGCATTTGCTCTAATGGAATTTATAGAAAAAATATCAATTGTCGTTGAAAATAAAGAGTATTCAGTTGGGGTATTCCTAGATCTTAAAAAAGCATTTGATACAGTGGATCATAATTTATTATTAAAGAAACTACAAAATTGTGGTATTAGGGGGGTAGCACTGTCCTGGTTATGTAGTTACTTAAAGAATAGATATCAGTATGTATGTGTTGGTAACAAAAACTCACAGTTACTGAAGGTTACTTGTGGAGTCCCACAGGGTTCACTTTTTGGGCCACTGTTATTCAATATGTACTGTATATAAATGATATATGCAAATTTTCCGAAAAAATGGATTTAATATTGTTTGCCAATGACATTAATTTATTATGCAGTGGAAGCAATTTGGAACAACTTTTGGATACACTCGGAAAGGAATTAGGAAAGCTTAAACTGTGGTTTGATTCAAACAAATTAACGCTCAATTTAAGTAAAACAAAATTTATAGTTTTTAACAATCATCACAACAACTTAGTATCTAAATTCAGTGTAAATGGTGTAGAGAATGAAAGGGTATCCAAAACTAAATTTCTTGGAGTAATAATTGATAATAAACTGTGTTGGAAGTCACATATTAATTATATTAAAGGTAAAATATCTAAATCAATTGCAATACTACACAGAGTAAAATATTTGCTGAATCAACCCACATTATATACTTTGTATCATTCATTAATACTCCCATACATGACATATTGTACTGAAGTATGGGGAAATACATATAAAACAAACATACATCCAATCTTTATGCTTCAGTAGAGAGCTATTAGAATAATAAAGCTGCTTACAGGGAACCAACAAACCCGCTTTTTCTTAAATTAAAAGCTCTCAGGTTGAAAGGTCTGGTTGACTTTAAAACTGCAGTTATAATGTTTAAAGTGAAGAATCTATCACTGCCCGCAAATATCCAAAAGTTGTTCCAAATAAGGGAGAAACAATATCATTTCAGAGGAACATGTATATTTCAAAAACCTTCAGTGAGAACTACCACCAAGCAACACTGTGTCTCAGTGCAAGGAATCAGATTGTGGAATGCTTTTGGACCTGAATTAAAATCATGTACAACGCTTGGACAATTTAAACAAAAACTAAAGGAAGAAATACTCCAAACATATATACAAGATGACATGTAAAATCACATAAGTATTGTCATATCTGTCATATCCAGTCTGTGTTGTGTTGTTGCTTAGTTTTTTGTCAGGTTTTGTCTTAGCTTTGTTCTGAATTGTAATCGCTCTTGTTTTGTTTTTCTTTTGAATTCTTGGATGGAATATGGGTGGGCAATTTAAGATGCGGCTTCAGCCATCACCCATTTCGGATAACTTATGTTGAACTGTATGATCAGAGGAGTTATTGTTTAATTTGACCTTGTAAGATGTTTTTTTTTTCCTTTGTTGTATTATTCTGTTCCTTTCTTTTAATCTTTACTTTTAATCTATCTGAAATAAAAAATATTCATTCATTCATTCAGAAGCTGAGGCCTTGGCAGAGGGATGCACTCTCAAATCACCTCCAACATCTAATGCAGGGGTGTCCAATCATGTGCCATGGAGGGCCAAGACCCTGCAGGTTTTCACTTCTACCCAGGTCTCTTCAGCAGGTGTTTTCACTGATCAGAAATCAGTGGGAAGAAGTTCACTGAAATCTGCTGTTGAAGACACTGGTTGGAGGTAAAGCCTGTAGGGTCTTGGCCCTCCATGGCACATGATTTGACACCCCTGATCTAATGGGTTCATTCATAGCCCAAGGGCCACTTCTGGCGAAAATTTCATCAATCTGGTCAGAAGTTTTTGCGTAATCCTGCTAACAGACAAACAAACCAACCAATCTGATCACAATACCTCCTTGGTGGAGGTAATAAGAAAAATACTGGCAGCTGCCAGTGGTACCCCTCAGCCTCTTTGTTTGCTGTTGAGATGTAGTTTGTTTGGAATTTTGACCTTGACCTTGCAAACCCAAAACTGGAGCCAGAGGTCAGAGTGACAGGGTGAACCATTGTACAAACTTTGGTGACTGTAGCTTTACTTGTTCTATAGCAATAGGGCATAGGGGAAGCTAACTGTGACCTTTGACCTTTTGACCCATAGAGGTCCGGGTCTCAGGGTGAGCATGTATACAAAGTTTGGTGACCCTAGGTGTCATTGTTGCTAAGATATATTTTATAGAACATTTTGACCATGATCTTTGGTCCCCAAACCCATACTAGTAAACTGAGGTCCCAAGGTGAACCTCTGCACCAAGTTTTGGGACCCTAGCTTTCATTGTTATTGAGATATATTTTAAAATGCAATTTGACCTTGAAATCCCAAAACCATAGTCAGTGGTCAAGGTCAGAGGGTGAACCTGTGTACAAAATTTGGTGACTTTAGCTTTCATCGTTATTGAGATATAGTTTAAATAGCAATTTGACCTTGAACTTTGACCTTGTAATCCTAAAACCATTGAGGTCAGGGTTACAAGGTGAACCTGTGTGCAAACTTTGGTGACCCTAGCTTTACTTATTCTGTTGTAATACAGCATAGGGAAAGCTAACCATGAACTTTTGACCCCAAACCCATAGTAAGAGGACAGGGTCTAAGGCAGGGGTGTCAAACTGAGTCCATGGAGGGCCAAGATCCTGCATGTTTTACCTCCACCCAGTGTCTTCAACAGGTAAGTTCACTGAATTTCTTCCCACTGATTGCTGATCATTGAAAACACCTGCTGAAACCACTGGGTGGAGGTAAAACACGCAGGGTCTTGGCCCTCCATGGAATCAGTTTGACACCCCTTGCTAAGGTGTCCAAGACTTGTTTTAGACATGATGATCTCGATTTGAAAAGGCTACATCATTCCTTTATGCAGTTATGGCCTGACCTAAAGGGCAGAGGTCATCCAAATTCAAACTTGTCTGAGATTTTTCAGATACAGGTTTGGTATCAGTTTGAAAGGCCCATGTCATTTCTTTCTCTAGTTATCACATTCACAAGATTTTGGGAAAATTGATACAAATTTGAACTCATTTAAGATTTTTATTAACTGCACCCATGGTATCAATTTAAAAAGCCCACACCATTTCTTTCTGTAGTTACCACATTCACAAGGTAGGTGTTGACGCCGCTGCCCATCCGCCCAGTGGGATGACAACAATACCCCTTCAAAGGCTGAAGGGGTAAAAACCCTTATAGGTGTTTTGGATTGGCATCAGGTGTGCTGGCAATGGAGTAGGTGCGTGCGTTGCTGGCTCCTGCTATATTTTTTTCCCTTACTTTTTAAACCCTATTTTGCTGTAAGCTGTTAATGTTTTGGACATTTAATACGCGTAGAATTTGTTTTGAGTTGTGAAATATGTCCAAAACAAGAAAGCAGACTGAAAAGGAGGCAGCAGGGAACAATACTAACACCAGCTTAGCTGAGGATGCTAATATCAGCCTTAACCCTGCACTTGTTGCCTTGCTTGAGCAACACAGAATGTCCATAGCTGCTGACTTCAAAGCTTCATTTGAGCTTATTAATGGTAAGCTGGACAAAATTCAAGCAGATGTGGCGAACCAGGAGCAACGCATTGGCGACCTTGAAAACAACGCGGAGGACGTCAGCCAGCGCCTAGCGGCGCTTGAAGCTACGTGTGAGTCAATGCAGGAGGAGAATAAACTTTTGAAAAACAAACTTTCTGACCTGGAGGGAAGAAGCAGGAGGCTGAATATTCGTCTGGTGGGTCTGCCGGAGTCCTTTGATGTGGGTCCACGGCCATCTGAATTTTTTTCTTGGCTGTTGGTGGACGTCTTTGGCACACAAACTTTGCCATCTCCCCCAGAGCTGGATAGAGCCCACCGCAGCCTCATGCCCAAGCCGGGTCCGAATGGGAAGCCACGTGCTGTCATTATTTGTTTCCACCGGTTTTGGACCAAAGACTTGGTGATGAGAGAAGCGCGGAGACGCCGTGGGACTTTGGAATATTGTGGACATAAACTTCAGTTCTACGAGGATTATAACGCCGACGTTCAGAAGCAACGAGCCGAATATAAGGAGGTTATGTCCGAGTTGTACAAGAGAGGTTTTCGTCCTTCTCTTCTTTTCCCCGCCAGGCTCCGGATAACTCTTCCAGACGGCAAAACCCAGTGGCTGGCGTCCGTCTCAGAGGCTACCCGCTTCATGCAAACCATGGAGAGAAACCAGTAATTTTCGCCTTGAACTGGACATTTCTGGGTTGACCAGCTGCCGCGCTGGACTGCTTGTTACTTCATTGAAGCTGCACTGACTGGACATTGATGCATTTTTAGATGTTCAAAAACAAGGTAAAATTGGCTCCCTATACGTTGTTGTTTACTTAATTCTTTTTTAATTTTATTTAATTTTATTTTTTTTTTTTAGGGTAAAACGTTCATATTTTGCAGGATTGAAGCCAGTTGTATGGGAGCATTCTGTTAGGATGAAAATAGAGCAGGAGATGGAGCGGTTGCTGTTTTTTTGCAACCGGCTGGAGTGTTGTTATAGGTTTGGTTGTTGTTTTTTTTTATTTTTTTAAATTTTTTTATTTTTTTTTGTTTTGTTTTTTGTTATGGATTTATTTACACCCCCCTTACCCCCCTTTTTTTTTTTTTTTTTTTTTTTTTTACCCGTACCTCACTTTATTCTTCTTTGGGCTACACAACATAATATATAAATTTTACTCTTTGAATGAATAGTAATCTTACTTTGGTAAGCTGGAATGTGAAGGGGTTGAACCATCCAATTAAACGAAAGAGAGTCATGTCACGTCTAAAGCAGTTTAAGCCTGGGGTATTGTTTTTGCAGGAAACCCATTTGCAGGATTCCGACCACTTGCGTTTGTCAAAATGTTGGTCAGGACAATTTTTTCATTCAAATTTTAAAGCTAAGGCCAGGGGCGCTGCTATTCTTATTGATCGAAATATCCCATTTATTCCCTCTAATGTTGTATTAGATAAAAATGGACGATTTGTAATAGTATCAGGTAAACTTGGCAATAAACATGTCACCTTGGCTAATCTGTATGCACCGAATTTTGATGATGTGCACTTTTTTCGCAACCTTTTTTCGCAGCTTCTAGATTTAAATACTCATTCTCTAATTCTTGGGGGTGACTTTAATTTGTATATGGATCCGATCTTAGATCGCTCATCCTCAAAACCTGCTAGTCTTAATAAATCTGCAACTTATGTTAAGTCTTTTCTTGAGGAATATAGCCTTACAGATCCTTGGCGTTTTTTACATCCTAACGGCAGGGACTATTCTTTTTTCTCTCACGTACACCATACTTATACCAGAATAGATTATTGTTTTGTTGACAAACTGTAGTCATGAAGTCCTTTGAGCGCCTGGTCCTGTCCCACCTCAAGTCCATCACCACCCCTCTCCTGGACCCGCTGCAGTTTGCCTACCGAGCCAACAGGTCTGTAGACGATGCAGTCAACCTGGCCCTCCACTCCATCCTGCAGCACCTGGACTCCCCGGGAACCTACGCCAGGATCCTGTTTGTGGACTTCAGCTCCGCATTCAACACCATCCGCCCCGCTCTGCTCCGGGACAAGCTGTCCCTGCTCAACGTGCCTGACTCCCTCTGCAGGTGGATCATCGACTTCCTGACGGACCGGAGGCAGCATGTGCGGCTGGGAAAGACTGTCTCAGACTATACTAGCATCAGCACCGGATCACCCCAGGGCTGTGTACTTTCCCCCCTACTCTTCTCCCTTTACACCAACTCCTGCACCTCCAGCCACCAGTCTGTCAAGTTGATCAAGTTTGCGGACGACACCACCCTCATCGGGCTCATCTCCAACGGCGACGAGTCCGCCTACAGGAGAGAGGTGGCCCAGCTGGCGTCCTGGTGCAGCAATAACAACCTGCAGCTGAACGCTCTGAAGACAGTGGAGATGATTGTAGACTTCAGGAAAGTCACTACTCCTCTGCCCCCCCTCACCCTCTCAGGCTCTCCCATCACCACTGCTGATTCCTTCCGCTTCCTAGGCACTACCATCACCAGGGACCTCAAATGGGAGCTGACCATCAGCTCACTCATCAAAAAAGCCCAGCAGAGGATGTTCTTCCTGCGGCAGCTGAGGAAGCTCAAGCTACCCACCAAGATGTTAGTGCAGTTCTACACAGCCATCATCGAGTCCATCCTCACCACCTCCATAACCGTGTGGTACGCAGGAGCCACTGCCAGGGACAGACTAAGGCTGCAGCGCGTCGTGCGCACTGCTGAGAAGGTGATCGGCTGCAAGCTCCCATCTCTCCAGGATCTGTACATCTCCAGGACCCGGAGGCGTGCTGGCCGGATCATAGCCGATCCCTCACACCCTGGTCATGTACTGTTTGCCCCCCTCCCCTCTGGTAGAAGACTTCGGTCCATCCAGACTAAAACCTCCCGTCACATGAACAGCTTCTTCCCCTCTGCCATTAGACTGCTGAACACTAAGTGACTCTCGTGCACCATGTACAGCAGCTCAACCAGACTCATGTCAATCATCACTGTTTTCTTCCTGCATTACCGACTGCACTATATAGTTCTCCACAGTATCTGCTGCTGGCTAATATATATTTTAACTGTTGACCAGTATCACTTAATCTTATCCTCCACTTTATTACATGTATAGTTTATTTCTCTTATCTTATCATGTTTAATGTTGCAGCATTGTACCGAGACAAATTCCTAGTTTGTGTACTACATGAACAATGGCAATAAACCTGATTCTGATTCTGATTCTGATTCTGATTAATTAATAATCTTTGCTCTTGCAGTTATGATAGCATCTCGGTTTCTGATCATGCCCCTCTTGTACTTAAAATGATCCTCCATGGATGTGACTCCATGAGAAAGCATTGGAGATTGGATCCATTATTACTTACAGATGAAAAATTGGTTGCGAATATTTCTTCTAAAATTAATTTTTTTTGGAAAGAAAATAAAACTCCTGGTATGCCAAATAAAACGATATGGGAGGCCATGAAGGCATTTCTTAGGGGGGAATTTATTTCATTGGCAGCATTTAAAAGACAATCCTTAATACAGGAACAGAAGGCTATTTTAGATCAAATCCTGGACATTGACAGACAATATGCTCAATCTCCATCACCCGCTCTGTACAAGGAACGTATGACATTACAAACTAAATTTAATTTACTTTCTACTCGACAAATTGAAGGTTGTTTAATAAGGAACAAGAGTGAATTTTATGAACATGGCGAAAAAAACAGTAAACTTCTAGCTAATCAACTGCGTGGTATTAGAGCTAAGCAAATTATTACTGGAGTTAGGACAGATAAAGGAGAGGTGACATCTGACCAACAAGTGATTAATGATATTTTCAGGTCATTTTATTCCAAATTATATACCTCAGAATATACAACAAACTTAAAGGATTTGGAAAATTTTTTTGATTCTATTGATATTCCTTCGATTTCTTCAGAATCTCGGCAAATTTTAGAAGCTCCCATCACAAAAGAAGAAATTCAGCTGGCAATATCATCCATGCAATCAGGAAAATCTCCAGGACCTGATGGGTTTTCCGCAGATTTTTTCAAAAAATTCTCTGACGACCTCGCCCCTTTCCTTTGTCAAGTTTTTACAGAGTCGCTTGACTCCGGTACACTTCCTCCTTCATGCTATCAGGCCTGTATCACTGTGTTGCTTAAAAAAGATAAGGATCCTGTTGATTGTGCTTCTTACAGGCCTATTTCCTTGTTAAATACCGATGTTAAAATTTTGTCAAAGTTGTTAGCTTCAAGGTTGGAAAAGATTCTTCCTTTTATAATTTCACAGGACCAAACCGGTTTCATTAAAAATCGCCATTCTTTTTTTAACTTGCGGCGGTTGTTTAATATTATTTATACTCCTCACCACAACATACCTGAATGTCTTATTAGTTTGGATGCTGAAAAGGCATTCGATAGGGTTGAGTGGGAGTATTTGTTTTTTACTTTGGAGAGGTTCGGTTTTGGTCCTTCCTTCTGTTCCTGGATTAAACTTCTCTATGCTAGTCTTTTAGCTTCAGTGTTAACTAATTGTCGCTATTCTGACTATTTTAGACTTTACCGTGGTACGAGGCAAGGCTGTCCTTTGAGCCCGTTGCTCTTTGCCTTGGCAGTTGAGCCGTTAGCTATTGCAATCCGCGGGAGCCGGGACTTTCTAGGCATTCGTAGGGTTGGCATTGAGCATAGGGTTTCACTCTATGCTGACGATCTTTTACTATTTCTCTCCAACCCACTTACTTCATTACCCGCTATACTCAACATTTTGGATAGTTTTAGTAGGTTTTCTGGTTATAAAATTAATCTTAATAAGAGTGAACTGTTTCTGATTAATGAAAAGATTCAAGTTCAGGATTTTGAAAATTTTCCCTTCAAGGTTGTTATTGATCATTTTAATTATCTTGGGATATGTGTCACTAAACAATTTAATTACTTGTTCAAAATAATTTTCTCCCCTTACTTGACCAGTGCAAGCTAATACTTTCCAAATGGTCCCCATTATCCTTGTCTTTAATTGGCAGAATCAATTCTGTAAAAATGATGTTACTTCCAAAGTTTTTATATTTGTTTCAATGTCTCCCCATTTTTATTCCTAAATCCTTTTTTAAGTCTTTGGACTCTCTGATTACCTCATTTATTTGGAATGGTAAACATCCGAGATTGAGGAAAGTTTTTCTTCAAAGACCCAAATCAGTGGGTGGCATGGCTCTGCCTAACTTTCAATATTACTACTGGGCAGCAAATATCAGGTGCATGTTATATTGGAAACATTTTTATCTGGAACCCAAATCACCCATTTGGATCCTTATGGAGTCACATGTGGACAATCAAACCTCCCTACCGGCAATTTTAGGTTCACCACTTCCCCTTGCTTTGTCTACACTGGGTAATAATAAAGTAGTTCGTCAGTCTCTTAGAATTTGGTCTCAATTCAGGAAAAACTTCGGTCTTCAGTTTTTCTCCATTAGAAGTCCAATTGCCGCAAATCATTTATTTACCCCATCAACTATTGATAGCGCATTTCATATATGGCACAGAAAAGGTTTAAAATCTTTTGCGGATTTATATTTTGATGGTCAGTTTGCAAGTTTTTCTCAACTTTCCACTAAATTCGACATCACTTCTACACATTTTTTCCGCTTCCTCCAGGTCAGACATTATGTGCAAACCATGACAAAACAATTCCCTCAAAAACCTTCTGATAATCCTCTAGATGATTTTTTATTAGTTAAACCAACTTCTAAGGGGGTAATGTCAGTTTTATATAATTTAATTTCAAATTTACAATCTTCTTCTCTGGCCGCTATCAAATTGAATTGGGAACAAGATCTTAATTTTACTTTTACTGATGAACTGTGGGACTCTATTCTTGGCCAGGTTCACACTGTATCAATGTGTGCTCGTCACGCTCTTATTCAATTTAAGATTGTACACCGGATGCACCTGTCCAAGGTTAAGTTAGCACGTATTTACTCGGATATAGACCCAACTTGTGAAAAGTGTGGTAGCGCTCCTGGCACTTTGCTTCACATGTATTGGTCCTGCCCTGCATTGATGAATTTTTGGCATTCTGTTTTTATCACTATGTCTGAAGTCCTGCAATATCAAATTAAACCTGATCCATTATGTGCCATTTTTGGTGTGGCTCCAGAACTTGTCTTGCCAAATTCCAAATTAAAAGTATTCAAATTTTCATTATTATTGGCCAGACGTGCTGTATTACTGAAGTGGAAAGACTCTTCGCCCCCTTCACATTTACAGTGGATAAAAGATATAATGTCCTGTTTGGATTTAGAAAAAATCAGATATACAGTCTGTGGCTCTGAAAACAAATTCTATAAGTTATGGCGCCCATTTCTTGATTTCTTTGAAAGACCCACGATTATAGTTTCTGAGTAGCTCATATCCCCTTTACCCCACCCCCACTTCACACACACAATTTTTCTTTGTATTTTTTTTTTTAATTATTGTTTATTTAAAGGTTTTTGTGCTTTGAAGCATTTACATTTGTTAGCTTTAAGTTCTAGTTTTTCACTGTTTGGTTAAAACAAAAATGAAAATTTCTAATACTTTGTATTGTATTGATACTTCAATTAATAATAATAAAAAGACCTTTGAAAGAAAGAAAACCCTTATAGGTACTTGAACTGAACTACATGTTGATGGGTTATACAAACATTTACCAAAAATTATGAGAAAAAGTTTCACTGTAGTTTTTCAGTTATTTAACAATTTCTTAATAGAAAATAGCAGGATCTTACCACAAAAATATCAGTGCACATCACTAAAAGAATACTACGTTCTCATGACGCATGGGAGTTGCACCATCATATTTTTAGTCAGGTTTTAATCAAAGTGGTGGGAATTATGAACAGTTCCAAAAACTGGTTAATTTTGGCACATTTTTATGCAAAAAGGCTGAAGATGAATTTAACCTTTTCATTATTATTACCGCCGCCAGGCCGCAGGCCAGGAGGTTATGTTTTTGCCGGGGTTTGTCTGTCTGTCTGTCTGTCTGTCTGTCTGTTGGTTAGCAAGATAACTCAAAAAGTTTTGGACGGATTTCCATGAAACTTTCAGGCATTGTTGAAAATGGTACAAGGAAGAACTGATTAAATTTTGGGGATGATCCGGATCACCGTCTGGATACAGGAATTTTTTAAAGGATTCTTTAACATTGTGAGATAGGGCCATTTTCAACATGTGTGCAGGCGCAATGGAGGGCGCTGGTCGTCGTGTCTGACGAACACGAACTCCGCGTTCTTCAAAGTTTTAGGCACAAAAACACGCGGGAAACTGTGGTGGGCAGGGCCCGGCAGCGTCCCTGTGTTTGTGCTACGTTGCAAAAGCTGAGACGGGCAGCTGTCCGGTGCGGGATTATTTGGCAGAAATTCCCCGGGCAGCCATAGTGGCTGCGCAAAAACAAGCTCTCTGCCGGGGAAGCTTCCAAATCCTCTTTTGCCGAGGAGCGCAACCCCGATAAAACCCACGGCAACCTTTCTACCCAATTTGCATCCGTCAGTGAACCCCTGAGTGCTGCTTTCAGTGATCTATGAAAACGCTCGCATAACCCATTGGCCTGTGGGTTGTACGCGGTTGTGCGATGAATTGCAATGCCCGCAGCCTGGGAGTTTGGAGATGGAGGAGATGGACACAACAGCAACACTTGAGTTTATTACCTCCGCCAAGGAGGTAATGCTTTTACTACTGAACCACTAATCCTATCATTGTGAATCCAATTGCTAGTCATATATTTTCATGGTCAAGGAATCTGAAAACGTACACACAAACACTGTATGGGGGAACTGTGGCGCTTGGCGGAGGTCTGCGCTCTCCGAGTGCTTTTCTAGTTTTTTATAGATTCTTGAGTCAATAACAGGCAAAGTATACAAAGGTGCTGTCTCTGTGTGTGTGTGTGTGGGGGGGGGGGCACAATGATCTCTGGTGGAATTACATTTTGTGATACTATTTTTGTAGCAGGATAAAAAAAAACATGGGCAGAAAGGTGCTTTAGTGAGAACAGATCATTTGTTATCTGTCCTTGCCCCACTCTGCTGCTAGCTGCTGAAAGTGCTTCAGATGGGCGCACCGATCAATACAAAGTGCTAAGAGTTAAAAATAAGATATGCCTCATTCATCTTACTAAGAAGGTGCCAGGTCAGTTTTATGAACCCTTGGACCAAAGAGGTGGTGTGCTTTATTTGCAGCAGTACAATACTGAGAAAAGCAAAACTGACATTTTCCAGATTTATATCATGAACAATCATTTTAAATAGTGCATTTTTTTTCTTACTTGCAATTTTATAGATGGTATTTTTGTTGAATTGGTATCCAGATATGGATACAGATGTTACTGTATATGAGATAATTATTTTCATAAATATAATCTGTTATTCTTGTGTTTCTAAGCATACATATGGAAATGACTACAGTGTGTTACCAACTTAACAGACAATACTGGTTTGTTTTACGGAAGCTAAAATGAAATCATATTCAACATGTTATTCATATTCAAACACAGAGTGGGGAAAATAATTGAGCACATCAACATTTTTTCAAATATATTTCTGATGGAGCCATTGGCCTGAGATTTTCACCAGATATCAGTAACAACCCAAGTAATTCATAAATACAAAGAAATCAAGGCAACTGGGATATTTAATAAAGTAGAATGAGCCAGGGAATAAGAATTGAACACATGAAGAAAAACAGGTGCAAAAAGGCATAAAAAGCCAAGAAACCAGCTGAAATCCATCAGAATTTAGAAAGCCATCCTATCCCGCATCAGTGAAAATTAATTTCAGCTGGTTAAGTCTTGACGAAATAGCCTTTAAAAAGGTTTGTGTATATCAGATTGTCACACGGCTGAGTGAAGGGATGCGGTCGGTGTTTCCGGGAGAGAGGTCGGTGGCAAGTTCAAATTTTCGTGAAAGAAGATAAAAGGAAAAAAGCCCTTCTGGAGAAATTTGCCTTGTTTTGGGGAATATCAGAGTCGGCCCATGCAGGTGGGTGGTGAGTGGGATGGGGGTGGGTGGCAAGTAGTGGGTAAAAGCAGGCCATAGAGGAAAAAATGGGAGAATGGGTCTCAGGGTCGTGACTCAGATAGTGGAGCTCGGGATAAAATAGGAAGGAAGGAGGAAGAAAAGGAGGTTAGTTACAAAGTTTATATAAAAGTGAAGAAAGGTTCTGGGTTTTCTTCTGTGAATCCCTTAAATTTGGCAAAAGAAATTAAAAGAGAAATCGGAGATGTCATGCATATTACAATTTTGAAAAGTGGGATGATGTTTGTAATATGTAAATCATCTAATCAACAGACTAAAGCACTCAAGATTAAAAGTTTGTTAGGGAAAAGTATGGTCATGTAGCTGCAGTATGTGGAGGTGGTTGAAGGTGCGGATGGTGTGGTAAAGATCATGATGGGAAGGAATGCAAAGAGCCAATGAAATATAACTGTGGAGGTGACCATCATGCCTCATTCAAAAGGTGTGCCAAATATATTAAGGCAGAGAATGTTGAAAGAATCAAGAGAGAAAACAAAATCTCATATGCAGAATCAGTTAAACGGATGGAGGGAGTGCAGGGAATCAGGCAATAGCATGGTGAATCATTGTGCAAAGAACCAATAAGGGTGAATAGCATACCAGGAAATGATGACGCAGTTATGGTGAACAGGAAAGCGCTATTAGCGTTTATGGTAGAAGCAATGTGGAGAGTAAAACTGGTGGCAAATTAAAAAAAAAAAAATCAGATGTAGTATGTGAAATCACTTTTGCTGCTGAAAGGCTGTTGGACTTCAAAGGAATAGATCCAGAAGAAGTTTGGCAACTTACCTACTCTAAGAGTGGTGGAGACCAAGGGTCAGGAGGAAGTCAGTACCAGGAATTAGACTGTAGCAACTGTGAGGGTGAGGAAGATGAAATGGCCAGTAGGAATAGTGAAAATGGCGATGATTAGCTTCTTTGGCATAATGTTTTGTATTATGACATGGAATGCTAGGAGTCTGATGGCAAATGGACAAGAACTTAAACGCTTTTTGAAAGAGCTTGAGGAGAAACTGGATGCAATTTGTATTGAAGAGACTTGGTTAAAACCACACCTAGATTTTGTAGTACTGGGATATACAGTACAGCCGTGGACAAAATTGTTGGTACCCCTCTGTTAATGAAAGAAAAACCCACAATGGTCACAGAAATAACTTGAATCTGACAAAAGTGGTAATAAATAAAAAGTCTATGAAAATTAACCAATGAAAATCAGACAATGCTTTTGAATTGTGGTTCAACAGAATTATTTTAAAAAACAAACTCATGAAACAGGCCTGGACAAAAATGATGGTACCCTTAACTTAATATTTTGTTGCACAACCTTTTGAGGCAATCACTGCAATCAAACGATTTCTGTAACTGTCAATGAGACTTCTGCACCTCTCAGCAGGTATTTTGGCCCACTCCTCGTGAGCAAACTGCTCCAGTTGTCTCAGGTTAGGGTGCCTTCTCCAGAAGGCATGTTTCAGCTCCTTCCACAGATGTTCAATAGGATTTAGATCAGGGCTCATAGAAGGCCACTTTAGAATAGTCCAATGTTTCGCTCTTAGCCATTCTTGGGTGTTTTTAGCTGTGTGTTTTGGGTCATTATCCTGTTGCAAGACCCATGACCTGCGACTGAAACCAAGCTGTCTGACACTGGGCAGCACATTTCTATCTAGAATACCTTGATAGTCTTGAGATTTCATTGTACCCTGCACAGATTCAAGACACCCTGTGCCAGATGCAGCAAAGCAGCCCCAGAACATAACAGAACCTCCTCCATCTTTCACAGTAGGGACATTGTTCTTTTCTTGGTATGCTTCATTTTTGCGTCTGTGAACATAACGCTGATGTACCTTGCCAAAAAGTTCCAGTTTTGTCTCGTCTGTCCATAGGACATTCTCCCAGAAGCTTTGTGGCTTGTCAACATGCAGTTTGGCAAATTCCAGTCTGGCTTTTTTATGATTTGTTTTCAAGAGTGGTGTCCTCCTTGGTCGTCTCCCATGAAGTCCACTTTGGCTCAAACAACGACGGATGGTGCGATCTGACACTGATGTACCTTGACCTTGGAGTTCACCATGAATGTGTTTAGAGGTTGTTCTGGGCTCTTTTGTTACCATTCATATTATCCGTCTCCTCCTGCGGCCACATCCAGGGAGGTTGGCTACAGTCCCGTGGATCTTAAATTTCTGAATAATATGTGCAACTGTAGTCACAGGAACATCAAGCTGCTTGGAGATGGTCTTATAGCTTTTACCTTTAACATGCTTGTCTATAATTTTCTTTCTAATCTCCTGAGACAACTCTCTCCTTTGCCTCCTCTGGTCCATGTTTAGTGTGGTACACACCATGTCACCAAACAGCACAGTGACTACTTGTCACCCTTTAAATAGGCCGACTGACTGATTACAAATTTGTAGACACCTGTGATGTTAATTAGAGGATACATCTTGGTTGAACATGTCCCTATGGTCACGTTATTTTCAACCTTTTCTAGGGGTACCATCATTTTTGTCCAGGCCTGTTTCATGAGTTTGTTTTTTAAAGTAATTCTGTTGAACCACAATTCAAAAGCATTGTCTGATTTTCATTGGTTAATTTTCATAGAATTTTTATTTATTACCACTTTTGTCAGATTCAAGTTATTTCTGTGACCATTGTGGGTTTTTCTTTCATTAACAGAGGGGTACCAACAATTTTGTTCACGTCTGTACAGTAAGTATGAGAGGAAAGAGAGAGATCAGCTCAGGAGGCGGATGTGCAAGGTTTATCAGAGACGCGATTCAGTACAGGAGAAGGGAAATTAAAAGTATGATAGAGAGCATAACAATAGAAGTGTGGACTAACCAAGGGAAAGTGTCAATTGTAAATGTATATAATCCATGCATCAATTTAGAAGAAAGTCATTTCCAGCAAGTTATGAAGTTAGTCTTCCAGTAGTTTGGCTTGGGAACTTCAATGCACATAATGAGTTATGGGGAAGCAGGAAAAAGGATAGAAATGGTAAGACTGTAGAGGATTTCATTGATAAATATAATTTGGTCATGCTAAATGATGGTCAGCCTACTTGGTTTAGAACAGGCTGGGGAATGGCATCCTTGATTTACATTACACTTGCATCAGCTGAGTTGGCAGCTATTGGTACATGGAAGATAATGGATTGGAACCTATTGGGCAGTGATCATGTGTCAATAATTGCCAAATCTGGCAGAACTATTTAGGATCCAAACATTCCCCCCGAGGCTAAACTATAAAAAAGCAAACTGGGTAGAGTATAAGGAAAAAGTAAAGCTGAAAGTAGCAGATATACAGAGTGAGAAAGGAGTGGATGAGTGGAGTAATTCTGTAACTAAAGTGATTTGGTCTGCTGCATCAGAGGTTATCCCTAGGAAAAAGATTCCTAAGGGAGGGACTATGATCCCTTGGTGGAATGAAGAATGTAGCTTGGCAATTAAAGCCAGGAACAGAGCATATAGTAGGTTAAAGAGGCATCCAACTGAAAGCTTAGCAATTGAGTTTAAAAGACTGAGAGCTAAAGCAAGGAGAGTAATCAAAGAAGCAAAAAAGCAAAGCTGGAGAAATTTCTGTGAAAAATTGGGTCCAGATACTCCTGTTAAAAAAGTCTGGAGTTTAGTTCGTGGAATGACAGGAGCCTTTAGACAGACGGTAGTCCCCGTTCTTCAGTATAATGGATGTGAGTCAGTAAATAGTAAAGAAAAATCAAAGGTATTGGTTAAACAATTTCAAAAGGTGCACAGCCAAAGTAATATAAGTGAGGAAAGCAGAAGAAGAAGAGCAGAGACTGTAGAAAAGCAGCAGTACAAATTGTGAGCTAATACTGAGAATTCTGACATCGTTAATGCAATGTTCACCTTATGAACTTAAGAACTCTAGATAGGGGAAAGGACACATCTCCGGGAAGAGATGGGCTGAGCTACCAGTTATTTAAACAGGCTGGGGTGTTATTGCTAGAGGAGGTATTGGCCCTGCTTAACAGTGTGTGGGAAAGTGGGTGTCTTCCTAAGGAGTGGAAGCATGCTGTAATAGTTCCAATTTTGAAACCTGGGAAGGTGGCCAGCAGCCCAAGCTCCTATAAACCTATTGCTCTGACCTTGGTACTTTGTAAAATAATGGAGCAAATGATAACAGAAAGGCTAGTGTGGAAGCTTGAGAAAAGTGGGTTCTTTGTGGATTATCAAAATGGATTTAGGCAGGGACGCTCTACTGTGGATGCTGTCCTAAATTTAGACGCTGACATCAGGAAGGCAATTGCCAGTAGAGAGGCGGTAGTGGCAGTATTCCTGGATATTGAGAAGGCGTATATGCTGTGGAAGGAAGGGCTGTTGATTGCACTGTATGATGCTGGAATCCAAGGGACAATGTTTCATTGGATCAAGAATTTCCTTTGTAATAGAACAATTCAGGTACAGGTGGGGAGGGAACTCTGAGGAACTTGAGGAGGAGAATGGAACCCTGCAAGGAAATGTGATTAGCCCTATCCTCTTTAATATTCTGGTAAATGGTATGTTTAGTAGAATGGGGAAAGAATATGGGATTTCCCTATTTGCAGATGATGGTGCTATATGGAAACGAGGCAGAAACTTAACTTACAGTATGTATACAACCAAGTTCAGAAAGCCCTAGAGAATAGGATGGGCTGTTGAATGGGGAAATTTAAAGTATCACTTGATAAGACCAAATATATGGTATTTGGGCATAAAAAGAAATTACCTGCATGGCACCTGCGATTATATGGAGAGGACATTGAAAGAGTTAAGCATTTTAAATTCCTTGGAGTGTGGCTGGATCAAAGGTTAACATGGAAAACTCATTGACAAAATTTGTGGAAAGTGAAAAAAATCATAAATGTGCTTAGGTGTGTGGCAGGATCTGACTTGGGGGATGATAGAGAAACATTGTTAATGATACAGTATATAGAGCTATGATAAGATCAACAGTCGGCTATGAATTGACTATGGGTGTATGGCTTATGGGTCAGCTGCACAATCTGTAATTAATAAGCTTGATATAATTCAAGCGAAGGCACTAAGTGTGTAGTGGGGCACTTTGTACCACTCCCATTCCAGCTCTTCTTATAGAAATGGGTGAAATGCCTTTACAGTTAAGGTATAAGCTTGGATTGAAATATTTAATGAAATTAAAAGGACAGGATAAAATTTCTTCTAAAAATATGTTGACAGCACTGGGAGTTCATGGGGTCCAATAGAACGAGTAGAACAAATTTTATTGAAAAGGTTAAATCACTAAGAGAGCAAATGAGTATTTTTAATGCTAACATGTGTCCTCTAGTCTGTTGGTCAGATGTACCTCCATGGATCTTCCCAGAACCCAGAACTGACCTCAGCATTCTTAAAAACGGCATGAGGAAAACATCAGGAGAAATGGTGAAGGAGGTGCAAACTCGTTTAAGTAATTACTGGGGAGAATATTTACAAATATATACAGATGGGTCAAAGAGATCAGGGAATGGGAGGGTGGCATTTGGGTTTTTTATTCCTGATCTCAGATTTGAAAAGGTGGTGTGAATATCAGACCACATGTCTGTATTCTCAGCAGAAATGGTGGCGGTTTTATGGGCACCTTGGTGGATGGAAGAACAGAATAAAAGGCATTCAGTCATATGCAGTGATTCTTCAGCTGTTTTGTTAGCGATCAAAGAAATTAAAATCAAAAGCAAGACCAGGTTTATTCACAGAAATATATCTTACATTGTCCAGACTTCACAGAGCAGGGTGTGAGGTGGGTTTTATGTGGGTCCAGCACATGTGGGAGTAGAGGAGAATGAGGGGGCTGACAGACTGGCAAAAAGGGGAGTACACAAGGAAGGAATAGAGTATACTCTGCAGCACGGTCCTCCTGAAATTGTGGAAAGCATCAATACATTAATAAAAGAGCAGTTGGGAAAAGCATGGGAAAATGAAGGGAGAGGGAGATATTACCATAACCCACAGAAACAAGTCGATAAACATAAACACCCTTTTACTTATAAAAGGAAAGATTCAGTTGTTTTAACCAGGCTGAAGCTTGGGCACTGTGGGCTTAGACGTGGGCTGGCTCTGATAGGGAAACACCCTGATGGCAAATGTGACTGCGGAAACAGTGTCTCATGTCATAATCCACTGCAAGAAATATGCTAGACAATGGAAGAAATTTTTGAGAGACCTGGGATCCGTTGGAGAAACTATCTTCAACATGCACACTTTGATGAACTTGGACAGTTGGAGTAAAGTTAAGCTATTGGAGTTTCTGTACAGAACTGGATTGTATGGGAGAATTTGAGCTACAGCTGCCAACCTGATGTATGAACTGCGGAGGGCAGCAATACGCCATTGATGCATCTAGTCTGCCTTACCCAAGACGAAGAAGATTGTCACACCACAAAGAACTCATGATGGGTAGAAGCAAAAAGCTCTCTAGATCTTCGCAATCTTATTGTTGCAAAACATAATGATGGCATTAGTTACAAGTGCATTTCTAAACTGCTGAATGTTCCAGTGAGCACTGTTGGAGCCATCATTTGGAAGTGGAAAGAACATCATTTTATCAAACCAGCCACAACCAGGCACTCCTCACAAGATTTCTGACAGAGGAGTGAAAAGAATTATCAGAATAGTTATCCAAGAGCCAAAGACCACTTGTGGAGAGCTCCAGAAAGACCTGGAGTTAGCAAGTACTGCTGTTTCAAAGAAAACTAAGTAATGTAAGTACAACCTAAGCAGGGCTGCTCGCAGAGATAGCAAAAAGACGTAACAAACTAATAGTTTTTTTTTTTTTTTTTTTGAATGCAAAAGATGCAATAGACTTACACAATGGTCCTCTCCGGCATACAACTAGGAACATACCGGTCGCTATGGAGGGTGAGAATATGTATGGGCACATAATCATACCATGTAGGATAACTAAATAGACGGTTATGCTGTTTCATCCCACCTAGCAACAATGCTCTGCACTGTGTGTGTTTATATATTTACATATTTATTCCATCTAGCTACAATGCTCTGCACTGGGTGTGTTTATATTTATATATCTATATATTTATTCCATCTAGCTACAATGCTCCGCACTGTGTTTTTATATATCTACATATTATTCCATCCAGCTACAATGCTCTGCACTGTGTGTCTGTGTGTGTGTGTGTGTGTGTGTATATATATTTTATAGTAATATGTACATATGTATATTAGCTGCTCTTGCTTGCTTGTTTTTTTTTTTTTTTTTTTTTTTTTTTTTTCTTGCCTTCTGATTGTTGCTCTGAGTGTTGCTATCCCTGTGCTGTTGCAATCCTGGAATTTCCCCGTTGTGGGACTAATAAAGGCTTATCTTATCTTATCTTAATGCACTCAATCCACATGGGCTCCAAGCTTGCTCACCTCGTAAGACTCCATTGCTGAAGAAAAAGCATGTTGAAGCTCATTTAAAGTTTGCTGCACAACATTTGGGCAAGCCAGTAAAATACTGGGAGAATATAGTGTAATGGGAGGCAAAAGCTCCGTAAACAACAAGCCCCTCATTTGGGTGATGCACCTCAGTAAGGAGCAACAACAGGCAATAAGGTTTAACAAGGTTTATTTCAATCACAGTCAGGATGTACAAGGGTGGAGTTAGTTACATTTGCTGGGTTTCTTTAAGAATTATCCTAAAAACACAAATACTACGACTAAACATGCAATAATAATAACATGCAACAATCAACCAGTAAAGAAATAGAAAACAGCAAACTCAAAACCAATAAAATACTTAAAACCCCCAAATACTGGAATAAAGTGTTAAATATACGCTTAAAATGATCTAGCATTCAATATTTTCCACTCCGCACAACCCAGACTCCTGACTGGGTAAAACCACACCAATTTCCACTAAAATTCATAAGGCAAGCTAACACAAATAGTGTAAAACCCGAACACACAAGCAAGGGAAAACAAGGCGTGCACAGCACTGTCCGAGAACGGCCAGGTCAGAGACAGACCATTAAAACTTGCAGGACAACATCTCTCTGCACGTCTATTACTCATCTTAAAAGTCAGCTTATCAAATTACTTGCAGGAATAATCAAAATACATCACCAAACTGGCACCACATCTCCACCTGGAACGCTCTGGGACCCACATCTCCTGACTGCGGGGCTCTTTTGTCTACTGCTGTAATTAGAGGTCCTAACTGATCACAGGTGTTGCAGCCACCAATATATAGTCTGGCCACCGAGATTCTTCTGGTCCTCCCCCAACATGCCTAGAAGAGTCAGCAGAGTGCAGTTAAAAAGCTCACAAACTCCATTCCCTTGTGGATAAGGAATCATCCAACTTTTGTGGTTCCATACAGGCCACACAACTCCTGAAGAACAGCAGATTCAAAATTTGCTCCCTGGTCAGAATGGAAACACTGTGGGCTGCCAACAAAGTGTATTACATTTTCCCAGATGGCCTTAGCTGTGGTGGTGGCCGACTGGTCTTGTGTTGGTATTGCCCATGCATATTTTGTAAAATGGGCTGTGACAACAACTACTGTACATACTGTACATCTGTTGACATGGGCAATTTGAGAAAGTCCATAAGCCAGGAGCTCAAGAGGATATGATATCACAGTAGGCACCAAAGGTGTCATGATTTGCCTCTCAGGGCAGAGAAAGACAGACCCATGTGCCAACTACAGTTTGTGGAATTTAATAACAAAAAACACAAAGTTCCAAAGAGTGCACAAACACAAAATCCAAGCACAGATAATAAAGAAACTTACACGCAGGAATGAGTTTGGAATAAACTCGCCAGAGCGGGGAAGGGTCTCTGGTGGTGAGGAGAAGGAATCGCCATCAGGACTATGGCAGTAAAGAAAAGAAAAGAAAATGCAGTCCTTAAATAGGGATGTAATAAACAACATAAGTAATGACAGGTGTGGGTTCACATGGGCGGGCAAAAAAGGAACAATGAATAGTGATTGGGATCAGCTGGGAGAGATGAGGAGCGGCTGGACTTGAGAGCTGACAGGGCAAAGAGCACAAAACCGGAAACGCCGCCTGACAGCTGTCAACCCTGACAAAGAACACCATATTACAAATATAAAGAATAAACATCATCAAATGCAGACTAGTAAATAATTACAAATTGAAACAAAACTAACTAACTAACCTGTACTTACATAACGCTTTTCTAGTCACAAAGACCACTCAAAACACTTTCACTAGTGCTAACCCTCTATTCTAAGGGCCTATAGGAAACAGATATCTTGGGACAATTTAGAAAAGCCAATTAACCTAACATGCACGTCTTTGGATTGTGGGAGGAAACCGGAGCCCCCGGAGTAAACCCACGCAGCACAGGGAGAACATGCAAACTCCACACAGAAAGGTTCCAACCCCTGCCGGCCTGGGGATTCGAACCAGGAACCTTCTAGCTGTAAGGCAACAGTGCTAACCACTGCACCACCGTGCTGCCCCAACATGGGTGTAACAAAACCGAAACAAACAGAAAAATAGAAAGCAGTACGAGAATACTTAAACTAAAATGGCACAAAATACAACAAATATATAAATACAGAGAAAAAGCCACAAGACTGAGCCTGGCAGAACCTCCAGTGCTCATCTTGTGACAGATCCCCCCTCTCAAGGAGTGGTCCCAGATACCCCAGGGTAACACCAAAAGAAAAAGAGCCCCCCCACCCCCAACAAGGGCACAACAATAACCTACCCAGGGTGGGTGGTGGGGGGAACAGGCTAGCAGGGAATGCAACAAAACCCTGCTCAGGACCCACACCAGTCAAGATCAAAGACTTAGGCCCCCCTGGACCAAAGAGCAAGAAAATTCAGGTAGGCGACCAAAGTCCCAGGCCTGGTGGACGGCAAGGTGGTACGAGTTGGCTGAGCTGCCGGAAAATACGGGCCACCCAACCTAATGGCCCAGACCGTCAGGCGGTCGACCAGAGTTCTTCAGCCACCTGAACAGCAAGGGTCGTCCAGGGGGCGGCTGCCCAGTAGGACGAACCGATGGTGGGCAGGACGGAGGAGTTTTCCTGGCGTGCGATGTTTCCTGCTGCAGATGGTCTGGAGTCACCCCTCGCCGTGGCTACGATGGACATGGGCCTCTTAGTAGATTGTGGAGGAGCCGCTCCTGCTGACACAGAGACGGACAGAGCCGGGAAGGACCCAGCAGGCCTCTCAGCAGCGGAAGGAATTGCTGAGGGGAAGCAGGGATCAGCAGCTGCGCAGAGGGAGGAAGCTGATGATTCAGCCGGAGGAAAAAAAGCACAGAGGGCTCACTACTGCGGGAGTCTTCTGCCTTGGCGAATGAGAAGCTACTGCCTGAGAGGTGGAGGCGTTCCTCCGGCGAGATTTCCCTGGATGGTGGCGTTCTGGAGCAGGTGGAGCGGAAGCGGGAATGGATGTCGGAGACTGGTGAGACACCGATGCTTCAGAGGCCCTGGAACGCCTTCCCTTTGGCGTTGGCCCAGGTTTGCTCGGGAAATTCCTCACCATCTCATTGTTCTCTTGTTGTAGCACCGGCTTCGGTAAACTAAGATAACATACTATTCAGAACAATGCAACATGCTGCTAACCCCCCCCCCCCTTTAAAGTCATTTCATGGACCTCCATGGAGACCCACCCTAGGATGTCCATCAGGTGGCTCCCTCCCAGAGCACCTTTGCCTCTTCCTCTCTGGAGATGGGCTGCATTGGCGTCTCTCCTCTCCTACACGCCGCAGCTCGTTAGGGTGCTTCCTGGACCCATCAGAAAGCCCCAAGTAGCCGTCTTCGCGGGTCGTCACTACCCGCAGCTGCCCCTGGTCATCTCGCTGCTCCCATGATCTGTGGATCCCCTGAGCCGAGCTTCAACCTTAGGGCGGACCTTGTCTCTGATACGTAGGGGAGCTCTAACTGGCTTCTTCAATCCATCACGGCATGACCGAGCTTGCCTTTAGTGTCAGAGAGTCCCGCAGACCCGATCCAAGATCCGCCTCGGATCCACACTTCCACACTCACCACACTTCGTCATCCTCCACCGATGGAAAAGGCCAGTTCCACAGCCCACAGCCAGACCACTCCTCACCAACGCCACTGGCTATTGTGAAACCAAGCCCATAAAACATGTCACACCCCATATGATTCGACCCTTCGGCAGACATCACAAAATGGACGTAACACATTTCTGCCGACCTGTACCTTGCTGACAGCCGTAGTGAGCCCACGATGTTGAATGGGTTACGACTGTAGCCATAACAGGTCACCTCTAACTTGCCCACTCTGTAGTGTGGAAACAAACTCTTCACCGTGGCCCAATTTAGTATGGAGATCGCCGATCCTGTATCCGCTAACAACGGCACCTCAACTTCATCCAATTCAATGATACAGTAGCTCCGTCCATCCGTGCTTGGTGAGACTGTGTGAACTACTGTAGGCTCTTTTGAAGAGGGGCTCCCCCTCCAATTGCCGGTTCCCTTGTTCAAAATTTTTGCAGGCCCTGGCGAAGTGATGGAATAGACCGCACTTCCCACAGTGCTTTCCTTTAGCTGGACACTCTCTTGCCTTGTGTCGGTGCCTAGTAGACCCACAGCCATAACACTTTGGCGTTCCCGGGGCAGACCCAAATTTTACAGCGGCGGCATACTCCTCGTCAGTTGGGCCGTCTTCGCTGTCCAGGTCTGCAGCCAGCACCTTCCACTGTTGTTACATTCTTCTGCAGCATTTCCTTTTCACTGAGATTTTTGGCCAGCCTGTCTGCTGCCTTGTATTGCTGTGCTAATTCCACAGCTGTGGTTAGCGATAGTTCTCCGGGAAATGTTAGGAGCCGTGCTCTCGCAGAGGAACTAAGGACATGTTCAGCTAGCTGGTCGTGGACCATCTCTTCCTCCAAAGATCTGAATTGGCATCCCCCTGCCAGCTGGCGTAGATCAGCCACGAAGTGTTGTACTGATTCTCCTTGCTGCTGGTGGCGCTGCCGAAACTGAATTCGCCTTACGATGATGTTTCCCAGGGTGAAAAAATAGTGCGCCATTAGCTGCACCACTTCTTGGAAACTATCACCACCTCCTAACGTACTAAGGATCCTCTGGCCCTCCATCCCGAGATTTTGGACCAGAATCACCTTCGCATGCAGTTTTTCAAGCTCACTGAGGTTGAGAACCACCAGATAATTCTCGAAGGCCGCGTACCACATGGTCCACAGCACGGGCGGCTCTCCCGGAACTTCTAGAAATGGTCGAAAAGCGGTGGCAGCTCGCTCCATACCTTTTCTCCTCGTCGCCAAATGTTGTGTCTGTAAACCGGTGGTCAAAGGGGGAGGCGAGGGTGACAATTTAACTCACTTTATTAACTATTTACAAAGACCTTTCTTCTTCCGGCTATCAGAGAGAGCAGACACATTTCTTCTCCTTTCCCTTCTCCTCCTCCCTTTACTGATCCCAGCTTGCTGTGTCCTGTCTGTGTCTCGCTCTTCTTCTGCTGCATCTCGACCCAAACGGAAAATTATGGAATTGGTGAGCTGGGCTTTAAATGCAATTGACACCACTTTTAAACAGAAAATCGGGCCAGGGGGAGCCCAAGTGGAGAGACTCATGGGACAATTGGAACTCATGTGTCTGTGTGATTCGATTGAAGATGTGGAAGACATCTACCTGTTTTGGCTTCATGATCACAGGATTTCTGCTGTTTGGATTTGGAGTTTTCCTGGTGTATCGGAAATTAAAGAAGTTGGAAGAGCTAATCAAAATGCGGACCCGGCGAAGCTCCTTCAACAATTCGACCAGCTGGGGAGAGCACTGATAGCAGCAAATGGCGAACTGAATCGGAAAGTGGGAAACATCTCGGAGTCGCTGGGTGCTCTCCAGGGAATGATTTTAAAGCCTGTGAATAATGTAAATTGTGATGCACAGAATCGCATGAGAGAGGAAATTTCTATGCTCTAAGTGAACTGTGCTCATCAGGCCTTGATTTGGCATCCTTGGGAGAACTCATTCCTCCAGGAGAAGAGATAAAGCTGAAGGGAGTTTTGGCTTCTCTCTAACCCAAACAATTGCTGATGTGCAGCAATCTGAACTCTCAAGGACAGCGTTATCATGTGACTAACATGGAATTTTACCATCTGGCATGCACTGAAGAGAGATGGACTCTGTGGACATGTTTATCTATGTTTAGAATACATGGACATAACATCTAGCCGTTGCCTAGGAGAGGATTTTTTGTTGTGCACCAGTAACTGATACATTCACATTGCACTCACACTGATATCACATGACTGACATACACACACTGGTCTCTCTCTTGCTTTGTTAATGTGTGGATCTGTATCTTGTCTGCTAATTGTGCAATTAGAAGGTTTTTTTCTATGTGATCACAATCTTGCTCACTCGAGCTCTATTTTGATAGCTTTGTTTTTTCTCTCTGTCCAATGTGTCACCCCTCCCCCTCTTTACCCCCCACTGTATGAGGCGCCTTGTATGGCTACCGCGTCATTAAGGAGCGCTTAGAAACGAGCGCACCTTAGTGATAAGTAAAATTCCTTGTATGTGTAAGCATACTTGGCAATAAAGTTGATTCTGATTCTGATTCTAACCAACAGGAGTCGCTCTGTACAGGTTCAAGGGGTCCACAGCAAAGAGGGAGAGCCTCTTCCGCTGTGGCCCTTTATACTTCCCGTAACTCCACCACTGGAAAGACGGGGCGTCACCTCCCACTACACCCAGGATGCCGCCATGTTAGTACACCCAATATAATATCCAACAACACTGTCAATAAATTGGTCCTTGAGCAGATGGTCTATGTCTCCCAGACCAGTTGGCTCCCTCTTCAGTGATCTTTGAAAGAGCTCTTGCAGCCTTAAAGAGAAGTTAGCCACTGCTTCCCCAGGGTCCTGCCGACAACTGAAACACAGGGAGTGGAGGACATAGCTTAGCATTTTATCCCCATACAAATCATTCAACACTTGGAAAATCATAGCAGGAGTTTTTCGCCGGGACTCGTCCAAAATTAAAACATGTCTCTTAACTTCCCCCTTCAAACAGCTAATGACCACATCTGCTTGGGACTGTTCAGGTAATATTATACATGCGAAACATCATCTTATTAGCTTACCAATCACCCAAATTTATGTCTGTTTTTACCAGTAAATTTTTGTTCTTCAATAATATGGGGAAAAAATGGAGCAATAACAAATGCAAAATTGCTTCCCATGGTGCCCTGCTCTGAATTGCTTGGTGATCCTGATAAGGACATGCCGTTTGTTCAACTTACTGGTAGCCTCACCCAAACACTTTTCCACTGCTGGCCACCAAAAATGTAATGGGAAGCAAAAGCTCCATAAACAACAAACTCCTCATTGGGGTGATACACCTTGTAAAGGAGCAACAGCAGGCAATAAGGTTTAACAAGGTTTATTACAATCACTGTCAGGATGTACAGGGGTGGAGTTAAAGTTACATTTGTTGGATTTCTTTAAGAGTTATCCTAAAAACAAATACTACGGCAAAATATGCAATAATGACATGCAACAATCAACCAGTAAAGAAACAAAAACAAAACAGCAAACTCAATTAAAACCAATAAAATACTTAAACCCCCAAAATACTGGAATAAAGGGTTAAATATACTCTTAAAATGATCCAGCATTCAGTATTTTTCACTCCACACAATCCAGACTCCTGACTGGGTAAAACCACACCAATTTCTACTAAAATTCACAAGGTAGTGATGGCAAAGTCAAACAGTGTTTTAGTACGTACCGAAACCTAGGTGGAACTTCTGAATCGAACCATTGTTCCGGGGTCTGTATCAGAAAGAGAATGTCACGTGACTGTTCCATGTCGCGTTCCATTACGTCACCGACTGTTTTGAAACATCACCGTTGTTTTATGTGGTGATTTTGTTATCCCGCTTCTAAAATGGAATAATAAATAAAATACTACCATTACACAATATGAAAATGCCAATTCTATGCACAATATATGTATTATACAAATAATTTATATGTAAAATACTAATTTCTCGTGTCCTTGCCTGACTGGCTGCTGATTTATCAGCACACATGCTTAAAACATTTAAAAGCTCCTCTAAAGTGCAGTTTGTTTGCGAAGTCTTGCCTCTGAGTGTCTTGTACTGAGCGTGCTTTTGGATTTACACCATTTGGAAATGGATGGGGGTAGAAAGCGTCCCAGGTCAGATGTCTGGGATCACTTTGACCTTCCTGAAGGAAAAAAGTTAAGTGTTGTGGCAGCCTGGGGAGTACATAATGGTTTACCACCTTAGACAGGAACAAAGGATGCGAAGTTAACCTTTTGTGTGTGAGAAGTTTCTAGATGCCCTAGTAAGATAACAGGGAGGTGTCAAGGATGAATGGACTGACTGCAGTCGGACGGGGAGATTATCTTTTGTGTGTGAGAAGAGTCTAGAAGGAGATTATCTTTTGTGTGTGAGAAGAGTCTAGAAGGATGTCATGTTATTTAAGGGAAGAGTTCCTACTTGTATGCCATTCTGTCTATGCTCCTTGTGTGAGTCGTGTAATAAACCGCCTGAACCAAATCCGCCTCATTATTTACATGCTCCACACTGGTGACCCAAGACGAATCATGGAATACGACGGAAGATCCCCGGAGCCAACCTCGACTGGAACCCCCAGCTTCGCGTGCGCTGTAGCGATCAAACTACCTGATTTTTGGCAGCACAACCCGCGCTCCTGGTTCCACCTAACTGAGGCGCAGTTCGCCCTCTGAGGGATATCGGCGGATGATATGAAATTCCACTATGTGGTCGCAGCGCTCGATGCCAGCACGGCTCAGCACATCAAAAGCCTGCTCGATCAGCCACCAGCCGACGGCAAATATGATGCGCTGAAGGCTGCCCTCATCCAGCACTACACGCTCTCGGATGGTGAGAGAGCAGAGAGGCTTCTGACGCGGACCGAGTTGGGAGACGGTTCGGCCGTGGACATGATGGAGAAGATGCTGAGGTTAAAGGGCACGGACGACGACCACTTCATCTTCATCTTCGTCAGTAACTGCAGCAGTGAGAAGGTATTCTTTACATCTGGCCATCTGGAGCCGAGGAGAGAAGGATTTAAAAGGAGGACGAACCAACCGAGGCGGCGATTGGGAGCTCGGGCGCGGCGTTGGTGAGAGACGGGGGCCACCTGGATCCAGCAGGACAGTGGTCTGAACCGGTGCCCAATTGCGAGGCCCAGCCGAGGAACGACCAGACTGACGGCGGTTGGTGACGGGGCCTAGACGGGGCCCAGCGGAGGAGCCGCCTAGCCAGACGGCGACGAGTGGCTGTGATCGGTGGATTCCGGCTGCGCCGGCGGTGCACGACATAACTGGCCAGGTAGACGGAGGCAGGCGCCGGCGATAGACGGCGGTGATCTGCGGAGCTGAGCAGCGTCACTCGGCGGAGAAGCTGCGCAGGAGCGGCGGGTCCAGTAGTGACCGAGCTAGTTGAGGCCTAGCCGGATTCTCTGCTTATTTCTATCCACAGGTCAGTAAAATGCCACCCAAAAAAGAGGAAATGGAAGAAATTAAAAAAACTCTGAACTTTGTGTTAGATGAACTGGCCAAAGTGACTAGCCAGCAGGACAAAATATTAGACCTAATACAGGAGGTACAAGCCCTACATTCAATAATAAAAGAAAAAGACAAAAAAATTATGGACCTGGAGCAACACGGGCGTCTTTTGGAGCAACGCGTTGAGGATCTTGAACAAGGTTCTCGCATTGATGACATAGTTATAAGTGGACTAGACATCAGATATCAGTCGTACGCCCATGCCGCTACAGGACTGAGTGGTGAACATGCTTCCATAAGTGAATCAATGTCCTTAGAAAACCAAGTGCTTCAGTTCCTTAATGATAAAGACATTAAGGTAGAAGCCAATGCGATCTCAGCCTGTTATGCTTTACCGAAGAAAGATAACAAAACAAAGAAATCAATTGTGATGCGCTTTGTGAACAGGAGGGTGAAAAATGACATACTGAGGCAGGCCAAAAAACTAAAGGAAACTCAAGTTTACCTAAATGAACACTTGACAAAAAAAAAACGCTGAATTAGCACGGCAGGCACGGATGCTAAAGAAACATAATAAGATACAGTCAACCTGGACAAGAAATTGTAGAATTTGGATTAAACTAAATGGAACACCTGAGCAAGCAAAAAGTATAATGATCAGAGATGCTACTGACTTAGATAAATACAAATGAACACTGACTATGAAACACAGAGTGAGGAAACTCAAACTCTAAAAATATGCCACTATGCTGAACATAAACCACAAGAGATGGAGAATGATATTGATCCTGATAACCACTTTTTCAATAATATTCATAACCACTGTGAATATTACACTGAAAAGCAATTCAAAAGTCAAGTGCAATTAGATGGTAAACTGTCAATAATACACTTCAATAGCAGAAGTCTTAACAAAAACTTCTCACAGATTCAGGACTATTTAAAACAGCTAAACAGAAAATTCACAGCTATAGCAGTCTCTGAAACCTGGCTTAATGCAGACCAGGCTCCCCTGATGGCAATAGAGGGATATCAGATGTTTAACATTAACAGATCTCAAAAAAAGGGTGGTGGTGTTGCACTGTATATTGATGACCTATATAGATGTAAGCTTGTAAATGAAATGTCCTCAGCACTACCAGGGATTCTGGAATGTGTTACTGTTGAGATTGACCTAGACAAAACAAAAAATCTAATCATAAGCTGCATATACAGAACGCCGGGAACTTGCATTGAGACATTCAGAGATAAATTAGTCGAGCTGTACAATAATATTACTAGTAAGAAAATGGTAGCAATTTGTGGAGATTTCAATATTGATCTACTTAATCCACATCAACAAAATGTAGTTACAGAGTTCATGAACTCTATGTACAGCATGAG
Source organism: Pholidichthys leucotaenia (assembly GCA_020510985.1). Lineage (NCBI taxonomy): Eukaryota > Metazoa > Chordata > Actinopteri > Cichliformes > Pholidichthyidae > Pholidichthys > Pholidichthys leucotaenia. The sequence continues at coordinate 314,283,747 of CM035837.1, read as the reverse complement.
TCTATATCCCACAATAACACATCCCAGTAGAATCACAGCTCACTCTGCTACACTTATTGACAACCTGTTTGTCAATGTTCTCGACAAGAAAATAGAAAGTGGATTATTGATAAATGATATAAGCGACCACTTGCCAATCTTTGCACTTATCCATGGCCACACGGGGCCCAACCCAGAAAAAATCTCAAAATCGTTCAGACACAAATCACCAAACGCAATCAGTTCTTTTAAAGAGGACTTGCTGAAGCAAGACTGGACAGAAGTCTATGTATCAGATGTAAATGAAGCCTATGACACATTTACAAACACTGTAACCACTCTTTATGAAAAAAACTGCCCATTAGTTAAAAAAAAGCTTAAACACAAATTTACTGACAAACCATGGCTAACCAAAGGACTACAAAAGGCGTGTAAAAAGAAAAATTTATTATATAAAGCTTTCATAAAGAAAAGGACAAAAGAAGCAGAGCAGCGGTATAAAACATACAAAAATAAGTTAACATATATAATAAGATGTAGTAAAAGAGACTATTACAGTAAAGAACTGGAAAAAAACAAAGACAATATTAAAAATACATGGACAATAATCAACAGTATCCTTGGAAATAAAAGCAGAAATACCAGCTACCCAACTAACACTCCAAAAAATAATAAATCGACTCCGAATGTGAATATAGCTTCACCTGCAGATGAATTTAATAATTTTTTTGTTAACATTGGACCTAAACTGGCCCGAGAAATACCCACTACGGTGCCAACAGGTGATTCAATATGCAATAACACTGCTGTAAAAGACACCATCTTCATAAAGAACACAGACGAAAGAGAGGTCATTGAAATTGTTAAATCGTTCAAAAGTAAAACATCTACTGACTGCGATGGTATTGATATGCTACTAGTCAAAACTGTTATCGAATGCATAGTGAAACCACTGACGTATATCTGTAACCTGTCTCTCCAATCAGGTATATTTCCCAATGCAATGAAAATAGCTAAAGTAATTCCGATTTACAAGACAGGCGACAGAGGGGAACTCTCCAACTACAGACCAATTTCACTATTACCGCAATTTTCCAAGATACTTGAAAAAATATTCTATGAGAGAATTGACAACTTCATACTGAAGAATGATTTATTGTGTGAGCAGCAATATGGGTTCAGACACAAAAGGACAACAGCATATGCCTTAATGGAATTTACAGAAAAAATATCAACAGCCATTGAAAATAAAGAGTATTCAGTTGGAGTATTCCTGGATCTTAAAAAAGCATTTGATACAGTAGATCACAATCTATTATTAAAGAAACTACAAAATTGTGGTATCAGAGGGGTAGCACTGTCCTGGTTAAGAAGTTACTTAAAGAATAGATATCAGTTTGTATGTGTTAACAACAAAAACTCAGAGCTACTGAAGGTCACCTGTGGAGTCCCACAGGGTTCAGTTTTGGGACCATTATTATTCAATATGTATATAAATGATATATGTAAAGTTTCAGCAAAAATGGACTTAATATTGTTTGCTGATGACACTAACCTGCTATGCAGTGGAAACAACTTGGAACAACTTCTGGATACACTCGGAAAGGAATTAGGAAAGCTGAAACTGTGGTTTGATTCAAACAAATTAACGCTCAATTTAAGCAAGACAAAATTTATAGTCTTTAACAACCATCACAACTACCCAGTACCCAAACTCAGTGTAAATGGTGTAGAGATTGAAAGGGTATCCGAAACTAAATTCCTTGGAGTAATAATTGATAACAAACTGTGTTGGAAGCCACATATTAATTATATAAAAGGTAAAGTATCCAAATCAATTGCAATATTACACAGAGTGAAAAATTTGCTGAATCAACCCACACTATACACCTTGTATCATTCATTAATACTCCCATACATGACATATTGTAATGAAGTATGGGGAAATACATATAAAACAAACATATATCCACTCTTTATGCTTCAAAAGAGAGCTATTAGAATAATCAACAAAGCAGCTTACAGGGAACCAACAAACCCACTTTTTCTTAAACAAAAAACTCTCAAGTTGAAAGATCTGATCGACTTTAAAACCGCAATAATAATGTTCAAAGTGAAGAGTCTATCACTGCCCGCAAATATCCAGAAGTTGTTCCAAACAAGGGAGAAACGATATCACTTCAGAGGAACATGTATATTTCAAAAGCCTACAGTGAGAACAACTACCAAGCAACACTGTATTTCAGTGCAAGGAGTCAGATTATGGAACGATTTTGGACCTGAATTAAAATCATGTACAAAGCTTGGACAATTTAAACAAAAACTAAAGGAAGAAATACTCCAAACATATTTACAAGACGACATGTAAACTCACATAAGGATTGACATTTCCAGCCTGTGTTGTGTTATAGCTTAGTTTTTCTTTTTTCTCTGTGACACTATGTCTTAGATTTGTTTTTGAATAGTAACCGCTTAACTTAGACTAGCTCAGTTTTCTTTTTCTCTCAGTCATATTTTGTCTTAGCCTTGTTTTAAATTGTAATCGCTCTTGTCTTGTTTTCTCTTTTTTCTCCTTTGAATTCTTGGATGGAATATGGGTGGGCAATATAAGCTGCGGCTTCAGCCATCACCCATTTCGGATAACTCACGTGGAATTGTATAGTAGAAGGAGTCTTTGTCTAATTTGACCTTGTTGTTATATTATACAGTTTCTTTTAACCTGTAATGTACTATCCGAAATAAATAAATTCATTCATTCATTCATTCATCTTCACCCACATTTTCCTCAGGAACCTTCCGACAGCGGCGAGAGCGGCCCTGGCCAATTCGTCGTTGCTGGCCAAACGGGACTATCGTGCGCTAGCCTGGGAGGCAGACCGGATCATCGTCGCCACCAAGGCTTTCGTGACCATTGCGGCAGCGACGGAGCCCGGCACGTCGACACGAGGAGGCGAGGAGCCGCCGACGGCAGCAGCAGAACCACCGACGGCAGCAGCAGCGGGGGCCAAGGAACGTGGAGGTGACACGCTTTGCTTCTACCACCACCGCTTTACAGAGAGGGCACGCAAATGTATACCACCGTGCCAGTTCAAGTGCTCGGGAAACGCCAAGACCGGGGGTCGGTAGCAGCCGCGACCCTCGGGGAGGAGAACAAGCTACTCTATTTGACGGATGCACGCTCGGGGAGGCATTTCCTCGTGGACACTGGCGCACAGAAGAGTTTCATCCGGCCGACCTACGCTGACCGGCTGGCAGGACCCAGCGGCCCCGAGATGGCAGCAGCAAACGGCTCAGAGATTAAGACCTTTGGTGAGAGGACTCTACTCTTGTCTCTACACGGTCATATATTTGAATGGACTTTTGTTGTAGCAGCATTGAATTACCATATACTGGGGGCTGATTTTCTATGTGCACATGGGTTGTTGGTAGATATCGCTAACAGGCGCCTGGTTAATGCGCCTTTTGACTCTCTCCCCTGTATAGCTCGAGTGACCCGGCCAACAGCACAAGCCAACGTCACAGCAGCATGCGGTAAGTTCCACACACTGCTCGCTCAGTTCCCAGCACTCACAGTCCCGATGTTTTCAGCAGCTATCGCTAAACATCGGGTGGAGCATTTTATCACCACCACCGGGGCGCCCGTTTTTGCAAGACCTCGGCGCTTGGACGCAGCTAAACTGGCCATAGCGCGCGAGGAGTTCGCTAACCTAGAGAGGTTAGGCATCATCAGGCGCTCAAACAGCCCATGGGCTTCCCCGCTACACATGGTCCCTAAAGCTGAAGGTTCATGGCGACCTTGCGGCGATTTCCGCTGTTTAAACAACGCTACAGCGCACGACCGCTACCCAATTCCCCACATTCAGGATTTTACCGTTCACCTCGCAGGAGCGCGCATTTTTTCTAAGATAGATTTGGTCCGCGGTTACCACCAAGTCCCAGTGTGCGCTGAGGACATACCCAAAACAGCGGTAATAACTACACTATCAACCCTACAGTTGATAGTGCTATGAGATGACTGTTGTTGTGAAATGGCGCTATATAAATAAAGTTGAATTGAATTGAATTGAACTCCGTTTGGTTTATTTGAGTTCTTGCGCATGCCGTTTGGGCTTAAAGGGGCAGCACAGACGTTCCAACGCATGATGGATGCAGTGCTGCGCGATCTCCCTTTCGTGTTTGTCTACCTGGACGATATCTTGGTAGCCAGCGCGTCCGAAGACGAACACGAAACCCACCTCACGACGGTTTTCCGAAGGTTGGAAGAGCACGGTTTAATAATCAACCCAGCGAAATGTCAGTTCGGGGTGACGGGGATTGATTTTTTAGGGCACCACGTCTATCCTGAAGGAGCGGTTCCGCTGCCTGACAAAGTGCGTGCAGTGACAGATTTTCCCCGACCACAAACGATCAGGGCGCTACAAGAATTTTTGGGAATGGTGAACTTTTATAACCGTTTCCTTCCCCGCGCAACGCAGCTCATGCAGCCATTGTACGCTGCGCTCAAAAAACAGAAACCCGCGAATAAGGTCGAATGGACCCCGGAGCGAGAGCAGGCGTTCTCGGAAGTTAAAGCAGCCCTGGCAAACGCCGCATTGTTGGCACATCCAGACCCAACGGCCCGCATAGCCCTCACCACTGACGCCTCAGATGTGGCCATAGGGGTTGTCGTGGAGCAGCGCGTTGCCGGGGCTTGGCAGCCGCTTGCTTTTTTCAGCAGAACCTTGCGCGACAATGAACATAAATACAACGCGTTCGACAGAGAGTTGCTGGCTCTCCACCTGGCAATTCGCCATTTCCAGTTCTGGCTGGAAGGGCGCAATTTTACTGTGTTCGTTGACCATAAGCCACTAACATTCGCGATGGCCAAAGTTTCAGAACCTTGGTCGGGCCGGCAGCAGAAGCAGCTGGCCGCGATCTCAGAGTTTACTACCAATATTCAGCATGTGTCGGGCAAACTGAATGTAGTGGCAGACTGCCTCTCATGTGCCGTTGTGGCCCCGGTCTGTGTAGGGATGGATTACGCAGCCATGGCCGCGGAGCAGGCTAGTGACGCGGACGTGCGCGCGCTCCAGTCTGGACCAACAGGGTTAAGGCTGGAGAGTAGGACGCTGCTTAATGGCATTCCCCCCTTAATCTGCGACGTCTCCACGGGTCGCCCATGGCCTGTGGTTCCGGCCGCGTGGCGCCGCCGCGTGTTTGAGTCGGTTCACTCTTTGGCACACCCAGGGGTTCACGCGTTGGTCAAAATGGTAGGAGAGAAATATGTGTGGCCGGGCCTTCGCAAACAAGTGAAAGAGTGGGCGGCAGCCTGCGTGGTGTGCCAACGAGCCAAAGTTCACAGACACACGAAGGCTCCTTTGGAGCCGTTTCGCATCCTGGCTAAGAGGTTCGACCATGTCCACGTAGACCTCGTAGGCCCCCTTCCACCATCACAGGGGTACACGCATCTCCTGACAATGGTGGACCGCACCACGTGCTGGCCAGAAGCGGTTCCGCTGGCGGCAACCACAGCCGAGGAGGTGGCGCTCGCGTTTTTAACAGCATGGGTGGCGCGTTTTGGAGTTCCGTCGGACATTACGTCCGACAGAGGCTCTCAATTTGTTTCTGAACTCTGGTCAACCATGGCCCGCAGCCTAGGTGTCTCAATTCAACGCACAACCGCGTACAACCCGCAGGCTAATGGGTTATGCGAATGTTTCCATAGGTCGTTAAAAGTGGCTCTGAGGGCTTCACTGATGGATGCAAATTGGGTAGACAGGCTACCATGGGTTTTATTGGGGTTACGTTCTGCGCCTAAAGAGGATCTGGAAGCTTCCCCGGCAGAACTCGTTTTTGCACAACCACTCTGGCTGCCTGGGGAGTTTCTGCCAGATAATCCTGCGCCGGGCAGCTCCCTGTCTCAGCTGCTGCAGCGTTGCATAGACTCAAGCACGCTGCTGGGCCCTGCCCACCACAGTTTTCCGCATGTTTTTGTGCCTAAAGCTTTGAAAAACACGGAGTTTGTGTTTGTCAGACACGACGCCCACCGTCCCCCACTGCGCCCACCTTATGATGGACCGTTTAGAGTGCTGGAAACAGGGGATAAGCATTTTTTGCTAGACTTGGGGGGTAGGAGGGAAAAAACTGGCATAGACAGACTCAAACCTGCTTTCGTTGTGGCTGACGAGCAAGTGCTGTTGGCGAGGGCCCCTCGGCGTGGAAGACCCCCACGGGGTGCTTCCCAGAGAAAAGATTCTCCAGAGCACCCACACGGACAGTCAAAAAGTTTTCACCCCCAGACATCAGCCCCCCAGCATGGCAGCGCCACGGAGGCAGCGAATCCTGGCTACAGCAGATACGGCAGAAGACTGAAGCCCAAGCAGCATGCGGACTGATGTTGATGGTTCTACAGCATGTGGACTGATGTTAATGGTTCTATCATAGCATGTGGACTGTTACCCTTTTGTCCTACCTAACTTGCCTGGGGGGGGGGGTGGTGTGGCAGCCTGGGGAGTGCATAATGGTTTACCACCTTAGACAGGAACAAAGGACGCAAAGTTAACCTTTTGTTTGTGAGAAGTTTCTAGATGCCCTAGTAAGATAACCGGGAGGTGTCAAGGATGAATGGACTGACTGCAGTCGGACGGGGAGATTATCTTTTGTGTGTGAGAAGAGTCTAGAAGGAGATTATCTTTTGTGTGTGAGAAGAGTCTAGAAGGATGTCATGTTATTTAAGGGAAGAGTTCCTACTTGTACGCCATTCTGTCTATGCTCCTTGTGTGAGTCGTGTAATAAACCGCCTGAACCAAATCCGCTTCATTATTTACACGCTCCACAGTGTATGCATTGTATGCAGCATCTTGCATTTTGTAATAATACAACAACTACAGTCATGTGAAAAAATTAGGATACCCTATTAAATATTCAGTTCTTTATTAAGAAATGTTCACATATCTATGTCTAACCTTGTTTTTGTTTTTATTTGCATTTTTTAACATTTATTTTAGCCATTTTAAGTTGGAATGAATGTGGGGGTATCCTAAAAAGATGGGGGGTATCCTCATTTATTTCTCACTATATTTTTACAGAAAATTTAAAAAAAGACTTGAATTAATTTTTAATTGCTTAGTCGTATTACATGAATCTCCCATTATTTTAAACACTGATATTAAATATCCATATATCCAAATATGTAACAAAAAAAAACACAGGTTTATACAGGGTATTGTGGAGAGTGCAAATAAGGAACCAGACTTGCACGGCAGACGACCTTTATTCACTCTCTCACTTCATTCATACACAGAAAAAGCATTCCTCTCATACACCAGGGTCTCTCCTTTTATATCACTCCACTCCTTCCCCCTGCTGCCTGAGATCTTGCGTCACAATACATTCAACACATCATCACCCTCACTGTCCCCGCAGCTACTCCTTCCTGCTGCATCACCATAACTTCTCCCATCACAATACCTATTGTCCTCATCTGTTTAATCCCTCACGCTCTACCGGCAGAAGGACTATTTGCCTCCCCTCTGCTTCTAGTCTGAGATGATTATCCCAGCATGGGTTCCCTACCCCCCCCACCCACCCCCCCCCCAGAGTCTCAGACTGAGTGTCAACCCTCACGTGCTTTTGGCTTCAGTCTCCTCCCATATCTGCTGTAACAAGGGTTCTTCGACTCCGCGGCGCTGCTGTGCTGGTGGGGGGCTCCTGGGGGTGTGTCTGTCTGTGGGTGGGCAATGGCGAGGGGGGTGAGGACATTTGACTTGCCTGTGTGGCTGCTCTGATGAATCGTTTACCCGGGGAGTTCTCAGTGGGGGTCTTCCACGCCAAGGAGCTCGAGCCAACATCACTTGCTCGTCCGCCACCACAAGTCTGTCTATACATATTTTCTCCCGACGACCCCCCAAGTCTAACAAAAAATGTTTGTCCCCTGGTTCCAGCGCTCTGAACGGGCCATCGTAGGGTGGGTGCAATGGGGGAAGGTGGGCATCGTGCCTGGCAAACATGAACGCTGCGTTCTTCAAAGTTTTTGACACAAAAGCGTGTGGAAAACAGTGGTGGGCCGGGCCCGGTAGTGTGCCCGTGTCTGCGCTATGCTGTGAACACTGAGACAGATGGTTTTTCGGTACGGGATTATCTGGTAAAAATTCCCCGGGGAGCTGCAGTGGCTGAGAAAAAACAAGCTCCGCCGGGGAAGCCTCCAAATCCTCTTTTGGTGTGGATCGCAACCCTAACAGAACCCACGGCAACCGGTCTACCCAATTTACATCCGTAAGCGAAGCCCTGAGCGCTGCTTTCAGTGACCTATGGAAACGCTCGCAAAACCCATTAGCCTGTGGGTTGTATGTGGTTGTGCGATGAATTGCGAAACCCAGGTTACGGGCCATCGTGAACCAGAGGTCGGAAACAAACTGAGGGCCCCTATCGGGCGTGATGTCCGAAGGGATGCCAAAACGTGCCATCCATGTTGTCAAAAAGGTGCGCGCCACATCCGCGGACGTTGTTGCCGCTAGCGGGACTGCTTCTGGCCAGCGTGTGGTGCGGTCCACCACTGTCAGAAGGTGCGTGAACCCCTGTGATGGCGGGAGGGGGCCCACGAGGTCCACGTGAACATGTGAACCTCTTAGCTGGTATACGAAATGGCTCCAAAGGGGCCTTTGTGTGCCTGTGCACTTTGGCTCGTTGGCACGCTACGCAGGCTGCCGCCCACTCTTTCACCTGTTTGCGCAGGCCTGGCCATACGAACTTCGCTCCCACCATTTTGACTGATGCGCGCACTCCTGGGTGCACCAGAGCGTGAACTGACTCAAACACTCGGCGGCGCCAAGCAACTGGGACCACTGGGCGCGGGCGTCCCGTGGAGACGTCACAGATTGGGGGGGCTCCCGTCTTGCAGTACTCTGCTCTCCAGCCTTAACCCTGTTGGTCCAGACTGGAGCGCGCACACTTCCGCATCGCCAATCTGCTCTGCGGCCATGGCTGTATAATCTATCCCTACGCAGACTGGGGCCACTACTGCACGCGAGAGGCAGTCCGCCACCACATTCAGTTTAACGGCCACATGCTGAATATCGGTCGTAAACTCCGAGATCGCAACTAGCTGTCTCTGCTGCCGGCCCGACCATGGTTCCGAAACCTTGGCCATCGCGTACGTTAGCGGCTTGTGGTCCACAAACGCAGTGAAGCTGCACCCTTCCAGCCAGAACTGGAAGTGGCGTATGGCCAGGTGGAGAGCCAGCAACTCTCTGTCGAATGCGCTGTATTTACGCTCACTGTCACGCAAAGCTCTGCTAAAAAAAGCGAGCGGCTGCCAAGAACCGGTGACGCGTTGCTCTACGACGGCCCCTATGGCCACGTCCGAGGCGTCGGTAGAGAGCTTTATCTGAGCCGCCGGGTCTGGGTGCACCAACAGTGCGGCGTTTGCCAGGGCTGTTTTAACCTCAGAGAACGCCTGCTCCTGCTCCTGCTCCGGAGTGCAGTCGACTCTGTCCGCCGGTTTCCGTTTCTTGAGCACGGTGTACAATGACTGCATGAGCTGAGCTGCGCGGGGGAGGAACCGGTTATAAAAGTTAACCACCCCCAAAAACTCTTGCAGCGCCCTGACCGTCTGAGGCCGGGGAAAATTCGCCACGGCACGCATCTTGTCCGGCAAGGGTATCGCTCCCTCCGGTAAGATGCGGTGCCCCAAAAAATCAATCCCCGTCATGCTGAACTGGCATTTTGCCGGGTTGATTATTAACCCATGCTCCTCCAACCTCCGGAAAACCATCCTGAGGTGGGATACGTGTTCGTCCTCGGACGCACTGGCCACCAGGATATCATCCAGGTAGACAAACACAAACAGCAGATCGCGCAACACCGCATCCATCATGCGTTGGAATGTCTGTGCCGCGCCTTTTAATCCGAAGGGCATGTGTAAAAACTCAAACAGGCCAAACGGAGTTATTACTGCCGTTTTGGGTATGTCCTCCGAGCACACTGGGACCTGGTGGTAACCACGGACCAGGTCTATTTCAGAAAAAATATGTGCCCCGGCGAGGTGAACGGAAAAATCCTGAATATGGGGAATCGGGTAGTGGTCATGCACTGTGGCGTTGTTCATTCTGTGGAAATCTCTGCACGGTCGCCACAATCCCTCGGCCTTAGGGACCATGTGTAGTGGGGATGCCCATGGGCTGTTTGAGCACCTGATGATGCCCAACCTTTCCAAGTTGGCAAACTCCTCGCGCGCTATGGCCAGTTTAGCTGCGTCCAGGCGCCGAGGTCGTGTGAAAACGGGCGGCCCAGTGGTGGTGATAAAGTGTTCCACCCCGTGTTTAGTGATGGCCGCTGAAAATGTCGGGACAGTGAGTGCTGGGAACTGAGTGAGCAGTGTGTGGAACTTACCGCACTGGTGACCCTTGACAAATTATGGAACATGAGGCAAAAACCCCGGAGTCGGCCCGGACAGGAAGCCCCAGCAATGCGGCAAGCATCCCAGAGATGGCCCGGATGGAAAGCCCCAGCAACGCGTGCGCTGTTTCGGTCAAACTACCGGACTTTTGGCTGCACGACCCGGAGTCTTGGTTCCTCCACACCGAGGCTCAGTTCGCCCTCCGGGGAATAATGGCAGATGACACCAGATATTACTATGTGGTTGCAGCGCTGGACGCTCGCACGACTCAGCAAATAGCGAGCCTGCTCCAACAGCCTCCAGCCCATGATAAATACGGGACTCTCAAAGCCTCGCTGACCCGGCACTACACACTCTCGAACTGTGAGAGAACAGAGAGGCTCCTGAGGCGCTCCGAGTTAGGAGTTGGGTCGGCGGTCGAACTGATGGAGAAGATGTTGGCGTTGATGGGCACGGACAACGGGCATTTTCTGTTTGCCCACCTTTTTCTCCGGAACCTCCCAACAGAGGCAAGAGCGGTCCTGGCCAACTCGCCGTTGCTGACTGTATGTGGAGACACCTACAGACAAAACATCCTGACGCATAAATTCCTAGCAAAACACAACTGAGTGCTGAATCAAGCCATGGCCAGCATAGTGTTTGTGGTATGTATTCATAGTCTTTTAATACACATATGCGTATACATTAGCTCAAGTAAGTTCATTTTGTCTTCTTTTAATTATTTATCTTTTGTTCTTATTAAAGACTGTACACTGACTGTACACTGCAGCCTTTGTTGACGAAGGCTGCAGTGTACAGTCGAAACATGTTAAGGTAAAGACATCTCCTTTCTATTCTATTTTTGTCTTTAATAAGAACAAAAGATAAATATGAGTATACATTTATTATTTATACACCTTTATTATTTACAATAAATATAAGATAAGATAAGCCTTTATTAGTCCCACAATGGGGAAATTCCAGGATTGCAACAGCACAGGGATAGCAATACTCAGAGCAACAATCAAGAAGACAAGAAAAACAAGAGCAGCGAATATACTGTACATATGTACATATACAATACCGTTCAAAAGTTTGGGGTCACCCAGACAATTATTTTGTGTTTTCCATGAAAAGTCACACTTATTTACCACCATGAGTTGTAAAATGAATAGAAAATATAGTCAAGACATTGACAAGGTTAGAAATAATGATTTGTATTTGAAATAATAATGTTTTCCAGATACTCAACCTGCTCAAAGGAAGGTCAGTTTTATAGCTTCTCTAACCAGCTAAACTGTTTTCAGCTGTGCTAACATGATTGCACAAGGGTTTTCTAATCATCCATTAGCCTTCTGACGCAATGAGGAAACACATTGTACCATTAGAACACTGGAGTGATAGTTGCTGGAAATGGGCCTCTATACACCTATGTAGATATTGCACCAAAAACCAGACATTTGCAGCTATAATAGTCATTTACCACATTAGCAATGTATATTAGATATTAGAGTGTATTTCTGATTAGATTAAAGTTATCTTCATTGAAAAAAACAGTGCTTTTCTTTCAAAAATAAGGAAATTTCTAAGTGACCCCAAACTTTTGAACGGTAGTGTAAATATATAAATATATATACACACAGTGCGGAGCATTGTAGCTAGATGGAATAAACAGCATAACCGTCTACTTAGTTATCCTACATAGTATGAATATGTACCCATACATATTGTCACCCTCCGTAGCGACCGATATTGTCCTAGTTGTATACTGGAGGGGACCATTGTGTAAGTCTATCAGGTTCAGGTTCCTTTATTTGTACCCGTAGGTAGATTTGTTTTGCAGTCTGGTGACATCCATATTTACAAGCCACAAATTACATTCAACATAGACACAAACACAGGCACACATGAAGCTGACTATAAACATGATAAAAATACTCAAGGCTCCATCAATCAGGGTATAAAAAGACAAAGAGATGAGAGAAAAACCAGAGGTAAGAGAGAAGGGTCATATTAAAAGTTAAAAACTAGTCAAAGAGGTTAAAAACTCAAAGGTCTAAAACCCAATAAAAGATTTAGAACCCAAATAACATCCTACAAAAATAAGTAAATATAAAATGGAGTTAATAAATAGGTACCTAAATTATGTGCAATATATTGTTACAACTTGTTCAACTCTTTGACAGCAGCAGGAACAAAGCTGTTTTTGTAGCGCTGGGTTTTACTTTTTGGGACAGCAAACCTCCGTCTTGAGGGAAGAAGATGAAAGTTGCAGTGCAAAGGGTGGGAGTCATCATTTAAAATGGAGGTAGCCATCCTCTGCACTTGTCTGGTGTACAGGGATGTCAGGCTCAGCTGTGACTCACCAAGCAAACGACTGGACCATCTAACTACCTGATCCAAGGATTTCCTCTGTTTCAGTTTTATCTGACCAAACCATGACACTAAAGAAAAGGATAAAACAGATTCAATAAAAGCCCGATAAAACATTGTCATTATGGTTCGGTCATTTTGGAAGCGTGCAAGTTTTCTCAAGCAATGCAAATGTTGCTGACCCTTTTTGCACACCCTTTCACAGTTCTCTTCAAAGTTTAAATTACTATCAATAATCGTCCCAAGATATTTGTAGGATTGTACACATTCGGTGGTCTGGCCTTTTAGTACGGTGACTTTGTGCCTGGGAGTTTTCCTCCTAAAGTCAATAATCATGTCTTTAGTTTTTGCCGTATTCAGCTGCAGGTAGGAATCCTCACACCACTGAGCAAAATCATCAACTACTGGGCCGTGGCCACTCTCACCATCCTGGAGGAGACTGACAATAACTGAGTCATCAGCATACTTTATAATGTGCCTGTTGTCATGTCTGCTCCGACACATGTTTGTGTACAGGATGAAGAGTAGAGGTGACAACACACACCTTGCGTCTTATATAATTATGCATTTGATCACTAAAAGACATATTGTTGTACATTTACATAGTTACATATTTTACATATAGTTACATATATTTACAATATTTACCATACAATACATCAAGTTGCATGACAGCATTCCTCCTGAATCAGTCTTTTAGTTGTTCCTTGACAGGAAGGCAAAAAGAATTAGACGAGGCACTAGCTGACCTTATTGTGAAGGAATCACAACCTTTTTCAATTGTGGAAGATGAGGGTTTCAGGCACTTTGTCAATAAACTTGACCCCAATTACATCCTTCCATCCAGAAACACATGAAAACACTCGACTGTGTGAGTGTAGTATTATAACATTTGGCCACCAGATGTCGCTGTGGGAAGATGTTTCAAATGTTCCAAAAGATCGATTCTTTTTCTGAATCAGTTGTTCCAAATGATGCGATCTCTCGAACGTTCCATTTCTGCCATCACTATCACAAGGCAAGCCAACAGAAATAGTATAAAGCCTGAACACACAAACAAGGGAAAACAAGGCGTGCACACCACTGTCAGAGAACGGTCAGGTCAGAGACAGACCACTAAAATTTGCAGGACAGCATCTCTCTGCACATCTATTACTTATCTTAAAAGTCAGTTTATCAAATTACTTGCAGGAATAATCAAAATACATCACCAAACTGGTACTACATCTCCACCTCGAACACTCTGGGACTTGCGTCTTCCGACTGCGGGGCTCTTTTGTCTGCTGCAGTAATTAGAAGTCCCAATTGATCACAGTTGCGGCAGCCACTCACTAGGGTACCGGCAACTCAGAGAGAGAGAGAGAGAGAGAGAGAGAGAGAGAGAGAGAGAGAGAGAGAGAGAGAGAGAGAGGTGAGTAGCTACTGTTACAATAGTCTGGTCAGATGAGACCAAAATTGAACTTTTTGGATGCCACAACACACAACATGTTTGGAGGAGAAATGGCACTGCACATCCCATCATGGTGTGGGGGTGTTTTTTTCAGCACATGGTACAGGCAGACTTCACATAACTGAAGGAAACATGAATGGAAAAATGTACAGAGACATCCCTGATAAGAATTTGTTGCCATCTGCCAAGATGATGAAGATGAAATGAGAGTGGACATTTCAGCAAGACAATGATCCCAAACTCACAGCCAAGGAAACTCTCAACTGACTCCAGAGAAGGAAAATAAAGCTGCTAGAATGGCCCAGTCAGTCACCTGACCTGAATCCAACAGAAAATCTATGGAACAAACTGAAGCACAGAGTTCATAGAAGACACCCACGGAACCTTCAAGATTTGAAGACAGTTTGTGTGGAAGAATGGACTAAAATCACTCCTGAGCAATGCCTGCACTTAGTTTCTCCATTCAGGAGGGATCTGGAAACTGTTATTACCAATAAAGGCTTTTCTACTAAATATTAATTGAATTTCACAGTGTGTTCAGTACTTATTCCCTGTGTCATTCCATTTTATTAAATATAACTTATTTTGTGAACACAGTTGCCTTGATTTCTTTGTTTGTATGGATTACTTGGGTTGTTACTGATTTCTGGTGAAAATCTCAGGTCAATGGCTCCATCAGAAATATGTTTAATGAGAAAAATGTTGACGTGTTCAATAGTTATTTTCCCCACTATACACACACACACACACACACACACACACACACACTACATACTGTATATATATATATATAGTCGTGAAAAAATTAGGATACCCCATTAAATATTTAGTTTTTTATTAAGAAATGTTCACATATCTATGTTTAACTTTGTCATTGCTTTTATTTGCATTTTTTAACATTTATTTTAGCCATTTTTAGTGGGAATGAATGTGGGGGTGTCCTAAAAAAGATGGGGGGGGGGTGTCCTAATTTATTCCTCACCATTTGTTTGGAATTACATTTTACAGAAAAATTGAAAAAAAAAGTCTTTAATTCATTTTTAATTGTTTAGTTGTATTACATGAATCTCCCAGTATTTTAAACACTGATATTAAATATCCATATGTCCAAATATGTAAAAAAAAAAAAACCCACAAAGGCTTATACAGGGTGTCCTAATTTTTTCACAACTGTATATATACACACACACACCAAATTCCAATGTCTCTGTGATAAAGCTGGCATAAGGATGGGCACTGCTAGGTGTATAGTATGTTCATATTTCATGCAAGCAAGTAACCCCAATTATCGCCATGTTTTATTCTGCTGATCTTAAATATCTTATGTTTGTGCCACTCCATTGAGCCAATAAAGAGGGGTTTACCAAAGCTAGGTGTGATTTCTCCTTGTCCATTATTGTAACAACTCAGTGTCAAGAATTCTGCCTCCAGACTATGAGACTGATTAAATATCGTCAATAAAATTACTAACTAATGCTTAACTTATTAACTGCCAGATTCTTAAGCTGAGCAAGCCATTACCAAGTGTTTTCAGAGATAGGGTCGTCATCAACCCTCTCCCAGATAGTGGTGCCCCACCTAGTGTTACAAAGAGGGATTGCAAGTATTATTAATAAGCTTTAAACTTTGTTTATTCATTCATTCATCTTCTTCCGCTTAATCCTTTTCGGGTCGCGGGGGGCTGGAGCCTATCCCAGCATCTTTGGGTGAAAGGCAGGGTACACCCTGGACAGATCGCCAGTCCATCACAGAGCCAACACAGAGAGACAGACAACCATTCACTCTCACAGTCATACCTAAGGACAATTTAGAATCCCCAGTTTGATGCCAATTAATCTAACCTGCATGTTTTTGGCATGTGGGAGGAAACCGGAGAAATCCCGGAGTAAACCCACACAGACACGGGGAGAACATGCAAACTCCATACAGATCACTGTTGGTCGGGGGCTGGGCTTGAACCCAGAATCCCCCGGCCAAGGGTGAGTTGCTGTGCTGCCGTAGTGCTAACTACTCCGCCACCGCGCCGCCCTAAACTTAGTTTAATAATTGTTAATTATATTTACAAATTGTAGGAGCTACATTTATTCTGGTAAAGATGTGAAACGCCAACTACAACATGAGGTCACTGGCCTTGTGACAATGTGAGGTCAGATCAGTTTAGGCATTTTTTAAATAGCTGGACATTTTTTGTTGCCTGCATGTTTGCCATTTTTGGCCTGCCATCATCACATATCAAATGACTGAGGATATACTATACTTGCAACAAGTAGCTTGTAAGGAAACTGCAGTAAGATGGAAATGCTAAGCTCTTGTACAGTTATAGCCCCTTTACACAGGGGTAGATTCAAACTGACTCAGTCCAAAATGCACAATGATCTCCCAAATGATTCCAAAGATCAAAAAATTGGCCCAATCTCTCAGCGATCTCCGTGCTGTGTAAAAGGGCCCTTCCACGACCACTTGGGAGACTACATGGATGAAGCAATTTTAACAAAAGTTGACAAAGTGGTGCAAAGCATTATTTGTGGGGACAGATCATTTCTAAGGAAAAAAAAATCATACAAGCAACCTTATGGTCACTTTTATGGGCCTGCTTTGCCTTCTCAGTTAATTGTAATCTAGTTGTTAAATCCCCAATGCACATATTTAGTTGCTTTTGACTACTTTTCTTTCCCCAAACATCAGTCACTATTTTAGCAAAATTTACTCACATTTTCAAATTTTAAAGGCTAGAAATTGTTTTCCAACATATCAGTAGTGGGTTTCAAATTTAATGCCTTACTGCAGGGGTGTCCAATCATGTGCCATGGAGGGCCAAGACCCTGCAGGCTTTACCTCCAGCCAGTGTCTTCAACAGCAGATTTAACTGAATTTCTTCCCACTGATTGCTGATAAGTGAAAACACCTGCTGAAGAGACTGGGGAGAAGAGAAAACCTGCAGGGTCTTGGCCCTCCATGACACGATTGAACACCCCTGCCTTACTGTATATTAATATATTCATTTGAATGCCCAGTGGAAACACCATTAAAGATGCGTCTAGGGAGGGTATTAACATGCATGAACCAAACATTCAATTTAGATCTACTGTAAATAATATTGTAAAGTATTCCCTTTACTTCCACTGTTTTGAACATCACAGCTGAAAATTATAGTTTCTGAGACCAGTGTATAAAAGCACAAAAAGTGGTCGTTTTCATCTTTATTGAATGGTTTTATGTTTTATTTTTAAACAACAATTTCAAGCTTTGCACAAAAAAAAAAAAAGAAAAAAAAAAAGATTCTGACCACAAACAGCCTGTGCTCTGCTTAACATCTTGGCTGTGGCAGGAGGAGCATAACATCACATATCAGATCCAGCCAATGACTACATATCCCATGGCAAGATTCAAAGACATCTGAGTGGAGTTCAGCTGGAGATCATGACAGTAAGTGGTGAGAACGGATGTTCTCAGTGACCAGAAAAGCTGGATGTCATCCTTAACCTATTCTGATATTCTTCCCATCAAAGCATGTTTACCATTAGGCCACACAAGAGAATCAAACAAAAACAAAAAAAATACCAGTGAAATCAAATCTGTGAGTAAACATTGACACCACAAGAGTGCTCATCCAAACCCATAAAATAAAAGGGTACAATAATATTGTAAATAATAAAGTTAATACATTTACTGCTTTTACCCCAAAACAAAAATAAATTCCTTTGGTCAAGTTAAAAAAAAATGAAAACAGTGAATTTTTCCTTTCACCAGTCTTATGTTCCTCATTTCTTTTCCTAGTCATCCAAATTCTTGAGGCTCTAAGGCTGCAAAGGAGGTGTCAAGGCAATATGGTTATGGTGCCCCTGGCTCTCCATGCTGCAGCATGCTGGGAGTAGGACTAGAAGAGTAGGAGACGGCAGAGGCATTGACAGAGGACCAGCGTGTCATCACACAGCAGGCGAAGGTGCATCAGGATCAGGCTCATTGCTGTAATTGTTGCTGTAGTGGTTCCCACTGGGTGGGTGATTGGGCAGGATGTCCAGTTCATCTACTTGAGGGCCAGGGTGCATCACCACCAGCTGATCTTGGGGGATATCTGCTGCTGCCGCTGCAAGGTTGGTGATGGACTTGGACTTGACACACTGGAAGTCAACATGTCGGCTTTTACCCTCCTCCTTTTCCCAGGACATGCGGATGAAGGGCCTCTGGACGTAGTTATAAATGACCTCTGGACGGCCTCCTGGTCGTTTTTTCACTTTCTCTTTATATGTAGGGTAACCTATTGGTGCAAAAAGGGGGAATAACATGAGTTCAGGTCCTGTTTAGGTTTGTTTACCTAGAACAGAGTAGACTGCAATCAGTTTAAATGAGTTGCAGCCCATTTCACTTTTGCCAGAATGAGCTAAAATCCACTATGCAATCCTGAATTGATCAGCTTACCTTCAATGCCCAGTCGTATCTTCTTCAATCCTCGCTCCTTCAAAACTGATTTGGCAACATCTCGGTTCTCAATGTACTTGAAAAATCTGTACAGTTTTGTGCTGTAAATAACTGCAAAGGGAACAAAAGAGTCATTCTTTATAACATAATTGGAGGTTTTGAATGCAGAGACGTGTTCTTTATTAGTGGTTACTCACTCTGTGAATACTCTTCTCCCATTTGTGGTGGATATTCTTCATCCCAGTCCACAACATCATCATCGGTGAGCACGACAATATGACATTCCCTCTCTCCACTCTGAGCACTAGCCACCATCAAAGGCAGAACCATTTCCTCAAGGTAAAACTCAAATTGACGCCGAGCACCATCGTTGGACAGCTCATGCATCAGGGCACCTGACGACCAAAGGAGAATGAGCTAGGAGGCATGAACTGAATGACTCCACTCCTATAGTGTCTTTATGAGTAAAAATTGTGTAAAGAACGAGACAATAAATACACACAATAGAAAATAAGTGTATACTGAAGCAGTTATTCAAACAGATTCTCTGCTACCAACCTCAGATAACGGTGCCCTTAATCTGTCCCCCACACACAAATGTGAGAGGTGCTTTTCTCAGAACAATCAGATGAAATTTAGATTGCAGTGCCTAGCACCAGGCTACAATACTGGCCTTCAATGACAGAATTCAGAGCACAAGAAATAATTAAAGCCTGGAGTTCCAGACATATCTGTGCCAACAGTGTGGGAAGTAAATAATGAAAGCAAATTTTTTCTTACATCTTTACAGCTTAGTCAGTGCTCAAGAGCAGCAGTAATGTCCTGTCCATTTGCTGCAGTATCACATTTACACTTGACAGTCACCGGACCAAATTTACAAAGATAATCCTTTCAAAAACCAACAAGTACACAAGTAAATACACAAGGCACTGCAATACATGTTACAGTGCATCCGGAAAGTATTCACAGCGCTTCACTTTTTCCACATTTTGTTACGTTACAGCCTTATTCCATCCATCCATCCATCTTCGTCGGG
Source organism: Pholidichthys leucotaenia (assembly GCA_020510985.1). NCBI lineage: Eukaryota > Metazoa > Chordata > Actinopteri > Cichliformes > Pholidichthyidae > Pholidichthys > Pholidichthys leucotaenia. Next base: position 314,264,136 of record CM035837.1, on the reverse strand, counting down.
TCATTGGGGGGGGGGGGGGGGGGCTGGAGCCTATCCCAGCATCTTTGGGCGAGAGGCGGGGTACACCCTGGACAGATCGCCAGTCCATCGCAGGGCCAACACAGAGAGACAGACAACCATTCACTCTCACAGTCATACCTAAGGACAATTTAGAATCCCCAGTTTGATGCCAGTTAACCTAACTTGCATGTTTTTGGCATGTGGGAGGAAACCGGAGAAATCCCGGAGTAAACCCACGCAGACACGGGGAGAACATGCAAACTCCACACAGAACACTGTTGGGTCGGGGGCTGGGATCAAGGGATTAAATTTACTTTTTCCCTCAAAATTGTACACACAACACCCCATAATAACAACATGAAAAAAGTTTTTTTTTTTTTTTTTTTTTTTTAGATTTTTGCAAATTTATTACAAACAAAAAACTAAGAAATCACGTGTACATAAGTATTCACAGCCTTTGCTCAATACTTTGTTGATGCACCTCTGGCAGCAATTACAGCCTCAAGTTTTTTTCAATATGATGCCACAAGCTTGGCACACCTATCTTTGGCCAGTTTCATCCATTCCTCTTTGCAGCACCTCTCAAGCTCCATCAGGCTGGATGGGAAGCGTTGGTGCACAGCCATTTTCAGATTTCTCCAGAGATGTTCAATTGGATTCAAGTCTGGGCTCTGGCTGGGCCACTGAAGGACATTAACAGAGTTGTCCTGAAGCCACTCCTTTGATATCTTGGCTGTGTGCTTAGGGTCATTGTCCAGGTGAAAGATGAGCCGTCGCCCCAGTCTGAAGTCAAGAGCACTCCAGAGTGGGCTTTCATCCAGGATGTCTTTGTACATTGCTGCATTCATCTTTCCCTCTATCCTGACTAGTCTCCCAGTTCTTGCTGCTGAAAAAAATCCCCACAGCATGATGCTGCCACCACCATTGGCGAGGTTATGAGCGGTGCCTGGTTTCCTCCAAACATGACGCCTGGCATTCATGTCAAAGAGTTCAATCTTTGTCTCATCAGGCCAGAGAATTTTGTTTCTCATGGTCAGAGTCCTTCAGGTGCCTTTTGGCAAACTCCAGGTGGGCTGCCATGTACCTTTTACTAAGGAGTGGCTTCCGTCTGGCCACTCTACCATACAGGCCTGATTGGTGGATTGCTGCAGAGATGGTTGTTCTTCTGTAAGGTTCTCCTCTCTCCACAGAGCAACACTGGAGCTCTGACAGAGTGACCATGGGGTTCTTGGTCACCTCCCTAACTAAGGCCCTTCTCCCCCGATCACTCAGTTTAGACACCCGGCCAGCTCTAGGAAGAGTCCCGGTGGTTCCGAACTTCTTCCATTTACAGATGATGGAGGCCACTGTGCTCATTGGGACCTTGAAAACATCAGAAATTTTTCTGTACCCTTCCCCAGATTTGTGCCTTGAGACAATCTTGTCTCGGAGGCCTACAGACAATTCCTTTGACTTCATACTTTGTTTGTGCTCTGACATGCACTGTCAACTGTGGGACCTTATATAGACAGGTGTGTTTCTTTCCAAATCATGTCCAATCAACTGAATTTACCACAGGTGGACTCCAAATAAGCTGTAGAAACATCTCAAGGATGATCAGTGGAAACGGGATGCACCTGAGCTCAATTTTGAGCTTCATGGCAAAGGCTGTGAATATTTATGTATGTGTGATTTCTTAGTTTTTTATTTTTAATAAATTTGCAACAATCTCAAAAATAAATAAATAAATTAAAAAAAAAAATCACACTGCCATTATGGGGTTATTGTGTGTAGAATTTTGAGGGAAAAAATGAATTTAATCCCTTTTGGAATAAGGCTGTAACATAATGTGGAAAAAGTAAAGTGTTGTGAATACTTTCTGGATGCACTTTATGACTTAAGCAGTGTCAATGTTTTAGAAACAATCTTTTATGCCATGAAAAGAAGGAGTCAGCGATGTTTGTGGAGAGTATTATCCTAGGACAAAACATAAGACTAGTTTGTGTAAGTTCACAGAGAGTGAAACTGATAAACACAGTACTTTCCCCTTGAAATCATCCACCATTACTGTGTAACACCAACAGATTAAGCAGTACTTAAAATAAACACACTTACTAAGGTCTCTGCATTTGATGGTACTGTAGTCAAAGGAGATGCATAGATAGTCACACGCCTCCCGCAACTCAGGGATGGATATTCCATCAGGACAACGGATTATACCAGATTTATAGTAATCCTGTTAGAAACCACAAAAATGAAAAAATTCAAACACTGCAATAATCTATTAATACGCTACAGTAAAAAAACAATGGGAAAACAGGAACCAAGCACTTGATTATTTGCCTTTATAAGACTTCTGCAGGATAACTCCTCCATTACAGTGCATTACACTGTCACAAAATGGTTTCTCAGTAGGCCACAGGTAATATGGAGTCATGTTTACAAGATGCAAGCGATAACAGATTAACTTTCCATTAATGTTATATGAAACTGTAAATGTCAAATGAAATTCAGTTGTGCTTCAGACCAATCAAATCTGTTCCTTCTTCCCCATCTTTTATTTTATGTCATACTTGTACACTGACCATAGAACGCAAGTATTCCTGTCTGAAACAGGTATCCTAACGAGGCTTTGTAGGGTGTGTTTGAAGGTGGAATACAAAGAGTTGTAGGCTATATGTAGACAATCATGCGTTAAGACTGACAAATACAAAAGGGACTGAACAGCACCAAGATTTATTTGACTGTGTGAATATTAATGACAGAATACCTAATTACTAAAAACGAATGGGACAGCCAGTATTAGCGACTGTTTCAGAACCCCAGTTTACTTGTTTGTCAGATCTCGTATTTGTGTGATCTTTTATCACTTATATTCATAATAGTGCATCTTGCACCTTGGGAAAGGAGTTGTTCAGTCACCATTACAATTGTAGTGCATCGTTTTATATTTTAGCAATATTTGGTTATTAAAAGGTTTTTAAAACTGTAATCAATCAAATTAACTACAAAACACCAAACATTATCATACACACCAGAAGGACCTGTTTGGCAGCAAATGTTGCATCAATGTTGCCCATTTGTCAGTAAATATTTACAGTGGAAGTATTTAGTCAGCCACCAATTGTGCAAGTTCTCCCACTTAAAAGATGAGAGGTCTCCAATTTTCATCATAGGTATACCTCAACTATGAGAGACAAAATGAGAAAAAAAAAAATAAATCCAGAAAATCACATTGTCTGATTTTTAAAGAATTTATTTGCAAATTATGGTGGAAAATAAGTATTTGGTCACCTACAAACAAGCAAGATTTCTGGCTCTCACAGACCTGTAACTTCTTCTTTAAGAGGCTCCTCTGTCCTCCACTCGTTACCTGTATTAATGGCACCTGTTTGAACTCATTATCAGTATAAAAGACACCTGTCCACAACCTCAAACAGTCAGACTCCAAACTCCGCTATGGCCAAGACCAAAGAGCTGTTAAAGGACACCAGAAACAAAATTGTAGACTTGCACCAGGCTGGGAAGACTGACTCTGCAACAGGTAAGCAGCTTGGTGTGAAGAAATCAACTGTGGGAGCAATTATTAGAAAATGGAAGACATACAAGACCACTGATAATCTCCCTCGATCTGGGGCTCCATGCAAGATCTCACCCCGTGGGGTCAAAATGATCACGAGAACGGTGAGCAAAAATCCCAGAACCACACGGGTGGACCTAGTGAATGACCTGCAGAGAGCTGGGACCAAAGTAACAAAGGCTACCATCAGTAACACACTACGCTGCCAGGGACTCAAATCCTGCAGTGCCAGATGTGTCCCCTTGCTTAAGCCAGTACATGTCCAGGCCCGTCTGAAGTTTGCTAGAGAGCATTTGGATGATCCAGAAGAGGATTGGGAGACTTGTCATATGGTCAGATGAAACCAAAATAGAACTTTTTGGTAAAAACTCAACTTGTCGTATTTGGAGGAGAAAGAATGCCGAGTTGCATCCAAAGAACACCATACCTACTGTGAAGCATGGGGGTGGAAACATCATGCTTTGGGGCTGTTTTTCTGCAAAGGGACCAGGACGACTGATCCGTGTAAAGGAAAGAATGAATGGGGCCATGTATCGTGAGATTTTGAGTGAAAACCTCCTTCCATCAGCAAGGGCATTGAAGATGAAACGTGGCTGGGTCTTTCAGCATGACAATGATCCCAAACACACTGCCCGGGGAACAAAGGAGTGGCTTCGTAAGAAGCATTTCAAGGTCCTGGAGTGGCCTAGCCAGTCTCCAGATCTCAACCCCATAGAAAATCTTTGGAGGGAGTTGAAAGTCCGTGTTGCCCAGCAACAGCCCCAAAACATCACTGCTCTAGAGGAGATCTTTATGGAGGAATGGGCCAAAATACCAGCAACAGTGTGTGAAAACCTTGTGAAGACTTACAGAAAACGTTTGACCTCTGTCATTGCCAACAAAGGGTATATAACAAAGTATTGAGATGAACTTCTGTTATTGACCAAATACTTATTTTCCACCATAATTTGCAAATAAATTCTTTAAAAATCAGATAATGTGATTTTCTTTTTCTCATTTTGTCTCTCATAGTTGAGGTATACCTATGATGAAAATTGGAGACCTCGCTCATCCTTTAAGTGGGAGAACTTGCACAATTGGTGGCTGACTAAATACTTTTTTGCCCCACTGTAATTAAGAATGATTTTAGTTTCTGGCATTTTTGTGTCCCATTTGATGACGGTCATCCTTTAGTGAAACCGTACATAATGCATGTGTGGCCGTATATGATATGCAATCGATCTGGCCATTCCGCTCCATAATCATGACAGTATTAAGTTTTTAAATTTTAGATACTCGCGCGAGTACACTGGTAGAAGCGCTATCTGGGACTCACGGTCCTGCAAAGGACAGTGATGGCACATGGGTGACGCAGCAGCCGGGATTCCTGTCTACTGCTGACCAGGCAAGCTGAGCTTACCTCCCTACGAAGGACTGCGGTCCATCGGTCTGGCCGCTGCTTCTCCTGGTGTGTCCTGTGTTGGATACACTGGTGTTCTTTGCCAGACCCCATTTGCGTGTGTCGTGTTCTCCACATATGCCAAGTTATTCTTTAGACCAGGGGTCACCAACTGGCGGACTCCGCTCCGGATCAGGACCCCGAGAGTCCTCCATCCAGACCCCGAAGCATTTTGATACAATTTGGGAAAAAGGGAGACCATTTTACTTTGGTGGGGAAAAAAGCGGAAAAGTGGAACTTGAACTGCTGCATTGGTGACCGCCCGGACAGATTATGGCATGAACCCTTGGGTGCTCTCCTGCTGCTGGAGACTCCCCTCTTCGCTTCCAAATCTGTACCCACAAAATGAAGCGCTGTTGTGAAACTGAATGCATTTACCGGGGTATGTCTTCCTCTATTCTGCCGAGAGTAATCTGTGCTGAGATGCAGAGGTGAGGTCACTGGTACGGAGGTCCTTTTTGTAGCCTCCAATATCACATAAAAACTCAGTAAAGCGCCGTGAATTACTGAACATGAAAAGTTCCACCTCCCCTCTCCCTGTAATCATAGAGATACAGCTACATCCATGCTGTAACAGAGTTTACTGTTTGAATTTTTTTTTTTAAAATGTTGGAGGAATTCTGTAGTCCATCCATCCATCTTGTACTGCTTATCCGGGTGGAATTATATTTTGTGGCCGTTTTTTTTTGTCATACTGTTTGAAACAGTTTTTTCTGCACTGAAAATACTGTAGAGAGGTGGACTTTTTGTGAAATTTAGGTTTTTAGATATTAATCTTTTTTCAGATGCAACAGAATTTAGTTTGTGTTCTCCTGTAAAACATTTTTTAGGATTTTAATTGTAGATTTTAGAATTTTAGACCTATTTATTTGGAATCAACAAACACATTTAGTGCTCTCCTGTATTAGGAAAATTTTATATTACGTTTTGTTTGAAAATGAACAAAGAATTCATTTTAATTTTTTTTGTTTAAAAATTAATATAGAGCTAAAAGCAGCTAAAATGTGAGCTAAAATAATGTGTGAAAGCAAGTTAAATGATATTGGCCTGTCTGTAGACAGCTGTGGTCTTCTGAAACAATGTCAATGAAATGATGGCAGTTTTTAAAAGCACATTTTAAGACAAATTTGTCCATGGGGCAGATTTCTCTTTCATTTGTTTTAATAAAAGATATTGGAAGTAAATTAAAGGGTCATTGCAAATACTTCACTTTAAAAGGGCCAAGTTGTTACACAGTGGGAGGGAAAAATCTTGAACAGAAAAAAAAAAAATCTGTCAAGATGCATTGAGAACGGTTTTAGAATTAAATCAGAGTTCTGAATCATAATCAAATCATAGCGTGCCTAAAGATTCCCACACCTACTTCGGACCTCAGCTAGGGAGGAGGACTGACTTATCGGACCTTTTGCAGTTTTAGTTGGTGATCCCTGCTTTAGACCTACAGAATCATGGCAACATTATGATAAAAAAAAATTTTAAGCATTAAATCTTCAGTATTATCATTGTGTAGTCAAATTCATCGCTTTTCACTTCCTTGTTTTGTTCACAGAGCACTCTGGTGACTGATCGTGATGCAGTGTATTATCCAATCAGCATGGAGTCAATCCTAAACCCCGCCCACACTTCTAGAAGGCAGGGCATGAGGAGACAGAGCGGTGGCTAAACTTTCATTGATAAAAAATTACATATTTTGACTGAACAACTCCATACTCAGGGATACACACCCTTGTAACCTCAGCAAAGCACTTATAAAATCTGAGGTCAGTCTAACGAACGGTTTGAGAGATATGTGAGGAACAGACAGACACAGACACAGATATGCTGCATTTATAAATAGATGAACATAAAGGTGGTCATTTCAATGTAAGCAATAGCAAAAGTCCAAGATTACGAGGAAGAGGAGCTTTTGTGTTGCTGGCAGATTAGAAGAAAAATACTAGACACACAGTTAAAAGGCCAAAGGTCTACATGAGAATACGCAAATAAACTGGCACATGAACAGTTCAAAGCATGCATACTGTATGCGTGGTCACAAAATCTGGTAACAGTTTGTGGTTTACCTGAATTATAATGTGTTGAAGCCCAACATGTCTCTAGCTTTTAGAGTTCTATTGTTTATGTAAAGACACAACTCAACTCAAGAAACTGACCAAAATTGCTCGGAAAACTGTAGAGCTAATGCCTTCAGCCACCTCGTACTCGCCCTTCTCATTGGGCCGTGTGAAGTTATGTTCTCGTCCAGATCCGAACATTCTGAAAGGAAGGAGCAGCTTTGTTTATTTCCCCTTTGACTGACAGAAATGAGAAAGAGATGCATGTATCATTACTGATCACTGAGTGTAATAGTATATCATACCTGCCCAACATGGTATTGGGCTGTGCAGTGAAGATGGAAGGGTCCACTACAAAGCGTGTGTTATCAACAATCAGAGTGACTCTCTCAGAAGTCCTAACATTTCGGTTTCCAACAGTGGCACTTGCTCCTCCTTCTTTAGCACTCTCGTAGACAAAAACCATTTCTCCAGCTGCCAAGCTTTTGAAGGTGCCCTCAGTGCTGGACAAGCTACTGTTGCGACTGCTTACTACACCACTGCTGCTGGAACCGCTGGGTGAGACTCTTTGGGGCCGTGGACTACTGGGCCTTGATGAAGGACCATTATCTCGCTCACGGTCTACAAACAGGAATTCACAACAATGACACACAAAAGGACATTTTTTCTTCAAATTTGGACAGAAATACAGAACATGCATCCAGTCAGAAAGGAGTACTGACCACTGTTGTGCTGGCGGGTGGGTGAGGTGACATTACGAATGCATGGGGTGAGCTGGCCTTCTCTCTCATGTGAAGAGTCTCTGGAACGGTCACTGGAGCGGCGACGATCACGTGAGCGGTCGCAGCCCCCACTGGCACCATGAAGGCTCATCTTCCTATGTTCTTCCCCCAGTTGAGATGCTCGGGCCTGACTGCTGCTTTTAAAGACCAAAGCATACATAATATAACTGAATCTTCCATAAGCTAATGTTTTTAAAAATCTCATCAAATTAACAAAGATACATGCTTACCAGTAAACTGGATAGATGTCTCTACAGCTTAAGTTTGCTTGTTTAGAACCTTAAAACCTAGTTAAATGGCAAAACCTGACCTACCACACTAAATATGTTTTTCACAACAGCATGACACACATCAAAAACACTTTCATAACCTCAAAGGTGATGATACGAAATCTAAACCTAAGTTTTGACAGACTATCTGCATGATATAAACATGAGCAATAAGAGAAAGACACTGATAAAAAATGAAGGGTGAAATGATTTGATAGTACATTATGTATCTGATAGAATAAATCTCTCTGTCAGAAAAATATCCTAGCAGCATACAAGACATACCATATAAATAAAAAAATAAATAACTTTTAGGGGGATAATGCTAGGAAAAGCTCATCAGCCATCACAGGGCTGAGGTCAAAGTATCTAAATCAGTCCTGCCTACTTTATCTGAAATCTGGCGTTAAGCACGAAAGGACCTTTTAGAGGATTATGGGAGGGTGTACTGAAATTTTCATAACCAAGCTTAACCACTTTTTTTAACCATACCATGTCAATCACATAAATAAATAAGTGTGACTTAAGTTGACCAACACAAACGCCATATACAGATAAGGAAGAATTTTTCCTTTCAGCCTACACACATCTTCGAGGTGCTGGCTGAGCTCCTTAGTCTAGACACCCATAAATCTGCAGGTCTTGATCCATTCTTTCTGAAAAGTGGAGCTCATGTCATTGCAACCCCAATCTGTGACTTGTTCAACCTTTCGCCACAAACAAGAGTTTCTCTCAGGACTGGAATTCTGCTGCACTCACCCCACTTTTTAAAGGTGACATTGCTGATCCCAATTGCTATCGGCTAATTTCCAATTTGCCCTGCCTCTTCAAACTGATCAACAAACAGCTTATGGACCATCTTGAGACCCACAATATCCTTAACCCCTTACAGTCTGGTTTTAGATCCGGGCATAGTTGCATCTCTGCCACACTCAAGGCTGTAAATGACATTGTACAGTGCATCCGGAAAGTATTCACAATGCTTCACTTTTTCCATTTTTATGTTACACCTTTATTCCAAATGGGATTAAATTCATTTTTTCCCCTCAAAATTCTACACACAATACCCCATAATGACAATGTGAAAAGAGTTTTTTTATTTTTTTTAAGATTTTTGCAAATTTATTAAAAATAAAAAACTAAGAAATCACATGTACATACGTACTCACAGCCTTTGCCATGAAGCTGAAAATTGAGCTCAGGTGCATCCTGTTTCCACTGATCATCCTTGAGATGCTTCTACAGCTTAATTGGAGTCCACCTGTGGTAAGTTCAGTTGATTGGACATGATTTGGAAAGGCACACACCTGTCTATATAAAGTCCCACAGTTGACAGTGCGTGTCAGAGCACAAACCAAGCATGAAGTCAAATGAATAGTCTGTAGACCTCTGAGACAGGATTGTCTCAAGGCACAAATCTGGGGAAGGGTACAGAAAAATTCCTGATGCTTTCAAGGTCCCAATAAGCACAGTGGCCTCCATTATCTGTAAATGGAAGAAGTTCAGAACCACCAGGACTCTTCCTAGAGCTGGCTGGGTGTCTAAACTGAGCGATCGGGGGAGAAGGGCCTTAGTCAGGGAGGTGACCGAGAACCTGATAGTCACTCTGTCAGAGCTTCAGCGTTCCTCTGTGGACAGAGGACAACCTTTCAGAAGGACAACTATCTTGCAGCAATCCACCAATCAGGCCTGTATGGTAGAGTGGCCAGACGGAAGCCACTCCTTAGTAAAAGGCACATGGCAGCCCCCGTGGAGTTTGCCACAAGGCACCTGAAGGACTCTGACCATGAGAAACAAAATTCTCTGGTCTGATGAGACAAAGATTGAACTGTTTGGCTTCACTGCCAAGCATCATGTTTGGAGGAAACCAGGCACCGCTCATAACCACGCCAATGGTGGTGGCAGCATCATGCTGTGGGGATGTTTTTCCCAGTGGCAGGAACTGGGAGACTAGTCAGGATAGAGGGAAAGATATATGCAGCAATGTACAAAGACATCCTGGATGAAAACCTGCTCCAGAGTGCTCTTGACCTCAGACTGGGGCAATGGTTCATCTTTCAGCAGGACAACGACCCTAAGCACACAGCCAAGATATCAAAGGAGTGGCTTCAGGACAACTTTGTGAATGTCCTTGAGTGGTCCAGCCAGAACTCAGAGTTGAATCCAATTGAACACCTCTGGAGAGATCTGAAATGGCTGTTCACTGATGCTTCCCATCCAACCTGATGGAGCTTGAGAGGTGCTGCAAAGAGGAATGGGCCAAACTGCCCAAAGATAGGTGTGCCAAGCTTGTGGCATCATATTCAAAAAGACTTGAGGCTGTAACTGCTGCCAGGGATGCATCAACAAAGTCTTGATCAAAGGTTGTGAATACTTATGTACATGTGATTTCTTAGTTTTTTTATTTTTAATAAATTTGCAAAAATCTCAAAAAAAACAAAACAAAACAAAACTTTTTTCACATTGTCATTATTGGGTATTGTGTGTAGAATTTTGAGGAAAAAAGTGAATTTAATCCATTTTTAATAAGGCTGTAACATAACAAAATGGGGAAAAGTGAAGCGCTGTGAATACTTTCTGGATGCACTGTATGTGCCATTGACAACAAAGAAAACTGTGTTACTGTATTTGTTGATCTGGCTAAGGCATTTGATTTTGTAGACCATTCCATTTGGCTGGAAAGGTTACAATCTACTGGTCTCTCGGAGAGCTGTGTAGCTTGGTTCAGTAGCTGTTCCAGACATGTGCAGTCAGTGAGGGTGTCAGGTCTTCCCTCAGAGCCGCTGTCCCTTCACACAGTTCTCCCCCAAGGCTCTATACTTGGCCCAATGTTATTCAACATTTACATCAATAACATAACCCATGCTGGAGCTAACTCCCATATTCACTTGTATGCTGATGATACTATTGTGTACACTTCCAGCTCCTCTCTCAACACTGCCCTGTCTACACTACAAACTAGCTTCACAAACATTCAACATGCTTTTCTTGATCTTCATTTAACACTGAACACAAGCAAAACAAAATGTATAACAGAACTCTTCCACAAATTGAGTGTCCGAGTAAAATTCTTTCATTGAACAGGTCTGATATTCAGTTTGTCAGCTTTTACAAGTATTTAGGCATCTGGCTAGATGACTCACTTTCATTTGAAACACACATTAATACTCTGCTCTCCAAAGTGAAATCTAGAATAGGTTTTCTGTATCGTAATATGTCGTCGGCCTCCGTTGGTCTTGACCATGGAAGAGAATCCTAGATGTCTACTCTGCTGGAACAGCACCGCCTGCGGCTGAACAGGCCGATGCGCGAATGGCAGTCCCTGTCACACAGGTCGCACTTGTGGATGGTCTCTGTGCTGCTGGGTCTGTGGCGGTTCTTCCTGCAGGTCCTTTTTTCATCTGCTGCAGCAGTCAGTTTCTCTTCACCAGCCTTGAGCTGTCTGGTCAGGGCGCCTCTCCATTTGGAGCGGTCCGTTGCGAGATCCTCCCAGCGCTCTGTGTTTATCTCCAGGGCCTTCATATCTCTCTTGCAGACGTCTCTGAAGCACAGCTGTGGACGGCCAGCGTCTCTCCTGCCAGTCGCCAGTTCTCCGTAGAGGACGTCTTTGGGGATTCTGCCATCCTCCATACAGTGAACATGGCCTAGCCAGCGGAGCCTGCGCTGCCTGAGTAGAGTGAACATGGAGGGAAGGCCGGCGCGGGACAGGACTTCTGTGTTGGGCACGTTGTCCTGCCAGGATATGTCCAGGATGCGGCGAATGCAGTACAAGTGGAAGGAATTCAGTCTCTTTTCCTGCCGGGCGTATGTTGTCCATGTCTCACTCCCATAGAGCAGTGTGCTGATGACGCAGGCGTTGTACACTGCCATCTTCGTCTTGACAGAGAGTTTGGGATTTTGGGAAACAATCTGTGATTGTTGTAATTGCTTTTAGCTTTAGTTACTTTCACTATTTTTATATATCAGTGCTATCTGTTTTAAGTGGCATGATATTGTATTGTCTGCTTTGTATGTAGGGCTGTGCAATATGACCAAAATTTCATATCACGATATAAGTAATCTTATTTGACAATAACAATATATATCACGATATACATTTTCTGTAAATTCTATAATTTGTATATGATAACCAATAAAAAGGACCATCCTTTTTTCTACATTTTAAATTACATACTGAATATCGTAATAAGTCCTCTGCTAAACACCTTTTGGTTAACCTCTTGCACTCCGGTGTACCGCGGGCAGTCACGTCTCTGCGTCCTAGGGCGCCCTTGTGCGCCCTAGGACGCACACAGTACATCCTAGTGCGCACGAGGGCGCCCTAGGACGCACACAGTGCATCCTAGTGCACACTGAAAAAAAAAGAAAAAAAAAAGCTGCATTTCCGTTCTTCCACTACAGACACAGCCGCGATCAGAAAGCCAAAGGAGTGCTTTGATTGGTTTAGATGTGACTGACCTCTCATTCGACTAATAAGAGCCTTGAATTGGGTTTCTGAAACCTTGAAGAACCAATGACTGAAAACTTAGCAAGAAGGACCCGCCTACCAACGGCTGCGAATACAGTGAGCCAATTGAAGCACAGAAGTTCGAAAGCGTGCGTCCCTTGCGTAAAATCTGTTTTGTGTAAGGCTGGGTGACACACACGCGTTCGCCAGTCTTTTTTTCTTACTACTGTTCTTATTTGTTTTGAAAATTCATTCGCCAAAACCGCAATCATGGAAGTGCAAAACCGCAATAATGGAATTATGGTTTGACCGGGTCGCGTGACCAGAACCACGAGTCCGTAACAAGCGGACCAGCGTCATGTTCGTCTGACAATGAGGAAGAGAAGTTCGCCAGCGACACTGCTGTTGTGGACAGGTAAGTGTTATAAGCTAAATTATTCTTTACCCCTGAAAATTGTAATCAAAATGACTTTTGACCGATCGGTAAATTACAACTGTGCGTCATCGCCACATGACGGACCGGTCCGTGTGCTGCGTCCGGACCATGAACGCCCCCCCCCCCCCCCGCTACTCTTCTGTAGCGGATTGCAGATATTATTGCAGATATTTTAGTACAACTGTGCATAGTAGACCGCGGCGCACCGTCCCCGCTTTCCATCATGTAGCGATGGGCGATGTCCGTCCTCTGTAGCGGGGGGTGGGGGGAGTTGTTATCTTCTACATTACAGATATTTTAGTATAATTTTTAGTGCACTGTAGGTCATTTTTTCTTGTAAAAAAAAAGCCACACATTTTTTACGTGGCATGCTTCTTTGTGTGTGGGGGCTTGTTTGTTCATTCATTCATTCATGAATGAATAAACAACCCACACACCCACACAGCCCTTCACCTTTCATTAGAGCCCAGGATGAAGCTTCTATATTGAATCATTCAAAAGTTACAGACGTTTTTCCAAACTGTGCCATTTGGCACAATTTGGCACAGTTCAAAAACGCCTGGGAACAACCTAAGAAAAAAGCTGTGTAATATATTCATTTTTTGTGGTATTGTTACAAAATTTTGACCTCAGCTGGATAACACTTGGTTCTACATTTCTGTTGCATTTTCCAGCCCGGATCCGACAGCTATGTGTTATTTGCAAGCATTTGTATCCAAAAAAACACCCAGGCGAAATTTATTTTCTTCAAGTTCAGTATGTTTAGATGACTGTCACTCAGTGGCAGGAGCACTTAGAGACATTATGACTGTTTTGCCAAAAAAATTCAAAGTGTTTTCTTTTAAATGAGACCAACCCCATGAAGATGCTGCAAAGGGTTGAAGAACAGCTTTTGATTTACTTGGGGTACGTTATTTTTAGGCGTTTTTAGGGAAATTGACCAGAGTGCAAGGGGTTAAAATGACAGTCCTCCCAATCATAGACTATGGTGAATTTATAGATCGGCCGCTAAAACACTCCTCCATAAACTTGACGCCATTTACCACGCTGCTATTCGCTTTGTTACCAGAGCTCCTTTCAGCACTCACCACTGCAGCTTGTATTCTCTGGTAAATTGGCCCTCTCTTCACTATCACCGTCAAACACACTGGTTTCTGTTGATTTACAAAATCTTAATTGGCAAAACTCCTTCATATCTTCACTCACTGCTCAATTTCCATAACATTAGCCGTTCCCTCCGCTCAAGCAGCTACATCAGTCTGCTTGTTCCCAAAGCCCGCACTACTTTTGGTTGTTTATCTTTTTGGTTTTCTGCTGCAGACAACTGGAATCATTTGCAACAAAAGCTAAAGCTCAGTTCTTTTATACCACTCTCATCCTTTAAAAGTTTGGTAAGGGAAATAATCTGTGATTGTTTTAATTGCTTTTAGCTTTACTTTCACTATTTTTATATATCATAGTGCAATCTGTTTTAAGTGGTATGATATTGTATTGTTTGCTTTGTATGTAGGGCTGTGCAATATGACCAAAATTTCATATCAAGATATAAGTAATCTTATTTGACAATAACAATATATATCACGATATACATTTTCTGTAAATTCTGTAATTTATATATGATAACCAATAAAAAGGACCATCCTTTTTTCTACATTTTAAATTACATACTGAAAAAAAATCAGTTGTACAAATTCATCTGTCAAACTTCTCCCTCTTAATTTTGCAGTGTTATAAAATTGTTTTTAATGTGAATTTGAGATGACTTCAACCTTATTCTTTATTGCTACTGGACTAATTAAAAATGATTAGAAATCAAGATACATTAAGAGCCAGTTTGTTCTTTCGACACATTTTAATTTAGTACTTATTTAGTGTGTATGCGGCCGCTGTCAGACACTTTTGCAGCTTTAGTAATGATTTTTCAGACAAAATTAAGAAACTCTGCAGTGATTTAAACCAGAACAATGGTCTGATACACAATAATGTTTCCTATTAGCGACAAGTTAGCACTGTCATTGAGTATTTGCCGTCTTATAATTAGAGAGAGATGGTGTTAATGTGACTTACCTCCAGTTAAAACAAGGTTAGAGGACTATCCTCTCTGACATAGCACGGGGGAAAAAGTCCAATATTCCCTGGCTGGCACAGAAGTAGCAACTCCACAGAAGTAGCGGCAAAACATTTAGCTCGCAGTTAGCTGCTGTGGTGCACCTGGCGCACTGCGGGGGAGACGCAGGGCGGTGACAAGTAGAAATGGGTATGTCTCTTAAATCCAGATATAAACGATACAGTTTTATATGAAACGGTAGATGTTTTTTATCATGTCATCAATATATATCGTCATATCACACAGCCCTATTTGTATGTATTTCTTTTTGTTTGTCCTTTTTTATGCTGCCTCTTGGCCAGGTTGCCATTGGAAATGAGAATTGGTTCTTAACTGACCTACCCGGTTAAATAAAGGTTAAATAAAAAATAAATGTGCTTTGGAACAATCTTGGTTGTTAAATATTGGTTTAGATTACAACATTACAAATACAGTAATTAATAAAAAATTCATAGTAACTTACTTTTAACATTTATTGTATGGTTCGTGCAAACAGTGATATTGAAGAAACAAAGATAACATGAGTAAATCTATTTGAATATAGACCATCTAACCTGGCAAATATATATTTTACTGTTATGATTGTGACAGTACAACTAGCAAAATATCACCAACTGGTTGCTTTACAATCCATGTGCCATATATTTTAACTGAGGTTTTAAATTACTTGATAGAAGGCAATATCAATGCACAAGACGTATACTAATCATTCAGTTCATAGCTTTAATATGATGTTACATGGCTGTTGGTCGCTGTATTGGTGACCATGTTGGGAGGGAAGCTGCAGGGGGTAATTCTTATTCATTAGAGCCAAAAATTATGTAAATATAATGCACTACGGTGCCATAATTGGTTGTACAAACAAACACTAGTGAGAAGGAGAAAGTGTGGTTTTATCGATTACCTGCAATTATTTTGAACCACTGTGAGTCAACTCGGAAGCTATCACAGAAACGGGGGAGAATTTGGCTTTCTCAGTATTGGTAGAGCTGACTTGGCGCCTTCCTTGCATCCCAACTTGTGGGTGTGCTCTGACCATTTTGTTACAGGTTTATAGAAATAATTGATTAATAATATTGTTGAAGAGTCTGTAATGCTCTGGACATTTTCACAGTCACCTCCTCTGTTCTGATTAGCTCAGCTACTGCCTGCAGCACATACACACAGAGCTAAGCACACGTACTTGAACATTTAACAGGACCTATCGAAGCCAACTTAAGTCCAACACTTTCAAGCTACACCCCTCCTTGCCATGTTGTTGCCTTCGACTGCACTCTGTACCATCAGCTATCCACACAAGCAAGACAGAAAATGACATAGTAGTAACCCAAGGCATGCTGTTCTGATAGGCATGTCAAAATGTCAGAAACTGGCTAATTAGCCTTTGGCTTTGAGGGTTACTACAAATACTTGGGAGTCTACAAATCAACTTCTTATTGTTAACAATGAGGATACCGATTAGACACCAAGACAACGATGTCTAACTTCATCTGAAAGCACCTGTACAGGTGAGTGCTGAAGCTAGCCTTTAGCTAAGGCTAATTCAAATTAGATCACATATCAAAAGAAAAACCTGATCAAAAACAAAACAAACCAAAAAAAAAACAAACAGGTGAAATTAAGTTGAGGGCTCTGTGAATAATTTATGGGTTGAGATATGGATAAACATGCATGACGAGAACATATACTTTTATAATAATCCTTTATTAGTCCCACAATGGGGAAAATACAGGGCATCCACCTGGATGAGGGATGGGCAACTGGCGGCCTGCGGGCTGCCTCATCCACTGTGGCCCGCCAGTCCATTGACAAAAACCAATTATTTATTTATTTATATCATTTTTGCCGTATTTGGAACCGCATTCTTAAATGTAATTATAGAGTCAGCTAGCAGAGGAAGAGCTAATTGAAACCTAGGTGCCTCTCAGTGTGCAAGTGGTCAAAGAGAGAGCGAGAGTGAGGGAGCCAGAGTGAACAGTGCACCAGTGGAGAACATGTTTTTAAGGCATGTTGCCTGCTATGTCCGCATTAATAGGCTGTAAACAGCAGTAAATGTACAAAGTAGGCTGCTTTTAAACAAGAATATATACTACTGAGGAGCTGTAGTATTTATTCTTGTTTAGCAGGTGAAGCCTCATGGAGCTCAGAAGCTTTTCTTCTAATTGTGCAGAAAAATATTCAAAGCTTTGAGGTTTCTTTCTAAAGAGCGGACTGAAGCACTGACAGTTTCAAAACCATGTCATCAGTAAAAGTTCAGAGACTGTGGTCATTGTAATCTGCTGAAATTTTTTCTGTTCATTTATACCAGTGGCTCTTAAACTTTTTTTTTATTCCCCATTTTGGGGAACCATTAACAAGTCCACCTACCCACAGCTATTTCTCTGCCCCTCCACACCCACAATGAATCCAAGAGCAAGCTAAGTCTCATCATGTTTCCTTCATGTTTCCTGCTCTGAAGACAGCGGAGATGATTGTGGACTTCAGGAAAGTCACAACCCCCCTGCCCCCCCTCACCATCACAGGCTCTCCCATCACCATTGCAGATTCCTTCCGCTTCTTGGGCACCACCATCACCCGGGACCTCAAATGGGAGCCAACCATCAGCTCCCTCATCAAAAAGGCCCAGCAGAGGATGTTCTTTCTGCGGCAGCTGAGGAAGCTCAAGCTACCCACCAAGATGTTAGTGCAGTTCTACACGGCCATCATCGAGTCCATCCTCACCTCCTCCATAACCGTGTGGTACGCAGGAGCCACTGCCAGGGACAGACTAAGGCTGCAGCGCGTCGTGCGCACTGCTGAGAAGGTGATCGGCTGCAAGCTCCCATCTCTCCAGAACCTGTACATCTCCAGGACCCGGAGGCGTGCAGGCCGGATCATAGCCGATCCTTCACACCCTGGTCACGTACTGTTTGCCCCCCTCCCCTCAGGTAGAAGACTTCGGTCCATTCAGACTAAAACCTCCCGGCACATGAACAGCTTTTTCCCCTCTGCCATCAGACTGCTGAACACTAAGTGACTTATTGACTCTCGTGCACTATGTACGGCAGCTCAACCAGACTCATGACATTCATCACTGTTTTTCTGTTGCATTATTGACTGCACTGTGGTACCCCATATTATCTGCTACTTGCTAATTTATTTAAAACTGCCTTGACTAGTATTACTCATTATTACTATTATTATTATTACTTATTATTCTACACTTATTGCATGTTTTTAGTCTTTTAGTTTTTTAGTCTATCTCTTTATCTCATCATGTTTTTAATGTTGCAGCATGGCACCGAGACAAATTCCTAGTTTGTGTACTACATGAACAATGGCAATAAATCTGATTCTGATTCTTTTCTTCTTGGCTTTTTTTTGGTTTTTTTTGTTAATTATAGTCCAAAATTTCTCTTTGCTCATCATTTTGATGGAAAGAGTTTTAAAAATTAGATCATGGTATAATTTCATCCTTCCATCCATCTTCTACTGCTTAATCCTTTTTGGGTTGGGGGGGGGGGGGAGGGCTGGAGCCTATCCCAGCATCACTAAAGGTATGTAGAGGGACATGTCCTGGACTAAAGAACAAACTTTAGGATCTCTGAGATGCTCTTTGGGTGGGAAACTTCATGCAAACAGCCAAAAAGAGACTAAGGCACTCGCATTTCCAAAAGCAAAAAAGCCTTTATTCAAATGGCTTTGGTAATACAAACCTATTAAAATCAACTGAAAGCTCCTACATGTTTTGGCAGTCAGCCTTCATCAGGGAGTCAAACAGATATCAAGAAGAGGGGAGGGTTCTTCTAAAAAAGGTCCACCAATCAGAAACCTCCACCTGGCTGCTGTGGTGTCCTGGTTCAAAAATGCACAGTGTAAACACCCACCACATGTAATCCCTACCACCTTCCAACCAACAAAATTCAAAACATAAACAACATGCCCACACAACATATATAGCCACTAAATCCTGCAGACAAGGCAAAATAAAATTAAAACAGTGTTCAAACCCAAACCAGGCAATCATATAAACACACTAAAATCCAGGTCCCCATTCAGGCCTGAATATTTAGTAGCTTGTAATTATTAAATCCAACATGTTTCCTGTTGATTTAATAGTCTCTGTCTGTTGCCTTTTCTTATGGACAATGGAACATGATCAATCTCACAGACCTGTAAGGTAGATGGGTCACTGTTTTGATGCTCCAAGTAGTGTCTTGCCATGGGACAGTTCATGTTGCCCGTACGGATTGCATATCTGTGTTCCTCCAGTCTGTCCTGTAGGCATTGTTTGGTTTTTGGTTGGTGCTTTTTTGAACCAGGACACCACAGTAGCCAGGTGGAGGAGGTTCCTGATAGGTGGACCTTTTTTTTTTTTTTTTATAAGAACCCTCCTCTCTTCTTGATATCTGTTTGACTCCCTGATGAAGGCTGACTATCGAAACACGTAGGAGCTTTTAATAGGTTTATATGACCAAAGCCTTTTGAATAAAGGCTTTTTTACTTTTGAAATGAGAGTGCCTTGGAGTCTTTTTTTTTGGGCTGTTTGCATGAACTTATGTCAGCATCTTTGGGCAAGAGGCAGGGTACATGCTGGGCAGATCGCCAGTCCACTGCAGTGGAGATATAATTTTATCAGTAATTTTAATTCTAATATGATAAAACACTGAGTAACTTTTATTTTCGTTTGTATATTCAGTTTTAACTGTGAAACAGGAAATAATACCCCCCCCCCCCAAAAAGGTTTATATGTAAATGTGGCCCTCGGGAGGTGAGGAAAAAATGTTTGTAGCCCTCACTACCACCAAAGTTGCCCATCCCTGACCTGGATAGATGAGGCAGCCATGGTGCAGCGCCAATCCCTTCACCATTCACACACACATTCACACCTAGGGCCACTTTAGAGTCTCCAATTAACCTAGCTTGCATGTTTTTGGCCTGTGGGAGGAAACTGGAGTAAACCCATGCAAACTCCACACAGAAGGGTCACTGATGATCAGGAGGTGCAATCAAACCCATGATGGTCAGGGGTGGAATCAATCCTGTGACCTTCTTGCTGTGCTGCCACAATGCTAACCACTGCACCACGACCTGCCCAAAAAATGTCCAAGCTGGGGCTCGAACTCATGGACTCTTACATCAAAATCTGGCGCTCTACTCATGTCACTAATTGGGTGCTACTATTTTACAATTTTTACAAATATTGCTCTGGCTTTTAAAATGGCATTGACTAACCTACAGCAGCATGATGGAATCTAATTTTAATTTGACATTTTTCTCAATTTTTACATGTTTAACATTAAAAAAAAACAAAAAAAAACAACAGGTGCTCATGCCTCAGTTTTATAGCCTTTAGGTATTTTGTATAAAGCTTTACAAAATATTTGCACATGAACAATCCAAATTTTTTTCTACTTTTTCATAAAAAAAATAAAAAAAATTTTGTTTACCCTGGCTATGGGCATACAAAGGTTGTTGAGTTCACACACTGCCATGTCTCAGACCCAGGCACTTACGAACTGGTCATAAACTTCTAAACCACTGTAGGATCTTAGATTTTTAATAAATAAATTTGTTGTTTAATAAATTATAGATGTGTGGATAGATGACGCTAGCTCACTTCTCCATGCCTTTTTACCAGTTTTGTTTTGGAATGAGATAAGGGTCCCACTTCTCAATTCAAACAAATTTTTTGTCATACTGCTGTCTGCTATAATTATCAAGAGTTTCATAATAAATTTCGGACATTTTTATATATTTTTTTGCTCCATTTTGTTCCTGTGATAGGGCTGTCTATGCTTATGTCACTGATCACGTGAACTTAGCCCTAGCAGCTGAGTAAGGTATAAACAAACGACATTCTTAATGTATTTAATGGAAATGTCAACTAAATTTAAATATAGAAAATGCCAAAATGGTGCACAACTGGCTCATGTAGCCATCACCATCTTATGAAAGATGGTGATGACAGTCAGAAATACAAGTTTTTTTAGATTCCCATCAGCCAGCAGAGATTACCGAAGGAGTATATTGTGGACTGCTGTCTGTCAAAGGAGAATGCCTTTTCATAATGGGATGTGATATCATCCCTCAGTCTCCATCTGTTCTGACCCCTTTATGACAGGTATGTCTGTTTACCAAACTATAACTCTTATTTATCATTAAAAGTAACTTGCCTACACGTAAAGTTAATGCAAACTGCGAAAAACATCTAACTTTATATCCAAGGAAGTTAACAGCTAGAATAGCATTGGCACAGAAACATGTCGGCTTGGTAGGAATATTCATTCCAATTTGAGCCACTAATCAACCTCAAAGTAAATGCATCAACACTGCAATTAAACTAGTTTAAAAATGAGACCGACACTCACTTGCTGACAAATGGACCGAAGCTCTGTAGAGCTGCAACAAAGTGTCATGATTAAGAAGGGCTAACAAGTATAAACAAACAGCATCTTCTGCATGGGAGATGGAAGTAGGGGTGGGCAATATGGCCTAAAAACGATATCATGACATTTCTGTGAATTTTCACGATATTACAGAATAGTTTCTTTTTTTTAAATTTATATAAAAAGGACAGTTTCACAAGCCAGCATTATTTACCTTCAAAATATTCAGGAAAAACAAAAACTCTATTTCTCCATTTTATAAACAGCAGCTCAGGTTTAGTTTAAAATATTTTTTAGTTCTGTATCAAATATTACAAGAATATAAACCGTTACAACTTAACTGCAAACAGAGGTCGGGTTTTATGCTGAATCACTCTACCTGCATTACTCCCGTTGCATGGACCTATCCTTCAGCTTTTGCCTCTCTGAACGGATGTTTTTTCCCCCTCTCTCTTTGGGTGGTTGAATAAAATCAAGATGAAGCGGCCAAAATGAAAGTAAAAATCTACTGCCACTTTGAGCTGCACATTGTTCAACAATACCGCTCCAGCAGTGTTCTGGATATATGGAACAAAATGCAGGCAGATTGTCCACACTGCTGCACTGCTTTTTTTTTTTTCTGTTTTTAACATGACAGCAGTCTGAAACAGAAAGTGAAACTTAAATTTTTCCACTCAACTGGGGACGGTCTGATTTCAGAGCGGCAACTTCCCACCAGGATCCCCCGGCCAAGGGTGAGTTACCGTGCTGCCGCAGTGCTAACCACTCCGCCACCACTGTCCTTAGGTATGACTGTGAGAGTGAATGGTTGTCTGTCTCTCTGTGTTGGCCCTGCGATGGACTGGTGATCTGTCCAGGGTGGACCCTGCCTCTCGCCCAAAGATGCTGGGATAGGCTTCAGCTCCCCCGCGACCCGAAAAGGATTAAGCGGAAGAAGATGAATGAATGAATGAATTTCCCACCATGTTTGTTTTGCTGTTTCTATGCAGTATGACGTCGTCACGCAGCAGACCCCAAATATCGCGATATTCATTTTTACACCGGTATCAAAATTTATACCGGTATTATTGTGAACGATACAATATTGCACACTCCCAGACGGGAGGTTGTCCTGAGTTCCAGTGGATACATTTTGCAAACCTAAACATGACTTTTTTTGGGGGGGATTTCCACAGCAGGTACAATTTATTTTCTATTATTAGTGTTCTTCCAATGCATGTATCCGGTAGTTACAAATATCAATAAATACTGTTTCTGGCCACTACGTTGGATCATTCTTCCACATACTGGCTGGTAGATGGTAGGGACACTTTTTGAGATCACAAATTTAAAGTTTTTGATCATATCTGGTCAGATCTTGCAGTGAAAGCTCGCCATAATGTTGATATGCCATATTGTTTCAATGGCAAACTGCCGGTTTTTAATACCTTGGGTTTGCGCGGTCACGTGCAAGTACCTGGATGTGCAGACAGCCCTATTATCCCCCCAACATGGCCGCCAATCTTATCTGACCCCGCCGGAAGTCACATGATCGAAAACTAAAAATACCTGCATAGCTGCCAAGTCTGCTTGCGACTTAGGGCTTGTTTTTCTCTAAAGTCGCTTGCAAATCTCATCAGTCACGGGTTGCGGGTTTTTGGGCTTGTTTTTTTTAATGTGTAGCTGCTTATTTGGGCTTGCTTTGCCATCTGTACGACAGCTCTCCCAGCTCCCCACAAAACACAAGCACAATAGTTTACAGGACCCAACCACACAAGGTTTCCTGGTTACCACGCCCACCCCACTGATCCCTGCAGAAAATCTAGATGAATCATTGTCCACCAGAAGTGAAGCCACCTGGCTGCCATACTAGTACACCCAAATCGACGGCTGCTAAAGATAACGTCAACTTGATTTCTATAGTTCACCCGTTGTGCAAGATTATAAGCTGTCTCCATACCATGAAGTTCAAAATCTGTTAATTTTTGGTGAAGTTATTGAGGTAAAAGTGGCTGGCCAGGGGCTTCACTTCTGGTGGCCAATGATCCATTCAGTTTTTCTACAAAGATCAGTGGCCCGCCCGACTCCACTCAGCTCTGTACTTGCTAACGGGGCATGAGCTATTCAGGTTTCTTTTTTATATAGATCAGTGCATATGGGACCTTAAAAAAAATCTCCATTGAAATGAATGGCAAGAGCAAAATTATCTTTTGATCCTGATCAGATTCTGCCATGAGTTACACATATGATTTTTCTCAATTTAAAAGATAAGTTTCCAAGTAATTAAAGTTGTCGGCTGTCATATAATAAAGTAATATTTAGTTTTTGTTTAAACAACTAGCAGACAACAACTCCCATCATCCCACATGACTAAACTGTAATCGTGTTTAGTGCTGTTACTTATGCAGGATGCATGCCTTTTCTTTTGATCAGAGTTTAAAAATTTAATTTATTCAAAGTTTTTATGTTGACTGTGTGTACTATACATTTGTTGTTGCTTATGCAGAATGCATATGTATTTTCCTTTAATTAGAGTTTATAAAATTCCATTATTCAATGCCGACTGTGTATACAGTCAATTCACTGCAAAAAAAATAAATCTATATATCGATATACATTATCAAGCAGCCTCTCTTTTACACAGTGTGGTAGGTTGCCTGTTGGGCTTTTTTTGGGCTTGTCTCCATAGAGCTTGCTTCTTTCTTGGTTCGCTCATGAAACCTGGCAACACTGAATACTTGAGACTTTCGTTCTTTACATCTTGTTGGTTTACTGTCAAGGCCCCACATAACCAACTTGCCCTAGCCAGTTACAGCCGCCCCACAACAATCTTGCTCCATCAAGTGATGCCCTGTGGTGCAGCACAGCGAATGAGCCTAACTCAGCAACCTCATTTTCTATTTGTTGAAATCTCTGAACATATGACTGTAATTTTTTTCCTGCAAGAGAGGAGTTTCCGCCCCCCTCCCCAGTGGTATAGTTTTAATAAAAATATATATTTTCAACCCATCTATTTTAACCAAACTTTTAATTTCTTTGAAATTAAAACATGTGATCGGCTATTGTGGGTCTCAGACTTTTTGTTTTAGACATATTACTTTCTTCAGGAATGACCCGAATTAAATGTGCTGCAGCCTCTTGAAATTATGAGTAACGCTCTTTGAACCTATGTGTAACTTATTGAATGGGTTTCTAACTTGGAGCTAACCTATAATGGCATATTTGCAGTGTTGACTCATAGGAAAAACCCGTACTTTGAACCTATGTGTAACTTACTGAATGGGTTTCTAACTTGGAGCTATCCCATAATGGCATATTTGCAGTGTTGACTCATAGGAAAAACCCATACGTAGCTCTGCTCAGCTGCCCCCTGCAGCGCATACACACACAGAGAGAGCTAAACACACGTACTTGTTTGTATAATGAGAACTGTCAGGGATGTGTCTGAGCACTTTCAAGCTACAAAATAAAGATCCAAATCGCTGTGTGCCCCCCCATATCTTTTGTACCTTTTTTTAAAAACCTTTACCAGTGTTCTGATAGATATGCCAAAATGTCAGAACATGGAGGAGGAGGAGGATCCAATCAGCTGATTGCTGGAAGCACAGAGCTCTGCTGTTTTCCATGATAAATCACTCTTTGATTTTGGCAGTGCCTCTCGCAAAAGCACACCCCATGCATTCTCTTGTTTTTTGTTTTTTTTAACTTTATTAAAAAATATAAAATTTATTAAAATTGCCATCAGTTAGTGTGCCTTTGAGTCAGGTTGTGTCTGGCCACTGCTTCTTCCAGCATGTTCTGTGTTGGATACAAGGGTGTTGTTTGTCAGACCCTGGTCCCTGCTGACGCTCCGCCAATCCGGGGCAACTTTGTTGTGGGGCGAGTTGGTCATGGAGCAAGCTGCTTATGGGGCAGCTGTAACTGGCTGGGACGAGTTGGTTATGGGGGGACTTGACTGGGTACCATCTCGTGGTTCCAATAAACCACGTGTGATCAAATTAATTTGCTACTAGTATAGTCTCTTCAGCAGTTACTTGCATTGCCATTACTTTAACACTAACTATTTAATACCTCGACAGTTTTTATGTTGCTCACCTCGGATGCTTGCACAGTTTGCGGAGTCCGCTCGCTGTTTTTCGTTCCCAGTTTTCGGTGTCACTGGAGTTGCTGTCATATGACTGCAGACGAACTGCCATCACCCGTGTAGGGGGGAGTCTAGTCTGGATCTTTCGCCGTTCATAATCTGGTCAATGGTAAATGCCGAAATCAACAAGTCAGTTCGATCCGAGGACCAGCCGCTAGCAAGGCACAAAACGAAATATTTAACAGTAAACAAGCCGAGTTAATATATCCTGCCAACTTTACTGTAAACAGAGGGTACACACCGTCAAATTTATTGTCAACGTTTCCGAGACTCTTCATCTAGCATGCGATTAAGCTACAGACATATTCTGCTATGATAGCATCTTAGCTAGCTAGCATTAGCTGGCCTTGCTGACGGGCGATTTAACACTATTATTTTAACAATCCTGAACGGCAGTGTGGCAAGGGAAGTAGTTCTACCGTTAAAGACACACAATGTTTCATATTCTAGGCAGATGTAAGAAAAATATAAAAACAGCTACCTGTCTCGAGAGGTTCTCAGCAACAGCTTAATCGCAAACGCTCGACAGCAGCTAAACAGTCATCTCCTTTCAAAACACTCACCAGCTGACGTCACGTGACGGCCGTTAAAGGCTCGAGGTGATGACGCATTCAAATGTTGAGTTGCTACCATACCCATACCCACCGTCTTTGCCCATAACTTAAATTATTTCTGCTTGCAAATTTTCCGAATATAAGTGTTTAATATTTTAAAGCAATCAACGTGATACCAACAGATATCAGAGGGATTTTTTTAACTTATATATCTAAACAAACCGGACGGACGGTGAAATCTCGCAAGTCTCGCGATACGTTACCTGTCAAAGAAGGTTCTCTTCATTTGAAACAGGCGCATTCCATATCCAATATAACTGTCGATCATAACTAAACATAAGTCACAGTTTCAAACAGGTAAGTAAAGATAGATAAACCTTGTGGAGCCGTCAAAATGAACTGCACAAAAAATATGCTATGAAGACATTATTGCAAATTATGAATGTAAGCAACAATGAATGAATGAATGAATGAATGAATCTTTATTTCGGATAGTACAGGTTAAAAGAAACTGAATAATATAACAAAGGGGGAAAGAAAATCCAACAAGGTCAAATTAGACAATAACTCCTCTGATTATACAATTCAACATAAGTTATCCGAAATGGGTGATGGCTGAAGCCGCAGCTTATATTGCCCACCCATATTCCATCCAAGAATTCAAAAGAAAAATAAAACAAGACAAGAGCGATTACAATTCAAAAACGAAGCTAAGACAAAATGTGACAGAAAAAAAAAAAAAAAAAACTAAGCTACAACACAACACAGGCTGGATATGACAATCCTTATGTGATTTTACATGTCATCTTGTATATATGTTTGGAGTATTTCTTCCTTTAGTTTTTGTTTAAATTGTCCAAGCGTTGTACATGATTTTAATTCAGGTCCAAAATCATTCCATTGTGGGTGACCCCCACAGCCTTCGGGTCAAACAGAGCACTCAGCTGGAGCAATTAGCAGAACAGTGAGATGTATGGACTGATATCAATAGGCAGCCTCTCCTTCCTGCCAGTAATCCTGCTATTGATATGTGTGACTCTCATGTAAATGTCCCATGCATTCCTGCTGTACTGTGATGCTAATGTGCCATGCATGCATTGTCTAGCTGGGTATATAAGTGAACTGAATATCGCTTGCTTTCCCTCTCTTACTGCTCTTTTGATGACACGCATTGCCTGTTTGCTGACTAGAGACTGAGGGCTCACTCCAGTGCGCTTACACAGCGCTGGAGTGAGTCCCGTGATGGTGGATGAATAAAACACCCTTTTAAACTTCACTTCGCCGTGCCCATGCACCGGGGTCCCTTATTTTTATTGGCCACACTGGTGACCCCGAATACAAGAACACGCTGACGAAGAACGAACGCAGCCCCCGGCGATGACTCCGACGACAAGCGAACGCAGCAGCCTGACGCAAATGGACTGCCCTCCCTTCTGCCACACGGGAGACCTCGACGCAGAGCCAACACCAGGTGAACTCTCCGGAGATCATCCACGACCGGGAAGGCTGCAGAAAGCGTCATGGTGCGACCCTCGCCTGAGATCGGGACATCCACGCTGAGACTGGCCGAGGGACACAAAATGTCTACTCCCTCTCACCGCTCCTCCGCATTGACACGAGCACGCACGCACCTCGTCCTCTCTCCACGACGGCGACCTCCAGGGCCGACGGAGAACGCAGCGCGTGGACCAGAACGCACCATGACCCGGCACGAGCAAACGACAGCAACAGCCAAAACAGGGACGACCATCGGCGCCGACGACGCTGCTCTCCAGCAAGCTCCCTGACCCTGACTCGCCTCGACAGCGGACCTGCCATGCACCGAACCCCCGCACGCACGCCGGGGGGTTACGAGGACAGCGCACCATGCACGGGACAATAACGGCTCCACAGACCGCCATCGTCCTCCGCCGCTGCACATCGGAACCTTCAGGGCTGCTCACACACCTGAAGCACACACGCAGCCCGCTCATAGGATTTTGTATGGGTCTCAGCCACGGCGCACAATGGGAATTCAGCCGTCAGCTGTCCCCGAAGGCTTCAGGGCTGTGCGCGCACCTAAAGCCAACACGCCAAGTCCCTCACACAGCTGCAGCTCCCGTTTTTCTTCATGGCCGCTACTCATACTCGCAGAACTGAGCCGCGAGACGAGTCAGAGACAAATTTTTCTTCTCACAGCCGCTGTGGATCTCCGCCACGTTCAACGGGACAGCCCCTCAACACCGTGGATCCACATGCAATTTTTGCACGGCCCAGACAACTTCGCCATCCCGGGCCGGCACTTGCTACCCCCACCTTCCTCCCTCCCCCTCCTCCGGCACTCATCCAATCGACGCCTCAGCCCCCAGCTGAGCCCTCTGGGGGGGGGGGTGACCCCCACAGCCTTCGGGTCAAGCAGAGCACTCAGCTGGAGCAATTAGCAGAACAGTGAGATGTATGGACTGATATCAATAGGCAGCCTCTCCTTCCTGCCAGTAATCCTGCTATTGATATATGTGACTCTCATGTAAATGTCCCATGCATTCCTGCTGTACTGTGATGCTAATGTGCCATGCATGCATTGTCTAATATCGCTTGCTTTCCCTCTCTTACTGCTCTTTTGATGACACGCATTGCCTGTTTGCTGACTAGAGACTGAGGGCTCACTCCAGCGCACTTACACAGCGCTGGAGTGAGTCCCGTGATGGTGGATGAATAAAACACCCTTTTAAACTTCAGTTCGCCGTGCCTGCACTTATTCCGTACCTCCTCCACACTGGGTTCCCTTATTTTATCCGCCACACCATAATCTGACTCCTTGCACTGAAACACAGTGTTGCTTGGTGGTAGTTCTCACTGGAGGTTTTTGAAATATACATGTTCCTCTGAAATTATATTGTTTCTCCCTTATTTGGAACAACTTTTGGATATTTGCGGGCAGTAATAGATTCTTCACTTTAAACATTATTATTGCAGTTTTAAAGTCAACCAGATCTTTCAACTTGAGAGCTTTTAATTTAAGAAAAAATGGGTTTGTTGGTTCCCTGTAAGCTGCTTTGTTTATTATTCTAATAGCTCTCTTCTGAAGCATAAAGAGTGGATATATGTTTGTTTTATATGTATCTCCCCATACTTCATTACAATATGCCATGTATGGGAGTATTAATGAATGATACAAGGTATATAGTGTGGGTTGATTCAGCAAATATTTCACTCTGTGTAATATTGCAATTGATTTGGATATTTTACCTTTAATATAATTAATATGTGACTTCCAACACAGTTTATTGTCAATTATTACTCCAAGAAATTTAGTTTCAGATACCCTTTCAATCTCTACACCATTTACACTGAGTTTAGATACTGAGTTGTTGTGATGGTTGTTGAAGACTATAAATTTTGTCTTACTTAAATTGAGCGTTAATTTGTTTGAATCAAACCACAGTTTAAGCTTTCCTAATTCCTTTCCGAGTGTATCCAGAGTTGTTCCAAATTGCTTCCACTGCATAATAGATTAGTGTCATCGGCAAACAATATTAAGTCCATTTTTTCTGAAACTTTACATATATCATTTATATACATATGTGGCGGGTTGAGACAACCCCCACAACAGACTGAGACAGACACAGCGCTTGGCTAGAGCAAATAACAGAACAGTGAAATGTGTGTATTAATGTCTACAGGCAGCCCCGCTCCGTCTGGCTTGTTCCGGCTCAGTATTGTGATGTTAATGTCCCATTCATGCATTGTGGTCATGCTTCCTGTTCTCACTGTGTCTCTCAAATGCAAATGCCCATACCAACTGCTGTGAATGCTCTTTCATGTATTGTTGTAATTGGGTATAAATACCGCACATATTCTGTAACTGCTCATTCACATATTCATTCCTGCAACTGCTGCTGACACACTCACTCTTGTGTCCCTCTGCTGAGAGCCTCCGGGCTCGCTCCCGGCGCGCATGCACGGTGCTGGGGCGAGCTCCGTGATGGCGGTATGATTTAATAAAACCTGCTTAAAACTCTCCATTTGCTGCCTTTATTTTATCATCCGCCACACATATTGAATAATAATGGCCCCAAAACTGAACCCTGTGGGATTCCACAAGTAACCTTCAGTAACTGTGAGTTTTTGTTACCAACACATACATACTGATATCTGTTCTTTAAGTAACTACTTAACCAGGACAGTGCTACCCCTCTAATACCACAATTTTGTAGTTTCTTTAATAATAAATTATGATCCACTGTATCAAAAGCTTTTTTAAGATCCAGGAATACCCCAACTGAATACTCTTTATTTTCAATGGCAGTTGATATTTTTTCTATAAATTCCATTAGAGCAAATGCAGTTGTCCTCTTGTGTCTGAACCCATATTGCTGCTCACACAATAAATTATTCTTTATGAAGTTGTCAGTTCTCTCATAGAATATTTTTTCAAGTATCTTGGAAAATTGCGGCAATAGTGAAATTGGTCTATAGTTTGAGAATTCCCCTCTGTCACCCATCTTGTATATCGGAATTACTTTAGCTATTTTCATTGCATTGGGAAATATACCTGTTTGGAGAGACAGGTTACAGATATACGTCAGTGGTTTCACTAAGCATTCAATAATAGTTTTGACTAAGAGCATGTCAATACCATCACAGTCCGTAGATGTTTTACTTTTAAACGATTTAACAATTTCAATGACCTCTCTCTCGTCTGTGTTCTTTATGAAAATGGAGTCTTTTATAGCAGTGTTATTGCTTATTTTATCACCTGTAGGCGCCGTAATGGGTATTTCTGGAGCCAAATTAGGACCAATGTTTTTTTTTCCACAATATCTTTATTGAACCTTTTTTTTTTAACAAACATGACACAAACAATCAAACACTAACACTAAAGTACTACAAAAAAAATTGCACTAAAAACACCAACAACCACCAACAAAAGCAAGTCATCAACAATGCTCCTCTGTTTAGTCTAGGCAATCCATTACATAAGTATACATATTATACATTCACCAGTTTGGAATTTACAAGGTCCACACACATCATTCACCTTCTTCTTCAAAAGTTATGTTTAAATTCTTTACATAATCAATGAAAGGTCTCCATATATTCTCAAACACAATTTCCTTTGATTTCAGTATGTATGTTATTCTTTCTAGTGGAAGGTTTGTTAACATCTGTCTTAACCACTGAGTCACATCTGGTCTATGAGTCTTTTTCCACAGTAGTGCAATACATTTTTTGGCATTAAGCAAACTGAGGTCTATGAATGTTCTTTCACTTTTATTAAAGTTATGCTTTTCTGGGTACAGACCCAACAAGAACAATTTAGGATTCAATATGATTTGTTTTGAAATTATTTTTTCAATTGTTACCCTCACCTCTTCCCAAAACATTCTAATTATTCTACATTCCCATACACAATGAAATAGGGTTCCTTTACTTTCCATGCATTTTGTGCACGTATCTGGTATGTTTTTGTTATATCTATTTAACTCCACCGGTGTAACATACATCCGCATTAACCATTTAAAATGTATCAATTTAAGACGTACATTTATTGATTTGGTTTGAGCTTCTGTACAAGCCAATTCCCATTGTTCCTCTGAAATTTCAGTTTGCAGGTCTTCTTTCCAGTAGTTCAATCTTTTCTGTGAGTTTTCACTTGAAGATAGTGTCAATGAGTTATAAAACTCTGAAATAATACCCTTTCTTTTACTATCTTTCATCAACATTTTTTCCAAGGATGAATAAATAGGTCGAGTGAGAGCGTTATTTTGATTTGATCGAATAAAGTTCCTAAGCTGAAGATATTTAAAAAAATGTGTTCTATTAAGATTAAATTTGATCCTCAGCTCTTCAAAAGACATTATGTTATCTGCACATGACAGATATAAATCTTGAATCTTTTGAATCCCTTTTAAATTCCATACTTTAAATACAGCATCCGCTCTCCCTGGTTTAAAATATTGATTACCCCATATTGGGCTAAATTGTGACAATAAGTGTGGTTCTTTTAAATAGTTTTTAGTTTCACACCATATTTTGATCATATGCTTTACAAATGGATTTTTAACTTGTTTTTGTAATTTTTTTGCTGAATCTGAGTATATGAATATGGGAAGAGGTAAAGGTAAATTGTATGATTCCATTTCAGTCCAGTGAGGGAGATCATTTGATGAAAAATAATATGTCATAGACCTCAGTTGTGCCGACCAATAATACAACATAAAGTTTGGACATTTCAGACCTCCACGATCAAATGGTAAATATAGTAAGGACAGACGTAATCTAGCCCTCCTGTTGTTCCATATAAATTTCACTAACTTTTTTTTAATTCTTGAGAATAGATCTAAAGGTGGTGGTAAAGGAATGTATTGAAATAAATAAAGTATTTTAGGTAAGATATTACTTTTAAGTATATTGATTCTCCCGATCATCGACATTGGTAGTAACATCCATCTCTGAATTAACTCATTAATGTCTGTCATTAAGGCTTCATAGTTGGCACTGGCAACTAATTCTAGCTTAGGCACAATTTGGATTCTTAAATATTTAAACTGATTTACAACATTGAATTGATTTACCTCAGGAGCTGGGTGATTTCTCTGGGTCTCATTTAGCATTAATATTGAAGATTTAGTTTTATTTATTTTATATCCTGATATTTCCCCAAAATTCTTTATTAAATTCAACAAGGTCGGAATTGATTTTTTTAGATTCGACATAAACAAAATTATGTCATCGGCATACAAGGAGATTTTATGTTCTGTTGGTCCAACTTTAATTCCATATATTTGTGAATGTAAACGTACTGCCATCGCTAAAGGTTCAATTGCCATAGTAAACAGTAAAGGTGAAAGTGGACAGCCTTGTCGACATCCTCTATTGATTTTTATTGATTTAGAGATATTGCTATTTGTTAGGATTTCTGCTGTAGCATTATTGTATATTATCTGAACCCATTTTATGAAATTATTTCCAAATCCAAACCTTTGTAAGACTTCAAAAAGAAAGGGCCATTCGACTCTATCAAAGGCCTTTTCGGTGTCCAATGATAGGAGAGCTGTATCCGGTGCTTCTTTATTAGAATAAATAATATTAAATAGTCTTCTTACATTATGGAAGCCTTGTCTTCCCTTTATAAAGCCATTCTGATCTCGATTAATAATATTTGGTAAAATTTCTTGTATTCGTCTTGCTAAAATTTTACAGATTATCTTAAGGTCAGCATTTAATAGGCTTATTGGTCTCATATTTTCACATTTATTAGAGGGTTTACCTGGTTTTGGCAACAGTATAATTAAGGCATTATTCATGTATGATGGTAAATTACTATTTTGAAATGCTTCTAAAACCATTTCCAAAAAAGGTTTTATTAATTTATTCTTAAATTTTTTATAAAGGTCAACTGGAAGACCATCTGGTCCTGCACTTTTTCCTGATTTCATATTATCAATGGCTAGCCCAACTTCTTCTTGACTAATTTTAGACTCCAGTATCTCCCTGTTTTCATTTGGAATACACGGTATAGATAGTCCGTCCAAAAACCCATTTAGTTTTGTTAAGTCAGGTTCATTTTTGGTATCATATAATTTTTCATAGTAATCTCTAAAGGCTCTATTAATTTCTAAAGGATCTATAACTACCTGTCCATTACTTATAATACTGGTAATTGGTGTTTTAAATTCTAATTGTTTAATCTGCCATGCCAATAATTTTCCTGATTTTTCACCTTGTTCATAAAAAGATTGTTTCAATCTTAGAAGACTCGAGGCAGCTCTATTCACTGATTTTTTGTCATATTCAGCTCTCAAAATCAGTAATTCGTTCTCTAACTTTGGATCACTTCCTGCATACACTTTTTCTTGAAGAATTTTTAGTTTATGTTCCAATTGGACTCTCTCCTCTCGAGTCTTCTTAGATTTTGAACCTGTATAACTAATAATATGTCCCCTAATAAAAGCTTTGAAAGCCTCCCACTTTATACATGCTGATGTTTGTGTAGTATTGATATCAAAGAACTCATCTATCTGTTTTTCTATGTACTTAACAAATTCCTCATCCTGAAGCCATTTATGCTGAAATTGCCATCTACCTGGTTCCTTTGTCAATTTCTTATCTACATATATTAGACAGCAGGGTGCATGATCAGAGATCACAATGTTATCATAAAAGCAGTTTTGAATCTTGGACCTTCTTTCTGTGGAGATCAAAAAATAGTCAATACGTGAGAATGTCTTGTAGGTATTAGAATAACAAGAGTAGGCTTTAACTTGTGGTTTCATTTCTCTCCATATATCTAGCAGTCTCAATTCTTTCATAAAATGATTAATGATCATCCTACATCCATTGTGCGTACAGTCCAGTCCTGTTGATCTATCTATACCGGGATTCAATGTACAATTAAAATCCCCTGCTATTATATGTTGCCCTGTAAGTGATGATAAGAAATAAATTAGCAAAGAACTTTTGATCATCTATATTGGGACCGTATAAGTTCACCAGATTTATATTTTCTAATAGCAAAGATCCTTGAATGATTAAATATCTTCCAAATGTGTCTCCAATTACATTTTTTACTTGAAATGGGACTGATTTATGTATGAGAGTCATAACTCCCCTGGCTCGGGATGAAAATGATGAGGTGAATACACTTCCTTGCCATCTACTCCTAATTCTTTTTACATCCTCCTCTATTAGATGAGTTTCTTGTAAAAACACAATTTTTGAACCCATGTCTTTTATTTTATTCATAACTTGTTTAAGTTTTTTTTAAATTTTGTAGACCTCTGCAATTCCATGAAGTTAAATTAAAATTAACGCTTTGGTTTATGATCAATAGGGAGTTTGGGATTACCTTGCAGTGTAAACATGCTCATACAGAGAAGCAAAAACATGAGTGGTTGAACATTCATCCTACAAACTACACACAAACAAATTCCCCCTTCCCACATTTGTGGTGATCCCCCCAAAATCAAAAGAAAAATTCCGTCTCCCGATATAGCCATCGACCGCTCCACACCCACGAGGATCAGCCAAAGCCACTCCTTCTTCATCCTCCCAATCACCCTAACTCTACTGCTTTTAATGACGTAACATTAACTCTCTTCTGTAGTTTTCCAACTTAACTCCAAAATTTTTAGCAACTTTGTACATCATAGGTTTTTTTTTTTTTTTAATATATAATACAATCTATATCTTGTAAACTTGCTATTTGCTTCAGATCAGTCAGATGCTTGTGCAAATGCTTAAATATTCTACC
Source organism: Pholidichthys leucotaenia (assembly GCA_020510985.1). NCBI lineage: Eukaryota > Metazoa > Chordata > Actinopteri > Cichliformes > Pholidichthyidae > Pholidichthys > Pholidichthys leucotaenia. Next base: position 314,228,767 of record CM035837.1, on the reverse strand, counting down.
TTATATTTTGTTCATGTTTAGCTCCCACCAGTCTCTTCTTGGATCTTCTTGATGAACTCCTGCGCCTCCTCTGGGGTCTTGAAGATGTGTGTTCTGCCCCCATACGTGGTCAACAGTCTTGCAGGGTGAATCACTCCATGATGGATCCCAAGGTTGCGCAGCTCTTTACGTACGGGGTCAAACTGCTTCCTCAATTGTTGGATTCCTGTGGCCAAATCTGGGTAGAACCGCACCTGCTGGTCCTGGTGTTTAATCTCTCCTTTGGCTCGCGCAGCGTTGGAGATCTTCATCCTGTCTCTGTAGCTGAGGAACTTCATAATAAGCGTCCTCGGTGGTCCTTTGTCTCTCGGTGGGCCAATTCGGTGTGCGCTTTCTAGGACGACTGATGATTGCAGCTCTGTGTTGTTCAGCGCTTCTGGAATCCACTTTTCCAAAAAGGAACATGGGTCCTGACCCTAGGTTCTCTCCGGTAGACCCAGCAGCCTCAAGTTGTTCCATCTCGACCGGGACTCCAAGTCCAGGACATTATCTTCCAGACATTTATTTTTTTTTTCCAAAGTGCGCACCTTTAATTGAAGGCCGGCGACGTCATCCTTAGCACTGGAAACACGAAGCTCCACCTGCGCCATTCGTTCCACACAGTCACCCAAATCTTTTCTCATTCCTTCCAACGCTGCCATAATCACATCAAAGTTAGCGGAAAAGTCTGCTCTCATTGAACTAATGGCAGCGAGCACTGCACCTGTGCCGTTGCCCACAGTCACCGCACCGCTGCTAGCTTCCTCCGCCATATCTGGAGCTTTATTTGCTGCGTCACGGACGTGAAAGTCCGTTAATTTGGACTGTTTCGGCGGTTCACTTTTTCCTCTACCTGATTTTCCAGCCTTAGGCTTCACCGACATATCCTCGCCCAAACGCTGGGATAGGTTCTGTCCCAAATGAGAGAGTTATTTGCCAATTTTTTTTCTCTAGGAGCAGAGCAGAGTGATACGTGTCCTTCTTACGTGGCCGCCATAACCGGAAGTCAATTAGGACCAATGTTAACAAAAAAGTTATTAAATTCATCTGCAGGTGAAGCTGCATTCACACTCTGAGTCGTTTTATTATTTTTTGAAAAATTGGTTGGGTAGCTTGTATTTCTGCTTTTATTTCCAAGAATACTGTTAAGTATTGTCCATGTATTTTTAATATTGTCTCTGTTTTTCTCCAGTTCTTTACTGTAATAGTCTCTCTTACTACATCTTATTATATATGTTAACTTATTTTTGTATGTTTTATACCGCTGCTCTGCTTCTTTTGTCCTTTTCTTTAGGAAAGCTTTATATAATAAATTTTTCTTTTTACACGCCTTTTGTAATCCTTTGGTTAACCATGGCTTATCGGCAAATTTATGTTTAAGCTTTTTTTTTTACTAATGGACAGGTTTTTTTCATAAAGAGTGGTTACAATGTTTATAAATGTGTCATAGGCTTCATTTACATCTGATACACAGACTTCTGTCCAGTCTTGCTTCAGCAAGTCCTCTTTAAAAGAACTGATTGCATTTGGTGATTTGTATCTGAACGATTTTAATTTTTTTTCTGTATTGGCCCCTGTGTGGCCATGGATAAGTGCAAAGGTTGGCAAGTGGTCACTTATATCATTTATCAATAATCCACTTTCTATTTTCTTATCAATAATATTAACAAACAGGTTGTCAATAAGTGTAGCAGTGTGAACTGTGATTCTACTGGGATGTGTTATTGTGGGATATAGACTCATGCTGTACATAGAGTTCATGAACTCTGTAATTACATTTTGTTGATGTGGGTTTAGTAAATCAATATTGAAATCTCCACAAATTACTACCATTTTCTTACTAGTAATATTATTGTACAGCTCGACTAATTTATCTCTGAATGTCTCAATGCAAGTTCCCAGCGTTCTATATATACAACTTATAATTAGATTTTTTGTTTTATCTTGGCCAATCTCAACAGTAACACATTCCAAAATCCCTGGTAGTGCAAAGGACATTCCATTTACAAGCTTACACCTATACAGGTCATCAATATACTGTGACGTATGCAGGATTCACACAAAGAAAATGGAGCAAGATGGTTGTGATCAACGGGATTTATTTTACACACACTCTGAGCACAGGCAGGAGGGGATGTCATTCTCCCAGACCTCCGTTTAAATCACGGTTACACACACATAATAAATCTTGCCTATGAAATACTGTTGGGTAATTATAACTGCGTTATAATTACACAGCAGCAGAATAGCTCAGTAATAACATTTACTACACACACACAGTAACGTTTCAATTGTCAAAGCATGCTGGGAGACCCCTGCCCCCCTTAACATGGCCCCGACGTTACAATACAGTGCAACACCACCACCCTTTTTTGAGATCTGTTTATATGAAACATCTGATATCCCTCTATTGCCATCAGGGGAGCCTGCTCTTCATTAAGCCAGGTTTCAGAGACTGCGATAGCTGTAAATTTTCTGTCTAGCTGTTTTAAATAGTCCTGAATCTGTGGAAAGTTTTTGTTAAGACTTCTGCTGTTGAAGTGTATTATTGATAGTTTACCATCTAGTTGCACTTGACTTTTGAATTGCTTTTCAGTGTAATATTCACAATGGTTACAAATATTATTGAAAAAGTGGTTATCAGGATCAATATCATTCTCCATCTCTTGTAGTTTATGTTCAGCATAATGGCATATTTTCAGAGTTTGAGTATCCTTACTCTGTGTCAAATGACTTCCTCCAACTGGGGATAATTGATGTCTACTCAAGTCAGTCATAAGTTTTTGTTTGTTTTGCTTATTTTTTTTTTAAAGTACTTTGACATGGTACATCAAAAGAACTATTCTTATCGTGTGTGTGTGAATATGGATTATCATTGTCTCTTAATTTTCTTAATCAGTGTTCATCTGTATTTATCTAAGTCAGTAACATCTCTGATCATTATACTCTTTGCTTGCTCAGGTGTTCCATTTAGTTTGATCCAAACTCTACAATTTCTTGTCCATGTTGCCTGTATCTTATTTTGTCTTTTCAGCATCCGTGCTTGCCATGCTGTTTCAGCATTTGTTTTAGTTAGGTGTTCATTTAGGTAAACTTGTGTTCCCCGTAGCTTTCTGGCCTGCCTCAGTGTGTCATTCTTTACCCTTCTGTTCACAAAGCGCATCACAATTGATTTCTTTGTTTTATTATCTTTCCTGGGTAAAGCATAACAGGCTGAAATTGCATTTGCTTCTACCTTTATATCTTTACTGCCAAGGAACTGAAGCACCTGGTTTTCTAGGGAGACTGATTCACTCAGGGGAGCCTCCTCACCTCTCAGTCCTGTTGTAGCATGAGCGTATGACTGATATTTGATGTCTAGTCCACTTATAACTAGGTCATCCGTACGAGAACCTTGTTCAAGATCCTCGACAACCAACGTTATAGCTACGTTTTTGTATTGTGGGAATCCACTCAGTATGTTTCCACTCAGACGGAATGATCATGGGGGTTAGTGTGTTGATGCGGGGGTTGGTGGGTTGATGTAAACAGTGACAAAGAGAATGGAAGTTGCAAAGGCTTTCATGTTAATGCAGCTCCACAGGTGACTGAGCGAGTTGTATGATATAAAAAGGAGAGGTGCCTGCGACGTGTTTTTTCTTTTTGAGGTTTTTTGATTCTGGTGGATGTGAGAGAGAGAACTTAATAAAGTCTGCTCTGCTCTGGAACCGCCTCACCTGATTATTCCTCTCTCCACAATCTATTATAACACTGTAAGATGACGACAACAGGGCACAGTCCTTTAAGATCTCTCCGTCCATCTCATGGTAGTCCCCCCACAGACGCACCACATTTGCTCAATCTGTGCTGTCTTCTTGTTCTTCTTTTAGATTTGATTGGCGGTTGGCAACCAGCTTACAGGTGCATTACCGCCACCTACCGGACTATGTTGTATCACTGCCATGGCGTCATTACCGATCTGTGCTGTCAGAGAGGGGCACCAAGATCTAGAATAATATATCATCTGCAATCAGAGAAGATACCACACAACACTTTTAAGACTCATCTTAAAAACTGGCTGTTAAACAACCAAAACTGTAAGCATAACTAGTGGTTGCTCTGTGGCATGCGCATATACGTACAGTGATATGAAAAAGTGTTTGACCCCTTCCTGATTTCTCATTTTTTTGTATGTTTTTTGCACTTAAATGTTTCAGATCATGACACAAATTTAATATTAGACAAAGATAACACAAGTAAACATAAAATACAGTTTTTAAATGAAGGTGTTTATTATTAAGGGAAAAAAAAAATTCGAAACTTACATGGCCCTGTGTGAAAAAGTGATTGCCCCTAAACCTAACAACTGGTTGGGCCACCCTTAGCAGCAACAACTGCAATCAAGCGTTTGCAATAACTGGCAATGAGTCTTTTACAGCGCTGTGGAGGAATTTTGGCCCACTCATCTTTGCAGAATTGTTGTAATTCAGCCACACTGGTGGTTTTTCAAGCATGAACTGCCTTTTTAAGGTCATGCCACAGCATTTCAGTCGGATTCAGGTCAGGACTTTGACTAGGCCACTCCAAAGTCTTCATTTTGTTTTTCTGAAGCTATTCAGAGGTGGACTTGCTGGTGTGTTCTGGATCATTGTCCTGCTGCAGAACCCAAGTGTGCATCAGCTTGAGGTCATGAACAGATGGCCGGACATTCTCCTTGAGGATTTTTGGGTAGACAGCAGAATTCATGGTTCCATTTACCACAGAAAGTCTTCCATGGCCTGAAGCAGCAACACAGCCCCAGACCATCACACTACCACTGTGGAGTGTGTCAAATAAGAGGCCGACTCATGGCACACAGTTTATTACACACTTCACATCTCACAAGCACAGAACAGACTGACCCATTTTAGCAGGCACTCTCTTTACAAGTTTCATGGCATTTCTCCACACACAACATGACATTTGCATTACACTGCATTCAACGCCCTACGTCCTTGACTCCTTCCTGCTATCTCGCCAGGAACCTCCTGAGCATTGTTCTCCCATGCTTTTCCACTGTCTCTTGTCTGAAATGCTAAATAATCTGACTCCCCCAAGGTGCTATACTTCCCCCCCAGCATCTTAGATAGAACAATAGAACATCAGTCCACATGCTGTTTGGGCTTCAGTCTCCTCCCGTATCTGCTGTAACTGGGGTTTACCGCCTCCGTGGCGCTGCTGTGCCGGTGGGGGGCTGCTGGGAGTGTGTCTGACTGCGGGTGGGCCGTGACGAGGGGCGGGGGGTACTTCGGTCTGTCCGTGTGGCTGCTCTGGTGAATCGTTTCCCTGGGGAGCTCTCTGTGGGGGTCTTCCATGCCGAGGGGCCCTAGCCAACAGCACTTGCTCGTCCGCCACAACGAAAGCGGGTTTGAGTCTGTCTATGCCAATTTTTTTCCGCCTACCCCCCAAGTCTAGCAAAAAATGCTTATCCCCTGTTTCCAACACTCTGAACGGTCCATCATATAGGGTGGGCGCAATGGAGGGCGGTGGGCGTCGTGTCTGACGAACACGAACTCCGCGCTCTTCAAAGTTTTAGGCACGAAAACATGCGGAAAACTGTGGTGGGCAGGGTGTGGCAGCGTGCCTGTGTTTGCGCTACGCTGCAAAAGTTGAGATGGGGAGCTACCCGGTGCGGGATTATCTGGCAGAAATTCCCCGGGCAGCCTTAGGGGCTGCGCAAAAACCAGCTCTGCCGGGGAAGCTTCCAGATCCTCTTTCGGCACGGAGCGCAACCCCAATAAAACCCACGGCAGCCTGTCCACCCTGTTTGCATCCGTCAGTGAAGCCCTGAGTGCTGCTTTCAGTGATCTATGAAAACGCTCGCATTGCGGCGGCACGAAAAAATAAGCAGCGTTGGTGTTGGTTTTAAGCAGAGTTTATTAAATCATACCGCCCTCACGAGCTCCGCTCCCGGCGCCGTGCATGCGCGCCGGGAGCGAGCCCAGCGGCTCTCAGAGAAGGAGGACACAAAGTCTGTGTCCAGCAGCAGCAGTTGAGGAAGTGGAATTGAGGGAGCGAGTTACAGAACTTGTGCAGTATTTATACCCAACTCAGACAATACATCAAAGCGGATTCACAGCAGTTGGTACGATCAAAGGGACTGCAGAACAGGCATGAGACATTTGCATTTAAGAGACCTACATAACAATAGGCAGATTTGCTAGCCTCTGCTCCAGGTGCAGGACAAAGAGGTTACAAGGCACATCTACATATTGATCTCAGCCTCTAGGTCACAGTAAGGACAGGACGCATGAACACTATACATGAATGGCACATTACATCACAATACATGAATGGCACATTACATCTCAGTAGTGCAGCGGGAAAAACCAAGAAAAGAGAGCTGACTGTCCTGTGTGTTGTGGGGGGGTTGAATCAACCCGCCACAGCATAACCCATTGGCCTGTGGGTTGTATGCGGTTGTGCGATGAATTGTAACACCCAGGCTGCGGGCCATCGCGGACCCGAGTTCAGAAACAAATTGTGGGCCCCTGTCGGACGTAATGTCCGACTGGACTCCAAAATGCGCCACCCATGCTGTCAAAAAAGTGCGTGCTACGTCCGCGGACGTGGTTGCCGCCAGCGGGACTGCTTCTGGCCAGCGCATGGTGCGGTCCACCACTGTCAGGAGGTGCGTGCACCCCTGTGATGGCGGGAGGGGGCCCACAAGGTCCACATGAACATGGTCGAACCTCTTAGCCGGGATACGAAACGGCTCCAAGGGAGCCTTTGTGTGTCTGTGTACCTTGGCTTGTTGGCACGCCACGCAGGCTGCAGCCCACTCTTTCACTTGTTTGTGTAGGCTCGGCCACACAAACTTCTCTCCCACCATTTTGACAGACGCGCGCACTCCTGGGTGCGCCAGAGTGTGAACCGACTCAAACACGCGGCGGCGCCACGCGACTGGGACCACCGGACGCGGGCGTCCCGTGGAGACATTGCAGATTGGGGGGGGCCGCCATCTTGCAGCACCCTGCTCTCCAGCCTTACCCCTGTTGGTCCAGACTGGAGCATGCGCACGTCTGCATCGCTAGTCTGCTCCGCGGCCATGGCTGTGTAATCCATGTCCACGCAGACCGGGGCCACCACGGTGCGCGAGAGGCAGTCCGCCACCACATTCAGTTTACCTGACACATGCTGAATATCGGTAGTAAACTCTGAGATCGCGGCCAGCTGTCTCTGCTGCCGGCCCGACCACGGTTCTGAAACCTTGGCCATCGCGAATGTTAGCAGCTTGTGGTCTTCGAACGCGGTGAAGCTGCGCCCTTCCAGCCAGAACTGGAAGTGGCGTATGGCCAGGTGGAGGGCCAGTAACTCTCTGTCGAACGCGCTGTATTTACGTTCGCTGTCGCGCAAAGTTCTGCTGAAAAAGGCAAGTGGCTGCCAAGCCCCGGTGACGCGCTGCTCCACGACAGCCCCTATGGCCACGTCTGAAGCGTCGGTGGTGAGCACTATGCGGGCCGTCGGGTCCGGATGTGCCAGCAGTGTGGCGTTTGCCAGGGCTGCTTTAACCTCCGAGAACGCCCGCACTCGCTCCGGGGTCCATTCGACCCTATCCGCGGGTTTCTGTTTCTTGAGCGTGGCGTACAATGGTTGCATGAGCTGCGCCGCGCGGGGAAGGAAACGTTTATAAAAATTCACCATCCCCAAAAATTCCTGCAGCGCCCTGACCGTCTGAGGCCGGGGAAAATCCACCACAGCGCGCACTTTGTCGGGCAGCGGGATCGCTCCTTTCGAAGAGACGTGGTGCCCCAAAAAATCAATCTCTGTCACGCCGAACTGGCATTTCGCCGGGTTGATTATAAACCCGTGCTCCTCCAACCTCTGGAAAACCGTCGTGAGGTGGGTTTCGTGTTCGTCTTCGGACGCACTGGCTACCAGGATATCGTCCAGGTAGACGAACACGAACGGGAGATCGCGCAGCACTGCATCCATCATGCCCTGGAATGTCTGTGCCGCTCCTTTTAACCCGAATGGCATGCGCAGGAACTCGAATAGACTGAACGGAGTTATTACCGCTGTTTTGGGTATGTCCTCAGTGCGCACTGGGACTTGGTGGTAACCGCGGTCCAGGTCTATTTTGGAAAAAATGCGTGCTCCGGTGAGGTGAACGGAAAAATCCTGTATGTGGGGAATTGGGTAGCGGTTGTGCGCTGTGGTGTTGTTCAACCTGCGGAAATCACCGCACGGTCGCCACGATCCCTCAGCCTTAGGGACCATGTGTAGCGGGGATGCCCACGGGCTGTTTGATCGCCTGATGATGCCCAACCTTTCCAGGCTATGGCCAGTTTAGCTGCGTCCAAGCTCCGAGGTCTTGCAAAAACGGGCGGCCCGGTGGTGGTGATAAAGTGCTCCACCCCGTGTTTAGCGATGGCCGCCGAAAACGTCGGGACCGTGAGTGCTGGGAACTGAGTGAGCAGTGTGTGGAACTTACCGCCTGTAGCTGTGATGCTGGCTTGTGCTGTTGGCCGGGTCACTCGAGCTATACAGGGGAGAGAGTCAAAGGACAGTGCATTAACCAGGCGCCTGTTAGCAACATCAACCAGTAAACCATGTGCACACAGAAAATCAGCCCCCAGGATATGGTAATTCAGTGCTGCTACGACAAAAGTCCACTCATATGTACGGCCGTGTAGAGATAAGATCAGTGTCCTCTCACCAAAGGTCTTAATATCCGAGCCGTTTGCTGCCAACATCTCGGGGCCGCTAGGTCCTGCCAGCCGGTCAGCGTAGGTCGGCAGGATGAAGCTCTTCTGGGCTCCGGTGTCCACGAGGAAACGCCTCCCCGAGCGTGCATCCGTCAAGTAGAGCAGCTTGTTCTCTTCACCGAGGGTCGCAGCTGCTACCGACCGCCGGCCTTGGAGTTTCCCGAGTGCTTGAATTGGCACGGTGGCGTACAGCTGCGTGCATTCTCTCCGAAGCGGTGGTGGTAGAAACAGAGCGTGTCTCTCTGGCGCTCCTTGGCCCACGCTGCTGCTACCGTCGGTGGCTCCTCGCCTCCTCTGGTCGTCTCGCTGGGCTCCGCCGCTGCCGCGTTGACTGTGATCGCCCTGGTGGTGATGATGATCCGGTCTGCCTTCTGGGCTAGCGCATGGTAGTTGCGCGCGGCCAGCACCAGCGAATTGGCCAGAACCGCTCTCGCCTCTGTTGGAAGGTTCCGGAGGAAGAGGTGGACAAACAGAAAGTGCCCGTTGTCCGTGCCCATTAACGCCAGCATCTTCTCAATCAGGTCTACGGCCGAACCATCTCCTAACTCTGTCCGCGTCAGGAGCCTCTCCGCTCTCTCGCAGTCCGAGAGCGTGTAACGCTGGGTGAGCGCAGCCTTGAGCGCCTCATATTTGTTGCTGGCTGGAGGCTGATTGAGCAGGCTCACTACCTGCTGGGCTGTGCGGGCGTCCAGCGCTGCTACCACATGGTAGAACTTGGTGTCGTCTGCCGTTATTCCCCGGAGGGCGAACTGGGCCTCGGTGTGGTGGAACCAAGAGCGCGGGTTGTGCTGCCAGAAATCCAGTAGCTTGACTGAAACTGCACACGCGTGGCTGGGGGTTCCAGTCCGGGCTGTCTGTGGGATGGCTGCCGCCTCGCTGGAGCTTCCTGACTGGGCCGGCTCCGGGGTTCTTGCCTCGTGTTCCATAATACGTCTTGGGTCACCAGTGTGGAGTGTGTCAAATAAGAGGCCGAATCATGGCACACAGTTTATTACACACTTCACATCTCACAAGCGCAGAACAGACTAACTCATTTCAGTAAGCACTCTCTTTACAAGTTTTATGGCATTTCTCCACAAACAACATGACATTTGTATTATACTGCATTCAACCCCCTACGTCCTTGACTCCTTCCTGCTATCTCGCCAGGAACCTCCTGAGCATTGTTCTCCCATGCTTATCCACTGTCTCTTGTTTGAGATGCTAAATAATCTGACTCCCCAAGGTGCTATACCACCACCATATTTTACTGTTGGTATGATGTTCCTTTTCTGAAATGCTGTGTTACTTTTCAGTCCCTCCAGGATTTCGTGATGTTGCGATTACACCAATTCATGCAAATTCAGCCAATCAGCGTAACTATTGCATGACCTTGCAACTTTACCCAATCACCGCAACTTTCCCGCAATTTTGGCCAATCCTTGTCAACTTTTGCCAATTTCACCAATCAAATTTGTCTCTAACTGGCGCTGAAATGCTCAGTCTAACCAATCCAGTGCATCGTTGCACTGCGTTCACTTTTACTTTATAGTCTACAGTGAATAACGGAACACATCTGCAAACAAAGTGTGTGATTTAAATAAACACTCACCCGCAAGGTTTTCAACACCGTCCCTTCCTCCGTCTCCCCCAGCCTGCCCGTGGATGCCTCCCCATGTCTCCGTCCTGACTGAGTGTGCAAAGTGTTGGGTTTGTGTTGAAAAACATACACCTGCTCCAAAAGCACCCCGTCGTGGGAGCGCGCGTGAGGAGAGAACACTACACTACAGCCAGTGTTTGAACATTTATACATCTTTAGAGGTAAAATCATTACTACATCTGGTCAATGAACTTTCAAACTGAATCGCCGGTGTGGACTCTGGATGGACCAACGCACCCACCCATCCACCCCCCCACCTCTGCCGTCCAGCTGTAAATGAAAGATGTGTGTGTGTGAAGACCGACATGCAGCAGACAGACAGGTAGGCATGGAAAGAGAGAGAATATTCTCTATTTTTTTTTTCAGAAAAACACAGACTCCAATAGCAAATACAGTGCAACAGAATAAATTATTTTTTCCTCTCCGCTGGGTACGGAGTGGTTGGGAACCACAGGGAGTTTTTAAATGAAGGTGCTGCTAATGATTTCCAAATCTATACTCTTTAACATGCGTTCAATGCAATTTAGCTGTTGTAATGGATATTGTGTTAATATTTGTATTTGCTGTTGCACAAGAGTTTTTTCTGTATAGCAGAAGTTTCTGCTTAATTTACAAATCACTATAATAGGAAATTTTTGACAATCCTGTGCTTTTCTTGTATTGTTATATAGAATATCACTGCAGTAAACTGGAAAAAAAAGCATCTGCTTTAAAATTTGGAATTCTTCCCACAACTTTCATTCATTCATCTTCTTCCGCTTAATCCTTTTCGGGTCGCGGGGGGTGCTGGAGCCTATCCTAGCATCTTTGGGCGAGAGGCAGGGTACACCCTGGACAGATCGCCAGTCCATCGCAGTGCCAACACAGAGAGACAGACAACCATTCACTCTCACAGTCATACCTAAGGACAATTTAGAATCCACAGTTTGATGCTAATTAACCTAACTTGCATGTTTTTGGCATGCGGGAGGAAACCGGAGAAATCCCGGAGTAAACCCATGCAGACATGGGGAGAACATGCAAACGCCACACAGATCACTGTTGGTCGGGGGCTGGGATCGAACCCGGGATCCCCCAGCCAAGGGTGAGTTACTGTGCTGCAACAGTGCTATCCACTTCACCACCGCGCCACCCTTCTTCCCAAAACTTTTAGTGCAATAAACACTCTAAAAACATTGCCACTTTTATTGTGACTTTTTAAAAAAGCTCCCGCGAATTCAGGCTTTTTGACCCGCAACAATCATAAAAACATCCCGCGAAATCCTGGAGGGGCTGAGTTTTACACCAGATGTAATGGGACATACACCTTCCAAAACATTCATCCTTTGTCTCGTCAGTCCACAGAGTATTTTCCCAAAAGTCTTGAGGATCATCAAGATGTTTTCTGGCAAAACTGAGACTGTAGACGCTGAGTTAATCATCTCAGACTGGATGCAGAGGGTAAACAGAGAAGGACAATAGGTATTGAGATGAGAGAGATTATGGTGAGGTAGCAGGGAGAAGTAGTTGGGAGACAAGGGGGGAGAAGGGGTGAATGTATTGTGATGCGAGATGTCATACAGATGTGAGATGGGGGGGGGGGTTGATATAAAAGGAGAGACCCTGGTGTATTGGATAGATTCTTTTTCTGTGTATGATTAATGTGAGAGTGAATAAAGTCGTCTGCTGCATAAGTCTGCCTCCGTTATTTCCACTCTCCACACTGGTGACCCCTTGACGAATTATGGAACACGAGGCTAGAACCCCGGAGTCGGCCCGGACGGGAAGCCCCAGCAAAGCGGCAAGCATCCCAGAGACGGCCCGGACGGAAAACCCCAGCAACGCATGCGCTGTTGCGGTCAAACTATCGGACTTTTGGCTGCACGACCCGCGGTCTTGGTTCCACCACACCGAGGCTCAGTTTGCTCTCTGGGGACTAATGGCAGACGACACCAGATACTGTATTACTATGTGGCCGCAGCGCTGGACGCTCGCACGTCTCAGCAAGTAGCGAGCCTGCTCCAACAGCCTCCAGCCCACGACAAGTACGGGGCTCTCAAGGCTGCGCTGACCCGGCGCTACACGCTCTCGGACTGTGAGAGGGCAGAGAGGCTCTTGAGGCGCTCCAAGCTAGGAGATGGGTCGGCGGTCGAACTGATGGAGAAGATGATGGCGTTGATGGGCATGGACGACGGGCATTTTCTGTTTGCCCACCTTTTCCTCCGGAACCTCCCAACAGAGGCAAGAGCGGTCCTTGCCAATTCGCTGTTGCTGGCCGCACATGACTACTGGGCACTAGCCCAGGAGGCAGATCGGATCATCCTCACCATCAGAGCCCTCACAGTGAATGCGGCGGCGGCGGAACCCAGCGAGACGACCAGCGGAGAAGAGGAGCTGGCGACGGTAGCGGCAGTGGGGGCCAGGAAGCGCCAGAGAGACACGCTCTGCTTCTACCACCACCACTTTGGAGAGAATGCACGCAGATGTGTGCCACCGTGCCAATTCAAGCGTTCGGGAAATGCCAAGGCTGGCAGTTGGGAGCAGCTGCGACCGCCGGTGAAGAGAACAAGCTGCTCTACGTGACCGACTCGCGCTCGGGGAGATGGTTCCTCGTAGACACCGGCTCCCAAAAGAGCCTCATCCTGCCATCCTATGCCGACCGACTAGCGGGAGCTAGCGGCCCCCAGCTGGTAGCCGTAAACGGCTCAGACATTAAGACTTTTGGTGAGAGAACACTGACTTTATCCCTACACGGTCGTATGTACGAGTGGACTTTTGTCATAGCGGCACTGAGTTTCCCAATCCTGGGACCTGATTTTCTGTGTGCACACGGGTTGCTAGTCGATGTTGCTAACAGGCGCCTGGTTAATGCAATGTCTTTTGATTCTCTCCCCTGTACAGCTCGAGGGGCCAGGCCAATAACACAAGCTAACGTCACAGCTCCAGGCAGTAAGTTCCACACACTGCTCACTCAGTACTGGTGGCCAGCACTAAACACGGGGTGGAACACTTTATCACCACCACTGGGCAGCCCGTTTTCACACAACCTCGGCGCCTGGACGCAGCTAAACTGGCCATAGCACGCGAGGAGTTTGCCAACTTGGAAAGGTTGGGCATCATCAAGTGCTCAAACAGCCCATAGGCATCCCCGCTACATTTGGTTCCTAAGGCCGAGGGATCGTGGCGACCGTGCGGAGATTTCCGCAGGTTGAGTAATGCCACGGCGCACGACCGCTACCCGATTCGCCATATTCAGGATTTTTCCGTTCACCTCGCCGGGGCACGCATTTTTTCTAAAATATACCTGGTCCGTGGTTACCACCAGGTCCCAGTGCACGCGGAGGACATACCCAAAACAGCGGTAATAACTCCGTTTGGCTTGTTTGAGTTTTTACGCATGCCCTTCGGATTAAAAGGCGTGGCACAGACATTCCAACGCATGATGGATGCGGTGTTGCGCAATCTGCCATTTGTGTTTGTCTACCTGGATGATATCCTGGTGACCAGCGCATCCGAGGACGAACATGTAACCCACCTCAGGACGGTTTTCTGGAGGTTGGAGGAGTACGGGTTAATAATCAACCCGGCGAAATGCCAGTTCGGCGTGATGGGGATTGACTTTTTGGGGCACCACGTCTCATCGGAGGGAGCGATACCCTTGCCCGACAAGGTGCGCCCCGTGGTGAATTTTCCCCAGCCTCAGACGGTCAGGGTGCTGCAAGAGTTTTTGGGGGTGGCTAACTTTTATAACCGGTTCCTCCCCCACGCAGCTCAGCTCATGCAGTCATTGTACGTCATGCTCAAGAAACGGAAAAAGGCGGACAGAGTCGAATGGACTCCGGAGCGGGAGCAGGCATTCTCTGAGGTTAAAACAGCCCTGGCAAATGCCGCACAGTTGGCGCACCCGGACCCGGCGGCCCGGATAGCGCTCACTACCGACGCCTCGGACGTGGCCATAGGGGCCGTCGTAGAGCAACGCGTCACCGGTTCTTGGCAGCCGCTCGCTTTTTTCAGCAGGGCTTTGCGCGACAGTGAGCGTAAATACAATGTGTTTGACAGGGAGTTGCTGGCTCTCCACCTGGCCATACACCACTTCCAGTTCTGGCTGGAAGGGCGCAGCTTCGCCGCATTCGTGGACCACAAGCTGCTAACGTTCGCGATGGCCAAGGTTTTGGAACCATGGTCGGGCCGGCAGCAGAGACAGCTGGCCGCGATCTCGGAGTTTACGACCGATATTCAGCATGTGTCGGGTAAACTGAATGTGGTGGCGGACTGCCTCTCGCGCGCAGTAGTGGCCCCGGTCTACATGGGGATAGATTATACAGCCATGGCCGCAGAGCAGATTGGCGATGTGGACGTGTGCGCGCTCCAGTCTGGACCAACAGGGTTAAGGCTGGAGAGCAGAGTACTGCAAGACGGGAGCCCCCCCCCCCCCCAATCTGTGATGTCTCCACGGGACACCCGTGCCCGGTGGTCTCAGTTGCTTGGCGCCGCCGAGTGTTTAAGTCAGTTCACGCTCTGGTGCACCCAGGAGTGCGCGCGTCAGTCAAAATGGTGGGAGCGATGTTCGTATGGCCAGGCCTGCACAAACAAGTGAAAGAGTGGGCCGCAGCCTGCGTAGCGTGCCAATGAGCCAAAGTACACAGACACAGGAAGGCTCCTTTGAAGCCATTTCGTATACCGGCTAAGAGGTTTGACCATGTTCATGTGGACCTCGTGGGCCCCCTCCCACCATCGCAGGGGTGCACTCACCTTCTGACACTGCACCACACGCTGGCCAGAAGCAGTCCCGCTGGCGGCAACCGCGTCTGTGGATGTGGCGTGCGCCTTTTTGATGACATGGGTGGCACGTTTTGGCATCCCGTCGGACATAACGTCTGATAGGGGCCCGCAGTTCGTTTCCGACCTCTGGTCCGCGATGGCCCGTAGCCTGGGTGTTGCAATTCATTGCACAACTGCGTACAACCCACAGGCCAATGGGTTATGCGAGCGTTTCCATAGGTCACTGAAAGCAGCGCTCAGGGCTTCGCTGACGGATGCAAATTGCTGCACGGTGGCGCAGTGGTTTAGCACTGTGGCAGCACAGTTTTACCCTCGGCCGGGGGACCGCGGGGATCATGAGATCGTGGGTTCGATCCCAGCCCCCGACCAACAGTGAACTGTGTGGAGTTTGCATGTTCTCCCCGTGTTGTGCGGGTTTACTCCGGGATTTCTCCGGTTTCCTCCCGCACACCAAAAACATGTAGGTTTAGGGCGCTCGCGCACGCAGCGACCAGCAGCCGGTGGCTTGTCACCAGACTGCAAACCAAGTCTACCTACGGGTACAAATAAGTAACAAAAAAAAAAAAAAAAAAAAAAAATTGGGTAGACCGGTTGTCGTGGGTTTTATTGGGGTTGCGTTCCGCACCAAAAGAGGATTTGGAGGCTTCCCCAGCAGAGCTGGTTTTTTCTCAGCCACTGCGGCTCCCCGGGGAATTTTTGCCAGATAATCCCGCGCCGGACGACTGTCCGTCTCAGCGTTTGCAGTATAGCACAGATACAGGCACGCTGCCAGGCCCGGCCCACCACTCTTTTCCACGCGCTTTTGTGCCAAAAACTTTGAAGAATGCAGCATTCGTGTTTGTCAGGCACGATGCCCACCGCCCCCCATTGCGCCCACCCTATGATGGCCCGTTCAGAGTGCTGGAAACAGGGGACAAACATTTCTTGTTAGACTTGGGGGGTCGTCGGGAGAAAATATGTATAGACAGACTTAAGCCCGCCTTTGTGGTGGCGGATGAGCAAGTGATGTTGGCTCAGGCCCCTCGGCGTGGAAGACCCCCACGGAGAACTCCCCAGGTAAATGATTCGTCAGAGCAGCCACACATGCAAGTCGAAGGTTCCCCCCCCTCGCCATTGCCCACCCGCAGACAGACACACCCCCAGGAGTCCCCCACCAACACAGCAGCGCGGCGGAGGCGGAAAACCCCCGTTACAGCAGATATGGGAGGAGACTGAAGCCAAAAGGACGTGAGGACTGAAACTCGGTCTGAGATTCGGGGGGGGGGGTGGTGTAGACGCTGGGTTAATCATCTCAGACTGGATGCAGAGGGTAAACAGAGAAGGACAATAGGTATTGAGATGAGAGAGATTATGGTGAGGTAGCAGGAAGAAGTAGTTCGGGGACAAGGGGGGAGAAGGGGTGAATGTATTGTGATGTGAGATGTCATGCAGATGTGAGATGGGGGGTTGATATAAAAGGAGACACCCTGGTGTACTGGATAGATTCTTTTTCTGTGTATGATTGATGTGAGAGTGAATAAAGTCATCTGCTGCATAAGTCTGCCTCCATTATTTCCACTCTCCACAAGACGAGTCTTAATGTTCTTTATGCTCAGCAGTGGTTTTTTGTCTTGGAACACTGCCATGCAGGCCATTTTTGCCCAATCTCTTTCTTATGGTGGAGTCATGAACACTGACCTTAACTGAGGCAAGTGAGACCTGCACTTCTTTGGATGTTGTGGGGTCTTTTGTGACCTCTTGGATGAGTCATTGCTGTGCTCTTGGGGTAATTTTGGTCGGCCAGCCACTCCTGGGAAGGTTCACCACTGTTCCATGTTTTCGCCATTTGTGGACAATGGCTCTCACTGTGGTTCGCTGGAGTCCCAAAGCTTTAGAAATGGCTTTATAACCTTTTCCAGACTGATAGATCTCAATTACTTTGTTTCTCATTTGTTCCTGAATTTCTTTGGATCGTAGCATGATGTCTAGCTTTTGAGGATCTTTTTGTCTACTTCACTTTGTCAGGCAGTGTTGTGAATCTGACTCATTGTTATGATTTGTCCTAGTTTTCCCTCTGACAGCTTTGGCATGCCTGCTTCTCCTGTCAAGCTCCGTCAGCTGCACTCACTGGTGCTCACACACACACACACACACACACACACACACACACATGCACGCACGCGTGTGCGTGCGCTCCATTCAATCTCATTCACATGCGCTCTCACACACCTGTTCCCAATCAGTTTGGCCCACGCATTCACACACCGGCAATCTCTTTCCTCGTTAGCTTTTGGAGTATTTGTTTGCCACTGCTGAGGAAGGAGATTGTCGGGACATTCCCCTTCATATGTGGCAGCGTGTTCCTCCGCGTACGTTATTCACTCCCTGCGTTCTACTCAGCCGGACATTTTAAGATGATCCATTCCTTGGTGTTTCGGCTGGTCTGCTTCTCTGCCTCTGCCTCCTGACTGCACGGCTCGCCCCGAATTAGCTCCAGACCTGTAAGTGTTTCTTAGCCTTTTCTCCTGTGTTAGCAGGGCTGCAGCATTAGGCTGCTCGCCTTTCCCATTTCGTGCATAATGCAGCTCTGTAGCACCGGGCTCTATATTCACCAGGCTGTTGAGCATTCGGCAGGCACCCTGTATCCTTGATGGCCAGATCTGTCATTACACCTCTCCATATACTGTGTGGTTGACTGAACTGTATTTGGTGATAGTTGGATTTGTTACGTTGGTGAGCTTCAATAAACACAGCACTCTCTACTCCTGCGATTGGGTTTTCATTCTCTTCCTCGTGCGCCGTGTAATGGCACACAGGGGTTCATGACAGGCAGATCCTATTTAAGTGATTTCTTGGTTGAGAACAGGTGTGGCAGTAATCAGGCCTGGGTGTGGCTAGAGAAATTGAACTCAGCTTTCCAAAGGTGTGATAAACCGCTGTTAAATGATGTTTTAATGGGGGGTCAATCACTTTTTCACACAGTGCCATATAGGTTTGCATTTTTTTTTTACCCTTAATAATAAACACCTTTATTTAAAAACTGCATTTTGTGTTTGCCCTTGTTATCTTTGCCTCATATTTAAATTAGTTTCTTGATCTGAAACATTTAAGTGTGACTAACATACAAAAAAATGAGAAATCAGGAAGGGGGCAAAAACTTTTTCGCACCACTGTACTGTATGTGTGCCCGTGCGTCACACACATATGCCCCGCCTCTTGTTTGTTGCTGTTGTTTGTTGTTGTGAGGCGCTTGGATGCATGTGTGTGTGTATGCATACAGAGCACTTCACTTGTGTGACATTTGAATGTTCAACAATCAGCAACAATGAGGGAATATTGAAACCTGTCCAGCCCCGTGAAAATTTTTTTTCAAAGACAGGTAGGCAGACAACTTGAGATGGCTCCATTGAGAATTTCTGCCAGTTTTGAATAATATAAAATGGATGTAATTTACAAATCCCTCCGGACACCCTTAAATGATTGTTCAGTTTGTCACTTTGCTGTGTGACACCAACATAATTACTGCATGTATGGGTGGTGCTAGGCCTTTTTAGAGGTGCTGTAGCACCCTTAAATTTAAACTCAGCACCCCCTAAAATTGGAGTGAGAAAAGCTGTGATTATAAAATTTTAGTTTGTCTTTGAGAAGCTGAAATAACATCCAAAACATATTCAGTAGTCTGTCATTTAAACTTTTTAAAAATGAAAATGAAGACTTCCGGCCTGGACACCATGGTGATAGCAGCTTAACGCTGACGCTCCCAGACCCCATCTGTGAAAATACCATGAAAATCAGATTTAACGGATTTATGGAAGAGTGAAAATCAAAAGACAAAGTCATTATGTCTAAAGGAAAACAGAAGAGATCGACATTTGCCAGGCCAAGATGCGCATCGGCCGGAGAATCTGACCTGGAGGACAACAACCACTTGGAAATAGAGGAGCAGAATGAGGCTAGCAACACGGTTAGCTTAAAAACGGTACTTCAAGAATTAAGAGAATTTCGCTGAGTGTTGGGCCGAATTTCGTGAAATTAAAGATGAAATAAAAAGGACAAACAACAAAGTGGACCAGGCTGAGGCCCGAATCATGGAAGCAGAGGAAAGAATAAAAGGGCTGGAAGAAACCACGCTGGAATTACTCAAACGACAGACAAGACTGGAGGCTAAGCTAACCGACCAGGAAGGAAGACTAAGAAGGGACAACATAAGAATTCATGGTCTGAAAGAAGGAGTCGAGGACCGTTTCACCACAATGGCTGCATGCATGGAAACCATACTGAGACAGAAGTTGGAAATTCCCCAATCCACCGATTTGAAAATAGAAAGGGCGCACCGTTCATTAGCCCTAAGGCAGTCGGCGGAAGCCCCCCCGTGATTGGTGGTGGTGAAGTTTTCCAACTTCAGAACAAAAGAAGAGGTTTTGAGACTGGCTTGGCAGAAAAAAGGATTTATGCACCAAGAAAGGAAAGTTTTTGTGGAGCATGACTACGCCCCAGAGGTCCTTAAAAAGCGTTGGGAATACAACAACGCTAAAAAGGTATTAAGAGAGAAGAAACTGCACTTTCAAACTCCATTTCCGGCGAAGCTGCGGGTTTTTTACGGGGAAGAGACGTGTCTCTACAACTCGGCGGAAGAAACAACCAGGGATATGGCGAGAAGAGGGCTCCCGGTAACGGTGTATAAACCCGCAGCAGACCCGATCGAAAGAATCAAGGCTCAAACGTGGTGCACACAGAGACCCTCAAAATCCACGGGCCAGCAGCGGGAAACCCAGCGCCAGGGCTATAAGGAAAAACTGAACGCTTTCAGGAGGGAATAACGATATTTTTAGTCAATCTGCGCATCCAGCCCTCCTCCTACAAGGTAACAAACATTAAAGGAGATGCAGAATCAGCAAGTATGAAGTGGTAAAACATTTCATGGAACAGTCATAATATTAGAAACAAATAAGTCTTTAAAAAAAAAACTTGTTAAAATAGAAATGTGACAATGAACCACATGAACTCTCCACACTAACAAATACTGTATTAACGTGATTGTTTGCTGTGATGGTGGTGGGAGGTTGCACACAATTTCATAGGGTATAGGCATAAAAAAAAAATCATTACAAGTTCGGATTGGGATCTGAAATTCACGTTAAAAACATGGGACAACTTACAGGGGTAAGAGAGGGCCCTCAACACGTAACAAAGTTTGAGGAATTTCCCTCAGAGCCAACGCACCATCAAGGCTCTTCTAAGGTCGCTAAAAGACCTCAGTTCAGGAAGAGTTTTTGACAGTTTTTTATTTTAAAGTTTTATATACTGTGTTCTTAATGTTTTTTATGTTCTTAATGTTCTTTCAGTTTCTGAGTAGCATAAAAGAGGGCCATTACACTGTTATACTAAATAAGACAATACAATGGAGAAAGAGGGTGTAACCAAAATAATCTCATATAATGTAAAAGGGATCCTGAATCCAGTTAAAAGATCCAAGATTCTAGGCAAAATGAAAAAAGACAAAGTAGGAATAATATTTTTACAGGAAACCCACCTAACAGACTTGGAGCACACTAAACTTAATAGACAAGGGTTTAAACTGATCTCTTCATCTTCATATAAGTCAGGGAGGAGGAGGGGGGTAGCAACATTGATCTCAACCAAAATTATATTTGAAAAAAATTCAGAACACAAAGATAAAGAAG
Source organism: Pholidichthys leucotaenia (assembly GCA_020510985.1). Lineage (NCBI taxonomy): Eukaryota > Metazoa > Chordata > Actinopteri > Cichliformes > Pholidichthyidae > Pholidichthys > Pholidichthys leucotaenia. The sequence goes on along the minus strand of CM035837.1, from coordinate 314,207,960 downwards.
GGAGATTTAGCATGGTACTTGATCAGCTAGAGGGAGAAGATATCACCCTCCTGAATGTCTATGCACCTCCAGGGGCCAACTGGAAATTTTATAAAAATGTATTTGACCTAATGATAACTAAAGCCCAAGGTTTAGTGATATGTGGTGGAGACTTCAGTCTAAGACTGAATCCATACTGGGATGCATCAGGTAATTCTCCACATCAAAATAACACTCAAAGTAGAAAACCTCGGATGCTACTAAAAGAAATGGGAATCTGTGACGTGTGAAGGGAATTCAACCCCAGTGTAAAAGAGTATACATTTTACTCAGCACCACATTCATCATACTCAAGGATTGACTATTTTTTTATGTTTAATAGAGACATTGGAAGAGTAAAAACATGTAAAATAGGACTGATGGAGCTCTCTGACCACAGTCCGATCTATATGGACTTAAAGATCCAAAAATACACAAATAATACATTTTCTTGGAGGTTAAATTCAAATGTGCTGAAAGGACCACTGAAAGATGAATTGGAATCAGATATTCTCAGATATTTGGAAGAAAATGATAATGGAGAAGTATCCCCTTTAATACTGTGGGACGCATGCAAAGCTGTAATAAGGGGAAAGATTATTGCAAAACTGGCACTCCAAAAGAAACTGAGACAAGAAAAACTAATCACATTAGAGTCAGAACTTAAGAAACTAGAAGAAGAGCACAAAGACAACACTCATCCTAATGACTCACTCAAAATTAAGGAAATTAAAAAACAAATAAACGAGATCTACATAATAGAAATCCAGAAGAAACTTACATTTCTGAAACAAAAATACTATGAAACAGGTAGCAAATTGGCAAAATTACTAGCCTATAAATTGAGGAAACAACAAACGGAGAGAGCAATCTACAAAATCAGAGACCCAGTATCAAAGGAAATAAAATTTAGAATTCAGGAAATTCTTAAAAGCTTCGAGAATTACTACAAGAACTTGTACTCCCGCAAAAAACACAAAAACGCATCCGAAGCCTTCCTAAATACATTAAATCTTCCCCAACTTACTGAGTCACAAAATAAAAAACTACTGTCAGAAATACAACCTAAAGAATTAGAAAAAGCAATTATGAAACTTAAAGCTAACAAATCCCCAGGAGCTGATGGTTATATAGCAGAGTGGTACAAAACCTTTAAACAGCAACTATCTTCTCTCCTCCTGATAACATTTAACTATGTCCTCCACACAGGGGAAATCCCCCCCTCCTGGAGAGAAGGGGTCATTGCAGTCATACCTAAACCTGAAAAGGATAAACTAGACTGCTCCAACTACAGACCAATCAGTGTGTTAAATCAGGACTATAAGCTTTTTACCGCTATCCTTGCCAAAAGGTTAGAAAATATACTGACAGACTTAATTCATTTAGACCAAACAGGTTTTATAAGACAGACACAAGATAACATTAGACACACTTTACACATAATTCATCATATAAAAAAATATAATTTAAATGCAGCCATATTGTGATTAGATGCTGAACAAGCATTTGATTCGGTTGACTGGTCTTTCCTATATAGAATCTTATCCAGTTTCAATTTTCATAACAACTTCATTAGAACTATACAGGCATTATATAAAAAACCAACAGCTAAAATAAGGATTAACGGTAAATTATCATCATCTTTTGAATTGGAAAGAGGATGTCGTCAGGGCTGCCCTTTGTCTCCACTGCTATTTGCAGTCTTCATAGAACCTCTGAGCCAATGGCTAAGACAGAATCAAAAAATTCAAGGTATTACACTTGGTCAGAAGGAACATAAAATAGCACTCTTTGCTGATAACATTTTAATATACCTGGGGCAGCCGGACACCTCTTTTCCAGAACTAATCTCAGTTTTTTCAGAGTGTGGAGAGTTATTGGGGTACGGATTAAACATGCAGAAAACCCAAATTTTAACATTCAACTATAACCCAAATCAATATTTACTAAGCAAATTTAAAACTTACTGGGAGGTGGAATCTATGAAATATCTGGGGGTCAATATCCTGAAACAACTCAACAAAATTATAACACTAAACTATGATCCACTGATGGCAAAAATAAAATCTGATCTAGCAAGATGGAATATGATACCATTCTTGGGTACTGCACAAAGAATTGAAGCAGTCAAAGTGAATATACTTCCACGTCTTCTATACCTTTTCCAAACAATACCGGTAGAACCTCCCAAAAAAACATGGCAAGAACTGGACAGAAGGATCTCAAGATTCATATGGCAGGGCAAGAGACCTAGAATCAGATATAGAACCCTACAGCTAAACAAAGACAAAGGTGGGCTTGCGCTGCCAAATATCAGGGACTATTTTAAAGCCACACAAATTAACACTTTAGTAGAGATATGTAACCCAGTCTACACTGCACAATGGAAGGAGATAGAATGCCAAATAACAAGTGACATTCCCCTACAGGCGATAATAGGGAACAATGCCTTACCTAAACTTTTGAATAACACTAACTCATGGATAGAGACCTCGCTAAAAATTTGGTTTAAGATAGTCAGAGAGAATCAAACTAAAGAAGCCTATCGATTATTGCAATGGATTTCCTATGATCAGGACTTTACTCCTAATAAAACAGACACTAGATTTAAAAAGTGGAAAGAGAACGGACTGATAAAATACTACGATTTTTTTTAAAGGGCAAACTTTAAGAAGTTTTGAAGATTTGAAAAAAAAAAACAAGGTCTAGTAAATCAAGATCTTTACAGGTTCTTTCAGCTTAGACACCACATTAACAAAATACTTAAAAAGGAGGATTTGGAAAGGGCCCAGTCAGGTGTTCTGAAGGTTTTCTTAATGGCATATAAAGGGATCCCAGGGATCAGATACATTTCTAAAATGTACCATGGTCTTCAAGACTTAAAAGGAGACAACACATCATATATAAAAGAGAGATGGGAAAAAGAGGGGAATTTCACTTTACAACTGGAAATATGGGAAAAGCTAAAGAAACAGCAATGGAAAAGTACTTCATCCCTGCTGTGGAGAGAATTTGGATGGAAAAATTTGGTAAGATTTTTCAGAACACCTGCACAAAACAAATTTACTCGTAAAGGGTTGAATTGTTGGCGCTTGTGTAGTGAAAAGACTGCAAATCATTTTCATGTGTTTTGGTCATGCCCAGTTATCCACCAATATTGGACCAATGTACAGACAATATTGGGGAAAATATTCAAAGTAGCAGTTCCCTTTTCTTTTGTAACTTTGTATTTGGGTTTACTACCGGAATCACTGGAAAGACGAGGAGAAAAATACTTATTCACTGTTTTAATATTGGCAAGTAAAAAAGCTCTTGCAAAAAAATGGATGTTGAAAGACTGTCCTACACCTGAAGATTGGATTAACGTGATTCAGGACATTTATTCAACGGAAAAGTTGACATTTGCACTGAGACAGGACATGGATGGGTTCTTGAACTTTTGGCAACCCTGGAACGCATATGTGTCTTCCATCAGATCTAATCTTTGACAAATACCATTTCAATAATGGCACCTCTCTTTGTTCCAACACTACTCAGATGCTTTAGTTTTCTGCTCTTTTGTTTTGTTTTTTTGTTTTCTTTTGTTCTTTTTTTAATTTCTCTTTTTCTTTCACTTAAAAAAAGGGTGTTGTAATAATTTTTTTCCAATGTTGTCAAAAAACAAAAAAAGGGGGAATATGTGATGAAAATGTAAACAATGCAATGCTGTAATTCAATTCAATTCAATTCAATTCAATTCAACTTTATTTATATAGCGCCATTTCACAACAACAGTCATCTCATAGCACTATCAACTGTAGGGGGGACCCCCACAGTTGCAGAAAGACCCCAGCAATCAGGCGATCCCCTGTGAGCAAGCACTTGGCGACGGTGGAGAGGAAAAACTCCCTTTTAACAGGAAGAAACCTCCAGCAGAACCAGGCTCAGGGAGGGGCAGTCATCTGCTACGACTGGCTGGGGGGTGAGGGGATAGAGAAGAAAAAAAGAACAGACATGTAGAGAGCAAACAGCACGATGGGGACTCAATCTATGGGAGAGAACAAACAAATGTTAATGACCAGCAAAAAAAAAATATTTCATAGAGAGGGAGGAAAGGAGTGAGGCCCAGTGCATTACTGGAGGTCCCCCGGCTGACTAAACCTATTAGCAGCATAACTAAGGGAGGGTTCAGAAACACATGATCCCTCCCTAATTGTAGGCTATATCAAAAAGGTAGGTTTTAGCCCTATTCTTAAAAACAGAGATCGAGTCTGACTCCCGAATCCAGATTGGCAGCTGATTCCACAGGAGAGGAGCTTGATAACTGAAGGCTCTGCCTCCCATTGTACTTTTGGAGATTCTAGGTATTACAAGTAATCCTGCATTTTGGGAGCGTAGTGCTCTGTTAGGATGATACGGTAGTATCAGATCTTTTAAATAAAAAGGAGCCTGATTGTTTAAAGCTTTGTAAGTAAGAAGAAGGATTTTAAACTTAATTCTAAACTCTATGGGAAGCCAATGAAGGGAGGCCAGAACCGGAGAGATATGATCTCTCTTTCTAGTACCTGTTAAAACTCTTGCTGCAGCATTTTGGATCAGCTGAAGACTTTTTAAAGATGTTTTAGGACAGCCTGATAATAAAGAATTACAATAATCTAATCTCGAGCTAACAAAAGCGTGGATCAGCTTCTCAGCATCTCTCTGAGACAAGATGCTCCTAATCTTGGCAATATTACGCAAATGATAGAAGGCAGTCTTAGAAACAAATTTAATATGTGAATTGAAGGACAAATCCTGATCAAAAATAACTCCAAGGTTCCTCACAGAGCTATTAAGAGAAAGAGTAACTGCATCCAAACTGAAAGTTTGATTTGGAAAGGAATTTCTAAGGTTTTTTGGACCAACAAGAATGACTTCAGTCTTATCTGAATTTAATAGCAGGAAATTACAAGTCATCCAAGCTTTGATTTCCTTAAGACAGGCTTCTAACTTGGCTAATTGATTAGTATCATCTGGCTTCATTGACAGGTATAATTGTGTGTCATCTGCATAACAATGAAAATGTATACAGTGTTTTCTAATAATGTTGCCTAACGGAAGCATATATAAACTAAAAAGAGTAGGGCCTAGCACAGATCCCTGTGGAACTCCATGACTAAGCTTTGAGCTGAAAGAAAACTCATCATTTACATGAACAAACTGGAACCTATCAGATAAATAAGATCTAAACCACTGCAATGAAGTTCCATTAAGTCCAACATAATGTTCTAATCTATCAAGTAGAATATTATGATCAATAGTATCAAAAGCTGCACTAAGATCTAAAAGGACAAGTACAGAAACTAGTCCATTATCAGATGCAATGAGGAGGTCGTTAGTGACCTTCGCTAAGGCTGTTTCAGTACTATGATGGATTCTAAACCCAGATTGAAACTCTTCAAGTAAACCATTTCCCTGCAGGTGGTCAAATAATTGCGTAGCAACAACTCTTTCTAAGATTTTTGAAATGAAAGGGAGATTAGAGATTGGTCTATAGTTAGCTAAAGCTCCTGGATCTAGCGTTGGCTTTTTGAGTAAGGGTTTAATTACAGCCGTTTTAAAAGCCTGCGGTACATGGCCTAAAGTTAATGAAGAATTGATTATATGAAGAATAAAGCTACCAATAAGTGGGAAGACTTCTTTAAATAACCTGGTAGGAATAGGGTCTAAAAGACAAGTTGAAGGTTTGGATGAGGAAACTATTTTGTCTAACTCACAAAGGTCGATTGGAGTAAACTCATCAAGACAGACATCAATAGAAGGAGTTGTAATAGTTACAGTATTTAAGTTAACTGTGGGAAGAATCTGATTGATTTTATCTCTGATGGATGAAATTTTATTATTGAAAAAGTTCATAAAGTCCTGACTAGTAAGCTCTAAGGGGATGCTAGGATTGACAGAGTCCTGACTCTTTGTCAACCTGGCTACAGTACTGAAAAGAAACCTGGGATTATTCTTGTTCTCTTCTATTAATGCAGAGTAATAACTCATTCTAGCTTTTCTAAGAGATTTTTTATAAATTAAAAGATGATTTCTCCAAGCTAAATAGATTTCATCTAAATTAGTAGAGCGCCATTTTCTTTCTAATTGACGAGTCTTCTGTTTTAAGCTACGAGTTTCTGTGTTGAACCAAGGAGTTAAAAATCTCTGATTAGACTTTTTCTTTTTTAAGGGGGCCACCAAGTCTAGAGCCTGATGCAGAGAAGCTGAAACACTATCCACCATGTTATCAATTACAGAAGGAGCAAGCTGTCTATAGCTTATTTCCGTTGTGTTGACACATGGCATAGAGGAAACAATCTGCATAAATTTGGAAACAGCATCATCTGAGAGGCATCTACTGTGATAATATTTTTCTTTAGGAGCCAAATAGTCAGAAATAGTAAAATCAAAGGTTAACAGACAATGGTCTGACAGTACAGGGTTATGAGGAGACACTACAAGATTTTCTATTTCTATGCCATATGTCAGAACAAGGTCCAATGTATGGTGGAGGTAATGAGTAGAATTTCCTACTTTCTGAGAAAACCCAATCGAGTCTAATATTGAATTAAAAGCCACATTAAGGCAGTCACTATCTACATCCACATGTATATTAATGTCCCCTACTATAATTATTCTATCAGATTTCAGCACTAAATCAGCTAAGAAATCAGCAAATTCGGATAAAAATTCTGAATAGGTTGATGGGGGACGATAAACTATGGCAAATAAAATTGGGTTTAACCTGAAATTGCTAAAGTGCCCAACACTGAGGACCAGGCCCTCAAAGGAATTATAACATGTTTTTAGCTTTACATTAACTAGTAATTTGGAATGGTAAATTGTTGCTACTCCTCCTCCACGACCAGAACTTCTGGGATTTTGACAGTTTAAATAACCAGAGGGAGTTGATTCATTTAAACCAACACAATCCTCTTGCCCTAACCAAGTCTCTGTAAGGGAAATTAAATCAATCTGATGATCAATTAACAGATCATGGACTAACAGAGACTTGGGAGTTAGAGACCTAATATTTAATAAACCACATTTAATTTTTAAATTATGAGGAGGAACAGAGGCCAAATCATTCAATTTAGAGGCTTTATGTTTAATTTGAGTTTTACCAATATTTTGCTTTATCACTTTGGGATGCTTATACATTATATTTTTATTCACTTTGGAGGGAGCAGACAACGATTCTCTGATGGGGAAGACAGGGGCTAATCTGAGGGGTGGCGGATGAAGAGAAGCTGCAGAGAGGCGTGTAAGACTGCGACTCTGCTTCCTGGTCCCAACTCTGAGTAGTCACGGTTTTGGAAATTTGGATAAAAAAGATGCCAGATTGTTAGATAAATGAGAAGCACCATCCAAAGTGGGATGAATGCTGTCTCGTCTCATAAGACCAGGTTTTCCCCAAAAAGAGCTCCAATTGTCAATGTAGCCCACGTCATTTTTAGGACACCACACAGACACCCAGCGGTTCAAGGATGACGAGCGACTAAACATGTCATCACTGGTCAGATTGGGGAGGGGCCCAGAGAATACTACAGAGGCAGACATCGTTTTTGCAAACTCACACACCGATTCTATATTAAGTTTCGTGACTTCCGACTGCCGGAGACGGATGTCATTAATGCCGGCGTGAATAACAATTGTGGAGTATTTACAGTTACTTTTAGCCAGCATTTTCAAATTTGACTCGATGTCGCCTGCTCTGGCCCCAGGAATACATTGGACTATGGCCGCTGGAGTCTCTAGGTTCACGTTTCTGACTACAGAGTCGCCAATGATCAGAGTTTTTTCCTCAGCGGGTGTGTCGCTGAGCGGGGAAAAACGATTAGAAACGTGAACAGGTTGGTGGTGAACCGGGGCTTTGCGACTAGGCTTCCTTCTCACCGTCACCCACCCAGTCTCCTCGCTGCTGAGGAGAGCCGGGGAACCGCTGACAGTGGGACCTAAGCTAGCTAGCTCCGCTGCAGCTAATGGGCGTCCGTCGAGATTAACTGGCGCAGACGGTGTTTCAATGCAGCGGAGCCGGGATTCCAAATCAGACAACCTCGCCTCGAGCGCCTCAAAAAGACAACATTTATTACATTTACCGTTATCACTAAAAGAGGCAGAGGTGTAGCTAAACATCTGACAGAGAGAGCACACCAGAGGAGAGGAAAGAGAGCTAGTAGCCATAGCTAGTGGCTAGCTAGTGGCTGGAGAGCTGGAGAGCAAACCACACAGGCAGACAGCAAAACAGGAAGTGACGATACGTTACCACAAGGAAGTGACGATCAGACCTAATGACATGTATACCCTTTACAAAAACTTAAATAAAAAAAAATGAAAATGAAAATACCCCTCATTGTCACCACTCGCCTCTCACGGGCATCCACCTCAGCTGCGCGCACACCTGCACCTCGTTAGTGCACAACTATTTATTCCACCTCGCCCTGAACATCGGCCTGGAGCCGTCTGTCTTCCTTCGTGCTCTAACCCTCAGCGGATTCCTTCCTCCAGGCCTGCTGATCATCTCAACGACACATAAGCTGTCTATTTGTCTCACCTGTCCTCTCAGCCTTCCCCTGTGCACAGGTGGATTTCCCAGCGGCGGACATCCTCTCCTTCGTCCTCATCGTTCCTCTGCAACACTGCTCCTCCTAGGACGCACAGCGGGACGCTGTCTCCCAGGCTTGGGATCTTGCCAACGCCAGCCACCTCTGTTACTGCAAGTAAGCACATTGCTTTATTACTCTCCTGTGTGGTTTGCCCAGCTAACCCCCTGCTCTCATCTCATCCATAGGGTTGCCTGGCTGCACGGCGTGCTGCTCTGTCCCTGCCTTCATCCTCCACCCACAACACATTCACATATCACACACACGCATCCAAACACTTTATATTGGTTGAAATAAAGCTTTCAAATCTACCTGAGCCTGCGTGCGTGTTTCCTGGGCTGAATATTATGTCAGTACGGCTCCAGCAGAGCGGCCCAGCGGACAGCGGGCTCGCACGCCGTTTTTCCACCCTCGAGGCTCGGGTGGATATGATTGCTCACCAACAGCAAGTCATTTTCAATCAATTAACCATAATTACTCACCGGTTAGACCGCCTGGATCCCCAGCAGGCAATCCCCCTGGTTCCTCAAGGCGCCTCGGCTCCGGTCGCTTCCACGGCTGGCCAGCCTAGCTCGGGAATGCCGACCCAGCTCACACCTATTCCGACCCCCGCTTGCTTCAACGGGAAGCTCGGTGGGGCACGGGGTTTTATTCTACAATGTGAGCTGGTGTTCTTGCATGTTCCCGGGGATTTTCCCTCAGACCACAGCCGAATTGGCTACATGGCTAACCTCTTGGAGGGGCGAGCGTTAGCTTGGGTTTACGCCGTCATGTCGAAGCCCAGCTACGCGAACCTCTCCTATGGCCAGTTCGTGCTGAACTTTCTTGAGGTATTTGACCACTCGCGTTGTGACAGCATCCTCGCCGACTGGCTCCTTAGCCTTCAACAGGGAAGCCGATCGGCGGCGGATCACGCTGTTGACTTCCGGGTGGCAGCGGAGGAGGTTGGCTGGGCAGAGGCAGCTCTCTGCAGCATTTTCCTCCGTAGCCTCAGCTCAGGTCTGCGGGACGAATTGGCCAGCCGGGACCTCCCTGGGCTGCTGTCCGAGCTAATCTCTCTGACAATTAGCTTGGACAACAGGCTGCGGGAGCGGACCGCCGAGCGGAAGTCTGTCCGCCGCTTGTGCGGATTCTTCTTCCGCGCTCCTCAGTTTCGCCCCCTGGCGTTACCCGCTCTGGGGTCCGCCGAAGAGCCAGAGCTTATGGTGATCGGGTGCACCAGGCTCCCTCTAGCGGAGTGACAACGCCGACGGGAGCGGGGCCTCTGCATGTATTGCAGAGGTGACCAGCATACCATGGAGCAGTGCCCGGTTAGACCCAGACGAGGGGGCCCGCAAGTCACTGTAGGGGGTCTCGCGGATTCTAACCGGTTCCCTATCCTGTTGCACACTGCCCATTCGATTCTGTCATAACTCCATCGGGCATCTCACGCACGCACTGGTGGATTCAGGGGCAGAGCAAAGTTTTATTTCCAAGAGCCTGGCAACCCATTTGGGCATTCCCTGTCAGCCACTGTCAACCCCCCTCAACTTGGTCACTCTCTCTCGCTCTCCCCTGGGGGTAGTGACGCATCACACCAAGCCGGTTCCCATCATCATCTCTGGCAACCACCGTGAGGATCTGACCCTGTTTGTCCTGCCCTCCTCTTCGGACCGTATCATCCTGGGCTACCCATGGCTGCGCTTGCACAACCCCGTCCTTGATTGGAGATCCGGCAGTGTCCTTTCATGGAGTTCCTTTTGCCTGGGCACCTGCCTCCAGTCTGCGGCTTGTGCCCCATCCTCGCCTCCGCCGGCGCCGGTCTCCGAGCCTCCAGACCTCACCCTGGTGCCGCAGGAGTTCCACGACTTGGGAGTAGCTTTCAGTAAGTCCAGGGCTATGTCTCTTCCCCCTCACCGGCCATATGACTGCGCGATCAACCTCCGTCCAGGGACCCCCTGCCATCTGGCCGCCTGTACAGCTTCTCCGCTCCTGAACGTGAGGCGATGGATACTTACATCAAGGAGTCGCTCAGTGCTGGGATCATCCACCCCTCCTCATCTCCGCTTGGCGCGGGATTCTTCTTCATGTCCAAGGAGGATGGGTCCCTGCGTCCCTGCATTGACTTCAGGGCGCTGAATAATATTACTATCAAGGATCACTACACCTTGCCGCTAATGGACACCGCCTTCCACTCCCTCCAGGGGGCGACCTGGTTCACGAAGCTAGATCTCCGCAGCGCTTACCATTTCGTTCGGATCCGGGAGGGAGACGAGTGGAAGACGGCCTTCAGGACGCCCAGCGGTCACTTCGAGTACCTTGTGATGCCGTTTGGGCTCACCAACGCACCTGATGTCTTCCAGCGGCTCATAAACGACATCCTACAAGATTTCCTGGGGGTCTTTGTCTTCGTGTATTTGGACGATATACTCATCTTCTCCAAGTCACGGGAGGAGCACCAGGCTCATGTGAGGCGGGTCCTGCAATGGCTGCTGGAGAATAGACTTTACATCAAGGCGGAGAAGTGCGAGTTCTACGCCCGGACCACCTCCTTCCTGGGGTTTGACATCTCGCACAATCAGATTCTCCCCGACCCCGCTAAGGTCAAAGCGGTGGTCGAGTGGCCCACGCCTACCTCCAGGAAGCAGGTGCAGCAGTTTATTGGCTTCGCTAATTTCTACTGGCGCTTTGTCCCCAACTTCGGCGCCATTGTCACCCCCCTGACTTGCCTCACGTCGTCGAAGGTGCCCTTCCAGTGGTCTGAGGAGGCAGCCGCCGCCTTCAAGACTCTCCAGGCAGAGTTCTCGTCCTCCCGGGTCCTGACCCAGGTCGACCCCACGCTGCAGTGCTTGGTGGAGGTCGACGCCTCCGACACGGGGGTGGGGGCGGTGCTCTCTCAGCGCTCGCCTGTGGATGGAGTCAAACGGCCCTGCACCTTCTTCTCTCAACGATTATCTGCGGTGGAGCGTAACTATGACGTCAGCGACAGGGAGCTCCTCGCTGTCAAGCTCACGCTGCAGGAGTGGTGTCACTGGTTGGAGGGGGCAGCTCAGCCTTTTGTGGTCTGGACGGACCACAAGAACCTTGAGTATTTGAGGTCAGCGCGGCGCCTGAATGCCCACCAGGTGCGCTGGTCTCTATTCTTTGCTCGGTTTCAGTTTACCATCACGTACCATCCAGGCTCGAAGAATGGGTTGCCCGACGCTTTATCCAGGCAGTTCGCCCCTGAGGATCCGAAGGAGTCGGACCACACCATCCTTCCCAGCTCGTGCGTCGTGGGGGCGGTTTCCTGGTCCATCAGGGACAAGATCCGAAGGGCACAGGAGACGGAACCAGACCCTGGCAGTGGTCCAGAGGGGAGGCTCTTTGTTTCTTCAGCGGTTCGAGGAGAGGTTATTCACTGGGTCCACACCTCCAAACTCGCCTGCCACCCTGGCATCTCCCGTCTGGTGGATCTTCTGCAACGCTCGTTCTGGTGGCCAGGTCTCCAGAAGGACGTCACCAACTACGTCCGGGCTTGCCCCCAGTGTGCTACCGGCAAGTCTCAAAACTCTCCAACTGCGGGTCTGCTCCAGCCCCTGCCAGTCCCGGGCAGGCCCAACGCCCTTGACTTCGTCACCGGTCTCCCAGTCTCTAACACCTATGACACAGTCCTGACTATTGTGGATCGGTTTTCTAAAGCCGCCCATTTTGTGCCTCTTCGGGGTCTCCCTTCGGCACGTGAGACGGCTGACCTCCTCGTCCAGCATGTTGCCAGACTGCACGGGATCCCGTTGGACATGGTATCGGATCGGGGCCCTCAGTTTGTCTCCCAGGTATGGAGGTGCTTCTGCAATGCCTTGGGGGCCACGGTTAGTCTCTCCTCTGGTCACCACCCCCAGTCCAATGGACAATGTGAGCGCACTAACCAGGAGTTGGAGGCTACCCTGCGCTGCGTGACCTCCTCTAATCCATCTTCCTGGAGCTCCTACTTGGTCTGGGTGGAGTATGCCCACAACACGGCGCGGTCTTCGGCTACTAGTGTGTCTCCCTTCAAGGAGTCCTTGGGGTACGATCCCCCCTTGTTCCCCAAGCAGGAGGGTGAGTTGGCTGTTCCATCTGTCCAGGCGCACATGAGACGCTGCCGGAGTGTGTGGACCAAGACGAGGGGTGCGCTTTTACGCACGGCGGCGCGCAACAGTTCCACCGCCAATCGCCACAGGAGGCCAGCTCCTGATTACCAGGTGGGTCAACGGGTTTGGCTCTCGTCCCAAGACATCAACCTCAAGGCGGAGAAGAGGAAGCTGGCTCCGCGGTTTCTTGGTCCTTTTGTGATCACCAAAATTGTCAACCCGGTGGCTGTGTGTTTGGCCCTCCCTCCCTCCCTATGTGTGTGTCCCACCTTCCACGTGTCTAAGATTAAACCTGTTCTCTCCAATCCACTCTGCCCTCCTTCTAGGTCGCCGCCCGCTCCTAGGATGATCGACGGTGACCTGGCGTGGGGTGTTACCTCCATCTTGGACTCCCGGCGCCGAGGTCGTGGGCTACAATACCTGGTGGATTGGGAAGGTTATGGGCCGGAGTGGAGGTCCTGGGTGCACTCTTCATGGGTGTTGGATCAAGATCTCATCGCGGAGTTTCACCGGGCGCACACAGGTAAGCCAGCGCCAGGAGGCGCTGTTGGGGGGGGGTACTGTCACCACTCGCTGCTCACGGGCATCCACCTCAGCTGCGCGCACACCTGCACCTCGTTAGTGCGCAACTATTTATTCCACCCCGCCCTGAGCATCGGCCTTGAGCCGTCTGTCTTCCTTCGTGCTCTAACCCTCAGCGGATTCCTTCCTCCAGGCCTGCTGATCATCTCAACGACACGTAAGCTGTCTATTTGTCTCACCTGTCCTCTCAGCCTTCCCCTGTGCACAGGTGGATTTCTCAGCGGCGGACATCCTCTCCTTCGTCCTCATCGTTCCTCTGCAACACTGCTCCTCCTAGGACGCACAGCGGGATGCTGTCTCCCAGGCTTGGGATCTTGCCAACGCCAGCCACTTCTGTTACTGCAAGTAAGCACATTGCTTTATTACTCTCCTGTGTGGTTTGCCCAGCTAACCCCCTGCTCTCATCTCATCCATAGGGTTGCCTGGCTGCCTGGCGTGCTGCTCTGTCCCTGTCTTCATCCTCCACCCACAACACATTCACATATCACACACACGCATCCAAACACGTTATATTGGTTGAAATAAAGCTTTCAAATCTACCTGAGCCTGCGTGCGTGTTTCCTGGGCTGAATATTATGTCACTCATCACACAAATGGTATGGTCTCTCCTCTCATACGTTCTCTCCACTGTACCTGCACGTGCTGGAGCCGTGGTGCACACACACACAGAGAGGTCCCTCCCTATCCCAACAGCTGGAGAAGGGGACAGGAGGCTGATGCAGCTTTTCTACAGGTAATACACTCATAATGATGTATGACGCCAGCCTCACCTAGAACATTCTGTAATGTTATGAATAGTTTTTGGGTCTGTCTGAATTTATTCAGTAAGAGTAGGATGCATACTGTCACCATTTAGGTTTCAAAGTACGTGAGGTTTTTACCTGGGCTGGGGGCTGGAAAATAGGCTATTAATAGGCTATAAATAGCCTATAATATAGCAGAAAATACTGCATCTTTGCTCATTTTATTTTTGATTTTTAATTTATGAAGAAAAACCTCACAAATTTATGAGAGTAAAGTAGATGTACAAGAAAAAAGACCTAAATTAGCACTAAACACAAATTATGAGGAAAAAGTTGATTTAAGTGGGAAAATATCTTTCAAATTTACAAGGAAAAAGCAGTAAATTTAGAATAAAACCGTCATACATTTAGGAGAAAAACCTCAAACTGTCCAGACTAGAGTCACATCTCAGTAACTTCTTAACTATTTTGGGGTAACTACTCTTATGTATAATTGAATGATAATATATAAAGATAACCTACATTTACTTCTATACAGTTTCAGGCTACCACCTAAATTAGAGATTTTTTAAATTGAAAATGTGGAATTTTTTAATGTAAATTTGGAGAGTTCTCATAAATTACCTACTTTTTCTTCTGATTTTTTTAAAATTCATTTTTAATTATAGACTTTTTAAGAAACTTCTTGAAAAATTTTTGCTCATGGATTGACATTTTTTTTCTTGAATTTGTGACTTTTGTGTCATAAACTGGCATCTTTTTTCTTCCGTCTTTGCATTTTTGCCTCAGTAATTTTCCGTCATCTTTCCATTGTTTTTTTTTCTTAATTTTTTAATTAATGCAAATGAGCTACTTTTCTCTTGTGATTTTCTGACCTTTGTCTCAACAATTTATTCATTTACTTTTTCTTAATGAATTTATTAAATCTTTTAAATAACTTCCTGTGTTTACATTATCAATGACTGTAATTGTACATATGTGAATTTTTTTCCTTGTAAATTTGCAACTTTTGCCACAAATTTGTAACTTTTATCTTTTAAAGTCAAGGTTGTTTTTCTTGTAATTTTGCATTTTTTCTCTCTTATGAATTTAGTACATATTTTAAATAAATGGGAATGTTTGTGATGTTTTTTCTCCTTGTAATTGTGTGGCTTTTTCACAAAATTTTGCACCTTTGGAAAATTTTGCGACTTTAAAATTATGGCAAAATATTTATGCAGAATAGATAATAAACTTTCTTTCTTTCTTCAAAACCACAGGGATTCACTTGTTAAGGGCAGAAGTGGGATAATTCTGCCCTCTGTTAGACCAGTAATTAAGTGTGATGGTTGAATGTTGCTACTTAACAAATTGGACCAAAAATGCCGGGGCCGATTTTTTTTGTCCCAGTCCAGCCTTGGCTAAGATAACTAAGTAGCAGACATTTTTATTTAATGGTTGCATTTTCAATCAACCACTGTGCACTGTTTGAATTCGAGAGAAAGAAGCTGTTGTTGTTTTGGTATAAGCAAAATATTAAATCCAAGCTGTCACTGTTTTTATGTATCATTCTGTACCATGTTCACTAACTAGAAGCCAGGGAGGAGATGTATGAAAGATGATAACTCTAACAAAATAACGTGTGTGTGTGTGTGTGTGTGTGTGTGTGTGTGTACATGCGTGTGTGCATGTTGATGGAGCTCATTGGTTGCTCAGCACCCCTAAAGCTCAGCTATTTAACATATAAATATAGTTAACATACGTAAAAGAAACCTTTTTCATTTCAGTGCTTAGGCTATTTATTTAATAAATATTCTTAAATAATTTCTATTTAAGATAAAAATTAACCAAATTGTTTTTGTGTTTCACAAGCTACCATTTTCTAAACATTTCAGTAAAAAAATGTCATTTTTGCTCATTCTGTATGTTAAATTTACTCTGTGATGTTGACACAATCACAAAAATTTAGCATGGGTATAAAAACTTTTGAAAGGAGCTTAGCAAGAACACCAAATTTATGTCAGAGCATCTTCAAATATTTAAAGACCACATGGTAAAAATATGAAGATGAGGCTCAGCTGTCTACATGATCAAATGGGGACAGGAATGTTGACAATTTTTAGGATATTTGAAAATTGAGCATAATTTAAAAAAATTATTCTGACACTCATGTAACAGTTACTGCACAGAACTGGCCTACTGAGTCAAATGACAGGAAAAAAACCCTTTAACGCTTCATCTAGCATAATGTTTGATTGAGAAGCTCTCAAAGGAAACCTTGTTTTGTTCAATTTTGAATTTTTGGCCAGTTTGACAGCTTTGTAGCAGGAACAGTTCAGAAAATACATCTCTCCTCTGATTTATTTTTTTATTCTACAAGAAAAATTTGCACCATGTTACACAATTTCAAAGCTGTACATGGCATTTTAAAGGAGCTCTTAATGTCAGAGGTTTGACTGAAAGATGGTTCGCCAAAAAGCTAAAATAAAGCTGTAATTTTAAAACCAGTACAGATACAGACTAATATTCAAGATTTTTACATAATACAGGAAACCTGTATTTTTTTTTCAAGAGAATCAGAGAGGGTTACCTTTGACCCATATGAAACACTGATGTTGTAATGATGTTTAACTTTGTAACCTGGCAGAATTTGTTTAAAATACATAACTAAAGCAGATTACATGCACAACAAGTTCTTCCTATATATCACCGATATGCTTAAAAATACACACCCTACGCTATATTTAAGTATATACAGAATAATCATTGCAACTCATTTATGTAAGCCTACATTAGTTTTCATGAAGGGATTTAGTGTAACCAAGCAGTGATGTGGTCATAGGTGGGAGTAAAAGAAATTTTTAGGATATTTTTTGGTGGAGCTTAGTAAAATATTTGTCAAATCATGTACAATCAAATCAAACAACAGTCATTTTCCATAAATGTTGACGCCGTCATCCTTAGACATAAAATGCTATATGTACATTTTTATTTAATTATTGTTGTTTTTCAAGTATTAATATTTGAAAGAGATACAATGTCCAAGTGAAACAATACATGACACATAGGACAAGCCTTTTCATTGGTCCTTAAAGTGATATGTTAAAATAACATTTGTTTCAATCCATTTGTTTGATATGAAAAGATAAAAAATACAAAATACAAAACATGAATGTTTTTGTGATTTATAGATACTCTCAAAAATCAGAAATTAAACTGAATTTAAAAAATAGCTGATAAAACATAAATAAGTAAGCTAAAATTAAAAACCACAAATGTACAAAAATAGCTTGTGAAAAAAGAAACAAACCATGAGGGGCAGCAACTTGGTTGGCCTCAGCTTTTCTCCATGTTCAGTCCAAACATATTATATGGGAAAACACATTTCATATTTCCCAACTGTCCTTGTTGCGGTTTGGAGCTGGAGACAATTATTCCCTTTAACTTTTCCTGAAGCCAGTCCTGTCTTTCTGCTACTAGTATGTGTTCCTGGACATTGTGCATAAACTGGACCTCAGTGATAGTTCTCTTTCTGTAAAAGAAAAGAAAGAGAGAGAGAGAACCACTGCAGTTGTATCATCATAATAATTTTATTGTTATCTCAAAAACCATTCACTTCATCAAAACCCAAAATATAAATTAAATTTACCTCAGTGGTTTAGCCTCCATGAGGAAACAAATGAAGAAAATCATCAGAAGCACATTTTCCAAGTATCTTAATGAAAACATGTTGTGAACCTGAAACAAATGACATATGGATTGGGTGAAAAAAAAAATCACATTGCTTCCCATGAGAAATCTGGAAGGTTTTTAATCAAATCATATGGATAGTGACTAACTCTCATGACATATCTCATCAGTTTTTCTTACCTTACTTTCAGAGGGGTAAAAAGAAGGATTGGTTTCGCTGTGATACGACCGTATTGTTGGAACAAAGTCAAATTTGTCGATCAGTCTTTCGTGAGAAGACGGTGTTCTTTATATACAGCATAGCCCTCCCCTGGTCATCGATAAGCCATTTTCACTGTCAATGTTGATGTCACTCTTCAATGTGAACAGGCATCTGCATGACACCACCTCCACCACAGTTCACTACTAATACATCTTTCAACACCTCTGCGGAGGATCCTGCTCCCCTCAGCTCAACTTCATCCATTTTCACCTTTCATGGTGAATAATGAGACCTTTGCCGTAGCACATATTTAATCCATGATACACTTCACAGAAAAACAATTCATTGCCTGGACATCTTTAATTGGATACTGTATGGCTCATGCAGTGGGACCGCAGTGAAAACATGCCCTCTTTGAAATGGCAATGACTGTCAAGCTTTATTTATGAACATTGCAATTTTCTTTTATGGTTCATCTCATGCAAACATCTAGAGGTCACACAGAGGTGCAACTGGAGCAGTTTAAAGGGATCCATCATTGAGCACTGCTTAGCTAGCCTATCTATTACTTAGAGGCAGATTATTATATTTCATCTTTGAATAATATTTCAGATCTTTCATTTTCTACAATATTATGCCGTTAGCCACAGTGCAAGTTGTCATTTGGGATACACTGAATTAGTTATGGAAAATTTATGAAAATTTATCCACTGTATTAAAGTGCTGATTATTAGCAATTTGAAACAACAAATCAATTCCATTTGTACCATCTTAACCCTCTGTGGGGCTCGTGAACCTTATATTTTCCAAGCATTTCGTCTTTTTGCCCATCTTAAGATTTCTTCATGAGTTCAAGAACCATGAGTGAGCGCACACTTTAAAACAGTTAACATTATTTAAGTGTCTGGCATCACTCTTTGTGATGTATGCATTGTGGATAACCTTGTCACGGTGTCACAAGGAGCATTAGGCAACCATGAAAGCTGTTTTCTAAATGTGGTAAAGGAATGGCTATGCCAAGACTGAAAGACCTGAAGGTGTCATAGAAGGACCCCTGTCTTTCTGTCACTTAGTTTCAGGCATGATGCAATGTACAGGGCCTTGTGACGGTTTTGGAAGATGAAATGCTATTATTGTGATAATGCAAAGAAAAAAAAAAGCATCATAAAGAATAAATCAGCTCTTCAGAAGTAAAAACTAAAGGATGTAGCAATAATAATACTCCACTGTAAGATTAAAAAAATGTCATCCCACAAATCGAACATTGGTCTAATTCAGTATCTAAAGACATATTACTACAGTATGTAAAATTCTCTGTATTTTTAAAGTTTTACTGACTGACAACAGAAATCCATAGTAGAAAATATTTTGACAGGCTGTCTGACTCAGGTTGGTCATCCTTGGGGCAAAACAGCTTGTACAGTACTTATAGGGCCATGTGGATGCCCTGCATAACTTTATGGGCTCTCTGCATGCACCGAGCACAAAAACAGCACTCAGCACCACCCGTGGCTTCAGCTAGGCTAGATTTTTTTGTACACGTGTAGTATGCTAAACCAAGTTGTTCTCATTACCTCATGCAGCCACAATGTGAACCATCCGAGTTATGGCATGCTGCTAGTGGTCAAGAAAGACTCGGCAGGGATTGATGGGAAGAACTGCACGCAAATCATTAACTTGGGTCACCCCCATTTGACAACGAAAGTAGCACACATAAAATGACTCATCTCTTTGAACTAGATTATTTTTGAGGGTGTTGGCTGTAAATAGGCTATTTCTGTATGTCAGAGCTTTCAAAGAATTAGTAATTTTAAGGGTAGCAGGTTTCTTTCATATGTATTGACAATTAGAATAAGTTATACAGAATATCTACAGTATTACATAAATTTGTAATGCATTGTGTGAATAATGTATTCTGACTGTACTGTTTGTACGTTTTTCTATATTGTGATCAGTTGCCTTTATTATCTGTTTAAAGGTATGAAAGGACACCTAGGCCATAGAAAGCTTTCCCTGACATCTATAAATGGACCTACATTTTTTTAATGAAATGAGGTCACCTCACTCTAACAGATCATGTAACGAAACGGGTTAAATTTAGATTTACATCATCCCACCACAACCCATGAAGCAGAACAAATAGATAATCACATATCTAATTCATACCAAATGGGTAACAATGTATTGCTTATAAGGCATGTAGAGCCCAGTGCAGCAATAAATCTGTCAGATGTGCACCCATCCAAGTTTTCTTGGAGATGATCAAAAGTTTATTTGCCAAACCGAATGTTTTACTTGCCCATGTGACAGGATTGAGGGGCTATGCCAGTCAGCGCTATTTTATGTACCCACACTCACATTACATGCTGTGATGGTGTCAGTTTACAAGCAAGTCAGTGTCTCTTCAGTGTGTCTGCACAGTTTTGAGTCCATAGGCTGTAAAGTCAATTCTTTTCATCATTGTCACAACCGTCACCCTTTCTCTCACAGACAACACAGCAGCAGGGATTGATAGAATGATTTCTCCTCAATACACTCTGGTATACACATAATTTATGGAGCCTGGAGAGCAAGAGAACACGTTTTTTTTAAAAAACTTTTTAAAAATATAACTGGCAGAAAAAAAGGTGCAAAATAAAATGCTTTAAATCAAATTTAATTATTAGTAACCAGAAGAAAAATACAATCTGATCTGCAGACTGGCAAACCAGCAACCAGCATACCTGAGAAACTCCACAGTGTACATATTATTGGCCAGTAATATTGTGTGTGTTGACTTCAATAATTTTCTGAAAATGTTTTCCTTTAGTGTTTTTAAGTCTAATTTACATTTTATCCACCAGAGGTCACTGTGGTTCAACAGCTCTTCTCAGCAAACCCTCTATCGAGTCCCCTGAATCATGTTCACAGAAAAACCTCATACAGTATGCCTAGATCATCTCTCTCTCTCTCTCTCTCTCTCTCTCTCTCTCTCTCTCTCTCTCTCTCTCTCTCTCTCTCTCTCTCTCTCTGTATGGGGTTTTAAACTGATAAAGTTGAAAATAAGACAGGCGGTGGAGCTGGAGGTAGCAGAGTTGAAGATGCTAAGATTCTCATTGAGACAGGAAATGAGTAGGGGTGTAACGATACGCCTAAAATCATGGTTCGGTACATACCTTGGTTTTAATGTCACGGTTTGATTCATTTTCAGCACAGTAAGGTAACAAAATGAAAAACATAAAACTGCTTATCTTTTGTATAAGTGGGAACAACTCTGACAAAAAAAATTGCAAGCTGCCAGCAGTAAATTCAACAATAAATAAAATATTCTCAAATAAACAAAATAAAGATAAAATAAATTCTCTTTTTAGGAAATGAACGGTGCAGACAAGTGCAACAGTAGAAGTTTGAACAGCCTAACGTTCCCATAGCTACATAAAATCATCATCATCATCATAGCAGTCTGTCGGGGGCAACCATGACTGCTTCATTTAGGTCTGATCAGATTCCTCCATGCAAGTCTGTCCTTCGCCTTCTGCTGCCAGGAACTCCTGACCTTATTAACCTGGGCGACGTGCAAGGCAGTATGAGTTACTTTCTGACTGACCATTTCATGAAACTGCTTGCAAAGTATTTGAGTACCGCTAGCTTTTGCTGGACTAGCAACACATTCTTGGTAGATAGAGGTATTATCAGTGGCAAGGACAGGCCAAGACAAACTGATTCCAGTATAAGGACAGGCCAAGACAAACTGATTCCAATATCTGTTGCAGTGACTGACCAGATGATAGGTTTGTTTATCTCTGCTCTTTGTGTAGTGCATGTCACAATGCACCGACTGGCAAAAGTCCACCACAGACCTTGTGGCAGATGTGCTTATCTGCCAGGATGTCCAGTTTCACCCCTTGTAACTGGGAGTCGTCCACCACAGACCTGTGACAGATATTGTTTTTAATTCTGCCAGGATGCCCAGTTTCACCCTCAACGCCCTCGGAAGGGCAGGGTTGCCGGCTGAGTCGCCGACGGCCCGACCCATGAGACAGGTAGTACTGGTTTTCATGGTTATCCGGTAGCAAGCAAACCAATGCCTGACCTGACATGAAGCTAAATAAAATAATGACCCATGAAACATGAGTTGGAAACTTCAACTTGACAGTTCAATCAAAAGTGTTTGTAGCAACACAATTAAATAACAGACATTAAAGTTTGGTGTTTCAACCCAAAAAATAAAGAAATAAAACTCAAATATCTGCTTCTGCTGCAGCTGCTCTTGTTGTAACTCTACTTACTGTTAAAACAAACTGGAGTAATAATACGAATAATATTCCACTCCATTAAAGTCAGAAAGAAAATAACAAACTAGTCCATTCTGTTTGAAACCTTGCTGGGTCTAGAAGTTTAAAAGTTTAATTAGGCTTCAGATGAAAATTAAAAGAAATATCAGTTTACAGATGCTTTAATAGTGCAGGAAGGTGAACCTTCACTACACATGCAGTAAAATATTTAAGCTGTTTTAATTTATCTGTGACAATTATGTTTTTTTTAATTAAATTACAAATCATGGTATTCTAATTTCCTGAGATGCACTCATATTCAGAATGAGGGTTTATATTACCACAATAATAATAGAGAAGAAGAAAAAGAGTAAGCTACTCATGTAATTCACTCATTTACTGCAGTTAACACGTTACCAGCAGAACTGAAACAGCTCAGCCGTCACCAACCATCATCCAAGAGATTATTGTCCGACAGGTAATGT
Organism: Pholidichthys leucotaenia; assembly: GCA_020510985.1. Lineage (NCBI taxonomy): Eukaryota > Metazoa > Chordata > Actinopteri > Cichliformes > Pholidichthyidae > Pholidichthys > Pholidichthys leucotaenia. The sequence goes on along the minus strand of CM035837.1, from coordinate 314,185,314 downwards.
TAGCACATGCTAACAGTTTAATCAGTTTTCTAAAGCTGAGACAGTCGCTCATTGAAAATAAGAAGCACTAACTTTACTCATTAAAACTCGCTAACCTTACCAATGAGGTGTTTAGAAGTAGCACGACTTCACTCATTCTTCACTGTGTCAGCAGAGGTCTGCTGACAGGCTGCCAGAGACAGGGAACAGAGTGAACAAGGAGGCGGTGTAATATGACAGTTACACTTTCTGTCTGCCACTCAATATAGTCTGTGTCCATACCTCGGTATGCCTCTGTACCTTACTGTGGGTGGCGTACCAAAAATTTGAATACAAATACATGTACCGTTACACCCCTAGAAATAGGTATATCAGAGGGACAGTTCCGGTTGAGCAGTTTGGAGACAAAGTAAGAGAGATAAGGCTGACATGGTTTGGACATGTGCAGAGGAGGGATAGTGAATATATTGGACAAAGGATGTTGAAGATGGCGCTGCAGGCAGGAGGAAAAGAGGAAGACCACAGAGAAGACTCATAGATGTAGTGAAGGACATGGAGAGGGTTGGTGTTACAGAGGAAGATGAAAGGGATAGGGTGAGATAGAGGCAGATGATCCACTGTGGCGACCCCTAAAGGGAGCAGCAAAAAGAAGAAGAAGATATATGACTACAACCAATAAAAAACAAGCAGAGACTTGTAGATTCTATTCACATCCAGGCCCAAGACAAGAATATCATCTGTAAATCCAATTTTAAATAGTCAAGGAATATTTTAGCAACTTTTTAAAGTTTTAATAGAAGAAATGTAGAAAAAGATTAAGAATATTACTGCAGTTATAATTACTCGTTGACTGTGATTGTGAAAATATTTGGACAGATGCAGTTTAAATGCATGATCAATATATGACCACAACTCTAGGACATTTTTGCTTGAAACTTTTGAAATGGTCGACCCAATCCAAATCTGGGAGTCGGATCTGCTCTCTCATGATATTACAGTAATGTGAAATTAAAATAATAAAGCATTTGGAATTGTTGTTATAAAGTTCTCTGAGGAATCTTACAAACTATAAATTATACTGGATAACAATATCTGTCTGCATTCATGGACCCATGCAGATTAGTATTTATTGTTAAGCCCTGTACAGTGATTGTGTTTCTGCATACACTATACCTGCACTGAGGGAATTTACACTGCTGGTGGAGTTACATTAGTCTCAAATTTTTCTTGTTGGTCATGCATTCATAAATTGATATTCCCAAAAGTGTGCTTGCCCTTTACAAAACGCAGCACCTTTCACTGCTCTATATAGCATGACCTTAACTAATTTTGATCAGTGTACCATGCATGTATGCAAACAGAGTTTGCAATTTCAGTCATACAGAAAGGCTATGTAAATCAAAAACTGCATGTTATGATGGAAACTATAGGTGCCATTACTGGACAGACTCCCACTATATCTCTTGGTAGAAAAACTGCTTAATCAGCAAACTGTTACTCCCTAAAAAATGTGAGATAATGCAGCTTTTAAGATAAATGACTTTACTGGGTGGTGTCGGTGGGTTTAGCAGAGTATCATTTGAGATTAAAGTAAAATCTCAGCTCATCCAGCGTCATCTGGGGTAAGCAGAGTGCAAAGACAGAAAAGAAATCATAATTGTGCCTTCTCTTATGTTTGGAGAGACCAAAGAAAAATACCTCCTGCTGGGCAGCTCTGACAGTTCTAAGTAACAGTGAAACCATACATTCACATCCCATGTGGTTATAAACTTCAGAACAAATGGAAGTTTTGGGTAGAAAGTTGTATTAAAGTGCATCAAGCTTAGAGTGAGGTTGCAGTTTAGCTACCTCTGATATTTATTCATAAGGTATGGTGTTTGTTGCTTGTCTGTCTGTGTTTTCCTTCACACATCACTGCACACTGCCTGTAACATTTTGTTCTATATATTACTTCCAGCCAGAGTCATGGTTCTCAAATGGTGGTGTGACAGTAAGAGCAGGGATGCCAAAGTGCATTAAAATGTATTTCCCTATTTAACCCTGTCAAAAACCACCACCAATTTTAAAGAAATCTCTAAGCTTTATAAATATAGGTCTTTTGACAGCTGCCTCTTTTCCAGAAAGCTGATTTTGTGTTGTAGTTTGGACCCCTTCCACTTGGGTACATGTTACCTTGATAATGATAATGCATACCGACTCAAACTGAGTCACTGCTGTGCAAGCAAAATGTCAGAGCTAACTCACCAACCCACTTTTCCTGCAGCATGAGAAGGAGGCTGTGGAGAAAGCGCCGGGGCTGAAAAAACTACCTGTAGAGGCTAAACTTATCCACAGGAGGAGGCAATGCTTCCTGCTCATTATCATTAGCCACATACCTTTGGTGTTTATGAAGTTTGTTTGTTTCTGTTATAACCCCATGTAGCTCTGTATTATACGGCCAACACTGAGGAGAAGCATGCTGCCAATGGGCTGTTTGAAGAAGAGGCAGTTTAGAGAAACAAGGTCAAGCATGTACTGTAGGTTATAGCTTGGTGTCACGGAAATGTGCACGAATGGCACCCCTGCTTAAGTCATTTTGTGTTTGACTTTTAATGAGACTGATCTACCAGCATGAAAGAGGAGCTGTACTTAGCCTTGGGGGGTGAAAAGAGACATCTGATGCTTTGGAAAGTAACTACAGTTCCAGCATGAAATTGAGCCATTTGTCTATTCTGAGAAAATATGTAATGTATAGAAAAAGAAGTGTTCTTTATGTGAAATGGATATACATTTCACTGGTGCACTGTTACTTCATGCTGGAATCGGAGGTGGGTAGAGTAGTTTGAAATTGTACTGAAGTAAAAGTAGCAATACCTTAAGAAATTATTTACCCAAGAGCTGTCAGCTAAAACATGACTTAAACAAGAGTAAGAAAGTGTGTTCTAAAAAAGTTACTCGAGTAGCAGTGGCATGAAAAGTCAAATGACCCCCCCTCCATAAGCATAATTTTTTAGTTTTCTCTCTCACATATCACACATACTCTTATACTTCAATACTGTTTATAACTGGGCAAAATATCGACCATATTCAAAACATATTAATACATTTCAACACCGGGTGAAGCTACCTACAGACGCAGGGATACACAATTTCTGCTCTAAAAAGCAGTAAAATAACCAGAGAAATTGACTAAATGAATGCAATGAAAAGAGAGACAAGAGGAGGAAATGCGGAAAGCGTGGAGGCGTAAGATTAAACCTGAGGAGGCGTCAGCTTAACCGCATTTCTCTTCCTTCTATTATTATGGGGAACGTACAATCCCTGAGAAATAAAGTGGATGAAATTCAAGGGAATATACAATATCAGAAGGATTTCAAGAACTGCTGTGTCGTGGCTTACACGGAGACGAGGCTTACGGCGCATGACCGGGATGCGGACCTGTGGATTGACGGCTTTGGAGCCCCACTTCACTCGGATCGGCAGGAAGAGGTAACGGGGAAACGTCAGGGGGCGGCGTATGTTTATATATTAATAAACAGTACTGTACATCTGTCACGGTCAGAGAGCGCATCTGTACACCAGATGTGGAGCTTCTGTCCGTATCGCTACGCCCCTTTTATCTGCCCCGAGAGTCCCCCCAACTTTTCATAACGACTGTGTACATTCACCTGAGAATGGATGCTGACTCCTCCCCCAGCACCGTCTTTGATGTGGTACAGCATTTGCAGTCGATTTCCCCAGAGGCTCCAAATTTTATTCTTGGGGATTTTAACTATGTTTCTTTAAAGAAGACACTTAAAAACTTTTATCAGTATGTCTCCTGCCCAACCAGGCGAAAAAAGACATTGGACCTGTGCTATGGATCCATTGAGAGGGCCTATAAATCTATTCCCCTTCCTCCTTTAGGATCCTCAGATCACAACTGTGTACATTTGCTGCCCACATATAAAACTGCTCTCAGAAGAGACAAGGCGAAGACCAGAGACATAAACGTGTGGACAGAGGATTCAGTGCACTGCCTCCAGGAATGCTTTAACTGTACGGACTGGGAGGTGTTCACACTGGCCTGCGGAGAAGATTTGGACTCTTTAGTGGACGTGACATGCTCATACATGGATTTCTGTAGAGACATGATCGTTCCACGTAAACGTGTCAAAATATATCCCAGCAACAAGCCATGGGTTACAAAATCAGTTAAATCCTGCTTACAGAAGAAAGCACTTACCTTTAAACAGGGGGTTGTTTCGGAGCTACAGGTTGCCACAAAAGAGCTGAAGGCCGAAATTTTAAGAGCAAAACAGAATTATAAATCAGAGTTGGAAAGCAAGATGGCAACAAAGAAGCTTGGTTCAGCCTGGGCCAGAATGAAAACTATTGCAGGCCTTCAGAGCACAGAGCGCAGCAATCGTGTGTTTTTAGATGGTTTTAATTCAGACACAGAGCTGGCTAATGCTCTTAATTGTTTTTATGGTTGTTTTGACTCCTTTGATTTTAGCACAGAAACCCAAGGTTTGAAACAGAAACTCAAAGACAATCAGCACTTTAATATTGAAGTGCAGGATGTTAAAAGGGCGTTCTGTGCTGTAAAAGTGAACAAAAGTCAGGGCCCTGATAATATATGTGGGCGCTTGGTAAAGTCCTGTGCAAATGAGCTGAGTCCTGTATTTCACTACATTTTCAATAAGTCCTTACAGACACAACATGTGCCTAAGATCTGGAAGGATGCCGTGGTTGTCCCCGTTCCAAAATCCAGCTGTCCTAAAACGGTAAATGATTTTAGACCAGTTGCTTTGACTTCAATTTTAATGAAAATTTTTGAAAAACTGGTCAGATTTGAGGTCCTAAAGCAGACTGAGTATGCATTGGATCCTATGCAGTTTGCCTATAGGCCTCACAGAGGAGTAGAGGATGCCACTGTCACTCTGTTTAACATGCTTTTTAAACATTTGGATTTTAATGGGACACACGCCAGGCTTTTATTTGTGGACTTTTCTTCCGCCTTTAATACAATCCAACCTCATATTTTAGTTGAAAGGCTCCTGCAACAATTTGATTTGAGTAATAATCCGGTGGGTTGGATTCTGGATTTTTTTAACCAACAGGACACAGAGAGCAAGGGTCAATGGTACATTGTCTGACCAAAAGTGTTCTTCTACTGGCTCTCCGCAGGGGTGTGTGTTGTCACCACTACTCTTAAACTTTGAAGAGAACTGTGAAAGGGTGTGCAAAAAGGGTCAGCAACATTTGCATTGTTTAAGGAAACTTGCACACTTCCAAACTGACCGAACCATAATGACAGTGTTTTATTGGGCTTTTATTGAATCTGTTTTATCCTTTTCTTTAGTGTCATGGTTTGGTCAGATATAACTGAAACAGAGGAAATCCTTGGATCAAGTAGTCAGATGGTCCAGCCATTTGCTTGGTGAGTCACAGCTGAGCCTGACATCCCTGTACACCAGACAGGTACAGAGGATTGCTACCTCCATTTTAAATGATGACTCCCACCCTTTGCACTGCCGCTTTCAGCTTCTTCCCTCCAGACGGAGGTTTGCTGTCCAAAAAAGTAAAACCCAGCGCTACAAAAACATCTTTGTTCCTGCTGTTGTTAAAGAGTTGAACAAGATGTAACAATATATTGCACATAATTTAGTTACCTATTTATTAATTTTATTTTATATTTACTTATTTTTGTAGTTTTTTTTTTTAATTTTTATTTGGGTTCTAAATCTTTTATTGGGTTTTAGACTTTTGAGTTTTTAACCTCTTTGACTAGTCTTTAACTTTTTAATATGACCCTTCTCTCTTATCTCTTTGTTTTTTCTCTTATCTCTTTGTCCTATGTCCTGATTGGTGGAGCCTTGGGCACTTTTATCATGCTTATAGTCAGCTTCATGTGTGCCTGTGTTTGTGTTCATGTTGAATGTAACTGTGGCTTGTAAATATGGATGCCACCTGACTGCAAAAGAAATCTACCTACGGGTACAAATAAAGTAACCTGAACCTGAACCTAAATAACACATGTAGTTAAGCCCAAGCAAGGACACACACACACACACACACGTGTATATATACATCTTTTGGAATGTTGAGTTAATTGCGATTAATAACGTGTTAATCGCATGTTTTTCCATACAGATACAGTGTACCTTAAGTCAGTAATTTTTCAAGTTTGTCATACTGTTATGAACATGGGTGTGATGGTTCGGTGAGCGCACACTCCCTCCTTCCCGCTTACTCCTCTTCAGATCATCAACGCACCTGGGAGAGGAGACGCACCTGCTGCCTCTCATCAGCCAGTGTTTATAAGGATCGTCTCTTCTGTGCTTCGACGCTGACTCGTCTGGGGTATACTGCCTAGCAGTAACAACAAAGCAAGTATTGTTTATGTCCACGGTGAAGTTTCCGTACTCACCAGTCTCTTTCCTCTTTCTTCCTTCTCCAGGTTGCTGCCACCAGTGCGGGTGCGTCTTCGGGGACTGCGTGCGCTCACCTGCCCCATCATTCACACTCAGCTGCAACATCTTTCCACCCGGTCAGGCACTATCAGCTCAACCTGCCTCATCCTGCTGGTTCGTCTCTTCCCTGCTGGGGTCTCTGCCGGTTCTCCAATTTATCCCACGTAAGTGGCATTTCGGCTTGCCCATTTCCCTATCTCCATTCCTCCTCTCACAGCTCTCATTTTCTCTCCGCAGGCCATTTAAAGTACATCTGTTTCCTCTGGCGAGTGATGTTTTCTGTAGCTGTGCTTCAGGCCTTTTGAAATTTATTAAAATTCTCAAATGTGTTTGGTGTTTTGATTGTTCCTCTGTTGCTGCATTTTGCACGTGGGCTGTCCTTATTAATAATCATGACAGCATGAGCCAGCCATAACCTCAGCTCAGCAGGTGCAGAAGCATTGGAACAATCCCCTCTGGATCGCTTAGATGCGACCGAGAGGCAGGTGGCCGTGTTAAACCAGCAGCTGCAAACCATAGTGCAGCAATTGGGCACGGTCGCTGAACATTTGGCCAATATGGCTCCTCCGGCTTCGGCTGCCCCCTTTGTTCAATCTACCATTCGCCGTACCACCTCCATTCCTACACCTGCCCCGTACACGGGGGGAGGGGGGGTATGGCTACAGTTAGGCCCAGAAATATTTGGACAGTGACACAATCTTCATGATTTGGGCTCTGCATGCCACCACATTGGATTTGAAATGAAACAACTACAACGGAATTGAAGTGCAGACTTAAAGGTTTAATTCAAGGAGCTGAACAAAAATATATGATTAAACATGTAGGAATTGTAGCTATTTTTATACAAACGCTCCTCATTTCAGGGGCTCAAAAGTAATTGGACAAATAAACATAACCCTAAGTAAAATGTTACTTTTCAATATTTTGTTGAGAATCCTTTGCAGGCAATGACTGCCTGAAGTCTGGAACCCATGGACATCACCAAACACTGGGTTTCCTCCTTTGTGATGCTTTGTCAGGCCTTTACTGCAGCTGTCTTCAGTTGTTGCTTGTTTGTGGGTCTTTCTGCCTTAAGTTTTGTCTTGAGCAAGTGAAATGCATGCTCGATTGGGTTGAGATCTGGTGATTGACTCGGCCATTGCAGAATATTCCACTTCGTTGCTTTAAAAAACTCCTGGGTTGCTTTTGCAGTATGTTTTGGATCATTGGTGAAGCGCCGTCCAATCAACTTTGCTGCATTTGGCTGAATCTGAGCAGAAAGTATATCCCTATACACTTCAGAATTCATCCGGCTGCTTCTGTCTTTTGTCACATCATCAATAAACACAAGTGACCCAGTGCCATTGGAAGCCATGCATGCCCATGCCATCACACTGCCTCCACCATGTTTTACAGAAGATGTAGTGCTTTGGATCATGAGCTGTTCCAGTTCTTCTCCAAACTTTCTTCTTCCCATCATTCTGGTACAGGCTGATCTTAGTCTCATCTGTCCAAAGAACGCTGTTCCAGAACTGGGCTGGCTTCTTCAGGTGTTTTTTGGCAAAGTCAATTCCGGCCTTTCTATTTTTGAGGCTGATTAATGGTTTGCACCTTGTGGTGAATCCTTTGTATTTACTCTCATGAAGTCTTCTCTTTATGGTAGACTTAGATACTGATACACCTACTTCCTGGAGAGTGTTCTTCACTTGAGTGGATGTTGTGAAGGGTTGTTCTTCACCATGGAAAGGATTCTGTGATCATCCACCACTGTTGTCTTCCGTGGACGTCCAGGCCTTTTTGAGTTCCCAAGCTCACCAGTGCACTCTTTTTTTTCTCAGAATGTACCAAACTGTTGATTTGGCCACTCCTAACATTTCTGCTATCTCTCTGATGGATTTCTTCTTTTTTTTCAGCCTCAGGATGGTCTGTTTCACCTCCATTGAGAGCTCCTTTGACCGCATGTTGTGTGTTCACAGCAACAGCTTCCAAATGCAAACGCCACACCTGGAATCAACTCCAGACCTTTTAACTGCTTAATTGATGACAAGTTAACGAGGGAAGAGCCCATGTAGCCTTGTTATTTTTTTTTTTTGCAGCCTTCTGAGTCAATTGTCCAATTACTTTTGGTCTCTTGAAAAAGAGGCGGCTATGTATTAAAGAGCTGTAATTCCTAAACCCTTGCTCCAATTTGGATGTGAATACTCTCAAATTACAGCTGAGAGTCTGCACTTTAAGCCCATATTGATTATATAATTGTATCCTGAATATGTTTTCGTAAACAGCTAAAATAACAAAACTTGTGTCACTGTCCAAATATTTTTGGGCCCAACTGTATATTTGGGGCAGGTCGCGGGGCAGTATCCGGGGGACTCTGCTAAAATTCATTTTAAGATAAGATAAGATAAGCCTTTATTAGTCCCACAATGGGGAAATTCCAGGATTGCAACCGCACAGGGATAACAACACTCAGAGCAATAATTAAGAAGATACACAAAATATAAATAAGAGCAGTGAATATACATACGTACACATAAATATATATACAAAGTGCGGAGCATTGTAGCAAGATGGAATAAACAGCATAACCGTCTACTTAGTTATCCTACATAGTATGAATATGTACCCATACATATTGTCACCCTCCATAGCGACTGATATTGTCCTAGTTGTATACTGGAGGGGACCATTTGTGTAAGTCTGTTGCATCTTTTGCATTCAATACTATTAGGCTGTCACGTTTTTTTGCTATCTCTGCAAGCAGCCCTGCTTAGGTTATACAGTCTGACAGCCATAGGTAGGAAGGACCTGCGAAACCTCTCGGTTGCGCATCTAGGATGATGTAGTCTACTGCTAAATGAGCTTTTATGACCCTCTTGTTACGAGGCCGGGCCCATAGCTGGGCTCAGTCCATGATAGACAGCCCCGAGGGGGCTGGATACACGTTTGAACAATTTGTGGTTGCATTCACTCGCATCTTTGACCACACAGATAGTCAGGGGAACATCATGAGCCGCCTTTTGTCGCTCCGCCAGGGCACTCGGTCAGCGGTCAAGTACTCAGTGGAGTTCCAGGTCGAAGCTGCGGAATCGGGGTGAAACGAGGTTGCCTTATGCAGTGCGTTTCTCCACAGTCGGACCTGGTGGTTCATGCACTTCCCGACACCCTGGATGGTCTTATCGATCAGGCGGTGGGCTTAGATAATTGTTACCGTGAGCGTGCGAGGGAGTGGCAGTCCTCCTTTCGCCCGCTCGCCGCGCAGGCACCCACCATAGCTACTGACACAGGGGGCACTGGTCTTCCGCCCGAGCCGATGGAGCTCAGTCGGTTCCAGCTGACCGACAATGAGCGTCAGCGGAGGAAGAGGGCTGGCATGCATGTATTGTGGTTCTTTGAAGCACAATCTGGACGAATGCCACCTACAGCCAAAAGACATGGCCCATCAGTAACCGTGGGGGGTCTGTCGGGCGGGACCAAACTTACTCCCCCTGGTAATTTCTCTATTTTGGCCCTCGTTCAATTGCCAGGGGTCGAGAGGAGGACTATGGCATTAGTTGATTCTGGGGCAGAGGGGAATTTCATTTCGTCCCAGCTCATGTGGGACATGGGTATTCCCACTCTTAAACTGACCAATCCTCAATGTATCACCACCATATCTGACCAAAAGATTGCTGTAGTCACTGAATGCATGGCGCCTATTGCCATCCTTCTTTCCGGGAACCATCGGGAGGAACTTTCGTTCCTTATTCTCCCAAATTCATCCTCCTCGATGGTCCTTGGCTGTCCGTGGCTCTGGAGGCATAACCCCATTATTAATTGGGCCCAAAACTCCATCCCCTCCTGGAGTCAGTATTGTTTGGCAACCAGTTTGAGTTCTGCTGAGTGTTCGCCGTCTCTCTCCATCTCCTTTCCTCCAGCCGAGCCGCCGGGCCTCAGCCTCATTCCCTGGGTCTACCATGATTTGGGAGAGGTCTTCAGCAAGTCGAGTCTGCTGTCACTTCTGCCTCATCGCTCTTACGATTGTGCTGTGGAGCTCATCCTGGGACCGAGGTTGCCGTCCAGCCGGCTCTATAACATTTCAGGCTCGGGGAGGGAGGCGATGAAGAGATACATAAAGGACTTCTTGAACGCCGGCCTCATTCGGTCATCTTCGGCTCCTCTCGGAGCAGGGTTTTTTTCGTTGGAAAGAAGGATGGCTCACTGCGCCTGTGCATTGACTACCGGGAGCTTAACGCGATCACAGTTAAGGACAAATAATCTCTGCCCTTGATCAATTCCACATTTGAGCTCCTTCAGCGCTCGCAGATATTCACCAAACTAGACCGCCGCAATGCATACCACTTAATCTGTATTCAATTCAATTCAATTCAATTCAACTTTATTTATATAGCGCCATTTCACAACAACAGTCATCTCATAGCACTATCAACTGTAGGGAGGACCCCCACAGTTGCAGAAACTGCAACTGTGGGGGAGTTGCAGAAAGACCCCAGCAATCAGGCGATCCCCTGTGAGCAAGCACTTGGCGACGGTGGAGAGGAAAAACTCCCTTTTAACAGGAAGAAACCTCCAGCAGAACCAGGCTCAGGGAGGGGCAGTCATCTGCTGCGACTGGCTGGGGGGTGAGGGGATAGAGAAGAAGAAAAGAACAGACATGTAGAGAGCAAACAGCACGATGGGGACTCAGTCTATGGGAGAGAACAAACAAATGTTAATGACCAACAAAAAAAAAATATTTCATAGAGAGTGAGGAAAGGAGTGAGGCCCAGTGCATTACTGGAGGTCCCCCGGCTGACTAAACCTATTAGCAGCATAACTAAGGGAGGGTTCAGAAAACACATGATCCCTCCCTAATTGTAGGCTATATCAAAAAGGTAGGTTTTAGCCCTATTCTTAAAAACAGAGATCGAGTCTGACTCCCGAATCCAGATTGGCAGCTGATTCCACAGGAGAGGAGCTTGATAACTGAAGGCTCTGCCTCCCATTGTACTTTTGGAGATTCTAGGTATTACAAGTAAACCTGCATTTTGGGAGCGTAGTGCTCTGTTAGGATGATACGGTAGTATCAGATCTTTTAAATAAAAAGGAGCCTGATTGTTTAGAGCTTTGTAAGTAAGAAGAAGGATTTTAAACTTAATTCTAAACTCTATGGGAAGCCAATGAAGGGAGGCCAGAACCGGAGAGATATGATCTCTCTTTCTAGTACCTGTTAAAACTCTTGCTGCAGCATTTTGGATCAGCTGAAGACTTTTTAAAGATGTTTTAGGACAACCTGATAATAAAGAATTACAATAATCTAATCTCGAGCTAACAAAAGCGTGGATCAGCTTCTCAGCATCACTCTGAGACAAGATGCTCCTAATCTTGGCAATATTACGCAAATGATAGAAGGCAGTCTTAGAAACAAATTTAATGTGTGAATTGAAGGACAAATCCTGATCAAAAATAACTCCAAGGTTCCTCACAGAGCTATTAAGAGAAAGAGTAACTGCATCCAAACTGAAAGTTTGATTTGGAAAGGAATTTCTAAGGTTTTTTGGACCAACAAGAATGACTTCAGTCTTATCTGAATTTAATAGCAGGAAATTACAAGTCATCCAAACTTTGATTTCCTTAAGACAGGCTTCTAACTTGGCTAATTGATTAGTATCATCTGGCTTCATTGACAGGTATAATTGTGTGTCATCTGCATAACAATGAAAATGTATACAGTGCTTTCTAATAATGTTGCCTAACGGAAGCATTCACGAAGGGAATGAGTGGAAGACGGCATTTAAGACACATCTGGAGCAATTTGAATATTTGGTCATGCCATTTGGGCTCACTAACGCCCCTGCCATCTTCCAACGGCTCATAAATGATGTCTTTCGTGATATGGTTAACCGGTTTGTTTTTGTCTATTTGGATGAAATACTTATTTTTTCCCGCTCACCAGAGGAACACAAGGTCCATGTTAGAGCCGTTTTACAGTGGCTCTTGGAGAACCAGCTGAACCCGCGCAAGGCCCCCGGCCCAGACGGCGTGTCTCCCTCCACCCTGAGACTCTGTGCGAAACAGCTGGCTCCTGTATTCACAGACATTTTTAACACCTCCCTTAAGTTATGCCACGTGCCGTCCTGCCTCAAATCCTCCACCATCATCCCTGTCCCCAAGAAGCCACGGATCACTGGACTTAATGACTACAGACCTGTAGCGCTCACCTCTGTAGTCATGAAGTCCTTTGAGCGCCTGGTCCTGTCCCACCTCAAGTCCATCACCACCCCTCTCCTGGACCCGCTGCAGTTTGCCTACCGAGCCAACAGGTCTGTAGACGATGCAGTCAACCTGGCCCTCCACTCCATCCTGCAGCACCTGGACTCCCCGGGAACCTACGCCAGGATCCTGTTTGTGGACTTCAGCTCCGCATTCAACACCATCCGCCCCGCTCTGCTCCGGGACAAGCTGTCCCTGCTCAACGTGCCTGACTCCCTCTGCAGGTGGATCATCGACTTCCTGACGGACCGGAGGCAGCATGTGCGGCTGGGAAAGACTGTCTCAGACTATACTAGCATCAGCACCGGATCACCCCAGGGCTGTGTACTTTCCCCCCTACTCTTCTCCCTTTACACCAACTCCTGCACCTCCAACCACCAGTCTGTCAAGTTGATCAAGTTTGCGGACGACACCACCCTCATCGGACTCATCTCCAACGGCGACGAGTCCGCCTATAGGAGAGAGGTGGCCCAGCTGGCGTCCTGGTGCAGCAATAACAACCTGCAGCTGAACGCTCTGAAGACAGTGGAGATGATTGTAGACTTCAGGAAAGTCACTACTCCTCTGCCCCCCCTCACCCTCTCAGGCTCTCCCATCACCACTGCTGATTCCTTCCGCTTCCTAGGCACTACCATCACCAGGGACCTCAAATGGGAGCTGACCATCAGCTCACTCATCAAAAAAGCCCAGCAGAGGATATTCTTCCTGCGGCAGCTGAGGAAGCTCAAGCTACCCACCAAGATGTTAGTGCAGTTCTACACAGCCATCATCGAGTCCATCCTCACCACCTCCATAACCGTGTGGTACGCAGGAGCCACTGCCAGGGACAGACTAAGGCTGCAGCGCGTCGTGCGCACTGCTGAGAAGGTGATCGGCTGCAAGCTCCCATCTCTCCAGGATCTGTACATCTCCAGAACCCGGAGGCGTGCTGGCCGGATCATAGCCGATCCCTCACACCCTGGTCACGTACTGTTTGCCCCCCTCCCCTCTGGTAGAAGACTTCGGTCCATCCAGACTAAAACCTCCCGTCACATGAACAGCTTCTTCCCCTCTGCCATTAGACTGCTGAACACTAAGTGACTTATTGACTCTCGTGCACCATGTACAGCAGCTCAACCAGACTCATGTCAATCATCACTGTTTTCTTCCTGCATTACCGACTGCACTATATAGTTCTCCACAGTATCTGCTGCTGGCTAATATATATTTTAACTGTTGACCAGTATCACTTAATCTTATCCTACACTTTATTACATGTATAGTTTATTTCTCTTATCTTATCATGTTTAATGTTGCAGCATTGTACCGAGACAAATTCCTAGTTTGTGTACTACATGAACAATGGCAATAAACCTGATTCTGATTCTGATTCTGATTCTGATTCTACGTTAAAGCCGAAAAGTGTGAGTTTTCTACCAGTTCAACCTCCTTCTTGGGCTTCATAGTAGCTGAGGGGGAGCTGATTGCTGACCCGGCCAAGGTGAAGGCAGTGCTCAATTGGCCTACACCCCACTCTCATAGGGAGCTCCAGCGCTTCCTCGGGTTTGTGAATTTTTACCGCAGGTTCATTCGGAACTATAGTGGGGTAGCGCTGCCTCTTACACAGCTGACCTCCGTTACGGTCCCTTTTTGCTGGACCGAGGCAGCTGAACAAGCTTTTACCAAATTAAAGAGCCTGTTCTCTGAAACACCCATCTTGGCACAGGTCGACACTCAGCTCCAGTTTATCCTTAAGGTGGATGCTTCCGAGTCGGGGGTGGGCGCTGTCCTTTCACAGCGCTCATCCTCCGATCAGAAGCTCCACCTGTGCGCGTTTTTCTCTTGGTGGCTCATGCCGGCCAAGAGAAATTACAACATGGGGGATAGAGAGCTCCTCGCCGTTAAATTGGCTTTGGAGGAATGGAGACATTGGTTAGAGGGGGCTGTTCACCCAGTTGTGTGGACCGACCTCAAGAATCTAGAATATTTGGCCCGCTAACTCAATGCCAGGCAGGCCCGTTGGGCCTTATTTTTTCAGAGGTTCAATTTCACCATCATCTACTGGCCTGGCTCTTGGAACACCAAACCGGATGCGCTATCCAGCCAGTTTGATTTCGAGCAGGTAGCAGCCCCCCATCCCGTCCCCAGCTTATTCTCCCTTCTTCCTGCGTCCTCGGAGCCCTTACATGGGATATTGAGCAGAAGGTCCGTCAGGCCCAGTCTCGGGAGCCCAAACCAACAGGGTGTCCCCGGAACTTCCTGTACGTCCCTGCCACCCCCAGTAGCAACGTTTTCCACTGGGGTCACACCAGCCACTTCGCCTGCCACCCTGGGATCACCCGTATTGCCAACCTGATTCGGCGGGTGTTCTGGTGGCTCACGCTGCAGCGGGATGTGCAGGAGTACGTTCGGGCCTGCCAAACCTGTGTCCGGGGCAAGTCCGGCTCCTCTCCTCTTGCTGGACTCTTGCATCCCCTGCCTATCCCCGGCCACCGTTGGTCTCACATTGCCTTGGACTTCATAACCGGACTCCCCACCTCCTACAGGAGGTCGGTCATCCTCACTGTCATTGACCGCTTCTCGAAAGCTGTTCACCCAGTTGCCTTCCCCAAGCTCCCCTCCGCCTCAGAGACTGCTGATCTCCTCACCTCCCATGTTATCCGGCTGCATGGTATTCCTGTTGACATTGTGTCTGACCGGGGTCCCCAGTTCACATCTCAAGTTTGGAAGGCCTTCTGCCGCACACTTGGGACCACCGTCAGCCTCACCTCCAGCAATCATCGTCAAAGCAACGGGCAGGTGGACCGTGCCAACCAGTCCTTGGAGGCCACCCTCTGGTGCGTAGCAGCCGAGAATCCCTCATCCTGGAGCACGCACCTGACCTGGGTGGAGTATGCCCTGAACTCCGCCATTTCCTCAGCTACGGGGCTCACCCCTTTTGAGGGCTCGTTGGGGTATACCCCGCCTTTGCTGCCGATGGCCAAGAGGGGGGTCGCGGTGCTGTCCGTGGGGGCCCATGCTCGCTGCTGTCAACGTCTGTGGAGGTCCACTTCGCTGCTCTCACCTGCTCGTCCAAGCGTAACTGCCAGATGGCTGACAGGAGGCGGGTCCCTGCCCCGAAGTACACTGTGGGACAGCAGGTCTGGTTGGTGGCAGATCAGGTTCCCTTGAAGACAGATTCAGCTGTCCCCCCAATTTTTGGGTCCCTACCTGATCTCCAGGGTGATCGATGACGTCACGGTCCAGTTGAAGCTCCCACGGACCCTACGTGTGCACCCGGCTTTCCATGTTTCACAAATCAAACCCCTTTCGGTCAGCCCCCTCTGCCCTCCCTCGAAGCCGCCTCCTCCTCCCAGGATGATCGATGGCCACACCGCTTACACTGTGCAACGCATTCTGGATGTCCATCGTCGGGGCTGGGGTCTCCAATATCTGGTCCACTGGGAGGGCTATGGCCCGGAGGAACGCTCCTGGATCCCCAGGTCGCATGTCCTTGACAAGGGGATGCTCCAGGCCTACCACCAAGCCCATCCAGAGAAGCTCAATGGGCTGCCAGGAGGCATCCCTTGAGGGGGGCCCTGTCATGGCTCGGTGAGCGCGCACCCCCAACTTCCCGCTTACTCCTCTTCAGATCATCAATGCACCTGGGAGAAGAGATGCACCTGCTGCCTCTCATCAGCCAGCATTTATAAGGATCGTTTCTTCTGTGCTTCGACGCTGGCTCGTCTGGGTATACTGCCTAGCAGTAACAACAAAGCAAGTATTGTTTATGTCCATGGTGAAGTTTCCGTACTCACCAGTCTCTTTCCTCTTTCTTCCTTCTCCAGGTTGCTGCCACCAGTGCGGGTGCGTCTTCGGGGACTGCGTGCGCTCACCTGTCCCATCATCCACACTCAGCTGCAACTTCTCTCCGCCCAGTCAGGCACCATCAGCTCAACCCGCCTCATCCTGCTGGTTCGTCTCTTCCCCGCTGGGGTCCCTGCCGGTTTTCCTATTTATCCCACGTAAGTGGCAATTCGGCTCGCCCATTCCCCTATCTCCATTCCTCCTCTCACAGCTCTCGTTTTCTCTCCGCAGGCCATTTCCTCTGGCGAGTGACGTTTCCTGTAGCTGTGCTCCAGGCCTTTTGAAATTTATTAAAATTCTCAAATGTGTTTGGTGTTTTGATTGTTCCTCTGTTGCTGCATTCTGCACGTGGGCTGTCCCTAGTAATAATCATGACAATGAGAGTGGACAAATATGCTTGCTGTCTTCACCTGCAGGTTTATTAAAGCTCTCAACATATCCAAAATGACAAAAAACTATCCAGAATATTCTCCAGAAAATTCTCAAAAGTATTACTGCATGTGCAAACAACAGAATGTCAGGGCTCAATAATGTCACTGAACAACAACCAGCCAACAACCACAAAAGGAGATTGCTCTTTCTCCCATAGCAAACATCCACCACTTTTAAGCAGATCAACACAAAACCTCGTGCGTCACAACAGACACAATTTTCCTTTTAGCAGAAAAATTGCAAACATAAACAAACAACTATCTTGCCCATGATAACACCCCACCGTGCTGCAAAAACGGTGGAGGAGTGAATGGACAGTGCGAACACAGCTTGAGAATTTTTTTAGACTGGTACTCACCAACAGTTGGACCCAAAGCTATAAGGATGAAAACAGGCAAATTTCTGTCCATGTCAGCTGCTGGAGGTCAGCTATAACCTAGCATGTAGCAACTAGCAAGCTAGCTAGCTTCCACAGAAGAAGAACAACCCAACATCCAGGTTAAGTTTTGGAGGAGGCTGTAACAATTATCTAGGTGAGAGTTCCGACAGATAACGTTGTAAACTTAAACATGACAGCACTTTGGGGATATCCATGGCTATAATCCAGCTTGTTTGACTTTGCAATGTCTGCATGGCGCGCACAGTGTCTGTGGCCAGAATTGTAGTGATCCCGAGTGCGGGTCTGCTCCGCGCTCGAGTCACTTATTATTTTCCCTATTTTCTGTCTTTATATTCAGTCTCGTTTATTATGGGGATTATCTGTGCTTTTATTTTGACAGCGCCATGGCAGGACTTCCGCCTGTCAAGCCTGCTCGCGGCCTGTCACAGCTGTTTGTGATTAGTGATCACTTTCTCTCCTCTCCTGTTGGTTCATTAGTTTTCGGTGTTACTATTTAAGGTCACTGTCGAGGCTTACTCCTCGCTGCAACCTCGCCCTACCAGACTGGAATCCCCAACCCTCCTTCCAGTCCTTGGTTCAGTGTTAGGTTTTGCCCTCGCTAAGTATATATAAGTGACTGTTTTGATTCTTTCTTTGTTCAGTTATTCACCCTTTGAGGTCGTATATATAATTATTGTGTTTTGCCCCTCGTGGCATGTTCTTTTGTTTCCTTTTTTCATTAATAAATAAGCAAACTCACTGCTGGCATTTGGTGCCTCATTTATGCCCTGAAAGGGGTATTCATAACAAGAATGGTTTTGGTATGGAGAGCCGCTAGGCCAAAAAGTACTGTTTGCACTTTCTGCTGTCAACTGTTGTTAATCACGATCACAGAATTTGTTGCTGTTAATGGGGGCAAAGCGTTAATGGGTGATTAATGCGATAATGCTAATACCACACACAAAAAAAAAAAAAAAAAAATATATATATATATATACTGCTCAAAAAAATAAAATAAACACTTTGAAAACACATCAGATTTTTTTTTTTTTCCACAATATCTTTATTGAACCTTTTTTTTTTTTTTTTAACAAACATGATACAAACAATCAAACACTAACACTAAAGTACTACAAAAAAAAAAAATGCACTAAAAACACCAACAACCACCAACAAAATCAAGTCTTCAACAATGCTCCTCTGTTTAGTCTAGACAATCCAATACATAAGTATACATATTATGTTCACCAGTTTGGAATTTACAAGGTCCACACACATCATTCACCTTCTTCTTCAAGAGTTATGTTTAAATTTTTTACATAATCAATAAAAGGTCTCCATATATTCTCAAACACAATTTCCTTTGATTTTAGTATATATGTTATTCTTTCTAATGGAAGGTTTGTTAACATCTGTCTTAACCACTGAGTCACATCTGGTCTATGAGTCTTTTTCCATAATAGTGCAATACATTTTTTGGCATTAAGCAAGCTGAGGTCTATGAATGTTCTTTCACTTTTATTAAAATTATGCTTTTCTGGGTACAGACCCAACAAAAACAGTTTAGGATTCAATATGATTTGTTTTGAGATTATTTTTTCAATTGTTACCCTCACCTCTTCCCAAAACATTCTTATTAATCTACATTCCCATAAACAATGAAATAGGGTTCCTTTACTTTCCATGCATTTTGTGCATGTATCTGGTATATTTTTGTTATATCTATTTAACTCCTCCGGTGTAACATACATCCGCATTAACCATTTGAAATGTATCAATTTAAGGCGTGCATTTATTGATTTGGTTTG
This sequence comes from Pholidichthys leucotaenia, assembly GCA_020510985.1. Classification (NCBI taxonomy): domain Eukaryota; kingdom Metazoa; phylum Chordata; class Actinopteri; order Cichliformes; family Pholidichthyidae; genus Pholidichthys; species Pholidichthys leucotaenia. The sequence continues at coordinate 314,166,229 of CM035837.1, read as the reverse complement.
AGCTTCTGTACAAGCCAATTCCCATTGTTCCTCTGAAATTTCAATTTGCAGATCTTCTTTCCAGTAGTTTAATCTTTTAAGTGAATTTTCACTTGAAGATAGTGTCAATGAGTTATAAAACTCTGAAATAATACCCTTTCTTTTACTATCTTTCATCATCATTTTTTCCAAGGATGAATAAATAGGTCGAGTGAGAGCTTTATTTTGATTTGATCGAATAAAGTTTCTAAGTTGAAGATATTTAAAAAAATGTGTTCTATTGAGATTAAATTTGATCCTCAGCTCTTCAAAAGACATTATGTTGTCTGCACATGGCAAATATAAATCCTGAATCTTTTGTATCCCTTTTAAATTCCATACTTTAAATACAGCGTCCGCTCTCCCTGGTTTAAAATATTGATTACCCCATATTGGACTAAATTGTGACAATAACTGTGGTTCTTTTAAATAGTTTTTAGCTTCACACCATATTTTGATCATATGCTTTACAAATGGATTTTTAACTTGTTTTTGTAATTTTTTTGCCGAATCTGAGTATATGAATATGGGAAGAGGTAAAGGTAAATTGTATGATTCCATTTCAGTCCAGTGAGGGAGATCATTTGATGAAAAATAATATGTCATAGACCTCAGTTGTGCCGACCAATAATACAACATAAAATTTGGACATTTCAGACCTCCACGATCAAATGGTAAATATAATAAAGACAAACGTAATCTAGCCCTCCTGTTGTTCCATATAAATTCCACTAACTTTTTTTTTATTCTTGAGAATAGATCTAAAGGTGGTGATAAGGGAATGTATTGAAATAAATAAAGTATTTTAGGTAAAATATTACTTTTAAGTATATTGATTCTCCCGATCATCGACATTGGTAGTGACATCCATCTCTGAGTTAACTCATTGATATCTGACATTAAGGCTTCATAGTTGACACTGGCGACTGATTCTAGCTTAGGCATAATTTGGATTCCTAAATATTTAAACTGATTTACAACATTGAATTGATTTACCTCAGGGGCTGGGTAATTTCTCTGGATCTCATTTAGCATTAATATTGAAGATTTAGTTTTATTTATTTTATATCCTGATATTTCCCCAAAATTCTTTATTAAATTCAACAAGGTTGGAATTGATTTTTTTAGATTCGACATAAACAAAATTATGTCATCGGCGTACAGGGAGATTTTATGTTCTGTTGGTCCAACTTTAATTCCATATATTTGTGAATGTAAACGTATCGCTATCGCTAAAGGTTCAATTGCCATAGTAAACAGTAAAGGTGAAAGTGGACAGCCTTGTCGACATCCTCTATTGATTTTTATTGGTTTTGAAATATTGTTATTTGTTAGGATTTCTGCTGTAGCATTATTGTATATTATTTGAACCCATTTTATGAAATTATTTCCAAGTCCAAACCTTTGTAGGACTTCAAAAAGAAAGGGCCATTCAACTCTATCAAAGGCCTTTTCGGCGTCCAATGATAGGAGAGCTGTATCCGGTGCTTCTTTATTAAAATAAATAATATTAAATAGTCTTCTTACATTATGGAAGCCTTGTCTACCCTTTATAAAGCCATTCTGATCTCGATTAATAATATTTGGTAAAATTTCTTGTATTCGTCTTGCTAAAATTTTACAGATTATCTTAAGGTCGGCGTTTAATAGGCTTATTGGTCTCATATTTTCACATTTATTAGAGGGCTTACCTGGTTTTGGCAGCAGTATAATTAAGGCATTATTTATGTATGATGGTAAATTATTATTTTGAAATGCTTCTAAAACCATTTCCAAAAAAGGTTTTATTAATTTATTCTTAAATTTTTTATAAAGGTCAACTGGAAGACCATCTGGTCCTGCACTTTTTCCTGATTTCATATTATCAATGGCTAGCCCAACTTCTTCTTGACTAATTTTAGAATCCAATATCTCCCTGTTTTCATTTGGAATACACGGTATAGATAGTTCGTTCAAAAACCCATTTAGTTTTGTTAAATCAGGTTCATTTTTGGTATCATATAATTTTTCATAGTAATCTCTAAAGGCTCTATTAATTTCTAAAGGATCTATAACTACCTGTCCGTTACTTATAATACTGGTAATTGGTGTTTTAATTTCCAATTGTTTAATCTGCCATGCTAATAATTTTCCCGATTTTTCACCTTGTTCATAAAAAGATTGTTTCAATCTTAGAAGACTCGAGGCAGCTCTATTCGCTGATTTTTTGTCGTATTCAGCTCTCAAAATCAGTAATTCATTCTCCAACCTTGGGTCACTTCCTGCATACACTTTTTCCTGAAGATTTTTTATTTTATGTTCCAATTTAGCTCTCTCCTCTCGAGTCTTCTTAGATTTTGATCCTGTATAACTAATAATATGTCCCCTAATAAAAGCTTTGAAAGCCTCCCACTTTACACATGCTGATGTTTGTGTAGTATTGATGTCAAAGAACTCGTCTATCTGTTTTTCTATATACTTGACAAATTCCTCATCCTGAAGCCATTTATGCTGAAATTGCCATCTACCTGATTCCTTTGTCAATTTTTTATCTACATATATTAGACAACAGGGTGCATGATCAGAGATCACGATGTTATCATAAAAGCAGTTTTGAATCTTGGACCTTAATTCTGTGGAAATCAAAAAATAATCAATACGTGAGAATGTCTTGTAGGTACTGGAATAACAAGAATAGGCTTTAACTTGTGGTTTCATTTCTCTCCATATATCTAACAATCTCAATTCTTTCATAAAATGATTAATAGTCATCCTACATCCAATGTGCGTACAATCCAGTCCTGTTGATCTATCCACACCTGGATTCAATGTACAATTAAAATCCCCTGCTATTATATGTTGCCCTGTAAGTGATGATAAGATGAGAAATAAATTAGCAAAGAACTTCTGATCATCTATATTGGGACCATATAAGTTCACAAGATTTATATTTTCTAATAGCAAAGAACCTTGAATGATTACATATCTTCCAAATTTGTCTCCAATTACATTTTTCACTTGAAAAGGAACTGATTTATGTATGAGAGTCATAACTCCCCTGGCTCGGGATGAAAATGAAGAGGTGAATACACTTCCCTGCCATCTACTCCTAATTCTTTTAACATCCTCCTCTATCAGATGAGTTTCTTGTAAAAACACAATTCTTGAACCCATGTCCTTTATTTTATTCATAACTTGTTTAAGTTTTTTTAAATTTTGTAGACCTCTGCAATTCCATGAAGTTAAATTAAGGTTAACACTTTGGTCCATGATCAATAGAGAGTTTGGGATTACCTTGCAGTGTAAACATGCTCATACAGAGAAGCAAAAACATGAGTGGTTGAACATTCATCCTACAAACTACACACAAACAAATTTCCCCTTCCCACACTTGTGGCAAACCCCCCAAAATCAAAAGAAAAATTCTGTCTCCCGATATAGCCATCGACCGTTCCACACCCACGGGGAACAGCCTAAGCCACTCCTTCTTCATCCTCCCAATCACCCTAACTCTACTGCTTTTAATGACGTAACATTAACTCTCCTCTGTAGTTTTCCAACTTAACTCCAAAATTTTTAACAACTTTGTACATCATAGTTTTTTTTTTTTGTGTTTGTTTTGTTTTTGTTTTGTTTTTTTAATATATAATACAATCTATATTTTGTAAACTTACTATTTACTTCAAGTCAGTCAGATGCCTGTGCAAATGCTTAATTATTCTACCTTATATTTTGTTCATGCTTAGCTCCCACCAGTCTCTTCTTCTTCTTTGATCTTCTTGATGAACTCCTGCGCCTCCTCTGGGGTCTTGAAGATGTGGGTTCTGCCCTCATACGTGGTCAGCAGTCTCGCAGGATAGATTACACCATGACGAATCCCAAGGTTGCGCAGCTCCTTACGTACGGGATCAAACTGCTTCCTCAATTGCTGGATTCCTGTGGCCAAATCTGGGTAGAACCGCACCTGCTGGTCCTGGTGTTTAATCTCTCCTTTAGCACGTGCAGCGTTGAAGATCTTCATCCTGTCTCTGTTGCTAAGAAACTTCATAATTAAGGTCCTCGGCGGTCCCTTATCTCTCCGTGGGCCAATACGATGTGCTTTTTCCAGAACCACTGCTGATTGCAACTCCTCGCTGCCCAGCACCTCCGGAATCCACTTTTCCAGAAAGGAACATACGTCCCGACCTTCTGATTCCTCTGGAAGACCCACCAGCCTCAAATTATTCTGTCTCGACCGAGATTCCAAATCCAAAATATTATCTTCCAGAGATTTATTTTTTTTTTCCAAAGTGCGCACCTTTAATTGAAGACGGGTGACGTCATCTTCAGCACTAGCGAGACGGAGCTCCATCTGCGCCGTTCGTTCTACACAGTCACCCAATTCCTTTCTTATTCCTTCCAACGCTGTCATAATCCCATCAAATCTAGAGGAAAAGTCCGCTCTCATTGAACTCATGGCAGCCATCAGCGCATCTGCGCCATTCCCCGCAGAAATCGCACCGCCGCCAGCCTCCTCCGCCATATATGGAGCCTTGTTTGCTGCGTCACAGACCTGAAAGTCCGTTAATTTGGACTGTTTCGGCGGCTCGCTTTTTCCTTTTCCTGGTTTTCCAGCCTTAGGCTTCGCCGACATATCCTCGCCCAAATGCTGGGATACGTTCTGTCCCAAATGAGAGAGTTATTTGCCGATTTTTTTTCTCCAGGAGCAGAGCAGAGCGAGACACGTCCGTCCTACGTGGCAGCCATAACCGGAAGTCTGACACATCAGATTTTAATGGGAAAAAATAAGCTGGATATCTACACTGATATGGACTGGATAATGTGTTAAGAATGAAAAAATGCCACATCTTTTGATGGAAATGAAAATTATCAACCTACAACCTACAGAGGGCTGAATTCAAAACTCTCCAAAACTTACTCAGATTAAAAAGTGTTCCTTTTATTTTTTGAGCAGTGTATATATATATATATATATATATATGTACAGTATATGTATATGTATATTCAATTCAACTTTATTTATATAGCGCCATTTCACAACAACAGTCATCTCATAGCACTATCAACTGTAGGGAGGACCCCCACAGTTGCAGAAAGACCCCAGCAATCAGGCGATCCCCTGTGAGCAAGCACTTGGCGACGGTGGAGAGGAAAAACTCCCTTTTAACAGGAAGAAACCTCCAGCAGAACCAGGCTCAGGGAGGGGCAGTCATCTGCTGCGACTGGCTGGGGGGTGAGGGGATAGAGAAGAAGAAAAGAACAGACATGTAGAGAGCAAACAGCACGATGGGGACTCAATCTATGGGAGAGAACAAACAAATGTTAATGACCAGCAAAAAAAAAATATTTCATAGAGAGTGAGGAAAGGAGTGAGGCCCAGTGCATTACTGGAGGTCCCCCGGCTGACTAAACCTATTAGCAGCATAACTAAGGGAGGGTTCAGAAACACATGATCCCTCCCTAATTGTAGGCTATATCAAAAAGGTAGGTTTTAGCCCTATTCTTAAAAACAGAGATCGAGTCTGACTCCCGAATCCAGATTGGCAGCTGATTCCACAGGAGAGGAGCTTGATAACTGAAGGCTCTGCCTCCCATTGTACTTTTGGAGATTCTAGGTATTACAAGTAATCCTGCATTTTGGGAGCGTAGTGCTCTGTTAGGATGATACGGTAGTATCAGATCTTTTAAATAAAAAGGAGCCTGATTGTTTAGAGCTTTGTAAGTAAGAAGAAGGATTTTAAACTTAATTCTAAACTCTATGGGAAGCCAATGAAGGGAGGCCAGAACCGGAGAGATATGATCTCTCTTTCTAGTACCTGTTAAAACTCTTGCTGCAGCATTTTGGATCAGCTGAAGACTTTTTAAAGATGTTTTAGGACAGCCTGATAATAAAGAATTACAATAATCTAATCTCAAGCTAACAAAAGCGTGGATCAGCTTCTCAGCATCACTCTGAGACAAGATGCTCCTAATCTTGGCAATATTATGCAAATGATAGAAGGCAGTCTTAGAAACAAATTTAATATGTGAATTGAAGGACAAATCCTGATCAAAAATAACTCCAAGGTTCCTCACAGAGCTATTAAGAGAAAGAGTAACTGCATCCAAACTGAAAGTTTGATTTGGAAAGGAATTTCTAAGGTTTTTTGGACCAACAAGAATGACTTCAGTCTTATCTGAATTTAATAGCAGGAAATTACAAGTCATCCAAGCTTTGATTTCCTTAAGACAGGCTTCTAACTTGACTAATTGATTAGTATCATCTGGCTTCATTGACAGGTGTAATTGTGTGTCATCTGCATAACAATGAAAATGTATAAAGTGCTTTCTAATAATGTTGCCTAACGGAAGCATATATCAACTAAAAAGAGTAGGGCCTAGCACAGATCCCTGTGGAACTCCATGACTAAGCTTTGAGCTGAAAGAAAACTCATCATTTACATGAACAAACTGGAACCTATCAGATAAATAAGATCTAAACCACTGCAACGAAGTTCCATTAAGTCCAACATAGTGTTCTAATCTATCAAGTAGAATATTATGATCAATAGTATCAAAAGCTGCACTAAGATCTAAAAGGACAAGTACAGAAACTAGTCCATTATCAGATGCAATGAGGAGGTCGTTAGTGACCTTCGCTAAGGCTGTTTCAGTACTATGATGGATTCTAAACCCAGATTGAAACTCTTCAAGTAAACCATTTCCCTGCAGGTGGTCAAATAATTGCGTAGCAACAACTCTTTCTAAGATTATATGTGTATATAGTGACGGTTGCCACCTCCCCTTTGGAGTTGGGATATGCACCTGTGCACCTCTATCTTATTATTCTTTCAGTTAATCAGCTGATTGAGGAGTGGCTGATTGGCAGAAGGTGCTGATGGGCGGCTCCATAAAAGAGGTGCTGTCAAGCCAGCTGACAGGGCTGTCATCTGCGGGTCTGAGGCTGCTCTCCTCTCCTGGGCACTGTTATGTCTGGAAAACATGGAAGGACGACAAAGAGTGGAGTTTGCTGAAAACACAAACTTTATTACATAAAACATTATTATGGTGGTACAGCAGTGTGTTGGTTGGGAGGCTGAACCAAAGAGAGCCATAAAAAGAGGCTGTAAAATAGCCGTTCCTTACCTTTCGGTGTGATGACGTCACCAAGCGGCTGTGTCATCACGCCGACACTGACTAAGCTTGTGTTTTTTCTTACACCACGTTCACCCCCCTCCCTCCCTTGGAAAAACAGAACAACACTTATGTTCGAACTGACCCTCCCCAGTTTGGTACAGTGAAAGAACCCCAAACTAGGGCCAGCAGGTAGACTACTATGTGGCCCAGCGTGGCTGAGTGGTTTATTATGCTACTATTTGCTGGCAGCCGCACCGCTAACTAAATAGTCCTTCTTTTATTGAGGAAGGCAGTTCAGTTCTAGGGGCCCTGTGGCGAGCCCGTGGTGGATGCGCCCCTGGAAGTGCAAAGGCCAGTGGACTGGGATCGTCTTCTTCGAAACCCCAGTCCGGGTCCCACACTGTGTGAGTCGACTCCCACATAGCCGTGTCACCTGAAGCAACTGCTTGAACTTGGCGAAGGCGGTTGGCGTGCCACACCGAACCATCTGCCAGCTGGAAGGTTGGTGGCCCCAGCTGTGCGGTGATCTTGATGGGTGCTGGTAGTGGTGGAGATGGTGTTGAGGCTGACTGCAGGTCCGCTCATTTGGTTCTGTGGAGCCGAACCCAGTCCATCACTGCGAGTGGTGCTCTGTTTGGCTGCGTTTGGTGTCGTGGTTGCAATGGTGTGACTCTCACGTCTGCTGTGGGGCGTCCACCAGGTTGTGGTGGTTCTGCAGCATTCTGTTGGGTCAAGGACTCTTCATCCGGCGGCTCAGCAGCGGCTCCTGGAGGCCGATGCCAGTTGTGGACTCGGAAGGCGTCCGGTGGCTCTACTGCATTTTGTTGGGTCACAGACTCTTCATCCTGCAGCTCAGCGGCGGCTCTTGGAGGCTGATGCTGGTCGGGGATTCGGAAGGCGTCTGGTGGCTCTACTGTGTTTTGTTGGGTCGCGGACTCTTCATCCTGCAGCTCAGCGGCATCTCTTGGAGGTTGATGCTGGGCATGGATTCGGAAGGCGTCCGACCTCTTCTCCCCCTCTCCTGGGAAGTCTGGTCATGGCGATGTGTTGCTGTCACCGTTGGTAGAACCTGCGCTGGGTTGTTTTGTCCCGGGGTTCCGGATAGATGTGGACTCCCTCACCTGCATCTCTGCAGTGACTCCCTGAGGCTTATGCTGGACAAGGATCTGAGGCGAGTCTGGTCGCTGCTCCTTCTCTAGGCAGTGGCCCTCCTGTGAGCATGGGACAACTGCACCCTCGTCATTGTCGTCTGGGTGTGTTGCGTCCCACTCATCATCGTCGGTCAAACGAAGTACGTTACTGTCGCAGATAGAGAAGCCCAGTTGATAAAACAGGTCACATCCTAGTATGTTGTCTCCATGTGTAGCCACTTGGAAGATGAAATCAGTAATGACTTCTGAAGTGTTCCGGACCGTTAGTATGATGGTCCCTACATTGCTGACTCAGTAGCCACCATACCCGTACAGCTCTGCTGGGTTTTTCCCGATCAGGTGGTTGGGAAAGAACTTCTTCATTGTGACCCAGTTCAACATTGATCTCACTGCGGCGGTGTAAAGCAGGAGCGGCAAGCTGACATAGTCCAGCCCTACCATGCAGAATGCATACGCTGCACCTCCGGAACTCATGTGCATGGTAGTCGCAGGTGGGTGACTTGAACTGACCAGCAGGCTTGGTGGTGGTGCTGATGGCAAACCTTGGCGAAGTGGTTGAATTTGCTGCATCGCTTACATCATTGCACCCTTGCTGGTCAGAAACATGCTCTCTCTCGGTGTGCCGAGGAGCCACAGTTGCCACATAAGAAGCACCTCGTAGCGTTCTTCTGATCCACGGGGTTTATTTCAGCCTCTTCTGCTGTGTCACTGGGCCCTTCTGTGGTCACCGCGTGTGCTCGCGGTGCATGGCTTGGCTGCTGTTGTTGCTGCTGCACACCTAGCGCCCACGCTAACCTGTTGGTGGACTCTAGTTGGAATGCTAGCTCGATGGTCTTGGCTAGCGTCATATCATTTGGCATTAGCATCTTCACCCGCAGCCGCGGGTTGCTAGTGTGCTCGGCCAACTGGTCCCGCACCATTTTGTCCTCCAACAAACCGAATTTGCACATGTTAACTAAGTGGCGAAGGTCCACGACGAATTGTAGTGTCATCTCTGTGGTCTTCTGTCGCTGTTGACGAAACCTAATGCGCCATGCCAACATGTTATCGAGTGTGGTGAAGTAGCTTGCTAGCAGTTTGACTTACTCAGCAAACGTTTCTGTTGGTCCTAGCATATAGAAAATACGTTGGCCTTCTACGCCAAGATTGTGAACCAGTAGAGCTTGCATCCATATCTTGTCTAGTTTGCCTAGATCCAGCGCCAATACGTAGGTGTTGAAAGCAGCAAACCAGCATGGCTACGGTATGAGCGGCTCACCAGGGGTTTCCAGAGAAAATGTCATATCTAGAAAATGTGGAAGGACCGACAGAGAGTGGAGTTTGCTGAGAACACGAACTTTATTACATAGAACACTATTGTGGTGGTACAGCAGTGTGTTGGTTGGGAGGCCGAACCAGAGAGGGCTGTAAAAAGAGGCCGTAAAATGGCTGTCCCTTACCTTTATATGCTCGGCATGATAACGTCACCAAGCGACCGCGTCATCACGGTGATGCTGACCAAGCTTGTGGTTTTCCTTACATCACAGGCACACCGGACCTTTTTGGACTCTTTTGTTGTTTTTCGTTTATTGCATGTTTTTTGGACTTTTTGTAAATAAACACTTTTCACTTTAAACTCCCATGTATTCTCTTTATTTGTTATGGCCTAAAACTGGGTCACAACTAGTGTTGGGCAAGTTACTAAAAAATAGTAATTAATTACAGTTACTAGTTACTTCTTTTCAAAAGTAATTGAGTTACTTTACAAGTACTGCATGATTAAAGTAACTAGTTACTTGGAAAAGTAACTTTCACGTTACTTTGAAGTGCACACTTAAATCATCTTGCACACATAGCAAGATAATTTAATTAATGAATTACATTATAGACTTATTAATGTCAGGCTGAAAACAGACTGTTTCGGACAGCTTTTAGAACATGTTCAGTCTGCTTTATCCTGCCTTGAGAGCTCTTATTGATAAGATAAGATAAGCCTTTATTAGTCCCACAATGGGGAAATTCCAGGATTGCAACAGCACAGGGATAGCAACACTCAGAGCAATAATTTAGAAGATAAGAAAATAAGAGCAGTGAATATACATATGTACACATAAATATATAAATATATATACACAGTGCGGAACATTGTAGCTAGATGGAATAAACAGCATAACCGTCTATTTAGTTACCCTACATAGTATGAATATGTACCCATACATATTGTCACCCTCCATAGCGACTGATATTGTCGTAGTTGTATACTGGAGGGGACCATTTGTGTAAGTCTGTTGCGTCTTTTGCATACAATACTATTAGGTTGTCACGTTTTTTTGCTATCTCTGCAAGCAGCCCTGCTTAGGTTATACAGTCTGACAGCCGTAGGTAGGAAGGACCTGCGAAACCTCTCGGTCGCGCACCTAGGATGATGTAGTCTACTGCTGAATGAGCTCCTCAGTGCGTTCAGTATGTCGTGCATAGGGTGGGACTCAGACTCCAGCAGAGATGACAGTTTAGCCACCATTCTTCTCTCTCCTATCTCCTCCACTGGGTCAAGGCGTTTCCCCAGGACAGAGCTAGCTTTCTTGATTAGTTTGTTCAGTCTCTTCCTATTGGCTGCTGTAATGCCACTGCCCCAGCAGACCACTCCAAAAGTGATGGCTGATGCCACCACCGTGTTGTAGAATGTCTTCAAGAGCACTCCTTGTACACCAAAAGACCTGAGCCTCCTCAGTAGGAACAGCCTGTGCTGTCCCTTCTTGTAGAGTGCGTCGGTACTGTGTGACCAGTCTAGTTTATTGTTCAGATGAACACCCAGGTACTTGTAGGATATCACCATCTCAATGTCGGTTCCCTGGATGTTTACTGGTGCTGTGAAGGGTTGTCCTTGCCTGCGGCAGCCCACCACCAGCTCCTTAGTTTTCCTCGCGTTGATCTAACTAACTAACTAACTAACCTGCACTTATATAGCGCTTTTCTAGTCACAAAGACCACTCAAAGCGCTTTCATTAATACTAACCCTCTATTCTAAGGGCCTATAGGAAACAGATATCTAGGGACAATTTAGAACAGCCAATTAACCTAACATGCATGTTTTTGGCATGTGGGAGGAAACCGGAGAAATCCCGGAGTAAACCCACGCAACACGGGGAGAACATGCAAACTCCACACAGATCACTGTTGGTCGGGGGCTGGGATCGAACCCACGATCCCACGATCCCCACAATCCCCCGGCCAAGGGTAAACTGTGCTGCCGCAGTGCTAACCACTGCGCCACCGTGCAGCCCACGGATCTGGAGGCAGTTCCGATGGCACCAGTCCACGAAGTCCTGGATAAGTCCTCTGTACTCAGCTTCATCTCCGTTGGAGATGAGGCCGACGATCGCAGAGTTGTCAGAGAACTTCTGTAGATGGCAGTGTGTTGTATTGTGTGAGAAGTCCGCAGTATAAAAAGTGAACAGGAAGGGAGCCAAAACCGTTCCCTGGGGGGCCCCCGTGCTGCCGATGATCGTGTCAGACACACAATCCCGGGTTCTCACAAACTGTGGCTGGTTAGTGAGGTAGTCCAGGATCCATGATGACAGGTGCTGGTCCACCCCTGCACACAGCAGCTTGTCCTTCAGGATCATTGGTTGGATGGTGTTGAAAGCACTGGAGAAGTCAAAGAACATGATCCTCACGGCGTTCCCGGGCTTCTCCAGGTGGTACAGGGTACGGTGAAGGAGGAAGATTACTGCATCCTCCACCCCAGTGCCATGCTGGTAGGCGAACTGGAGTGGATCCATCGCTGGTCCCACCAGGGGGCGGAGGTGAGCAAGGAGCAGTCTCTCCAGGGTCTTCATCACGTAAGATGTCAGAGCCGCTGGTCTGTAGCTGTTCAGGTCTTTGGGGTGGGAAGTCTTTGGTACAGGTACCACACAAGACGTTTTCCACAACTGTGGTACCCTCCCCAGTTTCAGGCTCAGGTTGAAGATGTGCTCCACAATCCCACACAGCTGGTCTGCGCAGGACTTGAGGAGCTTCGCGCTGATGCCGTCCGGTCCCGACGCCTTCCTCGCCTTGATCTTCCTCAGCTCCGTCCTCACCTGGGTCTTAGTGAGGGTCAGGTTGGGGGGCTGTGTGCTGGGAGTGGGGGGGTGTTGGTGGAGTGGAGTGTGGACAGCAGGTCTCGATGACTTTAGAGGCAGTAGTGGTTGGTGTGCAGTCGGGGGGGGGGGGCGGTTGGTCAAACCTATTAAAAACAGGTTCAGATTGTTGGCCCACTCCCTGCCCCTCGTGGCCTGGGAGGAGGTATTCTGGAGCCCAGAGATGGTTTTAAGGTTTCTCCAGACCCCGCCGATGTTGCTTTGTTGCAGCTTGTCCTCCATCTTCTTCCTGAAGCTGTCCTTGCTTTCTCTGATCTTCCTCCTCAGCTCCCTCTGTATGGACTTCAGCATCTCCCTGTTCCCCGACCTGAAGATCCTCTTCTTCTCTTTCAGAAGTGTTTTTATCTCAGGGTTGATCCAGGGTTTGTTGTTCGAGCAACACCGTATGGTCTTGGTGGGTACGGTGTTGTCCACACAGAAGTTGATGTAGTCCGTGATGGTGTGAGTGAGGCCATCGATGTCCTCACCATGTGGATCGCAGAGCTGCTCCCAGGCAGTGATTTCAAAACAGTCCTTTAGAGCGTCCATTGCCTCCTTAGACATAACTTCACCATGCGCATGACTGGAGGTTGTCTGTTTACTAGGGGTTTGTACACCGGCAGGAGATGAACCAAGTTGTGATCCGATCTCCCGAGTGGGGGGAGTGGTGATGAGATGTACGCCTCCTTAGTGTTTGCATAGAATAAGTCCAGTGTTTTATTGTCTCTAGTGTGGCATGTGACATACTGGGTGAACGTGGGCAGAATGGGGGACAGTGAAATATGGTTGAAATCACCTGAGATGAGGAGAAGAGCATCTGGGTGTTCTGTCAGCAGCCTGCCAGTTACTGAGTGAATGGCGTCACGCGCTGTCCCCGCGTTCGCCGTCGGATTTGCATAAATAACAATGCAGATCACGTGCGAGTATTTCCTCGGGAGATAGGTAGGTTGCATGCTAACAGCTAGCAACTCGATGTCTTTGCTGCAGTGTTGTTGTTTAAGCGTGATATGTCCCGGTCTGCACCAGCTGTTATTGACATACATTATCACTCCTCTGCCCCTTTCCTTCCCACTGTCTGGTGTCCGGTCTGCCCGTATTGTGAGAAAAATCTGAAAAAAATCAACACAGAATTGCCAATAATTTTCTCATTTTGGAGTGAGAAATAGGGTTTGTGGAGTGAGAGAGGGAAAAAGAGTGAGACTCACTCTAAAAGAGTGAGTTGACAACACTGAATAAAGCTGTGTGTCCACCAAACACGCTTTTTGTTGCCCGACCGCCCTGAGCTTTTTTTTTTCCAGTGTTTGTGCGCGGCGCTCTGGGAAAAAAAAAGCCTGTGCTCTGTATCCCAGCAACAGCTTGTCAGCTGTCAGCTCAGCACTTCCACTTTTCCTATGGTCAGACTTTCTACTGATTTTTTAATAGCAGTCTCAAAATAACAATGGACAGGAAATGTTTTCTAGCAGCTCTGGATGTAAAATATGGTGACACGGAAAGCAAGAGTCTGAGTACAGACTAGTACCGGCGTCCTATGTCCCGCCCACGCAGCAGTTCTGATTGGCTGCAAGGTCTGACATTGACGAACTCAGCTGCAGTCTCTGAAAAGTTGAACTTTTTTCAGCTCTGAGTGCCCTGAGCGCCAAGTCAAAAAACTGCCACCGCTGAGAGCGTTACAGTGCCGAGGGCGCGCAGCACTGTAAACGCTTGACTACATAGAGAATGAATGGAAAATAATTACCCAGAGTGGAAAAAACGTGTTTGGTGGACATGCAGCTTAAAGCTATCCATGTTTATTTTACCTTTATATTATGGATTTAATCCGATGTGCAGTGGTCCAAAGAAAATTGCCATTAACCACAGTCCAAATGTCTGCTGTGACAGAGACATAATCCAGTCCCTCAAATTCCTTTTGGAGATCAAAATCTATTTTTGAATAATCTTTATCCAGGTAGCAAGTAAATGTGTTTTAACTTCAGTGGATCACAGTCTCAGCTGTCTGATGGAAAGTCATTGTTATCACATCTTCATTCTGTAACAACATATCTGCCAATCAGTCGGTTTAATTCATGGGTCACAAATTGTCCAGATGCATACCTGTGCTTGAAATCCAGCCGTGGGTGTTCAGATAGTGTAGATCCACTTCACGGTGTTGTTAGAATAGCTAGCCGTTACTTAGCACTAGCTTTGTCGGAGCTTTGTTGCTGTTTTGAAGCGCTTCTCAAGATTGCAATAGGTCTCAACCGGCACTTTGCAACCCACCAACATGCTTTTGTCCTTAACCGTGACAAAGGAAAAATAATCTGTCTATTTCCACAAAAACAAAGTAGCTTCATCTTTTCTTCCGCTCAGTAGTGAAGAGGTTCTTTGCAACAGGTCACGTTGACTGATGGCTGCATCAGCTATGGTAGGGTCAGTTTATATATTCATTTATTTACACTAAAAATATCTATCCTTATTGATAAAATGAGTAACAAGTAATGCACCTGATCAAATTTCAATAACTGTAATGCCTCGCTGACTTTTTAAACAGTAATTTCGTTACACAGCACATTACTGCAAAAGTAGTGTTGGGGCACAAAGGGTAGAGCATCCTCTTTCCCCTTTTCTTTCCTTACATTGGCTTGGGAGCACACTGTGGTTTATGGAGGGTTGCTAGTTTCTGGTCGCTTTGCCCGGCCAGCGGTATTTGGTGCATAAGAACCCACTACCATGCTTCATGAAGACTAGTGGTGAGCTTTAGCTAGTTTTCCTAATAGGTAGCTAGTGGGAAATCTCTACTTCTGGGGACATGTTTCGCCTTGAGTGCATTTGAGGGACACCTTGCAGTTTTGTGTCTTTAATTTCACCTTGCTGTGCCTTTATAAGGCGTGCGCATGGTAAATTATGGATGAGATAATCAGTGCATTTTTACAAACATCAACATGATGGAGTAGTATGAGTTTATTAAAATCACTGATCATTATGGCATTGATGTTGGGGAAAGAAGAGTGACAGTGCATCTGGAAAGTATTCACAGCACTTCACTTTTTCCACATTTTGTTATGTTACAGCCTTATTCCAAAATTGATTAAATTAATTTTTTTCCTCAATTTTTTTTTTTAAGGTGCCAGAAGGAGAGGCAGCCATATCAGCAGCAACTCTCTTGTGTCTTTGTGTTTTTATCTGCTTATTCTTGTATATAGTGTGTCTTTTTACCAGGGCTCGGTAGAAAGACCTGAATTAACGACTGGAACAAGTTTTTTCTATTTTAGCCCCAGTCTTTCTCTTATTTTTTCTTTTCCTTGGTGCAATGGAGAACAACAGAGGTGGGGGCGGACGCATTGTTTACACACGCAACCAGCTGATTACTATGAGGAGGCCGGTGCCGCTGCCGGGAGCGAAGCCCCTCATCCCACATGAGCTCAGGAGGAAATGCTATGGAAGAAGGGCTGGAGCTAAAGTGAGGATGAGGAGAAGGAAGCATAAACCGGCTGTACCATTGTTCATCACCGGGAACGTTAGGTTGCTGGGGGACAAAGCAGATGAGCTCACAGTACTGGTCAGGATGCAAAAGGAGTATTGTGAGTGTAGTATCATGTGTTTTACAGAGACGTGGTTACATTCACAGATCCTGGATATTAACATAGCGATACCTGGCTTTAAGACTATCCGGTGGGACAGGGACGTTATAAGTAGTGGGAAAAAGAGGGGAAGAAGATTGGCACTTCTTCTGAATGAAAGGTGGTGTCATCCTGGACACATTTATGTGAAGGAAAAGCGCTGCAGCCCGGACATTGAACTGCTGGCTTTGAGACCCTATTATATGTTGCGAGAATATACGTGTGCCCTGGTAATTATCGTTTACGTCCCTCCATCAGCTGACGCAGCGGTGGCCTGTGACGTTATCAGCTCCACTACTGCCACATTACTGGAGAAGCACCCTGGCACATTTATGGCCATCACGAGTGATTTTAATCATGTCCCACTGGGAAAACACTACCAAACTTTCACCAGTTTATTGACTCTCCCACCAGAGAAAATAAAACACTGGATTTACTGTATGCCAATGTTAGAGATGCATATAGTGCCACAGCTCTACCCCCCACTGGCAAATCGGATCACTGCATGGTCATGTTATAACCCAAGTACGTTCTCCTTGTGCAAAGGCAGCCTGCTTATACACGGACTGTGAGGAGGTGGACACAGGAGGCTGCTGATGCACTACAGGACTGCTTCGAGACGACGGACTGGAGCGTATTCTGTGAACCACATGGGGTGGACATAGACAATATGACCGACTGCATCACAGAATACATCAGATTCTATGAAGACACAACCATGCCAGCTCAGACTGTACACTGTCCCCAACAACAAACCATGGGTCACCAGTGACCTGAAAGCACTTCTGAACAAGAAGAAGAGAGCTTTTAGGTCCGGAGACAAGGAGAAACTGAGGAGAGTTTCAGCACGAACTGAGAGAGATGCTGAGAAGGTGTAAAGACAATTACAGGAGGAAATTGGAGGATAAACTCAGGCAAAACAATACAAAGGATGTATGGATGGGAATGAAACAAATAACTGGGTGCAAGGGGAGAGACAGACAGACATCTGGGAGCCTTGAGAGAGCTGATGAGCTGAATCTGTTTTTTAATAGGTTCAACTCACCGTCTGTCACCCCCACAACACAGCCAGGCCCCCATACACCCCTCCCCCCGCCCTCCTGTCACCCCCACAACACAGCCAGACCTCCACGCACCCCTCACCCCCACCCTCTTGTGCAGCACCTCTCACCATCTCCCCCCGCACCCCCTCCCCCTCCTCAGGGGACACCAGCTTCCCCCCTCACATCACTGTGACTACAGACCAGGTAAAGAAACAGCTGGAGAGACTCCGTCAGTGGAAGGCTGCAGGTCCTGATGGCATCTCCGTCAGGGTCCTGAGGACCTGTGCCAACCATCTAGCTTTGGTACTGAAACACCTGTACAACCTGAGCCTGAGTCTGGAGAGAGTACAGGTGCTGTGGAAGATGTCCTGCCTGGTTCCTGTCCCCAAGAAGTCATCTCCATTTGACTTGAATGACTATCGACCAGTTGTCCTCACATCTCATGTGATGAAGGTCCTAGAGAGACTGGTCTTAACCCACCTGAGGCCCCAGGTGAAGATGTGGCTGGACCCTCTGCAGTTTGCATATCAGCCCCATTTAGGAGTTGAAGACATTGTCATCTACTTGCTGCAACGAGCCCATCTGCACCTGGATGGTGGAGGAGACACTGTGAGAATTTCATTCTTTGATTTCTTCAGTGCCTTCAACACCATCCAGCCACTGCTGCTGAGTGAGAAGCTGCGGGTGATGGGGGTTGACAGCTCTGTGATCTCCTGGATTACTGACTACCTGACAGGCAGGCCACAGTTTGTCCGGCTGGGCAGTGTCTTGTCTGACGTTGTGGTTAGTGATACGGGAGCTCCACAGGGGACTGTGCTCTCTCCTTTTCTCTTCACCTTACACACCACTGACTTTCAGTACAACACCGAGTCACGCCACCTGCAGAAATTCTCTGACAACTCAGTTGTTGTTGGATGTATAAGAGGGGGAGAGGAGGGGGAGTACAGGGTACTGGTAGACAGATGTGTGGAGTGGACAGAGCAGAATCAATTGAGGCTGAACGTCAGCAAGGCCAGAGAGATGGCAATTGACTTCAGGAAGAAGAGGACGCCTTCTCAGCCATTGCAGATTAGGGGGGAGGATGTGGAGGTGGTTGAGGACTACAAATACCTGAGTGTCATGATCAGCAATCGGCTGGACTGGAGATCCAACACCGATGCTGAGCACAAGAAGGGGATGAGCAGACTCTACTTGCTGAAGAAGCTGAGATCCTTCAATGTGTGCAGCATGATGCTGGAGCTTTTCTACCAGACCATTGTCACCAGCGCCATCTTCTTTGCTGCTGTCTGTTGGGGTAGCAGTATCAGAGCCAGCGACACCAAAAGACTTGACAAGATTATCAAGAGGTCTGGCTCTGTAATTGGTCGCAGGCCGGAGACCTTTGAGACTGTGGTGGAGAGGAGGACACTAAATAAACTGCGATCCATCATGGACAATCTGGATCACCCCCTCCACCACACACTGGCAGACAGTGGAGCACTTTCTCCAGCAGACTGCTACAGCTTCGCTGTCGAACAGTTAGGTACAGGAAGTTTTTCCTGTCACATGCCATTTCACTGTACAGTAACTCACTCTGATGTTGTACTCTGGTCATAACAATGCTGCCATACTGCACCTTACAGTCTAATTGGTACCTCACATCTCACTCTGTTCCTGATAGTCCTGCATTGTACAGTGGGTATGATTCACGTATCTATGCGGGTCACCATTTATTCATCTATGATGTAGATAAGCTTTTTTAGTAGTTTTACTTTCCATGGGTAATCCCTTTGTCTATTATGCTGTGTGTGTTTCTGTTGTTGTGGTTGTCTACTGTCATGCTGCTGTTACATTGTAATTTCCCAGTTTGGCATCAATAAAGTACATCTATCTATCTATCTATCTATCTATCTATCTATCTATCTATCTATCTATCTATCTATCTATCTATCCATCCATCCATCCATCCATCCATCCATCTATCATGACAGTGTGACGGAGGCAGACTTAGCAATGATGATATAGAATTAAGTATGTGGCAGTAATGCACCTTTAAGCTGGTTGCCAACCACCAATCAAATCTAAAAGAAGAAGAGGAAAAAGACAATGCAAAAAAAGTTTTTTTTTAGAGATTTTTGCAAATTCATTAAAAATAAAAAACTAAGAAATTACATGTACATAAGTAGTCACAGCCTTTGCTCAATACTTTGTTGATGCACCTTTGGCAGCAATTGCAGCCTCAAGTCTTTTTTGAATAGAATGCCACAAGCTTGGCACACCCATCTTTGGCAGTTTTGCCCATTCCTCTTTGCAGCACCTCTCAAACTCCATCAGGTTGGATGGAAAGCGTCGGTGCACAGCCATTTTCAGATCCCTCCAGAGGTGTTCAATTGGATTCAAGTTTGGGCTCTGGTTGGGCCACTCAAGGACGTTAACAGAGTTGTCCCAAAGCCACTCCTTTGATATATTGGCTGTGTGTAGGTTGTTGTCCAGGTGAAAGACGAGCCGTCGCCCCAGTCTGAGGTCAAGAGTGCTCTGAAGCGGGCTTTCATCCAGGATGTCTCTGTACATTGCTGCATTCATCTTTTCCTCTATCCTGACTAGTCTCCCTGTTCCTGCAGCTGAAAAACATCCCCACAGCATGATGCTGCTACCACCATTGGCGTGGTTATGAGCGGTGCCTGGTTTCCTCCAAACATGACGCCTGGCATTCATGCCATAGAGTTCAATCTTTGTCTCATCAGACCAGAGAATTTTGTTTCTCATGATCTGAGAGGCCTTCAGATGTCTTTTGGCAAACTCCAGGCGGGCTGCCATGTGCCTTTTACTAAGGAGTGGCTTTCGTCTGGCCACTCTACCATACAGGCCTGATTGGTGGATTGCTGCAGAGATCGTTGTCCTTGTGGAAGGTTCTCCTCTCTTCACAGAGGAACGCTGGAGCTCTGACAAAGTAACCATCGGGTTCTTGGTTACCTCCCTGACTAAGGCCCTTCTCCCCTAATTGCTCAGTTTAGACAGCTGGCCAGCTCTAGGAAGAGTCCTGGTAATTCCGAACTTCTTCCATTTACAGATGATGGAGGCCACTGTGCTCACTGGGACCTTCAAAGCAGCAGAAATTTTTCTGTACCCTTCCCCAGATTTGTTCCTTGAGACAATCCTGTCTTGGAGGTCTACAGACAATTCCTTTGACTTATACTTGGTTTGTGCTCTAGCATGCATTGTCAACTGTGGGACCTTATATAGACAGGTGTGTACATTTCCAAATCATGTCCAATCAACTGAATTTACCACAGGTGGATTTCAGGTGAGCTGTAGAAACATCTCAAGAGTGATCAGTGGAAACAGGATGAACGTGAGCTCAGTTCTGAGCTTCATGGCAAAGGCTGTGAATACTTATGTACATGTGATTTCTTAGTTTTTTATTTTTAATAAATTTGCAAAAATCTAAAAAAAAAAACTTTTTTCACATTATCATTGTGGCATTGTGGTGTATTGTGTGTAGAATTTTGAAGGAAAATGATTTTTAATCCCTCTTGGAATAAGGCTGTAACATAAAATGTGGAAAAAGTGAAGTGCTTTGAATACTTTCCGGATGCACTGTAAAGCTATGGTAAAAGCAAGTTTAAATTAGTTTATTCAAAATGAATATTTTGCCCGTTTCTCCCTATGTTGTTGGCTCTTGGGATTCGTGTCTGCCCACGGTCTCCGAAAGAACTGTTAATGTTAAAAATGCAAATGGAAAAAAGAAATTGCTTTAATACAAATGCGGCAGGGTTTGGAGTTGGAGAAGGCTGTAACTTTGGAAAAAGTAAAACAAGAAACAGAATGAGTGAAGTTAGAGGTAGAAAAAAAGAACAATTAGAATTGATTAAATCTGGTAGAATGTCTGCTGAGGGTGTACTTCAGTCTTTTAACTCCTCTTTTGGCTGTGACATTTCTAAGGAAATCAAGGTGGTACCTAAATTTAATGACAGTGACGTTGAGACCTTTTTTGTGTTGTTTGAATGTGCAGCTTGTGAAAGAGGTTGGCCTGATAGCACGTGCACATTAATGTTGCAATCTGTATTTACGGGTAAGGCGCAGGAGGCTTATTCCTCTTTGAGCAGTGCTAACTGTTTGAATTATTCTGTGGTAAAGGCAGCTGTTCTTAAAACTTATGAGCTTGTGCCAGAAGCTTATCGGCAGAGGTTTCGGGGTTGGAAGCACGGTGACAAGACACATTTTGAGTTTGCGTGCGATCTGACCACCAGTTTTGATTGTTGGTGTATCGCATCTGAAGTTGGAAATTATGAAGATCTTTGGAACTTGATTATTCTCAAGCAGTTCATAAATTCACTCCTAGAGCATGTGGCATTATATATTAGTCAACAACACCTAGAATTGCTGCAAAGGCTATGACCTGGGCAGATGATTTTGTGTTGGGATGCGGAGATAATTGGTGTTCTTGCGCGCCCGACATTCCTGCCGAGAAAAGCTCTTCTGTATACTTTCTAGAGTGGTCTGGACAAAAGGGTGATCGTTCTGTCTGTGACATTGACAAAATTTGTAACTACTGCCAAAAATGTGGTCACTGAAAGCGTGACTGTGATGTGCGTAAAGTAAAACAATTGTATGCAGCTTCTGAGGTTAAACCTGCCATGTCGGTTTCACCTGCAGGGGATTTCTTACCTGTGGAAAAATCAAACTCATGCAATCCTCCACTGCAAGCTTATTTGCCTTTTATAACAGAAGGTTTTGTCTCTTTAATTGGAAGTGAGGAAAAAGTTGCCTGTCAGGATTTTACATGACATAGGTGCTTTTGATTCATTTATTTTGGCATCAACTTTACAGTTTTCAGAGGACTCACACACTGGTCCTTTTATCCTAGTAATGGGGATAGGTCTGAATGTGATGCATTTACCCCTGCATAAAATCATATTGTATTCAGATCTGTTCCAGGGTGAGATCTCTGTTGGTGTGTGCCCAGCTTTACCCATGGAGGGTGTTACACTGATTTTGAGTAATGGTGCTGCTGGAGATAAAGTGTGGGCAGAGATGCCAACACCTATCTATAGTTTGTGAGCCTGTGGTGAGTAGTAAACTTGATAAAAATGATATGCCGTTTTCTGATATGTTCAAGGTGTGTGCAAGACTGAAGCTAAAGAAGGATTTAGCAGGGATGGGAAAGCTGATTTGGTGTTATCTGACATTCTTTGTTCTGTTTGCCACAGTGAACTGGTGGAGGAACAGCACTCTGATTCTTCATTGAAGGAGCTATTTGAGAAGGTTCTGCCTGGTAATGAAGTGTAAAAGGCTGTCCAGTGTTACTTCGTTCAGGATGAAGTTTTGATGAGGAAATGGGTTCCTCATAGTGAATTGGGTTTAGGTGAACCTGTCTACCAAGCAGTGGTGCCTTCTAAGTTTTGTGATGTGGTGTTGCAGGTCCCTCACAATAAATCTGGACATCTAGGTGTCAGAAAAACTTATGACCGGGTCCTAAAATATTTCTTTTGGTCCAAGTTAATGAGAGATATTTCTGTTTACATTAAATCATGCCACACGTCAGGTAACCAGTAAGCCAAATCATCTTAAAGCTATCTTCTCTGGATCCTACTGTATATCTGCAATAAGACAGCCCTTTGAACACATCAGTGATGGTGTGACTCCTTTGCTTCCATTTGGATCAGGTGTTACTTGTGTGTTGTCAGCAGGATATCAGAATCTAGTGTATCCAGTAGCATACCCATGGCATTGTTTATGTCAGTTCTAGTCTCGTGGTTATGGACCACAACCCCTCTACTTTCCTCAGTTCTCTACAGTGTCCAAACCTACATCTGGTTTTATGGGATTTGTTTCTCCAGTCCTACAGTTTGGATATTTGCCATATTAGAGGTTGAGACAATGTAGTGGCAGGTGCATTGTCAAGAGCCCCCTGCCAATAAGTTTTTGTTTTTGTACTGGAGTGGTAGCCTAAGGGTAGAGCATCTGCCCCACAACCGGAAGGTTGGGGTTCAAGTTCCGGTCGGGTCATGCCAAAGACCATATAAAAGAGCTTACCGCTGTCTGTAGAGTGAATGAATAATGGATTTTCATTGTAAAGCGCTTTGAGTTTCTTGAAGGATGCTATATAAATGCAAGCCATTATTATTTTTTTTCTGCTTAAACTTCATGTATTCTTCTCAGGCCACTCACCTGACTCTTAAAATGCTTCAAGGATCCAGTTGCTGAGGATGGCAAAGTGAGCCTGGAGGGGTTTGTATGGAGTTAATAACAGTGTGATATGTAGTCCATTTGCATGATTATGCAGTGGATATAAAAAGTCTACACATCCCTGTTCAAATGCCAGGTTTTTGTGATGTAAAAAACGGGACCAAGATAAATAATTTCAAAACTTTTTCCACCATTTACTGTATGTCACCAATAACCTGTACAACCCAATTGAAAAACAAACTGAAATCTTTAAAGGGGAAAAGTAAAAAATAAAAAACCTACAATAAACTGTTTGCATAATTATGCACACCCTGTTACAACTGGGGATGTGGCTGCATTCAGAATTAACCAATCACATTCTAACTCACGTCAATGGCAGTCAACATACACCTGCTATCATTTAAAGTGGCTCTGATTAACCCCAAATAAAGTTCAGCTGTTCTAGTAGGCTTTTTCTTGACATTTTTGTAGTCACATCTTACAGCACAAGCCATGGTCCGCAGAGAGCTTCCAAAGCATAAGAGGGATCTTATTGTTCAAAGGTATCAGTCAGGAGAAGGGTACAAAAAAACTTCCAAGGCATTAACTATATCATGGAACACAATGAAGAAAGTCATCATCAAGTGGAGAAAATATGGCACAACAGTGACATTGTGGCACACATATTTGAGTTGCTTAGTCTGCATATGTATATTACTGTTGCCTCACGTCTCAGAATGAACAATAAGTCTGGGTCTCCTGGGGATAACAGGAGGGTGTGAAATGTGATCTTTAGAGGTGGCCTTGAGAGATTTCCTGACCACCAGGGTTTTAGGTGGAGGGGAGAAGACCTGGAGGACGATGTATTGTGTCTTGGGATTTAAGGACAATGTGACTCTGTACTTTGATGTCCCGGGTATAAAAAGGACAGATGTGGGAGGTTGTGTCTCTTTTCTGTTTGAGAGGATGTTGGAGATATGTGAATGTGAATAAACCTGAATTGAGAAATAAACTCAGCCTCATCTTTTCACGCTCTCCACACTGGTGACCTTAAGACGTATCATGGACGAAAGAAAGTCCCCCGAGCCGGACTCGCCAGGAACCAGCCAGGTGAACGCAGTCTCAGTCAAACTACCAGATTTCTGGCAGGACAACCCGGACTCCTGGTTCCTCTTGGCCAAAGCTCAGTTCGCTCTCCGGGGAATAACGGCAGATGACACGAAATTCTACCACGTTATTGCAAAGCTCGACAACCGCACAGCTCGACATGTGCAGAGCCTGGTGCAGCGCCCACCCGCTGACGACAAATACGGCGGGTTGAAGGCTGCGCTCATACAGCGTTTCACTCCCTCAGCTTAGGAGAGAGCAGAGAGACTCCTGGTCCTGAACGAATTGGGAGAAAGCATGCCTGTCGACCTGATGGAAGACATGCTGAGGCTGAAAGGCTCAGACGACGACGATTTCCTTTTCACCCACATTTTCCTAAGAACCCTACCGTCGGAGACGAGAGCGACCCTGGCAGGTTCACAGTTGTTGGCCCAGCGGGACTTCCGCACGCTGGCCCAGGAGGCACAGCGGATTCTCAACGCCAGCAGACAGCGCACGGCCACCACAGCAGCGACAGACCTCGGCGCGACGGCTGGGGATGGCAGGGGGCCAGAGGCGGTGGAGGCAGACCCACCGACAACGGCGGCGGTGAAGACCAAACATTGCGGAGGAGATGACCTCTGTTTTTACCATCGCCGTTTCGCAGAGAGGGCACGCAAGTGTATACCACCGTGTCAGTTCAAGAGCTCGGGAAACGCCAGAACCGGGGGTCGGTAGCAGCCGCGGCCCTCGGTGAACAGAACAAGCTGCTCTACTTGACGGATGCGCATTCTGGGAGGCAATTCCTCGTGGACACAGTCTCCCAAGTGAGTTTCATCATGCCAACCTATGCTGACCGGCTGGCAGGCCCCGGGAGTCACGGACCATCGGCGGCGAACGGCTCGAGCATTAAGACCTTCGGTGAGAGGACTCTGCTTCTGTCCCTGCACGGCCGTACATTTGAGTGGACTTTTATTATAGCTGTGGTGAGCTTCAACATGTTATGTGCTGATTTTCTGTGCTCACATGGGCTGTTGGTTGATCTTCCTAATAGACGCTTGGTTAATGCACTCTCTTTTTACTCTATTCCCTGTGCAGCCCGAGTGACCCCGCCCACAGCACAAGCCAACGTCGCTACGGCAAGCGGTAAGTTCCACACACTCCTCACCCAGTTTCCAGCACTCACAGTTCCCACATTTTCAGCAGCCGTGGCTAAACACGGAGTGGAGCATTTTATTACTACAGCCAGTCCCCCCGTTTTTGCAAAAGCCTGGCGCTTGGATGCAGCTAAACTGGCCATAGCGCGCGAGGAGTTTGCCAATCTCGAAAAGTTGGGCATCATTTGGCGTTCGAAGAGCCCTTGGGCTTCCCCGCTTCACATGGTCCCTAAAGCTGACGGCTCGTGGCGACCTTGCGGTGATTTCCGCAGGTTGAACAACGCTACAGCACACGACCGTTACCCAATCCCGCATATTCAAGATTTTTCCATACATTTGGCGGGGGCGCGCGTTTTTTCCAAAATAGACTTGGTCCGCGGGTACCATCAAGTCCCAGTGCGCGCTGAGGACATACCCAAAACAGCGGTAATAACCCCGTTTGGCTTGTTCGAGTTTTTGCACATGCCGTTTGGGCTTAAAGGCGCCGCACAGACGTTCCAACGCATGATGGACGTGGTGTTGCGCGATCTCCCCTTCGTGTTCGTCTACCTGGACGACATCTTGGTAGCCAGCGCGTCCGAAGACGAACACGAAAATCACCTCACGGCAGTTTTCCGGAGGTTGGGAGAGCACGGGTTAATAATCAACCCAGCGAAGTGTCAGTTCGGGGTGACACAGATTGATTTTTTTGGGGCACCGCGTCTCCTCAGATGGAGCGGTTCCTCTGCCTCACAAAGTGCGCGCAGTAACAAATTTTCCCCAGCCACAAACGGTCAAAGTATTACAGGAGTTTTTGGGAATGGTGAATTTTTATAACCGTTTCCTCCCCCGCGCAGCGCAGCTCATGCAACCACTGTATGCCGCGCTTAAAAAACAAAAACCCACAAATACAATCGAATGGTCCCCGGAGCGGGAGCGCGCATTCTCGGAGGTCAAAACAGCCATGGCAAACGCTGCGTTGTTAGCACATCCAGACCCAACGGCCCGCATAGCGCTCACTGCTGACGCGTCAGACGTGGCCATAGGGGCGGTAGTAGAGCAGCATGTTGCCGGGGCTTGGCAGCCGCTTGCCTTTTTCAGCAGGACTTTGCGCGATACCAAGCGAAAATACAGCGCGTTCGACAGGGAGTTGTTAGCGCTCCACTTGGCCATTCGCCACTTCCAGTTCTGGCTGGAAGGTCGTCGTTTCACTGCGTTCGTCAACCACAAGCCGCTGACCTTCGCAATGGCCAAGGTTTCGGAGCCGTGGTCAGCCCGGCAGCAGAGACAGCTGGCTGCAATCTCAGAGTTTACTACCGATATTCAACACGTAGCTGGTAAACTTAATGTAGTGGCAGACTGTCTCTTGCACGCCGTAACTGCTCCAGTCCGTGCAGGGGTAGATTATACTGCCATGGCCACGGAGCAGGCTAGCGGCGCGGAAGTACGCGCGGCCCCAGTCCGCGTGGGGATAGATTATGCAGCCATGGCCTCGGATCAGGTTAGCGATGCGGACATGTGCGCATTCCAGTCTGGACCAACAGCGTTAAGGCTGGAGAGCAGGGTGCTGCAAGATGGTATGCCCCCCCTAATCTGCGATGTCTCCACCGGACGACCGCGTCCGGTGGTGCCGACCGCGTGGCGCCGCCGCGTTTTAGACTTGATTCATTCTCTGGTGCACCTGGGGGTGCACGCGTTGGTCAAAATGGTAGGAGAGAAGTTTGTGTGGCCGAGTCTGCGCAAGCATGTTAAGGAGTGGGCAAGAGCCTGCATGGCTTGCCAGCGAGCCAAAATACACAAGCACACTAAAGCCCCCTTAGAACCATTTCACATTCTGGCTAAGAGGTTCGATCATGTGCATGTCGACCTCGTAGGCCCCCTCCCGGGGTGCACACATCTTTTGACAATGGTGGACCGCACCACGCGTTGGCCTGAAGTGGTCCCACTGGCATCAACCACAGCCGAGGAGGTGGCGCGCGCGTTTTTAACGGCTTGGGTAGCGCGTTTTGGAGTTCCGTCGGATATTACGTCCGACAGAGGTCCTCAATTTGTTTCCGAGCTTTGGTCAGCGATGGCCCGCAGCCTGGGGGTAACGATCCACCGCACTACCACGTACCACCCCCAGGCTAATGGTTTATGCGAACGTTTTCATAGGTCATTGAAAGCAGCCCTCAGAGCGTCGCTTACTGATGCAAATTGGGTAAACAGACTACCATGGGTTTTATTGGGGTTGCGTTCTGCACCTAAAGAGGACTTGAAAGCCTCCCCAGCTGAGTTGGTGTTTGCGCAGCCACTCCGGCTGCCCGGGGAGTTTCTCCCAGATAATCCTGCGCCAGAGTGCCCCCCTGCTCAGCGGTTACTGAGCGACACGGGAGCGAGCATGCTTCCTGGCCTCGTTCATCACATTTTTCCTCGCGTTTTTGTACCTAAGGCTTTAAAAAATGCGGAGTTTGTTTTTGTCAGACACGATGCTCATCGCCCAACCCTGCGACCGCCTTATGACGGCCCATTTAGAGTGCTGGAAACAGGTGATAAGCAGTTTTTGCTAGATTTGGGGGGCAGAAGGCAAACAGTTGGCATAGACAGACTCAAACCCGCTTTTGTGATGGCTGATGAAGCTGTGCAGTTGGCGAGGGCTCCTCGACGCGGAAGACCTCCCAGGGAGCATTCCCCAGAGCTCCCACAGGGATTGACTAACAGTTCTCATCCTCAGATAGCAGATTCACAGCAGGATGGCGCCGCGGGAGTGGTAAAGCCCGCTTACAGCAAGTTTGGAAGACGATTGAAGCCCAAACAGCACGTGGACTGATGTTTGTGATTTTATCATGATATGCAGACTGTGTTGTATTGTTTCATCTTAGACATTTGGGGGGGGGTCATGTGGCACACATATTTGAGTTGCTTAGGCTACATATGTATATTACTGTTGCCTCACGTCTCAGAATGAACAATAAGTCTGGGTCTCCTGGGGATAACAGGAGGGTGTGAAATGTGATCTTTAGAGGTGGCCTTGAGAGATTTCCTGACCACCAGGGTTTTAGGTGGAGGGGAGAAGACCTGGAGGACGATGTATTGTGTCTTGGGATTTAAGGACAATGTGACTCTGTACTTTGATGTCCCGGGTATAAAAAGGACAGATGTGGGAGGTTGTGTCTCTTTTCTGTTTGAAAGGATGTTGGAGAAATGTGAATGTGAATAAACCTGAATTGAGAAATAAACTCAGCCTCATCTTTTCACGCTCTCCACAACATTACCAAAAACTAGACGTCCCTCCAAAACTGATGAAAAGACAAGAAGAAAATTAGTCAGGGAGGCTTGTGGCTCTTTCTTTGTATTTATATTTATTTATTGTATTTTGTGCCTTTGAGTTTTAGTTCTCATTTGATTATGTTTATTTCTTATATTTTATTCTGTGGGCTGACTGCTGTCAGACAACATTTCCAGGTTTACGCTCTGCATGGGCGTCTTCTGTCAAGCTGTCAGTCCAGCCGCTTCTCCCTCATCTCTCTTAGCTGATCTCACTCACCATTCAGTGTTCCCTTTTACCCGTTCATGTGAACTCACACCTGTGACTAGTTATGTAATGGTTTTGATCCCTATTTAAGGGAGGTTGTTTTTCATTTTCCTTGCTGCTGCCTAGTCTACCAGTCTCTCTTCTGCTCTACCAGTCTGCTAGTCTCTCAGAGCCCTGTTCTGCTCTGGCGCATTTTTTCCGTAAGTCTTTCCATCATTGCTGTGTTGTTATTTGAACATCTTGTTGCACTATATGTTTGCTATTTTTGTTAATAAATCTCACAAGCTCACAGTCCAGCACCTGGGTCTCATATCTCTGCCCTGAAGGGACATTCATGACAGAACTTCATCTTTCAGCACAACAATGACCCAAAGCACACATTGAAATCAACTAAAGAATGGCTTCACGAGAAGAAGATTAAGGTTTTGGAATGGCCCAGCTAGAGTCCAGACCTAAATCCGATCAAACATCTGTGGGGTGATATGAAGAGGGCTGTGCACAGGAGACGCCCTCGCAATCTGACAAATTTGGAGCGTTTTGTCAAAGAAGAGTGGGCAAATATTGCTACATCAAGATGTGCCATGCTGATAGACTCCTACCCAAAAAGATTGAGTGCTGTAATAAAAGCCAAAGGTGTTGCAACAAAGTATTAGTTTAAGGGTGTGCATATTTATGCAAACAGGGTATTGTAAGTTTTTATTTTTCCTCTTAAAAGATTTCAGTTTGTTTTTCAATTGGGTTGTACAGGTTACAGGTCCCCTTCATGGATCGTTACCTTATCGTGGTGGGGGATATGTGTGCCCTAGTGATCCCAGGAGCTATGTTGCCAGGGGCAGTTTGCCTCTGTTAGGGTCACCCAAGATAAAGTGGTCCTTGGTGAAGGGCCAGACTAAGAACGATCCAACAGACTCTCATGATGAACGTTAGAACAAGGATTCAGTGTACCCCACCTGGTATGGGGTTACCGGGGCCCCACCCTGGAGCCAGGCCTGGGGGAGGGGCTCAATAGCTAGCGCCTGGTGGCCGCGTGTCTGCCCATGGGACCCAGCTGGGCTCAGCCCAAAGGAGTTACATGGATCCACCCTCCAGTGGGCTCTTCACCTGCAGGAGGGACTGTGGGGGTCCGGTGCTATGTGGATCAGGTGGCAGTCGAAGGCAGAGACTTTGGTGGTCTGATCCCAGGCTTCCTAAACTGGCTTTTGGGACGTGGAATGTCACCTCTCTGGTGGGGAAGGAGCCTGAGCTGGTGCATGAGGTTGAGAGATACCGGCTAGATATAGTCAGCCTCACCTCAAAGCACAACTCTGGTTCTGGAACCAGTCTCCTGGAGAGGGGCTGGAGCTTGGCCTACTCTGGAGTTGCCCTGGGTGAGACGCGATGAGCAGGAGTGGGTATTCTTGTATCCCCTGACCTTGCTGCCTCTATATTGGAGTTTTCCCTGGTGGATGAAAGGGTTGTTTCCCTGCGCCTTCAGGTTGGGAAACGGGTCCTGACCATCATTTGTGCCTATGCACCAAGGGATGGTTCAGTGTACCCACCCTTTTTGGAGTCTCTGACTGGGGTGCTGGAGAGTGGTCCTCTTGGAGACTCCATTGTCCTACTGGGGGACTTCAATGCACACGTGGGAAACAACAGTGAAACCTGGAGGGGGGTGATTAGGAAGAATGGCCTACCTGATCTGAACCTGAGTGGCGTTCAGTTATTGGACTTCTGTGCTAACCACAGTTTGTCCATAACGAACACCATGTTCAAGCACAAGGGTGTCCATATGTGCACCTGGCACCAGGACGATCGCAGGTCGATGATCCATTTTGTTATTGTTTTATCAGACTTGCGACCATATGTCTTGGGACACGGGCAAAGAGAGGTGCAGAGCTGTCAACTGTTCATCATCTGGTGGTGAGTTGGATCCGATGGCCGGGGAGGATGCCATTCAGACCTGGTAGACCCAAACATATAGTGAGGGTTGTTATGTCTGGAATTAGCTTTATAATAATGAGGCCAGGTAAACAGTTGAACTCAGCTTTATTTAATGTTGGTCACACAATACAGCCACCAGGCAGGGGCATCGGCAACGAGGCCGTAACATGGATGCCCCTATTACTTATAGGCGGTGCAGTGGCGGAAGAGGAAGTAGCCACCACTACACCACGCTTCATAATAAAAGTTACAATATTACAGCATTACATCCGCCCCCCCCATCTTGTAGAAAGTCCAGAACCACACATACAATTGAGACCCTCCCCAATTTAGGACCTGAATCACGCACTAAGAAAACTAGAACTGAAATCACTCAATGGTCTATCACATTCACACAACAAACCTAAGCTAGGGGGACAGGTGGACTACCGTCCTACCCCACAGGGCAAGGTGGGTTATTCTGCTACCTGTAACTAACTAGAAGTTCATTAACAACTTAAATGTTGCCGTGTTCCTAAAATATAAATATACTAAGAACAATAACATTTTCTTTTCTTTTTTGTTTTTACACACAAACATATGAACAAAGAACTATTTATTAAATTTACACTACTGTCCTTGGGCAGAAAAGAGTAGAACTGGCTTGGGGGGCCCAGGGCAACCTCTCAGTAGGCACGCCCCTGGAAGTAGTAGGCTCTCAGAACAATGGCTGTTCCTATGGACAAAAGCACCTCTCCTCATCACCACCAACTACTGCTCTTGTCCAGCCCCGCCACCAGAAGCCTCTTCCCGGGCACACCGCAGCTCGTTGGCATGCCTCGCCAAACCATCCGACAGCTGGAAATAAGCTGCGCCCAGCTTAGCCACGATGCGTAGATGTTCTGCTGGCTGCTGTCTGGACCATACTCGCTGTGGACATCCCATTTCTCGAACCCGGACCAAGTCCATGACCCTCAGTGGGGTTCTGCTCGGCCTGATATGGTGCTGCTCGGCACGCGGTCTCTCCGTGCCTGCTGGTCTGGCCCCGTCCTCTTCTGAAGTCGTTGCAGCAGTGGCCCTTGTAGCTGCAGATCCTCCAGCCCACTGCGGCCAAGCTCTGAAGGAATCTGGGGCTAGCACATTGGCGTCACTCACCGATGCACACGCCTCGCCGCCACAGTTGGTACCCCCTCCTACCATTTCCTGAGCGCTGGCACTGAGACCCTCCTGTGTCAAACCTGAGTGAGGCTGGTCCTGCTTGACTGCCATGGTGTCTGTTAGTTCTTTGTCCCACACAATGTCGTCCTCCACCACCTGAACCAGAGAGTTCCACTGGCCACAACCAGACCACTCTTCCCCAGCATCGTCTTTAATGGCGAAACCCAGTCCGTTAACAAGTCACAGCCCATGATGTGGGCTGTGGGCTGACCTTGGGCCATCACATGAAACATGAAGTCAGACATTGTCACAGACTTGTACCAAACCGTTAACGCCACCGTTCCAACTGTTGACAGCCTGCGACTTCCATAACCATAAAGCAGCGCAGGGTTAGCTATTATCCTGTAGTGGGGAAAAAACTTCTTCACTGTGGCCCAATTCAGCATCGATCCCTCCACCCCCATGTCGAGCAGCAGCGGCACCTCTACAACGTCTAGCTTTACTGCGGAGAATGCGTACCTGTTGGTACTCTGGGACACCGTGTGGATAATTGTCGTGGACGAGCAGAGTGATTTCTTCCATGGGCTCTCTGGCTTAGATACACAGCACACTCTAGCATAATGGTTCAAGCGTTCACGCTTGCCACAACGCTTTCCTATAGCTGGGCAATCCATAGCCTTGTATTTGTGTTTGGAGGACCCCCAACCCATGCACAGGGGTTTTCACAGGGTAGACCTTCGGCTGACAGCGTTGATGTACACGTTGTTATTGGCCAAGCTATCCTCACTATCAGGGTCCGCTATTAATGCTGTGGTGGTAGGCTCCAGCTGCCGTTGTTACTGGCGCCACTTTAGCTCTGAAGCTAGCTGGTCTGTGGTCTCCACTTGGAGAGCTAGCTCGACAGTCCTGGCTAATGTTAGGTCACTTGGCACTGTGAGTAGCCAAGCTCGTAAAGCAGCACTGGTTGTGTGCTCCGCCAGCTGGTCACATACCATTTCCTCCTCCAAAGGCCCAAAACAACACTCGCTAGCCAGCTGCCGCAGGTTGGCGACAAACTGGCGGACAGGCTCACCCACTTGCTGGTGTCGTTGTCGAAACCTAATCCTCCAGACGGTCACGCTGTCCCGTGTGCGGAAATGGCATACTAGCAACTCAACTATGACCTCACACGAGTCTGAAGCCCGGAGTGTATGCAGGATACACTGGTCCTCAATTCCCAAATTATGTACAAGGAGCGCATGTGCTCTTAGCTTATTTAGCTCACCCAGGTCGAGCACGACAATGTAATTTTGGAAAGCCACAAACCATCTTGGCCAGGGCACAGGTGGCTCGCCCGTCAGCTCCAGGAAGGGGCGAAGTGGTGTAATACATGCCTCCATAGGTTGTCCTCGTCGCCAAAATGTTATGTCTGGAACCACCTTTATAATGATGAGACCAGGTAAACAGTTGAACTCAGCTTTATTTAATGTTGGTCACACTATACAGCCACCAGGCAGGGGCATCTGCAAAAAGGCTGTAACATGGATGCTCTTGGTATTTATAGGGCGGTGCAGTGGCAGAAGTGGAAGTGGCCGCTGCTACACTGCTCTTCATAATAAAAGTTACAATATTACAACATTACAAGGGTGTGCTGGGAATGTCTGGCTGAGGCCCCTGTCCAGGAGGTCTTCAACTCCCACCTCCGGAAGAACTTTGACCACATTCCGAGGGAGTCTGGAGACATGGAGTCTGAATAGGCCATGTTCTCCACCTCCATTGTTGAAATGGCTGCCCAGAGCTGCAGCCACAAGGTCGTTGGTGCATCTTGTGGTGGCAACCCCCAAACCAAGTGGTGGACACCAGTGGTGAGGAGGGCCATTAAGCTGAAGAAGGGGTCCTATCGAGCTTGGCTTGTTGGACTCCCAAAGTAGCTGAGGTGTACCGGCAGGCCAAGTGGAGTGCAGCTCGGGTGGTTGCTGAAGCAAAAACTTAGGTGTGGGAGGAGTTTGGTGAGGCCATGGAACAAGACTTTGGGTCAGCCTTGGAGAGATTCTGGCAAACTGTCCAGTGGCTGAGGAGGGGGAAGCAGCTCCCTGTCCACACTGTGTATGGTGCAGATGGGGCGCTGCTGACTTTGACTGGGGATATTATTGGGCAGTGGAAGGAATCCACTGCCACCTCCTCAATCCACCTCCTCAATCCCAGTGACACGCTTTCCACAGAGGAAGCAGAGCTTGTGGACGAGGGGGACAACTCACCCATCACAGGGGCTGAGGTTGCAAAAGTGGTTAAAAAAAACTCTTTGGTGACCGGGCCCCAGGGGTGGATGAGATTTGCCCTCAGTACCTCAAAGCCCTGGATGTTGTAGGGCTGTCATGGTTGACATGCCTCTGCAACATTATGTGGAGGTCGGGGACAGTGTCTTTGGCATGGCAAACTGGGGTGGTGGTTCCTCTCTTCAAGAAAGGGGATCGGAGGGTGTGCTCCAACTTTAGAGGGATCACACTCCTCAGCCTCCCTGGGAAGGTCTATGCCAAGGTACTGGAGAGGAGAGTCCGGCCGTTGGTCGAACCTCAGATTCAGGAAGAGCAATGTGGTTTTCGTCCTGGCCGTGGCACATCGGACCAGCTCTTTACCCTCTCAAGAATCCTTGAGGGTTTGTGGGAGATGGCCCAACCAGTTAGATGTGTTTTGTGGACTTGGAGAAGGCATTTGATCGCGTTCCTCGTGTTTTTTTGTGGGGGGTGGTTCGGGAGTATGGGGTATCGGGCTTGTTGTTACGAGATATCCGGTCTCTGACATGGTTTCAATGACCCACAAAGCAGACACGAGTCAAGGCAGATATGTTTATTGATAAAGTGTGTATGAGTGGATGTGTGTATGCAGGGTGGTGTAGTGTAGTGTAGTGTAATCAGGAGTTCCAGCTGGGGCTGGCAGAGCACCATATGACCTAGCAACCCTAGGAAGAGACAGAGGGCGTTAATAACAGTTTAGGCTCGATAGGCACTTTGGATGGAACTGTGCTTACTGTCAGAGATGGTAGAGAGTTGCCCAGGTAAGCACTGAAGCTGCAGCCAGAAGGATAGTGCCCGCAGGTGGCCAGTGAGCTGAATGCTAGTGAGGAAGGCAGACAATCCGCCGCCAGGGAGAGAGATCCGCCGCCACCGATCTCCGCCTGTGCACAGGGGAAGCTGACAGGGTGAGGAAGAATCGTGGTGGCTTACTTGGTAGTTGATGGTCCGGAAGGCGCAGGCCCGGACAGAGAGAAAAAATGGCTTGGAAGCCGATGTGGAAACACACAACGAGGCTGGGAAGCTCGAAGGCTGGCGTAGCAGGTTTCAAGGTAGAGAACCAGACAACTCCGCACCGAGCACTGGACCTGATGGAATAAATAGACAGGGAGATGGCAGGCAGGTGCGCACACAGGTGTGACAGATTGGCGGCCATGACAGTCTCTATATGACCATTGTGAGAGTTTGGCTCGTATTGCCAACATTCGGTCGGACTCATTCCCAGTGAGAGTTGGACTCTACCAAGGCTGCCCTTTGTCACCAATCCTGTTCATAATTTTTATGGACAGGATTTCTAGGCGCAGCCAGGGAACAGAGGGTGTCATGCTTGGTGGCTACAGGATCTCATCTCTGCTGTTTGCAGATGATGTTGTCTTATTGACTTCATCCAGCAATGACCTACAGGTCTTACTGGGATGGTTTTCTGCTGAGTGTGAAGCGACTGGGATGAGAAGCAACACCTCCAAGTCTGAGTCCATGGTCCTCAGCCGGAAAAAAGTGGGTTGTCCTCTCTGGATTGGGGACAAGCTCCTGCCCCAAGTGAAGGAGTTTAAGTATCTCAGGGTCTTATTCACAAGTGAAGAGAGAATGGAGTGAGAGATTGGCAGACGGATCGGAGCAGCATCTGCAGTGATGCGGACGTGGTCCTGGTCTGTTGTGGTGAAGAGGGAGCTGAGCTCTAAGGCAAAGCTGTCGATTTACTGGTCAATCTATGTTCCTACCCTCCCCTATGGTCAGGAGCTTTGGGTAATAACCAAAAAAATGAGATTGCGGATACAAATGGCTCAAATGAGCTTTCTCCGTAGAATTACTGGACTCACCGTCAGAGATAGGGTGAGGAGCTCAGTCATCCAGGAGATGCTCAGAGTAGAACAGCTTCTCCTACACATTGAAAGGAGCCAGTTGAGGTGGTATGGGCATCTGATCAGGATGCCTCCTGGACGCCTCCCACTTAAGGTGATTCAGGCACATCCCACTGGGAGGAGACCCCGGGGAAGACCCAGGACTCGGAGAGACTACGTATCCCTGTTGGTCTGGGAACGCCTTGGTATCCTCTCTGAATAGCTGGAGCAGGTGGCCGGGGAGAGCGAAGTCTGGGCTTCTCTGCTTGAACTGTTGCCTCCGCGACCCGGACCTCTGGAAAAGTGGTAGAAGATGGCTGGATGGATGGAGGTTATAGGTCACATTAATGGTGGAAAATATTTTGAAATGATTTATCTTGATCTCATTTTTTTACATCACAAAAACCTGGCATTTGAACAGGGGTGTGTAAACTTTTTATATCCACTGTAAGTAACACTGATTTTTTTTTTTTTTGCGTAATATTTGTTAATATGGTGGTGCCAGAGTTCCCTCAGGGGATTCTGTCATGTTGGAGGGGGGTGTGACGGTTGCCACCTCTCCTTTGGAGTTGGGATATGCACCTATATCTTATTATTCTTTCAGGTGATCAGCTGATTGAGGAGTGGCTGATTGGCATCAAGTGCTAATGGGCAGCTCCATAAAAGAGGAGCTGTCAAGCCAGCTGGCAGGGCTGTCATCTGTGGGTGTTTGAGGCTTCTCTACTTGTTATGGCCTAGATCCGAGTCATAATACACACACACACACACACACACACACACACACACACAGAGTCATGTGAAAAAATTAGGACACCCCTTTAAATATTCAGTTCTTTTTTAAGAAATGTTCACATATCTATGTCTAACCTTGTTTTTGTTTTTAATTTGCATTTGGGGATGTCCTAAAAAGATTGGGGGGGGGTGTCCTAATTTATTCCTCACTATTTGTTTAGAATTACATTTTACAGAAAATTTGAAAAAATCTGTAATTCATTTTTAATTGTTTAGTTATATTACATGAATCTTCCAGTATTTTTAACATTGATATTAAATATCCATATGTCCAGTGGTTAGCACAGTGGCAGCACAGCAAGGTCATGGGATCGATTCCACCCTTGACCATAGTGGGATCAATCCCACCCCCAGACCATCGGTGACCCTTCTGTGTGGAGTTTGCATGTTCTCCTCGTGTCTGCGTGGGTTTAGTCCGGGTACTCCGGTTTCCTCCCACATGCCAAAGACATGCAGGTGAGGTTAATTGGCATCAACTGGGGATTCTAAATTGTCCTTAGGTATGGATGTGAGAGTGAATGGTTGTCTGTCTGTATGTGTTGGCCCTGCAATGGACTGGGGATCTGTCCAGGGTGTACCCTGCCTCTCGCCCAAAGATGCTGGGATATGTTCCAGCCCCCCTGTGACCCGAAAAGGATAAAGCGGTAGAAGATGGATGGATGTATGTATGTCCAAATATGTTAAAAAAAACCCCACACAGGCTTATATAGGGTGTTCTAATTTTTTTATATGACTGTATATATACGTATACATTTTTTTTTCTTAAATTTAACCTTTATTTATACAGGGGAGGTCCACTGAGAGGCAACCTCTTTTTTTCAAGGATGCACTGTTACATTCACACAGTTACACATTCACACCTGGAAGCTCGACCAGTACACACAGACTGACCTCCTCCACTGGAGTAGTTGAGGATAAGGGCCTTGCTCAAGGGCACCACAGTGGGGTTAATGAGAGTGGGGCAAACACTGCT
Organism: Pholidichthys leucotaenia; assembly: GCA_020510985.1. NCBI lineage: Eukaryota > Metazoa > Chordata > Actinopteri > Cichliformes > Pholidichthyidae > Pholidichthys > Pholidichthys leucotaenia. The sequence goes on along the minus strand of CM035837.1, from coordinate 314,128,410 downwards.
ACGTTATCTGTCCCACCCAGATCTGATCATGCCGGTCCAGGGATTGAACCTGCGGCCTTCCGCTTCCCTAACCATTAGGCCACCACTGCCACCCAAAATCAGTATAACGGCATTAGTTAGCAGTGACGGCATATGGCGCCAGTGTTACTGAAACCTGCCTACCAGTTTTAAACACATGTGGGACCCAGATGAGGTTAAAGCAGATAAGCAGATTACCTATGCCATCACTAAAATCCATGCAGGTGTGGTACACCCAAATCGTGCACCACATTTGGAAATAATGCAGAGAGACTGTCATTTTATTTTTATTTTAAGAGCATTTAAATATATTTTGAGATTGTGGACGATCAGTAATATTAACATTTGATATGTAGCCCTGTATAAATATTTAAGAGTAAGCAGCTGAACCTTTGGCACTGCGGTCGTCCCGCCCCAGGTAAACAATGAGGGTGCGCTTCCGGCTCCCCTTTAGTACTATCTGGAGAAAGACACGAGTGGTCCTGTGTTCTGTCTTTCTAAGGCTCTTTCCTTATTTTACAGGTCAGTATTTGGTTAAAAATGCCATAAATAAGAGCCTTAAGCTCTGTGTTACTTCTGTGTTTCGCGACGAGTAATACTGTGATGTTGGTGTGTCGTTTAGATACGTTTTTGTACAAGTTCAAGCTGCGGCCGGCGCCGGAGATCAAAGGCGAGCCGCATCGCGGTAGCGGTTTCGCGCCAGTCTAGCTTAACCTTGGGAAAGACTGTTAGCTCACATAAAATGTTTTACTTTATACAAGTACATTTTGCCCCGTGTGAATGTAAAAGTCGCCTGGTGTTAATTAATAGTCAGAGTTTGTCCTGTATATATATATATATATGTTTGCCTATTGCCAAGTTTGTAAAGTAATTTGTTATATTCGCCTATTGCCAAGTTTGTGAAGTAATTTGTTAAAGAAAATAAGAGTACTATCTGGAGAAAGACACGAGTGGTCCTGTGTTCTGTCTTTCTAAGGCTCTTTCCTTATTTTACAGACCCAAGAGCAGACACGGAGGATCACGTTTTAAAACCCATTTATTTTTGTTATTGCGGCCACCTCCCCGGGACCCGTAACAAACTGTGGGGGCTCGTCCGGGATCTCTCCTCTTCAGTCATCGAGGGAAGATCCAGTGATACCAGAACTACGAGACAACGGTTGCCAAGCTGCTACATCAGACACGTCAGTCAGTGGGTGTCCAAGGAGGAAGATCAAAGAGAAAGGAAGGATCTTCAACCAAAAGTGGAACTGCACTGCTGTCAAGAAGGTAAAACGCAGCCTAGTCACTGTACAGACAATCCAACACTTGAACTACAGATAGCTAAAGTACCATGTTGACAGCACGGAAAGAACTGATATGGAGCATCAGAGGACGCTTGTTTGCCCTCTCAAGTAAGGATCTTTTCGGGTTAGCAAAGAGCCTTGCAGCTGGAGACAAAGACACACAGTTCAGTGAAGACGATAATGAGAGCTGTATGGACTATGTCAATTCCTATTTACGGTCCCCAACTCTGCTGAAACTTGAAGATGAGGGAATGAGTCAGTTGCTAATGTTGGATGATCTCCTAACTAAAGTGATACAAATGAGTGGCTCCACCACGCATCCAGCTGATCAGGCTGCAACACCAACCAAGTCAAGTCCTCATCCATCCAATATGTTGCCAGATCCACCATCACCATCTGCTGTTCCACCAGGCATTCAAGTTAGTGTGAACGCAAACGCAGAGTCTGTAGAGGAACTGAGGAAAGCATATGAGACACTGGGTGAAAGACTAAGACTGTGTGAAGTTGTGACACTCCAACCACCGGCAGCACCCAGTCGTCAGAGCCACTCACAACCGCAGCCAAGGGAACAAGGTAGTCCAGAAAGACATGTCACTCGCAAATACCTTTCCTACCTGCCTCGGAGAGAATTCAAGGTTTTTGGAGGGCAAATTGGAGACAACAGCTCTGAAATCAGTTATAACAGTCTCATAAGACAGATCAATGAAGGATTAAAAGAAGGATTTTTTGAAGCAGAGATCGTGAGGGGGTACTGAGAATTGTAAAGCCTGGCACGTTCAGGGACATGCTCATGCTCAAAGATGAACTGGCTCTTTCTGAACTTCAGGGCTTTCTCCGATCCCACCTTGGGGAAAAGGCAACAACAGAGATGTTCCAGGAGTTAATGTGCACCCGACAAACTGAGCAGGAGTCCCCTCAGCAATTCCTGTATCGCATGATTGGACTCAAACAGAAACTTATCTTTCAGTCAAAACAAGCCAATGCGGACATCTCGTATGACCCAAGGACAATTCAGGAAGTGTTTCTGCACACAGTCTATCAAGGCCTGGGAGTGAAGTATGCAGACCTGCGGCAACGACTAAGACCTCTTACATCAAACAACAATGTAACAGATGAAGATTTTCTTAGTGAGGTCCCAAAGATAATCAGTGATGAGAATGAGCACCAGCGAAGGTTAGGGCAAACCCCTCGTCAGAAGTCAGCACAAAGCGCTGTGATTGCAATAAAGGACACAACAGCCAAAGACCAACAAGCTTCACAGACAATCAAACAACTTGCTGCACAAGTAGAGACTCTAACCAAGATGGTGGCAACTCTCATGGAACAGAAAGCTGTAAACTCCTCCCCTCAGCGTTCTCAGCCTTCAGCCAACCAAAAGAAAACCTATCTCTGTCCGAAATGTACTGAACAAAGCTTACAGGAGTGCAGTCATTGCTTTGTATGCGGTGAGTCGGGACACAGAGCAGTTGGATGTCTGAAGCGACCCAAAAATCAGGGAAAAACAAACATTGACGCTGATGTACTATCCCGTTGTCCACTCAACATTGAAGCCTTCATGCAAGAGTGTACAGGAGAACTGTCAGAGGAAGCCGTCGGTGCAGTATGGGAAGGGAGCAGAAGAGCCAAGCAAGGTGATGTAGCATGGATTGCAGCCCTCAACTTTGCTTCACCAAGTTCACTCCTCAAGGAGCCACTGCATTCCATCGGCCACGATAAACTAGCCCAAGAACAAAGAGCAGATCCAGCCATCGGGAAAGTCATGGAGATGAAGGAAAAAGACATGACACCAACCGAAGACGACAAAGCCAAGCTTGGCATAAGCACAAAAAGACTGTTGAGATAGTTGAGTCGGATGCACATTGAAAATGGCCTTCTCTACAGGAAGACCGCAGAACGCAAGCAGCTAGTTCTGCCCGCTGTCTACAGACAAGTAGCTCTCATCCATCTCCATAACAACATGGGCCATGTCGGCGTGGAGAAAGTCTTGAGCTTAGCCCGTGAGCGATTCTATTGGCCTTTCATGAAGCGAGAGATCGAGGAGTATGTCACCAGGAAGTGCCCATGCATAAAACAGAAAAAGCCAGCAACGCATGAGAGAGCACCAATGGGCAGTATAACATCCAACTTCCCACTCGAGTTAGTATGTATCGATTTCCTGCATTTAGAGTCCTGTAAAGGCGGGTTTGAGTACATCTTGGTGGTAGTCGACCATTTCACCAGGTTTGCACAAGCCTACCCCACCAAGAACAAAGCCGCAAAGACAGCAGCAGATCGCCTCTTCAATGATTTCATTCCAAGATTCGGCTACCCCTCCAAGCTTCATCACGATCAGGGTCGTGAATTTGAGAACGAGTTATTCAAGTCCCTCAGAGAGCTAGCAGGTGTTGGCCACTCAAGGACTTCTCCCTACCACCCCCAATGTAACCCGGTCGAAAGGCTGAATCGGACCTTGTTGCAGATGCTACGTACATTGGGAGAGAAAGAGAAACTAAACTGGAAGGAACACTTGCCTCACACCATCCATGCTTACAACTGCACTAAGCATGAGGCCACTGGCTTTTCTCCATACTTCCTGTTGTATGGCAGACATCCTCGCCTCCCAGTAGACCTTCTCTTTGGCCTCATGACAGAAGAAGACACAGAAACAGCCCATGGATACGCTCAGAAATGGAAAGGGAAAATGACAGAGGCGTACAGGATCGCAAGTGCAAACAGTCAACAGTCAAGCTCCAAAGGAAAGACAAACTATGACAAACGATGCAAAGGTGTAGTCCTGCAAGTAGGAGACAGAGTGCTTGTACGGAACCTGGGCGAAAGAGGTGGTCCTGGCAAGCTAAGGCCCTACTGGGAACAAACAGTCTACATCGTGAGGGAGCAGGTTGGAGACAACCCCGTCTACAAAGTAAGTCCAGAGACAGGAGGTCGTCTCATCCATACCCTGCACAGAAACTTGCTTCTCCAAGTCAACGACTTACCAGTCGACATCGTTCAAAGTCCAGTTGCCAAGTCACAAAAGAGAAACAACAGACCTACCGATATCAGACAAAACACACTGGAAAAGTCAAACAGTCCTGAAGCGAGTGATTCAGAAGAAGACGAACCCCTCTATTGGTTTCGTGTTCCCAGACACCTGCAAGAAAGTCAACGTCCAGTCGACCAAGTTCAATGTGAGTCACAAAGAAGACAGGGAACAACACAGCAAAGACAAGTACAAGTTCCTATTCAATCTGAACAAGACAGAGACAATATTATGGAAGAAGGACGAGAAATACAAAGGGAAAGTGAACAAGACGTGGACCAACTTCAACCAGACGACGACGGGGAAGTGCTTCACCTCCACCAAGATGTTCCTGCTCCTAGTCCCGGACCTGCAGCTGATCCTGAGCCGGTGCCCAGTCCAGAGCCAGACCGCCGTCCTGAGTCGCCACCACGTCTGAGGCAGTCCACCAGGCAGAGACGACCCAACATGGTGTTCACCTATCCATCCCTGGGCCAGCCAGCCTTCCAGACTCGTCCGTCGGTGAATACTGTCAGTGTTCAGCAGTCAACACCATATCCTTTTATGTGCTACCCTTCTTTCTATCCTCAACCCTTTTATCTTCCTCCTTTCACCTCTAACTACTTGCCATGTCAGTATGCTATTCCTTGCTATTAAACTGACCAGATCTTGGATAATACCTGAAGATTAAGGACACTTGAAAAGAAAGACGTTCCAGAGACTTTTGAACAGAGACTTTATTAGTGTTGAGATTTTGATTTGTTACTGTTAAGTGTCAGGAGCCACTTTTGTTGTTGGGGAGCGTGTGGTACACCCAAATCGTGCACCACATTTGGAAATAATGCAGAGAGACTGTCATTTTATTTTTATTTTAAGAGCATTTAAATATATTTTGAGATTGTGGACGATCAGTAATATTAACATTTGATATGTAGCCCTGTATAAATATTTAAGAGTAAGCAGCGGAACCTTTGGCACTGCGGTCGTCCCGCCCCAGGTAAACAATGAGGGTGCGCTTCCGGCCCCCCTTTAGTACTATCTGGAGAAAGACACGAGTGGTCCTGTGTTCTGTCTTTCTAAGGCTCTTTCCTTATTTTACAGGTCAGTATTTGGTTAAAAATGCCATAAATAAGAGCCTTAAGCTCCGTGTTACTTCTGTGTTTCGCGACGAGTAATACTGTGATGTTGGTGTGTCGTTTAGATACGCTTTTGTACAAGTTCAAGCTGCGGCCGGCGCCGGAGATCAAAGGCGAGCCACATCGCGGTAGCGGTTTCGCGCCAGTCTAGCTTAACCTTGGGAAAGACTGTTAGCTCACATAAAATGTTTTACTTTATACAAGTACATTTTGCCCCGTGTGAATGTAAAAGTCTCCTGGTGTTAATTAATAGTCAGAGTTTGTCCTGTACATATATATTTGCCTATTGCCAAGTTTGTAAAGTAATTTGTTATATTCGCCTATTGCCAAGTTTGTGAAGTAATTTGTTAAAGAAAATAAGAGTACTATCTGGAGAAAGACATGAGTGGTCCTGTGTTCTGTCTTTCTAAGGCTCTTTCCTTATTTTACAGACCCAAGAGCAGACACGGAGGATCACGTTTTAAAACCTATTTCTTTTTGTTATTGTGGCCACCTCCCCGGGACCCGTAACACAGGCAAACAGAGATGAGACCAACGTGGAAACCATGGACAAACTCTCATGGGACCCACAAGACAGCAATGAGGGTCAGCATTAGCCTCTTGACCGCAAAGACTTTAACATTACAGAACAAGATTTCCCTTTTAAGACAACAATATTTAGATCAGTTCTCAATCCATACAGTATAGCAGCTCCTGCCATAGTCACCAAAAACAGCAAATTGTTTACACTGGACATGTCATGTTCTGCCCTCTGGGCAGATGAGGGTATAGGGAGAAGACTCATGGGTACAGGCAGGATTTAGATGTAAATAATAATTTATTAACAGAAAACATTGAGGCAAACAAAAGGTGCAACATGGAGGCTGGAAAAATAATTCAGAAGTTGCAGACTAAAACTAGAAAAACACTCGGAGAGCGCAGACCTCCACCAAGCGCCACAGTTCTCCCCATACAGTGTTTGTGTGTACGTTTTCAGATTCCTTGACCATGAAAACATATGACTAGCAATTGGATTCACAATGATAGGATTAGTGGTTCAGTAGTTATTGACGAAAATGGCATTTTCCGTAATGGCAGTTTAGCGCCACAGTTCCCCCCATACAGTGTTTGTGTGTACGTTTTCAGATTCCTTGACCATGAAAACATATGACTAGCAATTGGATTCACAATGATAGGATTAGTGGTTCAGTAGTTATTGACGAAAATGGCATTTTCCGTAATGGCGTTTTTCTTCTGGACGGTGATCCGCATCACCACCAAATTCTAATCATCTGTAGGATACCCCATTTCTGACAATCTGTGAAAATTTCATGAAAATCCATCCATAACTTTTTGAGTTACCTTGCTAACAAACAAACAGACAGACAAACAGACAGACAAATCACCGCCGATGAAAACATAACCTCCTTGGCAGAGGTAATAAACTCACGGATAACCTGGGACTCAGGAAAACACGGGCTAATCACAGAGGAAAAACAAAGGGAAATAAACGACGACAAGCTCAGATAGAGCACAAGCACAAACCAACATAAATTGGGAGACCACTGATTACAAACGCCAGACAAGTGGGAACAATCAAGGGCTAAACAGGGGCACACAGGAGGGAATGACTATGGGTATGGAAACATGAAGAGCTGGAGACAATAGGGAAACCAATGTGCACACCAGACCATAATAAAGAACCTGAGGACAGACAAGAGATGACACGACATGACTAATGACCGGGGGAAAACAAGATGACAACAGAGAAACCAGGGGAACATAAAAGACAGTAATACAACTAATAATAATAGTAGTAATCACAGAGAAACAAAATTAACAAAAGGCATGGACACAGTCCCCAGACCATGCCCAGATTATGACATAATCCCCCATTTAAGGGATGGATCCCAGACACCCCTAAAATAAAACATGGAAAGACCAGGACGGGTGGGAGAAGGGGGTCAAGGCACGGTGGGGCAAAATAAGAACACAAATAAGGAGAAAAAATATGTCAATCAGGTGGTTGGCCAAGGTCCCATGACCACCAGCAGGAGAAGCATGATGCATCTGGTGGCCTACCAATGTTCATGGCCCACCAGGTGGAGGAACAGAGTGACTCGGGTGGCCTACCAAAGTCCAGGGGCCACCAGATGGATGAACATGGCATGTTGGGCAGCCTGCCACAGTCCATAGGACACCGACGGAAGAACACAGTACCGTAGAGATGTTAAGCTCAGGAGCCTTTAACACGGGTGATAGTATTGGAGCCTCTTGCACAGAGGTATAGAAGGCACAGAAGCATCACACTCAGGAGATAATGACTTGAAAACTTTACCCTCAGAAACTTTAACCTCTGGAGAAGACAAAGAACCTTTACACTCTGGAGATGATAACATGGAACCCTTAAACTCAGGAGTTGACAATATGGAACCTTTAACCTCAGGAGGTGACAATATGAAACTTTTAACCTCAGGAGGTGACAACATGGACACTTTAAACTCAGGAGAAGATAACATGGAACCTTTAAACTCAGGAGATGATAACATGGAAACCTTAAGCTCAGGTGGTGACAATATACTGTAGAACCTTTAAACTTAGGAGATGGCATGGGAGCTCTTTGCTCTGGAGGAAACACCATGAGAATTTCTTGATCTGGAGAAAATAATGGAAGAGCCTTTTGCTCTGGAGATAACACAGATACTTTTAACTCGGAAGATAATGACAACCTGGGACTTGAAACTTAGGAGATAATGACAACATAGAACTTTTAAACTCAGGAGATGACATGGGAGCCTTTTGCTTAGGTAACCACAAAGGAGCTCCTTGCCCTGGAGACAACAACATAGAATCTTTGAGCTCAGCAGATGGCAACAGTGGAGCCTTTTGCACAGAAAATAACAAAGAAGTCTTTTGCTCTGTAGATAACAATATAGGCGCTCTTTGCTCTGGGGATAGTACCTGAGAGGCCTTTGGTGCAGGGGCTAACAGTAGCTGAGGAGCGGTGAAGGTGGAGCAGACTGCTCAACCTCTGGGATGACAGGTGGAGGTCCCCTGACCTCTGGGACAATGGGTGGTGGTCCCCTGACCTCTGGAACAACGGGTGGAGGTCCCCTGACCTCTGGAATGTGCAGCTCAGGCGATGGTGAAACATGCACCTCCGAGACAGCTGGGGCCATGGCGTGCACCTCGGGGTAGCTGGAGCAGGCTTGTGCACCTTGGAGACTGCTGGAGCTGCAATGGTCACCTCAGGGAAAAACAGGGAGACCAGGGATGGTGACAGTGCCAACACAGGGGTGACAGCAGAAACAGGTGATGGGGAATCAGCAGCAGAAGCAGGCTGCTGCTGAGACCCCTCATCCGAAACAAGGCAAGACATCTCATTGGGTGGTAACGAGAAATGAGTATGTACTTGCCTGTTCTGCAGCTTTGTCATCGCTGGTGTAGATGAACCAGAGGTAGGAGCCGTGGCTGCTGGTGGGGAAGCAGATGAGGCAGTCTGAGGAGTAGCAGCGGGTGAGGGCACCAGTGTAGAAAATGTGAGCTCTTTGGGGCAGAAGTGGAATGAGGAGGAATGGGAAGCAGAGGCGCCGGAGCCAGGGGACGCTTCCTCAATGGCACAGGCTGTGGCATCAGCGGAGAGCTCTCCTCCAGCCTGTAAAGTGGCTGTGAAGCTGGGGAGAGTTCCGGGGTTGGAGGGTACGGTGCCAGCTACAGAAAAGTCCAGCAGATGTAGCTGCAGGTGGAGGCAAGCAGCTCCTTTACCTTGGAACAATCCTGCAGGCTGGGGAACCTCTCCACAACCTTCACAGCAACCTCCAGGTGAGTAAGAGCCTCCTCCAATGTGCGGGAGGTGCAAGCATTCAAGGCTACGGACTGGAATGTCAGAACCGCCCACCGCTCGCTCGCATCGGGACCACTGGCCGCCAGCCTGCCTGCTGAGTCCTTGTTTGCTGGGCTTGTACTGTCATGTTCTGCCCTCCTGGCAGATGAGAGTGTAGGGAGAAGACTCATGGGCACAGGTAGGATTTAGATGCAAACAATAATTTATTAACAGAAAACAATGAGGCAAACCAAAAGTGCAGCATGGGGGCTGGAAAAATAACTCAGAAGTTGCAGACTAAAATAAACTCATGGGTAACTTGAGATGCAGGAGAACACGGGCTAATCACAGAGGAGAAACAACGGGGAATAAACGACGACAAGCCCAGACAGAGCACAAGCACAAACCAACATAACTAACTAACTAACTAACCTGCACTTATATAGCGCTTTTTAAATGGGGAGACCATTGATTACAAACGCCAGACAGGTGGGAACAATCAAGGGCTAAACAGGGGCACACATGAGGGAATGGCTATGGGTATGGAAATATGAGTTGCTGGAGATAATAGGGAAACCGATTTGCACACCAGACCATAATAAAGACACTGACAATCAAGGGATGACACAACATGACTAAAGACCGGGGGAAAACAAGATGACAACAGAGAAACCAGGGGAACATAAAAGGCAGTAATACAACTAATAATAATAGTAGTAATCACAGAGAAACAAAATGAACATGTGGACACGGTCCCCAGACCATGCCCAGATTCTGACAGGATATTTGTGCATACGTATGCAATTAAGTGGATCATTTTTACCCTGATGCTGCCTCCAGGATCAGAAAGTACATAATAGACAAATAGTTACGGGTGAATCAATAATGCTGCAGTTCTGATTAATACTGGTTTGGTTAACATACCGGAGTGGTGGACTAGCGGCAGAGCATCTGCACCACAACCGGGAGGCCGGGGTTCAAGTCCGGGCTGGGTCATGCCAAAGACCATATAAAAATGGAACTTCCTGCCGTCCAGCTTGGTGCTGGAACGGAAATGCTGGTTACCCAGCCACAAGGGGTGCACAAGCCAGTGTACCCCCTGTGCTGGTTCCAAGCCGGCATAAAATGGGCAGGGTTGTGCCAGGAAGGGCATTGGGCATAAAAATCCTTGCCAAATCTACATGTGGATCATTGTGATGTGTCATAACTCTGGCTCTCACGAGCCAGGAAAGGAGATACGAGGGCGACCAGTGAGTTAGCGTAGTTTATTAACAAAGCACACACTACACAAAATAACGAACAGAAAAGTAAAGAGCCACGTGGGGCTAAAACACACACAGAACTAAGGGAAACATACCACCCAGGGAGAAAGGCTAGAGAGGCGGTGAGGGAAAAATACACGCCGAGTCGCAACACTTACTTTGGGTGAAGCGCCGAGGTAACGGCGGACTGAAGCTAGCCGTAGGAGCTAACAGTCGTGGGAACACAAGGAACGTCTTCCCATAGCGAGGTCGCAGCGACGAGTAACTCTCGGCTGCTCGCTTAAATGGGGGAGATGATTGGGAATAGGAGACAGCTGTCCCAGCGCAGCTGAACTAGACAGCTGGCAATCAGCTGGGCGCTGTCAAAGAGCGGGCCATGGAAGACCCGGCACGGACTACCCCGGAGCAGGAGCGAACTGGACAACCTGAACGCAGAGAAAAGATAGTTCAGGTCGTGACAGTACTCCTCCCCCGAGCCGCGCCTCCTGGAGCGGCCTAACCCCCCCCCCCCCTCCCGAGGGAAGACCAGGGAGGGCGGTGGGGGCCAGATCTGGGAGAAAGGGAGGGACCAGAAAAAGGAGGCAGGGAGGGAAAAAAAAAAACCCTAGATACAGTATAGGGTCAGATACCATAATAATCTTAACCCCCCCCCCAAAAAAACCATCACCCCCTCCCCTGCAGAGGCCAGACGGTCTGTGCAGGTGACCACAGGAGGTGGGGAGAAACGACAAGAACCAAAATGCAGAAACATAGCGACACAGTCATGGAAAAAGTTCACAATAACTTAGGGTGAGGACAATAAAAAAAAAAACTCATGTCCCGAAGGCCAAAAACTACAAAACTCTGAACATATGGTTAAAATAGACTTACACAAGTAAACCCCGACCAAAACAGAATATACAAAGGATGCAAACCGGGCATAAGATCCAAAAATAGAGCCTGGAACTGCAAATTGGCACGAAGATAAAAATACAAAAGGAACAACTCCTCAAACACATATTAGCACAAAAGTGTCACTAAACAGTCTGGAGGAGGATATAAATACAGAAAAACAAGACTACTCGGAATGAGGCCAGGCAATGTGAAGCAAATGCTACTTAAGGGAGAAATTAGAATAGGATCATACTGGGATTATAAAACAAAGAAAATAGTCCAAGGAAATTTTAACTGGGATAACCCCACAATAAGGACTCTAGGGCAGAGAGTTCTTTGATGTCCTGAAAAGTATTAAATTAGGGAGGACAATCAAACGCAAGGCAACAAACAGTCAGTCAATTCTTCCAGGACGTCAGCAGGTGGAGCGGGGCAGGCGATGACAGCTTGTCCGGCGGGCGGCCCGAACTCCACCAGGCCAGGAACCATAATACCAGTTCGGGTGGCCTTCCCGAGTCCCAGGCTAGGAGACACAGTTTCTCCGGAGGCCGACCCAGATCACCGAACCAGCCAGATGGCTTCCCAGGCGGTCGTCCCGTGACCTCAGACCACGGAGAGCTGAGGGAGAAGTCTTGGTGCAGCTTCCTCCCTGAGGGAAAAGGCAGGAGGAAACTGACCCAGGTGAGAAAAACCCCCACAGTAGTAGGGGGAGAAGAGATGGAGGCCAGGGGCAAAGTTAGCCTGCCATCTAATGGCAACAAGGGTAGGGGGAAACTGGCCCGGGTGAGAGGAACCCCAACAGCGGCAGGAGGAGAAATGATGGAGGCAAGGGACGAAGTCAGCCTGACGTCAGGCGAACACAATCCTCCAGCTCCCACACTAACCGTTACCCGGACCGGCGCAGCACCCCCGGTGGACCCCGATCGGGCCGGCGAAACACTCCCGGTGGACCCCGATCGGGCCGGCGAAACACTCCCGGTGGATCCCAGCTGGACTGGCGAAACACTCCCGGTGGACCCCAGCTGGACCGGCGAAACACTCCCGGTGGGCCCCAGCTGGACCGGCGAAACACTCCCGGTGGACCCCAGCTGGACCGAGACAGCACTCCCGGTGGACTCCAGCTGGACCGGCGAAACACTCCCGGTGGACCCCAGCTGGACCGGCGAAACACTCCCGGTGGACCCCAGCTGGACCGGCGAAACACTCCCGGGCGCAGCATCTGAGGCGAACACCGTGCAGGGAACCGGAACCTCCGAGATGGCACCCAGAGCAGGTTCGTCTCCGGTGACCCTGGGGAGAGGCTCAGAGGGACAAAAGGAACCGGGATCAGGATCACCGGCAGCGGCAGAGCCCGGCGGAACAGGCTCGAGCGCAGCAGACGGCTGCACCCGGCCCGCCCCCCCGAGAGACAGGCAATAATGCTCCAGAATAGAGAAGAGAAAAACAAAATAGAGCACTTGCCTGATCTCGGGTTCTACCGCCATCCAGGACTTCGATGCTCCGGGCTCAGCGTGCAGGACTCCGTCCTCCGGCTCCAACTCGACTGCGAATGGCTCCGCAGCCGGCATGATGGTTTCCACAGTCAAACGACCTCCAAACGCCGAAGACCGCGTCGACAGCCCACCTGGCATGGGGGCAGGAGATCTGGACTCTGCTGGGCCGAACCATTCCTCCGTGGAGACCCGGGGACGCTTAATCGTCGGCGCTGGCTCCAACAGGCAGTTCGACCTTCTCCTCTGCCCATAACGTGGCTGCAGGGCTGGGGCAAAACCCTCCAGGGCCGCAGGCCGCCTCCTCCTCGCGCAGCGGTGTACACCTGGCACCGGGGCACACTCAAGGGGAAGAGACACAGAGGACGCAGGTTCATATTCAGTTTTTGCAGCGGGAGGAGAGAGCTCAGGGGACTGTGAACCCTGAACTCCTCCCCCAGGAATCAAACAAGGCAATTCACTCATAATGGGAGGAGAATGAAAGGACACTTGCCTGATTCCCGGAGGGCCGGTGGAACCCGCTACAAGGGACTCGAGTCTCTCTTCTCCCAACCGGATAGAAGTGGGGAACCCCCCGGACAGATGAGGCGGTGCTACCTGCACCGGATCGGGACCTGGAACACCTGGAGATGAATTTGCGCTTCTCCCAGCGGCCGGAGTGAATGACGAAGAAGGGGGTGAAACAGCTGAGGAGAGCTGGGGGCCCAAAGCTGACGGGACAGCGGGGAGAGCGGGCCCAGGAGCGGGAGCAGCTGATTCACTTCTTCGGCGAGACACGGGAGCAACAGCAGGCTGGGAGGCGGAATTCGTGTGGTTTCCTGGAGCGGGATCCGGACGGGACTCTCGCTGAGATGAGTGGGGAATTTGGGAGCGACGTCTTCTGAACGTGAGGTCGGGAAAACGCCGCTCCTGTGCGATGAGCGAAGCCAACAGGTCAGCATATTCCGGATAATCGTTCAGCTCCGGGTTCTTCTCGACCAGCCTGACCGCCGCAATCACGTTCTTCATGGCCACGGGGGGAACGGCGGCGGAAGAAGCGGCTGCCACTCGATCCGCAATGCGCATCGCTGTCATTCTCATCTTCTCCGGGGGAAACCCGGTTGACGTCACTCTATCCTGGGGATCACCCCTGGGTGAGGCGAACTCCTGGACTGGACCGGCGGCAGGAGCGGGATTCCGAAGCGAGGAGCGAAGGCGTCCTGTCCTCGGCTTCCTGCCGGAGTTCTCCTCCAGCCTACGGAGCCTCTCCCAGGCCACAGAGATGTCTGCCCTCCTCGCCTTAACCTCGGGGAGAAGGAAGTAGCGAGAAAAGCAGTTAAGCATACCCTCGGCGAGCTCCAGGCGCCAGCGTATCTCGCTGGGGGCATCGTAGAGGTCCGTGGTGAACAACGTTCCGTCCACAAGGTCCAGAGTCTCCGAGAGATCGTGGCCTGGGTGCCGCATGAGTCTCTTGGAAGGGGACATGATACTGGCTCGCCCGTACCCAGAGGAAGAGAAAAAAAGGCGTCGAGTCCTTACAGCCAACTCACGGTCGCGGCCGTCTCACTATGGCTGCGACCTACTGTCATAACTCTGGCTCTCACGAGCCAGGAAAGGAGATACGAGGGCGACCAGTGAGTTAGCGTAGTTTATTAACAAAGCACACGCTACACAAAATAACGAACAGAAAAGTAAAGAGCCACGTGGGGCTAAAACACACACAGAACTAAGGGAAACATACCACCCAGGGAGAAAGGCTAGAGAGGCGGTGAGGGAAAAATACACGCCGAGTCGCAACACTTACTTTGGGTGAAGCGCCGAGGTAACGGCGGACTGAAGCTAGCCGTAGGAGCTAACAGTCGTGGGAACACAAGGAACGTCTTCCCATAGCGAGGTCGCAGCGACGAGTAACTCTCGGCTGCTCGCTTAAATGGGGGAGATGATTGGGAATAGGAGACAGCTGTCCCAGCGCAGCTGAACTAGACAGCTGGCAATCAGCTGGGCGCTGTCAAAGAGCGGGCCATGGAAGACCCGGCACGGACTACCCCGGAGCAGGAGCGAACTGGACAACCTGAACGCAGAGAAAAGATAGTTCAGGTCGTGACATGATGCGGCGACCCCAGAAGGGAACAGTCAAAAGACACACACACAAAAAAGTTAACATAGCATCTTATACATTGTACAAGCAAGTCCTCTGTCTAATACATACAAAATTAAAATAGCTCAGTGTTGCCATGAAGGGCTATGTGTTGCCTTTTTTTTTTTTTTTTTTTTTTACATTAAATGTACTATTAACACATTTGACTCTTAATTTCCAGTTTAGTCCAGCTGTGTGGCAATGTTTGTCTAGCACTGTCTTCTGTTTACTCTCCTTAACAAAACAAAGCTGAAAACAGGTGCAGCGACGTGTGATTCATCATTTGAAGCCCGAGCTTTTGATCATGGAAACATTTATGAATTTTAAAATGATAGTGTTTTGACACTCTCAATGCCTTTACAATTTAAATAAACTGAGTTTTCACACAAATAGCTTATGGAGAACACCTCACTTGTAAATGTTGATGCGGCATATACAGAAGAAAACCCATATTTGGAAAAAAAAACCTTCTTGGGGGGCGGGGGAGAAATTGCAGGAGGAAAACCTGATACATCCTTTGCAACTGAAAAAGGAAAATTCTTCTTTTTATCCAATGAATATTTAATGCAGAAAAGGTTGCTTTAATAAAATACTGTGCAGGCCAGTCAAAGACATGCTGGACCAAAAGTGTCTTGGGGGAGCTTCTGTTGCTGTGAAAGGAAAATATCAGCCCGTGAATACTAAAAGGGACAATAACAAAGCAGGAGACTGACAGGGAGAAACAAAGAGGGAAGAGGAGAATCAGCTGCATGTTTATGTGTAAAGTCAGGCTCAGAACGCTGACCATTTTTTGATAGTTGTTTACATATTCTGCTGCTCCTTTGTTATGTAAACATTATTTCATAAAGTGTATTAAAGCATATCACCCTCAACTTGATATCATGCCATAAAGGGGGTGATGACACCATGGCAGCTTTGAGGCTGAGCCTCATATTAGGCATAATACTGAATAATCAATACTTAAAGGTTGAGCCCAACTGAGATGAAAGCACAAACACGGAAGAATGGCAATGATAAGGTTTGGCAAGACTCAAACACTCACTGAAGTTGTGATTAGATGACACATTGTTAATGGAACTTAAACACACTTTGGCATTACACAATGTGACTAAAAAGCTTCAAGAAGTAGCCTGTAGAAAGAGCTTTTTTTGTTTTCAAAATGCTTTTCAGCCGGGTACTCTGGTTTCCTTCCAATTTCCAAAGAGATGCACGTTATGTGATATTAACTAGGGATTTGAAACTGTCCATAGACATGCATGTGAGGGTTGATGGATGTCTGTCCCTGTATTGGCCCTGCAATGGACTGGCAGTCTGTCCAGTGTGTACCCTGCCTCTCACCCAAAGAAACTGGGATAGGTTCCCAGTCCATCTTGGAACATTTAATCAATTCCCCCATATCAGTAAAAAAATATCCTGCATGCCAAGATTTTATAAATGTCTAGGATGACAATATCTTCAGGCTATGCATTTGTGTGGGGTGTGTGATGATGATGTGGGTGGGACTCTGTCCTGCCCATATAACACCCCATCATCATGTCACCTTTCAGTTCTAAGGTACTCCTCCCGGGTCACGGTGACACATGTGTTACGGGTCATGGTGGCACATGTGTTACACTGAACTCCCCTCCTTAAGGGAACAGTGATTATGCATAACCCTATGTTCCCCTCACACCCATGGCAGAAGTGATGCTGTATCACAATGGTGGACGCCATTGCTTTTCCGAGGCATCAAGCCGCTGTGCTGGAAGCACAAAGAGTGAAACCCACTGTTACTTGTACTTCATTCAAGAGCAAAGCGTGAGGCCTGTCAGGTGGCCAGGCAGAGACAAATTCGGCAAGACGTGTACTCTGATAGGTGTAGAGCATGGTGGAGGGGCTCAGCCTGCGGGCAGTGTAATGTTCTCCTGGAACATGTAATGACGAGGCGCACACACCGGGTGTCAGTTAGGACTTTTTACTTGTCACTTCAAGTGCAACTAACAACTAACCACACAGTGACACATGTACATCTCCTTTTATAGTCAGGTCATGGCCGGGGTCATACTGCCCTCTAGTGGTGACTCTATAGGAACTTCACATATCAATACATCTCCCTTTTTTTTTTAAGTAAAAGGTCGTCCTACTATAAACTTAAACTGTTTCTCTACTTTCAATAAACAAAATAAATTCCATTTCTTTTTACATCTTTGTCAACCTTGTACACTGAATCACAAGTTCAATTTTTCTCTGTTTACAATTCAACATCAACACATTTTTTTCCTCTGTTTACAATTCAATATCAACACTTTTTTTTTTTTTTTTTCTCTCCTTACATTTCCTCAATCAATCTTTTCGGTTTCACAATTTGCCTTTGTGATCTTCTGATTTGTGTCACCTCAGTCTGTTCGTTATTGTCTGTCTCTAAGTTTTGGTTCTCAGCCATTTCTGGTTGTTCGGTTTGGCTGTAAATTAGCATGTCGCTTATTTCACTGTCTGTGACTCTCATTTTTGTCTGAGGCACTTTCAGTAAGTGACGTCGATTTCGCCTCATTGTTTTTCCATGCTCTGTGATGACTTCATATGATCTGGGAGTTGTTTCTTTAACCACTTTTGCCAGCGGTCCCCATTCTCCATCACATCTCACTCGCACTATGTCCTCATGTGCAAGTGGTCTCAGAGGTCGTGCTGTTCTGTTGTACAGTTCAGTTTGCCTCTCATCACGCCTCACATCTCTCTTTTCCATCACCTGAGATGCTGATGGAAGTCGCGTTCTGAGTTTTCTGTTCATGAGCATTTCTGCTGGGGACAGTCCATTCTCCAGTGGTGATGCTCGGTAATTCAGGATTGCCAGATGTGGGTCTTCTGCATTGTCTGCAGCCTTTTTCAGTATGCGCTTCACAATTTGCACCCCTTTCTCTGCTAACCCATTCGACTGTGGGTACAGAGGGCTTGAGGTCACGTGCTTGAACCCATATGTGTCTGCAAAGTCTTTGAAGCACTGACTCGTGAATTGTGGTCCGTTATCACTTACAACAGTCATTGGAATTCCATGGCGTGCGAACATTGTCTTTGTATGTGCAATCACCTTTTCTGCTGTTGTGTCACTCAACCCTGCAAACTCTGGGTAGGTGGAATGATAGTCCATGACTAACAGATAGTCCTTGCCCTTAAGCTGAAATAGATCCATGCCCACTTTTCTCCATGGCCCTTGAGGCTTCTCATGGGGCCTCATAGGCTCCTTTGGCTGTTGATACCTGTGGCGCTGGCAAGTCTCACAGCGCTGCACATATGTCTCAATGTCCTTGTGCATGCTGGGCCAATACAAAACATCACGTGCACGTCTTTTGCACTTTTCAATACCCAAATGCCCCTCATGCACTAATTTAACCATTTCTGATCTCATGGAGGTAGGTAAACTATCCTTGTACCTTTTAACAGAACCCCATCTAACACAGACAGTTCACCTTTAAAGTGTTGGTAAGGCTTGTCAATCATAACCTGTCCTGGCTGATGTATCTGTTCCATTACTCTTTTTAGTTTCTCATCTTTTTGTGTTTCTTTCACTATCTTCGTCCATTTTGCATCTGACACTGGCATGTGTGCCTTGATAGAGTCTACATGTATTTGCACAGCTTCCTCTGTTGTGCTGCTGGTGTTGCTCAAGCTAGCCCTACTCAGCGCATCGGCTACAATTAGTTGCTTGCCTGGTGTAAACTCAAATTTCAAGTCATATTTCTGTAATCTTAACATTAGACGCTGGATGCGCGGTGGTGCGTCACCCAGTGGCTTCTGTGAGATCGCAATCAGTGGTTTGTGGTCTGTTTCTAGTATTACTGACCGTCCATACACATATTCATGAAACTTCTCACATCCAAACACTGCACCTAGAGTCTCTTTCTCTATTTGCGCGTAATTTTTTTCTGCGCTTGTCATGGTGCGCGATGCGTATGCGACTGGATACCACTCTGTGTCATGTTTTTGCAATAGCACAGCTCCTAGGCCGGCTTTGGACGCATCTGTGGACACTTTTAGCAGTTTGTCCTGATCATAGAATTTTAACACTGGCTCCTTTATTAGACTGCTTTTGAGCCACTCCCTTTTTCTTGCCTGCAACGTTCCTTTCGGCTTCGCGCGCTGCACTGCACCGACCTCAGCAGTCTCTTTTTCCTTGCTGCTAAAAGTCTTTAATTGTGCCTTTGTACTCTCAGATGCTTGGCAAATCTGTATCGCTTTCTCCAGCGTTAAGTTAGTCTCTTTCAGTAATTGCATCCGCAATTTGTTGTCTTGGACCCCTATTACAATTTGGTCCCGTATCATTGACTCACTCAGTGTTCCAAAGTTGCATGACTGACATTTCAACCGTAGGTCTGTGACATACAGCTCGATGGACTCTGACTCTTTCTGAAGTCTTTTTCTGAACACATACCTCTCGTACGTTTCATTCTTTCTCGGTGTGCAATAATCGTCAAATTTCTTCATCACGGCGTCGAAGTTGCCTTTTTCTTCTTCCGTGAAGATGAATGTGTTAAACACATTTAGCGCCGCTCGCCCTGCTACTGTCAGCAGTAATGCTATTTTCCTCTCCTCGTCACGGAGACCGATAGCAAGCGAATAAAGTTCAAAACTCTGTTTGAATACTTTCCAGTTCTCGTTGACGTTACCGGTCAACTTTAACTCGTCCGGCTGTCGAAGAGCGTTCATCTTTGCCGTCGGTTCGTAGTTTTATATCCTGGTATCATGTAATTTACTCCTGGTACCATGTAATGTTCTCCTGGAACATGTAATGACGAGGCGCACACACCGGGTGTCAGTTAGGACTTTTTACTTGTCACTTCAAGTGCAACTAACAACTAACCACACAGTGACACATGTACATCTCCTTTTATAGTCAGGTCATGGCCGGGGTCATACTGCCCTCTAGTGGTGACTCTATAGGAACTTCACATATCAATACAGGCAGCTTCCCTGAGTAGTTTGTCCAGCTGTGAAGAAGTGAATCTGCATGGCTTTGAGGGGATGACTGAGGTGCTGGATGCACTTTGGTTGTGCACAACTATAGATTCACTGGGCTGGAGATGACTTCGCCTAGAGGTCACCAACTAAAACTGCAAGAAGTCTGATAAATTGGTCCTCCTCTCCATCTGAGGTCGGAACTAGGTGTGGGAATCTTTAGGCACCTCATGATTCGACTATGATTCAGGGCTCTGATTTGATTCTAAAATGATTCTTGATACATTTAAAAAAATATCCAGGATTTTTCCCTCCCACTGTGTGACAACTTGGTACCTTTAAAGAAAAGTATTTGCAATGACCTATGAATTTACTTCCAGTATCTTGTAATAAATCAAATGGAAGAGAAATGTGGCAAAGTCATATGGATAAATTTATCTCAAAATGTGCTTTAAAGAACTGTCGTCCTTCTATAGACATTCTTTTAGAAGACCGCAGCTGTCTCCAGGCAGGCCAATGTCATTTGCTTTTGCACATTATTTTATTAAGTTCACATTTTAACTGCTTTTAATTCCCTATTAATTTTCAAACAAAAAAACATCAAATGAATTCTTTGCTCAGTTTCAAACAAAAAAAAAATTATATATAAGTTTAATTTAATATTGAGAATCTCACTGGGTTTTGCTCTCTGAATACTTTTGTTTTTCAGGATCTGAGTGGGTACCTTGGAGTCTAAATCACATAAACATCTCTGAACAGATGATAAACCTTAAAATACGAGCACTAATGGAACAAACACATAGACTGTATTCATTTATGCATGCACCATTGAATCACTACCACATCACAATTTTGTTCTATCGATTTATATGGCACTAATAGCATTTGATGCTGACATAGAAAGTTCAAGGTTAATGGTGAAACATGAAGGTCTGTTCTAGTAAGTGAGTTTCATTTAATGGTGTGACACTAATGGCTTTCATCACCAAGAGCAAAGAACTCTAAGAAGCTTTTGCCAGGAACATTGCAAAATTGATAAACTGGTCCATAAAGTAATAAGAGGATGAAGTAAAACACAAAAGGCAATTAATGCAGAAATGAAGCATTTAATTGCCTTGTGTGAATAAAACTGAAAACAGAGTGTGCAATTAAGAATTAAGGATGAAAGATTTTAATACACATACTCTGAAAATGACATTGTTAAAACTGGGGATGTTGCAGAAATCCAGCTCTAAACTCGTTATCTGGGATGAAAGGCTGTGATTATTCTTTCATATTTTTCAGGAGTTTCCGGAGAGGTCTTTTGTCAGAGCATAAAGAGTCTATAAAAAATGAAATGTATGAATAACCTGTTCAAGGTGAAGCAGACAATTTTAATGAGGGTCTCTGAAAACTATCCGGGAAGCAGGTAGGACAAAAAAATTACCATGAAGCTGTAAACTATGAGTTACATTCTGTGATGATGTGTTTTATCTGTAAACACCATTCTTGTTAGGGATTAAATTACAAAGGAAAAAGCAGTTTGCCGACTCCCCAAAGATAAACCAGCTTGTCCATAAAAACAAAACACTGTCATTACAGAGAGCTTTTCTTAGCATGCTGCATACCATAAACAGGAAGCTCTGCAAGTTTAAAATTTTCCAAGCATTCCTCCACCAAGGTAGAGGACAAAAACATTTTAAAATGGTCTTTGGTATGACATGATGAAGGCTCAAACCCACAACCACCTGACCTGTAGAGTGGATGTTCTAAAGCAGGGATGGGCAACTTTGGTGGTTGTGAGAGCCACAAAATTTTTCCTCACTTCCCGAAGGCCAGATTTACATGTAAACCTTCCGTGTGTGTGTGTGTGTGTGTGTGTGTTTGTGTTTGTGTGTGTGTGTGTGTTTGTAGTGTGTGTAGTATATTACTTCCTGCAAAGTCAAAAGTTTTACAATTAAAACTGAAAATGCAAATGAAAATAAAAGCTACTCAGTGTTTTATTATATTTGAATTAAAGTTACTGATAAAATTATATCTGCCCTGCAATGGACTGGTGATCTGTCCAGCATGTACCCTGCCTCTTGGCCAAAAATGCTGGGATAGGCTCCAGCCCCCCCCCCCCCCTCCGCCCCCCTGAAAAGGATAAAGTAGTAGAAGATGGATGGATAGATGGATGGATGGATGGATAAAATTATATTGTGACCTAATTTTTAAAACTCTCTCCATCGAAATGACGACCAAAGAGAAATTCCGGACGATAATTAACAAAAAAGCCAAGAAGAAAAGGAAATATGATGAGGCTTAGCTTGCTCTTGGATTCATTGTGGGTGTGGAGGGGCAGAGAAATAGCTGTGGGTAGGTGGGCTTGTTAATCTTCTGGCTCCCCAAAATGGGGAATTAAAAAAAGTTTAAGAGTCACTGGTATAAATGAACAACAACAACAACAACAAAATCAGCAGGTTTCAACCACAGTCTCTTAACTTTTACTGCTGACACGGGATTGAACCTGTCAGTGCTTCAGTCGTGCTCTTTAGAAAGAAACCTCAAAGCTTTGAATATTTTTCGGCACAATTATGGCCCTTTTCCACTAATACCTGCTCAGCCCTACTTGCTTCGACTCTTCTCAGTTTGTAGGGTTTTTTGGTACCTGGTCCAGTTAATCCACGGTTCCAACCGTGCTGAGTCGAGCTGAAAATGCGATATCAACAGATTGCAGGCCACTGATTGGCCAGGGGGTAACGTCAGTGGATGAGAGCAAAGTCTTCACAAGATTCAAAACTGCCATTTGTAAATTCAGCTATTAGTTTTTATTATTTCTGTGATAATCGAGATAAATGGCTACACACAAATCAACAATGTGGTCCAACGACGAGGTGTGGACTCTTCTGTACTGGTGGCTGACAAGAGAATCCAAAGGGAGATACGGGGCTGAAAAGTTCATATAGTGGTCAAATTTGACCAAATATGGTTATTTTTCAACAGTCTCCCCTTTGGTCCACACACTTCTTCCATAGGTGCTGCAATGCTTGGATCCCTGCACTTGAAAAATAAACAACATTTAGTCAAATTTGACCACTATGAACTTTTCAGCCTATGAACTTTTCAGCTCCATCACCGGCGGAGCTACTCAAAATGAAATACCTGGAGATCTCTGAGCTGATGGCTGCTCACGAGGAAGATGATGAGTGTTTTATGATTTTAAGCATCTTTTATGTTATTTATCCCATTGGTGGCAAGCTCACTTTGAACAAACAAGGATATTGCCATTGTCTCCTGTATGCAGATAATGAGCTAGCTAGCCATGAGCGCTAACTCCGTACTTTGCTTGTATTCGCTTCTTGCAGTAAAACTTCATCATGTCAACAACATAACAGGATAACGGGCCGCCTTCCTGTAATGAACCCACCCACCTTGAGGTAGTACTCGGCTGTAATGGAAAATGACCAAGGAATAGGAAAGGAAAACATGACCAAGGAATAGGCGGCTCACCAGGCAAAGCGAGGAAGGGTGGTAAGGGTGTCAGCAGCGTTTCCATCTCAATATTTTCCAAGTTTCTCCTTGTTGCTAATTGTTATATGTGGAAATAAAGGGTCTGCAGACAGGGCCACATGTTGAGGTTAGCTTTTATTGAACATTAGCAGAACAAACTAAAGGAGGGAGCAGACAGCGAGGTGACTGGGAGGTGGTACCAAACGTGGATAGCAAGAGCCCGTCTAGCCCTGAGTAGCCGGCTATTATACCTACAGCGCAGTGACATCACACGTGCATACGAGTGAGCACAGCGTGGCGCGTTGTGCCGTTTCCCATATATCAGTCCCTCCAGGATTTCATGATGTTGCAATCACGTCAATTCATGCGAAATCAGTGACTGGCCTCGTCTTTTGAGCGACCTTGCAAGTTTGAGCAATCACTGCAACTTCTCTGCAATTTTAGTCAATCCTCATCAACTTCCACCAATTTCGCCAATCAAATTTGTCCCTGAGTAGTGCTTAAACGCTCAGTCTAACCAATCAAATGCGTTGCTGCACGACGTTCACTTCCATGTTTACAGAGAGTATTAATGAACACATCAGCAAAAAACAGAGTGTGTGATTTAAAAAAAGCACTCACCCGTGAGGTTTGCCACACCATCCCTTCCGCCGTTTCCCCCGGCCTTCCGGTGGACGTCTCGCCACGTCTCCATCCTGACCGTGTGTATGAAGTGCTGGGTTTATGTTGAAAAATGTCCGTCTGCCTGAAAGCCACCCCGTCATGGGAGCGCACATAAGGAAAGATGCCGTAAAACCACAAACAAACGAGCAAATATACTGTAACACTACAGCCAGTGCTTGAACATTTTATACATCTTTAGAGGTAAAACCATTACTACAGCTTGTCAATGAGCTTTAAAACTGTGACTGTCCAGTCTGAACACAGACCAGAGATTCACTGTTGAATCCCCCCTCCCCCCACCCTGTAGGACTTCTGGTAAATGAAAGATGAGTATCTGATTAGACAGGTGTGTGCCAAGACACGTAGCAGACAGATAGACAGGTAGGAATCAGGTACTGTAGCGTGACCTTGAGTTCCAATTTATTAAAATCATTCTATGCTGAAAAAAATTGTTTCAACTCAAAAAATCTGGCTTTTGAGACTGCTTCTCTCACCAAAGAACCAGAGCTGTAACCTTATCCATCTGCCATAAAGTGGAAGTTAATCTGTTTCTCCAAGACTCTTTGACAAAGGAATGTTCTAACTGACAGTTTTATGATTGACATAGTCCAGACATGTGGGGAAGCCAAGAATTTCCAGTATACAACCAGCCAGTTTCACAGTGCCATCTGGTGGACGAATCAGGAATATTTAACTTTTTCCTTTGCAGTGGAATTTATGCCATTTTGGAGAAATGAACTAATTCATATTCTTTCTCTTAAGACAGTACCTGCTCCTGAAGAACGAGGATTGAACTCTGGGACGGACAATGTGATTTCAAATGCTTTTATTGATATGATCTGATTTGATATGATTTTGATATGTATTGCTATTTTCAGGAAGAAATTAATTTTTGCATGCTTACTAGTACAAATTAATTAGTTACACTGTAGATACATTTTATGCTCCTTTATTGAGTAGAATATCTTAGTCATTAAAATTTAAGGAATTTATGCTTTCTTCAGCAACATACTCGAGGAGGATTTTCCTCTCAGATCAAATGTCTCTCCCCCTCCTCTTTCCGATGGCAGACCCACAGAGCCCTGAACTGTGATGTTGTGGAGGAACAAAATAAGTTCAGGCGAGACATGGCGAGCTGAAGGTTTAAGAGTTTTATTCCTCCATCATCATGAGACACACTGCAGCACTGTGTGCTGTGTGTGCACTCTCCCGAGGCATGTAAAGTCAGCTCTTTTATACAGTGATACAGACAGAGAATGCATGGCACATTAGCATATCAGTTGTCATCTAATACACATTGGTCAATACACATGATTAGCATGACATTGGTTGGCTCGAGGATGCATGCATACAGTCCCATCTGACTGCTTCCTGTGGTTCCCTGTCCGCATGTAAATTGTCCTCTGCTTCTTCCAGCCCTGCTGCTGGGTGTGAAGAAAGCTCCAGAAGAATGTCCCCGAGGAATGTCTCCCTGCTGTGTTTAGTGTCACCACAATGTGACCAACTGGCTCCTAACACCTGTCTTCATCTGCTTTTTGGTCAGTTTATGACGTTTGACAAACCAAGAAGCTCAAATGTAATTGGGCCAGCTCAGATTTCATGAAATTCTGTGAGATCCTGCAACACCCTTGAAAACCTAAGCTTTATTGCTCTTTGTTCAGAATCAGTTCTGGGGCGTTGGCCAAAGCTGTGAGGAGCCCCCTTCTGCTCTCCCATATTTTTCCTATCTTTTAAGTAGGCCCAGGGTCTCTTTCAGGCTCTGTGAAGATCCTGTTTCTTTTCTTTAAAATGCATTTTTCTTAATTTAATCTTTGTTTTCCTTAAATCACCGTGCAAGAAGACCTTGTTGATTTTTCTTAAGCTAAACCAACTCATTTAAACCACCAACATTGAGAAAAACGGATGTGTAAATTTTTTTCTTCATTTTGACTCTCTGATGAACCTTTGCACAATAAACCAATTCCTTCTTCAGTTAGAAGACCTCGCCAGCTTGCTGGAGAACCAGCCTTTGTGATCCTGGGAGGAAGCCATAACAGTGGTAAGGAGTCTGTCTGCCAGCCTCCCAACAGAACTACTCTGGTCCAATTGAACAGAAAAGTGGACTGCCTGCTATCCACTGGGACGCAAGGATTCTGTTCGGCTGACAGTCTGTTGTTAATTTACCTTAATTCTTCAGAATATTCCTGGTATAAGTTCTTTTAACCTAATTTCATGCAAACCTTCATCAGAATCTCAAAATGCATGTTGTTCTTTCATTAATCTACGTTCTTTTTCAGAGTAAAACAAATTTTCTAAATTTTTATAAAGTTAATTTTCATTTTCTTCATAAAATTGCATCCACTTTTCTTAACCAATGCTATTGTATGGTTTTCCACTTTCCAGTATACTGACAAATTAAACTATGCTTCATTTGGTTCCACAACTGTTGATTCATAAGTAACTCAGTAACAGTCTATGATGCCCATGATGCATGTGAATTCTCTGTTTTAAAGTTATGCAAATATGTTAACCTATTCTGACATTTCTTATTAAATCATTGAGACATATGGGAGTTATTGTTTGATTTCATGTCCATCTTCTTGATCATCCGAGACAAGAACTTACACAAGGGTTTATTTTGAGACTGATTCATAATTGGTACAATAAAGAATTGTTAATAAAATTGTCCATCATATGGACTGGTGCCCCTAACGAGGATTTGAGTGTAATGAAAGTAAATCTTCATTACCACTCACATTCATATTTACATTAATACTTATACCAACATTAAATTACCTATAAAAACCCTTAATTTTACTACCTTACGGAAAGAGAGACAATATTGTCTGTAATTTTTTTTTCAGAAAAACACAGATTCCGATAGACAATACAAAACAACAGAATGAATTATTTCTTTTTTCCTCTGTACTTGGTACTGAGTGGGTGGGGACTGCTGTGGTTTTCAAATGAGGTGCTGCCAATAATTTCCAAATCTCTACTCTTTAATATGTATTCAATGCAATTTAGCTGTTGTGATGGATATTGTGTTAAAGTCTGTATTTGCTGTTGCACAAGAGTTTTTCTGTATAGCAGAAGTTTCTGCTTAATTTACAAATCACTGTTTAATAGGAAATTTTTGACAATTTTGTGCTTTTCTTGTGGTGTTATATAGAATACTACTGCAGTAAAGTATGGGGAAAAAAAGCATCTGCTTTAAAATTTGTAATTTTTCTCACAACTTTTAGTGCAAAAAAAACCCTCTCAAAACATTACAACTTTTATCTCAACTTTTTACAAAAGCTCCCACAAATTCAGGCTTTTTGGGCCGCAACAATCATAAAAACATCCCGCAAAATCCTGGAGAGACTGTTATATCACAAACATACCTTAAAAACACATTCTCCCTGTTCCCTCTGTGGCCCCCTCACTCTCGCTCTCTCTTTGACCACTTGCACAGAGCGGGCCCCTAGGTTTCAGTTAGTGCTCCTTCTGCTGGCGGACTCGATAATTGCATTTAAGAATGTGGTTCCAAATACAGCAATCGTCCATCCATCCAGCCATCTTCTTCAGCTTCATCCTTTTCGGGTCGCCGGGGGGCTGGAGCCTATCCCAGCATCTTTGGGCGAGAGACAGGGTACACCCTGGACAGATCGCCAGACCATCGCAGGGCCAACACAGAGAGACACACAACCATTCACTCTCACAGTCATCCCTAAGGACAATTTAGAATCCCCAGTTTTTTGCCAATTAACCTAATTTGCATGTTTTTGGCATGTGGGAGGAAACCGGAGAAATCCCGGAGTAAACCCACGCAGACACGGGGAGAACATGCAAACTCCACACAGATCACTGTTGGTCGGGGGCTGGGATTGAACCCAGGATCCCCCAGCCAACAGTGAGTTGCTGTGCTGCCGCAGTGCTAACCACTCCGCCACCGCGCTGCAAAGTTGATATAATTGATTTTTAGAAATGGACTGGCGGTCCGCATGTGGCCCATGGGCCACCAGTTGCCCATCCCTGTTCTAAAGTAATCCAAACTAATGAGTTTTCCAACCAATACAGCCAGCACATGGCATGAGAAGGACTTAAATATAGGCAACATTTCTTAGAGACAATTCTTTACTACAAAATAAATCACCTATTTTTTTTTTTTTTTTTTTACACCAGTGTAAGTTGGACAATTGTATATTTCCTTTGAAAAAAATTAAGAGCAACAAAAAATATATCAAGAACATCTGAAATTCTTCCTCTGCATTTATGGGTTGAACAACATTACCACTTCAAAAGGCCTCTGCAGTCATGGGCTGCCAATGCTTTAATTTTATGAAAAGGTCAGTAATGCTCTGCACTCCTTATTTTCAGTTATTCAAACCAATTTTCCAGCCACTTATTCTCTATTAATATCAGAGCTAACAGAGCTCACATTCAGATGGTTATTTTGCTTTTCCCCCCAGAAAGACTCAGTAATAATTTAGTTTTAAAATTTTCAGGTGACCACCATCTTTTAATCAAACTGACCATGAAAATATGAAATTTACAGAGGCCCTCAGAGAGTGCATACCTCGGCAAAGGCCCTACCTCTGACAGTGTTGGTCTGTTTGTTTTTCTGTTTGTTGTAAGGATTACACAAAAAAACTACTGGAATGATTTTAATGACGTTTTCACCATAGATGACTCTTGGGCTACAGATGATTGATTGATTTTGGAGGTGATCCGGGTCAGGATGCGGATTCTGGATCACTTTTTCATTTTCTTTAATATTACTAGATAGAGCCTTGGCAGAGGGTGCCCTCTAGTTTTTAATACGTGTTTACCTTCCTCCTTTGCCAAAGGAAATATTTGTGTCCCTTGTTTAGTGACCTTTTAGCTGCTCTGACTGCAATTTCATTTCTTTTTAAGTCAACATGAGCAGGCATTTTATTTCTGTTGTTTAATTTACAATTTGCAAATAAGAATCACTGCTGTTAGCATTACTCTTTATTATTGGCCTTCAGTGGGCTGAAGAGGTTGGACCTGATAAGTCCACACATAGTGTGGTCATGTGCTCAGACTCAAGTGCAGTTTTTCTTAGCTTGAACATACAGTTCATGAACACAGCCAGGAAAGATCTATTTCTTGAGGTTTATTTGTGTTTATCCAAACTTGGGAAAATGAGTACTGATGACTAATTCTGCTGGGTCCCTGCTCATGTTGGCTTAAAAGGAAATGAAACTACAGTCAGAGCAGCTAAAAGGTCACTAAACGAAACACAAATTAATATTTCTTTTGGTAAAGGAAAAGGTAAACACTCAAAAAACTAGAGGGCACTCAGAGAATGCATACCTCTGCCAAGGCTCTATCTTGCAACATCAAAGAAGGTGAAAAAGTGATCCAAAATCTACATCCTGGCCCGGATTACCTCTAAATCCACTGGATTCATCCGTAGCTCAAGGGCCACAACTGGTGAAGAGTTTAAGCAAAATCATTCCAGGAGTTTTTGGTAATCCTGCTAACAAACAGACAAGCAATCATCAATGTTCACATTACCTCCTTGGTGGGGGTAATAAAATGATCAAACTTTGGTGGAAAATTGGGGATAAAGACATAAAGGGCTCTATTTTGATGGTCATCCGCGTCCTTTTCAGACAGACTTTCCACCATACATCAGTGTTTTTGTTAGTTTCTGTCAGCGCATTGTCTGTTTTTAACACCTTGCGTCACGCCATCAAATTACCAGTAGACAGTGCGCCCGCTATAAGCTCGGAGAAGGTGCCTCATTTCAAAGAGGTGTGGCAGCACGCAATCTAATGCACATTACTATTTTAGCGCATTTCATGAGAATCTGCTTTTGATCAGGAAAGAGGAGGTCTATGGTCAGAAGCGCATTGTTTAATGATATTTCAGTGGCGTGTTTTGACATCGCATAGCTCTGGAGCTCAGGAAAGGGCATGCGCTGGGTTCTTGTAACAGTCATAATTGCCCGTAATTTTAATTATATGGTGATCACACTCATTTTAATTGCGGAGTTACCATTGCAGTCTATAGATTGGGCATTAACTTGTGATTTTTTTTATAGGACTGAATGAATGAACAGGGAGCATGTGTGCCAGTGTGTTCCAATATGATGCGTGATGCACGGGGTTGGGTGGGGGGGGACGGGTTTCGTTTTCATCCCAGACTTATTAGGCATTAATGTGTTTATTTTTAGGGGAATAAATGAATGAACAAGGAGTGTGCAGCGTTTTACTTTTCACTAACTCTCCAGAGAGACAGGAGATGTGTCAGCCGTGCACCCCGGGTTTCCAGCCCAGCAAGGTCTCCGACAGCCACCCGTCAGCCCCCGACAGAGGCTGCTGAGAGCGGGCTCGCTTCATGGTGGGGGACGGAGGTGGACGGGAAGCCGTGCCAGATCACCTCCTTCCCTCCTACCCAGGACGGATAGGGGAAGACCCTTGGCGAAAGCAACAGGAGAGGGAACAGTCTACCTCCCCACAGTCGGGAGTGACTTCCACGCCATGATTAATGAAAATTTATGAAAGTCTGCACAGGCATCATCCTCTTTTCTTCATGTCTGTGCTGCATCCATGCGCACATTAAACATCCATCCGTCTTCTTCCGCTTAATCATTTCGGGTCGCGGGGGAGCTGGAGCCTATCCCAGCATCTTTTGAGAGGCAGGGTACACCCTGGAGACATCGCCAGTCCACTGCAGGGCCAACACAGAGAGACAGACAACCATTCACTCTCACAGACAATTTTTAGAATCTCCAGTTTTGATACCAGTTAACCTAACCTGCATATTTTTGGCATGTGGGAGGAAACTGGAGAAATCCCGGAGTGGAGTTTGCATGTTCTCTCCGCACATTGAACAATTCAGCTGATTTTTTTAGCCCATGCTTACCTGTTTGATCTTTTCAACATAACTAACGGCATCATCTGTAACTGATGTCTTACTTATTACCAAGAGGCAACACTATTGCGTGCATTTACACACATGGATTATGGTCAGCGCAAAACCTGTCTTAAACCGTCATGATCACAGTTCACTTTAGATAATGTGCCTCTTTGCATTGGATTATCCAAAACATACCACTGAATGATTAGACTGGCCTCTTTGCGTCATGCGCCGGCGGAAAGTTTGTTTTTATGCTGTTGTGATAAGGAAATGAACTTGGACATGCCCATAAATGTGTTCTGCATCAGACAAATGATCAGCTGATCCCATCGATGTAATACGGCCCTAAAGGGAGAGTCTATTATAGAGTTCAAATAATAGTTAAATATTCACAGAATTAGAGGCAGAAATAGAGAGAATTTTACACAGGTCAAGGTTTGACCATGCTGTTATAAAAGACACTATACAAAATAGGAAGTGTAGATTCACTGTTCTGTAGCCTCTGCAGTATCACTGCAAAGGGTGAGCACTAACTCACTGCACCCCTCCTTTGTTGAATCTCATAGTGATTGAGCATGGCAACACCACAAAGCAGATACTGAATTCCTAGGTAGAACAGGCCAACAAACAGAATATATATTTTTCCTTCCATGGAATTTAGGCTAGAGCCTGTCCTACATACCTTGGTATAGTGAGTGGCGATATACTGTACACAATAAAGTGGAACATAATCTGCTATTAAACACAAGAAGATTACATTAGGTGAGTTCGACTTTATGCAGAATTGCACAAAGTGACTTAAAGCAGTCCATTGTGGTCTTGAAGTAGTATAGTCAGACTTAAGATGGCACTACAAAATGTAACAGTGTTACATGACATTTAAACCTTGTGGGAGCAAGTCGGCTGCAGTCAGGTGCTGCAGTTGTTTTAGTCCCATTGCACTGACTGGGAGACACCCTGTGACATCAGAACTTTGCCTTGATTAGCTTAAAACTTCACTGGCAAAACAAAAGCCCCACTTCACTATCAGGCTGTCAAGGTACAACCAATTTTCAACTTCTTTTTCCAAACATAAGAAATAAATTTAAGTGTTTTGTGAGGGATTTATTACTCAAGGGTAGAAAACTTTTGTCTAAAACTGAAAGATTGTTAGAAACATTTTATGTAACATGTGACTAAGGCGTAAGGGTTTGGACTTACTGTATGCTCATGTCCTAGTTTTATGTTCATATTTGTTTTCTGTTATCTTCGGGACATGAGTTCAGCCATGTCCTCTTCTTTTGTTATTATGTTTCTCTGTGCTTTATTTATTATTTGTATTTTTGGTCCCAGTGTGCTCCGTCTGTTCAGCCTGCCTGTCCAGTGCTTCTCCGTTACCCTTAATTGTTTCCCACCTGTCATGCATTTTCTTGATTATTCCTCTGTCTACATATGTGCATCTCAGTCTGTGTCAAGTGTGGCATCATTTTTGTTTCTTCCGTATCTCCGTCAGTTAGTGATGTTAAAACTGAGGTGTCATGAAACAATGAGCAATTTTGAGACAATTGCTTCATGAGCGACACGGTGTTATGAAACATCTAATAAAGACTGCCATCTGGTGACTGACTATCAGAACTGCATCAGAGTTGAAAAGCCTGAAAAAATCTCAATTTTTTTTTTTTTTTGAGCATTTGGCCATCCGAGGTCTATTCAAAATTGTATGGCAGGAGCAAACAAAACAAAGCAAACAAAAAAAACCTAATTCCCTCTCAAACGTCCCACTAGCCCTCAAGTCACGTGATGTGGCTGACATAATGAGGCCTCGCTTGCTACGGTCACGTGACTGTGGGCATGTTGACACAGTGCTCAACACTCTGCTCACGACACTTCTGCATTATATTGCTTCAGTCAGTGTCGAGTGGGCAGTGTCGAGCATAACATCATTACCGTCAGTTTGTCAGCCCGGTTTGAGTTCTCAGCCCCCGTGCTGCTACTTCTTTTGTCTCAGTTTTGTTTAATAAATCATCGTTTTCGCACTGAACTCCTTCCTGCATTTGAGCCTGTGTTACCCACCTCGACATAAGGAGGCTTAAATGTACTTAATTTCCATACATCTGTAATAATTGTGAACTGGATTAAACATTTTAGTAAAAACAAAAACTCTGGTATTGATTTCAAAATAATTTTAATAAGAATTGGGGGTGTGATTTATTTTTTGTTAAATTTAATTTATGAAGGAAACAAACTTTCTATTCAATTGTCAAATTTCCATAAACAGGCTCCTACTTGTTTTTCTTGTCATTTACAAACAGTTTTGTTCATAAATGAGATAATTTGGAACAAATATATATAATACAAGAACAAATCATTTAAAAAAATGGGTTGAAAATAATATTTTGTCCATTTCACAACTATTAAAAAAGTCACGTACTGGCTTAAAGTGTTTTTTTTAACACTCAGCCTGCTGAGTGGCAGATTGGCTCCTGCAGGGAGATGAGAAGAAAGTGTTAGTTGCAGGGGTAAACTGAGGCAAGTACATCTTTGCTTGAATATTGAGAGAGTACTTACTTCTCAGTTGCTGGTGAGTGACCAGAAAGGATCCTGAGAAGAAGCTGGGTTATGCTCAAAGGTGGTTAATTATAGTTCTTATTTGGGGGTTCCATGGAAATAGAGTATCCAGGTGAGTATCTCCAACCAGTGGGACTGTGGACCAGACAACATCCTGATATAAGGGTTGGTTTAGAGCAGGGATGCCAAACTCATTGCATGAAGGGCCAAGACCCAGCATCTTCAGCAGGTGATTTCTGAATTTCTTCCCACTGATTACTGATCAGTGAAAACACCTGCTGAAGACACTGAAGACACTGGTTGGAGGTAAGACGTGCAGGGTCTTGGCCCTCCATGGAATGAATTTGACATCCCTGGTTTACAGGATATGAAAGGTGATTTTAATATCTTGCTTGGGATCTCCAGGGTAGTGATATTATGCTCAAGCCACACCACTCACTACTGTGTGGAGCATTTCAAGCAGAAGTGTTGTAGAAAAATGATTTTATACTTGTTCCGGTCACCCAAAAATCACATGACTGTCATGACTGATAAGATTATTCAGCCCACGTGCTAGGTGCAGCAACAAAGAGACAATCAAGCAGGTATACACGTTTGAATGTTTTATTAAATAGCAAAACTCGCACTGCTACAGAACAGTCACTCGCCAGAGGAATGGGCCTGTGGAGAGAAAATAAGAGCTGTGAGCAGAGGAACGGAGATAGGGAAAATGGCGAGCACAAATTACCACTTATGTGGGCTCCGAGGGAGCGTCTGCAGAACTCCAGAGGGAAATAGATGAACCAGTAGGGTAAGGGACTGTTGGTGGAGTCTGACCGGGTGGAGGTTGCCGTCGTGGGAGAAGTTGTGGCAGGACAGCGCGCACAGCCCTCAGAGACACACCTGCACGATGGCAGCAACCTGCACCATGGAGAAAAAGCACACGGATTAATAACTTCTTAACCGATATGTGGATGATGACTTACTGTCTGTTTATGGCAGTATACCCAGACAAGCCAGCGCTGAGTCATGGAAGGATGCCTCCTTAAATACACTGGCTGATAAGAGGGCGCAGGTGCCCTCAGGTGCGCTGATGAGCAGCGGAGAGATGAACGGGAAGGAGGGGGCGCACTCTTGCCGCCCATGACAGGGCCCCCCTTCTTGGAGTGCCTCCTGGCGGTCCATAAGGTTTATCGGGATGGTCTTGATGGTAGGACTGGAGCATCTCTTTATCCAAGATTCAGGCCGAAGGAACCCAGGATCGCTCCTCCAGGCCATAGCCCTCCCAATCCACCAAATACTGGAGACCCCGGCCCCGACGGTGAACATCCAAGATCTAGTGGACCGTGTGGGCAGGGTGGCCGTCGATGATCGGGGGGGGGGGGCAGCTTCGGGGGGGGGGGGGCAGAGAGGACTGACCGACAGGGGCTTGATGTGTAAGACATGAAGGGTCGGGTTCACTTGGAGGGTAGGTGGGAGTCTCAGCCGAACCAAGGCATCGTTGATAATTCTGGAGATCAGGAAGGGCCCAATAAAGCGTGGAGACAGCTTCTTAGATGTACACTACCGTTCAAAAGTTTGGGGTCACCTCAGACAATTTTGTGTTTTCCATGAAAAGTCACACTTTTATTTACCACCATGAGTTGTAAAATGAATAGAAAATATAGTCAAGACATTGACAAGGTTAGAAATAATGATTTGTATTTGAAATAATAATTTTTTCCTTCAAACTTTGCTTTCGTCAAAGAATCCTCCATGTGCAGCAATTACAGCATTGCAGACCTAACATGATTGCACAAGGGTTTTCTAATCATCCATTAGCCTTCTGACGCAATAAGCAAACACACTGTACCATTAGAACACTGGAGTGATAGTTGCTGGAAATGGGCCTCTATACACCTATGTAGATATTACACCAAAAACCAGACATTTGCAGCTAGAATAGTCATTTACCACATTAGCAATGTATAGAGTGTATTTCTGATTAGTTTAAAGTTATCTTCATTGAAAAAAAGTGCTTTTCTTTCAAAAATAAGGAAATTTCTAAGTGACCCCAAACTTTTGAACGGTAGTGTAGTCTTCAATGATACCTCACTGGCCACCAACCAGACCTGCTGTTCCACTGCGAACTTGGGCGCAGGCGTCCGATGTTTACCCACAGCAGCCCAGTTGCGCTCCACAGAGCGAGTTAAGAGCGGCACGTGTGGACCTCCAGATGCGCCTGCAGCAGCGAGCATGAGCCCCCACTGAAGGAACCGCAACCTCCCTCTCGGT
The DNA here is from genome assembly GCA_020510985.1 of Pholidichthys leucotaenia. Classification (NCBI taxonomy): domain Eukaryota; kingdom Metazoa; phylum Chordata; class Actinopteri; order Cichliformes; family Pholidichthyidae; genus Pholidichthys; species Pholidichthys leucotaenia. The sequence continues at coordinate 314,092,717 of CM035837.1, read as the reverse complement.
CATGGGCAGTAGTGGAGGCATGTACCCCAATGATGCTTCGAAAGAGGTAAGCCCCGCAGACATGAAAACAGCTGTGTTCATAGAATACTCCACCCAGGTCAGATGTGAACTCCATGATGGGGGGTGCTCGGCTGCCACACACTGCAAGGTGGCCTCCAAGGACTGATTGGCGCGCTCTGCCTGCCCGTTGCTCTGGGGGTGGTTCCCAGAGGAGAGGCTCACTGTAGTTCCTAAGGTGCGGCAGAAGGCCTTCCAGACCTGTGATGTAAACTACGGCCCCTGTCAGACACGATGTCCACTGGGATGCCATGGAGTTGAATAACATGATCCGTCAGCAGGACAGCCGCCTCCAAGGCCGAAGGGAGTTTGGGGAGCGCCACCAAGTGGACAGCCTTGGAGAAACGGTCCACAATGGTCAGAATCACAGTTTTGCCGTGGGAGGGGGGAAGTCCAGTGACAAAGTCTATGGCAATGTGGGACCATGGCCGACCAGGGACAGGTAGGGGATGGAGGAATCCAGATGGGGGGGGGGGGGAGATCGGACTTGCCCCTGACACAGGTCTGACAGGCTGTACGTACCCCCGCACGTCCCGCCACAGCGTGGGCCACCAGAACTCCCGCCGAACCAAATTAATAGTGCGGGTGATTCCAGGATGACAGGAAAAATGGGTGGTGTGTCCCCACTGGATGACGTTACTGCAGAGGGCAGCAGGGACGTACAGGCGATCCGGGGGGCACCCTGCTGGTACAGGCTCCCGAGACTGGGCCTGATGGACCCTCTGCTCGATATCCCACGTAAGGGCACCAAGGATGCATGAGGAGGGAAGAATGGATTGGGGGAGGGAAGGGGGCGCTACCTCCTTGAAATCAAACTGGCGCAATAGCACGTCCGGTTTAGTATTCCGAGAACCAGGCCGGTAGGTGATGGTAAAATTAAACCGCTGGAAAAATAAAGCCCAGCGAGCCTGCCTGGCATTAAGTTGGCGGGCCGACCACAAGTAATCAAGGTTCTTGTGATCGGTCCACATGACAATGGGGTGCATGGCCCCCTCTAACCAGTGTCTCCATTCCTCTAATGCCAACTTAATGGCGAGCAGCTCTCTGTCCCCCACGTCGTAATTTCTCTCGGCCGGCGTAAGCCGACGAGAGAAATACACGCACGGGTGGAGCTTCTGATCGGAGGATGTGTGTCGCGAGAGGACAGTGCCCACCCCCGAATCAGAAGCATCCACCTCAAGGACAAACTGGAGCTGCGTGTCAACTGGGGCCAAGATTGGTGTGTCAGTGAACAGGCCCTTTAATTTAGAAAAGGCCTGCTCCACTGCCTTGGTCCACCAAAAGGGGACCTTAACGAAGGTCAGCTGTGTTAAGGGCAGTGTTACCCCACTATAGTTCCTGATGAACCTGCGATAAAAGTTCGCAAACCCGAGGAAGCATTGAAGCTCCCTACGGGAGTGGAGTGTCGGCCATCTCGAGCACTGCCCTCACCTTGACCGGGTCGGCAATCAGTCTTCCTTCAGCTACTATGAAGCCCAAGAAGGAAGTAGATGTTGTGGAGAACTCGCACTTCTCGGCCTTAACGTAGAGCTGGTTCTCCAAGAGCCGTTGCAAAATGGCTCTTATATGGACCTCATGTTCCTCTGGCGAGCGGTAGAAGATCAAAATGTCATCCAAATAGATGAACACAAAGAAATGATGAGCTCTCCCTGTGGAGAGAAAATGAGAGCTGTGAGCAGAGGAATGGAGTTAGGAAAAATGGCGAGCACAAATTACCACTTACGTGGGCTCCAAGGGAGCATCGGCAGAACTCCAGAGGGAAATGGATGAACCAGCAGGGCAAGGGACCGTTGGTGGAGTCTGACCGGGTGGAGGTCGTGGGAGAAGTTGTGGCAGGAGAGCGCGCACAGCCCTCAGAGACACACCTGCATGATGGCAGCAACCTGCACCATGGAGAAAAAGCACACAAATTAATAACTTCTTAACCGATGTGTGTATGATGACTTACTGTCTGTTTATGGCAGTATACCCAGACAAGCCAGTGCTGAGTCACGGAAGGATGTCTCCTTAAATACGCTGGTTGATAAGAGGGTGCAGGTGTGTCCTCCCCCCAGGTGCACTGATGAGCAGCGGAGAGATGAACGAGAAGGAGGGGGCGCGCTCTTGCCGCCCCTGACACATGACCATCCCAAAACGAGGCCTTGTGACATCATGCACATGTCAAAATTATATTATGGAGGACATACAGTGTATCCGGAACGTATTCACAGCGCTTCACTTTTTCCACATTTTGTTATGTTACAGCCTTAATCGAAAATGGAATAAATTCATTTTTTTCATCAAAATTCTACACATAATACCCCATAATGACAAAGTGAAAAAAGTTTTTGAGATTTTGCAAATTTATTAAAAATAAAAAAAATAACTAAGAAATAACATATACATAAGTATTCACAGCCTTTGCTCAATACTTGGTTGATGCACCTTTTGTCATGAATTGCCCCTCAGGGCAGAGAGGAGAGACCCACGCGCTGGACTGCTAGTTTGTGAAATTTATTAAAGAAACAAAACATAAAGTCCGACACAGTGATCCAACAAAAATCCAAACTGTCAAGCAAACAAATTTACTGTCATGAGCCGAGCCGGCTTGGTTTTCCCCAGCTTGGACCTGATCTCTCTGTGGGTTGTGGCTTCACTGTTTATGTGTATTTTGTGTTGGCCACTGCCCGACTGGCAGCTGTTAGTCAGCCTCTGATCTTTTTCCCACGCTACTGACAGTCTGTTGGTCCTACCACGCTCCCTCGCTCTCCATATTTCACCAGCTGTCCCAGCCCAGGTAATTATCTTTCCCGCGCCTCAGATGTTCCCAATTGGTGTGACCAGCGGCGTTTGGATTTAAGCAGCTCATCGCTAGACAAACGCCATTGGGTCATTGAGTGAGTCACTCCTGCTCTCCACGGAGTGATCACCACGTCAAGGAGGACAACTGTTTCTGCTCGCCTGGACTGCTGGACTTTTTGGGACTGCTCCAACCTATGAGTAAACTGTAGCGTTTCTTTGTGTGGTATGCAGCTACGCTTCTGGCAGCGCTTCCTTCCCGCAGCACAACTGTTACGCTTAGGTAGTGCCCAGTTTGCGTTACCCCTGAGCTGTTGAGCTACCCGCTGTCTTCCCTGTTCTTCCGAGCACTCCTATATTGTATAGTATTATTTTCTTGTGGCCACAGTACACGGTGGTCTGCTCGCTGGTTGCTTCGGCGTCAGCCATTTTATATACATCACAACCTTTTTGTAAGTCTTTATGTTTTGAAACTGTTTCATGTCAATAAATGTGTGGTTGGCGAAACCCAGCATTTAAATCCTCATTCTTCCTTCTCTCCACCGTGCGCAACGAAGGACGCACGGGGGAGTTTATGACAGAATGATCCAACCAGGAAAAAGGATTTAGTGGGTTCACCGCCACGTCATTTTACCCCTTATCACTAACTGTTCCTTTGTTTTGGACTAACCCATGTTGGAGTTTGTTATGCCCCGGTCCTGCCGGAGAAAGGGAGCGGCAGCGGGGTCTCTGAGTGAGGAGGAAGAGTTGGTAGCTGTCTACATCCGGAGCTATGTGGATGAGTTTCTCACTGCCACCAGACCCGAGAGGGATTGGTGGTGCATCCACGGAGTCGTGGGGATTCTGGAAGAATACCCCGGGCTATGGATCTACCCGCAGTACGCCGACTTGCTGTCCACAGTCTACTCGCTCCACCCCTCCTCTCCGGGTCTGGCATTTCCCGCGACGCCGGAACGGAGGCCCACTTACCTGCAAATTGGCAGGCTCCGTGGCGTGTTGCTCGACCCTCCACTCGCTCCAACACGGTCAATTCGGCCACATAAAGGACAGCGTTGTCCTGCAGGGGGATGCCGGGAGAATCCCTCCTCTTCTCCAGTGGCCATCATTGCTTCAGCCACCGAGAGATCCCCTGGATTCACCATGGCCACACCTACCTCCGTCGTCAGGGAGACGGCTCCTCCAATAGCCTGCAGAGGGGTCAAAACCATCACTGGTATGAAGAGGGGCGAATGCCTGCCTTCTGCAGCTGCAGATGTCATCAACCGGGGTGACAGGCAAGTATTTTTTCATCCTAAATCATTCATTAACCTTGCCTGTCTCCCGAGGGGGAGGCCCAGTATCAGTAGTCCACTGGGTTCTATTCTCCAGCTGCAATAAATGATTGTTTTCTTCCCCTCTCCGTGTTTCCTCCCATTCCACCCGAGGGCCTGCCGGACCAAGAACCGGGCTGCCAGATGATGGAGGAGGTTGAGGCCCTGGATGATCCTGCCCAGGAGCCCACACGGAGGCGTTCCCCCGCAACCACACCGACGGACAAGGAGTAGGCGAATCTGTTCACCGTGCTCAACCGCCAGGTCGAGGAGGAACGCTGAGAGAGGGAGGTCCACGGACGCGCTTCACCGGCAGTGAGGGTCTCATCTCCTACGCCTACGCAGACCCTGAATGCACCATCTGACGAGGAGTGGGCGAACCTGCTTGCCACAGTCAACCGCCGGGTCAAGGAGGAGCATCGTAGGACAAGGACTGCCAACACCAATCCGCCAGCTAGGAGACACCAGGAGAACTCCTCATCGCCTTCAGCAGCCCTCTGCCCTCCAGCTGCCGTGAGGCCCACTGAGCTCACCCCAGCAGCGCCCTCCTCCATCGTTGCGGAGATGGCTCCTCCACAAGCTGTCGAAGGGGCCCACGTCGCCATGGATGCGGAGAGGGAGGACTGTCTCCTGCCTGCAGCTGGGAATGATAAGGACTGGGATGACAGGCAAGTGTTTCTTCGTCATTCACCATCTAATGACACTGAATCTTGCCTGTGTCCCAAGGGAGGGGCCCAGCATAAGCAGTCCACTGGGGCCTGTCCTCCAGCTGCATGCACTAACCCATTTTTTCCCCTCTCCGTGTTTCCTTCAACTCACCCCGAGGACCTGTCGGCCCAAGGTCAGGGCCATCAGATGGTGGAGGAACCAGTGGCTTCAGATGATTCCTGCCCAGAACCAGTGCGGAGAGGTCCCCCTGCAGCCTTGCCGGAGGAATCCCCAGCATTGGAGCTGCTGCAAGTGGACAACAGGACTGCCAGCACCATCTTGCCAGCTGCTGAGGTGTTTGCGGTGGACTGGGAGCCTGAGCTGGTCCTCCTGGAAGCCGGGCTCGAGGATTCCTCACCAGGATCGACGGAGTCCTGGACTGCGGTGGAACTCGAGCTCAGGCAAGTACTCTCTCTGGTTTTTCTGATCACAGTGTTGGTGAGATCTTGTCTGGCTCTAGGTGGGGAGAGTCAGGCGCAGCGCACAACTGCGTCTGAACTTCCCTTGCTGGGCTCCGCCACTGCTGGCGACCCTAACGACCCTGTTTCTTTTCCCGCTAATGATCTATGTTTTAGGGTCGCCGGGGAGGAACAACCATCTCCAAGGGTCCTCGTGGAGCTGGTCTCACCACTTGATGATGTCGTGGCTCCAGCTTCCCTGAGGTCTCAGGTCATTGTGTGGTCTCCTCCGCAGGCCGCGCCGCCGTGGGTCCAGCAGACTGGCTTTGGGCCGTCGTGGGGGCTGCCCCAGGATTAGCCCGAAGTGGGTGTTGCGCTCCTGCTTGGACCTGTTATGGAAGCAACCCTCCAGCATGGGTTCCACTGCGGGTGCTGCAGAGCCTCAGCCGGAGGCCACCGCGGGTGCTGCAGAGCCAGCCCGGTTGGCGGCCACCGTGGGGGCAGCTAGGCTCTCGCTGGAGTCCATCGTAGGTGCAGCGGAGCTGGCCTGGTTGGGGGCCACCGTGGGGACAGCTAGGCTCTCGCTGGAGTCCATTGTGGGTGCAGCGGAGCCAGCCCAGTTGGGGGCCATCGTGGGTGTAGCGGAGCATCAGCCAGAGGTCATCACAGGTGCAGCAAGGCTCCTGCTGGAGTCCATCGTGGGTGCAGCAGAGCAAGCCCGGTCAGGGGCCGCCGAGGGCACTATTGACTACTCTGAGGATGCCGTGGTCCCCTTATCCCTACTCTATGCGGTGAAGGTCCCCTGTCCCCTGTCCCGTTGCCCACCAGGGAGCCTTCCAGTGGGCAGGCCCCCTCCTGCTTCACCCCTCCAGTCCTGGTGGCTGAGCAACATTGGCCGGCCGCCGGAAGAATAGACTCCCCGGGTCAGGTGGCCCACATTTTCCGGCAGGCCGCCGGACGCTGTCCACCGGACCTTCTTCTGAGCCTGGGACTCTGGGCAGCCTCCTGAGCCCAAATGCCCATGGACTTGGGGGGGAGGGTAATTGTGGGCCCTGGGCGGGGCATTGTGTTCCCTCCCTCCTGTTCCCCCTTCTGCCAACACGGGTTCAGGTTGTTTGTTGTGGTTGCAACTGTTGGTGGGGGGGGCTTCTTGATGTTACCTGGGTGTCTGGGTGTCCACCCCTTAGAGGGGGGGCTCTGTCATGAGCCAAGCCAGCTTGGTTTTCCCCAGCTTGGCCCTGATCTCTCTGTGGGTTGTGGCTTCACTGTTTATGTGTATTTTGTGTTGGACACTGCCCGACCGGCAGCTGTTAGTCAGCCTCTGATCTTTTTCCCACACTACTGACAGTCTGTCGGTCCTACCATGCCCCCTCGCTCTCCATATTCCACCAGCTGTCCCAGTTTACCAATTGATGTGACCAGCAGCGTTTGGATTTAAGCAGCTCATCGCTAGACAAACGCCATTGGGTCATTGAGTGAGTCACTCCTGCTCTCCACGGAGTGATCGCCACGTCAAGGAGGACAATTGTTTCTGCTCGCCTGGACTGCTGGACTTTTTGGGACTGCTCCAACCTGTGAGTAAACTGTGGTGTTTCTTTGTGTGGTTTGCGGCTATGCTTCTGGCAGCATTTCCTTCCCGCAGCACAACTGCTACGCTTAGGCAGTGCCCAGTTTGCGTTCCCCCTGAGTTGTTGAGCTACCCGCTGTCTTCCCTGTTCTTCCGAGCACACCTATATTGTATAGTATTATTTTCTTGTGGCCACAGTACACGGTGGTCTGCCCGCTGGTCGCCTTGGCGTCAGCCATTTTGTGTACATCACAACCTTTTTGTAAGTCTTTATGTTTTGAAACTGTTTCATGTCAATAAATGTGTGGTTGGCGAAACCCAGCATTTAAATCCTCATTCTTCCTTCTCTCCACTGTGCGCAACGAAGGACACACGGGGGAGTTTATGACACTTACAAGTTAAACACACCAGAACAAGGGCTGGGTTCTGGTGGAGACGAGGAGAGAGAAACTCAGGACTCCTGCAAAGAGGAATGAACATAACGGCTCTTAAATAAGGATAGACACAAATGAAACAAATGATGACAGGTGTGAATCACATGAGCGGGCTGGGGAGAAAATGACAATCAGCTATGAGTCATGAGGAGAGGAGACAGGGCTGACAGTTTGACGGAGCACCACCCACAACCAGGGAAAAAACCTGGAAGTGCCCCTGACAACTGCAATCCCCGAGAAAGAAAGAAAGAGAGGACACTGGCAAAAATAAAGTGGAAACAAATAAGAACAAATGAACCCATATATGCAAATAACAAAACTACACTGCACATAAACAGGAAAATAAATCATATAAAGAAACAATACCGAATATGTAAAAACAAACTAGAAATAACATCACAGGCATAGAACTCCAAAATACAATATTATACAAATAAGGAAAAACAAAAAGGCAAAGAGACAAAGCACAGTGAAATCCCCCCGTGCTCATATTGTAACACCGTTGGCAGCAATTGCAACCTCAAGTGTTTTTGAATGTGATGCTACAAGCTTAGCACACTTATCTTTGGGCAGTTTTCCCCATTCCTCTTTGCAGCACCTCTCAAGCTCCATCAGGTTGGATGGGAAGCGTCGGTGCACAGCAATTTTCATATCTCTCCAGAGATGTTCAATTGACCAACAGTGATCTGTGTGGAGTTTGCATGTTCTCCCCGTGTATGCATGGGTTTACCCCGGGATTTCTCTGGTTTCCTCCCACATGCCAAAAACATGCAGGTTAGGTTAACTGGAGACTCTAAAGTGGCCCTAGGTGTGAATGTGTGTGTGAATGGTTAAGGGATAGTGCCGTATCGTGGCTGCTTCATCCATCCAGGTGGTGGATGACCCTCAATTTCCCCTCTGGGGATCAATAAAGTATACTAAATCTAAAAAAAATCTAAATTGGATTCAAGTCTGAGCTCTGGCTGGGCCACTCAAGGACATTCACAGAGTTGTCCTGAAGCCACTCCTTTGATATCTTGGCTGTGTGCATAGGGTTGTTGTCCTGCTGAAAGATGAATCATCACCCCAGTCTGAGGTCAAGAGCGCTCTGGAGCAGGTTTTCATCCAGGATGTCTCTGTACATTGCTGCATTCATCTTTCCCTCTATCCTGACTAGTCTCCCAGTTCCTGCTGCTGAAAAACATCCCCACAGCATGATGCCACCACTACCATGCTTCACTGTAGGGATGGTATTGGCCTGGTGATGAGCAGTGCCTGGTTTCCTCCAAACATGATGCCTGGCATTCATGCCAAAGAGTTCAATCTTTGTCTCATCAGACCAGAGAATTTTGTTTCTCATGGTCTGAGAGTCCTTCAGGTACCTTTAGGCAAACTCCAGATGGGCTGCAATGTGCCTTTTACTAAGGAGTGGCTTCCATCTGGCCACTCTACCATACAGGCCTGATTGGTGAACTGCTGCAGAGATGGTTGTCCTTCTGGAAGGTTCTCCTCTCTCCACAGAGGAATGCTGCAGCTCTGACAGAGTGACGATCGGGTTCTCCATCACCACCCTGACTAAGGCCCTTCTCCTCTGCTCACTCAGTTTAGATGGCCGGTCAGCTCTAGGAAGAGTCCTGGTTGTTCTGAACTTCTTCCATTTACAGATGATGGAGGCCCCTGTACTCATTGGGACCTTCAAAGCAGCAGAAATTTTTCTGTATCCTTCCCCAGATTTGTCACCTTGACAATCCTGTCTTGGATATTTACAGACAATTCCTTTGACTTCATGCTTGGTTTGTGCTCAGACATGCACTGTCAACTGTGGAACCTTATATAGACAGGAGTGTGCCTTTCCAAATCGTGTCCAATCAACTGAATTCACCACAGGTGGACTCCAATTAAGCTGTCCAAACATTTCCAGGATGATCAGTGGAAACAGGATGCACCTGAGCTCAATTCTGAGCTTCATGGCAAAGGCTGTGAATACTTATGTACATGTGATTTCTTAGTTTTTTATTTTTAATAAATTTGCAAAAATCTAAAAAAAAAAAACAACAACTTTTTCACATTGTCATTATGGGGTGTTTTGTGTAGAGTTTTGAGAAAAAAGAAAGAATTTAATCCATTTTGGAACAAGGCTGTGACATAACAAAATGTGGAAAAAGTGAAGCGCTGTGAATACTTTCTGGATGCACTGCATACACATTTTCCCTGATTTTCAGAAAATAACTTTTATTGCACACTTGAACAAAGAGGAATCTGTGAGCCCATGGCATTTTGAATCTTATACCTTCAACTCTCAGATGCAGCATTCAGGGACAGCTAGCAGATGTCACTCTTCAAGGCTGTATCAAAGAGTTCGAAGCACAGACTCATGTTGAGGGAAAATGGTTCAAAGTGGTTCAGTAAGGGCCCCTTTACACAGTTCGGAGACTGTTGAAAGATTAGGCATGTTTTTGATCTCTGAGATGGTTTGGGAGATCCTTGTCTGTTTTGGACCAAGCCAAAACGTTGAGGAGACCGTGGTGACTGTGGCGATCAGAAATATTTTGCAAAGCACGTATCGAGACATGTCTTGATGACGTATGTGATGACATCTGAAGCCTCGCCGGCTGGTCATACTGCATAACTAGGTTGGGAAGCAGTTCAAAATTTGGCGCACAACATGAAATTAATTGAGTAACGATATACAATGGAAATCCCGTCCCTCACATTTTGTGTTATCAGATCTTTGACTGTGTATGTGATTTGTCTCAGCCAATCTTCATTTTCAGGTGGAACCAGCATCAAAAAGACGGACTTTCCCCGTTTGGGAACATTTTGATCTCATTTCTCCCATTAAGGTATTTACAGTTATTAAGTTGGGTGCATTTTTCACAAATAGTGGATATTTCTTGTCATTTATTTATTTTAGATTTATTTTTATTTGCAAGGTGAAGTGTCTGCTGTGTTTCAAAGAGCTTGGATACAACAATAACACATCATCTATGCTGAGGCACTATTGTGCCCTACATGAGAATGACAACAGAGGTGAATGTACTGGGACAAACAGACACATGTCTACTCTACACTGTAGAAACTTGCAGTTGCCTTCCTCTGCACACCTGCGTCCTATGTGCCTTGTGAGAGAGTATTCTCAAAAGCTGGTGAAGTAATCTTAAAAAAAAAGATATTGCCTTAGTCCAAAAACTGTTGAAAAGTTATTTTTCAATAAAAATGGATAAGTAACACAAGCACACTAAGCAACACAAGCACATTCACTGTAGTTGCCCCAGTTTTATTTCTTTTTCCCCTTATGGTCATTAATATTTCTTAAAGGATACTACATTTATTGAAATGAAAAAAAATACACATCAAACCAAAAATGCCCTTGTAAAAATCTGCATGTTGTGTACTTTTTGTCCAGTAGATGGCTTAGTAGAGCAAATGACGTTTCACATGAAGCTTCGTCCATATGAACCAATTTAATGAAAAGATTCAGTGCTTCAAGAAAGCCTCATCTGGCCATCACTGCTGAAGTCATTGATAGATCAAAAATTGTCCATATCTCTCAACGCTCTCTCAGTGATCTCCACCCCTAGGTAAAGGGGGCATTAGCTCCGCTTTATCATCTATGTAAGAGAATCAGGCCAGCTACAGTTCAGGTCCAGCACACCTTTACATCTTCAGCTGTTAGGCCACTACATTTCCATCACACACCAAACAACATCTGTGTGTGCTCTTGCTGCTCTCCTTTTATCTTGTGGCAGCAGAAATTAACCCAGGTGCTGTGCATCTACCCTTATTAACTCAGGTGCAGAGCATTCCTAGTTAGGAGGAAACTGTGGGTGGAAGCAAAACACATCCCAAATTAAAACCATACAAATTAACACAAACCACCAAAATTGAATAAAATCATGCAAAAAAATTATATATAGTACAAATAAAAATATGTGAAAGGAATTTAAAACTACATACCTCCCCCCCAAAAAATACAAATGCTTCCTCTCAGTGACACCTATATGACTAATAAATGTGCAATCTAAAAAAGCTTCTCAATTTGTTTCCACAGAGTTCAATCAGTCACAGTTCATGTTCTCAGTAAGCCAGATTGCATGGTCCTGACTGCAGAATCCCATCCTGAACTATGGTTCTGTCATCAGGAATATATTCCTCTCCTCTAAAATGAGCTCCACACACCACTCAGTTTTTATTGTGACAGATGCAGAAGTACAGTCCTGTCACTATACCCCCCAAAAAGGCATTTAGAAATTAATACAAGCCCCTCTTCGTCTTCATAAAAGTGGGCACTCGGTGTCCTGACAGGCTGGAATTTGAGGAACTGACTATGCTTGCATAATCCATTATGATGTAAATCAGAAAAGATTACTACAACAGCATCTCACTACCACCTGCTGCTGCACAGAGACCAAAGCAGATGTTCACCTCACGTGATACAGTAAGACAAATTTTGGGGGGAAAGGGGGAGGAAAAACAAATAAATTCTTGGATTAATTTCTCAAATCTTTACTTACAAAAATTATTATATACAGCACATATTTAGTGGGTTTTTTTTGCAAGGTGCACTTGAAAGTGTGTTTTTCCAAACCTATTTTTCTTACATTATTTCTAATTCTCCCACAGAGAGAAATGTGCCATGTCTCTCATAATCTCTATACTATCTATAGTAGTGAACACATCTGAGGCATGCTGAGAAACTACTTACTGTTTCTATGGTGACTGTAAGAAATTTCAAACTATGGTTTGTAATTATTGTTTCTGAGCCACACACACACACACACACACACACACACACACACACACACACACACACACACACACACACACACACACACACACACACAGAGTACAATTTAATAAACAAACATACAATATTTGTTAAAATAACTGCTGTGCTTTTCTGTAATATAAAACTAATCATGACTTACCCATCTACAGTAACTCTTCCTGGCCTGTAACAACTCAGTCAAGCTGTGGGGGTGGCTAGGCTTGATCTTCTTTTAACAGGTGAGACTAGAATCAAGAGTGATCAGGGGTTAGCTGTAGAGCCTTGCAAACAATGCTGGTGGTGCTGTACTATCCTAATAAGCAGATTTCTAACCTGCCAACTTGAGCAGGTGACAGACATGGGTGCTGTGGCTGAAATAAATTGCAGAGCTGTCAACTAGAATAAACTAGAGCTTACTGACAAACTGTCCCCAGCAATCTCAGTACAAAAAATGCTCTGTGCGTGAGAATTTCACCTCAGTGGATGAAAATATGAAATTCTGTTGCTGGTTTTTCAAGATATATATTTTCTGTTTGTTTTTTCTATAAATCAAGATAGTTTTATGACTTCCATGAATATTTAGAGCATAAATAAATCCAAGCAGTCATCCTATTATAGTGCTGTGTCTTCTTATCTGACAGCAGACCCTGCAGAAATGTGGCAACAGCTTTAAAGAAAGTGAGACAGCAGCTCTCATTTAATGGAATATAGTAATCCGCCTGCAATTTAACACCAAATGGCAGCTTGCAATGAAGTTTTAAAGTGTTATTAAATGTTAGAGACCGAATAAGGAGAGATTGACATGTTATTTTCTGAACAATTTTCAACTCTGGAATTTTATTTTGGTTACTTTAGATAAAGTAAACATAGACAAATAACTGTACACTGCACCCTGATTTGTAAATGCAGATGTTCCAGAATAAGAATAAGAATTAAAGGAAACTGGAAAAATGTGTGAAAGAGGCAAAAACAAGAAACTGATACAAATAAAGCCGATGATTCAGTTTAAATTTTTACATTGTATGGGCATTAGGCTGTTCAGTGAATCCACTGGATCAAGGGCCAAAGATGTTAAGTTTGGAGGAATGTAAGTGAGAAAAGTCTACTGCTGGGATAATGAGTGTCCTCATTTCTTTTTGTCCTGTTTTGGCTCTGCACCTGCTGGAGTTTAAGTTTAGCAGAATAGAAGTACAGATTGTACATAAGAAATACACATAGTTACCACATCATGGAAGGGTTTAGAGCAGGGCTATTCAATTACAAAATCAGCTGGGCCACAATTTTAAATCAAGACATGTAACTGGGCCACACATGTTCAGCGATCTGTTGAATATGACAAATTTCAAACCAACACAGATCAATATGATGAAAACTATGCACTTTTTATTCATTGGCTTGGTTTTAAATGTGCTCTTGGCACGTGACTGTCACGCCGCGCCGCTCATCAGCGGCGCCACCTGCACGCACACCTGCACATCATCAGCGGCGAGGGATATAAGCCGCCTCGCCCTGAGCTTCGGCCTGAAGCCGTCAGACTTCTTCATGCATCGCTGTGATTTCCTTCACCCTCAGCGGATTACACTGGTAAGAAGATCTTACCTCCTTTTCCTCCCAAGTCTGCTCCCCTGTGCACAGGTGGATTTCCCGGCGGCGGACAACGCCTCTCCATCGCCTGTTCTTCGCTGCTGCACCGGGCTCTCCAGGTGGCTGTCTACCGGACCTCGTCCCTTGCTGTGCCAGTCATCTGTCCTATCCAAGTAAGCTCCTCTCTCACTCATATATCTCCTGTATTGGTGTGTGCCCGTCACCCGTCTCCTTGTGCTTTTCCCATAGGGTTGTCCGGCTGTACGGTCTCCTGCCTCTGTGCCCGAAGCAGACGCCGCCACCAATACATTTACATCCCGCAGACACACATTCATACACTCCTGTTGTTAATAAACTATTTGAACTACTCTGAGCCTGTGTGTGTGCGTCTCCTGAGCCGTGCGTTATGTCAGTACGGCTTCAGCAGAGCGGCTCGGCAGACGGCGGGCTCGGCAGACGGCGGGCTCGCACACCGGTTTTCCACTCTCGAGGCTCGAGTGGATCAGATAGCTTATCAGCAACAGGTGATTTTTAATCAGTTGATAAGTATAACTAACCGATTGGGCCGCTTGGACCCCCAACAGCCATTCCCCCCGGTTCGTCAGGGAGGCGCGGCTCCTGCTGCTCCAGTGGCCGTCCAGCAGGCTCCGAGTGCACCGGTTCGGCTCACGCCCATTCCAACCCCCGCCCGCTTTAGCGGTAAGCTTGGCGGAGCGTGGGGGTTTATTATGCAGTGTGAGTCCGTTTTCCACCGGGTGCCCGGGGACTTTCCCTCAGATCATAGCCGAATTGGTTATATTGGGAATCTCCTGGAGGGGCGAGCATTAACCTGGACCTACGCCGTAATGGCGAGGCCTAGTTATGCCACCCTCACATATGACCAATTCGTGAGACGCTTCCTGGAGGTCTTTGACCATTCTCTTACCGAGACGGTCCAGTTCGATCGGCTTCTCGCCCTCCAGCAGGGAAGCCGGTTGGCAGCGGACTACGTGGTCGACTTCCGGGTAGCGGCGGAGGAATTAGGCTGGGAGGAACGCTCCCTCTGTGGCCTTTTCCTCCGCAGTCTCAATGATGATCTGAGGGATGAACTGGCTGGGCGGGATATCCCTGAGACGCTAGCGGAGCTAACATCCTTAGCGATCAGTTTGGACAACAGGCTGCGCGAGCGCTCCTCAGGACGGAAGTCGTCTTCTTCTCGCCCTCGTGGAGTCTCGCCGCGCCTGTTCAAAGCTCGCCCCCTGGTGGCACCGCCACCATCGTGCCCCGAGGAGTCGGAGCCGATGGTGACGGGCTGGACAAAGCTTTCCCCTGCGGAGAGACAGCGCCGCCGTGAGTTGGATCTCTGCATGTATTGCGGAGATGACCAACACACGGTGAAGCTTTGCCCACGGAAAGCCAGTCGGCGGGGTCCGCGAGTCACTGTGGGGGGCCTCGCGGACGTCAATCGGTTAAGTTCTCTCACACAATTGAAGCTGCCCATCCGTTTCTGTCATAACTCCACTGGGCATCTCACCCACGCACTGGTGGATTCGGGCGCGGAAGGCAGCTTTATTTCTCAAAGCCTGGCAACCCGAGTGGGCATCCGCTGTCAGGCACTAAAGAACCCCATCTCCCTGGTCAACCTCTCTCGTGCCTCCCTTGGGAGAGTTACACACCAGACCATCCCCATCCCGGTTATTATCTCTGGAAACCACCAGGAGGAGATAACCTTTTACGTCCTGCCCAACTCTGTGTCGCCCGTCATCCTGGGGTATCCCTGGCTACGCCTCCACAACCCCGTTTTGGATTGGAAGTCCGCCGGGGTGTCGGCATGGAGTACGTTCTGCATGAGCACCTGCCTACAGTCCGCTGCCTGCTCTCCGTCCGCTTCTCCCTCACCTACGGACGCTGCACCCCCGGACCTGTCCCTGGTGCCACCGGAATTTCACGACCTTGGTATGGTATTCAGCAAATCCAAGGCTATGTCTCTCCCTCCTCATAGGCCCTATGACTGTGCCATCAACCTCCGCCAGGGGGCACCCTTACCTTCTGGACGACTCTACAGTCTGTCGGCGCCGGAGAAGGAGACTATGAATTCATACCTTAAGGAGTCGCTGAGTGCTGGGATAATCCGCCCGTCGTCATCACCTGTGGGGGCAGGATTCTTCTTCGTCGGTAAGAAGGACGGTTCCCTCCGTCCTTGCATTGACTATCGTGCCCTTAACGACATAACGGAGAAGGATCGGTACACCCTGCCCCTCATGGACACCGCTTTCCACTCCCTCCAGGGGGCGACCTGGTTCACCAAGCTGGATCTACGCAGCGCATACCACCTCGTCCGGATCCGGGAGGGGGATGAGTGGAAAACAGCCTTCCGTACCCCGAACGGCCACTTCGAATACCTGGTGATGCCGTTCGGGTTGACCAACGCTCCAGCCGTCTTTCAGCGCCTCATCAACGACGTCCTCCGGGATCTCATTGGCCTTTTTGTGTTCGTCTACCTGGATGACATACTCATCTTCTCCAAATCCAGGGACGAGCACCAGGTCCACGTGAGGTGGGTCCTCCAAAGACTGCTAGAGAACCGGTTATACGTGAAGGCCGAGAAGTGTGAATTTTATGCAAGGACAACATCCTTCCTTGGGTTCATCATCTCCCACGACCAGGTGCTTCCGGACCCAGAGAAGGTGAAGGCGGTGGTGGAATGGCCCACACCTGGTGCAGCAGTTCGTTGGGTTTGCGAACTTCTACCGCCGCTTCGTCCCAAATTTTGGCACCATCGTCGGCCCGCTGACCCGCCTCACGTCCCCTAAGGTCCCGTTCCGGTGGACCGAAGAGGCCGCGGCTGCCTTCCAGGCGCTGAAGGCGGAGTTCTCCTCCTCCCGGGTCCTTAGCCAAGTCAACCCTGCGCTGCAGTGCATCGAGGAAGTGGACGCTTCGGACACAGGAGTGGGAGCGGTGCTATCCCAGCGGTCGCCGGATGATGGTATCAAACGGCCCTGCGCCTTCTTCTCCCGGCGCTTGTCCCTGGCGGAGAGGAATTACGACGTGGGTGACAGAGAGCTCCTCACCATCAAGCTCGCGCTACAGGAGTGGCGTCACTGGCTAGAGGGGGCGGACCTGCCGTCCGTGGTCCTGACGGACCACAAGAACTTGGAATACCTTAGATCTGCCAAGCGCCTGAACGCCTGCCAGGCGCGCTGGTCCTTGTTCTTCGCCAGGTTCCAATTTACCATCACCTTCAGGCCTGGCTCCAAGAACGGCCTGCCCGACGCCCTCTCAAGGCAATTCGCCCCTGAGGAGTCGGAGGACACGGTTCACACCATCCTACCCAGGTCGTGCGTCGTGGGAGCCGTCACCTGGGACATTGAGAGCAAGATCCGGAAGGCGCAGGAAGTGGAACCTGACCCTGGCGGCGGACCGGAGGGGAGGCTGTTCGTGCCATCCACGGTTCGGGGAGAGGTCATCCACTGGTTACACACTTCCAAGCTCACCTGTCACCCTGGCTCCTCCCGGATGATAGACCTCCTCCAACGGTCCTTCTGGTGGCCGGGCCTGCGGAGGGACGCTGCCCGCTACGCCCGGGCCTGTCCAGTTTGTGCCACCAATAAATCGGGTAATGCCCCTCCAGCGGGTTTGCTCCAGCCTCTGCCCATCCTTGGCAGGCCCTGGTCGCACATCGCCCTGGATTTCGTCACCGGACTCCCAGTCTCGAACACCTACGACACCATCCTGACCATCGTGGACCGCTTCTCCAAGGCGGTACACTTCGTTCCCCTACGAGGTCTCCCAACTGCCCTGGAGACAGCAGACCTCCTCATCCAACACGTGGTCAGGCTGCATGGGATTCCGGTGGACGTGATCTCGGACCGAGGGCCCCAATTTTCTTCAGAGGTTTGGAGGTCGTTCTGCAACGCCTTAGGAGCCAAGGTGAGCCTCTCCTCCGGCTATCACCCCCGATCCAACGGGCAGTGTGAGCGGACCAACCAGGAGCTGGAGGCTGCGCTCCGCTGTGTAACGGCGTCCAAACCTACGTCCTGGAGTAACCACCTTGCCTGGGTTGAATACGCCCATAACACCGCTCGCTCTTCTGCTACAGGGATGTCTCCCTTTAAGGCGTCCCTGGGTTACGACCCCCCGCTGTTCCCGGCGCAGGAGAGTGAGGTAACTGTCCCCTCAGTATGGGCGCATCTCAGGCAGTTCCGCTCCATCTGGGCGTCAGCGCGCAATGCGCTTTTATGCACGGCGGAGCGCAACAGAGCCGTGGCGGACCGGCACAGAAGACCTGCCCCGGCGTACAGAGTTGGGCAGCAAGTCTACGTGTCGACCCAGGACGTGACTTTAAAGGGCGAGAGGAGGAAGCTGGCACAGCGCTTCATGGGTCCATACCCCATCACCAGGATCGTCAACCCGGTGGCTGTGCGTGTAGCTATTCCCCCCTCCCTCCGCATCCATCCCACCTTCCACGTGTCCAAGGTGAAGCTGGCAGTCTCCGATCCCCTTTGCCCTCCTCCTGCTGCACAACCCGCGCCCCGGATGATTGGTGGCCATCCGGCCTGGTCCGTCGCCTCCATCCTGGACTCCCGGCGCCGGAGTCGTGGGTTGCAGTACTTGGTGGACTGGGAGGGCTATGGGCCTGAACATCGACAGTGGGTACCCTCGTCTTTTGTGTTGGACCCGTCGCTCATCGCTGACTTCCACCGAGCACACCCAGAGAAGCCATCGCCAGGAGGCGCTGCTAGAGGGGGGAGTACTGTCACGCCGCGCCGCTCATCAGCGGCGCCACCTGCACACACACCTGCACATCATCAGTGGCGAGGGATATAAGCCGCCTCGCCCTGAGCTTCGGCCTGAAGCCGTCAGACTTCTTCATGCATCGCTGTGATTTCCTTCACCCTCAGCGGATTACACTGGTAAGAAGATCTTACCTCCTTTTCCTCCCAAGTCTGCTCCCCTGTGCACAGGTGGATTTCCCGGCGGCGGACAACGCCTCTCCATCGCCTGTTCCTCGCTGCTGCACCGGGCTCTCCAGGTGGCTGTCTACCGGACCACGTCCCTTGCTGTGCCAGTCATCTGTCCTATCCAAGTAAGCTCCTCTCTCGCTCATATATCTCCTGTATTGGTGTGTGCCCGTCACCCGTCTCCTTGTGCTTTTCCCATAGGGTTGTCCGGCTGTACGGTCTCCTGCCTCTGTGCCCGAAGCAGACGCCGCCACCAATACATTTACATCCCGCAGACACACATTCATACACTCCTGTTGTTAATAAACTATTTGAACTACTCTGAGCCTGTGTGTGTGCGTCTCCTGAGCCGTGCGTTATGTCAGTGACAAAGGCACATCAGATGTGCATAAAAACACAATAACAGTGCTGGGGTTGAGTAGAACTTGAAGCAGTAGAAATATTTTTCCTCTTGAACAACAATTAAATAAATAGAATGAAAAAATAAAATTCTGTAAATAACCATTTTGGTCACATCTTACTCAAGCATATCTCAAAGTGCATAAAAACTCAATGTGAACTATTAGTAGCATTAACATTTTTTTCCCTTTTGAAATAAAATATACTACTTCCTGGTCATAACCAGTGTTTGGCAAGTTACTAAAAAATAATAACTAGTTACAGCTACTAGTTACTTCTTTTCAAAAGTAACTGAGTAACTTTTCAGTTACTGCATGATTAAAGTAACTAGTTACTTGGAAAAGTAACTTTCACGTTACTTTTAAATGCATACTTAAATCATCTTGCACACATAGCAAGATAATTTAATTAATGGAGTACTTTAGGGCTTATTAATGTCTGGCAGAAAACAAACTGTTTCAGACAGAACTTTTAGAACATGTTTAGACTGCTTTATCCTGCCTTGAGCGCTCTTATTGTGGAAAAAAAATCTGAAGAAAATCAACACGAAATTGCCAGTAATTTCCTCATTTTGGAGTGAGAAATAGGGTTTGCGGCATGAGAGAGAGGGAAAAAGACTGAGAATCACTCCAAAAGAGTGAGCTGGCAACACTGCATAAAGCTGTCAGTGTTTCTTGCCTTCAATATTATGGATTTAATCCAATGTGCAGTGATCCAAAGAATATGTCCATTATCCACAGTCCAAATGTTTGCTGTGACAGAGACATGATCCAGTCTCTTAAATTCCTGCTGGAGATCAAAATCCATTTTTGAATAATCTTTATCCAGGTAACAAGTGTTTTAACTTCAGTTGATCACAGTCTCAACTATCTGATGGGAAATAACTGTTATCAGATCTTCATTCTGTCACGACGTATCTGGCAATCAGTCGTTTAATTCTTGGTGGGTCACAAACTATCCAGATGCATACCTGTGCTTGAAATCCAGTGTGGCTGTTCAGATAACGTAGATCCACTAATAACATGGTGTTAGCATAGCACTAGCTTTGATCTTGTTGCTGTTCAGACACTTTTCAAGATTGCAGTCGGTCTCACACAACCCACCAATATGCTTTTGTCCTTAACCATGTCAAAGGAAAAATAATCTATTTCCACAAAAACAAAGTAGCTTCATATTTTCCCAGCAGGAGCAAGCTCCATTTGTGGCTGCTGGCTGCAGCAGTGAAGAGGCTCTTTGCAACACGTTGACTGACTGCTGCGTCAGCTACGTAAGGTCAGTTTGTTTCTATTTGTGCTAAAAATATCTATCCATATTAATAAAACGAGTAACACGAGTACTGCATCTGATCAAATTTCAGTAACTGTAATGCATTACTAAATTTTTAAACAGTAATTTCAACAACACGCTACTGCAAAAGTAGTGGCATTACAGTAACTTGTTACAAAGTAATGCGTTACTCCCAACACTGGTCATAACTGACCTTGGCACATCACAAAGTGCATTTAGCTGAATAAAAAGTGAACTGTCAAATACTTCAGTACACAAACCCCCCAACAAAAGATTGATAACATTAATAAACATTGCACATACACTATTGTGGTTTGTTTTGTTTGAAATCATCATGTGTGAGTAGGAACCTCTTATTATAACTACACATTCCATTACACACACATATCAATCAACCAAAAATTTCTAGTAGAGTTAAGGATGCAAAAAGCACCCACTGAAAAACTTGAGTAATGACTTCAGTCTTGGAGGTTTGAGGTTTTATATTTTCATAATTTAGTTTACAACAATGTTCTTATAGTTTTCTACTTTTCTCTGTAAATTTATCTAAATTTGAAACCATTTTCCTCAACTATGTAATTTCCTCTTGTAAAATGGACTTTTCTTGTACATTTCAAACTTTATTATAAGTTTGTGAATTATTTTAGGGCTAATTTTTGTCTATTTCTTAAAATAAGATTACTGTTTTTTATGAATTTGAAACAGACTGTGGTAAAATTTTGACATTTTTCCTTATACAATTTATACTTTTGACCATAATTTTGCAGAGCCACAACAGAACAATAATTTAACTCTGATTTCAAAGAAAAAAATATTAATAAAATGTCATGATCCTGGGTGTGGCGGGGGCCGTGCCCAGTCTCCAGTCTTAAGTTTAGTCCTTTTCTGTTCATTTGTTTCTTTGTTTATTATGATCTTTTGTATCTGGTTTCTGTGCATTTATGAGTTGTTGTAGTCTCATAGTTTTGTCTAGTTATTGTGTGTCATTTTGTAGTGATGGTATTGTTTATATCTTTTGGCAGTTGTGTTATTTTATTCTGTATTGTTCTAGTCTGTACTTTTATTTTAACAGTGCTATGCAGCTTCTGGCTGTCAAACTGTTTCGTGGGCTGCACAACTGTCACTTGTTTTTCTGATTAAGTTTTCACTCATGTACCCACACCTGATTATCATCTGGTGCTGTGCTATTTAAGCAGACCGGTGTGGTTTATCCGTTGCAGCGGTCTTGCCGCTCCAGACGTCGTTGTCACGTCCTTCAATTCCAAGATGGTGTTCCCGTCCATCTTGCTCCCTCCGAGTGTTCCCCAGCTTTACCTGTAAGTGTGCATGCTTATGTATTTTGTTTTTTTTGTACGTCTTTCTGTTAATAAATGTGCAAAACTTACTGCCTGTGATTGGCATCCTCTGTTAGCCTCAGTAAGGCGTTCTTTGACAGAAGACCGCTGCCCGTGTGAGACGCCAGCGGCAGTGAGTTTTTCGGTTTTTCTTTCTCTCCCATTTATTTTGTTTAAATCTATTTTTCTCTGCGGTTATGGCATTGAAAGTGGACTTCAGTTTGCTCGGGCTGAATGAAGATGAGAGCAAAGCGATGCAGTTGATCCAAGTTTTTTCTCTGATGCCTGCACCTTCCGTATTCCCGAGGAGGTTCTGAGACAGCTGAACTATGCGGTGGAGATAACTGAGGTGACCCCCAGCCTATGGCATTACCTGGAGCTCACCAACCTACTCCTCTCTGTCATCAATCCACAGTCTATGCTCCACAGGAGGGAAGAAGCCTCCTCCACATGTGTGCTGGTGCCAACACGGAAGCAGTCCCGGGCACGGAGGTCCCGAGCCTCGTGCCGTTCTCAAGCAGCTGCAGCCCCGCCATTGTCTCTTGAGTTACAGCCCACACCATCAGCCGCTCCTCCGCCGCCGGAAGGCCCCGCGGTCTGCTGGATAGGGCACGTTGGCCTCTTGCCTCCCAACGATCCAATTGCAGAGGAGCTGGAGGAATGCCAGCAGGTTTTGGCGGCTGAGGTGGAGCTGCTTTTGCACTACAAGCCATGGATCCTTCCTGAACTCGAGGCCCAAGTGAAGGGAGGATGTCCAACTCCATCTGTCATCATGCCTGCAGGGCCGAATCACCCAGTATCTGCATTGGTGCCCTCGCCCCCCGCAGCTATTAGGGAGGAATCCTCTGCGCCATCTGCAGCAGCTACCACCACACCTAGGGAGCTAAGGCGAGTATCTTTTCATTCTATAACATCTGAAAATGAATTGTCTTGCCTTGTTCCCACTGGGGGCTCTCATCAGCAGTCACCCACTTTGGCTGAGCCTTCCCTTCTTGCTGTTGCAGGCTTCTCCTCATTCTCACCTGTCTCTTCCGTATCCTCCCCTGTTTTCTCCGTCTGTCCACCGGTCCTGGGAGGGAGCTGCCGGACAAAGAGGAGGTCAGCGGTTCTGGAGGATCCAGTTTCAGCCATGCAGCCGTACCCTGGATGAGAGAGGAGCACCCCCCCCCCCCCTTGGCCCGAAACCTGAGCCGACTGTGAGTCCCCTGGTTTCAGCATCATGGGACCCGATACCATTGGTGAGGCATTCCCTGGCTCCGTCACACCGAGCTGGAGTTCTCCCTGCTTCAGCCACCACGTCTGATGGTCCGCCAGTGGTAGCCACCACACCCGGCGGTCCACCAGCACCCGTCGCCTCATCTAGGGTCCCGCCGGTGACAGCCGCCATGCCTGGAGGGTTGCCAGCTTCCTCAGACACCATGCCTGCTGCCTGGGCTGCCGCAGCAGAGTCACCGGAGTCCTGGACGGTGGTAGAGCTTGAGTCCAGGCAAGTGCTCTGTTCTGTCTTAACATCGACAGATCCAGAGAATTCTTGTTTGGCTCATGGTGGGGAGAATCAGTTGCAGATGTCCTCTGCTCCTGAGCTCTCCTCACCAGGCTCCACTGCTCCCGATGATTCTTCTCCGGTGTTCTCTTCTCCTCCTTCCGAGGTGGTCATGTTGAGAGAGGTTGCCCAGACGGTGGAGGCCGACGCGTATCAGGTGGAGTCGCCGGAGTCCTGGACAGTGGTGGAACTCAAGCTCAGGCAAGTTCCCTTTTTTGTCCTAGAGAAATCTTGCCTGACTCTTGGTGAGGGGGACCAAGTGCAGCTGTCAGCCACACCTGAGCTCCCCTTGCTGGGCTCCACTGCTGCTGGTGACTCTGACCCCGTGTTTGTCTGTTCTCTGTCTGAGTCTTCCCCTGAGGTCACTGAGGATCTTCCATCTCCGCCTGAGGTCATCGCGGGTCCCCCATCCTCACCTGAGGTCACCATGGGTCCTCTATCTTCGCTTGAGGTCATCATGGGTCCTCTACCTTTGCCTGAGGTTCCTGTGGGCCCTCTACCTTCGCCTGAAGTCTCCATGGGTCACCTACTTCTGCAAGGGGTCTCTGTGGGCCCTTCCTCTCTGCCAGAGGTCTCTGTGGGTCCTTCTTCCCTGCCAGAGGTCTCTGTGGGTCCTTCCTCCCTGTCCTAGGTCTCTGTGGGTCCTTCCTCCCTGTCCGAGGCCACCGCGGGTGCTACACCTCCATCTGAGGCCACCGTGGGTGCTACACCTCCGTCCAAGGCCTTTGTGGGTGCTATGCCTCCATCCAAGGTCTCTGTGGGTGCTACGCCTCCGTCCCAGGCCTCCGTGGGCGCTACACCTCAGTCCAAGGTCTCCGTGGGTGCTTCATATCCGCCCAAGGCCATTGAGGACCCTCTGTCTCTGCTCGAGGTCGTTGAGGGTCCCCTGTTGTCGCCCAAGGTCGTGGAGGGTCCCCTGCCATCGCCCGAGGTCATGGAGGGTCCTCTGCTGTCACCCGAGGTCATCATGGATCCTTCACCTTCATTGGGGGTCGTCGAGGGTCATCGGGTACTGCTGGGGGCCCCCGCTGACCAGTCATCTTCGCTGTTTGGTTGCCTCACGGGTCAGGTGCTTCCTTCCCCTGGTGTCCTCACTGGGCTGCCGTCATCGCTGCTTGGCTCCGCTGTTGGCCAGCAATTAGCATCGGGAACCAACTGTCTGCAGCCCTTAGTCTGCTTCATCCACACTGCAGTCCATGCGGTCCGCTGGGGCCATGGGTTCCAGCTACCGCCTCCAGGTGGGGTCGTGGTGTGCCCCACAGCCCGTTGGCTCAGGAATGGGGGGAGACCACCTGACGGGCTGCGCCATTTGGTTGGGTATCTCATGAACTCTGGGAGGTCACCCCACGGACTATATCTCTTGCTGTGGTGGTTCTGGAGTTCGGGGAGGCCACTCGACTTACTTTACCACAAGCTCCGGTGGTCTTGGGACTCTGGGAGACCACCTGAACTGTC
This sequence comes from Pholidichthys leucotaenia, assembly GCA_020510985.1. Taxonomy (NCBI): domain Eukaryota; kingdom Metazoa; phylum Chordata; class Actinopteri; order Cichliformes; family Pholidichthyidae; genus Pholidichthys; species Pholidichthys leucotaenia. The sequence continues at coordinate 314,068,176 of CM035837.1, read as the reverse complement.
TCAACTTTCTTTTGTTTCCTTGGCATTCCATTACCACCGGTTGCACAAGTGTTGTGGGTCATGAGTTTTTTCTTTTGTTTTCTGGGTTTGTTTGGTTCCTCTGTGCCTGGGTTACCCCTCCTCCCGCCCGGGGTGGGTTGTTTTTCTCATTGGGGGTGTCTCCATTGGGGGTGGGTCTTCTTTTCCTTTTTGATGTTGCCCTGGGATGTCTGGGGACCAACCCTCGAGGGTGGGGGGGGGGCATTGTCATGATCCTGGGCACAGGCAGGGGTTGTGCCCAGTCTCCAGTCTTAAGTTTAATCCTTTTCTATTCATTTGTTCTTTGTTTATTATGATCTTTTGTATCTGGTTTCTGTGCATTTATGAGTTGTTGTATTCTTAGTTGTGTTCTCATAGTTTTGTCTAGTTATTGTGTGCCATTTTGTAGTGATGGTATTGTTTATATCTTTTGGGGGTTGTGCTATTTTATTCTGTATTATTTTGTTCGGGTCTGTACTTTTATTTTGACAGTGCTGTACAGCTTCCGGCTGTCAAACTGTTTCACGGACTGCACAGCTGTCACTTGTTGTTTTGATTATGTTTTCACTCATGCACCCACACCTGATTATCATCTGATGCTGTGCTATTTAAGCAGACCGGTGTGGTTTATCCCTTGCAGCGGTCTTGCATCTCCAGACGTCGTTGTCATGTCCTTCAATTCCAAGACAGTGTTCCCATCTGTATTGTTCCTCCGGGTGTTCCCTGTATTTACCTGTAAGTGTGGCTGCCCCTCCTTCTCCCTCTCCTTCAGCGGCGGCTCAAACCCGCAAACCCCGGATTAAGACTACTTTAGGTGTACCAAATTACACACCAGCTCCAAAAAGAATAGAGCGCATCGCCCCGCCATCACAACAACACCTTCGACAAGATTGTTCACCACCTCAGAACCCACCACCAAAGTCCCCCCACACGACGCTGGTAATTGGTGACTCGATTATGAGGAACGTCAAAAGCAGGTACTGTGTGACTAAATTTTTTCCTGGGGCTAGAGTGTCTGACATTGAGGCTCTTAACCCTGACCTATTAAATGACTTCCCCACGTTAAAACTGTCATAGTACATGTTGGATGCAACAACATCCCAGCTGAAACGTCAGAGATCTTAAAGAGTGACTTCAGGAGCCTTCTGTCCACTCTTATGAACTGTGGCAGACGTGCGTTTATCTCTGGGCCTTTGGCACCTTTCAGACGAGGTTGCAATTATTTTAGCAGAACTCTCAGTCTTAATACTTGGTTGTGTTTTACATGTCCTACTTTTAACATTGGTTTTATTGACAATTTTAACCTGTTTTGGAACAGGCCATCACTTATGAGGCCTGATGGCATCTATCCGAATAGACATGGTGCACATGTTTTAAGGGACAATCTGTTCTATTCTATTCAACGTTTTTTAATGCAGTGACTGGAATCTGATGCATTAACTCACCCCGAAGTTCCTGGGTCTGCCAACCAGCCCTTTTTTGTTTCCACTTCTCATATTAATCCCATTAATCCAAATAATCCTCACTGTTTGGTTCAGTCTTCGATTTATAACCCTACAGAGATTGTGTCTGTCTCCTGTTACCCAAAATATTATAACCCAAGACAAATACAACACAACTTGATAAATACATGTCTTTCTGCAGCTCCTCCTCATCTGCTACCCCTCAACTTTGCCCCTGTCTTCTCCCTTAGAGAACCTTTGTCTACTCCCCCCAAAGTTAATAAAAATATAATGCATAAACATCCCAAAGTGTTTAAACAAAATGTTGGTAAAACTCAAATCAAACCTCAAGTCTCTAAATTTATTAATTTAGCCTCGGTTCCTCCTCATAATTTAAAAGTTAAATGTGGTTTATTAAATATTAGGTCTCTAACTCCCAAGTCTCTACTAGTTCACAGTCTATTAATTGATCATCAGATCAATTTAATATCCCTCACAGAGACTTGGGTAGGGCAAGATGATTATGTTGGTTTGAATGAATCAACTCCCTCTGGTTATTTAAACTATCATAATCCCAGAAGTTCTGGTCGTGGAGGTGGAGTAGCAGCAATTTTCCATTCTAATTTACTAGTTAATGTAAAGCAAAAATCATGTTTTAATTCCTTTGAGGGCCTGGTCCTCAGTGTGGGGCATGTTGGCTATCTTGGCTTGAACCCAATTTTCTTTGCCATAGTTTACCGCCCTCCCTTGGCCTACTCAGAGTTTTTATCTGAATTTGCTGAATTTTTAGCTGATTTAGTGCTGAAATCAGATAGAATAATTATTGTAAGGGATTTTAATATACATGTTGATGGAGATAGTGACTGTCTTCATAAGGCATTCAATTCAATTTTAGACTCAATGGGATTTTCCCAGAAAGTAGAAAATTCTACCCATTATCTCCACCACACATTGGACCTTGTTTTGATATATGGTATAGAAATAGAAAATCTGGCAGTGTCTCCTCATAATCCTGTACTGTCAGGCCATTGTCTGTTAACCTTTGATTTCACTATTTCTGATTATTTGACTCCTAAAAAAATATTACTACAGCAGATGTCTTTCAGATGACGTTGTTACCAAATTTTTGCAGATTGTCTACTCTATACCTTGGGTCAACACAACGGAAATAAAAAATGGAGAGCCTGCTCCTTCCATAATTGATAGTATGGTAGATAGTGTTACAGCCTCTCTGCATCAGACTCTAGATTTGGTGGCCCCTTTAAAAAAGAAAAAAGTCTAACCAGAGATTTCTAACCCCTTGGTTAAACACAGAAACTCGTAGCTTAAAACAGAAGACTCGTCAATTAGAAAGAAAATGGCGTTCTACTAATTTAGATGAATTCTATTTAGCGTGGAGAAATCATCTCTTAATTTATAAAAAATCTCTTAGAAAAGCTAGAACAAGTTATTACTCTGCATTAATAGAAGAGAATAAGAATAACCCCAGGTTTCTTTTCAACACTATAGCTAGGCTGACAAAGAGTCAGGACTCGGTCATTCCTTGCATCCCCCTTGAGCTTTCTAGTCAGGACTTTTTGAACTTTTTTAATCATAAAATTTTATCTATTAGAAATAAAATCAATCAGATTCTTCCCACCGTAAACTTAAGTGCATTAACTACTGTACTACAACTCCTTCAGCTGATATCTGTTTAGATAAGTTTACTCCAACAGACCTTTTAGAGTTAGATAAAATAATCTCCTCATCTAAGCCTTCATCTTGTCTTTTAGACCCTATTCCTACCAGGTTATTTGAAATAGTCTTCCCAATTATTGGTAGCCGTATTTGTCATATAATTAATTCTTTAACTTTGGGTTATGTACCGCAGGCTTTTAAAATTGCTGTAATTAAACCCTTACTCAAAAAGCCAACGCTCGATCCAGGAATTTTGGCTAACTATTGACCAATCTCTAATCTGCCTTTCATTTCAAAAATCTTAGAAAGAGTTGTTGCTGCGCAATTGTTTGACCACTTGCAGGGAAATGGTTTATTTGAAGAGTTTCAATCTGGGTTCAGAGTTCATCACAGCACCGATACAGCCTTAGTGAAGGTCACTAATGACCTCCTTATCGCATCTGATAATGGACTTGTTTCTGTACTTGTCCATTTAGATCTTAGTGCAGCCTCTGATACTATTGATCATGACATTCTACTTGATAGATTAGAACACTATGTTGGACTAAATGGAACTTCGCTGCAGTGGTTTAGATCTTATTTGTCTGATAGACTTCAATTTGTTCACATCAATGAGTTTTCTTCCAACTCCAAGCTCAGTCACGGAGTTCCACAGGGATCTGTGTTAGGCCCTACTCTTTTTAGTTTATATATGCTTCCGTTAGGCAATATCATTAGAAAGTACTGCATACATTTTCATTGTTACGCAGATGACACACAATTATACCTGTCAATGAAGCTGGATGATTGTAATCAATTAGCCAAGTTAGATGCCTGTCTTAAGGAAATCAAAGCCTGGATGGCTTGTAATTTTCTGCTATTAAACCCAGATTGTCATAACTCGCCGCTCATCAGCGGCGCCAGCCGCACGCACACCTGCTCCTCGTCAGCGGCGAGGTATTTAATCCACTCTGCCCTGGGCTTCGGCCTGAAGCCGTCTCTCAACTTTGGCCCCTTTGCTACTACGGATCTCAAACCGACTAGTGAAGATAACTTGGGTAAGCTCCCCTTACCTCTCTCCTCTAGCCTTCCCCTGTGCACAGGTGGACATTCCCGGCGGCGGACTTCCTCATCTCGCCGTTGGCTCTACGCTGCTGCCACAGGTACTGCAGGTCGCTGTCTCCTGGGCCTCGCCCTTGTCGACGCCAGCCACCTGTCATAACCAAGTAAGCCAGCTATCATCATTATTCCCTGTATTGGTGTGGTGCTCGTTACCCTTCTCCCTCTGCTCTCTCCCACAGGGTTGTCCGGCTGTACGGCCTCCTGCCCCCGTGCCTGACGCAGACGCCACCACCAATACATTCTTATTCCACAGACACGCAGCCATACACGTCCTTGTTGCTAATAAAGCTGTTAAATCTATCCTGAGCTGTGTGTGTGTCTCCTGGGCCGTGCATTATGTCAGTACGGCTTCAGCAGAGCGGCTCGGCAGACAGCGGGCTCGCACGCTGTCTTTTCACCCTCGAGGCTCGGGTGGATTTAATAGCCCATCAACAACAGGTGATATTAAATCAATTAATTATCATTACTAACCGATTAGACTGCTTAGACCCCCAGCAGCCGTTCCCCTCGGCTCGTCCGGGTGGCGCGGTTCCTGCGGCTCCGGTGGCCGTCCAGCCCGCTCCGGGTGCGCCAACACGGCTCACACCAATCCCCACTCCTGCTCGCTTTAGCGGTAAGCTGGGTGGAGCTCGGGGTTTTATTATGCAGTGTGAGTCCGTGTTTCTTCACATTCCCAGAGATTTTCCCTCAGACCATAGCAGAATTGGCTATATAGGTAATCTCCTTGAGGGTCGTGCGCTTACCTGGGCTTACGCCATTATGGTGAAGCCCAGCTACACCACCCTCACCTATGGCCAGTTCGTGCGACAATTTCTGGAAGTGTTCGATCATTCGCATTGGGACAGTGTCCAGGTCGACCGCCTTCTCGGACTCCAACAGGGGAGCCGATCGGCGGCTGACTACGCGATCGACTTCCGGGTTACTGCGGTGGAAGTTGGCTGGGAAGAGCGTGCGCTCTGCGGCATCTTCCTCCGCAGCCTAAATTCCGGTCTGAGGGATGAGCTGGCTGGACGGGATACCCCGGAGATGCTGGCGGAGCTGATTTCTCTCACCATCAGTTTGGATAACAGGCTGCGCGAGCGCGCCTCCGAGCGGAAGCAGTCTTCTCGCTCGCGGGCCACCTCTGCACGTCTGCCCCAAGCTCGCCACCTGGCGTTGCCACCACCGGAGGTCTCTGAGGAGTCGGAACCAATGGTGACGGGCCGGACAAAGCTCCCCCTGGCGGAGAAACAGCGCCATCATGACCTGGGCCTCTGCATGTATTGCGGAGGTAGCCAGCACACGGTGGAGCATTGTCCGGAGAAGCCAAACGAGGTGGTCCGCGAGTCACTGTAGGGGGCCTCGCGGACGCTAATCGGTTAAATCCCCTCACACATTTGACGCTGCCCATCCGCTTCTGTCACAACCTCACTGGGCACCTCACACATGCACTGGTGGATTCAGGCGCGGAGGGTAGCTTTATTTCACAAAGCCTGGCAACCCGACTGGGCATCCATTGTCACCCCCTCGACACTCCTCTCGCCCTGGTTAATCTCTCCCGAGTTTCCCTGGGAAAAGTAACTCACCAAACATCCCCCGTCCTGGTGATCATCTCTGGAAACCATCGGGAGGATATCTCTTTCTACGTCCTGCCCACCTCAGTAACTCCTGTCATCCTCGGATATCCCTGGCTCCGCCTCCACAACCCTGCCTTGGACTGGAAGACTGGGAAGGTGTCAGCGTGGAGCACTTTCTGCATGGGTACCTGCCTCCAATCCGCGGCCTGCGCCCCGTCCTCGCCTCCTACAGCTCAGGACACCGCGCCCCCGGATCTCACCCTTGTGCCCTCAAAGTTCCACGACCTGGGTGCTGTTTTCAGTAAGTCCAAGGTGATGTCTCTGCCTCCTCACCGGCCCTACGACTGCGCCATTAACATCCGCCAGGGGGCGCCCTTACCGTCAGGACGCCTCTATAGTCTGTCAGTGCCGGAGAAGGAGGCAATGAACAGCTATCTGAAGGAATCGCTCAGTGCTGGGATCATCCGACCATCCTCCTCTCCAGTGGGTGCAGGGTTCTTCTTCGTGGGTAAGAAGGACGGATCTCTTCGTCCTTGTATCGACTATCGAGCTCTCAACGATATCACGGAGAAGGACCGGTATACCCTGCCCCTTATGGATACTGCCTTTCACTCCCTCCAGGGGGCGACCTGGTTTTCTAAGCTGGATCTCCGCAGCGCTTACCACCTCGTCCGGATCCGGGAGGGAGATGAGTGGAAAACCGCCTTCCGTACCCCAAACGGTCATTTTGAATACCTCGTGATGCCGTTTGGGTTGACCAACGCTCCAGCCGTCTTTCAGCGCCTCATCAATGACGTCCTCCGGGACTTCATCGGCCTGTTTGTATTCGTCTACCTGGACGACATTCTCATCTTCTCCAGGTCCAGGGATGAACACCGGGTCCACGTGAGGCGGGTCCTGCAGAGACTGCTGGAGAACCGTCTGTAGGTCAAGGCGGAAAAATGTGAATTCTACGCCAAAATGACTTCCTTCCTGGGGTTCGTCATCTCCCATGACCAGGTGCTTCCGGACCCAGCGAAGATCAAAGCGGTGATGGATTGGCCCACACCTACCTCTCGGAAACAGGTTCAGCAATTCATCGGGTTCGCCAATTTCTACCGCTGCTTTGTCCCGAACTTTGGAGCCATCATCGGGCCCCTGACCCGCCTCACCTCTCCTAAGACCCCGTTCCGGTGGACTGAAGAGGCCACTACGGCCTTCCAGGCGCTGAAGATGGAGTTCTCCTCCTCCCGGGTCCTCAGCCAGGTCGATCCCGTGCTGCAGTGCATTGTGGAGGTGGACGCTTCAGACACGGGGGTGGGGGCGGTGTTGTCCCAGCGGTCCCCAGCCAACGGAGTCAAGCGACCCTGTGCCTTCTTCTCTCGGCGCCTGTCCCCGGCGGAACGAAACTACGACGTGGGGGACAGAGAGCTTCTTGCCATCAAGCTTGCCCTTCAAGAATGGCGTCACTGGCTGGAGGGGGCAGCCTTGCCTTTTGTGGTCCTCACTGACCACAAGAACCTGGAGTACCTGAGATCTGCCAAGCGTCTGAACGCGTGCCAGGCTCGTTGGTCCCTGTTCTTTGCAAGGTTTAAGTTCAGCATCACATATAGGCCTGGCTCCAAGAACGGCCTGCCCGACGCCCTCTCCAGGCAATTTGCCCCGGAGGCCGCAGAAGACGTTGCTCACACCATCTTGCCCAGGTTGTGCGTCGTGGGGGCTGTTTCATGGGACATAGAAGACAAGATCCGGAGGGCGCAGGAGTCGGAACCGGACCCTGGCGGCGGACCGGAGGGGAGGCTCTTCGTGCCATCTGCCGTCCGGGGGGACGTTATACACTGGCTCCATATCTCCAAGCTCACCTGCCATCCTGGAGCTTCGCGGATGATTGACCTTCTCCAGCGATCCTTTTGGTGGCCAGGCCTGCGGAAGGATGCCGCCTGTTACGCCCGGGCCTGCCCCATCTGTGCTACCAATAAGTCAGGTAACGCTCCCCCTGCGGGTCTGCCCGTCCCTGGCAGGCCCTGGTCGCACATCGCCCTAGACTTCGTCACCGGGCTCCCTGTCTCCAACAACTTTGACACAGTTCTGACCATTGTTGACCGTTTTTCCAAGGCCGCCCACTTTGTGCCCCTACGTGGACTTCCCTCGGCCTTGGAGATGGCGGACCTCCTCATCCAGCATGTGGTCAGACTGCATGGAATCCCGGTCGACGTGGTCTCCGACCGCGGCCCCCAGTTCTCTTCGGACGTCTGGAGGTCATTCTGCAACGCCCTGGGAGCCAAGGTAAGCCTCTCCTCCGGCCATCACCCCCAGTCTAACGGGCAGTGTGAGCAGACTAACCAGGAGCTGGAGGCTACGCTCTGCTGCGTCACTTCATCCAAACCCACATCCTGGAGTTCTCACCTCGCCTGGGTGGAATACGCCCACAACACCTCTCGCTCTACTGCCATCGGGATGTCGCCCTTTAAAGCATCCTTGGGCTATGATCCACCTCTGTTCCCCGCGCAGGAGGGCGAGTTGGCTGTCCCCTCTGTCCAGGCACATCTGAGGCGGTGTCGCTCCCTTTGGTCCACGGCGCGTAATGCGCTTTTACGCACGGCGGAGTGCAATAAGTCTACAGCGGACCGACATAGGAGACCTGCACCTGCCTACCAGGTGGGACAGCAAGTTTGGGTATCCACGCAGGACGTTAACCTAAAGGGTGAGAGGAGAAAGCTGGCCCAACGGTTCATCGGCCCTTATCCCATAACCAGAATCATCAACCCGGTGGCTGTGCGTGTGGCTATTCCCTCCTCCTTCCGCATCTATCCCACCTTCCACGTCTCCAAAATTAAACCGGTGGTCTCTGACCCCCTCTGCCTTCCACCTGCGGCGCACCCCGCTCCCCGGATGATTGGTGGCCATCCGGCCTGGACCGTCGCTGAGATCTTGGACGCCTGACGCCGGGGTCGCGGATTGCAGTACCTGGTGGATTGGGAGGGCTATGGACCCGAGTGGAGACAGTGGGTGCCTTCCTCGCTGGTGTTGGACCGGTCACTCATTTCTGAGTTTCATCGAGCGCACCCGGAAAAACCATCGCCAGGAGGCGCTGCTAGAGGGGGGAGTACTGTCATGACTCGCCGCTCATCAGCGGCGCCAGCCGCGCGCACACCTGCTCCTCGTCAGCGGCGAGGTATTTAATCCACTCTGCCCTGGGCTTCGGCCTGAAGCCGTCTCTCAACTTCGGCCCCTTTGCTACTACGGATCTCAGACCGACTAGTGAAGATAACTTGGGTAAGCTCCCCTTACCTCTCTCCTCTAGCCTTCCCCTGTGCACAGGTGGACATTCCCGGCGGCGGACTTCCTCATCTCGCCGTTGGCTCTACACTGCTGCCACAGGTACTGCAGGTCGCTGTCTCCTGGGCCTCGCCCTTGTCGACGCCAGCCACCTGTCATAACCAAGTAAGCCAGCTATCATCATTATTCCCTGTATTGGTGTGGTGCCCGTTACCCTTCTCCCTCTGCTCTCTCCCACAGGGTTGTCCGGCTGTACGGCCTCCTGCCCCCGTGCCTGACGCAGACGCCACCACCAATACATTCTTATTCCACAGACACGCAGCCATACACTTCCTTGTTGCTAATAAAGCTGTTAAATCTATCCTGAGCCTGTGTGTGTGTCTCCTGGGCCGTGCATTATGTCACAGATAAGACTGAAGTCATTCTTGTTGGTCCAAAAAACCTTAGAAATTCCTTTCCAAATCAAACTCTTAATTTGGATGCCGCTACTCTCACTCTCAATAGTTCTGTGAGGAGCCTTGGAGTTATTTTTTGATCAAGATCTGTTCTTTAATTCACATATTAAATTGGTTTCTAAGACTGCCTTCTATCATCTGTGCAATATTGCCAAGATTAGGAGCATCTTGTCTCTGAATGATGCTGAGAAACTGATCCGCCTTTGTCAGCTCTAGATTAGATTATTGTAACTCGTTATTGTCAGGTTGTCTTAAAATATCTTTAAAAAGTCTTCAGTTGATCCAAAATGCTGCAGCAAGAGTTTTAACTGGTTCTAGAAAGAGAGATCATATCTCTCCGGTTCTGGCCTCCCTTCATTGGCTTCCTATAGAGTTTAAAATTAAGTTTAAAATCCTTCTTCTCACGTACAAAGCTCTTAATAATCAGGCCCCCTTATATATAAAAGATCTGATATTACCCTATCATCCTAATAGAGCACTACGCTCCCAAAATGCTGGATTGCTTGTAATACCCAGAATCTCCAAAAGTACAATGGGAGGCAGAGCCTTCTGCTATCAAGCTCCTTTTCTGTGGAACCAGTTACCACTCTGGGTCCGGGAGTCAGACTTGATCTCTGTTTTTAAGAACAGGGTAAAATCCTTCCTTTTCAATATAGCCTACGATTAGGGAGGGATCTTGTGTCTCTTAACTACCCTTTTGTTTTGCTGTTAATAGATTCAGACTGCCGGGTGACCTCCAGTAATGTACTTGGCTTCTCATTGTTCCTGTTCTTTACGTCTGTTCTCTTCATCCTTTCTATCCCCTCACCCCCAGCCAGTCGCAGCAGATGACTGCCCCTCCCTGAGCCTGGTTCTGCTAGAGGTTTCTTCCTGTTAAATGGGAGTTTTTCCTCTCCACGGTCGCTAAGTGCTTGCTCACAGGGAGGGGATCATCTGATTGCTGGGTCTTTCTGCAATTGTGGGGTTTTCCCTGCATTTGGTAGTGCTATGAGATGACTTTTGTTGTGGTATGGCACTATATAAATAAAGCTGAATTGAACTGAATTGAAGCGTATGTATTTGTGTATTTTGGTTTTTGTACATCTTTCTGTTAATAAATGTGCAAAACTTACTGCCTGCAATTGGTGTCCTCTGTTAGTCTCAGTAAGGTGTTCTTTGATATAAAATTGTATTTAATGAAATAAATTAACTTAAATGACCAAAGGTGCAATTATTTCTGTTATAATATTTCTATATATTTATAGTATTTTGGAAATCTCACTACAGACAGCAGTAAAAGCCTCCCTTATTTTGAAATCCAAATGTTGGCACATTTAGTTTGTCTGAAGGCTGTTGATGGATTAAAGCCATTGACTTGGTGAATTTCGGTCATCTTAACTTGCCAGGTACATAATAATGAACATAAATTATTAGTTAATATTGTAGTAGTTGGTGAAGTCAATCCTCAGCGACTCATCAGTCACTGTTGCCTTTCCCTGCATATGAAGCCTGACCACACCTGTTAGCTAAGTTACTCTTCATTATTGTTCATGTTACCAGAGGGTTAAAACCACCATAAATGCCTCCACTGCTTACCTACCGCTTCTGATTTTTTTTCCACATTTAAAGTACTTTAATAAGCTCATGCTTCTCTCGAAAAGCAACGTTAGAGAGACACTCTGCCTGTCGACTGGAATGGTCACACGGGCGGGGTGCTTCTGAACTCTGCACGGATGATGGTCATGTACGTTGTTCATGTGCACGCTTGCAGACGGTCGTCCCTTCATATTTCTTTCTTAAATTTATATTTCTTTGGCTTGGCCTCGGCCACTCAGAGGTTGGTTCTGGACCGCATGTGGCCCATGGGCTGCTAATTGAATAGGCCTGGTTTACAGTATGCTGTGATGCTGGGTTAAATCCGACACATGACCAGGGAGGAGGGGCAAGTGAGGGAAAGTGTGTACTCATTGGCTAGCAGTGTGATGATCCACTCTGCCTTCCTGTTGCCTTATCCTCCACAGCTGCGTGCATACCTGCTCTCCTCATCAGCCTGACTATTTAAGCCGTGCTGCCCTCTGATCTGCATGGAATAGTCTAACTCCCTGGTCTGATGAGACCGTTTCACCTCTTCTTCATTTTTCAGAGATTCCTTCTCCTCGTCGTCATCTCCAGAGAATCCCTCTCTAACTCGTCGTTCTCCAGAGAATCCTTCCCTACTTCATCGTTCTCCTGGGAGTTCCTACTCCCCAACGTCAAGTAAGCCATCTTCACCTTTATCATCACTCTATGCTATGCTCCCCTGTGCACAGGTGGAAATCTGTGGCGGCGGACCGAGCACACCCTGCACCTCAACAACTCCTCCCTTCATTCCCTTTGCAACTGGGCCTGAAGACACTGTCTCCCTGGCCGGAGCCTTCGGGGCCAAGCCTGAGCTGTTCACCAACTCGTCAACAGTAAGACCAAACATAACTGAACCATCTCTCCAGAGTGTTGGCACTAATTACCCCTGTCTCTGCTCTTCCATAGGGTTGCCAAGCTGTACGGTGCTCTGATCGCCCCGGCTGCTACATTTACACATACATGCACACACTCACTACACAATAAAGATAACTGAGTTTATTTCTGAGTCTGTGTCTGCTTACTGGGTCTTGAATCATGTCAAGCAGTTTAGCAAGCAGAGAGGGCAAGAGCAAATCTGATGTACCATGAGTCATAATAAATATATTGAAATTGTAGTTTTAATCTAGAGCTGTCACAATATCTTATTTTTACTGCACGGTTAATATGACAGGTAAATACTGTAACAACATGATCACAATATCTGCAGAATAGTTAATAAAAATAAATAGTCCTCTTAGTCAAGCTCATCTGTAACTTTGTTCATTTTTATGTTTTTTTGTTTTTTTTTGAGTGGGGGATGCTGCATTTGTGACTGTAGTTTGTGTCCCATTTGATCCCTTTAGTTGTTGGTGCTACGGTTAGGTTGTGTTGTCAACTTTTCTTAGTAAGATTTTATTATGCTGAGTGAGGCTGGTGTGCTGTCTTCAATAGCGTGTTGGTCATCCTAGTGATGTTTTCTTGGGGCTTTGCAAGAGCTGCATTTAATATCTGTGGAGCTAAAGCCTCGGGGTCCTCGCAAGTATAGATGCGTGCCTGTTCATGAGTAATTTGCCTCCTCAGTGGGACGACCCACAAGCCGCTACTGCTCACACCGGCTATTAAAGTGAAAGAATGGCATTTTAGTAATATTTAATAAAATTCCTAACTTTCAAAAATCCAAAATAAATAAAACAAGCACTTTCAATATTTTTAAAATTAAATCAGTAAAAAAACAAACAAACTACAAATTACCAACAAAACTAGAGCGAGTTGATCTGAAGCCCTTAATATGGTGTGTGTGACTGTAAAATAAATTTTGCTGGTTACTGCCGCTACCAGGGGAGATTTGCAGCAGCAGATGTGAAAAGAAGCAAATATTGAAATAAACGGACTTATATATAAACTTTATGGAAAGTGGTCTGTGGCATTAGCAATTACTAGCATATGACCTGATTCAAGGGAGTCTTGGGCTAACATTAAACTACATAGTGTTAAACACAGCAAAAACTGAAATGAAGAGACTTGTATATGAACTTTATGGAAAGCAATTGGTGGCAGTAGCAAGTAGCATATGATCAGATACAGTACAAGGCAGTATCTGGTCATATGCTAATTAGTTGAGTTACTGTTAAGCTGCAGTAGTTTTAAACACAGCAAATAAGTAAACAACGACAACTCCCAGGCACTAAGAAAACAACAACACATTGACAGTAAGAAATACTCAGCAAATTGATTGTTGCATGTTTCTGCATGCCAGGAGACTTGAAGATGCTATTTTGGTTACGATGGCAAATACTGCAACGTGTTGACGTATCATATGTCTTCTTCTTCTTCTTCTGTCTTCTTCTTCTTCTTCTTCTTCTTCTTCTTCTTCTTCTGCTGTTAACCCTGTCAGTTAATAGCACAAGTGGCAGTCCTTGTTAACCTGAGCCTCGACCAATCTGGAATGGAAGTCTCATTCCTCATGATTTGCATGTTTGATTTGGCAAAGGTTTTACGTTGGATGCCCTTCCTGACACAACCCTCCCCATTTACCCAGGCTTGGGACCGGCACTAGGAGTACTCTGGCTTGTGCACCTCCTGTGGCTGGGTTGTCGACACATCATATGTAAGTCAACATATTTATGTAACTGATTATGTCGACACGTTGTTGCAGCCCTACTTCCATGGGATGTGAATTATTACAAAGTCATTATTATATTGTAACCTGTTAACTTGGACCCCAAAATAAAACACAACCATGAGGGAAAATTCTGAAGCAGCTATCTTTGTGTCAGAATACTCTGAGGTGATCTGTTGTAACTTGTAACTGTAATTCCCATCTGTCCACTTTAAATATGTATTGCCATTTTATTCAAGTGAAATTGGTGTTGAAATCCTTGTTCTTTCTAGTGGCTCAGAAAATATGTAATTTATTATCACAGTTTGTGGTACCACAGTTTCCACAGTTTGTATTATACTACAGGGTACATGTCCATAGTGTGTACAGTGGGGGAAAAAAGTATTTAGTCAGCCACCAATTGTGCAAGTTCTCCCACTTAAAAGATGAGAGAGGTCTCCAATTTTCATCATAGGTATACCTCAACTATGAGAGACAAAATGAGAAAAAAAAATCCAGAAAATCACATTGAAGGATTTTTAATGAATTAATTGGTAAATTCCTCGGTAAAATAAGTATTTGGTCAAGAACAAAAGTTCATCTCAATACTTTGTTATATACCCTTTGTTGGCAATGACAGAGGTCAAACGTTTTCTGTAAGTCTCACAAGGTTTTCACACACTGTTGCTGGTATTTTGGCCCATTCCTCCATGCAGATCTCCTCTAGAGCAGTGATGTTTTGGGGCTGTCGCTGGGCAACACGGACTTTCAACTCCCTCCAAAGATTTTCTATGGGATTGAGATCTGGAGACTGGCTAGGCCACTCCAGGACCTTGAAATGCTTCTTACGAAGCCACTCCTTCGTTGCCCGGGCAGTGTGTTTGGGATCATTGTCCTGCTGAAAGACCCAGCCACGTTTCATCTTCAATGCCCTTGCTGATAGAAGGAGGTTTTCATTCAAAATCTCACGATACATGGCCCCATTCAGTCTTTCCTTTACACGGATCAGTCATCCTGCTCCCTTTGCAGAAAAACAGCCCCAAAGTATGATGTTTCCACCCCCATGCTTCACAGTAGGTATGGTGTTCTTTCTCCTCCAAACACGACAAGTTGAGTTTTTACCAAAAAGTTCTATTTTGGTTTCATCTGACCATATGACATTCTCCCAATCCTCTTCTGGATCATCCAAATGCTCTCTAGCAAACTTCAGACGGGCCTGGACATGTACTGGCTTAAGCAGGGGGACACGTCTGGCACTGCAGGATTTGAGTCCCTGGCGGCGTAGTGTGTTACTGATGTAGCCTTTGTTACTTTGGTCCCAGCTCTCTGCAGGTCATTCACTAGGTCCCCCCGTGTGGTTCTGGGATTTTTGCTCACCGTTCTCGTGATCATTTTGACCTCACGGGGTGAGATCTTGCGTGGAGCCCCAGATCAAGGGAGATTATCAGTGGTCTTGTATATCTTCCATTTTCTAATAATTGCTCCCACAGTTGATTTCTTCACACCAAGCTGCTTACCTATTGCAGATTCAGTCTTCCCAGCCTGGTGCAGGTCTACAATTTTGTTTCTGGTGTCCTTTGACAGCTCTTTGGTCTTGGCCATAGTGGAGTTTGGAGTCTGACTGTTTGAGGTTGTGGACAGGTGTCTTTTATACTGATAACGAGTTCAAACAGGTGCCATTAATACAGGTAATGAGTGGAGGACAGAGGAGCCTCTTAAAGAAGAAGTTACAGGTCTGTGAGAGCCAGAAATCTTGCTTGTTTGTAGGTGACCAAATACTTATTTTACTGAGGAATTTACCAATTAATTCATTAAAAATCCTTCAATGTGATTTTCTGGATTTTTTTTTCTCATTTTGTCACTCATAGTTGAGGTATACCTATGATGAAAATTGGAGACCTCTCTCATCTTTTAAGTGGGAGAACTTGTACAATTGGTGGCTGACTAAAACGCTTGGTCCCGCTCCGGGGACCACTCGACCTTATCCGCGGGTTTCTTTTTTTTGAGCGTAGCATACAGCGGCTGCATGAGTTGCGCCGCGCGGGGGAGAAAACGGTTATAAAAATTCACCATTCCCAAAAACTCCTGCAACGCCCTGACTGTCTGCGGCTGGGAAAATCTGCCACAGCGCGCACTTTGTCAGGCAGCGGAACTGCTCCTTCGGGGGAGACGCGGTGTCCTAAAAAATCGATCTGCGCCACCCCAAACTGACACTTCACTGGGTTGATTATTAACCCGTGATCTCCCAACCTTCGGAAAACTGTGGCCAGGTGTTTTCGTGTTCGTCTTCGGACGCGCTGGCTACTAAAATATCGTCCAGGTAGACGAACACGAAAGGGAGATCACGAAGCACCGTGTCCATCATGCGTTGGAACGTCTGAGCAGCCCCTTTAAGTCCGAATGGCATGTGTAAAAACTCGAATAAACCAAACGGAGTTATTACCGCTGTTTTGGGTATGTCCTCAGCGCGCACTGGGACTTGGTGGTAACCGCGGACCAAGTCTATTTTAGAAAAAATGCCGCCCCTGCCAAATGAACCGAAAAATCTTGGATATGTGGGATTGGGTAGCGGTCGTGCACTGTAGCGTTGTTTAACCTGCGGAAATCCCCGCAAGGGCGCCATGATCCGTCAGCTTTCGGGACCATATGTAGGGGGGAAGCCCACGGACTGTTTGAACGTCGGATAATGCCCAATCTCTCCAGGTTGGCGAACTCCTCGCGCGCTATGGCTAGTTTATCTGCGTCCAAGCGCCGAGCTTTTGCAAAAACGGGCGGTCCGGTAGTGGTAATAAAATGCTCCACCCCGTGCTTAGCGACTGTTGCCGAAAATGTGGGGACCGTGAGTGCTGGGAACTGAGTGAGCAGTGTGTGGAACTTACCGCCTGCTGCTGTGATGTTGGCTTGTGCTGTTGGCGGGGCCACTCGCGCTGTACAGGGGATAGAATCAAAAGAAAGTGCATTAACCAGGCGCCTGTTAGCGAGATCAACCAACAACCCATGTGAGCACAGAAAATCAGCCCCCAGCATATTGAAATTTACTGTTGCTACAACAAAAGTCCACTCATATGCACGGCCGTGTAGAGACAGAAGCAGAGTCTTCTCACCAAAGGTCTTAATCTCCGAGCCGTTCGCCGCTGTCACCCGGGGACCTCCGGAACCAGCCAGTCTGTCCGCGTAGGAAGGTGTGATGAAACTCAACTGGGAGCCTGTGTCGACGAGGAACTGCCTCCCGGAGCGTGCGTCCGACAAGTAGAGCAGCTTGTTCTCTTCCCCGAGGGCCGCGGCTGCTACCGACCCCCGGTCTTGGCATTTCCCGAACGCCCGAACTGGCACGGCGGTACACACTTGCGTGCCCTCTCTGCGAAGCGGCGATGGTAGAAACAAAAGACATCCGGTCCACGCTCCCTGGCCCTTGCCGCCGCCGTCGTCGGTGAGTCTGGCACCGCTGCCTCTGGCCTCCTGTCGTCTCCGGTCGTCGTGCCGAGTTCTGCTGCAGCGGCCGTGGCTGCGCGCCGCTTGGTGGCGTTGACAATCCGCTGCGCCTCTCGGCCCAGCGCGCGGTAGTCCCGTAGGGCCAACAGTGGCGAACTGGCCAGAACCGCTCTCGCTGCTGACGGTAGAGTCCTGAGGAAGAGGTGGGTGAAAATGAAGTGATCGGCGTCAGAGTCTTTCAACCTCAACAACTTCTCCATCAGGCTCGCGGGCATGTCGTTCTCCCCCTCCGTCAGCGCCAGGATCCTCGCTGCTCGCTCCTCCGCCGAGGGGGTGAATTGCTGGATGAGTGCAGCCTTCAACGTGCCGTATTTGTCACTCTCTGGCGGCTGGTCGATCAGGCTCTCCACATGCTGGGTCATGTTGTTGTCCAGCTTTGCGACTACGTGGTAGAATTTCGTGGCATCTACCGATATCCCCCGGAGGTTGAACTGCGCCTCAACCGCGTTGAACCAGGAGCGCGGATTGTTCTGCCAGAAGTCCGGTAGCTGGACTGTAGCGGCATTCGCTTGGCTGGGGGCTCCTGACGCGGCTGGCCCGGGGGAATTTTCTTCTTCCATGATATGTCTCGGGTCACCAGTGTGGAAGATGTGAAAATGACGAGGCAGAGTTCTTTCTCAGAGTCAGCTTTATTCACATCTCCATCATTTCACAGCAGAGAAAAAAAAGAGAGTGAAACAGTAAACTCTCGTCCTTAAATATCAGGGACTTCACACCTCATAGATCACATGTCACACAGGCCACCTTGCATAATAAAGACAGTCACAATGCATTTCACCACCTTGCATAATAAAGACAGTCACAATGCATTTCTCTCCATGATATCACTTCCACTGTCTCCCATGCATCCTTTCCTTAATCCCTTAATTGACCCCCCACAGTCTCCAGCCTTGCATACCAAGGCTAAGATTCCTGCCTTTGTTCTGACCTAAAATGTGAGTCACAAAACCGGTCCAACAGGTCCCATGTGTGTTCACCACAATGTGATATTATTCTTTACAGTTTGAGGGTTTTTTCCTCAAATATACACTACCGTTCAAAAGTTTGGGGTCACCCAGACAATTATTTTGTGTTTTCCATGAAAAGTCACACTTATTTACCACCATGAGTTGTAAAATGAATAGAAAATATAGTCAAGACATTGACAAGGTTAGAAATAATGATTTGTATTTGAAATAATAATTTTTTCCAGATACTCAACCTGCTCAAAGAAAGGTCAGTTTTATAGCTTCTCTAACCAGCTAAACTGTTTTCAGCTGTGCTAACATGATTACACAAGGGTTTTCTAATCATCCATTAGCCTTCTGACGCAATGAGGAAACACATTGTACCATTAGAACACTGGAGTGATAGTGGCTGGAAATGGGCCTCTATACACCTATGTAGATATTGCACCAAAAACCAGACATTTGCAGCTAGAATAGTCATTTACCACATTAGCAATGTATATTAGATATTGGAGTGTATTTCTGATTAGTTTAAAGTTATCTTCATTGAAAAAAACAGTGCTTTTCTTTCAAAAATAAGGAAATTTCTAAGTGACCCCAAACTTTTTAAAGGTAGTGTATATCAAATTTCTTGTAAATTAAAGACTTTTCTGATGTAAATTTGATTTTTGTCACTTAAATTGTGAACTTATTTCCTCATTATTTTTGTTTTTGCCACTGTAAAATTAGGACTACTGTACATTTGAGATTTGTTTTCATAAATTTGTAAGGGGTTTTCATAAATTTCAGACATTTCCCTTGTGAATTTATTACTTTTTCCCACATCATTCTGTGGATTTTTCCATAAAATTTATGTCTATTTTAAAAGGAATTCACTACGTTTTTCCTAACGAATTTGAAAAGCTTGTGGTAAAATTGTAACTTTTTCACACATATCTTAAACTTAATTTGCAGAACCAGAACAGTACAATGATTTCAACTCTGATTCTAAAGAAAAAAAAAATTCATAAAATTAATTAAAATTACTGAAGATTCAGTCCTTTCTGTTATATAGGTTTTTTATGGCTAAACTCCCCATCACCCAGGTAAAAACCTCCTGTCTAAACCTAAATATTGGCAGATACAGTATGCATTCTCTACTATACCAAATAATTTCATAAAGACCCCAAAATGTTCAGCATTTTGACAAAAAGATACAAAGTGTACGGCAAATGCGTGTTCTAGTTTGTCCTAAAAAGGTCCTAGATTGTAGAACGGCACCCGAAGGCGTTATTTCACAAATGTTTTTATTCAGCGATGCAGGAAGAAAGCAGGTGTACATACCAGTAGTCCTGGCTGTGTGTGTGTGCCACGTACGTGACGTGACGACGTGATGACATCATTCTACATCCC
This sequence comes from Pholidichthys leucotaenia, assembly GCA_020510985.1. Lineage (NCBI taxonomy): Eukaryota > Metazoa > Chordata > Actinopteri > Cichliformes > Pholidichthyidae > Pholidichthys > Pholidichthys leucotaenia. The sequence continues at coordinate 314,048,661 of CM035837.1, read as the reverse complement.
CCTTCTTTAGTATAGAACTTTGGTACAAAGAGAACACTATTGACTCTTGGATTGGTATGAGAAAACATGTCACATTCCTGTGAGAGTGAGTATACTGTGACGAATAAACAACTAGTAAAATAACTTTCAATGGCACCACATAACATACCTATCTTGAAAATAAACTAATGCCTGGCTTGCAAATAAAATAAATTCCCGTGACACAACATAACTGATCTAATTTGAAAATGAACTTATGCCTGGCTTGTAAATATGTCTATATTTCAACACGAAACTACAAAAACATCAGCTTCAGTAAATGTCACAATCAGTCTGTATTGTACTTGGGATTAGGCTTCAGGAGTCTACCAAACCTGGAATGGGCCAGGGGGGTCTCGGTGACTTGTGGGAGCGATGGCTCTCCGAGGAGGCCAGGTGTGTGGTCAGTGTGCTCAGCAGGAAGCCTGGGAGGAGCGTGCACAGCGGCCTGCCTGGGGGAAGTGTGCACGGCATCATGCCTGGGAGGAGATGCGGGTAGACTGGGCACAGTCTCACTGCTGGTCTTCTGTGTTGGTGAGTCTGCCGGTGAGGCTGGATCTGGTTCTGGTTCTGTTGGTGGTGGTTCCGTGACTGGCAGCAGGTGTCGCCGGTTCCGGCGGTATTCTTTTCCTCCTGATTCCACCACGTAAGACCGTGGCTCTGCTGCGATTCTTTTGATGATGCCAATTTTGTCATGTCCTTTCTCTGTTTGCAGGCGTACTACTTGGGAGCTTTGGAGCGGGGGAAGTGGCCGGCTGCCACGATTGTAGAATCCTTTTTGTGCTTGCCTCTTCTTTGACAGGTGGGCGTGGATCGACTCTGGATTCTTGGACATTGGCTTAAGCAGGTGCCTGCTGATGGGAATATTTGTGCGTGTCTCTCTGGACATCAGTCTTTGTGCAGGTGAGCCCAGCGTGCCGTCTCGTGGGACATTTCTGATGCTCAGAAGATTGAGGAACAGGTCAGTACCGTCTCTTTTGGATGTTTCCAACAGTCGTTTTGCACTCCGTACGGCTCTCTCTGCCAGCCCGTTTGCTTGATGATACTCAGGGCTGCTGGTGACATGAGTGAAATCCCAGCTTTTCGCAAAGTCTTGGAACATCTGACTAGTGAATTGTGTTCCACAGTCTGACAGCAGCTTGTGGGGGACTCCGTGGACTGAGAAGTGACGTTTCAGCTTGTTAATTACACATTGTGATGTGATTTTCTTGACTGGATCCAGTTCATACCATCCTGAATAGGAGTCTACCAGGACCAGGTAGTGCTGGCTGTTCCATTCGAACAGATCTGTTGCCACTGTTGACCACGGGAGCTCTGGGACTGTGTGTGGTTGCATTGGCTCCTTTTGCTGATGTGGTTTAAGGGCATTGCAAGTGCTGCATGACTGTACAAAATTGTCAGTGTCTCTCGTCATTGTGGTCCAATAGACTATGTTGCGTGCTCGCCGTTTGGTGGCTTCAGCACCGGGGTGTCCTTTATGGAGCAGCAGGAGATATTCTTTGTGCAGCGTTTGTGGAATTGTTGCTCTTGTACCTTTCATGATTATTCCATCTTCCACACAGAGCTCATCGCGGAACGGGAAGAATTCTTTCACTGTGTCGGGTACTTTGCTCAACCTATCTGGCCATCCATGCTTGATGATGTTGCTCAGGGCCTGGAGGGCGGTGTCTTTCGCTGTATGTGTGCGGAGTTCTTCCTGACGACTGGATGAGATGTGCTGCACCGTCATTACCTCGAAGTCCTCACGTTCAGTGGCATGTGAGGCTATGGCGTTGCTCGGTGCACGGGACAGCATGTCTGCCAAGTGCAATTCCTTTCCTTTCTTGTAAACTAGCGTGAGGTTGAACTTGTGCAGCTTCAGCATCATGCGTTGTAAACGCGCAGGCGCTGTGTGGAGAGGTTTCTTCAGGATGGAGACCAGGGGCTGATGGTCTGTCTCCACGATCACTGGTTTTCCGTATATGTAGTCATAGAATTTGAAACAGGTGAAAACGACAGCAAGCAGCTCTTTTTCAATTTGTGCATATTTTCTTTCTGTTTCAGTAAGAGTGCGAGAGGCATATGCGACAGGACTGCCATTCTGGAGACATGCACCACCAAGGCCATACTGCGAGGCGTCACATGTCAGAGTGACTGGTGTTTGTACGTCATAGTACCGGAGTACTGGAGGTGACGTCACACACTGTTTCAGAGTGTCAAATGCATTTTGTTGTTGTTCAGTCCAAGTCCATGCTGTGTCTTTATGCAGGAGCTGGTGGAGAGGTGCTGCAATGTTGTTGTGGTTTGGAATGAACTTGCCCAGGTAATTTATCGTACCCAGGAAGCGTTGTAGAGCAGCTTTGTCCTGGGGGGCCTGGATGTCAGTGATCGCTTGGATCTTTGCTGGATCGGGTTTCAACCCTTGTTCAGTGAAGACATGGCCCACGTAGCTGACTTCCTTTAGCTGGAATCTGCATTTTTGGGGGTTCAGCCTCAATTTCACGTTCCTTGCCCTGTTGAGCACTTTTTGAAGGTTCTCGTCGTGCTCTTTAAGATTTCTTCCACCGATTATGATGTCATCAACAATTATTGCGCAAGGGAGGCCGGCAAATATTTGCTCTATGGATCTCTGGAAGACCTCAGACGCTGCATTGATACCATATGGCATTCTCAGGTATCGATATCGCCCAAATGGAGTGGCGAAAGTGGTGAGGAATGATGACGCTTGGTCCAGTTTGACCTGCCAAAAGGAGCTCTTGGCATCAAGCACAGAAAACACGGTTGCGCCTGCCATTTGTGCAGCAACTTCCTCGACTGTGCGCATGGGATGATGGGGGCGCATAATTGCTTCATTTAGGTCTCTTGGGTCGATGCACACACGGATCTTGTCAGTGTCCTTTTTGTGTGTCGCTACCATTGAGGATACCCATTCAGTGGGTTCTGAAATGGGTGTGATGACTCCTTGCTGCATCATGTTTTCCAGTTCTGCTTTCACTTTGTCCATCATGGCAACTGGAATGTGGCGAGGGGGCCGGATGACGGGTGTCACATTCTGGTCCAGTTTCATGTGGTAGGTTACTGGGAGTGAACCTAGTTCGCCATTGAAAAGCTCAGCATAGTTATTAAACCACTTTTGAGAGGAGCTCGGTTCGGTCACGTTCACCTGGAAAACCTGGTCTTTCAGAGTCATCAGGTCCATCTTCATGCAGTCCGGGAGCCCTAGCAGTGGTTGCACTTTGCCATTTACTACATGGAAACGCAGGTTGTAGGATCTTTGGTCACTGGTCTGGCACTTGAACAACACAGTCCCCTCCGTGTTTATCACCGTGCCTCCATAAGCGATGAGCCTGGCCTTGTTGTCTTTGTTTATTTTTTCTGTGTTTCTCACATACCTGAATGCATCCAGGGAGATTACGTTACACTTTGCGCCAGTGTCTACTTTCAGTTTGAGTGTCTTGCCATTGAGTTTTACATTGCAGTGTAGTTCTTCTTTCACATCATCAGTAGACAGTGTGTTTATCTTATTTGCGGCTGGTGACAGCCCGTTGATGTCGAATGATTCAGAGTCCTCGCCGTCACTGTCGGAGTGTGCTTGGGCTATTTGGTTGACAGGTTTGTACTGCTTGTTTCTTGCTGCCGATCTGCAGTAGTTTTTGAAATGGTTGGGCTTTTTGCAGTAATTGCATTGCTTCCCATATGCCAGACAGAGTTCCTTCTTTGCTGGATGTTCATGTCCACAGTTGGTACAGCTTATGTAGTCTGATTTGGGACTGTAATGTTCTTTGTACTGCTTGTGGCGAACTGTTTTTTGCATTCTGCGGTCTTGGCGTATTGCATCCACATTTGTTGAACTACGTGGTGTTGTTGCTAGAGTTTTAGTATGTTGTTCTGTTTGTTCATTGATTTGGCATATTTTGATGGCCTTTAGTAGTGTTAAATCGCTCTCTCTCAGTAGTATTTTCCTCACGCTATCGGAGCTGATACCAACGACCAGCCGGTCACGAATTAAGTCGTCATGCAATGCTCCAAAGTCACACGTTTTAGCCTTGTTTCGGAGTGCGCTTACATAAGCCTCTATGGTCTCACCGGGTTTTTGGTTCCTTGTGTTGAATGCATGTCTCTCCATTGTGATGTTTGTCTGTGGACTGCAGAGGTATCTGAACTTTCTTTTTAGGCATTCTGGATCCTCCCGTGACTCTGCCGGACGGATCTCCTCCCCCTCGTTATTCCGTTGAGCTGGTGCATAGGTGAACGTGCGTTCCCTTTCAATAGCCTCGCTACCTGCCAAATTGAGGAGTATGTAGGCTTTGGTTCGGTCGGGCTTGTCGTTGTGGGCAGCCGCGATGAAAATGTCGTATTCTTGTTCGAACACTTGCCAGTTTTCAGCAATTTTGTCGTTGAACACAAGCGGGTCCGGACGGCGGAATCCATCAGCCATGCTAGCGTTAGCTGGGGGAGGCACACGTGTACCACAGAATACGCTTCTAACGTCTGACTAAATAATTAGTTGACTTACTGGGTCTATGTAGAGTTCGGCAGGAAAGTTAGTTTCCGCTGCTTTACTTCTGACACCATGTAGAACGGCACCGAAGGCGTTATTTCACAAATGTTTTTATTCAGCGATGCAGGAAGAAAGCAGGTGTACATACCAGTAGTCCTGGCTGTGTGTGTGTGCCATGTACGTGACGTGACGACGTGATGACATCATTCTACATAGATGTAGGGAGTTAGAAATGAAGAAGCGATGTGACTTTATAAATCAAAGTTTAATATCAGCTTCACCTCCCTAACATGTCTCATCTCGGTGCAGAAGCAGAATAAGAGGTCAAACGCAGTCAGACCTTCATACTTATACCCACACTCAGCAAAAGACATTGCATATCAAAGCTGACATCCCGCATTAACATAATCCCCCCTCCATTGTCCTCCGTCTCCTCCACCTGACCCTGGGTGGTCAGGGAGATCGATCCGGTCTCCACCGCTGCGACTCTGTCTGCTCTTTGATCCTCGCTGGTGGTTGAGACCTCTTGTCCTGTTCATAGGCGTGAGGTCATTCCACATATGTAATCACTAAACATTCTAATATGTCTATACATATGTAGGTATGGAATATATGATTAATATAAGCCACACTAGAATACATTTGAAGAGAGCAGGGGGCATACAATAAAGTTTGCGTCTGAGACCACAGACTGACAACTAACTACCTGGAGGGAAACCGGTAAACAAATACTTTGAGGTGCTGGATTGCCTATACACAGTTACAACAATATTATGTATATCACTGGTACAATAACAATGTTGCATTTTAAATGATCACGGTTATTGTCAATAAATGGTTATTGTTTAGTTTTGTCAATATTATCAAAACTTAATGATTAAAAAGATTAACAACTAGAGGGCACTCAGAGAACACAGATCTTCGCCAAGGCTCCGTCCCTCCCTCCCTCTGTCCTCCCCTCCATCCCTCTGTCTGTCCATATCGCCATCCATCTGTACGTTGCGAGATAGGGCCTTGGTGGAGGTATGCACTCATGGATCACCTCCAACATCTAATGAGTTCATCTTTGGGCCAAGGGCCACCTCTGGTGAAACTGTCATCGAAATCCAGTTTTTGCGTGATCCTTCTAACAGACAGAGAAACGGCAGCCAAGACGAAATGGCAGCCAAGACAATATGACCACATTATAATAACAAGACTGTCATAATTGTAGTGACCATACATTGGGGCTACTAATTCCACTTTAAATTAGCATCATGGTTTATTGAATCTTTCAGGTAGATTTTCGTTTTTTTTCCTCCTCTCTTCAACCTTACTGTTTACTGACAAGGTTCCTAATTATTAAGCAATATTTACACAACAGTGCGGTATCATATCACTGTGGTGTGTAGTAAATGAGGATAATAGAACAGGCCTACTGTGATTTCACAAACAAAAAAAAATTAAACATTGTCCAGTGCTGAAGTTTACTGTGTTTACTTACCGTGTGGGTCATGTAGCTCACAATAAAATGTCTGCCAGCTAGAGTTACATCCACACGCATGCCAGACCCTGCACACTTTGCTTGTTTTTCTTGGCGTCTTCAGATAAAATAATGTCAATCATCACATACTTTGTGGATGGAGACCACATTCCTTTTCGTTCCAAGCCGTTTTACTTCAGAGTACATTGCTTCCAGGTTGCGGAGGTGCGTGGCCACCAATATTGCCAGATATTGTCATAAATTGCCTTCCAGGCAATGAACGGAGGCCCAGGCGCTGGACTGTGAGTTGCCAAATGTTTAATGAAAACACAAAGTCCAGTGCATAAACAAAACTTACGAGACCAGATATAATGGCGAGGTACAGAGAGAGGATCTAGCATGGAGCACACGCAGGATACAATGTGAGGACGTCGTGCCAAATAGCAGCGCGGTGTCCCTTAAATAGAGCCAAGAGGAATTCGACAAATGATCATCAGGTGTGGGTAACAGGAACGGTGTCATGGCCGCCAATTAGGTGCACCTGCGCACACACCTGTCTGCTATCTGGCTTTGCCTATATATTCTGTGAGACCCAGGGATCAGCGCGGAGTCGTCTGCTTCCTTCCTGAGGAATCTGAACTTGCCAAACTCTACACTGAGCTTCCAGCCTCATCATCCTCCAGCGCTTCTGCTCGCCTAGGGTCTCCTAACCGTCCGGCAGCCAAGTAAGCCTGAACCTATCCTCTCACCCATCTCCTTCCCCTGTGCACAGGCGGTGTCCTCTCGGTGGCGGACTCTCTTCCACCTGGCGGTGGACCTCCCTGCCTCGTTCACCTGCCTGCTACATCTCCTACGGGGTGACTCGCACTGTCCTCCTGGCCTGGGCCGATGTGCTAACCTGTGTGCTTCTCCAACTCAGCAAAAGTAAGGACAGTTCTATCTGGTGCTTCTCCTGTCAGGATTGCTCCTAATTGTCTCTCTGCTTTGTCCTTAGGGTTATCAGGTTGCACGATGCTCTGCTCACCCCAAGCTGTCTCATCTACACACTACACTCACTACAGACATTCACACACGCATCCACACATTCACACTATTGTTAATAAAAGGTTAACTGTGTTTCCTGAGTCTTGTCTGCTTCTTGGGTCTGTACCATGTCAAACGGAAAATAATCAGTACAAACTAATGACAGCTGGGTCAAACCGCAAACTGAACTTAAACCGGAAGTAACAAAAGAATCTTGACAAAATCAAAGCACAGGAGAACACAAGGTAACAGACCATGAAATAAGGAAAGTTTATAAAAGGGGAATTAAACCAAATACTACAATACTACAAAGTATCTGAGCAGCAAAAAAGGGGAACTGAAAACAAAGGTAAGGCAGACTCAAGTCTAAACACAGGAGGACTAAATTGAAATACAAAATGATACAGAAATACATGAAATAAATATACACAACTAAACCAAACTGAGATACAGTAACAGAAAAACTCAAAGGGCAAACTGATATAACGAAATACAGACAAACCCTAACTCAAATACAAAATAACCCCAAGATAGGGAAAATACAGAAATTAGTCCGGAATAACAGGAGACATGAGCACGGTTCTTACCCCGTGCTCAGCATCATGACAGATATATGATAATTACCATATTTATACGATAGTTTTAGGCAAGGCAAGGCAAGTTTTTTGTACAGCACATTTCGTGTACAAGACAATTCAAAATGCTTTACGTAAACACATTAAAGCATTAGAGCAAGTTGCAAAAAGGAATACATAAGAATTTAAAAGCAAACTCAAAAGTAAAGAAAAACAAAAGCAGGCTAAAATAGAATACAACAGAAGTAAAAATTTACAGTACATTGTAGGAGATTAACAAATGTTCTACTGAAAGGCCACAGCAAATGTTGTTTTTAACCTGGATTTAAAGCAGCTGAGAGTTTCAGCAGCCCTGATGCTTTCTGGAAGTTTGTTCCATATGTGAGGGGCATAAAAACTAAATGCTGCCTCACCATGTCTGGTTCTAACTCTGGGCATAGATAGTAGGCCTGATCCTGATGATATGAGGGCTCTGGGTGGTTCATAATGGACTAGCAAATCTGAAATGTATTTTGGCCCTATACTGTTCAGACCTTTTTAAACCAGCAGCAGTATTTTGAAGTCTATTCTTTGACAGACAGCAAGCCAGTGTAAAGATTTGAGAACTGCAGTTATATGATCTACTTTCTTAGTCTTAGTGAGGACTCAAGCTGCAGCATTCTGAACCAACTGCAGCTGCCTGATGGACCTTTTAGGGAGACCTGTGAGGACAGCATTACAGTAGTTAGGTTTACTAAAGATAAATGCATAGACAAGGTTTTCTAGATCCTGCTGAGACATCAGATCTCTAATCCTCACTATGTTCTTTAAGTTATAATAGGCTGACTTCACTACTGTCTTAATGTGGCTGTTAAAATTCAGGTCTGAGTCCAGAACCACACCCAGATTTCTGGCTTGGCTGTTGGTTTTTAGCATCATTGATTGCAGATGAGTTCTAACTGTGAGTCTTTCTTCTTTGCCTCTGAAAACTATTATTTCAGTTTTGTCTTCGTTTAACTGAAGAGGGTCTATAAGATATACAATCAATAGTTTTAAAAATGGCCAAATATACGATAGTTGCGGCATTTTTGTGCACCCCCCCCCCAAAAAAATGTCATTTTGATTTATGTGAACACCCACACATCACCAGAAACTGATGCATGCTCATAGCTGATCAGCTCATATCTGGTTGGCTTATCCTCACCGCCAAATATGCCAATCACATTAGCAGTGTTTAGCTCACGTTTGTTTACACAGCTGAACTGGCACCACAACAAATTTTAAAAAAATCATTGAAGATGAGTTTGGACTCGGAGGAAAAAAGTGCTAAAAGAAAAGAGTCCAGCAGCGCAGACATGGACACCGGTAAGAAAACAAAGCACCTCCACTGGTCACAAGTGCTTTATCACCCTGCCTAGGAGGTAGACCCTACGTTTAAGGAGAAGCAGTGGTTGTGCAGGTGCAGGTTCCCTGTGTGTGTGGGTGTGTTTAAGTGTGACAAAGCAAAATGAAGTTGCTTCATTCAGATGGCCGAGCCTCGGCGTTTATTCCTTAGGTTACTGCAGTTCCATACATATAGCATAGCTTTGTTTTTAAATGCACTGCCCCGGCTCTGAGCCAGACACTTCCTTCCTCTCACTCACCAGGCAATTCTGCTTCACCTCCTAACAGAACCACGCCTCTTGACAGTACAGCCACCTTTAGCATTACTGCTGACCAAGTGAGGAAAGAGCTGGAGAGGCTCCACCTCGGGAAGGCTGCAGCACCAGATGGCATACACTACCGTTCAAAAGTTTGGGGTCACTTAGAAATTTCCTTATTTTTGAAAGAAAAGCACTTTTTTTCAATGAAGATAACTTTAAACTAATCAGAAATACACTCTATACATTGCTAATGTGGTAAATGACTATTCTAGCTGCAAATGTCTGGTTTTTGGTGCAATATCTAGATAGGTGTATAGAGGCCCATTTCCAGCAACTATCACTCCAGTGTTCTAATGGTACAATGTGTTTGCTCATTGCATCAGAAGGCTAATGGATGATTAGAAAACCCTTGTGCAATCATGTTAGGTCTGCAATGCTGTAATTGCTGCAAATGGAGGATTCTTTGACGAAAGCAAAGTTTCAAGGAAAAAATTATTATTTCAAATACAAATCATTATTTCTAACCTTGTCAATGTCTTGACTATATTTTCTATTCATTTTACAACTCATGGTGGTAAATAAGTGTGACTTTTCATGGAAAACACAAAATAATTGTCTGGGTGACCCCAAACTTTTGAACGGTAGTGTAAGTCCTCGTGTGCTGAAGGCCTGTGCAAGCCAGCTGTGTGGAGTCCTGCAGCACTCTTTATACCACCAGAGAGTTTCAGAGCTATGGAAAACATCATGCCTGATCCCAGTGCCTAAGAAAAGTCATTCTGTGGCACTGAATGATTACAGGCTCATAGCTCTGACCTCTCACATAATGAAGGTCATGGAGAGGTTGGTGCTGGCTTATCTGAGGAGACTTGTGTGTTCGGTCCAAAACCCACTGCAATTTGCAAACCAGTCCCATGTAGGGGTGGACAATGCAATTATTTACCTGCTGCAGAGGGCCTACTCTTCCACAGACAGACCCAGCAGCACGGTCTGCATCACATTCTTCGACTTCTCGTCTGCCTTTAATACCATCCAGCCGGGGCTGTTGAGGGAAAAGTTGGACGGCATGGATGTTGATACTCCCCTCACTACCTGGATCACCAGCTATCTGATGGGCAGTTTGTGAGGCTGGAGAGCTGTGTGTCTGACCGTCCGATAAGTAACATCGGGACCCCCCAGGGAACAATGCTTTCTTCCTTCCTCTTCACCATCTACACCGCAGATTTTAAATACTGTTCCGAGTCATGTCATCTTCAAAAATACTCTGATGACACGGCTATAGTAGAGTGTGTGGAGAGGGGACGGGACGAGGAGTACCAAACACTGGTGGATGATTTTGTAAAATGGTGTGGGAAGAACCACTTACAGCTAAATGTAAGGCAGACCTGTGTAGCCTACTCGGCGCCACACGAGTAGGCTGTCTTTTTGTAACAGCGGATCAATTTCTTCCTATTTCTATTTACTATCTGGCTTCTCTTGCTAATTTTTCTGATCCGGTGACACCTTATACATTGGACGGACACACGGATTGCCCAAATGTCTCCTGAGCCGGCAGACGGAGCCACTGTTTTTAGCAGGATACGTTACAGCAGAGACCAGCTGTTAGCACTTAACCAGACCAAGATGCTAGCGCAAGACCTTGTCATACCGGGTGAAATAAGACAGAAACAACGTGGATGCCATGCTGGAGCAAGACGGCGGGCGAGAAATATAAGGTACAGACCTGTCCTTCCATCCATTATTATGGGGAATGTTCGATCGCTACTCAATAAGACAGATGAGCTAGCGGCTTTGGCTCGATACCAGAGCGTCTTCAGAGAGATTAGCTTGATGTTGTTTACTGAGACGTGGCTAACAGAACTAGCAACAGATGCTAACATCAAACTGGAGGGTTTCCACGCAATACGGGCAGACCGGACACCACACAGTGGGAAGGCAAGGGGCGGAGGAGTGATAATGTATGTCAATAACAGCTGGTGCAGACCGAGACATATCACGTTTAAACAACATTACTGCAGCAAAGACATTGAGTTGCTAGCTGTTAGCATGCGGCCTACCTATCTCCCGAGGGAATACTCACACGTGATCTGCATTGTTATTTATGCAAATCCGACGGCAAACGCTGGGACAGCGCGTGACGCCATTCACTCAGTAACTGGCAGGCTGCTGACAGAACACCCAGATGCTCTTCTCCTCATCTCAGGTGATTTCAACCATATTTCACTGTCCCCCATTCTGCCCATGTTCACCCAGTATGTCACATGCCACACTAGAGACAATAAAACACTGAACTTATTCTATGCTAACACTAAGGAGGCATACACCTCATCACCACTCCCCCCACTCGGGAGATCGGATCACAACTTGGTTCATCTCCTGCCGGTGTACAAACCCCTAGTACACAGACAACCTCCGGTCATACGCACTGTGAAGATATGGTCTGAGGAGGCAATGGACGCTCTAAAGGACTGTTTTGAAACCACTGTCTGGGAGCAGCTCTGCGATCCACATGGTGAGGACATCGATGGCCTCACTCACACCTTCACGGACTACATCAACTTCTGTGTGGACAACACCGTACCCACCAAGACCATACGGTGTTGCTCGAACAACAAACCCTGGATCAACCCTGAGATAAAAACACTTCTGAGAGAGAAGAAGAGGATCTTCAGGTCGGGGAGCAGGGAGATGCTGAAGTCTGTACAGAGGGAGCTGAGGAGGAAGATCAGAGAAGGCAAGGACAGCTTCAGGAAGAAGATGGAGGACAAGCTACAACGGAGCGACATCAGCGGGGTCTGGAAAAACCTTAAAACCATCTCTGGGCTCCAGAATACCTCCTCGCAGGCCATGGGGGGCAGGGAGTGGGCGAACAATCTGAACCTGTTTTTTAATAGGTTTGACCAAGCGCCCTCCCCCCCAACTGCACACCAACCACTGCTGCCTCTAAAGTCATCGAGACCTGCTGTCCACACCCCACTCCACCAACACCCCCCCACTCCCAGCACACAGCCCCCCAACCTGACCCTCACTCATCAGAATCAGAATCAGAATGAGATTTATTGCCATTGTTCATGTAATACACAAACTAGGAATTTGTCTCGGTGCAATGCTGCAACATTAAACATGGAAGAAGACCCAGGTGAGGACGGAGCTGAGGAAGATCAAGGCGAGGAAGAACTCGGGACCGGACGACATCAGCGCGAAGCTTCTCAAGTCCTGCACAGACCAGCTGTGTGGGATTGTGGAGCACATCTTCAACCTGAGCCTGAAGCTGGGGAGGGTACCACAGTTGTGGAAAACATCTTGTGTGGTACCTGTACCAAAGACTTCCCACCCCAGAGACCTGAACAGCTACAGGCCAGTGGCTCTGACGTCTCACATGATGAAGACCCTGGAGAGACTGCTCCTTACTCACCTCCGCCCCCTGGTGGGACCAGCGATGGATCCATTCCAGTTCGCCTACCAGCATGGCATTGGGGTGGAGGATGCAGTGATCTTCCTCCTTCACCGTTCTCTGTCTCACCTGGAGAAGCCCGGGAATGCGGTGAGGATCATGTTCTTTGACTTCTCCAGTGCTTTCAACACCATCCAACCGATGATCCTGAAGGACAAGCTGCTGTGCGCAGGGGTGGACCAGCACCTGTCATCATGGATCCTGGACTACATCTCTAACCGGCCACAGTTTGTGAGAACCCAGTATTGTGTGTCCGACACGATCATCGGCAACAGGGGGGCCCCCCCAGGGAACGGTTTTGGCTCCCTTCCTGTTCACCCTTTATACTGCGGACTTCTCACACAACACAACACACTGCCATCTACAGAAGTTCTCTGACAACTCTGCGTCGTCGGCCTCATCTCCAACGGAGATGAAGCTGAGTACAGAGGACTTATCCAGGACTTCGTGGACTGGTGCCATCGGAACTGCCTCCAGATCAACGCTAGGAAAACTAAGGAGCTGGTGGTGGACTGCCGCAGGCAAGGACAACCCCTCACAGCACCAGTAAACATCCAGGGAACAGACATTGAGATGGTGACATCCTACAAGTACCTGGGTGTTCATCTGAACAATAAACTAGACTGGTCACACAATACTGACGCACTCTACAAGAAGGGACAGCGCAGGCTGTTCCTACTGAGGAGGCTCAGGTCTTTTGGTGTACAAGGGGCGCTGCTGAAGACATTCTATGACACGGTGGTGGCATCAGCCATCACTTTTGGAGTGGTCTGCTGGGGCAACGGCATTACAGCAGCCGACAGGAAGAGACTGAACAAACTAATCAAGAAAGCTAGCTCTGCCCTGGGGCAACGCCTTGACCCAGTGGAGGAGATAGGAGAGAGAAGGATGGTGGCTAAACTGTCATCTCTGCTGGAGTCCGAGTCCCACCCTATGCAGGACATACTGAACGCACTGAGGAGCTCATTTAGCAGTAGGCTACATCATCCTAGATGCGTGGCCGAGAGGTTTCGCAGGTCCTTCCTACCTACGGCTGTCAGACTGTATAACCTAAGCAGGGCTGCTCGCAGAGATAGCAAAAAAAAAACCATGACAACCTAATAGTATTGAATGCAAAAGATGCAACGGACTTACACACATGGTCCCCTCCAGTATACAACTAGGACAATATCAGTCGCTACGGAGGGTGACAATATGTATGGGTACATATTCATATCATGAAGGGTAACTAAATAGACAGTTATGCTATTTAGTCCATCTAGCTACAATGCTCCGCACTGTGTATATATATTTATATACTTATGTGTACATATGTATATTTACTGCTCTTATTTTCTTATCTTCTAAATTATTGCTCTGAGTGTTGCTATCCCTGTGCTGTTGCAATCCCGGAATTTCCCCATTGTGGGACTAATAAAGGCTTATCTTATCTTATCTTATCTTATCTCATCTTATAAGACAAAGGAGACGGTGGGGGAGTTCAGCCGTAGGAAGTCGACCCCTCTGCCTATTTCCATCGGGGGTGGAGAAGTGGAACAAGTAAAGCTGGATTCATGCTGCACCTCCGCTGTCTGCATTCGTGCAACCAGAAACCTCGTGCGACGAAATCTATGTCATCGTCTCCAGTCCACTAGTGTATGCAGGGCTCTACAGCGGACAACCGCGTGCAGCCCAAATTTTATGACTGCGTGGCCTGCCCACGATCTGAATGTGTTGACAGAGCATGCACAAGACTGAACGTCTCATTCATGAGATGGCGCTACCAACACAGCATACAATGACAAAGTAGATGAGGAAGACAATGAGGATGTGGAAGACGAGAATAAACATATATGACTCCCTTTGCAAGCAGCAGCAGCTTGAGCAGAGAAGAGCACTGGAGAACAGTAATTCCTCCTTTTCCTTGAAATGACGCCATTGTTGTTGCTACAAAAAAAATTTGTGTCGCTCTCGTGTTTATAGCTGGTGAACAAACTGCCGTGTTAGCGCATTTGTGCTATCCATAGGGCTGGGGCGAAACTATAAATAACAGTTGTGTGCATGCGTCAACTGCTTGGCCTGGTAGACGAAATAAAGTGAGCATGTCCAGCACTGTGTGCGCACCGGGCCCTTCCAAAGGGCACGCGGACCAAAGTGGACCAGGGGGGAAATGCAGCATGAATAAGGCTTAACGTCTTACAAGTACCTCGGTGTTAACTTAGATTGTAGGTTGGAGTGGGCCACAAACACCTAGGTACTCTATGAAAAGGGCTTGATCCAACTCTGTTTCCTCAGAAATATGTCCTTCATGTCTGCAATAGAATGCTCCACATATTCTGCCAGTCAGTAGTGGCCTGCAGCACCATTTTCTTTGCAGTGGTGTGTTGGGGATCAGGGATCAGAGTGAAGGACAAGAATAGACTGAATAAACTCTTAAAAAAGACTGAGTCAGTCATGGGTACCAGGCTGGCTTCACTGGAAGAGGTGACTAGAGAGAGAATTCTGGATAAAATCAGAGCAATCATGGACAATGTCTCTCACCCCCTCTACAGCACATTGGACAGTCTATGGAGCAGCCACAGCAACAGACTACTGCAGCCCAGATATCTAAAGGAGCGTCACAACAAGTCCTTTCTGCCTGAGGCTATCAGGCTATACAATACACATATAGCCTCCAGAACTGTGGACTGAACTGTATTTGATTACATTGCAATTTATTGACTGTTTTTAAACTAGGGATATTTATTTTTGTCGGGGGGAGGAGTTTGTTTGTTTGTATGAGTTTGTGTGTTGGCTAAGACAAATCAATTTCCTCTTGGGGATTAATAAGGTTTATCTATCTGTCTATCTGTCTGTCTGCTTGTCTGTCTATCTATTTATCCTGTGATTTTTCAAGTTATTTTAGTCTATACGATAGTTTGGGTCAAAATACGATAATTTTAAAGTGATAGTATGATATTTCTTCATTTCCCATCTGGCAACACTGGTGGCCACATAACTCAGTGGACACGTCTTAAAGGGGAAGTACACAAAAAGCGCAATATTAATATATAAAATAAAATAATTTTAAAAAAATTCCTGGATCCAGATCGTGATCCAGATCACCACCAAAATCTAGTCATCTGCTCCCCATGCCAATACACACCTTTCATGAAAATCCGTTCATAACTTTTGGAGTAATGTTGCTTACAAACAAACCAGTCAACCAAAGCTGGCAAAAACATTGCCTCTTCCCTTGGCGGAGGTAAAAAGTGCCATGATGGCTAAAATAAAAAAAACTTTACAAGGAGTCGACTGTGTTTTAGCTGGATTACAGGTTTGAATCACACTAATGTTGGCCTCAAATTAAAGAAGGGGATATACCGTATATGTGAATTTAAAGCTAATTCTCCTTAAATACCAAGATTTCTGCAGACCGAGTTGTGATGAGGACTCACAGGTGTGAAGTTGGTCACCCTGCCAACAAGTGTCCCAGTCTTTATTAATATTATATGTGCCTTATGTGCTGCCTCATTAATTTAGGATTTGTTTGTGTTATGTCCGTGGGTTCTACTTCAGATAACCACTCTGAGGAACAAAACACGGCGACACACACGACTGCAGGTCATTAACTCTGTTTTACTGAAGCTCAGTTCAGCGAGTACACTTATTCGATTGGCAATGCCACAGGGTACAGCGCCCACCTGTGGGGTGGCATATGTAAATGCAACTCATGTAACTCCCATACATCACATCTCCTCCCCACTAAAAGTTGTACCCATCCCTAAGATACACAAAGCAAACAACTTTTTTTTTTTCTTTTTCTTTTTCTTTTTTTTTTTTATCACACACTAGCCTTGAGGCTGGGAGTAGACGGTCCCAAACCCCTGAGTCAGTCAAGGGTTTATTCTGCCCTTTTGGTGAGACGTGACTCTCTAATCTAACACCTAAAGGGTCTCTTATTCAAAAGTGTCCAAGGTATTGTCTCTTAGTGTATCTTAAACAAAGTTTATGGGACATAACGCTCTGGTGGTTTAATAGTACGAGAAGGATATCTCTTACCAGTCTCTGGAGGTGGTATGGTGTTTCCCTCTGAGGTTACCTGGGGTGGTGGTGAGGGGTCACTCACAGGAACCGGAGTAGCTGATTCTGGAACGGTGTTTTCCAGCACAGGCAGGTCTGCTGAGATGCACGACGATGCAGCTCCGCCGTTGTCTGTAGAAGTATCCAATTCAGCAAACCTGGCCAGCATCTGGTCCGCGTGTCGCCTCCAGTGTTGCGATGCGCCGATGTCGACGGTGTAGGATACAGGGCCAGTCTCTGTTGAAACAACCCCTGGTATCCACTTCTTCTCTCCTCTCCCGTAATCCTGAACGAGGACTGGGTCTCCCACCTTGAACGTTCTGGCTTTTGCATGCATTCCTCGATATGCACACTGTGCCTCTTGTGCTTTCTCTACCTCTGATGTCACGCTGGGCTTCAGCAGGTCTAGTCGAGATCGCAGCTTGCAATGCATGAAAAGCATGGACGGGGACTCCTTCGTTGTGGAGTGTGGAGTGTTGCGGTACGTGAGTAAAAAGACATCCAGTCGGTGTTGTATGGAAGTGGTTCCAGTGGAGCGCTTCAGTGACTGCTTGAATGTCTGTACAAAACGTTCTGCAAGACCATTTGTTGATGGATGGAATGGTGCAGAGCGGATGTGCTTTATTCCATTACCCTTCATGAAAGTGTCAAACTCGTGTGAGGTGAACTGGGGACCATTATCACTCACCAACACCTCAGGGAGCCCATAGCAACTGAATAACCCTCGGAGCACCTGGATGGTATTGGCCGTTGTGGTGGAACTCATGAGGTGCACCTCAGGCCATTTTGAATGGGCGTCTACAACAACCATAAACATTTGGCCCTGGAACGGCCCGGCAAAGTCAACATGAATTCTCTGCCATGGGGATCCAGGCCAGGTCCATGGGTGGAGTGGTGCTGGTCCCGGTGCTTTCTGTGTAAGTTGACAGGACTGACATGTTTTTGAAACTTGTTCAATTTGAGCGTCAATTCCGGGCCACCACATGTAACTGCGGGCGACAGCTTTCATTTTGACAACACCTGGGTGTCCAGTATGCAGTTCCGACAGCACTCGTGATCTCAGTTTTGAGGGAATGACGACGCGCACACCCCACATAAGGCAAATTTGTTGGAGTGTCAACTCATCCTTTCGGCTGATGAATGGCGCCAATGTGCTGGCCACATCCTGGACCCTCGGAAAGCGACCTGTGGAGACCATCTCCAGGACTTGAGCAAGGACAGGGTCACCCCTGCTCTCTCGGCAGATTTCTCGGCAGTTCACAGGTAAGGCTTCTAGGTGTTTAATATGAAACCTGTCCACAGCACTGATTCTCTCTCTTGGTGATGTTGGTAGTGGAAGGCGTGAAAGCCCATCTGCATTTCCATGACGAGCTGCCTCTCGGTACTGTATGGTGTAGTTATGGGCAGCTAACAAGAGAGCCCACCGCTGCATTCTAGCAGCAGCCATGGATGGTGTGGCTTTGCACGGGCTCAGAATGGTGGTCAATGGGCGATGATCTGTAAGGAGTGTAAACTGCCTGCCATACAGATAGTGATGGAATTTACAAACTCCAAATATGATGCCAAGAGCTTCGCGCTCAATTTGGGCATAGTTGCGTTCTGCCTTATTCAGAGTCCTTGATGCAAAAGCTATGGGCCTCTCTTGTCCATTCGGGAGGATGTGTGAGATGACGCTGCCTACACTATAAGGTGATGCGTCACACGCCAGCCGAATGGGAAGTTGTGGGTCATAATGGGTTAACACGCTTTGGGAGAGTAGCTGCTCTTTTGCCTCTTTGAAAGATGCTGCACATTCAGATGTCCATTGCCATCGTTTTCCTTTGCACAACAGAGCATTCAGTGGGCTTAGGATAGATGACAGGTTGGGGATAAATCTGCTGTAATAATTAATTAGCCCCAAGAAAGAACGTAACTGACTCACGTCTGTTGGTGCAGGAGCCTCCACGATTGCCCTGACTTTCCCTGGTGCCTTATGTAGACCCTGGGCATCGATGACGTGACCTAGATATTCCAGTGAATCCTTGAAAAATTCACATTTTTCCTTCTGCACTCGTAAGCCGAATTCTTCCAAGCGTCCTAGGACTGCATCCAAATTTTTCAGATGCTGCACACGATCCTGTCCACTGACCAATATGTCGTCCAGGTAGCAGTGGACATTCGGCAGACCCTGGAGGACTTGGTCCATGGCACGTTGGAATATCGCTGGTGCTGAGGTAATTCCAAATGCCAGCCTGTTATAACAGAACAGACCCTTGGATGTGGGTATTGTGAGGTATTTTCTGGAATTTTCCTCTATCACCATTTGCAAATAGGCATGAGATAAGTCCAGTTTACTGAAATGCTGCCCCCCCGAAAGTGATGCGAATAAATCTTCAATGTGTGGAATTGGGTATTTCTCCACACACAGGGCAGGGTTAACTGTGACTTTAAAATCCCCACATATCCTAACATCTCCGTTCTTTTTCACAACGGGCACAATGGGTGTTGCCCATTCACTGAATTTGACAGGGGATATGATGCCCTGCTCACACATTCGGTCAATTTCAGCCTCCACTTTTGGCCTAAGGGCATAGGGAACGACTCTCGCTTGACAGAACCGTGGCACATGATCCGGCTTCAGCGCTATGGCTACTTCCATGCCTTTCAGAGTGCCTAATTCTTTTTGGAAGACCTCTGCATGTCTTTGTAGCACGCCCTCTAGCGTCTCCTCCCGGACCGTCTTTATTTCTCGCCAGTCAATTCGAATCTTCCGCAGCCACTCTCGACCAAAGAGTGGGGGTGAACTTCCCTGGACTACATACAGTGGTAGTCTAGCCCTCTGCTTGTTCATCCTCACTGAGACAGTGATGACTCCCTCTGCTGGAATCACCTCGCCAGTGTATGTTTTCAGCATTATGTGGGTTTGGCGCAAGGGCAAGTCCCTAAAGTGTGCATCATACAGTTCTCTTGAAACCAGAGAAACGGCAGCACCAGTATCTAATTCCATTTCAATCATTTTGCCTTCAATTTTTGGTTTAACACACATGTGTGACAAATTTCCCTGCTGAGAGACCATATGCAGACTCGACTCAGTGTCTGTGGTGCTACCATCACTAGACATTTCTTTTACATCCAATTGGTGCACCCTGTTTTTCTTTTTAACTTTATACTCCACTGGTTTCTCCTTATTTACAGTCTCTTTGTTCCTGCACATTTTCAAGATGTGTCCTCTCTTACCACATTTGTGGCATTTTTGCTCCTTGTAAAAGCAGTCACTCTCTTTGTGGTTCATTTTTCCACAGCGCGAACATTTCGTGCGTCGTTTGTCGTGTAGTGACAGTGCATGCACTTTCAGCGCGTTGCTCAGCTGATGTGTCTCGCGGGCTACTGTCTCCATTGACACGGCTAGTTCCATTGCTTTGGAAAAAGTAAGCTTCTCCTCTGTCAGCAATCTTTTCTGGATAGCTTCTATATTCAGTCCACAAACGAGCCTATCCCTCAATGCATCCTGCAAGTGTGTGCCAAACTCGCAGTGTTCAGAAAGCTTTTTAATGACTGCTATGTATTGCGTCACAGACTCTCCCTCTTGTTGGTTCCGTTTATGAAAGCGAAATCTTTCAGCGATCACAATTGGCTTCGGAGAAAAGTGGTCTTTCAAAACTTCAGTAAGTTGAGCGTATGTCTTAGCCCCCGGCTTATCTGGAGCTACGAGGCTACGTAAAAGGCCATATGTTGACGCACCAATTACACTTAAGGAAAACAGCAAGCTTCTTATCCTCTGCAATTCCATTTGCCGTTACAAAGTACTCAAACCTTTCAATGTAGGTTGTCCACTGCTCCACCGACTCATCGAATGGGTTAATGTGTCCAATAAATCCAGCCATGGCGTGCGGTTAGCTAGCGTTTAGCAATCCTTTCACTTGGCGCGCTGCGCTTAGCCAAACTCCCGCCAGGACAAACGTTCCTCTTCCTCCTTCACTCGCAGTCAATACCGCGGCGAGACTTGGAAACCTAAAGTTATCCTCGTCGCCAGTGATGTTATGTCCGTGGGTTCTACTTCAGATAACCACTCCGAGGAACAAAACACAGCGACACACACGGCTGCAGGTCATTAACTCTGTTTTACTGAAGCTCATTTCAGCGAGTACACTTATTCGATTGGCAATGCCACAGCGTACAGCGCCCATCTGTGGGGTGGCATATGTAAATGCAACTCATGTAACTCCCATACATCACAGTTTGTTTTTTTACATTAAAGAGTGGCGTCCATCTTTCACAAATATTTCTATTCAAACACAAGTGACTTCAGTGGAAGTCTTGTAAAGCATAAAGTGTAGGGAGCTTGAAATAAGGAAGCGAAGTGATTTTATAAATCAGGTTTATTGTCGGCTTCCAATCCCCAGCATGTCTCATCTCAATGCAGAAGCAGAAAAGAGGCTGATCGCAGTCAGACCTTCATACTTATACATCACATAACAAAAGACATCGCATAACAAAAGCCGACATCACACATCCGCACATCTCCTTCTATTGTCCTCTCTCTCCTCCACCTGACCCTGGGGGGTTAGGAAGTCCATTCCGGTCTCCACCGCTGAGTCTCCGTCTGCTCGTCGATCTTCGCCGGTGGTCGAGACCTATTGTCCTGCTCTGAGACGTGAGGTCATTCCACATATGCAATCTCTAAACATTCCTCTTGTGTCTATACATATGTAGGTATGGATATATGAATAATATAAGCCACAAAAGTACACTATTACAGCATAATGCAAGTTGGCATTTAGCAGCAGTCATGAGATATGAAGTGTAAACTGAAGTAAAGAATTTATCAAGTTATCTATGGCATTGATACAGGCGACACAATGATCTGATAACTGGAAATAATTGGTGTAGCGTGACCTTGACTTCCAATCTATAAAATAATTCTTTGCTGAAGTGTTTTGTTTTTTTTTCCAAATCAAAAGTCTGGCTTTTGAGACTGCTTCTCTCACCCAAGCTGTAACACAATCCATGAGCCATGAAGTGGAAGTTAATCCCTTCTCCAAGACTCTTTGGCAAAGGAATGTTCCTAATCAGCAGATTTATGGTAGACATGAACCAGTTGGGGAAGCCAGGACTGCTTTCCAGTAAACAACCAGACAGTTTCACAGTGCCATCTGGTGGATGAATCAGGAATATTTAACCTTCTCTCTCTGTGAGGTGGAATATATTCCTTATGGACAAATGAATTAATTCATACGTTTTCTTTCAAGACAGGAGCTGCTACAGAAGATATGATTGAACTCTGGGATGGACAATATGGGTTTCAAATGCTTTTATTGATATGATTTGATTTGATATGATTTTGATGTGTTCTGCTATTTTCAGGAAGAAATTAATGTTTGCATGCTTATTATCACAAGTTAATTACAGTAGATGTAGATGCATTTTATGTTCCTTTATTGAGTAGAATATCTTAGTCACTAAAGTTTAAGGAATTTATGCTTTATTCAGCAACATGTCTCTTAAAGGGGGGTCTCACTTCTCAAATGTCTCTTCCCCTCCTCATTCTTCAGGGGACCATAGCTGCACTTTAACTGACCAGCAGAGTTCACAGCTTCATTTCATTTCCCTTTTTAGTTTGAGTTTGTGATCCTTGTTGGAAAAAGCTCAAATATAATTGGGCCAGCTCAGGTCTCATGAAGTTTTGGACCACCCTGCAACACCAGAGAAAACTAAAGTTTAATTGCTCTTTGTCTGTCTTGAGGCATTGGTCAAGCTGTGAGCAGCTTTCTCTGCTCCTCCAATTTTTCCTATCTTTTAAGAAGGGCCCAGAGCATGTCATGCTGTGTGTAAATCCGGTTTCTTTTCTTTAAAATCAATTTTTCTTATTTTATTCTTCTGTTTCTTTAAATCATTGTGCAAGAAGATTTTGTTGATTTTTTTCTAAGTAAACCAATTCATTTAAACCACCAACATCGGAAGAAATAAATTTGTGGCATGTTTTATTCCATTTTGACTTTCTGATAGGACTTTGCACAGTAAACTAATTCCCTCTTCAGTGCATCAGAGAAGACCTCGCCCAGCCTGCTGGAGACCAGTCGTTGTGATCCTGGGAGTTAGGCCATAAGTGGTAAGGAGCCTGTTTGCCAGCCTCCCCACAGACCCACGCTGGTCTAGTGAAACAGAATCCAGTGGACCCGCCTGCTACCCATTGGGATGCAATGATTCTGCTTGGCTGGTGGTCTATTGTTTCATTTACCTTAATTCTTCAAAATATTCCTGGTATAAGTTCTTTTAACTTAATTTCATGCAAACCCCTATCAGAGACTCAAAATGCATGTTGTTCTTTCATTAATCTACGTTCTTTTTCAGAGTAATACAAATTTTCCATTTTTATAAATAGTTAATCATCATTTTTCTTCATAAAATTGCATCCACTTTTCTTAACCAATGCCATTTTATGGTTTTCCAATTTCTAGTATGCCGACAAACTAAACTATGCTTCATTTGGTTCCACAAATGCTTGATTCATAAGTAACTCAGTAACAGTCTGTGATGCCCATGATACATGTAAATTCTCTGTTTTAAAGTTACCTACATATGTTAACCTATTCTGACATTTCTTATTAAATCATTGAAAGACATATGGGAGTTATTGTTTGATTTCATGTCCATCTTCTTGATCATCAGAGACAAGAACTCACACAAGAGTTTATTATGAGACTGATCAAATATTGTCAATAGAATTATTAACTAAGGCGTAACTTACCAATTGCTAAATTCTTAAGCTTAAGTCTTTGTTCATAAGAGTTTCCACCTCTATAAAACGTGGATGGTGCCCTAACGAGGAATTGAGTGTGATGAAAGTAAATCTTCATTCCTACTCACATTCATATTTACATTGATACGTGTACCAACATTAAATTACCTATAAAAACCCTTCATTCACTACATTGGATAATGGCAATAATTGTCATGTCGGCTGTGCAATCTCGCAGCGGACATATAAATTGGCAGCGATCCCAACATGCAGTAAAGTAGATGTGTTTATTACAGTAAAACTGTACACAGAATGTCCAAATAACAGTTACAGATAAGAATGGGAAAGACAACCGGCTGCAAATCTAGTTGACTTAAGGAAGTGCCTAACACGCTCCAAACAATCAGGAGCGGAGGGAAAAGGCACAAAAATGAGGACTTACTGAAATGTTGGAGCGGAAAGGCTCTAAGCAACAATATGATCAGTCCAAAGGAAACAGCCAATAATCCGGTGAGTCAGGATGTCCATGCTTGGTTGACTGAAGCTGCCACACTGACTGCGCACACTGCCTCCCTTTAAGTACACAATATACTAACGAAGGCAAGTGGACACAGCCGTGTGGCAAGCAGGTACTGTATGTAATTAATTGGATGAATGTGTGTATGCGTGTGTGAGTGTGTGTACATGTGTGCATGTGATGATCCAAACTGCTGGTGAATGTCTGGTGAGAGGAGGAAGGCATGGCCGTAGGGCTGACAGAGAGTAAAGCTCAATCTGCCAGCTGGAATTAATAAACAAGGATCAAAACCTACAGCGACAGGTCATGGACGGGGTTGAAAACAACCCCGAACATGACAACAATCAGAATTTTAATTGTTTACATGCACTGAAAGAACAGATTATTGGGCAATAAACTACTTGTGTTTATGTGATTTCTCATAACCTGATAATGGTCTTTATTTATTCTGCTTACATGACTACTTGAATAATCAGACAACTCCTGAAATCTAGTTACAATTGGTTTATTTGTGTGCATGTAAACATGGCTATTATCTTTCTATATACATACAGTAAAAACTGTCAATTATACAGTGGGGTAAAAAAGTATTTAGTCAGCCACCAATTGCGCAAGTTCTCCCACTTAAAAGATGAGAGAGGTCTCCAATTTTCATCATAGGTATACCTCAACTATGAGAGACAAAACAAGAAAAAAAAAATCCAGAAAATCACATTGAAGGATTTTTAATGAATTAATTGGTAAATTCCTCGGTAAAATAAGTATTTGGTCAATAACAAAAGTTCATCTCAATACTTTGTTATATACCCTTTGTTGGCAATGACAGAGGTCAAACGTTTTCTGTAAGTCTCACAAGGTTTTCACACACTGTTGCTGGTATTTTGGCCCATTCCTCCATGCAGATCTCCTCTAGAGCAGTGATGTTTTGGGGCTGTCGCTGGGCAACACGGACTTTCAACTCCCTCCATAGATTTTCTATGGGGTTGAGATCTGGAGACTGGCTAGGCCACTCCAGGACCTTGAAATGCTTCTTACGAAGCCACTCCTTCGTTGCCCGGGCGGTGTGTTTGGGATCATTGTCATGCTGAAAGACCCAGCCATGTTTCATCTTCAATGCCCCTGCTGGTGGAAGGAGGTTTTCACTCAAAATCTCACGATACATGGCCCCATTCATTCTTTCCTTTACACGGATCAGTCGTCCTGGTCCCTTTGCAGAAAAACAGCCCCAAAGTTTCCACCCCCATGCTTCACAGTAGGTATGGTGTTCTTTCTCCTCCAAACACGACAAGTTGAGTTTTTACCAAAAAGTTCTATTTTGGTTTCATCTGACCATATGACATTCTCCCAATCCTCTTCTGGATCATCCAAATGCTCTCTAGCAAACTTCAGATGAGCCTGGACATGTACTGGCATAAGCAGGGGGACACGTCTGGCACTGCAGGATTTGAGTCCCTGGCGGTGTAGTGTGTTACTGATGTAGCCTTTGTTACTTTGGTCCCAGCTGTCTGCAGGTCATTCACTAGGTCCCCCCATGTGGTTCTGGGATTTTTGCTCACCGTTCTCGTGATCATTTTGACCCCACGGGGTGAGATCTTGCGTGGAGCCCCAGATCGAGGGAGATTATCAGTGGTCTTGTATGTCTTCCATTTTCTAATAATTGCTCCCACAGTTGATTTCTTCACACCAAGCTGCTTACCTATTGCAGATTCAGTCTTCCCAGCCTGGTGCAGGTCTACAATTTTGTTTCTGGTGTCCTTTGACAGCTCTTTGATCTTGGTCATAGTGGAGTTTGGAGTCTGACTGTTTGAGGTTGTGGACAGTTGTCTTTTATACTGATAATGAGTTCAAACAGGTGCCATTAATACAGGTAATGAGTGGAGGACAGAGGAGCCTCTTAAAGAAGAAGTTACAGGTCTGTGAGAGCCAGAAATCTTGCTTGTTTGTAGGTGACCAAATACTTATTTTACTGAGGAATTTACCAATTAATTCATTAAAAATCCTTCAATGTGATTTTCTGGATTTTTTTTTCTCATTTTGTCTCTCATAGTTGAGGTATACCTATGATGAAAATTGGAGACCTCTCTCATCTTTTAAGTGGGAGAACTTGCACAACTGGTGGCTGACTAAATACTTTTTTTCCCCACTGTATATGATTAATTCTTTAAGTACTGGGGTGAAAACATATAAACTTCTTTTATATGAAGCCTTTGATGATAATGATCCATGTTGTGCTTTGTACAAACAAAAACAAATTTGAATTTTGAATATCCACATGTCAGGGTAATGGCCCCTGCCTTGTCGTGCACAGGAAGCTGCTCAACAGCAGGCCATAAAACACTTGATGCATTTAGAGATTCAGACTGGGTTTCTATACAAAAAAAAAAAAAAAAATTCAATTTCTTGGCATTGATACACTTATGGTTTGACATACTGACTCCCTGCTGAGACTCAATTTGTCATGGTCTATGGCTTGAGAAACACACACTCACACTATGTAATGTAATTGCAGGTCTTTTATATATTTTAAGTGAATACTTTCCTTTGGAGAGAACCCTTGCTTTTGAGATTAAGATCCCATACAGCTCCAAAAGAATTTTTTTTACATGCATGTGCTGATTGACTGCAGTCTCCCAGTAAATACCTTTGTCTTATGAGATGAGATGAGATTCAACTTTATTGTCATTACACATAAGGTAACGAAACGTGACTTGGCATTTGGGCACGCTCTGCAGAGCGCATTATGAGTATAGGCCCCAACTTTCCACAAGGCCTGAAGTCAGCAAAGATGGGATTAAAGGTTTTCATGAAAGGTGTTGTTTTCACAAGTTACTTGAAAGGGAAATAGAAAATAAAGATCATTATCTAACATGATGCACTAGTTGACCCTGCTGCTGAGTTAATGTAAAACTGTATTTGGTAAGGTGTATGCATATCTAAATGTAAAACAATACAATTTAAATTAAAAAGTTTCCTGAATATTGTCAGCAAACATAATAGGAGTTGCTGGAACATCTGAAGAATTAGTCAGCCTTACCATCTTAATGTTATATCTAAATGCTAAATTTTGAAACTATGTTTAGCTAATATACAAATGCAGACTGCTGGTCAGCAGAACTACCAATATAAAAGCTCATCTATTGTATCTGAGGGCACAGGGGCAACCAAGCCCCAAATGGGAGATTTGAACTCACAACCCCCAGCTTCAGAGTCCAGCACGCTACCTGTGTCGCCAATAGGGTCAACATAGGTAGAGTGCCTGGCAGCTCGGTGGCACAGTGTTTCGCACTGTGGCAGCACAGTAAGAAGGTCATGGGATCAATTCCACCCCGACCATCGTGGGTTTGAGCCCACCCCCTGACCATCAGTGACCCTTCTGTGTGGAATTTACATGAGGGCCTTTTCCACTAGCACGCTTTAGCGCGACACGGGACGGCTCAGCATGCTTTGTACGCTTTTCCACAAGCCCCAACACGGTTTAACAGCCGCGATTCTCAGCCCCGCTCCAGGGCAGGGTACAGCAGTGCTGAGCTGTGCCGTGTTGTGACGTTAACAGACTGGTCGCCGCTGATTGGTCAGGTCGTAACCGGCGCTGATTGGTCAGGTTGTAACCGCCCCTCTCCTCCTCCTCATCTACCAAATCTTCACAACCTTCTCAATAAAGTTTTTGAAAAAAAAAAAAAAAAGAATCTTCACGACCGCCTTTACTCAGCACGCAACCACTGTTGGCGGTTTCTTTTCAGTGTATTGCTGTGCTATTTTCATTTATTCTCTATCAAAAATGGCTTCGCGTAATAAGGGTGTTCCATGGACCAATAAGGAGGTGCAGTGTCTGCTCACTGCATTGTCAGACGAACGCATCCAGCGCGAGTTAGACGGAGCCGCCCGCAATGAAAAAATATACTGGGAGGTCTCGACATCGGAGTCCTTTAACGGTGAGTTTTAATTTTTTTTTTATTGTGCGTTTTTTCGCAAATATATTCGGTAAGACGCTCAGTTTATTTATGCAATAAAAAAGCTGTTCATTTGTGGATGGATCGCTGCTTTATTGCAGCACACTGTGGACTAAAGCTTTTATTTTAATTATTCATGTGAACAATACGCTGAAATAAGCTTATGTATTCTTGTTAAAAACTATTGTCTTTTCTGTATATATTGCACTTTCGTGCTGTATTTTATTGTGTGCATTTTCCTTGTAGAATCATCCCACGCGTCCGCCGCGACAGCCCGCACGGATTATTCAACCGAGCCTTGCTGACCCACAGCTGGCAGAGACGGCTTCATTCATCTGAGTCTTCGTGACCCAGTTTGGGAAGCTGGTGTAGAGGCACTCAGTGGTCGGCGTGTATAAAATGTCGATTAACCTTCATGTTGTGTTGCTAAGTTTTTTTTTCTTTTAATATTTTGTATATAATAAAATGGAATTGTTTTGGAAAGTGTGATTTGTCTGTTATAACACTGAATTATAAAACAGTATAATTACATAGAAATTCCATTGCCTAGTCTGATCAAAATGATGCTGATCTTCCTGTCAGGGGTCAACCATTGTAAAGGTAATGTAATTTTTAACTAGACCAAAAAAGAAATCTTTTTGTAAGCTTTCTGTTCTTTTTATTGAAATATCATAAAAAATTAGCACCAAGTCAAAGTAGGTACAAGTATATGTAAATTGAATGTTCTATCGGCATTCCAAATTCAGAGATTTACAATACTTTAGAAGGAGTGTAGCATCATCTAAACGGAAAATAATAATACTGTTGTTCCAAACGTTGACCTGAAGGTGAAAAACATGAATTTTTTTAAATTCAGTACATCCAAAATGCCCTAGGATGTAAAAAATAATACAATTTGGTGTTGGCCAGTGTGCCACCGTCTCATTATTTAATACGAATAAAAACAAGTTTCATCTCATTATTTCTAGGTCATTTGGCAGTTAATTCAAAACAAAAGTGACTTGTGTTGTTGCAGCTTAATTATGAGATAAAATTAATTGTGAGATAAAACCACAGAGCGAGCAAGGCAATAATCCTTGGATCCTTTTTTGTCTCGTGTAAATAAGGACTCAGTCGGTACGTCACGGGAGTGTGGCCCCGCCTCGCTGAGAATCTGCCGCTGCCCCGCTTCTAAAACCTCCTAACACAAACCATCACAGCACAAGCACAACACCGTGCTAATGGAGACAGAAGCATTCCGAGCCGTACTGAAGTGAATCGAGCCGTACCGAGATGTGCTGGGCTAGTGGAAAACAGGCTATGTTCTCCCCGTGTCTGAGTGGGTTTACCCCGGGTACTCCAGTTTCCTCCCACAGGCCGAAAACATGCACGTTAGGTTAAAGGTCTGATGACACGATTTTGACATTTTTTAGCATGTTGTGTAAACCCAAAAGTCATTGTTGATGATCAATATAATATTTACAACTGCGCCTGCATAACATAGTTATCATAAAAAAAAACCGCAGCCGCTGACTGGACTGTGGTGCCGCCCACCAAATGAAGGGCGGCACCACCATGACGTAAGCGACAGAACGGACGCCGGTGTTGTTGACTGGAATGACAGCAGCTTTGTAGCTCACAGTTTCTCTGGTTTCTTGTTTTAATTTTATGGCTATGCCTTCATGTTGTGTCGCAGGCTTAGATAAACAGCAGGCCATGAAAAACCACATCACACGCTTCAGCTCCAACAGTCATAAGCCTCCTCGTGCGCTCCTCGTGCGCTTTTACGCAGGAGGAGTGTCAGAAGCCGAGCCGGCTTGGTTTCCCCCGGCTCGGTCCAGACCTCTCTGTGGGTTTAGGTGCCGCTGTTTATGTATGTATAGTATGTATTTCAGTGTGCTTTCCTCTCCTTAGCCACTGTCTGGCCGGCAGCTGTTAGACGGCCGCTTTGACCTACTTTCTGTGAGCACATGCTGACAGCTCGCCGGTCCGGCCACGTCCCCTCTATCATTATCACCAGCTGATTCCCACTCCCACTGATCATGTTTCCCACTCCTCGCCCAGGTGTTTCTCATCACACCATCACCAGCAGTCTGTGTACTTAGCGGCCGTTTGCCAGTCACGCACTGCTGGTCCATAGTATTGCCATTTGTGCAGTTAGTCTGCCAGTATTTTCAGCACTCTTATGACGTGTTAGTCACTCCATGTTCGTTGTGGTTCTCGTGCGTCCTTGAAGCGATGTTGACTCTGGGGTGCACCTGTGGCTAGCAGGTCTCCTCTCATTCGTTCGCTGGGCGATGCCGGCCTCCGAACACCATCAGTAAGTGTGTTTGTGTTTTTTGTACGTCTTCACCTTTTTTGGGAATTGTCTGTCTTTCTGTATTAAATGTGCTGTGGTGAACCCTGCAAGTAAATCCTCGTTATTTCATCCTCCCTCTCCGTGCGCTGCGTAAGAGTGCATGGAGGGTCATGACAAGGAGCGCACAAGGAGGGGAAGGATGAATGGATTTACGCACAGGATTCACCACAGCACATGTATTGAACATAAGACTAATGACAACAGTTCCCAAAAAGGTGAAGACTTATAAAAATAAACAGAAACACTTACAGTTGGCGTTCGGGGCTGATATAGCCCAGTGAATGCATGAAGAGGA
Source organism: Pholidichthys leucotaenia (assembly GCA_020510985.1). Classification (NCBI taxonomy): domain Eukaryota; kingdom Metazoa; phylum Chordata; class Actinopteri; order Cichliformes; family Pholidichthyidae; genus Pholidichthys; species Pholidichthys leucotaenia. The sequence continues at coordinate 314,018,171 of CM035837.1, read as the reverse complement.
GACGTGTTAACGACGGTTGCGCCCCAGGGTCGACATTGCTTCAAGGGGCGCAACAGAACCACGGCTGTGTGGAGTGGCTAACACGTCGTGATAGTGTTGGCAATACTGGCTGGCTGACAAGACGGCAGATGATGCACACAAACCATGAACAGCTGACTGTCAAAGACAGAGGGCGCGTGGTTGGACCAGTGAATCTTGGACAGTGCCCACCTGAAAGTGGGTCAAAACAGCACATAAACCACATGTACAAAACATAAAAACAACAAGAGCTCAAAAGATAATACATAATAAACCCGATGCCTTCACCTCCACGCTGCATGGCCGCTGGAACTCAGCAGGGCGAAGCCTGTGCTGCACTCAAGTAAGCCTTATTACCTGCAGCTCTTCGCTAGTGTGGAGCATTAGTAATTGTTCTCTGCTTATCTGTTCCAGGGTTGCCGGGTCTCCGTCCAAGTCGCTCAGCTCCAGTGACCAGAACGATATCCTCGCACTCACACTCGCATTACACTCACTCACTATAAAATAAAGATTACTGTCACTATCTGCTCGTGTCAGTGTCTGTCTCCTGGGTCCCTAACCATGTCAATCTAAACATGAACTGAAAGCAAGGACAGGGCCTGATTCATATCCTAATAATAGACAGACATAAATGAACCAGACATAATCATGATCATGATAACAGTACTTAACAGTGTTGTCAGATGGGAAATGTTGAAATATTGTACCAGCAGCTTAAAATTATTGTATTTTGAGGAAAATTATCGTACACACCTAGTTTTCATTCTGACATAGTTCAGAACCACCTGCTTCAGTAGCACATTATCACAGATTGTGCCTATTACAGCCTATAACACAGTTTTACCTTTAAATAATCTAACACATCGGTTAAAAAAAAACACCTATACCTGTGTGGAGTACAGGATGAGCCTGTACTGAACAGCCCAAAATATCAGTCGTACTTAACTATCTTTTATATTGTGACATTTTTTTTTTTCACTTCCGCTTCTGAGAGAGAGTAGACGCTTTTCTTCCCTCTCCCTCCTAATCCTCTCCCTTCTGATCCCAGCTTGCAATGTCGCTCTTCTCCTGGCTGAATCTTAATCCAAATGGAAATTATGGATCTGGAAAGCGGCTTATATGCGATTGTCACCACTTTAAAAGAAGAAGATCGGGTCAGGGGGAACCCAAGGGAGACCCATGGCATTGGAATTCATGTGTCTGTGTGATTCGACTGAGATTGAACTGATCACAGGATCTTCTGTTTGGCCCCTGGAGTTTTCCTAGTGTATCGAAATTATCTGGGTGAGCTAATCAAATGCGGACCCCGGCGTAGCTCCCATAACAAATTCAACAATTCGTCCAGCTGGGGGGAGCACTGACTGTCAGCGGCAGGATTAACATGGAATTTACCACCTGGCATGCATTGAAGAGAGAACGGACTCTCTTGGACATGTTTACCTATGTTTCGGTAGGTGGATAACATCTGTGGATCGCTGAGTGCTCTCCAGAGAATGATCTAAAGCATGATTTAAGCCTGTATGAAATTTGAAGCACAGAATCGAAGAGAGGGAAATTTTTTTATTCTCTGAGTGCACTGTGCAGATTTGACCTTGTGTTTTGGTGCCCTTGTTTACATTCCTCCTTGATGAAGATAACGCTGGAGAAGTGGCTTCACCTAAACATCGACATACAATGGCTGTTGTTCTGCAGATCGAGCTTCTCAAGGACAGCGCTATCATGTGTTTACAGAACTTGCCACCTGCATGAGAATGGACATGCCGAGTAGAACACATGACTATCCGTTGCCAGGGGGTGCCCTCTGCTGTTCACCAGCAATTGACACACCTCCACACTGCATCACACACTGATCATATGCTGACTACATACACTGGTCTCTCTCGCTTTGTCATTTGTCAACGTCTGCTAATTGTGCATAGAGGTTTTTTTTCTGTGTGATCAAAATTTGGCTCATTTGCGCTTTATATGAGCTTATACGAGCGTTATTCTGATAACTATGTTTTTTCTCTCTGCCTATTGTGTTTTCCTCTCCCCCCCCCTCTTCCCCTCTTTACCCTCACTGTTCGACTGGCGCCTTCGGGCTGCCCCGGCTATGGGATGCGCTTACTGAGCGCGCCCAATGTCAAGTCAAATTTCAATTCTCCTGTATGTATTACGTATGGTAGTATTGACAATAAACCTTATTCATTCATTCATTCATTTCAGGGATTCACACAAATAATGAGAGAGGATTGTGATACAGCAGACATTTATTTCTCATTCACTCACTACACTGAACGGAGGGGAGGTCATTCACACAGACGCTCCTCTCACTCATGGTGACAGACACATGATCTATCACGTGCAGGGAAAACAACACTATCACAACTGGTCTTATAACACAGTTATAATGGCATAGCAATAACACTTAAAACACATGGATGATAACAGTCTTTGAATCCACCGCAGCGCAAAGCATGCCAGGAGAATCCCTGTCCCTTCTTCACAGCCTCGACGTTACACTGTTCCACCCTGGACTGGTTTCTGTCCCCAGAATAATAAGTCCAACTCAAAAGTCCAATACGAATCCGCCCAGGCGTTGGGGGGGGGGGGCAGCCGTTGTCGGCGACCAGCACGCACAGTCTCGACCAGTGACTCGCCAGCTTGGGTGACAGTCCCTCTTTCCACTCCAGGCAGAAAAAGTCCAGCAAAGTCCCTACCCTGGCAGCGGGAGTCGTAAGCTGCTTCTGTCGACTCCCCACCACGATCAGGGTCTCCTGAGCCAGTTTGGGTGCCATGTGCAGTCGTTCTCTCGATTGGAACAAATAATCCAGCCCTGGTTTGCCGTCCATCTCATACTGCTGCAAGGGAGAGTGGGATTGCTGCGTCTGTCCTCTCTGAGCCGTGCAGGTGGCACAGCCGTGGACATGGAACTTCACATTCTGACGACACCCCGGCCAGTAGAACCGGGCCCAAAGATGCTGCAAAGTCTTCTTCACCCTGAAGTGGGCCACCCCCACTGACATGTGGACCAACTGGAGCACCTTGGGGAGGAGCCGTTGGGGGACCAGCAGTTGCCAGACATGACGCTGCCCAGCTGGAGACTGGCACTGCTGATAGACAACCCCCTCACGACAGCAGAGGTTGGACCACTGGGAATGCAGGGCCTTGGTCTCTGGGTCCATTGCAGACACAACCTTCTGGGCAGGCTGCTGGTCCATGTCCAGCCACTGCCGGACCCGGGAGATGACAAGATCTCCATCCTGCTTGTTCCGAAGCTGCTGCATGCCGAGGGCCTCTGTGACGTCATTGCTGGGGAAAGCTGCCTGATGATCTGAAGAGCTGTGAACCGCCGCATTATCCTGGGCTGTGGCGGTCTGGAGAGCCTGTGAGACTGTTGGGTCACAATCCTTGGCCTGAGCTGATGGCACTGGCCCTTTGATCGTGCAGGCCCCCTGGTTCATCTTTTGGCTGTTGCCACAGAGCGTGATGGTCTGAGCCCCAGAAGGAGAGAAGAGCTGGCGGTGTCGATCTTCGTGCCCCATGCTGCAAACAGATCTAGTCCACTGATGCATGGGTCCTGGATGTCGGTCAGCCAGAATGGGTGGTTTGTGTTGTGACTGGCCACTCCCACCCCAAGGACTCATCACCCCCCCCCCCCCCTCAGCCTGGCATGCTCGCCAGCGGCTGTGAGGACGCAGCACCTGGTGGGTTCCCACCCTTGCAGTCTGAGTCCATCTGTAGCAGGCAGCACCCTTGGTAAGACCAGGGAGATGGTGGAACTGGTGTAGATCAGAGATCGGATTGGTGTGCTGTCCAGACTGCACTGCAGGTACATCCCTGGTGATTGTCCAAGTTGACCCAGGCATTCATCTGGGAAAATGTCTGTGGGAGGTGGCACGTCCCCGTCTGTGCTACCTCCCTCTAGGGTTAAAGCCGGTGAGGAGGCTGGTTGTTGTGGGATGGGTACAGGGCAGTAACGTGTGATGTGTCCTGAGGGGAGTGCAGCATGAGCTGAGAGAGATGCTGAGGAGGTGCAAGGACAATTATAGGAGGAAATTGGAAGACAAACTCAGGCAAAACAATGCTAAAGATGTGTGGGTGGGAATGAAACAAACAACTGGGTGCAAAGGGAGTGTCAGGCAGCCATCTGGGAGCCAGGAGAGAGCTGAGGAACTGAATCTGTTTTTTAATAGGTTCAACTCACAGTCTGTCACCCCAGCAACACAACCAGACCCCCATACACCCCTCCTCACCCACCCTCCTGTGCAGAACCTCTCTTCATCCCCCCCCCCCTCCTCGGGGGGCACCAGGACCCTCCCTCACTTCACTGTGACTACAGACCAGGTGGAGAAACATCTGGAGAGACTTCATCAGTGGAAGGCGATGGGCCCTGATGGCATCTCTGCCAGGACCTTTGAGGACCTGTGCCAACCAACTAGCTCTGGTACTGAAACACCTGTACAACCTGAGCCTGAGTCTGGAGAGAGTACCAGTGCTGTGGAAGACATTCTGCCTGGTTCCTGTCCCCAAGAAGTCATCTCCATCAGACCTGAACAACTATTGACCAGTTGCCCTCACATCTCATGTGATGAAGATCCTGGAGAGACTGGTCTTAGCCCACCTGAGGCTGCAGGTGAGGACGTGGCTGGACCCTCTGCAGTTTGCATATCAGCCCCATTTGGGAGTTGAAGATGCTGCCATCTACCTGCTGCAACAAGCCCATCTGCACCTGGATGGTGGAGGAGATACTGTGAGAATCACTTTTTTTGATTTCTCCAGTGCCTTTAACACCATCGAGCCACTACTGCTGGGTGAGAAGCTGCGAGTGATGGGGGTTGACAGCTCTGTGATCTCCTGGATTACTGACTACCTGACAGGCAGGCCACAGTTTGTCCAGCTGGGCAATGTCTTGTCTGGAGTGGTGGCTAGTGATGTGGGAGCTCCACAGGGGACTGTGCTCTCTCCTTTTCTCTTTACCTTATACACCACTGACTTTCAATACAACACAGAGCCATGCCACCTGCAGAAATTCTCTGATGACTCAGCTGTTGTGGGGTGTATAAGAGGAGGAGAGGAGGGGGAGTACAGGGCACTGGTAGATAGATTTGTGAAGAGGACAGAGCAGAATCCCCTGAGATTGAATGTCAGCAAGACCAGAGAGATGGTGATTGACTTCAGGAAGAGGAAGACGCCTTCTCAGCCACTGCAGATTAGGGGGGAGGATGTGGGAGTGGTTGAGGACTACAAATATCTGGGTGTCAGGATCAGCAGCGGGTTGGACTGGAGATCCAACACCGATGCTGCGCACAAGGAGGGGATGAGCAGACTCTGCTTCCTGAGGAAGCTGAGATCCTTCAACGTGTGTAGCAGGATGCTGGAGCTTTTCTACCAGACCGCTGACACCAGCGCCATCTTCTTTGCTGCTGTCTGTTGGGGTAGCAGTATCAGGGCCAGCGACACCAACAGACTTGACAAGATTATCTAGAGGTCTGGCTCTGTAATTGGTCTCAGACTGGAGACCTTTGAGACAGTGGTGGAGAGGAGAACACTAACTAAACTGCAATCCATCATAGACAATGCTGATCACCCACTCCACCATACACTGGACAGACAACGAAGCACTTTCTCCAGCAGACTGCTACAGCTTCGCTGTCGAACGGCCAGGTACAGGAAATCTTTCCTGCCACATGCAATTTCACTGTACAATAACTCACTATGATGTTGTATTCTGGTCATAATAATGCTGCCACACTGCACCTTACAGTCTAACTGGTACCTTACATTTCACTCTGCTCCTTATATTCCTTTGTGCTTCATATATTAAGCTATGATGGATATAGGTTTTATAGTCGTGTTAGCTTTACTTTCCATGGGTAATCCCTTTGTCTGTTATGTGTGTGTTTCTGTGTTTGGTTGTCTGCTGTCATGCTGCTGTTACACTGTAATTTCCCAGTTTGGCATCAATTAAGTACATCTATCTATCTATCTATCTATCTATCTATCTATCTATCTATCTATCTATCTATCTATCTATCTATCTATCTATCTATCTATCTATCTATCTATCTATCTATCTATCTATCTATCTATCTAATCCATCATCGGCCCCACCTGCTCTGCTTCTGCAACGGCCATCTCCCAGCTGCTCGCTGTGTGAATCCGGATGTGTTCCTGGAGCTGGGCCGGGTGGAGCCTATGGATGAAGTTCTGTAGAGCGAGTTTCTCTACTGCCTCCGGATCGAAATTTGGGCAGCCACACTGTGTCAGCAGCCACCTCCGGCTCGAAATCCAGGTAGCCACGCTGTGTCAGCAGCCGCATGTCCTCTGCATAGGCTCCCAGGCTCTCCCGATTGTCCTGCTGGCGGCTGGCCAGCTGTTCCCAGGTGTAATCAACATGGGTTGTTTTCCCAAACCGCCTCTGCAGCGCTCCTTGTAGCGCTGGCCAGCTGTGGCGTTCCTCATGCCGGAGATAAGACAGCGTGCAGAGAGCTCCGCCCTTCAGAGCCAGCGTAACCTGCACAGCTGTCCCTTCAGGTGTCCACCAATTCAGCACAGCAGCCAGTTCAACCTGGACCAGGTAATCGTCCAGCAGGGTTTTGCCACCAAAGCGGGGAAGTTTGGCCGGTTGGCAGGTTGGTGGGACAATCACCTCCCTGTCGATCGCTGCCCTCGGTCGCAGTGGGATCGCCGGCTCGTAGTTCCCCCGTTGGCGCTCCCCGCCCTGCCTTGAAAAAGGCAAAAAATGGGGCACACTTGCTATTTCTGATCTGCTCTGCCGGGTACGGTTTCTCCTTCTGGTCTGCTTCCCCATTCGTCACAGCGAGCATCTCTGGGAGTTGGCGTGTCTGCTCCGTAGTTCATCTCTGTCTCTATCTGGACGATGAGCCTCTCAAGTCGCCGATTCTCTGCCTTGATTCTTGCTTCCATCTCTCAATAATCCCACTCCTGATACCAGTGTGACGTTTCAGGGGTTCACACAAATAATGAGAGAGGACTGTGATGCAACAGGCATTTATTTCTCACTCACTCACTCACTACACAGAACGGAGGGGAGGTCATTCACACAGATAGTCCTCTCACTCATGGTGACACAGACACATGATCTATCACATGCAGGGAAAACAACACTATCGCAACTGGTCTTACAACACAGTTATAATGGCACAGCAATAATACTTAGACCACACGGATAATGACAGTCTTTGACTCCTCCATGGCGCAAAGCATGCCGGGAGAATCCCTGCCCCTTCCTCACAGCTCCGACATTACAATATGCCTTCTGTTGAATCATCACGTATCAAAGTCTTGCCTCATAAATATTTTGAGACGTAATCTGTTTATACCTTAGGAATAAACATCAAAATCAAGCCACCTAAACTACTACTAAAATGCCTCTGATAATTTAAGTAGAAACTTGTTTCAATTTTATTGAGAACCGCAATCTGGTGACATTTTTGCAGACATTTGCATGTTGCAGCGGCAACAGAAAGCTTTAGCACTAATGCCAACAACAGGGTTGAATCACCTAGTAAAACTGGGGTCTGCCCCTCCAATTCATTTCTCAACCTGCTGCCGATATTGCTTACTTGTTGAGTCTGCCATGCCTGCATTAGTGCTGTAATGTACATGAATGATTTGATCAAGTGTACTAGTTTTTATGGGTGAACGTACTGTACTGAATTACTCACCAGAACTGTACTAGAAGCCAGGGATCACCAGCTGAATCAGCACAGAGTGATTTGGTGTACAACTATTTCTAATGGATCTTTTTAGCTTGACTTGGCACATTTCAGTAAACTGTAGATCCCATCACTAATCTCCATTGGAGACTGTCTCTCTGCTACAGTATTGCCAGATGGGAAATGTTGAAGTATCATACCAGTGGCTTAAAATTATCGTATTTTGAGGAAAATAATTGTACAGAACCAGTTTTCATTCTGACATGGCTCAGAACCATCTGCTTGAGCAACGCATTATCACAGATTGTGCATATTACAGCCTATAATGCAGTTTTACCTTTAAATAATCTAACAGAAGAAAGCATCTCTGCCTGTGTGGAGTACAGGATGAGCCCCCGGCCTGCAATGAATAGCCTAGAATATCAATCATACTTAACTATCTTCTATATGGCTTCTGTTGAATCATCATGCATCAAGGTCTTGCCTCATAAATATTTTGGGATGTACTCTGTTTATACTGTACATTAGGAATAAATATCAATCAATCTGCCTAAACTACTACTAAAATGCCTCTGATAATTGAAGCAGAAACCTGTTTCACAGTTTTATTGAGCAGGCAAGGCAAGGTAAGGCAAGTTTATTTGTATAGCACATTTCATGTACAAGACAATTCAAAATGCTTTACATAAACACTGTGGCATCATCTTGCTTTGGCTCTCATCAATAAAATTATCCTTCATCTTAAAGACATTGTTTCACCCAGGAAAAGGCCAGTCAAGAACTTCTTTTTCATCTCAGGACCACTGTGGAGAACACATTCCTTTGTAAAGAGGTACGAGAGATAAGGATTCCATGCAAGGAATTCCGTGCAAGGAACGGATTAGTTCAGGTCATAGATAAACTGGAAACTCTCTTTCTCCTGACCGTTTTATGGGTTAATAAAACGTGAATAAAGAACAGGCATCCCATAAACTTTAAATGCATTTCCTATGGCCCTAGGATTATCCACAGCTCAACACTACCCCTGGTGGACGTCTCTGGAGTAGACGATCACTTTTGACTGTACATTGATGAACTGAAATTAACTCTCTTTCTTCAAGTTTCATTTCTCAGGACAATTCTAAGGACACTATTTGCTGAAGATCACTGCCTCTGTGGGACTCCGATACAGTATTCTGTGGACAATCAATAATGGGTTTGAAAGAATATATTAATGCTTGATTTTAAATATGTGCATGTTAAAATGTTTGAATGATTGTTTATTCTTGCATGTTAATTTAAAAGCACTAGTTACAAAGTTGCATAACTCACTGAAGTAGGCTACACTTTATACAGAAGTATATTGATGAATTTTCAGTATTAAGATGTATCAAGTTGCAAAAAAAAGTTTCCCCAAGTCATAAGACTGGGATCTGCCAGTCTCTGCTTAGCAACAGCTCTCTCAATATTGTTGGTTGTTACAGACAAAAGACTGTTTGTTCATAAAACCCGCCCATGAAGGAAGACTATTGGTTTAGGCTTATGCCAATCACCCTAACTGTGCTAAAGTTGTCTGAAGTTATAAAGAGGGGAGACGCCCTCCAGATCAGAGCAGTATCAGAAAGTCACATAGTTTCACAGAGTTCAGTTTTTATAGGGAACATGGAGTATTGTGTTTGTGTAAACTTCAGTGTATTTTAATGTTTTTCTTTAAATGTCTAGGAATTAATTCTTTCTTTCCTGAGCTCAAATCTTGATTCGGAGTTAAAAACTCCCGTTCCTAGGTGTTTCTCTATTTTTCTAACTTTTTATCCTGTTAGACTTTGTTTAAACTCACCGTGTTTTTTCCAAGGACTGACCATCTCCATACTGGAAGCTATTTTCAACTCCACAAAGTCAGAAAAATACCTTTTAATTTTGCTATTGGGATCAGATTTTGTAATTATTCTTGAATTTCAATGGGAGAAGCCGCTGACCCATGAAAGCCTCAACGCAGCTCACCATTACACTGTCCTAAGGAAGCCACCATTGCCATCTGAGTTTCGACCTAAGCTCCAACTGTGATTGAAGCAGTCAAAATCCAGCCTTGTGACTGCTTGACTGTAAAGGTTGAACTGTGGACTCTGGAATATCTGCGGGCAGATACTTCCCCTATAATCCACGAAATCTTCAGCTGAGGAAGCCACCAAAAGGAACCACCATGCAAGGAGTCACATGAGCTGTATTCTCTGCTCCATCTGCTGAAAGTAAATAAACGTCTGAGATTTGAGAATAATTCAGCATCTGATCAGATACAAAATAATAATATAATTTTTCTTATTAAAATTCCGTTTTTACATTCTTAAGAGTAGTCCAGAATTTTCCATATAATTAGTTAATTTTCTCCATAAATTTGCATCCAGTATTATTCGTAATTTTCATTTCAACTCTTCCAAATTCATGCTCAAGTCCATGGTTTTATAGATGTGCTCACATTGTTACACTATCCTCAGTTACAAATTTAATGTGATGGCTAATGTTGATCATTTCGCTGTTTACAGGTTACCTGAATGTGATGTCATTTACGTCATTTTGTCACGCGTGGCAAAATGACGTAAATCGCGTGGCAATCGCCCTAACTGTTTTGATGTCTTCCAGTCAGGTTTTCAGCCACACCACAGCACTGAGACAGCTCTAGTTAAGGTCCTTAATGACATCCACTCCAATACAGATAATGGCAACATTTCAGTCTTGGTTCTACTGGACTTCAGTGCTGCATGCGACACGGTCAACCATAACATCTTACTAGAGCGGCTGAAAAGCTGGGTGGGACTTTCTGGTACAGCACTTCGCTGGTTTGAGTACTTATTTAAAAGACAGGGACTATTTTGTGTCAATAGGTAACTACAAGTCCGAGTGAAAAAAAAAATAACCTGTGGAGTTCCCCAAGGTTCCATTTTGGGACCTTTGCTTTTCAACATCTATATTCTCCCACTAGCTCAAATCATAAAAAACAACAAAATATATTACCATAATTATGCAGATGATACACAAATCTACATAACCATCTCACCAGGAGACTATGGTCCAATTAAAACCCTGATCAAATGCATTGGTCAAATTAAAGAGTGGATGTGCCAGAACTTTCTTCAGTTAAACGAAGACAAAACCGAAATAATAGTTTTTGGAGCCAAGACTCAAAGTTAGTACTCATCTGCAATCAATGATGCTAAAAACCAACGGCCAAGCCAGAAATCTGGGTGTGGTTCTGGACTCAGACCTGAATTTTAACAGCCACATTAAAGTGCTGATGACACATTTTTGACTTCCTCTTTTTCAACACATAATACAATATGACAAAATAGGTTGGTCTGTGCAGTTCTAAGTCAAACAGGCTTTTTTTCACATGAATATCCAATAATTTTTCATGAGCGCCATGTCACCAATTACGTCAGTGGCTGGAAAACCCGGCTGCCATGTAGTCCCGTCAATGACAGAACATAGCGCTTAGCTGCTCATTGTACACACAGGATGGAAGCGGTTGAAAACATTGACTATGGTTCCAGCACATGTAGTCTGGAATTGGTTTGTGTTGTCCAATCTTCCAATGATTATAGTTCCAAAGAACTGGATGACAATGAAGAATCTGGGGGCATCAGACCTTATAGGTTTGAACAGTGCCAAGCGAATCACACTCAGAGAGTGACGGTGGAGAGGCACACATGCCCGCCGCAGCAGCAGTGACAAACACATGGCAGGCGAACACCGAGTGTTATTGTTTTGTTACAGCTATTGCAACAAATTATTTGTTCATAAATAAAATTTATTTAAATCCGATTTTTCAATAAAATCATAGCAGTGTATTCTCTGTGGCTCAGGCATCGGGTTTATTTTGGATTATATTTTGAGTTCTTGTTGCTTTTGTTTTGTACATGTGTTTTGTATGCATTTTGAGCCACTTTCAGGTGGGCACTGTCCAAGATTTGCCGGTCCAAACGCACGTGCCCTCTCTCTTTGACAGTCAGCTGTTCATGTGTTGTGTGCATCATCTGCCGTCTTGTCAGCCAGCCAGTATTGCCAACACTATCACGACGTGTTAGCCACTCCACACAGCCGTGGTTCTGTTGCGGCCCTTGAAGCGATGTTGGCCCTGGGGCGCAATCGTGGTTAACACGCCTCCTCTCCATGTTTGCTGGGCAATGTCAGCCCCAAATGCCAACTGTAAGTGTTTCTGCTTGTTTTTGTAAGTATTCACCTTTTTGGGAACTGTTGGCATCATTCTTATGTTCAATACATGTGCTGTGGTGAATTCTGCGTGTAAATCCATTCATCATGACCTTCCGTGCGCTCTTTCGCAGGGCCGACATCACTTCAAGGACGCACGAGAACCACACCGAACATGGAGTGACTAACACATCATGAGAGTGCTGAAAATACTGGCAGACAAACAGCACAGATGACTGGCAAACGGCCGCGAAGTACATACACTGCTCATGATGGTGTGATGAGAAGCACCTGGCAAGGACCTGGAAACATGATCAGCGGGAGCGGAATCATCTGGTGATAATGAGAGAGGGGACGTGCCCGGACCGGTGTGCGATCAGAGAAAGTAGGTCAAAGCTGCGCGTAAATTCATTAATTCTTCCCCTCCTCGTGTGCTCCTCCTGCATAAAAGTGCACGAGGAGGCTTATGACAGTTGGAGCTGAAGCGTGTGATGTGGTCTTTCATTGCCTGCTGTTTATCTAAGCCTGTGACACAACGCGAAGGCATAGCCGTAAAATTAAAACAAGAAACCAGAGAAACTGTGAGCTACAAAGCTGCTGTCATTCTAGTTGACAACACTGGAGTCGTTCTGTTGATTACGTCATTGGGGCGCCGCCCTTAATTTGGTGGGCGGCACCCCAATCCAGTCAGCGGCTGCAGTTTTTTGATGATAAATAGTTTATGCAGGCGCAGTTGTAAATATTATATTGATCATAGACAATGACTTTTGGGTTTACACAACATGCTAAAAAATGTCAAAAACGTGTCATCAGCACTTTAAGACAGTAGTGAAATCAGCCTATTATAACTTAAAGAACATAGTGAGGATTAGAGGTCTGTCTCAGCAGGATCTAGAAAAACTTGTCCATGCATTTATCTTCAGTAAACTGAACTACTGTAATGCCGTCCTCACAGGTCTCCCTAAAAAGTCCATCAGACAGCTGCAGTTGGTTCAGAATGCTGCAGCTCGAGTCTTCACTAAGACCAAGAAAGTAGATCATATAACTGCAGTTCTCAAATCTTTACACTGGCTTCCTGTCTGTCAAAGAATAGACTTCAAAATACTGCTGTTGGTTTATAAAGCTCTGAATTGTATGGGGCCAAAATACATTTCAGACCTGCTAGTCCATTATGAACCACCCAGAGCCTTCAGATCATCAGGGTCAGGCCTACTATCTATGCCCAGAGTTAGAACCAGACATGGTGAGGCAGCATTTAGTTTTTATGCCCCTCACATATGGAACAAACTCCCAGAAAGCATCAGGGCTGCTGAAACTCTCAGATGCTTTAAATCCAGGTTAAAAACTCTCCTATTTGCCATGGCCTTTCAGTAGAACAATTGTTCATCTCCTACAATGCACTGTAAAAAAAATTTTCCTGTTGTATTCTATTTTAGCCTGCTTTTGTTTTTCTTTAACTTACTTCTGAGTTTGCTTTTTAATTCTTATGTATTCCTTTTGCAACTTGATTTTATGCTTTAATGTGTTGTAGCGATATTTAATTTATAATGATGATCAGGTATAAAGATTATTTAATTTGTATTAGTGTATCAGGACCTGAGATTTACTCCCGGTCCACACACACAGAAAAAGCTGATAGTAAACACTCGTTTGGGGGAACCAGCTCAATAAATGTGAGCAATTTATTAATTAATTCCACTTTATACCTATTTAATGAAGTAACCAGTCTCAAAATATTAGTGAATTTGATACTGGGGCTTCAAAGACAGTATCCACGCAACAGAACCACGGCTGTGTGGAGTGGCTAACACGTCGTGATAGTGTTGGCAATACTGGCTGGCTGACAAGACGGCAGATGATGCACACAACACATGAACAGCTGACTGTCAAAGAGAGAGGGCACGTGCGTTTGGACCGGCAAATCTTGGACAGTGCCCACCTGAAAGTGGCTCAAAATGCATACAAAACACATGTACAAAACAAAAGCAACAAGAACTCAAAATATAATCCAAAATAAACCCGATGCCTGAGCCACAGAGAATACACTGCTATGATTTTATTGAAAAATCGGATTTAAATAAATTTTATTTATGAACAAATAATTTGTTGCAATAGCTGTAACAAAACAATAACACTCGGTGTTCGCCTGCCATGTGTTTGTCACTGCTGCTGCGGCGGGCATGTGTGCCTCTCCACCGTCACTCTCTGAGTGTGATTCGCTTGGCACTGTTCAAACCTATAAGGTCTGATGCCCCCAGATTCTTCATTGTCATCCAGTTCTTTGGAACTATAATCATTGGAAGATTGGACAACACAAACCAATTCCAGACTACATGTGCTGGAACCATAGTCAATGTTTTCAACCGCTTCCATCCTGTGTGTACAATGAGCAGCTAAGCGCTATGTTCTGTCATTGACGGGACTACATGGCAGCCGGGTTTTCCAGCCACTGACGTAATTGGTGACATGGCGCTCATGAAAAATTATTGGATATTCATGTGAAAAAAAGCCTGTTTGACTTAGAACTGCACAGACCAACCTATTTTGTCATATTGTATTATGTGTTGAAAAAGAGGAAGTCAAAAATGTGTCATCAGCACTTTAATGTGGCTGTTAAAATTCAGGTCTGAGTCCAGAACCACACCCAGATTTCTGGCTTGGCCGTTGGTTTTTAGCATCATTGATTGCAGATGAGTACTAACTTTGAGTCTTGGCTCCAAAAACTATTATTTCGGTTTTGTCTTCGTTTAACTGAAGAAAGTTCTGGCACATCCACTCTTTAATTTGACCAATGCATTTGATCAGGGTTTTAATTGGACCATAGTCTCCTGGTGAGATGGTTATGTAGATTTGTGTATCATCTGCATAATTATGGTAATATATTTTGTTGTTTTTTATGATTTGAGCTAGTGGGAGAATATAGATGTTGAAAAGCAAAGGTCCCAAAATGGAACCTTGGGGAACTCCACAGGTTATTTTTTTTTTCACTCGGACTTGTAGTTACCTATTGACACAAAATAGTCCCTGTCTTTTAAATAAGTACTCAAACCAGCGAAGTGCTGTACCAGAAAGTCCCACCCAGCTTTTCAGCCGCTCTAGTAAGATGTTATGGTTGACCGTGTCGCATGCAGCACTGAAGTCCAGTAGAACCAAGACTGAAATGTTGCCATTATCTGTATTGGAGTGGATGTCATTAAGGACCTTAACTAGAGCTGTCTCAGTGCTGTGGTGTGGCTGAAAACCTGACTGGAAGACATCAAAACAGTTATTTAATGTCAAGAAGTTGTACAATTGTTGAAAAACAGCTTTTCTATTATTTTACGAAGAAAGGTGAGGTTTGATTTGGGCCTATAGCTGCTCATGAGTAAGCTGTCTAGGTTGCTCTTTTTTAGAAGTGGCTTGATAACAGCTGTTTTAAAGCACTGAGGGAAGACACCTGAATGCAGAGACATAGTTATGATCTGTAGTAGATCTGAGGCCATACAATATGAAACGTTTTTTAAAAACCCTGTTGGGAGGGTATCAAGGCAGCAGGTAGTGGATTTCAGGTGGTGTATGATGTCAATCAAGATTTTATGATTGATTGGAAAAAAAAATTGTCATGGTGTTTACATCTTCTCTATGTGGACACAGAGGAAGCACAAGTGCAGCACCTGGTGTAGGAGCACTGACTGACTGTCTAATTTTTTGAATTTTTGTCAGTAAAAAAAGAGGCAAAGTCATTGCAGGCACGGTTCATAAGTTCAGGAGCTACTGACACAGGGGGATTTGTTAGCCTGTCAACAGTAGTAAACAAGGTGCGTACATTATTGTTGTTTTTAGCAATGATGTCAGAAAAATATGCTTGCCTTGCATTTCTCAGCTCCAAATTATAAATGCTCAATCTCTCATGATAGATTTCATAATGAACCTGTAATTTAGTTTTTCGCCACCTGCATTCAGTTTTTCGACACTTTTTTTCAGCTCTTACTAATTTGGCATTTCTCCATGGAGGTTTCTTAATAGTGACCACCTTCACCTTGATGGGAGCAATGGCACTGATAATATTTGTAATTTTGCCATTGAAATTTTCCACAAGCTCAATTACTGAAGGTGGTGGTGGTGGTGGGGGGGCGGGGTAAGGAGGAGAAAGCTTGGATGAATGTTTCACTGGTAGTATCACTGATGTACCATTTTTTGATGACCTCTGTCTGGATACTTCTGTTGACATTAATAGCATGGTCAAAGAAAACACAAGAATGGTCAGACAGAACAATGTCCATCACCATAACCTTAGAGATGTTCTGACCTTTGGAGATGACCAAGTCTAGACTGTGCCCTCTGTTGTGTGGTTTTTCTGTTACATGCTGAGTCAGTCCAAAGTTATCAAGGACACAACACAATTCTTTGGTCCCTCTGTCCTGAGGGTTGTCAATATGAATGTTAAAATCACCAACAATAACTACACAGTCAAAGTCAACACAGATAATAGACAGCAGCTTTGTAAAATCATCAAAAAAGGTTGCATGATATTTAGGTGGTCTGTAAACATTGAGAAACAACACACGGGAGGAGGAATTCAGCTGAAGAGCCATATACAGTCATGTGAAAAAATTAGGACACCCTGTATAAGCCTGTTTTTTTTTTTTACATATTTGGGCATATGGATATTTAATATCAATGTTAAAAATACTGGGAGATTTGTGTAATACAACTAAACAATTAAAAATGAATTAAAGACTTTTTTTTTCAAATTTTCTGTGAAATGTAATTCTAAACAAATAGTGAGGAATAAATTAGGACACCCCCCATCTTTTTTTAGGACACCCCCACATTCACTCCCATTTAAAATTGCTAAAATAAATGTTAAAAAAATGCAAATAAAACAAAAACAAGGTTAGACATGGATATGTGAACATTTTTTAATAAAGAACTGAATATTTTGTTTTGTTTACTCTTTTTTCTTTTGAATTCTTGGATGGAATATGGGTGGGCAATATAAGCTGCGGCTTCAGCCATCACCCATTTCGGATAACTCACGTGGAATTGTTTAGTAGAAGGAGTCTTTGTCTAATTTGACCTTGTTGTTATATTATACAGTTTCTTTTAACCTGTACTGTATTATCCGAAATAAATAAATTCATTCATTCATTCATTCATTCATTCATTCATTCAATATTTAATGGGGTGTCCTAATTTTTTCATATGACTGTATTCAAATGAAGTAAAGTTATCATAAGACAAGATAAGTTTACATTGGAGGGAATCATTAACCAGACCAGCTACTGGAGTGGTGGCCTAGTTGATAGAACATCTGCCCCACAACCGGGAGGTCATGGGTTCAAATCCCAGCTGGGTCATACCAAAGACCATATGAAAATGGTACTTCTCACCTTCTAGCTTGGTGCACAGTGTAATAGAGTGGGGGAAGGAGAAGTTGTTGTTGGTGGTGCCTTGCATGGCAGCAACCCCTCTGATTCTACATGTGATTAACATTGTAGATAGGAGAAACATAATTTTGTTCTACTGTACATGATTGGCTGTATGGACTAAATGACAACAGAGATGGCTACTTCTTCTACTCCTCCTCCTTTCCTATGCAGCTTGGGTTCACTTATAGAACTGTAGTTGGGAGGGGCTGCTTCAATACGAAAAGATCCACCATTATCATGTAACCAAGTCTCTGTTAAAAACATAAAATCTAATTTTTGTTTTATAATGAGATCATTAATTAAAAATGTTTTTCCTGCCAAAGACCTAATATTTAATAAAGCTAGTTTCAGTGTGTTGAGAACATCATCTGCCAAATTTTAATTTTGTTTAGGCCGTGTTTGGTGATGGGGGGGATGGGGGGAGGATGAAGTGGGAGGTTTCAGGGTGAGAAAATTGGACTAAGACATGGGGTCAGTTTTGTGGTCACAGTGACCAGCTCCTTCATCTGGTCAGTGAAGTCGAGGAGTGGAACGGATGGGGAAGAGGAAGCTGGGGAGGAGGGGGTATGCAGTGGTAGTGGGGGTGGGTCCTCACTGGTGACTTTTGGTGAAGGATGTGTCTGCGCAGGTGGGGGCTGAGGTGGCTTTATCTCACAGTTTCTGCTGGGCTGTATCTTATCCTGTTGTTTTGGTTCTTCTTGTCTCTTGTTCTTGTCCTGGGGAACAGAATGGCGATGCAGAAAATAGAACAGATTGGAGGTAAACAGCCTTACACCTGACCTGCTGAGGTTGACTCCATCTCTCTTAAAAAAGTGCTTGCGGTCCCAAAAAAGTTGAAGTTGTCAATAAAATGAAGTGATTTGTTTGTACAAGCTTCTGATAGCCATCCATTTAAATTAAACAGTCTGCTGAATCTCTCATCTCCTCCTCTGACCGGTGGTAGTAGGCCACTAATGAACACTTCAGCATTCTGACAGCTGACTAGATCCAGCAGCTCCTTAAAGTTCTGTTTCAGCACCTCAGACTGCTGTTTCACAACATCATTTGAGCCTACATGTAATATGAGATTATTCACCATGGGATAATCTGCCATGATATACAAATTTTTGTCTTGATATGCAAAATTTTGTCACATCACACACCATATCCCTGAGAGACCACATTATTTCTGGATGTTTACCACATACGTTTCTCACATCTCTCATGGCAGAGTCACCAACAATCAGTGTTTCAGGTCCAGCTGTTAGCTTTCTCTGTAGCCTTTTACCTTCTGAGTTGTTCAGAATCAGAATCAGAATCAGAATCAGGTTTATTGCCATTGTTCATGTAGTACACAAACTAGGAATTTGTCTCGGTACAATGCTGCAACATTAAACATGATAAGATAAGAGAAATAAACTATACATGTAATAAAGTGTAGGATAAGATTAAGTGATACTGGTCAACAGTTAAAATATATATTAGCCAGCAGCAGATACTGTGGAGAACTATATAGTGCAGTCGGTAATGCAGGAAGAAAACAGTGATGATTGACATGAGTCTGGTTGAGCTGCTGTACATGGTGCACGAGAGTCACTTAGTGTTCAGCAGTCTAATGGCAGAGGGGAAGAAGCTGTTCATGTGACGGGAGGTTTTAGTCTGGATGGACCGAAGTCTCCTACCAGAGGGGAGGGGGGCAAACAGTACGTGACCAGGGTGTGAGGGATCGGCTATGATCCGGCCAGCACGCCTCCGGGTCCTGGAGATGTACAGATCCTGGAGAGATGGGAGCTTGCAGCCGATCACCTTCTCAGCAGTGCGCACGACGCGCTGCAGCCTTAGTCTGTCCCTGGCAGTGGCTCCTGCGTACCACACGGTTATGGAGGTGGTGAGGATGGACTCGATGATGGCTGTGTAGAACTGCACTAACATCTTGGTGGGTAGCTTGAGCTTCCTCAGCTGCCGCAGGAAGAACATCCTCTGCTGGGCTTTTTTGATGAGTGAGCTGATGGTCAGCTCCCATTTGAGGTCCCTGGTGATGGTAGTGCCTAGGAAGCGGAAGGAATCAGCAGTGGTGATGGGAGAGCCTGAGAGGGTGAGGGGGGGCAGAGGAGTAGTGACTTTCCTGAAGTCTACAATCATCTCCACTGTCTTCAAAGCGTTCAGCTGCAGGTTGTTATTGCTGCACCAGGACGCCAGCTGGGCCACCTCTCTCCTGTAGGCGGACTCGTCGCCGTTGGAGATGAGCCCGATGAGGGTGGTGTCGTCCGCAAACTTGATCAACTTGACAGACTGGTGGCTGGAGGTGCAGGAGTTGGTGTAAAGGGAGAAGAGTAGGGGGGAAAGTACACAGCCCTGGGGTGATCCGGTGCTGATGCTAGTATAGTCTGAGACAGTCTTTCCCAGCCGCACATGCTGCCTCCGGTCCGTCAGGAAGTCGATGATCCACCTGCAGAGGGAGTCAGGCACGTTGAGCAGGGACAGCTTGTCCCGGAGCAGAGCGGGGCGGATGGTGTTGAATGCGGAGCTGAAGTCCACAAACAGGATCCTGGCGTAGGTTCCCGGGGAGTCCAGGTGCTGCAGGATGGAGTGGAGGGCCAGGTTGACTGCATCGTCTACAGACCTGTTGGCTCGGTAGGCAAACTGCAGCGGGTCCAGGAGAGGGGTGGTGATGGACTTGAGGTGGAACAGGACCAGGCGCTCAAAGGACTTCATGACTACAGAGGTGAGCGCTACAGGTCTGTAGTCATTAAGTCCAGTGATCCGTGGCTTCTTGGGGACAGGGATGATGGTGGAGGATTTGAGGCAGGATGGCACGTGGCATAACTTAAGGGAGGTGTTAAAAATGTCTGTGAATACAGGAGCCAGCTGTTTCGCACAGAGTCTCAGGGTGGAGGGAGACACGCCGTCTGGGCCGGGGGCCTTGCGCGGGTTCAGTCTGGAGAACTGTTTGAGCACATCCTGCTCACTGATGATAAGGGGAGGGGGGGAGGTGGGGGGGGGGTGCCTTAAATGAAGTAGGGAATGTGGAGGCTGTGGAGCTGGAGGGAGGGGGGGAGTTGGACACAGATGACGAGGTGTCAAAACGGGCATAGTGTTGGGACAGTCTCTGACAAAGGGCTTTGTTATCCTGACCTTTAGGAGCCTGAGGCCGATAGTTGGTGATCTGCCAACTGATTCTTTACCTCTGCGTGTAGGGGGAGATTTTATCCAGGTCATCACATGGAGGTCCAGGGTCTTGGAGTAGCGGCACAAATCTATTCTGAAGTGGCAACACAGGCCAGCCATTCGCATCACAGATCTCACCAAGTTGGGCTGTTGCTTGTCCTCCCTTCACACTGTGTGATGATTTATTCTTGGGCTTTGCACCAAGGGCATTCCAGGGAGGACTAAGCCATGTTAGCGCTGGATAGCTGTGAGTTAGTGGGGCCTTGTTCACTGTTTTTAGTCACTGGCAGTGTTGTATCATTTTCACAGAGGCCATTTACTTCCAGATTAACTTCTAGCCACTGGATTTTAGTTTCCAGCATAGTAATCTTCTGTTGGAGTTTGTGGTAGTCATCTGTAGAAAGGGGAGGCATCTTGTTGCTGCTTGTAGGCCACGTTCACATAGCACTGATAAGATCCAAAAAAGTGGTAGATCATGGTAATAGTGAGCTATACTATATCTTCAGCAAAACATAGTCCTATAGAAGCTTGGGTGAGTCAGCAGACAGAGTCTCAGTCAGGATGCAGAGAGTAAACAGAGGTGGACAATAGTCAGGGAGATCATGGGGAGTTGGCAAGAAGAAGGAGTCGGGGAATCGGGGGGTTTAAGGGTGAATGTATTGTGATGTTAAATGTCATGCAGTGTGATGTGAAATGTCATGCAGATGTGAGATGAGCTGTTGGGTTTAAAGGAGAAACCATGCTTGGCTGTATCACGCTTTTTCTGTGTATGACTGATGTGAGAGTGTAATAAACTTCGTCTGTTCGTAAACCTGCCTCCTCATTTCCCACACTCTCCACACTGGTGACCCTGGACGTATTATAGAACACGAGGCAAGAACCCCGGAGTCGGCCCGGACGGGAAGCCCCAGCAACGCGGCAAGCATCCCACAGACGGCCCGGACGGGAACCCCCAGCAACGTGTGCGCTGTTTCAGTCAAGCTACCGGACTTTTGGCAGCACAACCCGCGCTCTTGGTTCCACCACACCGAGGCCCAGTTTGCCCTCCGGGGAATAACGGCAGAGGAAACCAAGTTTTACTATGTTGTTGCAGCACTGGACGCTTGCACAGCTCAGCAGGTAGCGAGCCTGCTCGACCAGTCCCCAGCCCACGACAGATACGAGGCTCTCAAAGCTGCGCTGACCCAGCGCTACACGCTCTCAGACTGTGAGAGAGCAGAGAGGCTCCTGAGGCATTCTGAGTTAGGAGATGGTTTGGCTGTCGATCTGATGGAGAAGATGTTGGCATTAATGGGCATGGACGACGGGCATTTTCTGTTTGCCCACCTTTTCCTCTGGAACCTTCTAACAGAGGCGAGAGTGGTTCTGGCCAATTCGTTGTTGCTGGCCGCGCTTGACTACCGTGCACTAGCCCAGGAGGCAGACCGGATCATTCTCACCACCAGAGCCCTCACAGTCAATGCGGCGGCGTCAGAACCCAGCGAGACGACCAGAGGAGATGAGGAGCCACCAACAGTAGCGGCAGCGGAGGCCAAGGAGCGCCAGAGAGACATGCTCTGTTTCTACCACCGCCGCCTCGGAGAGAACGCACGCAGATGTGCGCCACCGTGCCAATTCAAGCGCTCGGGAAACGCCAAGGCCGGCAGTCGGTAGCAGCTGCAACCGCCGGCGAAGAGAACAAGCTGCTCTATGTGACGGACTCGCGTTCAGGGAGGCGTTTCCTTGTAGACACCGGAGCCCAGAAAAGCATCATCCTGCCGACCTACGCCGACCAACTGGCAGGACCTAGCGGCCCCGGGCTAGTGGCAGTAAACGGCTCGGGCATTAAGACGTTTGGTGAGAGAACACTGGCTTTATGTCTACACGGCCGTACATACGAGTGGACTTTTGTCATAGCAGCGCTGAGTTTCTCAATCCTGGGAGCTGATTTTCTGTGTGCACATGGTTTACTAGTTGATGTTGCTAACAGATGCCTGGTAAATGCGCTGTCCTTTGACTCTCTCCCCTGTACAGCTCGAGGGGCCGGGCCAGTAACACAAGCCAACGTCACAGCTCCAGGCGGTAAGTTCCACACACTGCTTACTCAGTTCCCAGCACTCACGGTCCCGACGTTTTCAGCGGCCATTGCTAAACACGGGGTGGAGCACTTTATAACCACCACCGGGCCGCCCGTTTTCACACGACCTCGGTGCTTGGACGCAGCTAAACTGGCCATAGCGCGCGAGTGTCACGACCTGAACGCTATCTTTTCTCTGCGTTCAGGTTGTCCAGTGTCGCTCCTGCTCCGGGGTAGTCCGTGCCGGGTCTTCCATGGCCCGCTCTTTGACAGCGCCCAGCTGATTGCCAGCTGTCTAGTTCAGCTGCGCTGGGACAGCTGTCTCCTATTCCCAATCATCTCCCCATTTAAGCGAGCAGCCGGGAGTTACTCGTTGCTGCGACCTCGCTATGGGAAGACGTTCCTTGTGTTTCCCACGACTGTTAGCTCCTACGACTAGCTTCAGTTCGCCGTTACCTCGGCGCTTCACCCAAAGTAAGTGTTGCGACTCGGCGTGTGTTTTTCCCTCGCCGCCTCTCTAGCCTTTCTCCCTGGGTGGTATGTTACCCTTAGTTCTGTGTGTGTTTTAGCCCCACGTGGCTCTTTACTTTGCTGTCCGTTATTTAGTGTAGTGTGTGTCTTGTGTTAATAAATTACGCTAATTCACTGGTCGCCCTCGTATCTCCTTTCTGGCTCGTGAGAGCCAGAGTTATGACAGTAGGTTGCAGCCATAGTGAGACGGCCGCGACCGTGAGTTGGCTGTAAGGACTCAACGCCTTTTTTTCCCCTTCCTCTGGGTGCGGGCGAGCCAGTATCATGTCTCCCTCCAAGAGACTCATGCGGCACCCAGGCCACGATCTCTCGGAGGCTCTGGACCTTGTGGACGGAACGTTGTTCACCACGGACCTCTACGATGCCCCCAGCGAGATACGCTGGCGCCTGGAGCTCGCCGAGGGTATGCTTAACCGCTTTTCTCGCTACTTCCTTCTCCCCGAGGTTAAGGCGAGGAGGGCAGACATCTCTGTGGCCTGGGAGAGGCTCCGTAGGCTGGAGGAGAACTCCGGCAGGAAGCCGAGGACAGGACGCCATCGCTCCTCGCTTCGGAATCCCGCTCCTGCCACCGATCCAGTCCAGGAGTTCGCCTCACCCAGGGGTGATCCCCAGGATAGAGTGACGTCAACCGGGTTTCCCCCGGAGAAGATGAGAGTGACAGCGATGCGCATTGCGGATCGAGTGGCAGTCGCTTCTTCCGCCGCCGTTCCCCCCGTAGCCATGAAGAACGTGATTGCGGCGGTCAGGCTGGTCGAGAAGAACCCGGAGCTGAACGATTATCCGGAATACGCTGACCTGTTGGCTTCGCTCATCGCACAGGAGCGGCGTTTCCCCGACCTCACGTTCAGAAGACGTCGCTCCCAAATTCCCCACTCATCTCAGCGAGAGCCCCGTCCGGATCCCGCTCCAGGAAACCACACGAATTCCGCCTCCCAGCCTGCTGTTGCCCCCGTGTCTCGCCGAAGAAGTGAATCAGCTGCTCCCGCTCCTGCGCCCGCTCTCCCCGCTGTCCCGTCAGCTTTGGGCCCCCAGCTCTCCTCAGCTGTTTCACCCCCCTCTTCGTCATTCACTCCGGCCGCTGGGAGAAGCGCAAATTCATCTCCAGGTGTTCCAGGTCCCGATCCGGTGCGGGTAGCACCGCCTCATCTGTCTGGGGGGTTCCCCACTTCTATCCGGTTGGGAGAAGAGAGACTCAAGTCCCTTGTAACGGGTTCCACCGCCCCTCCGGGAATCAGGCAAGTGTCCTTTCATTCTCCTCCCATTATGAGTGAATTGCCTTGTTTGATTCCTGGGGGAGGAGTTCAGGGTTCACAGTCCCCTGAGCTCTCTCCTCCCGCTGCAAAAACTGAATATGAACCTGCGTCCTCTGTGTCTCTTCCCCTTGAGTGTGCCCCGGTGCCAGGTGTACACCGCTGCGCGAGGAGGAGGCGGCCTGTGGCCCTGGAGGGTTTTGCCCCAGCCCCGCAGCCACGTTATGGGCAGAGGAGAAGGTCGAACTGCCTGTTGGAGCCAGCGCCGACGGTTAAGCGTCCCCGGGTCTCCACGGAGGAATGGTTCGGCCCAGCAGAGTCCAGATCTCCTGCCTCCACGCCAGGTGGGCTGTCGACGCGGTCTTCGGCGTTTGGAGGTCGTTTGACTGTGGAAACCATCATGCCGGCTGCGGAGCCATTCGCAGTCGAGTTGGAGCCGGAGGACGGAGTCCTGCACGCTGAGCCCGGAGCATCGAAGTCCTGGATGGCGGTAGAACCCGAGATCAGGCAAGTGCTCTATTTTGTTTTTCTCTTCTCTATTCTGGAGCATTATTGCCTGTCTCTCGGGGGGGCGGGCCGGGTGCAGCCGTCTGCTGCACTCGAGCCTGTTCCGCCGGGCTCTGCCGCTGCCGGTGATCCTGATCCCGGTTCCTTTTGTCCCTCTGAGCCTCTCCCCAGGGCCACCGGGAGTGCTGTCTCGGTCCAGCTGGAGTCCACCGGGAGTGTTTCGCCGGTCCAGCTGGAGTCCACCGGGAGTGTTTCGCCGGTCCAGCTGGAGTCCACCGGGAGTGTTTCGCCGGCCCGATCGGGGTCCACCGGGGGTGCTGCGCCGGCCCGATCGGGGTCCACCGGGGGTGCTGCGCCGGCCCGATCGGGGTCCACCGGGGGTGCTGCGCCGGCCCGGGTAACAGTTAGTGTGGGAGCTGGAGGATTGTGTTCGCCTGACGTCAGGCTGACTTCGTCCCTTGCCTCCATCATTTCTCCTCCTGCCGCTGTTGGGGTTCCTCTCACCCGGGCCAGTTTCCCCCTACCCTTGTTGCCATTAGATGGCAGGCTAACTTTGCCCCTGGCCTCCATCTCTTCTCCCCCTACTACTGTGGGGGTTTTTCTCACCTGGGTCAGTTTCCTCCTGCCTTTTCCCTCAGGGAGGAAGCTGCACCAAGACTTCTACCTCAGCTCTCCGTGGTCTGAGGTCACGGGACGACCGCCTGGGAAGCCATCTGGCTGGTTCGGTGGTCTGGGTCGGCCTCCGGATAAACTGTGTCTCCTAGCCTGGGACTCGGGTAGGCCATCCGAACTGGTGTTGTGGTTCCTGGCCTGGTGGAGTTCAGGCCGCCCGCCGGACAAGCTGTCATCGCCTGCCTCACTCCACCTGCTGTCATTCCTGACAGACTGACTAACTGTTCATAGCCTTGTGTTTTGTATGCCTCCATTATTTAATTTCATTCAGGACATCAAGGAACTTTCTGTGTTAGAGTCCTTATTGGGATGTCATTTCTACCGAGAATTTTTCTTTAGACAATTTTCTGTGTTTTACGATCCCTGTATGGATCCCTATTCTAATTTCTCCCTTAAGTAGCATTTGCTTCACATTGCCTGGCCTCATTCCGAGTAGTCTTGTTTTTCTGTATTTATATCCTCCTCCAGACTGTTTAGTGACACTTTTTGTGCTAATACGTGTTTGAGGAGTTGTTCCTTTTGTATTTTTATGCCCGGACTGCCTCCTTTGTATATTATTCTGTTCTGGCCGGGGTTACATGTGTAAGTCTATTTAAACCATATGTTCAGAGTTTTGTAGTTTTTGGCCTTCGGGACATGAGTTTTTTTTTTTTTTTTTTTTTTTTGTTATTGTCCTCACCCTAAGTTATTGAACTTTTTCCATGACTATGTCGCTATGTTTCTGCATTTTGGTTCTTGTCGTTTCTCCTCACCTCCTGTGGTCACCTGCACAGACCGTCTGGCCTCTGCAGAGGAAGGGGTGATGGTTTTTTTGGGGGGGGGGTTTAAGATTATTATGGTATCTGACCCTATACTGTATCTAGGTTTTTTTTTCTTCCCTGCCTCCTTTTTCTGGTCCCTCCCTTTCTCCCAGATCTGGCCCCCACCGCCCTCCCTGGTCTTCCCTCGGGGTGGGGGGGGGGTTTAGGCCGCTCCAGGAGGCGCGGCTCAGGGGAGGAGTACTGTCACGACCTGAACGCTATCTTTTCTCTGCGTTCAGGTTGTCCAGTGTCGCTCCTGCTCCGGGGTAGTCCGTGCCGGGTCTTCCATGGCCCGCTCTTTGACAGCGCCCAGCTGATTGCCAGCTGTCTAGTTCAGCTGCGCTGGGACAGCTGTCTCCTATTCCCAATCATCTCCCCATTTAAGCGAGCAGCCGGGAGTTACTCGTTGCTGCGACCTCGCTATGGGAAGACGTTCCTTGTGTTTCCCACGACTGTTAGCTCCTACGACTAGCTTCAGTTCGCCGTTACCTCGGCGCTTCACCCAAAGTAAGTGTTGCGACTCGGCGTGTGTTTTTCCCTCGCCGCCTCTCTAGCCTTTCTCCCTGGGTGGTATGTTACCCTTAGTTCTGTGTGTGTTTTAGCCCCACGTGGCTCTTTACTTTGCTGTCCGTTATTTAGTGTAGTGTGTGTCTTGTGTTAATAAATTACGCTAATTCACTGGTCGCCCTCGTATCTCCTTTCTGGCTCGTGAGAGCCAGAGTTATGACAGTGAGGAGTTTGCCAACTTGGAAAGGTTGGGCATCATCAGGCGATCAAACAGCCCGTGGGCATCCCCGCTACACATGGTCCCTAAGGCTGAGGGGTCGTGGCGACCGTGCGGGGATTTCCGCAGGTTGAATAACGCCACAGCACACGACCGCTACCCGATTCCCCACATTCAGGATTTTTCCATTCACCTCGCCGGAGCACGCATTTTTTCTAAAATAGACCTGGTCCGCGGTTACCACCAGGTCCCAGTGTGCGCGGAGGACATACCCAAAACAGCGGTAATAACTCTGTTTGGCTTGTTCGAGTTTCTGCACAAGCCATTCGGATTAAAAGGAGCGGCACAGACATTCCAGCGCATGATGGACGCTATGCTTCGCGATCTCCCGTTTGTGTTCGTCTACCTGGATGATATCCTGGTAGCCAGTGCGTCTGAAGACAAACACGTAACCCACCTCAGGACAGTTTTCCAGAGGTTGGAGGAGCACGGGTTAATAATCAACCCGGCGAAGTGCCAGTTCAGCGTGATGGGGATTGATTTTTTGGGGCACCGCGTCTCACCGGAGGGAGCGATACCCTTGCCCGACAAAGTGCGTGCTGTGGCGAACTTTCCCCGGCCTCAGACGGTCAGGGCGCTGCAGGAATTTTTGGGGATGGTTAACTTTTATAACCGTTTCCTTCCCCGCGCAGCTCAACTCATGCAACCATTGTATGCTGCGCTCAAGAGACGGAAACCCGCGGATGGAGTCAAATGGACTCCGGAGCGAGAGCAGGTGCTCTCTGAGGTTAAAGCAGCCCTGGCAAACGCCACACTGTTGGCGCACCCAGACCCGGTGGCCCGGATAGCGCTCACTACCGACGCCTCGGACATGGTCATAGGGGCCATCGTGGAGCAACGTGTCGCTGGTTCTTGGCAACTGCTCGCTTTTTTCAGCAGGGCTTTGCGCGACAGTGAGCATAAATACAACACGTTCGACGGAGTTGCTGGCTCTCCACCTGGCCATACGCCACTTCCAGTTCTGGCTGGAAGGGCGCAGCTTCACCGTGTTCGTGGACCACAAGCCGCTGACTTTCGCGATGGCCAAGGTTTCGGAACCATGGTCGGGCCGGCAGCAGAGACAGCTGGCCGCGATCTTGGAGTTTACGACCGATATCCAGCATGTGTCGGGTAAACTGAATGTGGTGGCGGACTGCCTCTCGCGCGCGGTTGTGGCCCTGGTCTGCGTAGGGATAGATTATACAGCCATGGCTGCAGAGCAGATTAGCGATACGGACGTGTGCGCGCTCCAGTCTGGACCAACAGGGTTAAGGCTGGAGAACAGAGTACTGCAAGACGGCAAGCCCCCCCCTAATCTGTGACATCTCCATGGGACGCCCGCACCCAGTGGTCCCAGTTGCGTGGCGCCGCCACGTGTTTGAGTCAGTTCACGCTCCGGCGCACCCAGGAGTGCGCGCGTCAGTCAAAATGGTGGGAGCGAAATTCGTGTGGCCAGGCCTGCGCAAACAAGTGAAAGAGTGGGGGGCAGCCTGCGTAGCGTGCCAACGAGTCAAAGTGCACAGACACATGAAGGCTCCTTTGGAGCCATTTAGTATACCGGCTAAAAGATTCGACCATGTTCATGTGGACCTCGTGGGCCCCCTCCCACCGTCGCAGGGGTGCACGCACCTTCTGACAGTGGTAGACCGCACCACACGCTGGCCAGAAGCAGTCCTGCTGGCGGCAACCACGTCCACGGACGTGGCGCGCGCTTTTTTGACAACATGGGTGGCGCGTTTTGGAATCCCGTCGGACATCACGTCCGATAGGGGCCCGCAGTTTGTTTCCGACCTTTGGTCCGCGATGGCCCGCAGCCTGGGTGTTGCAATTCATTGCACAACCGCGTACAACCCACAGGCCAATGGGTTATGCGAGCGTTTTCATAGGTCACTGAAAGCAGCACTCAGGGCTTCGTTGACGGATGCAAATTGGGGCCCGGTTGCCGTGGGTTTTATTGGGGTTGCATTCCGCACTAAAAGAGGATTTAGAGGCGTCCCCAACAGAGCTGTTTTTTTCTCAACCACTGTGGCTGCCTGGGGAATTTTTGCCAGATAATCCCGCGCCGGACAACTGCCCATCTCAGCATTTGCAGCATAGGGCAGACACAGGCACGCTGCCCGGCCTGGCCCACCACTGTTTTCCACGCGCTTTCGTGCCAAAATCTTTGAAGAACGCGGCGTTTGTGTTCGTCAGGCACGATGCCAACCGCTCTCCATTGCGCCCACCCTATGATGGCCCGTTCAGAGTGCTGGAAACAGGGGACAAGCATTTTTTGTTAGACTTGGGGGGGCGTCGGGAGAAAATATGCATAGACAGATTTAAGCCCTCCTTTGTAGTGGCGGACGAGCAAGTGCTGCTGGCTCGGGCCCCTCGGCGTGGAGGACCCCCACTGAGAACTCCCCAGGCAAACGATTCACCAGGACAGCCACACGGGCAAAGCGGAGTTCCCCCCCCACCTCGCCATGGCCCACCCGCAGTCAGACACACTTCCAAGAGCCCCCCGCCGGCACAGAAACCCCCTTTACAGCAGATATGGGAGGAGACTGAAGCCCAAAAGTCATGTGGACTGAAACTCTGTCTGGGGGGGTAGTATAGAGGCTTGGGTGAGTCAGCAGACAGCGTCTCAGTCAGGATGTAGAGAGTAAACAGAGGTGGACAATAGTCAGGGAGATCATGGGGAGCTGGCAGGAAGAAGGAGTCGGGGAGTTGGGGGGTTTAAGGGTGAATGTATTGTGAGGTTAAATGTCATGCAGTGTGATGTGAAATGTCATGCAGATGTGAGATGAGCTGTTGGGTTTAAAGGAGAAACCGTGCTTGGCTGTATCATGCTTTTTCTGTGTATGACTGATGTGAGAGTGTAATAAACTTCGTCTTATGGCGGCACATGGGGAAAGCATAATGTGTAACATCTTAGATAAGAACAAAGAGCAGAGGTTCCCTGGTGAGATAACACGGAGGTGTGAAGGATGAATGCAGTGTGATCTTTTGTGTATCAGAAACTTCTAGAAGGATGGTAAAGGATTAAGGAAGTGAATGCAATGTGACCTTTTGTGTGTTAGAAGCTTCTGGAGGAATGCCATAGTATTTAAGAGAAGAGTCTTTGCTGAGATGCCATTCTTTCTGACTATGCTTCTGTGTGAGATGTGTAATAAACTGTCTGAGTCAAATCCGCCTCGTTATTTACATGCTCCACACTGGTAACCCAAGACGAATCATGGAACACGACGAAAGATCCCCGGAGCCAGCCTTGTTGGGAGCCCCCAGCCAAGCATATGCTGTTGCAATCAAGCTACCGGATTTTTGGCAGCACAATCCGCGCTCCTGGTTCCACCTAGTTGAGGCGCAGTTCGCCCTCCGGGGGATATCGGCGGATGACATGAAGTTCCACTATGTGGTCGCAACGCTCGACGCCCACACGGCTCAGCATGTGGAGAGCCTGCTCGATCAGCCATCAACCAACGACAAGTACAACGCGTCCGAAGACGAACACGAAACCCACCTCACGGCGGTTTTCCGGAGGTTGGAAGAGCACGGGTTAATAATCAACCCAGTGAAATGTCAGTTCGGGGTGACGCGGATTGATTTTTTGGGGCACCGCGTCTCTCCCGAAGGAGCGGTTCCGCTGCCTGACAAAGTGCGCGTGGTAGCAGATTTTCCCCGGCCGCAAACGGTCAGGGCGTTACAGGAATTTTGGGGAATGGTGAATTTTTATAACCGTTTCCTTCCCCGCGCAGCGCAGCTCATGCAACCACTGTACGCCGCGCTCAAAAAACAGAAACCCGCGGATAAGATCGAATGGTCCCTGGAGCGAGAGCGGGCGTTCTCGGAAGTCAAAGCAGCCCTGGCAAACGCTGCATTGCTGGCACATCCAGACCCAACGGCCCGCATAGCGCTCACCACTGATGCGTCAGATGTGGCCATAGGGGCGGTCGTGGAGCAGCGCGTAGCCGAGGCTTGGCAGCCGCTCGCCTTTTTCAGCAGGACTTTGCGCGACAGTGAACGTAAATACAACGCGTTCGACAGGGAGTTGCTGGCTCTCCACTTGGCCATTCGCCACTTCCAGTTCTGGCTGGAAGGGCGCTGTTTCACCGCGTTCGTTGACCACAAGCCACTAACATTCGCGATGGCCAAGGTTTCAGAACCGTGGTCGGGCCGGCAGTAGAGACAGCTGGCCGCGATCTCAGAGTTTACTACCGATATTCAGCATGTGTCGGGTAAACTGAATGTAGTGGCAGAC
Organism: Pholidichthys leucotaenia; assembly: GCA_020510985.1. Classification (NCBI taxonomy): domain Eukaryota; kingdom Metazoa; phylum Chordata; class Actinopteri; order Cichliformes; family Pholidichthyidae; genus Pholidichthys; species Pholidichthys leucotaenia. The sequence goes on along the minus strand of CM035837.1, from coordinate 313,986,936 downwards.
TGCCTCTCACGCGCCGTGGCTGCCCCGGTCTGCGTGGGGATAGATTACACAGCCATGGCCGCGGAGCAGGTTAGTGACGCGGACGTGCGCACGCTCCAGTCTGGACCAACAGGGTTAAGGTTGGAGAGCAGGGTGCTGCAAGATGGCATGCCCCCCCAATCTGCGATGTCTCCACGGGGCGCCTGCGTCCCGTGGTCCCGGCTGCGTGGCGTCGCCGCGTGCTTGACTCGGTTCATTCTTTGGTGCACCCGGGAGTGCGCGCGTCGGTCAAAATGGTAGGGGAGAAATTCGTGTGGCTGAGCCTGTGCAAACAGGTGAAAGAGTGGGCGGCAGCCTGCGTGGCGTGCCAACGAGCCAAAGTACACAGACACACGAAGGCTCCCTTGGAGCCATTTCATATTCCGGCTAAAAGGTTCGACCATGTCCACGTGGACCTCATGGGCCCCCTCCCGCCATCACAGGGGTGCACGCACCTCCTGACAATGGTGGACCGCACCACGCGCTGGCCGGAAGCGGTTCTGCTGGCCGCAACCACAGCCGAGGAGGTGGCGCGCGCGTTTTTAACAGCATGGGTGGCGTGTTTTGGAATCCCGTCGGACATTACATCCGACAGAGGCCCTCAATTTGTTTCCGAACTCTGGTCAACAATGGCCCGCAGCCTGGGTGTCTCAATTCACCGCACTACCGCGTACAATCCACAGGCTAATGGGTTATGTGAACGTTTTCATAGATCATTGAAAGCGGCTCTCAGGGCTTCACTGACGGATGCAAATTGGGTAGACAAGCTACCGTGGGTTTTATTGGGGTTACGTTCTGCGCCTAAATAGGATTTGGAAGCTTCCCCAGCTGAACTCGTTTTTGCACAACCACTTCGGCTGCCCGGGGAGTTTCTTCCAGATAATCCCACACCGGGCATTTCCCCACCGCAGCTGTTGCAGCGTAGCATAGACACAAGCATGCTGCCGGGCCCTGCCCACCACAGTTTTCTGCGTTTTTTTGTACCTAAAACTTTGAAAAACGCAGAGTTCGTGTTTGTCAGACATGACGCCCACCGCCCGCCATTGCGACCACCTTATGATGGACCGTTCAGAGTGCTGGAAACAGGAGATAAGCATTTTTTGCTAGATTTGGGGGGTAGGAGGGAAAAGGTTGGCATAGACAGACTCAAACCCGCTTTTGTGGTGGCGGACGAGCAAGTGCTGTTGGTGAGGGCCCCTCGGCGTGGAAGACCCCACGGGGAGCTTCCCAGAGAAAAGTTTCCCCAGAACACCCACAGGGACAGACAAAAAGTTTTCACCCCCAAACATCAACCCCCACAGCATGACGGCGCCGCGGAGGCGGTGAATCCTGGTTACAGCAGATATGGGAGAAGACTGAAGCCCAAGCAGCATGTGGATTGATGTTTAATGGTTCTATCACAGCATACGGACTGTTATTCTTTTGTTCTATCCAATATGCTCGGGGGGGGGGTAGTATGGCGGCACATGGGGAAAGCATAATGTGTAACGTCTTAGATAAGAACAAAGAGCAGAGGTTCCCTGGTGAGATAACGGTGAGGTGTGAAGGATGAATGCAGTGTGATCTTTTGTGTATCAGAAACTTCTAGAAGGATGGTAAAGGATTAAGGAAGTGAATGCAATGTGACTTTTTGTGTGTTAGAAGCTTCTGGAGGAATGCCATAGTATTTAAGAGAAGAGTCTTTGCTGAGATGTCATTCTTTCTGACTATGCTTCTGTGTGAGATGTGTAATAAACTGTCTGAGTCAAATCCGCCTCGTTATTTACACGCTCCACAGTCTGTTCGTAAACCTGCCTCCTCATTTCCCACACTCTCCACAGTCCCAGTGATTTCTGAGAATCTGGCAGGAGCTGCCCATAAATTTCTTGCAGGGAAAATAAAAATATTGACTGAAAAGCGCAAGCAGAGGGCAGAGCGAAGCAGCGGAGTCTCCTTCCACCAGCAAGCCAACAAAAAGTTTCGAGAGAACCACAATCTGGTGACATTTTTGCACAAACATTTACAGCAACAGAAAGCTTTAGTGCTAATGCCAACAACAGGTTTGAACTATCCAGTGAAACTGTCGTCTGTTTCCCCCCATTCGTTTCTTAACCCCTTGCACTCCGGTCAATTTCCCTAAAAACGCCAAAAAATAACGTGCCCAAAGTAAATTGAAAGCTGTTCTTCAACCCTTTGCAGCATCTTCATGGGGTTGGTCTCATTTAAAAGAAAACACTTTGAATTTTTTCATAATCTCTCTAAGTGCCCCGGCCACTGAGTTACAGTCATCTAAACATAGTGAACTTGAAGAAAATAAATTTGGCCTGGGTGTTTTTTTGGATACAAATGCTTGCAAATAACACACAGCTTCAGATCCGGGCTGAAAAATGCAACAGAAATGTAAAACCAAGTGTTATCCAGCTGAGGTCCAAATTTTGTAACAATACCACAAAAAATAAATATATTACACAGCTTTTTCCTCAGGTAGTTCCCAGGCATTTTGGAACTGTGCCAAATTGTGCCAAATGGCACAGTTTGGAAAAATGTCTAACTTTTGAATGCTTCAATGTAGAAGCTTCATTTTGGGCTCTAATGAAAGGTCACACGCAGTGCTGTGTCTGTGTGTGTGTGTGTGGGGGGGTTGTCCCTCCCCCTCGCTACAGAGGATGGACATCGGCCATCGCTACATGACGGATTAGCCTCATATCGCGATGTGGGACAGCAGCTCAGTCACCGCTGCTCCCCGCCCCCCTCGCTACAGAAGAATAGCGGGGGGGGCGGCGTTCATGGTCTGGACGTGATGAACAAACCGCGTACCGCGGCGCACGAACTTCAGACTTCGTGCGCCGCACAGTTGTAATTTACCGATCGGTCAAAAGTCATTTTGGATTACAATTTTCAGGGATAGAGAATAATTTAGCTTATAACACCTTACCTCTTCACAGCAGCAGCGGAGCTGGTGAACTTCTCTTCCTCATTGTCAGACGAATGCGACGCTGGTCCGCTCGTGGTTCTGGTCTCGTGACCCGATCAAAACATAATTCCATTATTGCGGTTTTGTGCTTTCATGATTGCGGTTTTTGGCAAACGATTTTTCAAAACAAATAACAGTAGTAATTAAAAAAAGACTGGCGAAGGCGTGTGTGTCACTCAGCCTTCGTCGTCAGCCTCCGTCGGTCTATGATGACCATGGAAGAAAATCATAACGTCTACTCTGCTGGAACAAAAACAAAATAAGCACCGCCTGTGGCCGAACATGCTGATGCGCGAATGCTGTCACACAGGTTGCATTTGTGGGTGGTCTCCGTGCTGCTGGGTCTGTGACGGTTCTTTCTGCGAGTCCTTTTGTGATCCGCTGCAGCAGTCTGTCTTCACCCAGCCTTAAAAAAAACAGCTGGCGAACTTCTCTGCTTCAATTGGCTCACTGCATTCACAGCGTTGGTAGGAGGGTCCTTCTTGCTAGGTTTTCAGTCATTGGTTCTTCAAGGTTTCAGAAACCCAATTCAAGGCTCTGATTAGTCGAATGAGAGGTCAATCAGATGAACTAATCTGTTCGCGGCTGTGTCTGCAGCTTTTATTTTCAGTGCGCACTTGGACACCGTCACCATCTACATCATGTCCTACATCACCATCTCCATCATGCATCCTAGAGCACACGAGGGCGCACGAGAGCGCCCTCGTGCGCTCTAGGACGCAGAGACTTGCCCGCCCATGGTACAACGGAGTGCAAGAGGTTAACCTGCTGGTAATGTTGCTGAGTCTCCTCAGGAGGAACAGCCTGCGCTGCCCTTTCTTGTAGAGTGCATTGGTGTTGTGTGTCCAATTCATTTTATTGTTCAGGTGAACACTCAGGTACTTGTAAGATGTCACCATCTGAGTGTCTGTTCCCTGGATGTTTACTGTGCTGTGAGGAGTTGTCCATGCCTATTATGTGCTGTTTTTTCTTTTAAAATCTTCTTGCTTGCCTCAGGGACTACAGATGGAAATTAATGAGAATGCTATAATCTGGTACAGAGTATCTTTTCCCTGTGTTTAAGGGTTTTCTGTACCTGGTCCCTGACAAATAAACTAATAAACTATAACTAACTATATTCTAATTTATTGAAATGCACCTGTTTTGTCTTTTATTTTCTAAATGTTATTTGGAATTTAATTAATAAAATATACCTAATTATCTATTTTCACTTTGTATTAACAAAACTGTATATCTGAATCTGTAAAATTATCATTTGCGTACTAAATAATCCATCATTTATCCATCTATCCATCTTCTACTGTTTATCCGGAGGTCTGGGTTGTGTAGGCAGCCGTGTAAATAGAGAAGCCCCGACTTCCCTCTCCCCAGCCACCTCCTCCAACTCCTCAGGGAGGACACCAAGGCATTCCCAGGCCAGTTGAGAGATATAGGGCCGTATTACAATGACACGGTCCGTAATCAGTTCTCACTGACGCAGAGTGCATTTAAGCATTTCCAAGTTCATTTCCTTATCACAGCAGTGTAAAAACAAATTTGTCGCTGGGTGCAAGGTTTAAAAGAGACTGGTCTAATTATTCAGAGGTGTGTTTTGGATAATCCAATCCAAAGCACTCCTGCCCATTCCTTTAATGCACAGAGGCATATTACCTAAAGTGAACTCTGATCATGAGGATGTGTTTAAGACAGGTTTTGTGCTAGCCAAAGGGCGTGCACACAATAGAAATGCTGCTTGGTAATTAGGTAATTAGGAAGACATTAATCATAGTTGATGCCCAGTTAGGTATTTTAGAGAGAACAGGTAAAATATAATGCAGGGCTGAAAAATCAGCTGAATGGTTTAATGTAGTGTGCACAGATGCAACACACAGACATGAATGAGTTTGAAACTTCAGGAAAAGAGGATGATGTTTGAACAAACGTTCATAAAATGGAAGGATCATTAACAGTGGCGCGGAAGTCGCTCTTGGCCCGTGGGGAGATTGAGTGCTCCCTCTCCTGTTTCTTTCATCAACCTAGGGTAGGAGTGTCCAGTCATGTGCCATGGAGGGCCAAGACCCTGCAGGTTTTCTCTTCTACCCAGTTTTCTTCAGCATGTGTTTTCACTGATCAACAATCAGTGGGAAGAAGTTCAGTGAAATCTGCTGTTGAAGACACTGGTTGGAGGTAAAGCCTGCAGGGTTTTGGCCCTCCATGGCACATGATTGGACACCCCTGACCTAGGGTCTTCCCTGTCTCATGCGGGGGTCTGATGAGGTTTGTGGCTGTCTATCTCAGTCCCTCCCAGGAGGGAGGGAAGAAGGAGATCTGGCATGGCATCCCGTCCACTGCTGACCGCCACGAAGTGAGCCCACTCTCGGCGGCCCCTCTCGGGGGCTGATAGGTGGCAGTTGGGGTGCCCGCAGCTCGAGAACCCTGACCATAGGAGTGCGGTACAGGTAGCCTTGGGTCGGTTGGACACGGGGGGCGCACAGTCACAGGCAGATGTGGACGCATCTCCTGTCTCTGAGGGGAGTTACAGTGAAAAGTAAAACCCTGTTCATTTCCCTAAAAATAAACCCATTAATGCCAAATTAGTCTGTGATGAAAACAAAAATGTGGATGGCATAAAAATCTTCAGACTGAAGCTGGACTTAAGCACCCCCATCACGTCGATGCCATTACCGATGTACGTCGCCCACACAGTGATTGGCAATTTTTTCTTGTGTGATGGGTGGAATGTGTTGTTCCGTTGCCAAAACGGATTTCTGCTGATGTGTAGAATGATTTGTGTTTGTCGTGTTTTTGTTTATTAAATAGCAATGGGCAGGAGCAGATTGTGATGGAATTGGAGCTAATAAATTTTAAAAAGCAACTTTTCATATGATCGCTGTCTTATGTACAAACAGAGCGAGACGTGAGCCAATCTATGCCAAGCAAAGAACTGAACTTTATTGCCAACCGGCAAAACATATACAGTGGCCGCAGCCCACCTGACGTCACCACGTTGTGTGTCCAGCACTGGCTACAGCAAGCCTCAAGGGCCAAACCCACACACAACAGTCTACCCCCCCCTCACAAACTGTAGAACCGCAAATAACCGCCAATAACGCCCCCCCCCCCAAAAAAATAGTAAATTAAACACCCACAAAATTAACACAAGTAAAACATAAACATATTGCATATACAGTATTTCACAAAAGTGAGTACACCCCTCACATTTTTTATTATAAATTTTTTATCAAATATTTTATTATATCTTTTCATGGGACAACACTGAAGATATGACACTTTGATACAATGTAGTCATTGTACAGCTTGCGTGACAGTGTCAGTTTGCTGTCCCCTCAAAACAACTCAACACACAGCCATTAATGTCTGAACCGCTGGCAACAAAAGTGAGTACACTCCGAAGTGAAAATGTCCAAACTGTGCCCAAAGTGTCAATATTTTGTATGGCCACCATTATTTTCCAGCACTGCCTTAACTCTCTTGGGCATGGAGTTCACTAGAACTTCACAGTTTGCCACTGGAATCCTCTTCCACTCCTCCATGACGACATCATGGAGCTGGTGGATGTTAGAAACTTTGCGCTCCTGCACCTTTCGTTTGAAGATGCCCCACAGATGCTCAATAGGGTTTAGGTCTGGAGGCATGATTGGCCAGTCCATCACCTTTACCCTCAGTTTCTTTAGCAAGGCAGTGGTTGTCTTGGAGGTGTGTTTGGGGGTCTTTATGTTGGAATACTGCCCTACGGCCCAGTTTCCGAAGGGAGGGGATCATGCTCTGCTTCAGTATGTCACAGTACATGTTGGCATTCATGGTTCCCTCAATGAACGACAGCCATGCAGACCAATTTGATGCAGTGTGCAACGTATGGTCTGAGCACTGACAGGCTGACCCCCCACCCCTTCAACCTCTGCAGCAGTGTTGGCAGCACTCATACATCTACTTTCAAATGACAATTTCTGGATAAAATGCTGAGCACATGCACTCAACTTCTTTGGTTGACCATGGCGAGGCCTGTTCTGGGTGGAACCTGTCCTGTTAAACCGCTATATGGTCTTGGCCACTGTGAAGCAACTCAGTTTCAGGGTGTTGGCAATCTTTTATAGCCTAGGCTATCTTTATATAGAGCAACAATTCTTTTTTTCAGGTCCTCAGAGAGTTCTTTGCCATGAGGTGCCATATTAAACTTCCAGTGTACGTATTAAACTTCCAGTGTATTAAACTTCCAGAGTGTAAGAGTGATAACACCAAATTTAACACACCTGCTCCCCATTCACACCTAAGACCTTGTTACACTAATGAGTCACATGACACCGGGGAGGGAAAATGGCTAATTGGGCACAGTTTGGACATTTTCACTTACTGGTGTACTCCCTTTTATTGCCAGCAGTTTAGACATTAATGGCTGTGCGTTGAGTTATTTTGAGGGGACAGCAAATTTACACTGTTATACAAGCTGTACACTGACTACTTTACATTGAATCAAAGAGTCATATCTTCAGTGTTGTCCCATGAAAAGACAATAAAATATTTACAAAAATGTGAGGGGTGTACTCACTTTTGTGAGATACTGTATATAAACACAAACAACTAATTAGGCGTCTGGGTGGACTGCCAACATGCCCATGTGTTGAGGTGGATTATTCTGCCACCTATTGGCCAACACGTCCTGATTACTCAAGTCCCACAACAAAGTCATCTCGGTACCTTGGCCTCTTGACGGTTTCTTGCCGAGCGCCTCACAGGTGGAGGTCCTGCTACAGGCTCCGTCAGCCATACTCGTGCGCCCCCCAGCGTCTCAGTCAAGTTCCAGCTGGTGTCCGTCTCGTCCTTTGGAGCCCTCGGATCCTGGGTTGGTGAGGCTAGAATGCCACTGTAACCTGTCTGAGAGGCAAAACGTGTCCAGGCCCAGCTGCTCCATGATCTGCAGTGGTCCTGTCCAGAATGGCTGCAGCTTGTGCGTGTGGTTGGGGTGCCTGATCCTAACCCAGTCCGCTACACTGAGTCCATGAGTTCTCTCCCTGTGCTTCTTGTCGAAGTGTTGTTTCATTCTCCGCTGTTGTTCGAAGACCCAGCCCCTTGGTGGATTTGCATCCGCCGGGGGCGGGGGGGGGGGGATCCAGGGGAAGATGTAATTCACATTCCAGCATGAGCTTCACTGGGGAACACCCCATCGTGGCATGGGCCATTATTCTATAATGGAGAAACGTGTTCTGAAGGGCGTCAAAGAACATAATGTCATCCACCAGGTGTGCTCTTAGTCCATTCTTTTAACGTCTTGCTGAAACGCTCCACTCCCCCATTAGCCTGAGGATGATAGAACGTGGTTCTAATGTGTTCCACGCCCCTTTCACCCAAAAACTCCTCAAACCCCCCAGAGATGAATTGCGGCCAATTGTCCATCATAATGGTGTTTGGAGCACCCCACCTAGCGAAGAGTGACACGAGGAAACTGGTGACCACATCGGTTGTGACTGAACTGGTGGGTAACACCTCTGGCAATTTTGAAAACAGATTGCAAGCCACCAGCAGGGAACAGCTGTTCGCGGGGGCTGTATGTAACTCACCGCAAATGTCCAGTTGAATGTGCTTCCAGGGGCCATCCGGGTATTGTAACGGTCGCAGCGGTGGGGGAGGTGGTACCCCGGTATTCCCATTCTCCAAACATGGTACACAGTTCTTTACCATAATCTCAATGTCCTTGTCAATACCCGGCCACCAAACCGAATACCTGCAGCATTGTTTCACCCTAACCCCCTGTAGATGGCCCTCGTGGAGCATGGCTGAAACGCGAACCCTTAGCAACACTGGAACCACCGTGCAGTGTCCTCTCACCATGCACATGTTGTTCCAGCAGCTCAGTTCGTCCTTGACCCTGTGAAATGGTGCCAGGTCACCCTGCATCTTCATGGGCCACCCCCATCTGATGAACTAACGCAGTTGAGACAAAATTGGGTTCTGCTCCGACTCTGCCTGGAGTTCCTGGAGGGACACAACATTCCGGAATGGTTTGTGTAATGTGTTGATCAGGTCCACCTCCAGGGGTTCCCAATCATCAGGCTGCACGGTGTTAAGTGTGGCATGAGACAGGAGGTCTCCACTACGTTTTCCCTGCCTGGGGTGAACTGAGTAGTAAAGTTGTAGGCCCGGAGTCTTTTTGCCCACCTGTGGATCCTCAAGGGTCTGTGTCCTGAACCGGTTGTCTCCAGCAGGGTCGTCAGCGCCCTATGGTCTGTGCACAGGGTGAAGTGGCAACCATAGAGGTAAATGTGCCACCGTTCACGTGCCCAAACACACGTGAGTGCCTCTCTCTCGCCCACTACGTACCTCTGTTCCGCTGATGTGAGGGACCTTGATGCGAACGCCACTGGGTGCTCTGTTTCATTCTGGAGTTGGGACATGACTGCCCCCACCACTGAACCAGACAGGTCACAACTCACAAAAGTGGGGCAATGAGGGTCAAAATGGGCCAACACCAGCGGGAAGGTGAGCAGAGATTTCAGTTTAGTGACAGCTGCTGTGCATGCCGGGGTCCATTGCAACGGAACATTCTGCTTCAGGAGGGCATGAAGTGGTTCTATGGTCTCTGAATAATGAAGGATGGAACGTCCATAGAAATTCGCCATGCCCAGGAACGATGAATTTTGTGCGGGCGTCGTGGGGTCCCAAAGTCACAGGACTGCCTACACATTAAAGTGCAGGGGGCTCAGGCCCTCAGCAGACAACCAAAATCCCACAAACTTGATGGCCTCAGCTGTAAAGATGCACTTTTCCTCGTTCAACGTAACTCTGTGTTCTAGCAGCACCTCCATCACTCATTCCAAATGTTCGTCGTGTGCCACCCGTGACTTGCCGTGCACCACAATGTCATCCAGATACACCACCACACCCTTGAGGCCGGCAAGAAGAATGGACATGATTTTTTTGAAAGTAACTCGGGGCTGATCTAAGGCCAAAAGGCATGCAGGTATATCTGAAAACACCCATGTGGGTCACGAATGCCATCACATTACGGCTGGCTGGGTGGAGAGGCACCTGCAGATAACCCTGACATAGGTCCAATTTTGAAAACACCCTGGAGCCGCTGAACATTGCGGTGAGCTCTTCCATCATGGGTAGTGAATATTTATCCGGAATGATTGCTTTGTTAACTATTCTGAGGTCGATGCACGGTCGGATGCCACCTGACTTCTTTTTAGCCACCACGATATTTGAGATCCAAGGCGAGACGTCCACTCTCTCAATAATGCCAGTGCACAGAAGTTTATTTAGTTCCGCCGTGACATTGTCCCGCAGGGTGAGGGGCAGCTGGCGAAAAGGCTGAATCTTGGGCGTCACCCCGGGGTCAACGAGCAGATGGTGGCTGAAAGCTGCTATGCAGCCCAGGCCCGCAAACAGTGCCAGCCAGTGAACATGCCAGGCTGGTGAAACTGTTAGCAATGTGGAGCCCATCGGGTCTGTAATGGAGAATCCTAACTCTCCCAACAAGTCAGTACCAAACAAGTCAGCCCCATGGTGCAAAACCTGGAAGGTGAACGTGGGAATAGTCTTTGGTCCACACACACCACAGAAAAACTGACAGTGCCCACCATGCCAATCTTCGCATGTCCATAGCCAAACATGTTAAGAGTGCCCGCTACAATTGTCTTTTTTGGGAAAAGTTTTCTTACCATGGACATGCCCAATATGGACTTTGCAGTGCCCGAATCTGCCATAAGCGGCATGTTGACTTCCTTGAGCTGCAAACACACCATTTTAGCGGCCAATTCTTGGCACCTCCTACATATACAGAGGCTACACCCATGGATCCCACATCCACTGTCTCGTTGGTGGCGGTGCAAACTCTAGCCAGATGGATAGCTTGACCGCAGTTGCAGCACTTTTTTTCCCTAGCGGGGCAGGCAGACGGGCCCGTCTGGTGACGAGGAGAACCATAGCCGCCACACAGTCCCTGGGTTCCCACTCCTGCCCATGCCATGGTCCGCCTCCGTGTGGAAGTCTGTCTCGAGTAGCTAGCTGGGTTGCTATCGGCCTGGCATGGAGAGGGAACTTGGTTGGCTAGTTGTTCATTAGCAAGTATCTGCTTCCCTAGCTGAGTGGCGGATTCAATTTGGCTAGCCATCTGCATCACTTGGCTTAGCGTGAAATTATCCTTTGTTACCAATAGCTTTACTTTTAACCACTCATTGCTCGTGCTATATGCTAACTTGTCACAGATTAGCTCAAAGGTGCACGTATTCGCTAGATTATGGAGCTCCATAAGATAATGTTGTGTGGACTCACCCGCTTGCTGGCAGCGGTCGAAGAATCAATATCTCCGTGCTGTGATGTTACACTTGTCAACAAAGAACTCGTCCATTAGGCACAAACACTTGTCCAAGGAGCCCGTACTGCCCAGTACGCGAAGCACTCGCTGTCCTTCTTTGCCCAATGGATCAGGACGCTCTTCCATCTTTCCTCGTTGGCGCTGCCCAGGCCGGCTGCGATGATATAGGCATTGAAAGCCTTCAGCCAGTGGTGCCACGGTGTGGCTGGCACACCCGGTAACTCCAGGAATGGAGGTGGTGGTCTTGTGCAGGCCCCCATGGTTTAATCCTCAGTCGCCAAATGTTATGTACGAACAAAGCGAGATGTAAGCCATTCTATGCCGAGCAATGAACTGAACTTTATTATCAACAAGCAAAATATATACAGTGGCCACAGCCCACCTGACGTCACCATGTTGTGAGTCCGGCGCTGGCTACGGCAAGCCTCAAGGGCCAAACCCACACACAACACACTGCACAGAGAAAAAAGAGAAGTTGGAGAAAATGGTGCGTGGGACCACCGCCGCTGCCATTATTTGGCAATCTGTTTAATTACTAGGGTTAGGACAAGTCACAAAATATTCTGCATGTGCTCACTTCCTAAATATTCTTTTGAATTTGGACCACTGTTTAACTGACTCACTTTGGAAGTTGTGCCACTGTGAACGAGCAGAGCAGAGAAGAGATGAGAACCAGGAAATGGGAAGGAGACAAAGTGGACCAATCACAGCTCTTGTGGTCTGCATTGCCAACGTGCACCCCTCCTTCTCTAGAGAGGTGCACATCGGGTGATGCAGGGGGATATTGCATCGCTGCTGTGTCATGTTGATGAGGGTGCATAAATCCAACTTGACAATAAAATGACGGGAGATTATATGATGATTCTTACAATGCTGTCTATAAAAATAACTGAAAATCACAGCGCATATCGTTTCTTCATGAGCTCTGGAGCGGCACAATTTCAAAACATGCCACTGAAATAGCATTAAACAATGTGCTTCTTAGAACAGACCTCCTTTTTCCTGATCACGAGTGCATTGGCATAATATTGTAACGTCGGGGCCATTTTAAGGGGGGCAGGGATTTCCCAGCGTGCTTTGCCAGTTTGAAACGTTACTGTGTGTGTTAAATGTGTTATTTCTGAGTTATACTGCTGTGTCATTATAACTGCATTATAATGACCCAGCAGTGTTTAGCAGGATTAGGGCAAGATGTATCATGTGTGTGTAACCATGATTCAAACAGGGGTCTGGGGGAATGACCTCCGCTCCTGTCTGTGCTGAGAGGCAAGTTGGGGGTTGGTGTGTGAAAATAAATCTGGTTGATCACAGCCATCTGCTCCATTTTCTTTGTGTGAACCCTGCAAACGTGACACTGGTGTCAGGAGTGGGATATGGAGCAAGATGAGGATCCAGGCGGAGGTTCAGCGGCTGGAGCGATTCATCGCTCAGCCGGGAACGGAGTGTAGAGCTGAGACGCCGGCCCCTGGAGAGCTTCGCCGCGATGGACGGAGCAGAGCAAACCAGCCCCGTTTCCCGCCCTTTTCAGGGCAGGACGGGCTGGCGATTCCAGAGCGACTAGGAGCGGCAATCGACCGGGAGATGACAGTCTCATCCATCCAGCAGCGGGCCAAGATTCCCCGCTACAACGGCGAGAACCTGTTGGATGACCGCCTGGCCCAGGTCGAGTTGGCTGCCGCGCTGATCATCAGAGGAAACCACCGTGCTGAGAGCGAGTGGAGGAGGAGCTACGGCAGATCACAGCAGCGCGTGCACGAAGGAAACAGCCGTGGCGACGTGAGGAAGGACGGCTTCCGCTGCACAGAGCCAGGGTACATGGCATGGTACTGCCCCGCACACAGCGCACGACAAACTGGCCCCTCGCCGACGTTAAATTAGAGCGAGGTGGCATGGACGGGGAAAAAGTCGCCTCTTGCAGATGCTTCCCCCGGCAGATGACGTCACAGAGGCCTGTGGAGCAAGCAGGACAGATCCGGTCTTTTCTCGGGATCGGCAGGGGCTGGACGCGGGCCAGCGGCCGACTGGGAGGTCCTGGCAGCGGTAGGAGTCATGGGACTCCCACTGCCAGAGGAGGAACTGTGCGTGTCCTACCGCCACCCGATGCTTTTCCTTTCGGTGACGTCACGGAGGCCCTCAGCGCAGGAGCGACGCAGCGGAGCGAGCAGGACAAAGATGCGGCCATTTTCCAGGCACGGCAAGGGCTGGACGCATGGATGCGGGCCAGCGGCCGCTTGGGAGAACTGGCAGCGGTGGGAGTCGGCCGGAGCGGGGCTGGGACTCCCGCTGCCAGGGAAGGGACTGTGCGTGGTCCTACAGAGGCTGTCAGATGTGTCCATCCACCCGCTGAAGGCCAAACCGGAACCCTACCCCAACCAGATGCTCTGACCGAGACTCAGATGGCCCGTGCATGCCGCCCTGGCACCGGGCTGACTCGCGTTGGATTTCTGAAAGTGGACTTTGAATTTTCTGGGGACAGAAACCAGTCCAGGGGGGGGCAGTGTAACGTCGGGGCCATTTTAAGGGGGGCAGGGATTTCCCAGCATGCTTTGCCAGTTTGAAACGTTACTGTGTGTGTTAAATGTGTTATTTCTGAGTTATACTGCTGTGTCATTATAACTGCATTATAATGACCCAGCAGTGTTTAGCAGGATTAGGGCAAGATGTATCATGTGTGTGTAACCATGATTCAAACAGGGGTCTGGGGGAATGACCTCCGCTCCTGTCTGTGCTGAGAGGCAAGTTGGGGGTTGGTGTGTGAAAATAAATCTGGTTGATCACAGCCATCTGCTCCATTTTCTTTGTGTGAACCCTGCAAACGTCACAATATGCACCATAATACCAGTGCACATGAGACTGAGCGCTACCAAACCACTTTGAAATGATTCTCCACTTCCCAGTGCAAAGCAGGTGCACTGTCTACTGGTAATTAGATGGGGTGATGTAAAGTGTAAAAAACAGACAATGCGCTGATAGAAACTAACAAAAACACTGGTGTAAGATGAGAAGTCTGGTGCAAAAATCTGCTGATGACCATTGTGAAGGAGTACATTTAGAAGCTTGGTGTTACAGAGGAAGATGCAAGGGATAGGGTGAGACGGGGCGGCAGTGGCTCAGGAGGTAGAGTGGGTCGTCCCATAACTGAAGGGTTGGCGATTCAAATCCCACTCTCTTCAACCATCCTGCCGTTGTGTCCTTGGGCAAGACACTTTACGCACCTGGCCTCCAGTGTCCATGGCACTGTGTATAAATGTTCACTAGTGGTTGGAAAGGCTGTTGGCGCAGATTAGCAGCCATGTTTCAGTCAGTCTGCTACAGAGCAGCTGTGTCTACAGTAGTAGCTTACCACTACCATTGTCTGTGGAGTGAATGAATAATGTATCCATTGTAAAGCATCTTTGAGTGCCCATGAAAAGTGCTATATATGTAAATCCGATGCATTATTATTAGATGGAGGCAGATGATCCACTGTGGCAACCCCTAAAGGGAGCAGCCGGAAGAAATTTTTCCAGCGTGTCCTGGGTCTTAGCCACTGGATCTTTGCCCAGTCGCTAAATGATACTAATAATAAGTCATAAATTCCAGATTTTTTGCTTAATTTGTCGCTGATAGGACACATACTGTACTTGGACATACTGACAAATGTTCCTGACTGCCAGTGACTTCTGTTGAATATAATTTTTTAAAAGATGTTAGAAATTATGCCTCTTCCTATTATGCACAGAGCTTTTACAATATTTAAAGGTGAACTAGACAGTATTTTCAGGATTTTTTTTAATAATACATCAACAAAATGTTGAGAAAGGTGCAGAATTACTGTCTTTACATTCTTAAAAAAATGTATATTAATGAAAAATACTTCAAAAACATTTTTTTGCCAATCCAAATTGATCACAATATTTATGTCTGAGCAGTTGGATGACAAGACTCTGGTGGCTAGTAACATAGATAGGCTACTTATAAACACTAGATGGGACATGGCTAACATTTTCATGCCAAATGGATGTCCCATATTCTGCAGGTTGTACAGTTGCAATCAAAGTCATTCAAGCATTTTAGGTTTATTGGCAAAATGTTAAATTTTTCAGGTGTTTGCAATAAACAAATGAAAGCACCAAGGTGCTGATGCCTTGTGCCAGAGCCTTGGCAGAGGTATGCATTCTTAGATCATCGCCAAAATGTTATGGGTTCCTCTCTAGCCCAAGGACCACCACTGGTAAAAATTTCATCTAAATCCATCAAGTAGTTTTGGAATATTCTTGCTAATATTGTGAGCTAACTTGCTCACGGGACTGAGGATCGTCACTTCCTTGTGGTAACGTAACGTATCGTCACTTCCTGTTTTGCTGTCTGCCTGTGTGGTTGCTCTCCAGCTATTAGCTATGGCTACTAGCTCTCTTTCCTCTCCTTCTCTGGTGTGCTCTCTCTGTCAGATGTTTAGCTACACCTCTGCCTCTTTTAGTGATAACGGTAAATGTAATAAATGTTGTCTTTTTGAGGTGCTCGAGGCGAGGTTGTCTGATTTGGAATCCCGGCTCCGCTGCATTGAAACACCGTCTGCGCCAGTTAATCTCGACGGACGCCCATTAGCTGCAGCGGAGCTAGCTAGTTTAGGCCCCCCTGTCAGCGGTTCCCCGGCTCTCCTCAGCAGCGAGGAGACTGGGTGGGTGACGGTGAGAAGGAAGCCTAGTCGCAAAGCCCCGGTTCACCACCAACCTGTTCACGTTTCTAATCGTTTTTCCCCGCTCAGCGACACACCCGCTGAGGAAAAAACTCTGATCATTGGCGACTCTGTAGTCAGAAACGTGAACCTAGAGACTCCAGCGGTCATAGTCAAATGCATTCCTGGGGCCAGAGCAGGCGACATCGAGTCAAATCTGAAAATGCTGGCTAAAAGTAACTGTAAATACTCCACAATTGTTATTCACGCCGGCATTAATGACATCCGTCTCCGGCAGTCGGAAGTCACCAAACTTGATGTAGAATCGGTGTGTGAGTTTGCAAAAACGATGTCTGCCACTGTAGTATTCTCTGGGCCCCTCCCCATCTGACCAGTGATGACATGTTTAGTCGCTCGTCATCCTTGAACCGCTGGCTGTCTGTGTGGTGTCCTAAAAATGACGTGGGCTACATTGACAATTGGAGCTCTTTTTGGGGAAAACCTGGTCTTATGAGACGAGACAGCATTCATCCCACTTTGGATGGTGCTTCTCATTTATCTAACAATCTGGCATCTTTTTTATCCAAATTTCCAAAACCATGACTACTCAGAGTTGGGACCAGGAAGCAGAGTCGCAGTCTTACACGCCTCTCTGCAGCTCCTCTTCATCCGCCACCCCTCAGCTTAGCCCCTGTCTTCCCCATCAGAGAATCGTTGTCTGCTCCCTCCAAAGTAAATAAAAATATAATGCATAAGCATCCCAAAGTGATAAAGCAAAACATTGGTAAAACTCAAAATAAACATAAAGCCTCTAAATTGAATGATTTGGCCTCTGTTCCTCCTCATAATTTAAAAATTAAATGTGGTTTACTAAATATTAGGTCTCTAACTCCCAAGTCTCTGTTAGTCCATGATCTGTTAATTGATCATCAGATTGATTTAATTTCCCTTACAGAGACTTGGTTAGGGCAAGAGGATTATGTTGGTTTAAATGAATCAACTCCCTCTGGTTATTTAAACTGTCAAAATCCCAGAAGTTCTGGTCGTGGAGGAGGAGTAGCAACAATTTACCATTCCAAATTACTAGTTAATGTAAAGCAAAAAACATGTTATAATTCCTTTGAGGGCCTGGTCCTCAGTATTGGGCACTTTAGCAATTTTAGGTTAAACCCAATTTTATTTGCCATAGTTTATCGTCCCCCATCAACCTACTCAGAATTTTTATCCGAATTTGCTGATTTCTTAGCTGATTTAGTGCTGAAATTTGATAGAATAATTATAGTAGGGGACTTTAATATACATGTGGATGTAGATAGTGACTGCCTTAATGTGGCATTTAATTCAATATTAGACTCGATTGGGTTTTCTCAGAAAGTAGGAAATTCTACTCATTACCTCCACCATACATTGGACCTTGTTCTGACATATGGCATAGAAATAGAAAATCTTGTAGTGTCTCCTCATAACCCTGTACTGTCAGACCATTGTCTGTTAACCTTTGATTTTACCATTTCTGACTATTTGGCTCCTAAAGAAAAATATTATTACAGTAGATGCCTCTCAGATGATGCTGTTTCCAAATTTATGCAGATTGTTTCCTCTATGCCATGTGTCAACACAACGGAAATAAGCTATAGACAGCTTGCTCCTTCTGTAATTGATAACATGGTGGATAGTGTTTCAGCTTCTCTGCATCAGGCTCTAGACTTGGTGGCCCCCTTAAAAAAGAAAAAGTCTAATCAGAGATTTCTAACTCCTTGGTTCAACACAGAAACTCGTAGCTTAAAACAGAAGACTCGTCAATTAGAAAGAAAATGGCGCTCTACTAATTTAGATGAAATCTATTTAGCTTGGAGAAATCATCTTTTAATTTATAAAAAATCTCTTAGAATAACTAGAACAAGTTATTACTCTGCATTAATAGAAGAGAACAAGAATAATCCCAGGTTTCTTTTCAGCACTGTAGCCAGGTTGACAAAGAGTCAGGACTCTGTCAATCCTAGCATTCCCTTAGAGCTTACTAGTCAGGACTTTATGAACTTTTTCAATAATAAAATTTCATCCATCAGAGATAAAATCAATCAGATTCTTCCCACAGTTAACTTAAATACTGTAACTACTACAACTCCTTCTTTTGATGTCTGTCTTGATGAGTTTACTCCAATCGACCTTTGTGAGTTAGACAAAATAGTTTCCTCATCCAAACCTTCAACTTGTCTTTTAGACCCTATTCCTACTAGGTTATTTAAAGAAGTCTTCCCACTTATTGGTAGCTTTATTCTTCATATAATCAATTCTTCATTAACTTTAGGCCATGTACCGCAGGCTTTTAAAACAGCTGTAATTAAACCCTTACTCAAAAAGCCAACGCTAGATCCAGGAGCTTTAGCTAACTATAGACCAATCTCTAATCTCCCTTTCATTTCAAAAATCTTAGAAAGAGTTGTTGCTACGCAATTATTCGACCACCTGCAGGGAAATGGTTTACTTGAAGAGTTTCAATCTGGGTTTAGAATCCATCATAGTACTGAAACAGCCTTAGCGAAGGTCACTAACGACCTCCTCATTGCATCTGATAATGGACTAGTTTCTGTACTTGTCCTTTTAGACCTTAGTGCAGCTTTTGATACTATCGATCATAATATTCTACTTGATAGATTAGAACACTATGTTGGACTTAATGGAACTTCGTTGCAGTGGTTTAGATCTTATTTATCTGATAGGTTCCAGTTTGTTCATGTAAATAATGAGTTTTCTTTCAACTCAAAGCTTAGTCATGGAGTTCCACAGGGATCTGTGTTAGGCCCTACTCTTTTTAGTTTATATATGCTTCCGTTAGGCAACATTATTAGAAAGCACTGTATACATTTTCATTGTTATGCAGATGACACACAATTATACCTGTCAATGAAGCCAGATGATAGTAATCAATTAGCCAAGTTAGAATCAGAATCAGAATCAGAATCAGAATCAGGTTTATTGCCATTGTTCATGTAGTACACAAACTAGGAATTTGTCTCGGTACAGTGCTGCAACATTAAACATGATAAGATAAGAGAAATAAACTATACATGTAATAAAGTGTAGGATAAGATTAAGTGATACTGGTCAACAGTTAAAATATATATTAGCCAGCAGCAGATACTGTGGAGAACTATATAGTGCAGTCGGTAATGCAGGAAGAAAACAGTGATGATTAACATGAGTCTGGTTGAGCTGCTGTACATGGTGCACGAGAGTCACTTAGTGTTCAGCAGTCTAATGGCAGAGGGGAAGAAGCTGTTCATGTGACGGGAGGTTTTAGTCTGGATGGACCGAAGTCTTCTACCAGAGGGGAGGGGGGCAAACAGTACGTGACCAGGGTGTGAGGGATCGGCTATGATCCGGCCAGCACGCCTCCGGGTCCTGGAGATGTACAGATCCTGGAGAGATGGGAGCTTGCAGCTGATCACCTTCTCAGCAGTGCGCACGACGCGCTGCAGCCTTAGTCTGTCCCTGGCAGTGGCTCCTGCGTACCACACGGTTATGGAGGTGGTGAGGATGGACTCGATGATGGCTGTGTAGAACTGCACTAACATCTTGGTGGGTAGCTTGAGCTTCCTCAGCTGCCGCAGGAAGAACATCCTCTGCTGGGCTTTTTTGATGAGTGAGCTGATGGTCAGCTCCCATTTGAGGTCCCTGGTGATGGTAGTGCCTAGGAAGCGGAAGGAATCAGCAGTGGTGATGGGAGAGCCTGAGAGGGTGAGGGGGGGCAGAGGGGTTGTGACTTTCCTGAAGTCTACAATCATCTCCACTGTCTTCAGAGCGTTCAGCTGCAGGTTGTTATTGTCGCACCAGGACGCCAGCTGGGCCACCTCTCTCCTGTAGGCGGACTCGTCGCCGTTGGAGATGAGCCCGATGAGGGTGGTGTCGTCCGCAAACTTGATCAACTTGACAGACTGGTGGCTGGAGGTGCAGGAGTTGGAAGAAGCCTGTCTTAAGGAAATCAAAGCTTGGATGACTTGTAATTTCCTGCTATTAAATTCAGATAAGACTGAAGTCATTCTTGTTGGTCCCAAAAACCTTAGAAATTCCTTTCCAAATCAAACTTTCAGTTTGGATGCAGTTACTCTTTCTCTTAATAGCTCTGTGAGGAACCTTGGAGTTATTTTTGATCAGGATTTGTCCTTCAATTCACATATTAAATTTGTTTCTAAGACTGCCTTCTATCATTTGCATAATATTGCCAAGATTAGGAGCATCTTGTCTCAGAGTGATGCTGAGAAACTGATCCACGCTTTTGTTAGCTCGAGATTAGATTATTGTAATTCTTTATTATCAGGTTGTCCTAAAACATCTTTAAAAAGTCTTCAGCTGATCCAAAATGCTGCAGCAAGAGTTTTAACAGGTACTAGAAAGAGAGATCATATCTCTCCGGTTCTGGCCTCCCTTCATTGGCTTCCCATAGAGTTTAGAATTAAGTTTAAAATCCTTCTTCTTACTTACAAAGCTCTAAACAATCAGGCTCCTTTTTATTTAAAAGATCTGATACTACCGTATTATCCTAACAGAGCACTACGCTCCCAAAATGCAGGACTACTTGTAATACCTAGAATCTCCAAAAGTACAATGGGAGGCAGAGCCTTCAGTTATCAAGCTCCTCTCCTGTGGAATCAGCTGCCAATCTGGATTCGGGAGTCAGACTCGATCTCTGTTTTTAAGATTAGGGTTAAAACCTACCTTTTTGATATAGCCTACAATTAGGGAGGGATCATGTGTTTCTGAACCCTCCCTTAGTTATGCTGCTAATAGGTTTAGTCAGCTGGGGGACCTCCAGTAATGCACTGGGCCTCACTCCTTTCCTCACTCTCTATGAAATATTTTTTTTTTTGCTGGTCATTAACATTTGTTTGTTCTCTCCCATAGATTGAGTCCCCATCGTGCTGTTTGCTCTCTACATGTCTGTTCTTTTCATCTTCTCTGTCCCCTCACCCCCCAGCCAGTCGCAGCAGATGACTGCCCCTCCCTGAGCCTGGTTCTGCTGGAGGTTTCTTCCTGTTAAAAGGGAGTTTTTCCTCTCCACCGTCGCCAAGTGCTTGCTCACAGGGGATCACCTGATTGCTGGGGTCTTTCTGCAACTGTGGGGGTTCCCCCCTACAGTTGATAGTGCTATGAGATGACTGTTGTTGTGAAATGGCGCTATATAAATAAAGTTGAATTGAATTGAATTGAATCAAGTAGTTTTGGAATATTCTTGCTAACACACTGTGAGAAGATAAGAGCCTTGGTGGAGATATGCATTCTGGGATCATCACCAAAATGTTATGGGTTCCTCTCTAGCCCAAGGACCACCTCTGGTAAAAATTTCATCCAAATTCATCCAGTAGTTTTGGAGTACATGCATGGACAGTGAAAATAATCTGCAGTTCACATGCCCGTACTGTCGGTGGCAGCCAAGAGCCACCAACCTGATTTGAACAGCTGCAAGCATAGAAGAAGAGTACAATGGCAGATGTTTTAAATGGCAGAAGGGATGGAGGCATGTGAATACAAACAGGAGCTTTTGCTGTTTAGTGGTAGTGGAAGAAAACACCCAGTATTGACAGATTGCTGAGTGTCATGATCCGAGCGCTGATCTCGTCCGCGCTCGGATCATACATCATCTTTTTCAGGCTTTGACAGCAGTGTGTCCCTTCTGGCTCCCCGGGGTCTTATTGTGACAGCGCCTGGTGGAGCTTCCTGCTGTCAAAGCCGAACAGCTGTGCTGAATTCGGGGTCATTAGTGTCTGGCGTTAAAAGCGGGCGCTGAATGCACCCCGATGCAGCAGTCTCTGTTAAGCTCCTGTTAAACCTCCATGAAAACTCCTCGTTGTCTGATGCTTTGGGCATTCCCCGGCTCAGACGTGATCTACTCGTCATCTGCAATTGTAAGTTTACCCTGTTGTAATCCTGCCTTTGTTGTAGTGTGTTTTAGCCCACCGTGGCTCTTTACTTTGTACTTTATATTACCTTCTATTATCCTCTGTTCCTTACCCTGAATAAACACCATTGCAAACTCACCGGTGACTTGTTGGCGTCTTATGGTGGCTTGCGAGGGCCACCGTGACAGTAGACTGCTGCCAGGACGTCTAAATAGAGGCACCACACCGAGACGCCATTCTCGGTGAGTTTTGCAGTTGGACTGTGCTCCTTTCTGTCTGGGTACCATGCTGGAAGCATGCCGTCGCGGAGGGTCCGCACTCCGAGTCAGAGCAACGAGCTGGCGGACGCCCTCGAGTGCGTCGATGAAACCCTCATCGCCACCTCCCTCCTTGACTTCCACAGCGACGTGCACTGGTACCTGGACCAAGCTGAGAACATTCTTAATTATCTCCCCCGCTTCGCTAATCACCCTGAAGTCAGCGTGAGGAGAGATGACATCGCCGTGCAGCGCGAGATTCTCCGTGGGCTGGAGGGAAATCCCGGCAGGAAGCCAAAGAGGAGGCATCCTCGCTCCTCACATCCGGATCCCATTCCTGTCGCCATTCCGGTCCAGGAGTTCGCACCGCCCAGGGGTGATCCCTGCCGTAGAGTGTTGTCATTCGGGAATCCCCCAGAGAAGCTCCAACTCACAGCTGCTTCCATCTGGGACCAAGTGGCGGCAGCTCGTTCCGCTGTTCACCCCACACAAATAATCAAGCATGTGACGGCGGCAGTCAGACTGGTGGAGAGGAACCCCGAGTTAAGTGACTTCCCTGAGTTCGCCGACCTGCTCGCCTCTGTCTCCGCACAGGAGCGGCGATTCCCGGACCTCACCTTCGCCTCGCCCTCTGCTAGAAACCGTCGTCACATCTGCCTTCAACCTCAGCATGAACCCCGTCCGGAACCAGTACCGGGTCGCCGCAAAGGCTCTACCCCCCACACAGTTGTCACTCCCGTGCCTCGTCAGAAGGGAGTCCCCGCAGCCTCTCCCCCCGGGCCATCTTCTCCTGCTGTCCCATCAGTGCTCCGTGCCCGGCTCGTTTTGGCTGTCACCCCCTCCTCCTTGCCGTCTTTCCCGGCTGCTGTGTGTGCCTGGAGTCCTGTTTCAGCAAGCCCCGTCCCGGAACCCTCCCCCTCATCCTCCCAGGGGGCCCTCTGTCACCATCTGGCAGGGAAAGGGAGAAGCAACGTCCGCTACAGCAGGCACCATCCTGCCTCTGGGAGACAGGCAAGTCCAAGTTCACTCATACCCTCTTCATTGTGATTTGCCTTGTTTGACTCCTGGGGGTGGAGTTTGGGGTTCGCAGCCCCCCCGAGTTCCCACCACCTGCTGTAGCTTTAATTGTTAATCCCGCTTCCTCTGTGTCTCCCTCCGCTGAGCGGTCCTTGACGCCAGGCCAACTTCGCCGGATGAGGAGGGGGCCTGTGGTTCTGGAGAGCCTGGTTCCAGTCCCGCAGTCACGTCGTGGATGGAGGAGGAGAGCGGACTGCAGCGTGGAACCTGCACCGACGAAGAAGTGTCCCCGGGACTCCACGGACGAGCGGTTCGGTCCAGCGGGTTGAGGGTCTCCTGCCACCACGCCGTGCGGGTTGTCGGTGTGGACGTCTGTGCCGGAGGGTCCTCAGGCTGCGGGCACCATCATGCCAGCTGCGGAGCCCGACGTAGCTGAGTGGGAGCCAGATGACAACCTCCTGCCATCTGAGCCCGGATCGTCGGAGTCCTGGATGGCGTCGGAACCTGAGATCAGGCAAGTGCTCTGTCTTGTCTCTTTTCCATTTTAGAGCATTTTTGCCTGTCTCTTGGGGAGGTGAGCTGGGTGCAGCTGCCCGCTGCATCCAAGCTTGTCTCGCCGGGTTCTGGCACTGCCGGTGATCCTGATCCCGGTTCTTTTCTCTCTCCCCAGCCTTCTCCCAGGGTCGCCTGCGTGGAGCTGATTTCGTCCGCTGTGCCAGAGGTTCCGGGTTCGGGGTTGGAGGTTGGTACTGGTGCAGCCGTGACCCAATCGGGGTCCATAGCGGGTGCAACCGTGACCCAATCGGGGTCCGACCAGGGTGTAGCACCAGCAGAATCAAAGGTTGGTGAGGGAGCTGCAGATCCCCTGCCGCCGGACACTGGACTGGCTCATCTTCCTCCTCATCTTCATCCTCATCAGCATCACCCTCATCTTCCCCCCAAGCCTTCTCCACCAGGTGCCGTTTGGACCCCTCATCTTTGGCCCGGCTTGCCCTCGCTATTCCCCTCTGCAGGGAGGCTGTTGTTGCTCTCTCCCCTGCGGTCCTGGTGGTTAAGCGATGCAGATCGGCCACCTGAAGGACTGCTGCGCCCATTTGGCTCTCTGGGCCGGCCACCCAACCCACTGGACTACCTGTTTGGCGACCTGGTCCGGCCGCCTGAAATTCTTTGTTTCCAGGCATGGGACTGGGGTAGGCCACCCGAACTGTCCTTTTTTCCCCCTGCCCGCGTTATGGCCATTTGATGCTGGGCGCCCCCCCCCCCCCGAACTATCAGCCTCCATGCCTCAGAACCAGGACTGCCGTCATCCCGGGTTTTTCCATCGTCATTATGTCTGTAAACTTTTGGGATGTGCGGGGGGCCTTGTGTCTGTAATTATGCATCTCTCACTTTTTCCTTAGCCGGTGTTTTGTGTTTTTTTTCCTCTGTCTAATGTCCATTTATTGCCTGAAACAGTTGGTGTATGTGCTGCCTTTAGGGATATTGTTTTCTCTACTGTCTTACCCTGTAGTTGTGTTATTCTTTCAGTCTGCCTCGTTTGTGGTGTATTTTTGTGATTATACTGTTCGCCGTTATTTTCCCCTGTGATCGTCTTCTATGTTCTATCTTGGTTATAATCTGTGCATGGGAGCGTTGTCTTTTCTTTTTTTTTTCTCCCTCTGTCTGCCTACGCGCTCCCATTGCCATGGTTTTTTTTGTCTTTTCTGGTTCACTCCCGCCTGGCCTGCGCCCCTTCCACCCACCCTGGGGGGGTGGGGTGGGGGGGCTTGGGTGTCATTGGGCGTTCAGAGCCCGCCCTCAAGGGGGTGGTACTGTCATGATCCAAGCGCCAATCTCGTCCGTGCTCGGGTCATACATCATCTTTTTCAGGCTTTGACAGCAGTGTGTCCCTTCTGGCTCCCCAGGCTCTTATTGTGACAGCGCCCGGTGGAGCTTCCTGCTGTCAAAGCCGAACAGCTGTGCTGCATTCGGGGTCATTAGTGTCCGGCATTAAAAGCGGGCGCTGAATGCACCCCGGTGCAGCAGTCTCTGTTAAGCTCCTGTTAAACCTCCGTGAAAACTCCTCGTTGTCTGACGCTTCAGGCATTCCCCAGCTCAGACGCGGTCTACTCGTCATCTGCAATTGTAAGTTTACCCTGTTGTAATCCTACCTTTGTTATAGCGTGTTTTAGCCCACCGTGGCTCTTTACTTTGTACTTTATATTACCTTCTATTATTCTCTGTTCCTTACCCTGAATAAACACCATTGCAAACTCACCGGTGACTTGTTGGCGTCTTATGGTGGCTCGCGAGGGCCACTGTGACACTGAGTAGTTTCCTCTGGCGGCAGTTTCCGGGCTCTTGTGCAGTTCAGTTCCATTGACTGTAAAGGTGAGCTGTTTTTGTGTTTATTTCAAAAACAAAGCATTACTTCGAAATTCTGGCAAATTAAAAGTCGAGAAAATATGGTGATACATTGATACAAGCTTTTAGTTCCACTTAATTATGACCGGGCAAGCTGAAACAGAGAGGCGGATGGACAGATACACGCATCCACACACACATCACTAACTGACTAACTGACTACCGTATGCCTCTCACTGAGGCATAATTATACAAGAACAGTTTAAATAGTTAAATAAAAACTAATATTAAAAGGATTTTATCCAAATTCAATGCTAAATCCTACTTTCAAGTATTCAACCCCCCTGAATAGAATTCTTCATAAGAGAACACATTTGTAAATCAGGTGTGGTCTCAAGCACAGTTAATGCAACCAATCAAGGGCTTCATTAGTTGCATCAGGTGTGCTTGAGATCGAACACCTCAAATACCTGGACTGTTGACAGTGACGTTTGATTGCATGTTAGAAATATGACTAAGTCAAGAGAATTGTCCACAAAGTTCAGAGAAGAGATCATTGGCTTGCACAAACAAGAAAAAGGATAGACAAAGATAGCAAAGGCACTGAACATTCCTAGAAGAATAGTTTGCAAGTAGTTAAAGGAACAGTAGCTACACTTTGTGGATGTGGCAAAAAGAGGAAGCTATCAATGGTTGCCATCAGAGTCCTGAGGAGGCAGGTGATCAAAAACCCTCAACTGACTGCAAAAGACTTGCAGCAAGACTTGGTGGCAGCAGACACTGAGGTTTCAGTTTCCACAGTAAGGCACATACTAAACACTGAAGGGCTCTATGCCCAAACTCCAAGACATGCACCACTACTGACCCAAAAGCACAAGAAAAGTCAGTTCATATTTGTGCAACACTATACAAATAAGCCAAAGAGGTTTCGGGATTCTGCTCTGTGGAGTGATGAAATAAAACTGAAACTGTTCAGGCGTATGGATCAGCGGTATGTCTGGAGGAGAAAGAATGAAGCATATAGTAAAAAGAACATCCTGCCTATAGTGAAGCATGATGGTGGCTTACTGATGCTCTGGGGCTGCTTTGCTTCCTTTGGCACTGGAAACTTGCAGCATGTGGAGGGCAAGATGGATTCATTCAAGTATCAGGAAATCCAGGGAGAAAATGTCATACTGTCTGTGAGGAAGCAAAAGGTTGGATGTCATTGGATTCAAAGTCCACAAAGGCTTGGTTATAGAAGAAGTCCTGGAAAATACGAAAGTGGCCATCACGGTCGCCTGATTTGAACCCCACTGAAAATCTCTGGTGGGATTTACAAAAGGCGGTTGCAGCACCCAAGAATATTAGTGAATGGGATGCCTTTGACCATGAGGAATGGGATTCTTCAGAACACTGCCAGAAGCTGGTGTCTGGCTATGCATCACGTTTGCAGCAGGTCATAACAGCAAAAAGGTACCCTCCTAAGTACTAAAGATGCTTGTCATGAAGGGCTTGAATAATTTTGAGATTGCAGTAGTCATTTTTTTTTTATTTAGCGAATGCAAAGTCCTTAAGCCAAGCAGTTGCCTCCTGGTTTGCTGTATGGAGGGTGTGTAATCCTCCTTCCAGTCTTTGGAGCGGGCAAGCCTCTATGATGTGTTCCATTGTTTGCTCCTCTCCACATGCGCACAGTGGGCTAGGGCTACTGCCCCATCTGTGAAGGCTGGCCAAGCAGGGGCCATGTCCAGTCCTGAAGCGATTGAGTGTAGACCACTGTCTCCTTGGGAGGTTGGTGCCCGGGACCTGTTGGTTGGGGTTTATCACCAGCTGTTTGTTTGGGACCTCCTTGGTCTCCCATTCCTCTTGCCAAGCTGTCTGGATGGTAAAGTCAGCTGGGGGAGGGTTTTTCCAAATCGGCCGTCTGGATGAAAGTCGGGCAGTGGGTGGGGTGTAGATATCTGCATGGATTGGTAAGTGAGGAGAATCTTTAACTTTTTGGAGCATCCTTTGAGTTAATGCTGCTCGCCGGATGTGTGGAGGGGCTATGTTTGACAGTACAGAGAGCCAGGGGAGTGGTGTTGAGCGGATTGTTCCAGTTATAGTTCTCATGGTTGAGTTGAGCTGGGTGTCTACATGGTGTGTGTAAGATGACCTGGACCAGACAGGGGCACAATATTCTGCTACAGAGTATGAAAGGGCCAGTGTTGAGGTGCACAGGGTGGAGACTGCCGCCCCCCATTTTGCACCAGCAAGCTTGCAGAGCAGGTTGTTTCATACCTTCACCTAGCAGCCGTCCCCTTTAGATGTTCTTTGAAGGATAAGGTCCTATCAAGGGTCACTCCAAGATAAGTTGGATTTGGGGCATGCTTAAGCTCGAGTCCGCTCAGGTGGATGCCTAGTTCTCTGGCAGCTTTTGCACCGTGGAGATGGAATACACTGGAGACGGCCTTTGCTGGGCCTGGTCCCAGGCGCCAGACCCTGCAGAACTGGTCCAGCCCGGCAAGATCCTCCGTGAGCACCCGCTCCAGCGGCCCAAAGCCTGATGCCCGGAACGCCAAACAGACGCCGTCTGCATAGATGAACCTGCAGGATTTTGTAGTAGGCAGGTCGCCCATGTAGAGGCTGAACAGAGTCGGAGCCAGAACTGAGCCCTGCGGGAGCCTGCCCCTCTGCACTCTCCATGCACCCGCGCTCCGACTGAAGTGGACTCCGAACCTTCGGTTGGTCAGCAGGGTTTTTATAATTGCTGTTGCCCAAGCAGGGATCGCCTTTATAAGTTTCAGGAGGAGGCCTTTGTGCCAGACCGTATCATAGGCGGCTGTAAGATCGAGAAACACAGCCCCTGTCTTCAGTCTGCTCTCGAAGCCATTTTCGATGAAGGTGGTTAGGGCCAGTACTTGTTCTCCTGTACTGCGGTCCTTGCGGAAACCTGCTTGATCCACACTTAGAATATCCTCTATTTCTGGGGAAATGCGTTGTAATATTAGGCGCTCCATGATTCTGTAAGGAACGCTGAGCAGGGAGATTGGGCGGTAGCCCGCCGGTAGTCTGTGGTCTTCGCCAGGCTTTGGGATGGCAACAACCCTTGCTGCCCGCCATTTCCTTGGGATCGAGTTTGTTTGTGTGATCCTTGTGTAGAACTGTGTCAACCAGGTTAGAGCTCGGGGGCCAAGATTTTTCATGAATTCTGGGAAGATGTTATCGTATCCTGCTGCCTTTCCACATTTCAGGCCCTGTAGGACTTTCTCCAGTTCAGCAGCCTCGAAGGGTTCAGGGTTCGTTTCCTCTACAGGCATTTTTTGGTGTTTTTTTAGCTCAGTTGTAACTGCTCTTCTGGTGTCTTTGTCTTGGGGTGCTTTGGCGATAGTCAGTAGGTGGGATGCAACTTGGTTGGGTGTGACGGATGCTCGGCTTTGGCTAGGGGGCTTCTGTGCAGCTCCTAGGTGACGGATGAGGCTCCAACATTTCCTGCTAGAGTGGGTAAAGCTCCGGTCAGCAACTGTCTCCTCCCATTTCTTTCGCCGGGCTGTATTTAGCGATTCAATGAGATGGTCTGCTATCTCTGGGTCCCCTGATGTTTGATAGGATTGTAGGAGGGCAGCACTTTCTCCGTCCAAACATGGGACATAGAGGGGTCGGTAGCCTCGTGGGATTGCAGTATGGGCAGCCTTGAAGATTGTGCTGCAGAAGCGGTTGTATGCTTCATCTACAGTGATGGTGTGGAGTGGGATGGTAACAACGCTCCAGTCCAGAGTTTCACTGAATTTCTTCCAGTTGGCTTTGCGGAAGTTCCAGCGCATCTTCCTTGGGCTGTATATGACTGGAAGTTGTAGGCCAATGTGTACAAGCAGGGGCCGGTGTTGGCTGTGTGGAAAATCATCAAGAATGAGGATCTGTGTAGGATATGGCTCCCCATTCAAAGAGCTGGCCCAACACAGGTCAGGAGAATAGTCCTTCTTCCACCTAGCAGAGTGGAAGGTTCCTCTTTGCCCGGGGCTGCACATCAAAGCGAGGTCACCCCTGGACGCCCAGCCCGAAAGCGCCTCCCCACCACTGCCCACCGCCGGGCACCCCCAGCCAGGGCGACGGCCGCCAAAGTCCCCCACACAGATGGCAGGGTGGGGCAGGGCGGGCAAGACCCGCAGATCCCAGCCGGCACCAGGGGGCCTGCACACACCGACAACACGGAAGCCACCAATGACCACGGCGTCTGAGAAATGTGTTGTTATCAGGTGATTTGCTTCAACTATGTCAGAACGCACATAGGTGGCACGTCCATGTCTAGCATGTAGAACATAGCACAGAAGGTCAAAGCCTTTGATGGTGAAGCGGCCAGCTTCTTCTGTGCCAATATGAGTCTCTTGGAGGCAGATTACATCAATCGAATGTTGGAAGGCGAGGACTTCGATAAGGCTTCGCTTGGCTGCAGATAGGCCTTCAACGTTTAGTTGTAATATGCGAAGGGCAGATCCTACCACAAAGTGCTCTTGGGGCTGTTTGCTTTCGGCTTTAGGACTGTGACTAGGATTCTTCTTTGACTTGGCACAGAGGCGTCGTCTCTTCGAATTTAGTCTGCTGGTAGCATCATTAGCTTCCCCAGAGTAGTCATTAAAAGTGACATTTGGTGTTGAATTTGGAGAAACCACTTGAAAAATTAATTAGTTGTGTTGAGCCATTTAAATTGTTCTTGTTTGATTTGTTTATTGCCAACAGCTGCTAGTTTGTACATTTTGCCAATGAACCTAATTTGCAGTGGGGTTGAATGATGATTTTGACTGCAACTGTTAAATGGTGGTCACTTATACAGTGCATTTTACTCATCTATGGATGACCAAAGTGCTTTACGGATCCTGCTACCCACCCAATCACGCACACATTCACACACTGATGGCGGTGGAGCTGCCATACACAGCTGCTGGCCTGACCCACCAGGAGCAGCTGGGGGTTCAGTGTCTTGCTCAAGGACACTTCAACACGCAAACTGCAGACAGAGCGGGAATCGAACGACTCAGCCTCCAATCAGTAGTCGGCCAGATCAAACAAATATAAATATTAGACAAAGATAACCCAAATAAATACAAAATGCAGTTTTTAAATAATGATTTAATTTATTAGGAGAAAAAATGTCTAAACCTAACTGGCCCTATATGGAAAAAGTAAATGCCCCCAAAACCTAATAACTGGTTGTGCCACCCTTTGCGGCAAAAACTGCAATCAAGCATTTGAAATATTGGCAATGAGTCTTTTACATAGCTGTCAAGGAATTTTGGCCCACTCTTCTTTGCAGAATTTTTCTTTAATTCAGCCACATTGGAGGGTTTGATCTTGAGGTAACAAACTGATTTCCAGACATTCTCCTTCAGGAGTTTCTGGTAGAGAGCAGAATTCATGGCTCCATCAATTAGGGGAAGTCATCCAGGTCTTGAAGCAGAAAAGCACCCCCAGACCATCACACTACCACCACCATCTTTGGTGATCATTTTCTACATGACTATAATCTACCAAAGGGTAGCATGCCTCTCACATAAAAACAAAGGGTGGTCTATCTCCACCATACAATGCACACTAATGGTCACAAAGATAAAAGTTACAAATATCCCAACATAAACAGCTTGACAAAGGCGCAGTATTAACACACATTAAGCTGACAGTCTAAGGACAACGTGTTTATTTTCTAATATTTACTATTTCCCATCAGTCCTTGCAGCTGCATTCAGCAAGAAGGCTACAATATTTGAGAGAAACAAAAGTAATTAAAAGAGAATTAAAAGTAGCTGTTTTTATTTGTACCGGCTAAGCTCTTCATATGTTTAGTGAAACACTAAACATATGCAGTGACAATGAAGCTTTATCAGGGTAATCAATTTAATATATGCATAGAGCATATACTTGTGGTATAACAAGGTCACTTCCCCTGCCATCTTTTGCTGTTATGTTTGTAAGCTGCAGACATGTCACAGCAAAAGAAATTCTCATTTCAAAAAACCAAGCACAAAAACAGAGACACCCCCCCTCAAAAAAAAGAACAATAGGAGAAATTAAATTAAGGGCTCTGTGGATAATTTTTGAGCTGATATATGGATAAATAAGCATGAAGGTAAGGAAGTTTTTCTGTTTTTAATAAATGCTGCCTTGCTTTTTAAAACTGTTTTATTTTTATTAATATTCTAAGGGGCTGTAGATCACACACCATAATAATATCAAATTAAAAAATATATAAACATAAAAAAGTCACTGTCCTCTTTTATGAAACCTTAACATAAATATCAAAACCAACCAAAACAAACAAACAAACAAAAAAAAACAGTGTTATCTAGGTTTATCAAGGAGATTATGTGATGATCAGGTGAGCATGTTCCCCCTCTCATTCTGTGTTTTTTCCTCCTGCCTGTCTCCTGGCTCAGGAGTTGATTATGCCCACCTGCGTGATTGCGCACACCTGTTGCTGCCTCTTCTGCCAGCCTTATAAAAGCCAGTCTGTGAAGGCCCCTTTGCTGGACCTTTGGGTATTGCTGCCATCAGTTAGAGTTAAGTTGAATGGTGTTATCTTACCTGTTGTCTGATCCTCTTCTCTTCCCCTCTCCAGGTTGCTGCCATCTCTGCGGTGTGTTTCACTCTGGGGCTGCACACGCTCACCTGAACCTCAATCTCATCTGGACAACTCCTACTCCACCCAGTCAACCAACTACCCCACTCCATCCTGCCAACTCTCCCATCACCTGTTCGTTCGCTGGTTCAACTCCCGCCAGCTCCTTCACCACTGCACGCTGGGTCCCACAGCCGGGCCCTCTGCTTACGGTAGTAAGTCTCTCCTCCTCTCTTCCTCTCTTTTCTTCTTCCTCAATTAATTCATCATTAATTGTTTCTCCTCTGTCATCCACAGGCTGTGTGCCCCTCCAGAGTGCTCATTAGTTTTTTGTCTGTGGTTCAACAAATGGTGTTTTACGTTACCGTCTGTGTCTGTTTGTTCTTCCGGTGTTGCTCGCTCTGTGTTTGAGTCTCTGGCTATTAAATCATGACAGAACGGTCCAGCCAGGATTGAGGCTCAGTGAGTGCTTCACCGGGGGAACAATCAGCGCTCTCCCATTTGGACGCCATGGAGCGCCAAGTCGCTGTTCTCACAGAACAGTTACAAACAATTACCCAGCAATTAGCAACCGTAATCGAACACCTGTGTCAGCTTTCTTGTTCGGTGCCTCCTCCTCCACCTGCTGCTCCGATTGCTCCTACTATCTACTTAACCATTTCCATTCCATCTCCTGCCCAGTACGTGGGGGAGGTGGGGGGATGTAAGGGGTTCTTGCTTCACTGTCGGCTTTATTTTCAGCAGGTGGTGGGGGTAAACCGGGATGATTCATCCAAAATTCACTTTATGACCCTGCTTCTCAGAGACCGGCCGCTTAGTTGGGCCCAGTCCATGTTAAGCATTCTAGAGGGGCCCCATTATTCCTATGATTGATTTGTATACGAATTTTCTAGGGCATTCAATCATACAGAGAGTGAGGGTAATCTCGCGAGCCAACTGTTGGTGCTCTGGCAGGGAAATCGGTCGGTTGGTGATTCCTCAGTCAAGTTCCAGGCCAATGCGGCGGAGTCAGGATGGAACAACGTTCCTCTACACAGCGCCTTCCTCCGGAGTCTCAATTCCAACCTCCATGACAACCTGCCTATCTGTGCCAACCCCTCCTCTTTGGATGAGCTAATTTGTCAAGGACCACTTTCACCCTCTGCATAAACACTCTGAACTTCTGCCATCTGGCAAATGATTCTGGAGCATCAGAGGCAGAACTACCAGACTGATTAACAGCTTCCTTCCACAAGCTGTTAGGATGCTGAACAGTTGATCCGGAATCTCTCATCCATACTACTGCACCTGTGGACATTATGTGTATTATATGTACACTCACCGGCCACTTTATTAGGTACACCATGCTAGTAACGGGTTGGACCCCCTTTTGCCTTCAGAACTGCCTCAATTCTTCGTGGCATAGATTCAACAAGGTGCTGGAAGCATTCCTCAGAGACTTTGGTCCATATTGACATGATGGCATCACACAGTTGGTGCAGATTTGTCGGCTGCACATCCATGATGCGAATCTCCCGTTCCACCACATCCCAAAGATGCTCTCTTGGATTGAGATCTGGTGACTGTGGAGGCCATTTGAGTACAGTGAACTCATTGTCATGTTCAAGAAACCAGTCTGAGATGATTCCAGCTTTATGACATGGCGCATTATCCTGCTGAAAGTAGCCATCAGAAGTTGGGTACATTGTGGTCATAAAGGGATGGACATGGTCAGCAACAATACTCAGGTAGGCTGTAGCGTTGCAACGATGCTCAATTGGTACCAAGGGGCCCAAAGAGTGCCAAGAAAATATTCCCCACACCATTACACCACCACCACCAGCCTGAACCATTGATACAAGGCAGGATGGATCCATGCTTTCATGTTGTTGACGCCAAATTCTGACCCTACCATCCGAATGTCGCAGCAGAAATCGAGACTCATCAGACCAGGCAACGTTTTTCCAATCTTCTATTGTCCAATTTCGATGAGCTTGTGCAAATTGTAGCCTCAGTTTCCTGTTCTTAGCTGAAAGGAGTGGCACCCGGCGTGGTCTTCTGCTGCTGTAGCCCATCTGCCTCAAAGTTCGACGTACTGTGCGTTCAGAGATGCTCTTCTGCCTACCTTGGTTGTAACGGGTGGTTATTTGAGTCACTGTTGCCTTTCTATCAGCTCGAACCAGTCTGGCCATTCTCCTCTGACCTCTGGCATCAACAAGGCATTTCCGCCCACAGAACTGCCGCTCACTGGATATTTTTTCTTTTTCGGACCATTCTCTGTAAACCCTAGAGATGGTTGTGCGTGAAAATCCCAGTAGATCAGCAGTTTCTGAAATACTCAGACCAGCCCTTCTGGCACCAACAACCATGCCACGTTCAAAGTCACTCAAATCACCTTTCTTCCCCATACTGATGCTCGGTTTGAACTGCAGGAGATTGTCTTGACCATGTCTACATGCCTAAATGCACTGAGTTGCCGCCATGTGATTGGCTGATTAGAAATTAAGTGTTAACGAGCAGTTGGACAGGTGTACCTAATAAAGTGGCCGGTGAGTGTATATTATAGTTCTGGTTAATTTTCAAGTATGTCTCAGGGATGTGTGAATGGCTGTGTTGGGGTGGGGGGTGAGGGTGTGTGTGAGTGTGTCTTAAATTATGTTCTTTTTACTTATATGGATGCCGAGAGAAACGCAATTTCATCTTGCCTGCACTACAGTTGTATGTACAGTAATATGACAATAAAGGTTGATTTGATTTTGATTTGAGCAGTCCATTGGCCTGGACAATCAGTACCGCGAGCGCACAAGGGAGCAGAGGGCCTCTGCCTCTTTATCTGCATCATGGTCATCCCCCCGCTCTCTCGCTCCGCTAGGTAGGTTTCTCCGGAGCTGATAGTTTTTGGCCAGGCCCAATTGACTGCGGAGGAGCACCGGCATCGGGAGAAGGCGGGGGCCTGCATGTATTGTGGTTCCACAGAACACGAGTTGGAGAAATGCCCCATTCGGCCAAAAGATCCGGCCCGTCAGTAGCCGTGGGGGGTCTGGTGGGTGGATCTTCAACAAATCCCCCCAGCAGTTTTACGCTAGTGGCCCTCATTCAACTACTGGGGGCCAAGTTTAAAGCCCCAGCTGAGCTGAGCAAAATTTCACTTCACAGGGGCTAGTGCAAAAACTGAAGATTCCCACTAGGGTCCTACCATCCCCTTTAAATGTCTCAGCCCTTTCTGGCTGGAGGCTAGCCACGGTTACGCTTCAAACCGAGCCAGTTCCTGTCCTTTTGTCTGGTAACCACCGTGAATGCATTCAGTTTTTTGTCCTGCCCAATTCATCTACCCCCGTGATTCTGGGTTATCCGCAGCTCCGCCAACATAACCCCATAATTAATTGGGACCAAAATTCTATTTCACCCTGGAGTCCTTTTTGTCTTTCGTCATGCCTCCATTCAGCCATGTGTTCACCCACTCTTCCTATCTCCTCCTCTCTGGCCGAACCGCTGGACCTCAGTCTCTTGCCCCAGGTCTATCATGACCTTGGGTCTTGGGGAGGTCTTTTGTAAGTCTAGGGCACGTGACTGCCATCCAGTCGGCTCTACAGTTTGTCTGGGCCAGAGAGGAAGGCGATGGAGAGTTACAACAAAGACTCCCTGAACACTGGCCTCATTCATCCCTCGTCCACTCCTCTTGGCCCCAGGTTCTTTTTTGTGGAGAAAAAAGATGGATCGTTGCAGCCCTGCATTGATTATCGTGAACTGAATGCTATCACCGTCAAAGATAAATACCCATTACCATTCATTAACTCGGCCTTTGAGCTTCTTCAGCGTGCGCGAATGTTCACTAAACCCGATCTCTGGAACGCATACCATCTAGTTCGCATAAATGAAGGTGACGAGTGGAAGACAGCCTTTAAGACACACCTGGGGCAGTTTTAATACCTTGTGATGCCCTTTGGGCTGACCAACGCCCCCGCCGCCTTCTAGTGGATGATAAATGGCATTCTCCGGGTCATGGTGAACCAGTTTGCTTTTGTACACCTCAACAAAGTTGTAACAATATATTGCACATAATTTAGGTACCTATTTATTAACTCCATTTTATATTTACTTATTTTTGTAGGATTTTATTTGGGTTCTTAATATTTTATTGGGTTTTAGACCTTTGAGTTTTTAACCTCTTTGACTAGTTTTTAACTTTTTAATATGACCCTTCTCTCTTACCTCTGGTTTTTCTCTCATCTCTTTGTCTTTATACCCTGATTGATGGAGCCTTGAGTATTTTTGTCAGCTTCATGTGTGCCTGTGTTTGCGTCTATGTTGAATGTAATTTGTGGCTTGTAAATATGGATGTCACCAGACTGCAAAACAAATCTACCTACGGGTACAAATAAAGTAACCTGAACCTGATATTCTTATTTTTTCCCACAAGCTGGAGGAGCACACATTCCATGTCCGGGCAGTCTTGCAGCAGCTACTTGAAAATCAACTTTTCGTGAAGGCCGAGAAGTGCGAGTTTTCCTCCGGCTCCACTTCTTTTCTGGGGTTTATAGTAGCTGAGGGCGAGTTAAAGGCTGACCCAGCTAAAGCCAAGGCGGTCTTAGATGGGTCTACCCCCTGTCCTAGGCTTTGCAAATTTCTACCGCCAATTTATTCGGGATTACAGCAAGGTAGCCCTACCATTAACCCAGCTGACTTCAGCAAAAATCCCATTTAAATGGTCTGAAGTGGCAGAACAGGCCTTGTCCAACATAAAAGCTCTTTTTTCTAAGACGCCCATCTTGGCTCAGGTCAACCCTCAATCACAATTTGTGGTTGAGGTTGATGCATCTGATTTGGGGGTGGGTGCTGTCCTCTCCCAGCGCTCTGGCTCCGATCAAAAGTTACATCCATGCGCATATTTCTCTCGGTGGCTTACCTCAGCCGAGAAGAACTATAATGTAGGGGACCATGAGCTGCTGGCTATTAAACTGGCATTAGAGGAATGGAGGTACTGGCTAGAGGGAGCCACCCAACCTGTCTTCGTCTGGGCAGATCACAAAAACTTAGAGTATCTAACATCTGCCAGAAGATTAAACTTTAGACAACCCGTTGGGCTTTGTTGTTTCATAGGTTTAACCTCTCCATTACTTACTGTTCTGGTACCGCAATATTAAACCTGATGCTCTCTCTCGCCAGTTCTCCTCTGACCATTCACCTTCCTCTCTCCCTCCTGCTGCTTCTCCTTCCCGAGAACCTATCCTGCTGTCCTCCTGTGTTGTAGGAGCCCTCTCTTGGGAAATCGAGCAGAGTGTCTGGCAGGCCCAGTCCTCTGAACCCAACCCTGAGGGAGGCCCAACTAACGTACTGTATGTCCCCTCTGCCCTCCATAGTGAAGTGATCCAGTGGGGGCACACCAGCTTTTTTGCCTGTCACCCTGGCATCTCCTGGACTGTTGAACTTCTGCAACGAGTTTTTTGGTGGCCGACCCTCAGAGCATATGTTTGAGACTGTTAAAGCCTGCCAGGTCTGCGCCATCAATAAATCGAACTCTTCATCTCCAGCCGACCTCCTTCATCCCCTGCCTGGCCCGAGTCGTCCCTGGTCACATGTTGGTGTGGACTTTGTTACAGGTCTCCTTCCATCGCAAGGCAACACTGTCATCCTCACTACCAGTTCTCTAAGGCCATCCATCTCGTACCCTTGCCCAAGCTGTTCTCTGCTGCTGAGACCGCCAGTCTCCTTACTCTTCACGTCATCTGCCTTCATGAAATCCCTATTGACAATGTTTTGGACCGGGGCCTACAGTTTGCCTCTCAAGTTTGGAAGGTCTTCTGTCATTCCCTTGGCACCACCAGCAGTCTCACCTCCAGACATCATCCCCAGAGTAATGGTCAGGCTGAGCGTGCCAACCAGTCCCCGGAGGCCACCCTGAGATGCGTAGCTTCCTGCAACCCTACCATCTGGAGCTCCCATCTGACCTGGTTGGAGTACGCTCACAACACTGCCGTCTCTTCCACCACCGGCCTGACACCCTTCAAGGCCTCTATGGGGTACACCCCACCTCTGTTACCTATGGTGGAAAAGGAGGTTGCTGTGCCATCTGTCGAGGCCCACGATCACTGCTGCCACCCTCTGTGGAGATCTACTCGGGCTGCCCTTCTCCGCTCATTCGAGTGGATCCGTCTCTATGCTAACCGCAGATGTGTGCCGGCACCCAGATACACTGTCGGCCAGATGGTGTGGTTGTCAGCCGAACAGGTTCCGCTGAAGACGGAATCAAGGAAACTGTCACCATGTTTCTGGGTCCATTCCCCATCTTCGGATTATAAACGATGTCACAGATCAGCTCAAGCTGCCTCCATCACTTCACATCCATCCTACCTTCCACGTCTCCCAGATTGAACCCCTCTTCGCCAGTCCTCTTTGTCCTCCCCCGAAGCTTCATCCTTCTCCCCAGGTCCTTGATGGCCATAACACCTACACAGTCCAGAGGATCTTGGATGTATGTCGTCGGGGCTGGGGCCTGCAATACCTAGTTCACTGGGAGGGTTATGGACTGGAGGTCGTGGATTCCCGGATCGTACTTTCACAACAAGGTCATGGCTTGGGCTTTCCACCGGGTGCATCCCAATAAGCCCGGAGGGATGCCAGGAGGCACCCCTTGAGGGGGAAGGGGGGCACTGTGATGATCAGGTGTGTGCTCCCCCTCCCCTTGTGTGTGTTTTTTTTTTTCTCCTGCCTGTCTCCCAGCTCTGGAGTTGATTATGCTCACCTGCGTGATTGCGCACACCTGCTGCTGCCTCTTCTGCCAGTCTTATCAGAGCCAGTTTGTGAAGGCCTCTTTGCTGGACCATTGGGTATTGCTGCCATCAGTTAGAGTTAAGTTGAATGGTGTTATTATCTTACCTGTTGTTTGATCCTCTTCTCCTCTCCTCTCCTCTCCTCTCCAGGTTGCTGCCACTGTGCATGCTCATCTGAACCTCAATCTCATCTCCTAATCCACCCGGTCAACCAACTACCCCACTCCATCCTACCAACTCTCCCCTCACCTGTTCGTTCACTGGTTCAACTCCCGCCAGCTCCTTCACCACTGCACGCTGGGTCCCACAGCCGGGCCCTCTGCTTATGGTAGTAAGTCTCTCGTCCTCTCTTTTCTCCTTTCTTCCTCCTCAATTAATTCATCATTAATTGTTTCTCCTCTCTCTCTCATCCACAGGCTGTGTGCTCCTCCAGCGTGCTCATTAGTTTTTTGCTGTGGTTCAGTAAATTGTGTTTTATGTTATCGCCTGTGTCTGTCTGCTCTTCTGGTGTTGTTCGCTCTGCGTTTGAGTCTCTGGCTAATAAATCATGACAGATTATATATGATTTTAAAATCTTTAAAAGCTCCTTGGGTTTATTTAGTTGGAAAGTTTGGGACTTAGGCTGCCTAATTTATTTTTTGAGCGTTTTTCATAATGTATTGAGTTATTTTATATCTGTTATTCTGTTCATTTATTTATTTTGTATTGTGCAAAATGTACTAGCTGTGATGTTTGCTGTCTGCAAAGCTATACTCGCAAACAAGGGGAGCAGGTTGTATGGGGGTATCGGGTGGTGTGTTGTTTTTTTTTGGGGGGGGGGAGAGCCAAAAAAAAAAAAATCTTGCATAGGGCCCCCCAAAACCAGGAAATGGCCCTGGTCCAAACTAAGGCAAGTGAGGCCTGCAGTTCTTTAGATGTTGTTCTGGGTTTTATTTCTCATCTGTTCTTGAATTTCTTTAGATCATGGCATGATGTGTTGCTTTTGAGATCTTTTATTCTACTTCACATTGTCAGACAAGTTCTATTTAAGAGACTTCTTAATTCAACAGGTCTGGCAGTAATTAGGCCTGGGTGTGGCTAGTGAAATTGAACTTAGCTTTGCAAAAAATGTGCCTAATCATAATTACTTTTTTTTTTTTACATACACCCAGGTAAGTTTGGATAGCTTTTTTCATTTAATAAATGAAATCATTATTTAAAAACTGCATTTTATATTTACTTGGGTTATCTTTGTCTAATATTAAAACTTGTTTGATGATCT
The DNA here is from genome assembly GCA_020510985.1 of Pholidichthys leucotaenia. NCBI lineage: Eukaryota > Metazoa > Chordata > Actinopteri > Cichliformes > Pholidichthyidae > Pholidichthys > Pholidichthys leucotaenia. The sequence goes on along the minus strand of CM035837.1, from coordinate 313,946,899 downwards.
GAAACATTTACAGTAAGAGTGACATATAAAAGACAAATAAAATAGAAAGATGTCTTTACCTTCTTTACATGTTTCAACTGCACTGCAGCCTTCGTCAGAAAAGAAAAGTTTCTGACGAAGGCTGCAGTGCAGTTGAAACATGTAAAGAAGGTAAAGACATCTTTCTATTTTATTTTTTGTCTTTTATATGAACAAAAGATAAATAATTAAAAGAAGACAAAATGAACCTATATGACGTAGTATCGTCGGCCTCTGTCGGTCTATGATGACCATGGAAGAGAATCCTAAACGTCTACTCTGCTGGAACAGCACCGCCTGTGGCTGAACAGGCCGATGCGCACCGGTGTTCTACCTTCCAGCGTTGGGTGTTGGTAGGATTCAAGCCTGGGCAGGAAAACATGGAGGACAAGATGTTACCCATGCAGCATGTCCCCCCTCTCCACGTCACTGATGAATCCAAAGGAACAGCAGGGCTGCTATAGTTTGGCACCAGCGCCGTCGCAGGAGCTGCCAGAACGATGTTGAGCACAACAGAGAACTGCCTTAGGGGCTCCAACTCCGGATTTTTCCTCAGGGTTGACTCCCGAGGCCTTTCCCGTGACCGGGTGTGCCGCAAGGCAGCAGAGGTTTGAAATCAGGGTTTACCTTCCCCTAGATGGGCTACCTTCCCAGGTTGACGAGCCACCATCTACCCGAGGCATCTGGTTTTAAGGTGCCAGAGATCCGCCCTCGCCCCTTCTCCTATTAGTAGAAGCAGTTCCGCCGGGCTTAGAGACTAAACCACACGGGCAGGCTAGGAGTTGGACTTAGTTGTCAGAGGCTTTTCGAGACGCACGCCGTAAGGAGCATTTTATGAGCACTAGGAGCTTAACCCCAGTGCCCCTCCTGGCTATGACAACCTTGGAACCTTGACGTAGTAAGTGTGACAAATATAAGAAATCCGGAAGGGGGCAAAAACTTTTTTCACAGCACTGTATCTATGGCCGGTAAGGATGCCACAGCTGGTCACAGCCAATAACTGGGTTGACGTCATGTGTCTCTACCAATTAGTTGGGGCAAGAGTAAGTGCGACACCTACTGGCCAGGAGGTTAGAATGTTGTCTTTATCACCTTTAAGGTTGCATTCAACATAAAACACCTTTCTGAAAAAATACAAATACTCTTTCACTGGTGCAGATTCAAGTGCACTTGCACTCTTCTGAACAGTGTGCCTGAGGATGTGAATGTAACAAGGATGAAATACAAACCTAGAGAACACTGAATAGAGGAAAAAGACAAATATAACTTTAGATGAACTGAATTATTGTGCTGCATAGAAGATTTCACATGGGAAACTAATGTGATGCCTCAGGGTAGAGGTGCTGCCTACAAACAAGTGCTATAGACACTGGGGAGGTGAACACTTCAGAATATGCTGGAACAAACCGTCTAGATGACTGAAAAAGGAAGTTAACACAATGGTAGATGTTATTATTTACCAGAGGTAAAACCCAATGGAATGCAATAGACCTATCAGAGCTGTGGTAATGAAAAAGTAATTTGTCCTTCCCCTGAGAACATTTGCACTAATTGGAATTATTCAAGAGTGTCATTGAAGGTCAAACATGAAAGAAAGAGAGCCAATTAAAAGTAAAGCAACAGACAAGTTTTGGCAAAGATGAGTTTTGATAAACAAAGCTAGGCACAAAATATATTAAAAAGTCATCTTTCTGGCCTTTTGGATGACATTTACCCCCCCCCCCCACACACACACACACAAAACAAAACAAAAATTGCAAGACCATCTCATTGCTTAAGCCAACAGCCTATTTACAGTTCTTACCCATGACCCAACTTGGTGTTTTTGATGCTGACAAAAAAAGAAAAGGAAATTGTGCAGGAGTTAAAAAAAGAAAAGGACATTGTGCAGGAGTAAATCAATATGCAGTTAAAAGCTAAGAACTTTTCAATCCACGGTATCTTTGTTAGCCAAACACAATCAAGGCCAGCATAGACTGTTGCACAGTCCACTGGACCCCCATGATCCCACTTGTGGTGGTGACCCCAGTGTTATGAGGGGTTGGGATCATAATCCCTTCCTTGGTTTTCTTGGGTTTTTATACTTTGTGTAAGAAAGTGCTGGATTTTGCCCTTTCAGGTTGTAGTTTTATTTTTGTACTACTTCCTGTTTGGTTCTTGTGAGCACCATTTCAATTTTCTATCGTGTTTGACTTTTGCTTATTTCTATAGTTTGTGCTTCATCTCTTTTTTGGATTCTCTTCTGTTATCAGAATATGTTCCCTCTGTTTTGTATTCTCCCCATTTCATTTGTGCCTTGACAAATTCTGACATGCAGGAGTCAGCATTTTGTTTGGTTTTGTGTTTCTAGCATTGCTCTGCTTTCCATTGTGTGTGTGTTTTTGTTTCGTCTTGCCTTGCAATAAAATCACATGCTCACCACCTCTATGCCTGTGTTTGGATCCAAGCATCTTTGTGCCTTGACAAATCGTGACACCCAGGAGACAGCATTTTCCTGATCTTTAACACCTACTCAGATTACCAAGAGCAATTTAGGCCGCATTCAGACGGCCACTGTTTGATCCGGACCAAAGGACCAAACAGTAGCTTTTGCAGATAATTCGGTTCATTTGATGGAGTCTGAACATGTGTTGGAACTCTGGTGCACACCAAACAAGCAAAGTCTGGTCCCCGTGAAAATGGGGGTCTCGGTTGTCTTGCAAACGAAATCTGGTGCGCTTCACTTGCAGTGTGAATCCAAACGGAGTATCCAGTGGATCAAAGGGCGGAAGTGCCCCTAAGTGTTTGTGTAACCATAGCAACACTTAGTCTGAGAAGAGGAAGTGGCATTTACCGTAGTACATTTTGGGTAGAAAATAACAATAAAGACAACCGCACATATCCGAGAAATCCCTTTACGGTGAAAGTTGAGGAAAAAAGTTAAAAAATGTCTTGTTTGTGGCAGACAAACAACTCGACTGAAGGGAACGGAATTCCATTTTTGGTCCTGGCCATTCAATGAGCCTGATCTTCTTCGCTGAGATTTTTTTCTTCCTGGTCAGTGGTGATTTTGGCTACAGCGCCCCAAATGAGTAGTTGTTGTAAGTGCGTGACATTGTCCAGGCAGTTTGGTCCGCTGCAGTGTGAATGCAAACCAAACCAAATGAAGGTGTGAAAATTCTCTGCATTCCCTGCCTAGTCGAACCGAGACCCCTGGACTATCCTGGTCTGAATGCAGCCTTAGACCATGAAGGAACTGCTGTTAATCGGGGGAGAGGGTTTCTAATAGGAGTACTGGAGAAAAAAAAAAAAATCAATTCACATAAGAATCTAGATTCTCATTTTACACGATCCAGAATCGATTCACAAAAATTACGAATTGATTTTTTTAAATTAAGGTTGTTTTTTTTTTTTGTGGTGGTACTAGGGTCCCGTCACCTGACACGTATTGCTGCTTCGGGATATGCAATTACACACTGACACTGCAGACGCAGGAGAACCATGCAGAGTAGCTTACTAGCTAGCAGCCGGATGAAACAGTTGGAATAAAGCAAAAATGGAGCAGCAAGAAAGTCAGCCAGTCCCATCTTCAAACAGGAGTGGTGGCCTAGTTGGTAGAGCATCTACCCCACAACCGGGAGGTCGTGGGTTCAAATCCCGGCCGGGTCATACCAAAGACCATAAAAAAAATGGTACTTTCTGCCTTCTAGCTTGGTGCTCAGCATAATAGAATGGAGAAAGGAAAGTTAACGCACAGAGCTACCAGAGGACTGACCTCCAAGTGTAGCTTTCACTACTTACAGTAGCTGTGTGACCTAGGGTCAAAGAAAGAGAGATAGGCACCGCCCCTATACACGACATGGTGTCCCACATGCTGTGGAAGGGAATAAACTTAACTAATTAACATCTTCAATGAATGCAAGTGTGTGGGTGCATTTTTGTTTCTACAACATTCCACGAAAGAAAGCGCTAGACATGACACATGTAATATGTAAAGTTTGCAAAATGAAAGTCAAGTACTTTGGTAACACCAGACACCGGGTCTCACATTAACCGTCATCACCCAGAGTTGAAAGAAGTGGAAAAAGTTTTAAGTCCTCTTGCTGAACAATGCACACTGCACTACTTAACAAACGCCCACCAAATTCTGAACGGGAAAAAAAAATAATGAAATTTTGTAACAGCACTTTATTTTGTTTTATAACTTTAATTTGTTTTTTAAGTCTACGAAAAATTTAAATACTTAAGTTTATATTTGTACAGGTTTAAAATGAATGTAACTTATGCTTTAATTGTATTCAGTTCTTATTGAATTTGTTCATTGTATTAAGTCACTGTATAGGTTTCTGTGTCATGATTTAATACCCAGAGGCTCAAATGCAGAGCAGGCAACACCAGATGAACACTCAGACTCAGGTGGTAACGTTTAGCACAGTTTATTAAACACAAAAGTGCACAACAATGCAAACTTAATGAATACAAATGAATACACAAAAGAAAAACACAAGTAGGCAAAAATGCACAGCAATGCAAACTTAATGAACACAAAACACAAGTGGGCATGCTGGAGCAGTATACACCCTGCAACAGAGAAAAAAGGGAAATGATTAATAATGAGGCTTGGGAGGTAAGAGAGGAGACGAGAAAGAGAGAAGAGACCAACAACCCGAGCAGAGAGTCCAGCAGTGGACTCCGTGTGGTGGTTGGAACTGGTGGGGGGAAACACCAGCGGGGTGACAAACAAGGGTAGATGGCAGAGTGGAGGGAGACGTGGATAGACCTGGGTGGAGTTGACGTCCTTGAGATGAGAGGTTCAGATGAATGTGCGCAGCCCCGGAGACACACCGCTGAGATGGCAGCAAACTCAATGGTCCTGCGGAGAAGTATGCACAGACTGGCTCTTTTATACGCTGGCAAACGAGGAAGCAGCAGGTGTGTCCAAACACGCAGGTGTGCTGATCAGCTCTGGAGCCAGGAAACAGACAGAGGGAAAACACACAGGAGGGGAGGGGGATCACGCTCACCTGATCATCACAGTGCCCCCAAGGGGCACCTCCTGACATCCCTCTGGACTTGTTAGGATGCACCCGATGGAAAGCCCAAACCATGCCCTTATCTTTGAAATATGACCCGGGGATCCACAACCTCTCCTCCAGTCCATAACCCTTCCAGTGTACCAGATATTTAAGACCCTGGCTCCGACGACGGACATCCAGAATCCTCTGGATGGTGTAGGTGGTATGGCCATTGAGGACCTGGGGAGGAGGAGGAGGCTCCGGGGGAGGACGGTGGGGGCTGATGGAGAGGGGTTTAATTCATGACACCTGGAAGGTCGGGTGGATGCGGAGAGTTGGAAGTAGCTTGAGCCAAATTGTGACATCAGTGATGATGCGCAAGATGGGGTACAGGCCCAGAAAGCACAGTGACAGCTTCCGTGACTCCGTCTTCAACAACACCTGCTTGGCAGACAACCAGACTTTCTGACCAACAGTGTACTTGGGCGCCGGTGCACGTCTGCAGATGGTGTAGAGGCGGTTCCGCTCAGATGAACGGAGAAGAGCAGTCCGAGTGGATCTTCACAGACAGTGACAGCAACGAGTGTGGGCCTCCGTGGATGGCACAGCAATCTCCCTCTCCGCCATAGGTAATAATGGTGGCGTGTACCCCATAGAAGCCTCGAAGGGCATCAGGCCGGCACCGGAGGAGACAGCAGTGTTATGTGCGTACTCCACCCATGTCAGGTGAGAGCTCCAGGTGGTTGGGTTACAGGATGCTACACACCTCAGGGTGGCCTCTAGAGACTGGTTGGCACACTTGACTTGAGCATTACTTTGAGGATGATACCTGGACGTGAGGCTGATGGTGGTACACAGGGAATGACAGAAAGCTCTCCAGACCTGTGATGTAAATTGTTCCCCTCAGTCCCAAACGATGTCCATTGGAACCCCATGCAGGCGGAAAACGTGGAGAGTGAGGAGTTTGGCAGTCTTGGCAGCAGAGGGTAGTTTGGATAGGGGAACTAAATGGATTGCTTTGGAAAAATGGTCAATGATGGTGAAAATGACAGTGCTGCCTTGTGATGGAGGGAGACCTGTTACAAAGTCTATGGCAATGTGTGACCAGGGGCAACTAGGGACAGGTAGGGGATGAAGGAGGCTGGCTGGTGGAGAAGAATCTGATTTATTGGAGACACAAACCTGCCAGACTTTAACATAGTTCTGGACAGCCGCTCAGAGTCGGCCACCAAAAAACTCGTTGCAGCAGTTCTATAGTCTGGGAAATGCCAGGGTGACAGGCGGAGAAACTGGTGTACCCCCACTGGATAACTTCACTGTGGAGAGCAGAGGGGACATAAAGTAGGTTCGCCGGGCCTCCCTCGGGGATGGGTTCAGAGGACTGGGCCTCCCAGACCCTCTGCTTGATCTCCCAAGATAGGGCTCCTAAAACACAGGAGGAAGGTAGAATAGTTTCCAGAGGAGAAACAGCAGCTACAGAGAGAGAGGAAGGAGAGGAGTTGGAGGACGACTGGCGAGAGAGAGCATCGGGCTTGACATTATGAGACCCCCGGACGGTAGGTAGTGGAGAGATTAAACCTGAGAAAAAACAAAGCCCACCGGGCTTGACAAAAGTTTAACCGTCTGGCAGATCTGAGATATTCTAAGTTTTTGTGATCTGTCCAGATTTCAGGTTGGGTAGCTCCCTCTAGCCAGTGCCGTCATTCCTCCAGCGCTAACTTAATGGCCAACAGCTCACGGTCTCCTACGTCATAATTCCTCTCAACTGGGGTCAACCGTCAAAAGAAATACGTGCATGGATGAAGCTTCTGATCGAAGCTGGAGCACTGGGAAAGGACAGCTCCCACCCCTGAATCAGACGCATTAACCTCGACCACAAACTGGGATTGAGGGTCGACCTGGGCCAAAATGGGTGTGTCTGTGAAGAGGGTCTTTAATTTAGTGAAAGCCTGTTCAGCAGCTTCACACCATTTGAATGGAATCTTAGAAGTGAGTTTGGTTAATGGCAGGGCTACTTTGCTATAATTACAAATAAATCAGTGGTAGAAGTTGGCAAAACCCAGGAAGTTCTGGTGCTGCTTCCTAGACTGGGGGTGTAGGCCAGTCTACCACCACCTTCACTTTCACTGGGTCGGCCTTTAATGTGCCCTCGGCCACAATAAACCCCAGGAAAGAAGTGGAGCTGGAAGTAAACTTACTTTTCTAGGCTTTCACAAGAGTTGATTCTCTAACAGCCGTTGTAGGACTGCTCGGACATGGACTGTGTGCTCCTCCAGCGTGCGGGAAAAAAAATGAGGATATCATCCAGAATGACAAAAACAAAGTGGTTCTCCATGTCCCGAAGGATGCCATTTATCAACCACTGGAAGACGGCGGGGGCGTTGGTCAGCACAAAGGGCATGACCAGGTACTCGAACTACCCCAGATGTGTTTTAAAAGCTGTCTTCCACTCGGCTCCCTTGCGTATGCAAACTAGATGGTATGCGTTGCGAAGATCGAGTTTGGTGAATACACGCGCACGCTGAAGCAGCTTGAAAGCTGAATTAATAAACGGCAATGGATATTCATCTTGGATGGTAATCACATTCAGCTCGTGGTGATCAATGCACAACTGCAGTGACCCATCTTTCTTCCCCACAAAAAAAGAATCTAGCACTGAGAGGAGCAGATGACAGACAAATAAGACCGGCGCTCAGGGAGTCTTTGAGATATAACTCTCCATCGCCTCCCTCTCTGGCCCAGACAAACTGTAGAGCTGACTGGATGGCAGCCACGCGACCAGAAGGAGGTCTATAGCACAGTCATAGGACCGATGAGGTGGCAAAGAGAGGGCCTTAGACTTACTAAAGACCTCCCCAAGGTCATGATAGACCTTGGGCAAGAGGCTGAGATCCAGCGACTCGACCAGAGGGAAGGAGATAGGAAGAGTGGACGAGCACGCAGCTTAGCGGAGGCATGATGAGAGACAAAAGGAACTCCAGGAAGAAATGGAGCCCTGATCCCAGTTAATAGGATTATGTTTGCGGCACCATAGATACCCCAAAATCACTGGTGTAGATGAGCTAGGTAAGACAAAAAACTGGATAGTCTCACGGTGATTACCGGATAAAATGATGGAGATGGGCTTGATTTGGAGGCTAACCGCGGCAAATCTACAGCTAGAAAGGACTGAGACATTTAGGGGTGACAGGAGGTTCCTGGTGGGAATCCTAAATTTTTGGACCAGACCCTGCAGGATGGAATTTTGCTCAGCTCTGGAATCAATGAGAGCTGATGTTTTACACTCGGCCCCTGGTAACTGAATGAAAGCCAGAAGTGTAAAACTGCTGGAAGGATCTGGGGAAGCTCTGCCCACCAGATCCCCCATGGCTACTGACGGGCTGGATCTTTTGGCCCAATGGGATATTTCGACACTGTGTGTTCAGTAGAACCACAATACATACAAGTCCCTGCTTTCTCCCAGCGCTGGTGTTCCTCCGGAGTGAGATGAGTCCGATCAAGGACCATCAGCTCCGGTGGAGAAGCCGACCTGGCAGCGTGAGAGGACGGGGGGACCGGACACGATGCAGACAAGGAAGCAGAAGCCCTCTGCTCCTTCACATGCTCATGGTACCGATTATCCAGAGCTATGGCCTGCTCAATTAGTTCATCCAGAGGAGGGATTAGCACGGATAGCCAGTTCGTCATGGAGGTTGTAATTGAGACTCCAGAGGAAGGCGCTGTGTAGAGCAACATCATTCCATGCGGAATCCACCGCGACGACCCAGAACTAACTGAAAAATTGGGGACCGACTGATTTCTCTGCCGAAATCCCATCAACTGGCTAGCGATATTACCCTTGCCCTCTGTATGGTTGAATGCCCAGGTGAATTCCTGCACAAACCGGTCATATGTGTAATGGGGCCCTTTTGGACTACTTAAGATAGACTAAACCCATTTAAGTGCCCGGTCTTGGAGTAGCAGGGTCATGAATTGAATTTTGGACAAATTGTCCCTATATTCCCCCGCCACCTGCTGAAAATAAAGCCGACAGTGAAGCAGGAACCCTTTACATCCCCCCACCTCCCCCGCATATGGGGCAGAAGAAGGGATGGAAATGGTCCGGTGGATGGGAGGAGCTGTTGGAGCAGCAGGTGTAGGAGGAGACGCCGCACAAGGAAGTCGATACAGATGGTCGGTAACCGTGGCCAATTGCTGAGTAATAGTTTGTAGTTGTTCGGACAAAAGCATAACTTGGTGCTGCATGGCATCTAAATGGGAGAGTGCTGACTGCTCACCCGGTGAAGCGCCCGCTGGGCCTCAATCCTGGCTGGACCGTTTTGTCATGATTTAATACCCAGAGGCTCAAACACAAAGCAAGCAACACCAGATGAACACTCAGACTCAGGTGGTAACGTTTAGCACAGTTTATTACACACAAAAATGTACAACAATGCAAACTTAATGAACACACAAAAGAAAAACACAAGTAGGCAAAAATGCACAGCAATACAAGCTTAATAAACACAAAACACAAGTGGGCACGCTGGAGCAGCACACAGCCTACAACAGAGAAAAAAGGGAAATGATTAATAATGAGGCTTGGGAGATAAGAGAGATGAGGAAGACACTTACAACCCGAGCAGAGAGTCCGGCAGTGAACTCCAGCGTGTGGTGGTTTGATCTGGTGGGGGGGAAACACCAGCGGGGCGACAAACAAGTGTAGATGGCAGAGTGGAGAGGAGACATGGGTAGACCTGGGTGGAGATGACGTTGTCCTTGAGATGAGAGTTTCAGGTGAGCGTGCGCAGCCCCAAAGACACACTGCTGAGATGACAGCAAACCCAATGGTCCAGCGGAGAAGCATTCACAGACTGGCTCTTTTATACGCTGACAAACGAGGAAGCAGCAGGTGTGTCCAAACACGCAGGTGTGCTGATCAGCTCTGGAGCCGGGAAACAGAGGGGAGGGGGAGCATGCTTACATGATCATCACAAACTGTACATTGACTGCGTACAGTCAGGTAGCACTACTATTTAAATGGATGTTTGAAGTATTTGTGATAGAATTTACTTTTGTTTTTTAATTAATAGCCAATATTTCTAGAATGCTGGAGGGCGACCAAACCAACACATTGTGTAAAAGCTGTTAAGAATTGTGATATGCTGAAAAGGTAAATTTTCATCTTATTTCACATGTGTACAATTTCATTTTTGAAACTCAAGTTTTCAAGAAATAAAAATGCAGTTACTAACCTAAGCCTACATTTTTCATTTAACAGTATTTTATTGCAAATCAGTTGATGTAATTTAAAAAAACAAAACAAAACAAAAAAACTATAAGCCCCAAAACATCAACACACTGTACTCTGCTTTCAAGCTTACCTCAGCATTTTTGAACTGAGAGCCAAATGCAAACAGAAAATTGTTTTGAACTGAAAATCAATTCTGAATCAAATCGTGACCCCAAAAATCAGAATCAAATTGAATCATGTAACTTCCAAAGATTCACAGCCCTAGTGTCTAGTGTTTCTGGCTGAATAGGTCACTTGGTCTGAGCCCTGAATTCAGGTAAGCGGGGATCACCTTGGAGAAGTAGGCAGTGAAGCTGGGTTAATCGTTCAACAACCAACTTTAATTGTGTTCTGAAATCTCTATGGCGTTAACTCTCTAGGGACTGAAGCTACTACACTTGACTCCATTATTGGGGTACAAGGTCAGGGTCTTAAAACCCATGTGGCTTCTTCAGGGTGGGGCTTCTTGGGTGGAGGCTTAGCTACAGTGGTGTGATAAAGTGTTTGCCCCCTTCCTGATTTCTACTTTTTGTACGTTTGTCACACTTAAATGTTTCAGATCATTAATGTCATGACCCCTCCCGTGCGCTCTTCCAACGCGCACGGCGAGGGGGGAATTAATGAGGATTTATGTGCAGGTTAGCACCACACACGCACATTTATTTATACTACACTTAGACAAACAGTTGCAGATAATGTTTCCTTGGAAGCTAAAGGAGTCCTTCTGGACGCTCTACAGTCTGCAGGGGAGAAACACCGGGGAAAAAACATGCACAGTAATTTGCTCACGGAGCTGGAGCAGTCCAGTAGTCCGAATAAGCCCCGAGGGAAACCGTCCTTGACTTCACTAGAGGGAAAACGCTCAGATGAAGCACAATGACCCAGCAATGCATGACTGGAAAAAGGCTCCTTATGTACATGCATTGCTGGCTCCGCAAATTGGGCACACCTGGGTGAGGAGCAGGGAGATGGCACACGGGAGTGGGAACAGCTGGCAGCAATAGAGAGGGGGCATGGTCCAACCGGCAGACAGTTAGACAGCGCTCACTCCAGCGTGAGCCCAAGAGGCTGCCTCACCGCTGCCGGCCAGAAAGCAGTGGCTATGGGTATGGCAAAGCACACAGAAATACATACTAACATACATGCAACATGGCACATACCCACAGAGAAGCCAGGACCAAGCCGGGGGGAACCAAGCCGGCTGGGATCCTAACAGAGCCCCCCCCCCCCTTTAATGGGTGGATTCCCAGACACCCAAGGTAACATCCCAGGACCCCCCACCCCCCCACCCAACAGGAGCAAACAACATTCAATTCAACTTTATTTATATAGCGCCATTTCACAACAACAGTCATCTCATAGCACTATCAACTGTAGGGGGAACCCCCACAGTTGCAGAAAGACCCCAGCAATCAGGCAATCCCCTGTGAGCAAGCACTTGGCGACGGTGGAGAAGAAAAACTCGCTTTTAACAGGAAGAAACCTCCAGCAGAACCAGGCTCAGGGAGGGGCAGTCATCTGCTGCGACTGGCTGGGGGGTGAGGGGACAGAGAAGATGAAAAGAACAGACATGTAGAGAGCAAACAGCATGGTGGGGACTCAATCTATGGGAGAGAACGAACAGATGTTAATGACCAGCAAAAAAAAAAAAAATATTTCATTGAGAGTGAAGAAAGGAATGAGGCCCAGTGCATTACTGGAGGTCCCCCGGCTGACTAAACCTATTGGCAGCATAACTAAGGGAGGGTTCAGAAACACATGATCCCTCCCTAATTGTAGGCTATATCAAAAAGGTAGGTTTTAGCCCTATTCTTAAAAACAGAGATCGAGTCTGACTCCTGAATCCAGATTGGCAGCTGGTTCCACAGGAGAGGAGCTTGATAACTGAAGGCTCTGCCTCCCATTGTACTTTTGGAGATTCTAGGTATTACAAGTAATCCTGCATTTTGGGAGCGTAGTGCTCTGTTAGGATAATACGGTAGTATCAGATCTTTTAAATAAAAAGGAGCCTGATTGTTTAGAGCTTTGTAAGTAAGAAGAAGGATTTTAAACTTAATTCTAAATTCTATGGGAAGCCAATGATGGGAGGCCAGAACCGGAGAGATATGATCTCTCTTTCTAGTACCTGTTAAAACTCTTGCTGCAGCATTTTGGGTCAGCTGAAGACTTTTTAAAGATGTTTTAGGACAGCCTGATAATAAAGAATTACAATAATCTAATCTCGAGCTAACAAAAGCATGGATCAGTTTCTCAGCATCACTCTGAGACAAGATGCTCCTAATCTTGGCAATATTACGCAAATGATAGAAGGCAGTCTTAGAAACAAATTTAATATGTGAATTGAAGGACAGATCTTGATCAAAAATAATTCCAAGGTTCCTCACAGAGCTATTAAGAGAAAGAGTAATCGCATCCAAACTGAAAGTTTGATTTGGAAAGGTATTTCTAAGGTTTTTTTTGACCAACAAGAATGACTTCAGTCTTATCTGAATTTAATAGCAGGAAATTACAAGCCATCCAAGCTTTGATTTCCTTAAGACAGGCTTCTAACTTGGCTAATTGATTACTATCATCTGGCTTCATTGACAGGTATAATTGTGTGTCATCTGCATAACAATGAAAATGTATACAGTGCTTTCTAATAATGTTGCCTAATGGAAGCATATATAAACTAAAAAGAGTAGGGCCTAGCACAGATCCCTGTGTAACTCCATGACTAAGCTTTGAGTTGAAAGAAAACTCATTATTTACATGAACAAACTGGAACCTATCAGATAAATAAGATCTAAACCACTGCAACGAAGTTCCATTAAGTCCAATATAGTGTTCTAATCTATCAAGTAGAATATTATGATCGATAGTATAAAAAGCTGCACTAAGGTCTAAAAGGACAAGTACAGAAACCAGTCCATTATCAGATGCGATGAGGAGGTCGTTAGTGACCTTCGCTAAGGCTGTTTCAGTACTATGATGGATTCTAAACCCAGATTGAAACTCTTCAAGTAAACCATTTCCCTGCAGGTGGTCAAATAATTGCGTAGCAACAACTCTAAGATTTTTGAAATGAAAGGGAGATTAGAGATTGGTCTATAGTTAGCTAAAGCTCCTGGATCTAGCGTTGGCTTTTTGAGTAAGGGTTTAATTACAGCCGTTTTAAAAGTACATGGCCTAAAGTTAATGAAGAATTAATTATATGAAGACTAAAGCTACCAATAAGTGGGAAGACTTCTTTAAATAACCTGGTAGGAATAGGGCCTAAAAGACAAGTTGAAGGTTTGGATGAGGAAACTATTTTGTCTAACACAAAGGTCGATTGGAGAAAACTCATCAAGACAGACATCAATAGAAGGAGTTGTAGTAGTTACTGTATTTAAGTTAACTGTGGGAAGAATCTGATTGATTTTTATCTCTGATGAATGAAATTTTATTATTGAAAAAGTTCATAAAGTCCTGACTAGTAAGCTCTAAGGGAATACTAGGATTGACAGAGTCCTGACTCTATGTCAACCTGGCTACAGTGCTGAAAAGAAACCTGGGATTATTCTTGTTCTCTTCTATTAATGCAGAATAATAACTCGTTCTAGCTTTTCTAAGAGATTTTTTATAAATTAAAAGATGATTTCTCCAAGCTAAATAGATTTCATCTAAATTAGTGGAGCGCCATTTTTTAATTGACGAGTCTTCTGTTTTAAGCTACGAGTTTCTGTGTTGAACCAAGGAGTTAGAAATCTCTGATTAGACTTTTTCTTTTTTAAGGGGGCCACCAAGTCTAGAGTCTGATGCAGAGAAGCTGTAACACTATCCACCATGTTATCAATTACAGAAGGAGCAAGCTGTCTATAGCTTATTTCCGTTGTGTTGACACATGGCATAGAGGAAACAATCTGCATAAATTTGGTAACAGCATCATCTGAGAGGCATCTACTGTAATAATATTTTTCTTTAGGAGCCAAATAGTCAGAAATAGTAAAATCAAAGGTTAACAGACAATGGTCTGACAGTACAGGGTTATGAGGAGACACTACAAGATTTTCTATTTCTATGCCATATGTCAGAACAAGGTCCAATGTATGGTGGAGATAATGAATAGAATTTCCTACTTTCTGAGAAAACACAATCAAGTCTAATATTGAATTAAATGCCACATTAAGGCAGTCACTATCTACATCCACATGTATATCAAAGTCCCCTACTATAATTATTCTATCAGATTTCAGCACTAAATCAGCTAAGAAATCAGGAAATTCGGAAAAAATTCTGAGTCGGTTGATGGGGAACGATAAACTATGACAAATAAAATTGGGTTTAACCTAAAATGGCTGAAGTGCCCAACACTGAGGACCAGGCCCTCAAAGGAATTATAACATGTTTTTTGCTTTACATTAACTAGTAATTTGGAATGGTAAATTGTTGCTACTCCTCCTCCACGACCAGAACTTCTGGGATTTTGACAGTTTAAATAACCAGAGGGAGTTGATTCATTTAAACCAACATAATCCTCTTGCCCTAACCAAGTCTCTGTAAGGGATATTAAATCAATCTGATGATCAATTAACAGATCATGGACTAACAGAGACTTGGGAGTTAGAGACCTAATATTTAATAAACCACATTTAATTTTTAAATTATGAGGAGGAACAGAGGCCAACTCATTCAATTTAGAGGCTTTGTGTTTAATTTGAGTTTTACCAATTTTTTGCTTAATCACTTTGGGATACTTATATATTATATTTTTATTTACTTTGGAGGGAGCAGACAATGATTTTCTGATGGGGAAGACAGGGGCTAAGTTGAGGGGTGGTGGATGAAGAGGAGCTGCAGAGAGGCGTGTAAGACTGCGACTCTGCTTCCTGGTCCCAACTCTGAGTAGTCAAGGTTTTGGAAATTTGGATAAAAAAGATGCCAGATTGTTAGATAAATGAGAAGCACCATCCAAAGTGGGATGAATGCTGTGTCGTCTCATAAGACCAGGTTTTCCCCAAAATGAGCTCCAATTGTCAATGTAGCCCACATCATTTGCAGGACACCACACAGACAGCCAGCGGTTCAAGGATGAGGAGCGGCTAAACATGTCATCACTGGTCAGATTGGGGAGGGGCCCAGAAAATACTACAGAGGCAGACATTGTTTTTGCAAAGTTAATTCAATTCAATTCAATTCAATTCAACTTTATTTATATAGCGCCATTTCACAACAACAGTCATCTCATAGCACTATCAACTGTAGGGAGGACCCCCACAGTTGCAGAAAGACCCCAGCAATCAGGCGATCCCCTGTGAGCAAGCACTTGGCGACGGTGGAGAGGAAAAACTCCCTTTTAACAGGAAGAAACCTCCAGCAGAACCAGGCTCAGGGAGGGGCAGTCATCTGCTGCGACTGGCTGGGGGGTGAGGGGACAGAGAAGAAGAAAAGAACAGACATGTAGAGAGCAAACAGCACGATGGGGACTCAATCTATGGGAGAGAACAAACAAATGTTAATGACCAGCAAAAAAAAAAATATTTCATAGAGAGTGAGGAAAGGAGTGAGGCCCAGTGCATTACTGGAGGTCCCCCGGCTGACTAAACCTATTAGCAGCATAACTAAGGGAGGGTTCAGAAACACATGATCCCTCCCTAATTGTAGGCTATATCAAAAAGGTAGGTTTTAGCCCTATTCTTAAAAACAGAGATCGAGTCTGACTCCCGAATCCAGATTGGCAGCTGATTCCACAGGAGAGGAGCTTGATAACTGAAGGCTCTGCCTCCCATTGTACTTTTGGAGATTCTAGGTATTACAAGTAAACCTGCATTTTGGGAGCGTAGTGCTCTGTTAGGATGATACGGTAGTATCAGATCTTTTAAATAAAAAGGAGCCTGATTGTTTAGAGCTTTGTAAGTAAGAAGAAGGATTTTAAACTTAATTCTAAACTCTATGGGAAGCCAATGAAGGGAGGCCAGAACCGGAGAGATATGATCTCTCTTTCTAGTACCTATTAAAACTCTTGCTGCAGCATTTTGGATCAGCTGAAGACTTTTTAAAGATGTTTTAGGACAGCCTGATAATAAAGAATTACAATAATCTAATCTCGAGCTAACAAAAGCGTGGATCAGCTTCTCAGCATCACTCTGAGACAAGATGCTCCTAATCTTGGCAATATTACGCAAATGATAGAAGGCAGTCTTAGAAACAAATTTAATATGTGAATTGAAGGACAAATCCTGATCAAAAATAACTCCAAGGTTCCTCACAGAGCTATTAAGAGAAAGAGTAACTGCATCCAAACTGAAAGTTTGATTTGGAAAGGAATTTCTAAGGTTTTTTGGACCAACAAGAATGACTTCAGTCTTATCTGAATTTAATAGCAGGAAATTACAAGTCATCCAAACTTTGATTTCCTTAAGACAGGCTTCTAACTTGGCTAATTGATTAGTATCATCTGGCTTCATTGACAGGTATAATTGTGTGTCATCTGCATAACAGTGAAAATGTATACAGTGCTTTCTAATAATGTTGCCTAACGGAAGCATATATAAACTAAAAAGAGTAGGGCCTAGCACAGATCCCTGTGGAACTCCATGACTAAGCTTTGAGCTGAGAGAAAACTCATCATTTACATGAACAAACTGGAACCTATCAGATAAATAAGATCTAAACCACTGCAACGAAGTTCCATTAAGTCCAACATAGTGTTCTAATCTATCAAGTAGAATATTATGATCAATAGTATCAAAAGCTGCACTAAGATCTAAAAGGACAAGTACAGAAACTAGTCCATTATCAGATGCAATGAGGAGGTCGTTAGTGACCTTCGCTAAGGCTGTTTCAGTGCTATGATGGATTCTAAACCCAGATTGAAACTCCTCAAATAAACCATTTCCCTGCAGGTGGTCAAATAATTGCGTAGCAACAACTCTTTCTAAGATTTTTGAAATGAAAGGGAGATTAGAGATTGGTCTATAGTTAGCTAAAGCTTCTGGATCTAGCGTTGGCTTTTTGAGTAAGGGTTTAATTACAGCAGTTTTAAAAGCCTGCGGTACATGGCCTAAAGTTAATGAAGAATTGATTATATGAAGAATAAAGCTACCAATAAGTGGGAAGACTTCTTTAAATAACCTGGTAGGAATAGGGTCTAAAAGACAAGTTGAAGGTTTGGATGAGGAAACTATTTTGTCTAACTCACAAAGGTCGATTGGAGAAAACTCATCAAGACAGACATCAATAGAAGGAGTTGTAGTAGTTACAGTATTTAAGTTAACTGTGGGAAGAATCTGATTGATTTTATCTCTGATGGATGAAATTTTATTATTGAAAAAGTTCATAAAGTCCTGACTAGTAAGCTCTAAGGGGATGCTAGGATTGACAGAGTCCTGACTCTTTGTCAACCTGGCTACAGTACTGAAAAGAAACCTGGGATTATTCTTGTTCTCTTCTATTAATGCAGAGTAATAACTCGTTCTAGCTTTTCTAAGAGATTTTTTATAAATTAAAAGATGATTTCTCCAAGCTAAATAGATTTCATCTAAATTAGTAGAGCGCCATTTTCTTTCTAATTGACGAGTCTTCTGTTTTAAGCTACGAGTTTCTGTGTTGAACCAAGGAGTTAAAAATCTCTGATTAGACTTTTTCTTTTTTAAGGGGGCCACCAAGTCTAGAGCCTGATGCAGAGAAGCTGAAACACTATCCACCATGTTATCAATTACAGAAGGAGCAAGCTGTCTATAGCTTATTTCCGTTGTGTTGACACATGGCATAGAGGAAACAATCTGCATAAATTTGGAAACAGCATCATCTGAGAGGCATCTACTGTGATAATATTTTTCTTTAGGAGCCAAATAGTCAGAAATAGTAAAATCAAAGGTTAACAGACAATGGTCTGACAGTACAGGGTTATGAGGAGACACTACAAGATTTTCTATTTCTATGCCATATGTCAGAACAAGGTCCAATGTATGGTGGAGGTAATGAGTAGAATTTCCTACTTTCTGAGAAAACCCAATCGAGTCTAATATTGAATTAAAAGCCACATTAAGGCAGTCACTATCTACATCCACATGTATATTAAAGTCCCCTACTATAATTATTCTATCAGATTTCAGCACTAAATCAGCTAAGAAATCAGGAAATTCGGATAAAAATTCTGAATAGGTTGATGGGGGACGATAAACTATGGCAAATAAAATTGGGTTTAACCTGGAATTGCTAAAGTGCCCAATACTGAGGACCAGGCCCTCAAAGGAATTATAACATGTTTTTTGCTTTACATTAACTAGTAATTTGGAATGGTAAATTGATGCTACTCCTCCTCCACGACCAGAACTTCTGGGATTTTGACAGTTTAAATAACCAGAGGGAGTTGATTCATTTAAACCAACATAATCCTCTTGTCCTAACCAAGTCTCTGTAAGGGAAATTAAATCAATCTGATGATCAATTAACAGATCATGGACTAACAGAGACTTGGGAGTTAGAGACCTAATATTTAATAAACCACATTTAATTTTTAAATTATGAGGAGGAACAGAGGCCAAATCATTCAATTTAGAGGCTTTATGTTTAATTTGAGTTTTACCAATATTTTGCTTTATCACTTTGGGATGCTTATACATTATATTTTTATTTACTTTGGAGGGAGCAGACAACGATTCTCTGATGGGGAAGACAGGGGCTAAGCTGAGGGGTGGCGGATGAAGAGGAGCTGCAGAGAGGCATGTAAGACTGCGACTCTGCTTCCTGGTCCCAACTCTGAGTAGTCATGGTTTTGGAAATTTGGATAAAAAAGATGCCAGATTGTTAGATAAATGAGAAGCACCATCCAAAGTGGGATGAATGCTGTCTCGTCTCATAAGACCAGGTTTTCCCCAAAAAGAGCTCCAATTGTCAATGTAGCCCACGTCATTTTTAGGACACCACACAGACAGCCAGCGGTTCAAGGATGACGAGCGGCTAAACATGTCATCACTGGTCAGATTGGGGAGGGGCCCAGAGAATACTACAGTGGCAGACATCGTTTTTGCAAACTCACACATCGATTCTATATTAAGTTTCGTGACTTCCGACTGCCGGAGACGGATGTCATTAATGCCGGCGTGAATAACAATTGTGGAATATTTACAGTTACTTTTAGCCAGCATTTTCAAATTTGACTCGATGTCGCCTGCTCTGGCCCCAGGAATGCATGTGACTATGGCCGATGGAGTCTCTAGGTTCACGTTTCTGACTACAGAGTCGCCAATGATCAGAGTTTTTTCCTCAGCGGGTGTGTCGCTGAGCGGGGAAAAACGATTAGAAACGTGAACAGGTTGGTGGTGAACCGGGGCTTTGCGACTAGGCTTCCTTCTCACCGTCACCCACCCAGTCTCCTCGCTGCAGAGGAGAGCCGGGGAACCGGTGACAGTGGGACCTAAGCTAGCTAGCTCCGCTGCAGCTAATGGGCGTCCGTCGAGATTAACTGGCGCAGACGGTGTTTCAATGCAGCGGAGCCGGGATTCCAAATCAGACAACCTCGCCTCGAGCGCCTCAAAAAGACAACATTTATTACATTTACCGTTATCACTAAAAGAGGCAGAGGTGTAGCTAAACATCTGACAGAGAGAGCACACCAGAGGAGGAGAGGAAAGAGAGCTAGTAGCCATAGCTAGTGGCTCGAGAGCTGGAGAGCAAACCACACAGGCAGACAGCAAAACAGGAAGTGACGATACGTTACCACAAGGAAGTGACGATCAACCTGATGCAATTCGGATTGTTGGAAAGTTACACACCGATTCTACATTAAGTTTCGTGACTTCCGACTGCCGGAGACGGATGTCATTAATGCCAGCATGAATAACAATTGTGGAGTATTTACAGTTACTTTTAGCCAGCATTTTCAAATTTGACTCAATGTCGCCTGCTCTGGCCCCAGGAATACATTTGACTATGGCCGCTGGAGTCTCTAGGTTCACGTTTCTGACTACAGAGTCGCCAATGATCAGAGTTTTTTCCTCAGCGGGTGTGTCGCTGAGCGGGGAAAAACGATTAGAAACGTGAACAGGTTGGAGGTGTACCGGGGCTTTGCGACTAAGCTTCCTTCTCACCGTCACCCACCCAGTCTCCTCGCTGCTGAGGAGAGCCGGAGGACCGCTAACGGGGTTAGCTATGCTAGCTAGCTCCGCTGCAGCTAAGGGGCGTCCGTCAAGAGTAACTGGCGCAGACGGTGTTTCAATGCAGCGGAGCCGGGATTCCAAATCAGACAACCTCGCCTCGAGCGCCTCAAAAAGACAACATTTATTACATTTACCGTTATCACTAAAAGAGGCAGAGGTGTAGCTAAACATCTGACAGAGAGAGCACACCAGAGGAGGAGAGGAAGGAGAGCTAGTAGCCATAGCTAGTGGCTAACCCAAAGCTCAGGAGAGTGAGGAGAGCAAACCACACAGACAGACGGCAAAACAGGAAGTGACGATACGTTACCACAAGTGACGATCCAAGTGTGGGAGAATGATTCATTCATGGAGAGAATCACATGAACATGAACTCAGGTGGGAGGTAGGGGGAAGAGGAAAGGTGGGAACGCAACACGCCACCTAGGGACCACAATTACCCCCCCCACCCCCCCCAAGTCCACGGGCGTTGGGGCTCAGGAGGCTTCCCAGAGTCCCAGGCCCAGCAGAAGGTCCGGTGGATGGAATCCAGTGGCCTGCGGGAAAACATGGGCATCCAGACCTGGGGAGTCAATCCTTCCGGCGGCTGGCCAGCATTGTTTAGCCACCAGGACCAAAGGGGTGAAGCAGGAGGTGGCCTGCCCACCGGGAGGCTCATTGGTGGGTGACCGGACGGTAGAGCGGGAACCTCCCCGGCGTTGGACAGGGAGGAGAAGGGGGCCACGGCGTCCTCAGGCAGGTCCACAGCACCCATGGTGGTCCTGGTTTGGGACACAGCTGCACCCGCCATGGGCCCTGACCGGGCCGGCTCCGCTACACCTGCGATGGGCCCCGACTGGGCTGGCTCCGCAAATTGGGTACACCTGGGCGAGGAGCGGGGAGATGGCACATTGGAGTGGGAACAGCTGGCAGCAATAGTGAGGGGGCATGGTCCGACTGGCAGACCGTTAGACAGCACTCATTCCAGCGTGAGCCCAAGAGGCTGCCTCACCGCTGCCGGCCAGAAAGCAGTGGCTATGGGTATGGCAAAGCACACAGAAATACATACCAACCTACATACAACGTGGCACGTACCCTCAGAGAGGCCAGGACCGAGCCGGGGGGAACCAAGCCGGCTTGGTTCCTGACAGTTAAACAAATTTAAATGTTAGACAAAGATAACACAAGTAAACACAAAATGCAATGTTTAAATGAAGGTGTTTAATATTTAGGGGAAAAAAATCCAAACCTACATGGCCTTGTGTGAAAAAGTGATTGCCCCCCAAACCTAATACCTGGTTGGGATACCCTTAGCGGCAAAAACTGCAATCAAGCATTTGCGATAACTGGCAATGAGTCTTTCACAGCGCTGTGGAGAAATTTTGGCCCACTCATCTTTGTAGAATGGTTGTAACTCAGCCACACTGGAGGGCTTGAGCATGAACCCCCTTTTTAATTTCATGCCACAGCATCTCAATCGGATTCAGGTCAGGGTTTTGACTAGGCCACTCCAAAATCTTCATTTTGTTTTTCTTAAGCCATTCAGAGGTGGACTTACTGGTATGTTTTGGATCATTGTCCTGCTGCAGAACCCAAGTGCGCTTCAGCTTGAGGTCATGAACAGATGGCTGGACATTCTCCTTCAGGATTTTTTGGTAGACAGCTGAATTCATGGTTCCATTTACCACAGCAAGTCTTGCAAGTCCTGAAGCAGCAAAACAGCCCCAGACCATCACACTACCACCACCATATTTTACTGGTGGTATGATGATCCTTTTCTGAAATGCTGTGTTACTTTTACACTGGATGTAATGGGACACACACCTTCCAAAAAGTCCAACTTTTGTCTCATCAGTCCACAGAGTATTTTTCCAACAGTCTTGGGGATCATCAAGATGGTTTCTGGCAAAACTGAGATGAGCCTTTATGTTCTTTTTGCTCAGCAGTGGTTTTTGTCTTGGAACTCAGGCCATTTTTGCCCAGTATCTTTCTTATGGTGGAATCTGGAGTGAGGTCTGTAGTTTTTTTGGATGTTGTTGTGGGGTTTTTTGTGACCTCTTGGATCAGCCGTTGCTGTGCTCTTGGGGTAATTTTGGTTGGTCGGCCACTCCTGGGAAGATTCATCACTGTTCCACGTTTTCGCCATTTGTAGATAATGGCTCTCACTGTGGTTCACTGGAGTCCCAAAACTTTAGAAATGGTTTTATAATCTTTTTCAGACTGATAGATCTCAATTACTTTGTTTCTCACTTGTTCCTAAATTTCTTTGGATCGCAGCGTGATATTTAGCTTTTGAGGATCTTTTTGCCTACTTTACTTTGTCAGGCAGGTCCTATTTAAGTGATTTCTTGATTGAGAACAGGTGTGGCAGTAATCAGGCCTAGATGTGGCTAGAGAAATTCAACTCAGCTTTCCAAAGATTTGATAAACCATAGTTAATTTAAATTTTAACATGGGGGGGGGACAATCACTTTTTCACACAGGGTCATGTAGGTTTGGATTTTTTTTTACCCTTAAACACCTTCATTTACAAACTGCATTTTGTTTACTTGTGTTATCTTTGTCCAATATTTAAATTTGATTGATGATCTGAAACATTTAAGTGTGACAAGTGTAACGGATGCCAACTAGCACTGTTCGGCGTAGAACGTTAGTAAAACCTCCCTCCCGAAAAGCCTCATACAGTATCGGTAGCGCTGAGCTATCGGTCGGACCTTTAGCTCAGCGCGATCGTGCTGTGTCTCCCATGCTCGAACTGTGTAGTTGACTGGTAGGTCGCGGGTTCGTGTCCCCGAGTGGGCGAACTGCGCAGGATGACCTCAGTTACAATGGTGCCGTGAACCCGGGATGGGAGTGAGGTTTAAGGGGGAGAGTGTAACGGATGCCAACTAGCACTGTTCGGCGTAGAACGTTAGTAAAACCTCCCTCCCGAAAAGCCTCATACAGTATCGGTAGCGCTGAGCTATCGGTCGGACCTTTAGCTCAGCGCGATCGTGCTGTGTCTCCCATGCTCGAACTGTGTAGTTGACTGGTAGGTCGCGGGTTCGTGTCCCCGAGTGGGCGAACTGCGCAGGATGACCTCAGTTACAATGGTGCCGTGAACCCGGGATGGGAGTGAGGTTTAAGGGGGAGAGTGTAACGGATGCCAACTAGCACTGTTCGGCGTAGAACGTTAGTAAAACCTCCCTCCCGAAAAGCCTCATACAGTATCGGTAGTGCTGAGCTATCGGTCGGACCTTTAGCTCAGCGCGATCGTGCTGTGTCTCCCATGCTCGAACTGTGTAGTTGACTGGTAGGTCGCGGGTTCGTGTCCCCGAGTGGGCGAACTGCGCAGGATGACCTCAGTTACACAAGCATACAAAAAAATGAGAAATCAGGAAGGGGGCAAACACTTTTTCACACCACTGTACATGGCACCAACCGAAGAGCCATTTCACTAGACCTGGCTCCAAGGTGGGGCTTCGGTAACCCCAAATGGGTACTCCAGTTCCTCTCACAATACCAGAATGAGGGTGTCATGCGACTCGAGTGGTCAAGGCACGATTCACAGAAGAGCTGGACTTCAGGAGTTTGTAACAAGCATTTTCAATTTATTTAGACGCTGTGCAGGCAAACAACTCCAATTTAAAATGACCGACACCCAACCACCTCTAAATGAAAATCACCTGCTCATATACCATTATCCACAAGCAATGCAATAAATATACACATTTTACAAATACCCAACAATACCTTAAAATACTCATTAAACATAAATAATATCTACACAATATTTACAAACTCACACATAATAAATAAACACCCATAAATAGTATAAACCATTATTTACATTTAAATCTACCACCAACTTCCCCCTCTACCCATCTACTGCATACTTTTCCCTCCTGGCACCCTTTATAAGGCGCTTGAGCACCTGGGGAATCTTTTGCCTGAGACGCCACCAGGAAGTATGCTGGCAAAGGTAAGTGTTTTGGGTTTTTTTTTTTGCTTCACATAATTGACTTGATTATTAACATTAACCCCTTGCACTCTGGTCAATTTCCTTCAAAATGCCAAAAAATAACGTAACCAAAGTAAATCAAAAGCTGTTCTTCAACCCTTTGCAGCATCTTCATGGGGTTGGTCTCATTTAAAAGAAAACACTTTGAATTTTTTGGCAAAACAGTCATAATCTCTCTAAGTGCTCCTGCCACTGAGTAACAGTCATCTAAACATACTGAACTTGAAGAAAATAAATTTCGCCTGGGTGTTTTTTTTGGATACAAATGCTTGCAAATAACTCACAGCTTCAGATACTGGCTGGAAAATGCAACAGAAATGTAGAACCAAGTGTTATCCAGCTGAGGTCAAAATTTTGTAACAATACCACAAAAAATGAATATATTACACAGCTTTTTTCTTAGGTTGTTCCCAGGCGTTTTTGAACTGGGCCAAATTGTGCCAAATGGCACAGTTTGGAAAAACGTCTAACTTTTGAATGATTCAATATAGAAGCTTCATCTTGGGCTCTAATGAAAGGTGAAGGGCTGTGTGTGTGTGTGTGTGGGGGGGGGGTGTTTATTCATTCATGAATGATTGAACAAACAAGCCCCCACACACAAAGAAGCATGCCCCGTAAAAAATGTGTGGCTTTTTTTTTTTTTACAAGAAAAAATAACCTACAGTGCACTAAAAATTATACTAAAATATCTGTAATGTAGAAGATAACTCCCCCCCCCCCCCCCCCGCTACAGAGGACGGACATCGCCCATCGCTACATGACGGAAAGCGGTGACGGTGCGCCGCGGTTTTCTACGCACAGTTGTACTAAAATATCTGCAATATATCTGCAATCCGCTACAGAAGAGTAGCGGGGGCGTTCACAACATGACGGAGGGGCCGTTCACAACATGACTGACCCGGACTGGAGCGGTCCGGGTCCGTCATGTGGCGATAACGCACAATTGTAATTTACCGATCGGTCAAAAGTCATTTGGATTACAATTTTCCGGGATAAAGAATAATTTAGCTTATAACACTTACCTGTCCACAACAACAGTGTCGCTGGCGAACTTCTCTTCCTCATTGTCAGACAAACATGACGCTGGTCCGCTTGTTACGGACTCGTGGTTCTGGTCATGCGACCCGGTCAAACCATAATTCCATTATTGTGGTTTTGCGCTTCCATGATTGCGGTTTTGGCGAACAATTTTTCAAAACAAATAAGAACAGTAGTAAGAAAAAAAGACTGGCGAACGCCTGTGTGTCACCCAGCCATACACAAAACAGATTTTAGGCAAGGGACGCACGCTTTCGAACTTCTGTGCTTCAATTGGCTGGCTGTATTCGCAGCTGTTGGTAGGCGGGTCCTTCTTGCTAGGTTTTCAGTCATTGGTTCTTCAAGGTTTCAGAAACCCAATTCAAGGCTCTTATTAGTCGAATGAGAGGTCAATCACATCTAAACCAATCAAAGCACTCCTTTGGCTTTCTGTTCGTGGCTGTGTCTGTCGTGGAAGAACGGAAATGCAGCTTTTTTTTCCAGTGCGCATTAGGATGCACAGTGAGGGCACCCTCGTGCGCTCTAGGACGCAGAGATGTCCGCCCACGGTACACCGGAGTGCAAGAGGTTAACTCTTTATCTCACAGGTGGACTTCAACTCACCAAGAAAACAAATATCCAGCCCACAAATGAATACCATTTACAACTTCCAACTCCGTGTGTATTTTTATAAATTAGAATATATTTTAATATTTGAAAGTAATAAATTCCCTTACGCATATAATATACCATCTAAATGAAGAGGTCCATACCAGTGGCGACACTCTATCACATTTCCTCCCTCCCCCCTCCCAAGAGTACAGTACTTTAAAACTCATGTACTCTGGAAAGGATGTCTGCCACAAGGTTGGCTTTCCCTGCCATATACTGAACTGTAAAATCATAAGGCTGCAGGGACAAATACCACCCTGTGAGACGACTATTAGAGCCTTTCATCCTGTATAACCACTTTAGGGCCCAATGATCTGTCTCTAAAGTGAAATTATGACCAAGCAGATAATACCTCAACGATTCAATGGCCCACTTCATGGCGAGACACTCCTTCTCCACCGTAGAGTATCTAGTCTCACGGTCCAACAGCTTATGGCTCAGGAACAGTATTGGATGCTTTTCTCCCTTCACCTCCTGCAGAAGCACTGCTCCAATACCCACTCCTGAAGTATCAGTCTGGAGAATAAATGGACAAGCAAGATCCGGACTGTAGGGAACCCAGTCACTAGAAATGGCACCCTTCAGATCCTTGAAGGCACTGCCACATTCCTCTGTCCATTTCACCTTGTTTGGTGCCGAAGCTTTGGTATGGTCAGTAAGAATCGCTGCTCTCTCAGCAAAGTGGGGAATGAATTTACTGTACCATCCCACCAAACCCATAAATGAACATACCTTTTTCCTTGTAGTGGGCACAGGATGGGCCTAAATGGCATCCTCCTTTTCCACTCATGGCTTAATAACCCCCTGTCCAACAACATGACCCAGGTACTCCACCTGCTGCCGTCCAAAGGCACACTTGCGTGGATTAATGGTCAATCCTGCTGTCTTGATCAGATGGAGGACCTGATGAAGATGCAACACATGTTCCTTCCAGGTCTGATTGTAGCTGACCATGTCATCCAAGTAGGCAACTGCAAAGTATAATTCACCTCTCAATACCTGGTCCGTGAGTCTTTGGAACATCGCAGGCGCCTCCCGGAGGCAAAATGGCATAACTCTAAACTGAAAGTTGCCATAAGGTGTCTTAAAGGCTGTCAGTTTTTAGTCTCAGGTGCCAAAGCCAACTGCCAATACCCCTTGCTCAGGTCTAGTGTGGTAATAATCTTAGCCCTTAGGTTCAGGGATTCTATAGCACTTTCTGCGGGGAATAGCATCTTTCTTCAAATGAACTTTATGCTGAACCAATGTGGTGAAGACAGGTTTCTCCTGAAAAAGTTCTGGATCCAACAACGCCTCTGTCTCTCTGCTGATAAGACTGCAGATGGGACACATCCACTAAACAAGTCTCTGTCATGTTTGCGGGAAAAGACTGTTCTTTCCTCATCCACTAAAGCTGCACAAATGAGGAACTGATGCTGTGGCTGCTGATGGACAGGCTGCTGAAACTCCTTCAACAAGTTGACATGAAAACATTGATGTTTCTTCAGTCTTTCAGGCATATACAGTTCATAGGTCACTGCACTTAACTTCTTAGAAATCTGATAAGGACCCTGCCATCGAGCCAACAGCTTACTGTCACAAGTAGGAAGAAGCAGCAACACCTGCTGGCCTGGATGAAAAACTCTCTTTCTGGCCTTCCTATCATACCAAGTCTTCCGATTAGCCTGTGCCGTCCTCATGTGCTCCTGAGCCAGAGCTGTCATCTGGTCCAGCCTCTCTCTCATTTTTATCACATAAGACACCACATTGTGGTAGTCCATAAGACACCACATTGTGGTGTCTTATGGACTGTGTCCGACACGATCATCGGTAGCACGGGGGCCCCCCAGGGAACGGTTTTGGTTCCCTTCCTGTTCACCCTTTATACTGCGGACTTCTCACACAACACAACACACTGCCATCTACAGAAGTTCTGACGACTCTGCGATCGTTGGCCTCATCTCCAACGGAGATGAAGCTGAGTACAGAGGGCTTATCCAGGACTTCGTGGACTGGTGCCATCGGAACTGCCTCCAGATCAACGCGAGGAAAACTAAGGAGCTGGTGGTGGACTGCCGCAGGCAAGGACAACCCCTCACAACACCAGTAAATATACAGGGAACAGACATCGAGATGGTGACATCCTATAAGTACCTGGGTGTTCATCTGAACAATAAACTAGACTGGTCACACAATACTGACGCACTCTACAAGAAGAGACAGCGCAGGCTGTTCCTACTGAGGAGACTCCGGTCTTTTGGTGTACAAGGGGCGCTGCTGAAGACATTCTACGACACGGTGGTGGCATCAGCCATCACTTTTGGAGTGGTCTGCTGGGGCAGTGGCATTACAGCAGCCGATAGGAAGAGACTGAACAAACTGATCAAGAAAGCTAGCTCTGTCCTGGGGCAGCGCCTTGACCCAGTGGAGGAGATGGGAGAGAGAAGGATGGTGGCTAAACTGTCATCTCTGCTGGAGTCCGAGTTCCACCCTATGCAGGAGATACTGAATGCACTGAGGAGCTCATTTAGCAGCAGACTACATCATCCTAGGTGCACAAACGAGAGGTTTCGCAGGTCCTTCCTACCTACGGCTGTCAGACTGTACAACCTAAGCAGGGCTGCTCGCAGAGATGGCAAAAAGACGTGACAACCTAATAGTATTGAATGCAAAAGACGCAATAGACTTACACAATGGTCCCCTCCGGTATACAACTAGGAAAATACCGGTCGCTATGGAGGGTGAGAATATGTATGGGTACATAATCATACCATGTAGGATAACTAAGTAGACTGTTGTGCTGTTTCATTCCATCTAGCTACAATGCTCTGCACTTTGTGTGTTTATATATTTATTCCATCTAGCAGCAATGCTCCACGCTGTGTGTGTTTATATATTTACATATTTATTCCATCTAGCTACAATGCTTCGCACTGTGCGTTTATATATTTACATATTTATTCCATCTAGCAACAATGCTCCACACTGTGTGTTTATATATTTACATATTTATTCCATCTAGCGACAGTGCTCTGCACTGTTTCATACATTTATTCCATCTAGCTACAATGCTCTGCACTGTGTGTTTATATATCTACATATTATTCCATCTAGCTACAATGCTCCGCACTGTTTATATATCTACATATTTATTCCATCTAGCTACAATGCTCCGCACTGTGTTTATATATTCACATATTCATTCCATCTAGCTACAATACTCCGCACTGTGTGTTTATATACTCATATATTTATCCCATCTAGCTACAATGCTCCGCACTGTGTGTCTATATATGTACATATGTATACTCGCTGCTCTTGTTTTTTCTCTTGACTTCTGATTGTTGCTCTGAGTGTTGCTATCCCTGTGCTGTTGCAATCCTGGAATTTCCCGATTTTGGGACTAATAAAGGCTTATCTTATCTTATCTTATCTTATTGTCCTGATCATTAGGTGGACTCTCCCAGTGTTCCTTCAACAAGTCCAGTAGACTCCTCACCTGATGACCATAAAGTAGCTCAAAGGGTGAGGATCCTGTTGAAGCCTGGGGCACCTCCCAATAAGCAAATGACAAATATGGCACCCATTGATCCCAGTCAGAGCCTGTATTGGAAACAAACTTCTGCAGCATGTTCTTCAGGGTTTTCTTAAATCTCTCAACTAGTCTGTCTGTCTGAGGGTGATATGGGGTGGTCTTAATGCCCTTTATACCCAACAGCTTATATACTTGCTGCAACAACTTAGACAGGAAATTTGTTCCACAATCTGTGAGGACCTGTCTAGGTATGCCTATCCTTGAAAACAATTGTATAAGACAGTTGGCAACCTGCCTAGCCTTAATAGATCTCAACGGGAAGGCTTCTGGGGAACGAGTGGCATAGTCACAGATGACTAAAATGTACCTAATACCCGAGGAGCTTCTCTCTAGGGGGCCAACTATATCCATCCCTATTCTGTCAAAAGGTGTCCCAATGACCGGTAATGGCTGAAGCTGGGCACGGGCTACTCCCCTAGGTGAAGTAAATTGACATGTTTCACATGAAACACAGAACTCCTTAACCTGAGTGTACATTCCCAGCCACACAAACCTAGCAATTCTTTGGAGTGTTTTTTGGAATGCTAAATGAGCTGCCCAAGGAATAGCATGTCCAAGCTCCATAACCTTCTGTGTGAGGCTTTGTGGCAAAGCTATAGCCATAACTTCCCCCTGATGCTGATACAAAATACCATTTTTAATCACATTAGAGACCTCAGCCAAGCAGTCTACTCCACCCTGTTTCACACTCTTAATTTCAGAAACTTTATCAAACCAGAGTTTTAGCCATGTCAGAAGGAATGTCAAAATCTACTGACTGGCTTAGCTGTGATACTTCCTCACCCAAGTTCTTAGCTGTAACCAAAACCTTGTCCCTTCTTCTCTGGGCCTTAGATTTTGGCTTCTTAATTGGGCCCACCTCTAACCCAGAGTCATAAAAAGGTAACTCTTGGAGAACATTCCCAGCCCTCTGGGCTCTAGTTGTGACCATATTACACTTCCTCTCAACAGGTACATTTAGCTTCTGTTCATTAGTGCCATCTACCTGTCCCTCCTCAGTCTGCCGTTTATCCCTCGCCTGTTGTATGATATCCAACAAAGTTGGAACATCATTGCCAAGAATAACTGAATAAGGCAAATCAGGCACAAGAGCGACCGAAAGGAGATAAGTTTGGCCACCTACCGTTAAATAGACCTCAGTGGTCGGGTACAACTTCTTATCCCCATGTACACAACTAATATTCACTGTAGTCTCACTCCACAGATCTCTAGGGCCCAAACTGGGCAGAGCAACGGTCTGAAAACAATCAGAATTTAAAAGAGCCCCTTCACACTGGCCATTAAGCAAAACTGATTTTACATATACCTTTCTGAACTGGGGCGGGTCTTGGGACTGAACATAAAGGAGAAGGCTTACTTTGCTTCGCAGCTGGACACGTATACTGGGTGTGACCAATTTCATTGCACTGGTAGCAGCATATATAAGATAAGCCTTTATTAGTCCCACAATGGGGAAATTCCAGGATTGCAACAGCACAGGGATAGCAACACTCAGAGCAACAATCAGAAGGCAAGAAAAAACATCTAGTAAACATATGTCCATATTACTATAAATGTATATATATAGACACACAGTGCAGAGCATTATGGTTGGTTGGTGAATGTGCAGCAGAAAGTCTAAGCTCTCTCTCCGCGGATGCGGCGGGCCAGCTGGAAGTCTTTGGGCATGATGGTGACCCCCTTAGCGAAGAAGAGACCACCAGGTGGGCCTCGCTGGTCTCCTGCAGAGCCATGACGGCGAAGCTCAGGAAACGCAGGACGGTCTTGAAGTCCTGAGCGATCTCCCTCACCAGGTGCTGGACGGGCAGCTTACGGATGAGCAGCTCCGTGGATTTCTGGTAGCGACGGATCTCTCTCAGAGCCACGAGCCTGTGACGGCGAGGCCTCTTCACTCTGCCGGTGGCCGGAGCGCCTCTCCGAGCAGCCCTGGTAGCTAGCTGCCTCCTGGGGGGCTTCTTTCTCCAGTAGATTTTACGGGCGGTCTGCTTGGTTCTTGCCATCGCACTTTATTATTCTGTCTTATATTTCTTGCACGCCGCCTAAACTCCAGCCCGGCACCCGCGTCGTTTTCGCTACAGCTCCCGGTATGCCGACTTTCCCATTAGCACCGGGCGGCGGCCAAGTGCTAGCTAGCACTAGCTCCTCCCCGCTGTAGCGTCTCCCGCTGCAAACCGTGGCTCCGTCCGCCGACCCGGGAGACCCCCGGGGCGATCCGTGCGTCCGTGATATCATACCTAGAGAAAAAAATGTGACTTTGTACCAACATTATGTTTACTATTTGTGAACTGACTGGAACTGGAATGAGGTCTAATTTGAGCTTGACCACCCCTTTCACCCCCATTAGACTTACTCCGTGTCATGAAGTAGCTGTCACAGCTGAAAGTAGGTCTTCTGCTCCCAGACCTGGCCGACAGAAAAACTTCTGCAAGCCGAGCAGCACCCTCTGCAGTCTTTGGGTCCCGCTCTCATATCCAGACTTCCAGTTCCGGGTCCACCATCCGCAGAAACTGCTCCAGATTCATCAGTTCCGAAATGTCTCTTATCGTTGAGGTCTCTGGTTTAACCCATTTATTAAATAGATCTTTCAAACAAACATAAAGTTCCCGAAGGGTTTCGTCCTGATGAACGTCCAGGGAATGAAACCTTCTATAGGTGTTGGCTGTTTTCTCATATTTCATTAAAACTGCTTCTTTTACTTTTTCATAATCTTCCGTGTCTGAAATGTCCATAAGCACTGCATGCTTTACCTGTGAGCAGAGGAACCAGTTGAACAGCCCACTCTTCTTTTTGCCAGCGGCAGGCCATAGCCATTCTTTTAAATGTTGCCAGATACACACGTGGACAAAATTGTTGGTACCCCTCTGTTAACGAAAGAAAAACCCACAATGGTCACAGAAATAACTTGAATCTGACAAAAGTGGTAATAAATAAAAATTCTATGAAAATTAACCAATGAAAATCAGACAATGCTTTTGAATTGTGGTTCAACAGAATTATTTTAAAAAACAAACTCATGAAACAGGCCTGGACAAAAATGATGGTACCCCCTAGAAAAGATTGAAAATAATGTGACCATAGGGACATATTCAACCAAGATGTGTCCTCCAATTAACATCACAGGTGTTTACAAACTTGTAATCAGTCAGTCGGCCTATTGAAAGGGTGACAAGTAGTCACTGTGCTGTTTGTTGACATGATGTGTACCACACTAAACATGGACCAGAGGAAGCAAAGGAGAGAGTTGTCTCAGGAGATTAGAAAGAAAATTATAGACAAGCACGTTAAAGGTAAAGGCTATAAGACCATCTCCAAGCAGCTTGATGTTCCTGTAACTACAGTTGTACATATTATTCAGAAATTTAAGATCCATGGGACTGTAGCCAACCTCCCTGGATGTGGCCGCAGGAGGAAACTTGATGAAAAATGGAAGAGACGGATAATACGAATGGTAACAAAAGAGCCTAGAACAACCTCTAAACCCATTCAAGGTGAACTCCAAGGTCAAGGTACATCAGTGTCAGATCGCACCATCCGTCGTTGTTTGAGAGCCAAAGTGGACTTCATGGGAGACAGCCAAGGAGGACACCACTGTTGAAAACAAATCATAAAAAAGCCAGACTGGAATTTGCCAAACTGCATGTTGAAAAGCCACAAAGCTTCTGGGAGAATGTCCTATGGACAGACGAGATAAAACTGGAACTTTTTGGCAAGGCACATCAGCTCTATGTTCAGACGCAAAAATGAAGCATACCAAGAAAAGAACACTGTCCCTACTGTGAAACATGGAGGAGGTTCTGTTACTGTATGTTCTGGGGCTGCTTTGCTGCATCTGGTACAGGGTGTCTTGAATCTGTGCAGGTACAATGAAATCTCAAGACTATCAAGGTATTCTAGAGGGAAATGTGCTGCCCAGTGTCAGACAGCTTGGTCTCAGTCGCAGGTCATGGGTCTTGCGACAGGATAATGACCCAAAACACACAGCTAAAAACATCCAAGAATGGCTAAGAGCGAAACATTGGACTATTCTAAAGTGGCCTTCTATGAGCCCTGATCTAAATCCTATTGAACATCTGTGGAAGGAGCTGAAACATGCCGTCTGGAGAAGGCACCCTTCAAACCTGAGACAGCTGGAGCAGTTTGCTCATGAGGAGTGGGCCAAAATACCTGCTGAGAGGTGCAGAAGTCTCATTGACAGTTACAGAAATCGTTTGATTGCAGTGATTGCCTGAAAAGGTTGTGCAACAAAATATTAAGTTAAGGGTACTGTAGAGAGTGTGAAATGAAGAGGCTGAATTTATTTCTCAATTCAGGTTTATTAATCATTCACGTATCTCCAACATCCTCTCAATCAGAAAAGAGGCAGAATATCCCAAATCTCCCCTTTTTATACCTGGGACATCAAAGTACAGAATCACATTGTCATTCAATCCCCCGAGACAATACATGACCCCCCAGGTCTTCTCTCCTCCACCTAAAACCCTGGTGGTCAGGAAGTCTTCTCAGAACCTTTCAGATTTCACACCTTCCTGTTACCCCCAGAGGTCCAGGCTTATTGTTCCTTCCAAGACGTGAGGTAGCAGTAATATACATATGCAGCTTAAGCATCTCAAATATGTGAGCCACATGACTCCCCCCCCCCCCCCCCCAAACGTCGAAGATGAAACGATACAACATAGCCAACACCACATGATAAAATCACAAATATCAGTCCATAGGCTGTCTGGGCTTCAACCGTCTTCCAAACTTGCTGTAAGCAGGCTTAGCCGCTCCCGCGGCGCCGTCCTGCAGTGAATCCGCTATCTGAGGATGAGAACTGTTAGACAATCTCTGTGGGGGCTCTGGGGCATGCTCCCTGGGGGGTCTGCCGCGTTGAGGAGCCCTCGCCACTTGCACCACCTCATCAGCCATCACAAAAGCAGGTTTAAGTCTGTCTATACAAATTGTTTCCCTCCTGTCCCCTAAATCTAGCAAAAAATGTTTATCACCTGTTTCCAGCACTCTGTGGGCCATCGTAAGGTGGTCACAGGGTGGGACGCTGAGCGTCGTGCCTGACAAAAACAAACTTGGCATTTTTTAAAGATTTAGGTACAAAAACACGCGGAAAAGTGTGATGAACGGGGCCCGGAAGCGTGTCCGCTCCCATGTCGTTCAGTGACCGCTGAGCAGGGGGACGTTCTGGCGCCGGATTATCAGGAAGGAACTCGCCTGGCAGCCGGAGTGGTTGCGCAAACACCAACTCAGCTGGGGAGGCTTTTAAGTCATCTTTAGGTGCAGAACGCAACCCCAATAAAACCCACGGTAGCCTGCTTATCCAATTTGCATCCGTAAGCGATGCTCTAAGGGCTGCTTTCAATGACCTATGAAAATGCTCGCATAAACCATTAGCCTGGGGGTGGTACGCGGTAGTGCGGTGAATTGTTGCCCCAAGGCTGCAGGCCATCGCTGACCAAAGCTCAGAAACAAATTGAGGTCCCCTGTCGGACGTAATATCTGACGGGACCCCAAAACGCGCTACCCAAGCCGTTAAAAATGCGCGGGCCACCTCTGCGGCTGTGGTTGATGCCAGTGGGACCACTTCAGGCCAACGCGTGGTGCAGTCCACCATTGTCAAAAGATGCGTGTACCCCTGCGACGACGGTAGGGGGCCTACGAGGTCGACATGCACATGATCGAACCTCTTGGCCAGGATGTGAAATGGCTCTAAGGGGGCTTTAGTTTGCCTGTGTATTTTGGCCCGCTGGCAAGCCATGCAGGCTCTTGCCCACTCTTTAACATGCTTGCGCAGGCTCGGCCAAACAAACTTCTCCCCTACCATTTTCACCGACGCGCGCACCCCTGGGTGCACCAGAGAGTGAATCGAGTCAAAAACACGGCGGCGCCACGCGGCCGACACTACCGGGCGGGGTCGTCCGGTAGAGACATCGCAGATTAAGGGGGGCATGCCATCTTGCAGCCTTCTGCTCTCCAGCCTTAACCTTGTTGGTCCAGACTGGAGCGCGCACATGTCCGCATCGCTACCCTGATCCACGGCCATGGCTGCATAATCTATCTCCACAAGGACTGGGGCCGCGTACGCTTCTGCGCTGCTATTTTGCTCCGCGGCCGTGGAAGTATAATCCACCTCTGCGTGGATTGGAGCGGTTACGGCGCGAGAGAGGCAGTCTGCCACCACGTTAAGTTTACCCGCTATATGCTGAATATCAGTAGTAAACTCTGAAATTTCAGCCAGCTGCCTCTGCTGCCGGCCCGACCATGGTTCCGCAACTTTGGCCATTGCAAAAGTGAGCGGTTTGTGGTCGACAAACGTGGTGAAACGCCGACCTTCTAGCCAGAACTGGAAGTGACGAATGACTAAGTGGAGCGCTAACAGCTCCCTGTCGAACGCGCTGTATTTTCGCTCGGCCTCACGCAAGGTCCTGCTAAAAAAAGGCCAGCGGCTGCCAAGCCCCGGCAACCTGTTGCTCCACTACCGCCCCTATGGCCACGTCTGACGCATCAGTGGTGAGCGCTATGCGGGCCATTGGGTCTGGATGAGCCAACAACGCAGCGTCTGCAAGGGCTTTTTTGACCTCCGAGAATGCGCGCTCCCGCTCCGGGGACCATTCGATTGCATTTGAGGGTTTTTGTTTTTTAAGCGCGGCATACAATGGTTGCATGAGCTGTGCTGCGTGGGGGAGGAAACGGTTATAAAAATTCACCATTCCCAAAAACTCCTGTAGTGCTTTGACCGTTTGTGGCTGGGGAAAATTTGCTACTGCGCGTACTTTGTCCGGCAGCGGAACTGCCCCCTCTGGGGAGACGCGGTGCCCCAAAAAATCAATCTGCGCCACCCCAAACTGGCACTTCGCTGGGTTGATTATTAACCCGTGCGCTCCCAACCTCCGGAAAACTGCCGTGAGGTGCTTTTCGTGTTCTTCTTCGGACGCACTGGCTACCAAAATGTCGTCCAGGTAGATGAACACAAAAGGGAGATCACGTAACACCACATCCATCATGCGCTGGAAAGTTTGCGCGGCGCCTTTAAGCCCAAATGGCATACGCAAAAACTCAAAAAGTCCAAACGGAGTTATTACCGCTGTTTTGGGAATGTCCTTGGCGTGTACTGGGACTTGATGATAACCGCGGACCAAGTCTATTTTAGAAAAAATGCGCGCCCCCGCCAGATGAACCGAAAAATCCTGAATATGGGGGATTGGGTAGCGGTCGTGCGCTGTGGCGTTGTTCAACCTGCGGAAATCACCGCAAGGTCGCCACGAGCCGTCAGCCTTAGGGACCATGTGGAGCGGGGAAGCCCATGGGCTGTTCGAACGACGGATGATGCCCAACCTTTCAAGGTTGGTGAACTCCTCGCGCGCTATGGTCAGTTTAGCTGCATCCAAGCGCCGAGCTTTTGCAAAAATGGGGGGACCAGCGGTAGTGATAAAGTGCTCCACCCCGTGTTTAGCAATGGCTGCTGAAAACGTGGGAACCGTGAGTGCTGGAAACTGAGTGAGGAGTGTGTGAAACTTACCGCCTGCTGTGGCGACGTTGGCTTGTGCTGTGGGCGGGGACACTCGAGCTGCACAAGGGATAGAGTAAAAGGAGAGTGCATTAACCAAGCGTCTATTGGGAAGATCAACCAACAACCCATGTGAGGACGGAAAATCAGCACCTAACATGTTGACACTCACCGCCGCTATAATAAAAGTCCACTCATATGTGCGGCCGTGCAGGGGCAGAAGTAGAGTCCTTTCAC
Source organism: Pholidichthys leucotaenia (assembly GCA_020510985.1). Lineage (NCBI taxonomy): Eukaryota > Metazoa > Chordata > Actinopteri > Cichliformes > Pholidichthyidae > Pholidichthys > Pholidichthys leucotaenia. Next base: position 313,909,517 of record CM035837.1, on the reverse strand, counting down.
CGGAGGTCTTAATGCTCGAGCCGTTCGCCGCTGATGCTCCGTGACTCCCGGGGCCAGCCAGCCGGTCAGCGTAGGTTGGCATGATGAAACTCACTAGGGAGCCTGTGTCCACGAGGAATTGCCTCCTGGAACGCGCATCCGTCAGGTAGAGCAGCTTGTTCCGTTCACCGAGAGCCGCAGCTGCTGCCGACTCTCGGTCCTGGAGTTTCCCGAGCTCTTGAACTGGCACGGCGGTATACACTTGGCCGCCCTCTCTGCGAAACGACGATGGTTGGTGTGTCTGCTCCGTCGCCTCTGGCCTTTTGCCGTTCCCGGTCGTCGCGCCAAGGTCTGCCGCTGCTGCGGTGGTCGTGTGCTGTCCGCTGGCGTCGAGGATCCGTTGCGCCTCCTGGGCCAGCGCGCGGAAGTCCCGCTGGGTCACGAACTGAGAGCCCGCCAGGGTCGCGCTCGTCTGCGATGGTAGAGTTCTCAGGAAGATGTGAGTGAAGAGGAAATCGTCGTCTGAGCCTCTCAGCTTCAGCATGTCTTCCATCAGGTCAACAGGCGTGCTTTCTCCCAAGTCGTGCAGGGCCAGGAGTCTCTCGGCTCTCTGCTGGGCTGAGGGAGTGAAACGCTGGATGAGGGCAGCTTTCAACCCGCTGTATTTGTCACCAGCAGGTGGGCGCTGCACCAGGCTCCGCACATGTCGAGCTGTGCGGCTGTCGAGTTTGGCGATGACATGGTAGAACTTTGTGTCATCTGCAGTTATTCCCCCGAGGGCGAACTGGGCCTCAGCCAGGAGGAACCATGAGTCCGGGTTGTCCTGCCAGAATTCTGGTAGCTTGACTGAGACTGCGCTTGCCAGGCTGGTCCCTGGCGAGTCTGGCTCGGGGGAATCGTCTCTGCCCATTATACGTCTTAAGGTCACCAGTGTAGAGAGCGTGAAATGAAGAGGCTGAATTTATTTCTCAATTCAGGTTTATTAATCATTCAAGTATCTCCAACATCCTCTCAATCAGAAAAGAGGCAGAATATCCCACATCTCCCCTTTTTATACCCGGGACATCAAAGTACAGAATCACATTGTCATTCAATCCCCAGAGACAATACATCACCCCCCAGGTCTTGTCTCCTCCACCTAAAACCCTGGTGGTCAGGAAGTCTTCTCAGAACCATTTCTAAAGACAGATTTCACACCTTCCTGTTACCCCCGGAGGTCCAGACTTATTGTTCCTTCTAAGACGTGAGGTAGCAGTAATATACATATACAGCTTAAGCATCTCAAATATGTGAGCCACAGTACTATCATTTTTGTCCAGGCCTGTTTCATGAGTTTGTTTTTTAAAATAATTCTGTTGAACCACAATTCAAAAGCATTGTCTGATTTTCATTGGTTAATTTTCATAGAATTTTTATTTATTACCACTTTTGTCAGATTCTAGTTATTTCTGTGACCATTGTGGGTTTTTCTTTCATTAACAGAGGGGTACCAACAATTTTGTCCATGTATGTAATGTTCAAAATCATCCTCGGGAGATAGCGGGTTCAGCCTCAGTTGTACCCGCAGCAGTAGCTCCTCCTGCTTGCCGACCCGGCTAGCTATCACCTGGAGTCTTCACTCGAAGAGTCATTCTCACCACTGCGTTCATCCTGGCTCTCATACCCCTCTCTCAACTCTGTCACCTGTGCTTGTATCTGGTGATACTGGTGCTGCATACTCCGCCATCGTTGCTCTTGGAGAGGGACTTCTTCCTCTAATTGACGATCTCTGGATGCCTGCAAACAAATTAATGACGTCACCAAGCTTGTTAATTCTTCCAGCTTGTCCGGTCTGCTGGGCCCCTGCTGCTCAGTTGACGTACCTGGTTCACAGTAACTGTTCCTGTTGCTTCTTTGTATTTCCTTTAGTCATTGCTTCTTCTGTACAGTGTTGTCACTCCTCAGCTTTTAACAACACTTTTGTCTTTTTCTTCTGACACCATTTGTCATACGGCTCGAGCGGTCAAGGCGCGTTTCACAGAAGAGCTGGACTTCAGGAGTTTGCAATAAGCATTTTCCATTTATTTAGATGCTGTGCAGGCAAACAACTCCAATTTAAAACGACCGACACCCAACCACCTCCAAATGAAAATCACCTGCTCATATACCCAGTGAGATAATTAGCCTGGTTAGAACATACCATTATCCACAGGTAAAGCAATAACTATACATTTTACATATACCCAACAATACCTTAAAATACTCATTAAAACATATAAATAATATCTACACAATATTTACAAACTCACACATAATAAATAAACACCCATAAATAGTATAAACCATTATTTACATTTAAATCTACCACCAACTTCCCCCTCTACTCACCTACTGCATACTTTCCCTCCTGGCACCCTTGAAAAGGCGCTCAAGCCCCTTGAGAATCTTTTGCCTGAGACACCACCAGGAAGTATGCTGGCAAAGGTAAGTGATTTTTTTTTTATTTGCCTCACACAATTGGCTTAATTATTAACATTAACTCTTTTTTTATTAGTGATGGCCAAATGAGGCTTTCTGGAGGACTTGAGGCCTTTCATCAAAATGGTTCACATAGGCAAGGCCTCATGTGGGACTTCATTTTCTCTACCAGGCCATCTAGTGGATAAAATGTATACAACATGCTGATTTTTCCAAGGGTGTTGTTGGTTTAATGTGCATTTTTTCAATTTCAATAAATGTTATCTTTTAAGAAATATCAATGATCATAAGGCAGAAACTGAGGCGACTACAGTGAATGTGCTTGTGCTACTTATCCATTTTTTTAAGAAGCATTAACTTTTCAACAGTCATAATGTCTTTCTCAGTACATTTATCTCTGTCCTTATTGTCATGCAGGGCACAATAGTGCCTCAGCATAATGATGTGTTATTGTTGTATCCAAGCTCTTTGAAGCACAACTGACACTTCACTGTGCAAATAAAAATAAATTATTAGAATGACCCAGCTGGGACTTGAATCCTAATTGAAGCAGACACATTTTAAGATAAGATAAGCTAAGATAAGATAAGCCTTTATTAGTTCCACAGTGGGGAAATTCCAGGATTGCAACAGCACAGGGATAGCAATACTCAGAGCAATAATTTAGAAGATAAGAAAATAAGAGCAGTGAATATACATATGTACACATAAATATATAAATATACAGTATATACACACAGTGCGAAGCATTGTAGCTAGATGGAATAAACAGCATAACAGTCTATTTAGTTACGCTACATGGTATGAATATGTACCCATACATATTGTCACCCTCCATAGCGACTGATATTGTCCTAGTTGTATACTGCAGGGGACCATTTGTTTGTCTGTTGTCCTTTGCATTCAGTACTATTAGGTCGTCACATTTTTTTGCTATCTCTGCGAGCAGCCCTGCTTAGGTTATATAGTCCGACAGCCGTAGTGTAGGAAGGACCTAAGCTATTAATTACCTCTAAGCTATTACTTAGTCATGAGTACTTGAGGCTTTCTTGAATACTTGAGCCTTTCATCAAAATGGTTCACATAGACGAGGCCTCAGGTGGAACTTCATTTGCTCTACTAGGCCATGTAGTCGACAAAGTATACAGCATGCAAATTTTTACAATGTGTATTTTTCAATTTCAGTAAATGTGCTGTCTTTTAAGAAATATCAATGATCATATGGGAAAAAGAAATAAAACTGGAGTGACTACAGTGAATGTGTCCGTGCTACTTTGTGCGCTTGTACTACTTATCCATTTTTATTAAGAAATAATAAATTTAAAGTCTTATACTGTCCCAGTATATTTGACTCTGGCCTGATTCCAGGCCTGGCCCCACCCTGGAGCCAGGCCTGGGGGAGGGGCTCGATGGCTAGTGCCTGGTGGCCGGGTTTCTGCCCATGGGACCCAGCCGGGCTCAGCCTGAAGGAGTTAAATGGGTCCGCCCTCCAGTGGGCTCACCACCTGCAGGAGGGATAATGGGGTCCGGTTCTATATGGATCAGGTGGTGGTCAAAGGCTGAGACCTTGGCAGTCTGATCCCAGTCTTCCTAAACTGGCTTTTGGGACATGGAATGTCACCTCTCTGGTGGGAAAGGAGCCTGAGCTGGTGTATGAGGTTGAGAGATACCAGCTAGATATAGTTGGCCTCACCTCAACACACAGCTCCGGTTCCGGAACCAGTCTCCTGGAGAGGGGCTGGAGCTTGGCCTACTCTGGAGTTTCCCCAGGCGAGAGGCGACAAGCAGGTGTGGGTATTCTTCTATCCCCCCACCTTGCTACCTCTATATTGGAGTTTTTCCCTTTGGACGAAAGGGTTGTTTCTCTGTGCCTTCGGATTGGGAAACGGTTCTTGACCATCATTTGTGCCTATGCACCAAATGATGGTTCAGCGTACCCACCCTTTTTGGAGTTTCTGACTGGGGTGCTGGAGAGTGCTCCTCTTGGAGACTCCATTGTCCTACTGGGGGACTTCAATGCGCACATGGGCAACAACAGTGAAACCTGGAAGGGGGTGATTGGGAGGAACGGCTTGCCCGATCTGAACCCGAGTGGTGTTCAGTTATTGGACTTCTGTGCTAACCACAGTTTGTCCATAACGAACGCCATGTTCAAGCATAAGGGTGTCCATATGTGCACCTGGCACCAGGACACCCTAGGTTGCAGGTCGATGATCGATTTTGTTATCGTGTCATCAGACCTGCGACTGTATGTCTTGGACACTCGGGTAAAGAGAGGTGCAGAGCTGTCAACTGATCACCACCTGGTGGTGAGTTGGATCCGATGGCAGGGGAGGATGCCATTCAGACCTGGTAGACACAAATGTATAGTCAGGGTGTCCTGGGAACATCTGGCTGAGGCCCCTGTCCGGGAGGTCTTCAACTCCCACCTCCAGAAGAACTTTGACCACATTCCGAGGGAGTCTGGAGACATGGAGTCTGAATGGGCCATGTTCTTCACCTCCATTGTTGAAGCGGCGGCCCAGAGCTGTTGCCGCAAGGTCAATGGGGCATCTCGTGGTGGCAACCCCCAAACCAAGTGGTGGACAAAAGTGGTGAAGGGGGCCATTAAGCTGAAGAAGGAGTCCTATTGAGCTTGGTTGGCTTGTGGGACTCCCAAAGCAGCTGAGGTGTAGCGGCAGGCCAAACGGAGTGCAGCTCGGGTGGTTGCTGAAGCAAAAACTTGGGTATGGGAGGAGTTCAGTGAGGCCATGGAACAAGACTTTCAGTCGGTCTCGAAAAGATTCTTGCAAACTGCGGCGGCTCAGGAGGGGGAAGCAGCTCCCTGTCCACACTGTGTATGGTGCAGATGGGGCGCTGTTGATTTCAACTGGGGGATATCGCCAGGCGGTGGAAGGAATACTTTGAGGATCTCCTCAATCCTACTGATATGCCTTCCACAGAGGAAGCAGGGCTTGTGGACAAGGGGGATGACTCGCCTATCACAGGGGCTGAGGTCGCCAAGGTGGTTAAAAATCTCTTTGGTGGCCAGGCCCCGGGAGTGGACGAGATTCGCCCTAGGACTGTCATGGTTGACACGCCTCTGCAACATTGCGTGGAGGTTGGGGGCAGTAGCTTTGGCATGACAATCCGGGGTGATGGTTCCTCCCTTCAAAAAAGGGGACCAGAGGGTGTGCTCCAAGTTTAGAGGGATCACACTCCTCAGCCTCCCTGGGAAGATCTATGCCAAGGTACTGGAGAGAAGAGTCCGGCCGTTGGTCGAACTTTGGATTCAGGAGGAGCAATGTGGTTTTCATCCTGGCTGTGGCATATCGGACCAGCTCTTTACCTCTCGAGAATCCTTGAGGGTTCATGGGAGTTTGCCCAACCAATTTAGATGTGTTTTGTGGACTTGGAGAAGGCATTTGACCGCGTCCCTCATGGTTTTTTGTGGGGGGTGCTTCGGGAGTATGGGGTATAACCAATTTAGATGTGTTTTGTGGACTTGGAGAAGGCATTCAACTGCATCCCTCATGGTTTTTTGTGGGAGGTGCTTCGGGAGTATGGGGTATAGGGCTTGTTGTTATGAGCTATTCAGTCTCAGTATGACCGTTGTGAGAGTTTGGTTCGTATTGCCAACTCTCGATCGGACTCATTCCCAGTGAGAGTTGGATTCCGCCAGGGCTGCCCTTTGTCACCGATCCCGTTCATAATTTTTTTTGTACAGGATTTCTAGGTGCAGCCAGGGAACGGAGGGTGTCATGCTTGGTGAACACAGGATCTCATCTCTGCAGGCAAGATCCTAGCGTACATCATCCTAAATCGAATGATCAACACCATCTCAGAAAATTCACTACCAGAAGCTCAGTACAGCTTTAGACCATACCACAGCACTGTCGACATGGTCTTCATGGTGAGACATGTCCAGGAAAAGTGCATAGAGCAGAACATGGACCTCTATGCTGTTTTCATTGACCTGACGAAGGCCTTTGACATGGTGAACAGAAAACCACTCTGGACAATCCTTGCAAAACTTGGCTGTCCCAGAAAGTTTGTCCAGCTCATTCGTCTGTTCCATGACGGCATGAAGGGCCCCAGTCTCTCTAATGGTGATGTCTCATAGCCCTTCGAAATCTCAAATGTGAAACAGGGCTGTGCGCTCGCCCCCTGTCCTGTTCAAACTTCTCTTCACGTGTGTCTTGAACCATGCTGTATATGACCTAGAAAGAGGGGTGTAGCTGAGATGCAGACTGGTTGGCTCGCTCTTTGATGTCCGTAGGCTGAATACAAAGACCAAGATGCTTGAACAACTTTTACTCGAAGCACTGTTTGCTGATGATTGTGCTCTTCTGTCCCATACAGAGTCTGACCTCCAGGTCATTGTGAACAGATTTGCAGAAGCCTGTTGACTCTTTGGTCTGACTATTAGCCTTGGCAAAACTGAAGTCATGTGCCAACCTACTCCAGGAACCACACCACCTTCTCCCACCATCTGCTTACAGAGGACCCAGCTGAAGGTCCTCAATCAATTCAAGTTCCTCGGGAGTGTCATCTCATCTGATGGTTCTGTCGACAAGGAAATCATCGCTTGCATCAGTAATGTGAGTCAATCGCTGGGTCGCCTTCGTTCTCATGTGTTCAACCACAAGAACATCAAGCTAGCAACCAAGATCAAGGTGTACAAAGCAGTTGTACTCACAAGCCTTCCGTATGGCTGTGAAACCTGGACACTCTACAGAAAACACCTCAGGCAGCTTGAACGCTTCCACATGAAAGCCCTGCGCTCACTTATGGGAATCAGATGGCAGGATAAAGTGATGGACCTGGAGGTTCTGGACAGAGCTGACCTCGTCAGTAATGAGGCCATGATCGTGAAAGCCCAGCTCCGCTGGACTGGATATGTAATTCGAAGGGATAGCTCCCAACTGCCGCGCCAAATACTCTATGGAGTACTCTCCAAGGGTCATAGGAACACAGGATGCCCAAAGAAGTGATACAAGGACTGTGTCAAAAACAATCTGAAATACTGTGCCATACCAGCACGGGAGCTGGAATCCCTTGCCCAGGACAGAGTGAGCTGGTGTGCAGCAACGTGAAAGGCCTTCACTTCCTGTGAGAACAGCCGGCGAGAGAGAATCACCAGCACCAGAGAACGCTGGATGGCCTCTTTCTCTGCACCAGCTACTGTGTCCTTCCAGTGCCCTCTCTGCCTACGCGTATGCACTTCCAGGATTGGACTTGTCAGCAACACCCGGGCCCACAATCCGAGACAGCTGCACAACTAGACATCATTGTTTTCGATAGTCTGCCACCACACATACATATATACATACATCGACACATTGCCACAACAACAAACGAAAACCCAATAAGCAAAGATACTAATGAACAAATCTCAACATGCATTACAAAATGTTATAAAAGAAATTCAAAATTGAAACACAACAAGTAAACAACTTCCCATTAATCATACAATCCACTAGTGACTCTGACTTGCACCGAACCAACCCTAGTGATTAACAGAACCATCTTCCTCCCTGTATTTATCTAATTTCTCATTTCTGTACTTTTTTTTTTTTAAACTCAAAATGTTTTTTTTTTTTGTTTGTTTGGGGGTTTTTTTGGACTTATTTTGTACCCGTAGGTAGATTTGTTCTGCAGTCCGGTGACAAGCCACCAGCTGCTGGTCGCTGCGTGCACAAGCGCCCCTTAACTCCCTAACCTGCATGTTTTGGCATGTGGGAGGAAACCGGAGAAATCCTGGAGTAAACCCACGCAAACACGGGGAGAACATGCAAACTCCGCACAGATCACTGTTGGCCGGGGGCAGGGATCGAACCCACGATCTCATGATCCCTGCGATCCCCTGGCCGAGGGTAAAACTGTGCTGCCGCGGTGCTAACCACTGCGCCGCCGTGCAGCCCAGTTTGGACATTGTTTTAATGCCATATTTAATTCATTCCATAATTTAACCCCACAAATCGAAACACAAACGCTTCTCCTAGTTGTTTGTACACCCACTGTCTTTAAAAGTAGCTCCCCCCTTAATTGATAACCCTTTTGTCTTTCAACGAACATGTTTTGGATGCTAACTGGCTGTAAATTGTTCCTTACTTTGTACATTATTATGACAGTTTTATATTCCACCAGATCAAAGAAATTCAAACTTTTAGACTGTAAAAATAAACAATTTGTGTGATCACGGAAACCAGCACCATGAATGATTCTTATTGCTCTTTTTTGTAAAATAACGAGTGACTGTAATGAACTTTTATATGTATTTCCCCAAACCTCTGAACAGTAATTTAAATTTGGTAAAACCAGTGAACAACACAGAGTATGGAGTGATCTCTGATCCAGTTTGTTTCGTTCCGCTCATGACCGAAATAGTTTAGCTTGTACATATTTAATGTGAGGTTTCCAGCAATTTTTTTTCATCTATAATCACATCTAAATATTTATTGTCTCAAACTCTTTCAATATTAATGTTATCTATCTGTAGCTTTGCTTGAATATTTGTCTTACCATTTCCAAATAACGTGAACTTTGTTTTGCTCAAATTTAATAATTTATTTTTATTAAACCATTCTTCATCATTTATATTATTAATATTTATATCATTATCAATATGATATTGAGGATTATTATCTTGTCTGTCTCCATTTCAAATTACTTTAATATACTCCATATACTTTTAATTTTATTTTTATTATTATCTATTAATTTACTATAGTATTCCTTTTTACTTATTCTCATAATATGCAATGGGGGGCAATGGATCAGCGTTCTCGTCGCGCCCTCCGCCAGTACCCGGGCTCGCCTGGGGAAGCTAATGATCCTACCAGCAGACTAAATTCGAAGAGACGACGCCTCTGTGCCAAGTCAAAGAAGAATCCTAGTCACAGTCCTAAAGCCGAAAGCAAACAGCCCCAAGAGCACTTTGTGGTAGGATCGGCCCTTCGCATATTACAACTAAACGTTGAAGGCCTATCTGCAGCCAAGCGAAGCCTTATCGAAGTCCTCACCTTCCAACATTCGATTGACGTAATCTGCCTCCAAGAGACTCATATTGGCACAGAGGAAGCTGGCCGCTTCACCATCAAAGGCTTTGACCTCCTGTGCTATGTTCTACATGCTAAACATGGACGTGCCACCTATGTGCGTTCTGACATAGTTGAAGCAAATCACCTGATAACAACACATTTCTCAGACACCATAATCATTGGTGGCTTCCATATTGTCAATGTGTACAAGCCCCCTAATGCCAACTGGGATCTGCAGGTCTTACCCACCCTACCCCACCCTGCCATCTATGTGGGGGACTTTAACAGCCATCACCCTGACTGGGGGTACCCAGCAGTGGACAGTGATGGGAAGGCACTTTCAGACTGGGCATCCAGAAATGACCTCGCTTTGATATACGACCCCAAACAAAGAGGAACCTTCCACTCTGCTAGGTGGAAGAAGGACTATTCTCCTGACCTGTGTTGGGTCAGCTCTTTGAATGGGGAGCCATATCCTACACAGATCCTCATTCTTGATGATTTTCCACACAGCCAACACCGGCCCCTGCTTGTACACATTGGCCTACAACTTCCAGTCATATACAGCCCAAGGAAGATGCGCTGGAACTTCCGCAAAGCCAACTGGAAGAAATTCAGTGAAACTCTGGACCGGAGCGTTGTTACCATCCCACTCCACACCATCACTGTAGATGAAGCATACAACCGCTTCTGCAGCGCAATCTTCAAGGCTGCCCATACTGCAATCCCACGAGGCTACCGACCCCTCTATGTCCCATGTTTGGACGGAGAAAGTGCTGCCCTCCTACAATCCTATCAAACATCAGGGGACCCAGAGATAGCAGACCATCTCATTGAATCGCTAAATACAGCTCGGCGAAAGAAATGGGAGGAGACAGTTGCTGACCGGAGCTTTACCCACTCTAGCAGGAAATGTTGGAGCCTCATCCGTCGCCTAGGAGCTGCACAGAAGCCCCCTAGCCAAAGCCGAGCATCCGTCACACCCAACCAAGTTGCATCCCACCTACTGACTATCGCCAAAGCACCCCAAGACAAAGACACCAAAAGAGCAGTTACAACTGAGCTAAAAAAACACCAAAAAATGCCTGTAGAGGAAACGAACCCTGAACCCTTCGAGGCTGCTGAACTGGAGAAAGTCCTACAGAGCCTGAAATGTGGAAAGGCAGCAGGATACGATAACATCTTCCCAGAATTCATGAAAAATCTTGGCCCCCGAGCCCTAACCTGGTTGACACAATTCTACACAAGGATCACACAAACAAACTCGATCCCAAAGAAATGGCGGACAGCAAAGGTCATTGCCACCCCAAAACCTGGCAAAGACCACAAATTACCAGCAAGCTACCGCCCAATCTCCCTACTCAGCGTTCCTTACAAAATCATGGAGCGCCTAATTCTGCAACGCATTTCCCCAGAGGTAGAGGATATTCTAAGTGTGGATCAAGCAGGTTTCCGCAAGGACCGCAGTACAGGAGAACAAGTACTGGCCCTAACCACCTTCATCGAAAATGGCTTCGAGAGCAGACTGAAGACAGGGGCTGTGTTTCTCGACCTTACAGCCGCCTATGATACGGTCTGGCACAAAGGCCTCCTCCTGAAACTTATAAAGGCGATCCCTGCTTGGGCAACAGCAATTATAAAAACCCTGCTGACCAACCGAAGGTTCAGAGTCCACCTCAGTCAGAAGACAAGTGCATGGAGAATGCAGAAAAACGGACTCCCACAAGGCTCAGTTCTAGCTCCAACTCTGTTCAACCTCTACATAAACGACCTGCCTACTACAAAATCCCGCAAATTCACCTATGCAGACGACATCTGTTTGGCATTCCAAGCACCAGACTTTGAACCACTGGAACGGGTGCTCACGGAAGATCTTGCCAAACTGGACCAGTTCTGCAAAATCTGGCGTCTAAAACCAAGCCCAGCAAAAACCGTCTCCAGTGTATTCCATCTCCACAATGCAAAAGCTGCCAGAGAACTAAACATCCACCTGAGCGGACTCAAGCTTAAGCATGCCCCAAATCCAACTTATCTTGGAGTGACCCTTGATAGGACCTTATCCTTCAAGGAACATCTAAAGGGGACGGCTGCTAAGGTGAAGGTACGAAACAACCTGCTCTGCAAGCTCGCTGGTGCAAAATGGGGGGCGGCAGTCTCCACCCTGCGCACCTCAGCACTGGCCCTTTCATACTCTGTAGCAGAATATTGTGCCCCTGTCTGGTCCAGGTCATCTTACACACACCATGTAGACACCCAGCTCAACACAACCATGAGAACTATAACTGGAACAATCCGCTCAACACCACTCCCCTGGCTCTCTGTACTGTCAAACATAGCCCCTCCACACATCCGGCGAGCAGCATTAACTCAAAGGATGCTCCAAAAAGTTAAAGATTCTCCTCACTTACCAATCCATGCAGATATCTACACTCCACCCACTGCCCGACTTTCATCCAGACGGCCGATTTGGAAAAACCCTCCCCCAGCTGACTTTACCATCCAGACAGCTTGGCAAGAGGAATGGGAGACCAAGGAGGTCCCAAACAAACAGCTGGTGATAAACCCCAACCAACAGGTCCCGGGCACCAACCTCCCAAGGAGACAGTGGTCTACACTCAATCGCTTCAGGACTGGACATGGCCCCTGCTTGGCCAGCCTTTACAGATGGGGCAGTAGCCCTAGCCCTCTGTGCGCATGTGGAGAGGAGCAAACAATGGAACACATCATAGAGGCTTGCCCGCTCCAAAGACTGGAAGGAGGATTACACACCCTCCATACAGCAAACCAGGAGGCAACTGCTTGGCTTAAGGACTTTGCATTCGCTAAATAAAAAAAAATCATTTATATTATTAATATTTATATCATTATCAATATGATATTGAGGATTATTATCTTGTCTGTCTCCATTTCAAATTACTTTAATATACTCCATATACTTTTAATTTTATTTTTATTATTATCTATTAATTTACTATAGTATTCCTTTTTACTTATTCTCATAATATTGGTTAACTTTTTTTTTTTTTATATATTTTTATATCTATTTTCTACCTCCTTAGAGCTATATCTTATGAATTCTCCATACAACATATTTTTCTTTTTGCAGGCATTTTTAATCCCTTGGTGATCCATGGACTGTCTGAATATTTTTGCTTCTTATTGATTTTTTTTTTTCTGTGTGTGTGATTGGACAATTTTTATCATATAATAATTTAAATATTCCTAAAAAATATTTCATATGCTTTGTCCGTGTCTTCTTCATTATACAGTGGTGTGAAAAAGTGTTTGCCCACCTCCTGATTTCTTATTTTTTTGTATGTTTGTCACACTTAAATGTTTCAGATCATCAAACAAATTTAAATATTAGACAAAGATAACACAAGTAAACACAAAATGCAATTTTTAATTGAAGGTGCTTATTATTAAGCGTAAAAAAATCCAAACCTGCATGGCTCTGTGTGAAAAAGTGATTGCCCCCCTATTAAAACATAAATTAACTGTGGTTTATCACATCTTTGGAAAGCTGAGTTCAATTTTCTAGCCATTTCTAAAGCTTTGGGAAACCACAATGAGAGCCATTATCCACAAACATGAAAAAGTGGTGAACCTTCCCAGGAGTGGCCAGCCGACCAAAACTACCCCAAGAGCTCAGCAACAACTCATCCAAGATGTCACAAAAGACCCCACAACAACATCCAAAGAACTGCAGGCCTCACTTGCCTCAGTTAAGGTCAGTGTTCATGACTCCACCATAAGAGACTGGACAAAAATGGCCTGCATGGCACAGTTCCAAGATGAAAATTATTGCTGAACAAAAAGGACATAAATGCTCGTCTCAGTTTTGCCAGAAAACATCTTGAAGATCCCCAAGACTTTTGGGAAAATACTCTGTGGACTGACGAGACAAAAGTTGAACTTTTTGGAAGGTGTGTGTCCCATTACATCTGGCGTAAAAATAACACAGCATTTCAGAAAAGGAACATCATACCAACAGTAAAATATGGTGGTGGTAGTGTGATGGTCTGGGGCTGTTTTGCTGCTTCAGGACCTGCAAGACTTGCTGTGGTAAATGGAACCATGAATTCTGCTGTCTACCAAAAAATCCTGAAGGAGAATGTCCGGCCATCTGTTTGTGACCTCAAGCTGAAGGGCACTTGGGTTCTGCAGCAGGACAATGATCCAGAACATACCAGCAAATCCACCTCTTAATGGCTTAAGAAAAACTAAATGAAGACCTTAGAGTGGCTTAGTCAAAGTCCTGACCTGAATCCAATTGAAATGCTGTGGCATGACCTTAAAAGAGGTGGTTCATGTTCAAAAACCCTCCAATATGGCTGAATTACAACAATTCTGCAAAGATGAGTGGACCAAAATTCCTCCACAGCACTGTAAAAGACTCATTGCCAGTTTTCGCAAACACTTAATTGCAGTTGTTGGTGCTAACGGTGGCCCAACCAGTTATTAGGTTTAAAGGGCAATCACTTTTTCACACAGGGCCATGTAGGTTTGGATTTTTTTCCCATTAATCATAAATACATTCATTTAAAATCTGCGTTTTGTGTTTACTTGTGTTATCTTTGTCTAATATTTAAATTTGTTTGATGATCTGAAACATTTAACTGTGACAAACATACAAAATAATGAGAAATCAGGAAGGGGGCAAACACTTTTTCACACCACTATATAGTTCTTTCCAATTCTGTTTTGCTAGATCATTTTTTTTAGAGCATTCAAAGATTCTTCAGTCCTCATTCATCTGTACATAAATGCTATTTCTTGTTTTTCTTTCCTGTAATCATTGTCAAAAACTGTGAATATTGGCAGATGGTCACTAATATCGTTGATTAATAACACAGGGTTACAAAAATAATTTTTTTGTAAGTTGTCTGTGTTTTTACAACTGATTTAAGACAGTTTTGCACTGCTGAATCTGAAAATGACATCCGTTTCTCTCGATCAGGTGCTAAGTAAAAACCTGTACTTACCTAGTACTTACTTAGTACTGTGCATGTACTTACCTTTATATAAAGGTAAGTACATGTAAATTGAATGTTACGTCATCATTGTTCAAATTTCAGAGAATTTCAAGACATAAAAAGAATTTTGCATCATATAAAGTGAAAATACCTGTACATGTAAACAAAAATATATAAAACAACATGTGGCCATAATTCAAAAGGTTGACCTGACTGAGTAAAACCAATGTGATTTTTGGATTCAGCACATCAAAATTTTCCTAAATCAGCTAAAAAAACTTAGACAATAAATTTGGTGTTGACCAGTGTAATCCATTTTTGTGTTATTATCCATATTATTTGAAAAGATGTTATCAATGAGTGTAGCACAATGAGATGTAAGTCTGCTGGGTCTGGTGATCTTAGGATAAAAACCTAAACTATACATTGTATTTATAAATTCTTCAGTGGGTTTGTGGCTATTTTGGTTTAACAGATCTACTGTATATTGAAATCATCGCAAATAAGCATAATCTTCTATGAACTCTGATCTTCAGTTTGTTCCATGGATTTTCAATTGGATTCAGGTCAGGTGACTGATTGGGCCATTCTATCAGATTTATTTTCCTTCTCTGGAGCCAGCTGAGTTTCCTTGGCTGGGCGTTTGGGATCATTGTCTTGCTGAAATAACCACCCTCGTTTCACCTTCAGCATCTTGGCAGATGGCAACAGGTTCTTATCAAGGATGTCTCTGTTCATTTGTCCATTCATCTTTCCTTCAGTTATATGAATTCTGCCTGTACCATGTGCTGAAAAACACCCCCACACCATGATGGGATGTGGAGTGCCATTTCTCCTCCAAACATGCTGTGTGTTGTGGCATCTAAAAAGTTCAATTTTAGTGTCATCTGACCAGACTATATTCTCCCAGTATTTTACTGTCTTGCCCAAATGTTGTGCAGCAAACTTTAAACGAGCTTCAACATGCTTTTTCTTCATCAGTGGAGTCTTGCGAGGTGAGCGGGCACAGAGCCCGTGTTGATTGAGTGCATTACTTTTTCTTTGAAACAGCAGTACCTGCTACCTCCAGGTCTTTCTGGAGCTCCCCGCAAGTGATCTTTGGCTCTTGGATAACTATTCTGATAATTCTTTTGACTTCTCTGTCAGAAGTCTTGCGAGGAGCTCCTGGTCATGGCCAGTTTATGATAAAATGATGTTCTTTCCACTTCCGAATGATTCAAGATTTCTTTGTCATTTAAAAAAAAAATTAATAAAAAATATAAATATATAAATAAATATATAAATAATATATAGGAGCGGCAGTGGCTCAGGAGGTAGAGCAGGTCGTCTAATAACCCAATGGTTGGCGGTTCGAATCCCACTCTCCCCAGATATCGTGCCGTTGTGTCCCTGGGCAAGACACTTCACCCGCATTGCCTCCAGTGCCCATAACACTGGGTATGAATGTGTATAAATGTATAAAATGTTCGGTGGTGGCCGGAAAGGCCGTTGGCGCAGATTGGCTGCCACATTTCCGTCAGCCTGCCCCAGGGTAGCTGTGGCTGCAGAAGTAGCTTGCCACTACCATTGCCTGTCTGGAGTGAATGAATAATGTACCTATTTGTAAAGCGTATTTGAGTATATATGATAAAGCGCTATATAAAACCGATGCATTATTATTATTATTATTATTATTATTATTATGTGTATGCACATAAAAAATGAAATTATGATCTCCCAGCATAACACAGTACCACAATATACATAGAGAATAAGTTTAAAAACAACAGCATAAAAAATAAAATACAGCAATAAAATATCAGTTAAAACACTATGGTCAGACCAACCTGACAGAATACATATACAAGTTTAGCAGAGGTGAGGGGTAGGAAAAGCAATTGGCAGGGGAATAGGGCACAGTCCATTTATAATCCTGACTGCATGTGGAAATAAAACTGTTCAACATTCTGGCTGTCCTGGCCCGAAGACACTTGTGCCTCTTCCATGAGGGCAGAAGAGAAAACAAACTGTGGGAAGGATGGTAGCAGTATTTAATGATGTTAACAGCCCTGTTAGCACAGCGTTTATTGTAAATCTCCAAGGGGAGGAGGGGGACACCAATAATCTTGCTGGCTATTTTTACAACCCTATTCAGCTGGTGCTTCTCTTAAGCTGTGCAATTCCCAAACCAGGTAGTGAGGCCATATGAAAGGACAGATTCCAGGGTGCCTTTTGTTAGCCACCGGAGAGGGTAGAGTCACTGATGAGCCTTTTTAATAATGGCTGTGGTGTTGGTGTTAAAGGTCATGTCATCTGCCAGGTAAATACACAGAAACTTAACATTGTTCACCCTCTCCACAAAAGTGCCCCCAATAGACAGCGGTGTGTGATGGTACTTGCTCACCTTCCTGCAGTCGATCACCATCTCCTTAATCTTCTCCACATTAAGGGGAAGATTATGTAATCTACACCATGTTGTTAGCTGGTCCACCTCCCTTCTGTAGGCAGACTAATTATTTTCATTAATCAGACCAACTACAGTCATATCATCAGCAAACTTAATGGTGTGATTGGTGCTGAATGTGGCAGTGCAGTCGTGAATGAGCAGGCTAAACAGCAGGGGGGCTCAAGACACAGCCCTGAGGAGATCCTGTACTCACAGTTCTGATGTTTGAGAAAGAACTGTTCACCTTGACTCACTGCTGCCTCTGCTTCAGGAAGTTGAGAATCCAGCTGCACATGCTAAGGTCCACCCCCCGCAACCGTAGTTTTTCCACCAACTGCCCTGGAATGATGGTATTAAATGCAGAGAAGTCAGTGAAGAGGAGCCGAACATAGGTATTCCTCTCCTCCACATGTGATAGGGTGAAGTGAAGTACAGAGGAGATGGCGTCTTTGGTTGAGCGATTAGCCCTATATGCAAACTGCAGAGGGTCCAACTCTGTAGGGAGCTGGGCCTTCATCATCATCATCATAGCAGTCTGTCGTGGGCGACAATGACTGTTTCATTTAGGTCTGAGCAGATTCCTCCACACAGCTCTGTCCTTAGCCTTCCGCTACCAGGAACTCCTGTCTATATCCAACTTCTTCAAGTTTCTTTTTACAGTGTCTTTAAATCTGAGCCTTGGTCTCCCTGATTGCGTTTGCCCTTGCATAACTGTGAGTAGAATAACTGCCGAGGGAGACGCTGATGGTCCATCCTCTCAACATGTCCAAGCCATCTCAGGTTCATCTGTATTAGCATGTCCTCCACTGATGTTACACCAGCTCGTTTCAAAACTTGTATGTTGGTTATCTTGTCTTTCCATGAGATGTTCATTATTATTCGAAGGTGTCTCATCATGTACGTGTGGAGTTTCTTCACCTGCACTCTGTAGACAGTTCAAGTTTCAGCACCGTACAGTAGAGTAGCCAGTACTGTCGCTCTGTACACTTTGCATTTCACACGGATAGACACATTTTTTATTTTATTTTTTTTTTTGATTTTGTATACTTTATTGATCCCCAGAGGGGAAATTGAGGGCATCCACCTGGATGGATGAAGCAGCCACGGTACGGCGCTATCCCTTAACCATTCACACACACATTCACACCTAGGGCCACTTTAGAGTCTCCAGTTAACCTAACCTGCATGTTTTTGGCCTGTGGGAGGAAACCAGAGAAACCCACACAGACACGGGGAGAACATGCAAACTCCACACAGATCACTGTTGGTCAGGGGCTGGGATCGAACCAGGGATTCCATGGCCAAGGGTGAGTTGCTGTGCTGGCGCAGTGCTAACCACTGCACCACCGCACCGCACATGTTGATTGTTCCACAGTCGCTCCCTCAAGTTTCCAAACACAGCGCTCGTTCTTCCCATTTTGAGATATAGTTCATCCTCCAGCCTAGCATTCTCTGAAACAGTACTCCCTAGATACTTGAAAGTCTTGCATTTGACTAGTGCCTCTGTACCAATGCTGATCTCTTCTGGTAGTGATGTTGATAATTGGAACTTTGGGGGTTGATAAAAGCACTCTGTCTTCTTGATGTTGATTTTGAGGCTGAATTGGCTAGCTGCTCTTGCAAATTTCTCCACTAAAGATTGCATATCTTCCACACTGTGTGCAACTAGAACACTGTCGTCGGCAAAGAGCATTTCTCTTACTACCTTTATTGATGTCTTACTCTTGGCTTTAAACTGTGCCACATTGAACAACTCTGCTTCTTTCCTTGTTTGAATGTATACTCCTTCTGAAGTATCTTTGAAGGCCACCTCAAGCATGGCTGCCAGATATCGCGAGAAGAGTGTAGGTGCCAGCACACATCCTTGTTTCACCCCGTTGCTTACTGAAAAGTCTTTAGATACTGAACCATTCATTGCCACTTTTACTTGCATACCTGTATGGAGTGCCTCAATCAGGCTGACAAACTTCTCTGTACAGCCATATTTCTTGAGTACCTGCCAAAGTCCTTGTCACGAAACAGTATCAAAGGCTTTACTGAAGTTTATAAAGACTACATAAAGCGGCATGTTCTGTTCGATACACTTTTCTTGAACCTGTTTCAAGCAGAAAATCATGTCCATTGTGCTTCTTCCACTTCTAAAGCAGCACTGGGTTTCCGGTAGTACATTCTGCGAGATGTGTTCATTGAGTCTGTTCAGTAGTACACGTGAGAGAATCTTACCAACAGTAGCTAGCAGTGATATACCTCGGTAATTTCCACAATCTTTCCTGTCACCTTTCTTGAACAAAGGCACAATACTTGCAACCTTCCATTCTTGAGGTACTTTCTGGGCATCCCATATCTCTTGGATGAGCTTGTGCAGGCAGTTGGTCAGCTGAACACCACCAAATTTCCACACTTCTGCTGGAATTCCATCCCCTCCTGGAGCTTTACCATCCTGTGTTGTCCTGATAGCTGCCATTACTTCATCAAAATTTGATGGTTCATCCAGACTTGATACAGCTGGTCGCTGCACTAGAGCTTCTTTAGCCTCTTCAGTGAGATCTCCAGGGTTGTTTAGTAGTTGGTCAAAGTGGTCTGCAAATCTGTCCAGGTTCTTGTCTTTCTCCTGCAAAACTGTTTCACCATCCATAGCCTTTATTTGGATCAATCCTCTTGGTTTAGGGCCGTAGATTTCTCTCAACCTGTGAAGAATGTTTTCATGTCCTTCCTGTCTGCTGCAGTTTTAAGTTGCCCCGCTTCGCTTTTTCATCCCACCAGTTGGACTTCATCTCTCTGGTGTACTTCTGTAGCTCACTCTGAGCCTTTGAGTATCTCTTCTTCTTTGACCTTGTGTTACATTGTAGGTTTTCCTGCCTAGCTGTATTCCTCGCTTCTAGTAGTTTCTTCAGGTGTTCATCATGCTCATCAAACCAATCTTGACGTTTCCTCTCAGGGTGGCCTAATGCATCACTCGCAGTCTGATACACCGTATCCTTCAGTGTTGCCCATTTCTCTTCTATGTCATTCTCTGAGTTGTTGCTATCCCAGTCTTTCAAGTTTTCATCCAATTCCTGTGTAAGTTCTTCCTGCTTCTTTTGGCCTTTCAGTGCACTAGTGTTTAGCTTCCATGGTGGCTTCACACCTGTCCTGCAGTGCTGTTTTTGTCTCCAAATCCTTAATCTAGATCTCAGCATAACATGATCAAATCAAATCAAATCAACCTTTATTGTCATATTGCTGTACATACAACTGTAGTGCAGGCAAGATGAAATTGCGTTTCCCTCGGCATCCATATGAGTAAAAAGAACATAATTTTTGCTAACCACTGTGCTAACCACTGCACGGTGGTGCAGTGGTTAGCACTGTTGCCTTACAGTTAGAAGGTTCCTGGTTCAAATCCCCAGGTTGGCAGGGGTTGGAACCTTTCTGTGTGGAGTTTGCATGTTCTCCCTGTGCTGCATGGGTTTACTCCGGGGGCTCCGGTTTCCTCCCACAATCCAAAGACATGCATGTTAGGTTAATTGGCTGTTCTAAATTGTCCCTAGATATGTTTCCTATTGGCCCTTAGAATAGAGGGGTTAGTATTAGTGAAAGCGCTTTGAGTGGTCTTTGTGACTAGAAAAGCGCTATATAAGTGCAGGTTAGTTAGTAGTTAGTAGTAATTTAAGACACACTCACACACACCCTCACCCCCCACCCCAACACAGCCATTCACACATCCCTGACACATACTTGAAAGCTAACCAGAACTATAATATACAAATAATATACATAATGTCCATAAGGTGCACTAGTATGTATGAAAGATTCCGGATCAACTGTTCAGCATCCTAACAGCTTGTGGAAGGAAGCTGTTAATCAGTCTGGTGGTTCTGCCTCTGATGCTCCGAAATCATTTGCCAGATGGCAGAAGTTCATAGTGTTTGTGCAGAGGGTGAGAGTAGTCCTTGACAATGTTCAGTGCCCTGCTCCTACAATGATTCTGAAAAAGTTCTTGGGCAGAGGGGAGGGAAACTCCAATTACCCTCTCAGCTCCCTTAACTATCCTCTGCAGGGCTTTTTTGTCTGACATACTGCAGCTGGAGTACCATGTTGCAATGCAGTACGTCAGAACACTCTCCACCACACCTCTGTAGAAGGTCCTGAGGATGCAGATGGGGAGAGAGGCCTGTTTGAGTTTCGTCAAGAAGTGCAGTCTCTGCTGGGCCCACTTCCTGATCCCCAAGGAATTCTTGCTCCAGGTCAGGTCCTGCGAGATCTGCATTCCGAGGAACTTGATGTTCTCCACTCTCCCCACCAAACGGCCGCCGATGCTGAGAGGGACGTGTTCAGGCTGTGACTGCCGGAAGTCGATAATCATCTCCTTCATTTTGTCCACGTTGAGCACCAGATTGTTCTCCCTGCACCAGCTCTCCAGGTCTCTAACTTCTTCCCTGTACATTGATTCCTCATCCCTCTGAATAAGTCCCACCACTGTGGTGTCGTCTGCAAACTTAATAATCTGGTTCCCCTCGTGTCTGGATACACAGTCATGTGTTAGAAGTGTAAACAACAGTGGACTGAGTACGCAGCCTTGAGGGGATCCGGTGCTCAGTGTGATAGAGTTGGAGATGTTATTTCCAACACGGACAGACTGAGGTCTCTCAGTCAGGAAATCCAGGATCCAGAGACATGTGGCGGTGTTCAGTCCGAGAAGGAGTAATTTCTCCATCAGTCTCTGGAGAATAATGGTGTTGAATACTGAACTGAAATCAATGTACAGGAGTCTGGCGTAGGTGTCTTTCTGATCCAGGTGGGTGATGACAGAGTGCAGGGTGGTGACTATAGCATCCTCCATGGAGTGGTTTGAACAATATGCAAACTGGAGTGGATCATGTGATGCAGGGAGGCAGGCTGTGATGTGTGGTTTGACAAGCCGTTCAAAACACTTCATCACAATTGGTGTCAGTGCAACAGGACGATAGTCATTCAGATAGGACACAACTGGTTTCTTTGCCACCGGTACTATGGTAGAGGTCTTAAAGCATCTGGGAACAATGGCTTGACTCAGGGAGATGTTATAAATGTCAGTCAGGACATCCGCCAACTCGCTTGCGCAGTCTCGGAGCACACGTCCCGGGATGTTGTCCGGACCTGCAGCTTTACCTGGGTTGACCCTGATTAGGGTCCTCCGTGTGTCCGCTGCGTTGATGATGATAGCTGGCCCAACATACGGTGGAGATGGGCCAGCCCTCCCTCTTATTGTTGGGTTTGATGCTTCAAAACATGCAAAGAAGTTGTTGAGCCTGTCTGGAAGTGAAGCATCATCATCATTGACCCCCTGCCTAGACTTATAATCCGTCAGCACCCGAACTCCCTGCTACATCCATTTGGTGTTCTTTGTGTCACAGAGGTGTTCCTGGATTTTCTCCACATAGGCACGCTTCGCCATCTTAATTCCCTTTGAGAGCGCAGACCTAGCTGAGCGGAGGGCGATCCTGTCCTTTGCTCTGAAGGCTGGATCTCTGGCTGTGAACAGCGAGCGCACCTCTGCAGTCATCCAGGGCTTATAGTTGCCCTGTGCAGTGATAGTCTTCACTATAGTGACATCCTCTGTGCACTTCGCGATGTAGATGGTGACCGTTTCAGCATACTCCTCCACATCTGTCCTGTCTCCCTGGGATGCAGCTATTTTGAAGACCTCCCTTTGATCAGTACCACAGTCCACGCCTCTCATTGCTCTGGTGTCCCTTATGTCTCTCTGCCTGACTATGATGTAGTCTAACAAGTGGCAGTGCATGGATCTTGGGTGCATCCATGTCTTCTTGTGTGTGTTCTTGTGCTTAAATAGTGTTGGTTATCACAAGGTTGTACTCTGAACATAGCGCAAGTAGAAGTTCTCCATTAGCATTGCACTTGCCTACTCCATGACTGCCTATCACTCCTTTCCATTTCTCAGTGTCTGAACCAACTCTGGCATTAAAATCTCCAACAAGTATCAGCCTGTCATCAGTCGGTACATGCCTGAGAGTCTCACGTAAATCACTGTAGAACTCTTCCTTTACCTCCTCTGTGTTGGTCATTGTTGGGGCAAATACACTGATGAGTGTGGCATACATCTTCCACTGTAGTGGGAGTCTCATAGTCATTATCCTGTCATTGATTGGCACCGGTTCCTCATCAAGCATTGCTGCCATTTCCTTTCTAACTGCAAAGCCCACTCCTGCTTCTCTCCTTTCTTGAGTTGATCTCCCACTCCAAAAGAAGATGTACCCATAGTCTTCCAAGCTGTCATATCCAGGCAATCTTATTTCACTAAGTGCAGCTATGTCTACATTGTACCTGTTCATTTCCAAGGCCACAAGCGCGGTCTGTCTTTCTGGGCGCTGTGATGTTGTTCTGTCCAACAGTGTGTACATTCCATTCTGCTACACACAAGGCTGCTGTTTTCCTCTTCTTTTGTCTTCCTGCTCCTAGCTTATTTTTTGCTGCCTGTTGGAGTGTAAACAGATCAGCGCGGACCTTGTAAGCCCAGGCGACGTCCGAGCCGGTATGAGTTGCTTTCTGATTGACCATTTCATGAAACTGCTTGCAAAGTATTTGAGTACTGCTAGCTTTTGCTGGACTAGCAGCATATTCTTGGCAGATAAAGGTATTATCAGTGGCAAGGACAAGTCAAGACAAACTGATTCCTGTATCAGTTGCAGTGACTGACCAGATGATAGGTTTGTTTATCTCTGCTCTTTGTGTAGTGCATGTCACAATGCACTGACTGGCACAGTCCACCACAGACCTTGCGACAGATGTTTATCTGCCAGGATGTCCAGTCTCACCCCATGTAACTGGGAGTGGTCCACCACAGACCTGTGGCAGATATTGTTTTTAGTTCTGCCAGGATGCCCTGTTTCACCCTCCACGCCCTTGGAAGGGCGGGGATGCCGGTTGATTTGCCGATGGCCCGACCCATGAGACAGGTAGTACCGGTTTTCATGGTTATCCAGTAGCAAGCAAACCAATGCCTGACCTGACAAAAAAAAAAAAAAAAAAGGAACAGAATAATATAACAAAGGGGGGAAAAAAAAATCTAACAAGGTCAAATTAGCTGAGCCTTAATGTGCTGCAAAATAAGCCGTTCAAAACATGTCATCATGTAACACCCACTTGTGTGTAACACCTCTTTGTAGCACTTTAGGTGTGTAATACTACTTTAGGTGTGCAATCTTGCACCCTTGTGGTAGTATTGGGTTATGGCAGTGTAGTTACCTTTAACTCTGCTACCTGGATGGAAGGGACAATTGGGCCAGATCAGACAGACCCCAGGTTCGTAGGAGCCCGGAGGACACAACAATAGAAAACTCACACACACGGTGTATGGAACTTGCAACTATATATATTTCAAAGTTATGTACACATAAACAAAACCACGGTGCTTACGACAATAATAATTAAAAAAAAATAAAAATAAAGTACTCCAAAATATATTTATTACAATATGTACAGTTCTTGATATCAGTCCCAGGTGACCAGTTGGGTCACTTTTACCAGTCAGTTAGGTTCGGGCAAGGCTCGCCATCCAGATCTGGAGTTCACGGTTTCTTGTCCAGGAATCAGGAAACAAAGAAAAAAAACCCTGACCTATAAAATGGGTCAGAACAAGAATTAAGCTATAATTCACAGCTTGCCACATCAATGCCAAATAGCTCTACACAGTACAACAATAGTTCAAATTCCCCAAATCACCAAATGTGCATAAAACAAACACACTCTACTATCTCCATTTATCAACATGGTACCATAACAATGAGTAAAGTGCATTTGGAACACTTGACATCACAGTAATAAGTGTGCAGTGTGCTGCACCAAGTTAGTATATCAGCTAGCACAACAATTTATCACAAATTTGCACTTTAAAACACATATAAACCACAGGCTCAACATTCATCATTAAGTAGCAATCAATGGCCAGGGAATTGGGACCTTTGCTAACCGTTACAGCTTTGAAAAATGCCTTTTTCTGATGAAAAAACTAGCCGAAATTAGCATCGGCGGTTAGCATTTCAAGCTAGCGATTAGCATTTCCCATACACACTAAATGGCACTTACCAAGCTAAGTGACACGTGCGTCATTGGGTTTCCGCGCTCAACGTGCGTTTACAGCCTTGGGATCCAAATCTTAAAATTTAACAAATGGGGCATTCGAATTTGATAATACAGCAATGTCTCATTGCAGGTGTTTGTTCAGGCTTACCAATCTCAAGTTTTATCCGAGACAAAGACTGCTATTAGCACGTTAGCGTCACCATATCATCAAGGACCGTCTCTCTCTCTTGGTCGCTGTCTTTTGGCGTTTGGCGTGACTGAGCCAAAAAATGCAAGTCATACCCAGACCCGGAGAGAGAGCGCTTAACCCATTGGCTGGTGCTGCCAAACAACAGCGCAGCCATTGGTTGCTCAAAATACCAAATAAAAACATTTGGAACTTTATCAAAACTCCCCAGAAAATGTTCCCTACTGTTTTATGAATATATATTTATTTAAATATTCATCTTTAAATTATTTACTCCCATTGTGAAATGGGTGGTTTTCTTTTTAAAAGTGGTATCAATATTCATATTTTTATTCGCGTTTTTAACACTGGGTTACAATCACTATTGGTGTTAATGTTACAGGATGAAAATCATTAAGGCAGTCAGGGTTTGGTTTCTTTGGCATGGGAATTGTGATGACACTCTTCAGGCAGGTGGGCACAACACCCTGAGAGAGAGGTGTTCAAGATGTCTGCAAAGACATCTTTCAGCTGCTCACCACACACCCAGGAATGTTGTCAGGTCCTGCTACTTTGCGTGAATTAACCCTGGCAAAGACTCTTCTAACCTGGGCGGC
The DNA here is from genome assembly GCA_020510985.1 of Pholidichthys leucotaenia. Classification (NCBI taxonomy): domain Eukaryota; kingdom Metazoa; phylum Chordata; class Actinopteri; order Cichliformes; family Pholidichthyidae; genus Pholidichthys; species Pholidichthys leucotaenia. Next base: position 313,883,811 of record CM035837.1, on the reverse strand, counting down.
TGTCACCTGAAATGCCTGCTCAGTGGATGATGATGATGATGATGATAGAGGTGTGTGTATCTCATCATTATTGCTGCCATTTCCAACTTCAAAACTTGCATAAAAGTCACTGAGCCTTTCTGGGAGTGTGACATCCTTGTGACTGGCCTGTGGGGGAGGGGGCTTATTTTTAGCAATTGTATTAAAACCTTGCCACAACTGCTGTGAATCTTCATTGTTCATAATTGCTCATAAAGTGGTTGTGAAGGTCTAGAGAGAGCTCTTTGCTTCTACCCATCATGAGTTCTTTGTGGTGTGACAATCTGATATTCACAGATCTTTTTAAAGGCTATTATTCAGGATTTAACCAGCTGAAATTAATTTGCACTAATGGGGGATGGGATGGCTTCCTAAATTCTAATGGATTTCAGCTGGATTATTGACTTTCTAAGCCTTTTTGCACCTCTTTATCTTCATGTGTTCAATACTTATTCTGTGTCATTCCACTTTATTAAATATAACTTGTTTTGTGAACGCAGTTACCTTGATTTCTTTGTATATATGGATTACTTGGGTTGTTACTGATACAGTATCTGGTGAAAATCTCAGGTCAATGGCTCCATCAGAAATATGTTTTAATGAGAAAAATGTTGACGAGTTCAATACTTATTTTCCCCGCTGTATGTGCTGCTTGGCAAAACACCAGATGCACCTCACTGGTCGATGCGTCCTCTGGTGAATGGTCTGTTTAAATCTGTTCACCTGCATCCAAGATGGCACCTGGATGGTAAGCTTTCTCCTACATCTTCAAAAGTAAACAGCAAAACATCTTTTTGAAAACAATTGAGGCGAGAAATAAATGGTGTAGTTGCTGAATGTGTTTACTTTTCACTAAAAAACACTTTTTAAGACGTTCAGCATGAGCTCCTTGAAGTGATTACCTCCATGCACCTGATTTGCGTAAAGCAGAGAGGACCTCGTGGAGTTGGCCGCTTCTCATTACCATTACTGTTTCGAGGGTGGGTGTCTAACTTCCACTTACAATAGGAGTTGAACTTCACCACTCACATCCAGTGCCATTAAATCTTAATAAAATTTATTTGACAGACACATTATTTAGCCAGTAAGTTAAACTGTGTGAGACAAAGAGTATTGATCAATGAAACTCATAAAATAACAAAATTCTACTGGGCTACACCAGTACTTTCTGGCCATGATATTAGAATTGTGAAATTCCGGTATTATGACAGCTCTAATACAGACAAATGAGGCAGCATCATCAGTTTTTATTGCCATGGTGATCATTTGCATTTTGCAAGCTGACACTGTTTGTTATAGAAACTCTGATTCAATAGTGATGTAACATCTCCAAATTTTTTATTGACATCTTTTCCACCATGAATAAAGTCTTTATTGAAATTCTAAATGGAAGAAGTGAGATGCTGTTATACTTGAGCACCTGAGAATCTAGGCTCCTGAGTAAATGCCATTGATTCTCTCACTAATAATTTTAAAGAACTTATGGGTGCCCTGCGCAGGTTCAAATGGCCTCATAGCTCATCTGTAGTCTTGGACCAGACCATCCTCTCTTAGATCACTTTTACTATATAAAACTTAATCAAAGACAGTCATTTATTCAACTGAAGGAATATGACTGCCATTACAGGCTGAAAGTGCTGTGTGTGCAGGTATGCCACAGTCATATATAATATCTATACGCTACTCAGCCTTACTCACGTGTTCTTTGCAGAACTGCACATTTTGTTTTGGGTATGGAATTGGAGATGGTGACACAAAACAAATGTCATACAGTATTTGGAAAATTTCAGATCACTCATGCATATGGAAACTGAAGAAATAAGAAATCTTGTAAAAATGATAATTGTCATTTACTATGTTAACATTTATCACCGATTTTCTCTTATGTTTAATTGTATTACATAAAGCATTAAATTTATTTTCAATTACCATCCACTATTCTTATGCCACATTCGCCTGTTGCTGTAAAGTTGACAGATGGTAGACGCTGAAAAAAAACTTTGACATTTTACATTTGTTGGCTCTGTGCCCTAAACTGTGACTCCAGTGTGGCACCTAATGTCTTACCAAACAGGCAGATGGCAAGAAGAGACTCTGATCTGCATTTTCTTTCCTCCATGCACTAATGTGAAGCCAAGGACCTCCTTGGTGCAATTAAATATATCTACTTATACCTCTTTTGGTTGAAGTTGTATAGCTTAGCATTAAGAGGAAATGTTTTGAGATTTTGAAATTACTTAATTACAAAGTCACACTTTTTCAATGTATTTACACAGTAAGGTTAGTATCTTACTGGTCTGTGGCAGCTCATGACTAGTTGGAGAACAGCATTCACAAGGGACTTTCCAAAATCTTTTCAAACATTCACGGGTGTCCGCAATTTCCTCTTGTAAGTCACAGGAATTTTGAACATGTTTAAAAAATTTGTGACCCACCACAAATAAACCAGCAACAAGTTAGCCTGACGTGATTCCTAAAAAAACAGATTTTTTTTTTTAAACGTATGATTTTTTTATTTTTTTTTCAAAATATGCTAGTTGAAATCATGAAGAAGCTACTCCATGCTTCAAATAACAGTGTGGGAGATTTTAAAACCATAAACCTAGTATATGAAATAGAGTAGTCAATACACAATAGACAATCCTTGGAAACTTTGAACCTGGTTTTCTCAGAGAAGTAGTTTGAGAGGTGCTAACATTCAAATGACCACATCTTCAAATCTTTTCAGATTTGCATGTGTTAGACATCATTGGAAAGCTTAGATTCCAAACTTTTAGAATCCATAAATACAGATACCCTTCCGGAGACTTGCTCTTGGTTTTTTCCATGGCTGGTCACATTTGTGCAACAAATTTTTTCTAAAAATAGTTGCAGAGACACCGTGGTTGTCTCAGACCCGTCTGGAACCCTTCTTAATTTAGTTTTTGATGAGGCAAAACAGCATTAAGCCTGTGTTGATCATAGTCCAGACACAGAAATGAAGATACAACTTTGCAGGAGTAGATTCAGCAAAATCATGAAGATAAACAGCCCCCTGCCAACTGCATGTCCACTGACTGACAGACTGTCACAGACTCAGACACTCAGAGCAGGATAAAAGAACACTCGGGCACATATCAAATCTGTAGGCAAGTAGTTTTCTTTATGAATGTGTAGGCAAGAAGTGCCCCCCCCCCCATTTATTAAATATATATTTCAATTAGTACATTGATATAATCTATGTAAGATAGGCCATGTTTGTAATTGTGTCATAAATATCAATTCAGTGGGATTCCAAGTAAAAAATGTTGCACATTTGTGTATTTGTTGGAGTTTTTTTTTTCTCCGACTAGTTGCAAGCTGTCATAGTCCACTGAGATACTATCCCAAAGGTGCTTATCAAATATTCACATATTCCAAATAATGTATAGGCATTAATAAACCTGTAAATCATATGGAAACGTCTTCTAACTGTGATCTGGTTTACTATTAGAATAGAATAGGCTTTATTGTCATTGTGCAGTAGTACAGTACAACAAAATTGTGGGTGCCCCACCAGGCTACTGTGCAATAAAGTAAGTGAGGAGGATTAGATAAAACATGGTTACAGAGCACACGATTAAACACACAACTGAAATAAAAATAAATGAAAAAAAAAAAGATAAAAATTAAAATGGCCCAGGATTATGGAAATATACACAGGGATGGTAGAGGCTACACGGGTGGAACTATGTCCATAAGAGTGCAATGTGCAGACGTACAATTAAACACACAATTGATTAAAATGGCCCAAGGATTATGGAAAATATACTGTATATAGTAGTGGTTTCACGGATGGGTCAATATACTTGAAAGTGAGGCATGCAAAGACAGGTGAGTTATGATAATTAAAAGGTTCTCAGTTCTGAGCATGTGAGCATTCGGAGGAAGAGGGGTGGGACCTCTGACTGTTTGATGAAACCATTTGTCAGTCTGGAGGTGTGGGACCTGATTGATCTGAACCGTCATCCAGAGGGAAGCAGGTTGAACAGGTGGTGGGTGGGATGTGAGGGGTCTCCTGTGATGGCCTTGATCTTTCTGAGACAGGAGGATCTGGAGATGTCTTCCAGGGAGGGCAGAAGGGTGGGAAGTTTTTTGGGCGGTGTTGATGACCCTCTGCATAGCCTTCCTGTTCTCGGCCGTGGCACCAGTGTACCACACTCCCAGACAGTAGGAGAACAAGTTCTCCACTGAGCAGCGGTAGAAGGCCAGCAGCAGCTTCTGGTCCAGGTCGTTCGTTCTCAGGACACGGAGGAAGTGCAGCTGCCGCTGGGCTTTCTTCACAAGGGCCTTTGTGTTGACAGTCCAGGAGAGGTCAGAAGAGATGTCGGTACCTAGGAACTTAAAGACGGGCATGTTTTCCACGTGGTCACCATTTATGGGGGGAGGAGGGGTGGTCCTCTCTGTTCTTCCTGAAGTCCAGTATAAGTTCTTGGGTTTTTTGGACATTCAGTTTCAGGTTGTTTGCTTGGCACCACAGCAGTAGATTCTCTACCTCTGCCTTGTATGCATTCTCATCATCATCGATGATGAGCCCAACCAAGGTGGCATCGTCTGTGTATTTCACAATGACGGTGGTTGAGTGGGTTGGAATACAGTCAAAGGTGTACAGGGAGGGGTTAGCACACAGCCCTTGTTTATTGTTTTTAGGCACAAAGATTATTTAATTATATATACAGTATATGTGTGTGTGGGGGGGGATGAGATTTCCCTTCATTACCAACACATAAACTTGTGGGGCACCAGTCCAAAAGAATGGACACTTTTATTAATAATTCAACTTTGTACCAACTATGAATCAGTCTCAAGCATTTATGAATTCTTCTGCGTGAATAGACAGAACAGACACACAAAAAAATCAAGCAAGAACTTCAACGTACTTTTAACAGTTTAATGATCAAACTCAGCTTAGATAAAGTATTACATTCAAATGCATAATGTTTATTATTAAGCTTTTGTGGAACCAAGGAAAACCATAGCTTAAATTGGAACTGTGATGGAAAACGGAAAAGGACTGTAAAATAGCGGTAACAGAATGGGTAGGAAAATTGGATGCATTTTTATGAATAAAATGATAAAAGCTGATTTATATGAAAAAGGAAAATTTGTGTTACTCTAAAAAGGAATGGAGGTTAATGAAAAGATGGGTATTTCTTGTCCTCACTTTTATAACTCTGATCGGAGTTTATGACCTAGAGCTCAACATGAGAAATTTTGACATACTTCAGTTGGGATGGACATCAAAGCTTGTCCCAGCAGAAAAGAAAACTGGTCGTGCTTACGGTCAAGTTAGTTTGGTTAATTTCAGCTGGATCCTAGCTGATCATCAGATTGCATGGAAATTATCTGCCCGCAGATAACTCCTCCCAAAACTCAACTGTCTTGAAACTGCGACCCAGGGACAATGAGAGGTCTGGCTGGCTCCGCTGATCTGGATGTCATCCAGATGGAACAACACAGGATTTTAGAGGAATCACCCGGGTCTCTGAGGTTTGTAGGTCGTTCAAAGTCTGATCAAAGTCACAAAACCTGAAGAAAAGAATAAAAAATATTTAAGCCACAAAATCCGAGTTCTTCTGATGTTGTGGTAATTGAGTGAGAGTACGCTTCTAGTTAAATGTGAGAAAAATCAAAATCAGTCCTTTTTTTTTTTTTTTGTTACTTATTTGTACTCGTAGGTAGATTTGGTTTGCAGTCTGGTGACAAGCCACCGGCTGCCGGTCGCTGCGTGCGCGAGCACCCTAAACCTACATGTTTTTGGTATGTGGGAGGAAACCGGAGAAATCCCAGAGTAAACCCACGCAACACGGGGAGAACATGCAAACTCCACACAGCTCACTGTTGGTCGGGGGCTGGGATCGAACCCACGATCTCATGATCCCTGTGATCCCCCGGCCGAGGGTAAACTGTGCTGCCGCAGTGCTAAACCACTGCGCCACTGTGCAGCCCGACATTGTGACATGGTGATTTAAGGAAAAAAATTAGAGGAAGCTTAAACAAATTATTAAAAGTATGTCTGAGGAAAGGAAGATGGAGTTTCACTCCAGGCAATAAAGATTTTGAGCTCAAATGAAGGAAGAAAAAAAAGGTCTCTCTCCAGAGAGAAGGTGCAGAACAGGACTCAGACTGGGACAAGAACTTTAAAAAAAGAACAAACAACTTGGGAGTTCCCAACTTTTAAAGTGAGTGCTTTTCCGAAGAAAAAAACTTGACTGGCAGTAAAAAGGACCAATTACATTTGAGTGCGGGAGACAAGACTAGACTCTTGTCTAATCAGGAAGAGTTTCTTTTTCTGGAACTGATCAATAGGATGAAGGAGGTGTCACACAATCTAGACTAGTTGGTGATTGGCTGATGCAAGCCAGATGGCTTCATGAAGAAAAAACTAAATGATTAAACTGTAGAGAGAGGAATGATCAGGCGAGGCAGTATGAAGCAGAGCAGACTTCATTAATATCTCTCTAACATCAACAAGAATAAGAAGCTTGACCAGTTCGCGGGCACCTCTCTTTTTATACCATACAACCCGCCCGGCGACCTGGGGCGTTTGCATTAACACACATACGTCTACAATGACAATTCCCTTTGTCACCCAGCCTGTCGGTGCATTATTATGCAGACCGGAGGAGAATGCATATTCTCATGTGAAAACCAAAGACTGCCTTGCATATCCGTTTCTCAGCTCTTACGCATCTCCTCCTGACATGCCATTCAGTCTGAGTAGAGATCGTACTGACTGGGTCCCCCACACCGCACCCCCTAGAAACTCAGACTGGGCCTTAACCCTCATGTCCTGTGGGCTTCAGCCGCCGTCCGTAGCGGCTATAATGGGGGGTCGGCGGCTCTGAGGCGCTGCTGTGCTGGTGGGGCGCTCCTGGAGGTACGTCCGTCTGTGGGGGTGACATTGGGAGGGGGGAAAACATCTTCAGCATGCCATTGTGACTGAACTGATGAGTCATTTACCTGGGACGTTCTCAGTGAGGGTCGTCCGCGCCGAGGAGCTCGGGCCAACACCACCTGCTCTTCTGCTAAAACAAAGGCGGGCTTAAGCCTGTCTATACAGATTGTTTCTCTGCGTCCCCCCAAGTCTAACACAAAATGCTTCTTCCCAGGTTCCAGCACTCTGAACGGGCCGTCATAGGGCGGGCGCAACGGGGTCCAATGGGCATCGTGCCTGACAAACACGAACGACGTGTCCTTCAAGGTCTTTGGCATGAAAGCGCGGGGAAAACAGTTGTGGGCCAGGCCGGGTACCATCCCTGCCTCTGCGCTATGTAGTAAAAGCGGGGATGGATTGGTGTTTGGCGTGTGGTTGTCTGGCAAAAATTCTCCGGGGAGCCGCAGCGGCTGGGAAAAAAACCAGCTCTGCTGGGGAGGCCGCCAAATCCTCCTTCGGTGCTGAACGCAACCCTAACAGAACCCACGGCAACCGGTCCACCCAGTTTGCAACCGTAAGCGAAGCCCTAAGTGCTGCTTTAAGTGACCTATGGAAGCGCTCGCATAACCCATCGGCCTGGGGGTTGTATGCAGCCGTACGATGAATTGTGATGCCCAGGCTCCGGGCCATCGTGGACCAGAGGTCGGAAACGAACTGCGAGCCCCAGTTGGATGTGATATCCGAAGGGGCGCCGAAACGTGCCACCCATGTCATCAAAAAAGCGCATGCAACTTCTGCGGATGCGGTGGAAGCTAGCGGGACTGCCTCGGGCAAGCGCGTGGTGCGGTCCACCACTGTCAGGAGGTGCGTAAACCCCTGTGATGGCGGTAGGGGGCCCACGAGGTCCACATGAATGTGGTCGGACCTCTTAGCTGGGACATGGAAAGGCTCAAGGGGGGCCTTTGTGTGCCTGTGCACCCTGACTCGTTGGCACGCTACGCAGACTGCAACCCACTCTTTCACCTGTTTGCGCAGCGCACACTCCTGGGTGCGCCAGGGAGTGAACCGACTCACAAACACGGTGGCACCAAGCGCGTGGGACCACCGGGCGCAGGCGGCCTGTGGAGACGTCACAGATTGGGGGGCCCCCCGTCTTACAGTACTCTGCTCTCCAGCCTTAATCCTGTTGGTCCAGACTGGAGCGCGCAAACGTCCGCATCGCCGATCTGCTCGGCGGCCATGGCCGTGTAATCTATCCCTACGTAGACTGGGGCCACTAATGTGCATGAGAGGCAGTCTGCCAACATGTTGAGTTTACCGGCCACATGCTGAATGTCGGTCGTAAACTCCGAGATCGTGGCCAGCTGTCTCTGCTGCCGGGCCGATCACGGTTCCAAAACCTTGGCCATAGCATACGTTAGCGGCTTGTGGTCCACAAACGCAGTGAAGGTGCGCCCATGGCGTATGGCCAGGTGGAGAGCCAGTAACTCCCTGTCGAACGTGCTGTATTTACGCTCATTGTCGCGCAAAGACCTGCTAAAAAAGACAAGTTGCTGCCAAGAACTGGCGACGCACTGCTCCACGATGGCCCCTATGGCCACGTCCGATGCGTCGGTAGTGAGCGCTGTCCGAGCTGCTGGGTCCGAGTGCGCCAGTAGTGCAGCGTTCGCTAGACCTGTTTTGATCTCAGAAAACGCCTGCTCTCGCTCAGGAGTCCAGTCGACTCTGTTCGCCGGTTTCCGTTTCTTAAGCGTGGCGTACAATGGCTGCATGAGCTGGGCTGTGCGGGGGAGGAAACAGTTGTAGAAGTTAGGCATTCCCAAAAACTCCTGCAGCGCCCTGACTGTCTGAGACCGGGGAAAATCTGCCACTGCGCGCACTTTGTCCGGTAAGGGTATAGCGCCCTCCAGTGAGATGCGGTGGCCCAAAAAAATCGATTCCCGTCACCCTGAACTGGCACTTCACCAGGTTGATTATTAACCCGTGCTCCTCCAACCTCTGGAAAACTGTCCTGAGGTGGACTACGTGTTCGTCCTCGGATGCGCTGGCCACCAGGATGTTGTCCAGGTAAACGAACACAAACGACAGATCACACAGCACCGCATCCATCATGCCTTGGAATGTCTGCGCCGCACCTTTTAACCCGAAAGGCATGCGTAAGAACTCAAAAATACCAAACGGGGTTATTACTGCCGTTTTGGGTATGTCCTCCGCACGCACCGGGACCTGGTGGTAACCGCGGACCAGGTCTATCTTGGAAAAAATGCGTGCCCTGGTGAGGTGAATGGAAAAATCCTGAATATGGGGGATTGGGTAGCGATTGTGCATTGTGGCATTGTTTAATCTGCGGAAATCTCCGCATGGTCGCCACGATCTCTCTGCTTTAGGCACCATATGTAGCGGGGATGCCCATGGGCTGTTTGAGCGCCTGATGATGCCCAACCTTTCCAAGTTGGCAAACTCCTCGCGCACACTAGCCAGTTTAGCTGCATCCAGGCGCCGAGGTCATGCAAAAACAGGCGGCCCCATGGTGGTAATGAAGTGCTCCACCCCGTGTTTAGCGACAGCCGCCGAAAACGTCGGAACCGTGAGTGCTGGGAACTGGGTGAGTAGTGTGTGGAACTCACCCCCTGGAGCTGTGATGTTGGCTAGTGTTGTGAACCCGACTACTCTAGCTGTACAGGGCAGAGAATCAAAAGACATTGCGTTAATCAGGCATCTGTTAGCCACATCGACTAATAGTCCGTGTGCACACAAAAAAATCAGCACCCAAAATGGGGACGTTACATGGCGCCATGACGAATGTCCATTGGTATGTACGGCCGTGCAAGGATATAGTCAGTGTCCTCTCACCAAAAGTCTTAATGTCTGAGCAGTTTGTGGCCGTCAGCTTGGGGCCACTACTTCCCGCCAGCTGGTCTGTGTAGGACTGCAGGATGAGGCTCTTTTGGGAGCCGGAGTCCATGAGGAACTGTCTCCCCGAGCGTGAGTCTGTCACATAGAGCAGCTTGTTTGTGTCACCGGCGGTCGCAGCTGCTACCGACTGCTGGCCCTGGCATTTCCCGAGCACTTGAATTGGCATGGTGGCACGCATTGGCGTGCGTCTTCTCCAAAACGGCGGTGGTAGAAGCAGAGCGTGTCTCTCCGCTGCTTTTTGGTCTCTGCTGTGGCCACCGTCGTTGGCTCCACGCCTCCGCTGGCCGTCTCGCTGCGTTCTGACACCGCTGCGTTCACAGTGAAGACTCTGGTGGTGAGGATAATCCAATCTGCCTCTTGTGCTAGCGCCCAGTAGTAGCGCATGGCCAGCAGCGACGAACTGGCAAGGACTGATCCGGTCGCTGTTGGGAGGTTCCGGAGGAAAAGGTGGGCAAAGAGGAAATGCCCGTCATCTGTGCCCATCAACGCCAACATCTTCTTCATTAATTCGACCGCCGACCCGTCTCCCAACTCGGAGCGCGTCAGGAGCCTTTCTGCTCTCTCGCAGTCCGAGAGCATGTAGCGCCGGGTCAGTGCGGTTTTGAGAGCATCATATTTGTCGTGGGCTGGGGGCTGTTGAAGCAGGCTCACCACCTGCTGTGTTGTGCATGCGTCCGGTGTTGCAACCACGTAGTAGTATTTGGTGTCATCCGCCGTCACTCCCCGGAGCGCAAACTGGGCCTCGGTGTGGAGGAACCAAGACTTCAGGTCATGTAGCCAAAATTCTGGGGGTTTGACTGAAATGGCGCACGCAGTGCCGGCATCTCCAGTCCGGGTTGTCTCCGGGGTGTTTGCCTCGAATTCCATTGGGCGTCAAGGGTCACCAGTGTAGATAGAGGAATGATCAGGTGAGGCGGTATGGAGCAGAGCAGACTTTATTATTCTCTCTCTAACATCAAAAAGAATTAGAAGCTTGACCAGGTCGCGGGCACCTCTCTTTTTATACCATACAACCCGCCCGGCGACCTGGGGTGTTTGCATTAACATGCATACATTTAAGATAAGATAAGATAAGATAAGCCTTTATTAGTCCCACAACGGGGAAATTCCAGGATTGCAACAGCACAGGGATAGCAACACTCAGAGCAACAATCAGAAGGCAAGAAAAAACAAGCAAGCAAGAGCAGCTAATATACATATGTACATATTACTATAAAATATATATATACACACACACACACACAGACACACAGTGCAGAGCATTGTAGCTGGATGGAATAAATATATGAATATATGAACACACAGTGCAGAGCATTGTAGCTAGATGGAATAAATATGTAAATATATAAACACCCACAGTATGGAGCATTGCAGCTAGGTGGAATAAATATGCAAGTATATAAACACACACAGTGCGGAGCAATGTAGCTAGATGGAATAATATGTAGATATATAAAAACACAGTGCGGAGCATTGTAGCTAGATGGAATAAATATATAGATATATAAATATAAACACACCCAGTGCAGAGCATTGTAGCTAGATGGAATAAATATGTAAATATATAAACACACACAGTGCAGAGCATTGTTGCTAGGTGGGATGAAACAGCATAACCGTCTATTTAGTTATCCTACATGGTATGATTATGTGCCCATACATATTCTCACCCTCCATAGCGACCGGTATGTTCCTAGTTGTATGCCGGAGAGGACCATTGTGTAAGTCTATTGCATCTTTTGCATTCAAAAAAAAAAAAAAAAACAAAAAACTATTAGTTTGTTACGTCTTTTTGCTATCTCTGCGAGCAGCCCTGCTTAGGTTACCATGACAATTCCCTTTGTCACTGTTTGCATTAACACATATACATCTACAATACATTTCCATAAACTTGCAATTCTTTATTAACATGCATTGAATAAAGTTTCATGTAACATACTTTCAAACATATAATACCTTCAAATCAATGATTAATAAAACATTTCAAACCAGAATTGTATGTCGGAGTCCACTCCTAATCTTCCAGTGTGTCCTGAGAAGTAGCTTCTGAAAAATGAGAGTCTTGAGGAGGAAAAAAAAATTCCTGTGGGATTATGGTTAATTCAAGGATGCTGGAGGTTTCTTCCTGTTAAAAGGGAGTTGTTTCTCTCCACCGTCGCCAAGCGCTTGCTCACAGGGGATCACCTGATTGCTGGGGTCTTTCTGCAATTGTGGGGGTTTCCCCTACAGTTGAAAGTGCTATGAGATGACTGTTGTTGTGAAATGGTGCTATATAAATAAAATTGAATTGAACTGAGACATACAGTAATATCTCACTTGTCCATTTCCGGACAGTGTAGGTCTGGTAAATTTCAGATGGCTATTAAAACATAAAACTGTATTGTTGGAATGCACTTTATCGAATTTTATGACAGGAAGTCCAAACCGTTCCTGGCACGGGGGGGGGGGGGCAGCAGGTGGTGGTGATGGTGGTGGTGGTCACTTCCTGTGTTGCTGGCTGTCTATGGTTTGCTCTTTGGTTAGCTCTCCTCATTCTCCTGAGAATTTTTCCTTTAATTGTATTTTAATCACTTTTTTCCCTCTACCGTTAGCTCTCACTTCTGTTTATCAAGCCTCTTGCACCTGTGTGCATGCACTCAGTGTCATCTAATCACCCTCTTTAGCCTTCTGTTCACCTTTCATCGGTGTTTGTGTTAGCTTCGGGTTAGCCACTAGCTATGGGTACTAGCTCTCCTTCCCCTCCTCCTCTGGTGTGCTCTCTCTGTCAGATGTTTAGCTACACCTCTGCCTCCTTTAGTGATAATGGTAAATGCAATAAATGTTGTTCTTTTGAGGCGCTCGAGGTGAGGTTGTTTGATTTGGAATCCCGGCTCCGCTGCATTGAAACACCGTCTGCGCCAGTTAATCTTGACGGACGTCCCTTAGCTGCAGCGGAGCTCCCTAGCATAGGGCCTGCTAGCAGTCCCCCGGTCCTCCTCAGCAGCGAGGAGACTGGGTGGGTGACGGTGAGACAGAAGCCTAGCCGCAAAGTCCCGTTTAACCACCAGCCTGTTCATGTTTCTAATTGTTTTTCCCCACTCAGTGACACACCCGCTGAGGAAAAATCTCTGATCATTGGCGACTCTGTAGTCAGAAACGTGAACCTAGAGACTCGAGCGGCCATAGTGAAATGCATTCCTGGGGCCAGAGCAGGCGACATCGAGTCAAATTTGAAAATGCTGGCTAAAAGTAGCTGTAAATACTCCACAATTGTTATCCATTAACAACGTCCGACTCTAGCAGTCGGAAATCACAAAAATTAATATGGAATCGGTGTGTGACTTTGCCAAAACAATGTCTGCCTCTGTAGTATTCTCTGGGCCCCTCCCCAATCTGACCAGTGATGACATGTTTAGCTGCTTGTCATCCTTCAACCGCTGGCTATCTGTGTGGTATCCTGCAAACAACATGGGCTACACTGACAATTGGAGTTCATTTTGGGGAAAACCTGGTCTTATTAGACGAGATGCTGTCCATCCCACTTTGGATGGTGCGTCTCTGTTATCTAACAATCTGGCACCATTTTTATCCAAATTTCCAAAACCTTGACAACTCAGAGTTGGGACGAGGAAGCAGAGTCGCAGTCTTAAACGCCTCTCTGCAGCTCCTCTTCACCCACCACCCCTCAACTTAGCCCCTGTCTTCCCCATCAGAAAATCATTGTCTGCTCCCTCCAAAGTAAATAAAAATATAATGTATAAGCATCCCAAAGTGATAAAACAAAAAGTTGGTAAAACTCAAATTAAACATGAAGCCTCTAAATTGAATGGTTTGGTCTCTGTTCCTCCTCATAATTTAAAAATTAAATGTGGTTTGTTAAATATTAGGTCTCTAACTCCCAAGTCTCTGTTAGTCCATGATCTGTTAATTGATCATCAGATTGATTTAATATCCCTTACAGAGACTTGGTTAGGACAAGAGGATTATGTTGGTTTAAATGAATCAACTCCCTCTGGTTATTTAAACTGTCAAAATCCCAGAAGTTCTGGTCATGGAGGAGTAGCAACAATTTACCATTCCAAATTACTAGTTAATGTTAAGCAAAAAACACGTTATCATTCCTTTGAGGGCCTGGTCCTCAGTATTGGGCATTTGAGCAATTTTAGGCTAAACCCAATTTTATTTGCCATAGTTTATCATCCTCCATCAACCTATTCAGAGCTTTTATCCGAATTTGCTGAATTCTTAGCTGATTTAATGCTGAAATCACATAGAATAATTATAGTAGGGGACTTTAATATACATGTAGATGTAGATAGTGATTGCCTTAATATGGCATTTAATTCAATATTAGACTCGATGGGGTTTTCTCAGAAAGTAGGAAATTCTACCCATTATCTCCACCATACGTTGGATCTTGTTCTGACATATGGCATAGAAACAGAAAATCTGGTAGTGTCTCCTCATAACCCTGTACTGTCAGACCATTGTCTGTTAACCTTTGATTTTACTATGTCTGACTATTTGGCTCCTAAAGAAAAATATTACTACAGTAGATGCCTCTCAGATGATGATGTTACCAAATTTATGCAGATTGTTTCCTCTATGCCAGGTGTCAACACAACAGAAATAAGCTATAGACAGCTTGCTCCTTCTGTAATTGATAACATGGTAGATAGTGTTACAGCTTCTCTGCATCAGACTCTAGACTTGGTGGCCCCTTTAAAAAAGAAAGTCTAATCAGAGATTTCTAACCCCTTGGTTCAACACAGAAACTCGTAGCTTAAAACAGAAGACTCATCAATTAGAAAGAAAATGGCGCTCCACTAATTCAGATGAAATCTGTTTAGCTTGGAGAAATGATCTTTAATTTATAAAAAATCTCTTAGAAAAGCTAGAACGAGTTATTATTCTGCATTAATAGAAGATAACAAGAATAATCCTAGGTTTCTTTTCAGCACTGTAGCCAGGCTGACAAAGAGTCAGGACTCTGTCAATCCTAGCATTCCCTTAGAGCTTACTAGTCAGGACTTTATGAACTTTTTCAATAATAAAATTTAATCTATCAGAGATAAAATCAATCAGATTCTTCCCACCGTTAACTTAAATACAGTAACTACTACAACTTCTTCAATTGATATTTGTTTGGATAAGTTTACTCCAATTCACCTTTTAGAGTTAGACAAAATAATTTCCTCATCCAAGCCTTCAACTTGTCTTTTAGACCCTATTCCTACCAGGTTATTTAAAGAAGTCTTCCCATTTATTGGTAGCTTTATTCTTCAAATAATCAATTCTTCATTAACTTTAGGCCATGTACCGCAGGCTTTTAAAACAGCTGTAATTAAACCCTTACTCGAAAAGCCAACACTATGTTGGACTTAATGGAACTTCGTTGCAGTGGTTTAGATCTTAATTATCTGATAGGTTCCAGTTTGTTCATGTCAATAATGAGTTTTCTTTCAACTCAAAGCTCAGTCATGGAGTTCCACAGGTATCTGTGCTAGGCCCTACTCTTTTTAGTTTACATATGCTTCCGTTAGGCAACGTTATTAGAAATCACTGTATACATTTTCATTGTTATGCAGATGACACACAATTATAACTGTCAATGAAGCCAGATGATAGTAATCAGTTAGCCAAGTTAGAGGCCTGTCTTAAGGAAATCAAAGCTTGGATGACTTGCAGTTTCCTGTTATTAAATTCAGATAAGACTGAAGTCATTCTTGTTGGTCCAAAAAACCTTAGAAATACCTTTCCAAATCAAACTTCAGACTTCGGTTTCCTCCCACATGACAAAGACATGCAGGTTAGGTTAATTGGCATCAACTGGGGATTCTAAATTGTCCTTAGGTGTGGATATGAGAGTGAATGGTTGTCTGTCTCTCTGTGTTGGCCCTGTGATGGACTGGCGATCTGTCCAGGGTGTACCCTGCCTCTCGCCCAAAGATGCTGGGATAGGCTCCAGCCCCCCTGCGAACCAAAAGGATTAAGCGACAGAAGATTGATGGATGGATGAATTGAATTGGTGGTGTGGGTGTGTGTGCGGGGGTCTGGAGGAGGTGTAGTTTGTTGATCAGGATGTCTGGGATGATGGTGTTAAAAGCTGAGCTGTTGTCTGCAAAGAGCATCATCACACAGCTCCTTGGGTTCTCCAGGTGCCTCAGCGCTCTGTGTAGAGCGGTGGCAATGGCGTCTTCTGTAGACTGGTTCTCCCTGTAGGTGAACTGGTGGGGGTCGAAGGAGGGGTGAAGACAGCCCCTGATGTGCTGGGACACCAGCCGCTCAAAACACTTCATGACTAGAGACGTGAGTGCTATGGGTCTTTAGTCATTCAGGCTGTCAATTTATGACTTTTTGGGGATGGGGATGATGGTGGAGGCCTTGAGGCAGGAGGGGACGGTGGCGTGTGTCAGGGAGAGGTTGAACAGCTTTGTGAGGATGCCTGCCAGCTGGTCTGCACATGCTTTGACCACCGCTCCTGGGATGCCGTCTGGACCAGCAGCTCTGCAGGGGTTCACTGCTCTCAGTTGCCTCCTCACCTTGTGCACCTGTAGAGAAAGAGGGGAGAGGGGGAGAGAGGGGAGGAAGTGGGGGAAAGTTTTTTTGGGGGGTGCTCAAACTGGGCAAAGGAGCAGTTAAGCTCCTCTGCCAGAGTGAGGCTGCTGTCTGATGTTGGGGGGCCCTGGCCTCTGTAGTTGGTGAGGGCCTGAATACCTTTTCACATCTGTCGGGGATTGTTGTCTGTGAGGAAGCCCTCCACTTTCCTCCTACAGGTGTTCTTTGTGAGTTTTATGCCTCTCCTCAGGTTGGCTCTGGCGGTGCTGTACAGAGAGCTGTCTCTCTGTCTGAAGGCTGAGTTGCAGGCTCTGATCAGAGCCTGGACTTCACTGATCATCCAGGGTTTGCGGTTTGGAAAGACCGGGGTGTGTTTGGTGACTGTCACATTTTCTACACAGCATTTGATATAGAAAAGCACAGACTCGGTGTAGGAGTCCAGGTCCTGCTGCTCAAAGATGCTCCAATCTGTGCAGGCAAAGCAGTCTTTTAGCTGGAGGATAGCATTTTCAGGCCAAGTTTTAATTGTTTAATTGTATATTAATTAATTTATTAATTTATATATACAGATCGCCAATCCACCATAGGGCCAACACAGAAAACTATTCACTCTCATATTCAGACCCAAGGACAATTTATCTCCGGTTGATGCCAATTAATCAAACGTGCATGTCTGGACTGTGGGAGGAAACCCATACAGACAAGCAGAAGAACATGGAAACTCTACCCTGAAAGGTCACCACTGGCCAGGGATGGGGTCAAACCCACAACTTTCCTGCTGTGAAGCGACAGTACTAACCACTGCTCCACCAAGCTACCAAGTGTGGATATCTGAAACTGTAATAATTTCTATGATCAGTGCATTTAAGATATGGTAACTCTTAATTTTTACTAGTCACAATTAATTTTAAGATATCTGAAAATGAGCTCTAGATATCTAAAAAGAAAACAGTTTGCCATAGTTCACTTAGTTTAGAGCCATCTTAAATTTTGCCTCTTTAAGAAATTATAAAACAGCTTGCCACACAGGTAGTACTTACCTGCCTATCCTGACCACACCAACTGTCATCTGCATTATAAAACACACAGGCAGAAACAACGGGATGCCCTGCAGTGAAAGAAAGTGGGGTTTTCTTCTTCATTGCTGTATTATTTTTACCCTGTAATACACCACGTTCCAAATTATTATGCAAATGATATTTGTCTCTGATTTTCCTAAATAGTTGATGCAAATGACAATCAGTATAATTTTCAAGTCAACAACCGTTAGAGCATAATTCAAATTTTATTCAACAAACCTCCCAATGATAACTAATTTTTTGCAAAAAAAAAAAAAAAACCCTCAAAATGCACTGGTCCAAATTATTATGCACAACAGAGTTCCAAAACATTTTATTGGTTGTAAGGAACTGAAAATGGTCATTTGTTGAATTTGCAGCATTAGGAAGTCATAGTATTTACTGAAATCAAAAGCTATTTTAATCTACAACATCTTAACAGGCCAAGACACATGTTAACATAGGACCCCTTCTTTGATATAACCTTCACAGTTCTTACATCCATTGAAGTTACGAGTTTTTGGAGAGTTTCTGCTTGAATTTCTTTGCAAGATGCCAGAATAGCCACCCACAGCTGCTGTTTTGATGTGAACTGCCTCCCACTCACATAGATCTTTTGCTTGAGGATGCTCCTAAGGTTCTCAATAGAGTTGAGGTCAGGGGAGGATGGGGGCCACACCATGAGTTTCTCTTCTTTTATGCCCATAGCAGCCAATGACACAGAGGTATTCTTTGCAGCATGAGATGGTGCATTGTCATGCATGAAGATAATTTTGCTACGGAAGGCACTGTTCTTTTTTTTTTGTGCCATGGAAGAAAGTGGTCAGTCAGAAACTCTATATACTTTGCTGAGGTCATTTTCACACCTTCAGGAACCCTAAAGGGGCCTACCAGCTCTCTCCCCATGATTTTGGCCCAAAACATGACTCTGCCACCTCCTTGCTGACATCACAGCCTTGTTGGGACATGGTGCACATCCACTACCCCATCCATCTGGACCATCCAGGATTGCATGGCACCCATCAGTAAACAAGACTGAAAATTAGTCTTCATGTATTTCTGGGCCCACTGCAACTATTTCTTCTTGTGAGCATTGGTTAGGGGTGGCCAAACAGTAGGCCTGCAAGCCTCTGGAGGATCCTACACCTTGAGGATCGTGGGACTCCAGAGGCACCAGCAGCTTCAAATACCTGTTTGCTGCTTTGTAATGGCATTTTAGCAGCTGCTCTCTTAATCCGATAAATTTGTCTGGCAGAAACCTTCCTCATTATGCTTTTATCTGCATGAACCTGTCTGAGCTCTGAATCAGCAACAAATTTCTTCACAGTACGATGATCACGCTTACGTTTTTGTGAAATATCTAATGCTTTCATGCCTTGTCCAAGGCATTGCACTATTTAATGTTTCTCGGTAGCAGAGAGATCCTTTTTCTTTCCCATATTGCTTGAAACCTGTGGCATGCTAAATAATATGGAACATCCTTCTTAAGTAGTTTTCCTTTAATTGGGCTCACCTGGCAAACTAATTATGACAGGTGTCTGAGATTGATATCAGTGATCCAAAGAGCCCTGAGACACAATACCATCCATGAGTTTAATTGAAAAGCAAAAAATTGAATGTTTTTGACACTAAAATCCCATTTGCATAATAATTTAGCACACAGTGTACAACACTCAGCATTTTTGCATGAAATGCGCCTCATAGATAAAGCTGAATTAAGTAGTTAATATGGGCAAACTATAATTTAATTTAAACTGTTAGTTGTCGTGTGTACAATTGTGAGCACAAGGTGCAAGTTAAAGATCCTAATACTGTACTTTCTTTTTTTTTGCTTACAGGGCAGAGAGCAGGCAGGCAGGTTTGCATTTTCCAGGACCAGACAGACCAGAGAGGGAGGGGAAAAAAATCCAGGTGAGTATTTGAGTTTTAGAAAAGGAGACTTGCAAAAGCTTTCAGTGTTAATGAGCTTAGAATACCATAGTAAGTTGTACATTCCAGCGCTGTCTAACAAGTAAGTGCCCCTATTTATACTACTTCAGGTGTGCTGCTGCAACTCTACAAATCACTAGTGGATATTAACAAGAATAGACAAGAAACAAACACCTCAACCTGTAAATGTTACCAGTAGCCTATTGGATCAGTGTGTAATGCTGCAAGTTTCTGAAAGAGCAACACTGAGCACACACAAACAGAGCCTTATTTTAGTGGCACACAGTCATACAGACAGCAGGCATTAACTGTAATGACGCAGCCACAGACAGGCTTCCTAACAGTTGGTGCCAGTATTAATGTTGGGTAAAAGGAAAGGTAAGAAAGACAGCAAAATGAAAAGCAAATGTCTGTCCTTAACAAGACTGGCCTATATGACGGTGAAATAGGTTGCATTTGAAGTTTTGAAGAATTAGTTGAAAGTTGGCTCCAAAGTCATTGAGCCTGGCAGGGAAAAAAAATGCTCTTCTGCCTCCCTAATTTTTCTTCTTGAGTCTTGAGACAACAAGACAAATGTGATCCTCTGAGGACAAGAATGGAAGGAGAGGTCAGATAAAAAGGATGGGGAGTACTTGCAAAGATTTATGTTATGGAAGCAGTTTAAAGTGAAATCTTGCTTAATGATGTTCAGTACCCATAAGAACTATTATTTAACTTGAAGAAATACTCATGCTGAGCTGATCATTTTTCACTGACTGAATCAGTAGCTTGCAGTTACTCTCTGGTTAAACACTTGCTAAGAAACCACAGACACCCCAAAGCATTAATGAAGTGATGGCTCCAGTGCTTGCTAAGCAATTAACCTGATGAACAGTGTTTAAAAAAAGTCTTGCTCTCAGCCAGAGAGCTGATGGATGATCAGACTTTGAAGCCGATGATGTCCCATGATATTTGTCTTGATTGATCTATTTGTTCCCTGCTGGTGAGGGGATGTGCAATTCAGGAAACTCGACCGGTTTTAGAATCTGCTCCTGTTTCACCTGAGTGGAAATCTGTGGTTTCAAATCTGTAAATGCTAGTTGAAAAAGTTGAACCATTATCAACTCTGACAGTAGTAGCAGTGGACTAGTAGCAGCAACCATGCACATGAATGATAGTGGCAGCCATTTTTGCAGCTCAAGTAGGTTCATTTTGTCTTCTTTTAATTATTTACCTTTTGTTCTTATTAAAGACAAAAATAGAAAGGAGACGTTTTTACCTTCTTTACATGTTTCGACTGTTCACTGCAGCCTTGTCAGAAGTGTCAGCTGATTGCTGCCAGGTGTCATTTTATCAGCTGACTTTCGTAGGCGGGGCCAGCCCAGCAGACCTGTCAGATCCACCGAGCCGGCCCTGCTTTCCGCCGTCCGATGATCTCTGGAGAATGTGGTCCCAGGTGTGGGAAAGCATAAAGCACCCCTCAATTACCACAAAGTAACGTTACAAAAGAAGAAAAAGCATTAAACTCACTCAAAAAAGATAAAACAATCACAATCCTCCCATCAGATCAAGGCAGAACGATGGTAGTAATGGACATGGCGGTGGTAGGAGCAGAGCGTGTCTCTCTGGTGCTTCTTGGCCCCCGCTGCTGCTACCGTCGCTGGCTCCTTGCCTCTGCTGGTCGTCTCGCTGGGCTCCGACACCGCTGCGTTCACTGTGAGGGCTCTGGTGGAGAGGATGATCCGATTTGCCTCCTGGGCTAGTGCACGGTAGTCGCGTGCGGCCAGCAACGGCAAGTTGGCCAGGACCGCTCTTGCCTCTGTTGGGAGGTTCCGGAGGAAAAGGTGGGCAAACAGAAAATGCCCGTTGTCCGTGCCCATTAACGCCAACATCTTCTCCATCAGTTCGACCGCCGACCCATCTCCCAACTTGGAGCGCCTCAGGAGCCTTTCTGCTCTCTCACAGTCCGAGAGTGTGTAGCGCCGGGTCAGCGCGGCCTTGAGAGTCCCCTATTTATCATGGGCTGGAGGCTGTTGGAGCAGGCTCGCTACTTGCTGAGTCGTGCGAGCGTCCAGCGCTGCGACCACGTAGTAATATCTGGTGTCATCTGCCGTTATTCCCTGGAGGGCGAACTGAGCCTCGGTATGGAGGAACCAAGACCATGGGTCGTGCAGCCAAAAGTCCGGTAGTTTGACCGAAACAGCGCACATGTTGCTGGGGCTTTCCATCCGGGCCGTCTCTGGGATGCTTGCCGCATTGCTGGGGCTTCCCGTCCGGGCCGACTCCGGGGTTCTTGCCTCGTGTTCCATAATTCGTCAAGGGTCACCAGTGTGGAGAGTGCAAATAAAGGAACCAGACTTGCACGGCAGACAAACTTTATTTCTCTCTCTCACTTCATTCATACACAGAAAAAGAATTTCTCAATACACCAGGGTCTCTCCTTTTATATCACTCCATTCCTTCCCCCTGCTGCCTGAAATCTTGCGTCACAATACATTCAACACATCCACCCCTTACTGTCCCCGCAGCTAGTCCCCTGCTGCATTACCATAACTTCTCCCACTACAATACGTATTGTCCTCCTCTGCTTAATCCCCCATGCTCAACCGGCAGAGGGGCTAATTACCTCCCTTCTGCCTCCAGTCTGAGATGAATATCCCAGCGTGGGTTCCCTACAACGGAAACATATGAAAAACAGATGGAAACCATGTTGGCAGACAGCAGCACATATGAAATCATAAAAAACAAACCCCACAGAAGAAAGGGGAAAAAAAAAATGCTAAAACCCCTTCTTAAACCCCTATTAGAAAGCAAAAAAAATCACAAAGGATGCATACGATCACCTGATACCCACAGCCAGCATCACCCCCCGGAGCTATGGAACCCCAAAAATACATACGAAGGATATCCCACTGCAGCCAATAATAGACAGTATCGGATCAGTTACATACAACTTATCAAAAGCTCTGGTTGAAATCATCAAACCCCTCCTTGGACTATCAGAATACCACTGCAAAAACTCAAAAGAGCTGGCACAAAAACTCAAAAATATGAAAGTAGAATCAGACGAGATCCTCATTTCACATGATGTCATTTCATTATTCACAAAGACCCCTGTTGATGTCACACTACACATAGTGCAAGATTGCCTCAGAAATAATGGAACCCTAAAAAGACGCACCAATCTCACAGCTGACGACATATCTGAACTATTACAATTTGTTGCAAAATCCACCTATTTTCAATACAGAGAAAAAATCTACAGAAAAAAAGAAGAATTTGCAATGGGAGACCCACTCTCAGCCATCATGAGCAGTTTTTTCATGAAGGATCTGGAAAACAAAGCCATCAACACAGCACCCACACAATGTAAACTCACCCCATGGAAGAGATACGTGGACGACATTTTGGAGAAAATAAGGAAAGGACACACACAAGAACTCACTGACCATCTGAATAGCACGGACAGCACTGGGAATATAAAATTCACACACGAAGAGGAAGAAAATGGCACCATAGCCTTTCTGGACATGAAAATCCACCATAACGATGACGGTGAAGCAGCGTTCTGAAGGTTTTAAGTAGAGTTTATTGAATCATACCGCCATTACGAGCTCCGCTCCCGGCGCCATGCATACGCACCGGGAGCGAGCCCAGAGGCTCTCAGCAGAGAGACACAATGTGCGTGTCTGCAGCAGCAGCTGAAGAGTGAGTGAATGAGAGGATGAGCATGGGTTACAGTGCAGTATACTATATACCCAACTACAACAATACATAAAAGAGCATTCCCCAGCAGTTGGTATGATCAAAGAGATTGCAGAACAGGCATGAGACATTTGCATTTGAGAGACATACATCACAATAGGCAGATTGCTGGCCTCTGCTCCAGCTGGAAGACAAAGAGGTTACAAGGCACATCTACATATTGATCTCAGTCTCTAGGTGACAGTAAGGACAGGACGCATGAACACAATGCATGAAAGGCACATTAACATCACAGTAGTGGGCCAGAAGAAGCGGGGCTACCTGTAGACATTAATACACACATTTCACTGTTCTGTTAATTGCTCTAGCCGAGCGCTGTGTCTGTCCAGTCTGTTGTGGGGGTTACACCAACCCGCCACACGCTCACTCCCAGAGGGCTCGGCAGGCGGCCGAGGTCTCGATCATGCAGCTTGGGCAGCGAGCAGGGGAAGCTCTGTGCAGGCGGGGGCGGGGGTGGTGGTGGTGGTGGTGGTGGTAAGTGCCGGCCGGGAGCGGTGAAATCGTCCTGGCCGCGCAAAAATTGCTTGTTGTTCCGCGATGTCGAGGGGCTGTCCCGTTGAACTTGCGGAGATCACAAGAAGAAAAATTAGTCTCTGACTCCTCTCGTGGCCATGAAGAAAAGCAGGAGCGGCTGTAAGGAAAAAAAAGAACAAAAGCAGAGGGACTGGCGTGTTGACTTTAGGTGCAGGCGTAACCCTAAAGCCTCGGGAACCGCAGACAGCTGAATTCCCGTTGAGCGCCATGGCTAAGACCATAAAATCCAGTGAGCAAGCTGCGTGCCTCAGGTGTACAAGCAAGCCTGAAGGGCCAGTGTGCAGCAGAAGGAAGGCGGTCAGTGGAGCCGTATGTGTCCCGTGCGTGGTGCGCCGTCCTCGTAACTCCCCGGTGCGTGTGCTGGGGCTCCGTGCATGGGCCAGCTGGAGAGGAGAACCAGGGTCAGGAATCTTGGTGGAGATCGGCGCAGACGGCGCCGATAAACATCTATGATGAGCTGTGGCTGCAGATTAGTCATGGTGCGTTGGAGCGTTGAGGGGAGATAGACGATCTTTGTTCCTCAGGCTCGGGAAGATGAGTAGGATCGCTGAGAGGGAGGAGTAGCGGTGAGAGGGAGAAAACATTCTGTGTCCCTCGGCCGGTCCAGCGTGGACGTCCCGATCTTAGGCGAGGGTCGCGCCATGACGTTTTCTGCAGTTTTACCGGTCGTGGGTGATGTCCGGAGAGTAGCTCGCCTGTGTTGGCTCCGCGTCGAGGTCTCCCTGAAGCAGAAGGAAGGGCAGCTCGTTTGCGTCAGGCTGCTGTGTTCGCTGGCAGCGTGTTTTTTTCAGCGTTGGGTCGCCAGCGTGGCCGTCCAGACCAGAAGGTTGCGTTGCACAAAGCGTGTGCATTCTTGGGGTCACCAGTGAAGCGGCATGAAATAAAGCAGCGTTGGTGAAGGTTTTAAGCAGGTTTATTAAATCATACCGCCGTCATGAAGCTCGCCCTGAGGGGCGGCTCGGAGGCTCTCCAGCAAAGAGACACAGCGTGTGTGTGTCCAGCAGCAGCAGTAGAAGTGAGAGTGAGAGGATGAGCATGGGTTACAGTGCAGTATATATACCCAACTACAACAATACATAAAAGAGCATTCCCCAGCAGTTGGTATGATCAAAGAGTTTGCAGAACAGGCATGAGACATTTGCATTTGAGAGACATACATCACAATAGGCAGATTGCTGGCCTCTGCTCCAGCTGGAAGACAAAGAGGTTACAAGGCACATCTACATATTGATCTCAGTCTCTAGGTGACAGTAAGGACAGGACGCATGAACACAATGCATGAAAGGCACATTAACATCACAGTAGTGGGCCAGAAGAAGCGGGGCTGCCTGTAGACATTAATATACACATTTCACTGTTCTGTTAATTGCTCTAGCCGAGCGCTGTGTCTGTCCAGTCTGTTGTGGGGGTTACACCAACCCGCCACAACGGCAGCATAAAAGTCACAGTCTACAGGAAACCAACCCACATGAATCAATACCGACTATGGACATCAGAACACCACACAGCACACAAACTATCAGTTGTCAGGACGTTATATGAACGGGCCACCATCATCACAGACCAAGAAGACAGCCAGGAGGAAGAAAACCACATAAAACATGCACTCATACGCTGCCAATATCCAGTATGGGCCATAAACAAAGGGAAACAGCAAGTCGAAAACAAACAGGAAACAAGACACAGAAAAAAGGCCGAAATCAAAAACATGGGCATCATAATTATACCATACATCCAAGGGATAACGGAACCGAAAAAATACAAAATAAACATAGCAGTAAAACCACACAAAAAATTAAGACAGTTATTAGTACACCCCAAGGACAAAATAGAACATGACAAAAAATGCAATGTAATATATGAAATATCATGTAGATCATGCAACAAAACCTACATTGGAGAAACTGGAAGATCATTCACCACAAGGAAAAAAGAACACCAGAAGGAATGTGAGAAGGAAACACAAGGACGACTCACAAGATCACAAAAAGAAAAGGCAGAACAAGAAACATTAAATCGGCAGTATCAGATCACTGCAAAAGAAATAATCACATCATGGACTGGGACAACGCAAAAATTATTGGATCGGAGAGCAACAGACACAAACACTGGATCAAGGAGGCCATAGAAATCAGGAAGCGGGGAAAAGATAGCATGAACCGGGATGAGGGGGCCTTTATGCTTTCCCACACCTGGGACCACATTCTCCAGAGACCATCGGACGGTGGAAAGCAGGGACGGCTCGGTGGATCTGACAGGTCTGCTGGGCTGGCCCCGCCTACGAAAGTCAGCTGATAAAATGACACCTAGCAGCAATCAGCTGACACTTCTGACGGAGGCTGCAGTGAACAGTCGAAACATGTAAAGAAGGTAAAAACGTCTCCTTTCTATTTTTGTCTTTAATAAGAACAAAAGGTAAATAGCCATCTTTGCATCTTTGTGGTTTTACTGGAAACAGTGGAGGCAGAACGTTGTTAACTTAAGAACATATGAAGCTACAGGGATGAACTTAAGACTCTCACCTGTGTCTATGTGTTTGAAGTTAAATGGTCAAAGGTCAAGATCAGTCATATATCACTGATGTATATCCTTGGATTTTATGTCTGCTCACATCTTATGAGAGACGGGGAGCTACTCAGAGCTGTTGTTAGGGAATGCAGAGGAGAGATGTGGGTCTTTGCAATAGGTGGAATTCTATTTATGTAGTTATAACTTTCAGTAAAATTGCACTGTTAAAAAGTAATGCACAGGTTTTAAGAACTCATGAGCTCACAGGGCAACGTCATCATCCATATGGCCTAAGTTTGCTTGCTTTAGTCTGAATCACTTCAGGATTGTGGGTTGTTTCCTCCCTACTTTGGCTTCCAGTCACACAGACAAAAATCCAAGCACACCAAAATACATCACTTCAAAGTACACAAGAACATCCTCTCCACTTATTGGTCAACTGTCTACCATGCTAACAAGAAAAGTAAATGCAAGAAGTGGACCCTGTGTCACTGACATGGAGTGTTGGGAGTAACATGTTACTGTAACACCACTACTTTTGCAGTAATGTGCTGTGTAAAAATTCAATAATGCATTACCATCCATCCATCCATCTTCTACCACTTTTCCGGAAGTCCGGGTCACGGAGGCAGCAGTTCAAGCAGAGAAGCCCAGACCTCCCTCTCCCCAGCCACCTGCTCCAGCTCTTCAGAGAGGACACCAAGGTGTTCCCAGACCAGCTGGGAGACATAAGGCCCTTTTCCACTAGCCCCGGTTAGCCCAACACGGCACCGCTCAGCCCGCGTTTGAGCATTTTCCATAAGCCCCAGCACTGGTTAGCAGGCGCTATTTTCGTACCAGATCGAGGGCAGGGTACAACCGAGCTGAGTCGGGCCGTGATGTGACGTCAACAGACTGGTCGCTGCTGATTGGTCAGGTCGTAACGTCACGAAAGCGACCTCTTCTGATGAATCTACACAACCGCCATTTGCAATATTTCACGGACTAACTCGGTCACGGAGTAAATACGATATTAATACAGACAGCGTTGTAGGTTTTGCGGAAATCTACACCGTGGTCCAGTGAAGAGGTGTGGAGTTTTCTCTGCTTGGTGGCATATCCACAGTGAAAGGAGTGATCCGGACCGATACAGATGGCAGCCCAGCATAGAACCGGACTACGGACAAGCTGAAGACGAACGTGAGAGAACCATCGATGGTGAGTGATTTGTAATAATGTGCATCTATTCGCTTATTTATCCTGTTGGTGGTAAAGCTCACTTTTTTTGAGACATACAGCGCCGTTTTGTGCTGGCTAACGAGTTTTAGCTAGTAGCTAGCTAGCTAGCTAGTAGCCAACTCTGCTGATTCGCGCTTGTTTTCTCCTAAGTATTCGCTTGTGAGAGCAAAACGATGAAATATGTTAATCCTGGTTAAAGTCCTGGTTTGTGTACGTATTGGACTTTGGTGCTGCGCATTAAATTGTGTGCAATTTAATGCTAGAATGTGTTTCCACATGCCAGGGGTTAGCCGTTCTCAGTGTTTATATTGTGGATACAGGTGAAATGAACCACAGGAGCCGAAATCTCGTCATATTAAAATTGCTTTTTCAAACCAGTGATTTATAAAGTCATTCATATAATTTTCTAAAGCGTCAGAACAGACCCACACACCTATTCTGTGGATCCTGCAGTGCTTCTCAGGGAAACGAAGCATTTTTGTCACATCCCACCACTGACTTTCACAGGTGTATTTCCCTAATACAGTTACATCTCCAAAAAAAAATTAGAATGTCATGAAAAACTTCAATATTTTTTGTCACTCATTTCAGAAAGAGAAATCCGTATATTATATAGATTCATTACACAGACAGTGATATATTTCAAGCGTTTATTTATTTTAATTTTGCTGATTACGGCTTACAGCCCCTGAAAATCCCAAATTCTATTTGGCAAAAAATTGGAATATTACATAAAATTAACTTTAAAAAATAGTTTTTAAATATAAATGTTGGCTGCTGAGGTGCTGGTTAATATGGGCTGTAGCCGTAATCATCAATATTAAAATAAACACTTTCAATATATCACTGTCCCTGTAATGAATCTATATATGGGTTTCACTTTCTGAAATGAGTGACAAAAATATTGAATTTTTTCATGGTATTCTAATTTTTGAGATGTGCCTGTATATGTGTTGAACTTGCTTTAACTAACCACCATCCATTTCTGTCTTTCATCTAGGCAAGAGGAAACCATCCAGCCCACAACGGACATCGCCACTGTGGAACGTACTGAAATTCTTTGCTTTTATAGGTAAAGTGTCAAAACCAAAGTAGCACAATTTCCACTTAATATAAAAGGGACTGAACTGAGATTTATTTGATTGTGTGAATATGGCACATCAACTGTAAAATAAACCGCTTGTTAATGTATTTATTTTTTTGTCAGATCACTTGTGTGATCCTTTGTGAGTTATGTTCATAACTGTATGTTTTGGCGAATGTGAGATGTTCAGTCATCAATATAATTTACTTTATATGTGTAGTTTATAGTCCATCATCAATAAACTCATGCAGTAACAGGACACATTACAAATATTTGAGACCCATTGTAGTGCTTCCTTTTATATTTTAGCAATGCTAGTACAAAACACCGCTCACACTTGAAGCCAGGGCAAGAAGAGACACTTTTACAGACAAGACAAACTTTTATTGATAAAAAACTTCATATTTTGACTGAGCGACTCCATACTCGGTGATGCACACCTTCAGTTAAAGTACTAGATTCCATTCAAGTGAATGTATTAATTCATTCTGAT
This sequence comes from Pholidichthys leucotaenia, assembly GCA_020510985.1. Taxonomy (NCBI): domain Eukaryota; kingdom Metazoa; phylum Chordata; class Actinopteri; order Cichliformes; family Pholidichthyidae; genus Pholidichthys; species Pholidichthys leucotaenia. The sequence continues at coordinate 313,854,877 of CM035837.1, read as the reverse complement.
TGCTGAGGCCACAGTAAAAACAGATGATTTTAAATGTAACGCAGCCCTTGTAAAATCTACTGAAGCGCAGCTACATGAAAATTGTGGTTAAATACAACAACGAAGTACTTTATTGTCGCATTCAAATTGTAATCCTTCCTGTTTTGTTTCTCTTTTGAATTCTTGGATGGAGTATGGTGGGCAATATAAGCTGTGGCTTCAGCCATCACCCATTTCAGATAACCTATGCTGAACTGTATAATCAGAGGAGTTATTGCTTAAGATGAGATAAGCCTTTATTAGTCTCACAATGGGGAAATTCCAGGATTGCAACAGCACAGGGATAGCAACACTCAGCAACAATCAGAAGGCAAGAAAAAACAAGAGCAGCGAGTATACATATGTACATATAAACATAAATATATAGACACACGATGTGGAGCATTGCAGTTAGATGGAATAAATATGTGAATATATAAACACACACACACAGTGTGGAGCGTTGTAGCTAGATGGAATAAATATATGAATATATAAACACACACAGTGCGGAGCATTGCAGCTAGATGGAACAAACATGCAAATATATAAACACACACACACAGTGCGGAGCATTGTAGCTAGATGGAACAAATATGCAAACACATAAACACACACAGTGCGGAGCACCGTAGCTAGATGGAATAAATATGTAAATATATAAACACACACAGTGCGGAGCATTGTCACTAGATGGAATAAATATATAAATATACAAACACACACAGTGCGGAGCATTGTCACTAGATGGAATAAATATATAAATATACAAACACACACAGTGCGGAGCATTGCAGCTAGATGGAATGAAACAGCATAACCGTCTACTTAGTTATCCTACATGGTATGATTATGTACCCATACATATTGTCACCCTCCGTAGCTACCGGTATTTTCCTAGTTGTATACCGGAGGGGACCATTGTGTAAGTCTATTGCGTCTTTTGCATTCAATACTATTAGGTTGTCACGTCTTTTTGCTATCTCTGCGAGCAGCCCTGCTTAGGTTGTACAGTCTGACAGCCGTTGGTAGGAAGGACCTGCGAAACCTCTCGGTTGTGCACCTAGGATGATGTAGTCTGCTGCTAAATGAGCTCCTTAATTTGACCTTTGAAGCAGATGATAAAATAAAGGCAGCGATGAGAGGTTTTAAGTAGGTTTATTATCATACCGCCTTCACGGGGCTCGCTCCATGAGCGAGCCCGGAGAGGCTCTCCAGCAAAGAGACACAGTGTGTGTGTCAACAGCAGCAGTTGAAGAGTGAAAGAATGAGAGAATGAACATGGGTTTCAGTCAGCTTATATACCCAGCTACAAACAATACATCAAAGTCATTCACAGCAGTAGATATGGGCATTTGCATGTGAGAGACGCAGTAAGGACAGGATGCATGAACACAATGCATGAATGGGACATTAACATCACAGTAGTGAAACAATGCATGAATGGCAGATTACATCACAGCAGTGCAGCGGAAAAAGCCAGGAGTAGCGGGCTGTCTGTAGACATTAATACACACATTGCCGTGCCTGTCCCTAGTCTGTTGTGGGGGTTATACCAAACCGCCACAGCTCCCCCCCAGAGGGCTCGGCAGGGGGCCGAGACCTCGATAGCCCAGCTTTGGTAGCGAGCAGTGAAAGCTCTGTGCAGGACGAGGTGGAGGGGGGTGGGGGGTAGTAAGTGCCGGCAGGAGACGGTGAAATCGTCTGAGCCGCGCAAAAATTGCTTGTTGTTCCGCAATGTCGAGGGGCTGTCCCGTTGAACGTGCGGAGATCACAAGAAGAAAAATTAGTCACTGGCTCCTCTCGCGATTAAGTCCTGCAAGGATTAATAGCGGCCATGCAGAAAAAAGGAGCGGCGAGGATAAACAGTGGCCATGAAGAAAACAGGGGCGGCTGTAAGAAAAAAATAAAAGCAAAGGGACTTGGCGTGTTGACTTTAGGTGCGGGCACAACCTTAAAGCCTTCAGGGACCGCAGACTGCTGAATCCCCGTTGTGCGCCATGGCTAAGACCATAAAATCCAGTGAGCAAGCTGCGTGCTTCAGGTGAACGAGCAAGCCTGAAGGGCCAGTGTGCAGCGGCGAAGAAGGAAGACGGTCAGAGGAGCCGTATGTGTCCCGTGCGTGGCGCGCCGTCCTCGTAACTCCCCGGTGTGTGTGCCGGGGCTCCGTGCGTGGGTGGGCCTGCTGGAGAGGAAGAGCCAGGGTCAGGGAGCTTAATCATCCCTGTTGTAGTTGTGTTGGAGCGGTGAAAGTGAGTAGACGATCTTTGTCCCTCGAGCTCGTGTAGATGCGTTGGAGCGGTGAGAGGGAGGAGACGATCTTTGTCACTCGCTCGGCCATGGTGCGTTCAGGTCCATGTGCTGCATTCTCCGTCGGCCATGGAGGTCGCCGTTGTGGAGAGGGGACGAGGTGCCTGCGCTCTCGTGTGGAGGAGCTGTGAGCGCGGCCGGTCCAGCGTGGATGTGCCGATCTAGGCGTGCAGATCCCACCATGAAGTTTGCTGCGGCTTTCCGGGTCGTGGGTGATGTCCGGAGAGTTCACTGAAGCAGAAGGGAGCTGCTGCGTTCGCTTGTCGTCGGAGCATCACCGCCGGGTGCTGCGTTCGCCGGCAGCGTGGCTGTCCAAGCCAGAAGGTTGCGTCGCACAAAACCTGTGCGTCTTCGGGGTCACCAGTGAAGCGGATGATAAAATAAAGGCAGCGATGAGAGGTTTTAAGTAGGTTTATTATCATACCACCTTCACGGGGCTCGCTCCATGAGCGAGCCCGGAGAGGCTCTCCAGCAAAGAGACACAGAGTGTGTGTCAACAGCAGCAGTTGAAGAGTGAGAGAATGAGAGAATGAACATGGGTTTCAGTCAGCTTATATACCCAGCTACAAACAATACATCAAAGTCATTCACAGCCGTAGATATGGGCATTTGCATATGAGAGACGCAGTAAGGACAGGATGCATGAACACAATGCATGAATGGGACATTAACATCACAGTAGTGACACAATGCATGAATGGCAGATTACTTCACAGCAGTGCAGCGGAAAAAGCCAGGAGTAGCGGGCTGTCTGTAGATATTAATACACACATTGCCGTGCCTGTCCCTAGTCTGTTGTGGGGGTTATACCAAACCGCCACACCTTGTTAGATTTTTTCCCCTTTGTTATATTATTCTATTTTCTTTTAATCTTTACTTTTAATCAATCCGAAATAAAGATTCATTCATTAATTCACATTCCACCACTGGCTTTTAGCAACAAGTGTATTTCCCAAATATGTTTTACACTTGCTTTAATTAACCACCACCCATTTGTCTTTTGTCTAGGCAAGAGGGAAACTGTCCACCCCAACTGGACCTTGCCTCACTATTTACAGAGATGCAGGCTGAAGATCTGCTGAACCAGGATCAGTACGAGGGGCCGATCCAGTTGCTTCTCAGTGAGGCAGGGTGGCTGCCGTGTGTGACCCATTCCAGTTTTTTTTTTTCTTTTTTACAGTTTGAATTTTGCACATTCTGAATAATCTGGAATTTGCTGCTGATTGTAATAAACAATTTAGTGACTTATGTGTTTGCATCATGATTTTCTATTTTGTCTGTTAAGACACCGGTGGGAAAAGCGTCAACTGTACAAAGGATTTATCGTGACCTTGAAAATAATGGCTCATTTTTAAGAAAAAAGTAACCAAAACAATTATTTTATTAACTGAAGACTGTATTGTTGGATGTGCCACCGCAGAAGACCCTGCATACTTTAGTGACAGTACCAGTATATGGAGGAATTCTGGGTCATATTAGCATCTGCTCTTCATCATAATGGGTTTGGGCGGGGGTGTCTAATCATGTGCCATGGAGGGCCAAGACCCTGCAGGCTTTACCTCCAACCAGTGTCTTCAACAGCAGATTCCACTGAACTTCTTCCACTGACTGCTGATCAGTGAGAACACCTGCTGAAGAGACTGGGTAGAAGAGAGAACCTGCAGGGTCTTGGCCCCCCATGACACATGATTGGAGGCCCCAGGATTAGGTTTAATGGGATTTAACATTTTAACACAAACTGCTTTATGGTTCATAATTCTGTTGACAGACTTACACCAAACCAAAAGTGATCCTCAAACTGCTGGATTGTTCTTAGACATCTTTTCCAATCTTTCAGTATTTAATTTGTGCCACATGGTGGTAACCTTCACATATAAAAAAGAGACATCTGCAAAAACTTCAGAGGTTTATTGTCAGTGCAATTCCCAGTGCAATACTACATGAATGCATGTATAGTACATTGTTGATGCAGAGAATATATATTTCTACAGTATATGTATTTAGTAAATAAAGTATTTTCCATGTAACCTTGTGACTGCATTATTTTAATTGCTTTTAATCCTAGATCAAGTTTGTTTTGGCCTAAAATGCATGATAACTGTCAAATATATCTTATTATACGTAACTCAGTACTGTTTACTTTTTGATTATATATTTTGTGGCTAATATAGTTATTAACATGGCGATCAAGTTGTCAGCTGATCATTTTTTGCCACGACACCACCTCACACTCAGTGCTGCTGAAGCAGGTACGTCCATGATGTCTCAACAGTCTCTCCATGATTTTCACGCAGAGCAATTTGTTGCACAAGAAATAAACGTTTCTATAGACATTCTTAAGCTCTATAACCACTGATCGTTTGTGAAGCTGTGTTGACATCAGTGACAGGCTGATGACATCAGTGACAGGCTGGTGACATCAGTGAGAGGCTGTGCTGAACGCCAGACCGACCGTTTGAAGCGGTAATTTCCCCACAACAGAGCCATCTGAAACACACACACACAGCATACATATTTTAGTACCTAACTTGCAGACATTACAGTGTAGCACAACGTACTTATAGCAAACTACCATTAGCAACCATTAGCTTACCGTCATATATGACCTAGTTTGTATCCTCATGTCTTCGGCTCTCCCAGAAGCTGCAGAACTATTCCAGAGTGTTTCGTCTTGCTGCCTGTACCCTTGTCTGGCGGTCCTTTTTGGTATTTACGGTGAAAAAAGCCACAGACCGAGGAGTCGCCTTGTACAGCCGCCATATTGTTTGCTTGGGTCGCGCGCTTCACGTCACGAGAGTGTGGCGCCGCCTTGCTGTTCAAGAAATCCCACCCACTGCAGGCATATCAGCAGTAATGTGGAAATGCAATCGAGGCCGAAACGAGTCGTTGTGAGTCCTGTCGTGTTTGCCAATCGGGGCCGAGTGGGGCTAATGGAAAAGTGCCTATAGTCTCTCCACCGAGTCCTGGGTCTGCCCTGGGGTCTCCTCCCAGTGGGACGTGCCCGAAACACCTCAAGTGGGAGGCGTCCAGGAGGCATCCTAATCAGATGCCCATACCACCTCAACTGACTCCTTTCAATGTGGAGGAGAAGGGGTTCTACTCTGAGCCTCTCCCGGATGACTGAGTTCCTCACCCTATCTCTGAGGGTGAGTCCAGCAATACTACGGAGAAAGCGCATTTCAGCCGCTTGTATCCGCGATCTCGTTCTTTCGGTCATTACCCAAAGCTTGTGACCATAGGTGAAAGTAGGAACGTAGATTCACTGGTAAATCGACAGCTTTTCCTTAGAACTAAGCTCCCTCTTCACCACAACAGACCGGAACAACGTCCGCATCACTGCAGATGCTACTCCGATCAGTCTGTCAATCTCTCGCTCCATTTTCCCCTCACTCGTGAATAAGACCCCAAGATACTTAAACTCCTCCACTTGGGGCAGGAGCCTGTCCCCAACCCAGAGAGGACAATCCACATTTTTCAGGCTGAGGACCATGGACTCAGACTTGGAGGTGCTGATTCTCATCCCAGCCGCTTCACACTCAGCAGCAAACTGTCCCAGCAAGAGCTGTAGGTCACTGCTGGATGAAGCCAGCAGGACAACATCATCTGCAAACAACAGAGATGAGATCCTGTGGTCACCAAGTATGACACCCTCCATTCCTTGGCTGCACCTAGAAATCCTGTCCATAAAAATTATGAACAGGACCAGTGACAAAGGGTAGCCCTGGCGGAGTCCAACTCTCACTGGGAATGAGTCCAACTGAGTGTTGGCAATACGAACCAAACTCTCACAACGGTCATACAGAGACGAATAGCTCATAACAACAAGCCCGATACCCCGTACTCCCGAAGCACCCCCCACAAAAAAACACGAGGGACGCGGTCAAATGCCTTCTCCAAGTCCACAAAACACATGTAAACTGGTTGGGCAAACTCCCAATAATAATGCATTACAGTTACTGAAATCTGATCAGATGTTACTCATTACTCATTTTATTAACATGGATAGATATTTTTAGCGCAAAGAAATGAATATACAAACTGACTCTACCATAGCTGAGACATGGCTGTCAGTTGACGTGACCAGTTACAGAGAGCTGAGTCTTTACTACTGAACAGAGGAAGAGATGAAGCTACTTTGTTTTTGTGGAAATAGACAGATTATTTTTCCTTTGTCGCAGTTAAGGACAAAGGCATATTGATGGGTTACAAGTTAAAGTTCCGGTTGAGACCTACTGCAATCTTGAGAAGCGCCTGAAAACAGCAACAAAGTTCCGACAAAGCTAGTGTTGCGGCACAGAGAGATCCCCAAAATAAGGGGTGATGTACAAAGTACTGACCTTAATGTCACAAAATAAAAACCCAACAATGCCACCCTGGGAATTTCACCCAGAGAATTATTCCCCAAACCTTAACTTTGGGCACACAGGTTTGTTATACTCAGGAGGCAAGAGACGTGTTCCAAAGTTTACAGAAATTTTTATTAGCACAATAATAAAATATAAAAACCTTAATTGGGCCACCCAGTAATAATATCAATAAAATGAACTGTGGCTTACCGGCAGTGAGCAGGTGTCAAAAAGGAGAGGAGTATCAAATAAAGCACCCTAAATCACATAACACATCTTGAAAGAGGCACACAGTTTTCAGAATATTATATTAAAAACAAACTAAAGGCAATGAGCTCCCTCCAAAATAATTCCTCCAAACTAGTCCTGAAATAAAAGTGACCTCAATTAATAATAAAAAACCTCTAAAATGGAATAAGAAACCACCCGCATCAAGGTGGGTCTCACACAGATAAATCTTAAAACTATAAATCTCCAAGAGGTAAAACAGCAGTGTTGATAATGCGAGCCTCTGGTGAATGGGCACGCATCGCAGGAGAACGCAACGGGTGACGACCCGCAGCTCCAATCAGCGGTAGAATTATTGCAGCAATGAGACCTTAGTGTGAGTCCACCAGTGGTTTTTTACTGTACTAACCCTGTAATGAGTCACGACGAGCAGCAACAGAAAACAGCAGCCTAAAAAAAAGATACCAAACAGGCTAAATAACAAGCGACAAATGGATAAACTGGCAAGAAAATCAAAACCCCGCTGACTCGCTTACCTGCAGCAGTAGTGGTAGTGTGGAGAGAGGAATAATCAGGCGAGGCGGTCCAGAGCAGAGCAGACTTTATTAATCTCTCTCTCACATTCACAAGAATCACAAGCATCAAAAACAGGTCGTGGGCACCTCTCCTTTTATAGCATACAACTCGCTCCGCAACGTGTGGTGCTGCATTAACATAAATGCATTTGCCATTCCCATCCCCTTTGTCTCTGTTCGCATCCACACACAAATCCCCCCCTGACAATTCCCCTCGTCACCCAGCACATTAACATGCAGACTAGAGGAGGATGCATATCCTCATAGGAAAACCATAGACAGTCCTGCACCTCTGTTATGCATCTCGTCCTGCCATGCCCTTCCGTCTGAGTGGAAACATACTGAGTGGATTCCCACAGTAGCAACATGCCCTCTGCAGTTTGCATATCAGCCCCATTTAGGAGTTGAAGATGCTGTCATCTACCTGCTGCAACAAGCCCATCTGCACCTTGATGGTGGAGGAGATACTGTGAGAATCACTTTTTTTGATTTCTCCAGTGTCTTTAACACCATCCGGCCACTGCTGCTGGGTGAGAAGCTGCAGGTGATGGGGGTTGACAGCTCTGTGATCTCCTGGATTACTGACTACCTGACAGGCAGACCACAGTTTGTCCGGCTGGGCAATGTCTTGTCTGGAGTGGTGGCTAGTGGTACGGGAGCTCCACAGGGGACTGTGCTCTCTCCTTTTCTTTTTACCTTATACACTACTGACTTTCAGTACAACACTGAGTCATGCCACCTGCAGAAATTCTCTGATGACTCAGCTGTTGTGGGATGTATAAGAGGAGGAAAGGAGGGGGAGTACAGGGCACTGGTAGACAGATTTGTGCAGTGGACGGAGCAAAATCACCTGAGGTTGAATGTCAGCAAGACCAGAGAGATGGTGATTGACTTCAGGAAGTGGAAGACACCTTCTCAGCCACTGCAGATTAGGGGGGAGGATGTGGGAGTAGTTGAGGACTACAAATATCTGGGTGTCAGGATCAGCAGCGGGTTGGAATGGAGATCCAACACTGATGCTGCGCATAAGAAGGGGATGAGCAGACTCTACTTCCTGAGAAAGCTGAGATCCTTCAACGTGTGCAGCAGGATGCTGAAGCTTTTCTACCAGACCGTTGTCGCCAGTGCCATCTTCTTTGCTGCTGTCTGTTGGGGTAGCAGTATCAGGACCAAAGACACCAACAGACTTGACAAGATTATCAAGAGGGCTGGCTCTGTAATTGGTCTCAGACCGGAGACCTTTGAGACAGTGGTGGAGAGGAGAACACTAAATAAACTGCAATCCATCATGGACAATCCTGATCACCCCCTCCATCACACACTAGATAGACAGCTGAGCACTTTGTCCAGTAGACTACTACAGCTTTGCTGTCGAACGGCCAGGTACAGGAAATCTTTCCTGCCACATGCAATTTCACTGTACAATAACTCACTATGATGTTGTATTCTGGTCATAGCTATGCTGCCACACTGCATCTTACAGAGTAACTGGTACCTCACATTTTTACTCTGCTCCTGATAGTCCTTCTTTGTGCAATGGGATGATTCATGTGTTTATATGGGTCATCATATATTAAGCTATGATGTATATAGGTTTTTATAGTCGTGTTAGTTTTTACTTTTCATGGGTAATCCCTTTGTCTGTCATGTGTGTGTTTCTGTTGTTTGGTTGTCTACTGTCATGCTGCTGTTACACTGTAATTTCCCAGTTTGGGATCAATAAAGTACATCTATCTATCTATCTATCTATCATCTATCTATCTATCTCAAAGCACGCTGACAAACAATCTAAACAATCACAACAACAATCAGCTTGTCAGAACAATCTGACAAAGCTGCTCTTACCTTTCGCAGATGGCTGGCATGCCATCCCGAACCATCGGCTGGCCTCTTTTTTGCGGTGATTCTCATCTGGGATGACGGGACCATCTGTGGGTGCAGGTGGTCAGATCGTTGGACCTGAACCCAGTCAAGTAGTGCGAATGGCAATCTGTCTGGCTGCACTCGGTGCTGCTGCTCTCTCATCTTGGATGCCTGTTACTGTTGTGGCGGTATGCTGCTCATGCCAATGGCAGGACATGCACTCTGTTGGGTCCTGCTGGGCCATGAATTCTCTATCCTGCTGTGCCGCGGTGGCTCCCTGAGGCTGAGACTGGGCGAGGATACGAGATAAGTCCAGCCTCTGCCCTCTCTCTCCTGGTACTTGTTGTGGTTGCAGTGATGTGTTGCTGTTGTCGGTGACGGGATGCACACCAGATTGTCATTCACCAGGCTCCCCTTTCTCTACGAACTCCCTCTCCTGTGGCTCCACGGTGGCTCCTTGAGGCTCATGCTGGGGGAGGATCAGAGGCGAGTCTGGTTTGTGCTTTCTCTCCATGCTGTGTTCTCTCTTTGTGCTCTGATCTTTGGCTGTACCCATGTCCGGGAAATCATACTCTCCCTCTTGCGATGATGCTGCAGCTCGAGAACGCTCGTGCTGTGCAAGGACCGGCTCCGGGTCCCATGTGGCTGTGGACTGGGGCTCTTGTGGCTGCTCTGGTTCTACTGTGTTTTGCTTGGTGTGCGGTGTGAGGCAGGGAGTGGCTGCGTCCATGTCTAAGTGCAGCGGACTTGAGCCATCATTGTCCAAACTGAGTTCACCGCTGGGTTGTTGTGCTGTGGTGCCCAGCTGTCCCACGGTGTCTACCTCAGGGCCCTCCCGAGGAGGTGTGGGGTCGGCAGACTCAGCAGCTGGGGCAACCATCCATACCGGTGGAACTGACTGTGGGAAGGGGGGTTGGGCGTGGTCCGGGGCTCGTTAGCCACGATGCTACCTGGGCCGTTATCTTCAGCTGGGGCACTAATTCCATCACCTCCATCTCCGATAAGAGGTGCAGCGCCCCCAACAGCATCTCCTGTAGCCTTTTCACCGTGTCTGCCACTGCCTAGTTGTCCGGCCTCTCCACCAGCTCGCCCCATATTGCCAAATCTGCTGCATACCACTTCAGCTGTGACTGTATTATCCCATCCTCATCGCCAAATGTTATGTCTGGAAACAGGACAGCGGAGGCAGGAGTTGTACCAAACAATAACTTTATTACAAGACACACTGTAGCTAAACGTGTTACAGCAAATAGCACACAAGCTAATCTCAAACTAATACAGGCTATAGCTGGCACGGAGGTAGAGCGCCAAAGAGGACGACTCCCGCATTTAGTCCTCCTTTATAGCCGCGGCATGATGATGTCATCCTGTGCATACGTTCCCACATCCATGGCATATGTTGTGGTATTTCCAATATGCTACAGGTAATAAACCTTACAACCCCTCGACCAGAACTCTGGTTTACAACAGGCAATAACCTCCTAACCAGAGAACACTTAGCAAAAGAGAGACCAATTTCTTCAGACAAAGAAAAGGAGGACTAAACAAATCATTACTACATATTAAAAGATACAAATCACATAAGAGTAGAAAATACAAAATTTCCCTTGCAATACTCCTCATATCACAAAGTGACTTCAGACAGTTTGGTTGTAGATTTTGGTATCAGACAATGAATTTAGCTTCTGTGGGTGACTCCCACAACAGACTGGGACAAGCAGAGCGCTCAGATGGAGCAATTGGCAGAACAATGAGATGTGTGTATTGATATCAATAGGCAGCCTCCCTTTGTCTAGCTTTTTCCTGCCAGTAATCTTCCTATTGTTATGGGTGACTCTCAAATGCAAATGTCTTCCTGTCAGTAATCCTCCTATTGATGTGGGTGACTCTCAAATGCAATGTCCATGCCTACTGCTGTGAATGCATTGTCTGTAGTGGGGTATTTAAACTGCATCGCTCTGTAACTCTTCCTCTCTCTCTGACCACTGCTTCTGACACACGCATTCCGTGTCTCCTGACGAGAGCCTCCGGGCCCGCTCCGGCGCGCCTGCACGGCACTGGAGCAGGTGTTGTGATGGCGGTATGATTAATAAACTCCCTCAAAAACTCTCAGTTCGCCGCTTATTATTTCATGCCGCCAAACTGGTGACCCCGAACGAAAGCACACGCTTTATGCAACACAACCTTCTGGTCTGGACAGCTACACTGGCGACCCGACGTAGAAAAGAACACGCTGACAACGAACGCAGCACCCGGCGGTGATTCTCCGACGACAAGCGAATGCAGCAGCCTGACGCAAATGGACTGCACTCCCTTCTGCTACAGGGAGACCTCGACGCAGAGCCACCACCAGGCGAAACTCTCCGGAGATCACCCATGACCGGGAAAACTACAGAAAGCTTCATGGTGAGATCTGCACGCCGGAGATCTGCACATCCACGCTGGGACCGGCTGCTCTCACAGCTCCTCCACACGAGAGCGCACGCACCTCGTCCTCTCTCCACGACGGCGACCTCCAGGGCCGACGGAGAACGCAGCGCGTGGACCTGAACGCACCATGACCGAACTACAGCAACAACCTGAACAGGGATGACCATCGGCGCCGACTACACTGATCTCCAGCAAGCTCCCTGACCCTGACTCGCCTCTACAGCGGACCTGCCATGCACCGAACCCCGTACGCACACCGGGGGGTTACGAGGACGGGGGTTTACGAGGACGGCGCGCCACGCACGGGACAATACCGGTTCCACACAGACCGCCATCGTCCTTTGCCGCTGCACACAGAACCTTCAGGGCTGCTCACACACCTGAAGCACGCACGCAGCTCGCTCACAGGATTTTGTATGGGTCTCAGCCACGGCGCACAAAGGGAATTCAGCCGTCAGCTGTCCCCGAGGGCTTTAGGGCTGCGCGCGCGCACCTAAGGCCAACACACCAACTCCCTCACACAGCTGCAGCTCTTTTTTTCTCACAGCCGCTACGCAGCCTTGCAGCTCCTGTTTTTCTTCATAGCCGCGAGAGAAGTCAGAGACAAATTTTTCTTCGCACAGCCGCTGTGGACCTCCGCCACGTTCAATGGGACAGCCCCTCAACATCGTAGATCCACAGGCAATTTTTGCGCGGCCCAAACAATTTCGCCGTCCTGGGCCGGCACTTGCTACCCCCACCCCCCTCCCTCCACCTCCTCGGCACAGAGCAATTGGCAGAACAATTTGATGTGTGTATTGATATCAATAGGCAGCCTCCCTTTGTCTAGCTTTTTCCTGCCAGTAATCTTCCTATTGTTATGGGTGACTCTCAAATGCAAATGTCTTCCTGTCAGTAATCCTCCTATTGATGTGGGTGACTCTCAAATGCAATGTCCATGCCTACTGCTGTGAATGCATTGTCTGTAGTGGGGTATTTAAACTGCATCGCTCTGTAACTCTTCCTCTCTCTCTGACCACTGCTTCTGACACACGCATTCCGTGTCTCCTGACGAGAGCCTCCGGGCCCGCTCCGGCCGAATTGTTGAAGAAGCAGCTACGCCGGGACCGCTTTGATTAGCTCTTCTAGTTAAATTTTTGATACACCAGGAAACTCCAGAGCCAATCAGCAGAAAATCCTTTGATCGTGCCAAACCAGATAGATGTTTCCACATCATCAGTCGAATCATGCAGACACATGTGTTCCAATCCATGGGTCTCTCCATAGGGGCTCCCCCTGGCCCAAATTTATGTAAAAAGTTGTTAATTTTATTAAAGCCGCTCACCAAATCCATTTTTTCATTTGGATCAAGATTCAGCCAGAAGAACAGCGACACAGACAAGACAGCAAGCTGGGATTCTCAGTTAGGGAGGGTGGAGGAGGGTGAAAGAGGGAGCAGAAGAAAAAGCGACCGTTCTCTCTGAAGGGGCAGGAAGGAATGATGACATGTGATGTCATCACGTATTGCATTGTTCCCGGGTTTCCCTGCCTGTCTGAGGCTGCACTAGTGTTTAGCTGAGCTGTGAGTGCAGACGTGTGACATGATTTGGCAAAAACACACCCAAGAGTTTTGGCATGTGGGAGAAAACCGGAGAAATCCCGGAGTAAACCCACGCAGACACGGGGAGAACATGCAAACTCCACACAGATCACTGTTGGTCAGGGGCTGGGATCGAACCAGGGATCCCATGGCCAAGGGTGAGTTGCTGTGCTGCCGCAGTGCTAACCACTGCGCAACAGCGCACTGCTCCAGCCCCCCCGTGACCCGAAAAGGATTAAGCGAAAGAGGATGAATGAATGAATGAATGAATGACACCCAAGAGTGGATAAAACACCAGGGACACAGAATAGATTTGCTTGCAACAGTTTATTAATAATATTGTGAAGTCTGGCCAGAACACTCCTAGGAGGGGAGAGAAAGGGAGAATGGTGAGAGAATCCAAGTAACAATTAGTGGCCAATGTAAATATGCTTTAAATCTTACTCTATGGGGGGGAGTAATCTGTGGGAGCAGCCTTGGTGAGAACCCCCCACAACAGAGACATCCAAGACCAGGAACATGTGAGTATACTTCTCCAGATAAGTGAGGGGAGAGGTAAAGAGAATGCACGTTGCACAAAGCGTGTGCATTCTCGGGGTCACCAGTGCGGCGGATAATAAAACAAGGCAGCGAAGTGAGGTTTTAAATAGGTTTATTATCATACCGCCATCACGGAGCTCACCCCATGGGCGAGCCCGGAGGCTCTCCAGCAAAGTGTGCAGATGAGCAGTCGTCAGAGTGAGAGAGTGAGTTACAGAGTGATGCAGCTTATATCCAACTACAGACAATACATGAAAGGCATTCACAGCAGTAGGTATGGGCATTTGCATTTGAGAGACACACATAACAATGAGATTGCTGGCCGTAATTCGCCTCAGCTCCGGAACTGCAGGACAAAAGAGGTTACAAGGCACATCTACATATTATCAGTGTATAGACACAGTAAGGACAGGAAGCATGAACACAATGCATGAATGGCACATTAACATCACAGTACTGAGCCAGAAAAAGCCAGAAGAAGCAGGGCTGCCTGTTGACATTAATACACACATTTCACTGTTCTGTTAGTTGCTCTAGCTGAGCGCTTTGCCTGTCCCAGTCTGTTGTGGGGGTTACGCCACAGGATACAGTTTTTTTCCACTTACAGAAACTGTACAATGTCAATAGACCAAAACAAGAAATCATGTATTTAAATGATTAGAAAATCCAGGAATTTTCTGATAGTCTTTAATACAGAGGAAAATCTAAAAACATATAATATGAAAACCACTTTTACAAGTGTTGTAACAGTAAAGAATAAATGTTACAAGCAGCAACAGAAACATGTTCAGCAAATAAATGATGACAGAAATGACTCATCTGTAATCTGTACTGACTAATATAGCAAGCTACAAGATTTGAGGGACCGAAAGTATTTTGTTTGATAGCAAAGGAACACACTGAATGCAGTTTTGGCATTATTGATTAGTTTTTTGTTTGCTCTTAAAAAGTCTTGCATTCATGACTGGCTCCCCTTGAAGGATTGTCCTCATAACTGAAGTCCTAGAAACTGTTAAATTGCACCAGATAGGAAACTCAGGCCTGTGTAGACACATAATGGAGTCCTTTGTTGCTGACTTTGAAAAAAAAAAAAACAACAAAAAAAAACTGTGGCCGTAGATAGAGAAGAAACAGATACTACCATCTGTTAAGAGCTACAGAAATAAATGTTATATTTATCAAGGTTATCTATCTATCTATCTATCTGGGAAGTACAAAGCACGCTGAGCCTCAGAGAGGCTGACAAACAATCTGAACAATCAGAACGACAATCAGCTTGTCAGAACAATCTGACAAAGCTGCTCTTACCTTTCGCACCTATCTATCTATATTTTATTGATTCTTTTAATAAAATATTACTCAGTTTAATGTGACAGTGGCTTTACAATCTTGACGACAAACTGAACTTTAATTACTGAAAAGATGTAAAATATGCAGTCTCTTTGGTGATTAGACTCCGAAGAATTCATTGTGCAGGTTGACATCCCAGTGTGAAAATAGGGACTAGGAAAGTCTAGAATAAATGCTGGTCATAGAGGAGCAGATGGATGACAAGGATGGGATGATGATGAGTTTCGGAGTGGAGGAGGGTGGCTGCACAACTGAGTGGCTGAAAGAAAGGGTGGCAGAATAATGCTAAGGTGTAAAGGACAGAAAAGGAGGCAGATTGGCTCACATAAGGTGGTCAGGAATGTTATTATGCCTAGGTGAAACTGAGAGGCATACAGTAATCAGTTAGTGCGTCTGTTTGTGGCTGTGTGTGTATCTGTCCATATGTCTGTCCACCTCTCTCTTTCAGCTCGCCCGGTCAAAATTAAATGGAACTAAAAGCTTATATTATCGCCATATTTTCTCGACTTTTAATTTGCCAGAATTGCGAGATAAGGCTTTTTTTTTCAAAATAAACACAAATTTAACTCAGCATTTCTGTCAATGCAGCCACGAAAAAAGGTATTGTAATACTTATGCCGGGCCACTAGAGACGACAGTGGGACTTTTTTTTTTTGACAGCACATGATGGACTACTTCTGTGACATCACTAGGATAGTGCTCAGAGGTCTGGATTAGCTACTGTTGAGAGTTTTTACAAACACCAGGTTAATGGATGATTATTAGACCAAAACTAAAAACAGGGGCAGCACGGTGGTGGGAGTGGTTAGCACTGCTGCAGCACAGCAACTCACCCTTTGCCGGGGGATCCTGGGTTCGATCCCAGCCCCAGACCAACAGTGATCTGTGTGGAGTTTTCATGTGCTCCCTGTGTCTGCGTGGGTTTACTCAGGGATTTCTCCGGTTTCCTCCCACATGCCAAAAACATGAAAGTTAGGTTAATTGGCATCAAACTGAGGATTCTAAATTGTCCTTTGGTATGACTGTAAGCGTGAATGGTTGTCTGTCATTCTGTGTGGCCCTGCGATGGACTGGCGATCTGTCCAGGGTGTGCCCTGCCTCTTGCCCAAAGATGCTGGGATAGGCTCCAGCCCCCCCCCCCCGCGACCCAAAAAGGATTAAGAGGAAGAAGATGGATGGATGGAACTAAAAACAGATGTAAGGGCAGTCATTATTAAAACTCGACATACTGAGAGAACTGAGGCGAAAATGCCGTGGCTGCCGGGCTGGAGTAAGGCGGAGAACAAAAAATATAAGGTACAGACCCTCGCTTCCATCTATTGTCATGGGGAATGTACGGTCGTTACTGGGAAAGGTAGATGAGCTAGAGGCTATCTCCCGCTACGATAGCATATACCGGGAATGCTCTATCCTTTTGTTTTCTGAGACGTGGCTAACTGAACTAGCAGCAGATGCTAATATTGAGCTGGAGGGTTTCCACATGATACGGGCAGACTGAACACCAGACAGTGGCAAAGCAAGGGGCAGTGGAGTGATAATGTATGTTAACAACAACTGGTGCAGACCGGGACATATCACTGTTAAACGACACTGCAGCAAAGACATTGAGTTGCTAGCTGTTAGCATGCGGACTACATATCTCCCGAGAGAATACTCACACGTGATCTGCATTGTTGTTTATGCAAATCCTACGGCGAACGCTGGGACAGCACGTGACGTCATCCATTCAGTAACCAGCAGGCTGCAGACAGAACACCCAGATGCTCTTCTTCTCATCTCAGGCGATTTCAACCATGTTTCACTATCTCCCATTCTACCCACGTTTACCCAGTATGTCACATGCCACACTAGAGACAATAAAACACTGGACTTATTCTACGCAAACACTAAGGAGGTGTACACCTCATCACAACTCCCCCCACTCGGGAGATCGGATCACAACTTGGTTCATCTCCGGCCGGTGTAGAAACCCCTAGTACACAGACAACCTCCGGCCATGCGCACAGTGAAGTTATGGTCTGAGGAGGCAATGGACACTCTAAAGGGCTGTTTTGAAACCACCACCTGGAAGCAGCTCTGCGATCCACATGGTGAGGACATCGATGGCCTCACTCACACCTTCACGGACTACCTCAGCTTCTGTGTGGACAAATCCGTTCCCACCAAGACCATACGGTGTTGCTCAAACAACAAACCCTGGATCAACCCTGAGATAAAAACACTTCTGAGAGAGAAGAAGAGGATCTTCAGGTCGGGGAACAGGGAGATGCTGAAGTCCGTACAGAGGGAGCTGAGGAGAAAGATCAGAGAAGGCAAGGACAGCTTCAGGAAGAAGATGGAGGACAAGCTGCAACAGAGCGACATCAGCGGGGTCTGGAGAAACCTTAAAACCATCTCTGGGCTCCAGAATACCTCCCCCCAGGCCACGGGGGGCAGGGAGTGGGCGAACAATCTGAATCTGTTTTTCAGTAGATTTGACCAACCGCCCTCCCCCCTGACTGCACAACAACCACTGCTGCCTCTAAAGACATCAAGTCCTGCTGCCCACTCCCCACTCCACCAACACCCCCCCACTCCCAACACACAGCCCCCCATCCTGACCCTCACCAAGACCCAGGTGAGGACGGAGCTGAGGAAGATCAAGGCGAGGAAGGCGTCGGGACCGGACAGCATCAACGCAAAGCTCCTCAAGTCCTGTGCAGACCAGCTGTGTGGGATTGTGGCGTACATCTTCAACCTGAGCCTGAAGCTGGGGAGGGTACCACAGCTGTGAAAAACATCTTGTGTGGTACCTGTACCAAAAACTTCCCACCCCAAAGACCTGAACAGCTACAGACCGGTGGCCTTGACGTCCCACTTGATGAAGACCCTGGAGAGACTGCTCCTTGCTCACCTCCGCCCCCTGGTGGGACCAGCGATGGATCCACTCCAGTTCGCCTACCAGCATGGCATTGGGGTGGAGGATGCGGTGATCTTCCTCCTTCACCGTTCTCTGTCCCACCTGGTGAAGCCCGGGAATGTGGTAAGGATCATGTTCTTTGACTTCTCCAGTGCTTTCAACACCATCCAACTGATGATCCTGAAGGACAAGCTGCTGCGCGCAGGGGTGGACCAGCACCTGTCATCATGGATCCTGGACTACCTCACGAACCGGCCTCAGTTTGTGAGAACCCGGGACTGTGTGTCCGACACGATCATCGGTAGCACGGGGGCCCCCCAGGGAACGGTGTTGGCTCCCTTCCTGTTCACTCTTTATACAGCGGACTTCTCACACAACACAACACACTGCCATCTACAGAAGTTCTCTGATGACTCTGCGATCGTTGGCCTCATCTCCAACGGAGATGAAGCTGAGTACAGAGGGCTTATCCAGGACTTCATGGACTGGTGCCATCGGAACTGCCTCCAGATCAATGCGAGAAAAACTAAGGAGCTGGTGGTGGACTGCCGCAGGCATGGACAACCCCTCACAGCACCAGTAAATATACAGGGAACAGACATCGAGATGGTGACATCCTACAAGTACCTGGGTGTTCATCTGAACAATAAACTAGACTGGTCACACAATACTGACGCACTCTACAAGAAGGGACAGCACAGGCTGTTCCTACTGAGGAGACTCAGGTCTTTTGGTGTACAAGGGGCACTGCTGAAGACATTCTATGACACGGTGGTGGCATCAGCCATCACTTTTGGAGTGGTCTGCTGGGGCAGTGGCATTACCGCAGCCGATAAGAAGAGACTGAACAAACTGATCAAGAAAGCTAGCTCTGTCCTGGGGCAGCGCCTTGAATGAATGAATGAATGAATGAATGAATGAATGAATCTTTATTTCAGATAGTACAGGTTAAAAGAAACTGAATAATATAACAAAGGGGGAAAGAAAATCCAACAAGGTCAAATTAGACAATAACTCCAACATAACTCCAATAACTTCAACATAAGTTATCCGAAATGGGTGATGGCTGAAGCCGCAGCTTATATTGCCCACCCATGTTCCATCCAAGAATTCAAAAGAAAAAACAAAACAAGCGCGATTACAATTCAGAACGAAGCTAAGACAAAATGTGACAAAAAAAACAACTAAGCTACAACACAACACAGGCTGGATATGACAATCATTATGTGTTTTTACATGTCATCTTGTATATATGTTTGGAGTATTTCTTCCTTTAGTTTTTGTTTAAATTGTCCAAGCGTTGTACATGATTTTAATTCAGGTCCAAAATCGTTCCATAATCTGACTCCTTGCACTGAAACACAGTGTTGCTTGGTGGTAGTTCTCACTGAAGGTTTTTGAAATATACATGTTCCTCTGAAATGATATTGTTTTTCCCTTATTTGGAACAACTTTTGGATATTTGCAGGCAGTGATAGATTCTTCACTTTAAACATTATTATTGCAGTTTTAAAGTCAACCAGATCTTTCAACTTGAGAGCTTTTAATTTAAGAAAAAGTGGGTTTGTTGGTTCCCTGTAAGCTGCTTTGTTTATTATTCTAATAGCTCTCTTCTGAAGCGTAAAGAGTGGATATATGTATGTTTTATAGGTATTTCCCCATACTTCATTACAATATGTCATGTATGGGAGTATTAATGAATGATACAAGGTATATAGTGTGGGTTGATTCAGCAAATATTTCACTCTGTGTAGTATTGCAATTGATTTGGATATTTTACCTTTAATATAATTAATATGTGACTTCCAACACAGTTTATCAATTATTACTCCAAGAAATTTAGTTTCAGATACCCTTTCAATCTCTACACCATTTACACTGAGTTTAGATACTGAGTTGTTGTGATGGTTGTTAAAGATATAAATTTTGTCTTACTTAAATTGAGCGTTAATTTGTTTGAATCAAACCACAGTTTAAGCTTTCCTAATTCCTTTCCGAGTGTATCCAGAAGTTGTTCCAAATTGCTTCCACTGCATAATAGATTAGTGTCATTGGCAAACAATATTAAGTCCATTTTTTCTGAAACTTTACTTATATCATTTATATACATATTGAATAACAATGGCCCCAAAACTGAACCTTGTGGGACTCCACAAGTAACCTTCAGTAACTGAGTTTTTGTTACCAACACATACATACTGATATCTATTCTTTAAGTAACTACTTAACCAGGACAGTGCTACCCCTCTAATACCACAATTTTGTAGTTTCTTTCATAATAAATTATGATCCACTGTATCAAATGCTTTTTTAAGATCCAGGAATACCCCAACTGAATACTCTTTATTTTCAATGGCAGTTGATATTTTTTCTATAAATTCCATTAGAGCAAATGCAGTTGTCCTCTTGTGTCTGAACCCATATTGCTGCTCACACAATAAATTATTCTTCAGTATGAAGTTTTCAATTCTCTCATAGTATATTTTTTCAAGTATCTTGGAAAATTGCGGCAATAGTGAAATTGGTCTATAGTTTGAGAATTCCCCTCTGTCACCCGTCTTGTATATTGGAATTACTCTCATCTGTGTTCTTTATGAAAATGGAGTCTTTTATAGCAGTGTTATTGCTTATTGTATCACCTGTAGGCGCCGTAATGGGTATTTCTCGAGCCAAATTAGGACCAATGTTAACAAAAAAGTTATTAAATTCATCTGCAGGTGAAGCTGCATTCACACTCTGAGTCGTTTTATTACTTTTTGAAAAATCGGTTGGGTAGCTTGTATTTCTGCTTTTATTTCCAAGAATACTGTTAAGTATTGTCCATGTATTTTTAATATTGTCTCTGTTTTTCTCCAGTTCTTTACTGTAATAGTCTCTCTTACTCCATCTTATTATATATGTTAACTTATTTTTGTATGTTTTATACCGCTGCTCTGCTTCTTTTGTCCTTTTCTTTAGGAAAGCTTTATATAATAAATTTTTCTTTTTACACACCTTTTGTAATCCTTTGATTAACCATGGCTTATCGGCAAATTTATGTTTGAGCTTTTTTTTTTTACTAATGGACAATTTTTTTCATAAAGAGTGGTTACAATGTTTATAAATGTGTCATAGCCTTCATTTACATCTGATACATAGACTTCTGTCCAGTCTTGCTTCAGCAAGTCCTCTTTAAAAGAACTGATTGCATTTGGTGATTTGTATCTGAACGATTTTAAAAATTTTTTCTGTATTGGCCCCCGTGTGGCCATGGATAAGTGCAAAGGTTGGCAAGTGGTCACTTATATCATTTATCAATAATCCACTTTCTATTTTCTTATCAATAATATTAACGAACAGGTTGTCAGTAAGTGTAGCAGTGTGAACCTTGACCCGGTGGAGGAGATAGGAGAGAGAAGGACGGTGGCTAAACTGTCATCTCTGCTGGAGTCCGAGTTCCACCCTATGCAGGACATACTGAATGCACTGAGGAGCTCATTTAGCAGAAGACTACATCATCCCAGGTGCACAACCGAGAGGTTTCGCAGGTCCTTCCTACCAATGGCTGTCAGACTGTACAACCTAAGCAGGGCTGCTCGCAGAGATAGCAAAAAGACGTAACAACCTAATAGTTTTGAATGCAAAAGATGCAATAGACTTACACAATGGTCCCCTCCGGCATACAACTAGGAAAATACCGGTCGCTATGGAGGGTGAGAATATGTATGGACACATAATCATACCATGTAGGATAACTAAGTAGACGGTTGTGCTGTTTCATCCCATCTAGCAACAATGCTCTGCACTGTGTGTTTATATATTTACATATTTATTCCACCTAGCTGCAATGCTCCATACTGTGGGTGTTTATATAGCTCAGGGGTGTCCAACCATGTGCCATGGAGAGCCAAGACCCTGCAGGTTTTACCTCCAACCAGTGTCTTCAACAGCAGATTTCTGTGAACTTCTTCCCACTGATTGCTGATAAGTGAAAACACCTGCTGAAGAGACTGGGTAGAAGAGAAAACCTGCAGGGTCTTGGCTCTCCATGGCACCTGGTTGGACACCCCTGATATAGCTACATATTTATTCCATCTAGCTACAATGCTCTGCACTGTGTGTTTATATACTCATATATTTATTCCATCCAGCTACAATGCTCTGCACTGTGTGTCTGTGTGTATATATATATATATGAATGAATGAATGAATGAATGAATGAATTTATTTCGGATAGTACAGTACAGGTTAAAAGAAACTGTAAATTGCTTTTTTTTTTCTTGCCTTCTGATTGTTGCTATCCCTGTGCTGTTGCAATCCTGGAATTTCCCCATTGTGGGACTAATAAAGGCTTATCTTATCTTATCTTATCTTATTATTATGACTGTAGTGATATATTTTAAGTGGTCAAAGATCGCCTGCTTTATTTTATGACTTCTTCAACAGCTGACTGATGTCTGTATTGAAATGACGGAACTGCTGTTAGCCGCAATGCTAATGTGTGCAGCGATCTATTATATTAACAATGAGACGGGGGGGGGGGGAGTCAGAGGGACTGATGGTTCATCAGATAAAATGGTCTCAAGTCTGATCTTACTGTTCTCAAATTGATTTTTTTTTTCTCTTATAAAGTCTGGTGTCCACACATCACTGCACAGACTGTTAGCATAGAGGTAATGAGTGCTAACGTCAGTTCAACTCTTCAGCTAAACTCTTAGGCTGAGCAGAAAATACATCCTCAGTGGATGCAAAATAGATCACCACTGTTCTTTTTTTTATTCTTTTTTCCCTTTTTTCTTTTTCTTTTTTCCTTTTTTCCCTTTCTCTATTCTTTTTAAATGTAATAATTAGCTCATGTATGTGCAACAGCTCATCAATTAATAAACAGCTTTCTTACCGTTCATGAGGACCCCTAATATCATTGCAGACTTTAGGGTAAAAAAAAAAGCTTTTTCTCCCTCTGGTAAAAAAAAAAAAAATGATAATTTTAACAGGAATTTGGATTTTACTTCCATCCAGATGAATTAAATTAATTAAAAAATACTTCAAGTAAACCCATTTTACCAAGAACACAAATCAATTATTTTATTAATGTCTACAATTGAAAGATTAGCACATAAAAATTACAGGACTAAATATGATAATGGAAAGCGTAAAATATTTCAATGTGAAAATCTGTGTAAAATACACAGTGCATCTGGAAAGTATTCACAGCACTTCACTTTTTCCACATTTTGTTACATTATAACCTTATTCCAAAATGGATTAAATTATTTTTTTTCCCTAAAATATCTACACACAATACCCCATAATGACAATGTGAAAATTTTTTTTTAGATTTTTGCAAATTTATTAACAATAAAACACTAAGAAATCACATGTACATAAGTATTCACAGCCTTTGCTCAATACTTTGTTGATGCACCGTTGGCAGCAATTACAGCCTCAAGTCTTTTTGAATATGGTGCCACAAGCTTGGCACACCTATCTTTGGGCAGTTTTGCCCATTCCTCTTTTCAGCACCTCTCAAGATCCATCAGGTTGGATGAGAAGCGTCGGTGCACAGCCATTTTCAGATCTCTCCAGAGATGTTCAATTGGATTCAAGTCTGAGCTCTGGCTGGGCCACTCAAGGACATTCACAGAGTTGTCCTGAAGCCACTCCTTTGATATCTTGGCTGTGTGCTTAGGGTTGTTGTCCTACTGAAAGATGAACCGTAGCCCCAGTCTGAGGTCAAGAGCTCTCTGGAACAGGTTTTCATCCAGGATGTCTGTGCATTGCTGCATTCATCTTTTCCTCTATCATGACTAGTCTCCCAGTTCCTGTCACTGAAAAACATCCCCACAGCATGATGCTGTCACCACCATGCTTCACTGTAGGGATGGTATTGGCCTGGTGATGAGCGACACCTGGCATTCATGCCAAAGAATTCAATCTTTGTCTCACTGGACCAGAGAATTTTGTTTCTCACGGTCTGAGAGTCCTTCAGGTGCCTTTTGGCAAACTCCAGGTGGGCTACCGTGTGCCTTTTACTAAGGAGTGGCTTCCGTCTGGCCATTCTACCATACAGGCCTGATTGGTGGATTGCTGCAGAGATGGTTGTCCTTCTGGAAGGTTCTCCTCTCTCAACAGAGGAACATTGGAGATCTGACAGAGTGGCCATCGGGTTCTTGGTTACCTCTCTGACTAAGGCCTTTCTCTCCCGATCACTCAGTTTAGATGGACGGCCAGCTCTAGGAAGAGTCCTAGTGGTTTTGAACTTCTTCCATTTACAGATGATGGAGACTACTGTGCTCTTTGGGACCTTGAAAGCAGCAGAAATTTTTCTGTACCCTTCCCCAGATTTGTGCCTCGAGACAATCCTGTCTCGGAGGTCTACAGACAATTCCTTTGACTTCATGCTTGGTTTGTGCTCTGACATGCACTGTCAACTGTGGGACCTTATATAGACAGGTGTGTGCCTTTCCAAATTATATCCAATCAATTGAATTTACCACAGGTAGACTCCAATTAAGCTGTAGAAACATCTCAAGCATGATCAGTGAAAACAGGATACGCCTGAGTTCAATTTTGAGCTTCATGGCAAAGGCTGTGAATACTTATATACAGTACATGTGATTTCTTATTTTCTTATATTTTTTTTTTAATAAATTTGCAAAAATCTCAAAAAAACTAAACTTTTTTTTTTTACGTTGTCATTATGGGGTATTATGTGTAGAATTTTGAGGGGAAAAATAATTTAATCCCTTTTGGAATAAGGCTGTAACATAACAAGATGTGGAAAAAGTGATGCACTGTGAACACTTTCCGGATGCACTGTACTACAAATTTTTAAAAAATGAAGAGAGTGAGAAAAAATAATTAAAACCCATTGTATTTGCCTTACAGGAGAAAAATACAGTGGTGTGAAAAAGAGTTTGCCTCCTTCCTGATTTCTTTTTTTTTGTACACTACCGTTCAAAAGTTTGGGGTCACCCAGACAATTATTTTGTGTTTTCCATGAAAAGTCACACTTATTTACCACCATGAGTTGTAAAATGAATAGAAAATGTAGTCAAAACATTGACAAGGTTAGAAATAATGATTTGTATTTGAAATAATTTTTTCCAGATACTCAACCTGCTCAAAGGAAAGTCAGTTTTATAGCTCTCTAACCAGCTAAACTGTTTTCAGCTGTGCTAACATGATTGCACAAGGGTTTTCTAATCATCCATTAGCCTTCTGACACAATGAGCAAACACATTGTACCATTAGAACACTGGAGTGATAGTTGCTGGAAATGGGCCTCTATACACCTATGTAGATATTGCACCAAAAACCAGACATTTGCAGCTAGAATAGTCATTTACCACATTAGCAATGTATATTAGATATTAGAGTGTATTTCTGATTAGTTTAAAGTTATCTTCATTGAAAAAAACAATGCTTTTCTTTCAAAAATAAGGAAATTTCTAAGTGACCCCAAACTTTTGAACGGTAGTGTATGTTTGTCACACTTTAATGTTTCAGATCATCAAACAAATTTAAATATTAGACAAAGATAACACAAGTAAACACAAAATGCAGTTTTTAAATGAAGGTGTTTATTATTAAGGGTAAAAAAAGTAATCCAAACCTACACGGCCCTGTGTGAAAAAATGACCCCCCCCACCTGTTAAAGCATAAATTAACTGTGGTTTATCACATCTGAGTTCAATTTCTACCAGGCCTGATTACTGCCACACCTGTTCTCAATCAAGAAATCACTTATATAGGACCTGCCTGACAAAGTGAAGTAGACTAAAAGATCCTCAAAAGCTAGACATCATGCTGTGATCCAAAGAAATTCAGGAACAAATGAGAAACAAAGAAATTGAGATCAGTCTGGAAAAGGTTATAAAGCCATTTCTAAAGCTTTGGGACTCCAGTGAACCACAGTGAGAGCCATTATCCACAAATGGTGAAAACAGTGGTGAACCTTCCCAGGAGTGGCTGGCTGGCCAAAATTACCCCAAGAGTGCAGCAACAACTCATCCAAGAGGTCACAAAAGACTCCACACCAACATCCAAAAAACTGCAGGCCTCACTCTAGACTCCACCATCAGAAAGAGACTGGGTAAAAATGGCCTGCACGGCACAGTTCCAAGACGAAAACCACTGCTGAACAAAAAATAACATGAAGGCTTGTCTCAGTTTTGCCAGAAAACATCTTGATAATCCCCAAGACTTTTGGGAAAATACTCTGAGGACTAACGAGACAAAAATTGAAATTTTTGGAAGGTGTGTGTTCCATTACATCCGGCATAAAAGTAACACAGCATTTCAGAAAAGGAACATCATAACAACAGTAAAATATGGTGGTGGTAGTGTGATGGTCTGGGGCTGTTTTACTGCTTCAGGACCTGGAAGACTTGCTGTGGTAAATTGAACCATGAATTCTGCTGTCTATCTAAAAATCCTGAAGGAGAATGTCCGGCCATCTGTTTGTGACCTCAAGCTGAAGCGCACTTGGGTTCTGCAGCAGGACAATTACCCAAAACACACCAGCAAGTCCACCTCTGAAGAGCTTAAGAAAAACAAAATGAAGACTTTGGAGAGACCTAGTCAAAGTCCTGACCTGAATCCGATTGAGATGCTGTGGCATGACCTTAAAAAGCGGTTCATGATCGAAAACCCTCCATTGTGGCTGAATTACAACAATTCTGCAAAGATGAGTGGGTCAAAATTCCTCCACAGTGCTGTAAAAGACTCATTGCCAGGTTATTGCAACTACTTGGTTGCAGTTGTTGCTGCTAAGGGTGGCCAAACCAGTTATTAGGTTTAGGGGGCAATCACTTTTTCACACAGGGCCATGTAGGTTTGGATTCCCCCTCCCCTTAATAATAAACACCTTCATTTAAAATCTGCATTTTGTGTTTATTTGTTTTTATCTTTGTCTAATATTTAAATTTGTTTGATGATCTGAAACATTTCAGTGTTACCAACATACAAAATAATGCAAAATCAGGAAGGGGGCAAACATTTTTCCGCACCACAGTATGTCCATTACTATTTGAATGACCAGAGTTTGTTTAGCTACAGTTATCAATTCAAAGATAATAGACTTCAATAGATTTGAGAAAAAGGACTTCCTGTAAGGTTTTATCAATTATTTCTAGCACAAAATTCATCCTCAGCCTGCTTGTAAATAAGAGGCTCAAATCATGAGTAGATATGAGTAAACAGTTTAAAAACCCTTTCAGTTTGTGTCTCAGTCTGGCAAAATTTCCACATACGGCTTTGTTATCAAAATACACTAATTTAACTCACCTTTACTGTCACTGTAGCTGGGAAAAAAAGGCATGTGTAATAACTATGCCAGGCCAGTAGAGGTGGCAGTGTGCTTTTTTTTTAACAGCCCCCCCATGCCATAGGCACTTAGGCATCAGCACCTTGGTGCTTTCATTGGATTATTGTAGCCATGTCAGAAGAGCGTGACGGCATAGGAAAACAGAAGTGGTGAGCAGAACAAAGCACCACATATAAGTCAATTGCATATGAGAATATATAGTTTATTATAGGGAACCCATGCTGGGATATTCATCTCAGACTAGAAGGAAAGGAGAGGCAGTAAATTCCTCTGCCAGAAGAGCATGGGGGATTAAGCAACTGGGGACAATAGGAATTGTGATGGGAGAATGTGTTGTGATGCAAGGCCCCAGGCAGCAGGAGTAAGCAGCTGTGGGGACAATAGGAATTGTAATGCGAAAATGTATTGTGATGCAAGGCCTCAGGCAGCAGGGAGAGTGAGTGTTGTAATATAAAGGAGAGACTCTGCAGCATGAGGTCAGTACTTTTTCTGAGACTGAGAAATGTGAGAGAGTGAATAAAGTTTGTCTGCTATGAACGACTGGCCTGATTATTACTCTCTCCACACTGGTGACACTTGATGAAGAATGGAACACGAGGTGAACACCCTGGAGACGGCCTGGACGGGAAGCCCCAGCAACGCGAGTGCCGTTTCGGTCAAACTACCGGACTTTTGGCTGCACGACCCGAAGTCTTGGTTCCTCCACACCGAGGCCCAGTTCGTGCTCCGGGGAATAACAGCTGATGACACCAGATATTACTATGTGGTCGTAGCGCTGGACGCTCGCACGACTCAGCAAGTAGCGAGCCTGCTCCAACAACCCCCAGCTCACGACAAATACAGGGCTCTCAAAGCCGCGCTGACCCGGCGCTACATGCTTTCGGACTGCGAGAGAGCAGAGAGGCTCCTGACGCACTCCGGGTTAGGAGATGGGTCGGCGGTCGAACTGATGGAGAAGATGTTGGCATTGATGGGCACGGACGACAGGCATTTTCTGTTTGCCCACCTTTTCCTCCGGAACCTCCCAACAGTGGCCAGAGCGGTCCTTGCCAACTCGCCGTTGCTGGCCGCGCGTGACTACCATGCGCTAGCCCAGGAGGCAGATCAGATCATCCTCACCATCAGAGCCCTCACAGTGAACACAGTGGAGTCGGAACCCAGCGAGACAGCCAGCGGAAGCGAGGAGCCAGCGATGGTAGTGGCAGCGGGGGCCAGGAAGTGCCAGAGAGACACACTCTGCTCCTATCACCGCTGTTTTGGAGAGGACGCACGCCGATGCGTGCCACCATGCCAATTGAAGTGTTTGGGGAAAATGCCAAGACTGGCACGTGGTAGCAGCTGCGACCGCCGGTGAAGAGAGCAAGCTGCTCTATGTGACAGACTCGCGCTCGCAGAGACGGTTCCTCGTGGACTCCGGCTCCCAAAAGAGCCTCATCCTGCCGTCTTACGCCGACCGGCTAGCGCGTGCTAGCGGTCCCGAGCTGACGGCCGCAAACGGCTCGGACATTAAGACTTTTGGTGAAAAGACACTGACTGTATCCCTACATGGCCGTACGTACGAGTGGACATTTGTCATAGCGGCATGCAGTTTCCCAATCTTGGGCGCTGATTTTTTGTGTGCACACGGACTACTAGTCAATGTTGCTAACAGACACCTGATTAATGCAATGTCTTTTGATTCCCTCCCTTGTACAGCTCGAGGAGCTGGGCCAACAATGCTAGCCAACATCACAGCTCCAGGTGGTAAGTTCCACACACTGCTCACCCAGTTCCCAGCACTCATGGTCCCGACGTTTTCGGCGGCCATCACTAAACACAGGGTAGAGCACTTTATTACCACCACCGGGCCGCCTGTTTTCGCACGGCCTCGGTGCCTGGACACAGCTAAACTGGCCATAGCGCGCGAGGAGTTTGCCAACTTAGAAAGGCTGGGCATCATCAGGCGCTCAAACAGCCCATGGGCATCCCCACTACATATGGTCCCTAAGGCCGAGGGATCGTGGCGACCTTGAGATTTCCGCAGATTAAGCAACGTCACAGCGCACGACTGCTACCCGATCCCCCATATTCAGGATTTTTCCATTCACCTCACCGGGACACGTATTTTTTCTAAGATAAACCTGGTCCGTGGGTACCACCAGGTCTCGGTGCGCATGGAGGACATACCTAAAACGGCAGTAATAACCCCGTTTGGTCTGTTTGAGTTTTTATGCATGTCCTTCGGATTAAAAGGCGCGGAACAGACATTCCAAAGCATGATGGATGCGGTGTTGCGCGATCTGCCGTTTGTGTTCATCTATCTGGATGACATCCTGGTGACCAGCACGTCCGAGGATGAACACGTAACCCACCTCAGGACGGTTTTCTGGAGGTTGGAGGAGCATGGATTAATAATCAACCCGGTGAAATGCCAGTTCGGCGTGATGGGGATCGATTTTTTGGGGCACCGCATCTCACCGGAGGGAGCGATACCCTTGCTGGACAAGGTGTACGTGGCGGTG
This sequence comes from Pholidichthys leucotaenia, assembly GCA_020510985.1. Classification (NCBI taxonomy): domain Eukaryota; kingdom Metazoa; phylum Chordata; class Actinopteri; order Cichliformes; family Pholidichthyidae; genus Pholidichthys; species Pholidichthys leucotaenia. Next base: position 313,824,931 of record CM035837.1, on the reverse strand, counting down.
AATTTTCCCCAGCCTCAGACGGTCAGGGCGCTGCAAGAGTTTTTGGGGATGGTTAACTTTTATAACCGTTTCCTCCCCCGCGCAGCCCAGCTCATGCAACCATTATACACCACACTCAAGAAATGGAAACCGGTGGACAGAGTCGACTGGACTCCTGAGCGGGAGCAGGCATTCTCTGAGGTTAAAACAGCCCTGGCAAACGGCGCGCTGTTGGCGGCTTGGCTCGGCTCACTACCGACGCCTCGGACATGGCCATAGGGGCCGTCATAGAGCAATGCGTCGCCGGTTCTTGGCAGCCGCTTGCTTTTTTTGGCAGGTCTTTGTGTGACAGTGAGCGTAAATACAGCGCATTTGACAGAGAGTTACTGGCTCTCCACCTGGCTATATGCCACTTCCAGTTCTGGCTGGAAGGGTGCAGCTTCACTGCGTTCGTGGACCACAAGCCGCTAACGTACGCGATGGCCAAGGTTTCGGAGCCATGGTCGGGCCGGCAGCAGAGACAGCTGGCTGCGATTTTGGAGTTTACGACCGATATTCAGCATGTGGCCGGTAAACAGAATGTGTTGGCAGACTGCCTCTCGCACGCAGTAGTGGCCCCAGTCTACGTAGGGATAGATTACACGGCCATGGCCGCAGACCAGATTGGCGATGCAGACGTGTGTGGTAGTAGTAGATTAGTTTATTTGACAGGGACAGTGCAATAAACATAGACAATTAATCAAAGACAATCAATCTGATGTGTTGCACATAGAGTGTATAGCTATTAGCTAATTTGCAACTCTTGTCCCTGGATGGGCTTTAGAAAAAAGAATCAAGATAAAAAATATACACAATAACCACATACATCAATGCAGAAAAATTATAAATACACAATTATAAATATTATAAATATTATAAATACACAAATATAACAGCCTGACTCACATTTAACATAAATATTATAAATATTATAAATACACAAATATAACAGCCTGACTCACATTTAACACATATAACATAACTCACATTTGCCTATTTCAGGCCTCCCTCCCTCCATCACTCACTATAAACAAACACATTTATTCCTTCCCTTCATTCACTCTCACTTTGCAGACAAATAATTCATACATGAGTACATTCTTGTTTATTTTTCAGCCAGTTTTTAACATTTTTAGTGAATGTTTTAAAGTCCGTTATTATTTTAATTTCATTTGGCATTGTGTTCCAGATGTGACTGCCCTTTATAGAGAAAGCTGTTTGTCCAAATGTGGTTCTGCGGTGGAATATTTTACAGTTATTGTTAACAGAACTCCTGGTGGCTCTGCTGCTGTCCTGTCTTTGGACGAAACCAGCAAGTGGCTCGGGTGCTGATTTATGGAAACATTTGAACGTTAATTTCAGAAGACAGAGGTCAATGAAGCTCTCAAAACTCAATAGGTTGTATTTTTTTAAAACATTACAGTGATGCCACCTAATGGGCTTTTTGTCCAAGATTTTTAGGGTTTGATTATATAATGAACCTATATGTCTTATTGTGGAAGGGGCTGCTTGAGCCCAGACTGTCAAACAGTATGATATATGAGAAAAAACCATAGAATGCATATACAGTGCAGCTGCTTCGTAAGGTATGTAATATCTAATTAATTTAAAGCAGTTCAGATTTTTTTTTACTGTTTTTGAAATTTTCTTTATATGAAGATTAAATTTGAGTTGAGGATCTAGTACAATGCCAAGGTATTTGAATTCTGTAGCTAAACTGATGTCATGATCATGTATATTAACTTTAAAATGTTGCAGGTTACATTTTTTGATTGAAAAGCACATTGAGACTGTTTTCTGAAGGTTCAGCAATAGATGGTTCTTGAGGAGCCACTCTTGGACATCAACCATACTTGTAGACAGTACATCTGCAGCCTGTGCTGGAGTCTTGGCAGCTGTGTAAATAACTGCATCATCTGCATAAAGTTGGCATGTTGCAGCTGAGCAGTGTAACGGCAAGTCATTAATAAAAATGCTGAAAAGTAAAGGACCAAGAATGGACCCTTGTGGGATACCCATGCGGTTGTTTAAAAATGAGGATTTATCCTGGTGAACTTTTACACACTGTTCTCTATTCTGGAGATAAGATGCAAACCATTCTAATGTATTTGGGGAGAAGTTAAAAGATACCATTTTGGATAAAAGCAAACTGTGGTTTACAGTATCGAAAGCCTTTTTGAGATCTAGAAAAACAGCTCCTACCACATTACCCCTGTCCAAGGACTGTTTGACGTTTTCAATAAGGCAACAATTTGCTGTTTCTGTTGAGTATCCTGGTCTAAAACCAAATTGATGTGGATGAAGAAGTTGACTGTCTTGTAAGTAGTCTATCAGCTGTGTAGCTACAACTTTTTCAAGAACCTTAGATAGGACTGGTAAGATAGAGATTGGGCGGTAATTGCATATATCGTCTTTACTGCCTGATTTATGAACTGGTATGACGACAGCTTTTTTCCAGCCAGATGGAAATGTACTAGACCTAATGGAGAGATTAATGAGATGAGTCAGTGGTTTGATTAATATTTTGCTGTGCATTTTGAGAAAGGAGGTGCTCATATTGTAGATATCATTAGTTTTTGAGTTTGACAGTATTTTAACAATACCAGCAATTAACTTCTCATTTACCTCATCGATGTGAAAAGTATCTGTTGGAAGTATGGAATTTGTGTTGTTGAGCACATTTGGCAGCACAAAAATTTTTGTTAAGTCTTCCACAGAGCCCACAAAGTGTGAATTAAATTCATTTGCCAAAGTAGCCTTGTCACTGACGGTCTTGCCATTGATTCTAAGTTCCTTTACCCCCTTCTGATCGTTTTTTTTATTAGTTAAGTTATTTAAATGCCTCCATAGGGAACTGTTGTTACCCTTTGCATGATCTATCAGTTTATTGTAATAAGATATTTTTGATTTTCGCAGCTCATGTACCACTTTATTTCTTAAACTTTTGTACACAAGGTGATCATTTTGTAGTTTGGAGGTTAGTGATGTTTTCAGTGCATAGTCTCGCCTCTTCATAAGTTTTCTTATTTCATTATTTAACCATGGTAGGCTAATCTTCTGTTGTCTACTTTTAATTTGCTTTGAAAATTTTTCTATAGACTTTGTGATTGTTGCAGTTATAAAATTACAACAATCATCTACTTCACATGTTGCCATGAGCTGCTCCCAATTTTGATTCTCTAAGTAATGTTCAAACTCCTCATTTTTTGATTTGGGGATAATAAAATTTGATTTGTCAATATCGACTCCCCCAAAATACTGTAGTCGCTTTTTAGTAAGTTTCCTGACAGCAAGAACCATGTTATGATCTGAGAGACCAGTTACAAGATTATAGGTTCTGGTTATTCGTTCTGGTTTATTAGTAAATACCATGTCAATAAGTGTTCTGGATTGTTTGGTTATCCTGGTGGGTCCTTTGATGATTTGCTGGTAATTAAATTTAGTCATGAGGCTTTTCAGTTTTTGTTTGTCTTTTTCATCAGACCAGTTGATATTAAAGTCACCATGAATTATTGTTTCTCTGTTCTTCTCAAGTTGTTTAACCAGATCACTTAATTCATTATAAAAGGAAGAGTTGTGTGACGGTGGGTTGTACACTACTGCAATGTTGAAATTCATTACCGGAGAGAGACATACATTAACAGCTAAACATTCAAGTGAAGTATTCAAATCAACCAGTTGACATTTATATTTCTCTTTGATGTAAATTAAAACACCTCCTCCCCTCCCTACCTGCCTGTCTTTTCTAAAACACTGGTAGCCCACAATATCGATCATATTAGTGTCTATGTTACTGTGTAGCCAGCTTTCTGAGAGACAAAGGTAGTCCAGATTTGAGTCCAACAGCAACACCGAAATCTCATCTCTTTTGGGGATTATGCTCCGTATGTTTAAATGACCGCCGAGGATCCCCTTTGGTTTAGCCTTGGTGTCCCAAAGAACTCGTGCATGATTAACAGTTTGGAAAAATAAATGTTGTTTTTGCTTTTGTACAGCTCGGTTTTGTGCTAACCCAGTGGTCTGCTGTTTAATAGTGGCAGGTCCAGGGTTAAGGTGAATATCTCCTGCCAGAAGTAGCAGAACTAACAGAACTTTAACTGTATATCCTCTGCCATATTGTGATTTTTGCTTAACAGCCATGTTTGCCTTAATTTGGAAGTTTTTGCTCAGGGCTTTTAAAGACCACATAGAGTGTAGGGTGAGATGTCCAAGCCCAAATCCATACAGATAAAACTTTTTAACTTCACCTTTGGTTGAGTTTGTCGGAAAATCCTTCTTGTTGCAGGTCCAGACACACAAAGACAAAACGAAGAGGAAGTAGAGAAGTAGAGAAGGTGCACTCCAGTCTGGACCAACAGGGTTAAGGCTGGAGAGCAGAGTACTGCAAGACGGGGGCCCCCCCCCGATCTGTGACGTCTCCACAGGATGCCCGTGCCTGGTGGTTCCAGGCGCTTGGCGCTGCCGTGTGTTTGAGTCCGTTAATGCCCTGGCGCACCCAGGAGTGCGCGCGTCAGTCAAAATGGTGGGACCGAAGTTCGTATTGCCAGGCCTGCGCAAACAGGTGAAAGAATGGGCTGCAGCCTGCGTAGCGTGCCAACGAGCCAAAGTGCACAGGCACACAAAGGCCCCTTTGGAGCCATTTCGTATCCCGGCTAAGAGGATCGACCACATTCACGTGGGCTTCGTGGGCCCCCTCCTGCCATCGCAGGGGTTCACTCACCTTCTGACAGCGGTGGACCACACCACACGATGGCTAGATGCAGTCACGCTAGCTGCAACAGCGTCCACGGACGTGGCGCACACCTTTTTGACAACATGGGTGGCACGTTTTGGCATCCCTTCAGACATCACGTCCGATCGGGGCCCTCATTTTGTTTCCGACCTCTGGTCCGCGATGGCTCATAGCCTGGGTGTCGCAATTCATTGCACAACCGAGTACAACCCACAGGCCAATGGGTTATGCGAGCGTTTCCACAAGTCACTGAAAGCAGTGCTCAGGGCTTCGCTTATGGATGCAAATTGGGTGGACCGGTTGCCGTGGGTTCTATTAGGGTTGCGTTCCACATCAAGAGGACTTGGAGGCTTCCCCATCAGAGCTGGTTTTTTCTCAGACGCTGTGGATCCCCGGGGAATTTTTACCAGATAACCCTGTGCCGAACAACCATCCGTCCCTGCATTCACGGCATAGCGCAGACGCAGGCACGCTACCTGGCCCGGCCCACCACTGTTTTCAATGCGCTTTTGTGCTGAAAACTTTGAAGAATGTGGCGTTTGTGTTTGTCAGGCACGATGCCCACCACCCCCCCATTGCGCCCACTTTACGATGGCCCGTTTAGAATGCTGGAACCAGGGGACAAACATTTTGTTAGACTTGGGGGGTTGCCGGGAGAAAATCTGTATAGAGAGGTTTAAGTCCACCTTTGTGGTGGCAGATGAGCAGGTGATGTTGGCTCGAGCTCCTCAGCATGGAAGACTGAGAACTGAGAACTCACACTGAGAACTCCCCAGGTAAACGATTCATCAGAGCAGTCACACGAGCAGGCTGAATGTCCCCTCCCCCGACACTGTCCACCCACAGACGGACACCCCCCCAGGAACCCCCCACCGGCACAGCAGCGCCGCGGAGCCAAAGACCCCTCGTGACAGCAGATATGGGAGGAGGCTGAAGCCAAAAGGACGTGAGAGTTCACGCTTGGTCTGAGACTCTGGGGGGCGGTATGGGGAACCCATGCTGGGATATTCATCTCAGACTGGAAGGAAAGGAGAGGCAGTAAATTCCTCTGCTGGAAGAGCATGGGGGATTAAGCAACTGGGGACAATAGGAATTGTGATGGGAGAATGTATTGTGATGCAAGACCCCAGGCAGCAGGAGTAAGCAGCTGTGGGGACAATAGGAATTGTGATGCAAAAATGTATTGTGATGCAAGACCTCAGGCAGCAGGGGGAGTGAGTGTTGTAATATAAAGGAGAGACCCTGCAGCATGAGGTCAATACTTTTTCTGAGACTGAGAAATGTGAGAGAGTGAATAAAGTTTGTCGGCTATGAATGCCTGGCCTGATTATTACTCTCTCCACAATATTGCTCTTGTGCAAAAGCCACATGTGTTCTACTTTTAGAGATTTTTTCAGGTGAATAGACAAATGTTTCAGCTTGTTTTTGATCCATCTAATGTATTTATGTATTCAGCTCTCCAGTTCTCACCTGACCATTCGGTCCACAAAATTATAGTCTGTTCTAACCAGATTAAGTTTTACTGATCATGTTATTTTACTTCTTTGACATCCATTGTCTTTCCATGCATAAGGTGCAAAACTTTCTCATCTTGTAACTTCATCATCTTGCCTGCTGGTCTATACTCCACATTTATGGGATTTTTTCACTAAAAAAAGATCAGTGGCTTAAATTAACTTAGGTGGCTTAAATTAACTTAGACTTTTTCACATTTTTGTGAATTACTGTCTATAAATTAAATAAAAACTGTTCCTGAATGTCTTAAAACTTTCTTTTCTGTGGCTTCTTTTCTTTTCCTTCACCAACATTTTTACCTTCACAATTAATAACTTTGATTACTGTCAACCTGACTAAAGTTATCTTCTGATCTGCCATACTTTTATGTGGAGGAGTAAAGAAAAAACACACAAAGAAAGGACCTCTGCTAATATGCAATACACACTGATCTGAAATAAAACAAGTGCACATAGGCAATGCTTTTAGTTGTTATTGATGAGAAACATTAACTACCTGTAACAAGTTTGCCCCAGACAGAATTTCCTCCTTTGGTCTGTTATGTACAAAACCTTTGCTTTTTGATCCTGTTTGGTTCCAAGGTGAAAATGCTCAGCCTTTTTTACTGAAGGGGTTTTTTAATGTATGGGCTTTACTGCCACCCAGTCAATCAAGGCAGCACAGGATGAAGGGATAGAATGAAATTGAGGATCAACACTACAATAGATCCAACAAATGCTCCTCTGCCCTGCACTGATAGGGGTCTGTACGGAGGCAAGAACAAGCATGCTCTGTGACACTAATATATATCTGCTGAAATGGTACACAGATGCTTTATGAATGGGAACAGATGGCCATGCAGAGACAGCTCATAAAACAAAAATTGGTTTTCATTGGTAGCAGACTATTTTGAAAGCACACAAAGAAGGCAGTGAAATTAGGCCACAAAGAAAAGAAGTGCGTGAATATCTCAATGTATTTCTGCAAAGAACGAATGATAGAAAAGAAGTAAAAACAAAACTCTTACCAGAGTAACAGTGGTTGTTCCATGCTTTAACAAACAGCAAAAGGAAAAACTGCATCTGTAAAAATAGGGTTATTACTACCAGATCACAGAAGCACTGTTGGATTTTTTTTTTTGTAACTATTAGAATACAAGTTTTTCACACTGAGGCAATGAATGATTTTCATTTCACAAATTTGCTTTGCTATGTGTCCCATAAAGGCTGAAATGATGAGTGTGATCTATTGCTCCAGCTGTCATGACTTTGGTAAAACGGTATAAACCCACCAGTAATATGCAAAGAGAAAAATTCATAATGTAATCCACTACATAAATGTTTTACTCTGGCAAATACTTTTAATTACTGCATATATGATTTGATTTGTCCAAAGGTTGTTTTGAAGTTCACTTTTTCATTGGCCAAAGCATTTTATATTGTGCTCCATGGAGCCAAAGCAGATAAGCTAAACTTTAAAGGTGTTTTTACCTGAAAGTCGACACCAAAGTCTGGTGTTCTGACATTCTGGCATACCTGTCAGAATGCCATTCCTTGGGTTACTGCTATGGCTGCAACTAACAATTTTTTTTTTTGTAGTTAACTAATCTAATGACTATTTTTTCAATTAGTCGACTAATTACAATTATTTCTCACATGTCTGCCATCTCTGCTTCCTACTGGCACTGCTCCAGGTCATGTTTTACCTCACCCGTTTAAGCTTGCACACCCGCAAATATCACTTTGGTGTTAGTCTCTGCGTTAATAGAAATGTAGCCTATTATAAAAAGTTCCTATAGCTATATAAAATAATGACCCAACAAACATGAATTGGAAACGAACTTGAAAGTTTAATCAGAAGTGTTTGTAGTAACACAATTAAATAACAGACATTAAAGTTCAGTCTTTTAACCTCCAAAATAAAGTGTGAAAACTCAAAGAGCAGCTTCTGTTACTCCATAAAGGGCTATTGTAACTCTTCATTTCAAAACAATCTAGAGTAATATTCAACTCCATTAAATAAAGGAAAATAACAAGCTAGTCCATCCTGTTTGAAACCTTGCTGGTTTTTTAAGTTTAAAAGTTTAATTAGGCTTTGAAATGAAAATTAAGACCTTCCAGTCCAAAATAAGAGTTTACAAACACTTTAAAATATCAGTGCAGGAATATGAGCCTTGAATACACATAGAGTGAAATATTTAACCACTTGCACTCCGGGCAATTTTCCTAAAAATGCCCAAAAATAACGTGCCCAAAGTAAATCGAAAGCTGTTATTCAACCCTTTGCAGCATCTTCATGGGGTTGGTCTCATTTAAAAGAAAACACTTTGAATTTTTTGGCAAAAAAAACATAATCTCTCTACGTGCTCCGGCCACTGAGTTACAGTCATCTAAACCAGGGGTGTCCAACCATGTGCCATGGAGAGCCAAGACCCTGCAGGTTTTCTCTTCTACCCAGTCTCTTCAGCAGGTGTTTTCACTTATCAGCAATCAGTGGGAAGAAGTTCACAGAAATCTGCTGTTGAAGACACTGGTTGGAGGTAAAACCTGCAGGGTCTTGGCCCTCCATGGCACATGGTTGGACACCCCTGATCTAAACATACTGAACTTGAAGAAAAAAAAATTGGACACAGTGTTTTTTTGGATACAAATGCTTGTAAATAACACACAGCTGTCCGATCCGGCTGGAAAATGCAACAGAAATGTAGAACCAAGTGTTATCCAGCTGAGATCCAAATTTGGTAACAATACCACCAAAAATGAATATTTTACACAGCTTTGTTCTCAGGCTGTTCCCAGGCGTTATGGAACTGTGCCAAATTGTGCCAAATGGCACAGTTTGGAAAAACGTCTGTAACTTTTGAATAATTCAATGTAGAATCTTCATTTTAGGCTCTAATGAAAGGTCACACTCAGGGCTGTGTCTGTGTGTGTGTGTGTGGGCGGGGGGTCTTCCCCCCCCCCCCCCGCTACCAAGGACCAAATTCGGCCCTCGCTACATGAGCGAATACACTTTTTTTTTTTTCCTTGCATGTTTTCACAGCGCCCCCCCCCCCCTCGCTACTGTGTGTGTGTGTGTGGGGGGGAACCGTGAACGGACCATGAACGCCCCCCCCTCGCTACAGAAGAGGGCCATTGCTACATGATGGAATAGACTGATATGCTTCCCCCCCGCGGACCGGGGAGCGTTCGGACCGTGCCCCCCCCCCCCGCTCCTCTTCTGCAGCGGGGTGGGGGGGCGTTCACGGTCCGAACACGGCAAATGAACCGTTTATCGCGGCGCACGCACTTCGTATTTCGTGCGCAGTACAGTTGTAATTTACCGATCGGTCAAAAGTCATTTTTGGATTACAGTTTTCAGGGATAAATAATAATTTAGCTTATAACACCTTACCTCTTCAAAGCAGCAGAGTCGTGGCGAACAGCTCTTCCCACGCGTCAGACGAACGCGACGCTGCTCCGCTCGTGGATCCCGATCAATATAATTCCATTATTGCCGTTTTGGTGAATGATTTACGACTTTTGTCGTCGGCCTCCGTCTATTCTGCTGGAATGAGTGCAGGTCCCACTTGTGGGTGTTCTCCATGCTGCTGGGTGAGCCTGGGTCTGTAGGAGATTCATACAGAGTCCTTCTGCAGCAGTAAATATCGCTTCACCCAGCCAGAATTTCTGTGCTTCAATTGGCTCCTGCGTTCACAGTAGGCGGGTCCTCCTTCCTAGATTTTCATTCATTGGCTCTTCAAGGTTTCAGAAACCCAATTCAAGGCTCTTATTAGTCGAATGAGAGGTCAATCAGATGAACTAATCTGTTCGCGGCTGTCTCTGCAGTTTTTTTTTGAGTGGCGCTTGGACGCTACTACATCACCATCACCACCATCATGCGTCATGCGCACGAGGGCGCATGAGCGCGCTCTCGCGCGCCCTCGTATGTCATAGGACGCAGAGACTTGCCCGCCCGCGGAACAACGGAGCGCAAGTGGTTAAGCTGTTTTAATTTATTTGTGATGATTATTGTGATATCCTACCGTGTAGCAATGATCACACTTGAGTTATTTCTTTGGCTAACTCTGCCGTTTATTCTGCAACACACATAATATGACTGAACATGGATTCTGCGCGGGGTTTTCACACTCTTGTTCTAATGTGTCCCCTTAATAGTAGTGCTGAACAATACAGGTAGTTCCCCCTAGAGGCATGTGCCAGTAATGTTTTAAATTAGACTTGCAGTCTACCACATCCCTCCCCTCTAGATTAAACTACTTTTAATTACACTAGCCAATTATGCTAGACATCCTGGAACTCCCATTTAACCCTAAACAATCACAGTTACTTTTAACTTCTTAAACACATGTGCCATACACATAATTTCTTTCTCTTTTTTTTTTTTTTTTTACATGTATAACACACATAACAGTCTAACTGGGGATTTGGTTTGACTACCGCATCCCAGTGAGGTTCCAGGACGCATTCTTGTCCTGTGGCTGGGGAACTCACTACTGACTAAGTATAGTCCTTCAAGTAGTCTGGAGCTTTCCTAGCTCGCTGAGATCTTCTCACGGCGGGTGAGCCAACTGCAGGTGAAGACTCAGACTGCTCCACTGTTTCGGCTGCTGCAGTGCTGCCCGTAGAATCTGCAGAGACGGTTACCTCAGGTTTCACCTGAAGTGGTGGTTCGTTGATGCTCTCCTCAGGATGGGTGTCAGACAACACCTCTGGTGCCATCGGCAGGGGAATGGAGCTCCTACCACGAACTTGGTCGATGTGTCGCCTCACCACTTGTCCATGACCTAATGTCACCTTGAATGACACAGGGCCTGTCTTTTCTGTTATTTCTCCTGGTACCCAGGCTGGTCCTGAGCCAAAGTTGCGGGTGTAGACCACGTCTCCTTCTCTCAGTATTCTCTCTCTAGCATGCATGTCATGATAACCTTTTTGTTTCTCTTGTTTATCATGCACTTTGTTTCTGAAGTCTGGATGTATTAAGTCAAATGTTGACCTCAACTTTCTTCCCATCCATGGACCTGCGTAGTCAATGTGAATTCTTCTCCATGGTTTATCTGGAACTTCCCAGGGATGTAGTGGGGCTGCTGGAGGACTGTTCCTGTTCTCCTGGCATGCCGCACATGACTTCACAAGCGCCTCCACCTCTGCATCCATGTTGGGCCACCACATGTAACTCCTCGCCAACGCTTTCATGCGAGTGATGCCAGGGTGTGCTTGGTGTAGTTGTTGCAGTAAGGCATTCCTACCAGGTGGTGGAACAACCACGCGTCCTCCCCACAGGATACAACCTTCCTGGGTGCTGAGCTCATCCTGTCGTCGGGCATAGGGAATGAACTCAGGACTGTTCATCTTCGGCCATCCTCGCAAGATGTATTCTCGCACTCTTGCTAGAACAGGGTCTTTGTCTGTCCACTTCTTTATTTGTTGTGCGTTCACCAGGGGCACGCCGATATCTTCAAACAATAGCACTCTCTCCTCCTCCTCAGGCGTGCTGTCTCTTCCTCCATCCAAGGGTAGCCTACTCATCGCGTCAGCATTCGTATGGTCCCGTCCGGCTTTGTAAACGATGGTGTACTCATACGCTGCTAATGTAACGGCCCATCTCTGAATTCTCTGAGATGTCATCTGGGGTATGGCTCTCATTTCACTGAACAGTGAAATTAGTGGCTTGTGGTCAGTCACTATAGCGAACTGTCTCCCATACAGGTATTTGTGGAACTTTTTTACACCAAATACTACTGCAAGGCCCTCCTTGTCTAGCTGGGAGTAGTTTTTCTCAGCTGCACTAAGAGTTCTTGAGACGAACCCTATGGGTCTCTCTGAGCCATCCTCCATATGATGAGAGAGTACAGCACCCACACCGTAGGGTGATGCGTCACACGCCAGGATGAGTGGTTTGTTTGAATCATAGTGCACTAACACACTACAGGACTGAAGTAGCTTTTTGGACTCTTCAAACGCCTTCTGCTGCTTGACCCCCCATGACCATTTTTCTTCCTTCTTAAGTAAGGTATGTAGTGGTGCCAGCAGTGTGGAGAGCTTTGGGGGGAACCTATGGTAATAGTTCAACAAGCCCAGGTAGGCTTTTAACTCAGTAACATTTTGTGGCTCAGGCGCCTCCGCAATGGCTTCCACTTTGTCTGTTAGAGGGTGTAGACCACTGGCGTTGATCTTGTGGCCTAGGAACACCACCTCTTTTCCCATGAACTCACACTTGCTTCTTTTCAACCTCAGACCGCTTTTCTCCAACCGTTGAAGCACTTCCTCCAGCGTTTTCAGATGTTCTTGTTCATTTGGTCCTGTACAAAGGATGTCATCCAAATAAATGGCAACATTCGGAATTCCACCTAGGATGCCCTCCATAGTTCTCTGGAATATAGCAGGACTGGAAGCTACTCCAAATGGTAAGCGTGTGTAGGTATATAAGCCTTTGTGTGTATTGATGGTTACATACTTTCTTGATTCTTCTTCCAGGACTACTTGTTGGTAGGCGTGACTCATGTCTAATTTCGTGAAGTGTCGGCCGCCATTCAGCTGTGCGAAGAGGTCCTCCACTTTAGGAATTGGATACTGATCCACCCGTGATGCTCGATTGACAGTGAGTTTGTAATCTCCACATATTCTAATGGAGCCATCCGGCTTTCTCACTGGGACTATGGGCGCCGCCCATTCTGCAACCTGCACTGGCTCAATGATCTTGTCATCCAGCAGCCTCTGTAGCTCGCTTTCAACCAGTGGCTTGACTGCATAGGGTACCGGTCGGGGTTTGCAGAATCGTGGTTGGGCCTCCTTGTCCACATTAATCTTTGCAGTGACACCTTTTTGCTGTCCTAAGCCTTCTTTGAACACCTCAGCGTGTCTTTCGAGGATCTCCTCCAGCTGCAATTTGGGCTGAGATTCCACTTTATTCACCAACTGATCAATCATGGCCAGTTCTTGTAGCCAACTTCGCCCTAGTAGATTTGGTCCTTCGCTCCCAACTACTACTACAGGTAAGTCCTTTTCTTTGTTTTCGTGCTGCACCTTCACTTGTGCCATGCCTAGCACGTCTAGCTTCTCTCCTGTGTATGTTTTTAATTTTAATGAACAGGGATTTAATTCTGCTGTGTCTGTTTTCTTCCACAGTTGTGTATATTGCTGTTTACTTAATATGGTTACTCCACAGCCTGTATCAACTTCAAATGTTACTTTCATTCCATTAACATTCATGGTACGCGTGATGGGCGCTACCTTGGTCAGCTCCTCTGACGTGTTGTAAATTGTGTGAAAACCCATGTCTTCTGTATCACTTTCTCCCTCCCCTCTCAGTTGATTCGCTCGCTGTTCCTTTCCTGGGCCCTTGTTTTCATACTTTTGCCCATTAACTGTCGCTTTCAGCACCTGTGCGCTGTCCACCTTTATTCTACATGCTTTCTTAATGTGCCCTCGCTTGCCACAATTATGACACAGCTCAGTGGCAAATTTGCACTCGGCGGCATTGTGCTGGCCTTTGCAGCGATAACAACTGGGGAATTTGTGCTGAGTTTTGTCAGTCGACACTTTGTGGACACCTACTTGGGTCTTAGGCACACGAACATGCGTTGCTGTGTCCTCTGTTAGCTTCCCTTGCATCTCTCTCACATCTTTAGCTGCTGTTTCCATCGCTTGGCATAATTCCAAAGCCTTCACAAAAGTGAGTTTTGTTTCAGATAAAAGTCGCCGTTGCATTCGGTCATCATTCACTCCACACACAAGTCTGTCTCTTAACATTTCTTCCAATGAGTCTTTGTAATCACAGTGCAGTGTTAATTTCTTCAATTCTGCCACATACTCTGCTATGGACTCAGTGTTCCTCCTTATGCGTGAATTAAATTTGAATCGTTGCACGATTTCACTCGGTTTGGGGCTGAAGTGCTTCTGAAGCTCAGCAGTAAGCTGGTCGTACGTTTTATCTTTCGGTAATGCAGGGCTTATTAAATTTCTCAACAAACTGTAAGTAGTTGCACCAATTCCACTCAACAGTACAGCCTTCCTTTTGTCTGGCTCCTCAATGTCATTAGCTTCGAAGAAAAAGTCCAACATTTCACTATATTCTTCCCATGACTGAGTCGAGTTATCAAAAGGGGTTACCGTTCCGATTACAGCCGCCATTGCTCGTCGTGGTGGGGAAAACTCGTTTTTCCTCCTCTGAACTTGCACTCGAACTACTGGAGTCACTTGAGTTCGCCACACTTGCAATGTTCTCTGTTTCTCGCCGCTGATTTTTTTCTTTTAATCCTCGTCGCCAATTGTGTGATATCCTACCGTGTAGCAATGATCACACTTGAGTTATTTCTTTGGCTAACTCTGCCGTTTATTCTGCAACACACATAATATGACTGAACATGGATTCTGCGCGGGGTTTTCACACTCTTGTTCTAATGTGTCCCCTTAATAGTAGTGCTGAACAATACAGGTAGTTCCCCCTAGAGGCATGTGCCAGTAATGTTTTAAATTAGACTTGCAGTCTACCACAATTATGGTTATCTTTTAAGTTAAATTACAAATCATGGCATTCTAATTTAACGAGATTGACTAATATTCAGAATGAGGGTTGATATTACTGTGACAATGAAAAGAAGATGAAAAAGAGAAAGCTACTCAATTCACTTATTTACTGCAGTTAACAATGCATCAACAATAAAAAATCTGCGTTAAGTTTTTACGATTGATGTTGACAATGTCAACTATTCGTTGCAGCCGTAATTACTGCACATGCACGTGCATGTGTACGACTGAAATACGCTGTACTGAGCAAATGTTCATAATTTCAGCATACCGCCAGATACTTTGATACAGCTGACCGAATATAAGCAACCACATAATGTTAGTGCTATTTTTGCAGTGCATATTGTTATGGAGTTGCATACTGTTAGTTCTGTTGCTGCAGTGCAGCAGTGTATATATACTGTATGTATATATATATATATATATATATATATATATATATATATATATATATATATCAGGGAAAATGAGTTTTGAGCACGTCAACATTTTTGTCATTAAAACATATTTCTGATGGAGCCATTGACCTGAGATTTTCACCAGAAATCAGTAACAGCCCAAGTAATCCATACATATAAAGGAATCAAGGCAAGTATGAGTACGAGTTGTACAAAGGTTCTGACTGCTTCCTGTGGTAATGTATCATCACTTCCTGTGTTGCTGGCTGTTGGTGTGGTTTGCTCTGTGCTTAGCTCTCCTCCCTCTCCTGAGGATTATTGCCTTTAATTGTATTTTAATCACTTTTTTTTCCATCTACCTGTTATGTCCATAACTCGGTATAATGAGGAGGAGGCCCAGCGTGCAGTCGACTGTACTTTATTATAACAACAAGAACCACAGACGCTCCGTACAGTACAAGGGGTGAACGAAGAAAGAGAACTAGCCTCTTCCTGTCATGCCCTTTATACCCCGAGTGATGCCACCACCGGAAAGGCAGTCCATCACCCCTTACTATTCCCCAGGTGCCCCGGCCGCCATATTACTACTTAACACCCTCCCCCCCATAGAAAAAATGCCAAGCATACCAATTAATTACCGGAGTGGTGGCTCAGTTGGTAGAGCATCTGCCCCACACCCGGGAGGCAGGGGTTCAAATCCCGGCCGGGTCATGTCGAAGACCATATAAAAGCGGAACTTCCTGCCGTCCAGCTTGGTGCTCAGCAATAATGGAATGGAGGAGGGAAATCTGTGGTGGCGCCTTGCATGGCAGCGGCCCTCTAATTCTACACATGGGGTGTGTGTGATTAACACTGTAGTTAGGAAAAACACAATTTCGCTCTACTGTACATGATTAGTTGTATGGTTGAATGACAATAAAGGGTGATTTTAATTTTAATTTAATTTAAGCCCTCCCAAAATTTGTAACCCGACTCACACGCTAACATTGAAACCATATGTACAAAAAATACACATACCTATCCACTCGTACAACATAAACTAGAGGGGCCAGGTAGACTGCCGGCACCCCCTACACGGCCAGATGGGTTATTCTGCCGCCTCATCCCTAAACGTCCAAAATAAAAAAATAGCCATGTTCCTAAAATGAAAATAATCGCAAACACTTTCATTATATACACAACAAGCATAACAAATAGTATATACACTTACTTATTGGCGGCCCCCACCCCAACACACTCACCCCAGAACCAGGGCAACTCACAGCAGAATACACATTTTTTTTTCTTTTTTTTTGAAAACAGTGTTGGGGATTTACTTTTCTCATTTAATATATACGTATAACTCAGGCTAACACACAATAGAAAAGAGAAAACATAGCAAAACATACTAATTAAATGACCTGGGGTCTTAAATTCAACTTTATTTATTTATATATATAGCGCCATTTCACAACAACAGTCATCTCATAGCACTATCAACTGTAGGGGGGAATCCCCACAGTTGCAGAAAGACCCCAGCAATCAGGCGATCCCCTGTGAGCAAGCACTTGGCGACAGTGGAGAGGAAAAACTCCCTTTTAACAGGAAGAAACCTCCAGCAGAACCAGGCTCAGGGAGGGGCAGTCATCTGCTGCCACTGGCTGGGGGGGGAGGGGATAGAGAAGAAGAAAAGAACAGACATGTAGAGAGCAAACAGCACGATGGGGACTCAATCTATGGGAGAGAACAAACAAATGTTAATGACCAGCAAAAAAAAAAATATTTCATAGAGAGTGAGAAAAGGAGTGAGGCCCAGTGCATTACTGGAGGTCCCCCGGCTGACTAAACCTATTAGCAGCATAACTAAGGGAGGGTTCAGAAACACATGATCCCTCCCTAATTGTAGGCTATATCAAAAAGGTAGGTTTTAGCCCTATTCTTAAAAACAGAGATCGAGTCTGACTCCCGAATCCAGATTGGCAGCTGATTCCACAGGAGAGGAGCTTGATAACTGAAGGCTGTGCCTCCCATTGTACTTTTGGAGATTCTAGGTATTACAAGTAATCCTGCATTTTGGGAGCGTAGTGCTCTGTTAGGATAATACGGTAGTATCAGATCTTTTAAATAAAAAGGAGCCTGATTGTTTAGAGCTTTGTAAGTAAGAAGAAGGATTTTAAACTTAATTCTAAACTCTATGGGAAGCCAATGAAGGGAGGCCAGAACCGGAGAGATATGATCTCTCTTTCTAGTACCTGTTAAAACTCTTGCTGCAGCATTTTGGATCAGCTGAAGACTTTTTAAAGATGTTTTAGGACAGCCTGATAATAAAGAATTACAATAATCTAATCTCGAGCTAACAAAAGCGTGGATCAGCTTCTCAGCATCACTCTGAGACAAGATGCTCCTAATCTTGGCAATATTACGCAAATGATAGAAGGCAGTCTTAGAAACAAATTTAATATGTGAATTGAAGGACAAATCCTGATCAAAAATAACTCCAAGGTTCCTCACAGAGCTTTTAAGAGAGAGTAACTGCATCCAAACTGAAAGTTTGATTTGGAAAGGAATTTCTAAGGTTTTTTGGACCAACAAGAATGACTTCAGTCTTATCTGAATTTAATAGCAGGAAATTACAAGTCATCCAAGCTTTGATTTCCTTAAGACAGGCTTCTAACTTGGCTAATTGATTACTATCATCTGGCTTCATTGACAGGTATAATTGTGTCATCTGCATAACAATGAAAATGTATACAGTGTTTTCTAATAATGTTGCCTAACGGAAGCATATATAAACTAAAAAGAGTAGGGCCTAGCACAGATCCCTGTGTAACTCCATGACTAAGCTTTGAGTTGAAAGAAAACTCATTATTTACATGGACAAACTGGAACCTATCAGATAAATAAGATCTAATCAACTCAAACATTTACCATATGTCACCCCCCCAGTCATTTGACCGGCCCGATGAAAGGGTCCCCCTCTGGGTCGCCATCCTGTGGCTCCTGCTCAGAGTGTCTCCGCCTCTTGGCCTCTGGAGATGAACTGCGCTGGCGCCTCTTCCTCTCCACATGCTGCAACTCATTTGGGTGCCTCCATGATGTGTCTGACAGTCCCAAGTAGCCATCTGCCCGGGCAGCCACCACTCGCAGCCGCCCCTGTTCATCCCATCGCTCTCTTCTTCTATGGACGCTTCTCAACCGAGCTTCCACCCTTGGTCGGACCTCATCACCGATGTGCAGGGGAACTTGATCATGCTTCCGCCATCCACTGTGTCATGACCGGGCCTCCTTCCCGGATGAAGACGGCACACCGACCCGGTCTGAAGCCCTCCTGTGATGCTGGTGTCTGGCGTGCCATAATATCGCGCCAGCCGGTCCTGCCCTGCTCTCTGTCATTTTAGCACCAGCAGCACCACCCTCTGTGCTGTTCAGTTCCCACATCCAGGGCAACTTGGACACTGGCATCGGGATCTTCCCGTGTTTGTTCCCTGCAGTGCCAGTCGTCATCACCTTCCAACTCACCAGGCCAATCACTGTCCCAGACTGCGTTGCCCTCCACATGCAGAGCTGGCCGGTCCTACAATCCGCAGCCCGACCACTCTTCTCCAGTACCCCTGGCGATCTTAAATCCCAGGCCGTAAAACATACCACAGCATAAGATGTTTGACCCTGAAGCGGTCACCATGAACTAGACTCCGGTCATCACCGCCGACTTATACCTCGCTGTCAGCTCCAGCAATCCCATCATGGTCATCCTGCTTCCTCCATAGCTGAAACATGGCATCATGTACTCCCTCAAACGGTGGTACGGGAACTGTCTGTCCATGGTGGACAAGTTCAGCACTGACCCAATTGCTCTGGTGTCCACCAACAGTGAAACCTCCACGCCAGCCAGCAACACGTTGCAGTAGATGTAACCATTTGTGCTCGGGGAAATGGTATGCACAATCGTGGGATCCGCAGCGAGGAAATCCGTTCCACATCTTCAGTCCTCCCACTCAAAATTCTTGCAGGCTCTGGCGAAGTGATGTAAAAGACCACATTTGCCGCATCTCTTGCCCCTCGCCGGACACTCTCTTGCCTTATACCGGTGCCTTGCTAACACCTTGGCGTACCCGGGGCGGACCTAATTCTCACAACGTCGGCATACTCCTCTTCACTCGTGCCATCCTCGTTGTCCGGGTTCACAGCCAGCGTCCTCTCACTTGGTTCTCCATGCCTCAACGTGTCTCTTCCACGGAGGTCTTTAGCCAAATTTTCTGCTGCCTCACACTGCTGAGCAATTTCCATAGCCGTGGCTAATATCAGTTCACTCGGGTAGGTCAAGAGCCTTGACCGTGCTGCAGAACAAAGGACATGCTCCGCCAATTGGTCACGGACCATTTCATCCTCCAGGGCTCCAAAGTGACACTCCCCGGCCAGCTGACGTAGGTCCGCGACAAAACGCTGCACCAACTCTCCCATCAGCTGATGGTGCTGCCAAAACTTTATATGCCGGACTATGACATTCTCAGGGGTGCGAAAATAGTGCGCCATTAACTCCACCATGTCTTCATAATTTTCAGCCTCTCCTAGCATGTTAAGGATCCTCTGACCCTCTCTAACAAGACTATGAACCAAAATAGCTCTCGCATGCAACTTCTCAAGATTACTGAGTTCAAGGGCTATAAGATAAGTCTGAAACGCTGTGTACCATCTAGCCCAGGGTACCGGTGGCTCACCCGGGACCTCCAAAAATGGCCGTTGTCAAATGTTATGTCAATAACTCGGTATAATGAGGAGGAGGCAATATATTCTTAGCTGTAGCCCGCCTGATGTCATCACCCTCAACCCCCCGGCGAGGCTACGGCAAGCCCCATAAGTCAAATCCCCACACAACATTCCCGCCCCCCCAAAAAATGGATAACATAAATAACAAACGTGTTTTTGTTTTTTTGTTTTTCCACTGAACAGCCAAAACTCAGTCAACCAAATGGGTGTCTGGGTAGACTACAAGAACGCCACACCTGTGTTGGGGTGGATTATTCTGCCGCCCATTCCCAACATACATTAGCTAACGCGGTCTTTAACATGTAGTCCTCCAGGTATCTGGGCCTCTGACGTGTTCTAGCCGAGCGTCCCCTAGAAGGGGGTCCTGCTCCAGGCACCGTCGGCTGCACCTGCGAGTCCTTAACGCCCTCATCCAATGGGTCCCAACCCACATCAGTCCATTTTGCTGTAGCTCCTGAACTCTGTTCGGACGGGGATCTCCTGAGTCGACTGGAGTGCCACTGTGACCTGTCCGAAAGCTCGAACGTGTCCTGGCCCTGCCGCCTCACGATCTATTCAATTCAATTCAACTTTATTTATATAGCGCCATTTCACAACAACAGTCATCTCATAGCAATATCAACTGTAGGGAGAACCCCCACAGTTGCAGAAAGACCCCAGCAATCAGGTGATCCCCTGTGAGCAAGCACTTGGCGACGGTGGAGAGGAAAAACTCCCTTTTAACAGGAAGAAACCTCCAGCAGAACCAGGCTCAGGGAGGGGCAGTCATCTCCTGCCACTGGCTGGGGGGTGAGGGGATAGAGAAGAAGAAAAGAACAGACATGTAGAGAGCAAACAGCATGATGGGGACTCAATCTATGGGAGAGAACAAACAAATGTTAATGACCAGCAAAAAAAAATATTTCATTGAGAGTGAGAAAAGGAGTGAGGCCCAGTGCATTACTGGAGGTCCCCCGGCTGACTAAACCTATTAGCAGCATAACTAAGGGCGGGTTCAGAGACACATGATCCCTCCCTAATTGTAGGCTATATCAAAAAGGTAGGTTTTAGCCCTATTCTTAAAAACAGAGATCGAGTCTGACTCCCGAATCCAGATTGGCAGCTGATTCCAGAGGAGAGGAGCTTGATAACAGGGGACCCATCCAGAAAGGTTGCAGTTTATGCGTGCGGTTAGGATGTTTGATCCAAACTTGGTCTGACACCCCCAGTCCGTGAGCTCTCGCCCTGTACTTCTGTCGAATTGTCGCTTCATCTTTCGCTGTTGAGCAAAGACCCGGTCCCGTTGAGAAACTGTGCTCCTTGGAGAAGGGGTCGTGGGTGGTCTCAGTCGGTCCAAACGCAGGTGGAGTTTGCGCCCCAGCATGAGTTTCACCGGGGAGCACCCTGTTGTAGCATGGCCCGTTGCCCTGTAGTGGAGGAGTGTGCTCTGGAGAGTGCCCAGAAATGTGAATCCGTCTGCCAAGTGAGCTCTCAGTCCATTTTTTAGAGTCTTGTTAAAACGCTTTACGCCCCCATTGGCTTGGAGGTGATAGCATGCGGTTTTGATGTGCCCCATGCCCCTAGCATCCAAAAACTCCTCAAATGCCCCAGAGGTGAACTGTCGGTCATTGTCTATAGTGATTGCGTTCGGGACCCCCCATCTGGTGAACAATGACGAGAGGAAGCCCGTAACCACATCCGTCATGACTGAATTAGTGGGCAACACCTCCGGCCATTTAGAAAACAGATCATAGACCACAAGCAGAAACCAGCTGTTCAGGGGTACTGTATGTAGCTCACTGCAGATGTCTAATTGGATGTGCTTCCAAGGGCCCTCCGGGTACGGTAATGGTTGCAGGGGTGGGGTGGGGGGTCCGCTGGTCTTCCTGCTCTCCAAGCATGGGACACAGTTCTTTACCATAGTTTCAATGTCCTTATCAATACCAGGCAACCAAACTGAGTCCCTGCACCGCTGCTTCACCCTGACCATGCCCAGGTGACCTTTGTGGAGCATCGCCAGAACTCGTGATCTCAGAGACACCGGGATTAACGTGCAGTGTCCCTCGCCACACACACACCATTCCAACAGCTCAGTTTGTCCCTAAACCGGTGGAAAGGTGCCAGCTCACCCTGTACTTTTGTGGGCCAACCCTCCCTGATGACCGAGCACAGTTGTGACAACGTGGGGTCCCGTTCTGATTCTGTGCAGAGCTCTTGGAGGGATACCATGTCCTGGAGGGGTCCGTGCAGTGTGTTGACCAGATCCGCCTTCGTGGGGTCGTCAAAGTTGTCGTCTGGTTGCGTGGTGTTGGTTGTGGCACGGGACAGGAGGTCTGCCACTATGTTCTCTTTTCCAGCGGTGAAGTGAGTAGTAAAGTTGCAGGCCCTCAGCCGCTTCGTCCACCTGGTGAGCCGTAATGGGTCTGTGTCCCGAGCCCGTCATCTCCAGTCGTGTTGTCAGCATCCGGTGGTCCGTCCGTAGGGTGAAGTGGCTCCCGTAGAGATAGATGTGCCAACATTCACACGCCCAAACACAGGCAAGCGCCTCCCTCTCAACTATGGCATATTTCTGTTCAGCTGCTGAAAGAAACCTCGACGCGAACGCCACTGGGCACTTGGTACCATCTTGTAACTGAGACATAACCGCCCCCACCACCGAACCAGATGCATCACAGGTTACAAAAGTCAGCCATTTTGGATTAAAATGGGCCAACACTGGAGGAGAAATGAGTTGAGACTTCAGCTTAGTGACCGCATCCTGTTTCAGAAGGGCCCAGAGTGGTTCAATTGTCTCAGAGAAAGGGGGAAAAAAACGTCAGTTAAAGTTCACCATGCCCAAGAACGAGGAAATCTGTGTGGGTGTCGTGGGATCTGGAAGGTGCAGGACCGCCTCCACGTTCGAATGGAAGGGCCTCAGACCCTGGGCCGGAATCCCACAAACTCAATGGAGCCTGCCTCAAAGAGGCACTTTTCCCCGTCAATGTGACTCCGTGGTCCTGTAGCATCTTCATCATCTGGCCCAAACGACCATTGTGCTCTTCCCGCGATGTGCCGTGCACCACGATGTCGTCCAGGTATGCCACCACACCCTTGAGGCCAGCCAGAATCGTAGACATGATCTTTTGAAAACAGCTGGGTGCTGAGCTCAGACCAAAAGGCATGCGGGTGTACCTGAAAACACCCATGTGAGTCACGAGCACTGTCAGATTCCTGCTGGATGGGTGGAGGGGCACCTGCAGGTAACCCTGGCGAAGCTCCAGCTTCATGAACACCTTTGAGCCGCTGAATGTTGCGGTTAGCTCCTCCACCATGGGAAGCGGGTACTTGTCCAGGACAATCACCTTAGTCACCATCCTAAGGTCGATACACGGCTGGATGCCACCTGTCTTTTTTCTGGCTACCACGATGTTTGATATCCAGAGTGAAGCATCCACCCTCTCGATGAAGCCAACTTCAAGCAGTCTGTTCAGTTCTGCCGTGACATCATCCTGCAGAGTGAGGGGGGGCCGCTGTAATGCTTGAATTTTCGATGTCACGCTTGAATCGATGAGTGGACGGTGGTAGAATGCCTTAATGCATCCAAAGCCTATGAACAACGCCGGCCAGCGGACATGCCATTCGGGGAACACTGTCAGTACCGTTGAGTCCCCTGGGTCAGTGACGGAGAATCCCAGTTCACCCAGCAGATCGATCCCGAGCAAGTCAGCCCCTTGGCGTGAAACCTGAAAGGTGAATGCGGGAACAATCTTTAACCCACATTTCACACAGAAGCTGACCATGCCCGCCATTTTCACTGCCCCTGCATTGATGGTTTTACCCAGGAAAAATCTTTTCAAATTAGCTATACTTAATATGGACTTACCTGCTCCTGAGTACACTGTAAGCGGCACATCAACTCCATCCAGCTGCAGGACGCACCACTTTAATGGTCCCTTCTTTGCGCCCGCTACACACACCTGCATCATGCCCTCGGGCTCTGCCTCTGATGGTTTAGTAATGATAGTGCAGGCCCTGTCCCGCGCCACAGTCCACCGCCTTTTGGGTGTCCACCCAGAAGAGTTAGTTATGTTGCTAATGGCCAGTCTTGGAGGGAAAACTTGAGTAGCTATGTTCCCTTTAGCCCATACTGGGAGGCCCAGCTGGGCGGTGGACTCAATTTGCCTAATCAGTTCAACCACCTTCTCTAGCGTGAGGACATCCGCAGTCAACATCTGTTTGTCCTTCAGCCACTTGTTGTTCATACCATGAGCTAGCTTGTCTTGGACTAGCTCCTCCTCAATAGGCCCGAAGGCGCACTCTCTTGCTACGCTACGGAGTTCCATAATGAAGGACTGGGCGGACTCACCAGCTCGCTATTGGCGGTCAAAAAACTTATATCTTCATGCCGTGATGTTGGAATGGTCTCTGAAGCAACAGTCCATTAAGCCCAAACTTTCCTTCAGTGAGCCACTGCCACACAGCCCAAAGAATATCCGTTGGCTCTCCTCACTGAGGCAGTGAATGAGTAGGCTCCTCTGTCTCTCTTCATTGGAGCCACTCAGACTGGCCGCGGCCACATACACTTCGAATGTCTCCTGCCAGTGGCCCCATGGTATAGCTGGCATGCCCGGAGACTGCAGAAATGGAGGTGGTTGTCTAATGCACGCTCCCATGGTTTATCCTGGTCGCCAAATGTTATGTCGGAATAACGTGAGACTGAAGCCGCATTTAATTGAGCACCGAACTGACTTTATTATACAAAACAACTCAATATATTCTCATGCCATAGCCCGCCTGACATCATCACCCTCAACCCCCCGGCCAGGCTACGGCAAGCCCCATAAGTCAAATCCCAACAAAACACTCTCACTTCTGTTTAAAAAGCCTCTGTTATGGACGGCCTTTATGGACCACAAATGAGACGCTATTGGCGACCAGTGAGTTGCGTATTTATTAAACAATGACAAAAAGGTACAAAATAATGAGCCACGAGGGGCAAAACACAAATAAGGACAAAGGTAATGGCACATTGACGATAAACACAGGTTAAGGAATAAACTTACAGGGTACTGCGAGGAAAAGAGGATGACTGGAGCCGGAGCGTAGGGACTCCAGTCTAACATTGGGGAGACCAGCGTTGTCCATAAGTGAGGTTGCAGCCCCGAGCAAACAGGGCTGCTCCCTTAAATAGTGCTAGACAGATTAACCAGCTGATGAAGGATCATCAGCTGATTGGAATCCCGCCGTACAGCGAAGCTCTGCTCTTGACAGCCGGAAGCCCCGCCGAGACGCTGTCACAACAAAAGCCTGGAGGTGTCCCAGAGGAGAGAACGGGAGACTACCGCACACCGAGTGCAGACAGAGTCAGCACACGGACTGTGACAGTTGCCCCCGTTCACGAAGCGGATTCCAGACGTGGTGTAACATCGAGACCCCCCACCTGGAAGGTCCACGGGACCGCCCCAGGGAGGGAGGAGGGGGAAAAAGGCCAAGGCGGGCCAGAACCAGGAGAAAAACAGAAAAATACAAACACGGGCAGCTACAGAGCATGGGAAAACAAACAACAAATACTCCATAATGCACACATGTGAAAAAAAATAGGACAATACATGCAAATAACGGGAGAAAAAGCCCTATAACCAAGATACACAGGCCCCTAAGAAACATACCAGCGCATCCCAAAAATTACAGAAGAGCAGGGGAAAAAAAAAAACACAAAACAGGGATGACAGCAGGCAGAGCACGATGGCATGAACGCCAACAGTTCAGGGGGTCTTCCTGCGTCAAGCGTCCAAACCACCGGCAGTGGGAAAAGGAAAAGTTTGGGCGGTCTACCCCAGTCCCAGGCCCAGAGAGACGGAACCTCCGGCGGCCAAACCAGTCACCCAGTAGCAAGTACAATTCGTCAGGCGGCCGACCCAGAACGCCAAACTGGCAAAAAAGTTTCCCAGGCGGCCGACCCTCATCATCAGGCCAACAGGACTACAGGGGGAGATTCGGAGATGGCCTCCTTATGGAGAGGAGTGGCGAGGGAGAGCCGAGCCGATCACAGGAAATCCCTGCGGCACCCAATGGAGGGAAAGAGGAAATGGGAACAGAACAAGGGGCCAGTCCAGCTAAGATCAGCAGAGGGTCTGCAGCTCCACCTCCGAACGTCACCAGAACAGGTGCTGTCCTCCTGTCGGACTCCAGGTGAGCCCGCGCTGCACCCACGATGGACCCCGATCGGATCGCGGCTGCACCCATGATGGACCCCGACTGGGTCGGAACAGCACCAAGGATGACCGCCAACCCCGAACCCGGAACCTCCAGCACAGCGATCGGGATGGACTCCGCACTGGTGACCCTGGGAGAAGGCTCAGGAGAAGAAGAACTGGGATCAGGATCACCAGTAGTGACAGAGCCCAATGAGATGAGCTCGGATGCAGCGGGTGGCTACACCCGGCTCGTCTCCCCAAGAGACAGGCAAAAATGCTCTAGAACTGATAGAAGGAAGACAAAATAGAGCACTTGCCTGAACTTTAGTTCTGTCGCCGTCCAGGACTTCGCCGATTCCGGGTTCAGAAGGCAGAAGGGCATCCTCTGGCTCCCACTCGGCTACGACGGGCCCCGCAGCCGGCATGATGGTTCCCACAGCCTGAGGACCCTCCAACACTGACGACCACACCGGCGACCTGCACGGCGTGGTGGCAGGAGATCCCCGACCTGCTAAGTTGGACCGCTCCTCCCTGGAGACCTGGGGACACTTCGTCGTCGGCGCAGGCTCCAACTTGCAGTCCGCCCTCCTCCTCTGCCCGTGTCGTGGCTGCGGGGCTGGAACCAGGCTCTCCAGGCCCGCAGGCTCCCTCCTCGTCCGGCAGTGTAGGCCTGGCGCCGCGGAACGCTCAGGGGAAGGAGACACAAAGGTGGCAGTTTCATAATTAATTTCTGCAGCAGGTGGAGGAAGCTCAGGGGGCTGTGAACCCCGAACTCCACCCCCAGGAATCAAACAAGGCAATTCACCCAATACAGGAAAAGAATAAATAGACACTTGCCTGATTCCCGGAGGGCTGATGGGACCTTCCGCAGTGAATTTGAATCTTCCCTTCCCCCGCTGGATGGAAATGGAGGACCCCCCGGGAAGACAAAGGGGGGCCTCTCGCACCGGATCAGGACCGGGAGCATCCGGAGACGGACTCGTGGAGCCCATAGCAGTTGGGGTGAACGTCGAGGGGGAGGGAGAAACAGCCGAGGCAAACCGGGAACGAGGAACTGATGGAACAGTGGGGAGAGATGACCTGGAGGCGGAGGCGGCTGTTTTACCTCTTCGGCGAGACACGAAGGCTACAGCTGGCTGGGAGACAGAGTTCGTGTGGCTACCCGGAACTGGATCCAGATGGGGTTCTCGCTAAGGTGTGCGATCTGCTTGGAGAAGACGTTTTCTGGCAGAGGGCGAGGTGAAGGTGAGGTTAGGAAAACGCCACTCCTGTGCGGAAACGGAGGCGAGCAGGTCGACGTATTCCGGATAATTACACAGTTCAGGATTCCTCTCCACCAGCCTGACCGCCGCCGTCACATGCTTCATGATCTGTGTGGGGTGGACGGCGGAGCGAGCTGCAGCCACTCGGTCCCGGATGGAAATAGCTGTCAGCTGTAACCTCTCTGGGGGAGTCCCGACTGACGTCTCACTCCTTTGGGGATGACCCCTGGGTGGTGCGAACTCCTGGACTGGAACAGGGACAGGAACGGGATCCCGAAGCGAGGAGCGAGGATGCCTTCTCTTCGGCTTCCTGCCGGAGTTTCCCACCAGCCCATGGAGTCTCTCCCGGAGCACAGAGATGTCCGCCTTCCTCGCCATGACTTCAGGGTGGTAGGAGTAGCGAGGGTGGTGGTTAATGAGTGCCTCAGCGAGATCCAGGTGCCGGTGTACATCGCTGGGAGTGTCATAGAGGCGAGCGGTGAAAAGAGTCCCATCAATATAGTCGAGGGCCTCCACCAGCTCGTAGCCCAGGCTCCGAGCGTGGCCCCTGAGCGGCGACATTATCTCCCAGCACGCAGGTACCCAGACAGGGAAAACATGTCCAAATTAGGCAAAACTCACGGTCACCGGCGTCTCTTTTGGCTGCGACCTCCTGTTATGGGCGGCCTTCATGGACCGCAAATGAGACGCTATTGGCGACCAGTGAGTTGCGTATTTATTAAACAATGACAAAAGGGTACAAAATAATGAGCCACGAGGGGCAAAACACAAATAAGGACAAAGGTAATAGCACACTGATGATAAACACAGGTTAAGGAATAAACTTACAGGGTGATCCGAGGAAAAGAGGATGACTGGTGCCGGAGCGTAGGGACTCCAGTCTAACACTGGGGAGACCAGCGTTGTCCATAAGCAAGGTCGCAGCCCTGAGCAAACAGGGCTGCTCCCTTAAATAGTGCTAGACAGATTAACCAGCTGATGAAGGATCATCAGCTGATTGGAATCCCGCCATACAGCGAAGCTCCGCTCTTGACAGCCGGAAGCCCTGCCGAGACGTTGTCACAACAAAAGCCTGGAGGTGCGCCAGAGGAGAGAACGGGATACTACAGCACACCGAGTGCAGACAGAGTCAGCACACGGACTGTGACAGCCTCTTGCACCTGTGTGCACACTCAGTGTCACCTAATCACCCTGTTTAGCCTTTTGTTCACCTTTCATCGGTGTTTGTGTTAGCTTTGGGCTAGCCACAAGCTATGGCTACTAGCTCTCCTTTCCCTTCTCCTTTGGTGTGCTCTCTGTGTCAGATGTTTACCTACACCTCTGCCTCTTTTAGTGATAATGGTAAATGTAATAAATGTCGTCTTTTTGAGGCACTCAAGGCAAGGTTGTGTGATTTGGAATCCTGGCTCCACTGCATTGAAACACCATCGGCGCCAGTTAATAATGACAGACTCCCCTTAGCTGCAGCGGCGCACTGTAGCATAGGGCCTGCTAGTCCACCTCCTGAGCAGTCAGGAGAGAACGGGTGGGTGATGGTGAGAAGGAAGCATAGTCACAAGCCCCTGGTTCACCACCAACCTGTTCATGTTTCTAATTGTTATTCCTCGCTCAGCAACACACCCACTGAGGAAAAGACTGTGATCATTGGCAACTCTATAGTCAGAAATGTGAACCCAGAGACTCCAGCAGCCATAGTCAAATACATTCCTGGGGCCAGAGCAGGCGACATCGAGTCAAATTTGAAAACCCTGGCTAAAAGTAACTGTAAATACTCCACAATTGTTATCCATGCCGGCATTAACAACATCCGACTCTGGCAGTCGGAAGTCACAAAACTTAGTGTGGAATCAGTGTGTGACTTTGCCAAAACAATGTCTGCCTCTGTAGTATTCTATGGGCCCCTCCAACCTGACCAGTGATGACATGTTTAGCCGCATGTCATCCTTCAACTGCTGGCTGTCTGTGTGGTGTCCTGCAAACAATGTGGGCTCCATAGACAATTGGAACTCATTTTGGGGAAAACCTGGTCTTATTAGGCGAGACGGCGTCCATCCCACTTTGGATGGTGTGTCTCATTTATCTAACAATCTGGCATCATTTTTATCCAAATTTCCAAAACCTTGATAACTCAGAGTTGGGACCAAGAAACAGAGTTGCAGTCTTACACGCCTTTCTACAGCTAAACAGTGCGGCAAAATAGTCCAGTGTTTCCTCAGCTAAATGTGAGTCCAAGATTCCATTAAAAGCAGTCTTCTAACCAGATAAAATGTTGGCTCTAATAGAATCAGCCTTGCACCTGAAGTGGTCTGTAAAACTCTCACATAGAGAGTTAGATGATTGTGTTTTTATTAAAATCTGGGTTGAGTAAGTTATCAATGGTTGCAAAAAGGACTTTAGGGTTATTGTTATGGGTTGAGATTATGTTGGCAAAATACTCTGTTCTCGATGTTTTGACTGCATTATTGTGTATTTTTAATTTATTCTGAAATATTTGGTAATTGATAGTTAATTTGTTTTTTCTCCATTTCCTCTCAGCCATCCTGCACTCTCGTTTCAGTTTTTGGATTTGGTTGTTTCTCCATGGATGCTTTGGTTTATTCCTAACTGTCCCTGAGATTATTGGGGAAACTTTGTCAATAGTTGATCTTAATTTACTGTTAAAATTATCAACAATAAAATCACAGGATGCAGATAAAATAACTGGGGGAATGTTGCATAAGAGTTTGATAAAATCAGCAGCCACTTCAGGTGTCAGATGGCACTTCCTCACAGTTTGCACCAACGTCTCCCATTGCATAAAACCAGTGATGTTATAAAACACACAGTAATGGTCAGATACAGCCAAGTCAACAACAGAGGACACACTCGTGGGCAGGCCATGGCTAATGACAAGATCCAGAGTGTATCCCCTGTTGTGAGTCGGCTGAATGACATGTTGAGTAAAATTCATGGACGTGAGCAGGTCATTAAAATCTTCTGACATATGGTCACCCTGCTTATCAGTGTGTAGATTAAAATCACCAGAAATGAGAATAAAATTATATGAGGAGTGGATTGTTGATAAAAACTCAGAACTCATTAATAAAAACAGGGCAGTATTTGGGTGGTCTGTGACACAAAAAATTGTGGGGTGGCTAAAGACAAAAGCATGGTGCTCAAATGTGGTATATTGATTGGGTAAGATTTGCTTTACTGCAAGTGAGGAAGAAAAAAATAGCAGTACCCCAACCCTTCCTGCCCTTTATGGAAAAAACTGAACTAAAATTTAATGGGGAGGCCTCAGCGAGAACCACTGGTGTATCCGTACCAAGCCACATCTCCATTAAAAATAAACAGTCAATCAAACTGTCTAAAATTAGGTCATTGATGATAAAAGTCTTGTTGGCAAGTGACTATATATTTAAAAGAGCTATATTTAGGGTAGATGGTGAGTTATTTATGGATGGGTAATTTGTTTTCTGTGGATTATTGCTAGGTGACTGATTCACAGAACGTAGGCAGGGTGGGCGTGAGTTCTTGTGAACTGTATGTTTTACGGATGGAGGTCTGTCCGTGATCAATGTCCTAATGGGGAAAGTGGGTAGTGAATGAATTTCCAGACCAGATGGTGGAGGCTGACGAAAAGGGGACTGGTGCTGGATAGTAGTCTTCCTGGAGGTCAGAGACGTGAGTGGATCTGGGTAGGAGGGGTCGTGGGATGTAAACAGTCAATTGTGTGTTGTGGTTTGAATGATATGCATCAGGTTTGCTGATAAAAGCCGGATACCAGATGCATTTAAATGTATGCCATCAGATTTATATAGAGTCTGGTAGCCCCAAAACAAGTTAAAATTGTCAATAAAATTAATGTTGCTGCTGCAGGCTGAATTGAGCCAAGTTGAGAGGGCAAGAACACAACTAAAACGGTCTGATCCAAGGTGCAGTGTGGGAATGGGGCCAGAAATAAAAACAAACTTTCCGCTGTTTGATAAAATATTAAAAAGTTTGCAGAAGTTATTTTTAGTAATTTCAGACTGTCTGTGGGTGGTGTTGTTAGTTCCCATGTGAATAATAATCTGTGTGATGGTGGGAGGTTGTGACTGCAGCAGATCCGGGAGCTTTTCTAACAGGTCGGGGACAGTAGATCCTGGGAAACAATGAGTGATAGAGTTTAAATACTTGATGTACCTTATAATGGAGTCACTGACAATCATCGTGGTTGGACGAAAAAGTGGGCGGGATGTTGGTGGTTGTAGGGTCTCTCGGCAGGAGTCAGTGCAGTGAGGTGGCGGCAGAGTGGTGGTCCCATCGTTGGGAGAGGTAGAGCTCTGTACCTCACCAGCCGATGAGCAGGGCAGCGAAGCAGCGCCAGAACCAGAAGAGGGATTCCCCGACTGCTCCATGTAGTATGGCCTCCCGGAGTGTCAGCGAACAGCCTCCCTCAGGATCATATTTCGGGCACAGGACTCTCCAGAACGGGGCCAGAGCCACATTGGCTTGGCTGGGGCCACGCCAGCCATCCCATTGCTGTCAGCCCTCAGTGGAGGAAAGGCCGCCGGGTCTTCCAGCAAAGGGATGGGTGTGATGTCAGCGGGGGCTGCGCATTGAGCAGAGCCGGGTGAGCTGGAACCGGTGAAACGGGAGCATCGGTGGAAGGTGGATTATCAGCTGTTGTCAGAGCCTCTTAGTGGTTGGAGACGGACAGAGGAGGCCTGGTGATAGACGTGTCTGAGACCCTTTTTTTTTGCCACAGACCACCACTTCAGACCAGGCCACCTGATTTGGCGTTGAGCAGAAGGAGGGTCGTGGCCAGGCGGAAGGGTCCCAGGCAACTGTGTCTTGGCAGGCTGAGTCACTCAAGGCTGGGTTTTTTTTGACTACTGGGCCGCTAAAAGACTCATAGTCTGTGACAGCAGTGGAAGACGTAAGCTGAAGTTGGAGAGGAGCGTGTTTTTCTGCTGCAGTTCAGTGAAGAGTCGTCGGATATCCTCCTCCAGGTCAGCAATTTCCTTTTGTGCTTTCTCCAGGAGAATTTTATCATCCACAGCCACTGACATGTCCATCTTTGACTTTAAAAACATAAACGGTCCAGCCGTTGGGAGCTGTACGATCAATCTAGCTTCAGTTTAAAAAGTTAATAACACTAAGTAAAAAAGTTAATATCAATAAAAGAGAGAAAAATTTAAAACTGAGTTGATAAAATAAACAAAAACAGATAAAATAACCAGTACGTGGAAGAGCGACCGAGTTTTCAAACAGATGCTGACACATGCGCAGTCCACCTGATAGAATAATTATAGTAGGGGACTTTAATATACATGTAGATGTAGATAGTGATTGCCTTAATATGGCATTTAATTCAACATTAGACTTGATGGGGTTTTCTCAGAAAGTAGGAAATTCTACCCATTATCTCCACCACACGTTGGACCTTGTTCTGACATATGGCATAGAAATAGAAAATCTGGTAGTGTCTCCTCATAACCCTATACTGTCAGACCATTATCTGTAAAGTTTTGATCTTACTATTTCTGACTATTTGGCTCCTAAAGAAAAATATTACTACAGTAGATGGCTCTCGGATGATGCTGTTACCAAAATTAAGCAATTGTTTCCTCTATGCCATGTGTCAACACAATGGAGATAAGCTATGGAGAGTAGGGCTGGGAACGATCCATAATTTCCAGAATCGATTCGATTCCGATTCTTGAGATTCTGAATCGATTCGATTCGATCCCGATTCGATCTGGGGAATTACCCTTTTAATAGCCATTTTACTTCCCATGAAACAAAAATCTTTGAGACCTAATGCTGCAAATTGTACCAAGAATCTTCTAACTTTGTTAATACATAAATTATCACATATAGAACTGACCCAAAATCAGTTACAATAATGCACTTTTTATTATTTAACTTATCATTTCATAAAGTGCTCACAGGTGCTTTCTTTAGTGCAAAGGGTGTGTCGTGTCAAGTTCACCACCCAGAGTAAGTAAACAAATTCAATGCATGAACCATGCATACATAATCTCACTGTATTTCAGTCCCTCCAGGATTTTGTCAGCTGTTTTTGTGATTGTTGTGGCCCAAAAAGCCTGGATTTGTGGGAGCTTTTCCAAAAAGTTATGGCACTTTAAGAGTTTTTTTTGCACTCAAAGTTGTGTGAGGAAGTACAAATTTTAAAGCAGCTGCTTTTTCCAAAGTTTACAGTGATGCTATTCTATGTAACACCACAAGAAAAGCACAGGATTGCCAAAAAATTTCCTGTTAAACAGTGATTTATTTAGAATTAAATGCTCAGTAAAATTGTAAAAAAAAAAAGACCAATATTGTGTTCTTGCTGAGAACTTAAAAAAAAAGAAATAAAAGAATTTGTCATTACAACAACTAAATTGCATTGAATGCATGTTAGTGTGGAGAAAATGATGGCAGCACCTCCTTGAATCTTGAATTTGAAGGTCTTCTTCTGTGCTGAAATCTACATGAAGCAGGGATGCTCCTCCACTGACGACCTCTGACCTTCAGAAGGTCTCAGTGAGGATGAAGCTTCCAGTCTTCACACATCTGAAGGCAGATAAAAAGAATAGATTTCACAGTAAAATTAACATTCATATTTTTAGATTGCCACACCACAGTAGGGTTTAATAATTTAGTTTTTTTTAATATTTTAACTACAAATTAACTTTCAATGTTTGAAAAGGGTTTCAATTCATTTCCTGAGAAGGTTTGTTCATTTGAATTTAGTTCTACTGAGTAAAAATAGCTTGTTGTACTGCAGCCTTTATTAATTTTATTGTGATTTATTCTCTTCACATCTCTTACTTAAGTGGCAGAAGTCCATAATCTCATAAAATATACCTTAATTCTGCATTTATTCACAGCGCTTAACCAACAGTTCTCTGTGTCCATAGTTTGTAAAAGAAACCACCATCATGCCAGATAAATTATTAATTGACGACACAAACGTTAAAACAAACAAATGATATTAAACTTACAGTCTCAGCAGCTCCAAGTCTCCCTCTGCTTCACGGGTTTCAGTCTCCGTGCATTTTCCGTTTATCAGTCGTCAACTTTATGTTCCAACACAGCGCTGCACAGAGTAAAAGTCCGTTTATCCCCGCTTTATGAAAAATATTAAGAAGCTGTTGAGGACAGTCTTTACGGTGACTTTTGCTGCTAAATTAAGAGACACGCACATTAATAACTCCGCTCGTGTAAACACGA
This sequence comes from Pholidichthys leucotaenia, assembly GCA_020510985.1. NCBI lineage: Eukaryota > Metazoa > Chordata > Actinopteri > Cichliformes > Pholidichthyidae > Pholidichthys > Pholidichthys leucotaenia. Next base: position 313,790,395 of record CM035837.1, on the reverse strand, counting down.
AAGAAGTGTGCAGGCGCCGCAGGGAACACAGAAGTTTTATTTATGAAAAATATTCAGAAGCTGTTGAGGACAGTCTTTACGGTGACTTTTGCTGCTAAATTAAGAGACACGCACGTTAATAACTCCGCTCGTGTAAACACGAAAGACGTGTGCACGCGCGGCAGGGAACTCTTGCCGGATGAGAACCATTTTAACACCACAGAAGAAGAACTAGCATATCCGTTAGCTTGCTAGCTCCGTTAGCGCATCGGTTGTTTATGGTTCTCGGCCATTGTTCCTGGCTCACTGACCCGGTTTCGACCCGATTATACTCAGCACACGTTCACAAACGTAAAAATATTATATTAAAATATATTAATATTATATTAAAAGATCAATCCACGGACTTCCGGTTATGGCTGCCACGTAAGACGGACGTGTCTCACTCTGCTCTGCTCTTGGAGAAAAAAAATCGGCAAATAACTCTCATTTGGGACAGAACGTATTCCAGCGTTTGGGCGAGGATATGTCGGCGAAGCCTAAGGCTGGAAAACCAGGTAAAGGAAAAAGCGAGCCGCCGAAACAGTCTAAATTAACGGACTTTCAGGTCTGTGACGCAGCAAATAAAACTCCATATATGGCGGAGGAGGCTGGCAACGGTGCGATGTCTGCGGGGGGAGGCGCAGATGCGCTGATGGCTGCCATGAGTTCAATGAGAGCGGACTTTTCCTCTAGATTTGATGGGATTATGACAGCGTTGGAAGGAATAAGAAAGGAATTGGGTGACTGTGTAGAACGAACGGCGCAGATGGAGCTCCGTCTCGCTAGTGCTGAAGATGACGTCACCCGTCTTCAATTAAAGGTGCGCACTTTGGAAAAAAAAAATAAATCTCTGGAAAATAATATTTTGGATTTGGAATCTCGGTCGAGACAGAATAACTTGAGGCTGGTGGGTCTTCCAGAGGAATCAGAAGGTCGGGACGTATGTTCCTTTCTGGAAAAGTGGATTCCGGAGGTGCTGGGCAGCGAGGAGTTGCAATCAGCAGTGGTTCTGGAAAATGCACATCGTATTGGCCCACGGAGAGATAAGGGACCGCCGAGGACCTTAATTATGAAGTTTCTTAGCAACAGAGACAGGATGAAGATCTTCAACGCTGCACGAGCTAAAGGAGAGATTAAACACCAGGACCAGCAGGTGCGGTTCTACCCAGATTTGGCCACAGGAATCCAGCAATTGAGGAAGCAGTTTGATCCCATACGTAAGGAGCTGCGCAACCTTGGGATTCGTCATGGTGTAATCTATCCTGCGAGACTGCTGACCACGTATGAGGGCAGAACCCACATCTTCAAGACCCCAGAGGAGGCGCAGGAGTTCATCAAGAAGATCAAAGAAGAAGAGACTGGTGGGAGCTAAGCATGAACAAAATATAAGGTAGAATAATTAAGCATTTGCACAGGCATCTGACTGACTTGAAGTAAATAGTAAGTTTACAAAATATAGATTGTATTATATATTAAAAAAACAAAACAAAAACAAAACAAACAAAAATACTATGATGTACAAAGTTGTTAAAAATTTTGGAGTTAAGTTGGAAAACTACAGAGGAGAGTTAATGTTACGTTATTAAAAGCAGTAGAGTTAGGGTGATTGGGAGGATGAAGAAGGAGTGGCTTAGGCTGTTCCCCGTGGGTGTGGAACGGTCGATGGCTATATCGGGAGACAGAATTTTTCTTTTGATTTTGGGGGGTTTGCCACAAGTGTGGGAAGGGGAAAATTGTTTGTGTGTAGTTTGTAGGATGAATGTTCAACCACTCATGTTTTTGCTTCTCTGTATGAGCATTTTTTTTTTTTTTTTTTTTTTTGTTACTTATTTGTACCCGTAGGTAGACTTGGTTTGCAGTCTGGTGACAAGCCACCGGCTACTGGTCGCTGCGTGCGCGAGCGCCCTAAACCTACATGTTTTTGGTGTGCGGGAGGAAACCGGAGAAATCCCGGAGTAAACCCGCGCAACACGGGGAGAACATGCAAACTCCACACAGCTCACTGTTGGTCGGGGGCTGGGATCGAACCCACGATCTCATGATCCCCGCGGTCCCCCGGCCGAGGGTAAAACTGTGCTGCCACAGTGCTAAACCACTGCGCCACCGTGCAGCCACCGTGCATGTTTACACTGCAAGGTAATCCCAAACTCTCTATTGATCATAAACCAAAGTGTTAATCTTAATTTAACTTCATGGAATTGCAGAGGTCTACAAAATTTAAAAAAACTTAAACAAGTTATGAATAAAATAAAAGACATGGGTTCAAAAATTGTGTTTTTACAAGAAACTCATCTAATAGAGGAGGATGTTAAAAGAATTAGGAGTAGATGGCAAGGAAGTGTATTCACCTCTTCATTTTCATCCCGAGCCAGGGGAGTTATGACTCTCATACATAAATCAGTTCCTTTTCAAGTGAAAAATGTAATTGGAGACAAATTTGGAAGATATGTAATCATTCAAGGTTCTTTGCTATTAGAAAATATAAATCTTGTGAACTTATATGGTCCCAATATAGATGATCAGAAGTTCTTTGCTAATTTATTTCTTATCTTATCATCACTTACAGGGCAACATATAATAGCAGGGGATTTTAATTGTACATTGAATCCAGGTATAGATAGATCAACAGGACTGGATTGTACGCACATTGGATGTAGGATGACTATTAATCATTTTATGAAAGAATTGAGATTGTTAGATATATGGAGAGAAATGAAACCACAAGTTAAAGCCTATTCTTGTTATTCCAGTACCTACAAGACATTCTCACGTATTGATTATTTTTTGATTTCCACAGAATTAAGGTCCAAGATTCAAAACTGCTTTTATGATAACATTGTGATTTCTGATCATGCACCCTGTTGTCTAATATATGTAGATAAAAAATTGACAAAGGAATCAGGTAGATGGCAATTTCAGCATAAATGGCTTCAGGATGAGGAATTTGTCAAGTATATAGAAAAACAGATAGACGAGTTCTTTGACATCAATACTACACAAACATCAGCATGTGTAAAGTGGGAGGCTTTCAAAGCTTTTATTAGGGGACATATTATTAGTTGTACAGGATCAAAATCTAAGAAGACTCGAGAGGAGAGAGCTAAATTGGAACATAAAATAAAAAGTCTTCAGGAAAAAGCGTATGCAGGAAGTGACCCAAGGTTGGAGAATGAATTACTGATTTTGAGAGCTGAATACGACAAAAAATCAGCGAATAGAGCTGCCTCGAGTCTTCTAAGATTGAAACAATCTTTTTATGAACAAGGTGAAAAATCAGGAAAATTATTAGCATGGCAGATTAAACAATTAGAAATTAAAACACCAATTACCAGTATTATAAGTAAGGGACAGGTAGTTATAGATCCTTTAGAAATTAATAGAGCCTTTAGAGATTACTATGAAAAATTATATGATACCAAAAATGAACCTGATTTAACAAAACTAAATGGGTTTTTGAACGAACTATCTATACCGTGTATTCCAAATGAAAACAGGGAGATATTGGAGTCTAAAATTAGTCAAGAAGAAGTTGGGCTAGCCATTGATAATATGAAATCAGGAAAAAGTGCAGGACCAGATGGTCTTCCAGTTGACCTTTATAAAAAAATTTAAGAATAAATTAATAAAACCTTTTTTGGAAATGGTTTTAGAAGCATTTCAAAATAATAATTTACCATCATACATAAATAATGCCTTAATTATACTGCTGCCAAAAACAGGTAAGCCCTCTAATAAATGTGAAAATATGAGACCAATAAGCCTATTAAACGCCGACCTTAAGATAATCTGTAAAATTTTAGCAAGACGAATACAAGAAATTTTACCAAATATTATTAATCGAGATCAGAATGGCTTTATAAAGGGTAGACAAGGCTTCCATAATGTAAGAAGACTATTTAATATTATTTATTTTAATAAAGAAGCACCGGATACAGCTCTCCTATCACTGGACACCGAAAAGGCCTTTGATAGAGTTGAATGGCCCTTTCTTTTTGAAGTCCTACAAAGGTTTGGACTTGGAAATAATTTCATAAAATGGGTTCAAATAATATACAATAATGCTACAGCAGAAATCCTAACAAATAACAATATTTCAAAACCAATAAAAATCAATAGAGGATGTCGACAAGGCTGTCCACTTTCACCTTTACTGTTTACTATGGCAATTGAACCTTTAGCGATAGCGATACGTTTACATTCACAAATATATGGAATTAAAGTTGGACCAACAGAACATAAAATCTCCCTGTACGCCGATGACATAATTTTGTTTATGTCGAATCTAAAAAAATCAATTCCAACCTTGTTGAATTTAATAAAGAATTTTGGGGAAATATCAGGATATAAAATAAATAAAACTAAATCTTCAATATTAATGCTAAATGAGACCCAGAGAAATTACCCAGCCCCTGAGGTAAATCAATTCAATGTTGTAAATCAGTTTAAATATTTAGGAATCCAAATTGTGCCTAAGCTAGAATCAGTCGCCAGTGTCAACTATGAAGCCTTAATGTCAGATATCAATGAGTTAACTCAGAGATGGATGTCACTACCAATGTCGATCGGGAGAATCAATATACTTAAAAGTAATATTTTACCTAAAATACTTTATTTATTTCAATACATTCCCTTATCACCACCTTTAGATCTATTCTCAAGAATAAAAAAAAAGTTAGTGGAATTTATATGGAACAACAGGAGGGCTAGATTACGTTTGTCTTTATTATATTTACCATTTGATCGTGGAGGTCTGAAATGTCCAAATTTTATGTTGTATTATTGGTCGGCACAACTGAGGTCTATGACATATTATTTTTCATCAAATGATCTCCCTCACTGGACTGAAATGGAATCATACAATTTACCTTTACCTCTTCCCATATTCATATACTCAGATTCGGCAAAAAAATTACAAAAACAAGTTAAAAATCCATTTGTAAAGCATATGATCAAAATATGGTGTGAAGCTAAAAACTATTTAAAAGAACCACAGTTATTGTCACAATTTAGTCCAATATGGGGTAATCAATATTTTAAACCAGGGAGAGCGGACGCTGTATTTAAAGTGTGGAATTTAAAAGGGATACAAAAGATTCAGGATTTATATTTGCCATGTGCAGATAACATAATGTCTTTTGAAGAGCTGAGGATCAAATTTAATCTCAATAGAACACATTTTTTTAAATATCTTCAACTTAGAAACTTTATTCGATCAAATCAAAATAAAGCTCTCACTCGACCTATTTATTCATCCTTGGAAAAAATGATGATGAAAGATAGTAAAAGAAAGGGTATTATTTCAGAGTTTTATAACTCATTGACACTATCTTCAAGTGAAAATTCACTGAAAAGATTAAACTACTGGAAAGAAGATCTGCAAACTGAAATTTCAGAGGAACAATGGGAATTGGCTTGTACAGAAGCTCAAACCAAATCAATAAATGCACGCCTTAAATTGATACATTTCAAATGGTTAATGCGGATGTATGTTACACCGGAGGAGTTAAATAGATATAACAAAAATATACCAGATACATGCACAAAATGCATGGAAAGTAAAGGAACCCTATTTCATTGTTTATGGGAATGTAGATTAATAAGAATGTTTTGGGAAGAGGTGAGGGTAACAATTGAAAAAATAATCTCAAAACAAATCATATTGAATCCTAAACTGTTTTTGTTGGGTCTGTACCCAGAAAAGCATAATTTTAATAAAAGTGAAAGAACATTCATAGACCTCAGTTTGCTTAATGCCAAAAAATGTATTGCACTATTATGGAAAAAGACTCATAGACCAGATGTGACTCAGTGGTTAAGACAGATGTTAACAAACCTTCCATTAGAAAGAATAACATATATACTGAAATCAAAGGAAATTGTGTTTGAGAATATATGGAGACCTTTTATTGATTATGTAAAAAATTTAAACATAACTCTTGAAGAAGAAGGTGAATGATGTGTGTGGACCTTGTAAATTCCAAACTGGTGAACATAATATGTATACTTATGTATTGGATTGTTTAGACTAAACAGAGGAGCATTGTTGAAGACTTGATTTTGTTGGTGGTTGTTGGTGTTTTTAGTGCATTTTTTTTTTTTTGTAGTACTTTAGTGTTAGTGTTTGATTGTTTGTATCATGTTTGTTAAAAAAAAAAAAAGGTTCAATAAAGATATTGTGGAAAAAAAAAAGATCAATCCACGGATTTTGTGGATCGATATCGGCTCAGTCAAATGTGAATCGATCCATATCGATATATTGATCTTTTGAACCCACCCCTAATGGAAAGCTTGCTCCTTCTGTAATTAATAGCATGGTAGATAGTGTGACAGCTTCTCTGCATCAGACCCTAGACATGATGGCCCCTTTAAAAAAGAAAGTCTAATCAGAGATTTCTAACTCCTTGGCTCAACACAGAAACTTGTACCTTAAAACAGAAGACTTGTCAATCAATCAATCAATCAATCAATCAACTTTATTTATAAAGCACTTTAAAAGCAACACTCGCTACACAAAGTGCTGTACAGCAAGAGAACATAAAAGCAGGGCACTAACACAAAGAGCGCTAACACAAGAACCACAGTAAAAAAAAAAAAAAAGAATAAATTCATAAATAAAATAAAAAGTAAAATAAAATAAAAATCCATTTCATTCAATAAAATCAATGTCTCATACTGGGTCGAAGGCCAGGGAGTAAAAGTGTGTTTTAAGACGTGTTTTAAAAATGGACAGTGAAGGTGCTTGTCTGATGTCCAGGGGTAAATCATTCTATAATCTGGGGGCCATAATAGAAAAGGCTCTGTTCTCTCTGAGCTTGCGCTGACCTAAGGGACCGGGTGGGAGCGTAGGGATGCAGAAGCTCAGAGAGGTAAGGCGGAGCAAGACCGTTCAAGGATTTAAAAACAAATAAAAGAATTTTAAAATAAACTCTAAAATACACGGGCAGCCAGTGGAGTGAAGCTAAAATGGGTGTGATGTGATCTCTTCCACGTGTACCTGTTAAAAGACGAGCAGCGGCGTTTTGAACCAGCTGCAGACGGGAAAGATGACTGGCTGACACCGGCGTAAAGTGCGTTACAGTAATCCAGCCGAGATGAAATAAGAGCATGGATTACTGTTTCCAGGTGTGGTCTAGAAAGAATGGGTTTTACTTTTGCTAAACACCTTAAATAAAAGAAGCTGGATTTTTACCACAGAACAAATCTGCGTGTCTAATTTAAAATCATTGTCCATGATAAAACCAAGGTTCCTAGCTGTGGATTTAAGATAAGGAGTAAGGGGGCCCAAGTATACAGGAGGGGACTCACAGGGGTGACTAGGTCCAAACACCATCACTTCGGTCTTCTTATCATTAAAATTTAGGAAGTCAATTAGAAAGAAAATGGCTCTCCACTAAATTAGATGAAATTCTATTTAGCTTGGAGAAATCAACTTCTAATTTATAAAAAAAAATCTCTTAGGAAAGCTAGAACAAGTTATTATTCCGCATTAATAGAAGAGAACAAGAATAATCCCAGGTTTCTTTTCAGTACTGTAGCCAGGCTGACAAAGAGTCAAGATGCTGTCAAACCTAGCATTCCCTTAGAGCAGGGGTGTCAAATTCATTCCATGGAGGGCCAAGACCCTGCAGGTTTTACCTCCACCCAGTGCCTTCAACAGGTGATTTCACTGAATGTCTTCCCATTGATTGCTGATCAGCGAAAACACCTGCTGAAGATACTGGGTGGAAGTAAGACATGCAGGGTCTTGGCCCTCCATGGAATGAGTTTGACACCCCTGCCTTAGAACTTACTAGTCAGGACTTTATGAACTTTTTCAATAATAAAATTTCATCTACAGTATCAGAGATAAAATCAGTCAGGTTCTTCCCACCGTTAACTTAACTACATTAACTACTACAACTCCTTCAATTGATATCTGTTTGGATGAGTTTACTCCAACTGACCTTTTAGAGTTAGATAAAATAATTTCCTCATCCAAGCCTTCAACTTGTCTTTTAGACCCTATTCCTACCAGGTTATTTAAAGAAGTCTTCCCATTTACTGGTAGCTCTATTCTTCAAATAATCAATTCTTCATTAACATTAGGCCAGGTACCGCAGGCTTTTAAAACTGCTGTAATTAAACCCTTATTTAAAAAGCCAATGCTGGATCCAGGAGTTTTAGCTAACTATAGACCAATCTCTAATCTGCCTTTCATTTCAAAAATCTTAGAGTTGTTGCTACACAATTATTTGACTACTTGCAGGGAAGTGGTTTATTTGAAGAGTTTTGAATTTATTTATTTATTTATTTTTGATTTTGATTCAATCTGGGTTTAGAATCCATCATAGTACTGAAACAGCTTTAGTGAAGGTCACTAATGACCTTATCACATCTGATAATGGACTTGTTTCTGTACTTGTCCTTTTGGACCTTAGTGCAGTTTTTGATACTATTGATCATAATATTTTACTTGCTAGACTAGAACACCTTGTTGGACTTAATGGAACTTCGTTGCAGTGGTTAAGGTCTTATTTATCTGATAGGTTCCAGTTTATTCATGTCAATAATGAGTTTTCTTCCAACTCAAAGCTCAGTCATGGAGTTCCACGGGGATCTGTGCTAGGCCCTGTTCTTTTTAGTTTATATATGCTTCCGCTAGGCAACATTATTAGAAAGCACTGTATACATTTTCATTGTTATGCAGATGACACACAATTATACTTGTCAGTGAAGCCAGTTGATAGTAATCAGTTAGCCAAGTTAGAGGCCTGTCTGAAGGAAATCAAAGCTTGGATGACTTGTAATTTCTTGCTATTAAATTCAGATAAGACTGAAGTCATTCTAGTTGGTCCAAAAAACCTTAGAAATACCTTTCCAAATCAAACTCTTGGTTTGGATATGGTTACTCTTTCTCTTAATAGTTCTATGAGGAACCTTGGAGTTATTTTTGATCAAGATCTGTTTTTTAATTCACATATTAAACTTGTTTCTAAGACTGCCTTCTATCATTTGTGTAATATTGCCAAGATTAGGAGCATCTTGTCTCAGAGTGATGCTGAGAAACTAATTCAAGCTTTTGTTAGCTCTAGATTAGATTATTGTAACTCTTTATTATCAGGTTGTCCTAAAACATCTTTAAAAAGTCTTCAGCTGATCCAAAATGCTGTAGCAATAGTTTTAGCAGGTACTAGAAAGAGACATCATATCTCTCCGGTTCTGGCCTCCCTTCATTGGCTTCCCATAGAATTCCCATAGAATTAAGTTTAAAATCCTTCTTCTCACTTACAAAGCTCTAAATAATCAGGCCCCTTTTTATTTAAAAGATGTGATACTACCCTATCATCCTAACAGAGCACTGCGCTCCCAAAATGCAGGATTACTTGTAATACCTAGAATCTCCAAAAGTACAATGGGAGGCAGAGCCTTCAGTTATCAAGCTCCTCTCCTTTGGAACAGCTGCCAATCTGGATTCGGGAGTCAGACTTGATTTCTGTTTTTAAGAATAGGGTTAAAATCTTCCTTTTTGATATAGCCTATAATAAGGGTTGGATCAGGTGCCCCTGAACCCTCCCTTAGTTATGCTGCTAATAGGTTTAGACAGCTAGGGGCCCTCCATCAATGCACTGGGCTTCACTCCTTTCTTCCCTGTCAATGAAATATTTTTGCTGGTCATTAACATCTGTTTGTTCTCTCCCATAGACGGAGTCCCTGCCGTGCTGTTTGCTCTCTACATGTCTGTTCTTTTCTTCTTCTTCTCTAACCCCTCACCCCCCAGCCAGTAGCAGCAGATGACTGCCCATTCCGGAGCCTGGTTCCGCTGGAGATTTCTTCCTGCTAAAACGGAGTTTTTGCCAAGTGCTTGCTCACAGGGGATCACCTGATTGCTGGGGTCTTTCTGCAATTGTGGGGGTTTCCCCTACAGTTGAAAGCGCTATGAGATGACTGTTGTTGTGAAATGGCACTATATACTGTAAATAAAGTTGAATTGAGTTCACAAAACACATATATTTATCAAAGGGGGATGACACAGGGAATAAGTATTGAACATGCTTGGTGAAATGCATTTAATATCTAGTAGAAAAGGTTTTGATAACAGCTTCCAGATGTCTCCTGTATGGAGAAACTAGGTGCAAGCATTGCTCAAGAGTGATTTTTAGCCCATTCTTCCAAACAAAGTGTCTTCAAATCTTAAAGGTTCCATGGGTGTCTTCTATGAACTCTGATCTTCAGTTCCTTCTATAGATTTCCAATTGGATTCAGGTCAAGTGACTAACTTGACATGGAGATGAAGCTGAGTACAGAGGGCTTATCCAGGACTTCGTGGACTGGTGCCATCGGAACTGCCTCCAGATCAACGCGAGGAAAACTAAGGAGCTGGTGGTGGACTGCCGCAGGCATGGGCAGCCCCTCACAGTACCAGTAAATATACAGGGAACAGACATCGAGATGGTGACATCCTATAAGTACCTGGGTATTCATCTGAACAATAAACTAGACTGGTCACACAATACTGATGCACTCTACAAGAAGGGACAGCGCAGGCTGTTCCTGCTGAGGAGACTCAGGTCTTTTGGTGTACAAGGGGCGCTGCTGAAGTCATTCTATGACACGGTGGTGGCATCAGCCATCACTTTTGGAGTGGTCTGCTGGGGCAGTGGCATTACTGCAGCCGATAGGAAGAGACTGAACAAACTGATTAAGAAAGCTAGCTCTGTCCTGGGGCAGCGCCTTGATCCGATGGAGGAGATAGGAGAGAGAAGGACGGTGGCTAAACTGTCATCTCTGCTGGAGTCCGAGTTCCACCCTATGCAGGACATACTGAATGCACTGAGGAGCTCATTTAGCAGCAGACTACATCATCCCAGGTGCACAACCGAGAGGTTTCGTAGGTCCTTCCTACCAACGGCTGTCAGACTGTACAACCTAAGCAGGGCTGCTCGCAGAGATAGCAAAAAGACGTAACAAACTAATAGTTTTTTGAATGCAAAAGATGCAATAGACTTACACAATGGTCCCCTCCGGCATACAACTAGGAACATACCGGTCGCTATGGAGGGTGAGAATATGTATGGGCACATAATCATACCATGTAGGGATAACTAAGTAGACGGTTATGCTGTTTCATTCCATCTAGCAACAATGCTCTGCACTGTGTGTGTTTATATATTTACATATTTATTCCATCTAGCTACAATGCTCAGCACTGGGTGTGTTTATATATTTATATATCTACATATTATTCCATCTAGCTACATTGCTCCGCACTGTGTGTGTTTATATACTTGCATATTTATTCCACCTAGCTGCAATGCTCCGTACTGTGGGTGTTTATATATTTACATATTTATTCCATCTAGCTACAATGCTCTGCACTGTGTGTTCATATATTCATATATTTATTCCATCCAGCTACAATGCTCTGCACTGTGTGTGTGTGTATATATATATATATTTTATAGTAATACGTACATATGTATATTAGCTGCTCTTGCTTGCTTGTTTTTTTCTTGCCTTCTGATTGTTGCTCTGAGTGTTGCTATCCCTGTGCTGTTGCAATCCTGGAATTTCCCCGTTGTGGGACTAATAAAGGCTTATCTTATCTTATCTTATCTTAACTGGGCCATTCTAGCAGCTTTATTTTTCTTCTCTGGAGTCAGTTGAGAGTTTCCTTGGCTGTGTGTTTGGGATCATTGTCTTGCTGAAATGTCCACCCTTGTTTCATCTTCAGCATCTTCACAGATGACAATAGGCTCTTATCAAGGACGTCTCTGTACATTTGTCCATTACATCTTTCCTTCAATTATATGAAGTCTGCCTGCACCATGTGCTGAAAAAAACACCCCCACACCATGATGGGATGTTCAGTGCCATTTCTCCTTCAAACATGCTGTGTGTTGTGGCACCCAAAAAGTTCAATTTTGGTCTCATCTGACCAGATTATATTCTCCAAACATTTTACTGTCTTGCCCAAATGTTGTGCACAAACTTTAAACAAGCTTCAACATTCTTTTTCTTCAGCAATGAAATCTTGCGAGGTGAACGGGCACAAAGCCCCTGTTGGTTGAGTGTATTACTTATTGTTTTCTTTGAAACAGCAATACCTGGTACCTCCAAGTCTTTCTGGAGCTCTCCACGAGTGGTCTTTGACTCTTGGATAACTCTTCTGATAATTCTTTTGACTCCTCTGTCAGAAATCTTGCGAGGAGCTCCTGGTCGTTGCTGGTTTATGGTAAAATGGCGTTCTTTCCACTTCTAAATGATGGCCCCAACAGTGCTAACTGGAAAATTCAGCAGTTTAGAAATGCACCCGTAACCAACACCATCATTATGTTTTGCAACAATCAGGTTACAGAGGTCTAGAGAGAGCTCCTTTCTTCTACCCATCATGAATTTTTTGTGGTGTGACAATCTGATATTCACAGACCTTTTTAAAGGCTATCAGCCAGGACTTAACCAGCTGAAATTAATTTGCACTGATTGAGGATGTGATGGCTTCCTAAATTCTGATGGATTTCAGCTGGTTTCTTGGCTTATATGCCTTTTTGCAACTCTTTTTCTTCATGTGTTCAGCACTTATTCCCTGTGTCATTCCACTTTATTAAATATAACTTATTTTGTGAACACAGTTGCCTTGATTTCTTTGTATTTATGGATTACTTGGAATATTACTGATATCTGGTGAAAATCTCAGGTGCATCAGAATTATGTTTAATGAGAAAAATGTTGACATGTTCAATGCTTATTTTCTCCACTGTATAACTATAGTTAGGGTGCAGTTAAGTTAAAAACAAAATGCTGTTGTACTGGAGAAAATGGCAAGTGTTATTCTGTCATCATAAATTAACTGGACAGAACATAATCAGAACATCACAACACTGTTTTAAGCTATAGGTATGCCATTCTGTCAGCTTAAATATACCTATCAGAACATCATACCACTGTATTAAACTGCTATACTTTTCTGTCAGCTTAAATGTACCTACTGGAACATCATAGCATGTGTAGGTATGCTATTCTGACAAAGTAGGCTAAACCAATAGATATACGGGGGGGGGGGGGGCTCAAAAGTTCACAGGCTGAAAAGTTCATAGTGGTCAAATTTGACCAAATGTGGTTTATTTTTCAACATAGTCTCACCTTTGGTCAACACACTTCTTCCATTGGTGTTGCAGCGCTTCGATTGCTGTGGTTAAAAAATAAACTAAATTAGATCAAATTTGACCACTATGAACTTCTCAGCACCGCCCCCCCCCCCCCCCCCCGTATCTAGCAGAGTGCTATACAGGTATGCCACTCTGACAAAGTATGCTAAAATGTCAGAACACCTGACCAACCTCATGTTTTTGTTCCGTCGTCTACATTTGGTCTGGTTAGCTTTAGTGTCACACTGCTCCTTTTTTTTAGCAAACGAAACAACTTTTTGTGAGGTACCTATGTCTTGTTGTCATGATGACGTTTGTGTTGTTAGCACAGACTGGTAATTAATAAATATGCTACTCACCTTCCAAAGTGTTTTCTGCAGTTCTGGGCACATCAGTAATTGTACTTTAAAGTTGAAACTGAGGAAGACTACACCATGTTAGTTGGTGAACTTAGCCATATTAGCTGGTGGCTTGTCACCAGACTGCAAAACAAATCTACCTACGGGTACAAAATAAGTCCAAAAAAAAAAAAAAAACTTGGTTTTTTTAAGCTAGAATATCCTGGTCTTATCTGGGTGTGATTTGGACTCAAACCTGAATTTTGAATTTGTATACTTTATTGATCCCCAGAGGGGAAATTGAGGGCATCCACCTGGATGGATGAAGCAGCCACAGTACGGCGCTATCCCTTAACCATTCACACACACATTCACACCTAGGGCCACTTTAGAGTCTCCAATTAACCTAACCTGCATGTTTTTGGCCTGTGGGAGGAAACCGGAGTAATCCCGGAGTAAATCCACGCAGATACAGGGAGAACATGCAAACTCCACACAGATCACTGTTGGTCAGGGGCTGGGATCGAACCAGGGATCCCATGGCCAAGGGTGAATTGCTGTGCTGGTGCAGTGCTAACCACTGCGCCACCACACCGCCACATTAAGACAGTAGTGAAGTCAGCCTATTATCACTTAAAGAACATAGCAAGGATTAAAGGGTTGATGTCTCAGCATTATCTAGAAAAACTTGTCCATGCATTTATCTTCAGCAAACTGGACTACTGTAACGCTGTCCTCGCAGGTCTCCCTAAAAAGTCCATCAGACAGCTGCAGTTAGTTCAGAACGCTGCTGCTCGAGTCCTCATTAAGACCAAGAAAGTAGATCATATAACTCAAGTCCTCGGATCTTTGCACTGGCTTCCTGTCTGTCAAAGAATAGATTTGACAGACAGGAAGAGGAGAGAAGAGAGCTATTAGAATAATTAACAAAGCTGCTTACAGGGAACCAACAAACCCACTTTTTCTTAAATTAAAAGCTCTCAAGTTGAAAAATCTGGGTGACTTTAAAACTGCAGTAATAATGTTTAAAATGAAGAAACTATCACTGCCTGCAAATATCCAAAAGTTGTTCCAAATAAGGGCGAAACAATATCATTTCAGAGGAACATGTATATTTCAAAAACCTTCAGTGAGAGCTACTACCAAGAAACATTGTCTCAGTGCAAGGAGTCAGATTGTGGAATGCTTTTGGACCTGAATTAAAATCATGTACAACGCTTGGACAATTTAAACAAAAACTAAAGGAAGAAATACTCCAAACATATATACAAGATGACATGTAAAATCATATAAGAATTATCATATTCAGTCTGTGCTGTGCTGTTGCTTAGTTGTTTTTTTTTGGTCACGTTTTGTCTTAGCTTTGTTCTGAATTGTAACCGCTTGTCAGATTGCCGAGCGGTCAAGGCACATCAGAGAAGAGCGGAGGCTTCCAAAAGTTTGCAATCAGCAATTTTACATTTTATTCCAAAGATACTTCAGTGGCAACAACTCCAATGAACATCCGACACCCATCACAAACCAAATGAAAACACCTGTTAATATACTAGTGAGATAATCAACCTAACTGGCACATATCATAACCCCAGGTAAGACGATAAACATTTTCATATTTCCACATATACCCAATAACATCTAAAAGAAACATAAATACATAAATAATTTCCCACCTATTTACAGAATAAATAACACACCATAAATACACCATAAATAATACAATAAATAATTTAAACCCCTATTTACATATTAAATTCCCCCTTTACTCAACCATCCTATACTGCCTCCTGCTGGTATCCTTTAAAAGGCCCTCAAACACCTGAGAAGTCTTCTGCCCGGACACCACCAGGAAGCATGCTGGCAAAGGTTCGTGGTTTTAAGACTGATCAATTGCCTCACCCAGTTAACATAATTAACATTAACAATGATCTCACAAAAGGGATTGAATTCACTCAAACAGACCCTGAAATTATATGTGCATTTTTACAATACAATACATGTTGACCTTTGTAAATATAAATCCTTCTACACATATATTTACACAGACCATAACAGTGGCGACACTCCGTCATCACACTGCTCCTGTTTTGTTTTTCTTTTGAATTCTTGGATGGAATATGGGTGGGCTATATAAGCTGCTGCTTCAGCCATCACCCATTCCGGTTAACTTATGCTGAACTGTATAATCGGAGGAGTTATTGTTTCATTTGACCTTGTTAGATTTTTTTCCCCCTTTGTTATATTATTCTGTTCCTTTCTTTTAATCTTTACTTTTAATCTATCCAAAATAAAGATTCATTCATTCATTTCAAAATACTCCTGTTGGTTTATAAAGCTCTGAATGGTTTAGGGCCAAAATACATTTCAGATCTGCTGGTTCATTACAAACCACCGAGAGTCCTCAGGTCATCAGGGTCAGGCCTACTATCTGTGCCCAGAGTTAGAACCAAACATGGTGAGGCAGCATTCAGTTTTTATGCTTCTCACATGTGGAACAAACTCCCAGAAAGCATCAGAGTTGCTGAAACTCTCAGCTGCTTTAGAATTGCGGTTAAAAACTTTCCTATTTGCCGCTGCCTTTCAGTAGAACAACTGTTAATCTCCTACAATGCAATGTAACTGTTATTTCTTGCACCCTTTCTGTATTATTCTATTTTAGCTTATTTTTCTTTCTCTTTAATTTACAGTGGTGTGAAAAAGTGTTTGCCCCCTTCCCGATTTCTCATTTTTTGTATGTTTGTTGCACTTAAATGTTTCAGATCATCAAACAAATTTAAATGTTAGACAAAGATAACACAAGTAAACACAAAATGCAGTTTTTAAATGAAGGCATTTATTATTAAGGGTAAAAAAGAATCCAAACCATGGCCCTGTGTGAAAAAGTGATTCCCCTCCTCTGTTAAAACATAAATTAACTGTGGTTTTGTGGAGAGTGCAAATGAAGGAACCAGACCTGCACGACAGACGAGCTTTATTTCTCTCTCTCACTTCATTCATACACAGAAAAAGACTTTTCTCAATACACCAGGGTCTCTCCTTTTATATCACTCCATTCCTTCCCCCTGTTGCCTGAAATCTTGCATCACAATACATTCACACATTACAATACTTACTGTCCTCCATTAAAATCCCTCACGCTCTGCCGGCATAGGGAATATTCCCCTCCCCTCTGCTTCCAGTCTGAGATGATTATCCCAGCGTGGGTTCCCTACACCGCCCCCCCCCCAGAGTCTCAGACTGAGTTTCAACCCTCACGTGCTTTTGGCTTCAGTCTCCTCTCATATCTGCTGTAACGAGGGTCCTTCGACTCCGCGGCGCTGCTGTGCTGGTTGGGGGCTCTTGGGGGTGTGTCTGTCTGCGGGTGGGCAATGGTGAGGGGGGGGGACATTCTACTTGCCCGTGTGGCTGCTCTGATGAATCTTCTGATGAGTCTTCTTCCGGCTTTCAGAGAGAGCAGACGCATTTCTTCTCCTCTCCCTTCTCCTCCTCCCTTCACTGATCCCAGCTTGCTGTGTCCTGTCTGTGTTTCGCTCCTCTTCTGCTGCATCTCGACCCAAACGGAAAATAATGGAATTGAGCTGGGCTTTAAATGCGACTGACACCATTTTAAATGAAGATCGGGCCAGGGGGAGCCCAAGTGGGGAGACTCATGGACAATTGGGAACTCATGTGTCTGTGTGATTCAATTGAAGATGCGGAAGACATCTATCTGTTTGGCTTATGATCACAGGATTTCTACTTTGGCTTTGGAGTTTCCTGATGTATCAGAAATTAAAGAAGTTGGAAGAGCTGATCAAAATGCGGACCCGGCAAAGCTCCTTCAACAATTCGACAAGTTGGGGAGTGCACTGATAGCGGCAAATGGTGAACTGAATGGTGGCTAATTCAGTAGGTGGATTACATCTTGGAGTCGCTGGTGCTCTCCAGGGAATGATTTTAAAGCCTGTAAATGTGCTGCACAGAATCGCATGAGATGGAAAATTTTTATGCTCTAAGTGAACTGTGCTCATCTGGCCTTGATTCGGCGTCCTTGGTATTCATCCCCCCAGGAGAGTAGATAAGGCAGAAGAGAGTTTTGGCTTCTCTTTAACCCAAACAATTAACAAACAATTGCTGTTGTTCAGCAAACTGATCTCTTCAAGGACAGCGTTATCATGTGTCTAATACAGAACTTTGCCATCTGGCATGCACGAAGAGAGATAGACTCTGTGGACATGCTTATCTGTGTTTAGAATACATGAACATAACATCCATCCGTTGCCAGGAGGCGCTCCTTTGTTGTGCACCAGCAACTGATACATCCACACTGCATTCATACTGATTACATGCTGACTACACACACTGGTCTCTTTCTTGCTCCTTTGTTCTTGTGTGATCTGTATTGTCTGCTAATTGTGCATTAGAGGGTTTTTTTCTATGTAATCACAATTTTGCTCATACGAGCTTTATTTTGATTAACTATGTTTTTTTTTTCTCTCTGCCCATTGTGTCATTCCCCCCCCATTCCCCTCTTTACCCTCCACTGTATGACAGGCGCCTTGCATGGCTGCCGCATCATTGGGAAGTGCTTATCGAGCACGCCCAATGTCAAGTCAAATTCCTCGTATGTTTTAAACATGCTTGGCAATAAAGCTATTCTGATTCTGATTCTGATTCTTCTACCTGGGGAGTTCTCAGTGGGGGTCTTCCACGCCAAGGGGCCTGAGCCAACATCACTTGCTCGTCCACCACCACAAAGGTGGGCTTAAGTCTGTCTATACATATTTTCTCCCGACAACCCCCCAAATCTAACAAAAAATGTTTGTTCCCTGGTTCCAGCACTCTGAACGGGCCATCGTAGGGTGGGCGCAATGGGGGGCGGTGGGCATCGTGCCTGACAAACACTAACGCCGCATTCTTCAAAGTTTTTGGCACAAAAGCGCGTGGAGAACAGTGGTGGGCCTGGCCCGGTAGCGTGCCTGTATTTGCGCTATGCTGTGAACGCTGAGACAGATGGTTGTCCGGCGCGGGATTATCTGGTAAAAATTCCCCGGGGAGCCGCAGTGGCTGAGAAAAAACAAGCTCCGCCGGGGAAGCCTCCAAATCCTCTTTTGGTGCGGAACGCAACCCTAACAGAGCCCACGGCAACCAGTCTACCCAATTTTCATCCGTAAGCGAAGCCCTGAGCGCTGCTTTCAGTGACCTATGGAAACGCTCGCATAACCCATTGGCCTGTGGGTTGTTCGCGGTTGTGCGATGAATTGCTACACCCAGGCTACAGGCCATTGCGGACCACAGGTCAGAACTAAACTGAGGGCCCCTGTCGGACGTGATGTCCGACGGGATACCAAAACGTGCCACCCATGTTGTCAAAAAGGCACGTGCCACGTCCGCAGACGTGGTTGCCGCTAGCGGGACTGCTTCTGGCCAGCGTGTGGTGCGGTCCACCACTGTCAGAAGGTGCGTGGACCCCTGCGATGGCGGGAGGGGGCTCACGAGGTCCAGGTGAACATGGTCGAACTTCTTAGCCGGTATACGAAACGGCTCCAAAGGGGCCTTCGTGTGTCTGTGTACTTTGGCTTGTTGGCACGCTACGCAGGCTGCAGCCCACTCTTTCACTTGTTTGCGCAGGCCTGGCCATACGAGCTTCACTCCCACCATTTTGACTGACGCGCGCACTCCTGGGTGCGACAGAGTGTGAACTGACTCAAACACACGGCGGCGCCAAGCAACTGGGACCACCGGGTGCGGGTGTCCTGTGGAGACGTCACAGATTGGGGGGGCTGCCGTCTTGCAGTACTCTGCTCTCCAGCCTTAACCCTGTTGATCCAGACTGGAGCGCGCACACGTCAGCATTGCCAATCTGCTCTGCGGCCATGGCTGTATAATCTATCCCTACGCAGACTGGGGCCACCACTGTGTGTGAGAGGCAGTCCGCCACCGCATTCAGTTTACCTGCCACATGCTGAATATCGGTCGTAAACTCCGAGATCGCGGCCAGCTGTCTCTGCTGCTGGCCCGACCATGGTTCCGAAACCTTGGCCATTGCGTACGTTAGCGGCTTGTGGTCCACGCAGTGAAGCTGCACCCTTCCAGCCAGAACTGGAAGTGGCGTATGGCCAGGTGGAGAGCCAGCAACTCTCTGTCGAATGCGCTGTATTTACGCTCACTGTCACGCAAAGCTCTGCTGAAAAAACAAAGGAGCTTTATTTCCCTCTCTCACTTCATTCATACACAGAAAAGACTTTTCTCAATACACCAGGGTCTCTCAGAATCAGAATCAGAATCAGAATCAGCTTTATTGGCCAAGTATGCACAACACATACAAGGAATTTGACTTTGGCTAAAAACTTGCTCTCATTGTTCAGGTGGAGGATTTAAATAAGGATTCAATGACAAACAGAGTATGTACAGTAAATTACAGTCTGTCCACGTTTCTATAAAAGGATGCAAATATATACAGGAATATATGCAGTTATTTACTCGGACTAACCACACTTTGCAGAAATATATGAAAAAATATACAATCACACAGTATTTCAATGTGGACTCAGATTCAGTGATATAATGTGAATGAAGTAAAAAGCAGTGTGAGAGTTATGTGCAATGTAATAATGGATGAAAAGTCATGAGTACAGCAAACAGGTAGGACTAGGTGAATGTTAGGAGTTCATCAGAGTGATGGCTTGAGGAAAGAAACTGTTCCTGTGACGGGTGGTTTTGACCTTCAGTGATCTGTAACGACGACCAGAAGATAGAAGTTCAAACAGTTTGTGGCCGGGGTGTGATGGGTCAGCACAGATGTTTCCCGCCCGTTTCCTGGTTATGGACCGATATAAGTTCTCAATGGAGAGTAGGTCGGTACCAATGATCCTCCCTGCAGACTTAATGATCCGCTGCAGTCTGGTCTTGTCCTGTTTAGTGGCAGATCCAAACCAGACAGTGATGGAAAAGCAAAGGACAGATTGGATGATGGCGGTGTAGAAGACAACCAGCAGCTCCTGAGGCAAATCAAACTTCTTGAGCTGACGCAGAAAAAACAACCTCTGCTGGGCCTTTTTCCGGACAGTGTCTATATGGGAGGACCACTTCAGGTTCCCGGAGATTGTGGTACCCAGAAACTTGAAGGAGTCCACAGTGGACACTGTGCTGTTGAGGATGGTGAGTGGGGGGAATGAAGGGGGGTGTTGCCTGAAATCCACAGTCATCTCCACCGTTTTGGCTGGGTTAAGTTCAAGATGGTTCTGGCTGCACCAGAGGATCAGCTGCTCCACCTCCCGCCTGTATGCAGACTCATCATCATCCCGGATCAAACCGATGACTGTGGTGTCGTCCGCAAACTTCAGGAGCTTCACCGAAGGGTCCTCTGAGGTGCAGTCGTTGGAGTAGAGGGAGAAGAGCAGTGGGGAAAGGACACATCCTTGGGGGGCGCCAGTACTAATTTTTCGGGAGCTGGATGTAAATCTCCCTAGCTTCACCTGTTGCCACCTGTCAGTCAGAAAGCTGGAGATCCACTGGCAGGTGGAGGGGGGCACCTTGAGCTGGAGGAGTTTCTGATGAAGAATGCCTGGGATGATGGTGTTGAACGCTGAGCTGAAGTCGACAAACAGGATCCTGGCGTACATCCCTGGGGAGTCGAGGTGTTGCAGGATGTAATGTAGTCCCATATTCACTGCATCATCCACTGACCTGTTTGACCGGTAGGCAAACTGCAGTGGGTCCATCAGGGGGCCTGTGATGACCTTCAGGTGGTTCAGCACCAATCTCTCCAAGGATTTCATGACCACAGAGGTCAGGGCAACAGGTCTGTAGTCTCCTTTTATATCACTCCATTCCTTCCCCCTGTTGCCTGAAATCTTGCATCACAATACATTCACACATTACAATACATACTATCTGTGGCGATGTTAAAATAAGACACGGCGTCTGGAGTTTTAATGAAGTTTATTGATCAAATCATCGCCATCACGGAGCTCACCCCATCTGCTGCATAAGCATGCTGGAGCGAAGCTCTCAGGCTCTCATGAGCTGTAGTCAGAAGCAGAAAGAGAAAGAGAGTGAACATATGAATTCAGCCACTTAAATACCCAGCAGCGGACAATACATCAAAGGCATTTTATCATCAAAGGAAATGCATTCAGGCATGTGACATTTGTACCACAATGCGAGCAGGAAGCATGAATGTTTGCATTTGAGCCATACATATCCACAGGATGCTGGTGCCTGAACTAAGCACAGGAAGGCTGCCTATTGATCTCAACACACACATCTCACTGTCCTGTTAATTGCTCTAGTCGAGCGCTGTGTTTGTCCGTGGCTGTTGTGGGGGGGTACCCCACACTATCCTCCATTAAATCCCCCATGCTCTGCCGGCATAGGGAATATTCCCCTCCCCTCTGCTTCCAGTCTGAGATGATTAGCCCCCGGCCAACAGTGATCTGTTTGGAGTTTGCATGTTCTCCCCGTGTCTGCGTGGGTTTACTCCGGGATTTTTCCGGTTTCCTCCCACATGCCAAAAACATGCAAGTTAGGTTAATTGGCATCAAAACTGGGGATTCTAAATTGTCCTTAGGTATGGCTGTGAGAGTGAATGGTTGTCTGTCTCTCTGTGTTGGCCCTGCAATGGACTGGCGATCTATCCAGGGTGTACCCTGCCTCTTGCCCAAAGATGCTGGATAGGCTCCAGCCCCCCCGCGACCCTTTGCGCGTCGCGGGGGGGCTGGAGGGGCCTACAGTTTTATCACATCTTTGGAAAGCTGACTTCAATTTCTCTAGCCACACCAAGGCCTGATTACTGCCACACCTGCTCTCAATCAAGAAATCACTTAAATAGGACCTACCTGGCAAAGTGAAGTAGACCAAAAAATCCTCAAAAGCTAGACATGATGCTACGATCCAAAGAAATTCAGGAACAAATGAGAAACAAAGTTATTGAAATCTACCAGTCTAGAAAAGGTTATAAAGCCATTTCTAAAGCTTTGGGACTCCAGTGAACCACAGTGAGAGCCATTATCCACAAATGGCTTAAACATGGAACAGTGGTGAACCTTCCCAGGAGTGGCCGGTCGACCAAAATTACCCCAAGAGCACAGCGACAACTCATCCAAGAGGTCACAAAAGACCCCACAACAACATCCAAAGAACTGCAGGCCTCACTTGCCTCAGTTAAGGTCAGTGTTCATGACTCCACCATAAGAAAGAGACTGGGCAAAAATGGCCTGCATAGCAGAGTTCCAAGACGGAAACCACTGCTGAGCAAAAATAACATAAAGGCTAGTTTCAGTTTTGCCAGAAAACATCTTGATGTTCCCCAAGATTTTTGGGAAAATACTCTGGACTGACGAGACAAAAGTTGAACTTTTTGGAAGGTATGTGTCCCATTACATCTGGTGTAAAAGTAACACAGCATTTCAGAAAAGGAATATCATTCCAGCAGTAAAATATGGTGGTGGTAGTGTGATGGTCTGGGGCTGTTTCGCTGCTTCAGGACCTAGGAGACTTGTTGCGGTAAATGGAACCATGAATTTTACTGTCTACCAAAAAAAACTGAAGGAGAATATCCGTCAATCTGTTCGTGACCTCAAGCAGAAGGGCACTTGGGTTCTGCAGCAGGACAATGATCCAAAACACACCAGCAAGTCCACCTCTGAATGGCTTAAGAAAAACAAAATGAAAACTTTGGAGTGGCCTAGTCAAAGTCCTGACCTGAATCTGATAGAGATGCTGTGGTATGACCTTAAAAAGGCGGTTCATGCTCGAAAACCCTCCATTATGACTCAGTTACAACAATTCTGCAAAGATGAGTGTGCCAAAATTCCTCCACAGCGCTGTAAAAGACTCATTGCCAGTTTTCACAAATGCTTGATTGCAGTTGTTGCTGCTAAGGGTGGCCCAACCTGCAATTAGGTTTAGGGGGCAATCACTTTTTCACACAGCGCCATGTAGGTTTGGATTTTTTTTCCCCTAATAGTAAACACCTTCATTTAAAAACTGCATTTTGTGTTTACTTGTGTTATCTCTGGCTAATATTTAAATTTGTTTGATGATCTGAAACATTTATGTGACAAACATACAAAAAAAATGAGAAATCACGATGGAGCAAAAACTTTTTCACACCACTGTATTTTTTTAGTTTGCTTTTAAATTCTCATGTATTTCTTTGCAACTTGCTGTAATGCTTTAATGTTTTATGTAAAGCACTTTGAATTGTCTTGTACACGAAATGTGCTATATAAATAAACTTGCCTTTCATTAAAAAGTAATTTTATCCTTCTTATAAGTCGTGATGATCTACAGGTGGCATTGATTGTCCATTTTTTCATAACCTCTCTGTTGCATCTTCTTCAAAAATATCTAGTGTCTCCATTTTCATACACACTCTTCTCTTTGCTTACTATTCGCGGTCGCCACAGTGGATCATGGGTCTGCATTTTGATTTGGCAAAGATTTTACCCTGGATGATCTTCCACCACTTCCACCGGAGTGGTGGCCTAGTTGATGGAGCATCTGCCCCAGAACCAGGAGGCTGGGTGTTCAAGTCCTGGCCAGGTCATACCAAAGACCATATAAAAATGGTACTTCCTGCCTTCTAGCTTCGTGTTCAGCATAATAGAATGGTGGAAGGAGAAGTTGTTTGTGGTGGTGCCTTGCATGGCAGCGACCCCGTTGATTCTACATGTGATTAACATTGTAGATAGGAGAAACGTAGTTTTGTTCTACTGTACATGATTGGCTGTATGGACTGAATGACAACAGAGATGACTTCTTCTTCTTCTGATGGAGCCTTCTCCAATTACCCAGACTTTGGACCACCACAAGAAGTACACTGTTGTTGTTTTGTTTTTTTGTGTTCCCGCTGTGGCTGGGTAACCAACTTTCCTTTCCCCATTCTGTTTATGTTGAGCACTAAGCTAGAAGGCAGAAAATTCCATTTTTAAGATCTTTTGTATCACCAAGCTGGGGCTTGAACCCACAACCTCCCTACTATGAGGCAGATGCTCTACTTCTAGGCCACCACACCAGTAAGTTTCTGCATTTTATGATTTTTTTTTTTCACTAAGAAGCCATATTGTCAATAAAAACTGGTTCACTTCCTCTCACCGCGTGTTGCCATGGGTCATTTTTTATACTTTCCACCTGCCATAGCTTCCTGTGTTTCATCTAAAAGTCCAAACTGTTCTGAAAATTGCTTTCAGAGGTTGCATACCTAAAATTTTGTTCTGGAACAGTCCAAAAAGTCTGAAAGTCCAGATTAAATGAGTGAAAACACCCCAAGTCACTTTCATGAGACACACACAAAAAAGGCAGGGCAAAGCCAACTTAAAATTTCGCAATAGCAAACATCAAATCCTAGAAGTCTCAACTACACAAAGTTCTGTTCATCTCAGCATTCAACCACGTTTCAAACATTTTTTTCTTAAATTTGCAAGGTTTTCGTCGTCCATTTTTAATGATCCCCTTTGCAAACTTTTTACAGATTAATAAACTAATTTGGCATTGCAGTATAATAAAGACGTGCTCGTAGTCTATATTATAAAGTGCTACTTTATAAACTCAAAAGTTTAATAAGAGAAACCTTGGAATGAGCTCTAAAGAACAATATTCTAAAAATAATATTCATGATCTGCAAAGAACCTTTGAAAGGCAATCTAAAGTTAAATTTAAATACAAGCATAGAAATTGTAAAATGAGAAAAATTCAAAATGTGTCACGCCGCGCCATTCATCAGCGGTGCCACCTGCTCCCGCACCTGCTCGTCATCAACGGCGAGGGATAAAAGCCGTCTCGTCCTGAGCTTCGGCCTGAAGCCGTCAGACTTCGTCCCTCACCGTTGTGAGTCTTTTCCAAACTTCAGCACAAACATTTGGGTAAGAAGCCCTTACCTTCTTTTTCTCCAGTCTGCTCCCCTGTGCACAGGTGGATTTCCCGGCGGCGGACGACGTCCTACCAACGCCCATTCCTCGCTGCTGCACCGAGCTCTCCAGGTGGCTGTCTCCCGGGTCTCGCCCCTTGCTGTGCCAGCTATCCTGTCCATCCAAGTAAGTCCTTCTCTCGCCATAATCTCCTCTGTGTTGGTGTATGCCCGTCACCCTCTCCCTGTGCTTTTTCCATAGGGTTGCCCGGCTGTACGGTCACCTGCCTCTGTGCCTGAAGCAGACGCCACCACCAACACATTGACATCCCACAGACACGCACTCATTCACGCCTGTTGTCAATAAACTATTTGAACTACTCTGAGCCTGTGTGTGTGCGTCTCCTGAGCCGTGCGTTATGTCAGTACGGCTTCAGCAGAGCGGCTCGGCAGACGGCGGGCTCGCACACCGGTTTTCCACTCTCGAGGCTCGAGTGGATCATATAGCTTATCAGCAACAGGTGATTTTTAATCAGTTATTGAATTTAACTAACCGGTTGGGCCGCTTGGATCCTCAACAGCCGTTCCCCCCGGCTCGTCAGGGTGGCGCGGCTCCTGCTGCTCCAGTGGCCGTCCAGCAGGCTCCGAGTGCACCGGTTCGGCTCACACCTATTCCAACCCCCGCCCGCTTTAGCAGTAAGCTCGGCGGAGCGCGGGGGTTTATTATGCAGTGTGAGTCCGTCTTCCACCGCGTGCCCGGAGATTTTCCCTCAGATCATAGCCGAATTGGTTATATCGGGAATCTCCTGGAGGGGCGGGCATTAACGTGGGCCTACGCCGTTATGGCGAGACCCAGTTATGCCGCCCTCACATATAACCAATTCGTGAGGCGCTTCCTGGAGGTCTTTGACCATTCTCTAACCGAGACGGTCCAGATCGATCGGCTTCTCGCCCTCCGGCAGGGAAGCCAGTCGGCCGCGGACTGCGCGGTCGACTTCCGGGTAGCGGCAGAGGAATTAGGCTGGAAGGAACGTCCCCTCTGCAGTCTTTTCCTCCGCAGCCTCAATGACGATCTGAGGGATGAACTGGCTGGACGGGATATTCCTGAGATGCTAGCGGAGCTGACATCCTTAGCGATAAGTTTGGATAACAGGCTGCGCGAGCGCTCCTCGGGGCGGAAGTCGTCTTCTTCTCGCCCTCGTGGAGTCTCGCCGCACCTGTTCCAAGCTCGCCCCCTGGCGGCGCTGCCAGCATCGTGCCCCGAGGAGTCGGAGCCGATGGTGACGGGCTGGACAAAGCTTTCCCCTGCGGAGAAACAACGCCGCCGTGAGTTGGACCTCTGCATGTATTGCGGAGGTGACCAACACACTGTGGAGCTCTGCCCACGGAAAGCCAGTCGGCGGGGTCCGCGAATCGCTGTAGGGGGCCTCGCGGATCTCAACCGGTTAAACACTCATACCCAATTGAAGCTGCCCATCCGTTTCTGCCACAATCCCACTGGGCATCTCACCCACGCACTGGTGGATTCGGGCGCAGAAGGCAGCTTCATTTCACAAAGCCTGGCAACCTGATTGGGCATCCGCTGTCAGGCACTCAAAAGTCCCATCTCCCTGGTCAGTCTCTCTCGTGCCCCCCTTGGGAGAGTTTCACATCAGACCATTCCCGTCCCAGTCATCATCTCAGGGAACCACCGGGAGGAGATGGTTTTTTACGTCCTGCCCAACTCTGTGTCGCCCGTCATCCTGGGGTATCCCTGGCTACGCCTCCACAACCCTGTCCTGGATTGGAAGTCAGCTGGGGTATCGGCATGGAGCACGTTTTGTATGGGCACCTGCCTTCAGTCCGCTGCCTGCTCCCCATCCGCTTCTTCCCCTGTGGCGGACGCAGCACCTCCGGACCTGTCTCTGGTGCCTCCGGAATTTCACGACCTGGGTATGGTGTTTAGCAAGACGAAAGCTATGTCTCTTCCCCCTCATCGGCCCTATGACTGTGCCATCAACCTCCGCCAGGGGGCTCCCTTACCTTCTGGTCGGCTCTACAGCCTGTCTGCGCCGGAGAAGGAGACAATGAACACCTACCTGAAGGAATCACTGAGCGCTGGGATAATTCGCCCATCGTCGTCACCCGTGGGGGCAGGGTTCTTCTTCGTGGGGAAGAAGGACGGGTCTCTCCGCCCCTGCATAGACTACCGTGCGCTCAACGACATCACTGAGAGGGACCGTTACACCCTGCCCCTCATGGACACTGCCTTTCACTCCCTCCAGGGGGCGACCTGGTTTACCAAGCTGGATCTATGCACCGCTTACCACCTCGTCAGGATTCGGGAGGGAGATGAATGGAAGACAGCCTTCCGTACCCCGAACAGCCACTTTGAATACCTAGTCATGCCGTTCGGGTTGACCAACGCTCCTGCCGTCTTTCAGCGCCTCATCAATGACGTCCTCCGGGATTTCATCGGCCTCTTCGTGTTCGTCTACCTGGACGATATCCTTATCTTCTCCAGGTCCAGGGACGAGCACCAGGTCCATGTGAGGCGGGTCCTCCAAAGACTGCTGGAGAATCGGCTCTACGTGAAGGCTGAAAAGTGTGAATTCTACGCTAGGACCACATCCTTCATGGGATTCATCATCTCTCAAGACCAGGTGCTCCCAGACCCAGAGAAGGTGAAGGCGGTGGTGGAGTGGCCTACTCCCGCATCCCGGAAGCAGGTGCAACAGTTTGTTGGCTTTGCCAATTTCTACCGCCGCTTTGTCCCCAACTTCAGCTCGATCGTCGGACCACTGACCCGCCTCACGTCTCCGAAGGTCCCTTTCCAGTGGACAGAAGAGGTCGCTGCTGCCTTTAATGCGCTGAAGGTGGAATTCTCCTCCTCCCGGGTTCTTCGCCAGGTCGACCCCGCGCTGCAGTGCATCGTGGAGGTGGACGCCTCGGACACGGGAGTGGGAGCAGTTCTATCCCAGCGGTCGCCTGACGATGGCGCCAAACGACCCTGCGCCTACTTCTCCCGGCGCTTGTCCCCGGCGGAGAGGAACTACGATGTGGGGGACAGAGAGCTCCTGGCCATCAAACTCGCCTTACAGGAGTGGCGCCACTGGCTAGAGGGGGCGGACCTGCCATTCGTGGTCCTGACGGACCACAAGAACTTAGAGTATTTACGATCTGCCAAGCGCCTGAACGCCCGCCAGGCGCGCTGGTCTTTGTTCTTCGCCAGGTTCCGTTTTACCATCACCTTCAGGCCAGGCTCCAAGAACGGCCTGCCTGACGCCCTCTCTAGGCAGTTTACCCCCGTGGAGGCTGAGGAGACACCCCACACCATCCTGCCCAGGTTGTGCGTCGTGGGTGCCATCTCTTGGGACATTGAGAGCAAGATCCGGAAGGCGCAGGAGGTGGAACCTGATCCTGGCGGCGGACCAGAGGGAAGACTGTTCGTGCCATCTGCGGTCCGAGGAGAGGTCATCCACTGGCTCCACACCTCCCGGCTCACCTGTCATCCCGGCACCTCCCGGATGATCAACCTCCTCCAACGGTCTTTTTGGTGGCCAGGCCTGCGGAGGGACGCAGCCCGCTACGCCCGGGCTTGCCCAATCTGTGCCACCAGCAAGTCGGGAAATGCCCCTCCAGCGGGTCTGCTCCAGCCCCTGCCCGTTCCTGGCAGGCCCTGGTCGCACATCGCGTTGGATTTCGTCACCGGACTCCCCGTTTCCAACTCCTTTGACACCATCCTGACCATCGTGGACCGTTTCTCCAAGGCGGCGCACTTCGTCCCCCTGCGAGGTCTCCCTACTGCCCTGGAGACAGCGGATCTCCTCGTCCAACATGTGGTCAGGCTGCACGGGATTCCGGTGGACATGGTCTCGGACCGGGGCCCCCAATTTTCATCCGAGGTTTGGAGGTCATTCTGTAACGCCATCGGAGCCAAGGTGAGCCTCTCCTCCGGCCATCACCCCCAATCCAACGGGCAGTGTGAGCGGACCAACCAGGAGCTGGAGGCTGCGCTCCGCTGTGTGACCACATCCAAACCTACGTCCTGGAGCAACCATCTCGCCTGGGTTGAGTACGCCCACAACACCGCCCGCTCTTCTGCAACGGGGATGTCCCCCTTTAAGGCGTCCCTGGGTTACGACCCCCCGCTGTTTCCAGCGCAGGAGAGCGAGGTAACTGTCCCCTCAGTTAGGGCGCAGCTCAGGCAGTTCCGCTCCATCTGGGCTGCCGTGCGTAGTGCGCTTTTACGCACAGCGGAGCGCAACAGGACCGTGGCGGACCGGCACAGAAGACCTGCCCCAGCGTACAGAGTTGGGCAACAAGTTTATGTGTCGACCCAGGACGTTACACTGAAGGGCGAGAGGAGGAAGCTGGCACAGCGGTTCATGGGTCCCTATCCCATCACCCGGATCATCAACCCGGTGGCTGTGCGTGTGGCTATTCCCCCCTCCCTCCGCATACATCCCACCTTCCACGTGTCAAAGGTGAAGCTGGCAGTCACCGACCCCCTTTGCCCCCCTCCTGCTGCGCAACCCGCGCCCCGGATGATTGATGGCCATCCGGCCTGGTCCGTCGCCTCCCTCCTGGACTCTCGACGCCGGGGTCGTGGGTTGCAGTACTTGGTGGACTGGGAGGGCTATGGGCCTGAGCATCGACAGTGGGTACCCTCGTCGTTTGTGTTGGACCCATCGCTCATCGCGGACTTCCACCGAGCGCACCCAGATAAGCCATCGCCAGGAGGCGCTGCTAGAGGGGGGAGTACTGTCACGCCGCGCCATTCATCAGCGGCGCCACCTGCTCCCGCACCTGCTCGTCATCAACGGCGAGGGATAAAAGCCGTCTCGCCCTGAGCTTCGGCCTGAAGCCGTCAGACTTCGTCCCTCACCGTTGTGAGTCTTTTCCAAACTTCAGCACAAACATTAGCAATACATCAAATCCTAGAAGTCTCAACTACACAAAGTTCTGTTCATCTCAGCATTCAACCACGTTTCAAACATTTTTTTCTTAAATTTGCAAGGTTTTCGTCGTCCATTTTTAATGATCCCCTTTGCAAACTTTTTACAGATTAATAAACTAATTTGGCATTGCAGTATAATAAAGACGTGCTCGTAGTCTATATTATAAAGTGCTACTTTATAAACTCAAAAGTTTAATAAGAGAAACCTTGGAATGAGCTCTAAAGAACAATATTCTAAAAATAATATTCATGATCTGCAAAGAACCTTTGAAAGGCAATCTAAAGTTAAATTTAAATACAAGCATAGAAATTGTAAAATGAGAAAAATTCAAAATGTGTCACGCCGCGCCATTCATCAGCGGTGCCACCTGCTCCCGCACCTGCTCGTCATCAACGGCGAGGGATAAAAGCCGTCTCGTCCTGAGCTTCGGCCTGAAGCCGTCAGACTTCGTCCCTCACCGTTGTGAGTCTTTTCCAAACTTCAGCACAAACATTTGGGTAAGAAGCCCTTACCTTCTTTTTCTCCAGTCTGCTCCCCTGTGCACAGGTGGATTTCCCGGCGGCGGACGACGTCCTACCAACGCCCATTCCTCGCTGCTGCACCGAGCTCTCCAGGTGGCTGTCTCCCGGGTCTCGCCCCTTGCTGTGCCAGCTATCCTGTCCATCCAAGTAAGTCCTTCTCTCGCCATAATCTCCTCTGTGTTGGTGTATGCCCGTCACCCTCTCCCTGTGCTTTTTCCATAGGGTTGCCCGGCTGTACGGTCACCTGCCTCTGTGCCTGAAGCAGACGCCACCACCAACACATTGACATCCCACAGACACGCACTCATTCACGCCTGTTGTCAATAAACTATTTGAACTACTCTGAGCCTGTGTGTGTGCGTCTCCTGAGCCGTGCGTTATGTCAAAATGTAGCAATTTAACTACGGCCAAAGGATTTTTAGTTCAAGGTCTATATGTGGGAATTTTTATTTTCCCTTATTTTACCAAATATGTTTCTGCTGCCTGAATTGAAAATGAAACTGAAATGCTGCATGTGAGACACAATATGCACATCCAATGATTGTTAAACCTCTACTACAGCAGTGACAATAAACAATGGCTTCTATAGTGAAACAACCCACTGGCCTCAAACTCAACTTTTTCCGCACACAAAGTCTTCTCTGTTTCTTTATCAGTTTACACAGAGTTATACTGGCCCTAATTAACATACCGAAATGCCTGAGACATGTGAGATGCACCTGTGTCCCTCTAATCTCTGTGCAGGTGTTGTAACATGATGCAGATCTTATTGCTTGTGGTTTTTTTTTTAATTGTTCAACACAGGTTCAACACAGGTGTGCCATTTAATCATGTACTGTACACAAGAAAGCAAACACATTCAATGATTACTGATTACTGACTCAGTGCTTTACTTTTAAACCTCATGTGGCATCTGCTTTGGATGAAAGAGAATCTACTTGTCATTAATGCAGTCCATCATAGCCCTTGATCACATTTTCTTCAGGCAGTTTTAGTCTTTCATTTTGATATAAAATTACATCAAATTTGAACATGAATTATAGGATTTCAGGTAAACTTAAGAGATGTGACTTATGTACAACTGATATCAATCCAGTGAAGTGTACAGACCTTCCAGGGGCAGGTGCTAAAAAAGGGGCACTCATAAATACTGAAAAAGTAAAGTTACATATAGTAGTGGAAATTTTACTGTACTTACTTGGTATATATCAATTTTATTTTAATACCTATACATTCATGGACATATTTAATACCCCATATATTTCTACAAAATTATCAATTCACACAGAGACCATGGACTTAATCATTAATTATTTACAGTACAAAAAATGGGCAGCTTCCATTGAAAATTAATATATGTTAAAAATAAATAAATCTTTGCAAAAATCTGAAAAAGGCTTTTGTTTCAATAAATAAAATATCAAATCTTGATTGCAAATAAATCTTTTCAACAAAAAATTAAAAAAGGCCATTCTCTCCATCATCATCATCATCATCATAGCAGTCTGTTGGGGGTGACAATGACTGCTTCATTTAGGTCTGATCAGATTCCTCCCTGCAGCTCTGTAATTCGCCTTCCGCTGCCAGGAACTCCTGACCTTGTTAACCCAGGCAAAGTGAGCCAAAATTATCCCCTCTGTTAACCTGCCAGCCTCCATCCCCATAAAGAGTCAGGGATAGTTTATACACAGGGCCACTTAGCAGTGAGAGGATAGTAGCAATTGTACAAGAAAAATCATGAAAGCTCGAGAAAAAAGTTGCAAATTAATAAGTATATTCTTGTAAATTTGTGTGGGGAAAAGGTAAAAAAAATTATTACAACACATGGCAAATTTATTGGAAAAAAAAGTACTAAACTTACTACAAAAGCAATAAATTTGCCAGGAAAAATTTGCAATTTTATAAAGAAAAAGTTATAACTTTCCAAGAAAAATTGTTAGTTTTCAAGAAAAACTCCTCGAACTGGTGAGAAAAGTGAACATTTATAAGAGGGGAAAAAAAGCTAAAAATGTACTGTTGTGGCCACACATATGTGACCTACTTTGTGACTGATGTAAGGCCTCACATTTTAGATCAGAACAAAGACAGAGCTTCCTTGGAGATAACAGGAAGCTGCGAGGATGTTAGGTTTGGTATGCAGGGCTTGAGACTGTGGGGGTGATATTAGAGGATTAAAGAGGAGATGCATTGTTACTGGTGATTATAATGCAATGTGACCTGTGATGCAATGAGACTTGTGAACTGTGAGAGTCCTGGTATTTAAGGACTAGAGTTCCCTGTAATGTCCTCTTTCTTCTTTGAGATGTTGGCGGATGTGAATAAGGCTGCCTTGAGAGAAATCTGTCTCATCATTTTCACATTCCCACACTGGTGACTCAAGACGTAGCATGCAGCGACAGGAGAATTCCCTGGGGCCAGCCTCGTCAGGAGCCCCCAGCCAAGCGAATGCCGCTACGGTCCAGCTACCGGACTTTTGGCAGAACAATCCACGCTCCTGGTTCCACGCGGTTGAGGCACAATTCAACCTCCAGGGGATATCTGTAGACGACACAAAATTCTACCATGTGGTCGCAAAACTGGACAACCACACGGCTCAGCATGTGGAGAGCCTTATCGAGCAGCCGCCAGACAGTGACAAATACGACGCGTTGAAGGCTGCACTCATCCAGCACTTGACCCCCTCCGTTGAGGAGCGAGCAGAGAGACTCCTAGCGCTGACTGAGTTGGGAGATGACACGCCCGTTAATCTGATGGAAAAGATGTTGAGGTTGAAAGGCTCAGACGACGACCACTTCATCTTCACCCACCTCTTCCTCAGGACCCTACCGTCAGCGACGAGAGCGACCCTGACCAGTTCGCCGTTGTTGGCCCAGCGGGACTACCGCGTACTGGCCCGGGAGGCGCAGCGAATTGTCAACGCCAGCAGACAGCGCGCGGCCACGGCCGCAGCAGCGGAACTCGGCGCGAAGACCGGAGATGGCAGGGGGCCAGGGGCAGCAGTAGCAGACCCACCGACGACGGCGGCGGCGGGAGCCAGGGAACGCGGAGGAGACGTCCTTTGTTTCTACCATCGCCACTTCACAGAGAGAGCACGCAAATGTGTACCACCGTGCCAGTTCAAGCGTTCGGGAAACGCCAAGACCGGGAGTCAGTAGCAGCTGCGGCCCTCGGGGAGGAGAACAAGCTGCTCTACTTGTTGGACGCACGCTCGGGGAGGCATTTCCTCGTGGACACAGGCTCCCACTTGAGTTTCATCACACCTTCCTACGCGGACAGGCTAGCAGGTTCCAGAGGTCCCGGGATGGCAGCAGCGAACGGCTCGGAGATTAAGACGTTTGGTGAGAAGACTCTGCTTCTGTCTCTACACGGCTGTACATTTGAGTGGACTTTTGTTATAGCAGCAGTGAATTTCAATATGTTGGGGGCTGATTTTTTGTGCTCACATGGTTTGTTGGTTGATCTCGCTAACAGGAGCCTGGTTAATGCATTTTCTTTTGATTCTATTCCCTGTACAGTGCGAGTGGCCCCGCCAACAGCACAAGCCAACGTCACAGCTGCAAGCGGTAAGTTCCACACACTGCTCACTCAGTTCCCAGCACTCACAGTCCCCACATTTTCGGCAACCGTCACTAGACACGGGGTGGAACATTTTATTACCACTACCGGACCGCCCATTTTTGCAAAAGCTCGGCGCTTGGACGCAGCTAAACTGGCCATAGCGCGCGAGGAGTTCGCCAACCTGGAGAGGTTGGGCATTATCAGGCGTTCAAACAGTCCGTGGGCTTCCCTGCTACACATGGTCCCGAAGGCTGACGGATCATGGCGACCTTGCAGGGATTTCCGCAGGTTAAACAACGCTACAGCGCACGACCGCTACCCAATCCCGCATATCCAAGATTTTTCCGTTCATTTGGCAGGGGCTCGTGTTTTTTCTAAGATAGATTTGGTCCACGGTTACCACCAAGTCCCAGTGCGCACTGAGGACATACCCAAAACAGCGGTAATAACTCCATCTGGCCTATTCGAGTTTTTGCGCATGCCATTCAGGCTTAAAGGGGCTGCACAGACGTTCCAACGCATGATGGACGCGGTGCTTCGCGATCTCCCTTTCGTGTTCGTCTACTTGGACGATATTTTGGTAGCCAGCGCGTCCGAAGATGAACACGAAAACCACCTGGCCACAGTTTTCCGGAGGTTGGGAGATCACGGGTTAATAATCAACCCAGCGAAGTGTCAGTTCGGGGTGGCGCAGATCGATTTTTTTAGGACACCGCATCTCCCCCGAAGGAGCGGTTCCGCTTGCTGACAAAGTGTGCGCGGTAGCAGATTTTCCCCGGCCGCAGACGGTCAGGGCATTACAGGAGTTTTTGGGAATGGTGAATTTTTATAACAGTTTTCTCCCCCGCGCGGTGCAACTCATGCAGCCGCTGTATGCCGCGCTCAAAAAACAGAAACCCGCGGATAAGGTCGAGTGGTCCCTGGAGCGGGACCAAGCATTCTCGGAGGTAAAAGCAGGCTTGGCAAAGGCTGCGCTGTTGGCACACCCAGACCCAACGGCCCGCATAGCGCTCACTACTGACGCGTCAGATGTGGCCATAGGGGCGGTCATGGAGCAGCATGTAGCCGGGGTTTGGCAGCCTCTCGCCTTTTTCAGCAGGACCTTGCGCGATCGTCGGCCTCCGTCGGTCTATGATGACCATGGAAGAGAATCCTAAAAGTCTACTCTGCTGGAACAGCACCGCCTGTGGCTGAACAGGTCGATGCGCGAATGGCAGTCCCTGTCACACAGGTCGCACTTGTGGGTGGTCTCCGTGCTGCTGGGTCTGTGGCGGTTCTTCCTGCGGGTCCTTTTTTCATCTGCAGCAGCAGTCAGTCTCTCTTCACCCGCCTTGAGCTGTCTGGTCAGGGTGCCTCTCCATTTGGAGCGGTCCGTTGCAAGGTCCTCCCAGCGCTCTGTGTTGATCTCCAGGGCCTTCATGTCTCTCTTGCAGACGTCTCTAAAACGCAGCTGTGGGCGGCCAACGTCTCTCTTGCCAGTTGCCAGTTCTCCATAGAGGACGTCTTTGGGGATTCTGCCATCCTCCATACGGTGAACGTGGCCTAGCCAGCGGAGCCTGCGCTGTCTGAGTAGAGTGAACATGGAGGGAAGGCCGGCGCGGGACAGAACTTCTGTGTTGGGCACTTTGTCCTGCCAGGATATGTCCAGGATGTGGCGAATGCAGCGCAAGTGGAAGGAGTTCAGTCTCTTTTCCTGCCGGGCGTATGTTGTCCACGTCTCACTCCCATAGAGCAGTGTGCTGATGACGCAGGCATTGTACACTGCCATCTTCGTCTTGACAGAGAGTTTGGGATTCTCCCACACTCGTGTGGTGAGGCGAGCGAGTGTGAAGGCTGATTTTCCAATCCTCTTGTTGATCTCTGTATCAAGGGAGAGGTTGTTGCTGATCGTGGACCCCAGGTACGTGAACTGATTCACGACCTCCAGCTCGTAGTCGTCAATGGTGATGGTTGGTGGTGCTTCCGTGCCTTGCGCCAAGACGTTAGTCTTCTTCAGGATGATGGTAAGCCCGAAGTCCTTGCATGCCTGGGAGAAGCGGTCCATAAGGGTCTGAAGCTCCTGCTGTGTGTGGGTTGTGACTGCAGCGTCGTCTGCGAACAGCATGTCTCTGATTAGAGCCTCGCGTACTTTGGTTCTGGCTTTCAGGCGGGCGAGGTTGAAAAGCCTGCCATCAGATCTTGTGTGCAGGTAGATTCCCTCTGTTGCTGTGCTGAAGGCATGCCTCAGGAGCATAGCAAAGAAAATCCCAAAGAGGGTTGGTGCAAGTACACAGCCCTGTTTCACTCCGCTGCGTATGTTGAAAGGCTCTGAGACGTTGCCATCGTGCTGCACTATCCCCTGCATGTTGGTGTGAAACGATTCAATGAGGCTTTGCAACTTTGGTGGGCATCCTATCTTTGGCAGGATCTTGAAAAGGCCTTCTCTGCTGACCAGATCGAACGCTTTGGTAAGGTCGATGAAGGCGACGTACAGGGGCATGTTCTGTTCTCTGCATTTCTCCTGGAGTTGGCGGATGGAGAATATCATGTCTACCATCGATCGCTCAGCGCGGAAGCCACACTGAGACTCGGGGTAGACACGTTCGGCAAGCTTCTGTAGACGAACGAGAACAACTCGTGCGTAGACTTTGCCAACAACGCTGAGGAGGGAGATGCCCCTGTAGTTGTTGCAGTCGCTTCTCTCCCCTTTGTTTTTGTAGAGGGTGATGATCTTGGTGTCCCTCATGTCCTGTGGTACAGCACCTTCCTTCCAACACTGGCAGAGGACGTCATGCAATGGCAGCAGTAGGGCGGTCTTGCAGTGCTTGATCAGGTCGGGGGGTATGCCGTCGTTGCCGGGTGCCTTGCCAGCGGCCAAGCTATCAATGGCCTTGCTGAGTTCGTCGATGGTTGGCTCGGCGTCAAGTTCGTCCATGGATGGCAGGCAGTCGATGGCATCAAGGGCTGACGGTGTCACGGTGTTCTGTCTGGAGTAGAGGTCGGAGTATTGTTCCACCCATCTCTCCATCTGCTTGTTCTTTTCTGTGATCATCTCCCCAGTGGAGGATTTGAGGGGGGCCGTCTTGCTCTGAGCCGGACCAAGTGCTTTCTTGATGCCATCGTACATACCACGGATGTTCCCTGTTATGGCAGCGGTTTGAATGTCTTGGCTGAGCTGAGTCCAGTACTCGTTGGCACAGCGCCGAGCAGTCTGCTGAACTTTGCTTGTCGCAGCCCTGAGAATCTGGAGATTCTTCTCGTTTGGGTACTTCTTGTACTCAGCAAGTGCTGAGCGCTTGGCTTCAATGACGGGGGTAATCTCGGTCAACTTGGCATCAAACCAGTCCTGTGACTTCGAGGTCTTCCTCCCAAAGGTAGCCAAGGCTGTGCGGTGGATGGTGTTTCGCAGCTCTTCCCACTTCTGCTTTGCAGATTCTCCTTCTTGTGGTACACCAAGTTCCTTCTCAAAGGTGGAGGCAAACTGTTCAACAAGTTCTGGTTGAGCCATCTTGCTGGTGTCAATCCGTGCCTTTCCAGGTTGTCTAGCATGATGGAATTTCTTCAGCTGCAGCTTGACCTTGCACAATAGCGAACGTAAATACAACGCGTTCGACAGGGAGCTGCTGGCTCTCCATTTGGCCATCCGCCACTTTCAGTTCTGGCTGGAAGGATGCCGTTTCACCGCGTTCGTTGACCACAAGCCGCTAACATTCATGATGGCCAAGGTTTCCGAACCGTGCTCAGGCCGGCAGCAGAGACAGCTGGCCGCGATCTCAGAGTTTACCACTGATATTCAGCATGTGGCGGGCAAACTGAATGTAGTGGCAGATTGCCTCTCGCACGCTGTGGCGGCCCCAGTCAGCGTAGGAATAGATTACGCAGCCATGGCCGCGGAGCAGGTTAGTGACGCGGATGTGCGCGCGCTCCAGTCTGGACCAACAGGGTTAAGGCTGGAGAACAGGGTGCTGCAAGACGGTATGCCCCCCCAATCTGCGATGTCTCCACTGGACGGCCGCATCCAGTAGTACCGGCCGCGTGGCGCCACCACGTTTTTGACTCGATTCATTTTTTGGCGCACCCGGGAGTGCGCTCGTCGGTCAAAATGGTAGGAGAGAAATTTGTGTGGCCGAGTCTTCGCAAACAAGTTAAAGAGTGGGCAGCAGCCTGCACGGCGTGTCAACGAGCCAAAGTACACAGGCACACGAGGGCTCCTTTGGAGCCGTTTCACATTCCGGCCAAGAGGTTCGATCACGTTCATGTGGACCTCGTGGGACCCCTCCCGCCGTCACAGGGGTGCACACACCTTCTGACAATGGTGGACCGCACCACGCGCTGGCCTGAAGTGGTTCCGCTGGCATCAACCACGGCCGAGGAGGTAGCACGCGCATTTTTAACAGCTTGGGTGGCGCGTTTCGGAGTTCCGTTGGACCTTACGTCCGACAGAGGCCCTCAATTTGTGTCCAAACTTTGGTCAACAATGGCCCGCAGCCTGGGTGTCACAATTCACCGCACAACCGCGTACAATCCGCAGGCTAACGGGTTATGTGAACGTTTTTATAGGTCATTGAAAGCGGCTCTCAGAGCGTCACTGACGGATGCAAATTGGGTAGACAAGTTACCGTGGATTTTATTGGGGTTGCGTTCTGCACCTAAAGAGGACTTAGAAGCCTCCCCAGCGGAGCTCG
Organism: Pholidichthys leucotaenia; assembly: GCA_020510985.1. NCBI lineage: Eukaryota > Metazoa > Chordata > Actinopteri > Cichliformes > Pholidichthyidae > Pholidichthys > Pholidichthys leucotaenia. The sequence continues at coordinate 313,751,402 of CM035837.1, read as the reverse complement.
TGTTTGCGCAACCACTTCGGCTGCCTGGGGAGTTTCTCCCAGATAACCCGGCGCCAGACACCTCCCCGTCTCAGCTGTTGCGGAGTAACATAGAATCAAGCATGCTGCCCGGCCCCGTGCACCACAGTTTTCTGCGCGTTTTTGTGCCAAAAGCTTTGAAGAACGCAGAGTTTGTTTTTGTCAGACACGATGCGCATCGACCCCCACTGCGACCACCTTATGACGGACCGTTCAGAGTGCTGGAAACAGGGGACAAGCAGTTTTTTCTAGATTTGGGGGGTAGGAAAGAAAAAGTTGGCATAAACAGACTCAAACTCGCTTTTGTGGTGGAGGATGAGCAAGTGCTGTTGGCAAGGGCCCCGCGGCGAGGTAGACCCCCACGGGGGGCTTCACAGAGTAATGTTTCCCCAGAACACCCACAGGGACTGACAAAAGGTTTCCACCCCCAGACGGCAAACCCCCAGCGTGACAGCGCCGCGGAGACGTTTAATCCCGGCTACAGCAGATACGGCAGGAGACTGAAGCCTAGACAGCATGCGGACTGATGTGTATTGATTCTATCACGGCATGCATGCTGTTATCCTCTTGTTTGTTCTAAAATGTTTGGGGGTGGTGGTGTGGCCACACATATGTGACCTACTTTGTAACTGATGTAAGGCCTCACATTTTAGATCAGAACAAAGACAGAGCTTCCTTGGAGATAACAGGAAGCTGCGAGGATGTTAGCTTTGGTCTGCAGGGCTTGAGACTGTGGGGGTGATATTAGAGGATTAAAGAGGAGATGCATTGTTACTGGCGATTATAATGCAATGTGACCTGTGATGCAATGAGACTTGTGACCTGTGAGAGTCCTGGTATTTAAGGACGAGAGTTCCCTGTAATGTCCTCTTTCTTCTATGAGATGCTGGCGAATGTGAATAAAGCTGCCTTGAGAGAAATCTGTCTCATCATTTTCACATTCCCACACTGTATATAAATGTTCTAGAAATTTCACAAATTTACTTTTTTTCTTGGAATTGTTTTTAGGCATTTGGAAGTTGAGTTTTTCTCACCCAAATGTAATTTTTTTTCTGTAAATTTGGGACTTATAGTAAATTTGTGTCATGAACTGGGCCAGTTTGTCCTTCAGGCCCGGTTCCGTGACCCTTCTGTGTGTTCATTTATCTAGGTATTGTGCTATTTTGTATCTGTTTCTAGTTCTGAGTTTGCTGTGTGTTTTGGTTCTCTGACTGACAGGCTGTCAGGCAGCTCGTTTAGCCTACACTCAGTGTGGGTGGGCCTGCCATTCTGCCAGCCAGACCACAACTCCCCCTCTTGACAGTCAGCTGGTTCCACTCCCTGTAATTACTCTTCCCGCTCCTCGCTCGGGTGCACCCAATCATTCAGTCATCAGTGTTTGTACTTAAGCAGCTCATTGTCAGTCAAGCATTGCTGGATGGTTGTGTTTACTGTGTTACTCTGTATAGCTGTGTGTTACTACGCTTTAGCCACTTCCAGGTCATGCCATGGTTCTCCTGCGGTTGCTGGGTGATGTCAACCCAGGGACACCAGTTGTGGTTAATTCAGTTCTCCTCTTGCGTTTGCTGGGTGATGCCGGCCCAGGAATGCCAATTGTTAGTCTATTAGTATTCTTGTATGTCTGCACTGGGTTTTTGTGGGACTTTATGTTAATAGATCTGTCTGTGGTGTATCCTGCTCGTGGAGCCGTCTTTTCTCCTCCATGTGCTGCGTGAAAGCACATGGGGTTATGACAGAATCATCCAGCCAGGAAAGGATTCAGCAGGATACACCCAGACATAACTTAATCCTTTTTGAACTGCCTTTTTCCCACTCACCTGTTTCTGAGTACGATGCCTCTGGTGCGCCGTTCCCACACTGGTCGAAACAGACGAGCGGCGGGGTATCTCACTGTGGAGGAGGAATGGGTGGAAGCTGACATCCAGGAGTTTGTGGATGAGGCCTCCGAAGCCTACAGACCGAAGGCGAAGTGGAGTTGCCTTGATGCAGCTGTGGGAATTCTGGAGCCACATCCGGGACTCTGGAATTACCCACAATACGCAGACCTGATATCCTCGGTCTGTGCGCTCCAGCAGGCTTTTCCTGGTTTGAGGAGAGCGGCATTTCTCGCGGAGCCCAAGCATAGATGCGCTCCACAGCCTTCAGCCATTTCTTCTCCCGCATCACCAGTGTCAGGCCGTGTGTCTCCAGCTCACCAGAAACAGTGGCACCCTGCGTCCAAGCACCAGAGGAGGCCCTCCTCTTCGACAGCCACTTCGCCCTTGTCAGGTCAGACGACTCCCGCTGTTGAGAGATCCTCCAGGCTCCTTCAGGCTACACCCACCTCCATCACCACGGGAGCGGCTCCTCCATACTCCTCTAGGGTGCCTGAAGCCAAAGTGGGCAAGGAGAGGGGTGATTGCTTGCCACCTGCAGCTGTGAACAACAAAAACAGGGATGACAGGCAAGTGTTTTTTCATTCTACTCAATGTAATCATGATAAACCTTGTCTGTCTCCCGAGGGAGAGGCCCAGTTTCAGCAGTCCTCTGGGTCCTCTCCTCCAGCTGCAATTGTTGACTTATATCATATCCTCTCCGTGTCTCCTCCATTTTTTCTCGAGTGTCCACCGACCCCAGAACCTAGCCGTCGGACGATGGGGGAGCCCGTGGCCCTGGATGAGCCAAGACCAGTGCCTGCACAGAGTGGACCCCCAGCCGCCACGCCGGAGGACCCACCAGCATGGAAGCATCAGGACTGCAATAACCACCATTTTGCCTGCTGAGGAAACCAACGCAACAGAGTCTGCACCAGAGCTGGACCTTCAGCAGACCAGACCCGAGACGTTGTCGCCTACCAGATCGACGGAGTCCTGGATGGCGGTGGAGCTCGAGCTAAGGCAAGTGCTCTCTTTTATCTTTCTTCTTTCAATTTTAGAGCGATCTTGCCTGGCTCTAGGTGAGGAGAGCCAGGTGCAGCCGCCCGCTGTACCTGAGCTTGCCTTGCCGGGCGCCACCTCTGCCAGCAACCCTGACCTCTTTTCTGTTTGCTCTCTGCCTGAGTCCTCTCCGAGGGTCGCTGGAGAGATTATAACACCGCCAGACGAGTCTGAAGATCCAGGTTCGCCGCCCGAGGTCGCTGGGGCCCCAGCTTCCCTCATGGTGGAGGTCACCGAGGGTGCAGCTATGGCCCAAACCGGGTCCACCGTTTGGCCCAAACCGGGTCCACTGCTCATCCTCTGCCCGAGGCCGTCGTCTGGGTTCCTCCTCGGTCTGAGGCTCCATGGATGCTGCGTCCTGGTCGGGGACCATCGTGGGTGCCGCGCCACAGCTTGAGTCCCATGTGGGTGCTGAGCTCCAGTTTTGATCCGCCATGGGTGCCATGCCTCAGCTCAGGGCCTACCGAGGGTGCAGCGTTGGCCCAGCCGGGGTTCACCGCGGGTGCAGCTGAGCTTCTTCCCGAAGCTACCACAGATGCAGCTGAGTCCCAGACCAGGACCACCGCAGGTGCAGTCATGACCCAAGTAGGGGTCCACCGCGGGTGCAACCATGTCCAGGACCGGGACCCCCACAGGTGCTACAATTTTCCTGACAGTGACCAGCAAAAGCATCACCCCCTTTCCTTCACTGCCAGACGCGGTCATGGTTCCACTCTCTTCTCAGCTGGACGCCATCGTGGTCCCTTTCTCTCCACCACCAGACGTTGTTGGGGTTCTCCTCCTCCAGCCCAGCCATCCACCTGTGAGCCACCCGGTGGGTAAACCACCTCCTGCTTTGCCCCTCCGGTCCTAGTGGCTCAACAGCGCTGGCCGGCCGCCTGAAGGACCGAATCTCTGGGTCGGGTGGCCCATGTTTTCTGGCAGGCCGCTGGACTCTGTCCACCAGACCTTCTGCTGGGTCTGGGACTCAGGGCGACAACCCCGAGCCTCCACACCTCTGGACTTGGGGGGGGGGGGGTGTTAATGGTGTGTTTTTTCTGTTGTGGGCCCTGAGCGAAGTAGTTTTTTTGTTCTCTCCTGACCTGTTTCCCTCTATCTCCCACCCTGGTTTGATTGTTGTTGTTGTTCCTGCTGGGGGGAAGGGGGGCAGGTTTTCTCTTCTTCTTGGGATGTTATGCTGGGTATCTGGAATCCACCCCTTGAGATGGGGGCTCTGTCATGAACCGGGCCAGTTTGTCCTTCAGGCCCGGTTCTGTGACTCTTCTGTGTGTCCATTTATCTAGGTATTGTGTTATTTTGTATCTGTTTCTAGTTCTGAGTTTGCTTTGTGTTTTGGTTCTGACTGACAGGCTGTCAGGCAGCTCATTTAGCCTACACTCGGTGTGGGTGGGTCTGCCAGCCTGACCACACCTTCCTCTCTTGACAGTCAGCTGGTTCCCTTCCCTGTAATTACTCTTCCCGCTCCTCGCTCGGGTGCACCCAATCATTCAGTCATCAGTGTTTGTACTTAAGCAGCTCATTGTCAGTCAAGCATTGCTGGATGGTTGTGTTTACTGTGTTACTCTGTATAGCTGTGTGTTACTACGTGTTAGCCACTTCCAGGTCACGCCGTGGTTCTCCTGCATTCGCTGGCCAATGTCGGCCCAGGGACGCCAATTGTGGTTAATTCGGTTCTCCTTCTGCGTTTGCTGGACGATGCCAGCCCAGGAACGCCAACTGTAAGTCTATTAGTATTATTGTATGTCTGCACTGGTTTTTTGTGGGACTTTATGTTAATAAATCTGTCTGTGGCGTATCCTGCTTGTGGATCCGTCTTTTCTCCTCCGTGCACTGCATAAAAGTGCATGGGGTTTTGACAAATTTGTGACTTTTTAAATTGCAAATTAGCATCTTTTATCATAGTTTTATACCTTTTGTACCCACAGACCCATAGCACTCACATCTGAATCCAGAAGTGTTTTGAGCGACTGGTGTCCCAGCACACCAGGGACTGTCTTCCCCCTCCTTCGACTCCCATCAGTTTGCCTACAGGGAGAACCGGTCTACGGAAGACACCATAGCCACCACACTCCACAGAGTGCTGACCCACCTGGAGAACCCAAGGGGCTACATGAAGATGCTCTTTGTGGACTACAGCTCAGCTTTCAACACCATCATCCTGGACATCTTGATTAGTAAACTGCATCTCCTCTAGACCCCCCCTCACCTGCTCCTGGATAAAGAACTTTTTCACCAACCACCCACAAGCAGTCAGACTTGGCCCCCACCACTCCTCCACACTGTCTCTTAGCACTGGCTCCCCCCAGGGCTGCGTGCTAAGCCGTCTACTGTACTCCCTATACACCTTTGACTGTATTCCAAAGCACCCAACTACTGTCATTGTGAAATGTGTGGACAACACCACAATGGTGGGGCTCATCACCGATGACAATGAGAAGGCATACAGGGCGGAGATAGAGAATCTGCTGTGGTGGTGCCAAGCAAACAACCTGAAACTGAATGTCCAAAAAACCAAAGAACTCATACTGGACTTCAGAAAGAACAGACAGGACCCATCCCCCCCCCCATAAATGGCGACTGCGTGGAAACCGTCCCCACCTTCAGGTTTCTGGGCACTCACACCTCCTCTGACCTCTCCTGAACTGTCAACACTAAGGCCCTGGTGAAGAAAGCCCAGCAGCGGCTGTACTTCCTCCATGTCTGCTATGCGGAGGGCATTAAGCTATATCACAGCCGCAGTTACTATAATCACGATACTGTAACTCAGTCACGTGTAATACTGCTTAAGTGTAATATTTATAGAGGCTTGAGTTTGGCAGCGTGACTTAAAAAGCTGATGTTTCCAAATGTCGGTAAAGCATTGCTTTTGTGTAGCATTCAAGAAGGGTTATTGCTTTAGTATCCCTATGTTCTCTGGGGTAAAGCATTAAAAATGTATTCATTTTTTTTCATATTAGTTTTTTATTGCAAAAAGGCACGATATGAACACAAATCATTGGAAACGGCAGAAACCCATTTCGGCAATGCAAGAACACATTCAAAGCAGCATACAAATAGAAAAGAGCAGATTAAATGTAGGTTCAGTCTCCAAGCTTTCAGCCTCTGTCTCCTTGTCAGACCCAGACACAAACAGTCAGGGTGCGCTCGATTCCATCCCCAGCGTACACCTTGAGGGGGTTATATGAGTGGACTAAAGGGGTCATTGACTGCACGTTTTCCACATTTTAATACCCCACACATGTCTTAATGACGTGTTTGTGACATATTTTGTTCACATTTTCTGTAATCTTTTTTAACTATTGAAGCAAATTTGTATTTTTGTTTGTTTCCTGGTTTTCTTTAAACACTCTGATTTAAGGCCTGTCACTTTAAGAACCATCCTTCACCGTGTCAACTCCGCCCTCCCTATTACGTCAGTTAGCCATTATAGCTGACTAGCTTCTAGTCTCCCAGCTCAGTTGGGCAGCGTTCTGGTTCACTGATCCACAGTCGATGGTGTAGCTCGCATCAGTCCGGTCTATCTCCCAATAAATTTTGCCGTGATTCCACAACAAATCACTAACACCACACGCTAGACGACCGCCACAACCCGAGGCGAGATACCGAGCCAAGGGATCTCAAAGGGCAGTGTGGCTCTATGGGACTCTACTCTGCTCTCACAGCCGGCTGAAAGCTGAAGCGACTATGCTGCCCATGAGAACAGAATGGATCCACGGAGAACGGTGGGGTTGCTGGGCGTAAGAGCCAGCAGCATCAGGTTCCAGGACATTTTGATTGCAGGGAGCCGGAAGCTTCATCGTGATTCCGCAGCTGATCACCTGTACTGGCTTGTGGCTTGCACGGCCAGCTAAAAGCTAAAGGCAGCCTATTAGCCCACGAGTTAACACTGGTACCAAGACGCTGGCTGTAAGTGCGGCTTATATTGTTATTTTCTTCAGATCTTAGTCACCGTAGTAGCCATCCCTGTTATCACCTGGTTCGGCGGTGTGCCTCGTGTCACTACGGCCAATCTCTCAGGGATTTTGTCTTGATTCTGCGGCGGATCGCACGTACCACTGTTACGCTGATAACTACTCTGCCAATCCGATGGAGTTCTTGCCATAACACCGGCCAGTAGCCTTGCCAGTAGCCAGTAGCCCTGGTCCCAGGCCATAAAAATGACCAGTGTGCCTTGGCGGGTGATCCGCCGTGGAATCACGATAAAACCACTCGGAGATGGGCCGGAGTGAACCAGGTGGCAACAGAGGTGGCTACTGGTAGATTGCCGTACTGAGGGCAGAGCGCAGCGTGTCTATATAGAGCAGTAAATCAAGAACACACGTGAACAATCAGTAATCAGAAAATCAAAAGCAGCTGTGAATAATTAACAAAGCAAAAAGCCCACAACATAAAACCGGAAGTAAACAAAAGATGCTGTCAAAACAAAAGCCCAAACTCAAAGCATGATAACATAACTACGAGAATACAAATCATCAAAATCAAACATAGTCGTGACCATGACAAAAAACCCAGGCAAAACCAAAAACATGGTAATATTAACAAAGAGAATCCAAACATGAACTGAAAGCGAGACCTGGGCCTGATTCACATCCTGATCCCAGGCAGACATAAACAAAACACAAACGTGACCATGAAAACATAATACTAATAAACAGGACTATAATGACTAAACTAAGATTAAGATAACAAGAAGATAAACATAGCAAACAAATAAATGGCAAATTCAAGAGAACATAATTAAAGACATAACCATGAACATCAAATACAATAACTAAGCTGAGGTGGGGAAAATACAGAAAATAACCAAAATAAACTTAAAGCATGTGTCATGACTAATAAAGCTTGACAGCTCATGTGCACGATGCCAAAGGACAGGAAGGAACCACACAGAGGGGCACTTTTGAAAGTTTATTAAATTGCAAAAACACAAGCGCACAGCTGCAGAAACAGTCACTTGCCAGAGGAATAGCCTGCGGAGAGAAGATGAGAGCCGTGAGCAGAGGAATGGCGTAAGGGGAAATGAGCGAACCAAATTGCCACTTACTTGGGGAAATCCAGAGAGAGCCGGCCGGGGCCCAGCAAGGAATAAACAAATGAGCAGGGTGGGGGAAGATGAGCTGATGGTGCCTGACCGGTTGGAGTAGGAAGCTGAAAGACGGTGAGATGTGGCAGGAGAACGCGCGCAGTCCTAGAGACACACCAACACAGTGGCAGCAACCTGAAGGAAGAGGAGAAACAAGGTTAGACGACGTGTCAACACCTGTAACTTTAAATTTGCTTGCCTATGTTTGGGCAGTATACCCAGACGAGCCAGCATTGACTGCATAGAGAGAGCCTCCTTAAGTATGCTGGCTGATGAGCGGGTGCAGGTGTGTCTTCTGCCTCAGGTGCAGTGATGAGTTGGTAAATGTGAGGCAGGATGGGAGGGGCGCACTCTTGCTGCCCATGACAGGGCTCCCCCTTCTAGGAGCGCCTCCTGGTGGTCCAGAGGGCTTCTCAGGGTAAGCATGGTGATAGGCCCGGAGCATCCCCTTGTGCAGCACTCGCGATGAGGGGACCCAGGACCGTTCCTCCAGGCCATAGCCCTCCCAGTCCACCAAATACTGCAGGTCCTGGCCCCAACAGCGAACATCCAATATACGATGTACAGTGTAGGTGGGGTGGCCGTTGATGACCCGAGGACTGGCCAAGAGGGGCTTAATGTGGGCAACGTGGAACGTAGGGTTCACCCGTAGGGTCGGAGGCAGCTTCAGCTGGACCAATGCGTCATTTATCATCCGGGAGATGGTGTATGGCCCAAGGAAGTGGGGGGACAGCTTCTTCGACTTCTCTTTCAGAGGGATCTGACTCACCGCCAGCCAGACCTGCTGCCTGACGACATACTTGGGAGCCAGAACCCACTTCCTGTCAGTAGAAGCCCGGGTGCGTTCTGTAGTCAGGGATGGCAACAGGAAATTCTGATTTCAGCTGAAATCTAATTTGGTCGATTGACTTATGGGGGGGCTGGTGGGGCGCAGCCCCCCCCTGAAGCTGGGAGGTTTTCAGTAAAACAGAAGTAATTTAGACTGAAAAAAATGATTTAAAAAAAATGAAATACTAGACTTGGATAAATCATTAAATTTAATGAAAAGTTAACTTACTTTTTCTTCAATGTTGTCTCACTGTCTTTAGTCCAACATATTTAACAGTTCTATAAGATAAGATAAGATAAGATAAGCCTTTATTAGTCCCACAACGGGACTGCAACAGCACAGGGATAGCAACACTCAGAGCAACAATCAGAAGGCAAGAAAAAAAAAAAAAAAAGCAAGCAAGAGCAGCTAATATACATATGTACGTATTACTATAAAATATATATATACACACACACACACACACACACAGACACACAGTGCAGAGCATTGTAGCTGGATGGAATAAATATATGAATATATGAACACACAGTGCAGAGCATTGTAGCTAGATGGAATAAATATTATAAGATAATCTTATAATATTATAAGATAATAATATCTTATAAGAGTTTATTACACTATTTATACTGGTCACCAAGTCACTTCTAATGTGAAACTTTCTTCATTTTGGCAGCAAGCTGTGTCAGTCTCTGAACTTTGAACTTCATCTCCTTTTCTGGTTTCTTCAGAAATTGTCCGAGTGTTTCTGTTACCTCGTCGAAGTTTGAGCCAATTTTCACCTTTACCGTCACTCTTCTCTCAAGCCAATTCCATCGGAACTTATTTTTGACACTTTTGTCTATTTCTAGCACTGATGACTCCTGATCCTTCGATAAAAATCTCATAATTCTGCTGAAAACAATACCAGAAGCTCAGAATTCCAACACGAACCAGGGATGGGATTTGGGGTTGGGGAAATTATCTGAAAATTCAGCAGGGGGTCTGGGGGACATAGTCCCTCAGCGGGGTCCGGGGTAGAGCCCCGATGCTGGGGGGGGGGGGCAACCCAAAGCTCCTGGGTTTTTATGATTTTTAATTACCAGAACTGTGCTTAAATGACATAAAACAAACAGCTGAATGCCACTTATTACTGTATAATATTGACTTATGTTCCAAGAAGATAGCATTCCTAAACTAGAAAAGCACTCGGAGAGCGCAGACCTCCGCCAAGCGCCACAGTTCCCCCCATACAGTGTTTAACATCATAAATATTAATCCTCCATTTATTTTGTGTAACTTTATAGATTCCTTGACCATGAAAAAAATGCCATTCGCAAGTGCCATATATTAGCTATACTGTGACGCTTGTTGCGTGTTTATAGCTTCATTTGTTCTTTTAAAAATTTCAAAGGTTCCCTATTTTTTAATTTTTTTGCATTATTATCCAGATTTATTCCATTTCCTTAGGTCTTAAATGTCTTGTAGAAGCTGTTGAAAACTTGTCCTGTATTATGCAAATTACTGTGATTCCTGTTTTGGAAATCCCAATAAGTAAAAAAATTCCTGGATCCAGACAGTGATCCGGATCACCACCAAAATCTAATCATCTGTAGGATACCCCATTTCTGACAATCTCTGAAAATTTCATGAAAATCCGTCCATAACTTTTTGAGTTATCTTGCTAACAAACAAACAAACAAACAAACAAACAGACAGACAGACAAACCAACGCCGATGAAAACATAACCTCCTTGGCGGAGGTAAATATTCCAACAAGCATTATCCATCACATGCTTTAACACTTGATCAAATCAAAATCAGTTAATTTTATCTATTCCATAATAGAAATAAAATTCCAACATACCATTACTTTTTATAATTTCAGCATTCATTTCAGATCACCAGTTTCAATCTCCATTGAGACTTGAGCAGTTCATTTTGCACAATCACTGATGTAGCCAAGTCTTAGAAATATTCAAAAGTTATGAGTCAATGTCCACTGTGCACTGTCAATTTCAAACTGTTTGGAATCATAAAAGGGGATGGTTAACTTTTATTACCGTTTCCTCCCCCGTGCAGCCGAGCTCATACAGCCGTTGTACGCCGCCAGTAACAGAGAGTTAATGGCTCTCCACCTGGCCATACGCCACTTCCAGTCCTGCCTGAAAGGGCGCATCTTCACTGCGTTCATGGACCACAAGCCGCTAATGTACTTAACGTACTTTATCTTCCTGGAAGATAAAATAAAGCGGAATTCGGCGAATTAGCAGAAAATCACGTCCCTGAGAACACGCCGCCATGAATTTTTGAAAAAGCATACAACGAGCCATTTGATTGGTCCAATCGTTTGCAACTATCCAATCACAGGGCTGTTTACAATACAGCAGTAGCTTGAACACAACACATCCGGGTTATCGCGGGAGATGACTTCCGGGGACGCGCAGAGCGCTTATGTAATCGTGTTGATTTTCGCTAAAATCGGTAACAATAAGGTACCTTACCCCCCCTAAAATTTTCTCAACGGATTTAGACGATTCACAGAAATGATCAATTTGAAAATAAATCGGCGGAAAACCACGGATCGGCGGAAAATTGCCATCCCTGTGTGGTACGGGCCAGGGCGGCCCAAGTAGACCTCCAGATGCATCGGCAGTGACAAGCTTGGGCCCCTACGGATGGAACAGAGACCTCCCTCTCGGCCATGGGTAGAAGAGGCGGTATGTACCCCAACGATGCCTCAAATGGGGTGAGTCCAGTTGCAGAGGAGACCACAGAGTTCATGGAGTACTCCACCCAGGTCAGATGTGTGCTCCAAGATGATGGGTTGTCGGCTGCTACGCACCGCAAGGCAGCCTCTAAGGACTGATTAGTGTGCTCCGCCTGCCCATTGTTCTGTGGATGGTTTCCAGAGGAGAGACTCACTGTAGTTCCCAGGGCCCAGCAAAAGGCCCTCCAGACCTGGGACGTGAATTGTGGACCCCGGTCAGACACAGTGTCCATAGGGATGCAATGGACCCGGATCACGTGGTCGGTGAGGAGGACCGCTGTCTCCAAGGCTGAGGGGAGCTTCGGGAGGCCACCAGATGCACCGCCTTGGAGAAGCAGTCCACGATGGTGGGAATCTCCCATCTTACCACGGGAGGGGGGAAGTCCAGTGACGAAGTCCACAGCAATGTGAGACCAAGGTCGACCAGGGGTGGGGAGGGGATGGAGGAGACCAGACGGGGGGGAGGAATCCAATTTCCCCCGGACGCAGGTCTGACAGGCTTTTACATACTCTTGTACGTCCCGCCACAGCCTGGGCCACCAGAACGCTCGCTGGACAAAGTCCACAGTTCGAGCGATGCTGGGATGGCACGCGAAGCAACTGGTATGACCCCATTGGATGACATCACTGTGGAGGGTGGCCGGGACGTACAGACGGTTCCGTGGGTACCCTACTGGCACAAACTCCTGGGACTGGGCCTGGCGGACCCTCTGCCCGGTATCCCAAGTAAGAGCTCCGAGGAACGCACAAGGGCGGTATGATGGTTTTGGGAGGGGGAAGGGGGCGCTACATCCCCGGAATCAAACTGGTGCAATAATGCATCCGGTTTGGTGTTCCGAGTGCCAGGCCGGTATGTGATGGTAAAATTAAATCACTGGAAAAATAGCTCCTAGTGAGCCTGCCTGGCGTTCAGTTGGCGGGCTGACTGTAAGTACTCGAGGTTCTTGTGGTCAGTCCACATGACGATGTGGTGGATGGCCCCCTCTAACCAGTGCCTCCACTCCTCCAATGCCAACTTAATGGCCAACAACTCTGTCCCCCACGTCATAATTCCTCTCGGCTGGCGTAAGCCAACGAGAGAAATATGCGCATGGGCGGAGCTTCTGATCAGGGGGCGTGCACTGCGACAGTACAGTGCCAACCCCCAAAACAGATGCATCTACCTCAAGGACAAACTGGAGCTGCGTGTCAACCTGGGCCAAGATTGATGTTTCCGTGAACAGGCGCTTTAATTTGACAAACACCTGTTCTGCTGCCTCGGTCCAATGAAAAGGGACCTTAATGGAGTTCAGCTGTGTCAAGGGCGGTGCCACCCCCACTGTATGGGATCGTCACTTCCTTGTGGTAACGTATCGTCACTTCCTGTTTTGCTGTCTGCCTGTGTGGTTTGCTTTGTGGTTTGCTCTCTAGCCACTAGCTATGGCTACTAGCTCTCTTTCCTCTCCTCCTCTGGTGTGCTCTCTCTGTCAGATGTTTAGCTACACCTCTGCCTCTTTTAGCGATAACGGTAAATGTAATAAATGTTGTCTTTTTGAGGCGCTCGAGGCGAGGTTGTCTGATTTGGAATCCCGGCTCCGCTGCATTGAAACACCGTCTGCGCCAGTTAATCTTGACGGACGCCCATTAGCTGCAGCGGAGCTAGCTAGCTTAGGCCCCCCTGTCAGCGGTCCCTCGGCTCTCCCCAGCAGCGAGGAGACTGGGTGGGTGATGGTGAGAAGGAAGCCTAGTCGCAAAGCCCCGGTACACCACCAACCTGTTCACGTTTCTAATCGTTTTTCCCCGCTCAGCGACACACCCGCTGAGGAAAAAACTCTGATCATTGGCGACTCTGTAGTCAGAAACGTGAACCTAGAGACTCCAGCGGCCATAGTCCAATGCATTCCTGGGGCCAGAGCAGGCGACATCGAGTCAAATTTGAAAATGTTAGCTAAAAGTAACTGTAAATATTCCACAATTGTTATTCACGCCGGCATTAATGACATCCGTCTCCGGCAGTCGGAAGTCACGAAACTTAATATAGAATCGGTGTGTGAGTTTGCAAAAACGATGTCTGCCACTGTAGTATTCTCTGGGCCCCTCCCCAATCTGACCAGTGATGACATGTTTAGCCGCTCGTCATCCTTGAACCGCTGGCTGTCTGTGTGGTGTCCTAAAAATGACGTGGGCTACATTGACAATTGGAGCTCTTTTTGGGGAAAACCTGGTCTTATGAGACGAGACAGCATTCATCCCACTTTGGATGGTGCTTCTCATTTATCTAACAATCTGGCATCTTTTTTATCCAAATTTCCAAAACCATGACTACTCAGAGTTGGGACCAGGAAGCAGAGTCGCAGTCTTACACGCCTCTCTGCAGCTCCTCTTCATCCGCCACCCCTCAGCTTAGCCCCTGTCTCCCCCATCAGAGAATCGTTGTCTGCTCCCTCCAAAGTAAATAAAAATATAATGTATAAGCATCCCAAAGTGATAAAGCAAAATATTGGTAAAACTCAAATTAAACATAAAGCCTCTAAATTGAATGATTTGGCCTCTGTTCCTCCTCATAATTTAAAAATTAAATGTGGTTTATTGAATATTAGGTCTCTAACTCTCTAACATCTTCACTTCCGCTCTTCAAGGAGAGTAGACGCTTCTCTCTTTTCTCTCTGCTCTAGCTCCCCACCTCCCTAACTAACTGGATCCCAGCTTGCTGTCATCTGTCTGCGTCTACTGCTGATTATCGAAAGAAATTATGGAATTGATAAGCTGGGCTTTGAACGCAATTGACACTATTTTTTCAACAAGGAAAAGTGCTCCGGGGGAAGCTGTTTGCCCCGCAGGGACGGCTCCAGCGGGCTATTTACGGGTGACAAGTAATTGGAGGATCTTGTGCCTGAGTAATCTCTCTATCGAAGATATTGAAGATTTGTATATCTTCGTAATAATGGTGACTGGGATCGTTCTGATTGGAACTGGGATTGTCCTGGTGTACCGCAAATTGCTGAAGATGGATACAACCTATCAAAATGCTGGCCAGGCGAGGTGCATCCATCAAATTGAAAAAATGGAGAAGACCCTGATAGCGACAAATGGAGAACTGTCTCGGAAGGTGGATTACATCATGGTTACGCTTAGGTCTATCCACGACGGACTCAACGCCCCGCAATGAAGGATTAAGTACTGAATCTGCAGAAGAAAATAAAGTTCTTTCTCTGTGATCAGTTCTATTTGGCTCAATTTCCCTTACAAAAATCCTCCTGATAATCCCCAGTCTTTGTTTTTCAAAACACTGAGCACACGGCCTCCGGACAGCAGCTGCTTGGACAATTGCCAAGGACAATTGCCAGTAGCCAGACAAAACATCTCCTGCCAAAGTGTCCTTGTGCTCTTATTGATTGATACAACACTGCTTCAACACTACATCCACACTGATCCAGAAACTGACAACAAGATAACACTCACTGCTCTCCTTGTGTCCTGTGAACTTTGGTCTGTTGAATGTGCATTGAGGGCTTTTTTTGTCTTTGTAATCATAATATCGATTACTTATGGTCAATATTCTGAATTCAATGAATTTTTTGCTCCTTCCCATTGTATGATTTCTTATCTGTACCATCCTGTTGGCAGGCGCGTTTCAGATGCAGCCGTGTCACTGGAAATGCAGGTTCATTTTCTGTGTCAAGTCAAATCCCTCGTATGTTATCAGTATCTGTTAATGTACTTGGCAATAAATCTTTTTCTGATTCTGATTCTGATTTTCTGATTCTGATAACTCCCAAGTCTCTGTTAGTCCATGATTTGTTAATTGATCATCAGATTGATTTAATTTCTCTTACAGAGACTTGGTTAGGACAAGAGGATTATGTTGGTTTAAATGAATCAATTCCCTCTGGTTATTTAAACTGTCAAAATCCCAGAAGTTCTGGTCGTGGAGGAGGAGTAGCAACAATTTACCATTCCAAATTACTAGTTAATGTAAAGCAAAAAAACATGTTATAATTCCTTTGAGGGCCTGGTCCTCAGTATTGGGCACTTTAGCAATTTTAGGTTAAACCCAATTTTATTTGCCATAGTTTATCGTCCCCCATCAACCTACTCAGAATTTTTATCCGAATTTGCTGATTTCTTAGCTGATTTAGTGCTGAAATCTGATAATCTGAATAATTATAGTAGGGGACTTTAATATACATGTGGATGTAGATAGTGACTGCCTTAATGTGGCATTCAATTCAATATTAGACTCGATTGGGTTTTCTCAGAAAGTAGGAAATTCTACTCATTACCTCCACCATACATTGGACCTTGTTTTGACATATGGCATAGAAATAGAAAATCTTGTAGTGTCTCCTCATAACCCTGTACTGTCAGACCATTGTCTGTTAACCTTTGATTTTACTATTTCTGACTATTTGGCTCCTAAAGAAAAATATTATTACAGTAGATGCCTCTCAGATGATGCTGTTTCCAAATTTATGCAGATTGTTTCCTCTATGCCATGTGTCAACACAACAGAAATAAGCTATAGACAGCTTGCTCCTTCTGTAATTGATAACATGGTGGATAGTGTTTCAGCTTCTCTGCATCAGACTCTAGACTTGGTGGCCCCCTTAAAAAAGAAAAAGTCTAATCAGAGATTTCTAACTCCTTGGTTCAACACAGAAACTCGTACCTTAAAACAGAAGACTCGTCAATTAGAAAGAAAATGGCGCTCTACTAATTTAGTTGAAATCTATTTAGCTTGGAGAAATCATCTTTTAATTTATAAAAAATCTCTTCGAAAAGCTAGAACGAGTTATTACTCTGCATTAATAGAAGAGAACAAGAATAATCCCAGGTTTCTTTTCAGTACTGTAGCCAGGTTGACAAAGAGTCAGGACTCTGTCAATCCTAGCATTCCCTTAGAGCTTACTAGTCAGGACTTTATGAACTTTTTCAATAATAAAATTTCATCCATCAGAGATAAAATCAATCAGATTCTTCCCACAGTTAACTTAAATACTGTAACTACTACAACTCCTTCTATTGATGTCTGTCTTGATGAGTTTACTCCAATCGACCTTTGTGAGTTAGACAAAATAGTTTCCTCATCCAAACCTTCAACTTGTCTTTTAGACCCTATTCCTACCAGGTTATTTAAAGAAGTCTTCCCACTTATTGGTAGCTTTATTCTTCATATAATCAATTCTTCATTAACTTTAGGCCATGTACCGCAGGCTTTTAAAACGGCTGTAATTAAACCCTTACTCAAAAAGCCAACGCTAGATCCAGGAGCTTTAGCTAACTATAGACCAATCTCTAATCTCCCTTTCATTTCAAAAATCTTAGAAAGAGTTGTTGCTACGCAATTATTTGACCACCTGCAGGGAAATGGTTTACTTGAAGAGTTTCAATCTGGGTTTAGAATCCATCATAGTACTGAAACAGCCTTAGCGAAGGTCACTAACGACCTCCTCATTGCATCTGATAATGGACTAGTTTCTGTACTTGTCCTTTTAGACCTTAGTGCAGCTTTTGATACTATCGATCATAATATTCTACTTGATAGATTAGAACACTATGTTGGACTTAATGGAACTTCGTTGCAATGGTTTAGATCTTATTTATCTGATAGGTTCCTGTTTGTTCATGTAAATAATGAGTTTTCTTTCAACTCAAAGCTTAGTCATGGAGTTCTACAGGGATCTGTGCTAGGCCCTACTCTTTTTAGTTTATATATGCTTCCGTTAGGCAACATTATTAGAAAGCACTGTATACATTTTCATTGTTATGCAGATGACACACAATTATACCTGTCAATGAAGCCAGATGATAGTAATCAATTAGCCAAGTTAGAAGCCTGTCTTAAGGAAATCAAAGCTTGGATGACTTGTAATTTCCTGCTATTAAATTCAGATAAGACTGAAGTCATTCTTGTTGGTCCAAAAAACCTTAGAAATTCCTTTCCAAATCAAACTTTCAGTTTGGATGCGGTTACTCTTTCTCTTAATAGCTCTGTGAGGAACCTTGGAGTTATTTTTGATCAGGATTTGTCCTTCAATTCACATATTAAATTTGTTTCTAAGACTGCCTTCTATCATTTGCGTAATATTGCCAAGATTAGGAGCATCTTGTCTCAGAGTGATGCTGAGAAACTGATCCACGCTTTTGTTAGCTCGAGATTAGATTATTGTAATTCTTTATTATCAGGCTGTCCTAAAACATCTTTAAAAAGTCTTCAGCTGATCCAAAATGCTGCAGCAAGAGTTTTAACAGGTACTAGAAAGAGAGATCATATCTCTCCGGTTCTGGCCTCCCTTCATTGGCTTCCCATAGAGTTTAGAATTAAGTTTAAAATCCTTCTTCTTACTTACAAAGCTCTAAACAATCAGGCTCCTTTTTATTTAAAAGATCTGATACTACCGTATTATCCTAACAGAGCACTACGCTCCCAAAATGCAGGATTACTTGTAATACCTAGAATCTCCAAAAGTACAATGGGAGGCAGAGCCTTCAGTTATCAAGCTCCTCTCCTGTGGAATCAGCTGCCAATCTGGATTCGGGAGTCAGACTCGATCTCTGTTTTTAAGAATAGGGCTAAAACCTACCTTTTTGATATAGCCTACAATTAGGGAGGGATCATGTGTTTCTGAACCCTCCCTTAGTTATGCTGCTAATAGGTTTAGTCAGCCGGGGGACCTCCAGTAATGCACTGGGCCTCACTCCTTTCCTCACTTTCTATGAAATATTTTTTTTTTTGCTGGTCATTAACATCTGTTTGTTCTCTCCCATAGATTGAGTCCCCATCGTGCTGTTTGCTCTCTACATGTCTGTTCTTTTCTTCTTCTCTATCCCCTCACCCCCCAGCCAGTCACAGCAGATGACTGCCCCTCCCTGAGCCTGGTTCTGCTGGAGGTTTCTTCCTGTTAAAAGGGAGTTTTTCCTCTCCACCGTCGCCAAGTGCTTGCTCACAGGGGATCGTTTGATTGCTGGGGTCTTTCTGCAACTGTGGGGGTTCCCCCCTACAGTTGATAGTGCTATGAGATGACTGTTGTTGTGAAATGGCGCTATATAAATAAAGTTGAATTGAATTGAATTATTTCCTGATGAACCTGCATTAAAAATTCACAAACCTGAGGAAGCGTTGAAGCTCTTTACGGAAGGGGGGAGTTGGCCAACACAGCACTGCCCTCACCTTGGCCGGGTCGGCAATCAGTCTCCCTTCAGCCACTATGAAGCCCAAGAAGGTGGTAGATGTTGTGGAGAACTCACACTTCTCGGCCTTGACGTAGAGCTGGTTCTCCAAGAGCCATTGTAAAATGGCCCTGACATGGGCTTCGTGTTCCTCTGGCGAACGGGAGAAAATAAGAATATCATCCAAGTAGACAAACACGAATTGGTAAAGCATATCGTGGAGGATGTCATTTATTAACCGCTGGAAGATGGCAGGGGCGTTAGTGAGCCCGAACGGCATCACTAAATATTCAAATCGCCCCTGGTGTGTTTTAAAAGCCATCTTCCACTCATTGCCCTCGCAAATGCGGACCAGATGGTATGCGTTCCTAAGGTCAAACTTGGTGAAAACCTGTGAGCGCTGAAAGAGCTCGAATGCTGAATTAATCAAAGGCAAAGGGTACTTATCTTTGATGGTAATAGCATTGAGCAGCCGGTAGTCAATGCACGGGTGCAACGAGCCATCCTTCTTCCCAACTAAGAAGAATCCGATTCTGAGGGGAGCCGAAGATGGTCGAATAAGGCCAGCGTTCAGCGATTCCTTTATGTATTGCTCCATCACCTCCCTCTCGGGGCCAGAAATACTATACAACCGACTGGACGGCAGCCTTGCCCCCGGGATGAGGTCTATAGCACAATCATAAGAGCGATGAGGCGGCAGCGACAACGCTCTCGATTTGCTGAAGACCTCTCCCAAATTGTGATAAGCCCGGGGAACGAGGCTGAGATCTGGCGGCTCAACCGGGGAGAGGGAAACCGACAGAGATGGGGAACACTCCACTGAACGCATACAATGAGCCAAACAGAATGGGCTCCAGGAGGAGATGGTGTTTTTATCCCAATTAATCATTAGGTTATGCCTCCGGAGCCACGAGTAACCAAGAACCACCGGGGAAGATGACACAGGGAGAACCAGGAACGAAAGTTCCTCCCGGTGGTTCCCGGAAAGGAGGATGGAAATCAGTACCGTGCTACGAGTGACCACCGCGACCTCCCGGCCAGATATGGTTGTGATCCTCTGATCACGGGGCAATTTACATGTAGGAATTCCCACTTGCTTAACAAACTCAGCAGAAATGAAATTACCCTCTGACCCTGAGTCAACCAGTACCATAGTCCTCCTCTTGACCCCCGGCAATTGCACGAGGGCCAAAATTGAAAAACTACCGGGGGGGAGTAGATTTAGTCCTGCCTGCCAGACCCCCCCCCCATGGTTACTGATGGGCCGCATCTTCTAGCCGCTGGCGGCATTCGTCCAGACTGTGGTTCATTAAACCACAGTACGCGCACGCGCCAACTCTTCGCCTTCACCAGCGCTCATCGTCGGTCAAGTGCCGAAAGAACTCCATCGGTTCAGGAGAAGAGCTGGCTCCGGCAGTGTCAGTAACCACGGTGGACACACGCTCGGTAAGCAGGCGAGTGGAGGACTCGCGCTCCTTTGCGCGCTCACGGTACCGGTTGTCCAAACCAACTGCCTCATCTATGAGACTGTCGAGAGCCTCCAGGACAGGGTGAACTGCCAGATCATCACGAAGTTGAGCATTTAACCCATGGAGGAATGCACTGCGCAAAGCAATATCATTCCACCCCAAATTGGATGCTACAACCCGGAACTCCACTGAGTACTAGGCTGCTGACTGACTACCCTGGCGGAGTGTCATCAGGTGGCTCATGACGTTGCCCTGACTCTCAGTACAGCCGAACGTACTAGAGAATGCGTCCACAAATTGATCAAGCATGTACCGAGACCCCTCGGGGTTGTCTAAAGTGGACCATGCCCACTCGAGGGCTCAATCCTTGAGCAACAGAGTGAAGAATTGGATTTTGGCTACGTCCCCAGGGTACTACTCCCCGACCTGCTCCAGGTACATTTGGACTTGAATAAGAAACCCTTTACATTTCTCCACCTCCCCCACGTACGGGGAAGGCGTGGGAACGGAGGTAGTACGGCGCACCCTAGTGCACGGAGCAGGCTGAGGGGGAGAGGCCGGAGGAGGCGCTGTAGACCAAAGCTTCATCATATTCGACACCTGCTGCGTCAGCGGTCGCTACAGTCCTGGCTGGCTCGTTCTGCCATGACTAATAAAGCTTGACAGCTCACGTGCACGATGCCAAAGCACAGGAAGGTGTCACGACCTGGACGCTATCCTTCTCCGCGTTCAGGTTGTCCAGTGTCGCTCCTGCTCCATGGTAGTCCGTGCCGGGTCTTACAAGGCCCGTACTTTGACAGCGCCCAGCTGATCCCCAGCTGTCTAGTTCAGCTGCTCTGGGACAGCTGTCTCCCATTATTAATTATCTTCCCCATTTAAGCAAGCAGCCGAGAGTTACTCGTCGCTGCGACCTCGCTAAGGAAAGACGTGCCCTGTGTTTCCACGACTGTAGCTCCTATGTCTAGCTTCAGTTTGCCGTTACCTCGGCGCTACCCCCAAAGTAAGTGCTGCGGCTCGGCGTGTGTTTCCTCTCGCCGCCTCTCTAGCCTTTCTTTCTGGGTTGTACATTGTCCTTTGTTCTGTGCGTATTTTAGCCCCACGTGGCTCTTTTCCTTTCCATTTGTTGTCTAGTGTTGTGCGTGTTATAGCCCCACGAGGCTCTTTACTTTATATTTGTTCTTTGTGTGTTAATATTAATAAATTACGCAAACTCACTGGTCGCCCTCGCATCTCCTTTCTGGCTTGTGAGAGCCAGGCATGACAGTAGGTCGCAGCCAGACTGAGACGTCTGCGACCGTGAGTTTGCAGTGGGACTTGTCGTTTTTCCCTTCCTCTGGGTGCAGGCAAGCTAGAATCATGTCTCCCTCCAGGAGGCGTATGCGGCACCCAGGCCACGATCCCTCAGAGGCTCTGGACCTTGTGGACGGGACACTGTTCACCACGGACCTCTATGACACTCCCAGCGAGATACGCTGGCGTCTGGAGCTCGCCGAGAACGTGATTAACAACTTCCCTCGCTACTTCCATCTCCCCGAGGTTAAGGCGAGGAGGGCAGACATCTCTGTGGCCTGGGAGAGACTCTGTAGGCTGGAGGAGAACCCCGGCAGGAAGCCGAAGACAGGACACCATCGCCCCTCGCTTCGGAATTCCGCTCCTGCCGCCGATCCAGCCCAGGAGTTCGCCTCACCCAGGGGTAACCCCCAAGGTAGAGTGATGACAACCGGGGCTCCCCCGGAGAAGATAAGGATGACAGCGATTCGCATTGCGGACCGAGTGGCAGCCGCTTGTTCTGCCGCCTATCCCCCCGTAGCCATGAAGCACGTGATAGTGGCGGTCAGGCTGGTTGAGAAGAACCCTGAGCCGAATGACTATCCGAGATATGCTGACCTGTTGGCTTCAGTCTCCGTACAGGAGCGGCGTTTCCCCGACTTCACGTTCAGAAGACGTCGCTCCCAAATTCCCCGAACATCTCAGCGAGAGCCCCGTCTGGATCCCGCTCCAGGAAACCACATGAATTTCGCCTCCCAGCCTGCTGTAGCTCCCGTGTCTCGCCGAAGAAGCGAATCAGCTGCTCCCGCTCCTGGGCCCGCTCTTCCCGCTGTCCCATCAGCTCTGGGCCCCCGGTTCTCCTCAGCTGTTTCTCCCCCCTCTTCGTCATTCACTCCGGCTGCTGAGAACAGCGCGAATTCACCTCCAGGTGTTCCCGGTCCCGATCCGGTGCGAGAGGCACCACCTCGTCTGTCCGGGGGGTCCTCCACTACCATCCGGCTGGGAGAGGAAAGACTCAAGTCCCTTGTGGCGGATTCCACTGACTCTCCGGGAATCAGGCAAGTGTCTTTTCATTCTTTTCCCATAATGAGTGAATTGCCTTGTTTGATTCCTGGGGGAGGAGTTCAGGGTTCACAGTCCCCTGAGCTCACAGTCCCCTGAGTTCTCTCCTCCCGCTGCAAAAGTAGAATATGACCCTGCGTCCTCTGTGTCTCTTCCCCCTGAGTGTGCCCCGGTGCCAGGTCTGCGGCCCTGGAAGGTTTCGCCCCAGCCCCGCAGCCACGTCATGGGCAGAGGAGAAGGTCGAACTGCCTGTTGGAGCCAGTGCCGACGATTAAGCATCCCCGGGTCTCCACGGAGGAATGGTTCGGCCCAGCAGAGCCCAGATTTCCTGCCTCCACGCCATGCGGGCTGTCGACATGGTCTTCGGCGCTTGGAGGTCGTCTGACTGTGGAAACCATCATGCCGGCTGCAGAGCCATTCGCAGTCAAGTGGGAGCCGGAGGACGGAGTCCTGCACGCTGAACCCGGAGCATCGAGGCCCTGGATGGCGGTCCAGCTGGGGTCCACCGGGAGTGCTTCGCCGGTCCAGTTGGGGTCCCCCGGGAGTGCTTCGCCGGTCCAGTTGGGGTCCACCGGGAGTGCTTCGCCGGTCCAGTTGGGGTCCACCGGGAGTGCTCTGCCGGCCCAATCGGGGTCCACTGGGAGTGCTGTTCCGGCCCGATCGGGGTCCACCGGGAGTGCTGTTCCGGCCCAATCGGGGTCCTCCGGGAGTGTTTCGCCGGCCCGACTGGGGTCCACCGGGAGTGTTTCGCCGGCCCGATCGGGGTCCACTGGGGGTGCTGCGCCAGTCCGGGTAAGGGTCAGTGAGGGAGCTGGAGGATTGTGTTCGCCTGACGTCAGGCTGACTTCGTCCCTTGCCTCCATCATCTCTCCTCCTGCCGCTGTTGGGGTTCCTCTCATCCGTGCCAGTTTCCCCCTGCCCATGTGTTCTTCAGATGTCAGGCTGACTTTGCCCCTTGCCTCCATCTTCTCTCCCCCTCCCACTGTTGGGGTTTCTCTCACCCGGGTCAGTTTCCTCCTGCCTTTTCCCTCAGGGAGGAAGCTGCACCAAGACTTCTCCCTCAGCTCTCGGTGGTCTGAGGTCACGGGACGACCGCCTGGGGAGCCGTCTGGCTGGTTCGGTGATCTGGTTCGGCCTCCGGAGAAACTGTGTCTCCTAGCCTGGGACTCTGGTAGGCCGCCCGAACTGGTATTGTGGTTCCTGGCCTGGTGGAGTTCAGGTCGCCCGCCGGACAAGCTGTCACCGCCTGCCCCGCTCCACCTGCTGACGTTCCTGAAGAATTGTCCGACTGTTCATAGCCTTGTGTTTGCTTGTCCTCCGTTAGTTAATCCCATTCAGGACATCAAGGAACTTTCTGCCCTAGAGTTCTTATTGTGGTGTCATTATAACTAAGATTTCCTTAGACTATTTTCTATGTTTATAATCCCAGTATGATCTCTTATTTCTGTTAGTCCTTTTAGTAGCTTTTGCCTCACATTGCCTGGCCTTATTCAGAGTGGTTTTGTTCATCTGCATCTATATCCTCCTTCAGACTGTTTGACTTTCTGTTTTGCGCTAATACGTGATTGAGGAGTTGATTTTTTTTTGTATCTTTATGCCAGTTTGCGGCCTCAGGCCCTATTTTTAGGTCTTATGCTCGGATTCCTTCCTTTATATATTCTGTTTTGGCCGGGGTTACACGTGTAAGTCTCTTTCTGCCATATGTTCAAAGTTTTGTGGTTTTTGGCCTTCAGGACATGAGTTTTTTTATTGTCCTCGCCCTAAGTTATTGTGAGCCTTTTTTTTCCATAACTATGTCGCTTTGCCCTTGTATCTTGCATCTTGATCTCCCCACCTCCTGTGGTCACCTGCATAGACCGTCTGGCCTCTGCAGAGGAGGGGATGATAGTTTTTCCTGTTTGAAACTATTATTATGGTGTCAGATCCTATACTGTTACCTGGGGTTTTTTTTTTCTTCTCTCCCTCCTTTTCTTTGTCCCTCGCTTTCCCCCAGACCTGGCCCCCACCGCCCTCCCTGGTCTTCCCCTCGGGGGGGGGGGGGGGTGGTGGTGGTGTTTAAGCCTGCGCCAGGAGGCGCGGCTCGGGGGAGGAGTACTGTCACGACCTGGACGCTATCCTTCTCCGCGTTCAGGTTGTCCAGTGTCGCTCCTGCTCCATGGTAGTCCGTGCCGGGTCTTACAAGGCCCGTACTTTGACAGCGCCCAGCTGATCCCCAGCTGTCTAGTTCAGCTGCTCTGGGACAGCTGTCTCCCATTATTAATTATCTTCCCCATTTAAGCAAGCAGCCGAGAGTTACTCGTCGCTGCGACCTCGCTAAGGAAAGACGTGCCCTGTGTTTCCACGACTGTAGCTCCTATGTCTAGCTTCAGTTTGCCGTTACCTCGGCGCTACCCCCAAAGTAAGTGCTGCGGCTCGGCGTGTGTTTCCCCTCGCCGCCTCTCTAGCCTTTCTTTCTGGGTTGTACATTGTCCTTTGTTCTGTGCGTATTTTAGCCCCACGTGGCTCTTTTCCTTTCCATTTGTTGTCTAGTGTTGTGCATGTTATAGCCCCATGAGGCTCTTTACTTTATATTTGTTCTTTGTGTGTTAATATTAATAAATTACGCAAACTCACTGGTCGCCCTCGCATCTTCTTTCTGGCTCGTGAGAGCCAGGCATGACAGAAGGAACCACACAGAGGGGCATGTTTGAGAGTTTATAAAATAGCAAAAACACAAGCGCACAGCTTCAGAAACAGTCACTCGCCAGAGGAATAGCCCTGTGGAGAGAAGACGAGAGCCATGAGCAGAGGAATGGAGTAAGGGGAAATGGGCGAGCCAAATTGCCACTTACTTGGGAAATTCAGGGAGAACTGGCAGGGGCCCAGCGAAGAATAGACGAACCAGTAGGGTGGGGGGAGATGAGCTGATGGTGCCTGAACAGGTGGAGTAGGAAGCTGAAAGACGGTGAGATGTGGCAGGAGAGCATGCGCAGTCCTAAGGACACACCTACACGGTGGCAGCAACCTGAAGGAAGAGGAGAAACAAGGTTAGACGACGTGTCAACACCTGTAACTTTATATTTGCTTGCCTATGTTTGGGCAGTATACCCAGACGAGCCAGCGTTGACTGCACAGAGAGAGCCTCCTTAAGTATGCTGGCTGATGAGCGGGTGCAGGTGTGTCTTCTGCCTCAGGTGCAGTGATGAGTTGGTGAATGTGAGGCAGGATGGGAGGGGCACGCTCTCGCTGCCCATGACAGCAAGAGCATGGCTCCCCAACCAGCGGAGCCCCGGTTTGTTGATGGCATACTGTCCACACTCCCTCCAACAGGCAAAAATAACAGGTGAAAAAGAAAAAAACAAACTCACAGCTGCTGGTGTCTTACACAGGCCGTGCCATTCTGTCATAAACTCGCCCTTCAAGGCAAGGGTGAACAGAAGATGCCACATGCAAGCTGTCAGTTTTGCACATTTAATCACACAAAAAGTACCGGAGGCTACAGTTTCCCAGCTCGGAGGCTGGACTTACGATTACGGCAGGAAATAGACGCGGACTCCGTCTTGGGACGAGTGAAAGGTAATGTGACACGGCGATGAGAAAACTGAACGCCAGTCCTTATATAGGGGAGCGAGAATGATTACACATACAGATCAGGTGTGGGTGGCATGAGTGAGGATAATTAACCTAAACAGACGACAGCTTTGACAGCCCGCGAACAGAGTTGACACCCGGAAGTATACAGTTGTCAAAGGAAAAGCACGGCGAGAAGGTAATGGACAATAATACTACAACAGAAACAGACCAAGATACACAATGAGAAAATAACTGCCAAAGCACAAACAAGAAGGAAAACAAAACCCAAGAAGTACTCCTAAAACAATCCTAATGAAACCCGAGGTTACAAAGGGAGAACTGAAGATAAGGACAAATATAAATAGGAAACATAATTACAAGATAATACATAAATAACCAAAGTAGAATAAAGTAACAGGAAACTAGGAACAGAAACAAGAGGACAAACAGACACCAAAATACACCAAATCACACTTAATACAAAATAACCCAAGATGCAAAAATGCAGATAATGTCATAAAACAACTTAGAGGCTGAGCACAGCACCCCACCCGTGCTCAGAATCCTGACAACCTCATCAGTTCATAATGCATGTATTGTGGAGAGAGACCCACGAATCCTAAACTCCACTGACCGCGCTGGGTGCGCTTGATTCCATCCCCGGCATACACCTCCACCAGTAAAGGTTGGTTAAAAAAGCCACCTTTGACCTCTTTTATGGTCAAATCATCAATGAAACCATGTCAGGTGCACTCTTCAGATATTGTGGCATCACCGTGCAAAAGGTGAGAGCCTGTGGTCAAGTGGCCTCCGAGTTAGTAGGGGGACAAATTTTCTGTCCACATACATACATAAATACTCACACCACAGAATCTCTTTTAAATATATAGATTTATATCCACCGGAGTCCGTTTTAAATTGTTTGCTACCAAGGTGTCTATAGGAGAAAAAGTGTGCAACACTTGCATACAGTACAGAAGCAGATTAGTTTTACGAGGTGGTGGGGGAGTGGGGTGCTGAAAAGTTCAAAGACTGAAAAGTTCATAGTGGTCAAATTTGACCAAATGTGGTTTGATTTTCAACCGCAGGGATCCAAGCACTGCAACACCGATGGAAGAAGTGTGTAGACCGAAGGGGAGACTACTGTATGTTGAAAAATAAACCACATTTGGTCAGATTTGACCACTATGAACATTTCAGCCTATAAACTTTTCAGCGCCCCCCTTCCTGTATATATTTCATAAAAAAGGCACAGATTAGGAGAAACTGTACTAACCTTACATAGATATTTTAATGACACACTTTAAAGCAGGAGCGTGCTTTTTCTTTCCGGTATTACTGGTGGGATTTGCTGTTCAAGAAGTGCATCAATGAAGGCTTGTGCTCAAAGCCCCTTTGCCTTCATTTGAACCCCAAGCCTAGGATAAAACAGGATAGGCCTTGCTGCTTTAAGTTGGCCCCTTTTAGGCATTTGGCTCCTCTCCTATATCCTATGGTGACCTGAAAATGAAAGGCTCAGAGTGGGGTGGGGGTGTGGGGCTCTGGAGAGATGACAGAGCTGTGTCCCCGTCTTCCTGACAGAGCTGGTCTTTAATGCTGCTTTACTCTCCTTTGCTGTCAATCTCTTCTCCTTCCAACCGATAACTGGCGGCTCTTGGATTCTTCTAATTGTGTCTCTAAAGATTAAGTTTGTCATAACATATTTGTGCATGGCATCGTGGCAGTTACGGACATGGACAGCCCTGATTGCTAGGTGGTCGCCAAGCTGATAGTTCAGATGCCCTACAGAGGATTTTTTTGGGGGGTAGATTCTGGCCTGTATTTTTGCGGTACATTTCGCACTGTGCTGTAGCTGACAGAAAAGTGAGACCCACTCCTCCATTATGCAGTAGCATTATGAGAGTTCAGCTAAGGTATATTATTTTCACAGCATGGCTGTAGTTTGCTGCTGTCACTATTATTCAGGAATGTGTTATTAGTGTTATCATGTTATATATAATACAATAAGCTACAGAAAGAAAATGAGTGCCATTCCAGTGCTGTAAGGGAAATTGATTAACATTTCCTTACTGTATATTGCATATGGTATATTGATATTTGAAAAAAACATGTGAGATGTGATTTGAGTTAATACTGATGACTTCAAACTCAGTGTCAGAGATTCAACATTGCTTTATTTTGTCCCAAAAGAAATTTGTCTTGGCTGCTACACACACAACTACACATACCACCAAACACAACATGCCACATGAACTAATACAATTGAAGTGCAAAACACAAACCCCTTAGAACATCAACGGCCTTCTCTATGGCCTAAATTTAGAAGATTGATGGATATGGGAATGAATAAGCTCTTGAGAAAGCACCACTTTGAGTTCATTCCAGCAAAGCCAAAGGCACTAAGGTGATGGCGTAGCGTCCGGCATCCATCCAGCCACATTTCACAGGAATCACGAAGGAATCACTCCTCCTAGGCCTTTGCCCTGATATTCACCAAACTCACACACAATGATCCTCAGTTGGGTCTATATCTAGGTTGTGCTCAAGGTCAAAGGCCAGGAGATCTGGGCACTTATGTGATTTCACAAAAATTGCTACTCTGACGAGAAAATTACCTCAGTTCTCACCAAACTCACTCACAAGGATCCTTATATAGGTCTGCATCCACGTTAAGGTCAAGGTCATTGTCAAAGGTCAGGAGATGGGCATTTATGATTTCATGAAAAATGTTATTTCTCTTAGGCCATTAGCCTTGACCTTGAGCACATCCGAGATGGGTCTGCAGCTGTACTTAAGGTCAAAGTCAACAGTCAGGAGAGCTGTGGGCCACAAGATGGCCCTTGGCCTAAGGATGAACCCATTAGATTTTGGTGATGATCTGTGCATACCTCCACCAAAGCCCTTGTTTGTATTTGTGCAGCAGGATTACACAAAACTACTGGATGGATTCTGATGAAATTTTCAAAAGAGGTGGTCCTTGGGCTACAGAGGAACCCATTAGATTTTGGTGAGGATCTCAGGAGCGCATACCTCCACCAAGGCGCCATCTTCTCCCAGTGTATTAGCAAGATTACTCAAAAACTACTGGATGGAGTTTGATTAAATTTTCACTAGAGGTGGCTCTTGGGCTGCACACAAACCCATTGCATTTTGGAAGAGATCCATGTGTGCATACCTCCACCAAAGCTCACTTTTCTAGCATTGGTTTAATGGGATTATGCAAAAAACTACTGGATGGATTATGATGACATTTTCACTAGAAGTGGTCCTAGGGCTACAAACGAACCCAATAGATTTTGGAGATGATCCATGAGCGCACACCTCCACCAAGGTCCTATCTTGCAATGTACGGAGGGATGAAAGCAGGGCAGTATGGACAGATGGATGGACAAAGGGAGGGAGGGAAGGAGCCTTGGCGGAGATATGTGCTCTCTGAGTGCTTTCTAGTTTTCAATATGTTGTTTAGATATACAGTGGTGTGAAAAAGTGTTTGCCCCCTTCCTGAGTTCTCATTTTTTTGTACAGACGTGGACAAAATTGTTGGTACCTCTCTGTTAATGAAAGAAAAACCCACAATGGTCACACAAATAACTTGAATCTGACAAAAGTGGTAATAAATAAAAATTCTATGAAAATTAACCAATGAAAATCAGACAATGCTTTTGAATTGTGGTTCAACAGAATTATTTTAAAAAACAAACTCATGAAACAGGCCTGGACAAAAATGATGGTACCCTTAACTTAATATTTTCTTGCACAACCTTTTCAGGCAATCACTGCAATCAAACGATTTCTGTAACTGTCAATGAGACTTCTGCACCTCTCAGCAGGTATTTTGGCCCACTCCTCATGAGCAAACTGCTCCAGTTGTCTCAGGTTTGAAGGGTGCCTTCTCCAGACGGCATGTTTCAGCTCCTTCCACAGATGTTCAATAGGATTTAGATCAGGGCTCATAGAAGGCCACTTTACAATAGTCCAATGTTTCGCTCTTAGCCATTCTTGGATGTTTTTAGCTGTGTATTGGGTCATTATCCTGTTGCAAGACCCATGACCTGCGACTGAGACCAAGCTGTCTGACACTGGGCAGCACATTTCTCTCTAGAATACCTTGATAGTCTTGAGATTTCATTGTATCCTGCACAGATTCAAGACACCCTATGCCAGATGCAGCAAAGCAGTCCCAGAACATAACAGAACCTCCTCCATGTTTCACAGTAGGGACAGTGCTCTTTTCTTGGTATGCTTCATTTTTGCGTCTGTGAACATAGCGCTGATGTGCCTTGCCAAAAAGTTCCAGTTTTGTCTTGTCTGCCCATAGGACATTCTCCCAGAAGCTTTGTGACTTGTCAACATGCAGTTTGGCAAATTCCAGTCTGGTTTTTTTATGATTTGTTTTCAACAGTGGTGTCCTCCTTGGTCATCTCCCATGAAGTCCACTTTGGCTCAAACAACAACGGATGGTGCGCTCTGACACTGATGTACCTTGACCTTGGAGTTCACCATGAATGTGTTTAGAGGTTGTTCTGGGCTCTTTTACCATTCGTATTATCCATCTCCTCCTGTGGCCACGTCCAGGGAGGTTGGCTACAGTCCGTGGATCTTAAATTTCTGAATAATATGTGCAACTGTAGTCACAGGAACATCAAGCTGCTTGGAGATGGTCTTATAGCCTTTACCTTTAACATGCTTGTCTATAATTTTCTTTCTAATCTCCTGAGACAACTTTCTCCTTTGCTTCCTCTGGTCCATGTTTAGTGTGGGACACACCATGTCAACAAACAGCACAGTGACTACTTGTCACCCTTTTAAATAGGCCGACTGACTGATTACAAGTTTGTAGACACCTGTGATGTTAATTAAAGGATTCAAGTTATTTCTGTGACCTTTGTGGGTTTTTCTTTCATTAACAGAGGGGTACCAACAATTTTGTCCACGGCTGTACGTTTGTCACACTTAAATGTTTCAGATCCTCAAACAAATTTAAATATTAGGCAAAGATAACACAAGTAAACAGAAAATGCAGTTTTTAAATGAAGGTGTTTGTTATTAAGGGTAAAAAAAAATCCAAACCTACATGGTCCTGTGTGAAAAAGTGATTGCCCTCTAAACCGAATAACTGGTTGGGCCACCCTTAACGGCAACAACTGCAATCAAGCGTTTGCAATAACTGGCAATGAGTCTTTTACAGCACTGTGGAGGAATTTTGGCACACTCATCTTTGCAGAATTGTTGTAATTCAGCCACATTGGAGGGCTTTCGAGCATGTACCGCCTTTTTAAGGTCTTGCCACAGCATCTCAGATGGATCCAGGTAAGGATTTTGACTAGGCCACTCCAAAGCCTTCATTTTGTTTTTCTTAAGCCATTCAAAGGTGGACTTGCTGGTGTGTTTTGGATCATTGTCCTGCTGCACAACCCAAGTGCCCTTCAGCTTGAGGTCACAAACAAATGGCCAGAGATTCTTCTTTAGGATTTTTTGATAGACAGCAGAATTCATGGTTCAGTTTACCACAGCAAGTCTTCCAGGTCCTGAAGCAGCAATACAGCCCCAGACCATGAATGAATGAATGAATGAATGAATGAATGAATGAATGAATCTTTATTTCGGATAGATTAAAAGTAGACATTAAAAAAGAAACAGAATAATATAACAAAGGGGGAAAGAAAATCCAACAAGGTCAAATTAGACAATAACTCCTCTGATTATACAGTTCAACATAAGTTATCCGAAATGGGTGATGGCTGAAGCCACAGCTTATATTGCCCACCCATATTCCATCCAAGAATTCAAAAGAAAAACAAAACGAGAGCGATTACAATTCAGAACATAGCTAAGACAAAATGTGACAAAAAAACTAAGCAACAACACAGACTGGATATGACAATCCTTATGTGTTTTTACATGTCATCTTGTATATATGTTTGGAGTATTTCTTCCTTTAGTTTTTGTTTAAATTGTCCAAGCGTTGTACATGATTTTAATTCAGGTCCAAAATTGTTCCATAATCTGACTCCTTGCACTGAGACACAGTGTTGCTTGGTGGTAGTTTTCACTGAAGGTTTTTGAAATATACATGTTCCTCTGAAATTATATTGTTTCTCCCTTATTTGGAACAACTTTTGGATATTTGTGGGCAGTGATAGGATTCTTCACTTTAAACATTGTTACTGCAGTTTTAAAGTCAACCAGATCTTTCAACTTGAGAGCTTTTAATTTAAGAAAAAGTGGGTTTGTTGGTTCCCTGTAAGCAGCTTTGTTTATTATTCTAATAGCTCTCTTCTGAAGCATAAAGACTGGATATATGTTTGTTTTATATGTATTTCCTCATACTTCAGTACAATATGTCATGTATGGGAGTATTAATGAATGATACAAGGTATATAGTGTGGGTTGATTCAGCAAATATTTCACTCTGTGTAGTATTGCAATTGAGTTGGATATTTTACCTTTAATATAATTAATATGTGACTTCCAACACAGTTATCAATTATTACTCCAAGAAATTTAGTTTTGGATACCATTTCAATCTCTACACCATTTACACTGAGTTTAGATACTAAGTTGTTGTGATGGTTGTTAAAAACTATAAATTTTGTCTTACTTAAATTTAGCGTTAATTTGTTTGACTCAAACCACAGTTTAAGCTTTCCTAATTCCTTTCCGAGTGTATCCAAAAGTCCATCACACTACTACCACCATATTTTACTGTTGGTATGATGTTCCTTTTCTGAAATGCTGTGTTACTTTTACGCCGGATGTAATGGGACACACACCTTCCAAAAAGTTCAACTTTTGTCTCGTCAGTACACAGAGTATTTTCCCAAAAGTCTTGGGGATCATCCAAGATGTTTTCTGGCAAAACTGAGATGAGCCTTTATGTTATTTTTGCTCAGCGGTGGTTTTTGTCTTGGAACTCTGCCATGCTGGCCATTTTTACCCAGTCTCCTTCTTATGGTCGAGTCGTGAACACTGACCTTAACTGAGGCAAGTGAGGCCTGCAGTTCTTTGGATGTTGTGGGGTCTTTTTTGACCTCTTGGATGAGTCGTTGCTAGGCTCTTGGGGTAATTTTGGTCGACCGGCCACTCCTGGGAAGGTTCACCACTGTTCCAGGTTTTCACCATTTGTGGATAATGGCTCTCACTGTGGTTCGCTGGAGTCCCAAAGCTTTAGAAATGGCTTTATAACCTTTTCCAGACTGATAGATCTCAATTGCTTTGTTTCTCATTTGTTCTTGAATTTCTTTGGATCGCAGCATGATGTCTAGCTTTTCAGAATCTTTTGGCCTACTTCACTTTGTCAGGCAGGTCCTATTTAAGTGATTTCTTGATTGAGAACAGGTGTGGCAGTAATCAGGCCTTGGTGTGGCTATACAAATTGAACTCAGCTTTGTAAAGATGTGATAAACCACAGTTAATTTATGTTTTAACGGGGGGGGGGGGAATCACTTTTTCACACAGGCCATGTAGGTTTGGATTTTTTTTTTACCCTTAATAATAAACACCTTCATTGAAAAACTGCATTTTGTGTTTACTTGTGTTAGCTTTCAGGTTCAGGTTACTTTATTTGTACCCGTAGGTAGATTTGTTTTGCAGTCTGGTGACATCCATATTTACAAGCCACAAATTACATTCAACATAGACACAAACACAGGCACATATGAAGCTGACTATAAACATGATAAAAATACTCAAGGCTCCATCAATCAGGGTATAAAAAGACAAAGAGATGGGAGAAAAACCAGAGGTAAGAGAGAAGGGTTATATTAAAAGTTAAAAACTAGTCAAAGAGGTTAAAAACTCAAAGGTCTAAAACCCAATAAAATATTTAGAACCCAAGTGACATCCTACAAAAATAAGTAAATATAAAATGGAGTTAATTAGTAGGTACCTAAATTATGTGCAATATATTTTTACAGCTTGTTCAACTCTTTGACAGCAGCAGGGACAAAGCTGTTTTTGTAGCGCTGGGTTCTACTTTTTGGGACAGCAAACTTCCGTCTTGAGGGAAGAAGCTGAAAGTGGCAGTGCAAAGGGTGGGAGTCATCATTTAAAATGGAGGTAGCCATCCTCTGTACTTGTCTGGTGTACAGGGATGTCAGGCTCAGCTGTGGCTCACCAAGCAAACGACTGGACCATCTAACTACCTGATCCAAGGATTTCCTCTGTTTCAGTTTTATCTGACCAAACCATGACACTAAAGAAAAGGATAAAACAGATTCAATAAAAGCCCGATAAAACACTGTCATTATGGTTCGGTCAACTTGGAAGCGTGCAAGTTTTTTCAAGCAATGCAAATGTTGCTGACCCTTTTTGCACACCCTTTCACAGTTCTCTTCAAAGTTTAAATTACTATCAATAATCGTCCCAAGATATTTGTAGGATTTGCTACTATTAGCTTCGTCTAATATTTAAATTTGTTTGATCTGAAACATTTAAGTGTGACAAACATACAAAGAAATGTGAAATCAGGAAGGTGGCAAACACTTTTTCACACCACTGTATGTAACAGATCTTTTGTGTTCTGTATTGTAGTGGAGATGACCCTCTGGAGTTGCCGTAAGGCGGGGATTGGTTGTGATATACAGGAAGTGTTGTGAAAGGAGTAGAGAGTAAAACGAAGCCAGAGAAAGGGCTGTGTGTGTTCTGCCTCGTCGCCCATGTCATTATTCCTCCCTACCGGATCAGTATTACGAACCCTGAAAGTCGATAGTGTTTTTTTTTGTTTTGTTTTAAACATATTGAAGTTTTGACTTCAGATTAAGCCTCCATTGCATTCCCAACAGTCACACGTTTGACGTTTGAAAAATGATGACCACTTAAGTTGCATCATGATGGAAACAAATACAGTGGTGTGAAAAAGTGTTTGCCCCTTCCTGATTTCTCATTTTTTTTGTATGTTTGTTACACTTAAATGTTTCCGATCATCAAACAAATTTAAATATTAGACAAAGACAACACAAGTAAACACAAAATGCAAATTGTTTGATGATTTGAAACATTTAAGTGTGACAAACATACAAAACAATGAGAAATCAGGAAGGTGGCAAACACTTTTTCACACCATTGTACGTCCCCCCCCCCCCCATTTAGAAACGTCCCATTTGTATGCAAACAAAAAAAAGGAGAAAAAAATACAGGGCACTAAATTAAATAGCAGGCATTAAAAAACTGACAAAATGAGTCAAAGCACCCCACTGAGCCTTTGGAATAAAGATGTGGCAAATTCAAAATACAGCCACAATAAACTACACCCTGATGGATGTCAAACTCATAACAGATAACGGCATCCAACTGGGAACTGAAAAAAACAAAAACAAAAAAAAAAACTCTTAGTGTCAGTCATAAGCACGTCAGAATCTGACAAAGTCTTGGAAGCGAGGCGGGGCCCGCACCACACATCCCACTCTGGACCAGACCTGTCCTGACGTGGATGCAGGTCCACACAAGCTGGACGGGGGGAGGGGGGCAACGGAGAAGGGGATGGGGGAAGGAGGAGGAGATGAAACGGGTGGTGGGAAGGGGCAAGGTGCACGGTTTCAGTCTGTCATAATGAACCACCTGGGGCCGCTCCGTTAGATCCAGGGGGTTAACAATGTGGTAGACCAAGCAATCATTCACACCAAAGCTTGGCACCTGCTCAATCTGATAGGGGCCCTTCCAATGTGGTGCCAGCTTTGTGCGGCTCTCAGTTGGGTTATTTAGCCACACCAGTGGCCCCACCTCATACAACTGATGACAGACCTCCTCATCGTGATACAGTTTCTGTTTTTCACGTGCCTCCGCAGTGTGAGCCCTGGCAGCACCGGAGGCAGCCTCCAAACGCTCCACCATGGATGACACAAACCCTGAGAGGGATTCAGGATTCCATGAGTCCATTGTGTGAGAAGGCACAAGCAGATCAGCAGGAACACAGGCTTCTCAACCATGCATGAGGTAAAAAGGGGTGAAATGAGTGCTGCTGTGGGTGGAGGTATTATATGCAAACGCCACCTGTTTCACATAACTGTCCCACTCTCCCCCTTTGGATAGTAACATCTTCACTAGCTGATCAATCAAGGTTCTGTTGTGATGCTCCACCATTCCATCTGACTTTGGATTGTAGGTCGTGGTGCTCGTTTTCTTGATCCCCAACAGCTGGCAGAGTCTCTGAATCACCTCTGCTTCAAACTGATGACCCTAATCACTGTGTAAGGCCTCAGGCACACCATGCACCAGAACATAATCCTCAAACAGACATTGAGCCACTGTCTGTGCCGTTTGATTGGGTAATGCATACAAGTTGACAAACTTGGTGAAGCAGTCCTCCACCACTAGCACATATCTGTTCCCCTTGCTGGTTGTGGGAAGCTCCAAAATGTCCACAGCAACCCTTTCTAGTGGACGAACTGCTAGAGAACCACCCCTCCCCCATTGGGGCCTGCCGCTTGGGAATCGGAGACCCCTGTGTTTGACAGGCTACACATAGCTCACACCATTTTCGAATGTCCCTAAACATGAATGGCCAGTAGTAGGATTGTCAGACCTTTTTCCACACATGCTCAGTTGAGAAATGAGCAGCGGTGTTCCCTCCATGGAACTGATGAAGTAGTTCAGGCACCAGCGAGGAGGGAATCAGTCTTTCCCCGGTGGGTGGGGAAGAAACAGTTCGACAAAGCAGTCCATCTATGACAGCTAAACGGCTGAACTCAGTCCACATCTTCCGGAGGACCACAGAACATCCTTTTAAATAGCTGTGAGGTGGCCTGCTGGTGCCCTGGTTCAACCAGTCCAATACCACTCCGAGATCTGGGTCATCGCTTTGCAATGACTGTAACTCCTCATCACTGTGACCCAGGGAATAAGTGGATTGCTGGTTTGTGCAGGACTCCCCCCCCCCCCCCGTCTTGGAGAATGGGTGAGTTTGGTTCCACCACCACTGCGATAGTGTGCTCCCCTCTTACTGTGTCCTGTGGTATAGCTGTGTCAGGAGCTGGGGGCCGACCCAACAAAGTGTCCGCACTCCCGTGACGTGAGCCCTCTTTATGCACAATAGTCCAGTTGAAAAGATCCAGCTCCAAAACCCACCTGCCTCTCTGTCCCGTGGGCTCTTTGTCAATAGTCAGGTGTCTGAGGCCAAGTAGAGGGCAATGATCCATTATAATGGTGAATGCATTCAGCCTCACATAATGTCTGAACTCACGCACTGCCCATATTGTAGCCCATAATTGTCTGTCAAAAGGGTACCATCGCTGCTGTGCTTATGACAGAACTTGGCTGGCATAGGCCACCACTCTTTCCAGGCCTTCCACATCTTGAGCTAACACAGCTCCCACAGCAACTTTGGAGGCATCTGTGTAACCTTTAAAGGGAACAGCAAAGTTTGGCAAAGTCACAACAGAAGAGGAGGTAAGAACTTGTTTGAGGTAGTTAAAGGCCTCGCCACACTCAGTAGTCCACTCAAAAGGCACATTTTTGCCCACTATGTGGTTCAGGGATGCTGCATGTTGTGCAAAATTTTCCACAAACCACCTGCAATATGAACACAGTCCCACGAAGGCTCTGACTTCAGAGGGAGTGTGAGGACTTGGCAATGATATCACTTTTTCTGTATTCCTTGGGTCTGGTTGGAGACCTTTTCAAGAAATTACATGACCCAAAATGCTACATGGTCTCTGCCAAAGTGGCATCTCTTGGGGTTCAGTTTCAGGCCTGAAGACTGTATCCTGGATAACACCTCTTCCAGATGTGCCAAATGGTCCTCAAAGGAGTGACTGTATATGAGTATGTCATCCAGATATACCAAGCAGATATGCCATGGCAGACCCCTGAGAACTAGCTCCATCATATGCTGGAAAGTAGCCAGTGAGTTGGTTAGGCCCACGGGCATAGCTCTCCACTGGTACAGGCCCCTGCCAGTTGTAAGAACTGTTTTCTCCCTGTCCTCTTCTGCTACATCCACCTCCCAGAAGCCATTCGAAAAGTCGAATGTACTGAACCACATGGAGCCTGCCAGTGCATCTAAGCTTTCATCCACCCGGGGAAGAGGATGGGAATCTTAAACCCTTAAGCTGTGTGATTTTGTGTGCCCCTAGTGGCAGAGCGCGGCGCTGCACCTGTCAACTGATAGTGATGTGCAGAAACACTGCCCAGCTGTACTGAGGATTTGTACTGATCATGCCAGTTCACAAGGTGGCAGGCACGCGTTGGAGGACTCATGGATGACACGTAATACACCAAAGAGGAAGAAATCCTCCTTCTTCTTCTTCGTTTTTGCAATTACAACACAAAATGGCGGGCACCCATCGTTGTGGACATACGCAATCGCAGACCGAGAAGCAAATTTGGAGGATTTGATCCCAAATTTGCCAACTATGGTTCTAAAAAGAGATTATTTAGCTTATGAAGGTAGATGTTTACATGTTCTTATAATACAGGGAGAGTGAAGCTTGTTGATTTGATTTGATCGCTGTTGCATGTCATCACATAAGCTAAATTGCCACGGAACAAAAGAAAAATTAAGGTGGAATAATCAATAACAGTTTCTGGATGTAGGAGAGAAAGCTAAAATGACCGGGAAAGGACAAAATTACGACCAGAATGTTGCAAAAGGACGCTGCCTTGCCAGCAGTAAGTGACGAATGTCTTTGTTTGTTTGTATGCAAATTATATGCCTAAATTTACTCCTATCTGACACTTTGGATCATATTCTACATCTTTCTAATTGACAGTAAGCCATTATCACTTACCACTTTCAAATTGTAGCCTTGTAAAGTCCTGACATCTGATCTGAATATTTTCTTGAAAAAAATCTTTACCACTGTTGACCACTAGGGTTTATGTCGCAGTTTGGCGACATACACAGTTAAAGCATTAATGGTCATAGTTGTCACCGACCTCCCTGTGCACTTTTATGCAGCACATGGTGAGGGGTAAAATGATAAGGATTTACGTGCGAAGGTTACACCACATTTATTAACAAAAGCGACAAACAGTCCCAAGGAGAAAATATACAAAAAATACAAAACACACTTACAGTTGGCATTTGGAGGCCGGCATCTCCCCACAAATGTATGGAGAGAAACGCATTAACCACGATTGCACCCAGAGCCGACATCGCTACAAGGGCGGATGAGAACCAAGGCAACATGGAGTGGCTAACATGTCGTGAATTCCTGACAGCAGATGATTCTACTAACAGTTCACTGACTATGTACAGACAATACAAAGACCCAGCAATGTGTGACTGGTAAAAAGCTGCGTAAGTACACGCATTGCTGGTGATAGTGAGATTGGGAGCACCTGGGCAAGGTGCGGGAAAGACAATCACCGGGGAGGAATCAGCTGGCTGTCAAAAGAGAGAGGGGGCGTGGTTGGACCAGCAAATGTTAGATAACACCAACACAAAAGTGGGTCAAAGAGGCTGCCTAACAGCTGCCGGTCAGATCGGTGACTACAGGCACGGAAAAGAAACAGAACACAGACATAAACACAACAAGAACTCAAAAGATAACACAATACATAAATCACCCAATGCCTGAGCCACAGAGAGCAGTCAGAGCCGAGCCTACAGGAGACACCAACTTGGCTCACGACAAAGCTCCCCCTTCTAGGGGTCGATTCCAGACACCCACGGTAACATAAGGAAGAACCCCCCCATACCCCCACCAACCCCAACAGGAACAAAAAACACGAACCCAGGTGGAAGGTAGGGGGAACAGGAAAGGAGGGAACACAATACCCTGCTCAGGGCCCACAATTACCCCCCCCCCAAATCTAAAGGCATGGAGGCTTGGGGGGCCGCCCGGAGTCCCAGGCCCAGCAGGCAGTCTGGCAAACACAGTCCGGTGGCCTGCCAGAAAACACGGGCCATCTGGCCCAGAGACTCAGTCCCTCTGGTGGCCGGCCAGCGTTATTAAGCCACCGAAGGGGTGAAGCAGGAGGCAGCCTGCCCACCGGGAGGCTCACTGATGGGTGACCAGGCCGTAGGGAGGGAACCCCCATGGCGTCAGGCAGGGAGGAGAAGAGGGCCATGGCATCATCAGGCAGACCAGCATCACCCTCCGTGGTCCCGGCTTGGGACACAGCTGCACCCACGGTGGACCCCGACTGAGCCAATGCTACACCCGCTGTGGACCCCGACCAGGCCAATGCTGCACCCTAGATGGACCCCGACCGGGCCAATGCTGCACCCTCAGTGGACCCCGACCGGGCCAATACAGCACCCACGGTGGCTCTCGGCTGGAGCTCTGCAGCCCCCTCGGTGGACTCCAGCTGAAGCTCAGCAACATCTGTGGTGGCTCCTGACCGGGCCAATGCTGCGCCCCCGGCAGACTCCGGCTGGAGCTCTGCAGCACCCGTGGTGGCTCCCGACTGGAGCTCTGCGGCACCCGTGGTGGCTCCCGACTGGAGCTCTGCGGCACCCGTGGTGGCTCCCGGCTGATGCTCTGCAGCACCCGTGGTGGCTCCCGACTGGAGCTCTGCACCACCTGCGGTGGGCTCCGGCTAGAGCACCGTTGCACCTGCGGTGATCCCCATCGGGGACGTCATTGCTCCCGTGGTGACCTCCCCAGCCAGGGAGGTAAGACTCCCCATGACCTCTGGTGATGACCCTGGATCCTCGGCGGCCTCAGGTGGTGTGGACAGCTCTCTGGCGACCCTGAGAGAGAGCTCAGAGACAGGACAGAGAGACAAAAGGTCAGGGTTGCTGGGGGGCGACGGAGCCTGGCAAGGCGAGACCAGGTGCAGCGGGTGGCCGCATCCGGCCCTCCTTGCTAAGAGCCAGACAAGGTTGCTCTAATTCAGGAGAAAGAGAAACAAACAAGAGCACTTGCCTGGGCTCGAGCGCCACCACCATCCAGGACTCCGTCAATCCTGACGAAAACACTGGCCTGACCTCGAGGCAGTCCGGCTCAGGTTCATCTGCTGCGACAACCTCAGTAGCTGGTCTGGTGGTGGTGACAGTCCAGGTGCCCCCAGGCAAAGACTCCAATGCTGGAGACTGATCCAGTGGGGAAGCAGGGGGCTCACTTCATGCTGGCACTGGTCTGAACTCCTCCAGGGCCACGGGCTCCTCCATCGTCCGGCGGCTAAATTCAGGAGCCGTCAGACACTCAAGGGAAAAATGGGGGAGACATGAAGAGAGTAGGAACAAATTCAACCTTTGCAGCTGGAGGAGAGGACCCAGCGGACTGCTGAGACTGGGCCTCCCCCTCAGGGGACAGACAAGGTTTATCATAATTAGATGGAGACAAAAGACAAAACACTTGTCTGTCCTCCCAGTCTCTGATGTCCACAGCTGCAGATGAAAGCCAGTCGTCTCTCTCCATGCCCAAATTAGAATCGGTCTCTCTCGTG
This sequence comes from Pholidichthys leucotaenia, assembly GCA_020510985.1. Classification (NCBI taxonomy): domain Eukaryota; kingdom Metazoa; phylum Chordata; class Actinopteri; order Cichliformes; family Pholidichthyidae; genus Pholidichthys; species Pholidichthys leucotaenia. The sequence goes on along the minus strand of CM035837.1, from coordinate 313,709,974 downwards.
GAGAGTGGAGGAGCCGTCTCCATGGTGACGGAGGTAGATGAGACGGGTGGCAGGTCAGTAGAACTCTTATGGCGGGCCCTCTGGGAATGGCGACGACGAGAGGAGATAGGTGGCGGGAGCTCCAATTTCCCTGGTGACAGATTCTCCTGTGTCTGGGACCCATCTCCCGGCATAGACAATGGCATGGGAAAAACAGGAGAAACAGGTGGACAAACACGATCGTCAGCTGACAGATCATCAGGAATCAGGAAGGCAGTTTCAGGTGACATTAAAAGTGACTGAATAAGCACTTGCCTGAATTCCTGGAAAGTGATGTCAGCTGTTGTCTCGGGGTCAGGGAGGTGTGGAGACTCCATGGTTAAAGCACGCTCATCCTCCCCTCCCCTCGGGGAAAACTCCTCCAATCTCCCGGCCATCTCCGGGAGGAGCCACGGCTTCACCTCCAAGATGAGGTCCGTCTCTGCCTGGAGAGCCAGTCTGCGTTCCTCCAGCTCTTCCGGGGATGGAGTGGGACACAGCTTGGGATGAGGAGGCAGGGCTGTCGTCGGCAAGGCTGGAAGCCTCTTTTGGTGGGAGTTCTTCTTCTTTTTCCTCATTGCGGACAGTTCGGAAACCAGAACGTCCTCCACGATAAGCCTCTCACTAGGCGGCGCGTACCAAATGTGGAGAAACTCCTCATCCAACTCCTCGCATGGCTGGGCGAGGATGTCCTGGAGAATCTCCATCACCTCGGGGTGATCCCAGAGGCTGTCTCTTTCCATTACCCTCCTCGCCATGTCCTGAGCCTGTCAAACGGCCTGGGGGGAACAGGGCTTCCATGTCCATGAAAGAATTTCCTTGAAGAGGCACAGCGAGCGCAGCTCCCTCTCCATCTGATCCGCAATAGCGCCCGGGAAGCAGATGAATGAAAAAGACAAAATAGTTCAAAAAGAAAAAAGTATGTGAGGGTGTAACTCGCTAAATCCTACACTGGCTAGGTCTTTCTGTCAACGACCTCCCTGTGTGCTTTTAAGCAGTGCACGGTGAGGGGTAAAATGATAAGGATTTACGTGCGAAGGTTACACCACAACACACTTATTAACAAAAGTGACAAACAGCCCCAAGGTGAAGATATACAAAAAATACAAATCACACTTACAGTTGGCGTTCAGAGGCTGGCATTGCCCCACGAACGTATGGAGAGAAACGTGTTAACCACGATTGCTCCCCAGAGCCAACATCGCTACAAGGGCCCATGAGAACCATGGCAACATGGAGTGGCTAACACGTTGTGAATTCCTGACAGCAGATGATTCTACTAACAGTTCACTGACTATGTACAGACAATACAAAGACCCAGCAATGCTTGACTGGCAAAAAAGCTGCTTAAGTACATGCATTGCTGGTGATGGTGAGATTGGGAGCACCTAGGCAAGGTGCGGGAAAGACAATCACCGGGGAGGAATCAGCTGGCTGTCAAAAGAGAGAGGGGGCATGATCGGACCGGCGAATGTTAGACAACGCCCACACAAAAGTGGGTCAAAGAGGCTGCCTAAGAGCCACCGGCCAGGGCGGTGACTACAGGCATGGAAAAGAAACATAACACAGACATAAACACAACAAGAACTCAAAAGATAACACAATACATAAATCACCCGATGCCCAAGCCACAGAGAGCAGTCAGAACTGAGCCTACAGGAGACACCGGCTCGGCTCATGACAATAGTATTGAGTGTGTGGTAATCACTGCAGAATCGCCACTGTCCTCCCTTTTTTGTTTTATCACCAGGACCACCAGGGAGGCCCATGGCCTGCAACTCTCTTCCACGACACCATCATCCAATAAAGCGGCAACTTGGCGCTCAGTTTCTGTTCATTTTTCTGGAGTTCGATACGCCCGCTATTTGATAGAAGGATGGTCACCTGTTCGAATATGATGTTTGATAAATGGGCATCTGCCAGTATTCCTGTCTGCCAGACCAAAGACACTCTCAAATTTCTGTAGGAGGGTAGACAGTGCTGCCTTGCCGGCCTGCAGGGACAGGGGACTCAGCCAGTGAGAGGAGGGGTGCCACCAAAGACCCCAACTCCTTGGTGGTCTCTGAAAGCAGAGGCAATGGTGCAAGGTCATCCTCTGTCACTGGATAAAATTCCCCTAGATGAAGCCCCCTTTTTAGCTCCACCTTTTTTCCAGTGGTGTTGAGGAGATGGGCCACCATAACACCATCATACACTCTCGTTATGGGGTGGGCTACCACTAGTCCTGTCGACTCTGGAGTTTTGGGCTCCAAGTAACCCTGGAACTGGGAAGCAGTTATATCAATTTCTGTTAGGGAGTTCACCTTGACTGGCACCAAGGCCTCACTCAGGGGCAATATGATCGTGTCAGAGGCCAGTGACACATTACAGCATTCGGGAATCGGCTCTTGGGCCAATAGTAGAGGCACCATAATGTCCCATAGTTGTAATACACCCTGCCTTAAGTCCAGCACTGCATGATTCCTAGTCAAAAAGTCTAGGCCCAGCAGCATGGCCTGTGTGGACTCCCGCAGTACATGAAATGTGTGCTGCTAGGATGTTGGACCCAGGCAAAAAGTCACTAAAATGGTGCTTAATGTGTTCAATATTTGTCCATTTATCAACATAGTTCTTTGCCAGTGGCCTGCTCTGCAAGGCAGGGACTACCATACGGAAATCTGCACTAATCAAGGACACAGATGCTCCAGCGTCTACCAAGATAGAAGCCTCTGTGCCTTCCACCAACCCTTTTATATAGTCTGTAGGCCGGTCCCCAGTGTCTGGTTTATTAACCCTCAAGCGACCGAGTGGGGTCATTTACGACCCCAGCCATATAATTTAATGTGCCGTCTCTTTATTTTTTATCCAAATTTTCTTTCCTAGCATGAATTTGTCAGTCTACTAATCCTACACACTTTCATAGTTTTTTGCAGGGATCAACCAATTGGTGTGGCGTAGACATCACAAACTCTTGTGGGGTCATTTATGACCCCGAAGAGAAGCACTGGTTTTTAAAATTTTATTCAAATGTTCCACTTCTAATAGTTAGTTAATCCCTTCACACCTGAAGGTGTATATGGGCGGCGCCTATCTCCGTTTCTCTGACCCTAGGACACACAGCTACTGTAAGTAGTGAAAGCTACAGCGGGGGGTCAGTCCTCTGGTAGCTCTGTGTGTAACTTTACTTTCCCCATTCCATTATGCGGAGCACCACGCTAGAAGGCAGAAAGCACCATTTTTATATGGTCTTTGGTATGACCCGGCCGGGATTTGAACACCTGCCTCCCAGGTGTGGGGCGGATGCTCTACCAACTGAGCCACCACTCCGGTTTCCACTTCTAATCAGTACTTTATATTGTATTGCAGTGAACCATGGCTAACAGACCTAGGATAGCAAGATTTACATTTGTCTGTTTGTCTGGATTTGTCTGTTTGTTAGCAAGATAACTCAAAAAGTTATGGACGGATTTTCATGAAATTTTCACAGATTGTCAGAAATGGGGTATCCTACAGATGATTAGATTTTGGTGGTGATCCGGATCACCGTCCACAAGAAAACCGCCATTACGCAAAATGCCATAATAGGTATCATGATCATCATCGCAACCACAACAATAGGCATCATCATCATCGTGATGATGATATGATGACTATGATGATGATGATGATGATGATGATACCCATTATTGTTGTAACTATGATGATGATGATGATGATGATACCCATTATTGTTGTGACTATGATGATGATACCCATTATTGTAACTATGATGATAATAACTATGATGATGATGATGATGTTCCAAGAGTGAACTGACAAGGACTGTCTAAATAAATGTAATGTTGTTCTTACAGTCTGCGTTTTGGTTATTTCTTGCAATAAAAGTATTATTAGCAAACACATTTTACATTAGATCATTATAAAATACCTGTCTTAAATACAGGGAGTAGTTTTGGTATGATAAACCTCCAACCAGCCATTTATAATAAGGATCCCTGTACAGAGCACAATGGGGTCATAAATGACCCCACTTGGTCATTTCAGTCAGTAAAATAGCTTGGTCGCTTGAGGGTTAATGTTCATGACAGTACTCATATTTGTTGGGCCCTCAGCTGAATAAATTGATGTGTGGGCCTTCACATCAGCTGCAGTCAGTTTCTCTGATGGTGATTCCCTGGACTCTGCTCCCGCAGCAAGAAATACACTCCTCTTCTTTCTCTCTCCTCTCGCCGTGGGCGCCACCATGGACTAGAGCTCCTACTGCCCCTCCCAACAGGACTGGGGGGGATTCAGTGTTCTTGGCGTCGCCAGTATGATTGGTAGTAATCCGGCCCTGGGTTTGGTTCTCGGGCAGGGGAGCGGCCATGCGGGTCACCATGTAACACCCGTGACTGACATCCAGATTCTCCACATATGTATCCACATTTCCTTATGGAAAATGAGTGGGGGTGCCATTCTCGCTCCTGACGGCTCCGTGTTGTCAGTGTCTGGTTGTCCTCTGTCATCTCTTTTATCTTCATCCTGAGGGAGCTCATCTCTTCAGACAGCTTATCCATAACCTTTTTCAAACTGCCCATAGTAGATATAAACTGCACAGTGCCATTTGAATACAGTGGTGTGAAAAAGTGTTTGCCCCCTTCTTGATTTCTCATTTTTTTGTATGTTTGTCGCACTTAAATGTTTCAGATCATCAAACAAATTTAAATATTAGACAAAGATAACATAAGTAAACACAAAATGCAGTTTTTCAATGAAGGTGTTTATTATTAAGGGTAAAAAAAATCCAAATGTACACAGCCCTGTCTGAAAAGGTGACACCCCCTCCCCCCTTCCTGTTAAAACATAAATTAACTGTGGTTTATCACATCTTTGGAAAGCTGAGTTCAATTTCTCTAGCCACACCGTGGCCTGATTACTGCCACACTTGTTCTCAATCAAGAAATCACTTAAATAGGACCTGCCTGACAAAGTGAAGTAGATAAAAAAAAGATCCTCCAAAGCGAGACACCATGCTGCAATCCAAAGAAATTCAGGAACAAATGAGAAATGAAGTAATTGAGCTCTATCAGTCTGGAAAAGGTTATAAAGCCATTTCTAAAAATTCGGGACTCCAGCAAACCACAGTGACAGCCAACATCCACAAATGGTGAAAACATGGAACAGTGGTGAACCTTCCCAGGAGTGGCTGGCCAACCTAAATTACCCCAGTAGCGCAGCGACGACTCATCCAAGAGGTCACAAAAGACCCCACAACAACATCCAAAGAACTACAGGCCTCACTTGCCTCAGTTAAGGTCAGTGTTCACGACTCCACCATAAGAAAGAGACTAGGTAAAAATGGCCTGCATGGCAAAGTTCCAAGATGAAAACCACTGCTGAGCAAAAATAACATAAAGGCTCATCTCAGTTTTGCCAGAAAACATCTTGATGATCCCCAAGACTTTTGGGAAAATACTCTGTGTACTGACGAGACAAAAATTGAACTTTTTGGAAGGTGTGTGTCCCATTACATCCGGCATAAAAGTAACACAGCATTTCAGAAAAGGAACATCATAACAACGGTAAAATATGGTGGTGGTAGTGTGATGGTTTTGGACTGTTTTGCTGCTTCAAGACCTGGAAGACTTGCTGTGGTAAATGGAAGCATGAATTCTGCTGTCTACCAAAACATCCTGAAGGAGAATGTCCGGCCATCTATTTGTGACCTCAAGCTGAAGCGCACTTGGGTTCTGCAGCAGGACAATGATCCAAAACACACCAGCAAGTCCACCTCCGAATGGCTTAAGAAAAACAAAATGAAGACTTTGGAGTGGTCTAGTCAAAGTCCGGTTCCAAGGTTGTCATAGCCAGGAGTGGCACTGGGGTTAATCTCCCAGTGCTCATAAAATGCTCCTTACGGCGTGCGTCTCGAAAAGCCTCTGACAACTAAGTCCAACTCCTAGCCTGCCCGTGTGGTTTAGTCTCTAAGCCCGGCGGAACTGCTTTTACTAATAGGAGAAGGGGCGAGGGCGGATCTCTGGCGCCTTAAAACCAGATGCTTTGGGTAGATGGTGGCTCATCAACCTGGGAAGGTAGCCCATCTAGGGGAAGGTAAACCCTGATTTCAAACCTCCGCTGCCTTGTGGCACACCCGATCACGGGAAAGGCTTCGGGAGTCAACCCTGAGGAAAAATCCGGAGTCGGAGCCCCTAAGGCAGTTCTCTGTTGTGCTCAACATCGTTCTGGCAGCTCCTGCGATGGCGCTGGTGCCAAACTATAGCAGCCCTGCTGTTCCTTTGGATTCATCAGTGACGTGGAGAGGGGGGATATGCTGTATGGGTAACATCTTGTCCTCCATATCTTTCTGCCCAGGCTTGAATCCTACCAACGCCCAACGCTGGAAGGTAGAACACCGGTGCGCACCGGCCTGTTCAGCCACAGGCGGTGCTGTTCCAGCAGAGTAGACGTTTAGGATTCTCTTCCATGGTCATCATAGACCGACGGAGGCCGACAACGACGAGTCAAAGTCCTGACCTGAATCTGATTGAGATGCTGTGGCAAGACCTTAAAAAGGCAGTACATGCTCGAAAACCTTCCAATATGGCTGAATTACAACAATTCTGCAAAGATGAGTCGACCAAAATTCCTCCACAGCACTGTAAAAGACTCATTGCCAGTTATCCCAGACACTTGATTGCAGTTGTTGCTATTAAGGGTGGCCCAACCAGTTATTAGGTTTAGAGGGCAATCACTTTTTCACATTGGGCCATGCAGGTTTGGATTTTTTTTTTTTACCCTTAATAATAAACACCTTCATTTAAAAACTGCATTTTGTGTTTACTTGTTATCTTTGTCTAATATTTAAATTTGCTTGATGATCTGAAACATTTAAGTGTGACAAACACACAACTACAAAAAAATGAGAAATCAGGAAGGGGGCAAACACTTTTTCACACCACTGTAGTTATTTGTACAGTCTCTCTGTAAAGCCTCTTGGGCGGTCTCACTCCACTCTGCAATTATCAAAGCTTCCCCCATGTCTATGGCCCCTTGCTCCAAGCATTAGGCTTTCAGGACTGGATCCAGGCCAGCTAGGACACACTGAAACTTTTCCTCTCTGAGCTCACAGTCTCCATAATCAGGAAATGCCTCTTGGACCAATCGACTATCTGCAGCGTAGACCTCCAGGGTTTCACTGGATGCGCGCAGCCGTGCAGAAATGTTAGCTCTGAAGCAATCCATACGCTGTCTTTGTCCAAAAGCAGTTTTCAACTTATCTTTAACAGCATCATAGTACTGCTTAACAGCATCTGGAAAACTGTCACAAAGCAGAAAAGCAGCTCTGCCCAAGTGGGAAGGAAGAATTCTGGCCAGGTCATGGTGGCTTCCAGTAGCAGCCTCTACAGCAACCTTTAGCTGTCTCACCCAGTTCAGAAAGCTCAGACTCCCGTCTGATGTGAATGGAGCCGGCAGATCGATTTTCACTTCTGCATTTGAAGGAATTGCAGAGTATCCCTGTCTGCTGGGTTTAAATGCGTCCTCATCTCCACACCACATGTTCACTTTTTCAAGGACTCTGAACAATCCGTGCATCACCAGCTAGCTATACTGACAAAGCTAAACTAAACTTAGCTGCCCATCGGCACTCGCTCTACACTGTAACTGACACACTATTAATGTTCAACAATCCGTGGAGAATTTTTTTTTTTTTACCCCACCACTGTCACCAGTGTAACCAAGCTTTCAGGGTTCGTAATACTGATCCGGTAGGGACAGTGTTGCCAGATGTACGATAATTATCGTATTTGTACGATAATTTTGCCCTCTGTATAATGTTCAATTCAATTCAATTCAATTCAACTTTATTTATATAGCGCCATTTCACAACAACAGTCATCTCATAGCACTATCAACTGTAGGGAGGATCCCCACAGTTGCAGAAAGACCCCAGCAATCAGGCGATCCCCTGTGAGCAAGCACTTGGCGACGGTGGAGAGGAAAAACTCCCTTTTAACAGGAAGAAACCTCCAGCAGAACCAGGCTCAGGGAGGGGCAGTCATCTGCTGCGACTGGCTGGGGGGTGAGGGGATAGAGAAGAAGAAAAGAACAGACATGTAGAGAGCAAACAGCACGATGGGGACTCAATCTATGGGAGAGAACAAACAAATGTTAATGACCAGCAAAAAAAAAATATTTCATAGAGAGTGAGGAAAGGAGTGAGGCCCAGTGCATTACTGGAGGTCCCCCGGCTGACTAAACCTATTAGCAGCATAACTAAGGGAGGGTTCAGAAAACACATGATCCCTCCCTAATTGTAGGCTATATCAAAAAGGTAGGTTTTAGCCCTATTCTTAAAAACAGAGATCGAGTCTGACTCCCGAATCCAGATTGGCAGCTGATTCCACAGGAGAGGAGCTTGATAACTGAAGGCTCTGCCTCCCATTGTACTTTTGGAGATTCTAGGTATTACAAGTAAACCTACATTTTGGGAGCGTAGTGCTCTGTTAGGATGATACGGTAGTATCAGATCTTTTAAATAAAAAGGAGCCTGATTGTTTAGAGCTTTGTAAGTAAGAAGAAGGATTTTAAACTTAATTCTAAACTCTATGGGAAGCCAATGAAGGGAGGCCAGAACCGGAGAGATATGATCTCTCTTTCTAGTACCTGTTAAAACTCTTGCTGCAGCATTTTGGATCAGCTGAAGACTTTTTAAAGATGTTTTAGGACAACCTGATAATAAAGAATTACAATAATCTAATCTCGAGCTAACAAAAGCGTGGATCAGCTTCTCAGCATCACTCTGAGACAAGATGCTCCTAATCTTGTCTCAGAGTGTACGATCAATCATTTAAAAAATCCCATAATGTATGATAATTTGACACTGTGGCACATATGTTGGGTACATATTTTCCACAAATGTATTGCTGAATGTTTATTGTGTGCTTCACTTCTCGAGGGACAAAAGGATTGAGTCTGCAGGAGATATCGAGGAGGTGTGAGATTTGTCCTTTGTCTCAGAGGGATGCCCTGGAGGGATTTCCGGACCATCGGAGGCTGAGAGACAGTGGTGGAAGATCAAAGGGTTACATTGTGACTGTATGTTTGCTTAGACACCATGTGACTTGAGTTTCGATGTTCCAGAGGTTTAAAAAGAGCGATGTGATATTGATCTCTCTCTTTTCTTGCTTGGAGATTGTTAGAGAATGTGTTCTGTTAATAAAGCTGAACCTGAGAAATAAACCCAGCCTCATCATTGAGCACATCCTCTACACTGGTGACCCTATGACGAATTATGGCCGGTGACGATTCTTCTGCACCGGACTCAGCAGGAGCCAGCCAGGCTAATGCAGCTACCACAGTCCAGCTACCTGATTTCTGGCAGCATAGCCCGCACTCCTGGTTTAACGCAGTCGAGGCACAGTTCCATCTTCGAGGAATTTCAGCAGGCGCCACGAAATTCTACCATGTGGTTGCAAAGCTGGACAGCCACACAGCCCAGCGGGTAGACAGCCTGATTAACCACCCGCCAGACGACGACAAGTACGGTGCACTGAAAGCGGCTCTCATCCATTCTTTCACCCCCTCGCTGGGAGAGCGAGCAGAGAAGCTCCTGGCGTTGACTGAGGGCGAGGTCGAGAGACCGGCAGACTTGATGGCGAAGATACTGAGTTTGAGACTCCGAAGATGATGGTTTTATTTTCGCCCACCGTTTCCTCAGGACACTACCGTCAGCGGTGAGAGTTACCCTGGCCAGTTCACAGCTGCTGGCCCAACGAGACTACCACGAGCTGGGCCAGGAGGCGCAGCGGCTCGTTGACGCCCATAGACGACACACGGCCACGACCGCAGCAGCAGAGCTGAGCGCAACACCCGGAGACGGCAGGGGGCCAGAGGCTGCAGCACCAGACTCGTGGACGACAGCAGCGGCAGAGGCTAGGAGACGCGGAGCGAGCAACGCCCTTTGCTTTTACCATCGCCGTTTCGCCGAGAGGGCGCGCAAGTGCATTCCACCGTGCCAATTCAAGCGCCCGGGAAACGCCAAGACCGAGAGTCAGTAGCAGCTGCGGCTCTCGGTGAAAAAAGCAAGCTGCTCTGCCTGACAGACGCGCGGTCAGGGAGGCAATTCCTCGTGGACACAGGCTCCCAGCTGAGTTTCATCACGCCTTCCTACGCTGACCGGCTGGCGCCTTTCAGTGGTCCCCTGGTGTTGGCAGCGAACGGCTCAGCGATTAAGACCTTCGAGGAGAAGACTCTGCTTCTGTCTCTACACGGCCGAACATTTGAGTGGACTTTCGTCATAGCAGCAGTCAATTTCAACATGTTAGGTGCTGATTTTTTGTGCTCACATGGTTTATTGGTTGATCTTGCTAATAGACGTCTGGTTAATGTCTTTTCACTCTATTCCCTGCACAGCCCGGGTGGCCCCGCCGACTGCACAGGCCAACATCACAGCTGCAGGTGGTGAGTTTCACGCACTGCTCACTCAGTTCCCAGCACTCACAGTCCCAACGTTTTCAGCGACAGTGGCTAAACATGGGGTGGAGCATTTTATCACTACCCCTGGGCCGCCCGTTTTTGCAAAAGCTCGGCGCTTGGACTCAGCTAAACTGGCCATAGCACGCGAGGAGTTCGCCAACTTGGAAAAACTGGGCATCATTAGACGTTCTAAAAGCCCCTGGGCTTCACCGCTACACATGGTCCCAAAGGCTGATGGTTCGTGGCGACCTTGCGGTGATTTCCGCAGGTTGAATAACGCCTCAGCGCATGACCGCTACCCAATTCTGCACATCCAAGATTTTTCGGTTCATTTGGCAGGGGGCGCGCATTTTTTCTAAAATAGACTTGGTGCGTGGTTACCATCAGGTCCCAGTGCGCGCTCAGGATATACCCAAAACTGCGATAATAACTCCTTTCGGGCTTTGAGTTTTTGTGCATGCCTTTCGGACTCAAGGGTGCCGCGCAGACGTTCCAGCGTATGATGGACGCTGTTCTACGCGACCTCCCTTTCGTGTTCGTCTACTTGGATGACATTTTGGTAGCCAGCACATCCGAAGATGAACACGAAAGCCACCTCACAGAAGTTTTTCGGAGGTTGGCAGAGCACGGGTTAATAATTAAACCAGCGAAGTGCCAGTTTGGGGTGGCGCAAATTGATTTTTTGGGGCATCGCATTTCGCCAGAAGGGGCGGTCCCTCTGCCCGATAAAGTACGCGCAATAAGAGATTTTCCCCAACCTCAAACGGTCAAAGCGTTACAGGAGTTTTTGGGAATGGTTAATTTTTATAACCATTTCCTCCCAAGCGCAGCGCAGCTCATGCAACCATTGTATGCTGCACTAAAGAAGCAAAAACCCACAAATAAAATCAAATGGTCTCTGGAGCGGGAGCGCGCATTTTCCCAAGTCAAATCAGCCCTGGCAAACGCGGTTTTGTTGGCACACCCAGTCCCAACGGCCCACATGGCGCTCACCACGGACGCTTCCGATTTAGCGGTGGGGGTGGTCGTTGAACAGTTCGTTGCGGGGGCCTGGCAGCCGCTCGCGTTTTTCAGCAAAACCTTGCGCGATAGCGAGCGAAAATACAACGCGTTCGACAGGGAGCTGTTGGCCCTACACTTGGCCATCCGCCATTTCCAGTTCTGGCTGGAAGGGCGCCGTTTCACCGCGTTTGTGGACCACAAGCCGCTAACGTTTGCGATGGCCAAGATTTCAGAACCTTGGTCAGGCCGGCAGCAAAGACAGCTGGCTGTGATATCGGAGTTCACCACCGATATCCAGCGTGTCGCAGGTAAACATAATGTAGTGGCAGACTGTCTCTCGCGTGCTGTGGCAGCGCCAGGCCCCGTGGGGGCAGACTCTGCAACCGTGGCCGTGGGCCAGGGTAGCGGCATGGAAGCGCACGCAGCCCCGGTCCGCGTAGGTTTAGATTATGCAGCCATGACCGCGGAGCAGGTTAGCGATGCGGATGTGCGCGCACTCCAGTCTGGACCAACAGGGTTAAGGTTGGAGGACAGAGTGCTGCAAATGGGTATGCCTCCCCTAATCTGCGATGTCTCCACGGGACGGCTGCGTCCCGTGGTACCAGCTGCATGGCGCCGCAGCGTTTTTGACTCGGTCCATTCCCTGGCGCACCCCGGGGTGCGCGCATCGATCAAGATGGTGGGGGAGAAATTTGTTTGGCCGGGGTTGCGCAAACAGGTCAAGGAATGGGCGGCAGCCTGCGTAGCGTGTCAGCGAGCCAAAATACACAAGCACACTAGAGCTCCTTTGGAGCCTTTTCACATCCCGGCTAAGCGCTTTGATCATGTGCATGTCGACTTGGTGGGCCCCCTCCCGTTGTCACAGGGGTACACACACCTCTTGACGATGGTGGATCGCACCACGCGTTGGCCAGAAGCGGTTCCTCTGGCGTCAACCACAGCGGAGGAAGTTTCGCGTGCGTTTTTAACAGCTTGGGTTGCGCGTTTTGGAGTTCCGTCGGACATAACGTCCAACAGAGGTCCTCAATTTGTTTCCGAACTCTGGTCATCGATGGCCCGCAGCCTAGGGTTGAAGATTCACCATACTACCGCGTATAACCCCCAGGCTAACGGTTTATGCGAACATTTTCATAGGTCATTGAAAGCAGCCCTCAGAGCGTCGCTTACGGATACAAATTGGGTTGACAAACTTCCATGGGTTTTATTGGGGTTGCGTTCTGCTCCTAAGGAAGCTTTGCAGGCCTCCCCAGCTGAGTTAGTTTTTACACAACCTCTCCGTTTACCTGGTGAATTTCTCCCCGACAATCCTGCGCCAAATTGCCCCCCCGCTCAGCTGTTGCAGAGCGACACAGGATCAAACACGCTTCCTGGCCCGGTTCATCACAGTTTCCCACGCGTTTTTGTGCCGAAGGCTTTAAAAAATGCAGAGTTTGTTTTTGTTAGACATGATGCTCATCGCCCAAATTTGCGGCCACCTTATGATGGACCTTTCAGAGTGCTGGAAACAGGAGAGAAGCATTTTTTGCTAGATTTGGGAGACAGGAAGGAGTTGATTTGTATAAACAGACTCAAACCTGCTTTCGTTTTGGCTGATGAACAAGTGCAGTTGGCGAGGGCCCCCCGTCGCGGCAGACCACCGAGAAGGCTTTCTCCAGAACTCCCACAGAGTTTGGCTAACAGTTCTAATCCACAGGTGCATGAAGACACTGCAGAAGCAGCAAGGCCGGCTTACAGCAGATACGGCAGGAGGTTTAGACCTAGGCAACTGGTGGATTGATTTTTGATATGTGGTGATTTTTTTTTTTATGCCATGCATCTCTGATTATGTTTGTCCCATATTAGACGTTTGGGGGGGGGTCTGTGGCACATATGTTGGGTACATATTTTCCACAAATGTATTGCTGAATGTTTATTGTGTGCTTCACGTCTCGAGGGACAAAAGGACTGAGTCTGCAGGAGATATCGAGGAGGTGTGAGATTTGTCCTTTGTCTCAGAGGGATGCCCTGGAGGGATTTCCGGACCATCGAAGGCTGAGAGACAGTGGTGGAAGATCAAAGGGTTACATTGTGACTGTATGTTTGCTTAGACACCATGTGACTTGAGTTTCGATGTTCCGGAGGTTTAAAAAGAGCGATGTGATATTGATCTCTCTCTTTTCTTGCTTGGAGTGGGCGCATGCGCACGCAGCGACCAGCAGCTGGTGATATAGTGCGTGTGTGCGTGTGTGTGTTTTTTGTACTTTTTTACGTTTTTAGAAAATCCTCTGTGTCGTTTCTGCCCTGGAGCGTTTGTGGAATATATGGCGAAGAGCTCCCTGGTATTTACATCATGGAATTCCTCTCCTCTCTCGCACTGCTGCTTTCTGTGTTCTGGCTCTTTGTCTCTGAGGTAAACGCGTTCGGCCCCATGGCGAGCAGAATAGCGGGCAGAATACAATATTCCAGGGACGTGTTGCTACGCTTTAACACAGCTGATGCAGCGTCTGTGATTGAGCCCAAACTTCAACTGCCGGACTTTATTTTGAGAGACGGACACAGCGGTGAAAAGAGAAGCGGCAGGAGGAAGCGTGGAAGATGTGGAGGTGTGAAATTGCGCCTTAGGAGACGTCAGTTTGGTAACATTCCTCTTCCTTCGATCATTTTTGGGAATGCACAGTCTGTGAGAAACAAGGTGGAGGAAATTCAAGGCAATGTACGTTACCAGAAGGATTTTAAGAACTGCTGCGTCATGGCTTTCACTGAATCTTGGCTTACTGCTCATGATCGAGATGCAGACCTGTGGATTGACGGCTTTGGAGCCCCGCTGCGCTCGGATCGACAGGAAGAGGTAACTGGGAAGCGTCAGGGGGGCGGTGTATGTTTATACATTAATAAGCAGTACTGCACATCTGTCACGGTCAGAGAGCGCATCTGTACACCCGATGTGGAGTTGCTGTCTGTGTCACTACGCCCCTTTTATTTGCCTCGAGAGTTTCCCCAACTTTTCATCACAGTTGTGTATATTCATCCGAGGGCAGATGCTGACTCCGCCTCCAGCACCATCTCTGATGTGGTGCAGCGGCTGCAGTCAATTTCTCCAGAGGCGCCAAACTTCATTCTTGGGGATTTTAACCATGTTTCTTTAAGGAAGACACTTAAAAACTTTCATCAGTATGTCTCCTGCCCAACCAGGCGAAAAAAGACATTGGACCTGTGCTATGGATCCATAGAGAGGGCCTATAAATCACTCCCCCTTCCCCCTTTAGGGTCCTCAGATCACAACTGTGTTCATTTGCTGCCCACATATAAAACTGCTCTCAGAAGAGGCAAGGTGGAGATGAGAGACATTGATGTGTGGACAGAAGATTCAGAGCACAGCCTCCAGGAATGCTTTGACTGTACAGACTGGAAGATGTTCATAATGGCCTGCGGGGATGACTTGGACTCTCTGGCTGAGCTCACATGCTCATACATGGCTTACTGTCAAAAAAAGATTGTTCCACGTAAACGTGTCAAAATATACCCCAACAACAAACCATGGGTTACTAAATCAGTTAAATCCTGCTTACAGAGGAAAGCTCTTGCCTTTAAACAGGGGTCTGTTTCTGAGCTACAGGTTGCCACTAAGGAGCTGAAGGCCGAAATTTTAAGAGCAAAACAGAATTATAAATCAGAGTTGGAAAGCAAGATGGCAGCAAATAAACTTGGTTCGGCCTGGGCCAGTATGAAAACTATTGCAGGCCTTCAGAGCACAGAGCGCAGTAATCGTGTGTTTTTAGATGGTTTTAGTTCAGACACAGAGCTGGCTAATGCTCTTAATTGTTTTTATGGTCGTTTTGACTCCTTTGATTTTAGCACAGAAATCCAAGATTTGAAACAGAAACTCAAAGACAATCAGCACTTTAATATTGAGATGCAGGATGTTAAAAGGGAGTTCCGCGCTGTAAAAGTGAACAAAAGTCAGGGCCCTGATAATATATGTGGGCGCCTGGTAAAGTCCTGTGCACATGAACTGAGTCCTATATTTCATTACATTTTCAATAAGTCCTTACAAACACAACATGTGCCTAAGATCTGGAAAGATGCCGTGGTTGTTCCCGTTACAAAATCCAGCTGTCCTAAAACGGTAAATGACTTTAAACCAGTTGCCTTGACTTCAATTTTAATGAAAATTTTTGAAAAACTGGTCAGATGTGAGGTCCTAAGGCAGACTGAACATGCATTGGATCCTCTGCAGTTTGCCTATAGGCCTCACAGAGGAGTGGAGGATGCCACTGTCACTCTGTTTGACATGCTTTTCAAACATCTGGATTTTAATGGGACACACGCCAGGCTTTTATTTGTGGACTTTTCTTCTGCCTTTAATACAATCCAACCTCATATTTTAGTTGAAAGGCTCCTGCAACAATTTGATTTAAGCAATAATCTGGTGGGTTGGATTCTGGATTTCTTAACCAACAGGACGCAGAGAGTAAGGGTCAATGGCACATTGTCTGACCTAAAGTGCTCTTCTACTGGCTCTCCTCAGGGGTGTGTGTTGTCACCACTACTCTTCATCCTGTACACAAACATGTGTCGGAGCAGACATGACAACAGACACATTATAAAGTATGCTGATGACTCAGTCATTGTCAGTCTCCTCCAGGATGGTGAGAGTGGCCACGGCCCAGTAGTTGATGACTTTGTTCACTGGTGTGAGGATTCCTACCTGCAGCTGAATACAACAAAAACAAAAGATATGATTATTGACTTTAGGAGGAAAACTCCCAGGCACAAAGTCACCATACTAAAAGGCCAGACCACCGAATGTGTACAATCGTACAAATATCTTGGGACGATTATTGATAGTGGATTGAACTTTGAGGTGAACTGTGAAAGGGTGTGCAAAAAGGGTCAGCAAAATTTGCATTGTTTGAGGAAACTTGCACGCTTCCAAATTGACCGAACCATAATGACTATGTTTTATCGGGCTTTTATTGAATCTGTTTTATCCTTTTCTTTAATGTCATGGTTTGGTCAGATAAAACTGAAACAGAGGAAATCCTTGGATCAGGTAGTCAGATGGTCCAGTTGTTTGCTTGGTGAGTCACAGCTGAGCCTGACATCCCTGTACACCAGACAAGTACAGAGGATGGCCGACTCGATTTTAAATGATGACTCCCACCCTTTGCACTGCAACTTTCAGCTTCTTCCCTCCAGATGGAGGTTTGCTGTCCCAAAAAGTAGAACCCAGCGCTACAAAAACAGCTTTGTCCCTGCTGCTGTCAAAGAGTTAAACAAGCTATAAAAATTATATTGTACATATTTTATATTTATCTATTTTGTAAGATGTGTGCCTGTGTTTGTGTCTATGTTGAATGTAATTAGTGGCTTGTAAATATGGATGTCACCAACTGCAAAACAAATCTACCTACGGGTGCAAATAAAGTAACCTGAACCTGAACCTGAACCTGAACCTGGAGATTGTTAGAGAATGTGTTCTGTTAATAAAGCTGAACCTGAGAAATAAACCCAGCCTCATCATTGAACACATCCTCTACAACACCTTTATTACATGGCTACGTTAATGCATAAGCAAACACAATCAGAATACAGATTCTGCACATACATACTAAGTTTGTTTTTACGCATCGTCTCATGTGCGCAGGCTGTGTGGAAAAGAAGACGGAAGACTCGTGCTGTAGGAAGAGAGAGGCAGCCTCAGATGGAGGTTAGTGATGGGATCCACAGTTCACTGAGACGTGCCAAGTCAAGCTAAAAAGATCTGTTACAAATAGTTGTACACCAAATCAGTCAGTGCTGTACTGGAGCTCCAACTGTCTACCACTCACTGAACTGAGAGTTGGCTGAACTGAGTGGCGGGGCTCGTTTGCTGCTCAGGCGGGGGATTCAGCTACTGATCCCTGGCTTCCAGTACAGCGCCGGTGAGTGATTCAGTATAGTACATTCACCTATTAAAACTAGTATTGTTCGTGTACATTACAGCACTAATGCAGCAGGTATGGCAGATTCAACAAATAAGCAACATCACAAGCAAGTTCAGAAACAAATGGGGGGGGGGGGAGACCCCAGTTTTAGTGGGTGGTTCAAGCCTGTTGCTGGCATTTGTACTAAAGCTTTCTGTTGATGCTGCAACGTGCAAATGTCTGTAAAAATGTCACTGAATTGTCGTTCTAAATAAAACTGAAACAGGTTTCTGCTTCAATTATAATTAGATACTGATAATTATCAGAGGCATTTTAGCAGTAGTTTAGGTGGATTGTTTATTCCTAATGTACAGTGGTGTGAAAAAAGTGTTTGCCCCTTCCTGATTTCTCATTTTTTTTGTTTGTCACACTTGAATGTTTCAGATCATCAAACAAATTTAAATATTAGACAAAGATAACACAAGTAAACACAAAATGCATTTTTTAAATGGTGTTTATTATTAAGGGAAGAAAAAAATCCAAACCTACATGGCCCTGTGTGTGTGTGTGGGGGGGGAAGAGAAATCAGGAAGGGGGCAAACACTTTTTCAGATACTGAAAAAGTGTTTATACAGATCACTGTATAAACAGAGTAGTTCTCAAAATATTTATAAGGCAAGACCTTGATATATGATGATTCTACAGAAGGCATATAGAAGACAGTTAAGTACGACTGATATTTTGGGCCACTCAGTACAAGCTCATCCTGTACTCCACACAGGTAGAGGTGTTTTTTTTTTCAACCAATCTGTTATTTAAAGGTAAAACTGTAATAGGCTGTAATATGCACAATCTGTGATAATGTGTTACTGAAGCAGATGGTCCTGAGCCATGTCAGAATGAAAACTGGGTATGTACAACATTTTCAAAATACGATAATTTTAAGCTGTTGGTACAATACTTCAATATTTCCCATCTGGCAACACTGGTTAGGGAGGAATAATGACATGGGCGACGAGGTAGAACACACACAGCCCTTTCTCTGGCTTCGTTTTTATAAGCGACTTTTGCATTCTGAGTATGCATGTGCGGACAATGTGACCCGACATCCGGTTCAAAGGTCACGACTACCAAACATTCCACTAACCGGCTTGCTTTTGTATAGAAACAGTACTGTTACACCTGAACAATTGCCGTTTAAAGTCTGCTTTAAGCTTTAAATCTCCGTTATGCCAGGTGCACACTGTGCCGTAGTGAAGTGTGGAAACGGCATGTATCATCTGGAGCGGTGTTAAAAGCTAACTTGCAGCATACATGCGTGTAACTTCGGGACCAGCATGTGCACATGTCCTCCGCCATTCATGTTATATACAGTACATTCCCCATGGAGCTGAAGGATCCGGACGGACGTAATTGTTGGATTAAAGCAGTAAGTCTATATTAACATAATTAAATAGTGTTGTGTGTTGTTCAAGTTCTAGCCTAATTGAGACGATTAAGTAATTAAGGCCACTGATTAGTAGGCTGGTATAAAATAAAACTGCAAATCACTGAAAACGTGTGGTACTTAAACTACAGTAGTATCGACCTATAGATCTAAGTAAGCAGGCTATGCCTTGTAGTGAAATTTACTCAAAATGACAAAACCAAAGTTGAGCTGTCAAACCACTCGCTTACCTTCTTTGTAGTTGTTTCGGAGTCTCACAAGTAAGGGTGCTTGGTCCTTTCACAACAAAAAAATCTGCTATGTCAGCATACATACAGGGGGGCCATTTTGACAGCATCGATTTCCGTCTCCCAGCCTTCCTTAAGTCCCAAGGGGTCAGGAATTGTCAGAATTTCACCCTCCACTTCATACGTCAACAAGCTGGCATAGTCACGTTGAATCTGCTTGGATTCCTCGCCCATTGACAACACTATTGGCAATTTCTGCAATGTGGCTGCGAGTGCAAGCGCAACCAGTTCATCCTTGCGTTTGCGGGTACAACCGGGAAGACCCCTACGCATACAATATACTCGTGGATCAGGAACTTTCCATAAATTAAATGTATCGATAGAGCATGTTTCATTCACGTTTCAATTAACCTTCCCCATTTTGGTAGTTTGTTTGGTAGCCACGATCCCATGATGCTTTGCGCGAGCCGAGATGCAAAAGTCGCTTATTCTGTACACCTTTCACAGCACTTGACTTCCTGTATATCAGAACCAACCCCTGCCTAACGGCAACACCGGAGGGTCATCTCCGCTACAATACAGAACACAAAAGATCTGTTACGCTGGTCTTTTTATTATTTTAAAGAGGTGACCTTTTCAGTTTGTAGACCATGAATCCCCTCTCATGTAAAAGGCAAGCCAAAGTCAGGAGTCCAACGTTGCTCCCAGAGGGTGTTTGGGTCACTGTTGGTCCACCACAATAACATCCATCCATCTTCTTCCGCTTAATCCTTTTTCGGGTCGTGGAGGGGCTGGAGCCTTTCCCAGCATCTTTGGGCGAAAGGCAGGGTACACCCTGGACAGAACACCAGTCCATCGCAGGGCCAACACAGAGAGACAGACAACCATTCACTCTCACAGTCATACCTAAGGACAATTTAGAAACCCCAGTTTTGATGCCAATTAACCTAACTTGCATGTTTTTGGCATGTGGGAGGAAACCAAAGAAATCCTGGAGTAAACCCACATAAGCATTTTTACTTTCTGAGTCATTAAAATAAGCACAGCTATGAAGGACCATAGATTATTAGTTTTCAACTTCTTTTAACTTAGGCCCTCCTTTAAAAGCTTTGATCTATTTATTATGTGTTGCTCAGGAGTCTGTAAACAGACTGTTTTAGATCTGTTTAAGTGTATTTTTGGCAACAAGTCACAAACTGAGAAATGTATTGCTGTGGTCCTGGCATACAAGCCTCAGTTTTAGTGTTCAGTTTAATGTAGGTATACTTTCAGTGTGCAGCTTCAACCCCACCCCACCCCCCCACACACAAAAAAAAACCTCAATCCCAGATATTGATAGTTGCGCCAATGATCTGGAAAATAGAAGAAATATCACATCTTGAGAATATCTTCTATTAACTAGAGAGAAAAAAAATGAATGCCAGTTAAAGAAGCAAAACATCAAAACACATGGCATCAAGGTCACAAAAAGGCAGCAAATGTTTACAGGACTACCAGTTCTTCCACAACTAGCTGATCTACTCGGAAGGAGAAATAAAACCAATTTCTCTCTGCAGGGATGAACTCAAGAGGTCAGAAAAGGTGGAATTGGTTGACTTCTGTGGTTGGCTTAAACATTTAAAAGCCCCATAAGAAAAAAAAAATCCCCCTTTTTATCGGAAGTAAGAAGGTGCCAAGATTTAATAAACATGTTTTTCTGGCCAAAATAAAAAGGTTTCATATTTTATGCTGTTTCTGCAGTAGTCGGCTGTTGGACCAGATATTTCTTTATGTATATATATATATATATATATATATATATGTTTGTGTGTGTGAAAAGGTCTTTATCCACCTTGGGGCAGATTCTGAAACATTGTAAAGACAGCAAGAGAAAGAAGCACCAACATCTTTACAGTTCTGTCACACACAAAGTAACCATAGAGCAAAATGTTTTTTCTTTTTTTTTCCATTATGTAAATGAAGAATATTTACTGTACATCCCTTACAGCTCTGCTCTCGAGAAAAGAAAAAAAAATGAAGTTAGAAAAAGGCCAACAAATAATTTGCTGGACTTGAATAAACTACACATTCTCATCCATGTTAATAGATTTGCAGACAAAGGAAAGTTAGACACAAGAAGTCAAAAAGAAGTCACAAAAACCAAATGAAACCCAGTTGAAGTGGCAGTAATTACAGTAATAATCATCATATGTATAAAATCCCACTAAAAACAGGAAATGAAATAAAAAAAATATTTAAAAAAATAATCCAAAAGGGTTCATCCTGTCTTCTAAAACAATTTTAAAAATATCTTCTTTTCTATCAGACAGTGAAAAAGGTTGTTTTTACCTTAACATGTTTCAGGCCACTTCTTGCAGCCTTCTCAGAAGGGTCACGTGATGTTGTGACAGTCAGCTGTTTCATTGGCTGTTTTATCCAGGTTTACCAGACAGCAGAGGATGACTACACCCCCTGTTGTCTGGAATAAAATAAACTATGACCCTGGTACTTTTACTCACCTCATATCAAAACATCCATCCATCTTCTGCTGCTTATCCTGGGGTCCTGATCACGAGGACCAAGCAGAGTGGCCCAGACTGCTGCGTGGTTCACATAGCACCATGATCACCATGGGCTCATTTCCACCAAAATAAGAGCCAGTGCTAGTTCGGTTCTGGGGCTGGTGCCAGTGCTTAACCAGATCAACTGTAGTGCTTCATAAGAACCAGTTGGTTTTCCACTGATATGGAGCTAGTTGGGGATTACGTCAGGGCTACGTTATTACGTAGTGTGAAGCGCCTTTATGCAACCCCGCAGAACACCACAAGAACTAGCAGCGCTAGCTTGTCAACATGAGGAGTTTGTTGTCTCTTTGGGAGCGCTGCTTTTATTATTCCAAACCTGTATTACCATCCAAAAACAGTTTTATTCTTAACTGTAGAAAACGGCAGCTAAGTTTAAGGAGATCGGTAATTATCAATATTTCAGTTTTCAGCCGTTGTTAGATCAAGTCTGTAGCGCAAGCATTGACTACACTTTTAAACACAATATTTATGTCAGTTCTATAATAGGTGGTGTTACGGCGCATTACGAGACGGAGGTCGCCTGTTATGTCATGCCAAAAAGTGATCAGCTGCCCAAAAAATGATTGCCAGGGGCCATATTGTTATGGATTTATATTAGCTGTTAAATATATATTTCAACAGATAGACAATACTTAGTTAGGTAAAACAAGATATATTTAACACTTATGATGCATTTTGAACCCGAAACAAACTTGATCTAGGATTAAAAGCAATTAAAATAATGCAGTCACAAGGTTACATTGAAAAATGCATAGATTTACTGCATATGTATACATGAAGCTACTGTATCAATATATATTCAATGTTTCTCCAAACAACGTTTTTGCACATAAATATTGCAATCAGATAAATTCTATATGTTGTTTTCCAAACTGCAACACGTTGGCCAACACTATAATTTTTCAGATGTGATAAAACCTCAAAACATTTAGACACATTGTAGGTGGACTGAGACCAGGCAGTACACCATTAACAAGCGGGCGCTTCTGGCTCCTGTAGACAGTGGTCACTTTTTGGCATGACACCAGATTTCACCACCCAGCCTACCCCATGCAGAAGTGACTGATGAAACCCTTTTTGGATACAGGCAAACTTACCCCTGAACAACGTAACTACAACTACTGGATGAGCCGTGCACATTCAGTTGTGGAAATGGCTTTTGGCAGCTGCAAACTAGAGCTGAGCAAGAAAATGGTGCTCACCTGCTGCATACTTGATATTATTTGTGAGGAACATGGTGACAGCTTTGGACTCCCAGACACACCTGATCACAGTCAGCCTCCAGTTCAACCACTACCTGCCCATGCCAGTGTAGAATGACATTAGGGCAGCTTTAATGGAGTATTTTTTTTTTCCACAATATCTTTATTGAACCTTTTCTTTTTTTTTT
The DNA here is from genome assembly GCA_020510985.1 of Pholidichthys leucotaenia. Taxonomy (NCBI): domain Eukaryota; kingdom Metazoa; phylum Chordata; class Actinopteri; order Cichliformes; family Pholidichthyidae; genus Pholidichthys; species Pholidichthys leucotaenia. The sequence continues at coordinate 313,687,007 of CM035837.1, read as the reverse complement.
TTTAACAAACATGATACAAACAATCAAACACTAACACTAAAGTACTACAAAAAAAAATGCACTAAAAACACCAACAACCACCAACAAAATCAAGTCTTCAACAATGCTCCTCTGTTTAGTCTAGACAATCCAATACATAAGTATACATATTATGTTCACCAGTTTGGAATTTACAAGGTCCACACACATCATTCACCTTCTTCTTCAAGAGTTATGTTTAAATTTTTTACATAATCAATAAAAGGTCTCCATATATTCTCAAACACAATTTCCTTTGATTTTAGTATATATGTTATTCTTTCTAATGGAAGGTTTGTTAACATCTGTCTTAACCACTGAGTCACATCTGGTCTATGAGTCTTTTTCCATAATAGTGCAATACATTTTTTGGCATTAAGCAAACTGAGGTCTATGAATGTTCTTTCACTTTTATTAAAATTATGCTTTTCTGGGTACAGACCCCTTCTTTCCAGTAGTTTAATCTTTTCAGTGAATTTTCACTTGAAGATAGTGTCAATGAGTTATAAAACTCTGAAATAATACCCTTTCTTTTACTATCTTTCATCATCATTTTTTCCAAGGATGAATAAATAGGTCGAGTGAGAGCTTTATTTTGATTTGATCGAATAAAGTTTCTAAGTTGAAGATATTTAAAAAAATGTGTTCTATTGAGATTAAATTTGATCCTCAGCTCTTCAAAAGACATTATGTTGTCTGCACCTGGCAAATATAAATCCTGAATCTTTTGTATCCCTTTTAAATTCCATACTTTAAATACAGCGTCCGCTCTCCCTGGTTTAAAATATTGATTACCCCATATTGGACTAAATTGTGACAATAACTGTGGTTCTTTTAAATAGTTTTTAGCTTCACACCATATTTTGATCATATGCTTTACAAATGGATTTTTAACTTGTTTTTGTAATTTTTTTGCCGAATCTGAGTATATGAATATGGGAAGAGGTAAAGGTAAATTGTATGATTCCATTTCAGTCCAGTGAGGGAGATCATTTGATGAAAAATAATATGTCATAGACCTCAGTTGTGCCGACCAATAATACAACATAAAATTTGGACATTTCAGACCTCCACGATCAAATGGTAAATATAATAAAGACAAACGTAATCTAGCCCTCCTGTTGTTCCATATAAATTCCACTAACTTTTTTTTTATTCTTGAGAATAGATCTAAAGGTGGTGATAAGGGAATGTATTGAAATAAATAAAGTATTTTAGGTAAAATATTACTTTTAAGTATATTGATTCTCCCGATCATCGACATTGGTAGTGACATCCATCTCTGAGTTAACTCACTGATATCTGACATTAAGGCTTCATAGTTGACACTGGCGACTGATTCTAGCTTAGGCATAATTTGGATTCCTAAATATTTAAACTGATTTACAACATTGAATTGATTTACCTCAGGGGCTGGGTAATTTCTCTGGGTCTCATTTAGCATTAATATTGAAGATTTAGTTTTATTTATTTTATATCCTGATATTTCCCCAAAATTCTTTATTAAATTCAACAAGGTTGGAATTGATTTTTTTAGATTCGACATAAACAAAATTATGTCATCGGCGTACAGGGAGATTTTATGTTCTGTTGGTCCAACTTTAATTCCATATATTTGTGAATGTAAACGTATCGCTATCGCTAAAGGTTCAATTGCCATAGTAAACAGTAAAGGTGAAAGTGGACAGCCTTGTCGACATCCTCTATTTATTTTTATTGGTTTTGAAATATTGTTATTTGTTAGGATTTCTGCTGTAGCATTATTGTATATTATTTGAACCCATTTTATGAAATTATTTCCAAGTCCAAACCTTTGTAGTACTTCAAAAAGAAAGGGCCATTCAACTCTATCAAAGGCCTTTTCGGCGTCCAATGATAGGAGAGCTGTATCCGGTGCTTCTTTATTAAAATAAATAATATTAAATAGTCTTCTTACATTATGGAAGCCTTGTCTACCCTTTATAAAGCCATTCTGATCTCGATTAATAATATTTGGTAAAATTTCTTGTATTCGTCTTGCTAAAATTTTACAGATTATCTTAAGGTCGGCGTTTAATAGGCTTATTGGTCTCATATTTTCACATTTATTAGAGGGCTTACCTGGTTTTGGCAGCAGTATAATTAAGGCATTATTTATGTATGATGGTAAATTATTATTTTGAAATGCTTCTAAAACCATTTCCAAAAAAGGTTTTATTAATTTATTCTTAAATTTTTTATAAAGGTCAACTGGAAGACCATCTGGTCCTGCACTTTTTCCTGATTTCATATTATCAATGGCTAGCCCAACTTCTTCTTGACTAATTTTAGACTCCAATATCTCCCTGTTTTCATTTGGAATACACGGTATAGATAGTTCGTTCAAAAACCCATTTAGTTTTGTTAATTCAGGTTCATTTTTGGTATCATATAATTTTTCATAGTAATCTCTAAAGGCTCTATTAATTTCTAAAGGATCTATAACTACCTGTCCATTACTTATAATACTGGTAATTGGTGTTTTAATTTCCAATTGTTTAATCTGCCATGCTAATAATTTTCCTGATTTTTCACCTTGTTCATAAAAAGATTGTTTCAATCTTAGAAGACTCGAGGCAGCTCTATTCGCTGATTTTTTGTCGTATTCAGCTCTCAAAATCAGTAATTCATTCTCCAACCTTGGGTCACTTCCTGCATACACTTTTTCCTGAAGATTTTTTATTTTATGTTCCAATTTAGCTCTCTCCTCTCGAGTCTTCTTAGATTTTGATCCTGTATAACTAATAATATGTCCCCTAATAAAAGCTTTGAAAGCCTCCCACTTTACACATGCTGATGTTTGTGTAGTATTGATGTCAAAGAACTCGTCTATCTGTTTTTCTATATACTTGACAAATTCCTCATCCTGAAGCCATTTATGCTGAAATTGCCATCTACCTGATTCCTTTATCAATTTTTTATCTACATATATTAGACAACAGGGTGCATGGTCAGAGATCACGATGTTATCATAAAAGCAGTTTTGAATCTTGGACCTTAATTCTGTGGAAATCAAAAAATAATCAATACGTGAGAATGTCTTGTAGGTACTGGAATAACAAGAATAGGCTTTAACTTGTGGTTTCATTTCTCTCCATATATCTAACAATCTCAATTCTTTCATAAAATGATTAATAGTCATCCTACATCCAATGTGCGTACAATCCAGTCCTGTTGATCTATCCACACCTGGATTCAATGTACAATTAAAATCCCCTGCTATTATATGTTGCCCTGTAAGTGATGATAAGATGAGAAATAAATTAGCAAAGAACTTCTGGTCATCTATATTGGGACCATATAAGTTCACAAGATTTATATTTTCTAATAGCAAAGAACCTTGAATGATTACATATCTTCCAAATTTGTCTCCAATTACATTTTTCACTTGAAAAGGAACTGATTTATGTATGAGAGTCATAACTCCCCTGGCTCGGGATGAAAATGAAGAGGTGAATACACTTCCCTGCCATCTACTCCTAATTCTTTTAACATCCTCCTCTATCAGATGAGTTTCTTGTAAAAACACAATTCTTGAACCCATGTCCTTTATTTTATTCATAACTTGTTTAAGTTTTTTTAAATTTTGTAGACCTCTGCAATTCCATGAAGTTAAATTAAGATTAACACTTTGGTCCATGATCAATAGAGAGTTTGGGATTACCTTGCAGTGTAAACATGCTCATACAGAGAAGCAAAAACATGAGTGGTTGAACATTCATCCTACAAACTACACACAAACAAATTCCCCCTTCCCACACTTGTGGCAAACCCCCCAAAATCAAAAGAAAAATTCTGTCTCCCGATATAGCCATCGACTGTTCCACACCCACGGGGAACAGCCTAAGCCACTCCTTCTTCATCCTCCCAATCACCCTAACTCTACTGCTTTTAATGACGTAACATTAACTCTCCTCTGTAGTTTTCCAACTTAACTCCAAAATTTTTACCAACTTTGTACATCCTAGTTTTTTTTTTTGTTTGTTTTGTTTTTGTTTTGTTTTTTTTTAATATATAATACAATCTATATTTTGTAAACTTACTATTTACTTCCAGTCAGTCAGATGCCTGTGCAAATGCTTAGTTATTCTACCTTATATTTTGTTCATGCTTAGCTCCCACCAGTCTCTTCTTCTTCTTTGATCTTCTTGATGAACTCCTGCGCCTCCTCTGGGGTCTTGAAGATGTGGGTTCTGCCCTCATACGTGGTCAGCAGTCTCGCAGGATAGATTACACCATGACGAATCCCAAGGTTGCGCAGCTCCTTACGTACGGGATCAAACTGCTTCCTCAATTGCTGGATTCCTGTGGCCAAATCTGGGTAGAACCGCACCTGCTGGTCCTGGTGTTTAATCTCTCCTTTAGCACGTGCAGCGTTGAAGATCTTCATCCTGTCTCTGTTGCTTAGAAACTTCATAATTAAGGTCCTCGGCGGTCCCTTATCTCTCCGTGGGCCAATACGATGTGCTTTTTCCAGAACCACTGCTGATTGCAACTCCTCGCTGCCCAGCACCTCCGGAATCCACTTTTCCAGAAAGGAACATACGTCCCGACCTTCTGATTCCTCTGGAAGACCCACCAGCCTCAAGTTATTCTGTCTCGACCGAGATTCCAAATCCAAAATATTATCTTCCAGAGATTTATTTTTTTTTTTCCAAAGTGCGCACCTTTAATTGAAGACGGGTGACGTCATCTTCAGCACTAGCGAGACGGAGCTCCATCTGCGCCGTTCGTTCTACACAGTCACCCAATTCCTTTCTTATTCCTTCCAGCGCTGTCATAATCCCATCAAATCTAGAGGAAAAGTCCGCTCTCATTGAACTCATGGCAGCCATCAGCGCATCTGCGCCATTCCCCGCAGAAATCGCACCGCCGCCAGCTTCCTCCGCCATATATGGAGCCTTGTTTGCTGCGTCACAGACCTGAAAGTCCGTTAATTTGGACTGTTTCGGCGGCTCGCTTTTTCCTTTTCCTGGTTTTCCAGCCTTAGGCTTCGCCGACATATCCTCGCCCAAATGCTGGGATACGTTCTGTCCCAAATGAGAGAGTTATTTGCCGATTTTTTTTTTTCCAGGAGCAGAGCAGAGCGAGACACGTCCGTCCTACGTGGCAGCCATAACCGGAAGTCTAATGGAGTATTTTAACAGTGGGAAGCAATAACCTGTTTAATGCCTGCCATATCATTTACAAAATATAACATGAAGTACAGTTAGGCCCAGAAATATTTTGACAGTGACACAATCTTCATGATTTGGGCTCTGCATGCCACCACATTGGATTTGAAATGAAACAACTACAACGGAATTGAAGTGCAGAATTTAAGGTTTAATTCAAGGGGCTGAACAAAAAATATATGATTAAACATGTAGGAATTGTAGCTATTTTTATACAAACGCTTCTCATTTCAGGGGCTCAAAAATAATTGGACAAATAAACATAACCCTAAGTAAAATGTTACTTTTCAATATTTTGTTGAGAATCCTTTGCAGGCAATGACTGCCTGAAGTCTGGAACCCATGGACATCACCAAACGCTGGGTTTCCTCCTTTGTGATGCTTTGCCAGGCCTTTACTGCAGCTGTCTTCAGTTGTTGCTTGTTTGTTGGTCTTTCTGCCTTAAGTTTTGTCTTGAGCAAGTGAAATGCATGCTCGATTGGGTTGAGATCTGGTGATTGACTCGGCCATTGCAGACTATTCCACGTTGTTGCTTTAAAAAACTCCTGGATTGCTTTTGCAGTATGTCGCTGGTGAAGTGCCGTCCAATCAACTTTGCTGCATTTGGCTGAATCTGAGCAGAAAGTATATCCCTATACACTTCAGAATTCATCCGGCTGCTTCTGTCTTTTGTCACATCATCAATAAACACAAGTGACCCAGTGTTACTGGAAGCCATGCATGCCCATGCCATCACACTGCCTCCACCATGTTTTACAGACGATGTAGTGCTTTGGATCATGAGCTGTTCCAATTCTTCTCCAAACTTTCTTCTTCCCATCATTCTGGTACAGGTCGATCTTAGTCTCATCTGTCCAAAGAATGCTGTTCCAGAACTGGGCTGGCTTCTTCAGGTATTTTTTGGCAAAGTCAATTCTGGCCTTTCTATTTTTGAGGCTAGATTCATGGTTTGCACCTTGTGGTGAATCCTTTGTATTTACTCTCGTGAAGTCTTCTCTTTATGGTAGACTTAGATACTGATACACCTACTTCCTGGAGAGTGTTCTTCACTTGAGTGGATGTTGTGAAGGGGTTGTTCTTCAATTCAATTCAATTCAATTCAACTTTATTTATATAGCGCCATTTCACAACAACAGTCATCTCATAGCACTATCAACTGTAGGGAGGACCCCCACAGTTGCAGAAACTGCAACTGTGGGGGAGCTGCAGAAAGACCCCAGCAATCAGGCGATCCCCTGTGAGCAAGCACTTGGCGACGGTGGAGAGGAAAAACTCCCTTTTAACAGGAAGAAACCTCCAGCAGAACCAGGCTCAGGGAGGGGCAGTCATCTGCTGCCACTGGCTGGGGGGTGAGGGGATAGAGAAGAAGAAAAGAACAGACATGTAGAGAGCAAACAGCACGATGGGGACTCAATCTATGGGAGAGAACAAACAAATGTTAATGACCAGCAAAAAAAAAATATTTCATAGAGAGTGAAGAAAGGAGTGAGGCCCAGTGCATTACTGGAGGTCCCCCGGCTGACTAAACCTATTAGCAGCATAACTAAGGGAGGGTTCAGAAAACACATGATCCCTCCCTAATTGTAGGCTATATCAAAAAGGTAGGTTTTAGCCCTATTCTTAAAAACAGAGATCGAGTCTGACTCCCGAATCCAGATTGGCAGCTGATTCCACAGGAGAGGAGCTTGATAACTGAAGGCTCTGCCTCCCATTGTACTTTTGGAGATTCTAGGTATTACAAGTAAACCTGCATTTTGGGAGCGTAGTGCTCTGTTAGGATGATACGGTAGTATCAGATCTTTTAAATAAAAAGGAGCCTGATTGTTTAGAGCTTTGTAAGTAAGAAGAAGGATTTTAAACTTAATTCTAAACTCTATGGGAAGCCAATGAAGGGAGGCCAGAACCGGAGAGATATGATCTCTCTTTCTAGTACCTGTTAAAACTCTTGCTGCAGCATTTTGGATCAGCTGAAGACTTTTTAAAGATGTTTTAGGACAACCTGATAATAAAGAATTACAATAATCTAATCTCGAGCTAACAAAAGCGTGGATCAGCTTCTCAGCATCACTCTGAGACAAGATGCTCCTAATCTTGGCAATATTACGCAAATGATAGAAGGCAGTCTTAGAAACAAATTTAATATGTGAATTGAAGGACAAATCCTGATCAAAAATAACTCCAAGGTTCCTCACAGAGCTATTAAGAGAAAGAGTAACTGCATCCAAACTGAAAGTTTGATTTGGAAAGGAATTTCTAAGGTTTTTTGGACCAACAAGAATGACTTCAGTCTTATCTGAATTTAATAGCAGGAAATTACAAGTCATCCAAACTTTGATTTCCTTAAGACAGGCTTCTAACTTGGCTAATTGATTAGTATCATCTGGCTTCATTGACAGGTATAATTGTGTGTCATCTGCATAACAGTGAAAATGTATACAGTGCTTTCTAATAATGTTACCTAACGGAAGCATATATAAACTAAAAAGAGTAGGGCCAAGCACAGATCCCTGTGGAACTCCATGACTAAGCTTTGAGCTGAGAGAAAACTCATCATTTACTGTGAAAAGGATTCTGTGATCATCCACCACTGTTGTCTTCCATGGACATCCAGGCCTTTTTGAGTTCCCAAGCTCACAAGTGCACTCTTTTTTTCTCAGAATGTACCAAACTGTTGATTTGGCCACTCTTAACATTTCTACTATCTCTCTGATGGATTTCTTCTTTTTTTTTTTCAGCCTCAGGATGGTCTGTTTCACCTCCATTGAGAGCTCCTTTGACCGCATGTTGTGTGTTCACAGCAACAGCTTCCAAATGCAAACGCCACACCTGGAATCAACTCCAGACCTTTTAACTGCTTAATTGATGACAGGTTAACGAGGGAAGAGCCCACGCAGCCTTATTTTTTTTGCAGCCTTCTGAGTCAATTGTCCAATTACTTTTGGTCCCTTGAAAAAGAGGCAGCTACGTATTAAAGAGCTGTAATTCCTAAACCCTTGCTCCAATTTGGATGTGAATACTCTCAAATTACAGCTGAGAGTCTGCACTTTAAGCCCATATTGATTATATAATTGTATCCTGAATATGTTTTCGTAAGCAGCTAAAATAACAAAACTTGTGTCACTGTCCAAATATTTTTGGGCCTAACTGTAGTTCAAAATAATTAATGAATAAAGCATTCAGCTGACAATCAGTCCTCAGTGTACTCTGTTGTAAAGTATTTATGGTGTATTTACATATTTTATAAGCACATTTAGAGTTGTTAAAGGTATACCCTTCTGTACTTGTATGTCATTTATTCTGCTTAAAGTACTGATTCAAGTTTTTGTTCATGTAGGGGTAACCAGAGACAGACTGTAAAGTGTAAAAGTTAAAAGTACTTTCCCCAGAAATGATCTTGTCCAGAGCTGACAGAATGTCATGTGGTACGTTGTCAAAAGCATATAAACTCATTATCATTTTTGAAGCTGGCAACTTGGAACATTTTCCACAGAAAAAGTGCATAGATTTAAAGTTTGTTGCTGCTTGTTCTTTAGAAAATGTGAAAAAAGTTGTCAAAAATATGAGTAAGTCCACAAATACCTGATATATTGTCCAATACCAAAAAATGATCTTAAGTGCAGTAATTCAGTACTTGTACTTTCACTTCCCACCACTATAATGTTATAGTGATTTGCATTGTTTGTCCTAAATAGCTTTACATTTCATGCATACATTTGGTGTGAGGATAACAATTACCTAATATAGAAGCAGAAAAACACTTAAGGAAAGAAAGCTTTTATTTACAAAATGTGCAGAAACTTAAGACTTCTACGTAAGAAATATTATGTACACACAGCCAAAAATATCAATGCTGTGATAGTTACTTTGTTTGCAGTCCCTCAAGCACAGACACGACGTGTTCCATCAGTCCAACAAAGGTATTGGTACTGTCCTCCATCTTCTGGATGCTTTGCAGCAAAGAGGTCCGCTGCTCCTCCCTCCTGCTCTGCTCGTGGTGTGTCATCTGACCTCTCCAGGTAGTCAAGAAGGAGGTCCACGTTTGTGTCCCGCTTCTGTTTTCCTGTTTTAAAGTACAAAAATAAGCAATATAAAATAACCACACACTGAAAAATGCAGGAATTGTCAATACAAGATTGAATGTGTCTATTCAACATTCATTTAGTGTTAGTGACATCACAACATTCAATTCAAGTGTATAATTGGTTTAATTCACTCCCTCCTTTGTGTGATTGGGTCATGATCTGAACATATATTACCTAATCTGGTCTGATGAGAAGAGGAAGAGCAGGAGGAGGACAAGCTTGGTGCTGGTGAAGGTGAGCTGGACACCACAGGTCTGGGTGGTTCTCCCTCATCACCGAGCTGTGATAAATCTGTAAATACAAAAAAAAAAAAGTGTTTTAGTTTGTGCAGTGTACAACTTAAGCCTTCCATTAAATGTGCAGACATAGAAGGCAATTTTATTCAATATCAATATTAGCAAAGCTTCCATGTCTGATTATGGAATAGAAGAATAGGAATAGAATAGGCTTCATTGTCACTGTACAGTTGTCCAGTACAATGACATTGTAGGTGCTCCATCAAGCTACTGTGCAATAAAGTAAGAGAAGGATTAGATAAAATATGGTTACACAACACACGATTAAACACGAGTGAAATTTTAAAAAAAAATGGCCCAAGATTATGGAAATATAACCAAAATAGTAAAAAAGACGACGTTACTAGTGTCTTTGGTAGAAAAATCTCCCATAACACAACGCAAGGTGCCCATTCATACACAGTATTGATACCACAAAAAGCGTATTTTGCGCTGGATATCTTTATAAAAAAAAGCATTCTGTAAGTCGTTAACATTTTTGTTCTCATTTTCTCTCAAATGAGCATTTCAAGATATATGGCGACACCACTAACATCATTTGAGACAACAGTACTGATACTGACCAAACGCAGTGTATTTTGCACTGGATATCTAACAAAGTATTCTGTAAGACACTAAGGTTTTTGTTCTAGTTTCTCAAATGCGCATTTATGGTGAGGAGAGATGTTTGGTCGTAGTAAAAGTACTGTTAGCTTGTTAGCATAGCTAACAGAAAATATTATTGTATTTTAGTATACTATATATATCCGCACTTTGGCTGTTACATATCAATACAAGTGGCTATATACTGTATGTATATATATTCGTTAACTTTTGCCATTTTAAAGACAATACACTTACCAGTGTGTTTTGAGCAGTTTGTTGTACGGACTAATCCACGGTAGTGACGATGGTCCGGCTGGCTGGCCTATCCCCCAAAACAGTTTATCACATGAGTGGCCCCCTCCAGCTTATCTTGTACTTCTGCTCATGTCCATAGAGCCAAGAAATGTGTCTCCTCTTCACTCCAAATCTGTTTGGTTTTGGAATCCATCGCTTGCTCTGCTGTTCAACATGGCGGTCAGTAATGTTTTGAAGCTGGTCAGTTAACCACGCCCACGGCTGTGAACGTAACCGACGTAAACTGGTGCTGCCGGTGGCCCAGCTAGGAATTGGGGCAACGATAGCCCCACTTTTGAGGGCCTGGGAATGGTGCTTCAGGTGGTGGAAAACCAAAGAACTGGTGCCAGTCAGGCTCTGGCTCCAGTTAAGCACTGGAACTGTTTTGGTGGAAAAGGCCTACATGATCACCATGATCCCCTATGTTCTTATATTCCATTTTTTTTTTCACAAATTGAATATTGTTTAACAAGATGATCATTAGCCAGGGTGACTACCTAAAACAAATTGAAATTACCTATAAAAAAAAAGCACTGAAAATATTTGACAGGAAGCCGCTACATCATTGCAACATACTTGATAAACATGAACTTCTGAGTTTTGACCATTTTATTTATTTTAAACAAGTCTGCTTAATTCATAAAGTTTTGAACGAACTGGCCCCTCCATCCCTAAGTGAATTTATAAACCGTGGTACTGTGGGGGACCCATGCTGTGGTATTCCTCTCAGACTGAAAGACATGGAGATGCAGTAATTTCCTCTGACGGAAGAGCATGGGGATTAAAGGGCTGGGGGACAAAAGGAATTGTCATGCGGGAATGAATTGTAATGCAGGACCTCGGGTAGCAGGGACGTGTGAGTGTTGTGATATAAAAGAGAGTCCCTGCTACATGAGGTTAATGTTTTCTGATTCTGGAAGATGTGAGAGAGTGAATAAAGTTCATCTGCTCTGAACGCTCGGCCTGCGCCGTGTGCCGTTTCGGTCAAACTACGAGACTTTTGGCTGCAAGACCCAAAGTCTTGGTTCCTCCACACCGAGGCCCAGTTTGCGCTCCGGAGAATAACGGCAGATGACACCAGATATTACTACGTGGTCGCAGCACTGGACGCTCACACGACTCAGCAAGTAGTGAGCCTGCTCCAACAGCCCCCAGCCCGCGACAAATATGGGGCTCTCAAAACCACTATGACCCGATGCTACATGCTCTCAGACTGCGAGAGAGTGGAGAGGCTCCTGATGCGCTCCGAGTTAGGAGACAGGTCGGTGGTTGAACTGATGGAGAAGATATCGGCATTGATGGGCACAGACGACGGGCATTTTCTATTTGCTCACCTTTTCCTCCGGAACCTCCCAACGGTGGCCAGAGCGGTCCTTGCCAACTCACTGTTGCTGGCTGCGCGTGACTACCGTTTGCTAGCCCAGGAGGCAGATCAGATCATCCTCACCACCAGAGCCCTCACAGTGAATGCAGCGGCGTTGGAACCCAGCGAGACGGCCAATGGAAGCGAGGAGCCAGGGGTGGTAGCGGCAGCGGGGGCCAGGAAGTGCCAGAGAGACACACTCTGCTCCTACCACCATCATTTTGGAGAGGACGCACGCCGGGGACAAACATTTTGTGTTAGACTTGGGGGTTCGCCGGGAGAGGATCTGTATAGACGGGCTTAAGCCCGCCTTTGTGGTGGACTTTGGGGGGGGGGGGGTATGGGGGACCCATGCTGTGGTATTCATCTCAGATTGAATGACATGGAGATGCAGTAATTTCCTCTGACGGAAGAGCATGGGGATTAAAGGGCTGAGGGACAAAAGGAATTGTCATGCGGGAATGAATTGTAATGCAGGACCTCGGGTAGCAGGGACGTGTGAGTGTTGTGATATAAAAGAGAGTCCCTGCTACATGAGGTTAATGTTTTCTGATTCTGGAAGATGTGAGAGAGTGAATAAAGTTCATCAGCTCTGAACGCTCAGCCTGGTTATTCCTTTCTTCGCAGTACAGCCAATAGTACCACAACCAGAGTCACAAGAGCACTATTGAGAGGAGACTGTAAAATTCTCCGAAGACGCACCACCATTGGTCAGTGTGTTTTGTCTGTTAAAGGGGGCGGTTTATGGAACAGTCTACCATTAACTGTAAGAAAGTGCTCTACCTACATTTCTTTTAAAGCTCATTTAAAGAACTGTTTTTTTTGTTTGTTTTTTTTTTTTTTTTACAAATCAAACATGCACACATCAGCCATGCAGTAAATGAAAAGAACTTGGTCACGGCTTCATTTGGGCTATCCGCACTGTGAATGTATAATAACGTTTCCTTTTTATGTTTTTATTTAGTTTTTGTGTACAATTTTGTTGAAATAAAACTTAATTTACTTAATCTAAAATTTGTTTTTATCTTGTGTTTTTAATTCACATATCTTGTGAACTTTTTTGTAGGATAACTTGCCCCACTGTTTGTGATAATGTGATTACTGTTTCATCGTGTTTCTTTTTTATTGTATAGGGAACATCTATTCTATGGACAACAGATGGAAATTAGCTTTTGGATATAATCTAACAAGTTTACATTGGTATATTTATGAATGTTCATTAACTTGCGCTGTCCTTTAAATCAGTGGTCCCCAACCATGTGCCATGGCGACCCAAAACCCTGCAGGTTTTACCTTCAACCAGAGTCTTCAGCAAGTGATTTCACTGAGTTTCTTCCCACTGATTGCTGATCAGTGGAAACACCTGCTGAAGAAGCTGGAGGAACAGAAAACCTGCAGGGTCTTGGGCCTCCATGGAACAGGGTTGGGGACCACTGCTTTAAATAAAATAGAAATTGAAATCCCTCCTGCAGGTGGTGAACTCACTGGAGGGTGGAGCCAGGTGGTTCCTCTACTTTGGGTACAATGGATCCTTAAAGGCCAAATGTCACGTAACAGGGTACTTTAAATATCTTGAAACTAGATATAAAAGGGAACCGATCCGTTCAGGTCTTGGTGCATATGCTTCAGTAACAACGGAATATTCGTTAATTTAAAACTGCTGCGCTTGGCCTGACACGGCCCCTGGAATCGCCTGGGGAAGAAGGCGGAAGTGACGAAATCGATTGTACCCTAGTTTGATGCTTGGGGTATTTCAATTGATTGTTTATATGGAGACTGGAAGGTTGAAGTGAGCAACAAGAAAGAAAAAATTGGATATTTCACCCATACCTTAAAACGGGACTATCAGGGACAGCTGGGTAATAAGGGACACTTCTCTGGGAAATGTTTTCTTACCTGTCAAGTGAGACGTTTTCGCCGTACTTCAACACCGTAAAAAGCGGCTATAAGGAACGGCGGAGCAACAAGGCACACCTCTCTGGGATCTCTGTCTGTTCCGCAACCGCTGCACAGCTCAACGTGTTAAATCATTGTCCTAATGACTTCTCATGGTAGTGAGAATAGCTCACGCTGAGCGATCAGCCCGCCCAGACAATTAAACTAATGAGTGACTCCACACTTCGAACAGTAGTGAGAATAGCTCCCGCTGAGCGATCAGCCCGCCCCAGCTGTGAGTGATCACACACAGGAGTGCTCCTCAAGACACTCAGTTTTTTTTCCAGTATATTTTTTCTTTTGGGCGTACAGAAATGGCAATACGCCCGTTTTTGCTAAAATTGCATTTTCCCCGTATTTTCCTTAAAATATTTGACAATAACAACACAAACTACATTTAAAACATTTCCCAGAAAAGTGTCCCAAACCACTCTGCCGTCTCCCACAGCCGCGCTTGGCACCAAAATACGGCGAAAACGTCTCCCTTGACAGGTATGCGCCTCCATTTTCATATTGATCTGGTCAATTTCTTGACAGCAGCGGCTCTCCTCCACTGTAATAATAATGGCTTCCGAAAAATCAATATTTATGGGGCGCCCTCGACAGACCCTCTCCGGCTTTGCAATTCTGGAGGCGATTAATGTCCAGTTCAATGACATTTTCCACTGGTTCTGCTCTCTGGTCATCGTCGGAACTGTTGTCTTCAGACAAAGCATCTGATTCCGTCTCGGACGGCTCGAACCGGTAAGGTTCTATGCCTCTGTCACTGTCTGAACCACTGACAAAAAAAAAAAGACAAAAAAAAAAGACAAAACTAAACTAATTTGTTCACAATCGCTGTCACTTTCCGTCATGATTGTCCAATGTTGATAAGTGTGAATGTGGATAGGCAGGGCAGCCAGGGTACAACTGGTGATGTCAAAACATGGGCGTGGTCTGGACTGGCTGTCACAAGCCAGCAAGCAAGGTGGGGCCTTCACCTGGTGTATTTTGTGCAATTATGTAAATACAGGTGGGTGATATGGTCTCCGGTATGAATATTTGGTTTAAGCTATGTGTATTTTATCTAAATTCGTTGTCATTTAGAAAAAAAAATTACGTGACATTTGGCCTTTAATGTAACTTTTTTCATGGGTATCTACTGGACCACTCTTAGTCCAGCCCTTCACCCAGGACCAATTTGCCTTCAGAGACCCTACAAGGGGAAGTTGCTCCGGCAGCATAGTTCCTGGGATCACTGAGGTATGCAGGATTTTTTTTTTTTTTTCATGAATTTTCAACTTTGCCAGCCCATTCACTCCAGGTACACAACATCATTCAGGCAGTACTCCTGGCATTAGTCAGTGAAAATGCAACTCCTTGAAGATTTGAAAATGTTTTAAGAAAAGAAAAAAGACAAGGAAAGAAAAAGAGCTTGCCTTGATAACTGACGCAGAAACTCAACTTTTAATCAGTAATGAACAAAAGTAAGATGGTAACACCAGGCCAGTTCTCATAACGCTGTTCATGCACACATTCAAGATTTCAGTACTGGGTGTGTCCACCAGCTGCATTTCTGCAGGTATTACGTGTCGACTGCCCACAAGTTGGAGACTATGGCTGTGTTCGGAATGTTCACTCACTCACTCACTCACTCCCTACTCGCTATATAGTGAATTTAGATATAGTGGACTATACAGTAAACTCAATATAACAATAAAATTAACAGCTTTTGGACACTACTGGGCTTGTTTTCACGGCATGGTTAATGACGTCATCATGGTGAGACAGTAAAATGTAACAGACTGTCAGTGGTAAAAAATTAATACCTGTGTGTAATTTGTTATAAATATGTATTAAATGAAATCGTTTTTGCTGACTTGATAAATATAAATAGCTTAAGGTAGTTTATGTTGTAATGTGAAGCTCTTCTCCCACTGCTCCGTTAGCTGCACATTGCATTATGGGATATATTGGCTAATGTAGTGACCATTCGTTGTACACTACTTTTCAAAATGCATTGTGGGATATTTTGAGTGTACTATATAGTGAATGAAATTTTCAGTTAAGATTTCAAACAGCACTACAAAATGGCTGATTCACTATATAGTACACTATGTGGGGAGGGAGTGAGCATTTCGAACACAGCATATGTTGTGGAGAGTTTTGCCACTCCTTCTGTACTGCCTTGATGAACTGATTGCATGCACATGGTCTGGATTTAGTTGTTGCATTTTGGTGCTTCATGACTTCCCACACATGCTCGACTGGGTTAAGGTCTGGGGAATACAGTGGCATGACATCAACATGTCCTTCTTCCAGAAAAGCTGTAGTGAGACATGTGACACATGGACAAGAATTGTCCTGCACAAACCTGACTGGCTCTTTTGCATAAACTGGGTCCTTGATGTAACTTCTTCATTGAGATTCACTGGACTGCCCTTCATCCAGGACCAATATGGCTTAAGAGACCCTTTCAGGGGCAAGTTGCCTCCAACACCTTAGCTCCTGGAATCATGAGGCCACTCAAATCCCTCCACTACAATAAGGTGGCAATCCACAGAGGAGTCATATCAAAACATAGATGAAATAAACAGAACTTTTACATAAATGTGAACTTTTTTCTCCCTTCACTTCAGTTTCAGTTGGTCAAAATATAATGGCGCTAATTAGCATTAATGTTAGCATTAATGCTTTTGTGTTGTGGCTTTTTTTTTGTGAACTCTCTGGACCACCATAGTTTACATTCAAATGCACAAATATTTCCACCACAGTGATTCTAGCTGGTCTACTTCCAGTATTTGGTCTGCTTGGTTTATAAGGGTGTAGTGTAATGCTATAATTACCTCCGCCAAGGAGGTTATGTTTTCATCAGCGTTGGTTTGTCTGTCTGTTTGTTTGTCTGTCTGTTTGTTAGCAAGATAACTCAAAAAGTTATGGACGGATTTTCATGAAATTTTCAGAGATTGTCAGAAATGGGGTATCCTACAGATGATTAGATTTTGGTGGTCATCCGGATCACCGTCCAGAAGAAATATTATAACAGAAATAACAGCATCCTTGGTCATTTAAGTTAATTTAAATCATTAAATACTATTTTATTAATTTTTTTTCTTTGTAATGAGAGTTAAATTATTGTTCTGTTCTGACTGCAAAGTTATGGTCAAAAATATAAATTGTTATAAAGAAAAAGTAAAAAATACCACAGTCTGTTTCAAATTTAGTTAAAAAACAATAATTTTATTTTAAAAAACAGACAAAAATAAGCCATAAAATAATCTACAAATTTATAATAAATTTTCAAATGTACTAGAAAAGTCAATTTTACAAGAGGAAATTACAAATTTGAGGAAAATGGTTTCAAATTTAGATAAATTTACAGAGACAAGTAGAAAACTATAAGAAAATTGTTATAAATTTTGGAGAAAAACCTCAAACCTTCAAGACTGAAGTCATTACTCAAGTTTTAAATGGGTGCTCTTTGTACCCTTAACTAGAAATTTTTGGTTGTTTCCTTTAATTTACTTGGCACTTGATATTTTTTAACCTGTTTGTATACCACCATAGACAGAGAGAGAACCTGAATTAGACAGAGCTCAGAGAGGGCAAGATGAGACAGAAGAGAGGAGCCAAGGAGAGGAAAGTGTTTAGGCAGAGTGTCCAGGAGAGGTGAGAGCAGAGGAAGGAGAGAAGGATGACACCAGTAAAAAGTTCAAATACAGGATGTCTGGGTGGGACCCCAAATGGCCCAATATTCCAACATTCAAGCCTTGGTTGTACAATACTTCAAACTGTAAGTTCCATATCTACGGCAGTGGCTCAGGAGGTAGACTGAGTCATCCAATAACCGGATGGTTGGTGGTTTGAATCCCGCTCTCCCCAGATATCCCGCCGCTGTGTCCCTGGGCAAGACACTTTACCTACCTTGCCTCCAGTGTCCATAACACTGGGTATGAATGTGTATAAATGTTCGGTGGTGGCTGGAGAGGCCGTTGGCCCTGATTGGCAGCCACGTTTCCGTCAGCCTGTCCCAGGGCAGTTGTGACTACAGTAGTAGCTTGCCACTACCATTGTCTGTCTGGAATGAATGAATAATGTATCTGTAAAAAGCATCTTTGAGTGTCTATGATAAAGCGCTATATAAATCTGATGCATTATTATTATTATTATTATTATTATATGCAAAGTTACTGTGCAAAATTTAAAAAAAGAAATAAATAGTTTAAAATTAACATATTCCTACATTGTGGAGTGTGTCAAACACGCGGCGGCGCCACGCGGCCAGGACCACCGGACGCGGGCGACCCGTGGAGACATCGCAGATTGGGGGGGGCCGCCCTCTTGCAGCACCCTGCTCTCCAGCCTTAACCCTGTTGGTCCAGACTGGAGTGCGCGCACATCTGCATTGCTAATCTGCTCCGCGGCCATGGCTGCATAATCTATCCCCACGCAGACCGGGGCCACCACAGCGCACGAGAGGCAGTCCGCCACCACATTCAGTTTACCCGACACATGTTGAATATCGGTAGTAAACTCTGAGATCGCGGTCAGCTGTCTCTGCTGCCGGCCTGACCACGGTTCTGAAACCTTGGCCATCGCAAATGTTAGCGGCTTGTGGTCCACGAACGCGGTGAAGCTACACCCTTCCAGCCAGAACTGGAAGTGGCGTATGGCCAGGTGGAGAGCCAGCAACTCTCTGTCGAACGCGCTGTATTTACATTCGCTGTCGCGCAAAGTTCTGCTGAAAAAGGCGAGCGGCTGCCAAGCCCCGGCGACGCACTGCTCCCCAACAGCCCCTATGGCCACGTCTGAAGCATCGGTGGTGAGCGCCATGCGGGCCGTCGGGTCCGGATGCGCCAGCAGTGCGGCGTTTGCCAGGGCTGCTTTAACTTCCGAGGACGCCCGCTCCCGCTCCGGGGTCCATTCAACCCTATCCGCAGGTTTCTGTTTCTTGACCGCGGCGTACAATGGTTGCATGAGCTGCGCCGCGCGGGGAAGGAAACGGTTATAAAAGTTCACCATTCCCCAAAATTCCTGCAGTGTCCTGACCGTCAGAGGCCGGGGGAAATCCGCCACAGCGCGCACTTTGTTGGGCAGCGGGATCGCTCCTTCCGGAGAGATGCGGTGCCCCAAAAAATCAATCTCCGTCACGCCGAACTGGCATTTCACCGGGTTGATTATTAACCCGTGCTCCTCCAACCTCCGGAAAACCATCGTGAGGTGGGTTTTGTGTTCGTCTTCGGACGCACTGGCTACCAGGATATCGTCCAGGTAGACGAACACGAACGGGAGATCGCGCAGCACTGCATCCATCATGCGCTGGAACGTCTGTGCCGCTCCTTTTAACCCAAATGGCATGCGCAGGAACTCAAATAGACCGAGCAGAGTTATTACCGCTGTTTTGGGTATGTCCTCAGTGCACACTGGGACTTGGTGGTAACCGCGGACCAGGTCTATTTTGGAAAAAATGCGTGCTCCGGCAAGGTGAACGGAAAAATTCTGTATGTGGGGAATTGGGTAGCGGTCGTGCGCTGTGGCGTTGTTCAACCTGCGGAAATCCCCGCACGGTCGCCACGATCCCTCAGCCATAGGGACCATGTGTAGCAGGGACGCCCATGGGCTGTTCGAGCGCCTGATGATGCCCATACTTTCCAGGTTGGCGAACTCCTCGCATGCTATGGCCAGTTTAGCTGCATCAAAGCGCCGAGGTCTTGCAAAAACGGGCGGCCCGGTGGTGGTGATAAAGTGCTCCACCCCGTGTTTAGCGATGGCCACGGAAAACGTTGGGACCGTGAGTGCTGGGAACTGAGTGAG
Source organism: Pholidichthys leucotaenia (assembly GCA_020510985.1). Lineage (NCBI taxonomy): Eukaryota > Metazoa > Chordata > Actinopteri > Cichliformes > Pholidichthyidae > Pholidichthys > Pholidichthys leucotaenia. The sequence continues at coordinate 313,667,449 of CM035837.1, read as the reverse complement.
CAGTGTGTGGAACTTGCCGCCTGTAGCTGTGACGTTGGCTTGTGCTGTTGGCTGGGTCACTCGAACTATACAGGGGAGAGAGTCAAAGGACAGTGCATTAACCAGGCGCCTGTTAGCAACATCAACCAGTAAACCATGTGCACACAGAAAATCAGCTCCCAGGATATGGTAATTCAGTGCTGCTACGACAAAAGTCCACTCATATGTACGGCCGTGTAGAGATAAGAGCAGAGTCCTCTCACCAAAGGTCTTAATATCCGAGCCGTTTGCTGCCAACATCCCGGGGCCGCTAGGTCCTGCCAGCCGGTCAGCATAGGTCGGCAGGATGAAGCTCTTCTGGGCTCCGGTGTCCACGAGGAAACGCCTCCCTGAGCGTGCATCCGTCAAGTAGAGCAGCTTGTTCTCTTCACCGAGGGTCGCAGCTGCTACCGACCCCCGGCCTCGGCGTTTCCCAAGTGCTTGAATTGGCACGGTGGCGCATATCGGCGTGCGTTCTCTCTGAAGCGGCGGTGGTAGAAACAGAGCATGTCTCTCTGGCGCTCCTTGGCCCCCGCTGCTGCTACCGTCGGTGGCTCCTCGCCTCCACTGGTCGTCTCGCTGGGCTCCGTCGCTGCCGCGTTGACTGTGATCGCCCTGGTGGTGATGATGATCCGGTCTGCCTCCTGGGCTAGCGCACGGTAGTCTCGCGCGGCCAGCAACGGCGAATTGGCCAGAGCCGCTCTCGCCACTGTCGGAAGGTTCCGGAGGAAGAGGTGGGCAAACAGAAAGTGCCCGTCGTCCGTGCCCATTAACGCCAGCATCTTCTCCATCAGGTCTACGGCCGAACCATCTCCTAACTCGGTCCGCGTCAGGAGCCTCTCTGCTCTCTCACAGTCCGAGAGCGTGTAGCGCTGGATGAGCGAAGCCTTGAGCGCCTCGTATCTGTTGCTGGCTGGTGGCTGATCGAGCAGGCTCTCTACCTGTTGAGCTATGTGGGCATCGAGCGCTGCGACCACATGGTAGAATCTGGTGTCATCTGCCGTTACTCCCCGGAGGGCGAACTGGGCCTCGGTGAGGTGGAACCAAGAGCGCGGGTTGTGCTGCCAGAAATCCGGTAGCTTGACTGAACCCGCACACGCGTGGCTGGAGGTTCCAGTCCAGGCTGCCTGTGGGATGGCTGCCACCTCGCTGTAGCTTCCTGACCGGGCCGGCTCCCGGGATCTTGCCTCGTGTTCCATAATACGTCTTGGGTCACCATTGCGGAGTGTGTGAAATCAGAGGCAGATTCATTTCAGACGATTTATTACACACTCACATCTCACAAGCACAGAACAGACTGAACATCTTAGCAGAAACTCTTCTCTTAAGTTTCATGGCATTTACATCACACACAACATGACATTTGCATCACACTGCATTCAACCCCCTTCATCCTTGACTCCTTCTTGCTATCTCACCAGGAACCTCCTGCTCTTTGTTCTCCCCTGCTTATCCACTGTCTCCTGTCTGAGATGCTAGATAATCTGGCTCCCCCAAGGTGCTAAAACATATGTGTTTTTTGCCCCCCCCCCCGCCCCAGAAAAATATGTTGCCACCACGTCAAGGTCTTTAAGCCAGAGGAAACACTGCTATAACAATGGTAATTTTGCATATACGAGGAAAGAACAATATTTACTTATTTACAAGTCTTTCATGTGTAGCTTAAGGCTGAAATGTGAATGTTTCTCTGACTGGGAAATAAGTAAAACCACCAGAAGAAAACTGAGGATAATGCAAGACTAATGAAAAGTGATTTTAAAAAAATGTTTGGAACAAAGACAGATTAACTTTATATTAGGCTCAAAAAGGAACAGCAGTTACAGAAAAGGTTATGGTCAATGTAAGTACATGTTAGCTCAAATTGCTACTTGGCTGTCATAATTTAAGTTGCACAGGAGTTTCTGTTTTGTGATACTGAGACTCCAGAGACTAATTGGAAAAAGATGCCTCACCATTTGGTAGCATCTGGCCACCTGGGTACCCTAGTCCAGGAAGGAAGGACTCTGCCCTCAGAGTTCTACTTGTGGGTCTGCTCTCGGAGGTTCTGACTAAGGCCTTCTCAAAGGCAGAAGCCCTGTTTGGGACCTGTGGTTTAGACTAGTTGAGTCTTCTTGGGAGAGAGGAGGATCATTGGGCTGTGTTATGTTGGGGGTTTTATGGTGAAGTGCGGTGTGAGTCCGCCTTCTGGTTGCATCATCACACCGCCATATAATAGGAGCGTCCGCCATTTGGGGCCCTCTTGCCCAGACGGCTCCGCATTGTGTACCACATAACATAATGGCCTTTTCCACTAGCACGCTTTAGCGCGACACGGGACAGCTCAGCACGCTTTGTACGCTTTTCCACAAGCCCCAACACGGTTTAACAGCCACGATTCTCAGCCCCGCTCCAGGGCAGGGTACAGCAGTGCTGAGCTGTGCCGTGTTGTGACGTTAACAGACTGGTCGCCGCTGATTGGTCAGGTCGTAACCGGCGCTGATTGGTCAGGTTGTAACCGCCCCTGTCCTCCTCCTCATCTACCAAATCTTCACGACCTTCTCAATAAAGTTTTTGAAAAAAAAAAAAAAAAAAGAATCTTCACGACCGCCTTTACTCAGCACGCAACCACTGTTGGCGGTTTCTTTTCAGTGTATTGCTGTGTTATTTTCATTTATTCTCTATCAAAAATAGCTTTGCGTAATAAGGGTGTTCCATTGACCAATAAGAAGGTGCAGTGTCTGCTCACTGCATTGTCAGACGAACGTATTCAGCGCGAGTTAGACGGAGCCGCCCGGAATTAAAAAATATACCGGGAGGTCTCGACATCGGAGTCCTTTAACGGTGAGTTTTAATTTTTTTTTTATTGTGCGTTTTTTCGCAAATATATTCGGTAAGACGCTCAGTTTATTTATGCAATAAAAAAGCTGTTCATTTGTGGATGGATCGCTGCTTTATTGCAGCACACTGCGGACTAAAGCTTTTATTTTAATTATTCATGTGAACAATACGCTGAAATAAGCTTATGTATTCTTGTTAAAAACTATTGTCTTTTCTGTATATATTGCACTTTCGTGCTGTATTTTATTGTGTGCATTTTCCTTGTAGAATCATCCCACGCGTCCGCCGCGACAGCCCGTCCGGATTATTCAACCGAGCCTTCCTGACCCACAGCTGGCAGAGACGGCTTCATTCTACCGAGTCGTGACCCAGTTTGGGAAGCTGGTGTAGACACTCAGTGGTCGGCATGTATAAAATGTCGATTAACCTTCATGTTGTGTTGCAAAATTTTTTTTTCTTTTAATATTTTGTATATAATAAAATGGAATTGTTTTGGAAAGTGTGGTTTGTCTGTTATAACACTGAATTATAAAACAGTATAATTACATAGAAATTCCATTGCCTAATCTGATTAAAATGATGCTGATCTTCCTGTCAGGGGTCAACCATTGTAAAGGTAATGTAATTTTTAACTAGACCAAAAAAGAAATCTTTTTGTAAGCTTTCTGTTCTTTTTATTGAAATATCATAAAAAATTAGCACCAAGTCAAAGTAGGTAGAAGTATATGTAAATTGAATGTTCTATCGGCATTCCAAATTCAGAGATTTACAATACTTTAGAAGAAGTGTAGCATCATCTAAACGGAAAATAATAATACTGTTGTTCCAAACGTTGACCTGAAGGTGAAAAACATGAATTTTTTTAATTCAGTACATCCAAAATGCCCTAGGATGTAAAAAATAATACAATTTGGTGTTGGGCAGTGTGCCACCGTCTCATTATTTAATACGAATAAAAACAAGTTTCAGCTCATTATTTCTAGGTCATTTGGAAGTTAATTCAAAACAAAAGTGACTTGTGTTGTTGCAGCTTAATTATGAGATAAAATTAATTATGAGATAAAACCACAGAGCGAGCAAGGCAATAATCCTTGGATCCTTTTTTGTCTCATGTAAATAAGGACTCAGTCGGGTGCGTAACATCACGGGAGTGTGGCCCCGCCTCGCTGAGAATCTGCTGCTGCCCCGCTTCTAAAACCTCCTAACACAAACCATCACAGCACAAGCACAACACCGTGCTAATGGAGACAGAAGCATTCCGAGCCGTACTGAAGTGAATCGAGCTGTACCGAGGTGTGCTGGGCTAGTGGAAAACAGGCTATAGATTGTACATGGTTATTAATAAAGCCGAGTTCCAGTGCAACCTTTTCGTACATCTCTTTCTATACCAGGTTTTGTGGACCTAACATTTGGCGACTGAGGATTAACTCATGGAGGCCTGCGGGGCACCTCTACGGCCATTTCTGGAGTACCCAGGGGAACCAGCAGTCGTGTGGCCTTGCTGGTTGGCCGCATTCGAGACGTACATTGTGTTGTGTTGTTATTTGGGACATATTATTGTGTGACACGGGTGGTGGTGGAACCGGAAAGGCGGAGCCACCACCAGGGGTGTAAGAGGGCTGTGAGTAGGAGGGGCAGTCTCTTTGACCTCACCTCTGCCTGACGGGAGCGCTTGTGCTGTGAGAGTGAGTCAACAATAAAGTCGTGTTCAGTTCAACATCCAGCCTCATCCTTGGTTCTCGTTTACCGACATAACACATGGCAGCGTTGGACCTGGGTAAACTCGACGGAGTAAGGAAGCAAGCATTTCTGGTTTGCAAACTCAGCGTAGAAGGTCAGAGAATTTTCCACACGTTGGGGGAGACGGAGGCATATGCAGATGCTGTCAAGCTTCTTGCTAGATACTTTGCTGAACACACACGTAGCATGAAGCTGTGGGTTGAGATGCTAATGGTGCCAAAAGACACAAAGCAAGGTAACTCGGGGGAGCAAACATCCCAGCTATTAGTAAAGGAGAAATTAGCCATGGGGCTAAATGGGCGCCAAACACATAGACTACCCGGACGGTCAACGCTAGCTAACGTGGTGGACACGGAGAACCAGGGGTGCATGGCAGAAGAGTACAAGGTGAATGCAGTGAGCTGAAGGTCCACTCCGAGAGGCCCCATCTGCAGGGGTTGTGGGTCCATGATGCACTGGGACGGAGCACGAGTTTGCCCGGCAAGAGGAAAATGGTGTAACAAATGCAGGCGCCTGAACCATTTAACCAGAGTATGCTGGTTGTCAGCACCGTGGGGCCCACTAGGGAAGCCCACCCACCCGCCAGCAACGACCATTCATTCGGTAAGCCCAGGCATCAGTGGTTATTCGTACAGCATGGTTGAATTAGACGGAGTAGCTGTACCACTTCTGCTCGACTCGATGGCGGCGCGGTCGATGTTAAACTGGACCACGGTGAAAAAGTTTTTCCCCAACCACAGAATCAAGAAGAACCCAGCACCGCTGTATGGATATGGTGGCCACAGACTGTGCAGTGTCGGAACAGTGAAATTGACTGTTTGCTGCAAATCCAAAATTGTGCACGACTTCACGTTCCAGGTGGCAGAGCGTGGTGACAATTTTATGGGATGTGACCTTTTCTACAGACTGTGCTTCGCTATCAGAGACAGCGCAGGGTTCGAATGGTCTGGGTGTGGCAGTTGGGGCACAGCAGACCAGGATGATGGCATTGTGGTGTGGGATGAGGTAATTATGAATGGCGCTGACACCAAAGCGCAAACTCCACGCTCTCGAGAGGAGAGTCGCATGGAGAGGGAGCCTGAGCATGTAGAGGTCCCCAAAGAACGGCAGCAGTGGCCGGGCACAGTCAGGACACACGGCGTGGCACAGCGGAGCACTTCAGATGACAAAGATGAGGAACCGGACTGCTCCCCTACCCTCACCCAACAAGCAAAGGAGGTTACGACCCATCGGACGGGTGAGGAGTCCACTTCAATGACCAACACCGAAACGCACACCATTCTCTTGAGAGGAGAGCAGCTCAGTGGAGGAACTGGATGGCTTCAGCGCCTGCGCTCGGCCGGCTGTAGTGGGAGTGACCGAGTTAGCGGGTGGAGGGTCCGTTTTAACAAGCAACACCAGAGAGTTATCAGACTGCTTCTGTACCCGAGATGAGCCACAGCCAATGACGGAAACAATGGGTGAAGGGTCTGCAGCGAACATGGTGACAACAGAACTGCCACAGCACGATGGAGGCCCCAGGCCGAGTGAGCACCGGGTGCACAGTGACAACGCAGGAAAACAAGTAAGGCGCCACTCCAAGTAATGGACTGGGTTTGGGTTCGTGCCAGTGGGAGACTGGGATGGCAACTGACCAGGCCGCAGCTAGCAAAACAATGGGCGCCGCTGAGGATCGTGGTGTGGCTGAGGACAACATGCTTTCAGCAGACGAACGATTCGGTTTGGCAGGCGAACAGACTGCAGCGTGTCCGGGTGGCGACTCCAGGCAGTGGGGCTCCGCAGGAGTTGGTTACCGCAGTATAGGCCTCAGGTCCTGGCATCATAAAGATCGGCCCCAGGGGGCTGACAGCTCCAGGGGGAGGCCGCCACGATCCCATTTCAAAGCTCCGGGGGGGACCACGGGCCTGTTTTAAAGCTCCAGGGAGGAGGCCACCACAGGGCCGCCTCAAACCCTATCAGGCAGAACTGTTTCCCCCGCCTGACCCACCATTACCATGGGGGACTGTAAAAAGAAAAAAAAACAGAAAAACATTTAGTTAGGGGCACGGCTGTTCCTGGGAGGGTGGTAGAATAAACCACTTTGCCATGCGGACCGTGTAGCAGTCTACCCACCAGCCCTAGCCTAGTTTTGTTTTTGTTTTTTTTAGTGTTTTGTGATTTTATGTTTGCTTTTGATTTAGAGTGTTTGCTTGTGGTTCTGTTTTGCCAAATTGAGGAGGGTTTTAATTCGGTGTGTTTTGTATTTTGTAAAGGAAGGGGAGAGTGTTATGATGGGAGTTTATGGTGACTTTCCAGTTGCGTCATCACATGGCCATATAATAGGAGCATCCGCCATTTGGGGCCCTCTTGCCCAGACAGCTCTGCTATGTACCACATAACTTGTATTGTACATAGTTATTCATAAAGCAGAGTTCCAGCGCAACCTCTTCATGCGTCTCCTTCTATACCAGGTTTTGTGGGCATAGCAGGTTGCCCTCTCTCAGATGGAATCTTGAGATGAGCAGGCAGCTGAAGAAAGTATCTAAGCTATAACTAAGAGCACTCTATTGTGTGAAGGTACAACTTGAGTTTTAGAGAAAAATGTGAAAATTTGGAAAAAAAAAAAACCCAGGTTGATTTAAAGAAAAAGGAGATAATTAAATATCGAACTTAAGCTGGTTTTGTGGCACACATATGTGGGTTTCATATGCTTCATATGTATTCACTGTATGCTTACTGTATGCTTCACGTCTCAGATGAACAAAAGGACTGAGCCTCCTAGGAGATAACAGGAGGATGTGAAATGTGGTCTTTGGTATGCAGAGAGATAGCCTTGGGGAATTTCCTGGCCACCGAGGACTTTAGGTGGAGGTGATAAGACCTGGAAGAAGACGCATTGTGACTTGGGGATTAAATACAATGTGACTGTGTGCTTTGATGTCCTGGGGTATAAAAGGACGAATGTCTGGGGGGTTTCATCCTCTTTTTTCTGTTTTTGATGATGTTGGAGAATGGAATAAACTTGACTTGTGAGATAAACTCAGCCTTGTCATTTCCACATTCCCCACACTGGTGACCCTAAGACGTATCATGAGCGAAAGAAATTCCCCCGATCCGGACTCATCAGGAGCCAGCCAGGCGAACGCAGCCACAGTCAAGCTACCAGACTTCTGGCAAGACAACCCGTGCTCCTGGTTCCACTTGGTTGAAGCACAGTTCGCCCTCCGGGGGATAACGGTAGATGACACGAAATTCTACCATGTTATTGCCAAGCTCGACAACCGCACGGCTCGACATGTGCAGAGCCTTTTGGAGCGCCCACCGGCCGACGACAAATATGGCGGGTTGAAGGCTGCGCTCATCCAACGCTTCACTCTCTCAGTCCAGGAGAGAGCGGAGAGGCTCCTGGCTCTGAACGACTTGGGAGATAGCACGCCCGTCAACCTGATGGAGGACATGCTGAGGTTGAGGGGCTCAGATGGCGACGACTTCCTCTTCACCCACATTTTCCTGAGAACCCTACCGTCGGCCACGAGAGCGACCCTGGCCAGTTCACCGTTGTTGGCTCAGCGGGACTTCCGCGCGCTGGCCCAAGAGGCACAACGGATTCTCAACGCCAGCAAACAGCGCGCGGCAACCGCGGCAGCGACGGAGCTCAGCGCGACGGCCGGAGATGGCAGGGGGCCAGAGGCGGCGGTAGCAGACCCACCGACAACGGCGGCGGTGAGGGCCAAGGATCGCGGAGGAGACAACCTCTGTTTCTACCATCGCCGCTTTGCAGAGAGGGCAGGCAAATGCATACCACTGTGCCAGTTCAAGCGCTCGGGAAACGCCAAGACCGGGGGTCGGTAGCAGCCGCGGCCCTCGGGGAAGAGAACAAGCTGCTCTACTTGACGGATGCGCGTTCGTGGAGGCAATTCCTCGTGGACACAGGCTCCCAAGTGAGTTTCATCACGCCTACCTATGCTGACCGACTGGCGGGTCCCGGAAGTTACGGAGCGTCAGCAGCAAACGGCTCGAGGATTAAGACCTTTGGTGAGAGGACTCTGCTTCTGTTCCTACACGGCCGTACATTTTAGTGGACTTTTGTTATAGCTGCAGTGAGCTTCAATATGTTGGGGGCTGATTTTCTGTGCTCACTTGGTTTGTTGGTTGATCTTGCTAATAGGCGCCTGGTTAATGCACTTTCTTTTTATTCTATTCCCTGTGCAGCCCGAGTGACCCCGCCCACAGCACAAGCCAACGTCGCAACGGCAAGCGGTAAGTTCCACACACTACTCACTCAGTTCCCAGCACTCATGGTTCCCACATTTTCAGCAGCTGTCGCTAAACACGGAGTGGAACATTTTATTACTACCACCGGACCGCCCGTTTTTGCAAAAGCTCGGCGCTTGGATGCAGCTAAACTGTCCATAGCGCACGAGGAGTTCGCCAACCTGGAAAAATTGGGCATCATCAGGCGTTCGAAAAGCCCATGGGCTTCCCCGCTTCACATGGTCCCTAAAGCTGACGGCTCGTGGCGACCTTGCGGAGATTTCCGCAGGTTGAACAACGCTACAGCGCACGACCGCTACTCAATCCCGCATATCCAAGATTTTTCCGTTCATTTGGCGGGGGCGCGCGTTTTTTCTAAGATAGACTTGGTACGCGGTTACCACCAGGTCTCAGTGCGCGCTGAGGACATACCCAAAACAGCGGTAATAACTCCATTCGGGCTATTCGAGTTTTTGCGCATGCCGTTTGGGCTTAAAGGCGCGGCGCAGACGTTCCAACGCATGATGGATGCGGTGTTGCGCGATATCCCCTTCGTGTTCGTCTACCTGGACGACATATTGGTAGCCAGCGCGTCTGAAGACGAACACGAAAACCACCTCACGGCAGTTTTCCGGAGGTTGGGAGAGCACGGGTTAATAATCAACCCAGCGAAGTGTCAGTTCGAGGTGACGCAGATTGATTTTTTGGGGCATCGTGTCTCTCCAGAAGGAGCGGTTCCTCTGCCTGACAAAGTGCGCGCAGTAACAAATTTTCCCCAGCCACAGACGGTCAAAGTGTTACAGGAGTTTTGGGGAATGGTGAATTTTTATAACCGTTTCCTCCCCCGCGCAGCGCAGCTCATGCAACCATTGTATGCTGCACTAAAAAAACAAAAACCCACAAATAAAATCGAATGGTCTCCGGAGCGAGAGCGCGCATTCTCGGAAGTCAAAACAGCCCTGGCAAACGCTGCGTTGGTAGCACATCCAGTCCCAACGGCCCGCATAGTGCTCACTACTGATGCGTCAGATGTGGCCATAGGGGCGGTCGTGGAACAGTATGTAGCCGGAGCTTGGCAACCGCTCGCCTTTTTCAGCAGGACCCTGCGCGATAGTGAACGAAAATACAGCGCATTCGACAGGGAGTTGTTACCTCTCCACTTGGCGATTCGCCACTTACAGTTCTGGCTGGAGGGCCGCCATTTCACCACGTTCGTCGACCACAAGCCGCTGACTTTCGCGATGGCCAAGGTTTCAGAACCGTGGTCGGGCCGGCAGCAGAGACAGCTGGCCGCGATCTCAGAGTTTACTACCGATATCCAGCATGTGGCGGGTAAACTCGATGTAGTGGCAGACTGCCTCTCGCGCGCCGTGGCGGCTCCAGCCCACGTGGGGGTAGATTTTGTAGCCATGGCCGCGGATCGGGTTAGCGACGCAGAAGTGCGCGCGGCCCCAGTCCGCGTAGGGATAGATTATGCAGCCATGGCCGCGGATCAGGTTAGCGACACGGACGTGCGCGTGCTCCAGTCTGGACCAACAGGGTTAAGGCTGGAGAACAGGGTGCTGCAAGACGGTATGCGATGTCTCCACTGGGCGACCGCGTCCTGTGGTACCGGCTGTGTGGCACCGCCGCGATTTTGACTCGATCCATTCTCTGGCGCACCCGGGAGTGCGCGCTTCGGTCAAAATGGTGGGAGAGAAATTTGTATGGCCGAGCCTGCGCAAACAAGTTAGAGAGTGGGCGGCAGCCTGCATGGCTTGTCAACGAGCCAAGGTGCACAGACACACGAGAGCTCCCTTGGAGCCGTTTCACATCCCGGCTAAGAGGTTTGATCATGTTCATGTGGACCTCGTAGGCCCCCTCCCGCCCTCACAGGGGTGCACACATCTTCTGACAATGGTTGACCACACCACGCGCTGGCTGGAAGTGGTCCCACTGTCGTCAACCACAGCCGAGGAGGTGGCGCGTGCGTTTTTAACGGCATGGGTAGCGCGTTTTGGAGTCCCGTCGGACATTACGTCCGACAGAGGCCCTCAATTTGTTTCCGAACTTTGGTCAGCGATGGCCCGCAGCCTGGGGGCAACGATCCACCGCACGACGGCGTACAATCCGCAGGCAAACGGGTTATGCGAACGTTTTCACAGGTCATTGAAGGCGGCCCTCAGAGCATCGCTTACGGATGCAAATTGGGTGGACAGGCTACCATGGGTTTTATTGGGGTTGCGTTCTGCACCTAAAGAGGATTTTGAAGCCTCCCCGGCTGAGCTAGTTTTCGCACAGCCACTTCGGCTGCCCGGGGAATTTCTCCCAGATAATCCTGCGCCAGAGTGCTCCCCAGCTCAGCGGTTACAGAGTAGCACGGAATCGAGCACGCTGCCTGGCCCCGTTCACCACAGTTTTCCGCGCATTTTTGTGCCTAAGGCTTTAAAAAATGCAGAGTTTGTTTTTGTCAGACACGATGCCCATCGCCCAACGTTATGACCACCTTATGATGGACCATTTAGAGTGCTGGAAACAGGGGATAAGCACTTTTTGCTTGATTTGGGGGGCAGAAAAGAGATGATTGGCATAAACGGGCTCAAACCCGCTTTTGTGGTGGCTGACGAAGGTGTGCAGTTGGCCAGGGCTCCTCGGCGTGGCAGACCTCCTAGGGAGCATTCCCCAGAGCTCCCACAGGGATTGACTAACAGTTCTCATCCTCAGACAGCAGCTCCCCAGCAGGAGGGCGCCGCGGAGGTGGTAAAGCCCGCTTACAGCAGATACGGGAGAAGACTGAGGCCCAAGCAGCATGTGGACTGATGTGTGTGATTTTATCATGACATGCAGACTGTTATTACGTTGTCCCATCTTAGACGTTTGGGGGGGGGGGGGTCATATGGCACACATATGCTTCATACGCTTCATATGTATTCACTGTATGCCTCGTCATTTCCACATTCCCCACAGTTTAACTGTTTCCTTAGGGAAAAACAGTATGCTTATGAAAAACCTTAGAAATCCAAAAAGTTCGCAAAGGGAGAAGTCTAAGAACAAAAGCAGCTGAAAACACAGTCATTTACTGTACAACAACAACCTTCCTCATTATGCAGCAAAATAACACCTTTTGAGTAAAGGCACACTGAGCTTTAGTTCAAGCAAGGAATTTATATTTCTTAGAGAAATAAAACCTTGATCTAAGTTTAAGAGACACTGCTGTATGATAGAGCAGCACCAAAAGATGCAATAGCAGCACCATAGTTTCAAATATGAACATACAGTATGTATGCAGGGCACATATTGCAAATTTGACAGCCAGTTTTCAAGTCACCATTTTATACATCATTGCTAGGCAGTGTAGTTGGGCTCACACAATGTTGTCATGGAAATGGGTATAAATTGCATGCCAATTCAAAGAAGATTTAATGTGTCATGTACATGTATTTTAAGCATTTGTCTGCAATTTCATGTGAAAACTAACCTTAAGACTGGACATACGACAACTTCCCATTTCACTGCTGTAGCACTCAACACCTCCTAACGAGGTAAGGGATGAAGGAGGCACTAAAAATTATAAAGCCATTTAGTGGACAGGAGTTTGATCCCACTTGGTGGCTTTTTGTCCCCAACATGACTGCTTCATGATAACCTTGTTGTGCTCATTAAAGGGGTCATTGACTAAAATGTGATTATCGTGATTATCAAAATAATATTAAAATGCTCACCTCTCATTAAAAAAACAATGCCTTTGTATTGTTTTTTTAACTCAAAAAAGCAAAATTGACTGTTCCATATTTGCCACTGGACATCACTTACGTATATAGTAAACCCCACCCAGCACTGTCCTTGATACTGCCCAGTGCTCTATTATTGGGCAGCTTCATCCTGCCCTGTGTCCTCTCAGCAAACATGAGACACTGCACACTCAAGTGAGATAATGATGTCAAAACTCCCAAAGGTTGCACTGTTAAGAGAAAAGTGGCAAAAAATTATTTTGGGATGATTTTAGCCCCAACGAAACAGGCAAGGCTCAAACTCAAGTAGGTTCATTTTTTCTTCTTTTAATTACACTGATCAACACCAAATTTATTGTCTAAGTTGTTTTTTTGTTTTTTTTTAGCTGATTTAGGACAATTTTGATGTGCTGAATCCAAAAATCACATTGGTTTTGCTCAGTCAGGTCAACCTTTTGAATTATGGCCACATGTTGCTTTATACGTTTTTGTTTACATGGACGGGTATTTTCGCTTTATATGATGCAAAATTCTTTTTTATGTCTTGAAATTCTCTGAATTTTGAACAATGATGATATAACATTCAATTTACAGGTACTTACCTTTATATAAAAAAACATCTCCTTTCTATTTTTGTCTTTAATAAGAACAAAAGGTAAATAAATAGGCAAGGCTCAAGATCTGGAATTCCCCAGGAGCCATTTTGCTGTGCTCCTAGGGAAACAGCTGGGGGCCCCGGAGCAGCTGACTGGCTGGGCCCGGCTGTCCATGAGCATCGGCTGGCCAGGAGCCAACACCATTTTACTGTGCTAGTGTATTCTCCCAAAGCATCAGCTGCATGGCTACATATGTGACATTATACTTCAGACCCTCCACAATCACGGTAGCATTAGAGTTGTTTGTTTTTTTTTAATAGGCATTAGCCCTTCATTATGCTCTTGATCTAGTCACATTTGCAGCTTTTGACTTCCCTGTTTTGTGTACAGCACTCCGTGATCAGTCAAACTTGAACTCTGCTGTACATTATGCCACCTCACTTGTGACTGACATTGCCACATGTGTCAATCACAAAGCTTTAACCCAATCAGATTAGGGACTCATGAATAACACTGAGGCGGGCTGAAACCCAGCATTCACTGAGAGCTGACAGAGGGGCTTTTTGGATCTCATGTAAAACGAGACAAACAGTTTTTGGTTTATCACAATACTGATATGCTGTATTCATGATGGTGTTAGAATGTGAAATTTATCCATGGAAACAGCAGTCAATGACACCTTTAAGTACACATTTTGGGGTTATTAAAGTAACCCTATGTAAGACCCTACAACAAAAAATAATGTTTCCAAAATTATTTTGATGATACATCATTTGTCCTGGTAAATGTCCTTTCCGCCATAGCTTGAGTGACCCTGCATTGCCCACAACAGCTCTGTTCTTCTTCTCCTTCTTTGGTTAAGGCAGATTAGATGCACCACTGGCATATTGCTGCTATCCACAGTTCTTACATCAGATTGCCAGCTGCGTCTCAACCCAGTTCTGTGCTGAATTCTAGCAGTTTTCTAGTTTTACTCCAGCTGTCTTAGTAGAGTGGGTATGTTAAAGACACTTTCTCCAGCAGATCCCAGGTCTCTAAACAGCTTCCTGTGTTGGCTAGCATAAAACTTACAGTGGATTATGATATGATACACTGTTTCAGTGCTTCCACATTCACATTTGCCATCAGGATGCTTCCTCATCAGAGTCAGCCCACTCTTAAGCTCACAGTGCCCAAGCCTCAGTCTAGCTAAGGCAACTAAATCTTTGCTTTTCCCCAAATGTGGGACTAATAAAGGCTTATCTTATCTTAAAAGGAAGTCTGTTTCTCAACTAATCTCTGTACTTCATAATAGCACATTCCTTTAGTTATGTTCTTGATAGCAACACTGAAAAGATCACAACTCTGGTGACTATATGACCTGAGTCTCAACAGGACTAAGGTCATAGCAGTTATAGTTGTAGTCTCTTCAGTGTTTCTAAAATGAACAAGAAAGTTACATAGTGCTGCTGTAAGGTTAAAGGAATGGTTGGAGTTAGGACTAAGGTAGGAGGAAGTTCTAATTAACACATAACACATAGTTGGAAATGAGGACCAACTCCAACTACCAAATATCATTTTTGTCACCTCAAAAACTGCACTCAAAAAGTCAAAACTGTATTCTCATAATACAGTGAAACAAAAGGTGTCATTCATCAACTTCCAAGAGGTAAACATTTGGACTCTATCTCCACCAATTACAGGTTTGTAGAACAGTCATGAAATGAAGCAGGCGAAGCCAAAAGGAGCTAATGCAATAGCACAGCATCCGTCCGTCCATCCACATTTCACAGGGGTATAGCACTAAATTTTGGGCCCCGGGTACAACACTGTGTGTGGGCCCTCTTGTGTCTGTGGTGTGACAATAAGACCAGCGGACTTGTGCACGTGTTGAGGGTAGCTTTATTGAAAAAAGCTAGTAGTAGCAACAAGCTAACAATAGCACTAAGCTAATAGAGAGGTGGTACAGGCAGGTAGTGTGGAGGAAGGCGGAGCGCCAAAGAGTGAGACTTCTGCTGTTAGCGCCTGTAGCTCTCTTCACGACAACAGACACAAGTTGGTTCCTTTAAACGGGCGTTTATTGGGACTTATGCACCCCTCTCTTGGTCACGCCGTGAGAACTGTATAGGCAAACATAACACATAACCATATATACAGTACAGAGCGAAATAATATAAAGAAGTTACAAAACAAATACCTCGTTGGCCGCTTGTCATGAAAAGAGTTCTGAAGGTAAAACAAACTGCTTGGCTTCAATCTTCAATCAAACTTAAGTGCCAGATAGCTGAATAACGTGGCACAGCATTCTTCTTATTTCCACTATGTGCTACAATGAAAACAATCCCAGCGGCACTCCAGACGGAAAACATCAGTTCCGGTCAGGAAACAATAAATTTCAACAAAATATACAGTTGCAACAACCAACATGTAACGTACAGAAAATATATAATTTTATAACAACACTTACACTCCCACCAAATCACTCATTGATTTAAATGCGGGATTTCTTTTAAACACAGATTATAAATGGAATCAATGACTTGGGTTGTTTTAACTCTGAAAGAATGTGACCCACTTTTGTTTAATTTCTACTTAATTTGCCTCAAGCAAGGTAACCACCTTGTGAATGGGCCTTTGAAGGTAAACCAGTCTAGGTTATACCTCTTCCTTGGTGGTATACACGCTCATGATGATGCTTGACAAGCAGTGTTGAAACATGGGATTTCTTTGGGAGGATCGCCGGATGTTTTACATCATGGTGCAAGGCTGACTGGGACAATCGTCCTCCTACCCTTAGGACATTGTTCTTGTCCAAGAAGGTGTTCAACTTATATAACTTGCTGTACTTGTTCAAGGTGTCTCCCTTCTGAGCTTTGATTTTTTGCATGTCCGCAGCAAAGGCATCTTCTTGCACTAGCCTGATGATAAAGCTTTCTGCTTCCTTTCTTTCTTCAAGACTGGTTGCTTCATTTGTTCTTGGCTGAAGTCCTTTGATTTCTTTGGCAAATCTCTTGAGCCTAGCAATGGCTCTAACTGCCCTGGACCAGTCAGAGAATTTGGCGAGGCGTTTCACCACTGACTCTATTCCTTTCATCATGACTGTATGGACATGGGCCTTGCGAAGTTCAGGGTCAGTTCTTTCAACATCTCCCACCATTTCCTCTTCACGTGGAAGATTCTGGTGCCAAAGAAAATCAGGTCCTGTCAGCCAATTAGACTCTTTTAACTGAGCTGCACTCAGTCCTCTTGAAGCGCAGTCAGCTGGGTTGTTTTCAGTGCTGACATGTCGCCATTGTGCAGGATCTGTGCTAGATCTTATGCATTGGATCCGGTTGGCTACGAATGTGTGGAATCTCTTTGCATCATTGTAGTTAGCTTCGGGATTTGCACAGCCGACAATACTCCAGCCAAGATCAGTTCGCTGTGCATATGGATGATTGTCTTTCCCAAACAGAATTTCTCTTGGAAGAAGGGCTTGTTGGCAGTTGTAGCCGATTAGTAGTCCTACTTCACAATCTAGTGGTGGTGGAATCTTGTCTGCCAGTTGTTCAAGATGAGGCCACTTTAGTGCCGTTTCAGAGGTTGGAATGTGTGACCTATCTGCTGGGATGAACTCTCGTGTGAAAAGTGCTGGCAATGGAATTCTTCTCTCTAAGTTGTATCCTCTCACTTGCAAGTTTGTCAGTTTCTGAGAGGTTATGACTACTGATTTTGTAGTGTGGATAGCCGCAAGCTGACATTCTCCTTGCTTGTATCGAGGTCTTGGGCTATTTCGTCTAGGATGAAAGTTGTATCGCTTTGAGTGTCTAAGAGTGCATACACAAGAACTTCGTGATTTGGGTGCTTTGTAGACGAGATCCAGACTGGTACGATTGAGGATGTTTGTGTGTTTGGGCCCTCTTGTATGACTCTGTTGGTAGTTGCTGTCGCAGCTACTTCTTTGATCTCTGCTTTGTCCTTTGAGTTATCTTCTCCTTTTGGAGCAGTCAGCCTTTGACGGTCTTTAAACTTCTCCTCATGCAAACATGTCGGATGTCTTCTTTGGCACCTCTGGCATGTACTTCTGTTGTCACACTCCTTTGAGTGATGTCCTACATTCAGACATCCAAAACAAAGCTTCTCTGCTTGCACAAACTTGACACGATCTTGAACTGTCTTTTCACTGAACTTTCTGCACTTAGCAAGGTCATGTCCTGCTCTTTTGCAGAAAACGCATGATGGAATGCTGCTCTGTTTTGTATCTGTGGCCAGTGTCTTTGCTTGAATAGTTTGGCTTCGGGTGTGTTTTGTTTTCTCACTTTCCACACTTTTGAGCGCTTGAATTGAGGATATGGGATCACAAGCAAGGTCTGCTTCCTTAGACAGGAAGTCTACAAACTCTTTAAATGGTGGATAATCAGCGTTTGCTTCTCTGACTTCCATCACTTTACGGTTCCATCTGGATACCAGCCAATCTGGTAACTTCAGCAGAATTTTTTGGCTTTCATTACAGTCATTAAGAATTTCTAATGTCTTCATGTGGGGCATTGCAGCCTCACAGCTCTTAAGGAAGTCTGCAAATTCCCTTAATTCACAACCATCTTTTGTGCTTATTTTTGGCCATCCATGTAGTTTGTCCCTGAAGGATTTCCCAATTATAAATGGGTCTCCAAAACGTTTTTCCAAAAGCTGCCAGGCCGAGTCATATGCAGCTTCAGTGCCCAATAAGAAGAATCCTTCAACGGCCTTTTTTGCAGCACCACCTAAATACTTCCTTAGATAATACAATTTTTCATTCTTTGGGATGTTTTTCCTGTCAATCAATGTTTCAAAGGAGAGTTGCCAGTCCTTGAATCTCAAGGGGTCTCCAGTGAATAATGCAGGCTCTGGTGTTGGAAGACGACTCGCATTTATAGCTTCTGTTAGCATGCAGACCAAATCTGAGGTGTTCTGTACTGTAGGAATGGGTAGAGCTTGAGCTGTGACTGGCAGGGACTGAGGGATGAAGGAGGGACTTAAAGCACTGAGGGATTGTGTGGTGACTGGCAGAGACTGAGGGATGAAGGAGGGACTTGAGGCATTGAGGGCTTGTGTTTCTCCAAATTCAACATCATACAGCAATTCAGCTGTTTTAAAATTTTCTTCAACTTGATCTTAGACCATTACTCGTGCTCTTGCAGCATTTAACTTCTTCACTTCTTCCAAGCGTTTAAGCCTTCTACGTTTGTCTTGCATTTCTTGTTGTCTGGCAAAGGTTTCAGATTCAAATTGTGCAAGCCGTTGTTTATCTTCAGCCTCTAGCCTTTGGAGTTCAGCCTCTTCTCTTTCTTGTTCATCCAATACTGCTAAGACTTCCTGGGATGCGGCAGCCTCCGCTGCAGCCTCGCATCTTTTGGCTGAGTTAGTACTAGAACGAATAGAACATTTTGATTGATGAGATGGTGGCCTTGATAAAGAGCAAGTTGAGTTTAGAACTGATCCAACATCGGGCCAAGGTTCATCCTCTTCTTCTGTTTTAGGCTTCTTAAGCTGCCCTTTTGCCTTTTGAATGATGAACTCTGAGAGTGAAACGCAGGTGTCTACTCTGCGTTGCAGATCTGGCTCAGGAGTTTGTATTTTGCGTAATGTTCCATATATGGCCTTTACATCGGAGCAAGTGCTGCTTATATTTTCAATCAGCTCACTCAATTCATCCTCTGAGGCTTCATTGGTCAGTATTTCCTTGCCTATTCTAGCATGGTACCTCCATTTCTCATAAATGATTCTGTACCGTCGTTGGATACTTTTCATCTTGTCTTCTTGAAGTTCTCTCCCCTTCTCTGTGAGGGTTCGAATTCTTTCGCCTCTTCGCAGCCCTTCTGCTTCTGCAGATTTGGTAACTTCAGGTTGGGCAGATGAGTCAGCCATCTTGTGGCAGGTCTCAGTGTTTGTGTCAGACATTTTGAGATAACTTGAACAACAGTGAAACAACTGGATGATGACTAGTTTGTAATTATACTGACTTCAATACTGCATTAAGATAACTGTATAAACATTTAAACTTAGCCACTTTTCAGCTAACTTCAATTTCAAAGCAAGAATAAAAACAGTGAAATTACCTTAACACAATATGTAAATATGAACTTTAACAGATGAGATAATATGTTTAGAAATGCATTAAACTGCTTATTTTACAAAATAGGAAAAACAGAGTTGGGTTAAGTGCCCTTTAACTTCACTGAAAATGCCCTTTAAGCTTGTTGAAATTTTATAGACACAAAGCTTGCATAAATCTTAGTTTCAGATTAAAATGTCCTTATTTTTTAACGTTCATCAAAGATTGTTAATTTACATATAAATTTAACATCGACTTTAACCTTGTAACATGAATCAACTGTGAAAATCAGGACATCTGATAATCTCCAACCACAACAACTAAATAGCACACAAGTTGATAGATCTGAGTCCTTATTGCAATGTCCAAGTTAAACCACTTCTCACACCACCTTAACTTGAAACTTGAGGTGGAGCGCTTTCTGGCTTTAACTTGTAAAATTGCGCTTTAACACAGTCTAACGGCCGTTACTTGCGGTTGCTATGACGACAGTGCGGTATGGACTTGCTTAACTGACGACCTGGATCTTCCTCTCCTCGCTACCCGCCGTGATCTCGGAGTCCTTGTTACCCGTGTTGAGCAGGCGAGTTCTCACTGTAGCTCTCTTCACGACAACAGACACAGGTTGGTTCCTTTAAACGGGCGTTTATTGGGACTTATGCACCCCTCTCTTGGTCACGCCGTGAGAACTGTATAGGCAAACATAACGCATAACCACATATACAGTACAGAGCGAAATAATATAAAGAAGTTACAAAACAAATACCTCGTTGGCCGCTTGTCATGAAAAGAGTTCTGAAGGTAAAACAAACTGCTTGGCTTCAATCTTCAATCAAACTTAAGTGCCAGATAGCTGAATAACGTGGCACAGCATTCTTCTTATTTCCGCTATGTGCTACAATGAAAACAATCCCAGCGGCACTCCAGACGGAAAACATCAGTTCCGGTCAGGAAACAATAAATTTCAACAAAATATACAGTTGCAACAACCAACATGTAACGTACAGAAAATATATAATTTTATAATAACACTTACAGCGCCTTTATGTAGTGTAATGACCTACAGCTCTTTGGGCTTGGGTGTCGTCTGATCCTCCTCAGCTGTGTCTATCCTGCAGGTGCTGATTGTAATTAGTGGTATAGCTCTGCTATAAAGTCTTGTCTTCTTTGGACCTGAGCTCCGAGAGGAAGGAGGTTCCTCCTCCAGACCTTACCCAATCTGCTTGTTTGCTTTGATTGTACATACACATCCATTCATCCAAACAGTAACTTGCACTACTGGTTTACTGATATTTACATGTTTACCTAAGTTGATTAATTTTTGTTAAAAATAAAGAGTTATTTGAAATACTTTATCCACTTGACTTGTCTCCCTTCTTTGTGACGATCCATGGGCCAGATCGTGACAAATGGGAGCTCGTCCAAAGCTTAATTAACTGGATAATGCTGTAGCTTGTTATTTGATCCCATAGATTATTCTGTAGTAATTTTTGGCAAGGCACAGTCTGTGGGGAGACGGTCGAGTGGGTAACATGCATAAAGTAATTTAGTTAAAGTTGGAGTTTGGAATTTTGCTTGGTGAGGTCTGCGATTTTATTCTGGTTTTAATGTTCCATTTGGCCTGTACCTGATTTTTTTTTTTGCTGCTGTCTGCCCCCGATAGGCTGAAGAATGGATTCCTTTTGGAGTCCAGTGGGGGCTGGGGGGCTCCGTAGTGTGGTGTGAAAGTGGTTGGAGCAGATGGCTTGGGAGCACATTTGAGGTTGCAGGCTTTAGTGCGTAAGTACCTGCTACAAGTAGCACCTGAAGACTAGGAGGCAGCTAGTTAGATCATGTTAGGTAGTTAGTGGGACAGAACAGTAGTGACTATATGTATGAGCCATTAGTTCTGATTGTTAGGTTTAAGTGCCAAGTTTCTATATCTGTCTGTAGTTCTCTGTGTATAAGCTAACATCCCTGTTTGTTTCAGTTATGGCTGCTATTGAGGAGTAGTGACTATATGTATGGGCCATTAGTTCTGATTGTTAGGTTTAAGTGCCAAGTTTCTATATCTGTCTGTAGTTCTCTGTGTATAAGCTAACATCCCTGTTTGTTTCAGTTATGGCTGCTATTGAGGAGTTTGTGAGATCGCCATCAGAGGAGTCATTGGAGGCTTTTTCCCATGAACAGTTGGTGAACATCGCAGATCACTTTGGGGTAAATGTGGGGAAATGCTTCCGGAAAGTAGTCACAGTGTCATGATCCGTTGCATGGGCGGGGGCCGTGCCTAGTTATCTGATTAGTTTTGTCTTTTTCTTATTGTTTATTTCTACTGTTCACCCTGTTTGTTGTATTTGGTCCCTGGTTGTGATGTGTTTATGATTAGTTTCTGTATTTCCTTTTTGGTTTATTGTTTTGATCATTGCGGGTGCTGTGACAGCTTGTGCGTCACTTCGGGCTGTCAGATTCTGTTTGCGTTCTGTCATGGCTTCCTGCAATGATCACCACTTAAGACCCCACAGGTGCTGGTAATCAGGGGGGTTAACTATTTAAACCATTGGTGCTACTTCCCTGGTGCAGCGGCGTCAAACTCTCTCGTCAGGCAACCCCTGGACGCGTTGTTAAGTAGTTATTTATTTGTTTCTGCTCACGTTCTTGTTTATGTTTGACATTTTTCGCTCCAGCCTCTGATCTGTGTTTTCTGTTGGTCCGTGTGTTGTATCTTGAGTTATTTTTTCATTAATAAATTGCAAAACTCACAGTCTGCATTTGGAGTCCTGTTTGCCCTCGGGGAGGGCCAATTCTTGAGAATATGCTGCTGCCATTCGGACGCCAGTGGACTGTGAGTTTCGTTTTTTGTTTCCCTCCCATATTTTTTCTTTATAGTTCATTTTTTCTGCTGGCATGGCAGCGTTTCTGGACTACAGAAGGTTTGGGCTAGACAAGGAGGATTGTTGGGCGGCTGAATCGCTGCAGGACATCATATCGGACGTTCGTTTAACCCACACTCCTGAGGAGGAACTCCAGGTTTGGGACTGCGTAGCACAGGTGATTGTGGGGTTCCCTGCCTGTGGAGCTTCCTGGGACTCACAGACCTCCTCACCTCTGTTTATCACACACAACACCGGCTTCACGAGCTGGGAAGAGCCCCTCCGCTACCAGAAACTGTCCCGTGGAAGAAACGCTCCCAAGCACGGAAGCCCCGAGCTTTGGACCACTACCCAGCTGCAGTCCCGCCTCCCTCTGTCGGGCAGAGTCCCGGGGACAGCTGCATTGGATATGCAGCCTTCACGTCTCCTGATGGACCCAGCACGGAGGAGCTGGAGGAGCGCCGACGGGTGGTTGCAGCAGAGATGGAGCTCATTGCGAGTTACAAGCCGTGGCTCCTCCCTGAGTTGCTGCCACAGCTGGAGAGAGTGCCACCAGCCCAGACAGAGCCTGAGCTTAAGGTGGAGCGCTCCCTGGCTTCTATGCTCCACCCACCAGACCAGACAACCTTTGCAGCCGTCTTGGAAGATGTTGTCTGGCATAATAGCAGCCATCACCAAGCCCTGGGAGTTAAGGCAAGTGTCTTTTCATTTCTTAACACCCTTTGATGAAATGTCTTGTCTTATTCCTGGTGGGGAAGTTCAGCCACAGCAGCCCGGCCTGGCTGAGCTTTCACCATCAGCTGCTGTAACTGTCTCCTCTCCCGCTTCTCCTGCTCCTCCTTCTACATCCCCTGAGGGTCCGCTGGTCCTGGGAGGGAACCAGCATGTAGTGGAGAAGCCTGCGGCATTGGAGAGTTCAGCCCCAGACTTGCAGCCCCGTTCTGGACAGGAGGAGAACGCCACCTTTGCTCCGGAGCTTGACCCAACAAAGGATTGTCCCCTTGCCCCGGTGGCATGGGAGGTGGTGTCAGTGCACAGAGGATCTCCTACTGTGGCCGCCGTGTCCAGAGGTGCACCTGCTCCATTGGGGCTCCTGCTAACCGTCTAGCCGGAGGTCTGGACTGCCGTGGCGAAATCGTCGGAGTCCTGGATGGCGGTGGGGCTCAAGCACAGGCAAGTTTATTTATGTAGCCCCGAGAAATCTTTCTGGCTTTTGTCTGGGGAAACCAGGTGTAGCCCTTAGCCACACTTGGGTTTCCCCTGCTGGGCTCCACCGCTGCCAGTGACCCTGATCTGGTGTGTGTTCCTGTCTTTGTTCCTTTGCCCGAGCCACCATCTAGGGTCACCGAGGCCTCTGTGGGTGCTGCGCCTCAGCCCAAGGCCTCCGTGGGTGCTGCTTCCCCTCCTGTCGAGGTCTCCATGGGTGCTGCTACCCTGCCGGTTGAGGTCTCCGTGGGTGCTGCTTCCCATCCGGTTGAGGTCTCCATGGGTGCTGCTTGCCCTCCATCTGGTCCGTCGTGGGTGCTGCACTCCAGCCCGGCGGCCACCATGGGTGCATTGCCTCAGCCCGAGGCCACTGTGGGTGCAATGCCTTCATCTGAGGCCATCATGGGTGCTGTTTTCCCACCGTCTGTGGTCTCCGAGGGTGCTGCTGTCCCGCCATTTGTTGTCTCCGAGGGTGCTGCTGTCTCGCCTTCTGTGGTCTCCGAGGGTGCTGCTGTCTCGCCGTCTGTGGTCTCCAAGGGTGCTGCTGTCCCGCCATCTGTGGTCTCTGAGGGTGCTGCTGTCCCACCGTCTGTGGTCTCTGAGGGTGCTGCTATCCCACCGTTTGTGGTCTCCGAGGGTACTGCTGCTCCGCCATCTGTGGTCTCCAAGGGTGTTGCTGTCCCATCATCTGTGGTCTCTGTGTGTGCTGCTATGCACCAGCCCTGGGACGCTGCAGGTGCTGCTATGTCCCAGTCCGGCGCCGCCACGGGTAGTGCTGCGCCTGAGGTTGCCATGGGTCCTTCGCCGGAGTTCGTCAAGGGTCATTGGGCGCAGCTGGAGATTCCCACCGGTTGGCCCCCCATTCCAGGAGGACACCGTTTCCTGGCTCCCGTGGTCCGTGAGGGGTGCTGGGTCCACCTGATGCCCCCCCCGGGGAAGGGGGGGCGTGTTAGTGGCCTGCAGGCTCAGGGATGCTGGGAGGTTGCCTAACAGATGGGGCCCTCGGTTGGGGTGGCTCAGGGACTGTGGGCAGCCACCTGAAGGGCCAGGCCATCCATGTTGGTGGCTGAGGAGCTCTGGGCGGCCACTGGATGCTCTGGACCATACGGTCTGGTGGTCTAGGGACTTGGGCAGGCAACCCGAGCTGTCTCGGTCTCTCTCCTGCGGCTCTTGGGTCTTTGCCACCTGTCATTTTGTGTTGTGGGTCATGAGTGTTTTCTTTTGGTTTTCTTTTGTTTTGTGTTTGTGTGATTTGTAGTCATGTTGTCATGAATGCCCTTCAGGGGCAGAGATGTTAGACCCACGCACTGGACTGTGAGCTTGTGATATTTATTACAAAAAATAACAAACATAAAGTTCAACAGGGTGTTCTGAACACAAAATACAAATGGGAGGAAAGAACTTACAGTTTGAGCATGCCATAGCAGGACAGGGCTCCAGCGAGACGAGAAGGCTATAATCACCATTAGACAGCGGCAACTAAGAGAATGAAATGCAGTACTTAAATAGGAACAGAATGGATGACACAAATGATAACAGGTGTGGGTTCACATGAGCGGGCAAAAGGGAACCATGACTAGTGATTGGGATCAGCTGAAAGAGATAAGGGGGGAGTGGCTGAGCTTGGCAGCTGACAGGGCAACACCCACGCAGAGCACAAAACTGTAAATGCAGCCTGACAGCTGTCAGCCCAGAGGAAGACACCACAGTATAAATATAAAGGATAACATAATCAACTGCAGACTAATAAATAATTACAAATGAAACAAAGCATGTCCCTGACAAAACTGAAACAAAAAATAGAAAGCAGTATAAGATAAGATAAGATAAGCCTTTATTAGTCCCACAATGGGGAAATTCCAGGATTGCAGCAGCACAGGGATAGCAACACTCAGAACAACAATCAGAAGGCAAGAAAAAACAAGAACAGCTAGTATACATATGTACATATTACTATAAATATATATATACATATATATATATACTGTATATATATATATATATATATATATATATATATACGTATATATATATATATATATATATAGAGAGAGAGAGAGAGAGAGAGAGAGAGAGAGAGAGAGAGAGAGAGAGAGAGAGAGAGAGAGAGACACACACAGTGCGGAGCATTGTGGTTGGTGAATGTGCAGCAGAAAGTCTAAGCTCTCTCCACGGATGCGGCGGGCCAGCTGGATGACTTTGGGTATGATGGTGACCCTCTTGGCGTGGATGGCGCACAGGTTGGTGTCCACGAAGAGACCCACCAGGTAGGCCTCGCTGGCCTCCTGCAGAGCCATGATGGTGGAGCTCTGGAAGTGCAGGTCGGTCTTGAAGTCCTGAGCGATCTCCCTCACCAGGCGCTGGAAGGGCAGCTTACAGATGAGCAGCTCTGTGGATTTCTGGTAGCGACGGATCTCTCTCAGATCCACGGTACCGGGCCTGTAACGGTGAGGCTTCTTCACTCCGCCGGTGGCCGGAGTGCTTTTTCCGAGCAGCCTTGGTGGCTAGCTGCTTCCTGGGGGGCTTTTTCCTCCAGTAGATTTCCGGGCGGTCTGCTTGGTTCTTGCCATCGCTCTTTATTATTCTGTCTTATATTTCTTGCACGCCGCCTAAACTCCAGCCCGGCACCCGCGTCGTTTTCTCAACAGTTCTTCGGTATGTCGAGTTTCTCCGTTAGCACCGGGTGGCGGTTGAGTGCTAGCTAGCTCTTCCCTGCTGTATCATCTCCTGCTGTAAACAGTGGCTTCGTCCGCCGACTCGGGAGACCTTTGGGGAGATCTGTGTGTCCGTGATATATATATAGAGTGAAAGGTGTAGAAAGAAGAAGGAAGATATATAAAAAAAAAAAAAAAAAGGCAGTTGCAAAAGGCAGCCAACTCGTGTGGCGCCGCCGGTCCGGCGGAACCAGAAAGAAAAAAAAAAAACCAAAAAACCACACACACAGTATATATATATGTGTATATATATATATATATATATATATATATATATATATATATATATATATATATATATATATATACATACATACATACACTGCTCAAAAAAATAAAGGGAACACTTTGAAAACACATCAGATTTTAATGGGAAAAAATAAGCTGGATATCGAAATTGTGGCAGGCTAGTCCAGTTTGCTCAGATTAAAAAGTGTTCCTTTAATCTGAGTAAAAAGTGTTCCTTTAATCTGAGTAAGATGGACTAGCCTGCCACAATTTCGATATCCAGCTTATTTTTTCCCATTAAAATCTGATGTGTTTTCAAAGTGTTCCCTTTATTTTTTTGAGCAGTATGTGTATATATATATATATATATATATATATATATATATATATATATATAAGTACACAGAGAAAAGCCACGAGACTGAGCCTGGGAAAATTTCCAGAGCTCAGCTCATGACACATGTCTTTATTGTCCTGTTTATTTATGGTTTTATTTTGGGGTTATGGTATTATTTATGTTTGGTGGGGGTTGTGTTATCTTACTCTGTATTCTTTAGTTTCATACCCATTTAATCGTTATTTCTTTGCTGGTTGTTTCTGTTTACTCTTCTTTGGTATTATTATTTATTTTGTTGCGGTCCCTCCATGCCTGGGTTCCCCCTTCTCCCCCCGGGGTGGGTTGTTTGTCTTGTTGGGGGGGTCTTCTGTGTGTGGGGGTTTCAGGTTTTTTTTGTGATGTTATCCTGGGGTGTCTGGGTTCGACCACTTGAGGAGGGGCTCTGTCATGGTCCAGTGCACGGGTGGGGGCCGTGCCTAGTTATCTGTTTAGTTTTGTCTTTTTCTGATTGTTTATTTCTTCTGTTCACCCTGTTTGTTGTATTTGGTTCCTGGTTGTGATAAATTTATGATTGATTTCTGTATTTCCTTTTTGGCTTATTGTTTTGATCATTTGCGGGCACTGTGACAGCTCACATGTCACTTCCAGCTCTCAGATTCTGTTTGTGGGCTGTCACGGCTGCCTGCATGATTGCCACTTATGACCCCGCAGGTGTTGGTAGTTGGGGAGTTGACTATTTAAATGTTGGCGCCACTTCCCTGGCACAGCGGCTTAAAATCTCTCGTCAGGCAACCCCTGGATGTTTTAAGTAGTAGTATTTATCTGTTTCTGCTCACGTTCTTGTTTATGTTTGACATTTTTTGCTCCAGCCTCTGAACTGTGTTTTCTGTTGGTCTGTGTCTTGTATCTTGAGTTATTTTTTTGTTAATAAATTGCAAAACTCATAGTCTGCGTTTGGCGTCCTGTTTGCCCTCAGGAAGGGCCAATTCTTGACACACAGTGCTTCAGTTTTCCACATTTTGTTATGTTACAGCCTTATTCTAAAATGGATTAAAATATTTTTTTTCCTCAAAATTCTAGACACAATACCCCATAAAGACAACATCAGAGATTTTTGCAAATTTATTAAAAATTAAAAAAAACAAAGAAATCACATGTACATAAGTATTCACAGCCTTTGCTCAATACTTTGTCAATGCACCTTTGGCAGCAATAACAGCCTCAGATCTTTTTGAATATGATGTCATATGCTTGGCACACCTATCTTTGAGCAGTTTCGCCCATTCCTCTATGTAGCACCTCTCAAGCTACCATCAGGTTGGATGGGAAGTGTCGGTGCACAGCCATTTTCAGATCTCTCCAGAAATGTTCAATTGGATTCAAGTCTGGGCTCTGGCTGGGCCACTCAGGGGCATTAACAGAGTTGTTCTGAAGCCATGGGAGAATGATATCTTGGCTGTGTGCTTAGGGTCAGTGTCCTGCTGAAAGATGAACAGTCACCCCAGTTTGAGGTCAAGAGTGCTCTGGAGCAGGTTTTCATCCAGGATGTCTCTATACATTGCTGCATTCATCTTTCCCTCTATCCTGGCAAGTCTCCCAGTTCCTGCCACTGAAAAACACCCCCACAGCATGATGCTGCCACTACCATGCTTCACTGTAGGGATGATATTGGCCTGGTGATGAGTGGTGCCTGGTTTCCTCCAAAAATGACGCCTGGCATTTACGCCAAAGAGTTCAATCTTTGTCTCATCAGACCAGAGAATTTTGTTTCTCATGGTCTGAGAGTCCTTCAAGTGTCTTTTGGCAAACTCCAGATGGACTACCACGTGCCTTTTACTAAGGGGTGGCTTCCGTCTGGCCACTCTACCGTACAGGCCTGATTGGTGGATTGCTGCAGAGATGACTGTCCTTCTGGAAGGTTCTCCTCTCTCCACAGAGGAATGCTGGAGCTCTGACAGAGTGACCATCGGGTTCTTGGTCACCTCCCTAACTAAGGCCCTTCTCCCCCTATTGCTCAGTTTAGATGGCCGACCAGCTCTAGGAAGAGTACTGGTGGTTCCGAACTTCTTCAATTTACAGATGATGGAGGTCATTGTGCTCAGTGGGACCTTCAAAGCAGCAGACATTTTTCTGTACCCTTCCCCAGATTTGTGCTTTGAGACAATCCTGTCTCGCAGGTCTACAGACAATTCCTTTGACTTCATGCTTGGTGTGTGCTCTGACATGCACTGTCAACTGTGGGACAGGTGTGTGCCTTTCCAAATCATGTCCAATCAAGTGGCCATGCACACAGTGAAGTTATGGTCTGAGGAGGCAATGAACGCTCTAAAGGGCTGTTTTGAAACCACCGCCTGGGAGCAGCTCTGCGATCCACGTGGTGAGGACATCGATGGCCTCACTCACACCAATCATGGACTACATCAGCTTCTGTGTGGACAACACCGTTCCCACCAAGACCATACGGTGTTGCTCAAACAACAAACCATGGATCAACCCTGAGATAAAAACACTTCTGAGAGAGAAGAAGAGGATCTTCAGGTCGGGGAACAGGGAGATGCTGAAGTCTGTACAGAGGGAGCTGAGGAGAAAGATCAGAGAAGGCAAGGACAGCTTCAGGAGGAAGATGGAGGACAAGCTGCAACAGAGCGACATCAACAGGGTCTGGAGAAACCTTAAAACCATCTCTGGGCTCCAGAATACCTCCCCCCAGGCCACGGGGGGCAGGAAGTGGGCGAACAATCTGAATCCGTTTTTCAATAGGTTTGACCAACCGCCCTCCCCCCTGACTGCACAACAACCACTGCTGCCTCTGAAGACATCAAGTCCTGCTGCCCACTCCCCACTCCACCAACACTCCCCCCACTCCCAACACACAGCCCCCCAACCTGACCCTCACTAAGACCCAGGTGAGGACGGAGCTGAGGAAGATCAAGGCGAGGAAGGCGTCGGGACCGGACAGCATCAACGCAAAGCTCCTCAAGTCCTGTGCAGACCAGCTGTGTGGGATTGTAGAGTACATCTTCAATCTGAGCCTGAAGCTGGAGAGGGTACCACAGCTGTGGAAAACATCTTGTGTGGTACCTGTACCAAAGACTTCCCACCCCAAAGATCTGAACAGCTACAGACCAGTGGCCCTGACGTCCCACATGATGAAGACCCTGGAGAGACTGCTCCTTGCTCACCTCCGCCCCCTGGTGGGACCAGCGATGGATCCACTCCAGTTCGCCTACCAGCATGGCATTGGGGTGGAGGATGAGGTGATCTTCCTCCTTCACCGTTCTCTGTCCCACCTGGAGAAGCCCGGGAATGCGGTGAGGATCATGTTCTTTGACTTCTCCAGTGCTTTCAACACCATCCAACTGATGATCCTGAAGGACAAGCTGCTGTGCGCAGGGGTGGACCAGCACCTGTTATCATGGATCCTGGACTACCTCACAAACCGGCCTCAGTTTGTGAGAACCCGGGACTGTGTGTCCGACACGATCATCGGCAGCACGGGGGCCCCCCAAGGAACGGCTTTGGCTCCCTCCCTGTTCACCCTTTATACTGCGGACTTCTCACACAACACAACACACTGCCATCTACAGAAGTTCTCTGACGACTCTGCGATCGTTGGCCTCATCTCCAACGGAGATGAAGCTGAGTACAGAGGGCTTATCCAGGACTTTGTGGACTGGTGCCATCGGAACTGCCTCCAGATCAACGCGAGGAAAACTATGGAGCTGGTGGTGGACTGCCGCAGGCAAGGACAACCCCTCACAGCACCAGTAAATATACAGGGAACAGACATCAAGATGGTGACATCCTACAAGTACCTGGGTGTTCATCTGAACAATAAACTAGACTGGTCACACAATACCGACGCACTCTACAAAAAGGGACAGCGCAGGCTGTTCCTACTGAGGAGGCTCAGGTCTTTTGGTGTACAAGGGGCGCTGCTGAAGATATTCTACGACACGGTGGTGGCATCAGCCATCACTTTTGGAGTGGTCTGCTGGGGCAGTGGCATTACAGCAGCTGATAGGAAGAGACTGAACAAACTGATCAAGAAAGCTAGCTCTGTCCTGGGGCAGCGCCTTGACCCAGTGGAGGAGATGGGAGAGAGAAGGATGGTGGCTAAACTATCATCTCTGCTGGAGTCCGAGTTCCACCCTATGCAGGACATACTGAATGCACTGAGGAGCTCATTTAGCAGCAGACTACATCATCCTAGGTGCACAACTGAGAGGTTTCGCAGGTCCTTCCTACCTACGGCTGTCAGACTGTACAACCTAAGCAGGGCTGCTCGCAGAGATAGCAAAAAGACGTGACAACCTAATAGTATTGAATGCAAAAAGACGCAATAGACTTACACAATGGTCCCCTCCGGTATACAACTAGGAAAATACCGGTCGCTATGGAGGGTGAGAATATGTATGGGTACATAATCATAACATGTAGGATAACTAAGTAGACGGTTATGCTGTTTCATTCCATCTAGCTACAATGCTCCGCACTGTGTGTTTATATATTTATTCCATCTAGCAACAATGCTCCACGCTGTGTGTTTATATATTTACATATTTATTCCATCTAGCTACAATGCTCCGCACTGTGTGTGTTTATATATTTACATATTTATTCCATCTAACTACAGTGCTCCGCACTGTGTTTATATATTTATATATTTATTCCATCTAGCAACAATGCTCCACACTGTGTGTGTTTATATATTTACATATTTATTCCATCTAGCTACAATGCTCTGCACTGTGTGTGTTTATATATCTACATATTAATTCTATCTAGCTACAATGCTCCGCACTGTGTGTTTATATATTCATATATTTATTCCATCTAGCTACAATGCTCCGCACTGTGTGTTTATATACTCATATATTTATTCCATCCAGCTACAATGCTCCGCACTGTGTTTATATATTTATATATCTATTCCATCTAGCTCCAATGCTCCAAACTGTGTCTATATATACATTACCGTTCAAAAGTTTGGGGTCACTTAGAAATTTCCTTATTTTTGAAAGAAAAGCACTGTTTTTGTCAATGAAGATAACTTTAAACTAATCAGAAATACACTCTAATATCTAATATGCATTGCTAATGTGGTAAGTGACTATTCTAGCTGCAAATGTCTGGTTTTTGGTGCAATATCTACATAGGTGTATAGAGGCCCATTTCCAGCAACTATCACTCCAGTGTTCTAATAGTACAATGTGTTAGCTCATTGCATCAGAAGGCTAATGGATGATTAGAAAACCCTTGTGCAATCATGTTAGCACAGCTGAAAACAGTTTAGCTGGTTAGAGAAGCTATAAAACTGACCTTCCTTTGAGCAGGTTGAGTATCTGGAAAAAATTATTATTTCAAATACAAATCATTATTTCTAACCTTGTCAGTGTCTTGACTATATTTTCTATTCATTTTACAACTCATGGTGGTAAATAAGTGTGACTTTTCATGGAAAACACAAAATAATTGTCTGAGTGACCCCAAACTTTTGAACGGTAGTGTATATATTTATATTTATATGTACATATGTATACTCGCTGCTCTTGTTTTTCTCTTGCCTTCTGATTGTTGCTCTGAGTGTTGCTATCCCTGTGCTGTTGCAATCCTGGAATTTCCCCATTGTGGGACTAATAAAGGTTTATCTTATCTTATCAACTGAATTTACCACAGGTGGACTCCAATTAAGCTGTAGAAACATCTCAAGGATGATCAGCGGAAACAGGATGCGCCTGAGCTCAATTTTGAGCTTCATGGCAAAGGCTGTGAATACTTATGCACATGTGATTTCTTAGTTTTTTTATTTTTAATAAATTTTCAGAAATCTAAAAAAAACTGTTTTCATGTTGTCATTATGGGGTATTGTGTCTAGAATTTTGAGGAAAAAAAATGAATTTAATCCATTTTGGAATAAGGCTGTAACTTAACAAAATGGGGAAAAAGTGAAGCATTGTGAATACTTTCCAGATGCACTGTATGGCCAGTGCTGCATTGATGCAGTAATTATGCAAAAGGAGCCCTGATCAAGTATTGAGTGTGTACATGGACATACTTTTCAATCGGCCAATATTTCTATTAAAAATCTTTTTTTTAAATTAATTTTATATAATACTGTACAGGGTAAAAGGAAAGGATGTGGAGGTGAGGCACACACGTACAGCCATTGGCCCCAACGTGGGCTGCTGGGGCTGAGTCTGTGGAAGCCTCCTCCAGTCTCTCTGCACTCTCTTTTATACCTTTATTGAGGATGCTAAACCTGTGTATTGTGTCCCCCCCCCCCCCAGCACACCCAGAAGGGGCTGTAACCCCCCAGTCCTTTGGGCTTAAGTCGGCGCCCATGTCAGCTGCAGCGGGGGGTCGCCGCTCCAGTTGAACTGTCCTGCTGGTGAAGTGTGTCAGAGGGCATGACAGTCTGTGGGGGGAAGGGGGAAAAGGTGAAAAGCACCTTCTGCTCCACTCCAAGCTCCAACACGCTGAACGGCCGTGGTTCGTGGGTGCACGCGGTCCAGAGCGCATCATGCTTGACAGAACAAAGCTGGCAATCTGGGGGCTTTTTGGGATGGAGGTGCGGGAAGAATGATGTGGAGGATGAGGGGGAGGTTTGGAAAACCATTGAGTGCCGGCCCAGGACATTAAAAGTGTCTGGGCCGTGCAAAAATTGAGTGCAGATCAGCTTCGGGTGAGGGACCTTTCCGGTAAACCCTCCGGCGATCCGCAGCGGTTGTGAGGAAAAAAAAGTCTCTGTCGAATCCTCCTCATGTGGAGCTCCGCTGTGAAAGGATCTGGGGAAGGCGATCGGCCCAGTTCCCCGAGGATGCGTAGCGGCTGAAAAAAAACTTAAGCTGTGTCAGGGACTGGCAAATCTGCTTTAGGTGCGGGGTCAGTCCTAAAGGCTCCGGGGAAAGCAATCGGCCTAATTCCCCGTGGGTGCGCAGCGGCTGAGAAACAAATACAAGTCCTGCGGGAGAGGCTGTCTGACTCCTTTAGGTGCGATGTGCAAGCCTAAAGGATCCGAGGATAGCGATCGGCCCTGTTCCCGGTGATGTGGGGACAATGTATAAGTTCTTGGAGCTGATTGTCCCTGGTGCGTGGTATGCGTGTCCTTGGCCATGTAGCTTTAAGTTGCGCTATCCTCGTAATCCTGCGGCGTGCGCATGGAGCTTCCTGTGTGCCGAAACTCCGCTATCGGGAGGTGAAGTCAGGGTTGGGGGGCTTGATTGGAACCAACGCAAACAGCGCTGATCATCCCCTTTCAGGCTGTTTCTGTGGTGTACTCGTCTCGCTGATCCTGGTGCATCTCAGTCCCCGCGCTGCTCACTCTCTCCAGCCCTTGAGGTCGCCAATGTGGAGAAAGAAACAGGCGCGCGCGCTCCAGTGTGGATGAAAAGGATGCAGGCAATCCCTGGTAATCCGGAGTCCACACCGCGGTGAAAGGGAGTATATGGTCCATCTCACGTCAGGTCACCAGTGTAGAGGTAAAAGGAAAGGATGTGGAGGCGAGGCACGAGCATAGGATGACACAGAATCTTTATTAACCCTCTAACAACACATACAGCCATTGGCCCCAGCGTGGGCCGCTGAGGCTGAGTCTGTAGAAGCCTCCTCCAGTGTCTCTGCACTCTCTTTTATACCTTTATTACTCATGCATTGAGACTGGAGCTGCTGATATTGTGCATTGGTGCATGAACAATAGATTTGTGTGAAACATTATCATAACAGCTTGAACACCAGTTACAATACATTCACCACCTGCGTTTTCACGCGCCAGCCTGTTGCTGCAGGTGGCGAAAGGCACTTCATTGTCTAGTTGACTCCATGTTAATTTTCCTTTCCCGGGGAGGTGTCTAAACTCTGCCCAGTCTGAACCTCCCGGTGAGCTTCTTAATGCGGTCCATTGTCCCTGTGTTTCCTTCTGCCTCTCTGGGTGTGAGAGGATGCTACACCATTGTATTGTATGTGGGCTGCACGGTGGCGCAGTGGTTAGCACTGCGGCAGCACAGTTTACCCTTGGCCGGGGGATTGTGGGGATCGTGGGATCGTGGGTTCGATCCCAGCCCCCGACCAACAGTGATCTGTGTGGAGTTTGCATGTTCTCCCCGTGTTGCGTGGGTTTACTCCGGGATTTCTCCGGTTTCCTCCCACATGCCAAAAACATGCATGTTAGGTTAATTGGCTGTTCTAAATTGTCCCTAGATATCTGTTTCCTATAGGCCCTTAGAATAGAGGGTTAGTATTAATGAAAGCGCTTTGAGTGGTCTTTGTGACTAGAAAAGCGCTATATAAGTGCAGGTTAGTTAGTTAGTTAGTATTGTGTTCCCCACAATATTCTAATTTGTTTGAGAAACTGAATTTGGGGTTTTCATTTGCTGCAAGCCATAACCATCAAAATTAAAAGAAATAAACACTAGAAATATATCACTCTGTGTGTAATGAATCTATATAATATGAGTTTCACTTTTTGAATTGAATTATTGAAATAAATCAACTTTCATTCTAATTTATTGAGATGCACCTGTACTGCATGATGCTAAAGCACGATATTTAGCCAGTGTTTAAGGCAGACGTATTTTCTCTATGTTAAAAGCACAATATGGTTGATTAGCTTCAAAGACCTAAAACCATAAATCACCTAAGGCTCATTACACCAAAAAATTATTATGAACCTGAGTCAGTGGGCAGACTGCCAGTATAACCCTGTATGGTTGAGTGGATTATTCTGCCACTTAAAGAACCAACCATGTACGGTTTGAACATTTTAAACAGAGTCACTTTACAGTCCAACTTCAGGGGGCCTCTGGGGAGCTTGTTGTGGACCTGGATGCCATCCTGCTGGAATCATGGCCTACTTGCCAGCAAAGTCCCAGTCCGGGTCCCACACTGTCTGGGTCGATTCCAGTGGTGCCTCTTGATCCGGGGCAGCTGGTGGTCTTACCTTCTGCAGACGGCTGTCATGCCATTACAAACCATCAGCCATCTGGAAGGTGGCTGGCCCCATTTGTGAGGTGATCTGCATTACGGTAACAGGAGCATCTACAATCGAGCACCATGAGCAATGACCTAGTCAGCTTTAGGCGGTGCTGCTGCTGCTGCTCTCTCATCCCTTAGATGGTAGATTATGCTGGTTGCTGTGGCGGCGTGGTGTTCTCACCATCAACAGGATGAGCACCCGGTTGGTGTCATTCACTGGGGTCTTGCTTGGCCCCGGACTCAGTCTCCTGTGGCTGAACGGCGGCTCCATGAGGCTTGTGCTGGATGAGGATCTGAGTCGAGTCCATGTTCTGCTCTCTGTGCAGTGCGAAGCTTGGAGCGGCTGCACCCATGTCTGGGTTAAGCATGCTCCGGCCATCAGCAGTCAAACAAAGTCCTTGGTGGTCAGTGATGGTGAAACCCAGTTCTTGAAAGAAGTCACACCCCAAGATGTTGTCACCACGTTGCTACCTGGAAGGTGAACCCTGGGAGGACTTTGCACCCGTAGCAAACCGTTAAATGATGGTTCCTACCAGGCTGATTTTGGTGTGCTCGTATCCATAGAGCTCCACTGCATTCAGCTTGAATAGATGCCGAGGGAAGAACCTTTTCACCGTGATCCAGTTCCTCAGCGACATCGTAGCAGCATTGTCCAGTAGCAATGACAAAGTGATACCATCGAGCATCACTGTGTACTACTTGTACACCGAATTACTACAGTCCACTGAATGAATGGTAGTTGGCATAGGCAGTCTAAATGAGCTGGGTGGCGAGCTTATTGTTGACAATGTTGAATGGCACACTTCAGCAAAATGGTTAAGCTTACCGCAGCACTGGCATCTCTGTCCTTTGGCTGGGCAGGAGTGCACACACGTCCGGTGTGCAGGGAAGCCACACTTACCACATGGTCGGCATACCATGATGTCTTGTCGTCCCACGATGTTCACCTCGGCGTCCTCCGAAAAGGTTGTGTCAACGGGCTCTTATGCCGGGGTAACTACATGTGCTTGCAGAGGTTGCTGTTGTGAAGCTCTTAGCTGCGATGTTAGGTGGGCCTAACATTGTGGCCTCCAACTGGAACGCCAACTCCACCACCCTCGCCAGCAGCATGTCCTCCAGCAATGTTAACAGCTTCTTCCACAGCTTCATGTTGGTGGTGTGCTCCGCTAGCATGTACTCACCAGACAGCGGAGGTCGGCAATTTATTGCAGTATCGTCTCTCCTGCTCCATATCAGTGTTGGGGAAACCCAATTCTCCATACCAATACACTCTCGGGTGTCGCAAAATATTCGGCAAGCAAGGTGACACATTTGCTGTAGGTGTCTGCGGGCCCCAGTGTTCTATATACACGCTGTCCCTTACTGCTGTGGCTGTGTATCAACGCAGCACACAGTTGAAGCTTGCTAGCTAGATCCATAGCTGACAGGTATGTCTTGAAAGACTTGAACCAACGAGGCCACGGAAAGGACGACTCACTTGGCATGGAGAGGAATGGCAGCAGGGGTGCCAAGCATGCTTCCATTCTTCAGGAAAATATTAAATTCTCCTCCAGAAGACCAATTTTTCTCCTCATCACCAGTGTTGTGTCTGTGGTGTGACAATGAGACCAGCGGACTTGTGCACGTGTTGAGGGTAGCTTTATTGAATAAAGCTAGCAGTAGCAACAAGCTAACAATAGTACTAAGCTAACAGAGAGGTGGTACAGGCAGGTAGTGTGGTGGAAGGCAAAGCGCCAAAGAGCGAGACTCCCGCCGTTAGCCCCTTTATATAGTCACGGCGGGATGACATCATCCTGTGCATGCGTCCCCTCGTCCGTGACGTGTATGTGGTATTAGCGGTATGCCACAGACCCCTCACTAAACACAAATCAAATTTGAATTGTACATTCCAAGGTTTAAAATGATGTCCATTTCCCTTAAAAGCCTTGTGTAGTAAGCACGACTATTATGACTGGTTTGATGCTAGTATATGATTTATCTGTCTTCATGAATATATTTACTGTCATCAGCAGCTTTACTTGCAGACTTCTTCGTCTATAATGCACTTTTTTGAGAATGGGCCGACGGAACTTTTTATTTACACACTTGAGATCAATATACAGTGATGTGCACAGACATCTTGGGGGGCGGGTGTGTTATGTCTGCAAACCTGGAAAGACTCAGAGATAGTGATGCTGCTTTGAGCACGAACTTTATTACACACAGTAATATCATACACGGTAGAGGTTACCTGAGCACTAAGCTCCTATATGGTTATCAATAGAGAAAGAGACTTAAGATGGCCGGCTCTTTCCCTATATAGGCTGACGTAACAACTGCACCAGCCAGCAGCGTCATCACACCACTCCCTGGTGTTAACCCTTTCAAAACATTCACCCCCCCCCCTCCCCCGCCCCCTTGGAAAAACACAGAACACGTTAATAGATCACAACCCTCCCATATTTGGCATAACAACAATATTAACTAGGGTTAGCGGGTGGACAGCCACTTAACCCAACGTGACTGAGTGGATTATTCTGCCACTCATCCTGGCAGCCGCATTTCTAGCTAATCAGTCTTTTTTTGCTGACAGTCTTCCATGGGGAAGGCAGTTCTACTGGAGGGGCCTTGTAGCGGGCCCATGGTAGATGCATCCCTGGCGGCGCCAATTTCAGCAGACCCGGGTGCCATCCCTCTGGAGCCATGGCACACTCATCAACAACATCCCAGTCTGGATCCCACACCAGCTGGATCGGCTCCAACTGCCCTCCTCTCCCACGGATGGCTGTCCCACTGTCCCAATCCATCTGCCATCTGAACGGCGGCTACTCTCAGCTGTGCCGCCATCTTCATACGTGCCGGAGGTGGTGATGATGCTATGGGTGACAGTGGGCCCGGTCACTTGGTTTCACGGACCCGAACCCAGTTCATCACTGTGAGCGGCGCTCAGTATATCTGCATATGACGTTGTGGTCATAATGGTGTGATACTTAACCCTTTTGAGTGTGTAGAATTTTTAGCAGGAAAATGCGGAGTTTGACCTCAAATTTTCAAATGACAATAGCTTCAGAATGGTAATAGTTAGAGGCAAAGTCCCAATTACAAAAATGTTGCAGAGGAACCCAAGTGTCTGCCAAGTGAACTTGCATCCATGCATAGTGCATAATTGGACCTAATTTGCATATTGCAACAATTCAAATTTTATTATATTTGGTCATTGTGGTCATTTTGTCAGTAAGTCTCTGCCCTCATCTGTCAAGGTTGCCAAAATTACTAAAAATCATTCCAAAAAACAACAACTTTTGTTTCACACTGTCACCACATGGTCCTTTGTCCATTTTTTGCCAAGATTACTAAAAATCATTAAAGAAAAAAAAACAATTTTTGTTTCACACTATGTCACTATGCCACCACTAAAAATCATTCAAAAAAAACCAAAAAAAAAAACAATCACCACTGCCTGTTGTTGACTTGCCACTAGTGATGTTCGATACCACTGATTTCCTTTCCGATCCGATACTGAGTAAAATTCAGGCTGGTATCGGCGATACCGATACCGATATTTTTTGCGACTACACCTAATATGTCTTTTAAATCTAAAAAAAAACGCATGACGCACTTACCCAGGCGGAAGAAAAAGTAGTCCCACCAACCGCGTGTCACTTAGACAACATCTCAATAGTTTAGTTACTTTTCACCTTGTTTTTGTTAAGGATATATATATTGTAACGTCGGGGCCATGTTAAAGGGGGCAGGGATTTCCCAGCATGCTTTGCCAGTTTGAAACGTTACTGTGTGTGTATTAAATGTGTTATTACTGAGTTATGCTGCTGTGTCATTATAACTGCGTTATAATGACCCAGCAGTGTTTAGCAGGATTAGGGCAAGATGTATCATGTGTGTGTAACCATGATTGAAACGGAGGTCTGGGAGAATGACCTCCCCTCCTCTCTGTGCTCAGAAGTAGGTTGGGGGTCGGGGTGTGTAAAATAAATCCCGTTGATCACAACCATCTGCTCCATTGTCTTTGTGTGAACCTTGCAAACGTCACACTGGTGTCAGGAGTGGGATATGGAGCAAGATGAGGATCCAGGCGGAGGTCCAGCGGCCGGAGCGGTTCATCGCTCGGCTGGGAACGGAGTGTAGAGCTGAGACGCCAGCCCCCGGAGAGCTTCGCCGCGATGGACGGAGCAGAGCAAACCAGCCCCGTTTCCAGCCCTTTTCAGGGCAGGACGGGCTAGCGATTCCAGAGCGATTAGGAGCGGCAATCGACCGGGAGATGACCGTCCCATCCATCCAGCAGCGGGCCAAGATTCCCCGCTACAACGGCGAGAACCTGTTGGATGACCGCCTGGCCCAGGTCGAGTTGGCTGCCGCGCTGATCATCGGAGGAAACCACCATGCTGAGAGCGAGTGGAGGAGGAGCTACGGCAGATCACAGCAGTGTGTGCACGAAGGAGACAGCCGTGGCGACGCGAGGAAGGACGGCTTCCGCTGCACAGAGCCAGGGTACATGGCATGGTACTGCCCCGCACACAGC
Source organism: Pholidichthys leucotaenia (assembly GCA_020510985.1). Classification (NCBI taxonomy): domain Eukaryota; kingdom Metazoa; phylum Chordata; class Actinopteri; order Cichliformes; family Pholidichthyidae; genus Pholidichthys; species Pholidichthys leucotaenia. The sequence continues at coordinate 313,627,457 of CM035837.1, read as the reverse complement.
GCACGACAAACTGGCCCCTCGCCGACGTTAAATTAGAGCGAGGTGGCATGGACGGGGAAAAAGCCGCCTCCTGCAGATGCTTCCCCCGGCAGGTGACATCACAGAGGCCTTTGGAGCGCAGCAGCAGTGGAGCGAGCAGGACAGATCCGGTCTTTTCTCGGGATCGGCAAGGGCTGGACGCCTGGACGCGGGCCAGCGGCCGACTGGGAGGTCCTGGCAGCAGTGGGAGTCATGGGACTCCCGCTGCCAGAGGAGGAACTGTGCGTAGTCCTACCGCCACCTGCAGATGCTTTCCCTTTCGGTGACGTCACGGAGGCCCTCGGCGCAGCAGATGTGCAGCAGCGGAGTGAACAGGATGAAGATCCGGCCATTTTCCAGGCGCGGCAAGGGCTGGACGCATGGACGCGGGCCAGCGGCTGCCTGGGAGACCTGGCAGCGGTGGGAGTCGGCCGGAGCGGGCCTGGGACTCCCGCTGCCAGGGAAGGGACTGTGCGTGGTCCTACAGAGGCTGTCAGATGTGTCCATCCACCCGCTGGTGGCCAAACCAGAACCCTACCCCAACCAGATACTCCAACCGAGACTCAGATGGCCCGTGCATGCCGCCCTGGCACCGGGCTGACTCGCATTGGATTTCTGAAAGTGGACTTTGAATTTTCTGGGGACAGAAACCAGTCCGGGGGGGGCAGTGTAACGTCGGGGCCATGTTAAAGGGGGCAGGGATTTCCCAGCATGCTTTGCCAGTTTGAAACGTTACTGTGTGTGTATTAAATGTGTTATTACTGAGTTATGCTGCTGTGTCGTTATAACTGCGTTATAATGACCCAGCAGTGTTTAGCAGGATTAGGGCAAGATGTATCATGTGTGTAACCATGATTGAAACGGAGGTCTGGGAGAATGACCTCCCCTCCTCTCTGTGCTCAGAAGTAGTTGGGGTTGGGGGTGTGTAAATAAAGCCTGTTCATCACAACCATCTTGCTCCTCTTTGTGTGAACCTTGCAAACGTCACAATATATTCGCTGTTCTTCTTTTTTCTTGCCTTCTGATTATTACTGTTTATTAGTGTTGCTATCCCTGTGCTGTTGCAATCCTGGAATTTCCCCATTGTGGGACTAATAAAGGCTTATCTTATCTTATCTTATACCTTACCTCAAATGACTTAAGTATCAAAAGTATCGATATTTTGATTTGAATATCGATTTTAGAGCATAAAGATCCGGTATCGGAGGTATCGATATTTCAGGATCGATCCGCACATCACTACTTGCCACCGCGCACACATGGCGCATGTCGATACCCACCGGCTGTGCGCTCTTGCCCACCCAAACGTCGACCACGGGCTGCTCTGGACCTTTTCGCTCCGCATTCATGGTTTGGCAAAGCAGAACAATCTGCAAACGACGCTCCTGTGCCATTTTGGGCACGGCTGGACACAGAAAACACAGCTGCAGCGTCGCGTGCAAGATGGCCATTATTCAGTGCTAAAATTACTAAAAATAATCTCCAAAAAACAATTTCATGACACATTTGTGGCACACTATCTAAACTAAAATAAAGCAAATGAAACACAGTTTATGCAACAAATATGTACCTGTTTGTTTCGTCGGTCAGAAGCTTCCAGAATTCCTCAGTCCAAAACAATGACACAAAATCAATGGCGGGCGCAGATGACATGTCCTTCTCTCCACGATATCCAACTGGCTGTTCAAATGCTTTCAGTCACGGCTGATAAACTGGCAAAGCAGAACAATCTGCAGACGATGATCCTGTGCCATCTTGGGCACGGCTGGATACAGAAAATGCAGCTGCAGCGTCGCGCACAAGATGTCCGTCTCCACTTTCGCCAGAACTGCTTGCACCATTGTCCGAAGATACATAATCAGAGCTAGACTCTTCCTCAGATGACAATCTAGGGCTAAGCTCTTCCTCTGAACCAGGAGTGGTGAACACCAGCGCTAAAACCTCTTCAGCTGAGAGCATCTTCCTTGCCATCCTGTCTCCTCCGTGTCAAACAGCAGAATGAAAGGGGGCGGGCTTCAAATGCTGATTTGACCTACTTTGACCTACCACGGCGGCTGACAGAAGCTCATGTCTGGAACTTCGGAGCTCCGTAGTGTAATGCTGAGCTGACTTACCCACTCTTTGATAGCAGCCAAAGAATCTCAATCTTCACGCTGTCACAATGTGCTTTTTGCTGTAGAATTTTTCCATTAAGCTCACACAGTCGCCAAAAGATTCCGTCCGGCCCAGAGTACAGAGCACACATCGTCCCTCTTCGCCTAGACTGAGAACCAATACGTTCTTCAGCTTCTCGTCATCAGTGTCACTCAGGCCAACCGCGTTGACATAATTTTTAAACATGTCAAACCAGTGGCGCCACGGGATGAACAGCTCACATGGGGTCTCCAGAAACGGCTGAAGTGGCCTCACACACACTTCCATGCTTTAACTCTCGTCGCCAAATGTTATGTCTGGAAACCCGGAGAGACTCACAGAGAGTGGTGCTGCTTTGAACATGAACTTTATTACACACAGTAATATACACGGTACAGGTTACCTGAGCACTAAGCTCCTATATGGTTATCAGTGGAGAGAGAGACCTAAGATGGCCGGTGTTCTGCCATTTTACCATACTTATCAGAACAGCTATACCCTGTGTAGAAGAGCTTGAAATGATGAGGCGATTTGATATATAAACCAAAGTGTATTTATCAGCTCTCCTAACAAGTCTCATTCTAGTGCAGAGGTAGCAGAAGGAAAAGAGACCGAATATCTCCGGCTCACTGACTTTATACTTGCACATAACAAAAGACATGCATAACAAAGGCTGACATCCCTCATTATCTTAATCCCCCATTGTCTTGGTATTTCCTCTCCTCGCCCAGGGGGTGAGGGTAGCTCCTCCGGTCTCCACCGCAGTGTCTGGGAACGTCTTTGTTCTTCACTTGGCGGTTGAGAGCCTTTGTCCTTTCAGAGGTGTGAAGTTGCTTTACATATGTAATTACCAAACATCTCCACATGCTTCAACATATGTAGGTTATGGAATATATGATTAAAATAGCCCACAGCGCCCCCCCCCCCCCAAACGACTAAGAAAGGACAATAGAAAGGTTCACAGTCTAAGATAATTACTATGACATACTAAGTGTTACATCTCTTGCCACAGAAGAAACTTTCCAGCAGCCATGCCCCTAAGAGAGTTCAGTGGTAATCATAACAGCATAGTAAAATCATAAGTCAGTCCTAAACTGTTGCAGCACAATTAGTGAACAATTGTGGAGTAGTTTGCATCAGTCCCTGTGCTGTCTGGGTTTTAATCTTCTCCCAAAACTGCTGTGGGTTCGTTTAGGCGTCCTGCTGGGACCTTCTTGTGAGGAATCTGCAGCGTGGGAAGGAGAGTGGTTAATTGTTCCCTGCGGGGGGCTGAGTCTTTTCTCTTGGGGGGTCTACCCCGCCGAGGTGCTCTCGCCAACTGTGCAGGCTCGTCTTTCAACAAGAAGGCAGGTTTAAGTCTGTCAATGCTGACTGTTTTTTTTCTATCCCCAAAATCAAGCACAAAGTGTTTATCACCATGTTCCAGCACTCTGAATGGCCCATCGTATGCTGGGCGGAAAGTTGGTTTTAAAGCTTCATGCCTAACAAAAACGAACTCAGCGTTTTTTAAAGCTTGAGGGACAAAAACCCGTGGAAAGGAGTGATGAGCTGGACTGGGGAGAGAGTCCGGTCCGTTGCTGCCTAAAAACCTTGGGACTGGAAGATGCCCTGGCTCTGGGTTCTCTGGTAAAAATTCACCTGGGAGCCTGAGAGGCTGTGCAAAAACTAATTCTGCCGGAGAGGCGTCTAGATCCTCTTTAGGCGCAGCACGCAACCCCAATAAAACCCAGGGAAGTTTATTTACCCAATTTGTATCCGTTAGTGAGGCTCTGAGGGCAGCCTTTAAAGACCTGTGAAAACGCTTGCATAACCCATTAGCCTGAGGGTGATAAGCGGTGGTGCGGTGAATTGTTGCCCCTAAGCTGCTGGACATGGCTGACCAAAGCTCTGAGACAAATTGAGGCCCCCTATCGGATGTGATGTCCGATGGGACGCCGAAACGTGCTACCCAGTTTGTCAAAAAGACGCGAGCGACTTCCTCCGCTGTGGTTGCCGCTAGAGGGACTGCCTCCGGCCAGCGTGTGGTGCGGTCTATCATTGTTAACAGGTGTGTGAAACCTTGGGAGGAAGGTAGTGGCCCCACGAGGTCGACATGAACGGGGTCGAACCTTCTAGCAGGGATTGGAAAAGGCTCCAGAGGGGCTTTTGTGTGTCTGTGTATTTTGGCGCGCTGACAAGAAATGCAAGTTTTTGCCCATTCTTTTACGTTTTCGGCAACCATTTTAACCGAGGCGCGCACACCTGGGTGCGCGAGGGAGTGAATTGCGTCGAAAATACGGCGGCGCCATGTAGCTGGTACTAACGGGCGAGGTCGGCCTGTTGAAACATCGCATATTAGGGGGGGTACGCCGTCGCGTAAACCCTTTTTCTCCAGCCTTAACCCTGTTGGTCCAGACAGGAGTGCGCGCACGTCTGCGTCACTGCTTTGTTCCTCTGCCATGGCTGCATAATCTATCCCTGCATGGATAGGTGCTGCGTATGTGTCTGCGTTAGTGAAGAGTTCTGCTGCTGAGGCAGTATAATCTGTCTCCTCGCGCTCTGGTGATGTCACAGCGCGAGAGAGGCAGTCTGCTACTACGTTAAGTTTGCCTGCCACGTGTCGAATGTCTGTGGTGAACTCTGAAATCGCAGCTAGCTGTCTTTGTTGCCTGCCTGACCATGGTTCTGAAATTTTAGCCATAGCAAAGGTGAGCGGTTTATGGTCTACAAAAGCCGTGAAACTCCGCCCTTCTAACCAGAACTGGAAGTGGCGGATGGATAAATGAAGCGCTAGCAGCTCCCTGTCAAAAGTGCTGTATTTACGCTCAGTTTGGTTTAGCGATTTGCTAAAGAATGCTAAAGGTTGCCAGATCCCGCTGACATGTTGTTCTACAACTGCCCCTATAGCCAGGTCCAAAGCGTCTGTGGTTAGCGCGATGCGGGCCGAGGGATCTGGGTGAACTAACAATGTGGCGTTAGCTAGAGCGCTCTTTACTTCTGCGAAGGCGTGTTCGCGCTCCGGGGTCCATTCGACCGCGTTGGAAGCTTTCTTTTTTTTGAGCGCGTCATATAGGGGCTGCATGAGCAGAGCTGCATGGGGGAGGAAATGGTTGTAAAAATTAACCATTCCTAAAAATTCTTGTAGCGATTTGATCGTCTGTGGCCGTGGGAAACTTTTTATCGCGTGAACTTTGTCTGGAAGTGGAACTGCCCCCTTCGGAGAGACTTTGTGTCCTAAAAAATCAATTTGTGACACGCCGAATTTGCATTTGGCTGGATTGATTATTAGCCCGTGCTCTTCTAGTCTCTGAAAAACCGTAGTGAGGTGCTGCTCGTGTTCTTCCTCAGACGAGCTGGCTACCAGCATGTCGTCGAGGTAGACGAAGACAAAAGGAAGGTCGCGTAAGACCGCGTCCATCATTCGTTGAAAAGTTTGAGCAGCGCCTTTGAGGCCGAAAGGCATTCGCAGAAATTCAAAAAGGCCAAAAGGGGTTATTACAGCTGTTTTAGGAATGTCCTCCACTCGGACTGGGACTTAATGATAACCGCGGACTAAGTCTATTTTTGAAAAAATGCGCGCACCCGCCAGATGTAGTGAAAAATCTTGAATGTGAGGAATTGGGTAGCGGTCATGCGCTGTAGCATTGTTTAATCTGCGGTAATCTCCGCACGGTCTCCAAGAACCGTCGGATTTCGGAACCATGTGAAGTGGTGAGGCCCAAGGGCTCTTCGAGCGTCTAACAATGCCCAATTTTTCAAGGGTCGTAAACTCGTCCCGTGCTATGTTGAGCTTGGCCGCGTCTAAGCGGCGAGCTTTGGCAAATACGGGTGGGCCCGTTGTGGGAATAAAGTGTTCAACCCCGTGTTTAGCCACAGTGGCTGAGAATTTGGGAATTGTGAGTGCTGGAAATTGGGTGAGGAGTTGCTCAAACTTACCTCCTGCCATGGTGACGTTAGCCTGCACAGGTGGTGGAGAAACTCGAGCTGAGCATGGAATAGAAGCAAAGGACAGTGCATTAACCAAGCGCCTATTTGCTAGATCCACTAATAACCCATGTGCACACAAAAAATCTGCGCCTAACAAGTTAAAACTCACCACCGCTACAACAAATGTCCATCTGTAGTTGCGGCCGTGGATGTGGAGGTGCAGGCTCTTTTCGCCGAAAGTGTCGATGTTAGAGCCGTTGGCTGCCACCGCTCCGTTGCCCCGGGTGCCCATGGCTCGATCTGCGTGGAAGGGCGTGACGAAACTCAGCTGAGCTCCCGTGTCGATGAGGAACTGCTTGCCGGTGTGTCCATCCGTCACCTACAACAGCTTATTCTTCTCGCTGAGAACTGCTGCCGTTAACGGCTCTCGGCTTTGGCGTTTAAATTTGCAGGTGTCACCATGGGGTGAGACGCCGGCTCGGCGCTCAGCCCATGCTCCTTTTATCCCTGCCTCTCATTGGGCAGTGCCTCAGCTGGTTCCCAGCTGTCAGTGTCACGGGACGGCTGGGGCCAATTAATCCTCATCAGCTGGGGCGCTGTTAATGAGTATAAAGAGGAGCAGCTTCGATCATTCGGGGCTGCGACATAAGCACTGCTAGGCTGAAGCCCCTTCGTCTGGTGTCAGCCTCAACTCCCCTTGCAGCATTCCGGTGTTTGTATCCCGCTGTGAGTATGCACGTCTTGTTACCCCCACGTCCGGTACAAGCTACCTACCCCTGCGCTGTGCAGCCTGAGAATGTACGTCTGTATGAGTGTCTGTGCTCTCCTCATCCCTTATCCCTTACCCAGAATAAAACATCTCGACTCACTGGCTTGTCCCTGGCTCTGATTGCCCGGCTCCCTAGAGCCGGATATGACAGTATGTCGCAGCCCGAAGAGTTGCCGGCGGCCGTGAGTCGCCGTGGAAATGTACCTTTCTGTCCGGGTGTCAGCGCTGCTAGCATGCCGTTTCCCAGGAGTCACTTCCGGCGCCAGGGCGACGAGCTGAGGTCCATCTCGGAGGCTGTCGACGGGACGTTCTTCACCCTGCACGACGCCTCCAACGCGAGACGCTGGCATCCGGGCCGTGCTGAGGAACTCCTGGACTGTCACCCTCACTCTCTGTACCATCTGGAGGACAGTGCCAGGATAGACGCTGCAGGTACACAGCGAGAGAAGCTCCACGGGGTGGATGGAAGTCCCGGCAGGGAGTCGAAGTGGGCGACGTCTTTCCCCGCTTCGGAGTCCCGTTCCTGCCGCCATTCCAGTCCGGGAGTTCGCGCCAACCAGAGGACTTCCCCCGACCTGCGCCACGTCACTCGGGATTCCCTTCAAGGAGCCGCAGCTGACAGCAGTTATGTCCGGGGTCGAGTGGCTGTCGCGAGCTCTACTGTGTTCCCTGTCACCACCTTCAGGCATGTGGCGGCGGCAGTGAGATTGATGGTGAGGACTTCAGGGCTACGAAGCTTTCCCGTGCTCGACGCCTTCCTCGTCTCGATCTCCGATCTGGAGCGGCGAATCCTGGGTTTCCCCCTCGCTTCGCCCCCTGGGTGTAGTCGTCATCACATCGCCGAGTCACCTCTGCACGAACCTCGTCCGGATCCAGTTCTGGGTCATCGTCAGGACCGTTCCTCCCACGCAGCTGTCATCCCTTCGCCTCGTCAGTGTGGAGATTCTACAGCCTCGTCCCCTGAGCCTCGTTCCCCCGCTGTCATTCCTGGACATTCGGGCTGGCTCACCCCGGCTGTTTCCCCCTCCTCCTCGACGCGCTTCCTGACCGCTGTGTGTGCCTGGAATCCCGGCCTGGTGAGCTCTCTGCTGGAGACAACGCGAGCGATCCTCAGACGAATTCCCGGGGGGTCCTCCGTTATCGCCGGGCGGGGAGAGGAAGAAGCAGATTCCACTACAGCAGGCGATGCTCAACCTCCAGGGGGCAGGCAAGTCATTGTTTTTTCACACCTGCTTAATGATTTGCTCTGTCACATCCCTGGAGGAGAAGTTCAGGGTTCGCAGCTCCCTGAACTCTCCCCACCTGCTGTAACCTGTATTCCTAATCCCGCATCCTCTGTGTCTCTCTCCGCCGAGCGGTCCCCGGCTCCGGGTCAACGTGGTGGGATATGGAGAGGGCCTGTGGTTCCGCAGCTACATTGCGGACGGAGGAGGGGGACTGACTGCTGCGTGGAGTCTACGCTGACGACTGAGCGTCCCTGGGTCTCCACGGAGGAGCGGTTCGGTCCAGCGGGACGAGATTCTTCTGGCTTCACGCCGAGTGGGTCGTCGGCGGGGTTACCTGAGCTGGAGGGATCTCAAGCTGCGCTGACCATCGTGCTGGCTGCGGGGCCCGACGCGGCTAGATGGGAGCCTGACAACGACCTCCTGGCGACGGATCCTGGATCTTCGCAGTCCTGGACGGCGTCAGAACCCGAGATCAGGCGAGTGCTCTCCTTTCTTTTCTTTCTTTTTATCTTTGAGCACTTCAGCCTATCTCCAGGGGAGACGAGCAGGGTGCAGCCGCCCGCTGTGTCTGAGCTCGTCTCGCCGGGTTCTGGCGCTGCCGGTGATCCTGATCCCGGTTCTGTTTTCTCTTCTGAGCCTTCTTCCAGGGTCACCGGCGAGGAGTTGCTGTTCCTCGTGGTGCTGGAGGGTCCGGGTTCAACGTTGGAGGTCGGTTCTGGTGCAGTGTCCGACGTGGGTTCGCCCGAGACCCAATCGGGGTCCAACGTGGGTTCGCCTGAGGCCCGATCGGGGTCCGACGTGGGTGCTGCCCCAGTGTTGTCCAGGTCCGGTGAGGAGGTGGCCGTTTCCCTGAGGCCCGCCGCCCTCGTCATCGGCTCTCCCCTGAGCCTCTTCCACCGGGATCCGCTCTGACCCTTCGTCCGTCTCAACGGTCCTGGTGGTTGAGTGATGCGGGTCGACGACCCGACCCGCAAAACTTTCGGTTCGGCGATCTGGTTTCCCCCCACTGGTCTGTGTTTGCCTTTGGGCGGCCTGGTTCGGCAGCCGTTGGACTGGATTCCTGGGATCTGGGCCCAGAGTTCGCCGTCCGAACATTTCTCTTCCCCGGGTTGCCAACTGGACAATGGGCGGGGAGATTACCAGAACAATTCCGGCCGTTTTGGACTCTGCCTGCCGTCTCCTCGGGTGTCCTTTACTACTTTTATTATTATTGAGGTCACTCGGGTGTAGTTTCTTTGTCCATTAGGGGAATATATGTTTTTGTGCTGTGTGTTGTTTTTTTTATTAACCATACTCAGCATTTTTATCGTATTGTTATCCTGTTACCCTGTCACCTTTTTTTCCTCTTGGTGACTCACCTTATGTATCGCGCTGTGTATTGCATTTTCTTATCTTTACTCAGCGTTTTCATTCATCCTTACCTTAGCCTTGGCCTCGTCGGTGCATCATGGAGTATGCATGTGGTTTCCTGTTCAACCATACTCTGTGATCACCCCATTCTGTCTTATTATCCTCGTGGGGGGCCTTCCCTAGCCCCGACTTTAACATTGACTGTGTTTGTTATTGTTTGAAGTAATGTGTTTCATTCCCACTTAACCGTACTTCATTATTACCCATTTGTCCTTGTCACCTCTGTTTCTTTAGGTGATCTTTTATATATTCAGTGCTGTGTGTTTTGTTTTCTTTAGTATCCATGCACAGCGTTTTTCATCATTTTTTGTCTTGGTGCATTATGGAGTAGTGTGTTTTGTTCCCCTTAACTATACTCTGTGATTGCTTTATTCATTCCTGCCACCTTTTTGGTGGGTTTTTGGTTTTCTTTTTTTTGCCCCGATCTATACGTTATTTGTATGCTGTCTGTAGTCATATTTGGTATTTTCCCTACCTGTGTCCTAACTCAGTTTTCTCCCTAACTGTGCTCTGGGTTAATCCTTTTCCCTGTGTTGTAGGGTATTGTATTTGGGGTTTTTTTTCTCTGCCCTGCTGCCCTACATTGGTCTATTGTTTTTTTTTGTCCTTCCCTTTGCATCTTCCCCTCCGGTCCTGCCTCCCTTCCGCCCGCCCTAGGTGGGGAGGGGGGGGGGGGGCTGGGATGTTCCTGGTCGTTCGGGAGCCCGACCGTGAGGGGGAGGCTCTGTCACCATGGGGTGAGACGCCGGCTCGGCGCTCAGCCCATGCTCCTTTTATCCCTGCCTCTCATTGGGCAGTGCCTCAGCTGGTTCCCAGCTGTCAGTGTCACGGGACGGCTGGGGCCAATTAATCCTCATCAGCTGGGGCGCTGTTAATGAGTATAAAGAGGAGCAGCTTCGATCATTCGGGGCTGCGACATAAGCACTGCTAGGCTGAAGCCCCTTCGTCTGGTGTCAGCCTCAACTCCCCTTGCAGCATTCCGGTGTTTGTATCCCGCTGTGAGTATGCACGTCTTGTTACCCCCACGTCCGGTACAAGCTACCTACCCCTGCGCTGTGCAGCCTGAGAATGTACGTCTGTATGAGTGTCTGTGCTCTCCTCATCCCTTATCCCTTACCCAGAATAAAACATCTCGACTCACTGGCTTGTCCCTGGCTCTGATTGCCCGGCTCCCTAGAGCCGGATATGACAGCAGGGGGAAACACATTTGTGAGCCTTCTCGGCGAAACGGTGGTGATAATAACAGACGTCGCTCTGTCTGTTACGTTTTGGCCGTGTCGCTGTCACCGCGGGCTGGATCTGGTCAGTGGGTTGTGGCTCTTCGTGGTTCTGGGCATCAGCGTTGAGGTCTGCGGATGCTGCTGTGGGTGTCTGCTCCTTGCAGGTGCTGACGAGCCGTTGAGCTTCGTTGGCGAGCACGCGGAAGTCTTGCTGGGTGCTGCATCTCATGTTGGTGAGTGTCCCTCTCATGTGTGGCGGCAGCGTGCTGAGGAATATGAATTGGAGGAGGAAGTTGTCATTGTCTTCTTCTTTAAGCTGCAGCAAATCCTCCATGAGGGCTTTAGGTTTGCACCCTCTGTGGCCGTAGACCGCCAGGATCTTCTCGGCTCTCTCTTCAGCTGAGGGGACGTAATTTGCCACGATGGTTGCTTTCAGCGTTTCATATTTGTCTTGGGCCGGCGGCCGCCGGATCATGCTCCGCACACACCTCGAAGTGGCGGCGTCGAGTTTGGAGACGATATGATAGAATTTGGTATCGTCAGCCGTGATGCCCGCCAGTGTAAACTGGGCTTCAGCTTGCTGAAACCACGAGGCGGGGTCTTCTTGCCAGAAGTCTGGCAGCTTGACAGCGACGGCATTCGTGTATACCATCACTGCTGTGTCCGCAGGGTGAGAGTGCCTTGCTTCGGCTCTCACAGCGGTGCTGGTGCTCGGATGAGCCCTCTCAATCCCTTCTGCCGGGGGGGAAAGATGTCCATCTGTTCCCCTGTCTGCGTGGGCGCTGGCGTCTGCCTGGGTCGCCACGGATGAGTCGATTGCGGGGGAACGTCTCAGGTCCATACTCGCGTCAGGGGTCACCAGTGTAGAAGAGCTTGAAATGATGAGGCGATTTGATATATAAACCAAAGTTTATTTATCAGCTCTCCTAACAAGTCTCATTCTAGTGCAGAGGTAGCAGAAGGAAAAGAGACCGAATATCTCCGGCTCACTGACTTTATACTTGCACATAACAAAAGACATGCATAACAAAGGCTGGCATCCCTCATTATCTTAATCCCCCCATTGTCTTGGTATTTCCTCTCCTCGCCCAGGGGGTGAGGGTAGCTCCTCCGGTCTCCACCGCAGTGTCTGGGAACGTCTTTGTTCTTCACTTGGCGGTTGAGAGCCTTTGTCCTTTCAGAGGTGTGAAGTTGCTTTACATATGTAATTACCAAACATTTCCACATGCTTCAACATATGTAGGTTATGGAATATATGATTAATATAGCCCACACCCTGGGTTATTACGCATGTGCGGCATGCACTCACATAGATAGTAACAGAAAATATGCTTCCGCTCATCATTTCAGAATACGATACAGCTAACGGAAACAGCTGATGGCGCTGCACCGTGATTGGCTGATCCAAAAATATGGCGCGTTTTCAGTGTGTCTATTTATATATATTATATATATTTCCTGCTGTTAAAAATTACTCAATACAGCTGACGGAAGGTAAACTATAGCATATTGTGGCCCAGCTGGCGGAAGGTAAGCAATTATGTAATGTTAGTGGCACATTTGCAGTGCAACTGATTCTGACAAAGTATGCTAATAGCTATACCTATCGGCTTGCCATAGGGGTATGGTATTCTGATAAAGTATGGTAAAATGACAGAACACCAGCTCTCTCCCTATATAGGCTGGTGTGATGATGGCACCAGCCGGCTGTGTCATCACGCTACTCCCTGGTGTTAAACAAAAATCTAAAAAAGACTTTTCTTTCAATAAATAAAACATTAAATCGCCATTCAAATAAATATATGTTGCAAACATGTTGTGGCTGCACGGTGGCGCAGTGGTTTAGCACTGTGGCAGCACAGTTTTACCCTCGGCCGGGGGACCGCGGGGATCATGAGATCGTGGGTTCGATCCCAGCCCCCGACCAACAGTGAGCTGTGTGGAGTTTGCATGTTCTCCCCGTGTTGCGCGGGTTTACTCCGGGATTTCTCCGGTTTCCTCCCGCACACCAAAAACATGTAGGTTTAGGGCGCTCGCGCACGCAGCGACCAGCAGCCGGTGGCTTGTCACCAGACTGCAAACCAAGTCTACCTACGGGTACAAATAAGTAACAAAAAAAAAAAAAAAAAAAAAAAAAAAAAAAACCCAACGAAATTAAAGGTACTTTCCCCTTGTCCAAAATGCTCTCCACTGTTAACCTGTCACCCACCATCCCCATAGAGACTGTAAGGATAGTTTATACAGGACAACACAGAATATCAGAAAGAGGATAGGAACAAATGGACAGTAAAAATCATGAACATTTGAGAAAAAAGTTACAAATTTTATTGGAAAAATGTACAAATTTATGAGTATATTTTTGTAAATTTGTGTGGAGGAACATAAACAAATTTATCACAAAACATGGCAAATTTATAGGAAAAAGAAAAAGTTGCAAACTCATTTAAAAAAAACAACTTTGCAAGAAAAAAATTAAAGTTTAAAACAAAGATAATCCTTTATTAGTCCCACAACACTTAAATTTGCCTCACTAGTAGGTGAGAAAATTTGACATTTATAAGAGAAAAAAGTTAAATATATATTTTAAAAAAATGTTTCAGAAAACTGACATTTTTTTTCTTGTGAATTTGTGACTTTACTGTTGTAAATTTTTGACTTTTTTCTTGGAAATGTTTTTTTTCCCCAAAATATAATGTTTTTCTCATAAATTTGGCTCTTGCTTATAGTAAATTTGTGACTTTTCAAGTTGTAAATTAGCATCTTTTATCACATTTTTTCACCTTTATTCTTGGAAATGTGTTCTGAAACTACGTTTATACTTGCTAATTTTATGACTATCCACCACAACCACCATCTTCCTAGTTAAAAAATAACAAGGACCATATAGCTGCTTTCTTTTATCTCCTTTTTCCAGACAGTGATCAGACTTTACAAGAGAATGTGAACGGCTTATAAGACTGATATGAGGGTTTTTTTTTTAAGTTAAACTGTTTATTTTATTCTACCTTAGTGTAATTTCAGGTTATTAATATGCTCTTTTTATTAGGTTATTATTTTATATATTTTTTCTCCTACACTGAACTACTCACTGGAAGATGTGAACGATGATTTTTTTAAATGTGGAAAATAAATGAATCTTGAATTTTGGAATAGGGATATTGTATTGAAGCCTACAGTCTGTGCTGAGATGATACAGACATTCAGAAAAATGTGCAGTAAAATTAGTTTGATATTGGCTGCAGCCCAGAAAAAAAAAAAAGACCTAAAAACAGACCCATGGTGGAAGAGCTCACCTTAAATAATGATGTCTATCTCCAGCTATGGAGGTGGATGTCATTTTCCAAAGGATTTAATTGGCTGGAGAGCTGCACTGATACACCCACTGAGCTCCTGACCAGGTTAGCTTCACAGCATAAATTACCATGGTGATCTGCTTGGGTAAGAAGTGAACCAGTTTCATAGCACAGAAAACCCAGAGTTAACCCTGGAGTTACCTGCTAAGACTAAAAACAGGCTCCAGGTGCATGAGTGGACTAAACATTTTGTACCTTTTTAAAGGGGTGATGGGGCCTCAAGAGGACGTCCATCATTATCATTATTGTTAAAGCAGAATTCAGTCTCTCAAGCACTTCATTCAGGGTGAATTTCATTATGACATTAATTAATCAGAAATTTTAAAAATGCAACACAAAAAAACAATTTAAATTCCAAGCTTTTTGAGGGCCCATCCTTGCAGTAGGTCCTGGGTAAACAGTACCCCCACCGACACCCTCTTGCTCCAATAGTCACTAAGCTCACACTCCATAGCTACGTTCCAAACCACAGTGTACTTCAACTGTATTCCCTTCTCCCTGCTCTGTTCTCAGGAAATATCAGTTAACTGCTATTCACAAAATTTCTCCATTTGAAACACCCTGTAACCGTCGGCTCCCTCCTCTCTGCGTTACCATGGTAACCATGGACACATACTGATATTGTTGGTACCCCTCTGTTAATGAAAGAAAAACCCACAATGGTCACAGAAATAACTTGAATCTGACAAAAGTGGTAATAAATAAAAATTCTATGAAAACTAACCAATGAAAATCAGACAATGCTTTTGAATTGTGGTTCAACAGAATTATTTAAAAAAAACAAGCTCATGAAACAGGCCTGGACAAAAATGATGGTACCCCTAGAAAAGATTGAAAATAATGTGACCATAGGGACTTGTTCAACCAAGCTGTGTCCTCTAATTAACATCACAGGTGTCTACAAACTTGTAATCAGTCAGTCGGCCTGTTTAAAGGGTGACAAGTAGTCACTGTGCTGTTTGGTGACATGGTGTGTACCACAATAAACATGGACCAGAGGAAGCAAAGGAGAGAGTTGTCTCAGAAGATTAGAAAGAAAATTATAGACAAGCATGTTAACCACTTGCGCGGCGTTGTTCTGCGGGCGGGCAAGTCTCTGCGTCCTATGACGCACGAGGGCGCACGAGAGCGCCCTCGTGCGCGCTTGGACGCATGACGCATGATGATGGTGATGGTGATGTAGTAGCGTCCAAGCGCCACTCAAAAAAAAACTGCAGAGACAGCCGCGAACAGATTAGTTCATCTGATTGACCTCTCATTCGACTAATAAGAGCCTTGAATTGGGTTTCTGAAACCTTGAGGAGCCAATGAATGAAAATCTAGGAAGGAGGACCCGCCTACTGTGAACGCAGGAGCCAACTGAAGCACAGAAATTCAGGCAGGGTGAAGAGAGATTTACTGTTGCCACAGATGAAAACAAAGGACGCTGGACAAATCTAATACAGACCCAGCAGCATGGAGAACACCCACAAGTGGGACCTGCACTCATTCCAGCAGAATAGACGGAGGCCGACGACAAAAGTCGTAAATCATTCGCCAAAACGGCAATAATGGAATTATGTTGATCGGGATCCATGAGCGGAGCAGCGTCGCGTTCGTCTGACACGTGGGAAGAGATGTTCGCCACGACTCTGCTGCTTTGAAGAGGTAAGGTGTTATAAGCTAAATTATTATTTATCCCTGAAAACTGTAATCCAAAAATGACTTTTGACCGATCGGTAAATTACAACTGTACTGCGCACAAAGTACGAAGTGCGTGCGCCGCGATAAACGGTTAATTTGCCGTGTTGGGACCGTGAACGCCCCCCCCCCCCCGCTGCAGAAGAGGAGCGGGGGGGGGCGTTCATGGTCCGAACGCCCCCCGGTCCGCAGGGGGGAAGCATATCAGTCTATTCCATCATGTAGCGATGGCCCTCTTCTGTAGCGAGGGGGGGGGGCGTTCACGGTCCGTTCACGGTCCCCCCCCCCCCACACACACACACAGTAGCGGGGGGGGGGGAGCCGCTGTGAAAACATGCAAGGAGTGTAATCAGTCTGTAGCGAGGGCCGAAGTCAGTCCTTGGTAGCGGGGGGGGGGAACGACCCCCCGCCCACACACACACACACAGACACAGCCCTGAGTGTGACCTTTCATTAGAGCCTAAAATGAAGATTCTACATTGAATTATTCAAAAGTTACAGACGTTTTTCCAAACTGTGCCATTTGGCACAATTTGGCACAGTTCCAAAACGCCTGGGAACAACCTGAGAACAAAGCTGTGTAAAATATTAATTTTTTGTGGTATTGTTACCAAATTTGGATCTCAGCTGGGTAACACTTGGTTCTACATTTCTGTTGCATTTTCCAGCCGGATCGGACAGCTGTGTGTTATTTACAAGCATTTGTATCCAAAAAAACACTGTGTCCAATTTTTTTTTCTTCCAAGTTCAGTATGTTTAGATGACTGTAACTCAGTGGCCGGAGCACGTAGAGAGATTATGTTTTTTTTGCCAAAAAATTCAAAGTGTTTTCTTTTAAATGAGACCAACTCCATGAAGATGCTGCAAAGGGTTGAATAACAGCTTTCGATTTACTTTGGGCACGTTATTTTTTGGCATTTTTAGGAAAATTGCCCGGAGTGCAAGTGGTTAAAGGTAAAGGCTATAAGACCATCTCCAAGCAGCTTGATGTTCCTGTGACTACAGTTGCACATATTATTCAGAAATTTAAGATCCACGGGACTGTAGCCAACCTCCCTGGACGTGGCCACAGGAGGATACGGATAATACGAATGGTAACAAAAGAGCCCAGAACAACCTCTAAACACATTCATGGTGAGCTCCAAGGTCAAGGTACATCAGTGTCAGATCGCACCATCCGTCGTTGTTTGAGCCAAAGTGGACTTCATGGGAGACAACCAAGGAGGAAACCACTGTTGAAAACAAATCATAAAAAAGCCAGACTGGAATTTGCCAAACTGCATGTTGACAAGCCACAAAGCTTCTGGGAGAATGTCCTATGGACAGACGAGACAAAACTGGAACTTTTTGGCAAGGCACATCAGCTCTATGTTCACAGACGCAAAAATGAAGCATACCAAGAAAAGAACACTGTCCCTACTGTGAAACATGGAGGAGGTTCTGTTATGTTCTGGGCTGCATCTGGCACAGGGCGTCTTGAATCTGTGCAGGGTACAATAAAATCTCAAGACTATCAAGGTATTCTAGAGAGAAATGTGCTGCCCAGTGTCAGACAGCTTGGTCTCAGTCGCAGGTCATGGGTCTTGCAACAGGATAATGTTAAAATGCTAAAAACACCCAAGAATGGCTAAGAGCGAAACATTGGACTATTGTAAAGTGGCCTTCTATGAGCCCTGATCTAAATCCTATTGAACATTTGTGGAAGGAGTTGAAACATGCCGTCTGGAGAAGGCACCCTTCAAGCCTGAGACAACTGGAGCAGTTTGCTCATGAGGAGTGGGCCACAATACCTGCTGAGAGGTGCAGAAGTCTCATTGACAGTTACAGAAATCATTTGATTGCAGTGATTGCCACAAAAGGTTGTGCAATAAAATATTAAGTTAAGGGTACCATCATTTTTGTCCAGGCCTGTTTCATGAGTTTGTTTTTAAAATAATTCTGTTGAACCACAATTCAAAAGCATTGTCTGATTTTCATTGGTTAATTTTCATAGAATTTTTATTTATTACCACTTTTGTCAGATTCA
Source organism: Pholidichthys leucotaenia (assembly GCA_020510985.1). Classification (NCBI taxonomy): domain Eukaryota; kingdom Metazoa; phylum Chordata; class Actinopteri; order Cichliformes; family Pholidichthyidae; genus Pholidichthys; species Pholidichthys leucotaenia. The sequence continues at coordinate 313,609,716 of CM035837.1, read as the reverse complement.
AGTTATTTGTGTGACCATTGTGGGTTTTTCTTTCATTAACAGAGGGGTACCAACAATTTTGTCCACGTCTGTATTTCTTAAATAAAATATTAATACAAATATATTTTTATTACTATCAGGTGACATAAACAATAATCAATATCAATTTAGCTTGTTAATAATGTTTGAAACAATAGTTTATTTTACTTGTATTTGAGGTGCAATGGCTTATGAGTAATCTTCTTGTCAACTTCCGATGAAGTGATGTACCGTTGTTCACTTCTTCCCTGCTCAGTTCTCAGTTCCCTTTGAGCTGAAGACCGTTCGCTCCCTTCTGTTTGGAATCTCACTTAATATAGAGGAATACCCTGTGCAGTCCAATTCAGAGTACACTATTGGGCGACTGGAACACACCTAATGATCCTCAGGAAGTCTGCATCCAGGCTGAATTCAATATCAAGGTTAAAGGTCAGGAAATCTGGGCACTTATGTGATTAACTCCCAATGATTCTTGGGTGCAATTACATCCAGGTTGAGTTCAATGTCAGGGTCAAAGGCCAGAAAATCTGGGCAAAATTGTTACTTCTTGTAAGCAATTGCCTCAATTTTTGGCAACCTCAAGCACAATGATCCCCAAGTGGGTCTTCACCCAAGTTGTCCTGAAGGTCAGGTCAAAATGAGCTACTGTCATTGATAGTCTTTTTGTTTGCTTGTTTGTTTTCAAGTTAAAAATGTTTTGAAAATTGTATTAACTGCATGCTTGTATCATACAAGATGAAATCCAAATTTTCTCTTCCAGTAACTGTAATATTGTAAGCAGACCACAGAAACAAAAGGCAAGCTTTGAGTTAAGATTACCTCTTTAAGTGTACTGTGTGTACCTTTAGTGTTTCTGTGCCACACACAAAGCTTTCTCACATTAAAGCCAAATGGGTTTTTTCAAATGATTGTAAATGCTGTTCATTTTCATACTATTTCTTACCAGGCCATTTGTTTTCCTTAAATTAATTAGCTTTACTGAGGTGAATTGCCCAGCCTCAGTTGCTGTGTGGTGTCTGTTAGGGAGCCTTGGGTAAAAGGGAAACGGGAAGGAAATGGGAAAGGAAAAAGCAGGGAGATAAAAACTGAACAATAGAATCCACGAATGCAATTAAGCAAAAGAATTAGGAGTCTCTGCTGTGAAAAAGAAATGTCCTGCCTCAGTAGATCCCCTTGTTCATGCAGAGAAAAAGAACTTTAGTGTGCAGATAAAGTAAAGCCGTCTTTCGTCTGCACTGGGAGGTCCTAGTGTCCAAGAAGTGAGGAGAATTTCCGCCTTAATTTTCATGCTGTGAGCTCAGTGTGCATGACATTAAGAATGCCTTCTACACTGAGGGGTTTCCTGCCAAAATGTGTGGTCGTCACTGAAAAAAGGTAATTTTATAGGATGTTCCAGATGAATTCAGCAAATGTTAAACCTTGTACCTTCATGTTTCTGTTGTTATCATGAATAAAGTCATTTTAACAAAGAAAAAACATTTCAACACATTTATACATAACACAGGTGCTGTGTTTCAGGCAGTGATGTTTGTGATCATATCAAAATGGTTCTTCAGCACTACTGGATATAATAGAATTGAATGTGCAAAATAGACAAGCACAAGTTTTTTGTGGCGTAGTAGACATTGTTTTCCTGTAACTTTTAAGTAAACACAAATTATATTAATTGAAGTTAGCTAGCATCTAGCATTGTCTATGTTAGTGGCTTGCTGTTTCTTTATTAGTTGTTATAAAACACTTGTTCTGCATGATCATATTCTGTCATAAATGCCCTTCGGGGCAGGATAAAGGCACCACACGCCGGCTGTGAGTTTGCAAGTTTTAAAAACGAAAGGCACAAAAGAACAAACAGAACCAAACCAAAAACTAGTAGGCAATTGGAGACATGAGTGAAGCAAGGATAGCGAAAGCTAAGGTGACTGGTTTTGCCAGCTAAACCTGGGAGAGCTAGCCGTGGGAGACACGCTAGGGAAAAATAAAATGTAAAGAGACACGGCTTGTGGAGAAAAGCTGCAAGTAGGGTGCTGTGCTAGACAAAAGTGTGCAGCCCCTTAAATAGGAATCAGAACCCATTAATGTACAGTGGGGCAAAAAAGTATTTAGTCAGCCACCAATTGTGCAAGTTCTCCCACTTGAAAGATGAGAGAGGTCTCCAATTTTCATCATAGGTATACCTCAACTATGAGAGACAAAATGAGAAAAAAAAAATCCAGAAAATCACATTGAAGGATTTTTAATGAATTAATTGGTAAATTCCTCAGTAAAATAAGTATTTGGTCGCCTACAAACAAGCAAGATTTCTGGCTCTCACAGACCTGTAACTTCTTCTTTAAGAGGCTCCTCTGTCCTCCACTTGTTACCTGTATTAATGGCACCTGTTTGAACTCGTTATCAGTATAAAAGACACCTGTCCACAACCTCAAACAGTCAGACTCCAAACTCCACTATGGACAAGACCAAAGAGCTGTCAAAGGACATCAGAAACAAAATTGTAGACCTGCACAAGGCTGGGAAGACTGAATCTGCAATAGGTAAGCAGCTTGGTGTGAAGAAATCAACTGTGGGAGCAATTATTAGAAAATGGAAGACATACAAGACCACTGATAATCTCCCTTGATCTGGGGCTCCACGCAAGATCTCACCCCGTGGGGTCAAAATTATCACGAGAACAGTGAGCAAAAATCCCAGAACCACATGGGGGGACCTAGTGAATGACCTGCAGAGAGCTGGGACCAAAGTAACAAAGGCTACATCAGAAACACACTACGCCGCCAGGGACTCAAATCCTGCAGTGCCAGACGTGTCCCCCTGCTTAAGGCAGTACATGTCCAGGCCCGTCTGAAGTTTGCTAGAGAGCATTTGGATGATCCAGAAGAGGATTGGGAGAATGTCATATGGTCAGATGAAACCAAAATAGAACTTTTTGGTAAAAACTCAACTTGTCGTGTTTGGAGGAGAAAGAACACCATACCTACTGTGAAGCATGGGGGTGGAAACATCATACTTTGGGGCTGTTTTTCTGCAAAGGGACCAGGATGACTGCTCCGTGTAAAGGAAAGAATGAATGGGGCCATGTATCGTGAGATTTTGAGTGAAAACCTCCTTCCACCAGCAAGGGCATTGAAGATGAAACGTGGCTGGGTCTTTCAGCATGACAATGATCCCAAACACACCACCCGGGCAACGAAGGAGTGGCTTCGTAAGAAGCATTTCAAGGTCCTGGAGTGGCCTAGCCAGTCTCCAGAGCTCAACCCCATAGAAAATCTTTGGAGGGAGTTGAAAGTCTGTGTTGCACAGCGACAGCCCCAAAACATCACTGCTCTAGCGGAGATCTGCATGGAGGAATGGGCCAAAATACCAGCAACAGTGTGTGAAAACCTTGTGAAAACTTACAGAAAACGTTTGACCTCTGTCATTGCCAACAAAGGGTATATAGCAAAGTATTGAGATGAACTTTTGTTATTGACCAAATACTTATTTTACCGAGGAATTTACCAATTAATTCATTAAAAATCCTTCAATGTGATTTTCTGGATTTTTTTTTCTTATTTTGTCTCTCATAGTTGAGGTATACCTATGATGAAAATTGGAGACCTCTCTCATCTTTTAAGTGGGAGAACTTGCACAATTGGTGGCTGACTAAATACTTTTTTACCCCACTGTAACTAGAAAAGCACTCATGGAGCACATACCTCCGCCAAGGCTCCTTCCATTTCTCATGGATCACCTTCAAAATGTAATGGGTTTGTGTGTAGGCCTATAGCCACTTGTGGTGAAAATTGCATCAAAGTCTGTCCATCCGTTTTGGAGTATTGTTGCTAACACACTGTGAGAAGATAAGAGCCTTGGGTGAGGTATGCATTCTCAGATCATCACCAAAATATAATGGGTTCCTCTCTTGCCCAAGAACCACCTCTGGTGAAAATTTCATCCAAATCCATCCAGTAGTTTTTGTGTAATCCTGCTGCACAAATACAAACAAAGCCCTTGGTGGAGGTATGCACTCTCAGATCATCACCAAAATCTAATCATCCATTCCCCGTGTCATTACACACCTTTCCTGAAAATTTCGTCCAAATCCGTTCATAACTTTTTGAGTTATGTTGGTAACAGACAGACGGACAAACTGACAGACAAACAAACCCCGGTAAAAACATAACTTCCTTGGCGGAGGTAATAAACAACAGGTGTGGGTACCTGAACAGGCAGAAGAAAGCGAGGATACATAATTTCACAGCTGAGGCAGTGAGAGGGAGGCGAACCAAAAACTGACAGCTGACAGGGCACACCCACACAAAGCTTCAAGCCTCTGACAGCTGTCAACAGTTTGGGGATAATACTAAAGATATAAAGAATAAAATAACATACCAAATAAATATAAATAAATGCAAAATAGAAATATAACACCAACACAAACAGGAAAAACGGCAAGCAGAACAAGAATGCGTAAACCCCACAAAGCATAAAATGCAACAAATGAGTAAATAAGCAGAAAAAGCCATGAGACCAAGTCTGGCGGAATCTCCAGCACTCGGCTCATGACTTATTCTACAAGTATTATTTTCACATCTTTCTCCATAATTCCCTATTACTCTTTCTTGACAGTTAAAAAAGTGTTTTTTAGATAAATTTTGATAATGTATTTATAAGATTGACTTTATAAGACAGGAGTAGTCTAAGAGTAGCCATTCTCCCTTAATAATACTTAATGTGACCTATTCTTCTTATTGTAACAAAACACAAGTGTGTCCACTTAAATATAGACTGGGTCATTTATATTGAAGATCAATTCACTTATACATTGATGCATATTAATTTGCTCCCTGTTCTAAAGGTGTGCTTTTTCATGCATACATGCATTAGAACACACTGCAACTTGTGCATTGCAAAGGAACTATCTAAAAAATCGAAAAGTAAGTAATAAGTATTAAAGAATAACCATGAGGAGCAGAAAAACAGTAAAACTGGCTTTTCCAACATCACAGCCCAGATATTTCTATTTGCAAAGTTCATGACCAGCCCAGAAAGGATTGTTGTTTCTGTTTTGATTTGGTTAGACTACTTCCTAGAACCTGAGCTGATCCCCTTTTAACCCTCTGTGATGCCAGAAAAAATACAATCTGTGGAATAAAACATGATTGCTGCAGTTATGAAAACAAGCTAGAGAATGGGACTAGAGATCATTTCAGCTTGGCCTAAAAAGAACAGCTTACTGTGGAGGAGTGATTGTAGCTTTCCAGTGTGTGAAGTCCCACCAGTGTACTCTCAGTCTTGTCCTCAGCATGGCCCAAGCCTGAGCTGAGCTGTTTGGTAATTGAACCACAATGCTATTTTAAAATACTAGTTGTCTGAATTACATCATTCTTCTTTAAGAATATGTTTACTGCACAATTCAAAGTATATGAGTGTCATTACTCATATCGAACAACTTCCTTATGTACTATTGTGATGGTCCACATGCACTGGGTGCCTGTCAGGACTGACCATATCACAGGAAAGGTTGATTGCATGGTGTCCAGCAGGGACTTAACCCACAGCCTCTCATGGAGTCTAATGCTCCATTTGTGTTGTCAATATACTCAAACCAGCTGAGTAGCCAAGAAAGACTGGTTATATTAAGACAGTCACGATATCAATAAGCATAAGTTTAGAAAGATGCAATTATTTTCTTAATTACTGGAGAACAAAATCATGCAGGATAGTATGTTTTTTAGTGCTTTATAAGCTATCAATATACTGTATATACTAGTGGGCAGAGGATTTATTGTTAATAGATGCTGTGTAATCGATGTTCCCTATTCTAAACTGTCACCAGTTATGCTGCTATATTTCTCAAAAAAGTGAGGCCCATCGGGGTTGATGAAATAATGTTCATGAAAAACAAATGAAAAGAAAGGCAAAAAGCTCTCAACTTAAATTTAAATGACTCTATTTAGGACTATATACTGTAACTCTTAATCAAATCAATGATAGAACACCAAAAATGAATAGTACACATGAGCCAACAGTATTACTGGCAGCCAATGACAGTTCTCCACATTATAGGAGAGAAGGTGGCCTATCCATCAGGCAGTCCTGAAACCTATTGGCTTTTCTTCAATCAATATGGCAGCAAACAAGTGATACATTGGCCAACATTTTGGTTTATTCACTGGTAATTGTTTAAAATATGGATATTCTTCATTTTCAGTTAAGAATCAGTTTAGACCACAGGTATGCACAGTAAAGTGCACAGACATTTCAGGAACCAGGTGCTCAACCACAAAGAAAGGAGGCACTTCTTAATACTGGAAAAAAGTAAAGTTACATACAGTACTGCAAATTTTACTGTACCAGTGTATCTATTTGATTTCAATACCTGTACACTCATGGAGATATGCAATACCCTGCAGCATATGGATATGTAGCTTTCCATGTACTTGGTATGAAATGTTTCGGCATGGGAAAGACCTGAATAGGATATTGAATGGTCATGATGTTTGCTGGTGGGTAGCCATGGAGGCGATGTTTGTTGTGTGTCCAGCTCACTGGATGTCAAAAATACAGTTATTGGACATTAAAACACATTTGATTGGCAACTGGTGAATCTGTGTGGGAAAATGAATTCTATAATACTAAAAAAAAAAAAAAAAAAACAAAAAACCACCCTCCAGAAGACCACCTCAGAGGGCCGAGGGCAAAGGGGCAGGTGACAGAGCACCACCTGGGGTCTATCTGTGCACGTGCCTGAATATGCATCTGTTTGGACTCTTGTATTTTATGCTTTCTTTTTATTCACTGGTTTGGTTTAAACACTAAAAACTCCTTTGGGAAGCTTTAGGAAAAGATTGTGGTTTGGATTAAAATAAACCCTTCCACTCTGGTAACCTTGCACATGTTTATCCAGTGCATTTAAATGTTGTGTCTTTAACAAAGGTTCATGAATGGTAGTTTGGGAGACCCAACCTCGTCACAGGCTCAGTGCAGTGCATGAACAACTGGAAACTGTGTCTTTGTGTATACAAATAAAATGACCCAAGAATCAGTCTGGCTTTGTACCATTATTGTTCAAAAACACTCATCATCATAAGAAAAAAAAATCCCAGGTGAATTGGGCCAGTAGGAAGCAAAAATAGACCAGTGATCTGTTCATCTTCTACACTGCACTTGTGCCAAATGCAGAATGATGTGTGTTGTCTTTGTAGATTCTTTGGCTTTTATTTACAGTGAGTGGAGGACATACATTACTTTCCATTGTATGATGTGTTCCTGTAAAAAAATGTTATTGAGAAAGGTTCTGGTGGCGGTTTACACACAAAAAAGCATTATCTGCTCCTTAATTTTAGAAAATTGCAAAATAATGTCAGATCTGCAGGGCACTAATGAGGCATGTGGGGAGAAACAGCTTTACTGGTACATCTAAATACAGAGCAAACAACAACACAATTGCCCAGGGGATATTATTGTAAATAAGATGAGCTGAACGTGGTAAGCTTTTTGAAAATGTTGAGTAGGCAGAAAAATTTAATGATCAAATGTCACCTTGACTGCTCAATAACCGTGACACACAACTATTGTTTTAATAAAGGTATGGGACGGCACATCTTCCAACGCAATCTTTGCAAGGTAGCAGAACTCAAGATGACTCGTGTCCGATTTTCATCGTGGGTTGTCACGGTTACACATCATCATTAATTCAGCTCACTCTCTCCATCCTTTTGCAGAAGACACATTTTGAGCTGAGGAGCAGATGCACAAGCTGATTGATGTGATTTGCAGAACAGAAGCATGCCATGCATGGAACATTATACCCCACGCTTTCATGCAGTTATTCAGTTGACGAAGGACAGATGTTGGGAAACAGAGGATGACTTGACTTCTGAATCTTGCTTCTGTTTCTACTGTTAATTAAGAAATAATGCTGATATAATATTTTTTAAACACTTTACTCCATCTAAGTATGAAAACACCGCCAAACGCATTTTGGTATTCCAGACTGTGAAGGGGTATATTAAAATGCAACTGTGTTTATTTTCCTATTCATATTGACCATTCTTTTTGCTGTGTACTGAGATCAAAACCACATTCACTTTTTATTTAATTTGTACATCAGCAGCATGCATTGCATCATAGAGCACAGTATACTATGTAGTTTTACTAGAAGCCATGACAGCTTTCACTTGAAAAGACTGAACTCTGCTTTCATTTATTTCAGTGCAGTGACAAAGTGCATGTTGTTAAAACTGCTGTATGAGAAGCTCTGTGAACTTTCATTGCACATGTACACATTTGTTTTGTAAATCCTTTTAACAGGATGTGAGCTGTGTTATCTGCCTGAAAGTATATCTAGAGAGGTGAAAATTCAAATGACTGATTTTTACTCAATATAAAACATAACACTATAGTGGAAAGGTAAAATCAATGTTCACTTTTAATTGCATGTAATAGTAGAGATTACTTTATGCTTTCATGGACAAGCACAATCGAATGATTAAACTAATGAATAAAAATTAGTGCTGGACAATGATTAAAATTCTTCCTTTTTTTTTTTTTTCTTCTTTCAGCTGCTCCCTTTAGAGGTTACCACAGTGTATCATCTGCCTCCGTCTCACCCTATCCCTTGCATCTTCCTCTTTAACAACAACCCTCTCCATGTCCTCCTTCATGACATCCATCAATCTTCTCTGTGGTCTTCCTCTTCTCCTCCTGCCTGGCAGCTCCATCTTCAACATCATTTGTCCAATATATCCACTATCTCTCCTCTGCACATGTCCAAACCATCGCAGCCTTGGCTCTCTTACTTTGTCTCCAAACCACTCAACCTGAGTTGTCCCTCTGATATATTCATTTCTAATCTTGTCCCTCCTAGTCACTCCCAATGAAAATCTTAGCATCTTCAACTCTGCCACCTTCAGCTTCATCTCCTGTCTTTTTGTCAGCGCTACCGTTTCCAAACCATACATCATAGGAGGTCTCACTACCATCTAGTAAATCTTCCCTTTCACTCTTGCTGCTACCTTTCTGTCACAAATCACCCCTGACACTTGTTTCCACCCACTCCACCCTGCCTGCACGCTCTTCTTCGTGTCTCTTGTGCATTTTCCATTGCTTTGGATGGTTGATCCCATGTATTTAAACTCATCTACTTTCACTACCTCTATTCTGTCTATCGCCATCGTTACACCTGCCTCCCTCTCATTCACACTCATGTATTCTGTCTTTTTTTCTACTGACTTTCATTCCTCTTCTCTCCAGAGCATACCTCCATCTCTCCAGATTCTCTTCCAATGATTAAAATTATTAATTGTGATTAATCTCCCAAACTTTGCCTTTTTTCCATTATTAATTACGATTAAAAATGACCTCTTTTTTTCCCCAATGTAATGTACTCTGAACTTGTTTTTCAAGTTTTTCATACTCTTATTAACGGGAGTGGACAAATATCCTTGCAGTTGCATTTAAAGTGCTCATAACACGATTTTGACTGCATCTAATTTTGCAAACACATAATACAATATGACAGAATAGGTGGGTCTGCGCAGTTCTAAGTCAAACAGGTTTGTTTTCACGCGAATATCTGACGTTTCCAAGAGCGCTGCGGCACCAATTGTGTCAGTGGCTGGAAAACCCCCTGGCCATTGGCTGCCCATTCTACACGCATGATGGAAGCGGTAGAAAACATCGATGATGGTTCCAGCACATGTAGTCTGGAATTGGTTTGTGTTGTCCAATCTTCAGACGATTATAGTTCAGAAGAATGAGATGATAATGAAGAATATGAGGGCATCAGACCTTATAGGTTTGAGCCGTACCAAGTGGACATCGTGCCTAGCGAGTCAGACTCAGAGAGTGACGGTGGTGAGGCAAACATGCCCACCGCAGCAGCAGCGGCACACACGGCAGGGGAACACCGAGTGGTATGCTTTTGTTACAAATATTGCAACAAATTATTTGTTCATAAATATAATTTATTTAAACCTGATTTTTCAATAAAATCCTAGCAGTGTATTTATAATAAAATTGAAACATCTACCTGATACTGTCAACGCCCCCCCCCAAAATAAACAAATCAAAAGATACTATTTTTATTTTTGCAGGAGCCAGTGTGGTCTGTGTGTGAGCATGACAACAGAGGAGGAGAGCATTTGCTGTCAGGAGCAGGACAAGGTGAAGCAGAAAATTCTGGACGGTGCTATAAAGTGTATCACTGGTCATCACAACTTACCCGCGGTGTGTCTGAACAAAGCTGTGTTGGAAGTGGCCTACTTCACCTATAATCATTATGTGAACGTGGATTATGGGAACAACTGGAAGCGATAAACAGCTTACAGACAGTTCATCCGATGGTGCTACCACTACCTTGGTGAGAAAATCCGAGTGCCAATACCTGCCTGTGTCGTTCACAAGATCAGAGAGACCTTTCCAATACAAGAGGGACAATATGTTGGTTTTACTTATGCTGACTAACTACCTTTATGTTTTCATGGTATTGTTTTTCATTTGATACATATTTATCTGACTACAACTGTTGTCAGTTTTTACAAGAAAATAATATTACAAAATATTTATAGTGTGATACTTGAAAATCTCATAATCGTTGTCATCATTGGGACGTTGCATGCAGTCCTGTATCAATCCTGGGTGTTTGAACAAGAGACAGAATTTTTTTTTTATTTTGCAAATATAGTATAAATATTTTTTTTTAGTAAATTAGAGCATACTCGTGGCCATAACTTATCATTTTAAAGTTCAATTATCTGTAAAACCCCTTTAGAAATTAAAATTATTCTCTGTGTAACTATCAAAAATATTAAATTAATTATTAAAAACAGGAAAAAGTCCAAATTAGTAGCAATGAATACAATATAGTCAGTTGGTGTCACGAACGGAGCCCGTGTTATCCTGTAGGCTCGGTTCTGACCGTTCTCTGTAGCTCAGGCATCGGGTTTATTATGTATTATCTTTTGAGTTCTTGTTGTTTTTATGTCTGTGTTCCTTTTCTTTTCCATGCCTGTAGCCGCTGCTCTGGCCGGCGGTTGTTGGGCAGCCGTTTTGATCCACTTTCAGGTCGGCGCTGTCCAACATTCGCCCGTCCGACCAAGCCCCCTCTCTCTTTGACAGTCAGCTGTTCATGTTTTGTGTGCATCATCTGCCGTGTTGTCAGCCAGCCAATACAGTATTGCCAACACTATCACGACGTGTTAGCCACTCCACACAGCCGTGGTTCTGTTGCGCCCCTTGAAGTGATGTCGGCCCTGGGGCGCAACTGTGGTTAACACGTCTCCTCTCCATGCATTTGCTGGGCGATGTCGGCCCTGAACTCCAACTGTAAGTGTTTCTGTTTATTTTTGTAAGTCTTCACCTTTTTGGGAACTGTTGTCATCAGTCTTATGTTCAACTGGAAAAGCACTCATAGAGCGCATACCTCCACCAAGACTCCTTCCGTTTGTCATGGATCACCTCCAAAATGTAATGGGTTTGTGTCTAGGCCTATAGCCACTTGTGGTGAAAATTGCATCAAAGTCTGTCTATCAGTTTTGGAGTATTGTTGCTAACACACTGTGAGAAGATAAGAGCCTTGGCTGAGGTATGCATTCTCAGATAATCCCCAAAATATAATGGGTTCCTCTCTAGCCCAAGAACCACCTCTGGTGAAAATTTCATTCAAATCTGTCCAGTAGTTTTTGTGTAATCCTGCTGCACAAATACAAACAAAGCCCTTGGTGGAGGTATGCACTCTCAGATCATCACCAAAATCTAATCATCTGTTCCTCGTGCCATTACACACCTTTCCTGAAAATTTCATCAAAATCCGTTCATAACTTTTTGAGTTATGTTGGTAACAGACAAACAGACAGACAGACAGACAAACAAACCCCAGTAAAAACATTACCTTCTTGGAGGAGGTAATAAATGTGTTGTGGTGAATCCTGCGTGTAAATCCATTCATCCTTTCCCTCCTCCGTGCGCTGCATAAAAGCACACGGAGGAGGCTTATGACAGTTGGAGCTGAAGTGTGTGATATGGTCTTTCATGACCTGCTGTTTATCTAAGCCTGTGACACAACGCGAAGGCATAGCCGTAAAACTAAAACAAGAAACCAGAGAAACTGTCTGCTACAAAGCTGCTGGCATTCCTGTCAACAAAACCAGCGTTTGTTCTCGTGCTGACGTCATTTCTGCCTCCTTCCTCATTCGGTGAGTGCCGCCACAGTCCAGTCAAATTTGCCTGAATGGCGGCGGTTTTCGGATAACTATGTTATGCGGGCACACTTGTAACTATTATATTGATAACACTGGTCAACACCGAATTTATTGTCTAAGTTTTTTTTTTCACTGATTTAGGACAGTTTTGATGTGCTGAATCCAAAAATCACACTGGTTTTGCTCAATCAGGTCAACTTTTTGAATTATGATCACATGTTTTTTTATACGTTTTTGTTTACATGTATGGGTATTTTTGCTTTATATGATGCAAAATTCTTTTTTATGTCTTGAAATTCTCTGAATTTTGAACAATAATGATGTAGCATTCAATTTACATGTACTTACCTTTATATAAAGGTAAGTACATGCTCAATACTAAATAAGTACTAAGTAAGTAGAGGTTTTTACTTAGCACCTGATCGATAGAAATGGATGTCATTTTCGGATTCAGCAGTGCAAAATTGTCTTAAATCTGTTGAAAAAACACAGACAACTTACAAAAAAATTATTTTTGTAACCCTGTGTAATCGACAATGACTTTAGGGTTTATACAACATGCTAAAAAATGTCAAAATCATGTCATGAGCACTTTAAAGTCTTCTTCAACATGTCAAAATGACAACAACCATCCAGAATATTCTCAAAAAAATAAAAAAAAAACCTTGTTAGTACTGCAGAAATACTGCAAATGTGAAAACAACTGGTGACCACTTAAGCACCACCACACCAGATATCATCCCACCAGTTGTCACATCAGTTGCATCTCTCACCTTTTCCTTTGATGTGAGCTCCAGTAGTAGACAGTCCAGCCCGTTCTCCAGGGTGTGGACACGCACGAACTGAACTGATGAAAGCGGGGCTCGCCCGGGGACAGCCAGTCTCTACCTTAGCCGTTAGCCCAGCTGTCAGCCCCTTTCAAGTATGCTTTTTACGGCAGGCATGCCCTTCTCACCTTCACTGCTTGGATTCTGGAACACCTCCTGTCTTCAAAGAGATGAATTACCAGACGCGTGTCCCTCCCTCAAAGCAGCCAACTGGAAATGCATTTTGAGACTTGGATTGTATATAGATACAGCCAATATGTCCATATATTATAACAGCGATATTCCATCAAACTGATTTAAACACTCAGAATTAAATAAAATAAGTTTATTCCTTCTTTATTCCTTATTTTGAGGCACGTCATAATAGACTGTCTGACCAGAAACAGTTCCTGGGTTTCAAAAGTTCCACTTTATTTGTTCTACCCCACTGTTTTTGTCCTGCCTCCAATGGTCGCGATCATAAAAAATGTCGTCATTAAAGGGGGCGTTGCATTATTACGCAGTAACGCGTTAATTTGCCCAGCACTACTAAAGTTGAGTATTCCTGCCCTTTGAATATGGCCAGATGTATCGTTCCCTCATTTGTGACTCACTACCAGGTTTCACGTTTGTCTTCCTTTAGACATTAAATACAAATTTTGAAGTGTCTACAGGGTTAGAATAATGGTCAGGCACTATAAATACTTGGCTAAGATTAGGGAAATGGTTTGGGTTATGGCTGGGAAGAGGTGAGAGTCTAATTTACGGACGCTGGTATTTTTGCCCTCCACTATATCATTTCATGTATTTATTTACACAACCACTAAAGGGTTAGGTTATGTAATACGGTATTAAAGCTTAAAAATACTGTTGGTCGTAATTCTTGCAGAAGAAAATGATATAGAAGTACTATTACTTCTATCATTTCCTTCAGAATTATTTTAGTCAATTTCTTAATAAATTAGTAAATATCTGTTGTTAGGCTGAAATCGGACAAGATGAGATAAGAGAAAAGGAAACATGGAATGATGACAACACAGACAACAAGGACAACTTCTTCACATAACAGAAGGAAGGTGAGGATTTGCACATTTGAATTGAATGCATTTCAATCCACTGCATGTGTGCAATGGTGTCTATATATCACTAAAACCCAATTCATACTGGCCCAAATGCTTTGGTGTGTGAGCGAGTGCAGTGGGCACATGATGTAAGTTTTGTCATCTTCCCTTTTGCAGAGGGTGAGCGCAGACAGAGCGTGTGCACCCAAAAAAGTGACTGTGCAGAAAGGAAGAAAGCAGTCTGCACTGAACTCTTGCCATTGTTTCCCCTGAAATATGCTCCTTTTTGTTCTTTCTGATTTTATTTAATTCTGGGTGTTCAAATCAGATTACTGGAGTACTGCTGTTATAATATGTGGACATATGGATCGTACATGGGTAAGGGTGGTACGTTGAACAGTGCTGTGTACACAATTGCAGTCCACAGATCGTGTGCACTTCCCCCTTGAGCTACTTTGATCAAGCCTTAACAGTGAGTAAAAAAAACTAGGCCTTAGGGGTTTCTTGTGGTATTCACAGTTGAAGCTGGTTAAACTTAATGTTCTGCAATCATTTCTTTGTAAAAACATTCTGATAAAAGCTAAAAATTTAAATAAGAAAAAAATGTACATTACAGGAGGATATAGATGTTGGTGTGAAAAACCCAACACCTTCAAATTCTTACAGCTGTGAGAAATTGTTCATTGGGAATTTCATAGAATCCTGAATGACCCCCCACCCCCATCAGTGCATGTACAGTGGTGTGAAAAAGTGTTTGCCTCCTTCTTGAGTTCTCATTTTTTGTATGCTTGTTACACTTAAATGTTTCAGATCATCAAACAAATTTAAATATTAGACAAAGAAAACACAAGTAAATACAAAATGCAGTTTTTAAATGAAGGTGTTTATTATTAAGGGTAAAAAAATAACCAAACCTACATGGCCCTGTGTGAAAAAGTGATTGCCCTCTAAACCTAATAACTGGTTGGGTCACCCTTAACAGCAGCAACTGCAATCTAAGCGTTTGCGATAACTGGCAATAAGTCTTTCACAGCTCTGTGGAGGAATTTTGGCCTACTCATCTTTGCAGAATTGTTGTAATTCAGCCACATTGGAGAGCTTTCAAGCATGAGCTGCCTTTTTATGATCATGCCACAGCATCTCAATCAAATTCAGGTCAGGACTTTGACTAGGCCACTCCTGTCATAAATCGCCCTGGCAAGGGCAGACTGAGGACACCAAATGCATGCTGTGAGTTGGCACATTTAACAAAGGAAAAACACAAACATAACAACAGACACTAAATTTACAGA
Organism: Pholidichthys leucotaenia; assembly: GCA_020510985.1. Lineage (NCBI taxonomy): Eukaryota > Metazoa > Chordata > Actinopteri > Cichliformes > Pholidichthyidae > Pholidichthys > Pholidichthys leucotaenia. The sequence goes on along the minus strand of CM035837.1, from coordinate 313,594,357 downwards.
GCAGAAGATCCTGAGAAAAATGACGTGAAGAAACACCAGAGGTATGGGGCTCACGTCTGGGGAAAAAACAGAGGAACAGCCTTGCCGGACCCAGGCTGGGCGTACAGAAATGCCAGGGAACAAGAGAAACAAACCGGACGGAGAGCACCTGTTGGAGAACAGAAATGACAGGGGATACCTGTCCGGATAAACAGTATGCCGCTGCAATGATACTGCATTGCAGCTGGGCTTAATGGAATTAACAACAGATGAATGACAGGTTTGGGTACATGAGTGAGGATAACCAGAGCAAACACTGACAGCTGTGATATCCCGCAAACCTGAGCTCAACGTAACACAAAGTAACACAGGCGCTGTCAGTGTACAGCTGACTATGAATAAGGTGAGATGCAAAATAAAACACAGACCAGAAAATATAACGAGGAGAAATGACCCATAAGGCAGGGCAAAGATAAATATACCAAGCTGGAATCAAAATACGAAAAAGGACTAAAAGTAAGTTGAGGGAAGACTTATGTCTACACAGGAGAATAATAATAATGGAAAACTGGATGGTAATAGGTGCATGAGAAAAACAACAAGATAATAGACAGAACTGAGAACAGAAACTTTCAAAGCAGAAACCAATAAACTCAAATACATAAGACATCCCAAACCAACCAGAATAAATGCTAAAATGAAGTGGGGAAATACAGAAAATAATCGAACTAAATAAAAGAGTATGAGCGCAGTTCCCCAACCATGCTCCACATCGTGACAGAGCCCCATCCTCAAGGGGTGGAATCCAGACACCCCAGGGTAACATTAAAAAAAAAAAAGAAGAAGAAGAAAAAATACACCCTCCCCAACAGGAATGGAACAAATAATGAGCCCCGGGAGGGTGGTGGGGGAAACCGGGCTAAGAGGGACTGAAACCAAAGAAAACAATGCTCATGACCCACAACCAGAAAGGATAAGGTGTAACCAAAACTCTAGGACCATTGGGTCCTAGAGAGAGAGAAATGTGCTGCCCAGTGTCAGACAGCTCGGTTTCAGTCGCAGGTCATGGGTCTTGCAACAGGATAATGAGCCAAAACACACTGCTAAAAACACCCAAGAATGGCTAAGAGCAAAACACTGGACTATTGTAAAGTGGCCTTCTATGAGCCCTGATCTAAATCCTATTGAACATCTGTGGAAGGAGCTGAAACATGCCGTCTGGAGAAGGCACCCTTCAAACCTGAGACAACTGGAGCAGTTTGCTCATGAGGAGTGGGCCAAAATACCTGCTGAGAGGTGCAGAAGTCTCATTGACAATTACAGAAATCATTTGATTGCAGTGATTGCCTCACTGGTTGTGGTTGCCTCACTGGTGGTGGTTCCTCTCTTCAAAAAAGGGGACCGGAGGGTGTGCTCCAACTTTAGAGGGATCACACTCCTCAGCCTCCCTGGGAAGGTCTATGCCAAGGTACTGGAGAGGAGAGTCCGGCCGTTGGTCGAACCTCGGATTCAGGAGGAGCAATGTGGTTTTCGTCCTGGCCGTGGCACATCGGACCAGCTCTTTACCCTCTCGAGAATTCTTGAGGGTTCGTGGGAGTTTGCCCAACCAGTTTACATGTGTTTTGTGGACTTGGAGAAGGCATTTGACCGCGTCCCTCGTGGATTTTTGTGGGGGGTGCTTCGGGAGTATGGGGTATCGGGCTTGTTGTTACGAGCTATTCGGTCTCTGTACGACCGTTGTGAGAGTTTAGTTCGCATTGCCAACACTCGGTCGGAGTCATTCCCAGTGAGAGTTGGACTCCGCCAGGGCTGCCCTTTGTCACCGGTCCTGTTCATAATTTTTATGGACAGGATTTCTAGGCGCAGCCAGGGAATGGAGGGTGTCATGCTTGGTGACCACAGGATCTCATCTCTGTTGTTTGCAGATGATGTTGTCCTGTTGGCTTCATCCAGCAATGACCTACAGCTCTTGCTGGGACGGTTTGCCGCTGAGTGTGAAGCGGCTGGGATGAGAATCAGCACCTCCAAGTCCGAGTCCATGGTCCTCAGCCGGAAAAAGGTGGATTGTCCTCTCCGGGTTGGGGACAGGCTCCTGCCCCAAGTGGAGGAGTTTAAGTATCTTGGGGTCTTGTTCACGAGTGAGGGGAAAATGGAGCGAGAGATCGACAGACGGATTGGAGCAGCATCTGCAGTGATGCGGACGTTGTACCGGTCTGTTGTGGTGAAGAGGGAGCTTAGTTCTAAGGCAAAGCTGTCGATTTACCAGTCAATCTACGTTCCTACTCTCACCTATGGTCACGAGCTTTGGGTAATGACCGAAAGAACGAGATCGCGGATACAAGCGGCTGAAATGAGCTTTCTCCGTAGGATTGCTGGACTCACCCTCAGAGATAGGGTGAGGAGCTCAGTCATCCGGGAGAGGCTCAGAGTAGAACCGCTGCTCCTCCACATTGAAAGGAGTCAGTTGAGGTGGTATGGGCATCTGATTAGGATGCCTCCTGGACGCCTCCCATTTGAGGTGTTTCAGGCACGTCCCACTGGGAGGAGACCCCGGGGCAGACCCAGGACTCGGTGGAGAGACTATGTCTCCCAGCTAGTCTGGGAACGCCTTGGTATCCCCTCTGAAGAGCTGGAGCAGGTGGCTGGGGAGAGGGAAGCCTGGGCTTCTCTGCTTGAACTGCTGCCTCCGCGACCCGGACCTCCGGAAAAGCGGTAGAAGATGGATGGATGCATGGATGATTGCCTCAAAAGGTTGTGCAACAAAATATTAAGTTAAGTGTACCATCATTTTTGTCCAGGCCTGTTTCATGAGTTTGTTTTTTAAAATAATTCTGTTGAACCACAATTCAAAAGCATTGTCTGATTTTCATTGGTTAATTTTCATAGAATTTTTATTTATTACCACTTTTGTCAGATTCAAGTTATTTGTGTGACCATTGTGGGTTTTTCTTTCATTAACAGAGGGGTACCAACAATTTTGTCCACGTGGACAAAATTGTTGGTACCCCTTCTCCAGGGTGCCTTCTCCAGACGGCATGTTTCAGCTCCTTCCACAGATGTTCAATAGGATTTAGATCAGGGCTCATAGAAGGCCACTTCACAATAGTCCAATGTTTTGCCCTTAGCCATTCTTGGGTGTTTTTAGCTGTGTGTTTTGGGTCATTATCCTGTTGCAAGACCCATGACCTGCGACTGAGACCAAGCTGTCTGACACTGGGCATCACATTTCTCTCTAGAATACCTTGATAGTCTTGACATTTCATTGTACCCTGCACAGATTCGAGATACCCTGTGCCAGATGCAGCAAAGCAGCCCCAGAACATAACAGAACCTCCTCCATGTTTTGCAGTAGGGACAGTGTTCTTTTCTTGGTATGCTTCATTTTTGCGTCTGTGAACACAGAGCTGATGTGCCTTGCCAAAAAGTTCCAGTTTTGTCTAGTCTGTCCATAGGACATTCTCCCAGAAGCTTTGTGGCTTGTCAACATGCAGTTTGGCAAATTCCAGTCTGGCTTTTTTATGATTTGTTTTCAACAGTGGTGTCCTCCTTGGTCGTCTCCCATGAAGTCCACTTTGGCTCAAACAACGACGGATGGTGCGATCTGACACTGATGTACCTTGACCTTGGAGTTCACCATGAATGTGTTTAGAGGTTGTTCTGGGCTCTTTTGTTACCATTTGTATTATCCATCGCCTCCTGCGGCCATGTCCAGGGGGGTTGGCTACAGTCCCGTGGATCTTAAATTTCTGAATAATATGTGCAACTGTAGTCACAGGAACATCAAGCTGCTTGGAGATGGTCTTATAGCCTTTACCTTTAACATGCTTGTCTATAATTTTCTTTCTAATCTCCTGAGACAACTCTCTCCTTTGCTTCCTCTGGTCCATGTTTAGTGTGATACACACCATGTCACCAAACAGCACAGTGACTACTTGTCACCCTTTAAATAGGCCGACTGACTGATTACAAGTTTGTAGACACCTGTGATGTTAATTAGAGGACACATCTTGGTTGAACATGTCCCTATGGTCACATTATTTTCAATCTTTTCTAGGGGTACCATCATTTTTGTCCAAGCCTGTTTCATGAGTTTGTTTTTTAAAGTAATTCTGTTGAACCACAATTCAAAAGCACTGTGTGATTTTCATTGGTTAATTTTCATAGAATTTTTATTTATTACCACTTTTGTTAGATTCAAGTTATTTCTGTGACCATTGTGGGTTTTTCTTTCATTAACAGAGGGGTACCAACAATTTTGACCACGTCTGTAGGTGCATGAGAAAAACAACAAGACAATAGACACAGAACTGAGAACAGAAACTTTCATTAACAGAAACCAATAAACTCAAATACATAAGACATCCCAAACCAACCAGAATAAATGCTAAAGTTGGGAAATGCAGAAAATAATCGGACTAAATAAAGGAGTGTGAGCACGGTTCCCCAACCATGCTCCACATCATGACAACTCTAAGGTCTTCATTTTGTTTTTCTTAAGCCATTCAGAGGTGGACTTGCCAGTGTGTTTTGGATCACTGTCCTGCCGCAGAACCCAAGTGTGCTTCAGCTTGAGGCCATGAACAGATGGATGGACATTCTCCTCCAGGATTTTTTGGTAGACAGCAGAATTCATGCTTCCATTTACCACAGCAAGTCTTCCAGGTCCTGAAGCAGGAAAACAGCCCCAGACCATCACACTACCACCACCATATTTTACTGTTGGTATGATGTTCTATGTCTATGTCTCCCAGCTGGTCTGGGAATGCCTTGGTATCCTCTCTGAAGAGCTGGAGCAGGTGGCGGGGGAGAGGGAAGTCTGGGCTTCTCTGCTTGAACTGCTGCCTCCGCGACCCGGACCTCCGGAAAAGCAGTAGAAGATGGATGGATAGATGATGTTCCTTTTCTGAAATGCTGTGTTACTTTAACGCCGGATATAATGGGACACACATCTTCCAAAAAGTTCAACTTTTGTCTCGTCAGTCCACAGAGTATTTTCCCAAAAGTCTTGGGGAGCATCAAGGTGTTTTCTGGCAATACTGAGACAAGCCTTTATGTTCTTTTTGTTCAGCAGTGGTTTTTGTCTTGGAACTCTGCCATGCAGGCCATTTTTGCCAAGTCTCCTTCTTATGGTGGAGTCATGAACACATACCTTAACTGAAGCAAGTGAGGCCTGCAGTTCTTTGGGATGTTGTTGTGGGGTCTTTTGTGACCTCTTGAATGAGTCGTCGCTGCGCTCTTGGGGTAACTTTGGTTGGCCAGCCACTTCTGGGAAGGTTCACCGCTGTTCCATGTTTCCGCCATTTGTGGATAATGGCTCTCACTGTAGTTTGCTGGAGTCCCAAAGCTTTAGAAATGGCTTTGTAAACTTTTACAGACTGATAGATCTCAATTATTTTGTTTCTCATTTGTTCCTGAATATCTTTGGATGGCATCGTGATGTCTAGCTTTTGAGGATCTTTTGGTCTACTTCACTTTGTCAGGCAGGTCCTATTTAAGTGATTTCTTGATTGAGAACAGGTGTGGCAGCAATCAGGCCTGGGTGTGGCTAGAGAAATTGAACTCAGCTTTCCAAAGATGTGATAAACCACAGTTAATTTATGTTTTAAGAGGAAGGGGGTGGGGATCACTTTTTCACACAGGACCATGTAGGTTTGGATTTTTTTACCCTTAATGATAAACATCTTCATTTAAAAAAATGCATTTTGTGTTTACTTGTGTTATCTTTGTCTAATATTTAAATTTGTTTGATAATTTGAAACATTTACAGTAAGTGTGGCAAACATGCAAAAAATGAGAAATCGGGAAGGGGCAAACACTTTTTCACACCACTGTACAGCTGTCTAAGTGCTTCTAGCCTTGTGTGATTGTGTGACTTCCAATAACCTTTACATTTCTGTAAAATCACATCCTCAGCCCATTCATTCAGCACTAAGCTTAAAGGACATCCTTTGTTAAGGTGCTGAGTTGTAATATCCTACACTTAGAGGATTAAAGGGGTGTGTGGATGGAGGAGGTGCAGTCAGGTAAGGGAGACACGGGGTTCTGAAAGGTCCACATTTGAACAAAGCCCTGTTGGTCAGCCACAGGGTACTGGGTGGAAGCATGTTGCTGAAGTCCCTGGAGGAGTATCAGTGCTCACCACTGCGGTGGTAACAGAGGATTCAGTAAGTTTCTGTTTGATGGGGCAAGAGGACTGGATCGTCAGCACAGACTGTTTGAGTTTAAATGCAGTTTTCAAAGAATTGTTTCCTTTCCATTTTTTGTCGCTTGCCTCTGTTTCTTCTTTTTGCATTCTGAAGCTACAGTATACTTACAACCTGGTTATGATCCACCAGTGCAAAATGCCAATGCTTGTAATTTCCCCCCCCAGTCTTAAGTTTTTGATCAGGAATGAATAACACAGTCCTGTGGGATCCCTGTGTTTAGAACGATGTTAGTGGATCAATGGCCACCAACTGTTACATGTTGCAATCTCTCCTGTAAGAAGCCTCTGTTCCCTCTAACCAGTGCTGGGTTGATCTGTAGTTTGGTTTGTGTTAGTCATATCCTCTCAACCATTGTCCAGCTTTATATATTATGAGGGCACGAGCCACTGACAACATCAGTGGACGAGAACCCTATTGTATTTGTTAGTATTTTTAGGGCCTGAGCCACTGACAACGTCAGTGGGCAAGAGCCCTACTGTATTCGTTAGGACCGGAACCACTGACAATGTCAATAGGCGAGAGCCCTATTGCAAGTCAGCCCGAGCCACTGACATCAGTGGGTGAGAGGCCTATTGTAATTGTTAGAATTTTTAGGGCCCGAGCCACTGACAACATCGGCGGGTGAGAGCCCTATTGTAATTGTTAGAATTTTTAGGGTATGAGTCACTGACAAAGTCAGTGGGTGAGAGCCCTATTGTAATTGGTAGAATTTTTTTTTTTTTCTTCTTCTTCTCCATCTAAGATTTTAATTTTTGGGATAGTGAACGTGCATGAAAACTCACAATTTTTGCAGGGACCTCAAGACTGGCAAAAAATTGAATATTTTGGAGGAAATATGAATGACCCCACAAAAATGGCTCTACCTAACCGCCACCTAACGTGTGAAGTCAGTGGGGAGTGGCACACGCTTACTTTTGCGTAGAAAGATGTAAATCGGGTGAGATGTTTACAATGTCAAGACACGCAAAAAACTCCATAGAAGTGATGGTCTACACCCAACAGGAAGGTGGCCATTTTGGCAGGAAGTGGCAGTGACCTGACTTTCACCTCGTGCAATTGACGCGCATTTGATTGAACTCGTCCTAGGGTTTTTGTCCAATTGAGCTCATTTGTGGTGACAATCATCTATACCCATGTGCCATTAAAAGTTATTGAAAACTTTTCTAAAAGCTCGACAGTTTGGCTCAGTGCAATTCCAAACAGTTTTATAGAACAATATTCATAGAAATCTACAGCGCCACCTAGTGGTTAAAGGAAGAATTGCTGAAAACGGTTTTATTTATTACTCACGTGCCACTTGCCAGAATGACGTGAAATTTTCTGAGATTCATCAGACCACAGGGATGATCATAGCTGCACATCAACTTTAGCATGAAGTCACACTTGTTACCATGGACACACTCTCCTTGCCATTCAATCTGTGATGTTGTGAGGAGGGTTGGGAACGTCCTGGATTCATGAAATTTGGAGCATAGGTAGAGGTGACTATCATCTGTAGTCCTATATGTGTCAGCAACACATTTATAGGTAAGTGTTACCATGGCGACATGGCGAAGGTTGACTCCTCGCCATGGAACATTAAAAAGTTGCAACTTGGACAAACTTCATCCAATTTTCACCAAATTTTCTACGCTGAATATTAGTCCAACCCCGCACGGTCCTACGTAAAAATGGTTGGATGGAAAATAATCCCACCCCGAATGCGTCTACATAAAAATACCTGACAAAAGATATAGTGCCACTTAGTGGTTAAAGAAGAATTGCTTAAAACTGCTTTATTTATTAGTCATGTGCCACTTGCCAGAATGACGTGAAATTTTCTGAGGTTTATCAGACAATGTGGTTTATCATAACTGCACATCAGCTTTAGCATGGTGTCACTGCTGTCACCATGGACACGCCTTCCTCGCCATTGAATCTGTGATCTTGTTGGGATGGTTGGGAACGACCTGGAGTCATGAAATCTGGAACATAGGTTGAGGTGACTGTCATATGTAGTCCTATATGGGTGGGCAACACATAACTGACAGGGAAGTGTTGCCATGGTGACATGGCGAAAGTTGACTCTTCATAATGGAACATCGGAAAGTTGTAATTTGGACAAACTTTGTCTGATTTTCACCAAATTTTCTACAATGGTTATTAGTCCTGCCCCACACACTCCTACATAAATACAGTGGGGTAAAAAAGTATTTAGTCAGCCACCAATTGTGCACGTTCTCCCACTTAAAAGATGAGAGAGGTCTCCAAATTTCATCATAGGTATACCTCAACTATGAGAGACAAAATGACAAAAAAAAATCCAGAAAATCACATTGTCTGATTTTTAAAGAATTTATTTGCAAATTATGGTGGAAAATTATGCTCTGCACTGTGTGTTTATATACTTATATATTTATTCCATCCAGCTACAATCCTCTGCACTGTGTGTCTGTGTGTGTGTATATATATACAGTATATATATATATATATATATATATATATATATATATATATATATATACTGTATATATATATATATATATATATATATATATATATATATATATATATATATATATATATAGTAATATGTACATATGTATATTAGCTGCTCTTGTTTTTTGTTTTTTTCTTGCCTTCTGATTGTTGCTCTGAGTGTTGCTATCCCTGTGCTGTTGCAATCCTGGAATTTCCCCATTGTGGGACTAATAAAGGCTTATCTTATCTTATCTTATCTTAAAATAAGTATTTGGTCAATAACAAAAGTTCATCTCAGTACTTTGTTATATACCCTTTGTTGGCAATGACAGAGGTCAAACGTTTTCTGTAAGTCTTCACAAGGTTTTCACACACTGATGCTGGTATTTTGGCCCATTCCTCCATGCAGATCTCCTCTAGAGCAGTGATGTTTTGGGGCTGTCGCTGGGCAACACAGACGTTCAACTCTCTCCAAAGATTTTCTATGGGGTTGAGATCTGGAGACTGGCTAGGCCACTCCAGGACCTTGAAATGCTTCTTACAAAGCCACTCCTTCATTGCCCGGGCGGTGTGTTTGGGATCATTGTCATGCTGAAAGACCCAGCCACGTTTCATCTTCAATGCCCTTGCTGATGGAAGGAGGTTTTCACTCAAAATCTCACGATACTTGGTCCCATTCATTCTTTCCTTTACACGGATCAGTTGTCCTGGTCCCTTTGCAGAAAAACAGCCCCAAAGCATGATGTTTCCACCCCCATGCTTCACAGTAGGTATGGTGTTCTTTGGATGCAACTCAGCATTCTTTCTCCTCCAAACACGACAAGTTGAGTTTTTACGAAAAAGTTCTATTTTGGTTTCATCTGACCATATGACATTCTCCCAATCCTCTTCTGGATCATCCAAATGCTCTCTAGCAAACTTCAGACGGGCCTGGACATGTACTGGCTTAAGCAGGGGGACACGTCTGGCACTGCAGGATTTGAGTTCCTGGTGGCGTAGTGTGTTACTGATGGTAACCTTTGTTACTTTGGTCCCAGCTCTCTGCAGGTCATTCACTGGGTCCCCCTGTGTGGTTCTGGGATTTTTGCTCACCGTTCTCGTGATCATTTTGACCCCACGGGGTGAGATCTTGCGTGGAGCCCCAGATCGAGGGGGATTATCAGTGGTCTTGTATGTCTTCCATTTTCTAATAATTGCTCCCACAGTTGATTTCTTCACACCAAGCTGCTTACCTATTGCAGATTCAGTCTTCCCAGCCTGGTGCAGGTCTACAATTTTGTTTCTGGTGTCCTTTGACAGCTCTTTGGTCTTGGCCATAGTGGAGTTTGGAGTCTGACTGTTTGAGGTTGTGGACAGGTGTCTTTTATACTGATAACGAGTTCAAACAGGTGCCATTAATACAGGTAACAAGTGGAGGACAGAGGAGCCTCTTAAAGAAGAAGTTACAGGTCTGTGAGAGCTAGAAATCTTGCTTGTTTGTAGGTGACCAAATACTTATTTTCCACCATAATTTGCAAATAAATTCATTAAAAATCAGCCAATGTGATTTTCTGGATTTTTTTTTCTCATTTTGTCTCTCATAGTTGAGGTATACCTATGATGAAAATTGGAGACCTCTCTCATCTTTTTAAGTGCGAGAACTTGCACAATTGGTGGCTGACTAAATACTTTTTTGCCCCACTGTAGCTATGTATATTCGTGAGTATCAATAGCACCCTGTCTTGGAGACATGAAGGCTAGACCAAAGGTTTTCTTCAATATCTCTGAAATAAATAGTCTGATTGGTACCATTTATAGTGATAATCATCTATACCCATGTGCCATCAAAAGATGTTGAAAACTTCTCCAAATGCCTGATGGTTTGGCGGAAGAGACGTGGCCAAGTTTGCAGTATCGCCATCACCCTTCCAATGGCTTTTACTCTGGCATACATTGACTGATTTCAACCAAATTTTGTGTGGTGAATAGGTAGTCAGTACTGACAATTTCTATAATAAAGAATGACACATAGCGACAGCATCCCCTACTGCTAATGGACAGGTAGTTGTCATAACTCACATGTATATTGTCCGAATGCCACAGAACATATATATGATACTAGTCAGACCCTGAACAGATTTATATACAGTAGCTTTAACAAACATAGGTATTGTGCCCCCTAGGAAAAAAACCCCAAAGCTTTATAACTTAGTCATGCTTTAGCTTAAGTAGGTTCATTTTGTCTTCTTTTAATTATTTACCTTTTTGTTCTTATTAAAGACAAAAATAGAAAGGAGATGTTTTTATCTTCTTTACATGTTTTGACTGTTCACTGTAGCCTTCGTCAGAAGTGTCAGCTGACCACCGCCAGGCATCACCTCATCAGCTGACCTTCATAGGCAGCAGACCTGCCAGATCCACCGAGCCAGCCCCGCTCCCCACCGCCTGACGGTCCCCGGAGCCTTTTTGTTCTTATTAAAGACAAAAATAGAAAGGAGATGTTTTTACCTTCTTTACATGTTTCGACTGTTCACTGCAGCCTTCGTCAGAAGTGTCAGCTGACCGCCACCAGCTAACACTTCTGACGGCGTGAAATTTCACGCTATAGAAACCACCTGAAATTTAACATCCATTGCAGAGATGAGGATCTCACACCAGCAAGCCTCAACATACTGTAAAAAATCTGATCCCAACCAAAAATGCAGAGAAAACTAGAAAAGCACTCGGAGAGCGCAGACCTCCGCCAAGCGCCACAGTTCCCCCATACAGTGTTTGTGTGTACGTTGTCAGATTCCTTGACCATGAAAACATCTGAGTAGCAATTGGATTCACAATGATAGGATTAGTGGTTCAGTAGTAAAAGCATTACCTCCTTGGCGGAGGTAATAAACTGAAGTGTTGGTGTTGTGTCCATGTCCTGCATCTGCAAACTCCCAGGCTGGGGGTGTTGCAATTGAATGAATGAATGAATTAATCTTTATTTCGAATAGATTAAGAGTACAGGTTAAAAGAAAGTGAATAATATAACAAAGGGGGTAATAAAATCCAACAAGGTCAAATTAGACAATAGCTCCTCTGATTATACAGTTCAACATAAGTTATCCGAAATATGTGATGGCTGAATCTGCAGCTTATATTGCCCACCCATGTTCCATCCAAGAATTCAAAAGAAAAAACAAAAGAAGTCATGACACAACTGCGTACAACCCACAGGCCAATGGGTTATGTGAGCGTTTTAGATCACTGAAAGCAGCACTGAGGGCTTCACTGACGGTTGCCAATTAGGTAGACGGGTTGGCGTGGGTTTTATTAAAAAATCAAACGTTTATTTCAAACTCAGGGTTCATATTAAATGCAGAACTAAAAGGAGTAGAAAATAAATAAATAAATAAATAAAAGTATATACAGATCAGCAGACAGTCGGCGGTCTTGTAACAACAATAACATACAATACTGGACTCAGTATAAAATGGAACGCCACCACTTCCAAATGCTGAAGTGTGAGTGACGAGTTGACAATTGCTGATATAAGATGATTGTTACATGGCAGCAACCTTGTCATCAAACTGTAAACATCGTTACGTATCAACTCGCCAAAAGACGGAATGTTCACAGACACAAACATCTTGCTTGCAGTCGACCTTCGTGGTACATCTAATCTTTATCTTTATTGGGGTTGCGCTCCGCGGCCAAAGATGATTTGGAAACTTGCCCGGCAGAGAGCTTCTTTTTGCGGAGCTACTATGGCTGACCGGGGAATTTCTGGCAAATAATCCAGCGGCGGACAGCTGGCTGTCTGAGCTTTTGCAGCGTTGCGCAAACACAGGCACACAGCACGCTGCCAAGCAGCTGGTTTTTGCGCAGCGCCTATGGCTGACCGGGGAATTTCTGCCAAATAATCCGGCGGCGGACAGCTGCCCGTCTCAGCTTTTGCAGCGTCGCGCAAACACAGGCACGGTGTTTTCCGCGTGCTTTTGTGCCTAAAACGTTGAAGAAGGCGAAGTTTATGTTGGTCAGACGCGATGACCAGCGCCCTCCATTGCGCCTGCGCACATGTTGAAAATAGCCGTATGTCACAGTGTTAAAGAATGCTTTAAAAAATTCCTGTATCCAGACGGTGATCCGGATTATCCCCAAAATTTAATCAGTTCTTCCTTGTACCATTTCCAACAACGCCTGAAAGTTTCATGGAAATCCGTCCAAGACTTTTTGAGTTATCTTGCTAACCAACAGACAGACAGACAGACAGACAAACAAACAGACAAACCCCGGCAAAAACATAACCTCCTCCTGGCCTTTTCGGCCTGGCGGAGGTAATTATCAGTAAAGCACGGAAAGACCTGATCCAAGAATGGATAAGAATGACAGCAAACAAAGTGGACAGAATCAACAACCAGATCAAGGAGGAAATGGACATTTTCAAGAAACACTACCCGACCGACCAGGAAACGCAGGAGCAGATAGAAGCACAATTAAAATATGCACATGAACAGGAATTCATTATAACGAAAAACCACCATTTAAAGAAACTAAAAAACTCAGAGAAAGGAAGAGCGAGCGAAGACAAGCACACATGGAAATGAACGTTAAGTGGATCAAAAACTTATCAAAACGCACACTCACGGACACGGAAAAAACAGTGCTGAGAAGAGGACTGAATTTTGCCATCACACCAGCCAAAATACCCCATTGTGGCGGTTCGGTTTATCCCCACAACAGATAAGGACACTCAGCCCTCTTGTCTCTGTTTTTCCTGCTGCACTACTGAGATGCAATGTGCCATTCATGTATTTGTGATGCAAACATGCATGTATTGTGATGTAATGCGCCATTCTGTATAGTGTTCATGCGTCTTGTCCTTACTGTGCTTTTAGCAAATAGCAGAACAGTGTAATGTGTATTAATGTCTACAGGCAGACGCATTTCGTCTGGCGCACCTCTGTGATGTTAATGATTGCCTTTCATCCATTGTACTCATGCGTCCTGTCCTCACTGTGACCTAGGGACTGAGAGCAATATGCCTCCCAAATGCAAATGTCTTATGCCTGTTCTGTTGTCTCTTTGATCGTACTAACTGCTGGGGTATGTTCCTTTGATGTATTGTTATGGTCAAGTATATAAGCTGCAACTCTGTAACGCAATCTCTCTCACACACACTTCAGCTGCCGCTGCAGACACGCACATTGTGTCTCTCTGCTGAGAGCACTTGAGGGCTCGCTCCCGGCGCGCATGCACGGCGCCGGGAGCGGAGCCCGTGAAAACTTCCTTAAAACTACCAGGTCACTGCTTATTTTTTATGCCGCCGCACTGGTGACCCCTTGAAGACGCACACGCTTTGTGCGACGCAGCCTTCTGATTTGGACGGCCACGCTGGCGAACCGACGCTAAAAAGACGAGCGGCCAGCGAACGCAACACCCGGACACGCACACGCTTTGTGCGAAGCAATCTTCTGAGCTGGACAGCTGCACTTGGTGACCCGTTTTTCAGGATAAGATCTGCACGTCTGAGATCTGCTCATTCACGCTGGACCGGCCGCGCTCGCAGTTCTTTCACAAGAGAGCGCGGGCACCTCGTCCCTTCTCCACGACGGCGTCCTCCAGGGCCGGCGGAGAACGCAACGCGTGGGCCTGAACGCACCACGGCCGAGCGGTGCCCAAGATCGTCTATTCCCTCTCACTGCTCCAATGCACCATGGCCAACCTACAGCCACAGCTCAACCTGGATTTTTATCGGCGCCGTCTGCGCCGATCTCCACCAAGTTTCTGCACCCTGGTTCTTCTCTCCAGCGGCCCACCCACTCACGGAACCCCCGCGCACGCATCGGGGAGTTACGAGGACGGCGCATCACGCACGGGACAAGTAACGGCTCCAGAGACCGCCATCGTCCTCCGCTGCTGCTCACAGGACCTTCAGGGCTGCTCGTTCACCTGAAGCAAGCACACAGCTCGCCACTGGATTTTTTTAACGGTCTCAGCCACGGCACAAAGGGATTTCAGCCGTCAGCTGTTCCCGGGGGGTTTTGGGGTTGCTTCTGCACCTAAAACCAACACGCCAGTCCCTCTGCTTTTGTTTAATTTTTTCTTACAGCCGCTCCTGCTTTTCTTCATGGCCACGAGAGGAGTCAGAGACTAATTTCTCTTCTTGTGATCTCTGCACGTGCAACGGGACAACCCCTCAACGTCGCGGAGCAGCAAGCAATTTTTGCGCGGCTCAGGACGATTTTACAGCGCCTGCCGGCACTTACTACCCCTCCCCTCCCTCCCCCTCCGCCTGCAGCGAGCTTCTCCCACAGCTCGCTCACACAGATGGATTATCGAGGTCTCGGCCCCCTGCCGCGCCCTCTGGGGGGGAGCGTGTGGCGGTTCGGTTTACCCCCACAACAGATAAGGACACTCAGCCCTCTTGTCTCTGTTTTTCCTGCTGCACTACTGAGATGCAATGTGCCATTCATGTATTTGTGATGCAAACATGCATGTGATGCAAACATGCATGTATTGTGATGTAATGCGCCATTCTGTATAGTGTTCATGCGTCTTGTCCTTACTGTGCTTTTAGCAAATAGCAGAACAGTGTAATGTGTATTAATGTCTACAGGCAGACGCATTTCGTCTGGCGCACCTCTGTGATGTTAATGATTGCCTTTCATCCATTGTACTCATGCGTCCTGTCCTCACTGTGACCTAGGGACTGAGAGCAATATGTCTCTCAAATGCAAATGTCTTATGCCTGTTCTGTTGTCTCTTTGATCGTACTAACTGCTGGGGTATGTTCCTTTGATGTATTGTTATGGTCAAGTATATAAGCTGCAACTCTGTAACGCAATCTCTCTCACACACACCTCTGCTGCAGGACACAGCCTGTGTCCCTCCTCCTCTGAGAGCCGTGAGTTCGCTCACCGGCGCTCATGCACAGCGCCGGGAGCGGAGCTCGTGACGGCGGTATGATAATAAAACTCTGCTTAAAACCACAGCATCGCTGCTTATTTTTTCATGCCGCCGCACCATGAAGAATATATCTTGCAACAGAACTCGCATGCGAAAAAATCCAGGACCAAGGGGAATAAGTATCACTCCGGAACGCAGTTGTAGGAATCCTTAAAACGGCCAAATTACCACAAAGCAACAATCCTCCCATCAGATAAAGGCAGAACAACAGTAGTAATGGACACGGAAACATATGAAAAACAGATGGAAACCATGTTGGCAGATAATAGCACATGTGAAATCATTAAAACAAACCTCACAGAAGAAAAGAAAAAAATGCTAAAAGCCCTTCTTAAACCCCTATTAGAAAGCAAAAAAAATCACAAAGGACACGCATGATCACCTGATACCCACAGCCAGCATCACCTCATGGATCTATGGAACCCTGGAACCCCAAAAATACACAAGAAGGATATCCCACTGTGGCCAATAATAGACAGTATCGGATCAGTTACATACAACTTATCAAAAGCCCTGGTTGAAATCATCAAACCCCTCCTTGGACTATAAGAATACCACTGCAAAACTCAAAAGAGCTGGCACAAGAACACAAAAATATGAAAATAGAATCAGACGAGATTCTCATTTCACATGATGTCATTTCATTATTCACAAAGACCCCTGTTGATGTCACACTACACGTGCAAGAATGCCTCAGAAATGACAGAACCCTAAAAAGATGCACCAATCTCACAGTTGACGACATATCTCATCTATTACAATTTGTTGCAAAATCCACCTATTTTCAATACAGAGAAAAAATCTACAAACAAAAAGAAGAATTTGCAATAGGAGACCCACTATCAGCCATTATGAGCAGCTTTTTCATGGAGGATCTGGAAAACAAAGCCATCAACACAGTACCAACACAGTGTAAACTCACCCTCTGGAAGAGATACGTGGATGACATTCTGGAAAAAATAAGGAAAGGACACACACAAGAACTCACTGACAATCTGAATAGCACGGACAGCACTGGGAATACAAAATTCACACATGAAGAAGAAGAAAATGGCACCATAGCCTTTCTGGACATGAAAATCCACCATAACTTTTTTTTTTTTTTTTTTTTTTTTTTTTTTCTCTCGGCGCCACACCAGTCGGCTGCCTTTTGCAACAGCGGCTCGATTCCGAGTCTTTTTCCCTTCCTCTCTCTTTTGATCCGTCTTTTTTTTTCACCCCACTTATATCACGGACACACAGATCGTCCTAAATGTCTCCTGAGCCGGTGGACGGAGCCACTGTCTATAGCAGGATACGATACAGCAGAGAACAGCTGCTAGCATTCAACCGCCACCCGGTCCCATTGGAAAAACTCGACATACCGAGAGAACTGAGGCGAAAACGCCGCGGCTGCCGGGCTGGAGTAAGGCGGAGGACAAAAAATATAAGGTACAGACCCTCCCTTCCATCTGTTGTCATGGGAAATGTACGGTCGATACTGGGAAAGTTAGGTGAGCTAGCGGCTATCTCCGTTATGATAGCACTTACCGGGAGTGCTCTCTCCTTTTGTTTACTGAGACGTGGCTAACTGAACTAGCAGCAGATGCTAACATTGAGCTGGAGGGTTTTCACATGATACGAGCTGACCGAACACCAGAGAGTGGCAAAACTAGGGGCGGTGGAGTGATAATGTATGTTAACAACAACTGGTGCAGACCGGGACATATCACTGTTAAACAACGACACTGCAGCAAAGACATTGAGTTGCTAGCTGTTAGCATGAGGCCTACATATCTCCCGAGAGAACACTCACACGTGATCTGCATTGTTGTTTATGCAAATCCGACGGCGAACGCTGGGACAGCACGTGACGTCATCCATTCAGTAACCAGCAGGCTGCAGACAGAACACCCAGATGCTCTTCTCCTCATCTCAGGCGATTTCAACCATGTTTCACTGTCTCCCATTCTACCCACGTTCACCCAGTATGTCACATGCCACACTAGAGACAATAAAACACTGGATTTATTCTACGCAAACACTAAGGAGGCGTACACCTCATCACAACTCCCCCCACTCGGGAGATCGGATCACAACTTGGTTCATCTCCGGCCGGTGTACAAACCCCTAGTGCACAGACAACCTCCGGCCATGCACACTGTGGAGTTATGGTCTGAGGAGACAATGGACACCCTAAAGGGCTGTTTTGAAGCCACCGCCTGGAAGCAGCTCTGCGATCCACATGGTGAGGACATCGATGGCCTCATTCACACCTTCACGGGCTACCTCAGCTTCTGTGTGGACAAATCCGTTCCCACCAAGACCATACGGCGTCACTCAAACAACAAACCCTGGATCAACCCTGAGATAAAAACACTTCTGAGAGAGAAGAAGAGGATCTTCAGGTTAGGGAACAGGGAGATGCTGAAGTCCGTACAGAGGGAGCTGAGGAGAAAGATCAGAGAAGGCAAGGACAGCTTCAGGAAGAAGATGGAGGACAAGCTGCAACAGAGCGACATCAGCGGGGTCTGGAGAAACCTCAAAACCATCTCGGGGCTCCAGAATACCTCCCCCCAGGCCACAGGGGGCAGGGAGTGGGCGAACAACCTGAATCTGTTTTTCAATAGATTTGACCAACCGCCCTCCCCCCTGACTGCACAACAACCACTGCTGCCTCTAAAGAAATCAAGTCCTGCTGCCCACTCCCCACTCCACCAACACCCCCCCACTCCCAACACACAGCCCCCCATCCTGACCCTGACCAGGACCCAGGTGAGGACGGAGCTGAGGAAGATCAAGGCGAGGAAGGCGCCGGGACCGGACGGCATCAGCGCAAAGCTCCTCAAGTCCTGTGCAGACCAGCTGTGTGGGATTGTGACGTATATCTTCAACATGAGCCTGAAACTGGGGAGGGTACCACAGCTGTGGAAAACATCTTGTGTGGTACCTGTACCAAAAACTTCCCACCCCAAAGACCTGAACAGCTACAGACCAGTGGCCTTGACGTCCCACTTGATGAAGACCCTGGAGAGACTGCTCCTTGCTCACCTCCGCCCCCTGGTGGAACCAGCGATGGATCCACTCCAGTTCGCCTACCAGCATGGCATTGGGGTGGAGGATGCGGTGATCTTCCTCCTTCACCGTTCTCTGTCCCACCTGGAGAAGCCCGGGAATATGGTGAGGATCATGTTCTTTGACTTCTCCAGTGCTTTCAACACCATCCAACCAATGATCCTGAAGGACAAGCTGCTGCGCGCAGGGGTGGACCAGCACCTGTCATCATGGATCCTGGACTACCTCACGAACCGGCCTCAGTTTGTGAGAACCCGGGACTGTGTGTCCGACACGATCATCAGTAGCACGGGGGCCCCCCAGGGAACGGTGCTGGCTCCCTTCCTGTTCACTCTTTATACTGCGGACTTCTCACACAACACAACACACTGCCATCTACAGAAGTTCTCTGATGACTCTGCGATCGTTGGCCTCATCTCCAATGGAGATGAAGCTGAGTACAGAGGGCTTATCCAGGACTTCGTGGACTGGTGCCATCGGAACTGCCTCCAGATCAACGCGAGGAAAACTAAGGAGCTGGTGGTGGACTGCCGCAGGCATGGGCAGCCCCTCACAGTACCAGTAAATATACAGGGAACAGACATCGAGATGGTGACATCCTATAAGTACCTGGGTATTCATCTGAACAATAAACTAGACTGGTCACACAATACTGATGCACTCTACAAGAAGGGACAGCGCAGGCTGTTCCTGCTGAGGAGACTCAGGTCTTTTGGTGTACAAGGGGCACTGCTGAAGTCATTCTATGACACGGTGGTGGCATCAGCCATCACTTTTGGAGTGGTCTGCTGGGGCAGTGGCATTACTGCAGCCGATAGGAAGAGACTGAACAAACTGATTAAGAAAGCTAGCACTGTCCTGGGGCAGCGCCTTGATCCGATGGAGGAGATAGGAGAGAGAAGGACGGTGGCTAAACTGTCATCTCTGCTGGAGTCCGAGTTCCACCCTATGCAGGACATACTGAATGCACTGAGGAGCTCATTTAGCAGCAGACTACATCATCCCAGGTGCACAACCGAGAGGTTTCGTAGGTCCTTCCTACCAACGGCTGTCAGACTGTACAACCTAAGCAGGGCTGCTCGCAGAGATAGCAAAAAGACGTAACAAACTAATAGTTTTTTGAATGCAAAAGATGCAATAGACTTACACAATGGTCCCCTCCGGCATACAACTAGGAACATACCGGTCGCTATGGAGGGTGAGAATATGTATGGGCACATAATCATACCATGTAGGATAACTAAGTAGACGGTTATGCTGTTTCATTCCATCTAGCAACAATGCTCTGCACTGTGTGTGTTTATATATTTGCATATTTATTCCATCTAGCTACAATGCTCAGCACTGGGTGTGTTTATATATTTATATATCTACATATTATTCCATCTAGCTACATTGCTCCGCACTGTGTGTGTTTATATACTTGCATATTTATTCCACCTAGCTGCAATGCTCCGTACTGTGGGTGTTTATATATTTACATATTTATTCCATCTAGCTACAATGCTCTGCACTGTGTGTTCATATATTCATATATTTATTCCATCCAGCTACAATGCTCTGCACTGTGTGTCTGTGTGTGTGTGTATATATATATATTTTATAGTAATACGTACATATGTTTATTAGCTGCTCTTGCTTGCTTGTTTTTTTTCTTGCCTTCTGATTGTTGCTCTGAGTGTTGCTATCCCTGTGCTGTTGCAATCCTGGAATTTCCCCGTTGTGGGACTAATAAAGGCTTATCTTATCTTAACTATGATGGCAGCATAAAAATCACAGTTTACAGGAAACCAACCCACACGGATCAATACCTACTATGGACATCAGAACACACACACACAAACTATCAGTTGTCAGGACGTTATATGAACGGGCCACCATTATCACAGACCAAGAAGACAGACAAGATGAGGAAAACCACATAAAACATGCACTCATACGCTGCCAATATCCAGTATGGGCCATAAACAAAGGGAAACAGCAAGTCAAAAACAAAGAAGACAAACAGGAAACAAGACACAGAACAAAAGCCGAAATAAAAAAAAAGAACACCATAACTATACCATACATCCAAGGGATAACGGAACCAATTCAAAGGATCATGAAAAAATACAATATAAACACAGCAGCAAAACCACACAAAAAATTAAGACAGTTATTAGTACACCCCAAGGTCAAAATAGAACAAGACAAAAAATGCAATGTAATATATGAAATATCATGCAGATCATGCAACAAAACCTACATTGGAGAAACCGGAAGATCGTTCACCACAAGGAAAAAAGAACACCAGAAGGAATGTGAGAAGGAAACACGAGGACGACTCACAAGATCACAAAAAGAAAAGGCAGAACAAGAAACATTAAAATCAGCTATATCAGATCACTGCAAAAGAAATAATCACATCATGGACTGGCACAACGCACAAATTATTGGATTGGAGAGCAACAGACACAAACGCTGGATCAAGGATGCCATAGAAATCAGGAAGTGGGGAAAAGATGGCATGAACTGGGATGAGGGGGCCTTTATGCTTTCCCACACCTGGGACTGCATTCTCCAGGAACCGTCGGGCGGTGGGGAGCAGGGCCGGCTCGGTGGATCTGGCAGGTCTGCTGGGCTGGCCCCACTTACGAAGGGCAGCTGATGAGGTGATGCCTGGCGGTGGTCAGCTGACACTTCTGATGAAGGCTGCAGTGAACAGTCAAAATATATAAAGAAGGTAAAAACATCTCCTTTCCATTTTTGTCTTTAATAAGAACAAAAAGGTAAATCAGTCATGCTTTGCCCAAATTCAACCAAATTTTGTGTGGTGGATTGATAGCCCACACTGAACATTTCTTTAATGAACAATGACACATAGGTATAGTGCCGCCTAGCAAAAAAAAAAAAAAAAAATCCTTATTACTCTGAAATACTTTTTCCAAATTTAATCAAATTTTGTGTGGTGCATGAATAACTAAAACTGAATATTTCTATATTGAACAACTACACATAGCTATAGCGCACCCTTGGAAAAAACTAAGCTTAATATCTCTGGCATCTTTGTCTGAAGTCAACAAAATTTGGAGTGGTGAATAGGCGGCCAATGGTGAACATTTGTATATTATACAATGACACGCAGTAGTACCGCCCCTTACTGCCAATGGATAGGAAGTTGTCATAACTCATACGTACAAGGTCCAAATGGACCCAAACTTCATATATATGGTACTGGCATAACCCAGAATGGATTAACGTTACTATCGCACACATAGCTCCACCGCCCCCTAGGAAAAAATCAAGGCTTTATAACTCAGGCACACTTTGTGCAAATTTAACCAGACTTTGTTTGGTGGATCAGTAGCCTACACTGAAACTTTCTATAATGAACAATGACACATAGCTATAGCTCCCCCCCCCCCCCAGCAGAAAAAAACAAAGCCTTATAACTGTGAAATACTTTGTCCAAATTCAACCAAATTTTGTGTGGTGCATGGTTAACTAATACTGAACCTTTCGACAATGAACAATTACACATAAGTATAGTGCCCCTTACTGGTAATGGACAGGAAGTTGTCAATAGCTCACACATAAATGGTTCAAGTGGAGCCAAATTTAATATATATGATACTTGCCCTACCTGGAACAGATTTATATGATTATACCACATATAGCTATAGTTCCCCCTAGGTTAAAAAAAAAAAATTATAACGATGGCATATCTTGTCCAAATTCAAGCAAATTTTCTGATTCAGAACTTCATATATATGATCCTAGTCAGAGCCAGAAAAGATTTATGTAATGATAGCAAACATAACTATAGCACATCCTAGAAAAAAACAACAACAAAGCTTTATAACTCAGGCATCCTTTGTCCAACTTCAACTAAATTTTGTGTGGTGAATCAGTAGCCTACATTGAACCTTTGTATAATGAACAATGACACATAGCTATAGCATCCCCTAGCTAGTAATCATATTATCCAAATCTTTTTTTAATAAATGTAGATTTGTCAATAAAAAACAATTGTATGGACCTCTTGCACAATATGCTGTTTAATAACGTACTTTCTGAAAAACCCTAGAAATGTTATTTTATTTTTATTTATTTGTATATTTATAAACTTTTGTAGTATTTATTTTTTAGTAATTTACTTTTATTTCCATTTATGTAGCAGTTTTGCTTTTTTGTCACTTGTCTGTCATTGCTGTCTTGTATTTTGTATGGATTTGTAGCATTTTACTGTCCAGACTTGGTGTTGAGCAATCTGCCAGCCCAGACTATAACCTGCTGTGAGTTCATTAAGAAGCTACCCGACTGCACCCATTCATCTCCATGACTGTGGTATGCAGGAAACCAGAACTCCATTTTGAATCTATATCACCAGCTCAAAAAGACCCCAGCATGGATGGCTTGCATTGTATCGCTGACTTTCCTTCCTTCTTATTCATGCATTTACTGAAGCCCTTTGTGATTGTGAGTTGTCTCAATGGTGTTTTTGTAGGAATGAGTTAAGAAAACATTAACAGGTAGGTATGAGCCACAGGGGAACAAAAGCCACAGTTAACATGAGAAGTGGTGTGTCACTGCTCTTGCACATTGGTTTTGGAAGGACTTTAGCACATTTGTTATTGAGCACATTTTAAGAAACTTTTCATTATCATCACAAAATTTTTTGTAGTTTTTTTATTTGTCAAAATGCTTTTTAGAATAAAGCTAGTAATCATATTATCCATATGTTTCATTTATAAATATAGATTTGTCAGTTAAAAAACCTCTTGCACAATGTAGAGTAACGTACTTCCTGAAAGCCCCTAGTAACGTTATTTTATTTTCATTCATTTCTATATTTGTATATTTTTAAAGTATTTATTTTTTCTAGCAATTTACTTTTATTTCAATTTATGTCGCAGTTTTGCTTTTTTTTGTCACCTGTCTGTCATTGCTGTCTGGTATTTTGTATGTGTTCAGTTTCTCTACTTTACCATTTTTGTGTTACATTCATTTTTTTAATCCAAAATGCTTTATTAACAATTAACAAAGTACAAACAAGTTTTATCATGAACAAAAATGACAAACCAACAGGGCACAGTACAAAAAAATTGAACAAATAATTACAATGTAACTTTACATTGTACAAAACAGCTTAGAGGCCAAACAACATATCAATGAGAGAAAAGGGGGAAAAAGAAAAAAAAGTCAAACAAAAATAAATGTAACAGAGAAAGGCAACATCTATTTCTATAAATTAATAATATAGGCTTTATTAAATTAAACCAAACATTTCAAATGTTGAATATAACTTAAAAGCATTGTTGTTTTTAACAAGTTGTTGAGATTTGCAAAATAAGGAGGAGTAATTGTGTCAGCGAATTATTGAGTTGATATGTATGAATAAAATGTTTCCCAATTAAAATCAAATTGTTTACCATCAATTCTAATTTCTTTTTTCACAGTTTTATCCAAAGGTCTGCAAAGGGAGAAAATAGTGTTTGGAATGAAGGCAACATTGTACATCACTCCAAAAACCGCTTACAGCCTCACATGAAAAAGATAAATGTCCCATGTGACGGAACCCACAGAATGGGACAGGCTTTGATGCACCAGTGACATATCTGACCTAGAAATGCGCACTTGGAGGACGCAGAACCTGAATTGAGACACAGCCTGTTTATTTAATTGTTATATTGAGTTTACTGTATAGTCCACTATATCTAAATTCACTACATAGTGAGTAGAGAGTAAGTGAGTGAACATTCCGAAGACAACTGAGAATCTTTGAATTTGCCTGTGACTGGAAGTGGGTTGCGGGCATTCCGGAATGCGGAAGTACGCCAGCTGCAGTCCCTAATTAATGACGTTTACATCTGTGATTGGATAGTGTAAGTCACGTTACCGTTCTATACATTCTAATTGGCTGAAAGGAGCCGCAAGTAGTTTGAATCTGTGTACTGGCACGTATCCGTTTGGTACACTTTGTAAACGGGTATTGTCGGCCTCCGTCGGTCTATGATGACCATGGAAGAGAATCCTAAATGTCTACTCTGCTGGAACAGCACTGCCTGTGGCTGAACAGGCCGATGCACGAATGGCAGTCCCTGTCACACAGGTCACACTTGTGGGTGGTCTCCGTGCTGCTGGGTCTGTGGCGGTCCTTCCTGCGGGTCCTATTTTCATCTGCTGCAGCAGTCAGTCTCTCTTCACCCGCCTTGAGCTGTCTGGTCAGGGTGCCTCTCCATTTGGAGCGGTCCGTTGCAAGGTCCTCCCAGCGCTCTGTGTTGATCTCCAGGGCCTTCATGTCTCTCTTGCAGACGTCTCTAAAGCGCAGCTGTGGGCGACCAACGTCTCTCCTGCCAGTCGCCAGTTCTCCGTAGAGGACGTCTTTGGGGATTCTGCCATCATCCATACGGTGAACGTGGCCTAGCCAGCGAAGCCTGCGCTGCCTGAGTAGAGTGAACATGGAGGGAAGGCCGGCGCGGGACAGAACTTCTGTGCTGGGCACTTTGTCCTGCTAGGATATGTCCAGGATGTGGCGAATGCAGCGCAAGTGGAGAGTTCAGTCTCTTTTCCTGCCAGGCATATGTTGTCCACGTCTCACTCCCATAGAGCAGTGTGCTGATGACGCAGGCGTTGTATACTGCCATCTTCATCTTGACAGAGAGTTTGGGATTCTCCCACACTCGTGTGGTGAGGCGAGCGAGTGTGAAGGCTGATTTGCCAATCCTCTTGTCGATCTCTGTATCAAGGGAGAGGCTGTTGCTGATCGTGGACCCCAGGTACGTGAACTGATTCACGACCTCCAGCTCGTAGTCATCAATGGTGATGGTTGGTGGTGCTTCCGTGCCTTGGGCACGGAAGCACCACCATGTCTAGACTTTGCCAAGACTACCACCATGACTAGACTTTGCCAAGACTAACGCCAAGACGTTAGTCTTCTTCAGGCTGATGGTAAGCCCGAAGTCCTTGCATGCCTGGGAGAAGCAGTCCATCAGGTTCTGAAGCTCCTGTTGTGTGTGGGTTGCGACTGCAGCGTCGTCTGCGAACAGCATGTCTCTGATTAGAGCCTTGCATACTTTGGTTCTGGCTTTCAGGCGGGCGAGGTTGAAAAGCCTGCCGTCAGATCTTGTGTGCAGGTAGATTCCCTCTGTTGCTGTGCTGAAGGCATGCCTCAGGAGCATAGCAAAGAAAATCCCAAAGAGGGTTGGCGCAAGTACACAGCCCTGTTTCACTCCTCTGCGAAAGTTGAATGGCTCTGAGACGTTGCCGTCGTGCTGCACTATCCCCTGCATGTTGGTGTAAAACGATTCGATGAGGCTTTGCAACTTTGGTGGGCATCCTATCTTTGGCAGGATCTTGAAAAGGCCCTCTCTGCTGACCAGATCGAACGCTTTGGTGAGGTCGATGAAGGCGACGTACAGGGGCATGTTCTGTTCTCTGCATTTCTCCTGGAGTTGACGGATGGAGAATATCATGTCTACCGTCGATCACTCAGCGCGGAAGCCACACTGAGACTCATGGTAGACACGTTCAGCAAGCTTCTGTAGACGAACGAGAACAACTCATGAGTATACTTTGCCAACAACGCTGAGGAGGGAGATGCCCCTGTTGACATAATGCACGTCTCAGGAGACACACACACAGGCTCAGAGTAGCTCAAATAGCTTTATTGACAACAAGGGTGTATGAATGTGTGTCTGCGAAGTGTAAATGTGTTGGTGTTGGCGTCTGCTTCGGGCACAGAGGCAGGAGACCGTACAGCCGGACAACCCTATGGGAAAAGCACAGGGAGAAGGGTGACGGGCACACACCAACACAGGAGATGTACAAGTTGGAGAGGAGCTTACTTGGAAAGGGCAGGTGGCTGGCACAGCAAGGAATGAGGTCCGGAAGACAGCAACCTGGAAGGCCCGGTGCAGCAGCGAGGAACAGGCGATGGAGAGGAAAGGTCCGCCGCCGGGAAATCCACCTGTGCACAGGGGAGCAGACTTGGAGAAGGAAAGGTAAGGGCTTCTTACCACAATGCTTGCTGAAGTATGATAGGGAACTCACAGCAATCCGCTGAGCGAAGTCTGACGGCTTCAGGCCGAAGCCCAGGGCGAGGCGGCTTAAATCCCTCGCCGCTGATGATGTGCAGGTGTGTGTGCAGCTGGCGCTGCTGATGAGCGGCGCGGCGTGACACCTGTAGTTGTTGCAGTCACTTCTCTCCCCTTTGTTTTTGTAGACGGTGATGATCTTGGCGTCCCTCATGTCCTGTGGTATGGCACCTTCCTTCCAGCACTGGCAGAGGACGTCATGCAATGGCAGCAGTAGGGCAGTCTTGCAGTGCTTGATCAGGTTGGGGGGTATGCCGTTGTTGCCGGGTGCCTTGCCAGCGGCCAGGCTACCAATGGCCTTGCTGAGTTCGTCGATGGTTGGCTCGGCGTCAAGTTCAATTCAATTCAATTCAATTCAACTTTATTTATATAGCGCCATTTCACAACAACAGTCATCTCATAGCACTATCAACTGTAGGGGGGACCCCCACAGTTGCAGAAAGACCCCAGCAATCAGGTGATCCCCTGTGAGCAAGCACTTGGCGACGGTGGAGAGGAAAAACTCCCTTTTAACAGGAAGAAACCTCCAGCAGAACCAGGCTCAGGGAGGGGCAGTCATCTGCTGCGACTGGCTGGGGGGTGAGGGGACAGAGAAGATGAAAAGAACAGACATGTAGAGAGCAAACAGCACGATGGGGACTCAATCTATGGGAGAGAACAAACAAATGTTAATGACCAGCAAAAAAAAATATTTCATAGAGAGTGAGGAAAGGAGTGAGGCCCAGTGCATTACTGGAGGTCCCCCGGCTGACTAAACCTATTAGCAGCATAGCTAAGGGAGGGTTCAGAAACACATGATCCCTCCCTAATTGTAGGCTATATCAAAAAGGTAGGTTTTAACCCTAATCTTAAAAACAGAGATCGAGTCTGACTCCCGAATCCAGATTGGCAGCTGATTCCACAGGAGAGGAGCTTGATAACTGAAGGCTCTGCCTCCCATTGTACTTTTGGAGATTCTAGGTATTACAAGTAGTCCTGCATTTTGGGAGCGTAGTGCTCTGTTAGGATAATACGGTAGTATCAGATCTTTTAAATAAAAAGGAGCCTGATTGTTTAGAGCTTTGTAAGTAAGAAGAAGGATTTTAAACTTAATTCTAAACTCTATGGGAAGCCAATGAAGGGAGGCCAGAACCGGAGAGATATGATCTCTCTTTCTAGTACCTGTTAAAACTCTTGCTGCAGCATTTTGGATCAGCTGAAGACTTTTTAAAGATGTTTTAGGACAACCTGATAATAAAGAATTACAATAATCTAATCTCGAGCTAACAAAAGCGTGGATCAGTTTCTCAGCATCACTCTGAGACAAGATGCTCCTAATCTTGGCAATATTACGCAAATGATAGAAGGCAGTCTTAGAAACAAATTTAATATGTGAATTGAAGGACAAATCCTGATCAAAAATAACTCCAAGGTTCCTCACAGAGCTATTAAGAGAAAGAGTAACTGCATCCAAACTGAAAGTTTGATTTGGAAAGGAATTTCTAAGGTTTTTTGGACCAACAAGAATGACTTCAGTCTTATCTGAATTTAATAGCAGGAAATTACAAGTCATCCAAGCTTTGATTTCCTTAAGACAGGCTTCTAACTTGGCTAATTGATTACTATCATCTGGCTTCATTGACAGGTATAATTGTGTGTCATCTGCATAACAATGAAAATGTATACAGTGCTTTCTAATAATGTTGCCTAACGGAAGCATATATAAACTAAAAAGAGTAGGGCCTAGCACAGATCCCTGTGGAACTCCATGACTAAGCTTTGAGTTGAAAGAAAACTCATTATTTACATGAACAAACTGGAACCTATCAGATAAATAAGATCTAAACCACTGCAACGAAGTTCCATTAAGTCCAACATAGTGTTCTAATCTATCAGGTAGAATATTATGATCGATAGTATCAAAAGCTGCACTAAGGTCTAAAAGGACAAGTACAGAAACTAGTCCATTATCAGATGCAATGAGGAGGTCGTTAGTGACCTTCGCTAAGGCTGTTTCAGTACTATGATGGATTCTAAACCCAGATTGAAACTCTTCAAGTAAACCATTTCCCTGCAGGTGGTCGAATAATTGCGTAGCAACAACTCTTTCTAAGATTTTTGAAATGAAAGGGAGATTAGAGATTGGTCTATAGTTAGCTAAAGCTCCTGGATCTAGCGTTGGCTTTTTGAGTAAGGGTTTAATTACAGCTGTTTTAAAAGCCTGCGGTACATGGCCTAAAGTTAATGAAGAATTGATTATATGAAGAATAAAGCTACCAATAAGTGGGAAGACTTCTTTAAATAACCTAGTAGGAATAGGGTCTAAAAGACAAGTTGAAGGTTTGGATGAGGAAACTATTTTGTCTAACTCACAAAGGTCGATTGGAGTAAACTCATCAAGACAGACATCAAAAGAAGGAGTTGTAGTAGTTACAGTATTTAAGTTAACTGTGGGAAGAATCTGATTGATTTTATCTCTGATGGATGAAATTTTATTATTGAAAAAGTTCATAAAGTCCTGACTAGTAAGCTCTAAGGGAATGCTAGGATTGACAGAGTCCTGACTCTTTGTCAACCTGGCTACAGTACTGAAAAGAAACTTGGGATTATTCTTGTTCTCTTCTATTAATGCAGAGTAATAACTTGTTCTAGCTTTTCTAAGAGATTTTTTATAAATTAAAAGATGATTTCTCCAAGCTAAATAGATTTCATCTAAATTAGTAGAGCGCCATTTTCTTTCTAATTGACGAGTCTTCTGTTTTAAGCTACGAGTTTCTGTGTTGAACCAAGGAGTTAGAAATCTCTGATTAGACTTTTTCTTTTTTAAGAGGGCCACCAAGTCTAGAGCCTGATGCAGAGAAGCTGAAACACTATCCACCATGTTATCAATTACAGAAGGAGCAAGCTGTCTATAGCTTATTTCCGTTGTGTTGACACATGGCATAGAGGAAACAATCTGCATAAATTTGGAAACAGCATCATCTGAGAGGCATCTACTGTAATAATATTTTTCTTTAGGAGCCAAATAGTCAGAAATGGTAAAATCAAAGGTTAACAGACAATGGTCTGACAGTACAGGGTTATGAGGAGACACTACAAGATTTTCTATTTCTATGCCATATGTCAGAACAAGGTCCAATGTATGGTGGAGGTAATGAGTAGAATTTCCTACTTTCTGAGAAAACCCAATCGAGTCTAATATTGAATTAAATGCCACATTAAGGCAGTCACTATCTACATCCACATGTATACTAAAGTCCCCTACTATAATTATTCTATCAGATTTCAGCACTAAATCAGCTAAGAAATCAGCAAATTCGGATAAAAATTCTGAGTAGGTTGATGGGGGACGATAAACTATGGCAAATAAAATTGGGTTTAACCTAAAATTGCTAAAGTGCCCAATACTGAGGACCAGGCCCTCAAAGGAATTATAACATGTTTTTTGCTTTACATTAACTAGTAATTTGGAATGGTAAATTGTTGCTACTCCTCCTCCACGACCAGAACTTCTGGGATTTTGACAGTTTAAATAACCAGAGGGAGTTGATTCATTTAAACCAACATAATCCTCTTGCCCTAACCAAGTCTCTGTAAGGGAAATTAAATCAATCTGATGATCAATTAACAGATCATGGACTAACAGAGACTCGGGAGTTAGAGACCTAATATTTAGTAAACTGTAGGAGCATGCTCAAATAACGAGGCTGAGTTTCAGTCATAAACCAGCTTTATTTGACAGAACACAAGCTCCTAGCATTCTCAAAGCAGGAAAGAGGAAGAATCATACTTCAACCCCCTTTTATACATTTCCATCATCAGAATTCAAGTCACATGGTGTCTTCAGTCAACATACAGTTACAAAGCATCCCTTTGAAGCTTCACCATTGTCTCTCATTTCTTGATGAACCGGAATACCCTCCGGGGTGTCTTCTGTGGGACAAAGAGACAAATCTCACACTTCCTTGTTACCTCCTGTAGATTTGAGTCCTCAGTCCTTGCAGACGTGACACTCCCAATACACATTCAGTTCTGTCTCTGTGGCAGCGTGAGCCCACAATGTGTGTCGGCCACACTACCCCCCCCAAACGTCGAGTAAGGCAAAATCTGCATGGCATAACAAAAAGAGAAACACAAAGCACTCCATACATCGCTAATCAATCCATCAACTGCCTAGGTTTTAATCTTCTGCCGAATCTGCTGCAACTTGGCTTGGCTGCCTCTGCAACATCTCTCTGCACCTGTGGATTAAAGCTGTTAGCACCTCTCTGTGAAGACTTTGGAGAATGTCTTCTCAGCGGCCTGCCCCGGCGGGGGGGCCTCGCGAGCTGCACCTCCTCGTCAGCCAGAACAAAAGCGGGTTTGAGCCTGTTAATGCAAATCAGCTCCCTTCTGCCCCCTAAATCTAGCAGAAAATGCTTCTGCCCGGTCTCCAGCACTCGAAACGGTCCGTCGTAAAACGGCCGCAAACTTGGACGCTGGGCGTCATGTTTAACAAAAACAAACTCTGCATTTTTTAAAGCCTTGGGCACAAAAACGTGTGGGAAACTGTGATGGACCGGGCCAGGAAGCGTGTTTGTTCCTGAGCCGCTCTGCCACGGCTGAGCGGGGGGGCCATTAGGTGCGAGATTATCAGGAAGAAATTCCCCGGGCAAACGGAGCGGCTGAGCGAAAACTAATTCAGCCGGGGAAGCATGCAAATCTTCCTTAGGTGCAGAACGCAACCCTAATAACACCCATGGAAGTTTGTCTACCCAATTTGTATCCGTTAGCGACGCTCTGAGGGCTGCTTTCAATGACCTGTGAAAGCGTTCGCATAAACCATTGGCCTGGGGGTTATACGCGGTGGTGCGATGAATCTTCACCCCCAAGCTGCGGGCCATCGATGACCATAGCTCGGAAATAAATTGGGGACCCCTGTCGGACGTTATGTCCGACGGTACACCAAAACGCGCAACCCATGCTGTTAAAAATGCTCGCGCAACTTCTTCCGCTGTGGTTAATGTCAGAGGAATCGCCTCTGGCCAGCGCGTGGTGCGGTCTACCATTGTCAAAAGATGTGTGTGCCCGTGTGATAACGGAAGCGGGCCGACCAGGTCAACATGCACGTGATCAAAACGCTTAGCGGGGATGTGGAAAGGTTCTAACGGGGCCTTAGTGTGTCTGTGTATTTTAGCTCGCTGACACGCTACGCAGGCTGCTGCCCATTCCTTGACCTGTTTGCGCAACCCGGGCCAAACAAATTTCTCCCCCACCAATTTGATCGATGCGCGCACCCCCGGGTGCGCGAGAGAATGGACCAAGTCAAAAACACGGCGACGCCACGCGGTTGGCACCACAGGGCGGGGCCGTCCCGTGGAGACATCGCAGATTAGCGGGGGCATACCGTTTTGTTGCACCCTGTGCTCCAGCCTTAACCCTGTTGGTCCAGACTGGAGCGCGCGCACGTCCGCGTCGTTAACCTGCTCCGCAGCCATGGCTGCATAATCTAACCCAACACAGACCGGGGCTGCGCGCGCTCCCGCGTCGCTGCCCGGGCCCGCGGCCATGGCTACAGAGTCTGCCCCTATAGGGCTTGGTGGTGGTATTGCACGCGAGAGGCAGTCTGCTACAACATTGTGTTTACCCGCGACATGCTGAATATCAGTAGTAAACTCCGATATTGCGGCTAGTTGCCTTTGTTGCCGGCCTGACCAGGGTTCTGAAATTTTGGCCATCGCAAACGTTAGCGGTTTATGATCCACAAAAGCGGTGAAACGTCGCCCCTCTAACCAGAACTGAAAATGACGGATGGCCAAGTGTAGGGCCAAAAGCTCCCTGTCAAATGCGCTGTATTTCCGTTCACTATCGCGCAAGGTCCTGCTGAAAAACGCGAGGGGTTGCCAGGTACCTGCCACAAACTGTTCAACTACCGCCCCCACCGCTACATCGGAAGCGTCAGTGGTGAGCGCCATGCGGGCCGTTGGAACTGGGTGCGCTAACAAAACTGCATTTGCCAGGGCTGATTTGACCTGGGCAAAAGCGCGCTCCCGCTCCGGAGACCATTCGACTTTATTTGCGGGCTTTTGTTTTTTTAACGCGGTGTACAATGGCTGCATGAGTCGTGCTGCGCTTGGGAGGAAACGGTTGTAAAAATTAACCATCCCTAGAAACTCCTGAAGCGCCTTAACCGTTTGAGGTTGCGGAAAATCTGTTATGGCACGCACTTTATTTGGAAGGGGAACTGCTCCCTCTGCCGAAACGCGATGTCCCAAAAAATCAATCTGCGCCACCACAAACTGGCATTTCGCTGGGTTCACTATTAACCCGTGCTTTGCCAACCTCTGGAAAACTGCTGTGAGGTGTTTTTCATGTTCGCCTTTGGACGTGCTGGCTACCAAAATATCGTCCAAATAAACGAACACGAAAGGCAGGTCGCGTAAAACTGCATCCATCATGCGTTGGAAAGTCTGCGCGGCCCCCTTAAGGCCAAAAGGCATGCGCAAGAACTCAAAAAGGCCGAAAGGAGTTATGACCGCTGTTTTGGGTACATCCTGCGCGCGCACTGGAACCTGGTGATAGCCGCGCACCAAGTCTATTTTAGAAAAAATGCGCGCCCCCGCCAAATGAACAGAAAAATCCTGAATGTGCGGAATCGGGTAGCGGTCATGAGCTGAAACGTTGTTCAACCTGCGGAAATCGCCGCAAGGCCGCCACGAGCCGTCAGCCTTTGGGACCATGTGTAACGGCGAAGCCCAAGCGCTCTTAGAGCGTCTAACGATGCCTAGTTTTTCCAGATTAGTGAACTCCTCGCGCGCGATGGCCAGTTTAGCTGGGTCCAAACGCCGAGCCTTTGCAAAAACGGGAGGGCCTGTGGTTGTTATGAAATGTTCTACCCCATGTTTGGCCACCGTTGCTGAAAAAGTGGGGACTGTGAGTGCTGGAAACTGAGCAAGCAGAGTGTGAAACTTACCACCCGCGGCTGAGACGCTGGCATGTGCAGTTGGCGGGGCCACCCGAGCTGTGCAGGGAATAGAATGAAAAGACAGTGCATTAATCAGACGTCTATTAGCAAGATCAACCAATAAACCATGTGAGCACAAAAAATCAGCCCCTAACATGTTGAAACTGACTGCTGCTACAATAAATGTCCACTCAAATGAACGGCCTTGTAAGGACAGAAGCATGGTCCTCTCACCAAACGTTTTAATTGTGGAGCCGTTCGCTGCTGACACTGACACCCAGGGGGCTTTAGAAGGCGACAGCCGTTCCGCGTAGGTGGGCGTGACGAAGCTCAGCTGCGAGCCCGTGTCCACGAGGAACTGTTTCCCCGAGCGTGCATCCGTCAGGTAAAGCAGCCTGTTCTCATTGCCGAGAGTCGCGGCTGCTACCGGCCCTCGGTCCTGGCGTTTAAAATTGCACGGTGGGACGCACCTGTGCGCTCTCTCTGCAAAACGGCGGTGGTAGAAGCACGAGCCGTTCTCCGCTCCGCGTCGTCTGGCTCCGGTCGCCGCCGTTGTTGGTGCGTCTGGTGCCGCTGGACCCAAGCTGTCTCCGGACGCCGTTCCCGAACTAGCCGCCGCGGCCGAAACCGCGTTCTGCTTGTGGGCGTCGACCAACTTCTGCGCCTCCTTGCTCAACCCATGGTAGTCTCGCTTGGCCAATCGGGGTGACTCTGCCAGGGCCACTCTCATTGCTGGTGGCAGGGTTCGAAGGAATAGGTGGGCGAAAATGAATTCGCCATCCTCGGAGGCTTTGAGCTGCAGCATCTTCACCATCAGGTCCGCAGGTCTATCGTTTTCTGCCTCCGTCAGCGCCAGGAGCCCCTCTGCTCTTTGTTGGACTGAGGGGGTGAAATGGCTGATCAGCGCGTCTTTCAATGCGCTGTACTTGTCGCTGTCTGGTGGATGATTAACCAAATCCTCCACTCTCTGGACCGTGTCGCTGTCCAGTTTCGCTACCACGTGGTAGAATCTTGTGTCGTCGTTGGAGATTCTCCGGAGGTTGAACTGCGCCTCGATTGCGCTAAACCATGAGCGCGGGCTGTGCTGCCAGAAATCGGGCAGCCGGAGCGTGGAGGCGGCCATCAGGCTGGCTTCCACCGAGCCCGGTTCGGAAGAATTCTCATTGCTCATTCTCCGTCGTAGATCACCAGTGTAGGAGCATGCTCAAATAACGAGGCTGAGTTTCAGTCATAAACCAGCTTTATTTGACAGAACACAAGCTCCTAGCATTCTCAAAGCAGGAAAGAGGAAGAATCATACTTCAACCCCCTTTTATACATTTCCAGCATCAGAATTCAAGTCACATGGTGTCTTCAGTCAACATACAGTTACAAAGCATCCCTTTGAAGCTTCACCATTGTCTCTCATTTCTTGATGAACCGGAATACCCTCCGGGGTGTCTTCTGTGGGACAAAGAGACAAATCTCACACTTCCTTGTTACCTCCTGTAGATTTGAGTCCTCAGTCCTTGCAGACGTGACACTCCCAATACACATTCAGTTCTGTCTCTGTGGCAGCGTGAGCCCACAATGTGTGTCGGCCACAAAACCACATTTAATTTTTAAATTATGAGGAGGAACAGAGGCCAAATCATTCAATTTAGAGGCTTTATGTTTAATTTGAGTTTTACCAATGTTTTGCTTTATCACTTTGGGATGCTTATGCATGATATTTTTATTTACTTTGGAGGGAGCAGACAACGATTCTCTGATGGGGAAGACAGGGGCTAAGCTGAGGGGTGGCGGATGAAGAGGAGCTGCAGAGAGGCGTGTAAGACTGCGACTCTGCTTCCTGGTCCCAACTCTGAGTAGTCATGGTTTTGGAAATTTGGATAAAAAAGATGCCAGATTGTTAGATAAATGAGAAGCACCATCCAAAGTGGGATGAATGCTGTCTCGTCTCATAAGACCAGGTTTTCCCCAAAAAGAGCTCCAATTGTCAATGTAGCCCACATCATTTTTAGGACACCACACAGACAGCCAGCGGTTCAAGGATGACGAGCGACTAAACATGTCATCACTGGTCAGATTGGGGAGGGGCCCAGAGAATACTACAGTGGCAGACATCGTTTTTGCAAAGTCACACACCGATTCTACATCAAGTTTGGTGACTTCCGACTGCCGGAGACGGATGTCATTAATGCCGGCGTGAATAACAATTGTGGAGTATTTACAGTTACTTTTAGCCAGCATTTTCAGATTTGACTCGATGTCGCCTGCTCTGGCCCCAGGAATGCATTTGACTATGACCGCTGGAGTCTCTAGGTTCACGTTTCTGACTACAGAGTCGCCAATGATCAGAGTTTTTTCCTCAGCGGGTGTGTCGCTGAGCGGGGAAAAACGATTAGAAATGTGAACAGGTTGGTGGTGAACCGGGGCTTTGCGACTAGGCTTCCTTCTCACCGTCACCCACCCAGTCTCCTCGCTGCTGGGGAGAGCCGGGGAACCGCTGACAGGGGGGCCTAAGCTAGCTAGCTCCGCTGCAGCTAATGGGCGTCCG
This sequence comes from Pholidichthys leucotaenia, assembly GCA_020510985.1. Lineage (NCBI taxonomy): Eukaryota > Metazoa > Chordata > Actinopteri > Cichliformes > Pholidichthyidae > Pholidichthys > Pholidichthys leucotaenia. Next base: position 313,558,198 of record CM035837.1, on the reverse strand, counting down.
TCGAGATTAACTGGCGCAGACGGTGTTTCAATGCAGCGGAGCCGGGATTCCAAATCAGACAACCTCGCCTCGAGCGCCTCAAAAAGACAACATTTATTACATTTACCGTTATCGCTAAAAGAGGCAGAGGTGTAGCTAAACATCTGACAGAGAGAGCACACCAGAGGAGAGGAAAGAGAGCTAGTAGCCATAGCTAATAGCTGGAGAGCAACCACACAGGCAGACAGCAAAACAGGAAGTGACGATACGTTACGTTACCACAAGGAAGTGACGATCCTCAGTTCGTCCATGGATGGTAGGCAGTCGATGGCATCAAGGGCTGACGGTGTCACGGTGTTCTGTCTGGAGTAGAGGTCGGAGTAGTGTTCCACCCATCTCTCCATCTGCTTGTTCTTTTTTGTGATCATCTCCCCAGTGGAGGATTTGAGGGGGGCCGTCTTGCTCTGAGCTGGACCAAGTGCTTTCTTGATGCCATCGTACATACCACGGATGTTCCCTGTTATGGCAGCGGTTTGAATGTCTTGGCTGAGCTGAGTCCAGTACTTGTTGGCACAGCACCGAGCAGTCTGCTGAACTTTGCTTCTCACAGCCCTGCGAATCTGGAGATTCTTCTCGTTTGGGTACTTCTTGTACTCAGCAAGTGCTGAGCGCTTGGCTTCAATGACAGGGGTCATCTCGGTCAACTTGGCATCAAACCAGTCCTGTGACTTCGAGGTCTTCCTCCCAAAGGTAGCCAAGGCTGTGCAGGGGATGGTGTTTCGCAGCTCTTCCCACTTCTGCTTTGCAGATTCTCCTTCTTGTGGTACACCAAGTTCCTTCTCAAAGGTGGAGGCAAACTGCTCAACAAGTTCTGGTTGGGCCATCTTGCTGGTGTCAATCCGTGCCTTTCCAGGCTGTCTAGCATGATGGAATTTCTTCAGCTGCAGCTTGAACTTGCAACACACCAATGAATGGTCTGTGTAGCAATCTGCACTCTGGAACGAACAGGTGATTAGCACGTTCTTCAGTGAGGTGCGCCTGGTCAGGATCAAGTCCAGCTGGTGCCAGTGCTTTGAGCGTGGATGTCGCCAGGAAACCTTGTGTTGGGGCTTGGTCTTGAAGAACGAGTTTGTGATGCACAGATTGTGATATGTGCAGAACTCGAGCAGCCGCTGTCCGTTGTTGTTCATTCTGCCCATGCCAAATGGTCCAAGACAGGAGGGCCAGGAGTCGTGGTCAGCACCCACTCTGGCATTGAAGTCTCCAAGGAGAATGAGTTGTTCAGAGTTGGGGATGATCCTGACAGTTGTTGCGAGATTCTCGTAGAACTCGTCTTTTGCCTCTGGTGTGGCTGTCAGTGTTGGGGCATACACACTGACGAGGGTGACTGGGCCTTGAGTGGTGTTCAGGCGGAGGGTGAGGAGTCGTGCAGAGCCATTGCTGCCCGGTTCCACCATCTTCAGCAAGGTGTTCTTCACTGCGAAGCCCACTCCGTGTTCCCTGAGTTGGTCACTGCCCTTTCCCTGCCAGTAGAACGTGTAGTCCTTCTCTCTCAGTGTGCCTGCGTCAGCCAACCGTGTTTCCTGGAGAGTGGTGATATCCACTTCCAGTCTCTTCAGCTCATTATTGATGATGGCAGTCTTCCTGGTGTCGTTGATGTCCTTGAGGTTAGCAGCGAGTCCTGTCATCATAGTGCGGACGTTCCAAGTTCCCAGTTTTAGAGTTGGTCTCTTTTGTTTTTTTGTCTTGCCTGGTGCGAAGGTTCTCAGCCTGCCTTTCAGACTTCTCCTCATCCCCATGCACCCAATGAGGAAAGCAAGCTGTGGCGGGACAACACCTTATTGGCTGGGGGCTGCCCAGCTTGAGGCGTGCGGTAGCTGTCCAGTGAGATCCGATGATCCCTCCCACCGTCGGGAACAACCCCTGGCGCCGCGCTCTACGCCAATTGAGCGGTGGCTTATAACCGGTAACTGTCATTCCCCGTGTTTTGTCTACGCCAAAGGCGAAGCTGGAGTGTCCTCTTCAGTGATCCGGTGTTCTACCTTCCAGCGTTGGGCATTGGTAGGATTCAAGCCTGGGCAGGAAGATATGGAGGACAAGATGTTGCCCATGCAGCATGTCCCCCCTCTCCACGTCACTGATGAATCCAAAGCAACAGCAGGGCTGCTACAGTTTGGCACCAGCGCCGTCGCAGGAGCTGCCAGAACAATGTTGAGTGCAACAGAGAACTGCCTTAGGGACTCCGACTCCGGATTTTTTCTCAGGGTTGACTCCCGAAGCCTTTCCCGTGATCGGGTGTGCCGCAAGGCAGCGGAGGTTTGAAATCAGGGTTTACCTTCCCCTAGATGGGATACCTTCCCAGGTTGACGAGCCACCAGCTACCCGAAATGGGTATTATTGCTCTGATAACTGTTTTTTCTTGTGATTTTTCTTCCCTCAAGACTTTGTTTTTGTATACGCACTATTTCGTAACAGGTCTATTTTACAGCATTCCTGCGCCAGGATTAGCAGTCATCTGAGAGGGATATATGTATATATATTTTTTTTTTTTGAAGAACTCTGAGTCCTGGAGTAAGGAAAGAAGTAGGCTAGCTGGCAATCGGCTAACTTGAGCCATCCCTTCTTGAAAACGAAAGGGCCTACTCTGTACTCGAGCCTGCTGGGGTGCCCATTTGGTGTGGAATTAGTAGGGGTTTTTTTTGTTTTGTTTTATTTGTTGTTTTTGTTTTTGTGGGCCAAGGAGTAGCTTTAGCGCTTAGCTGTTAGCCTCTTTGTGCCTCTAAGTCGGGCCTGGAAACAACAGCTTTGCTAGGAACCTAAAATAATGTCAGAGGGGGTTAAAAAATATATAACTTCATCTCAAGGTAAGAAGAAAACTTGTGAAACTCAAAAAAAAGACTATGCCCAGTGGGGGGGGAAAAAAAAAAGTAGAGCATCAGTGAGAGTCAAGACAGGAAATCCTATAAAAGGTGTAATGGAAAATGAGGAGTTTTGGTTATGTCAATCTTGTCAAAGAACTTTTGAAGATGACAATGATCGATTTCTTGAGTGTAATATGTGTAAGTTACACTATTGCTGTGATTGCACTGTCGTGGAAGAGGACATTTATGTGGCTATGCAATGCCCCGACATGTACTGGTTTTGTCCTAAGTGTGCCCCGCAAATATCAGCTTACTGTGAGGGCTTGTTTTAGAGTAATCACTATGGCCAACAAGAGGTCAGTACAGCAACAAAGAATATGGAAGAGCGACCAATAAAACTAGAGAAGACGGTTGACCAAAAAATAACCAGCCTGTACAAAATTGAAGAGCATATGAATAAATGTGCTGAGGACATTCCTGAAAAGATAAAGAAGAGTTGGGTTGACTTTGTTAAAGAAGGTGCAACTGAAAGTTTAAATAATGGAGAGACCCTACTCAACAACAGCCTAGTCTCAGAAATGGTTAAAAAAGCTATGATTGAATACGAGAAAGAACGAGAAAGTAGAGAATCAAATATCATTATCTACAGAGTGCCAGAGAGTGTGGTTGTCAGCCCGTCCAACAGACGAGCAGAAGACACAAGTTTTCTAGAAACAAACAAGATATGTTTGCTCAAGCATTGGAACTTGGGAAAATAGAAGTAAAATCCACTACTAGACTGGGAAAGAAAAATTATGAAAAAGGAAATCGACCAATGAAAGTGACTCTGAAAAATACTGAAGATAAAAAAATAATGGCTAGATTAAAGAAATTGTCAAATGCAGAAGACAGATTTAGAAATATAAGTGTAACACATGATTTGTGTAGAGAAGATCGGGAAGCTATTAAAGAAAAGGTGAAAGAAGCAAAACAGATGGAAAAAAAACAAGACGAGGGAGGGCTTTATATTTAAATGAGATTAAAAGGCCCCCCTTGGGATTTAAAGATTGTCAGGCTCAAAGCAAAAAATGGAAACAATCTACAATCCAGCACGGCCAGCAGCTAGAAGTTTTTATAACACGCAGACTCCCAGATGATTGTACTTCTGGTGAAGTGGAAAGAACTCTGGTGTACCAGCCATTAGATAGTAATGATAATAATTCTGGAAATAAGAAAGAAAGCAACAACAAACATAAAGCTAATGGTGGGATTAGATTTAAGAAATCCCTAGAGGTTTTTTACACCAGCATTGATTGTATGACAAATAAGAAAGCTGAATTTTTGTGTGAGATTAATAATTTAAAGCCTGATATTATTATTACCACAGAAACAAATCCAAAGAACACACTTTTTGATATGACAAGAAGTGAATTACAATTGGCGGGATACACCCTCTATACAAATGCAGAGCAGAAAAGGGTGAGAGGGATATCAGTTCATGTGAAACAAGTACTTAATTCTATGGAAACATTAAACTTAGGAATTGAGCCCCCTGCTGAGATGGTATCAGTTGAAATTAAACTAAATAAGAATGATAAACTCTTTATTGTTGGTATATATCATAGCCCAAGGCCATCAGCTGAAAACAACGTAAAATTGTTTAATTTCATACAGAGATGTGGGAACGTGGGCTATTCACATTTATTAGTAGTCGGTGATTTTAACTTTCCAGAAATTAAATGGGCAAATGGAGGTGGTATCACAAGATTTAGTAACTGTGATGTTAATAGATTTCTAGAGGTAACCAGGGATACCTTCCTTTACCAACATGTGGAATTTTGTACTAGGTATCAGATAAATCAGGAGCCAAATGTGCTTGATCTCATTTTTACAAATGAGGAACATATGATCTTGGCATCAAACTGGGAATTCTAAATTGTCCTTAGGTATGACTGCAAGAGTTAATGGTTGTCTGTCTCTCTGTGTTGGCCCTGCGATGGACTGGCGATCTTTCCAGGGTGTACCATGCCTCTTGCCCAAAGATGCTGGGATAGACTCCGGCCCCCACGCGACCCAAAAAGGATTAAGCGGAAGAAGATGAATGAATGAATGATCATCAGTATTAAAACAAAATCACCAGTAGGGAAAGAGTGATCATATTGTTATCTGTTTCACATTTAACTGTTATGTCCAGGAAATGGTTACAAGTAGGAAAAATTTTCAGTATCATAAGGCTAATTATGCGCAAATGAAAAATGACCTTAGATAAGATTGGGAAAGACTTCTTGAGAAGACTAATGTTGATGACACTGGTCAACACCAAATTTATTATCAAAGTTTTTTTTAGCTGATTTAGGGCAATTTTGATGTTCTGAATCCAAAAATCAAATTGGTTTTGCTCAATCAAGTCAACGTTTTGAATTATGGCTGCATGTTGTTTTATACGTTTTTGTTTACATGTATGGGTATTTTCGGTTTATATGATGCAAAATTCTTTGTTATGTCTTTAAATTCTCTGAATGTTGAACAATGATGGCGTAACATTCAATTTACATGTACTTACCTTTATATAAAGGTAAGTACATACACAGTACTAAGTAAGTACGGTACTAAATAAGTACAGGTTTTTACTTAGCACTTGATCGAGCGAAACGGATGTCATTTTCAGATACAGTGGTGCAAAATTGTCTTAAATCAGTTGAAAAAACAGACAACTTACAAAAAAAATATTTTTGTAACCCTGTGCAATAGCTGGGAATTGTTCACTGATAAATTACATCTATCTATGGACAAAATTTTTCCAGTAAAAGTCATCTTGGGTCAAGTAGATAAGTGAAGATGGATAGATAAAGAAACAATTTATAAATTGAGGAGGAAGCAGAAGTTGTGGAAGAAATATACCATATCAAAAAGTCAAGAAGATCACATGAAATATAATCAGATACGTAATCAGGCATGCTGGGCCATACGAAAAGCCCAGAAGAAATTTGAGAAGCATTTAGCCAAGAAAATAAAGTCCAATCCTAAATTATTTTGGAAGTATGCTAAATCAAAATCAAAAACAAGAGAGTACATTCCTGATTTAATTATAAGTGAGTATAAGATGGCTACATCAGACTTGGAGAAGGCAGAAACCCTGAATGATTTCTTTGTTAGTACTTTTACTTACTTTAATATCCCTGATGTAAGAAGACAACAGTTTACCCAAGAGCTCAACAATTTAAAAATTAGTGAGGAGGATGTATATACCAGATTAAAGAGTTTGAATCCTAATAAATCAATGGGACCTGACAGTATTCACCCGAAAACCCTTACGGAATTGGCAGATGTTTTTAGGTCCCCGCTGCATATAATATTTGAAAAATCTATGAGTGAAGGTAAACTCCCAGAAACTTGGAAAAAGGGATATATTACACCAATATTTAAGAAAGGGGCTAAAAAATCTCCCTAGTAATTATTGACCAATTTGCTTTACATCAGTAGTCTGTAAAATATTGGAGGGTATTATTCGAGATGAAATGGTCAAACATATGAAGATAAATAATTTGTTTTCGAAGCGTCAGCATGGTTTTCTGCTAGGGCGCTCCACAGTTACACAAATGCTAGAATACGTTGAACAATGGACAGAATGGTTGGATCTTGGCATACCAGTGGATGCTATTTATCTTGATTTTAAAAGGGCCTTTGATTCAGTACCATCAGACATCTTTTACAAAAAGTAGAAAGCTATGGTATCTCTGGCAAGCTATTAAAATGGATTAATTCCTTCCTCACAGGATGATAGCAGAGGGTTTGTGTGAATGGATCCCTGTCACAGTGGACTGTCACAAGTGGTGTTCCACAGGGCAGTGTCCTTGGGCCGGTGTTGTCCACATTATTTGTTAACGACATGCCTGAAGTTGTTGGGGCTAACTTGAAGCTTTTTGCTGATTATACAAAAATCTACATGCCCATATGATCACCAACAGACTGTAAGAGGCTACAGCAGGATTTATTGAGTCTCCAGGAATGGGCTGTGAAGTGGCAATTGCTTTCATCCTGACAAATGCACAGTAATACGAATAGGGGCAGGTCATCCAGAATTTAGATATGAAATGACTGATCAGGGAAAACATGTTCCCCTCCAATTCAGACCATGAATGGGACCTTGAAGTCGTCATCATCATCATCATCATCATCATCATCATCACAGCAGTCTGTCAGGGGCAACAATGACTGTCTCAGTTAGGTCTGATTAGATTCCCCCACGTAGCTCTGTGCTTCGCCTTCCGCTGCCAGGAGTTCCTGACCTTGTTAGCCCAGGCAACGTCCAAGTCAGTATGAGTTGCTTTCTGACTGGCCATTTCATGAAACTGCTTGCAAAGTATTTGAGTACCGCTAGCTTTTGCTGGACTAGTGGCACATTCTTGGCAGATAGAGGTATTATCAATGGCAAGGACAGGCCAAGACAAAGTGACTCCAGTATCTGTTGCTGATAGGTTGTGTAGATAAAGAGCTGTCCTTTGAAAAACACATACAGATAGTGGTAAAGAAAGCCACCCAGATAACAGGTGTCATGTGGAGAACTTTTGAATGCATAGATAATGAGGTCTTCAAGCTCCTGTATAAGACAATGATATGGCCTCATGTTGAATATGCGGCCTCTGTATGGTCACCCCACTTGTGGAAACTTGCAGACGCGATTGAACGAGCGCAGAGGAGAGCCACCAAATGAGTGCCTAGGCTAAGCAACCTGTCGTATGAAGAGCACCTGAGGCACCTGAGGTTTCATGGTGGAATAATCTACCAGAGGATGTGGTGAATGCCCTGAGTGTGGATGTTTTTAAGGCCAGATTTGATAAGCACTTTGAGGATCATCCAGTCCTCTATAATTATAGAGCACTGGATAACCCATTGTTGCCTGTGATGACTGTGAAATAATTATACTAAGGTAGTAGCTCAAATTGGAATGTATATTCCTACCGAGCCGATATTTTTCTATTCTATTCTATTCTATTCTATTCTATAAAGTACACACGTGAAGTAGCAACGGTAAGGCAAAATAAGTGTTATTTTGTGTGTGCATACAGTTCCCATTGCAGCAATTGTGTGAAATAATTGACTTCATAAGTAGACGATGGATTGATGGATGGTATTTCACAGGCGTTGGTGTTAGTGTGTTGGAAGTACGATCCTGTGGTGAAGCCACGTTTTTCTGATAGCTTAAACTGCAAGAGATTACTACTTCCAAAGTAACCATACAAAGGCACAAAACTGATAAGGTAATAAGGGACAAGAAGAGATGACATGTTTTTGGTGTTACAGACATCTTCTACAAAAGTTTTATTTGTTTATTTTCAATATCTATGAGCTTAAACAACTTGTCAATAAGGGTAAGTTTAGCTAGCTAGCTAAGCTTTTATATACAGTATGTTTATTGAGCTTCTGAGGGCCACAAGCAATACAGAAAAAGCAAACGGCAAGAAATGACAAAGAGAACCCTCTTTTTCAGCCCCCAAACTCCCACCCCATCATCCCATCTCCACACACAAAAACAAAACAAAACAAAAATAATAATAATAATAATAATAATAATAAATACCACAATACAATGCAAATTTGTCAGAAGCAGAAGAATTGCATCCTGAAAACACAATCGGAAATAATGGTGGTCTATTTGGTAATGCACTTTGACCTCTCAGTCCAAGCAAGACCATAGAGGCCACTCCGGAGGGCCTGGGCGCCATCTCCTCCTATGTAACTCAAAAAGGGGTCCCATATATCAAAAAAACAAAAAGGTTTGTCTTTGAACCAGAAGCTTATAGCTTCTAATGGGATAAGTTCCATCACACCACGAATCCAATGTGTAACTGTAGGAGCAGAGTCTGAGGTCCATAAAAGAAGAATACATCTTCTTGCACAAAAGAGAAGCACCTGCAACAGTTTGAATGCGGAGGAGCGAAGATTCAGTGGGGTAGGATTTACTCCTAGAATGCAGCTAAGAGGAGTGAGGGCTAGATTTTTCTTGAATATAATATCAGTTTCTTTACAAATTTTTACCCAGAAGTCATTAATAGGAGGACATTTAAATAAACAATGAAAATATGAACCTTCGGAAATTTTACACTTATTACAAAATTTTGAAAATAGAGGGTTAAACTTATTGCGTTTCACTGGAGTAATATGAAGCCTGTACATGATCTTGAATTGTAACTGTCTAGCTTTGTTAGTAAAAAGGTAGTTTGCACTACCTGACCGCACCTCATCCCGTATATCAGGTGAAAATGATTCGCCAAAGTCCACTTCCCAAAGAGATCTGACATGAACTGTGCAATCGCTGGAAGGGACTGAGAGGGTCTTGTAGAACCTAGTGATTAGTTTTCTAGGGTCTGGTTTCTGAATCACCTCCTCCATAGGTGAAAGAAAGAACCCATTAGGGTGCAGCTTAATAGATGAAGAAATAAAACTACGAATTTACAGATACCTAAAAAAGTTATTCTGTGGGAGATTATACTTCTCTCTGAGCTGCTCAAAAGACAGCAGAGTGCCCCCTGTCATCAAGTCACCTACAGTTTTTACTCCCCTATCAGACCTCAAGGAGAAGGCTTGGTCAGCCAGACCAGGGAGAAAATCCGGGTTTAAATAAATAGGTGTGAGGGGGGGAAAAGGAGCCATCCTGATTTCCAAGCTTCTTCACCATCCTCCAAACTTTTAAAGTATTCTGTAAAATAAAATTCCCCTTTAATTTGAGACAAACCCATTTCTTAGATGCGTATAATATGTGACTAAGAGGGATAGGGGCCACCGGAGCCGCCTCTATATTAAGCCAGGTGGATGTGGGATCATTTTTAAACCAAGTGCCAAATGTAAACAGAGAGGGAAGCAATCTGATAGCGCCTAAATTCTGGCACTGCCAGGCCTCCTTCATCCAGTGGGCGCTGTAATGTGCTAAGTTTTAACCTGGCTCGCTTGTTCCTCCACAGAAAAGATGTCAAAGAGCTATTAAGAATAGCAAGTGATTTTCTTGTTAAAAGAGCTGGGATCATCTGGAAGGGGTACAATAACCGAGGAAGTATAAACATTTTGACAAGGTTGACCCTTCCTAAGAGAGATAGAGGCAAGGCCATCCAGCGAGCCAAGTCCTCCTTGATTCTACGAATTACAGGAACAAAGTTAGCTTTATATAAGTCAGAAAGAGAGGGAGTAATGTGTATGCCCAAATAAACAAAACCTGATGGAGACCAGCGGAAGGGGGTAGAGCACAGTGGAGACCAAGATACCTGAGGGGTAAGGGGCATGGCTTCAGATTTAGAGTAGTTAATCTTGTAACCTGAAAAATGACCAAAAGAATTAATTATTTCAACAACTCTTGTAATAGAAGATTCTGGGTTACTTAGATAGAGGAGGACATCATCACAATAAAGGGAAATTTTATGATTTGTGGGACCCACATCTATACCTGTTACCAAGGAATCACATCTAATGGCCTCCGCTAAGGGCTCCATAGCGAGGGCAAACAGAATTGGTGAGACCGGGCAGCCCTGTCTAGAACCACGTCTCACTGTAAATGTGGAGGACCTCAGGCCATTTGTAATAACAGAGGCACGGGGGGCAGCATACAGCAAGGATATCCACCTAATAAAGTTGTCACCAAGATTGGATTTTGAAAGGACACCTAAAAGATAAGGCCATTCAATCCTATCAAAGGCCTTTTCTGCATCAAGGGAGACAACAAGAGATTTGACCTTTGACCTTGATCCATTCTGAATAAGATTTAATAGTCTCCTTACATTATGAAGGGAATTACGACACAATATGAATCCAGTTTGGTCTGTTGAAATTAAATCTGGCATGACACCTTCAAGTCTCTTCGCCAATATTTTAGCCAATAATTTTCGGTCAACGTCCAGCAAGGCAATCGGCCTGTAGGATGTGCATTCAACTGCAGGTTTGCCCTTCTTTAGGATTAGAGAAATATTTGCATCCTTTATAGTGTCAGGAAGAGCCCCAGAGTCAAAGGAGTAAGACAGCATATTGAGAAGAGGATCAATTAGCAAATCCTTAAAAGCTTTATAAAATTCTGAGGTCAGACCATCAGGCCCCGGAGCCTTATTATTTTGTAAGCTATTAATCACCTCTATAACTTCTTCACGGGAAATAGCCCTATTCAACAGCTCTTTTTGTGTATTGGATGCTTGAGGTAGTTTGACTAATGATAAAAAATTATGCATCAAAGTCTCCGAGTTGTGATTTGACTCAGAAGTGTATAAGCCTTCATAGAAGGAAAGGAAAGAGTTGTTAATATCTTTGTTGTTATAAACTCTTTTACCAGAACTATCCTTTATGCCTGGAATAGCCTGGGAGCCAGTATTACTTTTTATTAAATTTACCAGATACTTGCTTGGCTTATTGCCGAATTCATATAACTTATGCTTACCAAGCAGTATAGATCTCTGTGCTTCTTTAGATAAAAGTGCATCTAGAGCTGCTGTGGTGGCATCAATTTGAGATCTCAGGTTATCTGAAGGTTTAAGGTTAAATTCACGTTGTAGTTCACTTAATTTACCTTCAAGAAACTGTTGCTCTGTCCGCTGTTTTTTCTTAAGATTTGCCAAGAATGATATAGTAAAGCCTCGAATAACAGCTTTACCAGTTTCCCAGAGTAAATTAGGTGATACGTCAGAAATATTATTTTCAGCAATAAAATGATTAAACTGTTCTGATAGATACAGTATGTTTTGAAATTGGGATTTTTAAGAAGATAATTTGGAAAGCGCCATTGCCCCCTAGTGCTTTGAGTCTTGCTGGACATGACCAAAAATATGGGTGAGTGATCACTGATAATAATATTGCCAATGGAGCAAGAGAGTACTCTTTGAAGGGCATATTTAGGAGTAAAAAAATAATCAATTCTAGAAGATGTTTTATGCACTTTTGAGTAAAATGTATACTGCCGATCAGTGGGGTGAAGGGTCCTCCAAGTATCAATGAAGTGAATATCAGCACAACAACCAAGTAAAGAGCGAGCTTGTCCAACAATAAACTCTGCTGTTTTTGAGGACCTATCTAGACGTGGATATAGACAACAGTTGAAATCGCCCGCTGTCACAGAGGATTCAACAGTCCACTCAGAAAACAGAGAGAATACCTTAGTATAAAAATCAGTTGAATGAATCGGGGGGGGGGGCATACACATTTAAATAGGACACAGGGTCCCCAAAGAGTGTCCCTCTAATCATGACATAACTTCTTGTAGTATCGGCCTTAATCTCCACCCCTGTCAAAGGAAGGGATTTATGAACCAAAATGGCTACCCCTCTGCTGTTAGTAGTGAAGGAGGAATAGTAGATCTGGCCCACCCATTCCCTTCTTAACTTTAGATGTTCATCGTTATTTAGATGGGTCTCTTGGAGGAATGCTATCTGTACCCTCTCTTTTTTTAAATAGTTAAGAATTTGTTTTACGCTTAATAGCGGTCTGGATCCCATGTACTGTACATTCCAAGAACACAATTTAATTTCTGCACTGCTAGCCGTTATTCCAAATGATACGGATAATACTTTTGTTTAAGTTTATACATTGAGAATTTATATATGGAACCTCCTGACAAATACAAACAATACAACAAAAACCAAAACAAACAGAAAAGGGGAGTGTGGAGAAAAAAAAAATGAAAAACACAAAACCTCCCTCATACTTTAAAAGCTTGCCTAAACTGAGCGTCTACACCCTACAAAACACAACTTAACTCTGCACTAAACCAGTGCTCCATACGCAAATGTATAGCTTAAACATCTTAAGAACTTTAAAAATAAAATACTCCTTTAAAAAAAAAAGGTAACATGAACACTGATATTACCTCGATTCACTACATCCAAACCCGTACAATGAAACAGCTAAAAGTGAATTAAAAAGTCCATAAAGTGACAAGAAAAAGAACTTATTACACTGCTTAATTTATATATGTCTGGGAACTGGGAACTGCCCCAAAGGGCTAGTGAAAAGTTACCCATTAGTGTCATCCGCATGGAGCACTCAGAGGGATGGGGCTATGGTCTCTGAATAAAAATTCTCTGCCTCCTCCACTGTGTCAAAGCTGTATTTGCCGCCGTTGAATGACACTTGGAGTCGGGCAAGAAACACCAAGTCGTATCTGACATCTGCAGCGTGAAGCTTTCGTTTGATGTTAATGAAAGGTGCCCTTCGTTTGGTGACATCAGCAGTAAAATCGAGGAAAATGTAGACTTTGTGACTGCAGAAAGTAAGCGGGCCCTTCTTTCTGGTGAGCTGGAGAATGCGCTGTTTCACTCTGAAATGGTGCACCTTTACAATCATGGGTCTCAGGGGAGCATTTTGACCCCGGACAGGCCAGGAAGCAAGGCGATGCGCTCGGTCCAACATCTCAGGCCCTTCAGGAACCTCCATACCCAGTGTCTCGGTAAAGAGGTCGGTCATAAATGTTGTAACTTGTGGCCCCTCTATGTTTTCCGGTAGACCAAGCACACAGAGATTTTGGCGTCTGCTCCTCGATTCAAGGTCCTCTGTTTTAGCCATTAGCAGTTTGTTACATTTCTCCAGCGTTTCACACCTGGCTTCGAGCGCCGTAATCCTGTCGTCACACTCCAGCAGAGAAGTTTTGACCTCGGTCAGACGTGTCCCAAATGAGACCATAGAAGTCTGCAGTGTGCCTAATGAGTCCCGCGTTTCAGCTCGGAAACTTTCAATTAGTCTTACCAGGCCCAAAAGTGATGGCTCTTCTGCGTCCTCATCAACGCCATGTACAGGAGACGGGTAGTTGGCTTTCTCATTAGCTTGACGGTTAAGGGCTCGGGTAGAGCATTCCTGACGGGAAGGGTTCTTCCCAGACATGTCAGCGGGTTTTTCAAGTGGTCCCAATATGATGAGGAGAAATATAACGAGACACAGTGACCTTTAAAAAAACATTTATGAAAAGATATATCGGAGCTGGTAAGGGCGCATCTACTCCGTATCCATGCTCTGCCCCGACGACCAAGCTAGTTAGCTAAGCTAACAAACAATAGCAGACTACCTGGCTTGTCATTCTTGTAGCATCATCTTGCTTTGGCTCATCAATAAAATTATTCTTCAGCTTAAAGACATTGTTTCACCTAGGAAAACGACAGTCAAGAACTGCTCTTTCATCCCAGGACCACAGCTGAACTAACATTCCTTTGTTAAACCAGTCTCTGGAATTCCTCCTAATGCATTTCCTCCTGAACATTTTATTAGCCAATAAAACGTGGACAAAGAACAGACCTTTGTGGAATGCCCCATATGGCCTACAAAATATTCACAGCTCAACATTGCCCTCTACTGGCAACTCTGGGAACTCTGGGACATGCTGGATTTAACCAGTGAACTTTTTGACTACATTCTTGTTACAAAACTCAATTCTCAACATCCTCTTTTTCAGGACACCATGGAAAAGCAAATGGACTCTGATATTTGGTGTGGACAATCAATAATAGTTTAGAAAGAATATATTAATCCTTGATTTTAAATGTGTGCATGTTAAAATGTTTAAATGAATGTTTATTCTTGCATGTTAATTTAAAAGCACTAGTTATAAAGTTGCATGAATCACTGAAGTAGATTAGATTTTATACATAAGTGTATAGATGAATTTTCAGTGTTAAGATGTGTGCATCAGATTGCCAAAACGTCCCTAAAGTCACATGACTGATCACCGCCAGTCTCTGCTTGACAACATCTCTCTCAATATTATTGGTTGTTACAGACAAAAGCCTGTTTGTTCACTGGACTAAAGTTCATAAAACCCACCCACGAAGGAAGACTTGGCTGGGACTCCTGCCAATCCCCAGAAGCCCGCGAAACTTGGTTGGAGTTATAAGGAGGGGAAGACGCCCCTCCTGAAGATGACTACTGGAGCACTCCTGGAGATCACTACGGGAGAACAAAGACTTGAGACCTCTTCACTGCCACAGAACAAAAGGGACTTCTCCCACGTGCTTTTTCTACGATAATCTCAGAACATGAAATGTTGCGTTTGTGTAAACTTCTGTGTATTTTAATGTTTTTCTTTAAACATCTAGGAATTAATTCTTTTCTTTCCTGAGCGCAAATCCTAATTCGGAGTCAAACTCCCGCTCCTAGACGTCTATTTTTATAACTTCCTCCTGTTAAACTTTCTTTAAACTCACCGTTTTTAATTTTGACTTTATGTTTGTTTTTATATTGACCATCTCCATAATAGAAGCTAATTTCAACCTCACGAAGTCGGAGAAATCTTTTAATTTTGCTATTGGATCAGATTCTGTAATTATTCTCGAATTCCCTCGTGAGAAGCCGGTGACTACCACCACTCGCCACTGAAGAAATCAATACGCCACTGAGAAGAGGAGACATCTTGGTTGTACCTCAGCCCAACTTTGATCAACATATCCAAAATCTCATCTTGTAACAAAAAACTTTGGAAGCTGCTGTACCTTGTCCAAATATCTGCTGGTAAGATATTCTGGTTTTGGGTGCCATCTACAATTAAAACTTTGAGGAGATGACGCCGAATTACCTCCACCAACCTGGGTCACGTGTGCTGCATTCTTTATTCATCTGCTGAATAAAACGTCTGAGATTTGAGAATAATTCAGTATCTGATCAGACTCAAATTAAAGAGCAATTAATGTAACTCTTCTTTTCCTTAAAATTCCATTTTCATTTTCTTAAGAGTAATTCAAAATTTTCCATATAATTAGTTTAATTTTCCCCATAAATTTGCGTTCAGTTTTCCATAATCTGTTAACTTCAAACTGATCTAAATTCAGCTTACATTTTCACTCTGGTTCAGCAAATGTTCACATTGTTACTCTGTCATTTACAAGTTTAATTTATTGGTTAATGTAAATCATTCCAATGTCCTTTAATCATCATTTCATTTAATAAATACATGAAAATGAGAGAAGTTGTTGGGAATTTATTTCATTCTGAGTCTGGTTTCCAAGCCCCCAGTATCGAATTCACTAAAATTTTGAGACTGATTATTAATTAATTTATTGAGTGATTAAATTGGTATAAAGTGAAATTAATGATTATAGTGCTCACTAAAGAGGTGCGCTCGTGCCCCCATGAGTGTTTATTAACTTTTTCTGTGTGTGTGGACCCGGAGTAAATCTCAGGTCCCGATACAGTAATACAAAATAAATAATTTTTATACCTGATCATAATTATAAATTACTTATCGCTACATTCTTCATGTGTTATTTTATTATATTAAGTGAATGTACACTTACTCACTCCCTACTCACTATATGATGAATTTAGATATATTGGACTGTACAGTAAACTCAATATAACAATAAAATTAACAAATTTAACACATTACTGGGCTTGTTTTTGCGGCGTGGTTAATGACAAAAATACAAAAACATACACATAATTTTTGTCATTTACAGTATGTAAACCATGACAAAAAAATCTTACTCATTGTCAGGTCAGGCACTGGTTTGCTTACTGCCGGATAGCCATGAAAACCAGTACTATCTGTCTCATGGGTCAGGCCGTCGGCGACTCAACCAGCAACCCTGCCCTTCCGAGGGCGTGGAGGGTGAAACTGGGCATCCTGGCAGAATTAAAAACAATATCTGTCACAGGTCTGTGGTGGACAACTCCCAGTTACATGGGGTGAGACTGAACATCCTGGCAGATAAGCACATCTGTCGCAAGGTCTGTGGTGGACTTTTGCCAGTCAGTGCTATAATCTGATCAGTCACTGCAATAGATACTGGAGTCAGTTTGTCTTGGCCTGTACTTGCCACTGATAATACCTCTATCTGCCAAGAATGTGCTGCTAGTCCAGCAAAAGCTAGCGGTACTCAAATACTTTGCAAGCAGTTTCATGATATAGTCAGTCAGAAAGCAACTCATACCAGCTCGGACGTCGCCTGGGTGAACAAGGTCAAGAGTTCCTGGCAGTGGAAGGTGAAGGACAGAGCTGCGTGGAGGAATCTGATCAGACCTAAATGAAAAAGTCATTGTCGCCCCCAACAGACTGCTATGATGATGATGATCAGCATCTTACTGATTATGGCCATATTTACATGCACGGTAATAAACCATCGATAATTGGATTTCTGGAGTTATCTGATTATTAGTCATGTAAAAACAATAACCAGATAAAAGGCAATTATTGTGTTATGAAAAATTACATTAACACACAGTTTATTGTCCAATAATCCATTTATTCAGTGCATGTAAACATGTCAGATCCGATTACCATTATCTGATTATTACCTCCACCAAGGAGGTAATATAATCTGGGAGTGTCAGTCTGTCTGTCTGACCTTTAGCAGGATTATGCAAAACCTACTGGATGGATTTTGATGAAAATTTCACCAGAGGTAGCCCTTGGGCCAAGGATAAACCCATTAAATTTTGGTGATGATCCAAGAATGCATACCTCCATCAAAGCTTTTATTTTCTCACAGTGTGCAGTGTTTCCTCTGACCTTGGCGCGGTGGCAACATATTTTTCTCGGGGGGGTGGGGCAAAACACATTTTTTTTTAATTTTGCACAGTAACTTTGCGTATGGAACTTACCATTTGAAGCATTGTACAGCCGAGGCTTGAATTTTGGAATATTGGGCCAGTTGGGGTCCGACCCAGATGTCCTGTGATTGGACGTTTTACTGGTGTCATCCTTCTTTCCTCCCTCTGCTGTCACCTCTCCTGGACCCTCTGCCAGAACACTTTCCTTGGCTCCTCTCATCAGTCTCATCTTTCCCTCTCTGAGCTCTGTCTAATTCAGGTTCACTCTCTGTCCATGGTTAGAAAATATCAAGTGTTATGTTTTGTCCTGCGGGACTTTTTTGTCGTGGTTTACATAAATGGCAAAAATGTGTGTATGTTTTTGTATTTTTAGGGCCCGAGCCACTGACAACATCAGTGGGCGAGAGCCCTATTGTAATTGTTAGAAATTTTTTTTTTCTCCATCTCATTTTTGGGGTAGTGGACGTGCATGAAAACTCACCATTTTTTTGCAGGGACCTCAAGACTGGCAAAAAATGGAATATTTTGGAGGAAATATGAATGATCCCACAAAAATGGAAAAATGGCTCTTCGGCGCCACCTAACATGTGAAGTCATTGGGGAGTGGCACATGCTTACTTTCGCATAGAAAGATGAAAATCGGGTGAGATGTTTATCATGTCAAGACATGCAAAAAACTCTATAGAAGTGATGGTCTACACCCAGCAGGAAGTCGACCATTTTGGCAGGAAGTGGCGGTGACCAAATTTCCACCTTGCGCATTTGATCAAACTCGTCCTAGGGTTTTTGTCCGATTGAGCTCATTTGTGGTGACAATCATCAATACCCATGTGCCATTAAAAGTTAATTAACCTAGTGGTTAAAGGAAGAATTGCTGAAAACTCTTTTGTTTATTAGTCACGTGCCACTTGCCAGAATGACCTGAAATTTTCATAGGTTTATCAGACAATGTGGTTGATCATAACTGCACATAACTGCACCGTGTGTCTATATATTTATGTTTATATGTACATATGTATACTCGCTGCTCTTGTTTTTTCTTGCCTTCTGATTGTTGCTCTGAGTGTTGCTATCCCTGTGCTGTTGCAATCCTGGAATTTCCCCATTGTGGGACTAATAAAGGCTTATCTTATCTTATCTTACATCAACTTTAGCATGGCATCACTGCTGTTACCATGGACACACCCTCCTCGTCATTCAATCCATGATCTTTTTGGGATGGTTGGGAACGACTTGGAGTCGTGAAATCTGGAACATAGGTTGAGGTGACTGTCATATGTAGTCCTATATGGGTGGGCAACACATAACTGACAGGGAAGTGTTGCCATGGTGGCATGGCGAAGGTTGACTCCTCGTAATGGAACATTGAAAAGTTGTAATTTGGACAAACTTTGTCTGATTTTCACCAAATTTTCTATGATGGCTATTAGTCTCACCCCACATGCTCCAACATAAAAATGATTGCCAAAAGTTATAGCGCCACCTACTGCTCAAAAGAAGTACTGCGCCAAAATGTTTACTTTGTGGCACACATATGCACATACAGGGGGGTAAAAAAGTATTTAGTCAGCCACCAGTTGTGCAAGTTCTCCCACTTAAAAGATGAGAGAGGTCTCCAATTTTCATCATAGGTATACCTCAACTATGAGAGACAAAATAAGAAAAAAAAAAATCCAGAAAATCACATTGAAGGAATTTTAATGAATTAATTGGTAAATTCCTCGGTAAAATAAGTATTTGGTCAGTAACAAAAGTTCATCTCAATACTTTGTTATATACCCTTTGTTGGCAATGACAGAGGTCAAACGTTTTCTGTAAGTTTTCACAAGGTTTTCACACACTGTTGCTGGTATTTTGGCCCATTCCTCCATGCAGATCTCCTCTAGAGCAGTGATGTTTTGGGGCTGTCGCTGGGCAACACAGACTTTCAACTCCCTCCAAAGATTTTCTACGGGATTGAGATCTGGAGACTGGCTAGGCCACTCCAGGACCTTGAAATGCTTTGTACAAAGCCACTCCTTTGTTGCCCGGGCGGTGTGTTTGGGATCATTGTCATGCTGAAAGACCCAGCCACGTTTCATCTTCAATGCCCTTGCTAGTGGAAGGAGGCTTTCACTCAAAATTTCACGATACACGGCCCCATTCATTCTTTCCTTTACACAGATCAGTTGTCCTGGTCCCTTTGTAGAAAAACAGCCCCAAAGTATGATGTTTCCGCCCCCATGCTTCACAGTAGGTATGGTGTTCTTTCTCCTCCAAACACGACAAGTTGAGTTTTTACCAAAAAGTTCTATTTTGGTTTCATCTGACCATATGACATTCTCCCAATCCTCTTCTGGATCATCCAAATGCTCTCTAGCAAACTTCAGACGGGCCTGGACATGTACTGGCTTAAGCAGGGGGACACGTCTGGCACTGCAGGATTTCAGTCCCTGGCGGCGTAGTGTGTTTCTGATGTAGCCTTTGTTACTTTGGTCCCAGCTCTCTGCAGGTCATTCACTAGGTCCCCCCATGTGGTTCTGGGATTTTTGCTCACTGTTCTCGTGATCATTTTGACCCCACAGGGTGAGATCTTGCGTGGAGCCCCAGATCGAGGGAGATTATCAGTGGTCTTGTATGTCTTCCATTTTCTAATAATTGCTCCCACAGTTGATTTCTTCACACCAAGCTGCTTACCTATTGCAGATTCAGTCTTCCCAGCCTTGTGCAGGTCTACAATTTTGTTTCTAGTGTCCTTTGACAGCTCTTTGGTCTTGGCCATAGCAGAGTTTGGAGTCTGACTGTTTGAGGTTGTGGACAGCTGTCTTTTATACTGATAATGAGTTCAAACAGGTGCCATTAATACAGGTAACGAGTGGAGGACAAAGGAGCCTCTTAAAGAAGAAGTTACAGGTCTGTGAGAGCCAGAAATCTTGCTTGTTTGTAGGTGATCAAATACTTATTTTACTGAGGAATTTATCAATAAATTCATTAAAAATCCTTCAATGTGATTTTCTGGATTTTTTTTTTTTCATTTTGTCTCTTATAGTTGAGGTATACATATGATGAAAATTGGAGACCCCTCTCATCTTTTAAGTGGGAGAACTTGCACAATTGGTGGGTGACTAAATACTTTTTTGCCCCACTGTATGTATATCACTTCATGCTTCATATGTATACCACTTTAGGCTTCACATCTTAGATTGAACAAAGAACTGGGTCTCTTTTGGAGATAACAGGAGGATATGAAAGTTTTGTCTTTGGTATGCAAAGAGACGGCCTGGGGGGATTTTCCTGGCCGCCAGAGGCTTTGGGAGGAGGTGTTAAGATCTAAAAGAAGATGCATTGTTACTTGGGATTAAATACAATGTGACTGTGTGCTTTGAAGTTCCTGAGGTATTTAAAGGACGAATGTCTGGGTTTCTTCCTCATTTTCTGTTTTGCTGATGATGGAAGATGTGAATAAACCTGACTCGTGAGATAAACTCTGCCTCGTCATTTTCACATTTTCCACACTGGTGACCCTAAGACGTATCATGAGTGAAAGAAATTCCCCCGAGCCAGCCGGGTCAGGAGCTCCCAGCCAAGCGTATGCCGCTACCGTCCAGCTACCGGACTTTTGGCGAGACAACCCGCGCTCCTGGTTCCACTTGGTCGAAGCACAGTTCGCCCTCCGGGGGATAACGGTAGATGACACGAAGTTCTACCATGTGATTGCCAAGCTCGACAACCGCACGGCTCGGCATGTGCAGAGCCTTGTGGAGCAGCCACCGGCCGACGACAAATACGGCGGGTTGAAGGCTGCGCTCATACAGCGCTTCACTCTCTCAGTCCAGGAGAGAGCGGAGAGGCTCCTGGCTCTGAACGACTTGGGAGATGGCACGCCCATTGACCTGATGGAGAACATGATGAGCTTGAGGGGCTCAGACGGCGACGACTTCATCTTCACCCACATTTTCCTGAGAACCCTACCGTTGGCCACGAGAGCGGCCCTGGCCAGTTCGCCGTTGTTGGCCCAGCGGGACTTCCGCGCGCTGGCCCAGGAGGCGCACCGGATTCTCAACACCAGCAAACAGCGTGCGGCCACCGCAGCAGCGACAGAGTTCGGCGCGACGGCCGGAGATGGCGAGGTGCCAGAGACGGCGGTAACAGACCCACCGACGACGGCGGCAGCGGGGGCCAAGGATCGCGGAGGAGACACCCTCTGTTTCTACCATCGCCGCTTTGCAGAGAAGGCATGCAAATGTATACCACCGTGCCAGTTCAAGCGCTCGGGAAACGCCAAGACCGGGGGTCAGTAGCAGCTGCGGCCCTTGGTGAAAAGAACAAGCTGCTCTACTTGACAGATGCGCGTTCGGGGAGGCAATTCCTCGTAGACACAGGCTCCCAAGTGAGTTTCATCACGCCTACCTCCGCTGACCGGCTGGCGGGTCCCGGAGGTCACGGGGCGTCAGCAACGAACGGCTCGGAGATTAAGACCTTTGGTGAGAGGAACCTGCTTCTGTCCCTACACGGCCGTACATTTGAGTGGACTTTTGTTATAGCTGCAGTGAGTTTCAATATGTTGGGGGCTGTTTTTCTGTGCTCACATGGTTTGTTGGTTGATCTTGCTAACAGGCGCCTGGTTAATGCACTTTCTTTTTATTCTATTCCCTGTGCAGCCCGAGTGACCCCGCCCACAGCACAAGCCAACGTCGCAACGGCAAGCGGTAAGTGCCACACACTGCTCACTCAGTTCCCAGCACTCACGGTTCCCACATTTTCAGCTGCCGTCGCTAAACACGGAGTGGAACATTTTATTACTACCACCGGACCGCCCGTTTTTGCAAAAGCTCGGCGCTTGAATCAGCTAAACTGACCATAGCGCGCGAGGAGTTTGCCAACCTGGAAAAGTTGGGCATCATCAGGCGTTCGAACAGCCCATGGGCTTCCCCACTTCACATGGTCCCGAAAGCTGATGGCTCGTGGCGACCTTGCGGAGATTTCCGCAGGTTGAACAACGCCACAGTGCACGACCGCTACCCAATCCCGCATATCCAAGATTTTTCCGTTCATTTGGCGGGGGCGCGCATTTTTTCTAAGATAGACTTGGTCCACGGTTACCATCAAGTCCCAGTGCGTGCTGAGGACATACCCAAAACAGCGGTAATAACTCTGTTTGGCCTATTCGAGTTTTTGCGCATGCCGTTTGGGCTTAAAAGCGCTGCGCAGACATTCCACGGCATGATGGATGCGGTGTTGCGCGATCTCCCCTTTGTGTCCGTCTACCTGGATGACATCTTAGTAGCCAGCGCGTCCGAAGACGAA
Organism: Pholidichthys leucotaenia; assembly: GCA_020510985.1. NCBI lineage: Eukaryota > Metazoa > Chordata > Actinopteri > Cichliformes > Pholidichthyidae > Pholidichthys > Pholidichthys leucotaenia. Next base: position 313,535,591 of record CM035837.1, on the reverse strand, counting down.
CACGAAAACCAACTCACGGCAGTTTTCCGGAGGTTGGGAGAGCACGGGTTAATAATCAACCCAGCGAAGTGTCAGTTTGGGGTGACGCAGATTGATTTTTTGGGGGCATCGCGTCTCCCCAGAAGGAGCGGTTCCGCTGCCTGACAAAGTGCGCGCGGTAACAAATTGTCCCCAGCCGCAAACAGTCAAGGCATTACAGGAGTTTTTGGGAATGGTGAATTTTTATAACCGCTTCCTCCCCCGCGCAGCGCAGCTCATGCAACCATTGTATGCCGCACTAAAAAAACAAAAACCCAAAAATAAGATCGAATGGTCTCCGGAGCGAGAGCGAGCATTTTCTGAGGTCAAAACAGCCCTGGAAAACGCAGCGTTGTTAGCACATCCAGACCCAACGGCCCGCATAGCGCTCATTACTGACGCGTCAGATGTGGCCATAGGGGCGGTCATGGAGCAGCATGTAGCCGGGGCTTGACAGCCGCTCGCCTTTTTCAGCAGGACTTTGCGCGATAGTGAACGAAAATACAGCGCATTCGACAGGGAGTTGTTAGTTCTCCACTTGGCCATTCGCCACTTCCAGTTCTGGCTGGAGGGACGCCGTTTCACTGCGTTCGTTTACCACAAGCCGCTGACATTCACGATGGCCAAGGTTTCAGAACCGTGGTCAGGCCGCAGCAGAGGCAACTGGCCGCAATCTCAGAGTTTACTACCAATATTCAGCATGTGGCGGGTAAACTAAATGTAGTGGCAGACTGTCTCTCGTGCGCCGTGGCGGCCCCAGTCCGTGTAGGGATAGATTATGCAGCCATGGCCGCGGATCAGGGTAGCGACGCGGATGTGCGCGCGCTCCAGTCTGGACCAACAGGGTTAAGGCTGGAGAACAGGGTGCTGCAAGACGGTATGCCCCCCCTAATCTGTGATGTCTCCACTGGGCGACCGCGTCCTGCAGTACCGGCCGCGTGGTGCCGCCACGTTTTTGACTCGATCCATTCTCTGGCGCACCCGGGAGTGCACACGTCGGTGAAAATGGTGGGAGAGAAATTTGTTTGGCCGAGCCTGCGCAAACAAGTTAGAGAGTGGGCAGCAGCCTGCATGGCTTGTCAACAAGCCAAGGTACACAGACACACGAGAGCTCCCTTGGAGCTGTTTCACATCCCGGCTAAGAGGTTCGATCATGTTCACGTGGACCTCGTAGGCCCCCTCCCGCCGTCACAGGGGTGCACACACCTTCTGACAATGGTAGACCACACCACGCGCTGGCCGGAAGTGGTCCCACTGTCGTCAACCATAGCCGAGGAGGTGGCGCGCGCGTTTTTAACAGCATGGATAGCGCGCTTTGGAGTCCCGTTGGACATTACGTCCAATAGAGGTCCTCAATTTGTTTCCGAACTTTGGTCAGCAATGGCCCGCAGCCTGGGGGTAACGATCCACCGCACAACCGCGTACAATCCGCAGGCTAATGGGTTATGCGAATGTTTTCATAGGTCATTGAAAGCGGCGCTCAGAGCGTCGCTTACGGATGCAAATTGGGTAGACAGGCTACCATGGGTTTTATTGGGGTTGCGTTCTGCACCTAAAGAGGATTTAGAAGCCTCCCTGGCTGAGCTAGTTTTTGCGCAGCCACTTCGGCTGCCCGGGCAATTTCTCCCAGATAATCCCGCGCCAGAATGCTCCCCGGCTCAGCAGTTGCAGAGTGGCACGGAATCGGGCACGCTGCCTGGCCCTGTTCACCACAGTTTTCCGCGCGTTTTTGTGCCTAAGGCCTTAAAAAACACAGAGTTTGTTTTTGTCAGACACGATGCTCATCGCCCACCGTTGCGACCACCTTATGATGGACCATTTAGAGTGCTGGAAACAGGGGATAAGCATTTTTTGCTAGATTTGGGGGGCAGGAAAGAAAAGATTGGCATAAACAGGCTCAAACCCGCCTTTGTGGTGGTGGACGAGGATGTGCTGTTGGCCAGGGCTCCTCGGCGCGGCAGACCCCCTAGGGGACATTCCCCAGAACACCCACAGGGATTGACTAACAGTTCTCACCCTCAGACAGCAGCTCCCCAGCAGGACGGCGCTGAGGAAGTGGTAAAGCCCACTTACAGCAGATACGGGAGGAGACTGAGGCCCAAGCAGTACGTAGACTGATGTGTAATGGTTTATCATGACATGCAGACTGAACTGATGTGTAATGGTTTATCATGACATGCAGACTGTTATTCCGTTGTTCCATCTTAGACGTTTTTTTTGGGGGGGTCATGTGGCACACATATGCACATATGTATATCACTTCATGCTTCATATGTATACCACTTTAGGCTTCACATCTTAGATTGAACAAAGAACTGGGTCTCTTTGGAGATAACAGGAGGATGTGAAAGTTTTGTCTTTGGTATGCAAAGAGACGGCCTGGGGCGATTTTCCTGGCCGCCAGAGGCTTTGGGAGGAGGTGTTAAGATCTGAAAGAAGATGCATTGTTACTTGGGATTAAATACAATGTGACTGTGTGCTTTGAAGTTCCTGAGGTATTTAAAGGACGAATGTCTGGGTTTCTTCCTCTTTTTCTGTTTTGCTGATGATGGAAGATGTTAATAAACCTGACTCGTGAGATAAACTCTGCCTTGTCATTTTCACATTTTCCACAACTTTATGATTCACGCAGCACTTGCCACAACGATGGGAAATTTTCTGAGCAGTACAATGAGCGCCGGGGTCTGTGGTGGCCCACTTATGGCTTCTTGCAGCTTTAATTAGAAGTTTTTTTTCTTCTTCTCCATCTAAGACCTCATTTTGGGGTAGTGAACGTACATGAAAACTCACCATTTTTTGAGGGACCTCAAAACTGGCGAAAAATTGAATATTTTGTAGGAAATATGAATGACCCACAAAAATGGCTCTACAGCGCCACCTAACATGTGAAGTCACTGGGGAGTGGCACACGCTTACTTTCATGTAGAAAGATGAAAATCGGGTGAGATGTTGATCATGTCAAGATGTGCAAAAAACTCCTTAGAAGTGATGGTCTACACCCAACAGGAAGTCGGCCATTTTGGCAGGAAGTGTCAGTGACCGGATTTTCACCTCCCGCAATTGAAGCGTATTTGATCAAACTCGTCCTAGGGTTTTTGTTCTATTGAGCTCATTTGTGGTGACAGTCATCTATACCCATGTGCCATTAAAAGTTATTGAAAACTTTTCTAAAAGCTCAACGGTGTGGCCGTAGGGGCATGGCAACATTTGATGCCTCGCCATGATCATTCTATGACCATTCTGACGGCAATAACTCTGGCATGCATTGTCAGATTTCAACCAAATTCAATATTACGGATATCAGTCCAATTTCAAACAGTTCTATAGAACAATATTCATAGAACTCTATAGCATCACCTAGTGGTTAAAGGAAGAATTGCTGAAAATTCTTTTATTTATTACTCACGCACCACTTGCCAGAGGGACGTGAAATTTTCTGAGATTCATCAGACCACAGGGATGATCATAACTGCACATCAACTTTACCATGATATCACATTTGTTACCATGGACACACCCTCCTTGCCATTCAATCCATGATCTTGTGGGGAGGCTTGAGAACGTTCTGGAGTCATGAAATTTGGAGCATAGATAGAGGTGACTGTCATCTGTAGTCCTATATGGGTCAGCAACAGATAACTGATAGGTAAATGTTACCATGACGAAGGTTGACTCCTCACCATAGAACATCAGAAAGTTGCAACTTGGACAAACTTCATCCGATTTTCACCAAGTTTTCTACGTTGGATATTAGTCCGACCCCACACGCTCTTATGTAAAAATGGTTGACAAAACTTATAGCACCACCTACTGCTCATGGGACGTACTGTGCCACTCGCATTTGAATGAACTCCTCTTGGGGGACTACTCCCTTTGAACTCATTTTTATATGAAGGCATCTATAGGCATTGGCCATTAAAAGTTATCAAATGTGAGTAGCAATCTCAAAAGGCGTGGCCACGACACCATGGCAAAGTTTGACTCCTCCCCTTACAACATCAAACAACTGTAAATCGAGCAAAACTTGTCTGATGTCTACCAAAGTTTCCATGATGGAAAATAGTCCCACCCCGAAAGCGTCTACATAAAAATACCAGATAAAAGAAATAGTGCCACCTAGTGGTTAAAGGAAGAATTGCTGAAAACGGCTTTATTTATTAGACATGTGCCACTTGCCAGAATGACGTGAAATTTTCTGAGATTCATCAGACCACAGGGATGATCATAACTGCACATCAACTTTAGCATGGCATCACTGCTGTTACCATGGACACACCCTCCTTGTCATTCAATCCGTAATCTTGCTGGGATGGTTGGGAACTACTTGGAGTCATGAAATCTTAAACATAGGTTGAGGTGACTGTCATATGTAGTCCTATATGGGTGGGCAACACATAACTGACAGGGAAGTGTTGCCATGCCGACATGGCGAAGGTTGACTTCTCGCCATGGAACATCAGAAAGTTGTAAACTGGACAAACTATGTCTGATTTTCACCAAATTTTCTACTATTTATTTATTTATTTTATTTGTTTATTTGACAGGGACAGTGCAATAAACACAGACAATTAATCAAATGACAATCAATCTAATGTGTTGCACAAAGAGTGTATAGCTATTAGCTAATTTGCAACTCTTGTCCCTGGATGGGCTTTAGAAAGAAGAAACAAGTAAAAAGAAAGAAGGATAAGGAAAAGAAAAAATGAAAACAGAATAAACAATAACCACATACATCAATGCAAAAAAGATTATAAATACACAATATAAAAACCTGATCCACATTTGCCTATTTCAGGCCTCCCTCCCTTCATCACTCACTAAAAATAAACACATTCATTCCTTCCCTTCATTCACTCTCACCCTGCAGACAATCATTTCATACATGGGTACATTCTTGTTTATTTTTCAGCCAGTTTTTAACCTTTGTAGTGAATGTTTTAAAGTCCATTATTATTTTAATTTCATTTGGTATTGTGTTCCAGATATGACTGCCCTTTATAGAGAAAGCTGTTTGTCCAAATGTGGTTCTGCGGTGGAATATTTTACAGTTATTGTTAACAGAACTCCTGGTGGCTCTGCTGCTGTCCTGTCTTTGGATGAAACCAGCAAGTGGCTCAGGCGCTGATTTATGGAAACATTTGAAAATTAATTTCAGAAAACAGAGGTCAATGAAACTCTCAAAACTCAATAGATTGTATTTTTTTTTTAAATATAACAGTGATGCCACCTAATGGGCTTTTTATCCAAGATTTTTAGAGTTTGATTATATAATGAACCTATATGTTTTATTGTGGAAGGGGCTGCTTGAGCCCAGACTGTCAAACAGTAGTAGTAGTAGATTAGTTTATTTGACAGGGACAGTGCAATAAACATAGACAATTAATCAAAGACAATCAATCTGATGTGTTGCACATAGAGTGTATAGCTATTAGCTAATTTGCAACTCTTGTCCCAGTATGATATATGAGAAAAAAGCATAGAATGCATATACAGTACAGCTGCTTGGTATGGTATGTAATATCTAATTAATTTAAAGCAGTTCAAATTTTTTTTACTGTTTTAGAAATTTTCTTTATATGAAGATTAAATTTGAGTTGAGGATCTAGTACAATGCCAAGGTATTTGAATTCTGTAGCTAAACTGATGTCATGATCATGTATATTAACTTTAAAATGTTGCAGGTTACATTTTTTGATTGAAAAGCACATTGAAACTGTTTTCTGAAGGTTCAGCAATAGATGGTTCTGGAAGAGCCACTCTTGGACATCAACCATACTTGTAGACAGTACATCTGCAGCCTGTACTGGAGTCTTGGCAGCTGTGTAAATAACTGCATCATCTGCATAAAGTTGGCATGTTGCAGCTGAGCAGTGTAGCGGCAAGTCATTAATAAAAAATGCTGAAAAGTAAAGGACCAAGAATGGACCCTTGTGGGATACCCATACGGTTGTTTAAAAATAAGGATTTATCCTGGTGAACTTTTACACACTGTTCTCTATTCTGGAGATAAGATGCAAACCATTCTAATGTATCTGGAGAGAAGTTAAAAGATACCATTTTGGATAAAAGCAAACTGTGGTTGACAGTATCGAAAGCCTTTTTGAGGTCTAGAAAAACAGCCCCTACCACATTACCCCTGTCCAAGGACTGTTTGACATTTTCAATAAGGCAACAATTTGCTGTTTCTGTTGAGTATCCTGGTCTAAAACCAAATTGATGTGGATGAAGAAGTTGACTGTCTTGTAAATAGTCTATCAGCTGTGTAGCTACAACTTTTTCAAGAACCTTAGACAGGACTGGTAAAATAGAGATTGGGCGATAATTGCATATATCGTCTTTACTGCCTGATTTATAAACTGGTATGACGACAGCTTTTTTTCCAACCAGATGGAAATGTACTAGACCTAATGGAGAGATTAATGAGATGAGTCAGTGGTTTGATTAATATTTTGCTGTGCGTTTTGAGAAAGGAAGTGCTCATATTGTAGATATCATTAGTTTTTGAGTTTGACAGTGTTTTAACAATACCAGCAATTAACTCCTCATTTACCTCATCGATATGAAAAGAATCTGTTGAAAGTATTGATTTTGTGTTGTTGAGCACATTTGGTAGCACAAAGTTTTTTGTTAAGTCTTCCACAGAGTCCACAAAATATGAATTAAATTCATTTGCCAATGTAGCCTTGTCACTGACGGTCTTGCCATTGATTCTAAGTTCCTTTACCCCCTTCTGAACATTTTTTTATTAGTTAAGTTATTTAAATGCCTCCATAGGGAACTGTTGTTACCCTTTGCATGATCTATCAGTTTATTGTAATAAGATACTTTTGATTTTCGCAGCTCTTGTACCACTTTATTTCTTAAACTTTTGTACACAAGGTGATCATTTGTAGTTTAGAGGTTAATGATGTTTTCAATGCAGAGTCTCGCCTCTTCATAAGTTTTCTTATTTCATTATTTAACCATGGTAGGTTAATCTTCTGTTGTCTACTTTTAATTTGCTTTGTAAATTTTTCTATAGACTTTGTAATTGTTGCAGTTATAAAATTACAACAATCATCTACTTCATATATTGACATGAGCTGCTCCCAATTTTGATTCTCTAAGTAATGTTCAAACTCCGCAGTTTTTGATTTGGGAATAATAAAATTTAATTTGTCAATATCGACTCCCCCAAAATACTGTAGTCGCTTTTTAGTAAGTTTTCTGATAGCAAGAACCATGTTATGATCTGAGAGACCAGTTACAAGATTATAGGTTCTGGTTATTCGTTCTGGTTTATTAGCAAATACCATGTCAGTAAGTGTTCTAGATTGTTTGGTTATCCTGGTGGATCCTTTGATCATTTGTTGGTAATTAAATTTAGTCATGAGGCTTTTCAGTTTCTGTTTGTCCTTTTTATCAGACCAGTTAATATTAAAGTCACCATAAAATATTGTTTCTCTGCTCCTCTCAAGTTGTTTAACCAGATCACTTAATTCATTATAAAAAGAAGAATTGTGTGATGGTGGGTTGTACAATACTGCAATGTTGAAATTCATCACCGGTGAGAGACATACATTAACAGCTAAACATTCAAGTGAAGTATTCAAATCAATCAATTGACATTTAAATTTCTCTTTGATGTAAATTAAAACACCTCCTCCCCTCCCTACCTGCCTGTCTTTTCTAAAACACTGATAACCCACAATATCGATCATATTAGTGTCTATGTTCCTGTGTAGCCAGCTTTCTGAAAGCCAACGATAGTCCAGATTTGAGTCCAATATTATTAATATAGTCCCACCCCACATGCTCATACATAAAAATGATTGACAAAAGTTATAGCGTGCCAGAAAATGTACATACTTGCTTTGCATTTATCATTTTATATGACCATTAATATGTAAGTAGTGGAAAAATACTGTGAACTTGATTGTTCAAATATTGGACAACTACCTGTATGACTCAGAAACTGCCTGTATGACTCATGTACACTGCTTGTATAAAAGCTGTAAGACACTGAGACTGCCTCAGTGCAGTGCTGAATGTAATCATCGCCTGTACTCCTTGCGGCAAGTAAAACTCATAAAAGAATTCTTTGTGTCTTGAATCTTTATTGAGGTATGGACCTAATATACAGTCTTTTGAGGTTTCAGATTCTTGACATACATGGTCCTTCGAGCCGGAGGATGACAACTAGGGGTCGCTGGAGAGGACGCGTCCCCAGGTGAAAATCCGTGCACGGTCTGACTTCATCAGTCATTTGACTACCCGACTTCAGGGACCTGGTGGACAGCTGAGGCTCCATCGTCTCCTAGTGACATCCATCCTCGGATAAGAAGTAAGTGCACATTTTTGGTATATTTGAGGTTGCCGGACAGGGTCCAAAGAGGTTGGAATACCTGGACAGGGTCTAAAATAAGAGAATAACTGACAGGGTCTGTAACATATAGGTTGAAACACCTAGACTGGGTCTAAAATAGAATATCAGGTCGTCTGGGACGTAATGGTAATGTAAAGTAAGATACGTACATTTTTCCTGGTAAAAACTTTTATTGCTCGTAACGAATAAAATAAAATGGGAGGCTGTTGTGGCAAAAATTCCCGGGAGACGGGAAAACAAAAAAGACGAGAAGAAACGGCGACTCGCACCGTGAAAAATTACAATAAGAGACAAAAATGCAATGTAAAAAATCCTGAGAAATATCTTACAAATTGGAGAAGTCAATATGGATTTGAGCCTACACTGAATGTCGACGAGTGCTCCGTTTTAGTGGCTACCGTCGAACAGAAACATAAGAACAGTAAAAAGACGGGTAAAAGTAATCCAGAAGTTCAATGTGCGACGTTATGGTTTAACGCGGCAACAGACATACAAACCAAAAATAAGAAAAGCCAACAGGGAAAAAGGAATGAGTCAGGATGCGTTAAAACCCAAATGAGTGAAAAACCGCTCCTTTCCAAACCGGATCGGGGGGATCCTTGCTATCTGTACTATTTGTACAGATAGTAACATCAAGATTCTTTGCCCATGTGAGTGCAGAGATCAAAGCAAGCAATTCAGCCATTTGAGCTGATGCAGGCTGTGGAACATTTTCCACAATCAGAATTTCAGTCAATGTTGTCACAGCGTAAGCAGTGGATGTTGACCCATCAGGCCTTTTTAAAGATGAGCCATCAGTAAAGAGCCACAAAGAATTTGGTAGGGGCGTGTTATGCAAATCAGGGTGTGGCAAATATTGACGCAGGGACTGCTGAACACAGTCATGGTCAAAAACACTGCTATCATTAGAAGAGGGGCGCATGCGCACGCAGCGACCGGCAGCTGGTGAAAAAGTATGTCGTCTGTGTGTCTTGTTTTATGCACTTTAATGTGTTTTTACGATATTCTCTGTGTCGTTTCTGTCCTGGAATGTTTGTGGACTGTATGGTGAAGAGCTCCTAGGTTCCATCAACATGGACTACCTCCCCTTTTTTGCACTGCTGCTACTTGTCCTCTGGCTCTTTGTCTCTGAAGTAAACGCGTTTGGCATCATGGCGGGCAGGATACATTATTCCAGGGACATGTTGCTGCATTTAAACACGGTTGATGCAGCAGCTGTGATTGAGCCTAAGCCGCAACTGCCAGACTTTATTTTGAGAGACGTTCATGGACACAGCGGTGAAAAGAGAGATGGGAGAGACGGAAGAAAAAAACGCGGAAAACGTGGAGGAGTGAAATTACGCCTGAGAAGACGTCAGTTTGGTAACATTCCTCTTCCTTCTATGATTTTTGGGAATGTACAGTCTCTGAGAAACAAGGTGGATGAAATTCAAGGGAATGTACGCTACCAGAAGGACTTTAAAAACTGCTGCGTCATGGCCTTCACCGAATCTTGGCTTAATGCGCATGACCGAGATGCAGACCTGTGGATTGACGGCTTTGGAGCCCCGCTGCGCTTGGATCGGCAGGAAGAGGTAACGGGGAAATGTCAGGGGGGCGGCGTATGTTTATACATTAATAAGCAGTACTGCACATCTGTCACGGTCAGAGAGCGCATCTGTACACCCGATGTGGAGCTGCTGTCTGTGTCACTATGCCCCTTTTATTTGCCTCGCGAGTTCCCCCAACTTTTCATCACAACTGTGTACATTCACCCGAGGGCAGACGCTGACTCCTCCTGCAGCACAATCTTTGATGTGATCCAGCAGCTGCAATCAATTTCTCCAGAGGCGCCAAACTTCATTCTTGGGGATTTTAACCATGTTTCTTTAAAGAAGACACTTAAAAACTTTTATCAGTATGTCTCCTGCCCAACCAGGCGAAAAAAGACATTGGACCTGTGCTATGGATCCATAGAGAGGGCCTATAAATCACTCCCCCTTCCTCCTGTAGGATCTTCAGATCACAACTGTGTACATTTGCTGCCCACATATAAAACTGCTCTCAGAAGGTAAGGTAGAGACGAGAGACATTGATGTGTGGACAGAGGATACAGTGCACAGCCTCCAGGAATGCTTTGACTCTACAGACTGGGAGATGTTCACACTGGCCTGCGGGGATGATTTGGACTCTTTGGTGGACGTCACATGCTCATACATGGCTTTCTGTAAAAATAAGATTGTTCCACGTAAACGTGTCAAAATATATCCCAACAACAAGCCATGGGTTACAAAATCAGTTAAATCCTGCTTAGAGAGGAATGCACTTGCCTTTAAACAGGGGTCTGTTTCTGAGCTACAGGTTGCCACAAAAGAGCTGAAATCCAAAATTTTAAGAGCAAAACAGAATTATAAATCAGAATTGAAAAGCAAAATGGCAACAAAGAAACTTGGTTCAGCCTGGGCCAGTATGAAAACTAATTGCTGGCTTTCAGAGCACAGAGCGCAGTAATCATGTGTTTTTTAGATGGTTTTAATTCAGACACAGAGCTGGCTAATGCTCTTAATTGTTTTTATGGTCGTTTTGACTCCTTTGATTTTAGCACTGAAACCCGAGATTTGAAAACAGAAACTCAAAGACAATCAGCACTTTAATATTGAGGTGCAGATGTTAAAGGGAGTTCTGCGCTGTAAAAGTGAACAAAAGTCAGGGCCCTGATAATATATGTGGGCACTTGGTAAAGTCCTGTGCACGTGAACTGAGTCCTATATTTCATTACATTTTCAATAAATCCTTACAAACACAACATGTGCCTAAGATCTGGAAAGAAGCCGTGGTTGTTCCCGTTCCAAAATCCAGCTGTCCTAAAACGGTAAATGACTTTAGACCAGTTGCTTTGACTTCAATTTTAATGAAAATTTTTGAAAAACTGGTCAGATGTGAGGTCCTAAAGCAGACTGAGCATGCATTGGATCCTCTGCAGTTTGCCTATAGGCCTCACAGAGGATTGGAGGATGCCACTGTCACTCTGTTTAACATGCTTTTTAAACATCTGGATGTTAATGGGACACACGCCAGGCTTTTATTTGTGGACTTTTCCTCCGCCTTTAATACAATCCAACCTCATATCTTAGTTGAAAGGCTCCTGCAACAATTTGATTTGAGCAATAATCTGGTGGGTTGGATTCTGGATTTCTTAACCAACAGGACACAGAGAGTAAGGGTCAATGGTACATTGTCTGACCTAAAGTGCTCTTCTACTGGCTCTCCTCAGGGGTGTGTGTTGTCACCACTACTCTTCATCCTGTACACAAATATGTGTCGGAGCAGACATGACAACAGACACATCATAAAGTATGCTGATGATTCAGTTATTGTCAGTCTCCTCCAGGATGGTGAGAGTGGCCACGGCCTAGTAGCTGATGATTTTGTTCACTGGTGTGAGGATTCCTACCTGCAGCTGAATACGACAAAAACTAAAGACATGATTATTGACTTTAGGAGGAAAACTCCCAGGCACAAAGTCACCGTACTAAAAGGCCATACCACCGAATGTGTACAATCCTACAAATATCTTGGGACGATTATTGATAGTAATTTAAACTTTGAAGAGAACTGTGAAAGGGTGTGCAAAAAGGGTCAGCAACATTTGCATTGCTTGAGAAAACTTGCACGCTTCCAAACTGACCAAACCATAATGAGAATGTTTTATCGGGCTTTTATTGAATCTGTTTTATCCTTTTCTTTAGTGTCATGGTTTGGTCAGATAAAACTGAAACAGAGGAAATCCTTGGATCAGGTAGTTAGATGGTCCAGGTCGTTTGCTTGTGAGCCACAGCTGAGCCTGACATCCCTGGACACCAGACAAGTACAGAGGATTGCTACCTCCATTTTAAATGATGACTCCCACCCTTTGCACTGCAACTTGTCAGCTTCTTCCCTCAAGACGGAGGTTTGCTGTCCCAAAAAGTAAAACCCAGCGCTAACCAAAACAGCTTTGTTCCTGCTGCTGTCAAAGAGTTGAACAAGCTGTAACAATATATTGCACATAATTTAGGTACCTATTTATTAACTCCATTTTATATTTACTTATTTTTGTAGGATGTTACTTGTATTCTAAATATTTTATTGAGTTTTAGACCTTTGAGTTTTTAACCTCATTGACTCGTTTTTAACTTTTAATATGACTCTTCTCTCTTACCTCTGGTTTTTCTCTCATCTCTTTGTCTTTTTATACCCTGATTGATGGAGCCTTGAGTATTTTTATCATGTTTATAGTCAATTTCATGTGTGCCTGTGTTTGTGTCTATGTTGATGTAATTGTTGGCTTGTAAATATGATGTCACCAGACTGCAAAACAAATCTACCTACAGGTACAAATAAAGTAACCTGAACCTGAACCTGCATACTGCTACTTGGAACTTGCGTGGTTTTGTTACCTCCACCGGAAAACCAGTCAAACATCAACAACAGTTGATACAATTACGGGAGGCCTTAATGTTACCACGCTCTGTGTCCATTGTTCACTGCCCTGCCCACACTAACAACACTGATTTGCTTATCTGTGGTAATTGCTTGGCTGATAATGCTGCTCATTGTGCTGCTCTGGGCCTTTTGGGAACCGTCTGCTTCATTGATGATGTTGATGTTGATGTTTTAAAAGACTGTCAAAGCAATATGGAACTTCCTCCTGATGCATGTCAAAATGATTCAGGTATATTTTGCATGCCTGATGGAAAAATTGTTCTGCCACCCACATTGTACAAATGGATGCCTTGGTTGTCACATGGCCCAGGCCAGGTTGTCAACAGGAGGGATGATGAGGATGTTGAAAAAAAACACTTTCTCTGTCCTAATATTTTGAAGGAAGCAAAGAAAACATGCCAAAAATGCATAAATTGTCTTCAAAATAATGCTCAACGAGCAATGAGAACAAGGCAAGGATCATTCCCTGCACCAAAAGAACCTTTCAGTCAATGGTGTATGGATTTTATTGAATTAGGTAAACATGGGAAACTACAGTATTGCCTGGTGTTGATTGACACTGTGATGATGGAGTGTCACCACTGTATGACTTGTTGTATGTGTGATTGTGTTGTATTTATAATAGGGTAAATGTTATTATGATTGTTTGTAAAAGTTGCACACATTATTTTGGGATGTCTTTTGTTTAATTTGAATGCCCTTGGGAGATAATTGTATGGTTAAGTATTTGGTAAAATAATTGATAATTTATTTCACATACCTTTGCCAACATGCTTCCTGTGGGTGTCCGGGCAAAAGACTCCGTTAGGGGTTGAGGGCCTTATATAGGACACCAGCAGGAAGGAAGCATGTATGGTAGTTGGAGGGGGCGGTTTAGCTTTGTAAAAAGGGTTTTGAATTATTTATTTGAATTATTTATATTGTTATTGTTGTTATTGATTGTTATTTATTATATGTTATTTATATTGTATAGGTGGGAAAATATTTATGTATTTTAGAGATTAGTGGGTATGTGCAAACAATGGAAATGTTTATTGTTTTACCTGGGGTTATGTAGGGGCTAATCAGCCCTAATTATCTCCAGTTAGTATAAAAACAGGTGTTGAAGCGGCAGTGAATAAAGCAGAGTGGAGAGTTTTAAGCAGGTTTAATTAAGTCATAACCGCCTTCACAGGATCCCCACTCAGGTGCAAGTGTAGAGGACCGGAGCGGGATCCTCAGACTCTCAAGATGAGGGGGACACAGAGTGTGTGTCCAGCAGCAGCAGTTGAAGAGAGAGAGTGAGAGAGGGTGAGCATGGGTACAGTGCAGTATATATACCTAACTACAACAATACATAAAAGAGCATTCCCAGCAGTTGGGTATGATCAAAGAGATTGCAGAACAGGCATGAGACATTTGCCATTTGAGGAGACATACATCAACAATAGGCAGATTGCTGGCCTCTGCTCCAGCTGCAAGACAAAGAGGTTACAAGGCACATCTACATATTGATCTCAGTCTCTAGGTCACAGTAAGGACAGGACACATGAACACAATGCATGAAAGGCACATTAACATCACAGGTAGTGAGCCAGAAGAAGCAGGCTGCCTGTAGGACATTAATACACACATTTCACTGTTCTGTTAATTGCTCTAGCCGAGCGCTGTGTCTGTCCAGTCTGTTGTGGGGGTTACACCCAACCGCCACAGTGTGATGATTGATAATGGTGTGTTCGTTCTTTGTGGATTGTTGCTGAGAATCGTGTTGGATGTTTCTGGAACTATTTACCTGTAAGTTATGAAAATAAAAATTGACTAATTGAAAATTGAAATCTGGCCTCGCCTCGCAGTTACAATGTTGACAGATACCTTTACAAAATAGACAGAAATACATCCAACATCCTCAGCAAATGCAGCATTTTGTGTGCAGGGACCTTGGCTGGACCATGTTTTTTCCCACTTTTGGGATTCCAGAATTGATTTATGCAGACAAGGGCACTCATTTCACAGCACAAACACTCCAACATTTAGTTCAAGGCTGTAGGAAGGCCAGATCAAATTTCATACTGCTTACCACCCACAAAGTGCAGGGCCTTGTAGAAAAGAAAAAATGCCACTGTGAAACAAATGCTTGCAAAGGTCATGAAGGACACAGGCAAAGCATGGCCAGAAGCCTTAAAAATAGTAAAAATGACTATAAATACCATACCTGATGCCAAAACAGGACTGTCACCTTTTGAATGTGCATTTCATAGACCGTATTTGCTGCCAGAAATAAAGCCCTTGACATCCTCAAATAAATACAGTGATTTGGTAACCCATTTGAGGAAGGCATGTGAGAACAAAGACTATATTGATTCTGTCAGATCTCTCTCTGCTCCACAGGAGGGACAAGATAACCCTCTGCAACCTGGTGATTACATCTTCATCAAAAACCACCACCGCCAGCATTGGAACTCAGTAAGGTGGCTTGGACCAGACTAGGTGCTGTTGACCACCCCCACTGCAGTGTGTATTGCTGAATGACCATCTTGGATTCACCTTTCACACGTTAAGAGACTACGGGTGCCTGTAAGTGAACTGACCTGCTTCCCTGAGTAAGTCCAGCTACAAAGGGGATACACCCCTCAGTGTGTGGGGTAATAGTGGCCCCCTCCATTTAGGGAGATCGTCTCAAACCTGGTAAAGAAAGAGGCCCGGAGGGGTACTCTCTCAGGTAGAAACATGGCACTAAAGGTGTTGCTAACTTTGTGTTTTGTACTGCTTATGACTGTGGGATGGTGGTCATTCCCGGCTCTAAGAAACCCTCAGGACACAGGTGGAAACAACCCACGGGGGCGACTAAAGAGAGGACTTGTTGACCACAGCACCCACCTACACAACGAGTGGTATAAGTTAGCTAAGTTGACTGCAACGACATACAACGCTTCAAATTGTTTTGTGTGCTCTATTGTTCCTCATCATGCACGTCACAGTCCTGTTTTGACAGCCAAACCAGCTAATTGAACAGATTCCATTTGCATTCTTGCTGCGTATTCATTTTACCCATATAAGGAGACATTCTTTAGAGAATTTATCCTTTTTTTTTTCCTTTGAAAGACAAAAGTAAAATAGAAAGATGTCTTTACCTTCTTTACATGTTTCAACTGCACTGCAGCCTTCATCAGAAGAGTCAGCTGATTGCTGCCAGGTGACATTTATCAGCTGATTTTCGTAGGCGGGGCCAGCTCAGCAGATCTGTCAGATCCACCGAGCCGGCCCCGCCTCCCGGCTCGAAAGCCCTTCTAAAACCTCTATTAGAAAGCAATAAAATCACAAAGGACGCATATGATCACCTGATCCCCACAGCCAGCATCACCCCTCGGATTTATGGAACACCGAAAATACATAAAAAGGATATCCCACTACGGCCAATAATAGACAGCATTGGATCAGTCACATACAACTTATCAAAAGCCCTAGCTGAAATCATCAAACCCCTCCTTGGACTATCAGACTTTCACTGCAAAAATTCAAAAGAGCTGGCACAAGAACTCAAAGACATAAAAATAGAATCAGACGAGATCCTCATCTCACATGACGTCATCTCTTTATTCACAAAGACTCCTATTGACGTCACACTACATATAGTGCAAGAACGCCTCAACAAGGACAGTACCCTAAAAAGACGCACCAACCTCACAGTCCATGACATATCCAAATTACTACAGTTTGTTGCAAAATCCACTTATTTTCAATTCAGAGGAAAATCTACAAACAAAAAGAAGGATTTGCAATGGGAGACCCACTATCAGCCATCATGAGCAGTTTTTTTATGGAGGATCTGGAAAATAAAGCCATCAACACAGCACCCACAATATGCAAACCCACCCTTTGGAAGAGATACGTAGATGACATTCTGGAAAAAATAAGGAAAGGACATACACAAGAACTCACTGACCATCTGAACAGTACAGACAGTACGGGGAACATAAAATTCACACACGAAGAGGAGGAAAATGGCACCATAGCCTTTCTGGACATGAAAATCCACCACAACGAGGACGGCAGCATAAAAATCACAGTCTACAGGAAACCAACCCACACAGATCAATACCTACTTTGGACATCGGAACACCCCACAGCACACAAGCTATCAGTCGTCAGGACATTATATGAACGAGCCACCATCATCACGGAACAAGAAGACAGACAGGAAGAGGAAAACCACATAAAACATGCACTTATACGCTGCCAATATCCAGTATGGGCCATAAACAAAGGGAAACAGCAAGTCAAAAACAAAGAAAATAAACAGGACACAAGACATAGAACAAAAGCTGAAATCAAAAACAAGGACACCATAAATATACCATACATACGAGGGATCACGGAACCAATTCAAAGGATCATGAAAAAATACAAAATAAACACAGCAGTCAAACCACACAAAAAATTAAGACAGTTATTAGTACACCCCAAGGACAGAATAGAACAAGACAATAAATGCAATGTATTATATGAAATATCATGCAGATCATGCAACAAAACCTACATTGGAGAAACCGGAAGATTATTCACCACAAGAAAAAAAGAACACCAAAAGGAATGTGAGAAGGAAACGCAAGGACGACTCACAAGATCACAAAAAGAAAAAGCAGAACAAGAAACATTAAAATCAGCTATATCGGACCACTGCAAAAGAAATAATCACATCATGGACTGGGACAACACAAAAATTATTGGATCGGAGAGCAACAGACACAAACGTTGGATCAAGGAGGCAATAGAGATCAGAAAGCGGGGAAAAGACACCATGAACCGAGATGAGGGGGCCTTTATGCTTTCTCACACCTGGGACCACATTCTCCAGAGACCATCTGACGGCGGGAGGCGGGGCCGGCTCGGTGGATCTGACAGATCTGCTGAGCTGGCCCCGCCTACGAAAATCAGCTGATAAATGTCACCTGGCAGCAATCAGCTGACTCTTCTGATGAAGGCTGCAGTGCAGTTGAAACATGTAAAGAAGGTAAAGACATCTTTCTATTTTACTTTTGTCTTTCAAAGGAAAAAAAAAAAGGATAAATAATTAAAAGAAGACAAAATGAACCTGTTTGACGTATTCTTTAGAGAAACCATGCCAAACTGCACTTACAGTATTATAACCCTGATCCAACCTCCACTGATTGGAGATTGCCAAAGAACTTCACCAGTTTTGTTAACAGGACTAATATGAAGTCATTTTCCTTAGCACGGGATCCACCACAGGTTCCTTTTTGTTTTAAGAGAAATTGCACTAGTAAGAGCGGTACATATTGGCAGGATGCAGCTAATCTTTTAGGCAATAGCCAGTGTATCGAAAATTTCCCTATTGCCACTTTCAGTGAGGACGTGGCCAAACATAAGTATTGTAATGGTACTGGTCAATCATGTAATACTAAAGGTGTCCCCACCTGGAACTTGACAGCTATTGCAAAGGAAGCCCCAGGCTGGTGGTTTGGCTCACCAGGCCTTAATATTAGGGTTCCAGGCGAAACCGGGTATCCCTGCCTGAGAGATTACGTTTGGGTGTGTGGCCATAAGGTTTATTTGTGGCTCCCCAAACGATGGTGTGGTACCTGTTACATGGCAAAAATGATCCCAGCTTCATATGTATTTACCACGAACATTACTGCTTTAAATACTGCGTCCCATTCTAGAACAAAAAGATCTGCAGAGTCCACCAAATCACCTCCTTTGATAAACGATCTTCACGGTGTTTTTATGACTGCGTTCCCTATGTATGGAATTGCTTACTTGAGCCACAGAATGAATGACATGTATTGGGCATTGGAAAATCTTACTGATGTCATTACTGACCTTGCTGTTTTCATTAAAAAGGATCCAGAAAAGGCAGCCATGAAAGTTATGATAACTCAGCACAGTCTCGCTCTTGATTTATTGCTTTCTGAGAAAGGAGGTGTATGTGCTATCATTGGAGAACATTGTTGCACTTTCATCCCTGACTCCTCTGACAATATTACCGCAATAATTAGCAGATTGCATGGTTTGCGCCAACATCTAGATAGCCTAAAGGATGTACCCCAAAACTGGAACCTGTCTTCTTGGTTCCTTTCTGGTCAATGGTGGCAAGTTACTTTAAAATGGTTAATCCCAGTGCTAGTTGTGTTGATCATATTTTGTGCTGTTTATGTGTGTCATTCCCTGCATTAGATCTATGATAAATAGAGCTCTTACACAACACACTTTTATGTTACAGACTATGATGTTAGCAAACGATGCCAGGGGCCAGTATTTTCCCCTTCCTAAGACTGAGGATAATTTTCGTTCTGATTGTGATGCCTGTGATCAATCTCCTGTGTAATTGACTTTTGATGCAAATGATGTACATGTAGAAAATCAGTAAAGCTGAAGTTACATGTTACTGATAAATAAAGGCATCTGCCCAAAGTAGTTATAAAATGATAACAGGAGGGAAATGTCAGAAAATGTACATACTTGCTTTGCATTTATCGTTTTATATGACCATTGATATGTAAGTAGTGGAAAAATACTGTGAACTTGATTGTTCAAATATTGGACAACTGCCTGTACGACTCAGAAACTGCCTGTATGACTCATGTACACTGCTTGTATAAAAGCTGTAAGACACTGAGACTGCCTCAGTGCAGTGCTGAATGTAATCATCGCCTGTACTCCTTGCGGCAAGTAAAACTCATAAAAGAATTCTTTGTGTCTTGAATCTTTATTGAGGTACGGACCTAATATACAGTCTTTTGAGGTTTCAGATTCTTGACATAGTGCCACCTACTGCTCACAGAAAGTACTGCGCCAAACGGTTTACTTTATTATTCACGCAGTGCTTGCTGCGATGACAGGAAATTTTCTAAGCCAGCTAGGTATGACAGGCGCTGGGGTCCGTGGTTGTGCAGGGACCGAGGGTCCGCTTACAGCTGCTTGCTGCTTTAATTGTTCAAATGCTTTTTTTTTCTTCCTGTCTATCTAAGATCTCATTTTTGGGGTAGTCAGCATGCATGAAAACTCAACATTTTTTGCAGGGACCTCAAGACTGGTGAAAAATTGAATATTTTGGAGGAAATATGAATGACCCCACAAAAATAGCTCTACAGTGCCACCTAACATGTGAAGTCAATGGGGAGTGGCACACTCTTACTTTTGCGTAGAAAGATGACAGTCAGGGGAGATATTTATCATGTGAAGACATACAAAAAGCTCCATAGAAGTGATGGTCTACACCAGGGGTGGGCAATCATGTGCCACGGAGGGCCATTCTACTGCAGGTTTTCTGTTTCACCCAGTCTCTTCTGCAGGTGTTTTCCATGATTAGCAATCCTTAAAGCTGATCAGAGCACACACCTGCTGAAGAGACTGGGTGGAACAAAAAACTTGCAGTGGAATGGCCCTCACTGCCCACCCCTGGTCTACACCCAACAGGAAGTTGGCCATTTTGGCAGGAAGTGGCAGTGACCTGATTTCCACCTCACGCATTTGATCGAACTCGTCCTTGGGTTTTTGTCCGACTAAGCTCATTTGTG
Source organism: Pholidichthys leucotaenia (assembly GCA_020510985.1). Lineage (NCBI taxonomy): Eukaryota > Metazoa > Chordata > Actinopteri > Cichliformes > Pholidichthyidae > Pholidichthys > Pholidichthys leucotaenia. Next base: position 313,515,227 of record CM035837.1, on the reverse strand, counting down.
GTGACAATCATCTATACCCACATGCCATTAAAAGTTATTGAACACTTTTCCAAAAGTTCGACGGTTTGGCCGTAGGGGTGTGGCAATGTTTGATGCCTTGCCATGATCATTCTGTGTCCATTCTGAAGGCAATAACTCTGGTATGCATTATCGGATTTCAACCAAATACAATATTATGGCTATCAGTCCAATTCCAAACAGTTCTATAGAACAATATTCATAGATATCTACAGCACCACCTAGATACCTCGGGAATGGAATGTTGGATTGGCATCAAGATAGGTATGGTGTATATGGGTATGTCTCCCAACAGTTACAGCTATGAATCTTCATGAGTAGCAATACCGCCCTCTCTTGGAGACATAAAGGTTACACCAAAGGTTTTCTTCAATATCTCTGAAATAAATAGTCTGATTGGCACCATTTATGGTGACAATCATCTATCACCCACGCACCATCAAAAGCATTTCAAAACTTTTCCAAATGCCTGACGGTTTGGTGGAAGGGGCGCGGCCAGGTTTGCAGTATCGCCATCATCCTTCCAATGGCTTTTATTCTGGCATACATTGACTGATTTCAACCAAATTTTGTGTGGTGAATAGGTAGCCAATACTGATAATTTATATAATAAAGAATGACACATAGCGACAGCACCCCCTACCGCCAATGTACAGGAAGTTGCTATAACTCACATGTAGAATGTCTGATTGCTGTTAAACTTTATATATGATACTACTAAGTCCCAGATAAGATTTTACTAATGATAACATACATAGCTATACCGCTCCCTAGGAAGAAAACAAAGCTTTATAACTCAGGCATACTTTGTCCAAATTCAACCAATTTTTGTGTGGTGCATTGGTAGCCTAAATTGAACCTTTGTATAATGAAAAATGACACATAGTTTTAGCACCCCAGCACAAAAAACAAAGCCTTTTAACTCTGAAATACTTAGTCCAAATTCAACCAAACTTTGTGTGACGCATGGTTTACTAACACTGAACATTTCTATAATGAACAATTACACATCTCTAGCACCCCCTTGAAGAAAAACAAAGCTTAATAACTCTCTCATACTTTGTCCATAGTCAACCAAATTTAGCATGTTGAATGGGCAGCCAATGGTGAACATTTCTTTAATATACTGTACAATGAGATGCACCAGTAGCGCCCCTACCGCCAATGGACAGGAAGTTGTCATAACTCACACGTACAGTGCATCTGGAAAGTATTCACAGCACTTCACTTTTTCTACATTTTGCTATGTTACAGGCTTATTCCAAAATAGATGAAATTCATTTTTTCCCTTAAAAACTGAGCCACCACTCCTCACCGGAGTGGTGGCTCAGTTGGTAGAGCACCCGCCCCACACCCGGGAGGCAGGGGTTCAAATCCCGACTGGGTCATGCCGAAGACCATATAAAAGTGAAACTTCCTGCCGTCCAGCTTGGTGCTCAGCAATAATGGAATGGAGGAGGGAAATTTGTGGCGGTGCCTTGCATGGCAGCGGCCCTCTGATTCTGCACTTGGGGTGTGTGTGATTAACACAGTAGATAGGTAAAACACAATCTTGTTCTACTGTACATGATCGGTTGTACAGTTGAATGACAATAAGGGTGATTTAATTTAATTAATAATTTAATTTAAAATTCTACACACAAGACAATACAAAAAAAATTGAGATTTTTGCAAATTTATTAAAAATAAATTTAAAAAAAACTAAGAAATCACATGTACATACAATAAGTATTCACAGCATTTGCCATGAAACTCAAAATTGAGCTCAGTTGCATCCTGTTTCCACTGATCATCCTTGAGATGTTTCTATAGCTTAATTGGAGTCCACCTGTGGTAAATTCAGTTGATTGGACATGATTTGGAAAGGCACACACCTATCTATATAAGATCCCACAGTTGACAGTGCGTGTCAGAGCACAAACCAAACATGAAGTCAAAGGAATTGTCTGTAGACCTCTGAGACAGGATTGTCTCGAGGCCCAAATCTGGGGAAGGGTACAGAAAAATTTCTGCTGCTTTGAAGGTCCCAATGAGCACAGAGGCCTCCATCACCTGTAAATAGAAGAAGTTCGGAACCACCAAAACTCTTCCTAGGGCTGGTCGGCCGTCTAAACTGAGCAAATGGGGGAGAAGGGCCTTAGTCAGGGAGATGACCAAGAACCCGATGGTCACTTTGTCAGAGCTCCAGTGTTCCTCTGTGGAGAGAGGAGAACCTTCCAGAAGGACAACCATCTCTGCAGTAATCCATCAATCGGGCCTGTATGGTAGAGTGGCCAGACGGAAGCCACTCCTTAATTAAAGGCACATGGCAGCCCACCTGGAGTTTGTCAAAAGGCACCTGAAGGACTCTCAAATCATGAGAAACAAAATTCTCTGGTCTGATGAGACAAAGATTAAACATCTTTGGTGTGAGTGCCAGGTGTCATGTTTGGAGGAAACCAGGTACCGCTCATAACCATGCCAATGGTGGTGGCAGCATCATGCTGTGGGGATGTTTTTCAACGGCAGGTACTGGGAGACTAGTCAGGATAGAGGGAAAGATGAATGCAGCAATGTACAGAGACATCCTGGATGAAAACCTGCTCCGGAGCGCTCTTGACCTCAGACTGGGGTGACGGTTCATCTCTCAGCAAGACAACGACCCTAAGCACACAGCCAAAATATCGAAGGAATGGCTTCAGGACAACTCTGAATGTCCTTGAGTGGCTCAGCCAGAGGCCAGACTTGAATCCAATTGAACATCTCTGGAGAGGTCTGAAAATGGCTGTGCACTGATGCTTCCCACCCAACCTGATGGAGCTTGAGAGGTGCTGCAAAGAGGAATGGGCCAAACTGCCCAAAGATAGGTGTGCCAAGCTTGTGGCATCATATTAAAAAAAAACAATTTGAGGCTGTAATTGCTGCCAATGGTGCATCAACAAAGTATTGAGCAAAGGCTGTGAATACAGTGTGATTTCTTAATTTTTTATTTTTAATAAATTTGCAAAAATCTAAAAAAAACCAAACTTTTTTCATGTTGTCGTTATGGGCTACTGTGTGTAGAATTTTGAGGAATAAAATGAATTTAATCCCTTTTGGAATAAGGTTGTAACATAACAAAATGTGGAAAAATTGAAGCGCCGTGAATACTTTCCGGATGCACTGTACATCATCCAAATGGACCCAAACTTGATATACCACCCAGAACAGAGTTATATGACTATACCACATATAACTATAGTGCCCCCTAGGTTAAAAAAAAAAAAAAAACATTTATTGCAATGGCATAGCTTGTCTAAATTCAAACAAATTTCCTGTCAGGAACCAAGCCGACTTGATTTCCTCCGGCTTGGTCCTGAGCTCTCTGTGGGTCTTGGTGCCATTGTGTATGTATGTATAGTATGTATTTCAGTGTTTTTTCCATATCCATAGCCACTGCCTGACCGGCAGCTGTTAGACAGCCGCTGCGACCTACTTTCTGTGAACACTGCTGACAGTCTGCAGGTCCGGCTACGCCCCCCCCCCCTCTCTCTCTTTTCCATCAGCTGTTCTCAGCCCCCTTAATCGTCTTTCCCGTGCCTTGACCAGGTGTGCCCAATTTGTGGAGCCAGCAATGCATGTACTTTAGCAGCCTTTTTCCAGTCATGCATTGCTGGGTCATTAACTGAATGGTTTACCGACTGAAGTGTCTAGTCGCATATAACCTGAAGAATTACGAAGGATTAGCCACCTCCACTGCAGCTGTGGTTCTGTGTGTCCATCGAGCAATGCTGGTGTTCTGCCATTTTACCATAGGTCATCAGAATACCATAGCCGTATGTTAAACTGATAGCTATAGCTATCGGTTTAGCATACTTTGTCAGAAGAGCATATCTGTAGTTTATACAGTGCTATGATGTTCTGATGGGTACAGAAAACTACAAAATAAGTAGACTTTCATACAGTACAACTGCAATGCATTAAGACAAAAGAACAACATAACATTTAATAAAACATAGCAAATTTAGTTCAGTACACAGGCATGGACTGTCCGCCATTTTTGCCAGTACGGCGGCAATTTTTTAAGTTAACTGCAACCTGACTATTTAACAGATGCACTGCAACAACAAAATCAGATACATCAGCTGCATCTATGCTGAAATGATGAGCAGAAGTGTATTTCCTGTTACTACGCATGCGTGCGCATGCTGTGCGTGCGTAGTAAACCCAGGCTATGTTATTCTGATGACCTATGGTAAAATGTCAGAAAACCTGCTCTGGGAGGCGCTGGTGTTTAATCACTTCTCCTCATACGTTCACTGGGCGATGCCGGCCCAGGAACGTCCCATGTAAGTGTTTGCCTTTTTGTATATTTTCACCCTTTTGGGACTGCCTGTTTATTCTTTAATAAATGTGTGTGGTGCAACTCTGTGCTTAAATCCTTCTTATTTCACCCCTTGCTGTGTGCAATGAGAAAGCGCACGGGAGGGTCTATGACATTTCCTGGTGAAATTTTCACCAGAAGTGGTCTTTAGGCTATGGATAAACATATTATCCACCGGAGTGGTGGCTCAGTTGGTAGAGCATCCGCCCCACACCCGGGAGGCAGGGGTTCAAATCCCGGCCGGGTCATGCCGAAGACCATATAAAAGTGGAACTTCCTGCTGTCCAGCTTGGTGTTCAGCAATAATGGAATGGAGGAGGGAAATTTGTGGCGGCGCCTTGCATGGCAGCGGCCCTCTGATTCTACACTTGGGGTGTATGTGATTGACACAGTAGATAGGGAAAACACAATCTTGTTCTACTGTACATGATTGGATGTACAGTTGAATGACAATAAAGGGTGATTTAATTTATATTTTTGAGGTTATTCACGAGCTTATACAGTACCTCTGCCAAGGCGCTATCTTGCAATGTATAGATGGACAGATGGACGGACTGATGATGGATGGCAGTATGGATGGATGGGCGAATGGATTGGTGGACGAATGGATGGCAGATGAATGGGCATATGGCATCATGAAAGGATGGATGAACAAAGAGCGGGAGGGAGGAATGGAGCCTGTGCGGAGTTATGCACTCTGAGTGGCAAGGCTTGGGTCTAGCAAGGATGTGAAAGCCCGTTTATCACTGCTTGCAGCTTTAATATTTATATTATATTTAATCTTGGGTCCCTGTATATTCAAAATCATATCTCCTCTTCGTTCTCTGTATTATGCACCTGTGCTACATTTTGTCATATTGAAATTCCACTTTGTCACAAGTTGAATATTTATTCCCCCTCATCAGTCACAAAGACATTTTTCCAAGCTTACAACCCATTTCAAAAGTAAAAAATAATTATTTTTATTTGTATCCTGTATTGATAAATTATTGTGGAGCTCATTGTTGATAATAATAATATTAGATTGCATACATAGTGCCTTTCATGATGTCCAAAGCACTTTACAGTGAGTCCATTATTCATTTACTCCACAGACAGACAATGGTAACCTACCTCTGCAGCTGCAGCTTGCCTGGGGGAGACTTGCCTGAGGGAAACATGGCTGCCAATCTGCACCAATGGCCTCTCTGACCACCACCAAGCATTTATTCATATTTACACCAGTGTCACAGACACTAGAGGCAAGGTGGGTGAAGTGTCTTGCCAAGGACACTGTTACGTCTGAGAATGAGGGACGGCGGAAGCGGTGGCTGTGCTGAATGGTGGTTTTATTAATACAGCTGGTAGCACGTGGAACACACAAACATTAGCTAGTAAGCTAGCAAAACAGGGGTACAGGCTAGTAGCAGGCTAGAGGTGGAGCGCCAAAGAGGCCGAGCTTCCACCAACATTCCCTTATTATAGGCACGGAGTGATGACATCACCTGTGCCTGCGCCATCACGTCCATGCTGCGTGTTGTTATTATGGGCATACATAGCATTCACCTCCCCCCTGGGAAAACACAAAACCATTATGAATGTTATGGCGGGCATTAGAAAAACCTGAACCTAAACAGGTGGACTACTGGTAGACACTGCACGGTTGAGTGGGTTATTCTGCCACTGTAGTCAACCGTGCTCTGCCTAAATATTTTAAAACAGAGTCATTAGTTACAGTCCAACTTCAGGGGGCCTCTGGCTAGCCCATAGTGGATGCAGCCCTGGAGGTGCTGGCCATAGCGGACCTGGGTGCCATCTTGTTGGAATCATGGCTCGCTCGTTAACAAAGTCCCAGCTCGGATCCCACACTAGCTGGGTCGGCTCCAGCGTTGCGTCTTCATCCGAGGCAGTTGCTGATTTTACCCTCCGCAGATGGCTGGCGTGCCATCTCAAACCATCAGCCATGCGGAAGGTGGCTGGCCCCAGCTGCGCAATGATCATCATCGGCGGTAACTGGAGCATCTGCAGGTCCAGGCGTTCAGATCGGCGTACCCAAACCCAATCAAATACTGCGAGTGGCAATCTGCTCGGCTGTGCTCAGCGCTGCTCTCTTGTGCCCGACGCTTGTTGCTGTTGTGGCTGCATGCCGTTCACGCCGCCAGCAGGATGTGCTCTGGATTGGTGTTGTTCTGTTGGGTCCTGCTCAGCCATGAACTCTCTCTCCTGCAGCGCTGTTGCGGCTCCCTGAGACTTATGCCGGGCAAGGATCTGAGATGAATCCGATTTATGCCCTCTCTCTCCTGGTGCTGCTTGTGGTCATGGTTGTGGTCGTTCACTGGGCTCCCTCTTGGCCATGAACTCCCTCTCCTGCAGCTCTGTGGTGGCTGGTGAGGATCAGAGGGGAGTCTGGTTTATGCCCTCTCTCCATGTGCGAGCATCTCTGCCCCCTGGCCGGGCAGAAGCGTGCTCGTGCTCGTGCTCGGTGCATCAGGGAACCACAGAACCACAGAAGACCAATTTTTCTCCTCATCATCATTGTTTTGTCTAAGAATGAGGGACAGCAGAGGCAGTGGTTGTGCTGAATGATGGTTTTGTTAATACAGCTGGTAGCACAGCTGGTACCACATAGAACACACAAACATTAGCTAGTAAGCTCGCAAAACAGGCGTACAGGCTAGTAGCAGGCTGAAGGCGGAGTGCCAAAGAGGATGGGCTGCCACCAACAGTCCCTTATTATGAGCATGGCATGAGGAAGTCACCCGTGCTTACGCCATCATGTCTATGCTGCGTGTAGTTATTATGGGCATACAGAACAGACACAACGGCAGGATGGCAGGAGAGGGTGGGATTTGAACTGCCAACCCTCTGGTTATTAGATGACCCACTCTATCCCTTGAGCCACAACAACATAGTTTTAATTAAATTTACTGTATCTGCTGCTGGTTTATCCAAGGGGCAGTGCAGTGGCTGAGTGGTTAGCACTGCGGCAGCACAGCAACTCACCCTTGGCCGGGGGATCCTGGGTTCAATCCCAGGCCCCGACCAACAGTGATCTGTGGAGTCTGCATGTTCCCCCCATGTCTGTGTGGGTTTACTCAGGGATTTCTCCGGTTTCCTCCCATATGTCAAAAACATGCAAGTTAGGTCAATTGGCATCAAACTGGGGAATCTAAACTGTCCTTAGCTATGACTGTGAGAGTGAATGGTTGTCTGTCTCTCTGTGTTGGCCCTGCGATGGACTGGCGATCTCTTCAGGGTGTATCCTGTCTCTCGCCCAAAGATGCTGGGATGGGCTCCAGCCCCCCGTGACCCGAATAGGATTAAGCGGAAGAAGATGGATGGATGGATGGATGGATGGATAGATGGTTTATCCAAAGACTTATCTATAGACTGTATATGCACCTATATGCACAGTGTATGTGGATGGACTATTGATCTATTTTTTCCCACCTCTCATACAGTCATGCTGCTGAAAATATCCGAAAATCAGTGTGATTATCAGGACACCCTGCCCTCCCATCCTTAACATTTTGTATTAGTAGTTATACATGAACATAATGTAGATTGTCTTCTGCCCGTTGCCACTTGAAGAGTGTCATGTTGATTTATGGGACTTAGAGGAACAAAAAAGAATTAATTAGTTTGATAAGAGGCCCTTGTCAAGGTCACTGTCCATTGATTTCCATACATCAACGCAGCCACTGTGAATTTGATTAATAGATGCTGAATTAAATCAGTAAGTTACTTTATGAAAAAAAAATCTGACAAGTGCCAACATCATTACATGTCATCTTCCTGTTTATCTGTATTTATAGCCTTTATTTAACTGGGGCAGTAAAAAGTTTGAATTGTGGAGTTTCCAATCAAGTAATGGATGTAAACAGTGGCCAAAGGCCCCAACCATCAAAGGTAGAAGTCTGTCAAACATGCACAACCTGGGGTTATTAACTTTCTAAATACACTGCCTGGCCAAAAAAAAAATAAAAAAAAAAATCACCACCTGGATTTAACTAAGCAAATATTAGGTAAGAGCTTCCCATTGGTCAGGTAAGGTAGGGTTAATTTATCTATATAGTGTGGGGGCATGGTGTTGGACTTCACCCAGGGAATAATGGACCAAAAGAGGAAGTGTCACCAGGGGGTACCAGACGGGACAGTAAGGACTATGCACCCCTCGGGGAGAGGAGTAATTGCCAGAGCTGCTGGGAGTAGAAGAGTGTTGAAGCAGTGCCGGCATTACGTTACGTTAATGCGCCACACAGTTCTTTGTTCAAACAACAATGTGTTATGGTCAAATGTTTCGGGTCTTGATGCATGGAAATAAAGCTATAAAAGAGGAATGCACAGAGACCCGAAAATCTCTGTTGCTGTAAAACATGTTGGAGAAAGAATAAAGTAACTGTGTCATCCAATTCGTTGTCTGGCCTGTCTCCTTTCTCCGCATTGGTGACCCGAAGACGTGCCATGGAAAGCGAGCCAAGCACCGCCCTGGAGACTGCCTGGAGGGAGGGCACCAGCGCCTTGTGCGTGGTCCCAATCGAGCTCCCAGGCTTCTGTCTTCACAACCCGATCACGTGGTTTTTGCACATAGAAGCCCAGTTCGCACTCGGCGGGATAACAACGGACAATACCAGGTATTACTACTTGGTCGCTGCGCTGGATGCGCGCGCCACGCAACAGATGATGAGTCTGCTTCAGGAGCCATCGGCCCAAGGAAAATATGAGGCACTCAAGAGGATGCTACTCCAGCGCTATACCCTTTCTGACAGTGAGAGGGCAGAGAGGCTCCTAACGCGTTGGAAGTTAGTGTCACAACTTGCCGCTCCTTGTCATCCACCTCAGCTGTGCGCACACCTGCGCCTCGTCAATCACGGGCTATTTAGCCCACTCAGCCCAGAGCATCGGTCTGGAGCCGTCTGTGTTTCTACGCGCTCAAACCCTCAGCAGGATTGTCTCTTCCCGTCCTGCCGATCTTCACTACAGCACGTAAGCTGTTTTATCGCTTACCTGTCTACCAGCCTCTCCCCTGTGCACAGGTGGATTCCTTGGCGGCGGATTCTCCCGTTTTCGCCATCTCCTCTCTCCTCATCTCCACGCCTCGTCATGCACGCAGCAGGGCGCTGTCTCCCAGGCCGAAGATCCTTAGCCAACACCAGGCACCTCCCCATCTGCAAGTAAGCACCACTCAGCATATCTCTCCTGTATGGTGAAGCCAGCTCATATTTCTGTCCTCTGCTCTTCCCATAGGGTTGCCTGGCTGCACGGCGTGCTGCTCTGTTCCCGACACTCATCGTTCACCCACACTCCATATACATATCACATACACGCATCCAAACACCCTTTGCTGCTGAATAAAGCTATTGAATCTTACCTGAGCCTGCGTGCATGTTTCCTGGGCCGATAATTATGTCAGTACGGCTCCAGCAGGGTGGCCCAGCGGACAGCGGGCTCGCACGCCGTCTTTCCACCCTTGAGGCTCGGGTGGATTTGATAGCTCATCAGCAGCAAGTAATATTAAATCAATTAAACACAATAACTCACCGGCTGGACCGTCTTGACCTCCAGCGGGCGTTCACCCCGGCTCATCATGGCGGATCAGCTTCGGCTGCCTCCGCAGCTGGCCAGCCTAGCTCGGGAGCGCCAACCCGGCTCACTCCGATCCCAACTCCCGCTCGCTTCAACGGGAAGCTCGGTGAGGCACAGGGGTTCATCTTACAATGTGAGTCGGTGTTCCTGCGCGTTCCCGGGGATTTTCCTTCAGACCACAGCTGAATTGGTTACTTGGCTAATCTCTTGGAGGGGCGAGCGTTAGCTTGGGCTTATGCCGTCATGTCGAAGCCCAGCTACGCGAACCTCTCCTATGACCAGTTCGTGCGGGACTTCGTCGAGGTGTTTGACCACTCGTGTCGTGACAGCGTCCTTGCTGACCGGCTCCTTAGCCCCAACAGGGCAGCCGGTCAGCAGCGGATTACACTGTTGACTTCCGGGTGGCAGCGGAGGAGGTTGGCTGGGGTGAGGCGTCCCTCTGCAGCATCTTCCTCCGCAGCCTCAATTCAGGTCTGCGGGATGAGTTGGCCAGGCGGGACCTTCCAGGGTGACTGTCTGAGCTAATCTCTCTGACCATTAGCTTGGATAACAGGCTGCGGGAGCGGGCCGCCGAGCGGAAGTCTGTCAGCCACCCGCGCGGATTCTCCACCCGCGCCCCTCAGTCTCGCCCCCTGGCGTTACCCACTCCGGAGTCCGCCGATGAGCCAGAGGCGATGATGGTCGGGCGAACCAGGCTCCCCCTAGCAGAGAGACAACGTCGCCGGGAGCTGGACCTCTGCATATATTGCGGAGGCGACCAGCATACCGTGGAGCAATGCCCGGTCAAGCCAAACGGGGGGGTCCGCGAGTCACTGTAGGGGGCCTCGTGGACACTAACCGGCCAAATCCCCTCACAAATTGCTCCTTGCCCATTAGATTTTGCCTCAACTCCACCGGGCACCTCACTCACACACTGGTGGACTCGAGGGCAGAGCAAAGCTTTATTTCCAAGAGCCTGGCAACCCGTTTGGGTATTCCCTATCAACCGTTGTCAGCTCCCCTCAACCTTGTCACCCTTTCTCACTCGCCCCTGGGAGTAGTGACACACCGCACCAGGCCGGTGCCAATTATAGTTTTTGGCAACCACCGAGAGGACCTTAGCCTGTATGTCCTGTCTTCCTCAGCAGCCCCTGTCATCCTGGGTTACCCGTGGCTGCGCCTACACAACCCTGTGCTCGATTGGCAATCCGGAAATGTCCTCTCATGGAGTTCTTTCTGCATGGGCACCTGTCTCCAGTCTGTGTCTTGCGCCCCATCCTCTCCTCCATCTGCTCCAGTCTCCTCTCCTCCGGACCTCACCCTGGTGTCCCCGGAGTTTCATGACTTGGGGCTCTTGTTCAGCAAGTCCAAGGCGATGTCTCTTCCTCCTCACCATCCGTATGACTGTGCCACAAACCTCCTCCCGGGGGCTCCGTTACCATCTGGCCGCCTCTACAGCCTTTCTGCTCCTGAACGTGAGGCTATGGACACTTACATCAGGGAGTCGCTCAGCGCTGGGATCATTCACCCCTCCTCGTCCCCGCTTGGTGCCGGCTTCTTCTTCGTCTCAAAGAAGGATGGGTCCCTGCGTCCGTGCATCGACTTCAGAGCCCTCAACAACATCACGGTGAAGGATAGGTACACCCTGCCACTCATGGACACCGCCTTCCACTCCCTCCAGGGGGCCACCTGGTTCACCAAGTTAGACCTCTGCAGCGCCTACCATCTCGTCCGGATCCGGGAGGGCGATGAGTGGAAGACGGCCTTTCGGACGCCCAGCGGCCACTTTGAATACCTAGTAATGCCGTTTGGGCTCACCAACGCTCCCGCCGTCTTCCAGTGGCTTATCAACGACGTCCTGTGAGATTTCCTGGGGCTCTTCGTCTTCGTGTACTTGGACGACATTCTCATCTTCTCCAGGTCTCGGGAGGAGCACCAGGCCCACGTGAGGCGGGTTCTGCAGTGGCTGTTGGAGAACAGATTTTACATCAAAGTGGAGAAATGTGAGTTTTATGCCAAGACCACCTCTTTCCTGGGTTTCGTTATCTCCCATAACCAGATCCTCCCCGACCCCGCCAAGGTTAAAGTGGTGGTTGAGTGGCCCACACCTACCTCCAGGAAACAGGTGCAGCAGTTCATCGGCTTTGCCAATTTCTACCGTCGCTTTGTTCCCAACTTCGGCGCCATCGTTACTCCCCTGACCCGCCTCACCTCTCCCAAGGTGCCCTTCCAGTGGACCGAGGAGGCAGCGACCGCGTTCGAGACCCTGAAGACGGAGTTCTCCTCCTCCCGGATTCTGACCCAGATTGACCCGGCGCTGCAGTGCCTGATAGAGGTGGATGCATCTGACACGGGGGTGGGGGCGGTGCTTTCCCAGCGGTCACCGGTGGATGGAGTCAAGCGGCCCTGCACCTTCTTCTCCCGGTGCCTATCGGCAGCTGAGCGCAGCTATGATGTCAGCGACAGGGAGCTTCTGGCTGTTAAGCTCGCACTGCAGGAGTGGCGTCACTGGCTGGAGGGGGCAGATCACCCTTTTGTGGTTTGGACGGACCACAAGAACCTAGAGTATTTGAGGTCAGGCAGACGTCTGAATGCCCGCCAGGCGCGCTGGTCTCTGTTCTTTGCTCGGTTCCGGTTCACGATCACCCACCGTCCAGGCTCCAAGAATGGGTTGCCCGATTCCCTGTCTAGACAGTTTGCCCCTGATGCCCCGGAGGAGCTGGATCACACCATCCTGCCCAGTTCGTGTGTTGTGGGGGAGGTTTCCTGGTCCATCAGGGACAAGATCCGGAGGGCGCAGGAGACCGAACTGGACCCTGGCGGCGGCCCGGATGGGAGGCTCTTCGTTCCATCGGCAGTTCGGGGGGAGGTCATTCACTGGGCCCACACATCCAAGCTCGCCTGTCACCCTGGCGTCTCCCGACTGGTGGACCTCTTTCAACGCTCTTTCTGGTGGCCCGGTCTCCAGAAGGACATCGCCAATTACGTCCGGGCTTTCCCCCAGTGTGCTACTAGCAAGACCCCGAATTCTTCCCCCCCCCCCCCGCGGGCCTACTCCAGCCCCTGCCAGTTCCCGGGCAGGCCCTGGTCACACATCGCCCTCGACTTCGTTACTGGTCTCCCTGTCTCCAACACCTACGACATTGTTCTGACGATTGTGGATCGGTTCTCCAAGGCCGATCGGTTCTCCAAGGTCTCCCTTCGGCACGAGAGATGGCCGATCTCCTTGTCCAACATGTGGTCAGGCTGTACGGGATCCCAGTGGACGTCATATCCGATCAGGGGCACCAGTTTGTGTCCCAAGTGTGGAGGTCTTTTTGCAACGCCCTGGGGGCCACGGTGAGTCTCTCCTCCGGTCACCACCCTCAATCCAACGGGCAGTGTGAGCGCGCCAATCAGGAGCTGGAGGCTTCCCTGCACTGCGTCACCTCCTCCAACCCATCCTCCTGGAGCTCTTACCTGGCCTGGGTGGAGTATGCCCACAACGCGACATGGTCATCGGCTACCGGGATGTCCCCCTACCGGGCGTCGTTGGGCTATGACCCCCCACCCTTGTTTCCCGAGCAGGAGAGTGAGTTGGCCGTTCCGTCCATCCAGGCGCATCTGAGACACTGCCGGAGCTTGTGGACCAGGGCGTGCGAGGCACTTTTACGCACGGTGGCGCGCAACAGCACCACAGCTAATCGCCACAGGAAGCCGGCCCCCAGTTACCAGGTGGGCCAACAGGTCTGGTTTTCATCCCGGGACATTAATCTTAAGGCCGAGAAGAGGAAGCTGACTCCACGCTTCATCGGTCCCTTCACCGTCTCCAAAATTGTCAACCCGGTGGCTGTGCGTTTGGCCCTCCCCCCCCTCCCTCCGTGTGTGTCCCACTTTTCATGTGTCTAAGATCAAGCCCGTGATCTCCGACCCACTCTGTCCGCCCCCTAGGGCACCGCCCGCTCCCATGATGATTGACAGCCATCCGGCTTGGGGGGTTGCATCCATCCTGGACTCCCGGCATCGAGGTCGCAGGCTGCAGTACCTGGTGGACTGGGAGGGATATGGCCCGGAGTGGAGATCCTGGGTGCGCTCTTCTTTTGTGCTGGATAGAGATCTCATCACGGAGTTCCACCGGGCGCACCCAGATAAGCCAGCGCCAGGAGGCGCTGCTGGGGGGGGAGTACTGTCACAACTTGCCGCTCCTTGTCATCCACCTCAGCTGCGCGCACACCTGCGCCTCGTCAATCACGGGCTATTTAGCCCACTCGGCCCAGAGCATCGGTCTGGAGTCGTCTGTGTTTCTACGCGCTCAAACCCTCAGCAGGATTGTCTCTTCCCGTCCTGCCGATCTTCACTACAGCACGTAAGCTGTTTTATCACTTACCTGTCTACCAGCCTCTCCCGTGTGCACAGGTGGATTCCTTGGCGGCGGATTCTCCCGTCTTCGCCATCTCCTCTCTCCTCATCTCCACGCCTCGTCGTGCGTGCAGCAGGGCGCTGTCTCCCAGGCCGAAGATCCTTAGCCAACGCCAGCCACCTCCCCATCTGCAAGTAAGCACCACTCAGCATATCTCTCCTGTATGGTGAAGCCAGCTCATATTTCTGTCCTCTGCTCTTCCCATAGGGTTGCCTGGCTGCACGGTGTGCTGCTCTGTTCCCGACACACATCGTTCACCCACACTCCATATACATACCACATACACGCATCCAAACACCCTTTGCTGCTGAATAAAGCTATTGAATCTTACCTGAGCCTGCGTGCGTGTTTCCTGGGCCGATAATTATGTCAGTTAGGTGACAAATCAACAGTGGAGCTCATAGAGAGCATGTTGGCGCTGAGGGGGAAGGATGACAAATCTTTCCTGTTTGCCCACTTGTTCCTCAGGAACCTACTGGCTACAGCGAGGGCGATCCTTGCCAACTCGCCGCGGCTGGTTGCTAAGGACTACTGCGCCCTGATGCAGGAAGTGGACCGCATCCTTTTGGCGACCAGAACTCTCAGTGTGGAGACAGTGGCACCAGCATCCATGAGGGACTCCAGCAAGGTCAAGGAGCTGTTCGTGGTAGCCGGGACAGACACCAGACGACGAAGGAACGGGGCGATCTGTTTTTATCATCGTCATTTTGGCTTGAATGCCCAATGCTGCCAGTCCCCATGCCAATTCAAGAAGCCGGGAAGATGGCACTTTCAGAATTTGGTGGTAGCTGCAACCGATGGAGACAGGAACAGACTGCTTTATGTCATGGACACACGTTCTGGGAGAAGGTTTTTGGTGGACTCTGGCTCCCAGAAAAGCCTCATCCTGCCGGTCCACACATACAAGGTGGCAGGACGCAGCGGTCTCAAGCTCACAGCCGCCAACAGATCCACCATAAGGACATTTGGTGAATGGACACTGACGATATGCTTACACAGACGCAACTTTCAATGGGACTTTGTGATAGCTGCATGTTCCGGCCCCATTTTAGGAGCAGATTTTCTATTTGCTTATGGATTGTTAGTCAATGCTGCTAATAGGAGATTAGGGGTTAGTGGTTACCGCACTGTCCTGCACAGCTCAGGGAGCTGGGTCGACAACACTGGCTAGCATTATAGCTCCAGTGGGTAAGTTCCAACATTTTCTCGCACAGTTCCCAGCACTCACGGTCCCGACTTTTTTGGCTATGGTAACGAAACACGGGGTCGAGCACTTTAAAATGACAAAAGGCCCACCGGTGTTTGCGCGGCCTCTGCTTTGGGACACAGCTAAACTGGCCAGCGCGCGACAGGAATTTGCCAACTTAGAGCAGGTGGGCATCGTTAGGGGCTATAACATCCCTGCTACACATGGTGCCTAAAGCCAGTGGGTCGTTGCGACCATGCGGCGATTTCCGGCGCTTGAACAACACTACGGAACACGATCGCTATCCTATTCCACACATCCAGGATTTTTCTGTGCACCTGGCTGGGGCGTGTGTTTTTTTGAAAATGGATCTGGTCCGCAGTTACCACCAGGTCCTGGTGCGCGTGGATGACATTCCAAAAACAGCGGTAATAACTCCTTTTGGCCTTTTCGAGTTTTTACGCATGTCGTTCATATTAAAAGGCGCTGCGCAGATCTTCCAGAGAATGATGGACACAGTGGTTCATGACTTGTCCTTCGTTTTTGTCTACTTAGACAACATTCTGGTAGCCAGCGCGTTCGAGGAGGAGCACGTCGCCCATCTCAGGACAGTTTTCCAGAGGTTGGAAGCGCACTGGCTGATAGTTAACCCGGCGAAGTGTCAGTTTGGTGTGCAGTGATTGACTTTTTGGGCCACCGCATTTCACGGGAGGGTGCAATCCCGTTACCGAACAAAATGCTTGCTGTGTTGGACTTTCCACGTCCGCAGACCGTGAGGGCACTACAGGAGTTTTGGGGAATGGTTAATTTTTATAACTGTTTCCTTCCCCGGGCAGCCAAGCTGATGCAGACGTTGTACACCGCGCTTAAAAAAAAGAAGCCAGCAGAAGCCATCAACTGGACTCCCGAGCGAGTCCAGGCTTTTACTAACTCCAAAACAGCGCTTGCGGATGCCACATTGTTAGCCCACCCGGACCCGTCTGCACGGATAGCGCTCACTACAGACGCGTCCAATGTTACCATAGGGGCAGTAGTGGAGCAGTGTGTCTCAGGTTCATGGCAGCTGCTCATATTTTTCAGCTGCACTTTGTGCGACACCGAACGGAAGTACAGCACGTTTGATAGAGAATTGCTGGCTCTCCACCTAACGATGTGCCATTTCCAGTTCTGGCTGGAGAGACGCAAGTTCACCGCGTTCGTGGACCATAAGCCGCTGATGTATGCAATGGCCAAGGAACCATGGTTGGCCTGGCAGCAATGGCAGTTGGCCGCAATTTCGGCGTTTACTACCGACATTCAACATGTCTCCGGTAAGCACAACGTTGTGGCCGATTGTCTGTTGCGCACATTAGTCTCCCCGGTTTACATTGGAATAGATTTCCCTGCCATGGCTGTGGAGCAAGCCAGGGACACGGACATTTTCGCGCTCCAGTCTGCGCCAACTGGGTTAAGGCTGGAGAGCAAGGTGATGCAAGAAGGATGCCCTTCCTTGCTCTGCGACGTCTCCACCGGCTGCCTGCGCCCGGTGGTTCTGAGCTCTTGGCGCCGTTGCATTTTTGAGTCGGTCCACTCCCTTTCACATCCTGGAGTGCGCGCTTCAGTGAAGCTAGTGTGGGTGAAATTCGTCTGACTGCATGTGCGAAAGGACGTGAAAGAGTGGGCTGCAGCTTGCGTCGCGTGCCAGCAGACCAAAGTGCGCAAGAACACCAGAACCCCCCTCGAGTCATTTCAAATTCTGGTTAGGAGGTTCGACCACATCCATGTGGATTTGGTGGGACCCCTCCTGCCATCGCAAGGTTTCAGTTACCTTTTGGCAGTTGTAGACTGCACCACTTGCTGGCCTGAAGTGGTCCCGCTGGCTTCAACCACGTCCGTGGAAGTGGCATGTGCTTTTTTGTTGGCTTGGGTTGCACACTACCACGTACAACCCCCAGGCTAATGGGTTATGCGAGCGTTTTCATAGGTCACTTAAAGCAGTGCTCAGAACTTTGCTCACAGACACAAATTGGGTCGACCGCCTGCCCTGGGCTCTTTTAGGGTTGTGCTCTGCACCTAAGGAGGATTTAGCAGCCTCCCCAGCAGAACTCATTTTTCTCAGCCACTGCGGATCCCCAGAGAGTTTTTACCGGAAAACCCCGGTCCCGAGGCTGATCCGCCCGTGCAATTTTTACACAATACAAAGGCTGCGACCATACCAGGCCCGATCCACCATTGTTTTCCCTGCACCTTCATCCCAAAAAGCTTGCAGAATGCCAGTTTTGTTTTCATCAGGCACGATGTGCACCGGACCCCACTGCGCCCACCATACGACGGATCATTCAGGGTATTGTAACCTGGGGCAAAGCATTTTGTGTTCGACTTGGGGGGACGTAGAGAGACCGTCTGCATCGACAGGCTGAAACCCGTTTTTGTGTTGGCAGACGAGCTTGTTGGCCCAAGCTTCCCGACGCAGATGCCCACCAATGGTGGCTCCACAAGTTGGTATTCCCTCGGCAGGGACCTTAGTGCCCTTTCTGGGTGTTGGGGGGGGGGGCATGGTGTTGGACTTCTCCATCCAGGGAACAATGGACCGAAAGATGAGGTGTCACCAGGGGGTACCAGACGGGACAGTAAGGACTATGTACCCCACGGGGAGAGGAGTAATTTCCGGAGCTGCTGGGTGTAGAAGAGTGTTGAAGCAGCACTGGCGTTATGTTATGTTAATGCGCCACACAGTTCTTTGTTCAAACAACAATGTGTTACGGTCAAAAGTTTTGGGTCTCGATGCATGGAAATAAAGCTATAAAAGAGGAATGCACAGAGACCCAAAAATCTCTTTTGCTGTAAAATATGTTGGAGAAAGAATAAAGTAACTGTGTCGTCCAGCTCATTGTCTCGCCTGCCTCCTTTCTCTACAATAGCACAATTCAATAGCAAAGTAATAAGTGCTTTACATAAAAACAAATGCATTAAGGTATAAAATTTAGTTAAAAATAAAAGAACAATAAAAGCACAGTTGTAAAAATTATTAATCATCGTAGGTCATCAAATGCAGTGGAATACAGGAAAATCTTAAGATTTGATTTAAAAGAAGCAACAGTGTTGGCAGACCTATAGTTTTCTGGTAGTTTGTTCCACATATATGGTGCATAAAAACTGAAAGCAACTTCTCCATGTTTGGTTTTAACTCTGGGAACAGACAGCAAACCTGTTCCAGATTACGTGAGCTGCCTGGACGATTCATAAAGAGTCTTGGTCTAGGTTCAGCAACGTTATGTGCCCAAAGAATGAGGTCAGTTGACTACCTGAATATGCTGAAAGACCAGGTTATTCCATCAATGGATTTTTTTCTTCCCTGATGGCACGAGCATATTCCAAAATAACAATGCTAGGACTCATTGGGCTGGAATTGTGAAAGAGTGGTTCAGGGAGCATGAGACATAATTTTCACACATGGATTGGCCACCACAGAGTCCAGACCTTAACCCCATTGAAAATCTTTGGGATGTGCTGGAGAAGACTTTGCACAGTGGTCCGACTCGCCCATCATCAATATAAGATCTTGGCAAAAATTAATGCAACTCTGGATGGAAATAAATGTTGTGACATTTCAGATGCTCATTGAAACAATTCCACAGCGAATGCGTGCCGTAATCAAAGCTAAAGGTGGTCCAACAAAATATTTGAGCAGGGATGGGCAGTGAGGGCCATTCTACTGCAGATGTTCTGTTACACTCAGTCTCTTCAGCAGGTGTTTGCACTGATGAGCTTCAAAGATTGCTAGTTGGAGAAAGCAGCTGCTGAAGAGACTGGGTGGAACAGAAAACCTGCAGTGGAATGGCCCTCCATGGCACATACGTACAGTAGGTGGAGACAGTGACAGATTGGACTGCACATGATCAATATTCAAAAACAGACAGACAGCAGCAGGTATGGCATTTGTGCAAATGGTTGCAGTAAGGTGCAGAGACATACAGCAGCAAATGTATTACTGTTGGTGTGCCAAGTCTTTCTGTGCAAACAGCTGAGGTAATTATTGTGTGGGTGAGTGTGTTACAGTCCAGGGGTAGGCAAAGTTCAGGGTCATGATGGCCTGGTGAATAAAACTGTTTAGCAGTCTTGTGGAGCAGGCCTGGAGGCTCCAGTGCCTTTGCAGGAAGCTGAAGAGGGAGTGTGAGGGGTGGGAGGTGCAATATTGATGGCTCTGCGGGTGAGGCGGGTGGGTAGATGTCTGAGGAAGGGGGGCAGAGGGGCACCAATGATCTTGCTGGCTGCTTTTACTGTGCGTTGTAGCGTCTTCCGGCAGGAGGCAGTGCAGCTTCCGTAACACGCCGTGATGCAGCTGGTGAGGATGCTCTCAGTGGTGCCCTGGTAGAATAAGCACATGACGGGGGGTAGGACTCATGTTCTCCTCAGTTTCTTCTTACCCTGATGCATCCATCACTCTGGAACTGGGTAAATTTGGACTCATCAGACCACATGACCTTCCATTGCTCCAGAGTCCAATCTTTATGCTCCCTAGCAAACTGAAGCCTTTTTTCCCTGTGGTGGTGACTTTTTTTTTTGGCCAAGCAGTGTATTTCTCTGTAGCTAAAAATGCATATTTGGCTATAGTTAAATAAATAGTTCAACCTGATTGCTGCAAGAAATTGAAATTTTATTGATTAGTGTCTCTGAATGTCATAAGACGAGAGCTGGTGGTTTCTGCCAGGCTCGGTCTCATGGCTTTTTCTTTATATTTACACATTTGTTGTATTTTGTGCTTTTTGGGTTTCTGTTATTCTTTTACTGTTTTTCATTTTCCTTTTTATGTCTTAGTTTTGTTATGCTCTTATTCTATATTACAGTGATCCCTCACTTATCGCGGTTAATGGGTTCCAGAACCGACCGCGAAAAGTGAAAAACCGCGAAGTAGCGTCACCCCAATGACGTCATCCATAAACAATACGTACGTTCATTCTCTCACTCTCATATGATACATGTGTGTGTGTGTACGTGTACATACATACGTAGATGTAAACAAAGTGTACATAAATATGTTTTTAGAACGCTTTTATTCTTATAACAAGATACGTAACTCAAGACGAAAATGATTTACTGCACAGGTTAATGAGAGCTTTACTGCTCCTCAGGTGACACCTCATCGTGAGGTGCTGGAGGTGCAGGATCATCGAGGGCAGCTTCCGATAGAGCTGAAGCTGCAGGAGGCGGCGTAGCGGCTCGACGGGAAGACTATTTCGCACAAAATGGCACAAGAGAACAGCAAAAAGTTCCACGCGGCGAGACTAAGTAACACGAGCGATAAAAAGCAATGAATGCGGTCTTCCTTCCCTTCATGGGTGCTCGGCAGGGAGAGGAGGTGGGTGAGACGTCTCGGCCAATCAGCTTGCGGGGTGAAACGTCTCGGCCAATCAGCTTGCGAGATTTCCGAGCCCAGCCAACACGACAACAGCGAACAGAGAGTTGTGCTGCTCTCCGTGTTGACACCTGATGGTCTAATGTAGTCTCCCTGCCTTCTGCTAGCGCCCGCCCATTATTTCTCAATTTTGAATTTTTGATGAATATTTTTGAAAAATCCGCGATGCACTGAGGGCGCGAAAGGTGAAGCGCGAAGTAGCGAGGGATCACTGTACTTGGTTTTTATTTTTCAGTTTGTACTTTATATTCCTGATTATTGTGGTTGACAGCTGTCAGTAGCTTTTCCTGGTTTGTGCTCCATGTGGGCATAGCCCCTGTCAGCTGTCAGCAGGTCACTCCCCTCTCATTGCCCCCAGCTGGTCCAATTTTGAATCATTGTTTCCTTCTGCCCACTCATGTGACCAACACCTGTCACAACTTGTGTAATTTGTTTGCTAATCCTATTTAAGGGCAGTTGTTTTCCTTTTCATCGCCACAGTCTTGATCAAGTTTGTCTTTGTCTCCACCAGAGCCCTGTCCTCGCTTTGATGTGCCATATCAGTAAGTTTGCTCACTCGTTTGTATTTTGTGTTAAGAGCACTGTGAACTTTATGTTTGTTGCTTTTTCAATTAAACCCACAAACTCACAGTTCAGTGCGTGGGTCTCACCTCTCTGCCCCAAAGTGCAATTCATGACAGAAGACTGCAGCCAGTAGAGACCCAGCTGCTATGAGTTTGTGGATTTTCGGCTCTTTTTTGGTTTTAACTCACCTGTTTTCTGTGGAGCTCATCATGTCCCCAGCACGTCGGTCTCCGACAATCAAAGGGAGGTTGACAGCAGGATTCCCAAGTGTGGAGGAAGAATGGGCTGCCGAGGTTATCCAGGGATTTGTGGATGAAGCCCTCGCCTCCCGCAGCCCAAAGAGGATCTGGGAAAAGGTGGATTTGGCAGCTGCCATTGTTAAGGCGCATCCAAGGTTGTGGAAGCATGCCTAGTTCGTGGACTTGTTGGCTACGGTCTCCGTCCTCCAGCAGTCCTTCCGTGGGCTGAGATGGGGACCACCTCCAACGAGTCTGAGGAAGACGCCAAAGCACGCTCTGTGGCAGACGCCCTGCTCCGCCTACAATTTGCCCATTCCTGCTCCCGCTCCATCGGCTCCATGACGTCACTGTCATCCCACTCCGGACCGCCAGAGGAACACTCGTGCCTGTCAGACAGCAACTTCCCCTTCGCCGAGACAGAAGCCTCCCTCAGCAGTGCACCCTCAGTGTTTTTCTTCTCCTGCTGTATCATCAGCCTCTTCCCTGTCCGCAGCTGCTGTTTCTTGCTTCTCCTCGACCCTCTCCCGCTGTTGCAAGGTCGTTTGTTTTACCTCCGTCTCTGCCCGTCTCCATGTCTGCAGGGACGGCTCCTCCACTATCCTCTGAGGGGCAAATGTCCACCGTAGCCACGGAGGGGGATGACTCTACACCTGCTGCAGCAGGAAACTTCGAGCCCTGGGAACACAGGCAAGTGTCATTTCATTCTCCCACATTTTATGATGATATGCCTTGTCTGATTCCCGATAGTGAGGCTCAGTGTTTACAGTCCCCTGAGCCCTCACCACCTGCTGCAGCCATTGATTTTTGACCTGCCCTCTCTGTGTCTCCTCCTCTTCAATCTGAGTGTCCACTGACCCCAGGATCAAGCTGCTGGAAGATGGAGAAGCCTGTGGTCCTGGAGGACCTAGTCCCAGCCCCGCAGCCACTGTTGGGATGAAGGGAGAGCACTGGTACCGAGCTGGCGTCTGTGCTGATGACTGAGTGTCCCTGGGCCTCAGCTGAGCAGGATCCAGTGCCAGTAGGAAGTCAACTTCCTGTCACCATGCAGGGTGGGCCACCTGCGTGGGTTTCCTCGCTGGGGGGTCCCAGGACTGTATTGACCACCATGCCTGCTGCAGGGGCCGCTGCAGCAGAGCCGGAGTTTGACCTCCAGAGGGCCAGGCCTGAAGAACCATCATCTGGATCGATGGAGTCCTGGATGGCGGTGGAGCTCGAGCTCAGGCAAGTGCGCTCCTTTGTTTTTATTGTTTCAGTTTTGGAGAAATCTTGTTGGGCTCTTGATGGGGAGAGCCAAGTGCAGCCGTCAGCTGCACCTGAGCTTGCCTCGCCGGACTCCACTGCTGCCGGTGACCCTGACCCTGTTTCTCTCTCTCTTTTGCCTGAGCTTTCCCCCAGGGTCACTGAGGATTGTCCAGCTCAGCCAGAAGACTCCGTGGGTTCCAGCTCACTGCATAAGATCCCCATAGGTCCAGCTCTTCCCCCTGAGGTTATCGCAGGTACTCTGTTCCAGCCCGAGACCTACGTGGGTGCTACTCCCCCTCCAGATGAGGTTGTCACGGGTGCTCCATCCCAGCCTGGGACCTCTGAGGGTGCTGCTTCTCCGTTGGCTGAGGTCGTTGCGGGTACTCCGTCCCAGTCCGGGACTTCCATGGGTGCTGCTCCCCCTCCGGATGAGGTCTTCACAGGTGCTCCGTCCCAGCATGGGACCTCCGAGGGTGCTGCTTCCCTGTTGGCTGAGGTCATCGTGGGTGCTCCATTACAGCCCGGGACCTCCGTGGGTGCAGCTCCTCCTCAGTCCAGGTCTCTGTGGGTGCTGTGTCCTAGTTGGGGACCATCATGGGTGCTGCACCTCGGCCTAAAACCAACTTGGGTGCTGCGCTCCAGTGTGGGCCCAACATGAGTGTTATGCTCCAGCCCAGGGGCCACCGTGGGTGCAGCTATGGCCCAGTCTGGGCCCACCATGGTTGCAGCTATGGCCCAGTCTGGGCCCACTATGGATGCAGCTATGACCCAGTCTGGGTCCTCCGCAGGTGCAGCTCCGCTCCAGCCCGGAGCTACCATGGGTGCAGCTCCGCTCCAGCCCAGAACGACCATGGGTGCTGCAATGTCCCAGTCCAGGACCACCGAGGGTGCTACAGGTCTACCTGATGCCGTCGTGGTCCCCACTCCTCTGTCTGTTGCTGTCGTGGTTCCAGTCTTCTCTGCCATATGCCGTTGTGGTCCCCCCTCCTCTGCCAGATGCCGTTGTGGTTCCCTCTCTTCTGCCTTAGGCCATCATGACTCTCTCTCCTCTGTCCGAGGCTGTTGTGGTTCCCTCTCCTCCATCTGACATTGTCTTAGTTCCCCCGACTCCTCCATTGTGCCCACTATTTGCCCTTCCTATCGGGCAACTGCCTCCTGGACCACCTCTTCTGTTCAGGTGGTTGAAAAATTATGGCAGCCCACTCGACAGACTGTGTCGCAGAATTGGGTGCCCCACGTTCTCTGGGAGGCCACCCAACTCATTCTATCATGCCATCTGGTGGGCCTGGAACTCCGGTCGCCGGCCTGAACTGTCCAGTTCCTCGGTCCAGGGGGCTTAGGGGAGTTGAGGGTTTTCCCTGGTGTGGGTCTTAAGTGGGGTTTTGTTTCATTCCCTCCTAACCTGCTCCCTCCATCACACTCCCAGGGTGGGGTATTGTTGAGCTCTTTTTTTTTGGGGGGGGGGGGGTCTTTCTTTTTATTTTTGATTTTACCCTTGGGTGTCTGGTATCCACCCCTTGAGAAGGGGGCTCTGTCATGAGCTGAGATCTGGAGGCTTCCACCAGGCTCGGTCTCATGGCTTTTTCTTTATATTTACATATTTGTTGTATTTTGTGCTTTTTGGGTTTCTGTTATTCTTGTACTGTTTTTCATTTTCCTTTTTATGTCTTAGTTTTGTTATGCTCTTATTCTGTATTAATTGGTATTTATTTCTCAGTTTGTACTTTATATTCCTTATTGTTGTAGTTGACAGCTGTCAGTAGCTTTTCCTGGTTTGTGCTCCGTGTGGGTGTAGCCCCTGTTAGCTGTCAGCTGGTCACTCCCCTCTCATTGCCCCCAGCTGGTCCAATTTTGAATCATTGTTTCCTTCTGCCCACTCATGTGACCCACACCTGTCACAACTTGTGTAATTTGTTTGCTAATCCTATTTAAGGGCAGTTGTTTTCCTTTTCCATCGCTGCAGTCTTGATCGTTTGTCTTCATCTCCACCAGAGCCCTGTCCTTGCTTTGGTGTGCCATATCAGTAAGTTTGCTCGCTCGTTTGTATTTTGTGTTAAGAGCACTGTGAACTTTATGTTTGTTGCTTTTTCAATTAAACCCACAAACTCACAGTTCAGCGCGTGGGTCTCAACTCTCTGCCCCAAAGGACAATTCATGACACTGAAGGAAAATTAGAAAATCTCACTGCACATGACAAGCATCAAGAAAGAATGCAGTATTTCTTTTTTTTATTATGCATCTAAATAATTAGCATATGCACAACATGTACTCATTTCAATGACTTGAAAGGATGTCCAAGTAAGGAGTGGAAGAATCCCTGATTTTCTGAGCCCTTGATATTCAGACAATGCAACAACTTTATACTGGATGGTGCACATTGTTTTCTACCATGCATACTGTTTAGAGTTTAAAACCCTCTCAAAATGTAAATTCATATTTTAGGTATCTGCAGCACTAACTATGGGTTTGAAATATCTCCTACCTCTAAATTGATATGAAATTTTGTTGGCAAACAGTTCTTTTTGTATTCATCTAAAAGGTGCAAAACAACACTGGCATTCAGTTGGAGTCGAGTCCCTGGCCACCTGGCAACTCTTCTGTTTTTAGTCTTTTCCCCAAGGGAAATATCTGGCTGTTAGGCTGGTAAATGCTTCACTATGCTCATCAGTTAGTTGTTAACTATGACTGTCTCCTGTTCACTGTTTAGTAGTTAGGGTACTATTGTTTTAGAGATATTTTATTCTGGGAACACCTGCATGCAAACTAGCAGTTGCCTTTATACAGGTATACATAATC
The DNA here is from genome assembly GCA_020510985.1 of Pholidichthys leucotaenia. Classification (NCBI taxonomy): domain Eukaryota; kingdom Metazoa; phylum Chordata; class Actinopteri; order Cichliformes; family Pholidichthyidae; genus Pholidichthys; species Pholidichthys leucotaenia. The sequence goes on along the minus strand of CM035837.1, from coordinate 313,489,502 downwards.
CAGTTAACTAAAAGGATGTACAGTATACTGTTGCCATGGTATAATAAATGGGATCCACCTATCACTATACAAGTTTTAAAGAAACACTGCTGAAGATGTCATCAACACTTTTCAACTCTGTTTTGCATGTGCACATAGACAAAAATCAGCATTCAGATGGGACTGGGATGAATTTTACTTTTAAATCATAATTTTCTCCCACCCCAGCCAGATACAAACAGAAATCTCATGAAACCAATTTTCTTATGTGAATGTAGCAGTACATCAGAATTTGTATAGACAAAATAGGAAGAGGATACTTGTTTGGACCTGAGCAGGGCTGTCTCTTCTCTGAAATGGAGAAAGTATCTGTAGTATCAGTAAAAGGAAGACAACGAAACATTACTGATGCTTTAATGAAGAAAGAAAATCAACTTTATTGTCATTCAGTCTATAGTATACAAAAAGCATGGAGAGTAGAACAGCTACATTTCTCCTATCTATAGTGTCAGTCACATCAAGCATGGGAATGCCTGCAGCCATGAGCATGTCTTTTGAACTGTGGGAGGAAAACTCACACAGCATGTGTAGCACATGCAGTCCAACAGAGATGGGGAGACAGATGGTGTTGACCTGAATTTTAACCTGCGCTCATATCCCACATCCTTTTGTTGAGGCAGCAGTGTTCACTGTACCTAATACTGACACTACAGTCACTGGGGGTAAATACTCCACTTAAAATAAAAGGGGTCCTGCACAAAAAAAAAAATCTTTCCTTGAATGTCTTTAAAAAAAAACCTTGACATGATAAAGATTTTGATTTGCTTCTATATTTGCTACATCCTTTAACCCTCCTTTACACAGGGGTGGAGAGTGTTGAGTGTTGAGAGATCACTGAGTGATGAAAAAATATCCAGAGCTCTCAGTTTCAAAGATCTCTTAGTGATTACCAAGATCTCACAGTGATTTCTCAATTATCTCCATGGTCCTAAAGTTTTGACTATCCAAATTAAGGGAAGCAATTTCTCAGTGAACTCTCAACAATCTCATTGATCTCCCAGATCTCCATGTCGAACTTATCTCTCAGCGATCTTTTAATGAACTCTATTAGTCTCAGCAATTGCTCACTGATCCCTCGCCCATTTCTTCCTTCGAGGTAGATTTCAAGCTAAATTTGGAGTTCATTGAACGGTTGCTGAGAGATCATTGGGAAATGGATCACATCATTGAGCACTCCCAGAGAGCTCCTTGAGAGATTGCTTCACTTTGGTGTATGCTGAGAGATTGTTTCGGACTGGGTAAAAACTTTGAGGAGACCGTGGCACCTGTGGATATCACTGGAAGATCAGTGAGAGATTTTTGAGAGATCTAGCCATTTTTCATCTTTAAATGATCTCTCAACGATCTCCACCTCTGTGTAAAGGGAGTAGAAAAGCATGAAAAACTTCTCAAATATATATACTGTATATATACTGTATATATATGCAGTTGTAGCCAGAAGTTTACATACACTGACAAAAGACACAACCTTTTTTTCCTTACTGTTTGATATTAAATCAGACTAAACGTTCCCTGTTTTAGGTCAGGATTACTAAAATTATTTCTATTTGCTAAATATTTTTGTATTTTGCTAAATATTTTTTTGAGAATGTTTTTTATTGCTTTCTTTAAAGTCAGAAGTTTACATACATTTCCTTAGTATTTAGTAGTACTGCCTTTAAACTGTATGACTTGGGTCAAACGTTTTGGGTATCCTTCCACAAGCTTCTCACAATAGTTTGCAGGAATTTTGGCCATTCCTCCTGACAGAACTTTTGTAACTCAGTCAGGTTTGTAGACTGACTTGCTCGCACACATTTTTTCAGCTCTGCCCACAAATGGGCATCTATGGGGTTGAGATCAGGGCTTTGTGATGGCCATGCCAGAACATTGCACATAATGCTCTTTCCTCATGATGCCATCTATTTTGTGAAGTGCACCGGTCTCTCCTGCAGCAAAACACCCTCACAACCTCATGCTGCCGCCCCCGTACTTCACAACTGGGATGATATTCTCAGGCTTGCAAGCTTCCCCCTTTTTCCTTCAAATGTAATGATAGTCCTTATGGCCAAACAGTTCAATTTTAGTTTCATCAGACTATGGGACATGTCTCCAAAAAATGAAGGTCTTTGTCCCTGTGTGCATTTGCAAACTGTAATCTGGCTTTCTTTTATGTTGCTTTTGGAGTAACGGCTTCTTTCTCGCTGAGTGGCCTTTCAGCCCATGTCGGTACAGGACTTGTTTCACTGTGGATAATGACACTTTTTTTTTTACCAGTTTCAGCCAGCATCTTCGTAAGGTCTTTTGGTTTTGTTCTGGGGTTGATATGCACATTTTGCACCAAGACATGTCTATCTCTGGGACACAGAACCGTCTCCATCCTGAGCAGTATAATGGCTGGACATCCCCATGATGTTTATACTTTTTATATTATACATGACATATAACTGTGTCAACAGATGAATTTGGCACCTTCAGACACCTGTAAATTGTACTTAAGGATGAACCAGACTTGTGGAGGTCAACAGTTCTCTTCCTATTCTTTTTTTTTTTTTATTATTTTCCCGACATCTTTCCTTAAGTCCACAGGTGTGTCTCCAATTAACTCAGATGTTGTCCATTAACCTGTCAAAAGCTTCCAAAGCTATGTCATCATCATCTTGGCTTCCCCAAAATAACCTTAAAGGCATAGTAATCTTAATGTATGTAAACGTCTGACTTTGAAGAAAGTAATTAAAAAATCTAAAAAAAAAATGCAAATAGAAATAATTTTGAATCCTAACTGACCTAAAGCAGGAAAAGTTTAGTTTGATGTAATGTCAGACAGTGAGAAAAAAATGATGTGTCTTTTAGTACAATGTACGTAAACTTCTGGTGCCAACAAACTCTCAATGATCGCTCAATGATCTCTTATGGATCTTTCAAAGATCTCTATAGATTGGCATGAAAATTGCACAATCTCCCGAACATTTACTCAGAAAAGGCTTTTTTTCAGGGCTTTACGAGGTCACTGAGAGAATGGGCCAATTTTTGATCTCTTAATGGTCACCCAACAATCTCTGTGTTGTGTAAAGAGGCCTGTGTTGTTACAGTTTAAATATATTTGTTCGTCCAGTCCTCTAGAGGGCGTTAGACTCTGTAGTAGCTTTAAGCTTGCCAGTAGGTGATGAGAAGAAGAGACCTAGCATATTGAATGTCAATAGCTTTGACAGCTTTGTCCCTGCTGCTGTCAAAGAGTTGAACAAGCTATAAAAATTATATTGTACATATTTTATATTTACCTATTTTGTAAGATGTGTGCCTGTGTTTGTGTCTATGTTGAATGTAATTGTGGCTTGTAAATATGGATGTCACCAACTGCAAAACAAATCTACCTACGGGTACAAATAAAGTAACCTGAACCTGAACCTGAACCTGAATAGGAACACGAGTCTGCGTCGCTGTTCCTTCTAAAGCCATCCGCTCACTTCCAGCCCTTTGAGTGGCAATATGATTTCACACTTTTTTGCATTAAATCCTAGTCCAAAATGACACCTGCCTGTTCCTTGGAGGAAGTGATGCAAAAGAGAGTTTAGCTGGCTGTGAATCTCAATATACGACACGAGTCACATTGGGTGCAACAGTACAGTGAAATCATAGCACTCGGTGAGGGACCACAGTGAAGGTGGGTGGAATTTAATGTACATTTAACATCAGCGGTCCTATCCAGTCGTCAAGATGGAGCAAACACAGGCTGAAAGCCATAACAGTGAAGAAACACGGAGCGAAAAAAGGTCATGCTCCTCAAGGTCACGCTCCTCAAAGTCATGCTCCTCCCACTCATCCAGGTCTTCTGTACATTCTGGGAAACTGACTCCCCGATAAGCTGTAGGATCTAGGAGGTCATCAGCTTCAAGTCAAGCCAGTATGGCAGCAGCACATGCCCGAGCAGAAGCTCAAGCAGCAAAAGACAGACTAGCATATGCTGAGAGAGAGATGAGCATTAAAATGGAAAAGGCACGGTTAGAGGCAACTCTAGATCTACTTAACCTACAAAAGGAAGCAGATGCAGCCAGGGTTAAAGCAGAAGTGATGGAGTCTGCTGTAGCTCGGCTCATTAACTCAGAACACGGCGAAGAATTGAGCTTCTTGCCTCTAGAACAAACTGCAGAACAAAAAGTGACTGAATGCATAAACAGGCATAGTTGTACTGATTCATCTCAAAAGAAGGAAACTTTTCAACAGGACAGTACACATCAGGAACAACATTCCACACTGATTTATTCACATCTCCATGCCAAACAAGAAACAGCTCATTGCCCAATTCAGCCACAAGAGGGCGCCAAGCGACCACCACAAAGAGATGCAATTCACCAAAATTCTCAAAGTGTGTTGCAATCACAACAGATATCAAGTTCAAATGATGCAAACAACACTACCACTGACCTTGCCAGGTTCTTAGCCAGAAGCCAACTATTAACAGGAGGGCTGACAAAATATGATGACAAGCCAGAGAGTTATCTTAGCTGGAAAGCCACATTCCAGAGTACCATCAGAGACCTCGGTCTTACAACCAGTGAAGAACTAAACCTCCTCATTAAGTGGCTCGGCCCTGAGTCTTCTGAACATGCTAAGAGATTAAAAGCAGTCAATATCAGACCTCCACCTGCTGGTCTGAACATGGTCTGGGCGAGACTGGAAGAATGCTACGGCTCACCAGAGGCAATAGAAAGGTCCATGTTTGCAAGAATCCAAAATTTTCCAAAGCTCATGAGCAAAGAGCCACACAAGCTTCGCGATCTATCAGATCTACTGTGTGAACTGGAAGCAGCAAAGCTGGATGGATATCTGCCAGGCTTGAGCTACTTAGACACAGCAAGGGGTGTAAGTCCAATCGTGGAAAAGTTGCCCTTTCACCTTCAGGAGAAGTGGACAATGGTAGGGTCAAAGTATAAAGAAGACCATCATGTAAGTTTCCCACCTTTCTCATTCTTTGTTGAATTTGTAAAAGGTCAAGCCAAAGCAAGGAATGACCCAAGCCTCAACACGACTTATAGCTCACCTGCCAATTCTACAATTAGTTACAAAAAAGGAAAATCACAAAGTCACTACATGCAGAAACAATCAGTTACGGTACACAAAACAGACGTGCCAGTCGGAGTGGAGACAAAGGAAGGAGGCGAAGACATTAAAAGACAATGTCCCATACATCACAAACCACACCCACTGAAAGGATGCAGGGGTTTCAGAGCTATGTTGCTTGTGGACAGAAAAAAGGTACTCAGAGACAACAACATCTGCTATCGCTGCCTTGCTTCCATCACCCATCAAGCCAGGGACTGTCAAATAACAATCAAGTGTGGAGAATGCAACAGCGACAAACACCTGGCAGCTCTCCACCGAGGCCTGGCTCCAACAGCATCTAAGCCTCCCTCATCCCCTAAAGAGAACAGCGGGGAGCAAGAGCTCACACAGAACTTAGATGTTACAGCCACATGTACCGAGGTATGTGGAAATCAAATCACAGGAAAATCCTGCACCAAGATCTGTCTGGTGCAGGTCTACCCGAAAGGTGAGCCACACAACATAAAAAAGATGTATGCAATAATAGATGATCAAAGTAATCAATCAGTCGCAAAAACAGAGTTTTTTGAAACATTCAATATTCAAGGCACAGCCACACCTTACACACTGAAGACATGTGCTGGCACAACACAAGTAAATGGTAGAAGAGCCTGCAACTACATAGTTCAATCATTGGATGAAAAAATTAGTTTTCCTCTCCCCACGCTCATAGAGTGCAATGCTATTCCCAACAATAGGGAAGAAATACCCACTGCAGAAGCTGCCTCGCATCACCCCCATCTGAAAGCAATAGCTGCTGAAATGCCACCCCTCGAACCAGACGCTGACATACTGCTGCTGATAGGACGCAACCTTCTCAGAGTACACAAGGTGAGAAAGCAAATCAGTAGCAGGCACAACGATCCATTTGCACAGAAGCTTGACCTGGGCTGGGTTATCATTGGTGATGTATGTCTGGGCACCGCCCACAAGCCAAGTGAGGTAAACGCTCTCAAAACACATGTGTTGGACAACGGACGCCCAAGCTATCTCACTCCCTGTGACAGTCGCTTCAATGTAAAAGAGAGCTTCACAGTGAGCCAACCGAAAGCTGTCTCCAACCTACTGCCACTTTCAAACCCACATGCGAAGCCCACGGTTGAGAATCTAGGAGAAGCCGTCTTCTGTCGCACTAATGAAGACAATCACCTCGCACACTCAGTTGAAGACACAATCTTTCTGAAGAAGATGGAAAGGTCCTTTAAAGATGACACAAACAGTTGGGTGGCACCACTTCCGTTTCATATCCCCAGACGCCTACTCCCTGACAACAGGTGCTACGCCTACAAGCGGCTCATGTCTCTGCGACGTATGCTTGACAAGAAGCCAGACATGAAAGCACACTTTGTTGAGTTCATGCAGAAGATGCTCAACAACAAACGCGCGGAGCCAGCGCCACCTCATGATAGAGACAAAGAGGCCTGGTATCTCCCCATTTTCGGCGTATACCACCCACAGAAGCCTGGGAAGATCCGTGTGGTGTTCGATTCCAGCGCGCAGTTTGATGGAGTTTCACTCAATGATGTACTGCTGTCAGGGCCTGACCTAAACAACACACTCGTAGGTGTGCTCCTCCGCTTCAGAAAAGAACCTGTCGCTGTCACAGCTGACATCGAGCAGATGTTTTACTGCTTTGTTGTCCAAGAAGATCATAGAGATTACCTTCGCTTCTTGTGGTACGAAAACAACGACCTGATCAAAGAAGTGGTGGACTATCGCATGAGGGTGCATGTTTTCGGTAATAGTCCCTCCCCTGCGGTGGCGATCTACGGGTTGAGGATGACAGCAAAGGAAGCAGAAGGTGAATATGGAACTGACGCTCGAAACTTCATAGAACAGGATTTCTATGTGGACGATGCATTAACATCTTTCTCGACAGAAGCTGAGGCTATCGACATTCTAGAAAGAGCCCAGAAAATGCTCGCACTTTTTAATCTACGTCTCCACAAGATTGCCTCCAACAAAGTAGAAGTAGTGAACGCTTTCCCACCTGAAGACAGGGCCAAAGAACTCAAAGACCTTGATCTGTCTACAGACGAGCTCCCAGCCCAGCGCAGTTTGGGTGTGATTTGGGACACCACATCAGACACGTTCACATTTGATGTTCCACAAGAGCAAAAGCCCTTTACTCGATGTGGTGTGCTGTCAACTGTTAACAGTCTGTTCGACCCTCTCGGGCTGCTAGCACCTGTAACCATCAAAGGTAGACTTCTTCTCAGAGAGCTCTCCAGCAGCAATCTTGAGTGGGACAGCCCCTTGCCTCAAGACATGTATGACGGTTGGAGAAAATGGCATGACTCTCTGCAGCATCTCAAGACACTGAACATTGCCCATACCTATGTTTCATTCTCCATCTCACAATCCAAGGTCACTGAACTCTGTGTGTTCTCAGATGCTTCAGTTAAAGCTATAGCTGCAGTTGCTTACTTGAGAGTCACACACGAAGACGACCACAACGAGGTCGGGTTTGTCATGGGTAAGGCCAAACTAGCTCCTGTGCCAGAGCTCACCATTCCGAGGCTAGAACTGTGTACTGCAGTGCTCACTGTGGAAATGTCTGAGCTTCTCAGAGAAGAACTAAAGATGAAAATTGACAAGACCACATTTTACACTGACAGCAAAGTGGTGTTAGGATACATCTACAATCAACACAGAAGATTTCATGTATATGTAAACAATCGTGTCCAAAGAATCAAGCAATCGTCTCTGCCTGGCCAGTGGAAGTATGTCCCAACAGAGCACAATCCTGCTGATCATGGATCTTGCTCTCTGCCAGCAGGGAAAATCTCCAGTACTACATGGTGGTATGGTCCAACCTTCCTGCTCGACAAACAGACTGTTGCTCCTGAAAAAGGCCCATTTGAGCTCATCGATCCAGAGTCGGATGTTGAAATTTGACAGAACGTGACAACGCTTGTGACAAGAGCTAACCTCAAAGCCTTGGGTTCATCACGTTTTGAACGTTTCTCAAAGTGGACCTCCCTTGTCAAAGCAGTAGCTTACCTACGTCACATTGCTCACGGTTTCAAGTCCAAAGGAGGTAACAGATGTAGTATTCTCTTCCTGCCCTTCAGAGAGAGCAGTCACTTCTCTTTTCTCTCCTGCTCCCTCCTCCTTCCTCCCCAACTGACTGAATCCCAGCTTGCTATTGTCTGTGTCTGTGTTGCTCTCGCTCTACTTCTGCTGAATTGACCTGAATGGAAACTATGGAATTGGATTGTGGCTTAATGCTATTGTCACCACTTCTCAACAAGAACCGGGCCAGGGGGGAGCCCAAGAATTGGAACTTGCGTGATTCGACTGAGGATTGGCATGAGCACAGGATTCTGTTTGGCCTTAGAGTTCCTGGTGTATCAAAATTATTTGGGAGAGCTAATCAATGCGGACCCCGGCGTAGCTCCCCCAACAATAATTTCCAGCTGGGGGGAGCATGGATAGCGGCAAATGGGATTAACATGGAATTTACCATCTGGCATGCTTTGAAGAGAGAATGGACTCTCTTGGACATGTTACCTATGTTTCGGTAGGTGGATAACATCTGGAGTCGCTGAGTGCTTTCCAGAGAATGACTTAAAGCCTGTAAATTGTGATGCACAATCGCTGAGAGATGAAATTTTTTACTCTAAGTGAACTGTGCCTTTCGACCTTGATTCGGCGCCCTTGAAGACTTCACTCATTCCTCCTGGGAAGATAAGGCTGAAGGGAGTTAACCCAAACATTCGACAATTGTTGTTGTTTCAGCAGACCGAGCTCCCGGACAGCGTTACCATGTGTCTGGACTAAAGAACACATGACTGAATAACATCTATCCGTTGCCAGAGGGTGCCCTCTGCTGTTCACCAGCAATGACACACCTACACTACACTTTGCATACAACATTACATGACTGATACATGTAAACTGACACAAATATACATACACTGACTCTCTCAACCCTCCTGTTTTGTTAATGTGTGATCTATTGTCTGCTAACTGTGCATAGAGGGTTTTTTCTGTGTAATCAAAATTTGGCTCATTGAGCTTTATATGAGCTTATACGAGCGTTATTCTGATAACTATGTTTTTTCTCTCTGCCTATTGTGTTTTCCTCCCCCCCCATTCCCCTCTTTACCCTCACTGCATGACAGGCGCCTCCATGGCTGCCGCGTCATTGGATGCGCCTAACATGCGCGCCCAATGTCAAGTCAAATTCCTCGTATGTTTACTTGTAAATATACTTGGCAATAAAGCTGATTCTGATTCTGATTCTGATTCTGATTCTAGAAGCTGGCATCTCTGTAAAACAAGTCTCACAGAAGAAGCCTTAACACAAGCAGAGTACACAATCATCAGATGTGTCCAACATGAAGTGTATGCAGAGGAAATCAAGTGCATCAAGACAAAACAAGAAATAGCACGGAACAGTTCCCTTTACAAGCTCAATCCGATCATCAACGACAATGGTTTACTCCGAGTAGGAGGATGTCTGTCAGGGTCAAAGCTGCCCAGTTATGAAGTCAATCCTCTTCTGTTCCCAGCAAAGTATCACATCGCTACATTGCTCATCCGACATCACCATGAGGCTGTTAAGTATCAAGGAAGACATTTCACTGAGGGTACAGTGAGAGCAAGTGGTGTGTGGTTAGTGGGTGCCAAGAGATCCATCAGCAGTGTCATCCATAAATGTGTGACCTGTAGAAAGCTTCGAGGCAAGACAGAGCAGCAAATCATGGCAGATCTATCCGCTGAATGTTTGCAAACCGATCCCCCATTTTCTTATGTTGGCCTAGATGTATTTGGACCATGGGAGGTTACAATGCGACGCACTAGAGGTGGTCAAGTCAACAGCAAAAGATGGGCGGTTCTGTTCACGTGCATGTCTACAAGAGCCATTCACATCGAAGTAATCGAAACGCTCAGCTCTTCAAGTTTTATCAATGCTCTTCGAAGATTCTTCGCCATCAGAGCCCCTGCTAAACAGCTAAGATCTGACTGCGGGACCAACTTTGCCGGAGCATCCAAGGAATTGAAATTGGATCCTCCAAAGCCTGATGAGACAAGTGTAGAAGACTACCTATGCGGACAAAGGTGCTCCTGGGTGTTTAACCCTCCTCACTCATCACACATGGGAGGCACATGGGAGTGTATGATCGGCATAGCACGACGCATCCTGGACTCGATGCTCTTACAATCAGGAAACCCCAAGCTAACCCATGAGGTCCTAGCAACATTGCTGGCTGAAGTCAAAGCTATTATCAACGCGAGACCTCTGGTGCCAGTCTTCTCAGATCCGGAAGCTCCTTTGATCCTGACGCCCATGACTCTTCTCATACAGAAGACTAATGCAATCCTAACTCCACCTGGAGATTTCACCAAGGCCGACATGTACAGACACCAGTGGAAGAGAGTTCAAGTCCTTGCCAACACCTTCTGGGCCCGCTGGCAAAAAGAGTACCTGAACATGCTCCAGAGTCATCAGAAGTGGCAGCGCAACAAACCAAACCTGGAAGAAGGGGACGTCATTCTTCTCAAGGACAAGAACCTAAAAAGGAAAGAATGGCCTATGGACATCATCGTGAAGACTCTCGCAAGCAAGGATGGAGTTGTAAGGAAGGTGGAAGTCAAGGTGACACAGAACAAAGCTACAAAGACTTTCTCCAGACCCATCTCAGACTGTATACTCCTTTTATCTCGAACAAATTAGTTTATAAGTTTAGTGGCATTCTTAAAATAATGCCAGGTGGGGAGTGTGTTGTTACAGTTTAAATATATTTGTTCGTCCAGTCCTCTAGAGGGCGCTAGACTCTGTAGTAGCTTTAAGCTTGCCAGTAGGTGACGAGAAGAAGAGACCTAGCATACTGAATGTCAATAGGAACACGAGTCTGCGTCGCTGTTCCTTCTAAAGCCATCCGCTCACTTCCAGCCCTTTGAGTGGCAATATGATTTCTCACTTTTTTGCATTAAATCCTAGTCCAAAACGACACCTGCCTGTTCCTTGGAGGAAGTGATGCAAGAGAGAGTTTAGCTGGCTGTGAATCTCAACATACGACACGAGTCACATTGGGTGCAACAGTACAGGGCCCTTAGAAACATAACAGAGTTATGTGCCTGTACAGAGTGTGTAGTGGCATTATTTTTGAAGGACTTTTTGAATATTTGGAACTTTTGAAGGTCAAACTATTGGAACACAGATGAGGAAATATTTGAGTATCTCAGAGAAACACTTACATGTCTTTGTCATGGTTTGACGGTCCTCCCTGTGCACCTGGAAACTAGATTTAATTTAGTCTCAAAATGAATCTGCCACATGTACTCACCACCAGTTTCTTAGGGTTAACAGAAGTACAAGTGACTGCGCTGCACAGTCTGTGCAGCTTCCATTTGTTGGCCACAGGACACTTAGAACTTCCACTTTGCTCAGCAAAACACCTCTGACTCCTTCCTGTGGAGGCCATTAGCTCCGTGATCAGAGCAAGTTCAGACGGGTGGACTTAAACAAGGCTGGAGCTGTTAAACAGAACTGGCCTCTGGGTTTCAGATTCCACTAATGCTGCTGCAGAATGCGTTCAAGCAGCGAGAAACTCCTGTAGTGACCCAGCAGGGAGTTCAGAAGGAGAAGCTATTTAGCCAGATCAGCATGTACATGTACAGACACATTTATGTCCCATTTGCAAACAATGGCATTTGGGATTTGAAGCTGATTTTCTTTCTTTCTTTCTTTCTTTCTTTCTTTTGAATTCAGGTTTTTTTTTGCCTTGTATGCCTTGGTGACAATATCAGTGTGTCTATATTAATGCCATTTGAGGATCTGCTGCTTCTGTAAAGTTGTGTTAACATCTCCATTTACCCTGATATTGTGAGGTACTAGAAATAATGAAACATTCCCAGTGAGACCAGTATGTGGCCAAATAAATTACTAATATACAATCAACTTCTAGGAAGAAATCTGTGTACTATTATACTAATATGAGGTGGCTGTGTTATGATATACATCCAATAATCAGTCAGACACTTCCTTCTTTTTGCTCATCTCCGAAGTCCAGTGTTAGAAATTTGGATGTTAGTTTTGAATCCTCCCTTGGTTTTAAGTCTCATGTAAATTCTACGTCACATTCATGCTTTTTTCATTTAAGGAACATTTCCAAATTGAGAGCCATTGTTTCTTCAAGTGAGCTTGAAAAAATAATCTATGCATTTGTGTCTTCATGACTAGATTATTGCAATGATTTGTTTACTGGTTTAATTCTCTTCCTCGTCTCCAGTCTATACAAAATGCTGCAGCCAGACTACTTAAACGTTCTAGGAAACGAGATCATATTACCCCATATTATATACATTGCATTGGCTACCAGTGGAGTTTAGGATTCGTTTTGAATGAATGAATGAATCTTTATTTCGGATAGATTAAAATATTAAAAGAAAGGAACAGAACAATATACCAGGGGGAAAAGAAAAAAATCCAACAAGGTTGAATTAAACAATAACTCCTCGGGTTATACAGTTCAACCTAAATTATCCGAAAAGGGTGATGGCTGAAGTCGCAGCTTATATTGCCCGCCCATGTTCCATCTAAAAAGTAAAAAAAAATAAATAAAAAAAAGTAATTGCAAAACAAAACAAAGCTAAAACAAAACAAAACTAAGCAACAACACAACACAGACTGGATATGATAATCTTTAGGTGATTTTACATGTCATTTTGTATGTATGTTTGGAGCATTTCTTCCTTTAGTTTATATGTTTAAATTGACCAAGCGTTGTACATGATTTTAATTCAGCTCCAAAAGCGTTCCACAATCTGACTCCCTGCAATGAAGCACAATGTTCCTTGGTGGTAGTTCTCACTGAAGGTTTTTGAAATATACATGTTCCTCTGAAATGATATTGTTTCTCCCTTATTTGAAACAACTTTTGGATATTTGCAGGCAATGATAGATTCTTCACTTTAAATATTATTACTGCAGTTTTAAAATCAACCAGATCTTTCAACTTAAGAGCTTTTAATTTGAGAAAAAGTGGGTTTGTTGGTTCCCTGTAAGCAGCTTTGCTTATTATTCTAATGGCTCTCTTCTGAAGCATATAAACTGGATATGTTTGTTTTATATCTATTTCCCCATACTTCAGTACAATATGTCATGTATGGGAGTATTAATGAATGATACAGGGTCTAATAGTGTGGGTTGATTCAGCAAATATTTCACTCTATGTAGTATTGCGATTGATTTGGATATTTTATATTTAATATAATTAATATGTGACTTACAACACAATTTATTATCAATTATTACTCCAAGAAATTTGATTTCGGATACTCTTTCAATCTCTACAACATTTACACTGAGTTTAAATACTGAGTTGCTGTGATGGTTGTTAAAAATTATAAATTTTGTCTTACTTAAATTGAACGTTAATTTGTTTGAATCAAACCACAGTTAAAGCTTCCCTAATTCCTTTCCAAGTGTATCCAAAAGTTGTTTCAAATTGCTTCCACTGTATAATAAATTAGTGTAATCTGCTAACAATATTATCCAATGTTTCCGAAACTTTACATATATCATTTATATACAGATTGAGTAACAGTGGCCCCAAAACTGAACTTTGTGGGACTCCACAAGCAACCTTCAGTAATTGTGAGTTTTTGCTACCTACACATTCGTACTGATATCTGTTCTTTAAGTAACTACATAACCAGGACAGTGCTACGCCCCTAATACCATAATTTTGTAGTTTCTTTAACAATAATTTATGATTCATTGTATCAAATGCTTTTTTAAGATCCAAGAATATCCCAGCTGAATACTCTTTATTTTCTACAGCAGTTGATATTTTTTCTATAAATACCATTAGAGCAAATGCAGTTGTTCTCTTGTGTCTGAACCCATATTACTGTTCACACAATAAATTATTCTTTATTTTAAAGTTGTCAATTCTCTTGTAGCTGTCATGGTCCGAGCGCTGACTCTGTCCGTGCTCGGGTTGTCCAGTATTTCCCTGTTCTCTTCTCAGGTGTATATGGCCTCTGGGCTTTTATTGTGACAGTGTCTTGACGGGGCTTCCGGCTGTCAGAGCCGAGCTCCACAGGAACGGCTGGAATTCAATCAGCTGATGACGTTCTCATCAGCTAATTAATCTGTTAGCCCTATTTAAGGGAGCAGCTCGAGTTACTCCGGGCTGCGACCACATCAATTATTTGTCTATCCTTGGTCTAAGATTCTTGTGATGTTCTTCCCACATTAAGTGTATTTCCTTCAGAGTCTGTTTTCCTTTGTCCATGGTCTTAGTCATAGTTATAGTGTGTTTTGCCCCCCGTGGCTCTTTGTTTTGTCATTTGTTCTTTTGTGAATAAATTATGCAAACTCACCGGCTGGCATTCGGCGTCTTATTGATGGCTTGTGAGGGCCATCGTTGACAGTAGCATATTTTTTCGAGTATCTATGAAAATTGCGGCAATAGTGAAATAGGCCAATAGTTTGAAAATTCCCCTCTGTCACCCATCTTGTGTATCGGAATTACTTTGGCTATTTTCATTGCATTAGGAAATATACCTGTTTGGAGAGACAGGTTTCAGATGTACGTCAGTGGCTTCACTAAGAATTCAATGAGTTTTGACTAAACACATGTCAATACCATCACAATCCGCAGATGTTTTACTTTTTAACGATTTAACAATTTCAATGACCTCTCTTTCATCTGTTCTTTATGAAGATGGAGTCTTTTATAGCAATGTTTTTGCTTATTGTATCACCTGTAGGTGCCGTAATGGGTATTTCTCGAGCCAAATTAGGACCAATGTTAACAAAAAAATTATTAAATTCATCTGCAGGTGAGTCTGTATTCACACTCTTTGAGTCTTTTTTTTTTCTTTTTTTTTTTTTTGAAAGATTGGTTGAGTAGCTTGTATTTCTGATTTTATTTCCAAGAATATTGTTAAGTATTGTCCATGTATTTTTAGTGTTATCTCTGTTTTTCTCCAGTTCTTTACTGCAATAGTCTCTTTTACTGCATCTCATTATATATATTATCTTATTTTTGTATGTTTTATACCGCTGCTCTGCTTCTTTTGTCCTTTTTTATAGAAAAGCTTATATAATGAATTTTTCTTTTTACACACTTTTTGTAATCCTTTGGTTCATAATGGCTTGTCGACAAATTTCTGTTTAAGCTTTTTCTTTAATAGTGGACAATTTTTTTTCATAAAGAGCGGTTACAATGTTCATGAATGTATCATAGACTTCATTTACATCTGATACATAAACTCTTTTCCAGTCTTGCTTCAGCAGGTCTTCTTTAAAAGAACTGATTGCGTTTTGTGATTTATATCTGAAGGATTTTTTAAAGTTTTTTTTTCTGTATTGGCCCCCGTGTGGCCATGGGTAAGTGCAAAGACTGGCAGATGGTCACTTATGTCATTTATCAATAATCCACTTTCTGTTTTCTTATTAACCCTTTAGCTGTCAAATTCGCCCTATAGTGACTTAACCCCCTAGTGGTCAAGAGTGGTAAAAAATTTGTCAATAAAACAGTTCAGACTTCTAAGTCTGTAACTTGAAAATTACAAGAGATAATGGCTTACTGTCAATTAGAAAGAAGTAGAATATGATACAAAGTTTCAGATAGGAATAAATTTATGCATCTAATTTACATAATGTCACGGCAGCTATATAAATTACATAACTCAGTCAAAAGTGGACTTTGGACACATTTACATAAAGAATGGTCCATTTTTATTTATTTTTTTTTACGCTGATTTATCTACAGGGGTATGTTTTTATCTAATCTTCAAAGTATATGAACCAGAAAATCAATAAAGTGTCAAAAAAAACATATTTCTCTCTTACCTGTTACTGGGAGGAGGGCTCACCCGCCCATGTGACCAGTCAGTTTTCGTCCATCGTAGCCAATGTTTGTGTGTTTGCTCAGCCATTTACACCGTGTACCACATCTACAAACTCTTATGATTACCCCACGTGAATTTTGTTTGTATTACGTGGCTATATTTTCTGTTTGGGGCAATATTCCTGTGGTGATCCATGCCGCCCGCGGGTGCCGCCGTCTTGGTCCTGGGAGCTCCACTTTTTGTTACATCGACCTCGATGTAACATGTTTACTTAGTAATTTACACTCGTGTACCACATCTACAAACTCTTATGATAACCCCACGTGAATTTTGTTTGTATTATGCGGCTATTTTTCCCATTTCATGCAGTTTCCGTCATCAACGCTGACACAATGACCAAACACAGCGGCATCCACATTGGTGTGTGAGCTCAAAGCGAAAAAGGAAGAAAAATAATGCTGATTTCCTCTTCTTTGCTATATTCCATGTCAGCCATGATCTCCTTCAGCGCGTGTCTTCCACCTTCTAAACTGTCAGAGCAATAGAGATTAGTACAAACTCTCAGTACACCCGGGGGACGTCAATAAGTTGACACATGCAGTTGCTGCGCTGTGCCACTGGGGGCGCGCAACCCATCCATTTATTCTGGGCAGTTAAAGGGTTAATAATGGTAACAAACAGATTGTCAATAAGTGTAGCAGTGTGGACTGTGATTCTACTGGGATGTGTTATTGTGGGATATAGACTCATGCTGTACATAAAATTCATGAACTCTGTAGCTACATTTTGTTGAAATGGATTTAGTAAATCAATATTGAAGTCTCCACAGATTACAACCATTTTCTTATTAGTTATATTATTGTGCAGGTCTACTAACTTATCTCCGAATGTCTCGACGCAAGTTCCCGGCATTCTATACATACAACTTAAAATTAGATTTTTGTTTTTTTCTTGGTCAGTCTCAACAGTAACACATTTTAAAATCCCCGGTAGTGCAAAGGACATTCCATTTACAAGTTTACACCTATACAGTTCATCAATATACAGTGCAAAACCACCACCTTTTTTTGAGATCTGTTAACATGAAACATCTGATATCCCTCTATTGCCATCAAAGAAGCTTGCTCTTCACTGAGCCAAGTTTCAGAGACTGCTATAGCTGTAAGTTTTCTATCCAGCTGTTTTAAATAATCCTGAATCTGTGGAAAGTTTTTGTTAAGACTTCTGTTGTTAAAGTGCATTATTGATAGTTTACCATATACTTGCACTTGACTTTTGAATTGCTTTTCAGTGTAATATTCACAGTGATTATGAATATTATTGAAGAAGTGGTTATCGGGATCAATATCATTCTCCATCTTTTGTAGTTTATGTTCAGCATAATAAGATGTTTTCAGTGTCTGAATTTCCTCTCTCTGGGTCAAATGACTTCTTCCAATTGGGGATGATTGACATCTACTAAAGTCAGTCATGAGGTTTTTTTGTTTGTTTGTTTGTTTTTTAAAGTACATTATCATGTTATGTCAGAAAAAGGACTGTTCTTGCCATGTGTGTGGATATGGCTTACTGTAGTCTCTTAATTTTCTTGATCAATGTTCATCTATATTTATTTAAGTCTGTGAGATCTCTTATCATTATGGACTTTGCTTCTTCAGGCATTCCATTTAGTTTAATCCAGACTCTACAGTTTCTTGTCCATGTTGCCTGTATCTTGTTTTGTCTTTTCAGCATCCGTGCTTGCCATGCTATTTCAGCATTAGTCTTTGTTAAACGTTCATTTAGGTAAACTTCTGTTCCCCGCAGCTTTCTGGCCTGCCTCAGTATGTCATTTTTTACTCTTCTGTTCACAA
Organism: Pholidichthys leucotaenia; assembly: GCA_020510985.1. Taxonomy (NCBI): domain Eukaryota; kingdom Metazoa; phylum Chordata; class Actinopteri; order Cichliformes; family Pholidichthyidae; genus Pholidichthys; species Pholidichthys leucotaenia. Next base: position 313,471,716 of record CM035837.1, on the reverse strand, counting down.
AGTGCATCACAATTGATATGTTTGTTTTATTATCCTTTCTGGGTAATGTATGGCAGGCTGAAACTGCATTTATATCAACCTTTATGTTTCTGCTTTCAAGGAACCAAAGCACCTGGTTTTCCAAGGTCCTGGTTTTAAAGTTCTTACACTTACATACAGAGCACTACATGGACAAGTTGCATCCTATTTATGTATCTGATCTCCTTCTCAAACATACTCCTGCTGGCACTCCTAGATCTGAAGCCCAGGACATGTTACTTGTTCCTTTTACGAGACTGAAGACCCCCTACTCTTCTCCCTTTATACCAACTCCTGCACCTCCAGCCACCAGTCTGTCAAGCTGATCAAGTTTGCGGACGACACCACCGTCATCGGGCTCATAGTCCAACGGCGACGAGTCCGCCTACAGGAGAGAGGTGGCCCAGCTGGCGTCCTGGTGCAACAACAACAACCTGCAGCTGAACGCTCTGAAGACAGAGGAGATGATTGTGGACTTCAGGAAAGTCACAACCCCTCTGCCCCCCCTCACCCTCACAGGCTCTCCCATCACCACTGCTGATTCCTTCCGCTTCCTAGGCACCACCATCACCAGTGACCTCAAGTGGGAGCCGACCATCAGCTCCCTCATCAAAAAGGCCCAGCAGAGGATGTTCTTCCTGCGGCAGCTGAGGAAGCTCAAGCTACCCACCAAGATGTTAGTGCAGTTCTACACAGCCATCATCGAGTCCATCCTCACCACCTCCATAACCGTGTGGTACGCAGGAGCCACTGCCAGGGACAGACTAAGGCTGCAGCGCGTCGTGCGCACTGCTGAGAAGGTGATCGGCTGCAAGCTCCCATCTCTCCAGGATCTGTACATCTCCAGGACCCGGAGGCGTGCTAGCCGGATCATAGCAGATCCTTCACACCCTGGTCACGTACTGTTTGCCCCTCTCCCCTCAGGTAGAAGACTTCGGTCCATTCAGACTAAAACCTCCCGTCACATGAACAGCTTCTTCCCCTCTGCCATCAGACTGCTGAACACTAAGTGACTTATTGACTCTCGTGCACTATGTACAGCAGCTCAACCAGACTCATGTCAATCATCACTGTTTTCTTCTTGCATTACCGACTGCACTATATGGTTCTCCACATTATCTGCTGCTCGCTAATATATTTAAACTGCTGACTGGTATTACTCATTCTTATTCTACACTTTATTGCATGTATAGTTTATTTCTTTTATTTTATCATGTTTAATGTTGCAGCATTGCACCGAGACAAATTCCTAGTTTGTGTACTACATGAACAATGGCAATAAATCTGATTCTGATTCTGATTCTGATTCTGATAGGGGGGACAGAGCCTTTCAATCTGTAGCATCTCCCAGGGTTTGGAATAACCTCCCACTCCAGCTATGTTTAGCTGACTCTGTGGACTCTTTTAAAAAGCAACTGAAAATGTTTTTGTTTAACAAGGTTTTCCATTAAATTTAAATTAAAATATTTAATATCAATGTTTAAAATACTGGGAGAGTCACGTAATACAACTAAACAATTAAAAATGAATTAAAGTCTTTTTTCAAATTTTCTGTAGAATGTAATTCTAAACAAATGATGAGGGATAAATTAGGACACCCCCCATCTTTTTTTAGGACATCTCCACGTTCATTCCCATTTACAATGGCTAAAATAATTTTTTTTTAAAAATGCAAATAAAAGCAAAAACAAGGTTAGACATAGACACGTGAACATTTCTTAATAAAGAACTGAATATTTAAAAGGGTGTCCAAATTTTTTCACGTGACTGTAGATTCCAAATACTCCTGTCTACTTTCTTCATCTCCCTGATTATACCACTTTTTCTTTGCTAACCTCTTCTTTTGGATACATTCCTGTGCCTCCTCTTTCCAACACCAAGTCTCCTTGTCTTCCTTCCTCTGTCCACTGGATGCACCATATACCTTTCTACCCATTTCTCTCAATACTTTTGCTGTACTTTCCCAGCCATCTGGTAATTCTTCCCTACCACTCAGAGCCTGTATCACTCCTTCCTGAACTCTGTGCAACCTTCTTCCTTCTATAACTTACTTAATCTTTGGCTCTGCCTTCACTGTTTTCCTCTTCTTACTTTGCAAAGTCATCCCACAGACTGCCATCTGATGCTGTCTAGCTACATTTTGCCCTGCCACCATCTTACTGTCTCCCATCTCTCTCGGACCACGAAGCTAAAGAGTTCAGGAGGCCAATGAAAGTCCCACACCTAGCGGATGGCGAGGTGGAACAAGTCCGGTGGCCTACCGGAGAACATAGGCCACCCAATGAAACGGCCCAGTCCATCAGGTGATCAACCAAGTTTTTTAGCCACCTGAACAGCAGAGGTGAACCGGGAGGCGACTCCCCCACTGGGAGACCCAGCGACAGAAAGGAGAGGCGGGGGGGGGGGGGGGGGATACAACGGCATCTGGCAGGGGAAGGGGAAGCAAGATGTCCACAGGCTGGCCAGCAGCACCCTTGGTGGCTCCGGACTGGAGTACTGCAGCACCCTTGGTGGCTCTGGGCTGGAGCACTGCAGCACCCTTGGTGGCTCCGGGTTGGAGCACTGCAGCACCTGCAGTGGAGCCCGGTAGGATCAACACTGCACCCTCGGTGGACCCCGGCTGGGCCATTGTTGCACCCTCACTGGGCCCTGGGCTGGAGCACGGTGCCCACGGCGGACCCAAACTGGAGCACAGCAACCACATCGGACTAATGCTGGGATACAGCACCCACGATGGTACCCGGCTGGGACGCAACACCCACGGGGCTCGAACCGAGTAGGTGGAACCCAGATGACGGCCTCAGGCAGAGGGGAAGCGGCACCCATGGCAACCTCCAGTGGCAAACCTGGATCTTCGGAGACCTCTGGCAATGTTGGATTCTCTCCGGCGACCGTGGGTGAGAGCTCAGAAACAGCACAAAGAGAAGGGGGGGTCAGGGTCGCCAGCAGCGGTGGAGCCCGGCGAGGCGAGCTCAGGTACAGCAGGTGGCTGCACCAGGCTCTCCTCACCAAGAGCAAGGCAAGATTGCTCAAGGACTGAAAGGAGAAAAACGAAAGCGAGCACTTGCCTGAGCTCGAGCTCCACCACCGTCCAGGACTCCGACGATCCAGGTGACAATGAAGATTCAGGCTCGGCCCTCAGGAGGTCCAGTTCAGGCTCCCACTCTGCTGCGGCAGCCCCCACCACAGGCATGATGGTTGTTCCTGTAGATCCCGGATCTCCAGGTGGAGCAGCCGACGCCGATGGTACCTCTGGTGTGGTGGCCAGAGGCCGCCTCGCCACTGATGCCAGTATGTCCAGATCCCCAAGATGCAGGACCTGGAACCCCCTCACCGATGGTACTGGGTCCCAATCTGCCAAAACCAGAGGATGTTCCTTTGTCAGTTCAGGCTTCAGGGCACCAGAGGCGATCCTCTCCCTGGCTGAACCAGTCCTCTCCATTGTCCCGCGGCTCCCTCCCAGGACCAGTAGACACTCAGAGGAATTAGAGATTGGCAAGGGAGAAGCAGGTGAGGGCAGAGAAATAGCAGCAGATGGTGAATGCTCAGCCAGCTTGGGCCGCTGCTGCTGAGCTTCACCACCAGGATTAAGGCAAGATAGTTCATTATTTGATAAAAATAAATGAAGAGGTACTCACCTTAAATCCCAGGGATTGGTGGTTGTTGCTGCTGGAGGTCCAGACGACGTTCTTGTGAGAACTGCAGAGGTCGTCTGGTATGGAGGTGGAGATACGGGCGGAGATTTGGAGGAGATTTTCCCCAGCCCATGGAGCATGGATGATGAGTTTGTAATGGAGAGGAGAAGGTCTGTAAGTTCTGCAAGGGTCCACAGGCTGGGGCATGCTTTCAGAACCTGTACGGCTCCAACCCAGCACTCCTGTACCGCCTCAGGAGTGCAGGAAATACGAGCCTTCGATAAGATGTTATTTATTACGCTCAGAGCAAAACACTCCTCCGTGAGAGCCCCCCTCAATGATCATCTGAAAGCACTGCTATACCAGCGGGATAACAGGTTTTAAAGAAAAAATACGGGAGGGAAAGAAAAAAAAGGCAAAACTCACAGCTGCTGGTGCCCACACTTGTAGCCTCCTTCTGTCATGAATGCCCCTTCAGTGCAGAGAGAGAAAAGCACCACACGCCAGCCATGAATTTGCAACATTTATTAAATTAACATAAAGACATACACAACACCTATGAAAAAGAGAATACAGGTTGGCAAAAAATAGTTAAGGCTAAGGCAAGCGTGATCGCCGGCCAACCTGGGAACAAACACTAAGGGACAGGTAACAAAATAGCCTAACTAAGGCGAGTGTGATCACCAGCCAACCTACAAATAACCAGTCATACATGAAGCGAAAGACAGAGCACTTACATGTAAGGAAAACAGCTTGAGAGTGACTTGATAGTAGGAGGCTACACCATACAATGGTGCAGCCCTCTTAAAATAGGCAGCAGCACAATTAACACAATTAATTCCAACTGAGCCACCAGAGTGGTGGCTCAGTTGGTAGAGCATCCGCCCCACACCCGGGAGGCAGGGGTTCAAATCCCGGCCAGGTCATGCCAAAGACCATATAAAAGTGGAACTTCCTGCCATCCACCTTGGTGCTCAGCAATAATAGAATGGAGGATGGAAATCTGTGGCGGCGCCTTGCATGGCAGCGGCCCTCTGATTCTACACTTGGGGTGTGTGTGATTAACACTGTAGATAGGTAAAACACAATTTCGTTCTACTGTACATGATTGGTTGTACGGTTGAATGACAATAAAGGGTGGTTTAATTTAATTTAATGTGAGCACCTGAGCGAGCAGGAGAAGGTGACCTAATTCGCTATATGCACACTCTTTTCCTTATTCTGCTTTAGCCAGGTCAACAGCTTCTGGTTCAGCTCTGTGCCATTGAATGGCTATGGCGTTTTTCAATCGGTCTCTGCAGGATTTACCCAGACTCACAGTAAACGATGTCAGTCGCGTGATTCAAGAATGATGTCAGACGTCGGTGACCAAAAAAGAGAAAGGCTTCAGATTTTATGTTTCAAGCTACATTCACAATTACGAAGGTAAGCATTTTATATAGTGTTAGCCATTAGCATGTTAGCTACTTCGATGATACTACTGTACTAATGTCTGTTTACGGCTGTCTAAGGTGTTTTGATGCCATTGTTAGTCTCAGTTTCAAACAAGGATTTGACAACAGGGACGATAACTGTTAGGATTGAGTGCTACAGATCGATGAAGAAAAGCCAAAAGTCTCACAGTCTGAGTGTAAGACAAAGTTATCCTGCAGGTTCAGTGCAGGCTTGTTCATGGAAGGTTCCTGTTTACTCTATGATGTCGGCATGATGTCCTATGAGGCATGATGTCCTCTCACGATCATAGGACGTCATAGGATGGCCTATGGTGTCTGCCCGATGTCCTATGATGATCCTATGATCTCAGGCATCATAGGACTCGCGATGCCATCATAAAGATATGATGTCTATATAACGTCATATACACATAGCACATCATAGAACGCTCTATGATGTCGGCATGATGTCCTATGAGGCATGATGTCCTATGATGATCCTATGATATCAGGCAACATAGGACTTGCGATGCCGTCATATAGACAAATGTGTCCAAATGTGTCTTTATGATGTCATATAGATCATCACTCACGATGCCTACACTGTGTCACGATGGCCCTCACGGACCATCACAAGACGCCACAGTCACCAGTGAGTTTGCAGTGATGTTTTATTAACAGAGAGGGATGAACAAACCCAGGATACATACAATGGCTGGGTGACGTCTGAGCCGGGGAGCACCCGATGCGCCAGACGAACAATAGTGAGGGTGAAGTCTTAAAGGAACGTACCTTACGAGACGACAACGTTAACAGGCGGGTTACAGATTCCCAAGTCCGTTAACAACGATGAGCAAGGCAAACAGGAACATAACGGAGCATAACAGAGACTGCCGCACTGGAGGACATACAGCACCGGCTTTTAACTCGGGCCGCTAATGACCCCAATGCGGAGCAGCTGCTCGCCGTGACAGCAGCGCAGCAGCTGACTTTGACAGCAGGGGGCTCCCCCGGGCGCCTTCACAATAAAAGCCCGAGGAGCTGAAAGAAATCCTCTGCTGCCAAAGCCAGGGAAATAAGATATGAGGCCCGAGTGTGGCCAGAACCGACACTCGGGTTATAACACACTGATGTGTCTTTATGATATCATATGGCTCAAAATTGGCACGGTGAATGCCAAAAATGCAGGATTAATGTTGTTATAGTGGCCAGTACTGGTTTCCTGTAAGAACCACTCCTCAAAATCAGTCATGCAAGATGGGCTAAATCTAGCCCCATCTAAGTTTTCTATGCAGATCGGATGTTTCAACTACTGTTACTACTTTAAAAATAAGTTCTTGTCTCTATTGTTTGTAATGAAATGCTTTAACTTTTCATCATGTATGAAAACAAGACACTATGGTAACATATTTTCTCTCTTTTTATAGAAGCAACTTGTATAAGGGAGTTAGTTCACTGCTGCCTGAACTGTCCACACTCAGGGTAGATGAAGTCTACCGTGATTTTCCCACTGACATGGCTCCACTGATAACAACTATGGGTATAGCCAACGATGTACCTCTGATTGACTCCGTGTTTGGAAAAGTGCAACAAGGTAGTGTATTATCCTATCACATGCCAGCACAGAGAGTGCCAAAGACCTGTCCACACACAGACGCCCCAGCTCTCCCACAGCTTCCACTGCATGAATACAGATTGGGACCCTCTACCTGTTCTTTTGTTTGCTCTGAACATCAGCAGCTCCACATGTCGTCTCTGGAGACATCATTTGAAACGGCACACAAAATTGAAAACAATACAAAAGAACAAAGTTCATGTGTTGAGTGGCACCAGCTAAGGAGGCCCCGTGTCACCTCATCAAAATTCAGGGAGGTGTGTCACATGAGAGCACAAAGCTCAGCTGAAAATCTTGCCAAAAGACTTCTGAGACCAAACTACCAGACAGCAGACATGAAGAGGTGCCTTGACATGGAACCCTGTTGCAGTAGAGAGCACTGCAGAGCAAGGGAGGTCAACCATTATCCCTGTGGGTTCCTGATCCATCCAGACGCACCATGGATGGGGTCGTCACCTGATGGGATTGTGTATGATCCAAAGGAGCAGCAAGTTTTTGGCCTTGTTGAAATTAAATGTCCAAATGTATCACGCTATATGGACTGTCCGTACATTCAGATCAGTGAGGGTTAACAAACACTGAAGAGATCACATCCTTACTTTTGGCAGATCCAGGGCCAGATGCTGACATCTGGATTGGACTGGTGTGACTTTGTTGTCTACACACAAGAAGACATGTTTATTCAGAGGATTCCAAGAGACAAGGAAATGATTGAAATAATCAAAGAAAAGTGGACTATTTCTTTTTTATATGTATCTCTATGCCTCCCTTGTAAGTTAGATGGAAATAGGTCTCTGCTACAAAACCAGAATGTGACAGTCTTGACTGGGTTAAGGTTAATCAAATCTGGACTTTTGATCTGATCACTCAAAACTTACTTGAAATAATTTGTTCATAAATAAGTGTTGTACTCTCTCTTCTTTGTTCCACAAGTTCATGCCACTATAATACATTTTGACAATAGTTAGTACCTTTTTTAAAATGGCATTTGTTTACAGTTTACATGATTATTGTATTTTATGCATAAGTATACAGTATAATGCGTGAATGTCTGTAGTTAACCATTGTAATAAAGATAAAAAGCATGGGAGCATTTGTTTTGTCCAGAATATGGCAATTATCATAGAAGGTCAGATAAGAAAACCTGACAGATGTAAGGTCCAGTATAAAGGGACTCATTAACGTGAGCAAAGAGCATATATTTCAAAATATTTCATGCAAGTATACACATATACAGTGATTGGTATTGACAGATTTCATTATAACTACACACAGATATGTTTGCAAACATTTCAAGCAGGTAAAGTTGGATATTGAACATACATTAACAGTAAATAGAAAAATTTGCTGTTAAACAGTTTGCGTGAGTATACTGAAATGTAATATTATCCATCCATCCATCTTCTACAGCTTAATCTGTTCGGGTCGCGGGGGGTCTGGAGCCTATCCCAGCATCTTTTGGGTGAGAGGCAGGGTACACCCTGGACAGACCGCCAGTCCATCACAGGGCCAACACAGAGAGACAGACAACCTTTCACTCTCAAATTCATACCGAAGGACAGTTTAGAATCCCCAGGTGATGCCAGTTGCATAGCACAAGGTGATTTATTAAGGTTTGCGGTTGTCAGCCTTCTGCTAAATGCACCATGATTTAACGTCCAAAAAAAGCTTGTCTTAATTCATCTGCGCTTGACATGATAGTGATCGTAGGTGACAGGAGACACGGCGAGAACCAAGGGTGAGTGGCATATGCCTCTCTCTGCCCGTGACTTTATTTGGCATGACAGAAGAACAGATTATATGAATATCAACGGTCTGACAGAGATCGGTGTTATGCTGAACTGGACATCAGCTGGCAGTTTTTAAAAAAAAAATAATTTGTTTATATTGTATATAGCCTACTACATGAATTTGTAGTAGGCTGTTCATTTCCGCCTCCCAAAGAGAGCAGATGCTTTTTTCCTTCTCTCCAGCTCTGACTTTTTATCTCCTTCCTCCCCTAACTGACTGGATCCCAGCTTGCTATCGTCTGTCTGTGTGTCTCTACTGCTGATTATCGAACGAAATTATGGATTAATAAGCTGGGCTTTGAACGCAATTGATACTATTTTTTCAACGAGGAAAAGTGCCCCGGGGGAGGTAGTTTGCCCCGCAGGAACTGCGGCTGCGGGCTATTTGAGGGACACAAGTAATTGGAAACTCTTGTGCCTGTCTGATCTCTCTATCGAAGATGTCGAAGATTTATACATCTTCGTAGCAATGGTCATCGGGATCGTTCTGATTGGATCTGGGATTGTCCTGGTGTACCGTAAATTGATGAAGATGGACGTAGCCTATCAAAATGCTGGCCAGGCAAGGTTTAACCATCAAATTGAACAAATGGGGAGGACTCTGACAGCGGCTAATGGAGAACTGTCTAGGAAAATGGATTACATCATGATCACGCTGAGAGCCGTCCATGAAGAATTCAACGTCCAGCACTGAAGGATTAAAGTACTGAATCTGTAAGAGAATATAAAGTCTTTTTCTCTGGGATCAGTACTGTTCGACTAATCTGACCTGCCCTCACACAAGTCCTCCAGATTATCTGCAGTTTTTTGTTTCCAAAACATTTGAGCTGCATTGACTCTATGGACAGCCAGCTGCCTGGCTCAAGGACAAAGTGCCAGCCGCTAGACAAAACATCTCCTGCCGAAGAGACTTTGTTGTTCTTAACTGATATAAACACCTCCACTCAACACTACACCCACACTGACTCAATAAACTGATGAGAAGATCATTCACTCACTGCTCCCTTTGTGTCTTTGTGTACATTCTTGTCTGCTAATTGTGCATTGAGGGCTTTTTTTTGTTGTAATCATAATATTGATCATATATGACCTGTATTCTGACAATCAATGTTTTTTTTGCTCTTTCCTATTGTGTTATCCTTTTCTTCCCTATGCTTCCTGTACCCATCTGATGACAGGCGCGTTTCGACGCTGCCGCGTCACCGGAAATGCAGGTCGTTTTCAGTGTCAAGTCAAATCCCTCGTATGTTATCAGTTGTTTACTGTTAATGTACTTGGCAATAAATCCTTTTCTGAGTTCTGAGTTCTTGTATCCATAAAATAGGAGCCCTTATACCTGCAGTGGACATACAGATGATGTCAGTCGATAGTGACTTTTCTCTTTTTTCTGCGGAGGTTCAGACTCGGACTGGAGTTTTCCTATCAGCTCTCGTTCACTCTTGAAGCAAAATCTTCCACATTGCCAATTTTCTTTTTTTTTTTTTTTCCTCTGTCCATATTTCTATATTTACAGCATTTCTTTTTCCTGTGCAAAAAACGGTAATTCAGCTCCGTCTTCTCTCTATTTCTCTCTCCCAATTCAGGATACACAATATAGGAGGAAAACAACAATAAGATTATTAAAAAAAAGTGTGCACAGATCCATAGAAACGTCCCCTGAAATTGCAACACTGTAACTCAATGGCATTTAAAAAACATTTTGAACTGGGAGACCTCTAGATTTTGTTAAAACAAAGTTATTCACATAATAAAACCCCAGAGTCTCCATCAGGCTATGACGGTTCTAGTGTTAATAAAATAAACACAGTGGTCAAATAATTAATTTATTTATGAATAGTCCTTTTTTAAATTAGATACAAATGCTTCATTTATACATATTAAACAAAAAAGTCTGCCATGTTAAATAAAATCTAAATTTTGAAATATAACAAACAAAAATAAACTATTTTAGTGGGGTTTGAGCTTAAACAAAAACTTTAAAAAAAAAAAAAAAGTTTTTTATATTATGATCCTCCAAACTGGCACCGCCTGTGTTGACGACCCACTTCCTCATCAGCTGTGCCTGTGCGCAATTTTGCGGTGCTCTGGGTGGATGGGTGGTCATTATTGAAATGAAGTGACTGCATCTGTGTTCATAATTTTGCACGTTGTTAGTAGATCACTGGCAAAAATTGGCCACTCCCTTAGGTGCTCTGTTTAAATTGCGCACTCGCTAATTTGCACTGCCTGAGTAAATCTGCCCCTAAATATAGTAATTTTGAGTATCCATGAAAGAGTTAAACCACTGTTCTGTTTATCCTGTTCATTATTGGAGCAATGGCCCAATGTTGTCTCTGAGTGTTCCTTATTACCCTCTATAGCTTGTTGATTGGTGAGAGAATGTAAAACAAACTTGACCAACAAATAATCTTTAAATGGTAATAAAAGCATTGGAAAAGGAAAAGGAGAATAAAATGGACAGAAAGAGAGAAGGGAGAAGAAAAGGATGAACAGAGAGGAAGGGAGAGGAAGTGATAAGACTGGTGAAGATGAGAAAAAAAGAAGAGAAAGTCACAAGTGAAGAAAAAGAAAAAGACAGTACGCAAAGTACGCATGGGCTGCACGGTGGCGCAGTGGTTTAGCACTGTGGCAGCACAGTTTACCCTCGGCCGGGGGATCGCGGGGATCATGAGATCGTGGGTTCGATCCCAGCCCCCGACCAACAGTGAGCTGTGTGGAGTTTGCATGTTCTCCCCGTGTTGCGTGGGTTTACTCCGGGATTTCTCCGGTTTCCTCCCGCATACCAAAAACATGTAGGTTTAGGGCGCTCGCGCACGCAGCAACCGGCAGCCGGTGGCTTGTCACCAGACTGCAAACCAAATCTACCTACGGGTACAAATAAGTAACAAAAAAAAAAAAAAGGGGATAAATTCCAAGGATATATTAGGTTTAATATAGTTTGTATTTATTCTTATATTGTTTTGTGTGATATATTCTCCCTTGTGTCTAGATACAGTAGTACAGAGGAGGGAGCACAATAGATGCCTCTGCAAAATGGACCAGTCAGCAGACCATGAACAGGACGCTGCTAGCAAATCTGGGTAAGTCAGTCCCTCCAGGATTTTGCGGGATGTTTTTATGATTGTTGCGGCCCAAAAAGCCTGAATTTGTGGGAGTTTTTTTTAAAAAGGTTGAGATAAAAGTTGTGATGTTTTGAGCATTTTTTTTTTGCACTAAAAGTTGTGGGAAGAATTACAAATTTTAAAGCAGATGCTTTTTTCCATAGTTTACTGCAAAGATATTTTATATAACACCACAAGAAAAGCACAGGATTGTCCAAAATTTCCTGTTAAACAGTGATTTGTAAATTAAGTAGAAATGTCTGCAATACAGAAAAAAAACTCTTTTGTGCAACAGCAAATACAGACTTTAACACAATGAAGTAGCTACTCATAAATTTATCATAAAAATGACCAACTCTGTGGATTACTGTTGTTTCAGAACTTGAATAAAAAGGATGAAAAAATAATTATCCATTGCAACAGTTAAATTGCACTGAATGCATGTTAAAGAGTATAGATTTGGAAATAATGGCACCACTTTTATTTGAAAACTCCCTAACCACAGCAGTCCCCAACCACTCGGTACTGAGCCCAGAGAAGAAAGAAATAATTTATTCTGTTGCTCTGTATTGTCTATCAATGTCTGTGTTTTTCTGAAAAAATATTGAATATTTTCTCTCTGTCCATGCCTGACTCTTACCTGTCTGTCTATCTGCTGCATGTCTTGACACACACCTGTCTCATCAGATACTCATCTTTCCTTTACCGGTAGTCGTAGTGAGAGGATAGACTCTCTTGGGGCTTTGCTGGGGGTGCGCATTGGTCCGTGTCCAGACCGGAGATTCACAGCTTTAAAGCTCATTGACAAGATGTAGTAATGATTTTACCTCTAGAGATATATATACTATGTTGATGCATTGCACTTTATGAAGCACTTTATGCGGCAGTGCTACAATATTAAAACCATATCTCAGTGTTTACATCGTCTATCAACGTCAAACAAACGTAGTGTTTAGAATCTCCATTTTCGGTTTTACTTTCCATTTCATGTTCGGTTTTACCCAATTTTTGCCGCTCCCAAATGTACAGCCAAACATGACGAAATAGTCGGAAAAACATGACGGAAATTGTTTATCATAATTCTGGCCCTTACTTGCCTATCAACACAATTTAAAACCTGGGAAAGAGTTTCAAAATCTGCACTAGGCCAAAAATCACCTCTGGTTAAAAAGTTCATCCAAATTGATACAATAGTTTAGCAGTATTCTTGCTAACACGCTGTGAGAAGATAAGAGCATTGGTGGAGGTACGCATTCTGGATCATCAACAAAATGTTATGGGTTCTCTCTAGGCCAAGGACTACCTCCCAAATCATCCAGTAGTTTTTAGTGTAATCCCTTCTGCACACATACAAACAAGGTCGTTGGTGGAGGTATGCACTGTCAGATGATCATCAAATTTATCGGGCTTCATCCATAGGCCAAGGGCTACCTCTGGTGAAATTTTCACCCAAATTCCGTCCAACAGTTTTTACGTAATCTGGGGGTGGGGGGGGGGTATAAATTGGCCCTAGGGGGTATGAATAGGCCTAGGCATAATATACCTGATGTATAATCTAGGGATGAGCCGATACCCACTTTTTCAAGACCGATACCGATACCATACTGTGACTCTTGAGTATCGGCCAATACCGATCCAAACCCGATACGTCTGCTTATTTAAAACAACAAAGTACAGAACATACTTATGTTTAATCACTAGTTGCATTCTGTACACAACTAATAACAGAACTCTAAAAGTCAAGAATTGTATTACAATTTTGACTCAGTTCAGCAATGCTGCATGTTTTTTTTCATTTAACCTTGGCAACCATTGGCAGCATTTCACTGGTCAGAATAGCCAATGTAAACGTTGCATTCTGAAGTTTTTAAGTGCAAGTTTATACCAAACTTTGAAGCCTGGTATTTAAGTAAACATTCAGATGAAATTCAAAAATTGCCACTTTATGCATGAAGTAAAAATGCTGTAGATCTGAAAATAAGGAACTAACCCTTTAAGTTGTATTTTTGTCATCCATTATCATAAGTATTCTCCTGGTCCTCAGTTTATTTAGTAGTGTTTATGATATTATTCTCTGTTCATATTTAGATTTTAGGTTTGCTCTTATTTTGAAGTCATTCCTGTTCCATTTCATGTTCATGTAGCCCTGCACCCTCTGGGATTAATAAAGTAAACAAAATACGAAAAAAAATGCTATTTATGTTTCTGTCACCTACCTCTCCTCAACTGTACTCCCCGATAATCCGCTCCAGTCTGGTTTTTACTTTCTGTTTCGTTTTGTTTCTTTTTTTAGGTTTCACTTTTAGCACCCACCCTCCTGAGCTGGAAAAACATTGGCTGCTGCTGCAGAACTCGTGTCTTTCTGCTCGGTTCTTGACAGAGTTCAGCATTATCCTTTGCCATGATATTTTTTGCAAGTGTTTTATCAAGTTAGTGGTGTAAAATTGTAAATGCTGCTACCACACAGCAACATACTGAGGGGAGTCTCACAGACAGACTCCAGTGATGTGACGCTCGTTGCCTCTGATTACAGAAGCCCTGTGCAGCGCGGCTGAGAACAGGATCACACCTTCATTTTAATATCGGATCGATAAATTACTTTTATTCCTTACTGATACCGATCCAGCCATTTTGCCTGGATCTGATCCTATACCGATACTGTGTATCGGATCGGCTCATCCCTAGTATAATCTAGCCTAGGCCGCTTGAACCCTGGGTATAGTCTGGACTGGAGGTATACTGTGGCCTGTTACACCGGGCCAGTAAAGGTGGAGGTGTGACTTTTTTACGTTCCCATGGACAGGGGTGAACTTAGTACATTTGGGGCCCAAGGCAAAGACAGAAATGGGGCCCTACTTTTTCTTTGTTCTACACTTCCTTTTCATGCCTTATTGAAATCCTACCTCAAACTTATTGTTCTCAGAAGTCTTCAAATGATAATATATACAGGCATCAGGAATTACATCTGTAGAAAAAACAAAGAAGTTTAACAAAATGAATGTAGACTCTTGTTTACTTATATATAAAAAAAAACAATTCACATGGAAGATCTGTTATTTGTTCACACTTACCAGTCCTGCCAGGATTTTGTAATATTTCGATCGCGCTAATTCACGGAAAATCAGTGATTGGCTGCTCTTTTGCATGACCCTTGCAACTTTGTCCAATCACGCAACTTTCACGCAATTTTGGTCAATCCACTTTCAAGCATGCAGCACTCACAATGGGACAGACAAACATAGAGGAGTACACTGAGGTTGTTGTAGCATGCATAGCTAAATGCATTGATGATGTCACGCATTGCAAAACCATCACTGTTCGTGCTATCCAGAAGCCATGGATGACAGCAGAAGTCACAGGCTCTGAGGGCTTGGGACACAAGCTTCAGGGCCGGTGACACTGCAGGATTAACAACAGCTAGGGCCAACCTGTCTCGTGGCATCAAGAAGGCAAAACGACAGTACAGCAAGAAAATATCCGGCCACTTCAGCAACACTAGAGATGCACGTTCTCTTTGGTGTGGCATACAGACCCTCACAACTACAAACCTCCACCTCAGACTGTGCGAGTGACATCACACTTGCTTAACTACTTAAATGACTTCTTTGGCCGCTTTGAAGCACAAAACAGCACATCAGCACAAAAGACCACTCCTCCCCCAGACAAGCAGGCTATAAGTCTGGATCTGGCTAGCGTGAAGAGAACCCTCTGCAGGATCAACCCACAAAAGGTAGCTGGACCAGACAACATACCAGGTCATGTTCTGAAGGACTGTGCAGAAGAGCTCAAAGAATGTCCTGGCTGAACATCTTCAATCTCCTGAGTCAAGCAGTTGTCCCCACGTGTTTTCAAAACAGTACCATAATACAGTCCCAAAGAAGCTGTCCATCTAGCTACAGTGATTACCAGCTGTAGCACTGACCTCCATCATAATGAAGTGTTTCAAGCGGCTGGGTCATGCAGAACACTCATGTACATCCTCCCTCCCTCCCTTCCAACCATGACCATCTCAGTTCGCATGCAGGTCAAACAGATCTACAGCCATCGCTGCTGCTCGCCATCCAGCCCCACCCACCTGGACTCAAAGAACTCCTACATGCGAATGCTGTTCTTGGACTATCAGTTCAGCATTCAACACAATCATCCCCTAGCACTAATACAAAAACTCAGACACTTGGGACTCAAAACCTCTCACTGTAACTGGGTGCTTGACTTTCTCTCAGGGAGACCACAGAACAATGCGGGTCAGCAGCAACACAACAAGACCATCACACTGAGCACAGGGGCCCCCCACAAGGGTGCATGTTCAGCCGCTGCTCTTCACTCTGCTGACCCCATGGACTGTGTTCCAACCTGCAACCACCAACCGCATCATCAAGTTTGCAGACAACACAACGGTGGTGGGCCTCATCACAAACAATGAAGAGGCCAACTACAGAAATGATGTGAGCCAACTGGTCCAGTGGTGTAAAGACAATAATCTCTTCCTGGACGTGGGAAAAACCAAGGAGATTGTGGTCAACTTCAAGAGAGGACACACACAGCATCTCCCCCGATCATCGATGGAGCAGCTGTGGAGAGGGTGAGCAGTACCAAGCTCCTGATGGTGCACATCTCTGAGGACCTCTCCTGGTTCGACAACACCACGTCACTGGCCAAGAAGGCTCAAACTCGCTTCTATTTCCTCCGCAAACTTAGGAGAGCACGAGTCTCACCCCTCATCATGTGCTCATGTGCTCATTCTACCAGGGCACCATTGAAAGCATCCTCACCAGCTGTATTATGGTGTGGTACGGAAGCTGCACTGCCTCCTGCCAAAAGACACTACAACGCACAGTGAAAGCAGCCAGCAAGATCATCAGTGCCCCTCTGCCCCCCTCTCGGACATCTACCACACCCGCCTCACCCGCAGAGCCATCAACATTGCACACAACACCTCCCACCCCTCACACTCCCTCTTCAGCCCCCTGCCCTCAGGGAAAAGGTACCAGAGCCTCTGGGCCTGCTTCACAAGACTGCTAAACAGCTTTGTTCACCAGGCCATCAGGACCCTGGGACTCTGCCCCCCCACCCCACCCCTGGACCACAACACACTCACCCACACAATAACTACCTCAGTTGTTTGCACAAAAAGATTTGGCACACCAACAGTAATACATCATCTGCTATATGTCTCTGCACCTTACTGCAACCATTTGCACAAATGCCATACCTGCTGCTGTCTGTCTGTTATTGCAGTACTGATCATGTGCAGACCAATCTTTCACTGTCTGCACCCATATTATTGCATTGAACTTGCAATTTTGGGTATTACGGTTCCATTTTTTCTGTATATAGGATTGCTGGGTTTTATCGTTTATCTTTATTTGCACTACGGGTAGCATTACTGTACATAGACTGCCGTTGTTGTTTTTCATCCTTATCCCTTCTTTTCTTATATATTTCGCACACCACTAAGAGAGAGAGAAATGGCATTTCAATTCCCCTGTATGTCCTGTACGTATAGAAGTATTGACAAATAAAAATCTTTGAGTCTTTGAATCCTCGTCAACTTCCGTCAGTTTTGCCAGTCAAATTTGTCCCTGAGTAGCACGCAAACGCTCAGTCTAGCCAATCAAATGCTCACTTCCATGTTTACCGTGAGTATGAACGGAATACATCAGCAAAAAACACAGTGTGTGATTTACAAAAAAAAAACCACTCACCCGCGAATTTTCCCACACTGTCCTTTCTCAGTCTCCACCTCACCGTGCGATGGAATCTCCCCACATCTCTGTCTTGACCACGTGTATGAAGTGCTGAGTTTCTCTTGAAAAAAGTCTGCTTGCCTGAAAAGCACTCCGATGTGGGAGAGTGCGTGAGGAGACACAGTGCATCTGGACAGTATTCACAGCGCTTCACTTTTTCCACATTTTGTAATGTTACAGCCTTATTCCAAAAGGGATTAAATTAATTTTTTCCCCTCAAAATTCTACACACAATATCCCATAATGACAATGTGAAAAACATTTTTTTGAGATTTTTGCAAATTTATTAAAAATAAAAAACTAAGAAATCACATGTACATAAGTATTCACAGCCTTTGCGCAATACTTTGTTAATGCACCTTTGGCAGCAATCACAGCCTCAAGTTTTTTTGAATATGATGCCACAAGTTTGACACACCTATCTTTGGGCAGTTTCTCCGATTCCTCTTTGCATCACCTCTCAAGCTCCATCAGGTTGGATGGGAAGCGTCAGTGCACAGCCATTTTCAGATCTCTCCAGAGATGTTCAATTGGATTCAAGTCTGGGTTCTGGCTGGGCCACTCAAGGACATTTACAGAGTTGCCCTGAAGCCACTCCTTTGATATCTTGGCTGTGTGCTCAGGGTCGTTGTCCTGCAGAAAGAAACCGTCATCCCAGTCAGGATTTCTCTGTACATTGCTGCATTCATCTTTCACTCTATCCTGACTAGTCTCCCAGTTCCTGCCACTGAAAAACATCCCCACAGCATGATGCTGCCACCACCAATGGCATGGTTATGAGTGGTGCCTGGTTTCCTCCAAACATGACGCTTGGCATTCACACCAAAGAGTTCAATATTTGTCTCATCAGACCATAGAATTTTGTTTCTCATGGTTTGAGAGTCCTTCAGGTGCCTTTTGACAAACTCCAGGTGGGCTGCCATGTGCCTTTAGTTAAGGAGTGGCTTCCATCTGGCCACTCTACCATACAGTCCTGATTGGTGGATTGATGCAGAGATGGTTGTCCTTCTGGAAGGTTCTCCTCTCTCCACAGAGGAACACTGGAGCTCTGACAGAGTGGCCATCGGGTTCTTGGTCACCTCCCTGACTAAGGCCCTTCTCCCCCGATCACACAGTTTAGACGGCCGGCCAAATCTAAGAAGAGTGCTGGGGGTTCTGAACTTCTTCCATTTATGGATGATGGAGGCCACTGTGCTCATTGGGACCTTTAAAGCAGCAGAGATTTTTCTGTACCCTTCCCCAGGTTTGGGCCTCAAGACAATCCTGTCTTGGAGGTCTACAGACAATTCCTTTGACTTCATGCTTGGTTTGTGCTCTGACATGCACTGTCAACTGTGAGACATTAGACAGGTGTGTGCCTTTCCAAATCATGTCCAATCAACTGAATTTACCACAGGTGGACTCCAATTAAGCTGTAGAAACATCTCAAGGATGATCATTGTAAACAGGATGCACCTGAGCTCAATTTTGAGCTTCATGGCAAAGGCTGTGAATACTTATGTACATGTGATTTCTTAGGGTTTTTTTTTTTTATTATAAATTAGCAAAAATTTCAAAAAAAAAAAATTCACATTGTCATTATGGGGTGTTGTGTGTAGAATTTTGAGGGGAAAAATGAATTTAATCCCTTTTGGAATGAGGCTGTAACATAACAAAATGTGAAAAAAGTGAAGCGCTCTGAATACTTTCCTGATGCACTGTATGCTGTAAAACCACAAACAAACAAGCAAATCTAACACTACAGCCAGTGTTCGAACATTTTATACAGTAGGTCCATTGCTTGGGTCAGTATACAAAGATACTGTATGTGAGTACTAGCACTTCTAGATTTTACCTTGTAGCAGTGTTTTCAAACTTTGTTGAGCCACAGAACCCTTTTTTCACTGAAAAAATCCCAAGGAACCCGAAAAATCAAAAATGTTATAAATTAACACATTGTAGCCTATTACAGAAAATCTATTGACAATTTAGCCTTGTAATTTGTTATACTCAGCAGTAGTAAAGTTGAGGATCCTGACACTGCTGCCTCTAGTTGTGCAGGAATTCCCAACTTGGCTTAGAGGAGGAAGACTGGAAGAAGAGGGGGAAGGATTACTTTTGTGCTGCTGCCTACTGACATGAACGAATCACTGCAGGCACCAATGCACAATGGCAAGTTGTTTGTAATTTTTGGGACAATTAAGAAGTGAAATTAGACACTTTCCTGTGGAGCCCTGAACGCTCTTTCATGGACCCCCTGGAGTCTGAGAATCCTGGCTGAAAAACAAGATGCTCCCACAAGCTGCTGGTACCCTCTTCTCTCTTATACATTAGAGTTTTTCTTTGCGATTATTAACGATGCTTAAAGTAGGCTGCATTACCAAGCACATGATGCCGACTTCTCTTCATGAGACAGCCAAACCCACAGAGGTCTCAGCATCATCATCATCAGAATGAAGGGGGTGACGTGATGACAGATGGTTAAATTGGTGCTCCAACCACATCATCACTCACCCTGCCAAAAGCTGTGATTAGAAGTTTCTTTCATGAAATGCACACACACATGTACAGTCACGTGAAAAAATTAGAATATCCTGTATAAGCCTGTGTGTTTTTATTTTTTTATTTTTTTACATATTTGGACATATGTATATTTAATATGACTGATCTGTGTGGAGTTTGCATGTTCTCCCCGTGTCTGCGTGGGTTTACTCCGGGATTTCTCCGGTTTCCTCCCACATGCCAAAAACATGCAAGTTAGGTTAACTGGCATCAAAACTAGGGATTCTAAATTGTCCTTAGGTATGACTGTCAGAGTGAATGGTTGTCTGTCTCTCTGTGTTGGCCCTGCGATGGACTGGCGATCTGTCCAGGGTGTGCCCTGCCTCTCGCCCAAACGTGCTGGGATAGATGGTAGTCAGATCCAGGAGGGGTGAGAGAGATGTCTAGTCTGACACAGTCAAAATCATGCCATCCACATACAGACCAGTAGTGCACTCAGAAGAACCACAAGTTATACCAATGATCTGTGGGTTGGCTCTCACTGCTATAGCGAATGGTTCAAGGGCAACAGCAAAAAGCATAGGAGAGAGGCAGCATGTCCTGTCTGGTGCCGTGATGTAAAGAGAACGCCGGTGATTGATCATTGTTGATCAGGACAGAAGATTTGGGAGAGGCATAGCGCATTCTTATCAGTGTCATAAATTTCTCACCAAAACCAAATTTTTTTAAAACCATGAACATGTATCTCCAGTTTGATCAAAAGCCTGCTGGGCATCCAAGGAGATGGCAGCAGAGCAGGGTAACTTGGTGAAATACATTATATTCAGTAAACGGCGGGTAATGGAGAATGCATACCTGTCTGGTATAAATCCAGTCTGATCAGGGTGGATTAATGCACTAATATGTCTATTTAATTGATCTGTCAAAACTTTTGCAATGATCTTTTGATCGCTATTTAACAAACTTAGAGGCCGATATAAAGCAACATTTGTCCTATCCCAGTCTTTCTTTAGAAGAAGACAGATGTTTGCATCATATACAGAGTCTGGGAGAACTCCATTGTTTATAGAGTAATTCAGCATGCATAGTAAAAGAGGCGCAGTTATTTCAATATGTGCTTTGTAAAATTCAATTCCAAACCCATCTGGACCACAGGCCTGGCTGTTAGGGAAGGAACGAATGGCAGTTTTAATTTCATCCAAAGTAAAGTCAGCATTCAGTTCCTGCCTTGCAGCCTAGCTAAGTACAGGAATATCTAACGTAGCTAGAAAATTGTTAATGTCATCTTCAGTAGCTGTGGATTTAGAGGTGTATAGCTGTTGGTAGTACAGTCATGTGAAAAAATTAAGACACCCTGTATAAGCCTTTGTGGGGTTTTTTTAAAACTTATTTGGACCTATGGATATTCAATATCAATGTTAAAAATACTGGGAGATTCATGTAATACAACTAAACAATTTAAAATGAATTAAAGACTTTTTTCAAATTTTCTGTTAAACGTAACTCTAAACAAATAGTGAGGAATAAATTAGGACACCCCTCCCATCTTTTTTAGGACACCCCCCACGTTCATTCCCACTTAAAATGGCTAAAATAGATGTTAAAAAATGCAAATAAAAACAAAAACAAGGTTAGACATAGATATGTGAACATTTCTTAATAAAGAACTGAATATTTAATGGGGTGCCCTAATTTTTTCACATGACTGTAGGTGTAAAACCTATCATTAATCTGTTTGAGGTCAGTTATCAGCTGTCCAGTAGATGAAGAAACTTTATACACTATATTGCCCTATCTGCCTGAACACCTTTTAGTTGCCTGGCCAACATTTTATCATCTTTCTCACCCAATTCAAAATGGGTTTGTTTAAGCTTACAAATATAATTACCAACCTGCTCACCCATAATTTGGTTGTATTCATACTTTAATTTCAGCATGGCATTAAGAATATCTTCAGAATTTGAGTTTCGGTATGCATCCTCCAACACAGCCAGCTCTGCTTCAATATCAAATAGGCGCCTTTGTCTGGCTCTTCTACTTGATGATTGATACGATAAAATATGGCCTCCCATCACCACCTTAAACGTCTCCCAGAGGGTTAAATCTGTAACTGTGCTATTGTCATTAAAATGCAAAAAGTCTGAGAACTTGGCTGCTATATAATCACAGAAGGGTTTGTTGGAGTGTAGTGAGCATTTAATTTTCCAACTGTAATGACGTGGATCCATCCATCCATCCATCCATCTTCTACCGCTTTTCCGGAGGTCCGGGTCGCGGAGGCAGCAGTTCAGGCAGAGAAGCCCAGACTTCCCTCTCCCCAGCCACCTGCTCCAGCTCTTCAGAGGCGATACCAAGGCGTTCCCAGACCAGCTGGGAGACCTAGTCTCTCCACCAAGTCCTGGGTCTGCCCCAGGGTCTCTTCCCAGTGGGACGTGCCTGAAACACCTCAAGTGGGAGGCGTCCATGGATCCGCCTCATGGATCGTCACCTTATCGTGGTGGGGGGGTTTGCGTGCCCCAGTGATCCCAGGAGCTATGTTGTCTGGGGCAATTTGCCTCTGTTAGGGTCTCCCAACACAAACTGGTCCTGGGTGAAGGGCCAGACTAAGAACGATACAACAGACTCTCATGATAAATTGTATATCAAGGATTCAGTGTACCCCGCCCGGTATGGGGTTACCGGGGCCCCACCCTGGAGCCAGGCCTGGGGGAGGGGCTCGAAGGCTAGCATCTGGTGGCCGGGTTTCTACCCATGGGACCCGGCCGGGCTCAGCCCGAAGGAGTTACATGGGTCCGCCCTCCAGTGGGCTCACACCCTGCAGGAGGGACTCATGGGGGTCCGGTGCTATGGTGGATTAGGTGGCGGTCAAAGGCGGAGACCTTGGCGGACTGATCCCAAGCTTTCTAATGACGTGGATGAAGATTAAAAAAAATTTTCATGGTGAGAGGGGCGTGATCAGAGATATGAATGCTATGGTAAGCTGTACTGACAATATTTGGGATCACTTTCGAGTCAACTAAAAAATAATCAATTCTGGAAAAAGTACCAAGCACTGGAAAACAAAAAAAGAATATTGCCTCTCTAAAGGGTGCTGGAGCCTCCAAATATCAACCAAATCAAGAGTTTTTAATAAATTATTGAAGACCGGAACAATTTTGGCAATGAGGCTACTTCAGATGATGATTTGTCTGTATAAGGGTCGAGATAGCAGTTAAAATCCCCTCCGACCATTACATTATGGGTGTTGTACTCGGCAACAAAATTGAAGACTTTTCAAAGAAAATCAGGGTTGTCAAAATTAGGGGCATAAATGTTTAAAAGTGCTACTGGAAAGGAGTTTATCACACCGGTGACAAGTACAGTACATATCTCCTACCTGGATCAACGACCATAGACTTGAATGCAAATGGGATGGTTTTATGGATAAGTATGGCAGAGCGGAGGACTTACCGTGACTGCAGCGGCGGTGTGCGACGAGACTACCCGAAGCGATTGCTAAGCTAACGCTAGTTAGCTTAATGCTGGCGCCAGTCATTCCACCTTACACCAGCCTGAATCGAAGCCCAGCTGCGAGGCCCAGCGGAGATACTACCAGGCAAGCGGCTATTTGTTGACGGGGCTCAGCAGAGATTTCACCCAGGCAGACGACAGTAGGTGGCGGTGCCTAGCGGAGGATTTACCGTGACCTCAGCGGTGCTCGGTGGCAGCGGCGGTGTGTGACGAGACTCGGTTGGAGGAGCGGGACGGGAGACCAGTTACGGCGACTATGAGCAACGAGACCAGCAACGGAAGGGGCTAGTTGGCTAGCTGAGGCCCAGCTGGATTCGAGGACGATCGGATCAGATTCTGGCGATATAAGCAGAATTTATTTTACTATCCACAGATTTTCCTTTTCCTTCTTTCCAAGAAAGACTGAAGATGGCTGCCACGGGATTAAAAAGTGGGCTGATGGGCACCACTAATAAGCATTCTCTACTTCTATACTTCCTCTTCGTTTTGTCTTTGTGTGTCTGGACCTGCAACAAGAAGGATTTTCCGACAAACTCAACCAAAGGTGAAGTTAAAAAGTTTTATCTGTATGGATTTGGGCTTGGACATCTCACCCTACACTCTATGTGGTCTTTAAAAGCCCTGAGCAAAAACTTCCAAATTAAGGCAAACATGGCTGTTAAGCAAAAATCACAATATGGCAGAGGATATACAGTTAAAGTTCTGTTAGTTCTGCTACTTCTGGCAGGAGATATTCACCTTAACCCTGGACCTGCCACTATTAAACAGCAGACCACTGGGTTAGCACAAAACCGAGCTGTACAAAAGCAAAAACAACATTTATTTTTCCAAACTGTTAATCATGCACGAGTTCTTTGGGACACCAAGGCTAAACCAAAGGGGATCCTCGGCGGTCATTTAAACATACGGAGCATAATCCCCAAAAGAGATGAGATTTCGGTGTTGCTGTTGGACTCAAATCTGGACTACCTTTGTCTCTCAGAAAGCTGGCTACACAGGAACATAGACACTAATATGATCGATATTGTGGGCTACCAGTGTTTTAGAAAAGACAGGCAGGTAGGGAGGGGAGGAGGTGTTTTAATTTACATCAAAGAGAAATATAAATGTCAACTGGTTGATTTGAATACTTCACTTGAATGTTTAGCTGTTAATGTATGTCTCTCTCCGGTAATGAATTTCAACATTGCAGTAGTGTACAACCCACCGTCACACAACTCTTCCTTTTATAATGAATTAAGTGATCTGGTTAAACAACTTGAGAAGAACAGAGAAACAATAATTCATGGTGACTTTAATATCAACTGGTCTGATAAAAAAGACAAACAAAAACTGAAAAGCCTCATGACTAAATTTAATTACCAGCAAATCATCAAAGGACCCACCAGGATAACCAAACAATCCAGAACACTTATTGACATGGTATTTACTAATAAACCAGAACGAATAACCAGAACCTATAATCTTGTAACTGGTCTCTCAGATCATAACATGGTTCTTGCTGTCAGGAAACTTACTAAAAAGCGACTACAGTATTTTGGGGGAGTCGATATTGACAAATCAAATTTTATTATCCCCAAATCAAAAAATGAGGAGTTTGAACATTACTTAGAGAATCAAAATTGGGAGCAGCTCATGGCAACATGTGAAGTAGATGATTGTTGTAATTTTATAACTGCAACAATCACAAAGTCTATAGAAAAATTTTCAAAGCAAATTAAAAGTAGACAACAGAAGATTAGCCTACCATGGTTAAATAATGAAATAAGAAAACTTATGAAGAGGCGAGACTATGCACTGAAAACATCACTAACCTCCAAACTACAAAATGATCACCTTGTGTACAAAAGTTTAAGAAATAAAGTGGTACATGAGCTGCGAAAATCAAAAATATCTTATTACAATAAACTGATAGATCATGCAAAGGGTAACAACAGTTCCCTATGGAGGCATTTAAATAACTTAACTAATAAAAAAAACGATCAGAAGGGGGTAAAGGAACTTAGAATCAATGGCAAGACCGTCAGTGACAAGGCTACTTTGGCAAATGAATTTAATTCACACTTTGTGGGCTCTGTGGAAGACTTAACAAAAATTTTTGTGCTGCCAAATGTGCTCAACAACACAAATTCCATACTTCCAACAGATACTTTTCACATCGATGAGGTAAATGAGAAGTTAATTGCTGGTATTGTTAAAACACTGTCAAACTCAAAAACTAATGATATCTACAATATGAGCACCTCCTTTCTCAAAATGCACAGCAAAATATTAATCAAACCACTGACTCATCTCATTAATCTCTCCATTAGGTCTAGTACATTTCCATCTGGCTGGAAAAAAGCTGTCGTCATACCAGTTCATAAATCAGGCAGTAAAGACGATATATGCAATTACCGCCCAATCTCTATCTTACCAGTCCTATCTAAGGTTCTTGAAAAAGTTGTAGCTACACAGCTGATAGACTACTTACAAGACAGTCAACTTCTTCATCCACATCAATTTGGTTTTAGACCAGGATACTCAACAGAAACAGCAAATTGTTGCCTTATTGAAAACGTCAAACAGTCCTTGGACAGGGGTAATGTGGTAGGAGCTGTTTTTCTAGATCTCAAAAAGGCTTTCGATACTGTAAACCACAGTTTGCTTTTATCCAAAATGGTATCTTTTAACTTCTCCCCAAATACATTAGAATGGTTTGCATCTTATCTCCAGAATAGAGAACAGTGTGTAAAAGTTCACCAGGATAAATCCTCATTTTTAAACAACCGCATGGGTATCCCACAAGGGTCCATTCTTGGTCCTTTACTTTTCAGCATTTTTATTAATGACTTGCCGTTACACTGCTCAGCTGCAACATGCCAACTTTATGCAGATGATGCAGTTATTTACACAGCTGCCAAGACTCCAGCACAGGCTGCAGATGTACTGTCTACAAGTATGGTTGATGTCCAAGAGTGGCTCCTCAAGAACCATCTATTGCTGAACCTTCAGAAAACAGTCTCAATGTGCTTTTCAATCAAAAAATGTAACCTGCAACATTTTAAAGTTAATATACATGATCATGACATCAGTTTAGCTACAGAATTCAAATACCTTGGCATTGTACTAGATCCTCAACTCAAATTTAATCTTCATATAAAGAAAATTTCAAAAACAGTAAAAAAAAATCTGAACTGCTTTAAATTAATTAGATATTACATACCTTACGAAGCAGCTGCACTGTATATGCATTCTATGGTTTTTTCTCATATATCATACTGTTTGACAGTCTGGGCTCAAGCAGCCCCTTCCACAATAAGACATATAGGTTCATTATATAATCAAACCCTAAAAATCTTGGACAAAAAGCCCATTAGGTGGCATCACTGTAATGTTTTAAAAAAATACAACCTATTGAGTTTGAGAGCTTCATTGACCTCTGTCTTCTGAAATTAACGTTCAAATGTTTCCATAAATCAGCACCCGAGCCACTTGCTGGTTTCGTCCAAAGACAGGACAGCAGCAGAGCCACCAGGAGTTCTGTTAACAATAACTGTAAAATATTCCACCGCAGAACCACATTTGGACAAACAGCTTTCTCTATAAAGGGCAGTCACATCTGGAACACAATGCCAAATGAAATTAAAATAATAACGGACTTTAAAACATTCACTAAAAATGTTAAAAACTGGCTGAAAAATAAACAAGAATGTACTCATGTATGAATTATTTGTCTGCAAAGTGAGAGTGAATGAAGGGAAGGAATAAATGTGTTTGTTTATAGTGAGTGACGGAGGGAGGGAGGCCTGAAATAGGCAAATGTGAGTTATGTTATATGTGTTAAATGTGAGTCAGGCTGTTATATTTGTGTATTTATAATATTTTATAATATATGTGTATTTATAATATTTATGTTAAATGTGAGTCAGGCTGTTATATTTGTGTATTTATAATATTTATAATATTTATAATTGTGTATTTATAATTTTTCTCCATTGATGTATGTGGTTATTGTGTATATTTTTTATCTTGATTCTTTTTTCTAAAGCCCATCCAGGGACAAGAGTTGCAAATTAGCTAATAGCTATACACTCTATGTGCAACACATCAGATTGATTGTCTTTGATTAATTGTCTATGTTTATTGCACTGTCCCTGTCAAATAAACTAATCTACTACTACTAACTGATATGCAACAAAGAAAGGACTGGTAGCATAACAAATAACGAACATATAGAACCCTTAACATGCCTAGTGCCACAGCACGGAAATACGTGGCACATCCCAACTACAATAAAGGAGACTGCCGGGTAACGGAGCCAGCTAAACTACAAATGAAAGGCTAGCCTATACCAGCAGCACCATGCGGTCCTCCAGGAACATAAGACAACAATTTTCAATATAGCATTTAAACATCAATTATGCGCTAGACTGTGAATAAGAATTGAAGCCAAAAGAAAGCAAAAGCAAAAAAATATATATACATATACGCATATACAGTATATGTATGTGTGTGTGTGTGTGTGTGTGTGTGTACATATATATACATATACTGTATATATACAGTATAAATATACAGTATACTGAATAAAACATGAACATTATATTCCTCAATGATTTATTGTACCATTTGGATTTTTTACTACAGACACTTTTTTACTATTCTAGCTGCAAATGTCTGGTTTTTGGTGCAATATCTACATAGGTGTATAGAGGCCCATTTCCAGCAACTATCACTCCAGTGTTCTAATGGTACAATGTGTTTGCTCATTGCGTCAGAAGGCTAATGGATGATTAGAAAACCCTTGTGCAATCATGTTAGCACAGCTGAAAACAGTTTAGCTGGTTAGAGAAGCTATACAACTGACCTTCCTTTGAGCAGGTTGAGTATCTGGAAAAAATTATTATTTCAAATACAAATCCTTATTTCTAACCTTGTCAATGTCTCGGACTATATTTTCTATTCATTTTACAACTCATGGTGGTAAATAAGTGTGACTTTTCATGGAAAACACAAAATAATTGCCTGGGTGACCCCAAATTTTTGAATGGTAGTGTATGTAAAAACATACGTTTATGGATGTAAACGTGGTTTTATGAATGAAAGTGAAACTGTAACATCTGATCCTCAGGACAGGAGCATTATACCAAATTAATCACACCCGTGGATGCACACCTTATATATACTGTACCTCTTGCATCCACCCATTCTTCCTCTTTCTAAGGACTGGGAGGAACCTGCCTCCACCGACGAAGGACAATGAATGGTTACAGGTTCACTTTCATTCATAAAACTGCGTTTACATCCATAACCATACGTTTTATTTAATTTCAGTGAACCTGTAACCATGTGGCAACCGTATACCAAATGAGTCCTGAGGAGAATGGAGGTGGCGTCACCCACAGGTCGAAGGAGCACAGTGCCCCAAACACGCCATCAAGCACAAACAATCAGATGAGTTTGGCTCCCTTATTGCACTTAACTGAGTACGTACAAGTTAAGCCGGTTCCTCCAGGTAACTGGAGCTGAAACAAAACCTTTCGAGCACAAGGCACACATACTGGCTCACATGAGGGAAACTAAGATGCAACTTAAGAACCTGCTGCAACCCCCAGAATAGATGAGGGGATGACTGATGAGGCCAGATTGAGCCTATAGAAGCGGGTGAATGTTGAGGAAGAAGCCCAGCCATGCTTCCTCCAAGGGTGCACCCCTAAACAACACCCACGTAGTGGCCATTCCCCGAGTCGAGTGAGTCACCAGCCTATCTGGTGGTTCCACTCCAACTTGTACATATGTGAAAGCAATCAGGTCAACTATCTAATGGGACAGGGGCTGCTTGGAGATAGGCCTGCCCATCGTGGATTCCCCATAGGACACAAAAAGCTTGTCGGAGAACGACAGACCTTGTACGGTCAACATAAAGCTGAAGGGCCCTTACTGGGCACAAACTATGGAGCCCCTCAGCCTCTGAAGAGGTGTGCAGGGGAGGGTAGAAGGCCTCAAGCACAAGAGGGTGGGAAACAAAGCCACTAGCCAGCACCTTGGGCTGAAAAGCTGGGTTGGGTCGCAGGTGAAGCACCTGGTCACCATCAAACCTAAGGCATGCTGCATAGAGAGCACATTCAGTTCACCAACCCTCTTGGCTGAGATAATTACCAAGAGAAAAGCAGTCTTCAAAGAGAGCAGATGAAGGTCAGCAATGGAGAGTGGCTCAAAAGGGGGCAAGCATAGAGCCCTGAGAACTGTCTGGAGATTCCAAGTGGGCAACAAAGGACACTGGAATGGAGGGCTCCATCTCACGCCTCTCAAAAATCACCTAGCCAAGGGATGCACCTCAGGCAACAAGCCATTACATTTTCCATGGGCAGTTGACACTGCTGCCAGGTAGCCCCAGATAGTTGACTCCACCCAACCTCCGTGAGGAGGTACTGGAGCAAAGGCAAGATGACAGAGATGTGACATGCCAAGGGATTCTCACCCTTGGTCCGACACCAGTTCAAAACACTCTCCTCTTCACACTGCATTGCAGCTGGGTAGATGGGGCCCGTGAAGCCTGTACAGTGTCTATAACCTCCTTCTCCAAGCCAAGTTTCCACAATTGCTCCCGTCCAAGGGCCATACATGAAACCTCAGGAGCTGGGGGTTCGGATGCCAACTCCTGCCCTGTGCCTGTGAGAGCATATCCCATCTGACTGGGAGAGGCCAAGGACGGACTCCCAACATCTCATGGATCATCGTCATCCATGGCCTTGTGGCCAATTTGGGCCATCAAAATTACTTGAACAGACAGTATTCTCGCCTTTGCAAGGAAAGCTGGCAGAAGAGGCAGTAGTGGAAATGCAAACAGTTCATTGCAGGCCAGGCATGCTCAGAGCATCTGTAGCTAGTGGACCTGGCAGGCTCAAGCCCACACGAGCAGATGATGCACCCTCGGATGGAGAGGGGGACCCCAGTTCATCCTGCTGGTTGATGTATGACACCACAGCTGTGCTGTCCATCCATACCAGAATTTCTCTGCCCTGAATAACTGGAAGAAAAAGCCCCAGAGCCAAATGCACCGCTTCCATCTTGGGATGGTTTATATACCAAGACTGCTGTGTTGAAGCCCAGTGTCACTGAACAAACCTGCCCTCCCAGACTGCACCCCAGCCCTGCTTGGGAGGCATTGGTTGTAATGGTCGCCCTGCAGCCCCTCTTGGCCCAGGGGACACCATCTCAGACTGCTGATGAGTGTCTCCACCACCTGAGAGCCATGCGACCCTTTCAGAAGAACTAGCATCCTCCTCTTGTCTCTGGGCAACCACCTTCTGAAGCATGAACCACTGCTGAAGGGGATGAGCACGTAAAAGACCCAGTGGCACCACCTAGGCAGCTGCAGCAAAGAAGCCTAAGATCCTATGCCACTGCTGCACTGATACAGCCCTTCGTGAAAAGTAGCTCTCGATGCATTCCCTGATAGCATGTTCTCTCTTAGAGTCAGGGATGCCCTCATGGCAAACTGAATCCAGTGTGAGCCCCAAGTACTCGACAACCCTGGGTAGAACCAGGCATCCTTCACCGCATTCAAATGCAACCTGAGTGACCAGGGGAGCCAATATGGTCTCCATATTGCTCCTCACAATGGCTTCTGATGGCGCACAAACCAGCCAATCATCCATACAATTGAACTTGAATGCCCCTCTGCCACAGTGGGGCGAGAGGCAGTGTCCACGCACTTGGTGAACGTCCCAGGGCCAGGGACAGGCCAAAGGCAGGACGTCACAATCGAAGGCTTGTTTTTACAGGGCTAGGCTACCTGCTAACCTGTTTTTAGCCTTTTTAGCTGTTTTTAGCTAACTTGTTTTTAGCTGTTTTAGCTGTTTTTGGCTGGCTGGCTGGCTATCCACCTCATCGCCTGGAACGCCATGGCTCCATCCCCGACGTGTATCCACTGTGTATCCCTCCTTAGTAAGGTTTCTGAGCTGGAAGTAAGACTCTCCAACCTCTACAAGATTTGGGAGACTGAGGAACATCTCCATACCATTATACTCGGGCAAACAACGGCTCCGGCAACCAATTCGCAGCTGGCAGAGATGGCTACCTACCTGGGGGAGTTTAGTGCATCTCCATCTCCGTCCACTTCCACCCCTGCTCCAGTTCCGGCTTCTTCAGATGTCCAGGACCACAGCAGTCGACACTGGCTTCGTCTTGGGCTAAACCCAAAGCTCTGGTTGGTACTTCTCACACTCAATGCGCGCCCTGGACCATGGTTGGACCAGCTGGCAATCATCGTCGGTCTGCCAGACAGGGTCGTGCTTCTTCTCGTCCCCTGCTCCTGGAAAATAAATTCGACATCCTTTCTCTGGAGGATTTTCCCCACCTGGACGGTGGCCGTCCGCCCGTGACTGCCCCTCCTCCTCCTTCCTCTCCCTCAGCGGGCGGCTCAGGTCCGCAAACCCCGGACTAAGACTACTCTAGGTGTGCCAAATTACACACCAGCTGCAAATAGAAGAGAGCGCATCACCCCGCCTTCACAACAACAACACCCTCAACAAAATTATTCTCCACGTTAGAATCCACCAGCTAACCCCCCCCGCCCCAGACGACGCTGGTAATAGGTGACTCGATTATGAGGAACGTCAGAAGCAGGTACTGTACCACTACATTTTTTCCTGGGGCTAGAGTCTCTGACATTGAGGCTCTTATCCCTGACCTGCTAAACGAATTCCCCCACGTTCAAACTGTCATAGTACATGTTGGATGCAATAGCATCCCAGATGAAGCGTCGGAGATTTTAAAGAGTGACTTCAGGAGCCTTCTGTCCACTCTTATGACTGTGGCAGACGTGCGTTTATCTCTGGGCCTTTGGCACCTCTCAGAAGAGGCTGCAATTATTTTAGCAGAACTTTTAGTCTTAATACTTGGTTGTGTTTTACTTGTCCTATTTTTAACATTGGTTTTGTAGACAATTTTAACTTGTTTAGGATCCACCCATCACTTATGAGGCCTGATGGCATCCACCCAAATAGACTTGGTGCACGTGTTTTAAGAGACAATCTGTTCTATTCCATTCAGTGTTTTTTGGTACAGTGACTGAAACTTGGTGTGTTTACTGACTCTGAAGCTCTTGGATCTGCCAATCAGCCCTTTTTTCTGTTTCCACTTCCCATATTAATCCCATTAATCCAAATAATCTTCACTGTTTGGCTCAGCCTTCGATTTATAACCCTACAGAGATTGTGTCTGTCTCTCGTTACCCAAAATATTATAACCCAAGACAAATACAACACAACCTGATAAATACATGTCTTTTTGCAGCTCCTCCTCATCCACCACCCCCCCAACTTCGCCCCTGTCTTCTCCCTTAGGGAACCTTTCTCTGCTCCCCCCAAAGTTAATAAAAAATATGGTGCATAAACATCCCAAAGTGATTAAACAAAATGTTGGTAAAATTCAAATCAAACCTCAAGTCTCTAAATTTAATAATTTGGCCTCTGTTCCTCCCCAAAATTTAAAAATTAAATGTGGTCTATTAAATATTAGGTCTCTAACTCCCAAGTCTCTTCTAGTCCATGATGTATTAATCGATCATCAGATCGATTTATTATCCCTCACAGAGACTTGGCTTGGGCAAGATGATTATGTTGGTTTGAATGAATCAACTCCCTCTGGTTATTTAAACTGTCATAACCCCAGAGGTTCTGGTCGTGGAGGTGGAGTGGCGACAATTTTTCATTCTAAATTACTAGTTAATGTCACGCAAAAATCATGTTTCAATTCCTTTGAGGGCCTGGTCCTCAGTGTGGGGCATGTTGGCTATCTTGGCTTGAACCCAGTTCTCTTTGCCATAGTTTACCGTCCTCCCTCGGCCTACTCAGAGTTTCTATCCAAATTTGCTGAATTTTTAGCTGATTTAGTGCTGAAATCAGTTAGAATAATTATTGCAGGGGACTTTAATATACATGTTGATGTAGAGAGTGACTGTCTTAATAAGGCATTCAATTCAATTTTAGACTCAATGGGGTTTTCCCAGAAAGTAGAAAATTCTACCCATTATCTCCACCATACATTGGACCTTGTTTTGACTTATGGTAAAGATATAGAAAATCTGGTAGTGTCTCCTCATAATCCTGTACTGTCAGACCATTGTCTGTTAACCTTTGATTTCACTATTTCTGATTGACTCCTAAAGAAAAATACTACTATAGCAGATGTCTTTCAGATAACGTTGTTACCAAATTTTTACAGATTGTCTCCTCTATACCATGTGTCAACACAATGGAAATCAAAGATGGAGAGCCTGCTCCTTTCGTAATTGATAGCATGGTAGATATTGTTACAGCCTCTCTGCATCGGACTCTAAATTTGGTAGCCCCTTTAAAAAAGAAAAAGTCTAACCAGAGATTTCTAACCCCTTGGTTTAACTCAGAAACTCATACTGTAGCTTAAAACAGAAGACTCGTCAATTGGAAAGGAAATGGCATTCTACTATTTTAGATGAATTCTATTTAGCGCGGAGAAATCATCTCTTAATTTATAAAAAACCTCTTAGAAAAGCTAGATCAAATTATTATTCTGCATTAATAGAAGCAAATAAGAATAACCCCAGGTTTCTTTTCAACACTATAGCCAGGCTGACAAAGAGTCAGGACTAAGTCAATCCTTGCATCCCTCCTGAGCTTTCTAGTCAGGACTTTCTGAACTTTTTCAATCATAAAATTGTATCTATTAGAGATAAAATCAGTCTGATTCTTCCTACCGTAAACTCAAGAACATTAACTACTACAACTCCCTCAACTGATATCTGTTTAGATAAGTTTACTCCAATTGGCTTCTTATGCCGCTTTTCCACTAGCCCAGTTCGCCTCGTCTCGTTTCGTTTCGTTACTACTCGGTTCGGCCGCGGTTGTGTCTCCATAGCAGCCGGGTAAAGCGGGGTTAAGCTGTGGTGAGCAGGATTTTTTTTACAGCAAGGCGGCGCCACACTCCCGTGACGTAAAACACGTGACCCAAGCCAAACATAACATGGCGGCTTTACAAGGCGACTCCTCGGTCTGTGGCTTTTCTCACTGTAAATGCCAAAAAGGACCGCCAGACAAGGGTACAGGCAGTGAGACGAAACACTCTAGAATAGTTCTTCAGCTTCTGGGAGAGCCGAAGACGTGAGGATACAAACTAGGTCATATATGACGGTAAGCTAATGTTGCTAATGCTAGTTTGCTATAAGTACATCGTACTACACTGTAATCTCTGCAAGTTATCGCTGTTAGGTACTAAAATATGTACGCTGTGTGTGTTTCAGATGGCTCTGTTGTGGGAAAATTACCACTTCAAACGGTCAGTCTGGCGTTCAGCACAGCCTGTCACTGATGTCAACACAGCTTCACAAACGATCAGTGGTTGTAGAGCTTAAGAATGTCTGGTTTATTTCCTGTGCAAAAAATTGCTCTGATCTAAGTAAAGGAACCCTATTTCACTGTTTGTGGGGATGTAGAAAAGTCAGAATGTTTTGGGAAGAGGTGAGGGTAACAATTGAAAAAATAATTCCAAAACAAATCACATTGAACCCTAAATTGTTTTTGTTGGGTCTGTGTCCAGAAAAAACATAACTTTAATAAGAGTGAAAGAACATTCATAGACCTCAGTTTGCTTAATGCCAAAAAAAATGTATTGCACTACTGTGGAAAAACTCATAGACCAGATGTGACTCAGTGGTTAAGACAGATGTTACCAACCTTCCACTAGAAAGAATAACATATATACTGAAATCAAAGGAAAATGTGTTTGAGAATATATGGAGACCTTTCATTGATTATGTAAAGAAAGGTTCAATAAAAATATTGTGGGAAAAAAAACTGCTCTGATCTGCGTGAAAATCATGGAGAGACTGTTGAGACATCATGGACGTACCTGCTCCAGTTGCACTGAGTCTGAGATGGTGTCATAGCAAAAAATGATCAGCTGACACAACTTGATCACCATGTTAATAACTATATTAGCCACAAAATATATATTCAAAAAGTAACAGTACTGAGTTAGGTATAATAAGATATACAGTGATCCCTCACTTATCGCGGTTAATGGGTTCCAGAACCGACCGCGAAAAGTGAAAAACCGCGAAGTAGCGTCACCCCTAATGACGTCACCCATAAATAATACGTACGTTCATTCTCTCACTCTCTCTCTCATATGATACGTGTGTGTGTGTGTGTGTAAGTGTACATACATACGTAGACGTAAATAAAGTGTACATAAATATGTTTTTAGAACTCTTTTATTCTTATAACAAGATATGTAACTCAAGATGAAGATGATTTACTGCACAGGTTAATGAGAGCTTTACTGCTCCTCAGGTGACGCCTCATCGTCAGGTGCTAGAGGCGCAGGATCGTCGAGGGCAGCTTCCGATAGAGCTGGAGAAGCTGCAGGAGGCGGCATAGTGGCTCGACGGGAAGACTATTTCGCACAAAAAGGCACAAGAGAACAGCGAAAAGTTCCACGCGGCGAGACTAAGCAACACGAGCGATAAAGAACAATGAATGCGGTCTTCCTTCGCTGGGTATGGGCGATCGGCAGGGAGAGAAGCTGGGTAAAACGTCTCAGCCAATCAGCTTGCGAGATTCCCGAACCGAGCCAACACGAGAACAGCGAACAGAGAGGTGGATTTTGAGTTGTGCGGGCTATCCGTGTTGATACCTGATGTTCTAATGTAGTCTCCCTGCCTGCTGCTAGCGCCTGCCCATTTTTTCTCAATTTTGAATTTTTTGATGAATATTTTTGAAAAATCCGCGATGCACTGAGGGAGCGAAAGGTGAGGCGCGAAGTAGTGAGGGATCACTGTATTTGACAGTTATGATGCATTTTAGGCCAAAACAAACTTGATCTAGGATTAAAAGCAATTAAAATAATGCAGTCACAAGGTTACATGGAAAATGCTTGATTTACTAGATGCATATACTGTGTGGAGCGTGTAAATAATGAGGCTGATTTGGTTCAAGCGGTTTATTACACGACTCACACGAAGAGCATAGACAGAATGGCATACAAGTAGGAACTCTTCCCTTAAATAACATGACATCCTTCTAGACTCTTCTCACACACAAAAGATAATCTCCCCCGACTGCAGTCAGTCCATTCAACACACACAAAAGATAATCTCCCCCAACTCCCTGTTATCTTACTAGGGCATCTAGAAACTTCTCACACACAAAAGGTTAACTTCACGTCCTTTGTTCCTGTCTAAGGTGGTAAACCATTATGCACTCCCCAGGTTGCCCCCCCCCCACAGCAATTTAGATAGGGCAAAAGGGTAACAGTCTACATGCTGTGATAGAACCATTAACATCAGTCCACATGCTGTAGAACAATCAACATCAGTCCGCATGCTGCTTGGGCTTCAGTCTTCTGCCGTATCTGCTGTAGCCAGAATTCGCTGCCTCCGGGGCACTGCCATGCTGGGGGGCTGATGTCTGGGGGTGAAAACTTTTTGACTGTCCGTGTGGGTGCTCTGGAGAATCTTTTCTCTGGGAAGCGCCCCGTGGGGGTCTTCCACGCCGAGGGGCCCTCGCCAATAGCACTTGCTCGTCAGCCACAACGAAAGCAGGTTTGAGTCTCTCTATGCCAATTTTTTCCCTCCTACCCCCCAAATCTAGCAAAAAATGCTTATCCCCTGTTTCCAGCACTCTAAATGGTCCATCATAAGGTGGGCGCAGTGGGGGGCGGTGGGCGTCATGTCTGACAAACACGAACTCTGCGTTTTTCAAAGCTTTAGGCACAAAAACGCGCGGAAAACTGTGGTGGGCAGGGCCCGGCAGCGTGCTTGAGTCTATGCAACGCTGCAGCAGCTGAGACGGGGAGCTGCCCGGCGCAGGATTATCTGGCAGAAACTCCCCAGGCAGCCGGAGTGGTTGTGCAAAAACGAGTTCTGCTGGGGAAGCTTCCAGATCCTCTTTAGGCGCAGAACGTAACCCCAATAAAACCCATGGTAGCCTGTCTACCCAATTTGCATCCATCAGTGAAGCCCTCAGAGCCGCTTTTAACGACCTATGAAAACGTTCGCATAACCCATTTGCCTGTGGGTTGTACGCGGTTGTGCGGTGAATTGAGACACCTAGGCTGCGGGCCATGTTTGACCAGAGTTAAGAAACAAATTGAGAGCCTCTGTCGGACGTAATGTCCTACGGAACTCCAAAACGCGCCACCCATGCTGTTAAAAATGCGGGCGCCACCTCCTCGGCCGTGGTTGCCGCCAGCGGAACCGCTTCTGGCCAGCGCGTGGTGCGGTCCACCATTGTCAGAAGATGCGTATACCCCTGTGATAGCGGAAGGGGGCCTACGAGGTCCACGAGGACATGGTCGAACCTCTTAGCCGGGATGCGAAACGGCTCCAAAGGAGCCTTCGTGTGTCTGTGAACTTTGGCTCGTTGGCACGCCACGCAGGCTGCCGCCCACTCTTTCATTTGTTTGCGAAGGCCCGGCCACACATATTACTCTCCTACCATTTTGACCGACGCGCGCACCCCTGGGTGTGCCAAAGAGTGAACCGACTCAAACACGCGGCGGCGGCGCCACGCGGCCGGAACCACAGGCCGTGGGCGACCCGTGGAGATGTCGCAGATTAAGGGGGGAATGCCGTTAAGCAGCGTCCTCTTCTCCAGCCTTAACCCTGTTGGTCCAGACTGGAGCATGCGCACGTCCGCGTCACTAGCCTGCTCCGCGGCCATGGCTGCTTAATCCAACCCTACACAAACCGGGGCCACAACGGCGCGCGAGAGGCAGTCTTCCACTACATTCAGTTTGCCCGACACATGCTGAATATCGGTAGTAAACTCAGATCGCTGCCAGCTGCCTCTGCTGCCGGCCCGACCAAGGTTCTGAAACTTTGGCCATCACGAATGTTAGTGGCTTATGGTCAACGAACGCAGTAAAATTGCGCCCTTCCAGCCAGAACTGGAAATGGCGAATGACCAGGTGGAGAGCCAACAACTCTCTGTCGAACGCGCTTTATTTACGTTCATTGTCGCGCAAGGTTCTGCTGAAAAAGGCAAGCGACTGCCAAGCCCCGGCGACGCGCTGCTCCACAACAGCCCCTATGGCCACATCTGAGGCGTCAGTGGTGAGGGCTATGCGGGCCGTTGGGTCTGGATGTGCCAACAATGCGGCGTTTGCCAGGGCTGCTTTAACTTCCGAGAACGCCTGCTCTCGTTCCGGGGTCCATTCGACCTTATTCGCGGGTTTCTGTTTTTTGAGCGCAGCGTACAATGGCTGCATGAGCTGCGCTGCACGGGGAAGGAAGCGGTTATAAAAGTTCACCATTCCCAAAAATTCTTGTAGCGCCCTGACCGTTTGTGGTCGGGGAAAATCTGTCACTGCGCGCACTTTGTCAGGCAGCGGAACCGCTCCTTCAGGAGAGACGCGGTGCCCTAAAAAATCAATCCCCGTCACCCCAAACTGACATTTCGCTGGGTTGATTATTAAACCGTGCTCTTCCAACCTACAGAAAACCGTCGTGAGGTGGGTTTCGTGTCCGTCTTCGGACGCGCTGGCTACCAAGATATCGTCCAGGTAGACGAACACGAAAGGGAGATCGCGCAGCACTGCATCCATCATGCGTTGGAACGTCTGCGCTGCCCCTTTAAGCCCAAACGGCATGCGCAAGAACTCAAATAAACCAAACGGAGTCATTACCGCTGTTTTGGGTATGTCCTCAGCGCGCACTGGGACTTGGTGGTAACCACGGACCAAATCTATCTTAGAAAAAATGCGCGCTCCTGCGAGGTGAGCGGAAAAATCCTGAATGTGGGGAATTGGGTAGCGGTCATGCGCTGTAGCGTTGTTTAACCTGCGGAAATCGCCGCAAGGTTGCCACGAACCTTCAGCTTTAGGGACCATGTGTAGCGGGGAAGCCCATGGGCTGTTTGAGCGCCTGATGATGCCTAACCTCTCTAGGTTAGCGAACTCCTCACGCGCTATGGCCAGTTTAGCTGCGTCCAAGCGCCGAGGTCTTGCAAAAACGGGCGCCCCGGTGGTGGTGATAAAATGCTCCACCCCATGTTTAGCGATAGCTGCTGAAAACGTCGGGACTGTGAGTGCTGGGAACTGAGCGAGCAGTGTGTGGAACTTACCGCATGCTACTGTGACATTGGCTTGTGCTGTTGGCCGGGTCACTCGAGCTATACAGGGGACAGAGTCAAAAGACAGTGCATTAACCAGGCGCCTGTTAGCCATATCTACCAACAACCCATGTGCACATAGAAAATCAGCCCCCAGTATATGGTAATCCAATGCTGCTACAACAAAAGTCCATTCAAATGTACGACCGTGTAGAGACAAGAGCAGAGTCCTCTCACCAAAGGTCTTAATGTCTGAGCCGTTTGTTGCTGCCATCTCGGGGCCGCTGGCTCCTGCCAGCCGGTCCGCGTAGGTCGGCCGGATGAAACTCCTCTGTGTGCCGGTGTCCACGAGGAAATGCCTCCCCGAGCGTGCGTCCGTCAAATAGAGCAGCTTGTTCTCCTCCCCGAGGGTCACGGCTGCTACCGACCCCTGGTCTTGGCGTTTCCTGAGCGCTTGAACTGGCACGGTGGTATACATTTGTGTGCCCTCTCTGCAAAGCAGCGATGGTAGAAGCAAAGCGTGTCACCTCCACGTTCCTTGGCCCCCGCTGCTGCTGCCGTCGGTGGTTCTGCTGCTGCTGTCGGTGGTTCTGCTGCTGCTGTCGGTGGCTCCTCGCCTCCTCGTGTCGACGTGCCTGGCTCCGTCGCTGCCGCAATGGTCACGAAAGCCTTGGTGGCGACGATGATCCGGTCTGCCTCTCGGGCTAGCGCACGATAGTCCCGTTTGGCTAGCAACGACAAATTGGCCAGGGCCGCTCTCGCCGCTGTCGGAAAATGTGGGTGAAGATGAAGTGGTCGTTGTCCATGCCCTTTAACCTCAGCATCTTCTCCATCATGTCCACAGCCGAACCGTCTCCCAACTCGGTCCGCGTCAGAAGCCTCTCTGCTCTCTCACCATGTGAGAGCGTGTAGAGCTGGATGAGGGCAGCCTTCAGCGCGTCATATTTGCCGTCGGCTGATGGCTGATCGAGCAGGCTCTCGATGTGCTGAGCCGTGCTGGTATCGAGCGCTGTGACCACATAGTAGAATTTCGTATCATCCGCCGATATCCCTTGGAGGGCGAACTGCGCCTCGGTTAGGTGGAACCAGGAGCGCGGGTTGTGCTGCCAAAAATCAGGTAGTTTGATCGCTACAGCGCACGCGAAGCTGGGGGTTCAAGTCAAGGTTGGCTCCGGGGATCTTCCGTCGTATTCCATGATTCGTCTTGGGTCACCAGTGTGGGGCGTGTAAATAATGAGGCTGATTTGGTTCAAGCGGTTTATTACACGACTCACACGAAGAGCATAGAAAGAATGGCATACAAATAGGAACTCTTCCCTTAAATAACATGACATCCTTCTAGACTCTTCTCACACACAAAAGATAATCTCCCCCGACTGCAGTCAGTCCATTCATCACACACAAAAGATAAACTCCCCCGACTGCAGTCAGTCCATTCATCCTTGACACCTCCCTGTTATCTTACTAGGGCATCTAGAAACTTCTCACACACAAAAGGTTAACTTCACGTCCTTTGTTCCTGTCTAAGGTGGTAAACCATTATATACTCCCCAGGTTGCCACAACTGTAGAAATATATATTCTCTGCATCAACAATGTACTATACATGCATTCATGTAGTATTGCACTGACAATAAACCTCTGAAGTTTTTGCAGATGTCTCTTTTTTATATGTGAAGGTTACCACCATGTGACATAAATTTAATACTGACAGACTGGAAAAGCTGTCTAAGAACAATCCAGCAGCTTGACAAATCACTTTTGGTTTGGTGTAAGTCTGTCAACAGGATTATGAACCATAAAGCAGTTTATGTTAAAATGTTAAATCCCATTAAACTCTAACCCACAGGTGTCCAATCATGTGTCATGGAGGGCCAAAACCCTGCAGGTTCTCTTCTACCCAGTCTCTTCAGCAGGTGTTCTCACTGATCTGCAGTCAGTGGAAGAAGTTCAGTGGAATCTGCTGTTGAAGACACTGGTTGGAGTTAAAGCCTGCAGGGTCTTGGCCCTCCATGGCACATGATTGGATACCCCTGCCCAAACCCATTATGATGAAGAGCAGATGCTAATATGACCCAGAATTCCTCCATATACTGGTACTGTCACTAAAATATGCAGGGTCTTCTGCGGTGGCACATCCAACAATACAGTCTTCAGTTAATAAAATAATTGTTTTGGTTACTTTTCTTAAAAATGAGCCATTATTTTCAAGGTCACCCATTAATGGTTTGTACTATTGACTCTTCTCCCACTAGTGTATTAACAGACAAAAATAGAAATCATGATGCAAACACATAAGTCACTAAATTGTTTATTACAATCAGCAGCAAATTCCAGATTATTCAGAATGTGCAAAACTCAAACTGTAAGACTGGGTCACTCAGCAGCTGGGATGTGCAGCTCACACTGGTCTCAGATCAGCAGATCTTAGGCCTGCATCTCTGTAAATAGTGACGCAAGGTCCAGTTTGGGGTGGATCGATCGTTTACCTCTTGCCTAGACAAAAGACAGAAATGGGTGGTGGTGTGGCGGTTTGGTGTAACCCCCACAACAGACTGGACAGACACAGCGCTCGGCTAGAGCAATTAACAGAACAGTGAAATGTGTATTAATGTCTACAGGCAGCCCCGCTTCTTCTGGCTCACTTCTGTGATGTTAATGTTGCCTTTCATGCATTGTGTTCATGCGTCCTGTCCTTACTGTGACCTAGATACCGAGATCAATATGTCTCTCAAATGCAAATGTCTCATGCCTGTTCTGTTATCTCTTTGATCATACCAACTGCTGGGGAAATGCTCTTTTATGTATTGTTGTAGTTGGGTATACACTACCGTTCAAAAGTTTGGGGTCACCCAAGCAATTATTTTGTGTTTTCCATGAAAAGTCACACTTATTTTCCACCATGAGTTGTAAATTGAATAGAAAATATAGTCCAAGACATTGACAAGGTTAGAAATAATGATTTGTATTTGAAATAATAATTTTTTCCAGATACTCAACCTGCTCAAAGGAAGGTCAGTTTTATAGCTTCTCTAACCAGCTAAACTGTTTTCAGCTGTGCTAACATGATTGCACAAGGGTTTTCTAATCATCCATTAGCCTTCTGACGCAATGAGCAAACACATTGTACCATTAGAACACTGGAGTGATAGTTGCTGGAAATGGGCCTCTATACACCTATGTAGATATTGCACCAAAAACCAGACATTTGCAGCTAGAATAGTCATTTACCACATTAGCAATGTAGATTAGATATTAGAGTGTATTTCTGATTAGTTTAAAGTTATCTTCATTGAAAAAAACAGTGCTTTTCTTTCAAAAATAAGGACATTTCTAAGTGACCCCAAACTTTTGAACGGTAGTGTATATACTGCACTGTAACCCATGCTCACTCTCTCACTCACTCTTCAACTGCTGCTGGACACACGCACTGTGTGTCTCCTCTTCTCTGAGAGCCGCTGGGCTCGCTCCCGGCGCCGTGCATGCGCGCCGGGAGCGGAGCTCGTGACGACGGTATGATTTAATAAAACCTACTTTAAAACTCTTCACCAACGCCACTTATTTCATGCCGTTTCACTGGTGACCCCAAGAATGCACACGCTTTGTGCAACGCAACCTTCTGGTCTGGACGGCCACGCTGGCGACCCGTCGCTGAAAAAAATCATGCTGCCAGCGAACACAGCAGCCTGACGCAAACGAGCTGCCCTCCCTTCTGCTTCAGGGAGACCTCGACGCGGAGCCAACACAGGCGAGCTAATCTCCAGACATCACCCACGACCAGGAAAACTGCAGAAAACGTCATGGCGCGACCCTCGCCTGAGATCGGGACGTCCACGCTGGACCGGCCAAGGGACACAGAACGTTTTCTCCCTCTCGCCGCTACTCCTCCCTCTCAGCGATCCTACTCATCTACCCGAGCCTGAGGAACAAAGATCGTCTATCTCCCCTCAACGCTCCAACGCACCATGACTAATCTGCAGCCACAGCTCATCATAGATGATTTATTGGCACCGACTGCGCCGATCTCCACCAAGTTTTCTGACCCTGGTTCTCCTCTCCAGCTGGCCCACCCAT
Organism: Pholidichthys leucotaenia; assembly: GCA_020510985.1. NCBI lineage: Eukaryota > Metazoa > Chordata > Actinopteri > Cichliformes > Pholidichthyidae > Pholidichthys > Pholidichthys leucotaenia. Next base: position 313,428,237 of record CM035837.1, on the reverse strand, counting down.
CACGGAATCCCGGTGGCTCACCACGCACGGGACACATACGGCCACACTGACCGCCTTCCTTCTGCTGCACACCGCCCTTCAGGCTTGCTCGTTCCCCTGAGGCACGCAGCTTGCTCACTGGATTTTATGGTCTTAGCCACGGCACACAAGGGGAATTCAGCTGTCTGCGGTTCCTGAGGCTTTAGTGTTGCGCCTGCACCTAAAAGTCAAACACGCCAAGTCCCTTTGCTTCCTTTTTTTTCTTACAGCCACTCCTGCTTTTCTTCATGGCCACGAGAGGAGTCAGAGACTAATTTTTCTTCTTGCAGACCTCTGCACGTTCAACGGGACAGCCCCTCGACGTCGCGGACCAGCAAGCAATTTTTGCGCAGCTCGGACAATTTCACCATCCCCGTCCAGCACGTCCCCCTCCTCCCTCCCCCTCCTCCTGCAGAGAGCTTCTCCTGCTCGCTGCCCAAGCTGAATGATCGAGACCTCGGCCTCCTGCCGAGCACTCTGGGAGGGAGCGTGTGACGGTTTGGTGTAACCCCCACAACAGACTGGACAGACACAGCGCTCGGCTAGAGCAATTAACAGAAAAGTGAAATGTGTATTAATGTCTACAGGCAGCCCCGCTTCTTCTGGCTCACTTCTGTGATGTTAATGTTGCCTTTCATGCATTGTGTTCATGCGTCCTGTCCTTACTGTGACCTAGATACCGAGATCAATATGTCTCTCAAATGCAAATGTCTCATGCCTGTTCTGTTATCTCTTTGATCATACCAACTGCTGGGGGAATGCTCTTTTATGTATTGTTGTAGTTGGGTATATATACTGCACTGTAACCCATGCTCACTCTCTCACTCACTCTTCAACTGCTGCTGGACACACGCACTGTGTGTCTCCTCTTCTCTGAGAGCCGCTGGGCTCGCTCCCGGCGCGCATGCACGGCGCGCATGCACGGCGCGCATGCACGGCGCGGGAGCAGAGCTCGTGACGGCGGTATGACTTAATAAAACCTACTTTAAAACTCTTCACCAACGCCACTTATTTCATGCCGCTTCAGAGGTTAAATAAAGGAAGTTTAAAACATATTTGGGAAATACACTTGTTGCTAAAAGTCAGTGGTGGAATGTGAATGAATGAATCGTTATTTCGGATAGATTAAAAGAAAATAGAATAATATAACAAAGGGGGAAAAAAATCTAATAAGGTCGAATTAAACAATAACTCCTCTGATTATACAGTTCAACATAGGTTATCTGAAATGGGTGATGGCTGAAGCTGCAACTTATATTGCCCACCCATATTCCATCCAAGAATTCAAAAGAAAAACAAAACAGGAGCGATTCCAATTCCAATGTGACATTAAAGTACTTCGTTGTTGTATTTAACCACAATTTTCATGTAGCTGCACTGATGTAAAGTTGATTTTACAAGGGCTGCGTGTAGAGGATGTGCTCGAATGATGAGGCTGAGTTTAGTTCTTAAGTCAGCTTTATTGACAGAACACATCGTCTAGCATTCTCAAAGCAGGAAAAGAGAAAGAATCATATCTCATCACCCTTTTATATGTTTCCAGCATCAGAATTCAAGTCACATGGTGTTTTCAGTAAACATACAGTTACAAAGCATCCCTTTGAACCTTCACCATTGTCTCTCATTTCTTGATGAACCGGAAATCCCTCCGGGGCATCTTCTGTGGGACAAAAAGACCAATCTCACACCTCCTCGTTATCCTCTGCAGATTCGAGTCCTTTGTCCTTCCAGACGTGACACCCCCAATACGCATGCAGTCATATCTCTGTGGAAATGTGAGCCCACAATGTGTGTCGCCCACACTACCCCCCCCCCCCCCAAACGTCTAGTAAGGGCAAAACCTGCATGGCATAAAAAAAAAAAAAAAGAAAAACACAAAACACTCCATATATCGCTAATCAATCCACCAACTGCCTGGGTTTTAACCTTCTGCCGAATCTGCTGCAACCTGGCTTTGCTGCCCCTGCAACATCTAACTAACTAACTAACTAACCTGCACTTATATAGCGCTTTTCTAGTCACAAAGACCACTCAAAGCGCTTTCATTAATGCTAACCCTCTATTCTAAGGGCCTATAGGAAACAGATATCTAGGGACAATTTAGAACAGCCAATTAACCTAACATGCATGTTTTTGGCATGTGGGAGGAAACCGGAGAAATCCCGGAGTAAACCCACGCAACACGGGGAGAACATGCAAACTCCACACAGATCACTGTTGGTCGGGGGCTGGGATCGAACCCACGATCCCACGACCCCCACAATCCCCTGGCCAAGGGTAAACTGTGCTGCCGCAGTGCTAACCACTGCGCCACCGTGCAGCCCATCTCTCTGCATCTGTGGATTAAAGCTGTTAACACCTTTCTGTGAAGATTCTGGAGAATGTCCTCTCGGCGGCCTGCCACGGCGGGGGGGCCTCGCGAGCTGCACTTCCTCATCAGCCAAAACAAAAGCGGGTTTGAGCCTGTTTATGCAAATCAACTCCCTTCTGCCCCCTAAATCTAGTAGAAAATGCTTCTGCCCGGTCTCCAGCACTCTGAACGGTCCGTCATAAAACGGCCGCAAACTTGGACGCTGAGCATCATGTCTAACAAAAACAAACTCTGCATTTTTTAAAGCCTTTGGCACAAAAACGTGTGGGAAACTGTGATGGACCGGGCCAGGGAGCGTGTTTGCTCCCGAGTCGCTCTGCCACGGCTGAGCAGGGGGGCCATTTGGTGCGGGATTATCGGGGAGAAATTCCCCCGGCAAACGGAGAGGTTGTGCAAAAACTAATTCAGCCGGGGAAGCATGCAAATCTTCCTTAGGTGCAGAACGCAACCCCAATAAAACCCATGGAAATTTGTCCACCCAATCTGTATCCGTCAGCGACGCTCTGAGGGCTGCTTTCAATGACCTGTGAAAGCGTTCGCATAAACCATTAGCCTGGGGGTTATACGCGGTAGTGCGATGAATCTTCACCCCCAAGCTGCAGGCCATCGATGACCATAGTTCGGAAATAAATTGGGGACCCCTGTCGGACGTTATGTCCGACGGTACACCGAAACGCGCAACCCACGCTGCTAAAAATGCTCGCGCAACTTCTTCCGCTGTGGTTGATGTCAGAGGAATCGCCTCTGGCCAACGCGTGGTGCGATCCACCATCGTCAAAAGATGTGTGTGCCCGTGTGATGATGGGAGCGGGCCCATCAAGTCAACATGCACGTGATCAAAACGCTTAGCGGGGATGTGAAAAGGTTCCAACGGAGGCTTAGTGTGTCTGTGTATTTTGGCTCGCTGACACGCTACGCAGGCTGCCGCCCATTCCTTGACCTGTTTGCGCAACCCGGGCCAAACAAATTTCTCCCCCACCAACTTAATCGATGCGCGCACCCCTGGGTGCGCGAGAGAATGGACCAAGTCAAAAATGCGGCGATGCCACGCGGCTGGCAGATTAGTGGGGGCATACCACTTTGTTGCTCCCTGTGCTCCAGCCTTAACCCTGTTGGTCCAGACTGGAGCGCGTGCACGTCCGCGTCGTTAACCTGCTCCGCAGCCATGGCTGCATAATTAACCCTACACAGACTGGGGCTGCGCGCGCTCCCGCGTCGCTGCCCGGGCCCGTGGCCACGGCTTCAGAGTCTGCCCCCATGGGGCTTGGTGGTGCTACCGCGTGCGAGAGACAGTCTGCCACAACATTGTGTTTACCCGTGACATGCTGAATATCAGTAGTGAACTCCGATATTGCGGCTAGTTGCCTTTGTTGTCGGCCTGACCAGGGTTCTGAAATTTTGGCCATCGCAAACGTTAGCGGTTTATGATCCACAAACGCGGTGAAACGTCGCCCCTCTAACCAGAACTGAAAATGGCGGATGGCCAAGTGTAGGGCCAAAAGCTCCCTGTCAAACGCACTGTATTTACGCTCACTATCGCGCAAAGTCCTGCTGAAAAACGCGAGGGGTTGCCAGGTACCTGCCACAAACTGTTCAACAACCGCCCCCACCGCTACATCGGAAGCGTCAGTGGTGAGCGCCATGCGGGTCGTTGGAACTGGGTGCGCTAACAAAACTGCGTTTGCCAGGGCTGATTTGACCTGGGCAAAAGCGCGCTCCTGCTCCGGAGACCATTCAACTTTATTTGCGGGCTTTTGTTTTTTTAACATGGTGTACAATGGCTGCATGAGCCGTGCTGCGCTTGGGAGGAACCGGTTGTAAAAATTAACCATCCCTAGAAACTCCTGAAGTGCCTTGACCGTTTGAGGTTGCGGAAAATCCGTTATGGCACGCACTTTATCTGGCAGCGGAACCGCTCCTTCTGGCGAAACGCGATGCCCCAAAAAATCAATCTGCGCCACCCCAAACTGGCACTTCGCTGGGTTAACTATTAACCAGTGCTCTGCCAGCCTCCGAAAAACTGCTGTGAGGTGTTTTTCGTGCTCGCCCTCGGACGCGCTGGCTACCAAAATATCGTCCAAATAAACGAACACGAATGGGAGGTCACGTAAAACTGCATCCATCATGCGTTGGAAAGTCTGCGCGGCCCCCTTGAGGCCAAAAGACATGCGCAAAAACTCAAAAAGGCCAAAAGGAGTTATGACCGCTGTTTTGGGTACATCCTGCGCGCACACTGGAACCTGGTGGTAACCGCGCACCAAGTCTATTTTAGAAAAAATGCGCGCCCCCGCCAAATGAAAAGAGAAATCCTGAATGTGCGGAATCAGGTAGCGGTCATGAGCTGAAACGTTGTTCAACCTGCGGAAATCGCCGCAAGGTCGCCACGAGCCGTCAGCCTTTGGGACCATGTGTAGTGGCGAAGCCCAGGAGCTTTGGGAGCGTCTAACAATGCCCAGTTTTCCCAGATTAGTGAACTCCTCGCGCGCGATGGCCAGTTTAGCTGGGTCCAAACGCCGAGCTTTTGCAAAAACGGGAGGCCCGGTGGTGGTGATAAAATGCTCCACCCCATGTTTAGCCACCGTCGCCGAAAACGTGGGGATTGTGAGTGCTGGAAACTGAGCGAGCAATGTGTGAAACTTACCACCCGCAGCTGAGACGCTGGCATGTGCAGTCGGCGGGGCCACCCGAGCTGTGCAGGGAATAGAATGAAAGGACAGTGCATTAATCAGACGTCTATTAGCAAGGTCAACCAATAAACCATGTGAGCACAAAAAATCAGCCCCTAACATGTTGAAACTGACTGCTGCTACAATAAATGTCCACTCAAATGAACGGCCCTGTAAGGACAGAAGCATGGTCCTCTCACCGAACGTTTTAATCGCAGAGCCGTTCACTGCTGACACTGACACCCAGGGAGCTTTAGACGGCATCAGCCGTTCCGCGTAGGTGGGTGTGACGAAACTCAGCTGGGAGCCCGTGTCCACGAGGAACTGTTTCCCCGAGTGTGCATCCGTCAGGTAAAGCAGCTTGTTCTCGTCGCCGAGGGTCGCAGCTGCTACCGGCCCTCGGTCTTGGCGTTTCCCTGGCGCTTGAAGTTGCACGGCGGGACGCACCTGTGCGCTCTCTCTGCAAAACGGCGGTGGTAGAAACACCGGCCGTCCTCCGCTCCGCGTCGCCTGGCCCCCATCGCCGCCGTCGTTGGTGCGTCTGGCGCCGCGGCCGCTGGACCTGCGCTGTCTCTGGACGCCATTCCTGGGCTAGCTGCTGCGGCCGAAACCACGTTCCGCTTGTGGGCGTCGACAAGCCGCTGCGCCTCTTTGCTCAGCCCATGGTAGTCTCGCCTGGCCAATCGGGGCGACTCTGCCAGGGCCACTCTCACTGCTGGCGGCAGGGTCCGAAGGAAAAGGTGGGCGAAAATGAATTCGCCATCCTCAGAGTCTTTGAGCCTCAGCATCTTCACCATCAGGTCCGCAGGTCTCTCGTTCTCTGACTCCGTCAACGTCAGGAGCCCTTCTGCTCGCTGTTGGACCGAAGGGGTGAAATGGCTGATCAGCGCGTCCTTCAATGCGCTGTACTTGTCGCTGTCTGGTGGATGATTAACCAGATCCTCCACTCTCTGGACCGTGTTGCTGTCCAGCTTCGCTACCACATGGTAGAATTTTGTGTCATCGTTGGAGATTCTCCAGAGGTTGAATTGCGCCTCGACTGTGCTAAACCATGAGCACGGGCTGTGCTGCCAGAAATCGGGCAGCCGGATCGTGGAGGCGGCCATCAGGCTGGCTTCCGCCGAGCCCCGCTCGGGAGAATTCTGTCTGCTCATTCTTTGTCGTAGGTCACCAGTGTAGAGGATGTGCTCGAATGATGAGGCTGAGTTTAGTTCTTAAGTCAGCTTTATTGACAGAACACATCGTCTAGCATTCTCAAAGCAGGAAAAGAGAAAGAATCATATCTCATCACCCTTTTATATGTTTCCAGCATCAGAATTCAAGTCACATGGTGTTTTCAGTAAACATACAGTCACAAAGCATCCCTTTGAACCTTCACCATTGTCTCTCATTTCTTGATGAACCGGAAATCCCTCCGGGGCATCTTCCGTGGGACAAAAAGACCAATCTCACACCTCCTCGTTATCCTCTGCAGATTCGAGTCCTTTGTCCTTCCAGACGTGACACCCCCAATACGCATGCAGTCATATCTCTGTGGAAATGTGAGCCCACAATGTGTGTCGCCCACACTGCGTTACATTTAAAATCATCTGTTTTTACTGTGGCCTCAGCAATCAGAATGAATTAATACATTCACTTGAATGGAATATAGTACTTTAACTGAAGGTGTGCATCACCGAGTATGGAGTCGCTCAGTCAAAATATGGAGTTTTTATCAATAAAAGTTTGTCTTGTCTGTAAAAGTGTCTCTTCTTGCCCTGGCTTCAAGTGTGGGCGGTGTTTTGTACTAGCATTGCTAAAATATAAAAGGAAGCACTACAGTGGGTCTCAAATATTTGTAATGTGTCCTGTTACTGCATGAGTTTATTGATGATAGAGTATAAACTACACATATAAACTAAATTATATTGATGACTGAACAACTGAACAACAACTTTTTTTTTTCCTTCTTGCCTTGAGAGAGAGCAGTCGCATTTTTCTTCCCTCCTCCCCTGCCTTCCTGATCTATTCCCAGCTTTTGCAATGTTGCGTTTTTGTCTGTGTTTAGTCACTCTTCTTCTGCTGAATTTTAATCTAAACGGAAATTATGGATTTGGAAGCGGCTTAAATGTGCTATTGTCACTATTTTTCAACAAGAATTGGGCCAAGGGGGAGCCCAAGAATTGGAACCTACGAGAGACTCATGGACATTGGAATCCATGCGTCTATGGAAATATTATTGGCTATGATCTCAGGACTTCTGTTTTTGGCTGTGGAGTTCCCTGATGCATCAGAAATTGAAGGAAGGCGAGAGAGCGGATCAAGCGGACCCAGCCAGCTCCTTCATCAAATTCGACCAGTTGGGGAGGGCACGAGTAGCGGCAAACGGTGAACTGAATGACAGTGATTCAGTGAAGGAATACATCTGAAGCCCTGTGCTCTCTATGGAAAAACAGTTTAAGCCTGCATATATAATGGAAGCACAGAATTACACGGGTGAGGACAAAATTCTACTCTCTGAGTGCACTGTGCTGATTTGATTTGATTTGACCTTGTTTGCCCCGTGTTTACATTCCTCCTGACTGAGATTAGCGGAAGAACCGGCTCTTATGTCTACCCATACAATCAACAATCAGTTGTTGTCGTCAGCGGATTGGACTCTCAAGGACAATGCCCATGTGCCTTCTGCAAGCAAGAGAGAGAGAGAGATAGACTCTGAACTCTGGACTTGTTTATAAGTCACATGATTATAACATCTATCCACTGCCAGGAGGCGCCCTCTGCTGCTCACTAACAACTGTTACATTTACACTACACAATGACATGCAAATATACACACACTGCTCTCCCTCCCTCTGCTGTGTGATTGTCCACTAAATGTCTGCTAAATATGCATTGAGGGTTTTTTTGCCTGCAATCAAAATTTCACTTACCCATTAAGCGTCAATTTGATAAAACATGTTTTTTTCTCTCGCCTATTGTGTCATATCATTTCTTTTCTTTTTTCTTTTCTTCTTTATGACTGGCGCCTAGCGGCTGCCCCAGCCTTGGATGCGCTCTGCAGAGCGTGCCCAAATGCCAAGTCACGTTTCGTTACCTTGTATTCATACATGTGTAATGACAATAAAGTTGAATCTCAATCTCAATCTCAATCTCAACTGCCATTCCCCAAAAGATACAGTTATGAACATAACTCACAAAGGATCACAAAAGTGATCTGACAAAAAAATAAATACATTAACAAGTGGTTTATTTTACAGTTGATGTGTCATTCTTTTTCAATTATTCTGTAATTAATACTCACACAATCAAATAAATCTCAGTTCAGTCCCTTTTATATTAAGTGGAAATTGTGCTACTTTGGTTTTGACACTTTACCTATAAAAGCAAAGGATTTCAGTACTTTCCACAGTGGCGAGGTCTGTTGTGGAGCGGCTGTTTTCCTCCTGCCTAGACGAACGACAGAAATGGATGGTGGTTAGTTCAAGCAAGTTCAACACTTATACAGGCACATCTCAAAAATTAGAATATCATGAAAAAGTTTAATATTTTTGTCACTCATTTCAGAAAGTGAAACCCATATATAGATTCATTACAGGGACAGTGATATATTATATATATATATACTGTATATATATATATATATATGTATATATATATATATATATATATATATATAGGGGCGCTGCTGAAGTCATTCTATGACACGGTGGTGGCATCAGCCATCACTTTTGGAGTGGTCTGCTGGGGCAGTGGCATTACTGCAGCCGATAGGAAGAGACTGAACAAACTGATTAAGAAAGCTAGCTCTGTCCTGGGGCAGTGCCTTGATCCGATGGAGGAGATAGGAGAGATCAACGCGAGGAAAACTAAGGAGCTGGTGGTGGACTGCCGCAGGCATGGGCAGCCCCTCACAGTACCAGTAAATATACAGGGAACAGACATCGAGATGGTGACATCCTATAAGTACCTGGGTATTCATCTGAACAATAAACTAGACTGGTCACACAATACTGATGCACTCTACAAGAAGGGACAGCGCAGGCTGTTCCTGCTGAGGAGACTCAGGTCTTTTGGTGTACAAGGGGCGCTGCTGAAGTCATTCTATGACACGGTGGTGGCATCAGCCATCACTTTTGGAGTGGTCTGCTGGGGCAGTGGCATTACTGCAGCCGATAGGAAGAGACTGAACAAACTGATTAAGAAAGCTAGCTCTGTCCTGGGGCAGCGCCTTGATCCGATGGAGGAGATAGGAGAGAGAAGGACGGTGGCTAAACTGTCACCTCTGCTGGAGTCCGAGTTCCACCCTATGCAGGACATACTGGATGCACTGAGGAGCTCATTTAGCAGCAGACTACATCATCCCAGGTGCACAACCGAGAGGCTTCATAGGTCCTTCCTACCAACGGCTGTCAGACTGTACAACCTAAGCAGGGCTGCTCGCAGAGATAGCAAAAAGATGTAACAAACTAATAGTTTTTTGAATGCAAAAGATGCAATAGACTTACACAATGGTCCTCTCCGGCATACAACTAGGAACATACCGGTCGCTATGGAGGGTGAGAATTTGTATGGGCACATAATCATACCATGTAGGATAACTAAGTAGACGGTTATGCTGTTTCATCCCATCTAGCAACAATGCTCTGCACTGTGTGTGTTTATATATTTACATATTTATTCCATCTAGCTACAATGCTCAGCACTGGGTGTGTTTATATTTATATATCTATATATTTATTCCATCAAGCTACAATGCTCTGCACTGTGTTTTTATATATCTACATATTATTCCATCTAGCTACATTGCTCCGCACTGTGTGTGTTTATATACTTGCATATTTATTCCACCTAGCTGCAATGCTCCGTACTGTGGGTGTTTATATATTTACATATTTATTCCATCTAGCTACAATGCTCTGCACTGTGTGTTCATATATTCATATATTTATTCCATCCAGCTACAATGCTCTGCACTGTGTGTCTGTGTGTGTGTGTGTGTGTATATATTTTATAGTAATATGTACATATGTAGTATATTAGCTGCTCTTGCTTGCTTGTTTTTTTTTTTTGTTCTTTTTTTCTTGCCTTCTGATTGTTGCTCTGAGTGTTGCTATCCCTGTGCTGTTGCAATCCTGGAATTTCCCCGTTGTGGGACTAATAAAGGTTTATCTTATCTTATCTTATCTTATCTTATCTTATCTTACCTTATATTGAAAGTGTTTATTTTAATATTGATGATTATGGCTACAGCCCATATTAACCAACACCTCAGCGGCCAACATTTCTATTTAAAAACTATTTTTTTAAAGTTTATGTAATATTCTAATTTTTTGCCAAATTGAATTTGGGGTTTTGAGGGGCTGTAAGCCATAATCATCCAAATTAAAATAAATAAATGCTTGAACTATATCACTGTATGTGTAATGAATTGATATAATATATGGATTTCTCTTTCTGAAATGAGTGTCAAAAAATATTGAATTTTTTCATGACATTCTAATTTTTGGAGATGTACCTGTATTAGGGAAATACACCTGTGAAAGTCAGTGGTGGGATGTGACAAAAACGCTTCGTTTCCCTGACAAGCACCGCAGGAGCCACTCTGTACAGGTACATTATCAATCCAGGGATTTATGGTGGAACAGCACAATACTGTTCCAGCACCTTTTATGGAAAATCCACAGAATAGGTGTGTGGGTCTATTCTGATGCTTTAGAAAATTATATGAATGACTTTATAAATCACTGGTTTGAAAAAGCACTTTTATATTGTTGAGATTTCGGCTCCTGTGTCCATTTCACCAGTATCCACAATATAAACACTGAGGAAGGCTAAACCCTGGCATGTGGAAACACATTCTAGCATTAAATTGCGCACAATTTAATGCGCAGCACCAAAGTGCAGCACGTACACAAACCAGGACTTTAACCAGGATTAACATATTTCATCGTTTTGCTCTCACAAGCGAATACTTAGGAGAAAACAAGCGCAAATCAGCAGCTGGTACTAGCTAGCTACTAGCTAAAACTCGTTAGCCAGCACGCTCAAAAAAAGTGAGCTTACCACCAACAGGATAAATAAGCGAACAGATGCACATTATTACAAATCACTCACCATCGATGGTTCTCTCACGTTCGTCTTCAGCTTGTCCGTAGTCCGGTTCTATGCTGGGCTGCCATCTGTATTGGTCCAGGTCACTCCTCTCACTGTGTATCTGCCACCAAGCAGAGAAAACTCCGCACCTCTTCGTTGGACCATGGTGTAGATTTCCGCAAAACCTACAACGCTGTCTGTATTAATATCGTATTTACTCCGTGACCGAGTTAGTCCATGAAATATTGCAAATGGCGGTCGTAAAGATTCCACTGAAGATGAACGTTTTCGTGACGTTACGCCCTGACCAATCAGTGGCTCGCAGTCTGTTGACGTCACATCTCGGCTCGCTTCAGCACGGTTGTACCCTGCCCTCAAACGGGCACGAAAATAGTGCCGGTTAAACCGTGCTGGGTACAGTGGAAAGGGCGAGAAAGCGAGTAGAGTAGAAGTGAGTAAGGCCAAAGCGATACTAGTGGAAAAGGCCCTTTAGAGTTGGATAAAATAATCTCCTCATCTCAGCCTTCATCTTGCCTTTTGGACCCTATTCCTACCAGGTTATTTAAAATTGTCTTCCCAATTATTGGTAGCCTAATTTTTTTCATATTATTAATTCTTCTTTAACTCTGGGTTATGTACCACTGGCTTTTAAAATTGCTGTAATTAAACCCTTACTCAAAAAGCCGACGCCGATCCAGAAGTTTTGGCTAACTATCGACCAATCTCTAATCTGCCTTTCATTTCAAAATTCTTGGAAAAAGTTGTTGCTGTGCAACTGTTTGGCCACTTGCAGGGAGTTGGTTTGTTTGAGGAGTTTCAATCTGGGTTCAGAGTTCATCACAGCACTGAAACTGCCTTAGTGAAGGTCACTTATGACCTCCTTATCGCATCTGATAATGGACTTGTTTCCGTTCTTGTCCTTTTAGATCTTAGTGCAGCCTTTGACACTATCGATCATGCCATTCTACTTGATAGATTAGAACACTATGTTGGACTAAATGGATTTTGTATACTTTATTGATCCCCAGAGGGGAAATTGAGGGCATCCGCCTGGATGGATGAAGCAGCCATGATACGGCGCTATCCCTTCACCATTCACACACACATTCACACCTAGGGCCACTTTAGAGTCTCCAATTAACCTAACCTGCATGTTTTTGGCATGTGTGAAGAAACCGGAGAAATCTCGGAGTAAACCCATGCAGATACGGGAAGAACATGCAAACTCCACACGGAACTCTGCTGCAGTGGTTTAGATCTTATTTGTCCGATCAATTTCAGTTTGTTCACATCAATGATGAATTTTCTTCCAACTCTAAGCTTAGTCACGGAGTTCCACAGGGATCTGTGTTAGGCCCTACTCTTTTTAGTTTATATATGCTTCCGTTAGGCAATATCATTAGAAAGCACTGTATACATTTCCATTGCTACGCAGACAACACACAACTTATACCTGTTCAGACCCAGAGGCATCATTTAATTCCAAAACAAATTCAAAAGGCCAGTAATTGAAAAGCATCCAATGCCAGGGTAGAAATCAAGAGATGAGTTTTGTCACAAAGCAGAATTTTGAATTGAGCCATGTTGGCTTATTATAAAGCTGACTTTTCAGAATGAAACCGATCACTTTTATGTGCAGGATCTTGCATGGAGCATTAGCTGTGGACAGTAGTCAGTAGTATGAATAACGGGACAGTGAATCATGAATAAGACAAGCAGGTGGTAACAGAATGTTGATGAAGGCTGAAGACAACAGAGACCAGATGGACGGAAGGAAGTTTTAATAGTGAAAGAGGTTATAGATGTGAGATGTTTCATCAGCTAGTCCAGGGAAAGGTGAAGTCTTGTACACAGATGGATAGTAGATGGAAAAGAATTGAGTGAGTGTTTCTGATGGGAAAAAGTACGTAGGGGAAGAACGGTGGATTTAGCAAGTGTAGAAAATATTTCTGATGTTGAGATGGAAATGGAAAAAGAAATGAAAGTAGAGTATGTGTAACCAAAGAAAAATAAAGATCCACGTAAGATTTGCAGCTGTAACTTTAAAAAACCAAACAAACAGAAAACCAACAATAAATAAATAAAATTTTTGCTTAAGAGTGTCAGGAAGAAGGCACAAATGCAGGTAGCCATCTTAAATGTTTCCAAGTACTTAAAGCAGCAATGAGACATTAGGTGTCCATTCTTTCAGTGAATTTCCTTAATTGTGAATATTAACATCAATGAGCAAACACTCACAGCAAAGATTATAGCTTTATTCACAGTCATTTAAAGTCAATCTAACAACCTAGTTATGTTCCTCCCCAACAGAGGGTATGCATAGGATGTCATTGAACAGAACTCTTGGAAGACAAACACTGAGTGGAAGGAATTGGTGGCAGCATGGAGGTGTGTGCCAGTGTAACACGAAGGTCCACGCAATGTTCAATTAGAGTAGTACAAATAATATCTGTTGGCATGGTGGAGAGTTAATCTTATTATCCCATCTTTTTTTTTTTTTTTTTTTTGTTACTTATTTGTACCCGTAGGTAGACTTGGTTTGCAGTCTGGTGACAAGCCACCAGCTGCTGGTCGCTGCGTGTATCTTGTATTAATCTTGTATTAATTAGGAAAATTAAATGAAAACTTTGAAGCAGTTCCTTTCTTGACTCAAGGTTGGAAATCTAGATAAGAAGGGAAAAGAAAATTTGGAGAAAAACTGAACTTATTCATGGAATGGCTGACACAAGGGGAGCCTGAGGCTCTCCATGAATCTGTTTCTCTTATAAAAGGAGGCCAAGAGGACAAGGGGGGAGGACGGCGAGGAGGAGGAGGGAGCACGCCCCACAATGGCCGCTGCTGGCAGGAGAGAGGCGTCCACCTCCACCACTAAAAACTTGACTGCATACTTAAAGACTGGAACAGATAAGTGGACTCACTTCTACACGTATGCAGAAAATTAGCAAAATTAAATTATTGCATGTAAAGTAAGAACTCCGGGTAATGACATACAGGACTTTTCAAGGTCAGAAAAGTAACGATCAAATTCTGCAAATGGCAAGCTACCAGTAGAACACCTATTAACATCTGTAAAGGTAGCATTGTACCCAATGTACTATAGGCAATTGAATGGATCTGATCCAAATTATGAACTACCATTATATGCAAATCCATCCTCCAGATTGGTCATAAAATTAGACTGATAAACAAAGAAATGTGTGGAAGCATCCATTGTCCTAATTGAAGAGGATAAGAGGCATTTCAACCTATGGGGGGTTCCACACATCCCACTGGTTAGACCCAAACACATGGATTGGAAAATGTTGGACATATTGTCATCTCTAGTGCGGAATAGAGCCATCCATGGAAAACCAATACCTGACCTTAACATAGAATATTCTCCCAAAAATAAAACCATAAGCACTGTCTCTTAACTGGGTAACCACAGCACAAAAGGCGGCACACATTGACGCCCAGAAATCTCCTATATGACCAATCTTAACATTAACATGAGGGGATGAGGAAAATTTGAAGCAAATTCCAAATTGGTTATGGTAAAGGGATAACCAGATGTAGATCTAATAAAAGGAGCAGAGTACGACACTATAGGCCATATATTCAGAAACCCAGAAGGGCGTTAACAAATGCAATTTTCCACAGTGGGAGTCGTCAGCAAGTCTTAGACCAGCTGCTGGGTCGAGAGGAAGAGCTGAGGACCCCAAGACGGAGGATGATGACGGGGAAGACCATTCTGCCATCACAGATTATTTGTAAACACAGTGTGCTAATGATAATACATAAATCATACATAGCTCACCACACGGATGTAGGGGTGTGAGACTTATAGGGTTCTTGCGTTATTTATCTCCATCATGCTAATTACGGTTAGGTAGTCTGAATAAGGGTGAAGGTTAGAAGCTCTGAATGCCTGAATACAACAATGCATGGATATGGATGTCTCCTAACGTTGAACAATATTGTTTACTACCTACTCACTGAACATATAGGTCCCATCACCCAACACACACATCACAACACAATCACCACATGCAGATTTCATATAGTCAACAATCACACACTCAAGGCTACTGGGAGATAACTTACAACAGCACCTAGATAACTACAGATGTAGTGAATAAGGATAAAACTTCACAGGCTCCATACATTGTGATGGCAACCCCTCAGACCATTATTGGTCCTGCCCCGGCTGAGCCCTTTGTATCGGCACTTGATCAAAGGTGTAGGGTACAGGGAAGATGCATGACGGAGAACACCAGACCATCACGACGTGTGCCCGCAACATTAAAAATGTCGTAGGGCAAGTGACTGTATGACTTCAGTCCCCAGAAGAAGAATGGACGGGTACCCGAGCACATCCACCGCACCTCCAGCATCCAGGGTGGAGCCAGGAGCTCGACCCTTACCAACCCCAGCATGTCCACCTCTTTCCAGCGACAGGGGGGGTGGCATCCCTGGGACAGCATCACTGAGCTGTTCACTGGCTGGACTGGATGTTACATACCCTCTGCTGCACCCACCAGACTGTCCTGTAGACCTCATGGGATGAGGTGTGCCTCTGAGACCGGGGACACACAGTTGTTTCACTTCTGTGTCAACAAGATGGAACTGTGCTCCACAGCTGCAGATACGGGAAGCAGACACAGAGGAAGGTCAAACCTCTGTTGCAACCGTGTGATGAGTGCAGCTGAATGATGTGTGCCCTGGCAAGGGTCAACAGGTGGACAAAGGTTTCGTGGACTTTCCGGACTGATTCTATTCAACCCTATGACCCTTACATGGTCCACTCCACTGGACAAAGAACTATGACCAGGAGGAGACCTCAAGGGGGGTACAGGACCTAGTGACAGTTCACCTCTTAGACATCGCTGCACCGTGCTAAGGTGTCCACAAGGGGGGAGGCAAGGGTAGCAGAACCAATGGTGCAAGCCTCTTGGGTTGACACACAATGCAGGGACCTGCCTTATTCACCATCTGTTAATTGCTAGAGTCTCTCACACCATACATGGTTGACATGATAAAATCATGTCAAAGGGGGGAATGAAAGGGTTAATGTATAGTTAGTGCCAGAATAATAATTCTGTAGGTGATCTCCCATTATGCTCTACACATACTCCATACAAATTCTGTTTGCATGCTTATGAACAATTATGTTATGGTATATTGATAAAACAGGAATGAGACAAAAGTATAGAGCTCTCTCTCTTTTCTCTCTCTTTTAAGTCAGGTCTTTCACATTAGTTACACACCCAAAACAATATTCTCACACACACCTTTGATAGTACATTTTAGGAGAAACTAACGTGAACAGCGGATGGCCTGTTCACGTCAGAGTTAAACTGGCCAATCAGACGGTCGCGTATAAGCCCCTCCTATTGTACTGGGTCGCCCCACCTGAGAGGATAATTGTAACGTGCACCCGGAAGTCGGGGTTCAGTGTGGCAACGCTCCAGAGGGAGCTGTGTCACGCTGCACCCAGCGCTGCTTGCTTTACATGTGACTTCTAAATAAATGTACCATCCTTTAAATTGAATAAATCTCCGGTTTGTTCTTGGATCTTTCAATCAACGAATCGGGTATTTTTCTAACACAGATTAAATACTAAACTGAAGTGGAGAATACAGAAAATAATCAAACTAACAAAAAGTGTGAGCACGGTTCCCCAATCGTGTTCCACACCATGACACTAACAATGATTAAAATAAATAGTATCAAACATACAAACCACCCATAAACTAAGGATAATTAAATATATAAAACTAATTGGGTATTGGGCACAGGTAATTGGGCATCTGCATTAGGAATACAAGCATTTACAGCTTAAAATCCCATTTACAATACATGGCAGTGCAAGGCGAGCACTCACCCCTTGAATATGTAAGCAAAAATTCCATAATTTTACATGACAGCAATTATATACAGTAGCTGCAAAAAATAGTGATCAAGTTCTCTTACTAAATATAGATTGTCCACTAATTAGGCATTGTCTGCTAGGGAGTTGGCAAACCTTTCGGCCTGGCTGGTGTGTCGAAGAGCTTAACAGAGTTATTATATACAACATGGAGCCTGGCTGGAAAACGTAGGGAGCATTTCGCACCAGCATCCGTCAGCCTCTTTCTTACATTGTTGAAAGACTGTTGCTGGGATGCCACATCAGCCGTGTAGTCAGGGAATATGAACACCTTCTCCACATGGAAATACAGGGGGGCCTGTTGGCGGATGACCCAGAGGATGTTAATCACGTCGCTATCGTTATGGACCTTGGCAATAATGACACGCGGTCACTCTTTGTCTGATGGCTTGGTCTCAAGCTGTGGTGGGCTTGGTTTCTTTTGACAGGCTTACTGAAGTTGTCTTGTCCAAGCAGCTCTGGAATGAATCGTAAACACATTTGGTGGGGCGGCCATCTTCTTCAGCCTCCTTAATGCCCACAATCCTGATGTTAAGTCTGCGGGACTGCGGGTCCCTTCAAATCATTCACTTTAGCTTTTAGGAGACCATTAGCCACCTGTAGCTCTTTACATGTAGCTTCCAGCGTGGTGATGCAACTATCAGCGGCTGAAAGAGCTTCGTCAAACCCATCCATGTGGTGTTTTACCTCAGTGTTCTTTCTGGAGTATGGTTAGACTTACCTTGATTTTATCAAATTGCCCCTCTATAGATGTTTTCAGTTTGTCCATGAGTTTAGAGACTTTCGCTAGCCCAGTTCCATGACTAGCAATGGCAGCTAGTATGGCCTCGTTGCTAACATCAGCCAACTCTCCTGCTGCTCACTTTTTTTAGGCTTCATTTTGCCAAAACTGAACATGGTGCAGGCTCCAACAATACTCCCTTGACACTTTGACCCAAAATAGTTCAGTTGTGCATTGGTAAAATAATAAGAATGTGGAGGACCGCATGGAGCCCCAAAGAGACACGTCTACTCCATCACTGTGCACGAGTGCCCCCCCACACGCACACACACACACACTCACACTCAGGAGTGATTTTACCCCAATCGTCCACACAAACTGTCTTCAAATCTTGAAGGTTCTGTGGGTATCTTCTATGAACTCTGATCTTCAGTTTGTTCCAGAGATTTTCAATTGGATTCAGGTCAGGTGACTAACTGGGCCATTCTAGCAGCTTTATTTTCCTTCTATAGAGCCAGTTGAGAGTTTCCTTGGTTGTCTGTTTGGGATCATTGTCTTGGTGAAATGTCCACCCTCATTTTATCTTCAGGACCTTGGCAGATGGCAACAGGTTCTTGTCAAGGATGTCTCTGTACATTTGTCCATTCAACTTTCATTCAGCTATATGAAGTCTACCTGTACCATGTGCTGAAAACCCCCCCCCACACTATGATGGGATGTGCACTGCTATCCCTCCTCCAAACATGTTGTGTGTTGTGGCATCGAAAAAGTTCAATTTTGGTCTCATGTCACCAGACTATATTCTCCCATGATTTTACTGGCTTGCCCAAATGTTGCGCAGCAAACTTTAAATGAGCTTCAACATGCTTTTTCTTCAGCAATGGAGTCTTGTGTGGTGAGCAGGCATAGAGTGCATGTATGTTGAGTGCATTACTCAATGTTTTCTTTGAAACAGCAGTACCTGCTGCAGTCTTTGGCTCTTGGATAACTTCTGATAATTCTTTTGACTCCTCTGTCAGAAATCTTGCAAGGAGCTCCCGGTCATGGCCAGTTTATGGGAAAATGATGTTCTTTCCACTTCCGAATGATGGTTCCAACAGTGCTCACTGGAACATTCAGCAGTTTAGAAATGCACCTGTAACTGTACCTGTACTGCACCTTACAGTATAATTGGTACCTCGTGTTTCACCCTGTGCCTTATAGCTTTATAATCCTTTTCTGTACAGTCAGTACTATCCATTGGCTCATAAGGATTATCATCTATTTAACCTTGTAGCCGCCTATGTTGTGTATAAAGTTATCTAAACATTTTTACTGTACTTCCCGGGGTAATTCCTTTTCTATTATACTGTGTGTTTTTCAGTTGGTTGGGTTGTCTGTGTCATGCTGCTGTTACACCGTAATTTCCCAGTTTGGGATCAACAAAGTGTATCTATCTATCTATCTATCTATCTATCTATCTATCTATCTATCTATCGATCTATCGATCTGTCTAACCAATGCATCATTATGTTTTGCAACAATAAGTCTGCAAAGGTCTAAAGAGAGTTCTTTGCTTCTACCCATTATGAGTTCTTTGTGGTGTGACAATCTAATATTCACAGACCTTTTTAAAGGCTATCTGTCAGGACTTAACCAGCTGAAATTAATTTGCACTGATGGGGGATGGGATGGCTTCCTAAATTCTGATGAATTTCAGTTGGTTTCTGTTATGGGCGGCCTTCACGGACCGCAAATGAGATGCTATAGGCGACCAGTGAGTTTGCGTATTTATTAAACTAAGGCAAAAGGTACAAAATAATGAGCCACGAGGGGCAAAACACAAGTAAGGATAAGAAAAGAGCACATTGATGATACACACGAAATAAGGAATTAACTTACAGAACATAGCGAGGAGTAGAGGATGACTGGAGCCGGACATAGGGACTCCAGCCAGCGTAATCCATACGCTGAGTGAGGTCGCAGCCCCGAGCAAGCAGAGCTGCTCCCTTAAATAGGGCTTTGACAGGTTAATCAGCTGATGAAGGTCATTAGCTGATTGAAATCCAGCCGTCCCGTGGCGCTTGGCTTCTGACAGCCGGAAGCACCGCCGAGACTCTGCCATAATAAAGCCCAGAGGCTTAGTGGTGCGCCTGAGTAGAAAACGGGGAACCACCGGATAATCCGAGTGCAGACAAAGTCAGCACACGGACCATGACAGTTTCTTGGCTTTCTATACCTTTTTGTACAGCTTTTTCTTCATGTGTTCAATATTTATTCCCTGTGTCATACCACTTTAAGGGGACCTGTGGTGGTCGTCTAAATGCATTCAACTTGAAAACATTAGGCAAAGTATTCGTTATTTGGTTAAATAATTATTGCCAGCCATCTACCACCAGAGAAATATGCAAATACGACTGCCGGCATGGCCAGCCAATGAAAACTATGCGCGCAGCCATGACACATGCGGATGTGACGTCACCACGTTGCTATTGAAAAGTCAATACTCCACCTGTACCAGCGATTAGGGTGCTTTTGTCAGTGTTTTTGTTCTGAATTGTCAGACTCTGAGGAAGAATTCGGTCAACATGGCTACAGGTTTGAGCCAGAAAGGTCTTCTGAGGGTGAAAGTGACAAAGTGGTCCTCACACACAACGGAATTTCGTCCGAAAGGAAACGTCTGTGCCCTGTTCCTAGATTGCACAACCACTTTTCCGCTACGATCTTCCGACAAGGTGTGTTGGGTTTGGGTACACAAAAGAAGTGTTTATCTTTGTTTTTTCGCTTATTATTGAGACATCCAAAGGCTTTACATTCCGCCATGTTGCGATATCCATATCGCATTGTATGTTTTTGTTGTTACAAGAGCGCCGAGTGTCTGCTGCTCTGTTTATAGTTTTAGCGGCGAGGGAAGAGCACAGCGCCAAATCCCCAGCCGTCTGGCGGCCGTTACGACCTCAGATCAGACAAGACGACCCGCTGAATTTAAGCATTTATTTATTTATTTTCTACTCGTTTTAGTTCTGCATTTAATATGAACCCTGAGTTTGAAATAAACGTTTGAATTTGAATTTGAATATCCCGAAAGCCACTGCTCATCCGGGCACTCCAGGCTCAGCCAGTATTGATCCAGATCTCGGTATCCACGACACTACGTCACAGGAAGCGTCCTGGCAGGCCATGTAGCCGCCAGTATGGCTTCGCGCATGTTTTGCTGACATAACTGAACCAGCACATCAGCAATGGATTTATATCGCATTGCTTTGAACTTGAACTTGAACTTAAACTTGAACTAGAACGTGAGACAGGGGCTCAATATAATATCTTTTTTTTCACGACCACCACAGGTCCCCTTTAAACATAACTTGTTTTGTGAACACAGTTACCTTGATTTCTTTGTATGTATGGACTACTTAGGTTGTTACTGATATCTGGTGAAAATCTCAGGTCAGTGGCTCCATCAGAAATATATTTAATGAGAAAAAGGTTGATGTGTTCAATACTTATTTTCCCCCTTGTATACTGCTCAAAAAAATAAAGGGAACACTTTGAAAACACATCAGATTTTAATGGGAAAAATAAGCTGGATATTGAAATTGTGGCAGGCTAGTCCAGTTTACTCAGATTAAAGGAACACTTTTTAATCTGAGTAAGCTGGACTAGCCTGCCACAATTTCGATATCCAGCTTATTTTTTCCCATTAAAATCTGATGTGTTTTCAAAGTGTTCCCTTTATTTTTTTTTTTAGCAGTATATGTACTGTATATATCTGTTTGTTCTTTAGGCTGAAATATCTATATTTTCAGGTTGGCATTGTCAACAATGCATTGCATAGTTTTTGTATAAAATCATAACTGATTGATGCAGCAAAATGCAACTGAGGGAATGTACTGTTCTCACTGAGAATCAGTGAATTGAAAGTCAACATACTGTACATAAATGTGAACTTCATGATTAAATTAAACTATAGCATGCTTGCTAGAGGATTAATCTTTTTCTCCAATTGTGTCTCATAATTAGGACAAATAAAGAACAAGGCTTGTGTTTTGTTCCTGTTGAATTACTGTAATAAAACTGAATACTAATTGCAATTAAATGCATACAGCAACCAGAGGATAACCTATTTATTCTTTCTTTAAATAGCTACAAATAGTACATTGATGTCCTTGTTTCTTCTAACGCACGAAATGATGACTTTGGTCACTAATTATATTTGATCCAAATGGGATCTTTTGTTGTCTCTATCTCATTTCAGAAGAACAAACATCTGCGCGTTGTTTTGTGCAACATATGGTCTCAAACTGTCTGTCAAGGTTGAACAGTTTGGTATAAAATAAACCTGGTCCTGAAGAAATAAATATTTGAATAAAGTCCAACTCTGATTATCATGTTTATTCCACAAATCTATAGACAGTATACTAGTATACTCTTTGTGAGGCTAATAGAAATTAAATGGGATTGATGTTTATATGAGGTTAGATCCATTTTAAGTACACTTAGCAGCATATTATGATTTTTACAGTTAGTCTGCATCACAGCTCTGCCTACATAGCCTTCGCTAATAATGAATGGAATCTGTAGGAGAGGGCAAGGTTTGTTAGAACAAAGGGAACAAGTGAAAGAAACCAAAGGAGCAGCATGATTGAGGAGCTGAAGATCGAGCCACTTATCAAAGCTGTGCCTGGACGTGCAACTTGACAGCAGGGTGTGGAGGCTTCTTCTTTTCCTGCCATGATGGTGCTAACCTGCAGTGACCAGCAGGAACAAAGAGTCACACTTTAATTGATTTTACTTTTATGTTCTCCTGCTTAATGCAAACCCAAATCAAAACTAAGCCACAGGCCACTCAGTCTCTCTGCTTTCTCTTCCTTTACCTCCCTCCCTACTCTCCACCCCCATCTCAGCCCTTTTCGGTGTGGCTTTGAAGTGTAAATCAGATCCTGCTGATGTAAGAAAATAAAGTGTAGACTGTACACCAGAGACCATTTTGCAGAACTGAGGGTATACAGGGTGTAACAAGACCTAACTGCATCCTTTTGTACCAAATGTATAGGTCAATGATGTTTTATCTCACTCCAGAGAGAGAGAGAGAGAGAGAGAGAGAGAGAGAGAGAGATTTTGATTTTTAAAAGATCTTTAATAAACACACTTGTCCATCAGTCAATACAATTTCTATATCATGCTATGTTACACAGAAAATTAATCCCCCAAAAAACGCCCCCCAAAAAAGCTGTCCATCACAAACTGAACAGAGGACATTCTCCAGGGACCAGAGGGTCCTGAAACCTTCCACATCCCCATTCCCCATAAAAAACTGAAAGTCCAGCCTGATTCTGGCTTTAAGTAGCCTCACAAATAAAATTTTGACATCAACATCATTCTCAACATTTTCAAGTTTTCTTCTCCGGCTTACATAGATAGCCAACTTTGCCTGCCCTAAAACAAAGTTCAGTAGTTGACACTTCTGCTTAAAACGACGATTGTACATAAAACCACAAATGAAAACCTGCTTAGAGAAAACTTCCTTAAAAATATGAAAAAGTTTTGTGAGAAGTTCAAAAAGGCCACTCAGGCGCTGACATTCAATAAAACAATGAAAAACAGTCTCCCTAGAGGAACAAAAAACACACTGATCACTGACACTGCTGTTAATCACAGAAACAAAAGCATTGACAGCTATAATACCATGCAGGACCCTCCACTGTAAGTCTCCATGCCTCTTAGGGAGAGGGGCTTTGTAAAGAGCCCTCCAGGCAGGCCGATGCCCTTTTCCTAGTTTAAAATAGGCTCTCCAAGGAGTGTCCACACAGGTGTTCAATCGGTCCTTGTTGAGTGCCATCACCACCAGTCTGTAGAGTGCCTTACCACTGGCTCCTCCAAAGTCCACACCAGTGGGAGCACAGAATGCCAGTAAGGAGCAAGGAGCGACGTCAAAGTCCATATAGAGCGTGAGAGAGGGAAAGAGGTCAGTGCTTTCTGGCTGCAGCGTGCCATTGCTAAAGTCCAAGAGTAGGGAGTGCTCAAGTCCATGAAGCTCCTGTTTCCAGTGTGCAAGAAGACCATCGATGAAACGATTCGACCTGACACCAAGATGAGCTGCTAAAGCTGAGGCGTTGTTGAGGCCAGGACCAGCCAGTTCCACCACTTGCTTCAGAGTGAGAATGTTCCTGGAACACAGCCTATCAAGGAAGGTCCTTCCAACTCCCGGCAGGACACCAAGGCGACCACTAAAAACCAGCGGCTCCCTCAACAACCAGTAGAGGGAATCGCATGGCCCTCTTTGTTTTTTAAAAAGAGTCCACACTGAAAAGAGACTGCGGTAAAAACTGGGTAAAGACAGTGCATTAGAGTTCTTAAAATCCATTAAAAACACAGGGAGGTCTAGCCCAAGCCCAAGGACTCTCTGTAAAATAACACAGGCCAAAGGCCTCCATACCAGGTCCTGGGGGCCCGTCAGCAGTCTCTGTATGAAAGTCAGTCTAAAAGCAGCACCTCTACTAGCTAAATGAATCACTCCTTGCCCCCCCTCCTCTTTGGGAAGAAATAACAGGGCTTGAGGAACCCAGTGGAGTCCACCCCCCCAAAAAAAGTCCACCAAAACAGACTGAATTTTGGACAACAAACCAGCAGGGGGGTCCATGCACATGAGGCGGTGCCACAGGGATGAGGAAACAAGATTATTTAAAATGAGCACTCTTCCTCTAAAAGATATTCTTGGCATTAGCCACTTCCACTTGTTTAGTCTCCCGTTAATCTTCTCTATGACCCCATCCCAATTTTTTTGCTCAAACTGCTGATTTCCAATAAAGACACCAAGATACTTAAAACCTCCTTTTTTCCAAATCAACCCACCCGGCAGCGTAAGCTGATTTTCTAGTTTCTCCCCCACCATCAGAGCCTCGCTTTTTCCCCAGTTTATCTTTGCAGAGGAAAATTGGCCAAAAAGATTGACACTCCTAACCAGAACGTCAATGTCACTCTGCTTGTTTAGCAGAATGACTACATCATCTGCATAGGCCGACAGCTTGAACGTGGTGTCACAGGCAGGAAAAGTAACTCCTGATAGATCCCTTCTCAGGCAGTGAAGCAAAGGCTCTATGGCGAGGGAGTACAGCATCCCTGAGAGAGGGCAGCCCTGCCGAACCCCCCTCTGGACTTTTAAAGAGGCAGACAGGCCCCCATTAATCTTCAGCACACTCTCAATGTCACTGTACAAGACCCGTATCCTGGCTATGAAGCCTGGGCTGAACCCAAAAGCTGTTAAAACTGTCCATAAATATTGGTGTTCAACCCGATCAAACGCCTTTTCCTGGTCAATTGAAATCAAACCAGTTTCTACCGCCAATGAACCAGAGACCTCCAAAATATCCCGAATTAAAGTGACGTTGTCACTAATCAGCCTGCCAGGCACACAGTAAGTCTGGTCTACATGAATGAGCTCGCTCATCACCTTTCTCAGTCTTCCGGCCAGAGCTTTTGAGAGAATCTTGTAGTCTGTGCAGAGCAGAGAGACTGGCCTCCAGTTCTTTAGGCTCTGGAGGTCCCCCTTTTTCGGCAACAGTGTGATGATGGCCCTCCTGCAGGTTGTGGGTAGGGTCCCCCTTTCCAAGCTATCTTGGAGAACCTCCAGCAGGTCTGGACCAAGCAGGGGCCAGAATTCCTTAAAAAAGTCCACAGAGAGACCATCTATGCCTGGTGATTTTCCATTCTGGAGGCTCATTAGCGCCGTATGCAGCTCAGACAGAGACAGTGGAGCATCCAAGCCGGCAACAAGGTCCTCTGAGAGCACTGGAAGACCATCAAGGAAAACCTGGCCCAGTGACGTGTCCTCCCTCCACTCTGCTCTAAACAATTCACTGTAAAAGCTAGCAGCGTGTTTCCTGATCTCTGCTGCTGTGGAGATTGTTCTCCCGTCATCGCCCAACAAGGAGTGAATGAGCTTTCTCTGTCCATTTTTCCCCTCCAGTCCAAAAAAGTACTGGGAGGGCGAGTCCATCAGAGCTACATCCATGTAGCGTGAGCGGACCAGAGCACCCTGTGCGGTGACCCCTAGCAAGCTAGCCAAGGCTGACCTTTTTGACTTGAGAGCCTCTAAGTGCTCCTGTTTTCCTGTAGAACTGAGCAACTCCTCTAGTTCTACCACCTCAGTCTCCAGAACTTTCAAGGATTGGGTCAAGCTACGAGTGACATTTTGAGTGTACTGTTGGCAGAGTTGTTTTATCTGGGCCTTACCAAAATCCCACCACAATTGGAGAGAACTAAAAGAGGGTTTTTGTTCCCTGTGTGACTTCCATACATCATGAAAAACTCCCTTAAAAAACACATCATTTAAAAGTGTATTATTAAAATGCCAAAAAGCACTCTTACACTTTACATTTTCAATGAAAACAGAACAAATCAGCAGGCAGTGATCAGTGAAACCAACAGGACAGATACAACTATTTTTAAAAACACTCATTTGGTGTTTAAAACCATAGAAACGGTCTAACCTAGCCATAGATAAGAGGTTATCTTTAGCATGGCTCCAGGTGTACTGCCTCTGGTCCCCATGATGTGATCTCCACACATCGGCCATTTCATGCGCCTTCACTAGTTCCCTCAGCCTATTGGCAGAAGCAGGGTGAGGTTCCTGATGGTTCCTGTCCAGTCTGTGGTTTAATGTACAGTTAAAATCACCCCCCAGAAATAAAAAACTATTTGGATTACAGGATCTAACCGTATCTGATAGCATATTAAAGACCCTGATCCTTTCTGCTCTCTGGGTTGGCACATACACGTTTATAAGAACCAAGTTTACGTTTTCAAGCTGTACCTTTAGCAAGAGTACATGTCCTTTCACCACCTCTTCTACCTCATAAGAGACAGGCACACAACCCCGAGAGAAAAGTACAGCCACCCCTCCACTATTATTGGATTTGTGGCTAAAAAAAATGCAGCCATCCCACTCTTTTCTCCACTGGCACTCAATGTCTACAGTGCTGTGAGTCTCCTGGACCATCAGCACGTCAAGTGCCTTTAAATTAAAAAGCTTGTATAAAGAGGCCCTTTTTACATCATCCCTGGCCCCGTTTATATTAAGAGTGCCAATTCTAAGGTGGGGCATTAAAAAGGATAAAAATAAGGTACAGTAAAAAAACACACACATAGCATAAAAGGGAAGAAACAAACTAAGAGTCAACATGACTGTTAGTAATTTGTGATTTCAGTTTGACAACCAGTTTCTTTAAACGAAAAATTTCCTGATCAGTAAAAGTCTCATTCCCATCATTCGGTTTCATCAGCTTGCGAGCTGATGCCACAAATAACTCCAGATCTGGAAAGTAATTTTCCACTTTCACAGCTCTGCTCCCCTTAGTCACCTGGAGAAATTGTCTAATTTTAGTAAAACAATAGGAGCTTTGCTCCTCCTGCGTCTGCGTCTGCATCAGTTCAGACTCATCTCCACTTTCGTCAGAAGCGCTCTCATTCAGTAAATCTAAATTCCCAACCCTACTAGATTTAGCAGAGCTCTGCAAGTTTTCCGCACTTTTCCTTTTTTGTGCAGCTTTAAAAGGATCCTCTTCAACAAAACTACATTCCTGCATTTCTTCATGAAACGCAACGTTTGTCATGCAGTGTTTGCTCTGTGTGTCCGCTACAGCCTCAAACCGCTCCTCCCCCGCCTGCAAAGTCTGTTCATTCACGTTCCTTCGTTTAACTGCACTTTTACTTACACCCTCCACCTGTTTACCCCGGGCGACAGGCTCGTCACAATGATCAGAGCTGCCGCCAGACAGAAATTCCCCACCATCACTGTTTGGGGGGACAACTACCGCGCCCGCCGCGGCCACCCCAGCAGAGGCGGCCGCGGCCGCCCCAGCACAAGCGGACGCGGACGCGGACGCCCCCGCAGAAGTAGAAGCGGACGCGGCCGCGGACGCGGATGCGGCCGCAGTCGCGGCCACGACCGCCCCAGCAGAAGCGGGCGCCGCAGCGGCATCCGCCGCACCACATGTAGCGCTACCCTCCGGACCACCAGAAACAGCGGCGTCACCTTTCTTACCGCCAGTGCTCTTTGTGTTCGCCTTTTCAGGACATGACCTAATAAGATGGCCTTCTGCGCCACACGCAAAACACTTCATGGTTTCAGATGTTGCAAACACCAAGTAGCTAAAGCCATCAATCCTGAAATTAAAAGACGCGTTCAGTTCAGCAGAGCTGTCTTTCAACACCATGAAACACTGCCTCCTATGACATACAACATGCTTCAGCAGGGGTGATTTACTACCCAGAGAGACCATTCTGATAGGGGACACAACCTGGCCAAAACGGGACAACTCTCTAATCAGCTGATCATTTTTAACGAAAGGAGGAGCGTTTGAGATGGTGATCCTCCTAGACGGATTCGCCAGCGGTAAAACGGGAGTAAAAGTGTCACCTATGACCACTCCCTGTGCCACCACCTGATCAGCTTTCTCAGTCGAATCCAGAAAGATCACAATTGCGCTGTTCATCCTCGATGCTGATTTTATGCTGCCATGCCCAACCACCTGTCCTACAGCGAGGCTGGCCTCCTCCACAGAACAGGGAACTGTCGGGAGGATTCTCACACCATGACGCCGGGTTAAGCGCTCAAACTCCACACCACCATCAATCACCGGCATGATGCCGGCCTGGGAAAAACCGGCAGCAGAAGCTACCGTTCCCCGACACACTCACTCCAACACTCACACCCCAGCACACACACACTCAACCCACTATATTAAACACACACACCTCAAACACACAAGATAGAGAAAAAGTTAGAAAATACAAAGTTTAAAGTACTCACTCGACACCACTCCACACCCCTGCTCCCACAAACGCCCACGCATGCGCACGAGAGAGAGAGAGAGAGAGAGAGAGAGAGATTTTTGATTTTTAAAAGATCTTTAATAAACACACTTGTCCATCAGTCAATACAATTTCTATATCATGCTATGTTACACAGAAAATTAATCCCCCAAAAAACGCCCCAAAAAAAGCTGTCCATCATGAACTGAACAGAGGACATTCTCCAGGGACCAGAGGGTCCTGAAACCTTCCACATCCCCATTCCCCATAAAAAACTGAAAGTCCAGCCTGATTCTGGCTTTAAGTAGCCTCACAAATAAAATTTTGACATCAACATCATTCTCAACATTTTCAAGTTTTCTTCTCCGGCTTACATAGATAGCCAACTTTGCCTGTCCTAAAACAAAGTTCAGTAGTTGACACTTCTGCTTAAAACGACGATTGTACATAAAACCACAAATGAAAACCTGCTTAGAGAAAACTTCCTTAAAAATATGAAACAGTTTTGTGAGAAGTTCAAAGAGGCCACTCAGGCGCTGACATTCAATAAAACAATGAAAAACAGTCTCCCTAGAGGAACAAAAAACACACTGATCACTGACACTGCTGTTAATCACAGAAACAAAAGCATTGACAGCTATAATACCATGCAGGACCCTCCACTGTAAGTCTCCATGCCTCTTAGGGAGAGGGGCTTTGTAAAGAGCCCTCCAGGCAGGCCGATGCCCTTTTCCTAGTTTAAAATAGGCTCTCCAAGGAGTGTCCACACAGGTGTTCAATCGGTCCTTGTTGAGTGCCATCACCACCAGTCTGTAGAGTGCCTTACCACTGGCTCCTCCAAAGTCCACACCAGTGGGAGCACAGAATGCCAGTAAGGAGCAAGGAGTGACGTCAAAGTCCATATAGAGCGTGAGAGAGGGAAAGGGGTCAGTGCTTTCTGGCTGCAGCGTGCCATTGCTAAAGTCCAAGAGTAGGGAGTGCTCAAGTCCATGAAGCTCCTGTTTCCAGTGTGCAAGAAGACCATCGATGAAACGATTCGACCTGACACCAAGATGAGCTGCTAAAGCTGAGGCGTTGTTGAGGCCAGGACCAGCCAGTTCCACCACTTGCTTCAGAGTGAGAATGTTCCTGGAACACAGCCTATCAAGGAAGGTCCTTCCAACTCCCGGCAGGACACCAAGGCGACCACCAAAAACCAGCGGCTCCCTCAACAACCAGTAGAGGGAATCGCATGGCCCTCTTTGTTTTTTAAAAAGAGTCCACACTGAAAAGAGACTGCGGTAAAAACTGGGTAAAGACAGTGCATTAGAGTTCTTAAAATCCATTAAAAACACAGGGAGGTCTAGCCCAAGCCCAAGGACTCTCTGTAAAATAACACAGGCCAAAGGCCTCCATACCAGGTCCTGGGGGCCCGTCAGCAGTCTCTGTATGAAAGTCAGTCTAAAAGCAGCACCTCTACTAGCTAAATGAATCACTCCTTGCCCCCCCTCCTCTTTGGGAAGAAATAACAGGGCTTGAGGAACCCAGTGGAGTCCACCCCCCCAAAAAAAGTCCACCAAAACAGACTGAATTTTGGACAACAAACCAGCAGGGGGGTCCATGCACATGAGGCAGTGCCACAGGGATGAGGAAACAAGATTATTTAGAATGAGCACTCTTCCTCTAAAAGATATTCTTGACATTAGCCACTTCCACTTGTTTAGTCTCCCGTTAATCTTCTCTATGACCCCATCCCAATTTTTTTGCTCAAACTGCTGATTTCCAATAAAGACACCAAGATACTTAAAACCTCCTTTTTTCCAAATCAACCCACCCGGCAGCGTAAGCTGATTTTCTAGTTTCTCCCCCACCATCAGAGCCTCGCTTTTTCCCCAGTTTATCTTTGCAGAGGAAAGTTGGCCAAAAAGATTGACACTCCTAACCAGAACGTCAATTGTCACTCTGCTTGTTTAGCAGAATGACTACATCATCTGCATAGGCCGACAGCTTGAACGTGGTGTCACAGCCAGGAAAAGTAACTCCTGATAGATCCCTTCTCAGGCAGTGAAGCAAAGGCTCTATGGCGAGGGAGTACAGCATCCCTGAGAGAGGGCAGCCCTGCCGAACCCCCCTCTGGACTTTTAAAGGGGCAGACCAGGCCCCCATTTATCTTCAGCACACTCTCAATGTCACTGTACAAGGACCCGTATCCTGG